>CM064058.1:4603271-7136745 GCA_032594955.1 Panicum miliaceum | reverse complement strand
TTTTCTTAGTTTTTGTTCTTTTGGAATATCTCCAAAAGATGAGTTAATAATAAGGATGCAGTGCTATCTCAAAAGTTAGGTCATACTGGTTCTGCCTCATCTTCTTGTCTGAACAAGTTTCAATGCCTCATGTTAGTTGCAGACTTGCAGGGGCATCTATTCATAGCACGTGCGACTAGCCGCTATGTCATCGCACATGTCTGCTGGAGATAACAATATTCCAGAACAAAATAAAATATTTCAAAATAAGATAAAAAATATTTTGGAACAATTTATTTTTGCAATTTCTGTCTCTGGAGAATTGTCATCTCCAGCTTTTTATTTTGTTCTAGAATATTTTATTTTATTCTGAAATATTATTATCTCCAGCGGACATGTGCGACGATACGGCGGCTAGTCGCACGTGCTATGGATAGACTTCCTGGACTTGCAGTGCATCATCACTGCTGCTTCTAAAATCAAACACCACATTGGTTTCATTGTCAAACAATCTTCTGTGGTCCGGTTGCAGAGTTGGTGCTAGATTTCACCAAACAAAAGGCATCATGACTGTTTCTGATAGCTTCCTGAAATTAGAGAAAAGATCAGTTCACACAAGGGGACAGTATATATATCTGGCTTTAGGGTTCATGTATGCACGACTTCGGACTAGACGGCATTAGATAGACAGCCCCCAAGGAAGTGTTGGATTGATCTCTACCCTAAGGCCCAAAGGCCTTAGCCTTAATCCGCGCCCTGATCGGGGTCGCCCAACCCAACTCCGTGTTGGTGGACCCCCGTCGCCAGCGCCACATAAATAGAAGGTGGGGGCCGGGGGGCACGCACGCCGAGAATCGCCGTGCCCCAACTCCCCACCTACATCTAAACCCTAACCCGATCCCGAGGGGTGGTGCTGCGGCGGCGGGAAGTCCGCCGGCCTGCACTGCACCGGCCATCGCCGCCCAGAGCGGATCTGCACCGACCCTCACCACTGCGCGACGCTGCCCGAGCGCAGACGCCACCAACGAACGTGATGGCGTCGTCTTCCTCAGAGCAAGGTATACTATCCTATCTCTCCTCTCTTTCGATCTCGCACACGCACACGCACACGCACACGTGCACCATTGTTGATCCTAGACCTAGACACAGAGAGGATTCCCGAGTCGATCCTGCACCTAGCGACCTGTGAATCAACCTAACAATGGTATTAGAGCCTATCTAGGTTGTGGTTTTGACTCGGTAGAAGAAGAAAAGGGGAAGGGATCGAGCAAATAGAGCAAGAAGATGCAAATCGAACAAAGAAACGAACAGAGCTTGGAAAACCCTAACCCTAACCCTAGATCTGAAGCACCCGACATACCTGGCCCTTCTCCTATGCACCTTCTTGCTGTTCTTCTCTTCTCCTTCTCTTCCCTCCGCCTTTTTCCCTCTTTTCTCGTACCCCAGAGATCCCCTCGACGGAGCCGCGCGCGAGACGCACGCGACTCCGGCGAGGAGGCCCATAGGGCACAGTTTTTGCTTCGTGTGGACGCACACCGAGCCAAGAAATCAAGAGCATGGGTACTGGATAGTAGATCCGGCCATGGCACGGCCGCCGGCGTCGAGGATGAACGCGGCGGCGCAGCCCCTGGCCGGAACAGAGAACTGAGGGATAGGGCGAGGGAACTAGAGAGAGAGAGGGAGAAGGAGAGGAAGCGAGCCAGATCTGGCACGCCGGCAGTTGGCCGGCGGCCATGCCGTCCGCCGCGCCGGAGATCAAGCCGGCGACGGCGGCGACGGCCAGAGCACAGGGGAGAGAGCGAGCGGGAGAGAAAGCAGGCGAGCGGGCGAGCGAGGAATGAAATGAGCTAGGGTTCCTCGGGCGTCGCCCGGCCGCGAGGCTTAAATACCTCCCGAAACGCGCGCTCAGCCGTCCGATCGGGATGAACGGCTGAGATCACGCGTGGGGGGGGGGGGGGGGGCACGGATGGGCCGGATTCGCGGCCCAGGCCTAGGTTGCGGCCTGTTAGCCGCGGGCCGCACAGTAGCGGGCCTGTTTCTCGAGTGGGCCGGGCCGCGGAGGTGGTTTTCAGGCTGCACAGTAACGGGCTGCACAGTACTAGATTTTCGGCCCGTTTTCGCAGATGAACAGTAAAATTTATATTTTTCATTCTGTTTTGAAGCGAATTTGAATATTTTTGCACAGAATTTGATCTCTTTTCATTTTGAACCAAAGTGATAAATGTTTAGAGAATAGATATACAGATTTTCACAGATCTTGCTTCAAAATAGAATTATTTTATTCATGTTTCTGCTGCATAGATAATTGTTTTGACTTGAATTTAAATTTGAACCAAAGGGATAATTTAAATTTTGAGTCACAGATTTTTCCAGATTAAATTGTAATGCTGTTATTTTCTGACCAAAGTTGATGATAACAATATTATGATTCCACAGATTAATTTTTCCAGACTAAATTGTAATGTTGTTATTTTCTGACCAAAGTTGATGATAACAATATTATGATTTCACAGATTAATTTTCAGATTAAATTGTAATGTTGTTATTTCCTGACCAAAGTTGATAATAACAACATTATGATTTCCATGCATTCGTAATTATTGTTATATTGTTCTCACTTGAGCTAACCTGTTTCAGCTGGTTTTCCTATGATGGTTTCCATCAAGGATATTCCGATTCTGAAAGGCGACAACTATAATGAATGGTATAAGAAGTTGGATCTCTTCTTTACCATGGCTGAGCTAGATTGGGTCCTTTCTGCACCGGTTCCAGTAGAGCCTGAGAGACCGGTCAGAGGGGAAGAGGTTACATATGCTTCTTGGAAGCAAACAGAGCTCGCCTACAAGGCGAGCAAACAGAGGTATGACGCTGATCATGCCAAGTGGCTACCTGCCAACAAGAAATGTTTAGCAGTGGTCAAGAACACTATAGAGCCCGCCATTCTGGGGGGCAATCACAGATCTTCCTACTGTCATTGAGTACCTCGACAAGATAAGGAGTCAGTACACTGGCTCCTCAAAGACTTATGCTACCCAGTTGATCAAACAACTGGTTACAGAGAGGTACTTGGGAGGTGGGATAAAAGAGCACATCCATCGCTTGGTGAACATCAACAACAAGCTTAAGCCAATGGATATGGAGTTCAAACTAGAACACATAGTTCATTTGGTCTTTACTTCGTTGCCAAAAGAGTTTGACAACTTTGTTGTCAATTATAACATGAACCCTGAAAAATGGGATATTGAAAAGACCATAGCGATGTGTGTGCAAGAAGAAGAGAGAATAAAGAATGCACATGGTGGATCCATAAATTATGTGAACAAGAAAAGATACAATAAAGATATTCCCTCTTCATCCAAAGGAAAGGGACCCCAGTTGGCTCAGCCGCAGCACAGGCCCAAGTTTGGGCAACCTTTAGTGGAGAAGGATCAGTGTCTTCACTGTAAACAGAACGGACATTACAAGACAAACTGTCCCGATTACCTAAAGATGATCATGGAGAAACGAGGTGAGAACATTATCTCATTTGTAGATGAATCCTTGTATAAAGATTATTCGAAATCTACTTGGTGGATTGATTCAGGAGCAACAATTCATGTTGCAAACAATTTACAGGGACTCCGTTCAACGAGAACTACGGGAAGAGGAGAAAACAGAATTAAAGTCGCAAATGGAGTCGAGGCAGATGTTGAGGCGGTTGGAGACCTCCTTTTAGAGCTCGACACAGGCTTTAATTTATTACTTAAAGATGTATTTTATGTTCCCATAATTCAGAGAAACTTGATAAGTGTATCTCGTCTTGATGACGATGGATTTGCATGTCGTTTTGGAAACGGCATGTGTGTAATAGAATTTGATGATACAGTTGCTTCGATTGCTTTTAGAAGAAATGATCTTTATTTATTATTGCTACGTGAAATTGTGAATTCCGTATGTGATGTGAATGCGACTGTGTCTGCAACCACAGATAATAACAGAAAACGAAAGAGAACTCAAGACACGTCGTCGAAATTATGGCATTGTCGTTTAGGCCATATTTCGAGGGGGAGAATAGAAAGGCTGGTTAAGAATGAAATTCTACCTCCTCTTGAGTTCTCAGACTCAGACAAATGCATTGATTGCATTAAAGGAAAATATATAAAGATAACAAAGAAAAATACTGAGCATAGCGCAGGTATTTTAGAATTAATTCACACAGATATCCGCGGTCCGTTCTCAGTTAAAAGCATAGACGGTTATGACTCTTTCATAACGTTCACAGATGATTATTCCCGTTATGGATATATTTGTCCAATAAAAGAGAAATCAGAGGCATTAAATAAATTTAAAGAATTCAAGGCTGAAGTTGAAAATCAGCACAATTTAAAGATAAAAGTTGTCCGTTCTGACCGTGGAGGGGAATACTACGGTCGGCATACACCATACGGACAAGTTCCAGGACCTTTTGCGAGGTTCCTAACAGAACAAGGAATAGTTGCCCAGTACTCTATGCCGGGCGATCCTCAGCAGAACGGAGTAGCTGAAAGACGGAATCGTACCTTGATGGATATGGTACGAAGCATGATCGGGTATTCTACGCTGCCAGTGATTTATGGATGGAGGCGTTGAAAACCGCTGTCTATATTCTCAACAGAGTACCCAGTAAAGCGGTGCCTAAAACACCGTATGAACTGTGGACAGGAAAGATACCCTCACTAAATCACCTATGGGTGTGGGGGAGTCCTGCTGAGGCAAAGATATTTAACCCGAACATTGGGAAATTGGATCCCAAGACAGTGAGTTGCCATTTTATTGGTTACCCAGAAAGATCAAAAGGATATCGTTTCTACTGTCCAGACAGATTTACAAAGTTCGTAGAAATGAGACATGCTACCTTCCTAGAAGAAGAGATGATTCGGGGAAATACAGCAGTTGGAAAGATTGTTCTTGAGGAGAAGCGGGTGTGCGCACCCACTCCTATGATTCAGGAACCGTTTTTCTCACTGCCTGCTGAGACTGCACCGGCGGTATGAGTTACTGCGATGCCAGTTCCCGAATTGATCCCTTCTGTGGCGACGCAGAATGAAAATGTGGAACCTGTCCTTCAGGATCCTATAGATAATTACATTGCTACAGATCAGGGGGAGCCATCACAGGCTCCAGCAGAGAATATTCGAATAGAAGAGGCTCGTAGGAGATCTCAAAGAGAAACAAGATCAGCAATTCCTGCTGATTATGAAGTGTATAACACAGAAGAGTTTCGAATGGAAGATGATCCCATCTCATTCGAAGAAGCCATGAGAAGCAGACATTCATCTAAATGGTTTGAAGCCATGGAAGATGAAATGAAATCGATGAGGACCAACCGAGTTTGGGACCTAGAAGAAATTCCTGAAGGAGCCAAAACAGTAGGCTGTAAATGGGTTTACAAGACAAAATGTGATTCCAAAGGGAATATAGAAAGATACAAGGCTCGTCTTGTGGCAAAAGGATTTACACAGAAGGAAGGAATAGATTATAATGAGACCTTTTCTCCGGTCTCATGTAAAGACTCTTTCAGAATAATTATGGCCTTGGTTGCACATTTCGATCTAGAATTGCACCAAATGGATGTAAAGACGGCATTTCTAAATGGGGATCTCGAAGAAAGAGTTTACATGGCACAACCTAAAGGTTTTGTCGTAAAAGAAAAGAAAATATGGGATGTCATTTAAAGAAATCCATTTATGGATTAAAGCAAGCTTCAAGATAGTGGTACTTGAAGTTTAACGAGACTATAAAGAAGTTTGGGTTTATAGAGAATGTTGAGGATAATTGCATTTATGCAAAATTCAAGAAAGGGAAATATATTTTCCTGGTACTGTATGTGGATGATATTCTACTAGCGAGTAGTGATGTCAGTCTACTATTAGAAACAAAAGAATTCTTGTCATCAAATTTTGACATGAAAGACCTTGGTGAAGCCTCTTTTGTGCTAGGGATTGAGATTCACCGAGATAGAAGAAATGGGGTACTAGGTTTGTCACAAGAGATATACCTACAAAAGACTCTAGAAAAGTATAGTATGCAAGCGAGTAAGCCTACTCCTGCTCCGATAGTCAAGGGTGACAGATATGGAGACTTTCAGAGTCCCAGAAATAAATATGAAAAAGAACAGATGAAAACTGTTCCGTATGCCTCGGCAGTCGGAAGTTTACAGTATGCTCAAGTGTGCACACGCCCTGACTTAGCCTTTGTCACTAATGTGCTTGGCAGATTTCAGAAAGATCCAGGTCTAGAGCACTGGAAACTTGTAAAGAAAGCCTTGCGATATGTGAAAGGCATAAAAGGCCTCATGCTAACATACAGAAGAAGCGATTCTTTAGAGATTAAAGGATACGCAGATTCAGACTTTGCGGGAGACGAAGATGATAGAAAATTCACGACGGGTTACATCTTCACTCTCGCAGGGGGAGCTATTTCATGGAAAAACTCTAAACAATCGGTCACAGCAACATCGACGATGTATGCTGAGTTTATAGCATGCTACGAGGCCTCCGGGCAGGTAGAATGGTTAAAAAAGTTTATATTTGGCTTAAGAGTGGTGGACAGTATAGAAAGACCACTAAAGATGTACTGCGATAACCAGCCAGCAGTGTTTTATGCTCATAACAACAAGAAGAGCACGACTACCAAGTCGATACAGATAAGATTTTATTCGATAAAAGATAGAATCCAGGATCACACCATAAGTGTCGAGCATATAAGAACAAAAGATATGCTTGCGGATCCGCTAACGAAAGGCTTACCACCCAGCGTGTTCATGGAACACGTAGCCGGCATGGGGATGAGGTATAGCCTATGATTTCTGGATAATAGAGGCCTAAAAGGAATACAGAATCTATTTCTGAACAGAGGCGTGTATTGTGGCTATTGATTCTATCGGCAGTTGCACGTGACGATGAGATATGCCCTGTACATAAATCTGTGATGAGATAAGGAAAATAGAAAAGTGAAAGAGAAAGATAATGTGAGATCAAGGGGGAGATTGTTGGATTGATCTCTACCCTAAGGCCCAAAGACCTTAGCCTTGATCCGCGCCCTGATCGGGGGCGCCCAACCCAACTCCGTGTTGGTGGGCCCCCGTCGCCAGCGCCACATAAATAGAAGGTGGGGGCTGGGGGGCACGCACGCCGAGAATCGCCGTGCCCCAACTCCCCACCTACATCTAAACCCTAACCCGATCCCGAGGGGTGGTGCTGCGGCGGCGGGAAGTCCGCCGGCCTGCACTGCACCGGCCATCGCCGCCAAGAGCGGATCTGCACCGACCCTCACCACTGCGCGACGCTGCCCGAGCGCAGACGCCACCAACGAACGTGATGGCGTCGTCTTCCTCAGAGCAAGGTATACTATCCTATCTCTCCTCTCTTTCGATCTCGCACACGCACACGCACACGTGCACCATTGTTGATCCTAGACCTAGACACAGAGAGGATTCCCGAGTCGATCCCGCACCTAGCGACCTGTGAATCGACCTAACAGGAAGTAGTCAAGTGTCCAAGTTGGTGCGTGGAAGGCACAGGCACCCGATGTGCTCGTGCAACGTGCAACTGCTTGCTTCTCTTTGCATCGATACATATATCCAGCTAGCTAAAATCTAGATGATCCGAGCTAACGTGGAGCAGTCTGAGCAACACATTCTATTTGCTTGGGCAGTTCGCTCCATCAATCAATCAGAAATGATTTGATTCCTGTGGGGTTTATTAGAAATGCATTATTTGATTGCGATTGCCAAGAACATGATGGGCGATCAACAATGGCATCGGTGCGGTCCCTATATGTACTGTATGTCTGTATCATCATCAACCTCTCTTGGGTGTGGATGAGAACAGCTAGATGATCTTTTTGCCCGCAATGTAAACTCAGCATACGTACGTACAAAGACTACAAGCTATGAACCATCCCATCCCAGACTAATTATGCGCCATTTTGCCTGTGATTTGACACTGATATTTAGCTCTGCTAAAGCAAGGTTCCTGACCAAGAAGTACAGCATTTTCACGCGTGATCTGCACCGAATAAGAACTTAATGCGTTTTCAGGATGCTTCCGTGCACTGTTAAATATACTAGCTAGCTGGATTAGTTTCTTGCAGTGCTTAATTGTTTGTCTCCCACTTGATGAAATAGCAGGAAATGCATTTTTTGTTGACCAAAAATCCTGCTATGAATTTCCAATGACAGATCTTGGAACAAAAGAAACTGTCTTCTCTGAAATTGCCATATAGGATGAGATATTAAAAAGATTGGGGGAACGCTGACACAGGTCTCATATTTTTATTGGGATCAAGGATTGAAACTCAACCATTCCATTTCATAAGATATCTCGGAGGAGGGGGAGGGGGGGTTGAACCGATTTACTAACATTCTCTTTCGATGTCTGTAATTTTACTATTTTGTTTTTCCTACATATATAACATCTGAATGGTACTGGAAATTTTACTGTCAAATTTAGTACCATATTTTATTCATGTAATTTTCTTTTCTCATTCTTTTAGTTTTGTGCTTTCCGAACGTTCCCCAAAAAGATTAGCAAAAGGATTCAATGTTATGCCAAAAGTTGGGTTATATTGGATTTTGCTCATTTTCTCACCATGTGAAGTTTCAAGGGCTGCAGTAAGTTGAGGTCTATTACTACCCTACTCAAATCAAACACCCGGTCGGTCTCGTCCACTAAACCATCCTGGTCT
This sequence comes from Panicum miliaceum, assembly GCA_032594955.1. Taxonomy (NCBI): domain Eukaryota; kingdom Viridiplantae; phylum Streptophyta; class Magnoliopsida; order Poales; family Poaceae; genus Panicum; species Panicum miliaceum. The sequence continues at coordinate 7,128,060 of CM064058.1, read as the reverse complement.
AGGGTCTAAATTTTTACCCGGCAAGGCATCATGACTGCTTCAGACAGTCTCCTGCAGGGGGGAAAAGGAGAAAAAACCAGTTCACACATGGGGACAAGTCGTCTTCCTCGATGTATACATCTCACTTCAGCATGAAGGACGTTAAAGAGACCCAACCCAAAGGATGGAGATGGAGTAGTCAAGTCTTGCAGCCGGTGTGGAAGACACCTTATGATGCCCTTCTGCGAAAACGTGCAACCGCAAGCTTACCTTTGCATCGGCCGATAAATCCAGGAATGCGGCTAGCTCTCACTAGATGGAGCTAGACCGACAGGAGGAAACGTGGAGCTGTCTGAGCAGTACATTTAATTTACATTGGCAGCTTAATTGATGGGTCATGTCGTGTGATTCCGGTTGGAACTTCGACTCCGACTGCGATTGTGGTTGACATGAAGATGATCAATCAAGCACCGCATCAATCCCATGTGCATGAGCTAGCTCACATCACTGAATCCAGCTAGCAGATCTTTAGACCTCAACCTACTCAGGACACATGGTAAAATAACCAATTAATGGTTACCAGCAGTTTTGCCAAATTTTGCCACATTTTCGCCAGTGATCGATTTGATGCTGATGTTTAGCTTTGCTGAAGAGAGCTTTCCTGGCCAAGCAATCTGAGTTTTCTTTTTTGTATGATCTGTGCCGAATAAGAACTTAATTCGTCTTCAGGATGCATCCATGGACAGATGCATTATTATCCATGCTAGCTAGCTGGATTAGCCAGCGTATGAAATAGTTTCTTGCACTGATTCTTTATCTCCCACTTGCTGAAATAATTTGGAGCCCAAACATCTCGAACAGTTTCTGTGGGGAACCGATCGAGAAAAGGCACATATTCCATCCAAACCCTTATGGACTTTCAGGGAACGAGAGTTCCATGATATTTCTGTGTTGGTGGTGACCATCTATTATCTTAATACAATAATGTTAAAAGAAGCCGCCACGTTCGCCAAGAGGGTCTAGAAATTCTCACGTTAATCAAAAAAAGAGAAGAATATACACCGTTGAATTTTATGAAGATCTAACGATCTAGATTGACCTAAAAGAGTGCATATCTAATACAATTAATTTTCTAATTTACAAATTAGCACATTAATTTATGGATATTGATTTGACAAAAATATGATAACAATACTGAGATACAACTCTAGCTTCATGATGTCCGTATCCAATATGGTAGTAGAAGCAAATATAACTATGGATAAAAGAAAATCTAACTATTATAATATATTATCAAGATCGAGGTATAGTGCGTATGCACCACTGGTGGCTCCATACAACAAGTCGACGACGAGGCGAACAGATTGAGGACGAAAGTTATGGCATGCAGTCTTGGATGGCGACCAGCGAGGAAAAGTTTTTAGATAAAGGGCAAACCAGTCTCTATATAAACATGGGCAGATATATACAGCCAATTATCACAAGAGTTCTTAGACTCTAAATCTCAAATAAGGATTTCGAAAATGTAAGAAAAAACTTTAGAACTCTAAACCTCATATGCCATCATGATGTTACAAATACTGATTTATATTCATTGCCACGCCTTACTTCCTGATTGTTTCATTTATTTTATCTGATTGGATTCTACTGCCAAACCAATTTGGTAGAAAAGATTCCACACTAACCAGCTACTGCTGTTTATCAGTCTCAGCAGCAATTTAAAGGAAAAATTCCTCACATGCCATTGGTTAAATCCTAAATCACTTATATAACGCTGTCAGTGATTGTGAGGGGACCCACGCATCATAGACACAATGATGGCATATGAGGGATTCCAATTTAAAGGTTTACGATTTGCAAAGTGAAGAGTAATATATGAAGGTGCGCTGATAGCAAATTTTACAATGTGGCATATAGAAAATTAATAGTCAATCAACTGCACTGGCTGAGTTAGCTAGTTGTTAAACTTTTGTAAAAAGGGGCATGTACTCGTGCTAGCAGGAAACAGATTAAATATGATAGACTAAATGCGAATCAAAGACACAATTCAATGCAGTTCCTCAAGTTTCAATGCACGCGCCGTTTATTTACCGAGTGTCGGATCTTTGCCGAGTGTCTACAAGCGGTTTGCCGAGTGTCGTATTTATGGCACTCGGCAAACGACCTTATTGCCAAGTGTGATATGTTTGCCGAGTGCCCGGTTGAAAACACTCGGCAAAGAGGCTGTTTGCCGAGTGCCCGAAAGAAAGCACTCGGCAAAATTTTTACACTCGGCGAATTTTCTGTTTCCGATAGTGAACAGTTGTAGTTTTACCTTCAGCCCTCAAAGGAACTGTTGGAACATACAGCACTTTCCCAACAGCACTGTCAGCTAAACGAACACTTTGGAAACTAATTTGACAAGCATTGTTTTTAAGAGGAATTTCACCTCTATCCATTTTCATCGCTGCCAGATTGCACATGGGTGTACAACTGTACATCCTAAATCCTAATATCTTATGAGTTTTCCTTATAACTCCTGATAGGAATATCCGAATATGGATGAGCTAAAATATAATTTGCATTTAATAAGCCTTTGTTAAAACTGCACAAATAAGATGCCATCGCATTGCTGTGGTACTGTACCATATCTGGCACCGGGTTCTTATCCAGCACGATCGTGAGCTCAGGATTGTTCAGTGACAAGCGAGCATGGAAATAGCAGCGATGATTTCCTTGCATATCTGTAGTTAAAGATAGAATGATTTTACATATCTCTAAGTTGTACATCTGTAATACAGATCATGCCCTGATGATCTTGTGCCGCAACCCAAAACCTTTCCTCAGTGCTCTCATATCAATATCATATCAGATAGAATTCCCAGGGTTAACTAGTAAGCATTGATTCTTGCAAACATTGAAAAAGTACACTTTTAGTTTGTTAGGTGTGTTGAATTACCTGACAGCTAGCTGCAGTTAACAGTGATATATTCGCGTAATGATGATAGGATCTTGTACTTTATTAGATGCATAGTCAAGGTCGCGTGTTCTTAACCGTGGCAATTTTTTTTATCTAATTGGGATTCCGCTACCAAACTAATCCGGTAGCATAGATTCGACTCTATCTGGGAAGAGCTCTTAATAAACAATCTCAGCAGCAACATAAAGGTCAAAAATCTTATACAGCGCGCATAAAGGTTCACCGTTCACCCTTTGCAAAGGTATGAGAAATATAACAAAGGTGAATCCAAAAGCAACTTTTACAATGCGGCGCACGAAGAATTAATTTGGTTAGTTGCGCGTGACCGGCGTGAAAAAAATTATGTACTACCATGTTAGATTTAGAAATTGTGCATGATTGAAGAGATGCAAAAAAACCAAAGCCATGATTTCAGTGGGAATTCTTCCATTTCCAATTAGATCGGACCGTCCATCTATTCTGCTGCACTGTGGTTTTATCTCCTTCAGACTTGTACTGAACTGTCAAATGTATTACACTTTTCCGACAGCATTGTTAGCAAAAAAAAAAAAAGGCCAAGAAAACCAACACCCGAACTGCGATCTATGAACACATCTATGTATCCCTGATATCGTCTGGTTATGCAGACGTACCCATCCTCACGTCTTCCCTGCTGAGATGCCCATGCCCTGATCAAGTCCTGACACGCGTAGGACCCGGTGCAAGAGTCCGGCAGCTTCCACCGGTTAAGATGCGGACTGCCTTTGAGAATGTGGTGCACGATTGCCCAACAAGAAATTGTTAGATACAGTGGCGAAACGCGCAACACGCCTGCAGGCGCTTTAGCCAAAGCTGGGATTCCGCCCAAGATGCCTCCCCAGCTGCGACGAACTTGATGTAGCGGCAAGTGGCAGAACGGCTGGTAGCGTAGCCAAGTTGCTGGCATCTCTGAGCTAGATCCCTTACAGCAGCAGCCATCTGAGACTGGACAAGTTGTCAAAGATCACCAACTCTACTGAATGACCAAGATGCATATGCAGCTTACCTAAAGCAATCAGACACCTGATGAGAACACGTGCCAAGAGGATCTCTCCCTATATAAACGTAGTAGGCCATCGGTTGCCAACTCCATCATCCAACAAACTCAATCCAAACGAGCTGATCGATCATCAGGAAGCCGGACAAGCATCTGACAGTCATTATTAGCTTGCTAGAAGCTCGTACCGCCGGTGCAAGAAGGAAAAGGAGATGATTCGTTGGGGCAAGAACCCTGCTCCGGCCACCGGCGCTGCCGGTGCTGGTGCTGCCGGGGAGGTGGCGGTGGAGAAGGTGCCCAAGATCGAGGTCCACAACCTGGTCTCCAGGCCTTCCGTCTACGGCCTCTCGCGTGCTCCACGAGGAGGCGGCGCGGAAGGAGACGACATCAACAAGAAGGCGGAGGAGTTCATCAAGCAGAGGAAGCTGTGGTTCCATCGCCCATGAAGCATCGATTATACATGCTCGATCGTATATATATACATATACACACATGTATGCATGTAGCGCATATATGTTAATTAGAGCTAGCTAACCCCTGTTATGATTCCATCGTATTATGCTCTAAAAGACTAAAACAGTTGTATGTACGAATTAGCAATGTATATGCTTGTGTACAAAGAGCGCATACGCAGTTTCCGCCGGTAATAAACTTCTTCCATTCTGAATGTGAATATCATTAGCTTTACAATTTCCCCCACATGTTCATGTTATCTTGTGATCTTATAGCGCTTCTGTTTCCAGCAGCATGCTTTTTCCTCTGCTTTTCTCTTGATTCTTGTCTTGTAGTCATTGAAAAATGCTCAATTATTAGCTTGCTTGTCGTGTCAATTAATCCAACAGCTAGCTACGATTTCGTAGAAATTAAGATATGATCCATGCAAATTCCTAGCTAGGTATATCTAGGCCTACGGCAGTTTTGACTATACGGGGCAAATGGACTTAGTAAAATGACACTTAGGGTGTGTTTAGATCCAAAATTTTTTTAGCGCTACACTAACTTCGAACTTTTGACCACTAATTAGTAATATTAAATGCGGATAACCTGGGTGTAATTGCGAGATGAATTTTTTAAGTCTATTTGGAGTATGATTAGACAATATCATGCTACAGTAAACAACCTCTATTGACGGATTAATTAGACTTAATAGATTCGTATCGCGATTTCCCGTCCATCCTGGTAATTAGTTTTATAATTAGATCATATTTAGTCCTTCTAATCTTTGGTTGAAAATTGCTACAGTGAATTTCGTCCAAAAATTTACAGGATCTAAACACACCCTTAAAAAACACATGTTGAATGGTTTCGATGTGGTTAAGAAAGTACTGTATATAACGAAGTAAATTTCTTTTGACCAACTTATCTTTTGTCAAAATGATGCCCATGGCAAAGTACCGTAGGAAGTCCTTAATTTTGAGTGGAAATTTTAATCTTGTTGGGGAAAAGTTAAGTTTGGATTATTTACCATGTTCCAATACATCACATGGACCTAAAATTTGCCATTTAAATGTATCTTCTCTTTGCATAAATGCAAATCACACAAATGTGTCACTAATGATTCCACACGGTTACTTTGTCCCCAATAATTTTTTTTAACGAACAACACTCGACGAGTGTGTTTCTATCGATATAGCAGAAAAAAATACAAGAATATGTCCCTGGGAGAACACAACCAGGCAACAACAGCAACAACATAGCCTTTTGTCCCAAGCAAATTGGGGTATGCTAGAGATGAAACCCATAAAAAAAACAATGATCACGGCGGATCTTCAGGTACGTGGATGGCGAGTCTCCAAGCGCTCATATCCAAAGCTATCTCTTTGGAGATATTCCACTCATTAAGGTCTCTCTTCACCGACTCGTCCCAAGTCAGTTTAGGTCTACCTCTACCTCTCTTTACATTTTCGGCCTGCTTTAGAACCCCACTACGCACCGGCGCCTCAGGGGATCTCCATTGGACATGTCCAAACCATCTTAATCGATGTTGGGTAAGTTTCTCCTCAATTGGTGTCACCCCGACTCTATCCCTTCGTGTGTGCCCGCAAAACCACCGCAACATCCGCATCTCTACTACACTCAGTTGTTGGACATGTCATCTTTTTGTAGGCCAACATTCGGCATCGTATAACATCGCCGGACGAATCGTTGTTCTATAGAACTTACCTTTTAACTTTTGTGGCACCCTTCTATCACATAGGACGCCAGAAGCTTGATGCCACTTCAACCAGGCAGCTGAGATTCTATATCTAACATCTTCATCAATGTTATCATCCTTTTGAACCATCGATCGTAAATACCGAAAAGTATCCTTCTGGGCCACCACTTGGCCATCGAGGCTAACATCTCCATCCTCATGCCTAGTCGTGCTGAAATCGCACATCATGTACTCGGTCTTGGTCCTACTGAGTCTGAACCCTTTCGACTCTAGCGTGCGTCTCCACAGCTCTAACTTCCTATTAACCCCTTCTCTACTCTCGTCCACCAGCACCACATCATCAGCAAAGAGCATACACCAAGGGATATCATCTTGTATGTCCCTTGTGACCCCATCCATCACCAAGGCAAATAAATAAGGACTCAATGCTGACCCCTGGTGTAGGCCTATGTTAATAGGAAAGTCAGTGGTGTCACCATAACATGTCCGGATAAACGTCATCGCATCCTTATACATATCCTTGATGAGGGTAATGTACTTAGTTGGGACTTTGTGCTTCTCCAAGGCCCACCACATGACATTTCTCGGTATTTTATCATACGCCTTCTCAAGGTCAATAAAAACCATATGCAAGTCCTTCTTCTGCTCTCTATATCTCTCCATCAATTGTCGGATTAAGAAAATCGCCTCCATGGTCGACCTTCCAGGCATGAACCCAAACTGGTTTTGGATCACACTTGTCACTCTTCTTAGACGGTGCTCGATAACCCTCTCCCAAAGCTTCATCGTATGGCTCATCAGCTTAATCCCACGGTAGTTAGTACAACTTTGAACATCTCCTTTGTTCTTGAAGATTGGTACTAATATACTTCTCCTCCATTCTTCAGGCATCCTGCTGGACTGAAAAATAAGGTTAAAAAGATTAGTTAACCATACTATCGCTTTGGCACCTAGGCATCTCCACACCTCAATGGGGATACCATCAGGGCCCATCGCTTTACCCCCCTTCATCCTCTTCAACGCCTCTCCGATCTCGGCCTCCTGAATTCTCCTCACAAAGCGTCTGTTGGTGTCATCAAAGCAGTCATCTAACTCAAGGGTAGGGCCCTCATTCTCCCCATTAAACAACTTATCAAAATACTCTCGTCATCTGTCCTTGATCTCCTCATCCTTCACTAGAAGTCGATCTGTCCCATCCTTGACGCATTTGATTTGGTTGATATCTCTTGTCTTCCGCTCGCGGATCCTAGCCATCCTATAGATGTCCTTCTCCCCTTCCTTCGTGGCTAGCCGCTGATACAGGTCATCATACGCTTTACCCTTTGCTACGCTCACAGCTCGCTTTGCAACCCTCTTTGCTAAATTATAGCTCTCGATGTTGGCTGCACTCTTATCAAGGTGGAGGCGCTTGAAACACTCTTTCTTCTCCTTAATAGCCCTTTGCACCTCGTCATTCCACCACCAGGTGTCTTTCCCTTCCTGTTTGCCTCCCCTACTCACACCAAACACCTCTGAGGCCACCTTCCAAACACATGTTGCTATCTTTAGCCACATGTCTTCTGCATCTTCTCCTTCCTCCCAGGGCCTCTCACCTAGCATTCTCTCCTTGAACGTTTGCGCCGCTTCCCCTCTAAGCTTCCACCACTTCGCTCTCGCAATCTTGGCGCGTTTATCTCGATGGACACGTACCCGAAAACGAAAGTCCGCCACCACAAGCTTGTGTTGAGGGACAACACACTCCCCGGGTATTACCTTACAATCTAAGCAATCCCGTCTATCCTCCTTCCTATCAAGGATAAAGTCGATCTGGCTCGAGTGTTGTCCACTATGAAAGGTCACAAGATGGGATTCTCTCTTCCTAAAAAGGGTATTCGCTATCAACAAGTCGTAGGCCAACGCGAAGTTCAAAATACCCTACCCCTCTTGACTCTTGCGACCATACCCAAAGCCCCCGTGCACTCGCTCGAACCCTACATTAGTCGCACCCACGTGGCCGTTGAGATCTCCTTCTATGAAGAGTTTCTCGCTGCTAGGAACAGTACTAGCCATGCTATCTAGGTCTTCCCAGAACTGCCTCTTGGTGCTCTCACTGAGACCTACCTGAGGGGCATAGGCACTGATCACATTCAGGGCTGAGTCTCCAACTACCATCTGGACCAGGATAATCCGGTCGCCTCGCCTCCTAACCTCTACGACTCCATCCTTAAGGCTCCTATCGATCAAGATACCTACACCATTCCTACCCGGTGTTGCCCCTGTGTACCAAAGCTTGAAGCCAGTATCATCAACCTCCTTCGCCTTTTGACCCTTCCATTTAGTCTCCTGAAAGCATAGAATATTTACACGCCTCATAATTGCTGCATCAACTAGCTCCCGCAACTTACCTGTTAGGGATCCTACGTTCCAGCTACATATGTGAATCCTAGTTGGCTCGGCTAACTTTCTTACCCTTCGCACCCGTCGAGGGAAGTGCGAAGACCCTTGCTCATTTTCCACTACACCCGGGTGCAGATGTAGCGCGCCACTCAGGCTGTGACGACCCGACCCTTGCTCACTTTTCATCGTACCCAGGTCATGATACGACGCGCCCTTATGGGGATGGCGACCCGGCCCTTGCCCATTTAACACCACACCTGGGTTCCGATATAGCGCGTCGCTAAGAGGGTTACGCCCCAACGAGTTTCTTATGGGTTTAATATCCATTAGAGTGGCTGTTTTTTTTACGCTAGTTCGCCAAACCTAATACAACCCTCCTCCTTTATCCGGGCTTGGGACCGGCTATGTTGAGAACCAACACAACCAGGCAAAGAGAAATAGAAAAGATAACTAAAAAACAACACTGGCGGGTTGGATTGGGCCATCAACGCGCGCCGAACTCACACTACTCGACAACTCAGGTTGGTCGGATTGGGATATCGACGCAAGCCGCATAACTCGTCTCCACGAGATAACTCTGCCCGATCGGAATTTACTCCGCACAACAAACGCAGCAGAACCGAAGCCTTTTCCGCGGCAGCTACCAAACATACACACTCACGTAGTCGCCGAGAACCTCCAGACGTGACCCTGCGTTGACCAGGAACCGAAAAATGCAGACCGCACCGCACCGCTATATTGTCCCCAACAATCGGCCCTGCTGAAAGAGATTTTTAGAGTTATATTGAGCCCACATATCGCCAAGTTGAGTAACAGATGATTTTATCCCTATATATTTATGTTTGACCCGCGGTAATTCCCAAATCCTCCTTAATCTTTTTGTTGGCATAGCATTCTCCATTTTTTTCGAGTCGATATTTTCACTGGATTCTGCCTCCTGGTACGGTGCTTTTGCCTTTGAGAAGGCGGTGCAAGATATATATTCGCTCGATTCTCCCTCGGAGCAACCAAATTTAAAATTGCCTAGCTAGATACAGTATGAAATGCTCAACACGCCTTCATGTTCTTTACCCAAATAAAGGATCGACGATTCCACCGAGGATGCCTCCGATCCCCAGCTGCGACGAACTTGCTACTCGAGTCGATCGCCAATAAGTTCCCTCGCGTCTCTGGTATCCCGGTCCTTGCAGCCGCGGCAACAACATGCCTTACGTGAGAACGTGATCAGAGGATCGACGACGACGACCGGCCAGACGTCGTCGATCGCATCAAGTGGCTGACCGTGTGATTGATTTGACCTAGACGCATGGCCCCGCGAAGCTTCTTCTATGATCTGAAACATGAGAACACGTCTCCTCAGCACCGAGGTTTGTATCCGATGTCCGATGAGAGCCAAGAGGATCGATCGGTCCCTATATAAACAGAGGCCATGGATCGCCAGCTGCGGACCAAATCCAAACGAGAAAACCAGGCAGCTTGCGGCTCGTATGGGTAGCAAGACGGAAATGTTCCGTTGGAGCAAGGGCGGCCCAGCTCCGGGGGCCGGCGCCGGGGCTGCCAGGGCGGTTCCCGGTGAGGTGGCGGTGCAGAAGGTGGACAGGATCGAGCAGGTCCTGATCAGCCAGGTCTCCGGCGGCGGCGTCCGTACTGCTCCACGGGGTGGCGGCGGTCTACTCGCCGCAAAAGGAGGAGATGACATCGACAGGCAGGCGGAGGAGTTCATCAACAGGCAGAGGAGCATGTGGGCCCTCCGCCAGAGGCCCGGCGGACCGTCGTCGCCGTCCTGACATCGTCGTCGTCCGTGGATAGATGCGAGCGGCATCATACATGCTTGATCGTGTACGATGCTAGTCATTGATCACCTCTCGTATACATGTACTCTGAAGAAATTATGTGTCGTTCGAGCTAGCAGTGTGAGCTTGTTGTGTACGATGAGCACCGTAAGGCTTGCGTGACCATGCGTGTGTGCCTAATTTTATGATGTACAAATATACAATATCATTGCTAATCAGATTTCCCAACACGTGTTTATGTAAACTAGCTTATAACTAGCTAAAACAGTTTTAAGTAGCCTGCACAGGTTTTTTTTTTTTGAAAGCTTGGCGGGAACCTGCACAGGGTTAACACCACAGTGTGGACCACACAACGTGATGAAGGCCCCTGTCAGCATATGGGGCCATGTCGTTGGCAGCGCATAGTACTACTCAAGCACAAGATTTCCTGGGCCCTTCGATCGACTACCACACGACGGGTACATGATTGTGGTGTGGCGCGGTCCACGTCTCTCGCGCCACGCGCTCGCGCCACGATCGAATGGTGATGGTCAGATGGTACGTCTCTTCATTGTGTCGGGCCACTTATTCCAAGTGCTGCCGCCGGTCAAGGGGCTCGAGTGACGACTTGCCACAAGTGTCCAATGGCCTTGCAAATCTCTCATCGGCTACCTCATTAGCTTAGTGCGGGGCATCATTAGATTCTCTTAGACACGCGAAAGGGTAACATAGTGTTGTAAGAGCCTCAGTAGTATCTGAGGTTCTCGGATCGACTCCTCGTGGAAGCGAATTTCCTAAGATTTAACGGCGTTGTGTTTCCAGTGGTAGGCGACGTTTCCATCGACAGCGAGACGCCAGGGGTGCTTATAGAGATAAGGTTGAGTGTGTGTATTCATAGGGTAGAATGTGCGTATCTGTTTATGAGCGTCCACGTCTTTACAGCGTTTCTAAAAGAAATAGGTTCTCTTAGACACGTGGCATCATTAGTCAGTGGCGTGTAGTGAGATATGCGCTGCGCAGTCATTCTTAATGAAAGGTCCACCTACGGGAGCAGTATTAATTTACCCTCGTTGTCAATTGCTATCGTCGTTTGTCGTCTTCTACAAATGCCCAACGTAGAGTTTTCTCCTAAATATGCACGGACAAGGGCGAAGCTAGTGTTGAAATGACTGTGGTGCACTGCTCAAGAGACTTGCATAATTTTCTAGAGTTATATGAAAATTTTAAACCTAATTAGTGGTAAATAAAAGTTAACCCTGGTGCTAGTGCACCAGGGAACTTGAACGTGACGCCGTCCCTAGACACAGACGCTCACATTACACGCTATACATCACCAGAAGGCTAAAGACATATTCCGCACCACTAATATACTTTCTTGATATACCAAAGTGTCTCGTCTCTAGCACAATACTCGCTCACATTCTCACGCGTCAAATTTTTTCATTATGCAATTGTTATTAACCCTAGTCCCGATTTCTTTGAGAAAATATATTTTTGTTCTTTACAAAAGACAAGAAAGAACACTTTTGTAAAATATACTTCATGGCTTTAATTGGTATGTACATTGCTAATTTGCTATACATTGAACTTGTGCCTCTAGTGTGCATCAAGGGAAATTTTCTAGATCCGCCACTGCTTTCTGTCGCGCAAATGCTCCCCACAGATTGCTCTCTGTCACTCCTCATACCTCGTATCCACTAAACATCAAGGCATGTTGGCGTGCAGCTTGCCCTGCACCACTGTGGAGGGAACCACTGTCGCTGCCACCAATTCTCATGAAACTTCATCTTCCTCCCTCCCCCATAATGCTCACAATCATTACCATTGGTCGCCTAATGCGCATGCTAAGCTTCACTCAACTCTCTTTCTACAGACAGGCATAAAAAACATTTCACCTCCACTATAAAAACCCTTCGTTTCACCCCTTCCAATCCTCCCTCTCACCATCGCTTGCATGCAACACTGCAGCACCACACTCCATTGCTTCCACACCAGAGTACAGTGTGTATTAGCCACGTGTTCAGCTACCGATCAATGGCTTCTTCAGGGTTCGAGGGCTACGAGAAGCGGCTGGAGCTCGTGTTCTCACTGCCGAGCTGGGGCGGCGCGCGGGCGCAGCACGGGCTCCGGCTGCTGCCGGTGGGCGCGCTCCGGGAGGCGCTGGAGGCCGTGCAGTGCGCCGTGGTGTCGGCGGCGGGGAACGCGGCGTTCGACGCGTACGTGCTGTCGGAGTCGAGCCTGTTCGTGTACCCGTCCCGGGCCATCCTCAAGACGTGCGGCACCACGCGGCTGCTGCGCGCCGTGCCGGTCCTGCTCCGCGCCGCCGGCGACGAGCTCGGGCTCGCGCTCCGGTCGTGCCGGTACTCGCGCGGCTCGTACCTCTTCCCCGAGGCGCAGCCGTTCCCGCACGCCGACTTCGCCGACGAGGTGCGCTACCTCGACGGCGCCCTCCCGAGCGGCCTCCGCTTCCGCCGCTCCAGCGTGATGCCGCCGTCGCGTAGGCATAGCGGCCGGCACAGGTGGCACGTGTACGCCGCGTCCGCGTCCGACGACGACGTCACCGGCAAGGACGACGAGCACGCGGACGGCACGCCGCATTTCACCGTGGACGTGTGCATGACCGAGCTGGACCGCACGCTGGCCAGGCAGTTCTCCCTGACCCCCGGCGACGGCCGGACCAGCCACGCCGCCGGCGACGCGATGACGGCGGCGTCGGGGCTCGGCGACGTGATCAGCCCGCGCTCGCTCGCCTTCGGGTACGCGTTCGCGCCCTGCGGTTACTCGATGAACACGCTGGACGGCGCGCGCTACGCCACCGTGCATGTCACCCCGAGGACGGGCACAGTTACGCCAGCTACGAGCGCGGCGGCGCCGGCGCCAGCGCGCTCGCGTCCATCGACAAGGCCGTCGCCGTGTTCCGCCCGGCCACGGTCTCTGTCTCAGTCTGCTACGGCAGCACCGGCATCGAGGGCACCCCTCAAGCCGTTGACGCCGCCTGGGTATGGTCGGCGGTCGCGGACGCCGTGGAGCCCCTGGGCCTCGCCTGCCGGAGCCGGGCGGCCGAGGCCTTCCCGGGCGCCATGACCGTGACGTACCAAACGTTCACGCGTACTCCGGCGGCTTCACTCGACATGATCGATCACAATTCACAGCTAGCATAATGCATGGACGTCGCTTAGTCGTCCGGATCCATGGCTTGGTTTTGCCTGCCATGAGGAAGGTGCTGGATTGCTGGGGTTGGAGTGGAGGTGCAGGTGACCACGGGTTTCGTCCTGGAGAGGATAGAACCGCTATCTATCTAGGGTTTGTGAAAAAGCCCCTCACTCCATTCTCATATATCCATGATCTTCCGATCCTTTTCCCGAATCGAACAACAATGTTTTCCTTCTGATGCTTTGTGGGGATTTATCAACTGTGATGATGATGGCGATGCATGAATTGCTGCGTGGTGGATTTACTGGTGGAGGATTTTTACCTGTGTATCTTTGTATTAAGAAGAAGTAAGTTTTGGTACAACGTGCAAAGAGCGCCCAAAAGGCCACTACGAATTACAGAAGAGCAAAACGTAGCAAGGCCGCATGTAAGAAGTGATTATACAAATAATAAACAACCGAGAAGACAGGCGTCAACCGCAAACACTCGGACACCGACAACCGCAAACACTTGGCGAAACCACCTAAGTGGAGGTCACCGAAGTCCCGCTTCGGCTAGAAGCAAGCTTCTTCGCGGGGAATGTGCCTTGGATCTTCGTGGCATGGCCACAGGTGAGGCCAGCCTTGAAGACGCCGCTACAATCGTCCCCCACAAGGTCAAGTCGTTGCATGAGGAGGACCTCGCCACGTTTTGAGACAGGCACCCTGGCCAGCTTGCTCTTCGCGATCCTTGTGCTAGCCCTAGTAGCAGCTCTAGGACCAGCGTTGGTCTTAGGCTTAGGCGGCTGCACCAACAGTGGCGTGGGGATGCGCATTTGGAGTTCACCGATGAAAGCGTCGAGGCGATCTTGGGTGCTGGGGCTTGCTTCGCTGACCGCGCAGCAAGCAGCCACGGGAGTCTTGAGCCAAGGGGGCACCGGCGACTCGACCGTTGTGGGGTTGGAGAGTGGAGCGTCCCCCACAACGAGAACCGGTGCCACCGTAGCCGCAGCGCCTCCAACAGGAGTGGAAGGCGGATCAAGCGAGGTCGGGTTGGTCCCCCCGAACAGAGACGGAGAGGCCGGAGCGGAGAATCCTCGCCGGTGGCAGGTTTCCACGGAGCCCACATCGCCAAGGCCAGGGGTGTCCTCCTCGGATGAGGACGGCGAGGCGACAGGGGCAGCAGCACCACACGGGTGGCAGGTTTCCCAGCATGAAACCTCAATTAGCATCGGGTCGTGCGCGTGTCGGTCGTCTTCAACAGCGCGGTCCGCCCAGTGGAGGAAGGCGTCGGGCTCGGGGGCACAAGCGTCCACGCGGAACACCGGCGCAGAGGACCTGGAATATTAGGCAATAGGAGATTGTATATTGTATATTCAGGCAAGGCGGTCAATTAGGATCAGACCTGCCATGTTTAGAGATAGTCCAGTCAATTAGGATCCGAGATATATTCCTCTCCTTGTATTTGTAAACTGCCATATATGGCAGCAGCCGCTGCCCTATAATACAGGCACCCCCTCTCCTATTGAGTGTGTGGCTAATTGCCCCCAACTTCATCTTTCTACATGGTAATCAGAGCAATCTAATCTTGGCCCTCCCTCTCCTTCCCCAAACCTGCGCCGCTCTCTCCCTAAGTGCCGCCCAACCTGCTGCGCCGCCCAACAGTCGCGCCATCATGTCCACAGAACCCTCCACCACCTCTGCCACCTCTCCAGCCATGGCTGACGCCATCAACCCAGCCGTTTGCCCATATGCTCTGGTAAACGTGAAGACCCACATCCCCATGACTCTCGAGCTGCGACCCTCCAACTACACCAAGTGGTCCACAGCTTTCCACACCATGTGTGGCAAATTTGGGCTGCTCTCGCACCTTGTCATCGTCTCCCCTACGCCCACCGCTGACGCATGGGTGCAGCCTGACTTTTGCATCCGCAGTTGGATCTTCGGCACCGTCTCCGACTCCGTCCTCAACCTCGCTATGACCGGCACCCAGCAGACCGCCGGCCAGCTCTGGACGGCCATCGCCGACCTGTACCAAGCTAACAAGGCGCCCCGCGCCGTCTTCCTTAGTCACGAGTTCCACTCGATGACCTAGGGCGACTCCTCCATCGACGAGTATTGCGTGCGCATGAAGGAGGCTGCCGACAATCTTCGCGACGTCGGGCAAACCATCACCGAGCCCAACCTCATCCTCAACCTGCTCCGCGGCCTCAACGAGAAGTACCAATCCGTCGCCGACAACATCGCCGCCCAGGAACCTCTCACTTTTGCTGTTGCCAGGAACCAACTCCTCCTCAAGGAGCTGCGTCTCAAGAACGAGGACAAGGTCCGCACCGCTTCGGCCCTTCTCGCTGCCTTCAACGGCGCCCCTGGTGGCGCCACACCGGCCAGAGTCCAGCAGCAATAGTTGCGCCAACGGCAGCAGCCGCGCCAGCATCAGCATCAGTAGCACGGCAACGGCGGCCGCCGCAACAACACTCGGCGCTACAGCAAGCGTCAGCCCTGGGGTTTTGATCCTTGGACTGGCGCACGTGTCAACCCCGGCGAGAGCGTCATACCTCCCTGGGAGCGCGACCACGGCGGTTCCGGCGCCCCTGGCAGCCACCCATGGCAGCCCCCACGCCAACAGGGGGTGCTCGGTGCCCCTCCGCAGGCGCACACGGCGTTCGCCCCCGTCCAGGCTTCCTCCACCAACAATGGTGCACCGACATGGGACTCGGCCGGCCTCATTGCTCCCCTACAGCACCTGGTTGTCCAGGGCAGCCCCTCATGGGTTGTTGACTCCGGCGCTTCATCCCACATGACGTCTTCTGATGGTATGCTCCTCCAGCGCCTACCCCCCTCCACCTCTTCTATAACAGTAGGCAATGGCACTAGCATTCCGGTCACGTCTAGAGGTCACTCCATCCTACCCACCGCCACAGCAAACTTCTCCCTCAATAACATTCTCGTCGCCCCTTCCCTTGTTCGTAATCTTTTATCCGTTCGTCAATTCACCCGTGAAAACCGCTACTCTCTTGAATTTGACGCTCTTGGTTTTTCTGTTAAGGATACCCGGACGGGACGCGTGATTCATCGCTGCAATAGTACCGGCGATCTCTACACCATACCTGCTATCCCTCCGACCGTTGGCGCCTCCTCATATGCTCTCCTCGCTATTTCGTCGACCCTATGGCACCAGCGTCTCGGCCATCCAGCCCCTGCTGCATTAGAACATTTAAATAAAATACACGCTGTTTCCTGTAATAAAGTAGACCGCTCCCTCTGCCATTCATGTCAGCTAGGCAAGCATACGCGTCTACCCTTCAGTGCCTCTCAGTCTTGTACTCATGCACCGTTTGAACTAATTCATTGTGATGTTTGGACCTCTCCCATCCCTAGTATATCTGGTTTTTCATACTATTTAGTCTGCCTGGATGATTACAGTCACTATTGTTGGGTTTTTCCTCTCCGACGCAAATCCGAGGTCCACCAACACTTAGTTGAGCTCACAGCTCTTGCACAAACCCAATTTAACCTCCCTGTAAAATGCTTCCAAACCGACAATGGCACTGAATTCGTCAACACAGCCACCACCACCTTCTTCGCTGCTCGGGGAACTCTTCTCCGTCTCTCCTGCCCATACACTTCCCCTCAAAATGGCAAGGCGGAATGCACCATCCGCACCCTCAACAACTCAATTCGCACCATGCTGCTCCACGCTTCCATGCCGCCTGCATACTGGGCTGAGGCTCTTGCTGTCGCCTGCTACTTACTCAACAGGCGCCCTTCCTCCTCCATATCCCATGAGGTTCCCTTCACTCGCCTCCATGGACAGCCACCCACCTACAGCCACCTTCGCGTTTTTGGGTGCCTCTGCTACCCAAACCTACAGGCCACCTCCCCACATAAGCTTGCACCTCGCTCCGCGGCATGCATTTTCCTTGGGTATCCATCCTCTCATAAGGGTTATCGGTGTCTTAACCTGACAACTCAACGCATCATTATTTCTCGTCATGTTGTATTCGATGAGACTGTTTTTCCCTTTTCCACCACCAGCGTCATCCCATTCCCTCGCTCCCTGGATTTCCTTCTAGACAACGATTCGTTTTCGCTACCTTCCTCTACTGTTCCTGCAAGTGGAGGTCCCTCCTCAACGACCACGGTTGCTCCGTCCACCTTGGACGTTGTGCAGCCGCCCCCTGATGATGAGCCGGACCCGGCTCTTCTCCTGCCTGGGGGGCGCGGCCCTGTGCCCCCTACCCCCAGTTCGGCTTCTCCAACACCGGGCGGGTGTGGTCACGTGCCCCCTCCTGGCCTTCCTGTGGCTCCGTTCCCACGGACCTACAGTCGACGACCCCAGCCGGTGCCTGCGCCATCGGCTGCCCCTGCGCCATCGGCGTCCCAGGCTGAGTCCGTGGCCGCAACCCCATCTCTGCCGCTCACGCGCACCAGGACCGGCGCCCTCCCGCGTGTGAGCTACGAGGGGCTCGCTGCCACCTCCTTGCCCTCACCATCACCTCTACCGGCGAACTACCACAGCGCCCTGGCCGATGCAAACTGGCGGGCTGCGATGATGGATGAGTACCAGGCACTCGTCGACAACAACACCTGGCGTCTTGTTCCGTGCCCTCCTGGCGCGAACGTTGTGACGGGCAAGTGGATTTTCCGGCACAAATTCCATGCCGATGGGTCCCTCGCTCGTCACAAGGCCCGCTGGGTGGTCCACGGGTTTTCTCAACGAGAAGGCATTGACTACGACGAGACCTTCAGTCCGGTGGTCAAACAGGCCACCATTCGGACCATTCTCAACATTGCCGTCTCCCGCGCCTAGCCAATCCACCAGTTGGATGTGAAGAATGCCTTTCTTCACGGCCACCTCGACGAGACGGTCTACTGCCAGCAGCCACTAGGTTTCGTCGACCCCGCTGTTGCACATCACGTCTGCCTCCTGCAGAAGTCCCTGTACGGACTGAAGCAGGCCCCGCGAGCTTGGTACCAGCGGTTCGCGGCCTTCCTTCAACAGCTCGGCTTTGTCACCTCCACCTCCGACACGTCCCTCTTTGTTCTCACCGAGGGGACGAGTCTCGCCTACTTGCTGCTCTACGTCGACGACATCATCCTCACTGCCTTGACTCCCGCTCTTCTGCAGCGACTCATGGCCCGACTCCAGTCTGAGTTCGCCATGACCGACTTGGGTGCTCTTCACCACTTCCTCGGCGTTGCCGTCACCCGCACCTCCGACAGCCTGTTCCTGTCGCAGCGACAGTACGCCGTCGATCTCCTCCAGCGGGCGGGCATGGCCGAGTGTCATCCTACGGAAACCCCTGTTGACACTCAAGCCAAGCTCTCCGCCCATGAAGGCACCAAACTGTCAGACAAGGACAGCTCAGAGTACAGGAGCATAGCAGGGGCTCTTCAGTACCTGACTCTGACGCGTCCTGATCTGGCTTATGCAGTTCAACAGGTGTGTCTCTTCATGCACGCCCCAAGGGAGCCCCACCGTGCGCTGATCAAGCGCATTCTGCGCTATGTGAAGGGCACGCTATCCTCCGGTCTTCACATTGGCGCCGGCTCCATCCAGACGCTGACCGCATACTCAGATGCTGACTGGACTAGTTGCCCTGACTCCAGGCAGTCCACTTCTGGCTTCTGCGTCTATCTCGGCGACAACCTGGTCTCCTGGTCCTCCAAAAGCCAGGCCACAGTCTCCCGCTCTAGTGCTGAGGCAGAATACCGTGCTGTAGCTCACTTTGTGGCCGAGTGCTGTTGGCTGCGGAAACTCCTTCAGGAGCTCCATTTTCAGCTGCCCCAGGCTACGGTGGTCTTCTGCGACAACGTCAGCACCGTCTACGTGACGGCCAATTCGGTTCACCATTAGTGCACGAAGCATATTGAGATTGACATTCACTTTGTGCGCGAGAAGGTGGCCCTTGGCGAGATTCGGGTCCTTCATGTTCCTTCGTCTCATCAGTTTGCTGACATTATGACGAAAGGGCTCCCAACGCCACTGTTTACAGATTTTAGAAATAGCATGTGCGTCCGCAAGCCTCCCGCTTCGGCTGCTGGCGGATATTAGGCAATAGGAGATTGTATATTGTATATTCAGGCAAGGCGGTCAATTAGGATCAGACCTGCCATGTTTAGAGATAGTCCAGTCAATTAGAATCCTGAGATATATTCCTCTCCTTGTATTTGTAAACTGCGATATACGGCAGCAGCCGCTACCCTGTAATACAGGCGCCCCCTCTCGTACTGAGTGTGTGGCTAATTGCCCCCAACTTCGTCTTTCTACATCGCGTGGCGAGATGTGTGATCCCCTTCTGGCCATGGTGGAGCGACGCGGTTGAGTGCCGCCGCGGCCGCGGCCACGGCCCTCCCTGGCACAGCCCTTCCTGACCTGCCTCGGCCTCTTGCAATTCTTGGCAAGGTGCCAGAAACCGTGACAGCGCAAGCATCTGGTTGGGAGCTTGCAATCGGCTACCTTGTGTTTGTGGGAGAGGCAGTTGAAGCAGCGACCCTCGAGTTCGGCAGGCAAACGGCGGCGAGTCGGCACGACCGGTGCGGCTTCAACCTGACGCAGTCGGATGCGGGGCAGCATGGTCTGCCAGCCATCAGCATCAGGCGGAGAAGCACGGCGGTTGCGGGGTAGCCGCGGTCCCAGGCGCTGGAGCACTGGGGTGCGACGGATGGCAGCAGCCGGAGGCCGATCGTCGCGCCTCCGATGGGGAAGGCCGACGACGAGTTGCGGAAGTGGACGAGTTCCGCCGGTCAGCTGCGGCGGCGGGGCGTCCCCCGGGGGCAGGGCGGCCCAGATCTGGCGAGCACCGCGAGATCTGAGCCATGGCAACAACGGGTGGCGTTGCCAGCGGGGAGCGAGGGGAGCTGACCCGGACGACCTCAGCGTAGGAAGGCGTCCGATCCGGCGCGGCAGGGGTCGGATCCGGAGAGTCGGGGACCCATTCTACCTCATCAGGCGGCTGTCGACCGGTGGGGGGTGGCGAGTCGAGAAAGAAGTTTTCCCAGCTGCTGCTGCGACGGGGGGAGGAGGAAGGGCTCCTGTGTGGACGGATCTTGGTGAGGTGAGCTGAGAGGAGCGTTTGTGGCGGAGGGGCTTAGGCGGCGAGGCCTGCGCTGGCCTCGCCGGCTGCGGCAGCGGGGGACGGTGCGGGTCGGGAGGCTTCATCTTTTTTGACTGGTGGAGGATTTGGGGATGCAAATATACTGCAATGTGGCACGAGCACTATAGGCGGCGATCTACTGATATATGAGCTAGGAAAGCTGGGCGGGGATCGGAGCATGCGAAAATGCGATGTCGCGTGTGGCGGGAGTGGAGGCGCGGAGTGGAAGATCGATCACGCGCGCGTGCAGCGGCAAGCGGCACGCGCTACATTATTACATGGTATGGTAGGGGGGGATTGGATTGGATGGCGGGCCTGGCATTGGTTTGTTTCGAGTTGGTGCAGGCATACCGGCTTGGTGGAGGAAGGTGCCGCGAGAGGCTGTGGCTGTGAGTGGCAGGCCAGGTTAAGCGGTGGAGGCGATGGATTGGTCGCCGGGCTGCCGGCCGGCGGCTTGACGTCTCTTGTGCTGTTCCGATGGATCGTGTGTAAAGGGTGAAAAGAGGACGGTGTGCCCTGTTGCTTTTGCTCGAGTCCTGTTGTACTGCTTGTCCGATTTCAAGGGGTTTCCAAAAGATTTCGGATTATTGCCCATGCTACGTTAGAAACCCGTGAAAAAACGTGAGGTAAACTGCGTGCTAAATATTTGTTGCATCTTTTTCTTTGAGGGAAATTAATGTGTTTCTCTGAAAAGCGTGAAAAAAAACGAAAACTGGTAACCGAGACAACAAGTGTTTGTTTCCTTTGTTCTTTGTTTTTTTAAGGAACCGGGATTATCATTCACAATAAATAAAGTTGATAGTTTACAACCCAACTTACAAAGATAACCCTGAAAGAAATAGAAATTGCATCCAGGTTCTTGCAAGAATCCCTGGTTTACCACCACACCGACGAAGGAAAAGAAGTTTGAAAGGCACCTGAGCACCACATCGGAGAACCAACGCGCCTTGAAGACGATAAATGAACATGCCAGGAGAGATGGCTGACGGCCATCACATCGCCGGAAACAGGGGTTTTGGCGCCCCAGTTGACGACCCCGGCTCGCCAGACAAAAAAAACCCCGCAGGGGATGTAAACCACCAGAGGAGGTGGGACAAACAGCCAACCCGATTCCACAAATGATAAACGCAGAAACCGGATCCTCGCCGGACGTCCCCGTCGCCGGAGACGAAGCTAAAGCCGACGCCATCGCCGCGGAAGAGGGGCACGGACATAAACTCGGAACCGGCGACCTCGATTCGGAATAGCCAAACCCTAACCTATAGAAACCTAGGCTAATAGAGATAGGTATGTACACCGGCCATCGATTCTGCAGCCCCCCTTCACCTCCAGCGCCGGAGGGCTCACCGGAGGCGAAGAGAAGCCAACGGAATCGACGCCGGGAATTGAATCGCCGCCGGTTCGCCCTGATCTACTGTAGATGGGGATGGAGAGACAAGTCGTGTGAGTGGGGGACGGATCTGTGTTTGGATTGAGCGCGCCGGAAGGAAGAAGAAACCCGCCCGGTCCGTCACTCCAGCAACGGGCCCAAAGGCCCACCCGCGCTCCACCCAGGCCGCCAAGCCCCCCAGCCCGCAGCAGCATCGGCGGCTCGCGCACGAGCCCGTGACCGCCAGCAGCGCCGCCGGTGGTTTGCGCTGGACTGCTCGAGGCAGCACGTGAGGAGGTCACGCGTGCGTTGCTTCCGCCGCCGGCTAGCCGCGCGCCGTCAGAGGCCGCCGCGGCGGGCGCGGGTTACGAGGCCGTGGCAATTTGGATCGCTCAGGCACGGGTCCGGCGCTGGCGAGCTACTAGATTCGCGCGGCACGAGCTCACGACGCCCTCGTCGTCGTCGAGCAGGCCGTCCTGCGCCGCTGCGCGTACGCAAAATACCCAGCGGAATGGTCAATCACCGTCACCGCCCCGGATCGTCGTCCTGTCCACAAGGAGTCGGCCGAGTATTCTACGCACCGGCTCCGGCATTCGGGGATCATGCCAGGCGCGTGTCCAAGGTTGCTGTCAACAGGATTTTGGCTAGTCCTGCAACGCTCGTGTCACGGTCACCTGAATCTTCTCGTAACGGCCGATGTCGATCCAGATCAACCCACAAGTTACTCGATGCAGCTGAGCCTGCCATGGGTTTATCAGGATTTGGTCTCATTGTTTTTCCCTCTCTTGGGCTCTTGGTTGCTACAGCGCTTTAATAGTTTATCTAATCTTCGGGGCTTGGGGCAAAGATAATAAGTTGTTTATAATACCCTAATGCCACCATCGAAAGAACACGTAACCGGATAAACGGTTTGTTATCTCAGTCTGCAAATTTGTTGGACCAGCGAGAGAGGGGGGTGGAGAGAACAAAAAAGGAAAAGAGAAAAGACCGCAAGGAAGAGCACAACAGGACATCAAGCCACTCATCCTGTCATCGAAAGCAAAACTTGGAACAAACTAGCAGTGGCTCTGTAGCGCGCGGCACGAAATTTTGTTGAGAACCTAGTTCAATCCAAACGTCTAGTCGCTAGACTACAAAGAGAAAAATCATGGAGGAACGTGTTACCGATGCCAGCTGCGAGGAAAGAATCTCCGCATTTGCATCTGGACAAGCGTCTGTTGCTGACAAGCATGTGAAAAAAATTAAAAAGAAATGGTAGCAAGTGTCCACCAGCACTGTCTATTGACAGTAATTAACCAATAATTCCGCAGCAGGGCCGGGTGCTGCAAATGGATGCTACCAAACAAGATGCAGGGATATATTGTATTTGTATCCCCACATGCTTTCTATTCAGAAAGGAACATTTAGAGACTGATAATGAGCCCGGCATGAAAGGACCTTGATTAGATAAAGAAAGTTGTAATAAAAGGAGCCATCTTTAGTTAAAGACAGCCAGCCATGGTGAGTTTGTCAGTTTTCCAGCTAGGAACACAGGAAAGAAGTTAGAACTAGGACCCTCTAGATATGTCTTACTGAAATTTTTAGTAGTTTTTTTTTTCTGAATTTCTCCCCGCTCATTCCAATCTCTAGCTACTATGAACAGATTACAAATTGGGGAAAGAAAAAAAGAGCAATCAGCAATGACTCACTAGGCCACCACTCCATAGTATAAATCTAGAAATTATCATCGAATTGA
This sequence comes from Panicum miliaceum, assembly GCA_032594955.1. Taxonomy (NCBI): domain Eukaryota; kingdom Viridiplantae; phylum Streptophyta; class Magnoliopsida; order Poales; family Poaceae; genus Panicum; species Panicum miliaceum. The sequence continues at coordinate 7,104,469 of CM064058.1, read as the reverse complement.
AAGAATTTCAGCGAACCAGGGACAGAGCAGAGTTGATTACTCCAGTTCCTTGATCTTGCCGTTCTCCTTTTCTTCTTCCTCCTCGGACGAGCTCTCCGAATCCTTGGGATCATCGAAGAAGGAGTCGATGAAGGAGGAGCACTCCTCGGCCCAGCTGCGTCGGTTGGCGGAGGCGCGCCACTGCTGGTCGGCGATCATCTCCCGCGACATGCCCCACTGCTCGAGCTCCTCCTTGGTGTGGTGGACGAGGAGGGAGTACTCGCCGCCGGGCCCCAGCTGCATCACCCTGAACTCGCAGTTTTCGAAGTTGTTGAGGCGCTCGAACTGGTCCACCGTCCACTTGAACCACTTCATGAGGAACACCCGCGAGGTGAGCCCGTGCGACACGATCACCAGGTTGGTCTCGCAGCTCGGGTCCTGATCCAGCCGCCCCATGTCGATGTCCCGCCACAGCGACTCCAGGAAGCCTGCGCATTGATCGCGATCAGTTCGTTGGACGCACGAATCGAAGGTGTCAGGGCTCAGATCGGGAGAACGGAGGCGATGGGAATGGGATCGTACTGGCGACGCGGTCGAAGACGTCGGCGGCGGACTCGCCCTCGGGGAACCGGAAGAAGAAGCGGCCGAACCGTTGGCGGGTCTCCTTGACGGCGCGCATCCGCTCCTCGACCTGGAAGTTGCCGAAGTCCTGCTCCCGGACGCGGCACTCCTCGCGGGCGCCGATGATGCGGTCCCGCGGGAAGGCGCGGCCGATCTCCCGCAGCGTGGCGCGGGTGCGCGCGTAGGGGGACACGTAGAAGTAGACCTTCCAGTTGCCGCCGCCCGACGCCACGACGTCGCGGATGCCCCGCCCCGCGGCGCGCGCCTGCTCGGCGCCCAGCGCCGTGAGCGGGATGCGGTAGTCGGGGGTGGTGGTGTACGCCGACATGTCGAGGTTCCCCTGGCTCTCGCCGTGCCGGACGAGGATGATCCGCTTGGGCAGCCGGCGCGCGCACTGCGGGTGGTGCTGCCGCGTCATTTCGCAGAACCGGCACTCGCCGCCGAACTCGAAGCTGGCCCGGCCGCCGGAGGGCTGGTCTCCTCCTTCCTCTCCTCCTCCTTGTGGCGGGGTTGCGACGGGGTGGCGCGCAGCCGTGTCGTGTGACATGGGTAGCTGGCGCCGGTGCCGGGATATATAAAGAGCAGGGGAGAGGAGGTGGTTGGGTTATGGAATGCGAGCAACAACTTATTTTGTGGGGTTCGGGGCAGCGGCGCTCCGGTCACCAGCTGGAGCCACGGAGGTTGCAAACGAGCCGCGGTATCCGGCCTCGCTGGCGCGCAGGCTTACACCGCAAGTCTGCAAGGAATAATTGGAGATTAGTTAAAGTCACCAAATTTGTCAACTCGAATCACGGCCTTCCTCGGGAAAAAAAAGTTGTGGCGGGGCCACAAGGAATGGCACAAATCAGCTAGAATTCCCAGATCCAAATGGGGACCCCTGCTGGATGATGAAAGAACCATGATGCTACACAATGTAAGTTCATGAATCGAGTACATCAGTTGTTATTAGTGATCTACAAGTAAAAGGGGATGATAAGCAAGGTTAGTATTCCCTGGTGCAGCTTACCAGACAGAACACAAGTAACTGTTCTGTTGCTGATCTTTTCTTCGGAGGCTAGTGAGTAGTGACCCGACCAAGCAAGGTGCTCAACTCAACGAAAAGGGGAACTGATGCCCCCCGTGCTCGACACGTGATCAAGGGGGATGGTGCATCATAAAACGCGGTGGAAAGGTGGCCGATACGGTGCTTAGCGTTGGCCGATACGGTGCTTAGCGTATCCCAGTTTCCTTTGTTCCCGTGTCAAGCAGTCGGTGCATGTGCGGCATCACACATGAACACATGGGACCACGCCGCCACGAGAAGCAGCCCAGCAGCAGCGCCTGCACCTCCCTGCCGCAAGTCGGCGGGTTGAGTGTGCCGTTCGCATATCCCAGCCAGAGCCAAGGCCAAAACCGTGTGCGCTGACACGGCATCGACGCAACAACATGGGGTCCGAGCGCCTCAACCTATGAGCTTATGCGTACGGCCATACCATGTGCTACCTGAAGAACCGTACAGACAGGTCTCAGGCAGGGGCCGAAGAATACTAATTGTTTGTAATCAGAATCGTGATCGCCTGATTGGGACCTATTGTGCATCATGTACATACGTGATTCAGGCAGGGGCTGATAGTCACGTTACACCAAACACTTATCCCTACTGATGGTGACACTGACACTGTAGTCAGCATGAATGGTCAGCAGATATATTCTCTATGTGCAATGAAATTGGCACGATCCGGTGCCGGTTGGTTAAAAAGAAAAGGCATGCAGATCTGCTACGACGATCCGATGATGAATGGCAGTAGATCCAGTGATTAGAAAAGGTGACTTACAAGTTACTCATTTTTCAGGTAACTGAAGATTAGCAAATCTTCAAGAGAAAGAAAAAAAAGGTTATGACAAACAATGTTTATTTATCCATCATGCACGAAGAATAAATCCCCCCCCCCCCCCCCCCCCCCACAATAATACTCTGCTCGAATTGAGTGAGCATGTAAAAGATAAATAAATTTTGTAACCAAAAGAGAGTAACTTTTTTTTGGTGGATTCAAAAGTTATTTGGAACTTAATTCTTTTGCTAACAACCACGCAACAGAGATCGCTTTATGAAAAAGAAGAATCATGGAGTGAAGCAATGTATATGAAGGATGCAAACAAAACATGAAAGGTCCCTATGATGAAGTCCAGCTCAAAACTACTAGGAATAGCTTTGAAGCTTTGTCTTTTGGAGACAGGTTTGGTACCACACAGAAGCAACGTGTATCATGCAAATGCATGTCGTGGCAAAGCAAGTCCAATGTGGAGACCAGGTGGACCTAATCTTCCAAGAACCAAAGATCCACTTAAAATCCAAACCGAAAGCCAATTTCAGCAACTTCAGAATCAGACACAAAACCATCAAATGGTAGGATGTATGGCTAAGGTTTAACAGACAGGGCTTCAAATCCACACCAGAAAACTAATTGCTACGCCTGTTGTTTTCTGATTTTTGGGAACTCAAATCCATGATCCCAATGAACACTCCACATCCTAAACAAAGCCTAAGGCACCAGGTCCAGCCATGCAGTGCAATATCTTGTCTCCACCACATGCCCCCGAAGGTAGGCAAGCTTTTGGGAACAAGTCTTCTCCCCTAAGGAAGAAGAACATCTCATGTGGCCATAAGGTGCTCTGGTGCACGTTAGTGGATAGGATAATGGGTCCAGCTTGGATTGCAGTGCAGTCTTAGTTCACTTTTCATCCCATAACTTTGGCCAGTATATCTCCCCAACAATCCGTAGAGCAAGGCTGGGTTTAGTGTAGTATAACTCTCCAGAAAAATGATTGTCAAATAAACATATCCCAAGTGGAGTGTGCTTTCTGTCAGTTTGATTTGTTGTTATCTGCCTATTAACTGACCAGACAGGCAAAGAGAGTGACTGAAACCAACATGCTCTCAGCAGACAACTCCTGAGAATTTGATAGCGATCTAAGACAACATTCGAATTGGTCACAAGGGAAAGAGCGATGAATCATAAGCTCCACCCCATGTGGCAGTATAGAATGGTCTCTAGACCTAGTTAAGTGCTACCCAAAAGATCTATCAAATAATAACATCCATATTACCCCCAAAAAAAGGTGGTAACAACATAATTTGGGGACCTTCGCCTAGTGGTGCAACAAGACAATCCAAATGTTTTGATGCATTTAGGTAGCGAAGCTTGACGGTACAAAATGAATGACCTATGGCTTCTCCAATCATAATAGAAACCTACAGCCAGCAACCAAGTTACACAACTCATAAGTCCTCTGGCCAAATCTTACCTAACCATCCAGGAATAAGCTGAATATTGACCCCTTCTCCACTTTCCATAGTTATATTCAATAGAATTAGAGCAAAAGAGACTCCCCCTTGCATGAATCACACTAAGGCATGGCTTAATCTTTGGGAAAAAAGATGAAAAGACTGCGAATATTTTGACTAACTATCAATAGTGAAGGAAAAGGATCGTTCTCATTATGTGTTGCCTAACATTTCCCAGCAAGTTTTCTGTTCAACAAACAGGACAAATAAACCTAACAAACATTCATGGTTCGTTGTACAGAATCAATAGCATCTAATTCTCCTTTAAAAACACCATTGTACTGCGGAGGGCTAGCTAGTACCAGATAATGTGCCAAAATGCATATCATCATAACATTTTTAATGCTAATGGACAACTGTGAGTGCTTGCCCAAATGGCAGTAACCATGGCAATGAATGAAAACAATTTCCGTGGATCATGTAAAGCACTTTGTCTGACTAATTGTGCTCTCAAATACACCTCTTATCAATTATAACTAATGGTAGGGGAAAAAGAAAGTCTGTGACTGTTTGTGCACTCGAATACTGCATCTTGTTAATTGCTACTGATGGGTAGGAAAAGGAAAAAAGGCGCAGATAAGGATAAGTCAAAAGTACGCCATTTATTATAAAAAAAATCTACCATGTAACGCCACTTTTGGCTACTGCAGAAGTATCCCATCATACATCTCAAAGAAAGAAATTAACATTATGTGCAGAACTTTTCTGCCAACCTCAAAAGAATTTTGTGTTAATAATTCATGTTCCCATAGAACATAGGTATTCATCAGAGTACTATATGCAGCAGAAACATAGTGTACTTTCACTAAATCTCATGTGCTGGAATACTCCCTAGCCTAAAAATCTCCCCAAGTCATTACTTGAGCCCTGCTCCACCCAGTTCTTCCTGACTACAACATTCCTAGGAAGAAATTCCCCGGTAACCATTGCTTTTATGCAACAAAGTTTCCAGAATTTTGCTCAAGTATTGCTTTTTCAACTTCAAGATAATGATAATAATAATAATACTAGTTTCTACCTATAGAGATTTGTTAAGACAGGACTATCTGGTTGTAATTTGGAACTTCAGAGTACACATACAACTGTTTTGAGTGTCAGACATTATTTAAAAATGGCACTCAAAATTTTAGTTTCAAATGCCAAACCTATAAAATAACAAGGAAAAGTTACATTTGTTTAAGCCACTTTCATGCACTTTATAGTTGTTAACTTGAAGGCTCAGATTTAGCTTCTGCATAATAAATCTTACAAGAAGGTGCTTAACATGTACTGGATAAAATACATTTGTTCTAATGCATTTAAGCACCATGGCATGCTGCCATATTTGATGACACTTGGCAGAAATAGGGCTCATGCCAGAAGCCACAGTTCTAAAAGTTGAAATAAAAAACTAGAAATGGTAGGAGCTAGTGCTTACCAAGAAGTTTCCTCCTTTATTCCAAGATGATTCATATACTCCGAGAGAAGGTTGAAAGCGTAAACATGCTTTATTTCTTTAAATTCTAGAGTCCAAATGATGGAAATATCTACAACAGCAAAGTAAAGTTAGTAGCAAACCCTAATAATAGTATCAGCGGCTCTCTAAATTATCATTCCCACCATGCCACATTGAAACTGCAAGCTGCATAGCACTAAATTGAAAACTTATTTTCCATCTTCGTGATTGAAATTATAGCATTAAAGGTTCATCAGAATAAATTTCTGTGGGAGCATATATAATCACATAGGTGTGCTGCTCAGAAGCACATAAAAAGTTCTTTGGGTTTGCTTTGTAACTCCATTAGATTTGACATGAACGACATACGTGTAAAAAGGGCGAGAACTTCAATTTTCAATTGAGAGTAATCAATAACTACAGGATGCAATGGAGAGTAATCAGTTAATCATATTTACTGGGACTGTGTTCTGGAGTATGATCCAGCAGTGGAATTCAATACAAAAATATGTTTTCCAGGTAATCACTCATTGTACATATAGCTGGGTGGATCTGGCCATACTAGAATTTCACCTCCAATGAGCCTTTGTAAATAACTATACTGAAATAACTCACACAAGGAATTTTAGATTTTTGAACCTTGTTTAGAGAGGTCAGAGGTCATCTTGAATCGCGAAGGGTCACTGGGTCAGCATTTGTTTAGGGAATTGATTCATGATCTCACATTCTCGATCCTTATTATTGGAACACATAATTGTCACTTGCCACGTGGAGCGATAAATTGCTGCAAGAGCCTGGTCACTTGAGCTTCGCTATACGGCAAAGTAAGGATACATCTATTCTAAACATCCTCAGGCTTCGATCTCCACTGCATGTTCTAGGCTTGCACCATTTCAGCAATCCAGTCCCACATACCGTGCCCCTACCAATCAATCCTTCCATATCATTAATCACCCCCCATTTCCGTTCCACAATGCTAACCTTCCCCTGTTTCCCTCCCACATTATTAATCCTCCCCTGTTTCTCTCGCGCATAATGACGCTTCCTGAGCTCATAACTCACAACGACCCCAGTAATCCAAATTCTACGAGCATGGAGTATGACCGTATTGTACCAGGCAAGGCGAAAACATGCAATCCAGTAATTCCCCGATCCGGACCTGCAAAGCTAAGCGAAACCTTCCGCGGACTCCTCAACATACTCGTGAAACACCAACTTCTGAGTGCTGGAACCCTGCCACGGCCTCCTCAATGCGCCCCCATTTCGCACCTCCCCACCCAACCAAACCTAATCCACCCCGGCCACGAAAACAGCAAGCGGAACAGCATCCGCCTCCGCCCGTTGAATTCGCTCGCCCGATCCCAATTCCTGACGGACGGCGATCGAGTTTCCAACCAAAACCAAGCACCTGCCCGCCACAAAACTAATCCAACCCAGAGAAACTCGGAGGAACAGATCAAGCGCGAGGCAGCGCGAATCGGGAACTTGCAGGAATTAGGAATGGGGAAAGTTCATCTCGAAGGGAGTCGCGCGCTTACCTCGTCGCTGCCGTCGCCGTCGCCGTCGCCGTCGCTGTGGCGTTACGAGAGGAGCAGGTGTGGGACAAGAGGGAGACGGGTCGGTTTCTGTGGTCCAAAATGGCAGGAGGAGAGAGATTTTGAATTTAGTTTAGGTTATTATTATCTCTGTCCTCTAATTTCTGGGTGGTGGGGCCGGGGGAGATCCCGGCAGTCACGTGAGATGGGGCACGTGGAGATCTATCTATGACTTATCTTCCGCGAAACAAACGGCCGCGTCACCGACGGGGACCCGTACCCGGCTTGCACACTACAAGCAATTTTGCCATTTGTAATATTAACATGGTAATATTGATATCGTTGCCCTCTTGCCCGCCTCCTCGAGAGAAGAAAATTACAATTTTTTTCAACAACACACTTCACAACTTTACCATTTGTAATATTGATATGGTAAATTTAGGATTTTAAACATATGTCACTTGATTATACCGTCATTTGGGGTATTTTTCCTCCTTTTCTTTCAGGTATTTGGTAGGGTGAAATGACCCTTTTATCCCTCACTAATGCATGGATTAGAACGGCGCATCGTTCTAATCTGATCGATCGTGATCTAGCTTGTTCCTGTGCCTATCGCCACCGTCTTCTCTTGTTCATGCGCTTGCCGCCGCTGCCGGCGTCTCCTCGTTCCTACGCCAGCCGCCGCCCTACCACTGGTCCCCGCCCCGCCCTGACCACGCCCACCGGCGCTTTGGTTGCGCTCGGCCTCGCCGCGCCCGCCATGGCCGAGGTTAGCGGCGTCGTGGCTGCGCCCGGCCTAGCCACGCCCGCCATGGCAGAGAGCGGCGGCGCCCTAGCTGCGCCTGGTCTGGCCGCGCACGCGCGTGGCTGGGGCCGTTCGCCGGTGGCTGAAGGCACCCTCACCTTTCTACTTTTCCGGTGCTTGCTTCGTTTCAATTCCAATACTGCATAGTACTGCATGAGGTGATCGACCATATGCGGCACCGTTTTCTGTTGCTATATATTGGAGCAAGGTTGTATCCATGCTAAAAGGGTCATTTCATCCTGCTAAATACCTGAAAAAAAGAAGAGAAAAAATATCTTAAATGACAGTATAATCAAGGGATACATGTTTGGAGTTCCTAATCTAACATTATAAATGGCAAAATTGCGAAGCGTGTTTTGAATTTTAAAATTGCAATTTTCTCCTCGAGCAGGGGCACACTAGAGGCTTGCGAGCAGCGACTGAGCGAGAGGGGCAGGCAGCAGACTTGCGAGTTTGCGAACGATAGGGGCAGGAGGGACTACGAGAGATGCGGCGGCGGCCGGTTACAGTAGTGTCCGTCCCCGTGCGGTGGGAGACACTGAGACAGGGAGCAGGAGGGCTAGTTATTTCTTTAGAGGAACCGGGAATTTATTTCACGTATATACAGTAACAAGCATTAAATATAGATTAATTATAAAATCTATATATAAATGGATGCTAATTCGCGAAACGAATATATTAAACCTAATTAGACCATAATTTGATAATATTTTACTAATGATGAATTAATTAAATTTAATAGATGAATTAGTCTCCATTTATACAATTAATTTTATAGTTAGATAGTTAGATGATATTTAGTAACTCTAATTATCATGATATGACACAGACTAAAAATAAGTCAGGCACCCCATAGTATTACATTGTTAGACCCCTTACAAAAGCACCCTTGAGGAAAATAAAATTACAGACAACCTCTTGCAAGAATCTCCCGGTTGTCTTCGTCATCGGCGATCGGGTAGGCCACTCGACGAACCGCCGCCGCACAAAGTAGCAGAGGAACTCGCCAAGTTTGCAGCTTGAAGCCGACACCCTTCTCGACGAAGAAGCTTGCAAAGAAGCTTTGTAGTTTGTAAACGGCACAACAAACAACATATCAAACTCGATATGCATTTGAAACGTTGAACGGACAGGCACTGCATCGCCGATGGTGATGGAATCTGACGCCTCAAGCATCGCTAGAACCTCCAAACCATCCGACGACGTAACAACCCAAAAGGGGATCGAAACTCCTAAGCGGTCAGCAGAACACCACCAACCCGATTCCTTGGATAAGTGGTACACATACCTCACAGGGAAAACCCCAGAGAGCAAGCTGCCGGAGCAGTCGTCGCCGGAGATCACCTGGAGGGAGGATAAAACGATGGACATCTGAGAAGATGCCATCGGACAACTACGATGGTACTAGTTATAAAATACTAGCTAATTCACATGGAGGAGCCGCCGTCGAAGACCAAGCACACCTCCCCTACGGCGTCAGGACGCCGCCGGAAAGGAGGGCGCCGGCCAGCTCGACGGCGGATCCAGAATCGCCTCAAAATCGCCCTCTGACTCCTGTAGCGTGGAGAAGGTGGAAGAAGATACCTCAGCTGGAGGGCTAGTTTAGGCCTTTAGGGTTGTTTTAGTGGCTGGATTGCCTGATGGGCCAAATTGGCTTCTAACTTGGGCTAAAGTTCATTTGAACTGTTGGGCTAAATTCTAAATTGCCGAGAAGAACTAGACTACGCGGGGAAACGGGGACGGGGGGACAAATTCCCCGCATATAACAGATTTTGATTATCTATGAATCACCTCTGTTACGGATAACTGGCTACGATCACATTAGTTTCGTAGCTCTGCCACATTATTAGGTTCAATTCAAATGGAACTCCGCTAAGATTTGATCACCTCCAAAATCACTTTTACGGACGCCGCCCAAGCAAGAAGTAAAATAATTTAAAGAACATGTTCTGCAATGTGACTGAAATTTGGAAAGCAAATGAGTTTCAATTTTGAAAAAAGTACCATTCGACGGTCAAAATTCAACCTTAGAAATGGAGGCACAGCCATGGCAGAAGATTTGAATTTAATTTAGTCTTTTCCTTTATTCTAGGTGCGCATAAGACAATAGTTCAATGACAGTTTCCAAAGTGTGGAAAAAAAACACACGTCAAACGTCAAGATTATTAGAAGAGCACGGAGGGAGTAACCAGCTCGGGCAGAGCACACATGTAGTCTCAGCATTCACTTGAGGAGGGTGTTAACAATGGACTTGACATTCAGCTTCTTCAGGTCGGTGTAAGATTGACCGCAGCCAACGAACATAACCGGGGCTCCAGAGACGTAAACCATGGACAGCGCTGCTCCAACCTTGTCGTCGACAGTGTCAAACTTGCTGAGCAGGATGCCATCGATCAACCTTGCAGCAGGAACAGACGACAAGTCAGCCAGTTTCTGGTTGAACTGGGTCAGCTGATCCACTGCATCATTTCCAACCAGTGCTTCTCCGACGAACAAGACCAGGTCCGGGCGGTTGATGTTGATGAGCTTGGAGAGTGCTCTCATGAGCGGCTCGTTGTCCTGCATACGCCCAGCTGTGTCGACAAGAACAACATCTGATTTGGTCCGGGTCGCTTCTTGGATCGCTTGCTTCGCTACGACTGCCGGATCTCTTTCATAGCCCTTCTCGAAGATTGGTATCTGGAGCCTGCGAGCATGGGTGCGCAGCTGCTCGACAGCACCTGACCTGAAGGTGTCACAAGCTGCAAGGGTCACACTGAGCTCGTGCTGGAGGAGCCAGTAAGCGACCTTTGCGAGATTGGTGGACTTGCCGACTCCGTTCACCCCCACGAAGACGATAACGTACGGCCTCTCACGCTCCCTGGCGGCGTGCACATCTCTCAGAATGTCGATGGATCGGCTCGGGGTCAGAATGCGAAGAAGAGACTCCTCCATGGCTGCCCAGACGGTGGATGCTATGCTTGTGAAAGATCCCAGCTTCTTGCCCTCAAGGCTTGCTGCAATCGATTCGCAAAGCTTCTCTGCAATCTCCTCCGCCACGTTCTTGGTCATGAGCCTGTCTTTCAGAGCTTTCAGCGCAGGCTGCAGACCAGACTTGTCAATTACTTTGCTGCCTACTGCAATGCTCTGGAACACTGAGGAGAACCATCCTTTTGCTTCTGGGCCATCTCCAACCTGCTCATCCTTGTCCATCTTGCTTTGTCCCTGGTTGATTGTGACATGATCAGTCACCTTGCCCCTTTCTGCTGGGTCTGAGAAATCCAGCTTCTTGTCGGAAGGCTCCTCCTCCTTGGGGTTTTTGTGTCTTCCCTTTATGTCGTGTTTGTTATTCGGCTTCTTGTTCCCCCGAATCACCCTGTTTCGCAGATTCTGTAATGTACTTAGATCAAAGGCCCCGCCATCCTTGGGTTTAGGGTCTCCTCCTGAATTCTCCTTCTTCCCGGAGTCGCCATCGGAGCCGGCCTGCTTGCTCCCACCAGCATTGCCGCTATCATCTCCAAGCACCTCGGGACCAGCGTTGTGCGACGCCGTTTGCGACGGCGGACGGGACTTCACAGGCGCCTGTTTAGACTTGTTTATCTCATCGGCGCGCGCTTGGGCTTCGAGGTGGAGCTGCCGGAACACGTCGCCGAAGCCGTCGAAGCTGGTGTGCCTCGGGTGGTAGACCCGCGCGAACTCCGTGCGGACCACGGCGAGGAGGTCGTCGAGGTAGAGGAGGCGGAGCACGCGCCGGTACACTGCCAAGAAGACGAGGCCGAGCCCGTTGTGGAAGGCCCACTTGAGCGCGTGCTTGCCGTCCTGGGAGACGCCGGTGCCGTCGGCGGATCGGTCCTCGAGGAGGCAGGAGCGGATGAGGGCGTCGACGGGGGAGGCATTCAGCGCGGCGCCGCCGCCGCTGAGCGCCCACAGGATCAGGCCGCCGCGCGTTAAGATGAGCAGCTCCTCCAACATCTTGGCCGCCGGCGAACCCTTGGATCGATGCGGATTCCTTCTCGTCTCACGGAAAGAGAAAAACTGGGCGGTGGTTTGCGGGTGCGCGGCGGCGGTTAAACTAGGAGGGACTGCCTGCGACTGCGAGTCCGATCAGATCCGACTCTCTCCGGCACTCCGGCAGTCCGGCTGTCTCCGATCCGACTCGATCTCTTCTCCGGTGGTAGAGCACGGGACGCTTACAGGTGGGTCCCACTCATGCGTCGGGTCTGGTGGGCACGATCCGCCGTCCCATTCTTTTAATGTCTCGGGCCCACATACCAGTGAGACAGTTAACGGGTGCCAAACCACGTTACCGAGAATAGCCCGGAGTCACCAACGCGGCGGCGGCGACGAATCTAGCAGGCGCGACGAAAGCGGCGGCTATGGCGGCGGCGGCGGTCGAGAGCGTGGTGGTGGTCCACAACGTGGCGAAGCGGCACAACGTGGGGACGCTGGCGCGGAGCGCGACGGCGTTCGGCGTCGCGGAGGTGGTCGTCGTCGGCCGCCGCGACGTCAGCGCCTTCGGCAGCCACGGCGCCACCTCGCACCTCCGCTTCCGCCACTTCTCCTCGCTAGCCCTCGCCCGCGCCTACCTCAAGGCAAGCAAGCAAGCCATCTCCGTTCTGGAGCAGCAACCCCCACGCCTCGCTAACCCCTAAACCCTACTCCCCTTTCCATTGTTTCTTTTGTGAATCGTGAATGAAGTGCTTGTGCGTGTATTTTGCCTGTAGGATGAAAGAGGCTGTGACATTTGCGGTGTTGAGATCACCGACGACGCGCAGCCGGTGACCGCTCACCCGTTCCATCGGAGCGCCGCATTCCTGTTCGGCAATGAGGTTGGTGGGATTCTATTCATTCGGTGCTTACTGCGAAATTAGGTTTGTTGGATTGCAGTTTGAATTGGGGAGATGGTGAATCGTGATGTGGCTTAGTTTTGTGGACTGCAATGGGAATTAGTGGCGTCCAATTGCTGTAATCACTGCCATGCCACTCACATGTCGCATATGTGCATTGGGCACTGCATGCAAACGACGCATTTTGGCATTTGCTTAAGATTAGCTTTCCTTTTTGATATTTCAATCCGGCACCTTGAAGGCAACATGGTATTCAATAATATATTTAGCTTGATCAAAGTGTAATTTGGAAGAAATATGCATCTCTCTACAAATGTGCATATGCTTCACATCAACTGTAGAATCGTTTGATACCATGAAGATGTTACCACAAATGCGTTCTGGGATGAAACTTCTATTAAGGTTGTTGCATAGTACTGCCTAACACCAGTTAGATGTTCTTATTAGTACACAGCCATAGCTTATAATTGTTGCCTTTTATTCTAACTTTACTGTCTTTCTTGGGGGTGTCATCCGGCAGGGTACAGGACTCTCACAAAAAGAGTGTGAGATCTGTGACTTCTTTGTCTACATCCCTCAGTATGGTGGTGGAACAGCATCTCTCAATGTTACAGTTGCAGCTTCAATCGTTCTCCATCACTTTGCAGGTAAAATTCCATACTGCTCCGGTCATTGCAGCATTTTTGGGCAATGTATAACATTTTTATCAAATAAAAGGTTGGAAGTTTCAAAGCTCTAAGTAGTAACACCAAAGTTGTTGCTTTCGAACTTAACTATTTTCTCAAACTGTAAAGTGCCAAATCTCCAAAAATTTTAAAGTGGCGTATTTACGCTACTGTAAAAAAAAGTTGTAGTTGAGTTTTTGGTACTGCAAAATATTTATTGATGCGATGATGTTTGCAAACACTGGAATCTCAACTTTTAATCTGTATAATAAAGCATATCCAGAGGAAAACCTGATCTATTACTGTATCTTTTGTGATGATTTCTGAAAGCATAAGCAATTACAATACTTTAAGGGCTTAAGGCACACTATTAATATTGCAGAGGCAGACTGCAATCCTGGTCTTATAAATTTAGAGATGCTAACGCTAGTATTTGTTTTAACTGTTACATCATAACTGTTGTATAAAGATTTTGTTCCTTTTTTGCATAATCATCTTCAATGTTGGATGAGCATAAGTTGTGCATAAAACTGGCTAATTCTTAACAATTACCCAGTGCACCAAGTTATGTACCCTTTTTCGGTAGTTCTGCCAAGATGATGAAAGGATCTTTGCTATGGAACATAGTTTACCACTAGTCCTGTAAACCCAAACATGCTCTCTTACTGGGTAGCAATCAACTGAAGGTTGCTGTGATAAGTATGCATCCATCATCTTAGCAGAATCCTGGGGCTGATGTTCTGTTGGTTCTATCTCAGTTTTTCTCTCTCTTTCTTAGCTCCAATCCAATACTGTATAGAAGCATTTTGTTGTTAGAGACCCTTTGAATCACAAGCACACATACTCACATTCTAGGTTCTGGAATTGAACTTGATAAAGTTCTGACAGACATTTGAACATAGAATTGGCTACCACTTCATAGGTTAATTCATTTCCTTATGATAGTCGCCTGAATTTTTGCATGGTTTTCTGCAGTCTGGGCTGGCTTTCCTGAACGAGGCAGAGAGGGCAACAAATTCATTGTAGCTGATAGACCACAGGGGCACTCGAGGGGGCTTTACTGTACAGACTCAATTGAAGCAGTGATTGAGGAGCGGAAAATGCAAAAAGAAAATGCATGTGATATACTTGAGGAAAATGGAAGCAGCCATCCTCAAGAATCAAATGGCCTAGACTTGATGTTTACAGACTAGGCTTATGACTAGATGACGTTGTTACATCATGGTTGTTGAATCAAGTCCCGGGTTGGGGTTGATGGCGCAAATTTGCAATACTACAGTGCATAACAGAAATGCTTTTCCAAGGCCGAGAGTAGAACATGCATGTTTTGTCAACCTTGGCATGCTTTTGGGAAGCCAGGGGGTGAGAGTGTACCTTGAAACCAAGGATGTGGACCGAGTTCAGAAAAAAAAGGATGTGGACAAAGCTCTATGGCGCTCCGATTGTTTGCCTTTTATGTTGTATAAAACAAGATGTGGTGCCTGCTATCAGAATTCCTCTGTTGTAATGTACCCATGAAGGTGGTTGATACCTGACATATGACAACCTCACTTCGCAGGAAGTTGGATGGTAGACTACACTGGTTATTTTCCAACATTAGCCTTTGGATCTAGTCTTTGTTGACAGGTGATACCCTTCAGCTGTTGACATTTTCGGATGGTAGACTTCAATAGTTATTTTTCAACATTATCTTGGACATTCTAGTCTTTTCTTTTTCTTTTTTTGGGTGGATGATCATCCAGTCTTTGTCATACCTCAATACGACGAAAACTGGTGCAGGTTAGATGCCCATCAGCTGTTGACTTTTTCCTGAAAGCTTGAAAATTGCAACACGATGCATCTTAAAACTAAAAAAATTCTGCACACGCCTTGCAAAAAATCCAACTTAACATTGCATTTAGATAACCTGTGAGATACAGACTATTAGAGCATCTCCAGGAGCTTCTCCAAATCACACTAGCCAAATCCAATTTAGCTAGCTATTTAGCTATCCAAAGGGTGGGCAATCCAACAGGTTCTTCAGCCATCTCCTGCTTCTTCATGTCACCTACCGATCCCTGCTCCCATGGCCTCTCATATTGTCCAAGCGCCCAGAACCAGCCGTCGCCTGGCGAGCACCCGCCGCTGCCGCCGCAGCAGTACGTGTAGGAGCTCTGGCCAATTAGTAATAGTAAGATCCACCCCTTTTAGAGGGATTTGTGAATAAAGTCTACGGACCCACCTCCATTTGTGAACATATTTTCTTTTGAAAAATATATAATATTTGATAAAATCACAAAAAAATGAACATATTGTTGCAAAATTTTTATAGAAATAGGCCTTCTAAATTGACGGGCACAGTTTAATTTTAAGCATTTGAATTGTATCTTTACATTCATTGAATTAGGTAAATGGCCTGCGAGGTGAGCTGCCAGGTAGCCCGGAAGAAGCTCGGCCCAAGGCCGACGGCCAGAGTTTTTTTTTAAAAAAAAAGATCAGGCTAAACCGGCTTATATATTAATAAGAAGGAAGCAAGTACATCAAACTGGTCTCATACTTTAGCAAGGATTGGATGGGGCCAGAGCTCGAAGTGAGATGCTTCAATGCTTGCATCCTGTTAAAAGCCTGGACATTCAAGAAGAATTCATGGCCTTGTGATGTGTTAGTCCAAGACTTGCCTTCGGGCTCCAGAAATCGGAGCTTGTTCCCACGCCTCCCACGATAGTGCCGCGAGGCGCAGACGCGGATGAAGCGGGCTATTTTCATCACCCAGGCAGGACCAATGGCAAATGGCCAAATACACCTTAAGGTGGGGTCCAATAGCTAATGCCTGTGACACAATGTGTGTTTTAATGCTAGAACCATGCTACTATAAAAAAAAGCACCAACAGCCCTTCGCAAGGGAGAGATGAAGTGATAGAAACTATTTTTCTATTGCTTATGTTCAGCTCTAAGCTTACGACGCGCCTCAAAGAATCTTTTCTTACCGTGCAATCCCACAATGTTAGTTGCTCACAAAAAAGTACTGTATTTATTGCCTAATGCTATTTTTTTAGCACATTGTGGTTGCCTAATGCTAATTTTTTACAACATTGTGGTTGCCAGGCCTCAAGAATCTTGCTCCATTGCGCCCAGTGAAGGATCCGTTTTTTTCCTTGACAGTGCTATTAAGCACGTCGTTAAGTAAATCGCTGTCAGCTATAGCAGTTAGCACGGAAGTACATGCCCTCCCC
This sequence comes from Panicum miliaceum, assembly GCA_032594955.1. NCBI lineage: Eukaryota > Viridiplantae > Streptophyta > Magnoliopsida > Poales > Poaceae > Panicum > Panicum miliaceum. The sequence goes on along the minus strand of CM064058.1, from coordinate 7,088,066 downwards.
TGCCGGCTCAATCCGACAAATGCGGCATAATTCAGAAAACGATGTGACCTGGGCAAGCATCTCAGTTTGAATATTATCCGAACTTTAAAAACGATGTGACCTGGGCTGCACGACGTTTAAAAGTTTCGCGTCACAGCGTCTCTGAATACAAGTATACAACACACTTGGGGAGATTTTCAAACGCAGTCACTTCAACCAGTTCAGAACGTTCCAGGTACACAAACCAGCGTCCTGCTTCCCTTCCCTGCTCAGAACACGAAGCAACAAGCTACAAACCAATGTAAAAGACAACGTAAGGCCAACGCACCGGTATTAAGTTTCATGCACCTGATAAGAAAAGCCCGATGATTTACTTGTACATCAAGACTATGATTTCGCATCCAGTATCTGGAAGCTCACGAAACTGGCCAGCTCAACTAAACACTTTCTCGGTTCTAAACTATAGATTGTTTTAGCATTTTCAGATGCATAATTTTTACTACTTATTTAGACATAATATATATCTAAATGTATACAAAAAATTATGCACCTAGAAATATTAAAATGACCTATATTTTGAAATAGAGAGACTATCTTGGAAGCACAACACACACGTGCTACAATTTGACCAAAGCTACAATGGCACAATCCAATCCTCTACTCCTAATATTCATGATGTTTACTCATCTTTGTCTCTGTCAGTTACTCCCCCCATTTCAAATTATAAGTTATTTTGATATTTCTAGATGCATAATTATTCTATATATCTAGATATATTTTATATCTAGATGTATATAAAAAATATATACCTAAAAATGCTAAAACAACTTATAATTTAAAATCACGTATGGTATGTTTGGTTTACGGGTCTGGTTGGCCAAGCCAAAATTTGGCCAGCCAAGGGAATTTGGCCCCCTTTTGGTTGGAGGCCAAACTTGGCTTGCCCCCAAACTAAATTTCGCAGGCCAGCTACAGTAAACTAGGCAACCACGGCAGCGCGCGGGCGCGAGTTTTGCTCGCCGGACTTTGGCTTGGCCGGCTTCACAGTACTAGCAATGAGGTGGCAGCATACTAGTGGTTGCATGCAATCCTATATTACCTTGTTAACCAACTTCAATCCATAATATCTTTTAAACCGTGTATCTAATCTGTAAACAATTTGCACCATAATATTTATTATGATTTTATGAACAGAATGAGATCCATGTTGAACATATTTTAACAAGAAAAATCTAATGACATATGGACCCTACATGTCATACTCTCTAGGTTTTGGCACAATCTGTAGATTGGCTTGGCCACAATCCAAACACCAAATTTCACCCTTATTTTGGTCTTGCCCAGATTTGGTAGCAGCCAAATTTTGGCCTGGCGAACTTAGGCCATAAACCAAACATGCCCGTAATTTTTCCTTACCCCTGCCGGCTTGTATTCTGACAAACGCAGCATATTTCAGAAATGGAGGGCTACCGACCAAGCATCATCTATCTCAGTTTGAATTTTTGTCCAAACTTAAAAACGACGTGGCAGTGCACTACATTCACAAAATCAAAGTCTCTCCCGTTTCGCCATCTCTGAATACTAGTACACACTTGGAAATTTCCAAAGGTAGACACTTCAACCTGTTCCATCTTTCCAAGTCAAAACACCTTGTGTCCACAGGCGTCGATCACTCGATCAGCGATCCCGCACCACATGCCGGAACCGAAGGAGCACGTACAGGCGCCGGCCATGGCGACGCTCGCCTTCGCGGTACGCCGGAGGGAGCCGGTGCTCGTCGGCCCTGCCCCGCCGACGCCGCGCGAGACGAAGCGCCTGTCCGACATCGACGACCAGGAGACGCTGCGCGGGCAGGTCCCGTTCCTCCTCTTCTACCGCGGCGAGGCGCACGCGCGTGGCGACCGCCGCGACCCGGCGGGCGTGATCCGCCGCGCGCTCGGCGAGGCGCTCGTGCCGTACTACCCGCTCGCCGGGCGGCTGCGGGAGGTGGAGGCGCGGAAGCTGGTCGTCGACTGCACCGGCGAGGGGGTGATGTTCGTGGAGGCCGACGCCGACGTGCGGCTGGCGGAGCTGGAGGCCGCCGGGCTGAGGCCGCCGTTCCCGTGCATGGACCAGCTGCTGTTCGACGTGGACGGCTCCGGTGGCGTGCTCAACTGCCCCGTGCTGCTCGTCCAGGTGACCCGGCTGCTCTGCGGCGGCTTCGTCCTCGCGCTCCGGCTCAACCACACCATGTGCGACGCCATCGGCCTCGCCCAGTTCATGTCCGCCGTGGCGGAGCTCGCCCGGGGACTCCCCGCCCCCACCATCGAGCCCGCATGGTCCCGCGAGCTCCTGGAAGCGCGCAGCCCGCCAAAGCCGGCGTTCCCTCACCGCGAGTTCGACCCGGTGCCGATGCCGCCGCCGCTGCCGCCGCCTGGCGACATGGTCATGCGGACCTTCACCTTCGGTCCAGACGACGTCGCCGCTATCATAAGGGGCATCCCGCCGAAACTCGCGGCCACGACCTTCGAGGCGCTCACGGCAGCCCTGTGGCGCGCCCGCACGGCCGCGCTCGAGCTCCCGCCGGACGAGGAGGTGCGCGCGGTAGCCATCGTCAACTTCCGTGGCGTGCCCAAGCTGGGGCTCCCCGCCGGCTACTACGGCAACGCGTGCGTGCCCGTGGCCGCGCTGACCACCGCGGGGGCGCTGCTGGCCGGCACGCTCGGCGACGCGGTGGAGCTGGTGCGGGGGACGAAGGCGGCGGTGACCGCCGAGTACGTGCGGTCCGCGGTGGACTTGCTGGTGCTGCGCGGGCGGCCGTTCGTGGCGATGGCGAACCTGTTCCTCGTGTCGGACAACCGGCACGCCGGGTTCCACTGCGTGGACCTCGGGTGGGGCGAACCGGTGTATGGCGGCCCCGCGGCGACGCTGTTCGGGGTGAGCTTCTTCGTCCACATCAAGAAGGGCGGCGGGGACGGGGAGGGTTCAGTTGCCGTGATGATCGTGCTGCCGCGGCCGGCCATGGACAGGTTCGCGTCGGAGGTGGAGGCGTTGTTGAAGGGTTAGTGCACCCTTGTCCGCTCCGGCATTGTTGTGTGCACCGACCAAGTAAGGAAAAAATTTCAGTGGCTCATCGCCTGGCTCCCGTAATAGAGCAACTAGGAAGTAGAAACTCATCGCCTGGCTCATCGCCTTTCTCAAAAAAAAAAAAAAAAAACTCATCGCCTGACTCCTGTTTATTTCCTCCTTGCTCCTTGGTGTGATCAATATATAATGTAAGGAAGATTATAATTTTCAATTAGTTGAGATCAGTCTTCTTTGTGGTCCTAGGTGCTGTACAGGTCCATCTCCATCTAAAGGTAGAAAATTTGCCTCCAAGAGCAAAATTTTCTGGTTATCTCAGTATTGGAGGCTTGACAGTATGCGAACCCGCGAAACTTTCAGTCAGCTCAAAACCTTATAGGGTGTATTAATGGCTACCATTTCCTTGCTGCGGGCTGCGGGGAGGTTGATTGTAACATTGCAGCCCATGAGCTGGTTGGGCCACAATTGGAGTCATGACATGGTAGCTCAAGAATAGTTTGAAATGACAAATTGAGAGTGGGTTGAACTAACTTAAATAGCCAACTCTAGCGAGCATTGCAATGCGTTGGCAGGTTGCAGTATAGGTGTGATCCACTCAGCGTGCAGAGTGAATATAAGCCTTTTTTGGATTGGGTCCGTACATTGATTGAGATGAGATGCTTATTTAATTTCTTGATTCATTGTTTTCTTCCTACCGTTTTAGATGCGAAGATGCCAAATTAAGAGTTGTGTTCTAGTAGGGCTTGTGTTAAGCTCAATTGTTTTAACTTGACTAAGATCTAGTAGGGTATAATAAATCTGTTTTTGCATCGATTAACATGGTAATTCTAGGTCCTCTAAGCAGACGTGGTGGCTATAAAAAATAGATATGCTATGATGATATCTGGAGAATAAATATGGTACGGTGTTGCTTAATGTATGGATTGAGTCAAACTAATAAAGGTTAATATGCATAGGATCCTCTTAAAAAGGTTTGTGTCGTAACATTGTTTTTTTTTCATTTTTTCGAACTCTTGATAGCTGATTTGGCCAAAGCATTAGGTTGGTGTGGCAAATATACGTGTGAGCAAAAAAAAACGCGACTGAAACCATGCTTTTAAATATCTTTTTGAAAAATGAGCTAAAAAACTAAGTAATTGTGACATTTGATATTAAACTGTAGAGAAGTTGCACTTATTTGAAGGAAAAGTCAAATAACAAATAACAGTTCTGCAAACAAGGATTCCACTACACAAATGCAATTCGAGGGTCCAAATATTAAAGGGATGCTTTGCATTGGTAGAACAACCTATCCACCTCCACCGCGAAACGATCCATCGCCGGCCGCGGCAGCACGATCGACAGGGCCGCGGCGTTCTCCCCGTCACCGTTCCTGACGGCGATGAGGAAGCTAACCCCGAACACCGCGGAGGAGGGGCCGCCGTACACCGGCACGCCCCACCCGAAGTCGAGGCAGTGGAACCCTGCGCGCCGGCTGTCCGACACGACGAACGCGTTCGCCATCGCCTTGTACGGCCGCCGGCGCAGCACCCCCAGGTCGACGGCGACGGACCGCACGTACTCGGCGGTCACCGTCGCCTTCGCCTCGCGCACCAGCTCCACTGTATGACCCAGCGAGCCGGCGAGCAGGGCCTCCACGGTGGTTCGCAGCACGGGCACGGGCACGCACGCGTTGCCGTAGTAGCCGGCAGGAAGCCCCACCCCGGGCACGCCCCTGAAGTTCGCGATGAACACCAGGCGCACGTCCTCGTTCGGCGGGAGCTCGAGCGCGGCGGTGCGGGCGCGCCAGAGAGCCGACATGAGCACCTCGAAGCTCGTGGCCGTGTTCCGGAGGCCCGGCGGGAGGCCACTTCTGATGGCGCCGACATCGGCTGGGCTAAAGGTGAACGTCCGCAGGACCATGACGCCGGGCGGCGGCGGCACCGGCGCCACGGCGTCAGGCTCGGGGCGAGGGTGCGGCGGGCTGCGCGCCTCCAGGAGCTCTCGAGACCATGCTGGTGACACCGTGGGAGCGGGGAGACCACGGGCGAGCTCCGCGACGGCGGACAGGAACTGGACGAGGCCGATGGCGTCGCAGATGGTGTGGTTGACGCGGAGCGCCAAGACGAAGCCGCCGCAGAGCAGCCGGGTCACCTAGAGATCGAGCGATCATGTTACTACTCTGCAAGCTCATGGTGCATGCACGCAGAGGAAGCTGCTAGATTTATTTCCTTATAGGTTCAATTCGGACACATAGATTTTGCAGAAACTATATACTCCCTCTCGTTTCAAATGTTGGTCGTTTTGGCAAATTTAAATGTATAAATTTTTCAATGCATATAGATATACATTATATTTAGATCCATAGTATTTTTTTTCTCGAATACGCAAGAGAAATACGTATCTTTGGATTAAGAAGTAAAAATTATGCATCACGACCTACAATTTGGAACGGATGGAGTAGAATTGTACATGTTTTCAATTCTGCACAAAAACTTGACAGAATTACAGAATTTCAGCAGTTCCCTAATAAATAACTCCCAATAAGATAGTATTGGGATCTCAATACCACTCTCACAGATTATTAGGAGAGATGTTTTTACAATTCTAGAAGAGCCAAATTTCTTTCTTTATTTGAGGGGAGTTAGGGTAAAATATTGTGGGACAATATTATCAAGGAAAGAGGGAAGTTTTGAAGAATTGTTGGAGTATATTTTCTGCAGGAGATGCTCAAGTAACGTTACCTGGATGAGCAGCAAGGGGCAGTTGCACAAGCCGCCGGAGCCTTCCACGTCGAACAGCAGCTGACCCGCGCACGGGAACGGTGGCCTCAGGCCCGCCGCCTCCAGCTCCACCAGCCGCACGTCGGCGTCAGCCTCTACGAACATCACCCCCTCGCCGGTGCAGTCAACGACTAGCTTCCGCGCCTCCACCTCCCGCAGCCGGCCGGCGAGCGGGTAATAAGGCACCAGTGCCTCGGCGAGAGCCCTGCGGATGACGCCAGCCGGCGGCCGGGCGTCGGTGCGCGGCAGTCCCCGGAAGAAGAACATGCCCTGCGCCTGTACGCGAAACCCCTCCAGGCCGTCGATGTCGGAGAGGCGCTTGGTCTCGCGGGGCGTCGGCCCGGCAGGGCCGACGAGCTCCGGGTCGCGCCGGCGCACGGTGAAGGTCAGCGCCATGGCCGGCGTATCGGAAGGCGTGCTCCTTCGCTTCCCACTTGAGGTACTAGGAAGGATACGATGGTTATGCGCTTATGCCCTATGGCAAATATAGATCTCGAGCTACGTTTTGACTTACAAAAACTGAGCAAGCTGAGGTAGTTGAAGTTGCTTTTGAAATTTTCAATTGTGTGTGTACTTCTATACAGGTGGCTTGTCAGAGATTCTTTTCCTTTTTTACACTAATATGGATCTGTCGTCAGATTCATGGGTGGAAATCGGTTGAATTTTATACACTCTTCTCCACCATTCTCCATTGTTATTCCTTCCCCCGGAAAGAGTTTCCACCCGCAGGTGTCAAACAAGGGTATAGCGGACTTAAATCATTTAGTAAAATACTTTGGAGTTTGGAACTATGGACATCGCTTACTTTGCTTTTTTAATTACGCAGTATAATTCAGACACTCATAACGCACGCACACTCACCCCTATGAACGTACGACGCAAATCTGATCTCTATGAGCATCTTCGAAGATTGAGCCGACAAATTCTCGAGATGAACGAGTCACCATAGGCACATCGTTGTCGATTATAATGTCGCCTACCACTAAAAGCACAAACACCGTTAAAATCTAGAAAATTCGCTCCCACGAGGAGTCGAACTCAGGAGCTAATGTACTACTGAGGCTGTTGTAACTACGAGGAGTAATTAATTATGAGAAATATGATTTCGGCTATATATGGCTTTGTTTAGTTATATTTGTTGCTTGGTGATAATTTAGGTGCTAAATTCTTGTAGTACACGTTGATGCATTCATGACGAAATATTACTTGTGTTATTAGCACAAGCGCTTGATCTCGCAGGGCGTCGGCTCAGCAGGGCCGACGAGCTCCGGCTCGCGGCGGCGCACGGTGAAAGTCAGCGTCATGGCCGCCGTCTCGACGTGCCCTCTCTTTTTTTTTTGAAGAAATTCGACATGCCCTCTCCTTCGCTTAATTCCGTACGCATGGTGATCTCAAGACACGTTTTGACTTGCAAAAACCGAGCAAGCAACAAGTTGAGCTAGTGGTTTACTGACTTTATTTGGAAATTTCCAAGTGTACGTGTACTTCTATTCTATACAAGTGGCTTGTCAGAGATGCGCAAGTGTAAGGACCTAGGGACATCTTCACATCATTTTTTCTTTTTCTTTTATTTTCCATTCTTTCTTGCATTGACATGAAATTAAGATTCTAATATTTTCCGTCCCTAAAATAATGCAACTTTCAAGAAGTCAAACAATTTTAAATTTAATTAAATTTATACAAAAATTTATATCTCCAAATAGATTTAGATGAAAATATATCACATGATTAATAAAAATTACTAATATTTATATCTCCAAATAGATGATTAATCTAATATTAAAATATTATTTAATTTCTCAGAAAGCTAGACTTGCATTCTTTGAAGGGCTTGTCTCGCTGAGATCCGAGGCTGCACCGTCGGCGCGCATCAAGTCAAATACATACAACCAGACGCATGGAAGGGTACGGTAGATATGACTATTTGTTAAAAACTACACAATACTCCGACACGAATCCAGTTTTCCGAATTACAGAGCAACCATTACTCATTTGCTGTGAATCTGTGATTCATGTGCAAATCTACACATAGCTATTTGCTCAAATATTAAAGATAAGAAGATTTTATTTCTGAAGCTAAAACCTTGAAGCGTTTGATGTTTCGCTTAAACCAAAGCGATGCTATAAAGCTGTCCAGATCTCCGAATTATTGTGGGTATCAAGGTTTTTCAAAAGAAAAATTGTGGGTGTCAAGAACACCCTGCATACTGAATAGTAACACAACTGAGTTTGTCATGGACCAGGACGGCCCTGAAGCAGTGCGGGAGGGGCGACCGTCCTGACCCCCAAAAGTCTAGGGTCCCCATCTGAAGATACATGTAGTACATATACTAAGATATGGTCTGCTACCGTGTGCTGTTTCTTTTAGAATTTCAATCCAATCTAGGTCAAATACGAAAACAACCCAAGCAAGTCTAAACAAGAGGATGAAGCTCACTTCCCACCAGACCTCCCAATTGCAGATTAGATATAGCCAGGAAGACCGACCGTCACTTGATCGCCTCCAAGATCACGCGGGTTGCCGCTGATGGTGAATCGGCGATCGCATGTTCGCCTGCCTGCTCCGATGCTTGGTTTTCAATTTGCCATCACCGGATCGCCTATTCGCCCCTCGCCCAATCCCAGATAGGATCATTGTTGCCCCATCGGCCATCGCGTGTCGTCCGACCTGGATCTGATCGCCCTCGCAAGGAATAATGGATCGCACTCACATCTGTGCTGGACGCCTGGACTGGATCATTGTTAGGATAATGAGATTTTGTAATATAGTCACAATTGTTATATTATCCTGTTATATTTTTTTTTCCGCCCCGGGCCAAAAAAAAAGTCAGAGCCGGCCCTCCATGAACAAGCAAATCGAGTGTAGCTCACATGATAAGTCCCTTACGGTGGAATCTGTTCATTTAAGTTTGAGTTCTAGACCGGTGCTATTCTTGTAGTGGCAGTGGCAGGATGACGAGGTTGCGCGTCTGTGCTGTGTACCGTGTTTTAAAGAAAAGAGTTTGTCATGAGCAATCCACAGTTGGCCTAACGATTCACTTGTTACAGTTTTTGCTGCTCTCGTGTAACTCAGACCTTGGTGAATGGTGACGAAACTGACGATGGCTCCTGCTAAGCAAACCGATCGGAAGTTCACTGGGAGGGCAGGCTCTAGGAAGCAGCTAATATAGTCTCATCGCCCCTCTTCCAAAATCCAAATAGAGGATACTCTAATTGATGGTTCTTAAGCGAAGTGAGATCGTGACGCACTGACGCTGCTAGAGAGATCCAGTAGGCGTACGTACGGTACGTCAAGCGGTGGTCGTGCCGGTTCTCCGAGCTCCAGACTCGACGCGTGGGCGCCGCGGGTGCGAGCCTCCCGCCACGTCCCTCCCACCTCCTCGGCCACGCGCCCGCGCCTGCCGGCCTCGCCCCTTGTTTATATCCCCCCGCGCCGCCTCGCGTCTCCCCCACCGTGCCATGCGCGCGCTGCTCCTCTTCCACCAGCTCCCAAGATCACCACACCTTCCTCCAGCTAGTAGAGGAGCCGCCACAAGGGCGCTCGCTTCCTTCGCGGCCCCGCCTTTGGGTAGTAGAGCGAGGGGGAGGCCGCCGCCGGCTCGCGCCATGGCGTCGCAGCAACAGTTCCCGCCGCAGCAGCAGGGGTCCCAGCCCGGGAAAGAGCACGCCATGGACCCCCGCCCGGAGGCCATCATCCAGAACTACAAGTCGGCGGAGAAGCTCAAGGGCAAGGTGGCGCTGGTGACCGGCGGCGACTCCGGCATCGGGCGCGCCGTGTGCCTGTGCTTCGCGCTGGAGGGCGCGACGGTGGCCTTCACCTACGTGAAGGGCCACGAGGACCGGGACGCCGAGGAGACCCTGCAGGCGCTGCGCGGCATCCGGTCCCGCACGGGCGCCCGCGACCCGATGGCGGTGCCCGCCGACCTGGGCTACGAGGAGAACTGCCGGCGCGTGGTGGAGGAGGTCGCCGGCGCCTACGGCGGGCGCATCGACGTGCTGGTGAACAACGCCGCGGAGCAGTACGAGCGGCCGTCGCTCGCGGATGTCACGGAGGCGGACCTGGACCGCGTGTTCCGCACCAACATCTTCTCCTACTTCCTGGTGACCAAGCACGCGGTGCGGCACATGGGCGAGGGCGCCAGCATCATCAACACGTCGTCCGTGAACGCCTACAAGGGGAACAAGACGCTGCTGGACTACACGGCCACCAAGGGCGCCATCGTGGCGTTCACGCGCGCGCTGGCGCTGCAGCTGGCGGAGAAGGGCATCCGCGTCAACGGCGTCGCGCCGGGGCCCGTGTGGACGCCGCTCATCCCGGCGTCGTTCGGGAAGGAGAAGGTGGGGCAGTTCGGGTCCGAGGTGCCCATGAAGCGCGCCGGCCAGCCCGCCGAGGTCGCGCCCAGCTACGTCTTCCTCGCCAGCGAGCAGGACTCGTCCTACATGTCCGGACAGTTCCTCCACGTCAACGGTATGTTGTGCTGTACACACATACTATATATGTATATATGCTACATGTTACATGCATATACTGACTTGTGGACATGCATGTCGTCGTGCATGGATTTGCAGGAGGCGTCATCGTCAACGGCTAGAGAGGGAGCCGGCCGGGGAGCTCGAGGGTCGCCGCCGGCTGTGTCGCCGTCGTGTCGCCATGGGAGTCCTTTTGCTGTGTGTGTCGTGTCGAAGGTCGAAGGGAAGAAGTGACACGTGTGTAGTCACGTGTATCAAGTAGTGTCAGTACGCGCAGAAGCAAGCTAGCTGCAGCCTGTTGAGGTGCCGTCCAGGTCCAGCGAGGTGATGATCTGAGCGCACAGCACGTGTAAAAAGGGAAGGAATGTGTCTGAATAAATATATGGGTGCGTGGAGCCTCCGTGGCAATCTTCGTAATCGATCTTATGCGGTGTCATTTTTTTTCTCTGAGAGCATCTCGTGCAGTGTCATGTGAGATGCGATTGTTTACCTGGCCCAAATTGACTTCTGGACCCGAATGGGAATGGTCCGGTCTAAAACACCAAAACTTGGGCCGCTGCCGCTCCGTTTTCTTCTTCTCATTAGCAGGCCTGGCCCGCACACTAAGTTTAGGGTTAATTAATAATTTCTCCTACGTACCTACTCCGCGGCTCCAACATCTGAATTCCTGAATTCCTCCCCCCGCATGCACAGTGCTGCCGCCAGCGGAGACGGGCGAGACGAGGCGCCGGGGACGGCGGCGGCGATCCGCTGCGGCTCCCGCATCGGCGCCGATCGATCGCCGCCCCTCTCGCCCGGTACGCCCCTGCCCCCACCACTCCGAGCAGAGCTATTGGGTTGCGGCCATCGGAGACGGCGCGAGACGAGGCGCCGACCACCGTCGCCGGGGCCGCCGGCGGCGATCCGCTGCGGCTCCCGCATCGGCACTGATCGATCGCTGCACCTCTCTCCCGGTAAGCCCCTGCCCCCACCACTCCGAGCAGAGATTTTGGGTTCCTCGATCGGTTGCCTTTCGCCATTTCCGCCTCCGATTACTAGTTTGTTTCGTCGCGGGCGTCCTAAATCGATTGCGACGGGAACGGGGAATCTCTCGTTTGGTTGGAGCCCTGGGGAGGAATTGCCTGCAGGGTGGAGAGCTGCCGGGGATCTGCCTGTAGCTTGTTTGGTTCGCTGCCTGGCGCAGGCTGCTCGTCCAGGCCCGGGCAGTCGAAATCGGTCGCCTGGCGGCTGGCTGCCTGCTCCACAAGGCAGCAGTAGCCAGTAGCACCTCTCTCCCTCCCTCTGTGCTATCCCATGGTGTTTTGCTGGCTTCGACGATGCGCGCGCTACCGTGAGTCGCCACCGCCGCCGACGACCTGGGCGCAGTCGCGTACATGGTCGGTTGGCCACCGTCCTCTCGCTCGCCCGCGTTCAGACCTGCAAGCCAGACCACCCGTCTTGAACATTTTGGAACATACTCCTAGAAGATACCAGCCAATCCTCCTGTTGTCGCGTCAATCATCAGAACGGCAACAAGGTCGGGGGATTTGACCGGTCACGGGAAAGGCAGAGGAGTGATACGTCAAATGAAGGCGTATTTTGTTGTTTTACGTTTTCTAGCTTTCCCAGGCAAGGCAATATTGAAAAAGTTCTCAGGCCATCCCCACGCAATGTTTTCACCCAGGCAACTTGTCCAGGATCCCAATGAAACGCTCCTAAAACTAAAACTGTGAACTTTTTTTTTTTTGCGAGGATACCGTGCATTATTTCTCGTGCTGATTACTAGCTACATGTGTTGTTTGGTAGCTGGAGATGGATCTGTTTCTTCCCTTTAAGATTGGCGATCTAGCGGAGTACAAGTGCTTCCTGACAGGTTACAGGGGTGCATGGTTTCGCTGCAAGGTTTAGGCCTTTTTTCCTTGCCTTTAGAGTTGTTCAGCTATCGTACCTTGTTTGCATTTATTTTAGTATGTTTAAACTGTTGAATATTAACATGATTTTTCCGCTTTCATGTTAGCATTCGGTCCTTATTTATTTGCCTTGGTGATGGATGAGATCATAAGGGATATATAAGATGATATCCCTTGATGTATGCTCTTTGCTGATGATGTGGTGCTGGTGGACGAGAGTAGAGAAGGGGTTAATAGGAAGTTAGACCTGTGGAGACGCACGTTAGAGTCGAAAGGGTTCAGACAGTAGGACCAAGACCGAGTACATGATGTGTGATTTCAGCACGACTAGGCATGAGGATGGAGATGTTAGCCTCGATGGGCAAGTGGTGGTCCAGAAGGATACTTTTCGTTATTTAGGATCGATGCTTCAAAAGGATGGCGATATTGATGAAGATGTTAGATATAGAATCTCAGCTGCCTGGTTGAAGTGGCGTCAAGCTTCTGGCGTCCTATGTGACAGAAGGGTGGCACAAAAGTTAAAAGGTAAGTTCTATAGGACAACGATTCGTCCGGCGATGTTATACGGTGCTGAATGTTGGTCTAAAAAAACGACATGTCCAACAACTGAGTGTAGTAGAGATGCGGATGTTGCGGTGGTTTTGCGGGCACACACGAAGAGATAGAGTTCGGAACGAAGTTATTCGGGATAGAGTCGGGGTGGCACGAATTAAGGTGAAACTTACCCAACATAGATTGAGATGGTTTGGATATGTCCAACGGAGATCCCCTGAGGCGCCGGTGCGTAGTGGGGTTCTAAAGCAGGCCGAAAATGTAAAGAGAGGTAGAGGTAGACCTAAACTGACTTGGGACGAGTCGGTGAAGAGAGACCTTAAGGAGTGGAATATCTTCAAAGATGTAGCTTTGGATAGGAGCGCTTGGAGACTCGCCATCCATGTACCTGAAGATCCGTGATCTTTGTTTTTTATAAGTTTTATCTCTAACTTGCTTGGGATAAAAGACTATATTGTTGTTGTTATTGTTGTTGTTCCGTTGTCGCACCATGCATCTCATGACCACAAATGAACATCTAGCTATAGTTTATTAATGTTCCACATACATAAGTACAGCACCATAATCTATTATCTTAGTATTTTAACGTGTAATGTTTGCATTAAGCACCTCATTGTCTTCTTCCTCATGAATCATGATGAACCATCAGCTCACCTCTTGTTGTCGCTAGAGCCCTTCCACTACTGTCGTGCGACCTTCTCTCTGCCACCGCTAGTGGGTAGCCCCTCATTGCTCCACCTTCCGTCCACCCACCGCCACTCCCTCACTGCCCTTTCCTAACTCGGCTGCTACGATGATCCTGTTTGGATCCGAGAGTTATTTTTTAGCCCCCCATTCAAATAGCCCAAATAGCCCTAGAGAAGCCAAATAGAAGGGTTATTTTTGAGCTTTGCAAATAGCTCACCCTAAAAAACTATCCTCTCTAAGGGGTGCTATTTGGGACTATTTCGGGTAGGACCCAGTGATTCTCTCTTTCTCTCTTGTTATAGTGGTAGCCAAATAATTGGAAAAATACTTTAGAAACTAAATAACTCTGGGATCAAAACATCTCAAGGGCTATTTTATTGAAGAGCTATTTTCTAATAAATTTTAGCTCTCAAATTAACCTTTAGCTATTTCTACCAACGGTTAATAACTAGGCCCCCTGGTTTCCGCTTCCGCCCACCACCCATGGTTGGCAGTGCTGTGTGTGTTGTCACGCCACCTACCCGTGGGCCAGCCTATTTCTCACTATGCTTGTTCACCTTATATTGCAAGGGATGAGTCGTATTAGAAAATGAAGTTAAACGAAGAGGAAAATAAACTTCCATTCCCTATGCTGAAAATAATAAAGTTTCTTTTCTCATTGTTTCACCATGCATCTCGCTCATGAATAGTAGATGAACCTTTAGTTTATGTTTGATGGACAAAAGTAGAGCATGTCAATTAACTAAATGCAGCTATTTTTCAGGTACTTAATAGGCGTGTCAACGAGTCTGCTGGATACCTGGAGTATTATTTGGAGTATATTGACTATGAAAGGGAAGGTAAGCCAAGCTTTATGCCTTTATCAGGATGCACAGCTTCGAGTACGTCTCAGGGAGGTCCTGCCGCCCTGGCACCTGCTTCAGCCACAAACAGTGCTTCCAGCCCAAAGGCTGAAAAGGATGGCAATCTCCCTTCCGCAGAGAACCTGAAGCCAAGCTCAACATCCAAATCACCAAACCCCAGCCCTGACACTCAATCTGCTGCAACCAGCAGGCGATCTGCAGGTACCGGAGTATCTGGCAACCAAGAACCGGGTACGGGAATCTCAAGCAAGCAAGAGCAGGGCGGGTCCCTGGTAGAAGCTGAGGCTGATGATGATGGACCAGACGAGTTTCTGGAGAAGCTGGACACGCTTGAAGCCAAACTCAAGCACCTCATTAAGCGCACACAGGTGGAATAGAAACTCTGCGCCGAAGTGCTGGAATAGAAACAATGCGTGAGGCAAATGAAGTGGCTTAGAAGGTGCATCTTCACCCGGGGCCATCGAGTGCCTGTTGTTGCTGAATGTTGATGTTGGTGCTGAATGATGTTGTTGTGAACTGTTTCTGGGGAGTTGTTTGTTGTAGTTGCAGGAAAAGGTAATCCTGCTGCTTATAGTTGCTGTTAAGCCATGAATGGTAGATGAACTCGTAAATACTTCATTTTGTAGAAGTTGAGGGGACTGCATCGGTGAGAAAATCATTTTGGATATGTGGTGATTCAGTTTTCTGACATGTTATTAGCCATCCCGTGCAATTCATCATTATTCCCTCCGTGACGTCTCCGTGACGTTTTAGACAGCCCACATAACTTTGTTCACTTGGAGCCCTCAAAAAAAAATCACCTGGACGTTCGAAACAAGTATTGCACGCAGGGAAATGCAAAACTTCTCTGTACAATACTACTGCACAGCATTTTGTGTGCAAGATATCTGACGCACGACACTCCATGGTGCAACACTGTGAACAAGTTGACGTATAGGAAATAGATAAACGATAATTAAAAAAGCATCGTTTACCCCATCAGCTTTCCCCAATATTGGCTTTCCCTCAACCTCAAACGGTGAGGTGCAATAAGCCAATAGCAAACAGCGCTACAGAAGCAAGGTGCGCATGAACATCCAATTCCAACACATCACTAGTTATGGTCAAAGATGCAAAGGATCCGCAGTTACAATTGTCTCAAACTGGCATGCCAAACATAGTGTTAAACATAACTCCATCGACCAGAAGCGAAAGTATGATACAAATACCATGGCCACGAAATGAAAACGCCAGGTAACCTAATACTAGTAGCAACCAACCATCAAACTACGGTGATACACCAAGCAATCTGGAATCCCCAGACTTCTTGCACTACTTCACTCCTAGTAAGTTCAGGACATGCTGGGGAAACATCAGTATCTTCTCTTGGGTGGGGTCCTTGAACGAGCTCTTGATGGAGGTCTGAAAAAAACACAAACGTGTCAAATAAAATCAGTAATATTTCATTTAGTTGGTCAGGTGAGTAGCGAGCATCAACGAAACAGCTAAAAGTGGAGATTAGTAACAGTGGAGCCCTTGCATGTTAATCAGAAGCAAACGGAGGCATATATAAACAGTTTTATTGATGCAGGCTAAACAATATCTCTACCTTGGAATCATAAACAAAAAAAAAACTAACAGACAAACCTAATATGACTCTTCTGGAAATGCCAGGCACTTCTAAGGAAACACATGGAGAGAAAAGAAAAGACCCAGGAAAACATACTCAAAAAGAATCTACTCGCCAGTAACCACAGTGTATGACCTAGAGCCTCTAGCTGCCTAGCAGTTAAGCTATTTCACCAGATTCCCAAAATCCAAAATCAGTGGCATGATACCTTTTGACACTGGATGACTAGAACCGAATTCCCCAAGAGCAAAGAGAGACAAGATAGAAATGAAAGGTCAATAACCTTCAGCCTAGTCAGTTTAGGTTTCTAATTTCCAAATGTCTGGGTACTTGCATACCAGTTTCGAGTCCATGTTGAACAGCTCAAAATATCCTAATGGGTTGAGCAGCCCAAATAACCTAAGTTGGTGTAATTAACTAAAAATTATCAATACTTCCCACATTAGTCAAACTGGGTTGTCTACTCTAGTTGCCAAGTAACAACTGGTGTGATTAGCTGACAATTTCAGCAACCTCCTACCATCCTTAAATCAGGACCTAGTGATAAAACCTTTCTTCGCCTATTCTGAAAAAATGGTGTGATTAGCCCTGATAGTAACAACTGGTGTGATTAGCTCTGACAATTTCAGCAACCTCCTACCATCCTTAAATAAGGACCTAGTTATAAAACCTTTCTTCAGAAATTCTGAAAAACCTAACAACTTTGGTCACTGTGAAACATGTACCGCCAAAATACAAGAGTCTAGCAAAACTAACACAGCTAGAACAAAAGAGGGGGGGGGGGGGGGGGGGGGGGGGGGACTAAGTAGAAACTTGCTTCTTTTTTTCCTACTATAAAATTGCACAGGAAAACAAGAAAAGAATACCTCTTTTGAGAATTTCTGCGCTTAGCAGGGCCACTGCTAAATGCCCAATCAACGCTTATAATTTGTCCATAAAGCTCAGTTCCATCCAGTTCTTTTATTGCAGCCTGAGCTTCTTCAAAGTTCTCGTATTCAACCAAAGCGTACCCCTGTACAGAGGCAAGGGGAAAAGAAAAAAGAAAAACAATGCTTGAGATTGTGCACAAAAAAAAATCTCTATTTTAAACAACAGAAACCAGATCTGAAAGTATTCATCTGCAAGATAAGATATAATTACACCAAGGTGCTTCCACCCAAAGTTATTCACTACTTGCTATTAAGGAATGCTTTCAGGAATTATGTTAAGTGCTATCAAACTCTAAATAAGGGATATTAAGTGAGCAGGCTTGAAAAGTATAGGTAACAGAAAACAAACCTTGACAAATCCAGTACGACGATCCAAATTCAAATGCAGGTTTCTGACCTGCCCAAATTCTCGGAAAGCATTGTGAAGGTCATCTTCTTGTGCTTCTTCGTGAACTCCAGTAACCAGCACAATCCATCCTTCAATTGCTGTAACAAAAGACCAAAATATACATGAGCTCAAAGTGAAACCACCAATTATAATCGTCAAAGTAGTAATTTCTTCCCAAAAAGTAAAAAGAAAAATCTGTAATTGCAATTATTCAGTCATCATTATATCATAGTTCTTTGAAAAAATAATGCAATAAATTCGCTTTATTTTACATAAAACACAAGCAGAGTATATTACAAGACACATGCAACCAATCCCAATTCAACTGGACAGATTGTTTGAAAAGAAGTTTAACAAATTTTATGATGTAGGTGGATGCATCCAAATTAACTTGAGCTAGAAAGTTTTGAGATTTCATATTCCCAATCATGCACTATATAAAAGGTAAAAGTGAGGTATAAGGAAAAATTTGAAGCAAGGGAAACAGCAAAAACAAAATGTTAACAAATGTCGTGACTTCACGGGAACCAAAACTTCAGAATTACACCCTCTGTCCCCTTTTAACTGTCGCTAGGAAAGCGTGCTTGTGAGGGCAGCACGCTTCCCTAGCGACAGATAAAAAGGGACGGAGGGAGTACATAATTAAATGATGGTGTAGGAGTAGGACGGTAGTCAGATTGAAAATAACTCTATTCATAGCTACGAAAAGTATAGAACTTTTAACTTTATACCCCCAGGCCATCATTAACAACTAACAAACTGATCGGTGCCTTGAACAGTCTCCAGCTCACTTCAAGAAACAGCCTCTACAGTATCAGAAAGAACTGATAACCAAAAGATAAAAGGAGAACATAATACTACAGTGTACAGACAATACAATACGAGTCACATGTCCAGTCATGCTCATAAAGGCAACCAAAATTTCAATTCAAAATAATCTCAGGACAAGAACTTCCCGCAACAAATCCTAGAACAATCAGACTAGTCCATGTTTCATGCCGCAACTCCATTGATCTCGACTCAAATCAGTAAAATAACGAGGGGAAAAGGCAGGGAACCGGAGGGTAGGTTTGCCTGGTACTATTCACTGCAGTCAGCCCAGATCACCCAAAAGTTCAACTTTCGCATTCAGATTGCTAGCCGAAAATTGGACATCTTCGCAGCAAATCTATCGAGGCAGAGAACATACTAGCTTACATAGGCCACTACGACAGGGTTCAGACCAAACAACCCTACTTCCCTAAGTACATTGCCAGAAAAATAATTGTTGGAACCAAATCTGGAGAAAAAGAAAGAAAGAGACGAGGAGACGCACATCGGATGGGTGCCGGGCCGCCGCCGGAGCCGAGCGAGTCGAAGTCGGCGCGCCCCCCAGCGCCGAAGCGCGAGTCGCGGGGGGCGGATGAGGAGTTGGGGTCGTCGCGGAAGCCGCGACCCTTGGTCTTACGCAGCGCGTCGTCGCCCGCGATGGTGGAGCGGAGGCGGGACGCGGGGGCGGGGGCCGCCGCGGGCTCCGCCCCGGCGTCCTCGTCCATGAGGTCGTCGTCGTCGAGGTCGAAGTCGACCACCTCCACGTCGGCGTTGGTCACGGCCGCCATCGCCGCCGCCGCCGGGGATTGGGTTGGATCGGGTTCGGGGAGGAGGTGGAGTTTGGGGGTTTGGAATCGCGAGTTGGTCGGGCTATGGATTTTTCAAAGACGCCCCTGAGATATTCCTATATATGCACTAGGCTCTGAAGAGCATTTAAGTAGTTCTTTTCCTTTGCGGTTGCGGTTCAGGTAGGCTTTGTGCCCTCAGCAAGATGCAGCGTACTACCAAATCGATCAATTCCGTTTGATAATTCTTTTTTGTAAAAATTGCGTGTGGTAAATATTTGTGCGTATTTTGAGATTTTGAGTGAACGATTTGTGTTAAGATACTTCACCTCAAAACCTAATTTGGTAGATAAACTTGTTAGCAATCCATGGTCCTTCCATGTTCCAAATGTTTGCTTTGGACGACACCTTATATGTGTGTGAGTTCTCATATGTCATTGAAAAATGTAGATAGCGTACAATGATTCCTTACACATAAACATGTTTATACATCTCTCTCGCAATCAAGGCTTACAAAAGTTACAATTACAAATGGAAGATTGAGGAGCAGTACACGTACACACGGAGATCGATTAGATACATACTTATTACTCAAATGCATAAGCATAAGCACGTCTAGACAAAAAATAAACGTAGAGGAAGAAGAAGAAGAACAGCGGTGTACACACACATTTGCATGCATATCCTTCTATATTAGAGAAACCATGTATGATATGGCTGGAAAAATTCGATGCCAGCTTGTTCGCTTGCTTTGATATGTATATAGATATGTAGCCAGGTGCCACGCTCGGTCGTAGATCGGATCGAAGCGAATAATAATGCTACGATTGGATCGAAGCGGATAATAATGGCTGAAAACGAAGCGAGGCATATGTGCATGGGAGCATCATCAAGAGCCGAGATGGGTGGTGGAGGTCAGCGCCACCGCCTGCGCCCACATCTTGAGCCGGGCCTTCACGTCCATCGGATCAGCTCCTGCGTTTCACAAAGAAAAGAAAACAAAAACAACGGATGGGATTCAGCTCATTAGGCACATACACGCATCATGCTTTAATTTCCTTTCATAATTTCCACATATGCTGATGGGTACTTGACGTGCATGCGTTACGCAACTAATCAAGATCAGTAATGATCATGTAGCATGTCTAGCATCATGTCGATGAATCTCATGATGACCGGGGATCCCAGAACGATCGTGACAGACATAGACAGATAGAATTGAGCGAGCGATGGATGGGGACGCTCGCAATGGAGAAATGGAGGAGTGGCCGTCGCTGTCGCCGGCGCCGATGGATTTGCCACCACGACGACGCGGGGGGAAAGAAAGGGAAGGTAGGCGTTGCAGACGGAGGAGAGGAGTACTAAAGTTAATTTTAATGGGAGTATTTAAATTTGCTGATATGGAAGGAGAGAGAAGAGGGGAAGAGTAGGGAGGAGTGCACAGTTCTTAAAATTTTAACGACACTCTCCACTGAGACTGGCCTAATCAACTCAAACAGTGATAATAATTAGCCTACTTCCTCCCTGATTAATACAAGTAATAAAGTCCGCCATCACCTAGTGCCCTTGCTGACCTGACAGAGAACTCAGTCGTCGTGCTCGCCATGCCGGCCATGTCAGGGTGCCGGGGGGTTATTATATGCTTGCCTTGTCTGCAGATATTATCTGTGAGGCACATGTCTCATGTCTGTCGATGTCTAAGGCACGTCGTCGGTCTAGAACACCAGTGATTATTTTTCTTGTATTATTCGTTCTAGGGGAATTCAATTGTTATCAGTAAATCCCTACGTCTTGTGAACATGTACGTAGATTGTGAGATCCATCCCCAGCTCGATCCGAGTGTGTGTGAACTGTGAGTGAGTGAGTGACCGGTCGTTACTCTATCAAAGTATCAATCACACGGCGGATCGGAGTGCGTGCGTGCTTACCGGGGCTGGAGACGGCGCAGGGGGAGTCGGCGCCGCTGCTGGCGGTGTGGGTGGGGCTGCTGCCGCCGGACGTCAGCCCGTAGCACTGGATCTCCACGGTGCAGTCGGAGGGGAGCTCCAGCCCGAGGTCGCGGCACGCGCGGACCTCCTCCACGTCCATGGCCACGCCGCCGCCGCCGACGGAGCCCGCGTGCTGGGAGTGCGCCGGCGAGGACGCGCCCGACGCGCCGCCGCCCCCGCCCTTCCCGACCACCACCACCACGGGGGTGTCCGCGTCGGGGGCGCCGCCGTTGCGCTCGTGCCAGCTCCGCTTCATCTCCCACGCGCGGTCCAGCCACGCCTCCCGCGCCGCGCGCTCGCGCCGCACCACCGTGAAGCTGCTCCGCCGCTGCTGCTGCTGCCTCGCGCCGTCCCCCGCCGCGCCGAGGAACCGCGCCCACTGCTCCTCCGCCGCCTCCGGGTCGCTGTCGTGCTGCTGCTGCCTGATCGCCAGCCACGCGTGCGGCGGCGGTAGCGCCCGCGCGCCGCCGAACGAGCGCCGACGCCGCGACGCCACCGCGTCGTCCTGCAGCCGCCCCGGCCTGCCGACCAAGACGCCCTGGGCACGACCGGCCCCGCTGCCGTCGGCGTCGCCGCCCTCGACAGACAGGCGGGACACCCGCCGGCTCGCCGCCTCCCTCGCCACGACGCCGCGGTCGACGCCGTCGCAGTCAACGAAGCCCCCCTGCTCGTCGTCATCACGGACGCGGCCGAGCCGTTGCTCCGTCGTCGCGGTCGCCATGCCTGATCCGACGATCACCGTACCTACCAAAGTAGTCAAACTAGCTAGGAGCCTAGGATATATATATCAGCAGGTGGTCCGTTCAGCTAGGCAGAAGAAGAGAGGAGGAGATCCAAGTGGTGCAGGTGCAGGTGAGAATAGATGGAGAGAGCGATCAGTGGTTGGGAGTGGAAAGCATAGGCTGCCGGGTGGCCGGGTCGGTCTATATATACCCGGCGGGGCAGTGCGGGCCGAGGACACCGGCGACGGCGACCGGCGGGGGAAGCGGTGGCGCGACACATGGACGGGGGCGGACGGATGATAGACGGAGATGGCCGTGGTGACGTTGGACGCTGTCGCTAGCTGCAATGTTGTGGCGCGGTATGGTGGCATGGTAGGCATGGCAACGAGTGTATCAACAGTGCCCTGTTCAACCAGGCGTCGTGTAGGTCGTCGAGACGGCCGGCGTAATGAATTCAGAATTATATTGGCCGCTAATTCAATGTAGCATATCCGCTAGGACTTAGCTAGGAGTAGTTGCGCCTGTAGTATCTGCAGTGTTGGTGCATTGACATTTAGTGGTGTCTACCTGAGTCGCGCTCTCAGATGGTTTTCACTTGAAAAAGGAAAACAAATGGCTAAAATTGGAACTCCCTTCACTGCCTTTTTTTTTAAAAAAGAAGAGCTACACTTCAATATTTAAATTTTGAAAATTTTGAACTTTGGTTTCAGACACCTGGCTAGCTATTGGCATGGTCTTCCTTTTTTCTTCGTTTCATACACAAGCACACGCGTTAGATTCGAAAAACAGTGAGATTACTGCTTACAGATTACTTCCGAGGACAAGGCATTCTGATATGAACAGTGCACACGCATCCCCTGAATAAGCAAAACAGAAGATTTCCACAGGATTTATATAGATGTGATGATTTTGCCGTGGGGTTGGGGAATAGATCGGGCCTGCCATTATAAATTGTGGTAGGTTCAAACCGTCACTCTCGTTGAACTCATCTCTTAATTAAGGAGCAAACGGTATGATTACACGGTTGCATCGCAGAAGTTTTCAAAATGATGGTTTGGCGATCGACCAGAGGATGGCACAGCAGCATAAATTTTTATACGGGTAATTCATTAATAAGCAGGAGATAACCGCCGACGAAGAACATCTCTAACGCTCGGAAGCCACAAGTTCTGAAGCTTGCCTTTTCTCCGCGGCAGCAGCGTGATCGACATCTGCTTGCCCAAGCGCAGGTGTGTTACCGTCAGAGGATCGGCAGGCCATGATGGCCGCGGATAAGCTTGACAGGGACCAATGGCGATCCGGATAAGCTAGACCCATCATCGGCCGGGGGCGATTAAGCTTAACCACGCATTAAACAATTACCCAAAGGAGTAAAGACGGGCATGATGGTAGGGCTCTTCAAAGGGGAAAGAAAAGGCATGCCAGCTGGCGCCGTGGACGGAGGAGGAGCACAGGCGCCACGCCGGACGGACTCGATCCAATTCAAAGCTGCGTGCGCGCGCGGGAGGAAGGAGACGAGCGGGCCGGCCGGGCCCCGCCGCCGGTGCACACGTGGCGGGGACCGGGGGGAGAGGGCGGGGAGGGGTGACGTGGCGGGGCAGGGGAGGAGCCAGGCCAGGTGCGGTGGGGGGTCGGCGTCGACGCGGTTAATCCGCCGCGCCAAAAGCGGGGGAGGCTAATCATTTTTAAATTTTAATTAGCCCGCGCCAATAGCAGCTGAGCTCTGGGGGATTAGTCTGATGATGATCGCGTGTGCCTCCCTCATGCATGATCTCACACTCCAGAGATCACTGGCCAATGGACTGACACGTGAACAGTTGGTGTCCCGCGCGCGCGCGTACCTCGGCATCTGCTGGGGTCGTGACACATCGGAAGTGTACGTGCACATCCATTCGTATGCTTCCTTCCAAGAAGGGCCGTGTATTTGGTGAGTGATGAGTAGGATAACTGACGGCGGCCATATGCCATGCATGCCGCGCGAACGGGTTATCATCGGATGCTCAGTTCTCGTCCTGTGCTGGACGGACCTGGCTGACACGAGAATTTTCTCATGCGAACTAGATCGAGCTCCCCGTGGCCGCTGCTGCTGCTGCTGCACGCCAGCAAAAGAATTGCAGCCCGGCCGCTGTTCACACCACAGGTGGTCTAACTTAACCGTCTAAGGAAGTGTTAAGTGTTAGAGATTATTGCCTTGAAGTATCTTTAGTATCATATATATATATATACACACACACACACACACACACACATAAATTATTATCATGTCGATCGCGAATGCTTGTATTGTTTACTCCGTTGGTAGTAGCCATTGGTTGAAACTACTGTGCCTCGAGAAGTAGGATATCACGAGAGCTAGGAGATCGAGATTAAATGTGTGCGTGCACGGCTGCTGCCGCCGTTATTAGACGGAAACGAAAAGCCCATGCCTGCGTGCTAATGGATAATTAAATTAGTGAATAGCTAACGTTGCACGTAGAAGCAACACCTGGAACCTTTTAAAAAAAAGCAACACCTGGAAAGCAGAAAGGCTCGTGCATCATCAGGGAGGCGTACCGGCACCTTTACTTCTTCCCGCGTATACGATCACGATGCATGATCGATCTCATCTCAATTTTTAGTAGTAGAAGAGAAACCATAACACGGGCACACGGCGACAGTGGCCATCGAGATAGACTGAAACTGTCAGTATATATAAACTAGAACAGAGTGCCCATTGGGTTATACAGCCCATCGAGATAATTAGTGCGCGGCACTAATTATACAGCCCATTGGGTTCGCCGAGCACGTCGGCCCACTTACAGCCCAGGATGACTGACGCAGTGGATGCGGCCCGCCCGGAGCAAGTTGAAACCCCTCAAAAAAAAAAACTGCAATTTTCTCACAAAACCGGAGCCTGACAACATGGGCCACCTATGCCTTTTTTTTGTTTCTAGATGCACCGATGCTGAATGTTGAGACTTGAGAGACTGTAATCGGTACTACTACTCTAAAATCAACCAGTAGCTCCTCAACTGTTTCCTGTTTCTGAGAGGCAGCAAGTACTGCTACACTCCCAGTCTCAAATCAGCCCCAAGGTTTGCAAGGTTTTCTAGTCATGAACTTTATTAATCATCCAAGCTGGATCTTATCCCACGGCCAGCAGACATGAATTAAAGGACATGCATGAACTGTGCTAAGATCTGATGTAATCATGCAAAGCAGCCAGGCTTTAGGAGGATGGCAGATTGCATCTTCTCTTCTTTTTTGTTAGTAGGAGGAATAAATAATTGCCTGCCGATGATGCTGGGGGTGACCTGACCTGTCCCTATCTTCCTTGCCGACATCTCATACCCGTCTCTTATTTGTCGTACTTTAATTTGTTAAACAAACAAGGCCCAGATGCTTTACTATATTTCCGCACCCTTAATCCACCACTGTAACCGACCAACTAATCAGTTAATTGCAAATCAGCCAAGCTTTCCAAAACAGCTGCCATCTGTATGTGCCAGCTAGTGGTAGTGCTCTTGACGTCTCTGATGCTAGTTCTTCAGTCACATATGAATGAATTCAGCCCCATCTTCGCTCCTTTCTTGCGTGCGATCTCACTTTTGAGCTTTGGTTCACTAGGTAGGCTTTGATTTTTGTGGGTTGGGCTTTTCGTTGGTGGGACAGCTGCTGGCCCCTCCTCCTCCATTGTTGGCGGCTTTAAGCTTGGCGCCATGCGTGCAAGCGAGTACTGCCGTGGGCCTTTCTAGCTCTAGGCGAAGCATCCATGTGACGCGAGAAGGAACGGCGACCACGCACGGGCCAGCATCACAGCCTAGCTAGCACACAGTAGTCTCAGGTGGACGCATTGCGTGCATGTATGTTCAGTTCAGTTACCTGAAAGAAACTTCATCTTCTTCTTTTTAACCCAGACCCTGCTGGTGAACAATTGCGTGATGTGGATGCATCTGCGTGGACCTATATATATATAGAAGCAATGCAATTATTCAGTGTCCTGCTGCCCAGTGACCACACACGCACCCCCTCTAGCTTGTCCGGTGCTAATCCACGGTTTTGTTTGTTCGATGATGATGGTGATCATGACTAATTGGCCATTAGCATGTCATGGTGCTGTTGAAGATTCTCGGTAGCTAGGATACATGGGGCTGCCATGCCTCTCGTTTCAGCAAAGGAAATGAGTGGATGAGCTGGAAAGCCCCCCCTCCCTCTCAACAAGGACCTACAGAAGTAGTAGTGGTGAGCAGGGCCAACACAAACGCAACCAAAGCCCAAAGGGCATGGCCTATGGCAGCATGCAGGAGGGTATCTAATCATCAAATCTAACCTAATAATCTCGACCACCTCACCTCATCTCAGCAGGCAACGACGCTGCGTGTGCGTACATTGTCAGCTCCAAGGCGGCTTAGCTGTGAGTGCGTGTTGTTAGTGTGGGATTCTTGTTTGTCTGGAGGCCACCTGTCTCTATTTCCCATCCATTCAAGGGCACTAGAGTACACTAGTAGATTGTATCATCAGGGCTCAGGACCATGTCCTCCACTGCACTGCCTTTAATCTCTCCTTTATGGGCTTGCTCTGCATTCCGCTGCATCTTTTCCATGACCACTGTAGGTCATCTGATTTGCAATTGCAAGGACCATACCATCCCCAAGCAATACGATAGGGCAGGGCACTGCATGCAATTAAAGTGTCCAAGCGCAGATGGAAAGATGATTTGATCAGCCTGTCCCCGGGAAATGAAGGGAACGAAAGGATTTCACCAGATCAGATCCCTCTGTGTTACCTTCAGTTACCCTGCAGGCGTTCTGGTGGACAGTGGACTGTGTCTGTACCTGCAACTGCAAGTGCTCTTTTTCAGACTTCAGAGCTATGCTTTTCCTCTCACCTCTCTAGTGCCGGTGGTATTGTGATGGGTTCTGGCAGTACTTCAAATGCTCTCCAATATAATTACTTTTTCAGCGACATGAATCTTTTCCAAATTTTGTCTGGTACCAGTTACCAAATTGGAGGAAATAAAAGTTCAGTTGTTTTCTTTCTTTGTGCCAGGGCTACATCATTCAACTGTTCTTCAGAAAACGCAGGGTATCATGATATTTGCTCTCCCATATCATTAGTACTGAGAAATAAATGATGCGTAATTCGTAGTCCAGTTGAAAATTGGAGCATAAGTATCATCGTGGTGATCATAGCCACACCCACAAGTTTTGTTTCTTGTATTTTTCTAGTATGAACACCTGATACGTTCACACTGCTACTAGTCTCTTTCTCGTGAGTCGTGACTCAATCCGCGTAACATCTCTGCCTCTTCAAAACCAACCATAAATACGGCGATTTCTGAATGTCCCTAGGCACAGGAGACATGATTTTGATATGGGATTTTATTTCAACTTGTGTATATATTCTTCCTATTTTTTATTTACATGTGGCATTCGGTTTGTCCTAAGTCAAATTTGACTAACTTTGACCAAATTTATAGAAAAAAATAATAACATTTACAATATATAGCACATTTGTTTCATTAAATCCACCATGAAATATATGTTGCACTACCGGAAATCCATTGTTTGCCGAGTGCATTCCATCGGGCACTCGGCAAAAAGCTTCTTTTCCGAGTGTCACAAGAGAAACACTCGGCAAAAGCAAAGCACTCGGGAAAAGCAATAATTTACCGAGTGCAAGTGACCAAACACTCGGTAAACAGCGACGAAGCACTCGGCATACAAAAAACACTCGGCAACCAGCGCCGGGCGTTAGAACTTTGCGACACTCGGCGAAGCCAATATAATCTTTGGGCGACACTCGGCAAACTACTGCCACGTGACCGCCATGTGCGACGGCCGTCAAAAACCAGCGCCGGACATTAAAACTTTGCCGAGTGTCCGTTAGTGACACGTCTTTACCGAGTGTTTTTTCCATAACATTTGGCAAACTTGAGGTCTTTGCCAAGTGCCTCATGGCACTCGGCAAAGCCTCCGTCAACGTCATCTCACCATCTAGGTTGTTTTTTTTTTTGCCGATAGTTGTTTTGGCAAAGTCTTTGCGCTCGACAAATTAGCTGAATCCTGTAGTCTGTAGTGTTGACTGATAACAAGATCTTTATTCCGTTGAAAATGGCTAGAAATTAAAATCCTGATAATATAAACAAGAGCTAGTCTTGCCCTTTTTTTTAAAGAACTAGTGCTAATAATGTTGGATGAGAGTGATTGCTTCAGAAATTTTAGAAATTGTTCAAAATGCGACTAAATTCTGAGCATCACAATCGAAACTAGTTAAGTGGATCTAATGAAAACCGGTGTGGTCCGGATGGTTTTGGTTCTGATAACTTTCATGCTGAGATGATAGATAGCAACTACTCACAAAGATTTTTCAGGGCTCCAGACGATTATTATTGTCAAGAACTGCAGCGCCAATTAATTTATCAGCTAGCTTTCTTAACAAGGTGGCTTTGCAGTGATGGAACAAGAGAATATATGACACGCGCTCCACTGAGCAAAAAGGCTACGCTGCCGGGTGCTTCTTGCTTGCTGGTGTGCACGCCATCATTGAGCTGATGAGCCTGCTAGCTACGGGCGTTTGGATAAGGGACAAATCGTCGTGTGGGACGGGCGCTTTGCACACACATTCACATGTAACTACATGCACGCACACATTCCCGCTGGTGCTTTATTTGCTTTTGATCATGTCAAGTTAGTTGGTCCCTGCTGATTGCTCGATCGAGTCTTTGAGTGATCCGGTGACATCTCTGCACAAAGTTGTCTGTACTGTGTTTGTACCTTTTCTTCAACTTTGGGAAAACACTCCATCTGATCTCGAATATAAGGCTATTAGCACATTATCAACATGATGCTCAATATGATACCTTGACTAGCATATCTATATATAAGAACATGTTCTTTTTAAAAAAAAACAATGTCTTTCAAAAAAAAGCAAAAATATTCATATAACATGGGAATAGTGTTAATAGTAAATGTAGTAATATTTTTTTAGATACTGATAGTCAAAAGCAAAAATAGGCTTGACCAACAACAGCCTGAACTTGATATTTCGGTCGAGATGGCAAGCAGGGCGGCTGCATGCATGATGTGATACGTGCCGCAGGATAGAGATCAGGTGCATGGGTCAACCGATAAATTTAAATCTTTTTATTATCTACTATATATTCACCTAGAATAATTATATGCTACCTAGAAATATTGGGAAAAGATTAATTCCATCAAAATTTCTTGAAATATTGGAAAAGTTTAGAAGGAAAGCAAAACAGGTATCTGGACCAGCATTTTTTCCATTCCGGTTCTTTTTCATTTTTGCGAAATACAGTACAAATGCAGACGCTCGCAGACACGCACGCACATCTACCTCTATTCTTTGTTTCCTTTCGATATTTTTTCGATTTATCATGAATGCGTAATTTTTTTCTTAGATAGGGTTAATAGCCTAATTTTATTTTGAAAATCAGAAGCCAATCAAGCATACGTGAGTATGTGCCCGCGTGCACGCATGCTTTATTGGGACGAAAGGAAGACGTACCTATGGCAAGATTCTTATATATTACGGCCGGCCGGCGCCGGTGGTTGCTCTCGTAGCTGCTAGTCTCGTGTTACGCTACGTGTACCTCGTACGAGTAGATGTCATCATCCGATCCATCGTTGGTACGGTACGGCTGAGGTGACGGCGGCCGGCCGGGCGCGGCTGGGCCGTGGACTCGCCGGCCAATAGCGCGGTCCGGTCCCGTTCCTGGCAGGGCGCGCGTGGACGGCCCGCGGACAAGGAGTGTGGCGCGCGGCGATGCAAGACGTACGGCCGCGCGGGCAAGCCCGGCGCAGCGCAGGGACGTCGACGTCTCAGCTGCCGAGGGAGAGCCGCGGCCCCCTGCCGATAGATACGTACACCGACGGGCGATAGATACCTCCGGAGGAAACGAACGACGACGATCCCCCGGATTTGGCGGGCGACCTATAGCCGCCCGAGTGTCACGCGCGGCGGAATCATGCATGGCCGCCAGCGGAGCGGAGCGGACGCGCGCTGTCGCACGGCCGGCCGGCGGGTCGCTGCTGGCTCGGCGCTCGCGCGCGCAGCCCGCCCGCCCGACGTCCGTCCGTCGCTGTCCGGCGGCCACTAGCGCCGGCTCGGTCGACGGGGCCGGGGTCGCCGTCGCCGCAGCTGTGTCGTCGCCTGCCTCTCGATCGCTAGCCCGGGCGGCCGGCGCCTAGCATCCATGCCGATATCGATATGCGGCTGCCTTTCTCTTTCGTCCGGTACCATTTTGATTTGCCTGCACGGCCAATGCAAAAAGGTAGCTAGGCTGGCGCTGGCACGTACGTCCCGCTCGTGTGTGCATGCGTGACGCCAGCCGTCGTCACCACCCACCTTTAGTTTCTTCTAGATGAATGAACTTTATTTACATGAACCAGCAGTTGCGTACCGTGATGCCGTTAGCTAACTTATACTCCGTACGTACGGGCCGGGGGGCGGTTCGACGTGTACAGCTAGCTTACCAGCAACACTTTCTTTTCCTTCTTTCCTTTGTGAGCGTGCAGAGAAGAAGAAAGATACCCAGCCGTATACAGCATCACCCGTGCATCAGTCTACTCCAAACTATATACTCCTACTTCACCTACTTTATGCGCACGCACCGTAGGAACACGTGATAATCACCAAATAATTTTTGCTGAACTCAAGATCTATAGATGGACCGAGAGGACACTGCTTGCGTGCATGCAGCCATGCATGATGCTAGCTACTACAGCAGCTACTAGCTTGCACTGGATCGGGCGGTGCACGCAGCAGGAAACGAAAGGAGACATGGACCAGACGACAGATCTTTCTGTCCGTGCATCAATGCAACAGTCGGGGAGCGAGAGGAGACCTGCAAGCAGTGAACTGTTGGTGCCAGCAACTAAGCTATAGTAATAAACTTTGCTGCATTAGAACCGGCCGAGACCGACGGATCGATCGATCAGACGACGGCTATGGCGCGCGTGTGCACCGCCGGGCTGGCCCACACGCACCCACATACCTATGCGTCACAGAGGGAGGGGCAGGCAACCACTCCTCCCTCCAGCTTGACAGTTCAATTCGTTCCGTGGATCATACCCAACAGTACACGCACCCGGCCGCTCATCATCATTAGTAGGCCTGCCTGCTGCCTGGGATTATCATTATTGGGTGATGATGCATGGACATACACGCGTCATGTATGTAATAAAAAGAAGATCCATGGATTAATTAAATAGATACAGGCCGCCCTTGTGGTGCTAGCTGCTAGCTCTACCTAGCTAGCTCTGTGTGTGTGTGTGTGTGTGTGACATGCTTAGCTTGATTGATGTGCATGCCCGGTCCTGTACTTAGCCACAGTAGTGTGTGTGAGGTGCAGGAAGCCCAACAAGTTATTTAACTTTCTTTTCTCTCTCCAGGGAAATCTAATAATTGTTCAGCTGTAGGTTCTCCCCTACTATGTGCTGTTACGTGCATGTAGTACAATTCTATGATTTCAAGATTGATATAGTATGATACTAGGTGAAAGTTCCATGGTGATTATTCTAAACTAAAGAATCCGCGCACATGGCTGTGATGAAAACATTCACACACCATTCTCCCTTCACAACCTTCTTGTGCTTCGACGTGCATGTGCAATTGTATGTCTCTGAGCCAAGCTACACGTTGAGCATATATGCATGCATTTTGTGAGTCCGAACGGTCAATTTATTAATTATCATTGAAATTTATTTACCGGCTATGAAAGCAATCAGCTCACGCACTACAAGTAACCCTAGCTCTCCTGGACGTGTACATGTGTGTCGATCTGATCGATGTATCTTCCCTTTTCAATTTAAAAAGAAGAACCAATCTACATGGCCAAAGATTTGCTAGCTATTGAAAAAAAGTAGGGGTGAAAATAAACGATCATGACATAGCTAGTCTTTGCGAATGATGATGAATCAAGAGAATCCTTGACAAAAACCTTCCTGCGTTGATTGGAGGCGCCATACACAAAAGGGGAAGCCTTTTCTGTTCTCTCTCTCTTCTCCGTGCGTGATTGCTTGCTTGAGAGGTAGCTTCAGGCTTTAGCTTGCAGCCGGCAGGTTGGTTCCTCCTGTCGGTGCACAAGTACAACTGCAAGCACGATGAAATTCCCAACGGATTATATTCCACTCTTGACTTTGCATTATATATGTTCCTGCCATGGATCACATGCATGATCAAGTTTGTTTTGATTTTTTTGTAGACCCTCATGGAAAAGAGCAGTTTCATGGAACTCACATGAGAATCATATATACAGTTATTTTTCAAATTCATGGAGATACCTACAAACTTAATTGCACCTGTAAACTAGTGAAACAGGTTCAATATAAGGTATTCATGATGGATGGCAAGGCATCAGCTGATATATTTACAAGAGTAAAATGCACCAGAGGTCCATCAACTTTTAAGAGGGTGTCACTTAAGTCCATCAACTTCGAAATTGCATTTCTGACTTCTAAGTCCATAAACTTATAATTTGTGTCACTTAGATCCACAAACTCTGAAAGTCCATTCCTAGGTCCATAAAATTGTAATTTGTGTCACCTAGGTCCATACCCCTCCAACTAGCCTCCATGCATTGATATCGCACCACATGAACCTACACGGTGCCCACACGTTGCTGGAGTTTCGCCAGAAGGGTAAAATTTGAGCCCCAATTTCGAATCAAGAGAAGAGAGGAGGGGCGAAAGACTTATTTTGGAGGTTATTGATATGTATTAGGTTTAAAAGGGGAGCTTACATATTGCCATTGGTGAATTCTGAAGCTTAGATCTAGATATGACCCCGTGATATGGGTGGAGAGGAGGGGGTGATGGCTTGGGAAAGGTGGAGGAGATCACAGAGGGACTCAACAACATGTGTACCGTGGTGCGTGGTAGGGGATATTATATCCTCTATGGCGTGCGTAGCCGGGTATGGTGGCGCCAGGTGTTGTGGCGAAAAACTCGTAACGACGTTAGACTTGGGTCAGCCCAGAGTGGTTCTCGGTGAGGGGTTGGAAGATATTCGCATGGACAACGATGTTGGGCGACCTTTGTGGGCATGTCTATGGCCTCACGACTTCTCATGGATGAAGTTCGTGATCTAAAAATGCACTTTCGGAATTTATGGACCTAAGTGATACAAATTACAAGTTTATGGATCCAAAAATACACTTTCGGAGTTTATGGGCCTATGTTTTCAAAGTTTATAGACCAAGTGACATAAATTACAAGTTGATGGAGATAAAAATTCACTTTTGGAGTTCGTGGACCTAAATGACACACCCTGATGGACCTTTGGTGCATTTTACTCTATTTACAACTTGGTACCTCCAATTTGCCTCATGGTTTTCTAGCAAATTAAAGAATATACTACTTTTTTATGAAACAAAAGAATATACTACCTGTCCATTTATAGGACGTATATTCTTTCGATCGAGATGGCAGTGGCTGATACATACATATTTTATTTTTTAAGTGGTGTTTGTCACTTGTCAGCGGACCGACAGCACTGCCCGACCGGCGCCGGTCTGTTCGTGATGAGCTAATATTCTGATGATTATGCCATACCAAATCGAATCATGCATGTCCACTATTGTTATATATCCGCGCCGGCGATGTCGATCAAATCGAGACATGTATGTGCATGGGATATGGTTTTTTTTTTCTGGAGAAATAGCCGCTGCGCTGATTGACTCTCCCGACATATATATGCATACACGTCCTCCATTTTGTTTCCAGTTTTCCCCCTCCTCCTGTAAATAACTACACATCTGTCCAGACAACCTTCGTTTCATTTTTTTTGTTGGTTAATACTCCATGTTACTCAGCGAATGTCGTGCGCAGACTGAAAGCAGCAGTTGGTTAACAATTTTATAGGTGCAATTAATTTATTATCTGACCACATACTGGTGTGGGCATTCATGTACGGTCCACTACAAGCGTACGCGCAGTACAGCCAGTGTGCACAAGCCGGTAGCAGTTGTCATGATCAGACGGCCGGTACGTACGGTGTGTTGATTATCGCTGGCCGTTCTTTAACGACGGCAAACAAATGGTCGTCATTAGTAGCTAGCGCACACCGACGAATAATACGGCAAATTAAGCGTACGAGAATATACGATGGCGCTAGTCTAGTTGCGTTACGTGCACGTACATACATACGTAGGCGTGCGACGATCGACCGGCACGGGATTGTATATATATATATATAAATATATATGTGTATCTCTGACAGGGACTGGAACGGTTGGGCCGGGGCGTATTCTAACAATCATTCGACGGCACGAAGAAAGGAGACGGTTACGTTGCTCTACGTGCGTACGTACGTGACCGCACTGGCATGTGTGAATGTCCAAAGCTCAGCTTATTTAGATTCTCGTTATTCATTTATATATATCTCATTTGGTCGCATGTGCGTAAGTTGGAAACGTCCACCTCCATCACCATACGGATGACTCATCACTTCATCACCTTTTGAGCTTTTGATGAATAAATTGATTGGTCTAGGAAGCTCGGCGTGGTGACTTGCAAAGAGTCAAGCGGAATCGTGCATTCGTGCTGCATGCTGCAACAAAGTGCCCCTTGAGAGTATTAATTATGCTGTAAAATCTATCTAATCTCTTTATTATATATATAGAGAAGCTCAAAGTTGAGAATTCTCTTGATAAACGACAAAATGAAACATACAACGACAGATTTATGTTTGCGATCAGTACATGGCCTATCAATTAATAAACAGTAACCAGTATAATGTCGACGCACTATACGCGCGCTTTGCATATATATGAACAAAGAATGCTCTAGACAAAAGACGAACTATACGGCATGGTGGGTACACGAGGACCACCGTTATTTCTCCCTGTGTCACGGCACTGGTGCCTAGCTCTCATCGTCCAATTAAGCTCGAGGTTCCCCACATCCAAGCAGCTAAAGCAGATTAGACTCAAATAATTGTGCTCCCTACCTTCCTGAAGGTACATGTGCACGCTATTCGCACCTGTTCCATCTCAACAGTCTCTCCTCTCGCTAAGCTCCATCACGCACACAAGCAAAGCAAGCAAGGAGAGCAGCAGGCCGGGCATATGCGTGTGCAGTGGCGCCGCATTTACGATCTGTAATCCCGTACTTGATCGATTCCCAGGAAATCTACGTACGAAACCCTGTGCACGCTTTAATAATTTATATATATAATACGTGACAGGCCCCGAACAGCACACCACACAAATTATTAATCAGCACGTATACAAGGCTCCAAAAGCACCGGCCGGGAGGGCGTTGCAGGCCACACGCTCCATCCGTACGTGGTGCGGCAGCGGGGGCGGTCCTGTACGAGCCTTGCGTCGAGGGTGTAGTACGTAGTAGTAGGCCAGGGCGAATGATGGACCGTTCCGTTAGACATGCGGCACGCGACAGCGCATCACCTGCACGCGAGTGGTGATACGGAGGACGTCGTCGTACGTGTAGAATGGGGCACCGGCTACGAGTACCATACCCGGCCTTGTACGTATGCATACGTGAAGTGTAAGGTATTTGTACGGATTCTCGGCAACAGCTAGCGCCGGCGACCACACGTACGTATTCGTGCCCACACGCGTACGAAAGTTGCCGCGGGTAGAGGACACATGCGTAAGCGACACTGACACATACGTTGCGATACGCGTATTTGGCAAATGCGGAACTTTCCCAAGAATACAATTCAATTCCGGCAATACATAAGCGACAAAAACTCCCGCGTTTCTAACAAGGAGTACGTCCTTTTGGAACTCCATTTTTTTTTTCTTCTCAAACGGAGTAGACAAGAATCGAACCGGTTTTCTATAAATTTCAAGCAAACTAAATTCCGGCAACTCAGAGTGCCCTTACTCTGCACGCTGCGCTGATACATACACAAATGCTGACGGTGACCGTAGAGAAAAGTAGGGGATCGAGTGCAGTGCCAATGCCAAGCCTCAGTACAAATGCCTCTACATGGATGGGTACGTAGCTATTGCGTCCGCTATGTAGCAGCAGCATGCATACACCATGGTGTTGGAAGGGGGGACCTTGAGGCAGGTGCGACTTCACATCAGTCGTGTTACGGGTTGGACCCCCTTGATTAGTATTGATTGCCCGTCAACTGGCCTCCCGGCTTAATCACAATCATAACATTAAGCGCGCAGCTTAATTGGGTGGATAATTGGGCGTGCCGGCCAATTTTTGTGGACTAGGCGTCTAGATGCATGCTGGGAGCTAGTGTACTATGGACAAGGAAGGAGCGAGTGCTTGCATTGGGGCCGTGCAGTGCAGTGCATCCGGGGCTGCATTATTAGGCTTTGCTAGCAGAGGGGGTCAGGAAAGTGATGCGTTAGTGTGCAAATGGAGCCCAACCTGATAATGTCCCCCTCCTAATACCCACCTTAATATCAAATCAGTGATGCTTGGGGGTTAAAGTTGTGCCGACAAAATGTTACTACTATAATTAAGCTTGTGAAGAACGGTATGGTATATGCAGGTTTGTTTTGCCTGAAGTATGCTTCCATTATAATTTTCACTAGGTTCAATGAATTCAATGAAAATAGTAGTAAATACTGTAATAAATTTTGGCAAACATGTGCACGTATAAAACATCAATGATTTGCATATTAATTAGTTGGATCTCTGGAAGGTAGAGAAGTGTAACATTGCAATTCAATCAGTATAACTAACCAGATAATTCTTGCCCGCTTTCTTCGTTCTCCACGGATTTATAAATAAGTGCCACTACGCAGATGAACAAATAAAACAAAGCCATTTGTGATGTTTCCTAACTTAAATTAGCGGGGTGGACCCTGCCGAGTTTGTATTACGTGGAGAGGAGAAGAAAATCTGTCGGCAGGCTTCACAAAATCAAAGTTTATGGAATTATGTTAACCTAAAAAATAAGTTCATTATATTTTTTTAATTCATTGTTACACTAATATCATTGTATCATACACTCTTCTTGCACCAGTGCATGCATATGGCACACTGACTAATTAAACAGAGTATATATAGCTCATTGTATGTACTACCTGGCTCTCCATATTATTTTCGCAGTTCTTTCAAATCACCGTTTTTCGACTTGACGGGCTACGTTTCCTTGCGATTATGGAGATTAGACGTGCATCGCTACAATGCTAGGGGTCAAGCATCGGAGGACGTGGCGTTTGTGGCTGGCTGTCCGGCTAATCAGAGTGAAAGAACAGGAGGCAACCAAAAAGAAACTGCGGGTCGGACACGAGCAGCTTTCGCGCTACATGTACATGCTAGACGCAGGGGAAAGTGATGCATGTCGCATGAAAGCAAAGCCCAATTTCTTTGCGCGGAAAGGGACGAGGCCGAGAGCGCGGCACGTACCGATCGTACGTCGCCGGTTATTAACCGCCTTTTTTAAAAAAAACGGGTGAGATGCTAATACTACTTTATGCCAAATTGTACCACGTTAGGCAGGTAAAAGGACAGCTAGTTGTCAGTTGGGAAATCTGGGTGTGATCTTCACAGGCACTACTCTATCTAGTTAACCACCACGTCGCTGTCTACTCGACCGGCCACTTGATCTATCGGGTATAAAATAGCGTACGGATGAACAGAAGATAACTCAGAGTGACCATCAACATAAGGAAAAAGCTAGTGGTAACAACTTTTCTTTTGAGCTATAAACGGTAGCAGACGAGGTGATTTAACGAAGAGGTACGTACCTGCGGAAGTCGCCGGACGATCCGATGGCGTCCCGAGCAGGCCGACCGTCCACGAATTGCACCTCGAACTTTTGCCAATCAATGGGTCACGAGCCATTCCATCGCACCCACGTGCTCTGGAAAGGAGTATAGGGGTATTGACCTCGGATTTTCGAGCTGTTCAGATTAAACCAGAGGCTCAGAAATTAACACGGGCTTTTTTTTAAAAAAAAAGAAATTAACACGAGATAGATGTCGATATATATAAATTCCCGATGGGCACAGCACTCGGGGACAGCTAGTGCATGGCCTATGGACGTCGTAGGATGCCTGCGCGCGTACACGTCCGCGGACAGCTAGCAACGGGGGGAGAAAACAAAAGGGGTGACAGGGACAAAGGCGACTCGCAGGCAGGGAAGGGATATTCATATTCCTGCCCAGTCCAGCATTATTCACCTCTCTTCTCTTCCGAGAGAAAAACTAAGTCAAATACTGTAGCTAGTATGGTGTATGCAAATAAATCAGGCGTATATTGTACAGTACAATACTAGATAAGTTCTGAGACTAACAATAATTCAATGTATATACAGTATATCGCCATCATCAGGGGCGCATTTATATATGTGCATATATGTCGATAGGAAATTTTCAGTATGCTATAATGGCTATAGCGCTAGTGCGCGTCTAGTTGGTTGGCACACACGGAGGGGCGTGGGCGTGGGGCGTGGTCCCTTCGCTTTCGCCTCCCTTGGCTCGATCCATTCCGTTGATAGGTAGCCTCTACGCTACATGGGAGCCATGGGAGGGAGGATTGGATGGGGATTGGGTTGGCGATTGGATGGTGCCCTACCATTGCAAGGGCAGGGACGGCCCACTGCTGTCCTACACCCAATCTCTCTCTCTATCTAGAGAGGAGGAGAGGAGAGGGAGGGCACAAAGGCACAAAGATGCGTACCGTAAGCTTCCACGGGCCCGCGCCCGCGTACTATGGATGCCGTCCTGTTCCAATCTTTCATCCCTCTTGAATCCCGGCTGTACGGATCATTCGTTCATCATCACCAGCCCAGGCCACATCGCAAATTTAACACATCTCTCTCTCTCTCTCTCATAAGGTTTGAGTGATCCTATTATTATTATTATAAAATAAACAAATGGATGGATATTGTGAAGTAAATCACTAACCAGGTATCGTGTGTGTACCGTAGGGATTAGGGAGGGGGTGGGCCTATGCTTCATGGGGACCCCAGAAAAGATGCCTCCTTTGTCAAACTTGCCTTCCCCGTGATCTTCTAGTGCCAGCCTTGCTAATTGCCATGCTGCGGCCGCCGCCAGCCTTCCCTTCTCTCACCACCACTCAAAATAATGCCGCCTCTTTCTATATCATAATAATCACATGGACAAAAAAAAACCATAATCATGCGATGATTCAGCAATCAAACCCACTGGCAGTCAGTGGTGATATTGTGCCACAAGTTTACATCCAAATTACCTGGCCTGGGGGTACAAATTCTGGAGTCAGGGTGAACTTCCTTCCTGGGATCATGGATGCATAATTCTGAGTAAGGAAAAAAGAAGGAAGAGAGCACTGGCAGTTGCAGCCAAGAGGTAGGTTGTTACCTGACAGTCCGTTTTCCTGGCTCAACTGCAAGTCCTGCATGGAGGAAAAGCAGATGGTGCCATTGATTCTAGGAGCATCTATTTAATTTGCAGAGTTCAAACAATGACAGTTTGATAACCGGCATATAAAATCTCTAGAGCAAATAATATATACAATCTTCACAAATAATAATATACACTACACCACCCCACAACAGACAATGCAAGGCTCCAGAACGGATGGGATCCGTTGCATGGGGAATCAAAGGACAAAATGATAGGCTGGAAAACCATACTATAAAATTGCTCAATCACAGCCTTTTGATTCCTGCCGCGTTTGTTTAATTGGCGACGAGTATCCACCGTCACATGGGTACAGACGGATGCCATAACAATCCTAATCATGGAATCATGGATAAAAACGCTATCAGACAAGAAAAATATATACCAACAATAATGCATGCATTGACCAGCTCGTTTCCAATACTATACTCCAAGAAATTCGTCTCCTCCAGTGGACCCTTTTTGTATTCGAAGTTTCATGAAATAAATTCACAGGCGATGAATTCCCCCTCGCAATGATCAGTGCCTCCATTGACGCTAGCGACAGTCAATCGGACAAATCATCATACTTGTACCTGCACGATTATCTTTGCAATTATGGGAAGCCCAATTCTTAACTGATCGCGGACACATTCAGCGCCTGCAAAGTGGTTCTTGTTGGACTGGAGAAGTAACAATTTCAGATTAGAAATTGCTAGCCAGCCTGCTAGCTGCCGGAGATAAACAAAAGGAAGATGCTCTCTGTCCTGGAATACTGACATATGATGCCACATCTTTTTTCCCCAGGACGGCAACTGTGATGATTGACCGAGGCTTTTTGCCCAGAGAGAAGTGACCCAGTGAGTTACCTGAAAAGCAAGAGGGAAAAAAGGACAACACTTAGGTCTGACACATAAAATCTTGCAGGTGGGAAGAAAATGAGGTGCACATGCACGCACGAATCGAACAGCAGCTAACACAACGAGTTTTAATTAGCAACAGAAGAAAGGTGGACGACGCTTCTTCCCAACAGTGTGCCCTGCCCTGCATGGACATGGAGCACCCGTGATGTAGAAGTAGCTGCAGAAAAGAGAAAACAGAGTTCACTGGCTGCTCTGGGTCACAATCATTCACGATGATAGCAAGAGCATCAATCCATTTCCAAATAATGTAAACTCTGATGGACACGTTTCACTTTCACTGCCTTGTGCCCGAAGAGATACACTAGGCAACAGGCGTGCGATTTGGGATGAAAGGAAATGGGGAGAGAACTAACAGTAACAGTTGAACAAAGGTCGCAACAATTAAAATATCGGTGGAGGTGGCTACCCCACCGGTTTTGGCACCAGACATAGATTCTTAGGAGATGACGAGACAGACGCCCACGCAGCGCAGGAAGAAACCATGGGGAAGGCTAAACCTCCTCTCCCACAACCACCTCCACCTCCACCACCACCTTTAAAAGAAGGTGCTAAAGGGCTGTCCTGCAAAGAAAGGAGAGGAGTGCCCCTAACCTTTCCTTGCTTTCCACTGAAATCTCCTATCTGCAACCATACAGTTGCTCAATTCTGGTCTCAGCTGCAGCCCAATCATTCATCCGTATATAAGTCACTACACCCTCTGCATTTCCCACCCCTTCAGCCATCATCAATCCTTGAAGAAGCTTCGTGCTACCGGAGGTGGTGTTGGCTGTGCACAATTGGAGGCTGTATACATCCACAGACCTGTCAGCTCCGTGAATTCGGAGCTCCCAGGTTCTGCATTGCACTGAGATGGGGAGGCATTCTTGCTGCTACAAGCAAAAGTTGAGAAAGGGGCTCTGGTCTCCTGAGGAGGATGAGAAGCTCATGAATCACATAACAAAGCATGGCCATGGCTGCTGGAGTTCTGTTCCCAAACTCGCAGGTATGTATAACGAATTCTTCTGCACTTGGTCCTTTCAATTATCAACTCTCAATTCTTTCCTTTTTCTTCCTCTGCATTTCTCTCCTTCCAATTACCACTTCAAATCTTTCCTTCACTTGTCAATGAAATCTCTAAGGCAGTCCAATTATCTAAAATCTAGCTGACAAATTGTTGCAGGGCTCCAAAGGTGCGGAAAGAGTTGCAGGCTGAGGTGGATAAACTATCTGAGGCCAGACCTCAAGAGAGGGGCATTCTCTCAAGAGGAAGAAGACCTCATCATTGAGCTGCATGCTGTCCTTGGGAACAGGTAAATTTAAGCCTGAGAAGTAGTATCAGAATTCAGGACTGCATATCTGCAAAGCAACAGTTGATAATTTAGCTGATATCAGCTCTTTTCTTTTTCTACGAGAAGGTGGTCTCAAATTGCAGCACAGCTGCCTGGAAGGACTGACAACGAGATCAAGAATCTATGGAACTCATGCATCAAGAAGAAGCTGAGGCAGAAAGGCATTGATCCCAACACCCATAAGCCGCTTGCCGAGGCTGATCGCAACGGTGCAGCTCCCACCATCAGCACTGAGAGGACCTCAGGGTCCAGCGACGTCAACCCGTCAAGCACTGGTGCTCTGGGGAACTTGAGCCACCTCCTCAGCGAGACAGCTCAATCATCAATGCTGCTGCCAGTTTATGACAAGAATCACCCTGAAACTCCAAACTTGGCACGCCCTAAGGTGCCACCAAAGGAGTTATTTCTGGACCAGCTTACTGCTGGACACGAGAGCCCATCAACATGCCGCTCATCAGGCCAAACGCTGTACTTCCCTTTCCAACAGCCATTAGGCTACAGCAGTGAGAGTGGCAGTGGTGATGGTGCAAGTATGAACTCACTCTGGTTCAACCAGAATGACTTCAACTGCAGCACAATTTCCACTGTGATGCCACCAGTTTCACCATCAGCCCTCTCAACATCGATGGGGCTGAATCTCCCACCAGACAATCCTCGACATGGAGGCACTGGCATTGGAAGTGCCTCCGTAGATTCATTTTACTGGGATGGTACAAATCCTAGCAGCAGTAGCAGTACTGGGAGCAGAGGAAGCAACAGTTTGGGATTTGAACCACAGAGCACAAGCTCAATTCTGGAGAACAGTGTGTTCCCATGGACAGATATCGGACAAGAAAAGGATACAAGAGCTCATTTAGGAGAGGAACTTAAGTGGCCTGACTTGCTCCGTGGAACCTTTGCCGAGACGACCATAGCCATGCAGAACCAGAGCCAATCACTCTATGATGACGTGATCAAGGCAGAGAGCCAATTCAACATGGACGGGATATGTGCTTCTTGGTACCAGAATCAGCAGCCACAGCAACAGCTGCAGGCAGCACCAGACATGTATGACAAGGACTTGCAAAGAATGCAACTGTCTTTTGAGAATATCTAGGCATTATGTTCCACCATATCGAACAGAGCAGACCAGCAGAAGAAACTTATAATTTTCACAGATTCGTGAGCAGAACTATGCTGAGCTGCTTACATAGATATGTATGCAAGTTGATCCAGAAACCATCCACCACAGCTGTTCCTCAATCGAAGATCCTGCAGTATCATGGAAAGGACAGTCCTGGCCTTAAGAGTGGCAGCGGAATACATAGAAAAGTATGTCCTAGAGTCTCCTTTTCTTTCTCTTCAAAATTGATTTGTTTTTCCTTCTGTACAAGACAACTCAACTTTTGGACATTTGAGTTTTGTTCACTCTCTGTTTATTAAATAAATATAGACAGGCATGGGCAAAACTGCATGTGTCGGTAGCTCTCATAAACCATGCAAGTAGTCCCAAACTTTTCAACCATTGCCATGCACGTCCATGCAAATTAATTATTGCATGTTGTATTTCATATCTACTTTTGAGAAGTTGCCGACAAACGGCAGTTGTATATTTGTAAAGGAAGAAATATGGAATATTGACTTGGGAGCTATTTTTCTTCCCCTTTCCCTTTCCTGTTTCTGTCGTAAACTTTTCTGTGTGGAGAACCCAAGCTACTTGATCGCTTTCTACTTGAATACAGGAATCGAAAAGGATTGGTTGATTTGATAGGGTCCAAAGGGGCAATCAACCTCAAGAGGAAGTAAACACATTCAGGAAAGAAAAGGAGGCAACTACTCATGAATTACCTACCATGTAGATTGGGTAATATATGAAGCCTCAGTGTGGTGAGACTCAACTTATTCTCCATTCAGTCTGCATATCATTGTTTATGTGACATAGCCATGATTGGGTAATATATGAAGAAAAGTTATTGACTACTGAAGATCTCTAGGATGGGACTTTGATAATTACAGTCCCTAACCTTATATTAGGGTATATTAAATAACAATAGTACAAAATTATTTTTAACTCCAAATATAATGATACAGCTTTCATATGGCTGATCCATATAGTTTTAAGTGAATTAGTTTAGAAAGGGTACAGCTATAAATCAAGCAACTGAGTTAATTAACAAAAAAGAAGGATTTAGATGGTGTTCATTCTAGTGATGTACAATTTAGGGACCATGTCCAGCTAGATTGTTAACTGATTTGGTTTGGCCTCTCTGGTGGGTTACTTTCCTTGTGACTAGTTCAAACTCGAACCAATATCAAAATGAGTTTATTTTCTGCATCGCTCTATTCCAAAATAAAGCTAGTCCAATTTGGTTCCGGAGAAAAGAAATTAGCTTTAGAACTTAACAACTATCATTTATGCCGTACAACTAATGGGACATGACCATGCGCGTGAAAAAGCTGGCATAAAGTGACTGGTCCTTGGATTTTTCACAAATGCAATGAGGCCAATAATGCTGATAAGGACCATTAGCACTAAAAAGCAATTAGAGAAGCCTAACAGCTATGAAATCTACAAGTTGGCCAATAAGAAAAAAAAAACTATTTTCTGTCTCTAAATTCTGCAAAGAACAAACGATACATTATACAAGTGATAGCTTGATTACATACCATGATGTTTCAACTTATGGGCATATGCACTTCAATTATCTTTGTTTCTATCCTGTGTCTGCTCGGACGCATGAGCTGCAGTATTGGATGTATCTTTATGAGTACGAAAGAGAAGTAGAAATAGCAAGACATGAAAATAGCGAAGGAGGAGCGACAGTGCTCTTCCAGATGAAAAAGACATTTAGTTTATATTTTAATATGCA
Organism: Panicum miliaceum; assembly: GCA_032594955.1. Taxonomy (NCBI): domain Eukaryota; kingdom Viridiplantae; phylum Streptophyta; class Magnoliopsida; order Poales; family Poaceae; genus Panicum; species Panicum miliaceum. Next base: position 7,044,171 of record CM064058.1, on the reverse strand, counting down.
GTCTCAGCTCTGCCAACAGTAGTACATTGGCATCACCTAACATCATCATTAGTGAGTGGAAGACAGCAGAAAAGAGGAACAATATCAAAAAATTAATCAAACCACATAAATTAAGAGTTAGAACCTAGGGTATCATAGGTTAACGTATTTAGTGGTCCAATGGAATAACGAATATATAAAAATAATATTTCAGTGATTCCGTCTGACACAATCCATAACAATCAGGATCAGTTTTTCTTAAATAAAAAACTCATTTGGATAAAACTGATTTAGTTTGCTGAAAATGTGAATGATAGGCAAAGCAACCAATTCAAAATCATAAGAGAACCTTTTCTAGAAGGAAATAAAATGTTATACAGGTAGCAGCAAACCAGAAAGACAAGGTATAAGATATATTCCTGCTTGATAACGTGCTGAAAGGTTCTTGCCTCCATATGACATCAGCATGATGATAAACATATGAAAGCATACTTGGAAAGACTTTGTAACCAAGAAAGTACTCCATTGTTGGGCTTGCAGCTGTCAAGTTAAATTCCATTACCTTTAACACTCAAAACAGCCACCATTAGTCCTTTACACCTTTAGAGACAGGCCATATGCATGAGATGTGACTATAAATAGTTCCATCAATTGCTGAACTGTGGCCACACACCCGCACATATGTGCCAACAGGCAACAGATGTCAAAGCTCGTAGACATCTTTGTATTCTGGTAACCTTTCAACAATTATCTGGAAAATCAACAACTATGTAAGTAGCGACCTCTCCATAGTGTATAAATACTTTTGGAGTTACCATGGTCACAGGAATCACAATAATAACCAGGGAGAGGGAGAGCACAGAACTCGTAGAGCTAAATCCATGTTATTAAAAAGGGAAATTTGTGTTTCTGCAACTGAATTTGAGTTAGGTCCAGTAAATCAAAAGGAATGACCTAAAGCCATAAGACAGAATTAAAGAGAAAAGGAAGCAGATAAAACAGTTGGAAGCGCCTTCAATGAAGCCAGACTGCCAATGATATGCAAGATACAGGCATAGGAAAAGATGAAGATTCTCAATGACTTAACTGTATAATTGATAGATATGCTATTGATATAGATATGCTATCGTATCAAACGAGTACAAAAGCTTCTAAATGGTAATCCCAAAAGGGAGTGTCACATGAAAAATAATATTAACAGATTATGTATCTGATTGCTAGATGAAATTACCAATTCAGATGATCAGAAGGTTAGTGGGTGTATCTACATATATTGAGTTTTTTGCGGCATACGGTCTGGTGGCATCCACCCTCTTTCATGCATTTTAAAACACATCACAGTCCAATAAGTTTGTATTGAGGTAAAAATGTGCAACAAGTTTATAAACAAAACAACACATTCCCATTCTGTACACTGAGCTCATAATCAAACAAAAAATAAGCAGCACTTGTAGTAGGCAAGTGATGTGTTTGTGCTTCGTAGGATAAATCCATTTCCATCAAGGTTGAATACAGAGAATGGAAGCAACTGCAAACTGAGAAAAAATGAGTTCCACAGACTTGCACGGCCTTCTATTGAAATGCAAGGTCACACCAATTCTGAACAAAATTAGTAGTTTATAGTTAGACCTTGGACCTAATAAATAAATTCATTCAGGAGATGTTGTGATGAAGCAGATATCGCGCATCCACAACTATAAACAATGTGAGCATCCGTAAAATCTGATTGGCTCAGTATGGCTTCAGAGATTTGGCTCAGAGAAAGACACGGATGTTCATAATCAAATCAGTTAGCTTCTAATCGCACGATGCATTTGAAATAAGATCGGTGGTAAAGGCTGAAACAGAGGGCATTGAATTTCCGCTTTGCTGGTTCAGGCCATCCAATCAGCTGCAATCATATACACAAGGGAGAAGAATGCTATACTGACTAAGAAATCACTGTGCCTTCAAAGCGGCGGTAAGTCTTCGTAATACTCAAAACGGCCGACGCGAACTTGTTTCCCACCGGCCACCGGCAGGGGAACCGCGTGGGCGGGCGGGTCGAAACGGCCGCCCCCAACAACGCTGCGCGCCCCACCGGTTGCGAGTTTCTAAATGGCGTGTATGAATCAGCACCGCGCGCGCGCGCAGAGAAGGGGGAAGTGGGGAGGAGGGAGAGCACGTACCAATCGCTCGCTCCGGCCGAGCCGGTCGCCGGCGAGTCTCGAGGGGAAGGAGTAGAGGGGAGGGAGGCTGGTGGGGCGCGGAGTCGAGGGCGCATTCCCCGCTTCGCTTTTTGCAGCGGCGCGGCGGTGGCGGTGATGAGTGCGCGTGTCTCGTTTGCGCCGAGCAGGAGGGAGGGAGCCGTCGCTATCGCTCGCGCACGTGCGCGTCGGAGCCCATGGGCTGTTATTAGGCTGAGAGGACCCGAGATGCAGCAAGGAAAAAGCCCAAGACGCTCTCGCGGGGGCGGACGATGGTCCGGCCGGCCACAAATAAAGCAGGCAGCGTGTAGACTCAGCGGCCCAGCAGCAGCAAGAAGCAAGCGGCGGGCCGTTGGTGGGCCTCTAGCGTTCCCAGGAAAGAAACCGGAGCGTCGCCTCTGCCTTGCTTCCAAGCGGACGGGGCAATCAAACGTTCAAACGGGTGGTGGGGAGGCCATGGCTGTCTATCCAGCTCCAGGACCAGGATGATCATGTGCACATGCTGCATCCCTGCGCGCCGAAAAAGTCAGCACGTGAGGTTTCCTTTTCTGGCCATCTTCAGCTATCCTCCTGCCCCGGTCACTGCACTGCACTGCAAGTCTGCACATGCAGGCTCTATCTGCGTTGGCGCGTTGCTCCCCGGACCCGCGACATCTCCGCCGATGATGCGACCAAAGGCGCACGCGGCCTTTTCCTTCTGAAACGACGGCAAGGGATAGCTAAGCTTAGCTGCTTACGGATGCTAATAACACTGCTAACGAAGACCGGGGATGCATCAGATGTCCACAGCTCACAGAATCACAGCATCAGTGTCACGGTGTGTGTCCAGGACTACCATTATATATGGAGAAGAGAGAGACCGAACGCCGGAGCTCGTGCCGGCCGGCTGCAATGCTGCATCCGTGCATGAGGCCTGCCACCTGCTGCTGTGGGCTATGGCTTCATGACACGGGGCGTGGATGCCGTCAGAGTAGCGGCGCCTGACTGCTGGGGGCGGCAGGCCGAGCCCTTTGAAAAGGGCGGTGCATTGTTGCCAGGAATTGAATCCGCGTCCGCCCCCGACAGCAGGCACTGTGGCCGCGTTATCCCTTCGCACAGATCACTCAGACACTCACTGTTCAGGCCCCAGGGTAACAGGTACTGCTGCTGCAGCGGCTGCCACTCTACTGCTGACTGCTCCAGTGTGTGTGGTGATCTGTTTTGGGCAGGGCCAGGGGGTGATGATACCGGAGCCGGCGCGACAGGCAGGTCGATCATCTTCAGCAGTACATGTGTCGCTTGCGCTTTACAGCCAGCAGAAGAGATGAGGTGAACACGAGCACCCAGCCGGAGTAGTGAGTTGGATTCGGATGGAGGGCGTGTCCCGTGTATGTATGGGGACACGAATGAATACGCGCATGATGTATGTCTACGCGCCCATACCCGCACTTGATAGCTCTCACCTGTCTCTCTCCGGCGAAATCTATCCGTTCCCGCCCCGGCTAAGGCATTGAGTTTGCGACGCGAGTGGTTGGCACGGCACGGATGCAACAATTTTAGAAGGATTCAGCAGCAAGACGACCAATCTGTTCCGCACTGATCCCAGAGCAGGAACATTCAGATTTGGCCGTTTGGAAGCTGGGTGTAGTGCGCGTATGGAGACACACACGATTGACTACATGCATGATGCATGCGCCCATGCTCATACTTGAATACTTGATGGCTCTCTCCCCGGTCTCTCTGGCGCAATGGTTGCCACGGATACAACCGTTTCAGAAGGATTTAGCAGCAAGCCGAACAGCCTTGGCAGCTAATTTCTGGAGTTCTGGTGCCCAAATTTTCCTCGCTGAAAACACCACAATTTTCCACATGATTCTTTGAGTTGACCCCAATCTCTTCTGAATTCTCGTACAATCTACAAGCAAGTTACAGCCGAGACGCGACGTTCTAGCACTAGCAGGCAGGGTAAAAATGTTTGTTCAGTTCTGACCCGAGCCTGCAGCTTCTTCAGACAGGGATCGACGGAGCAGCCAGATTCAGAGGAACACAGCGACAGCGAGCAGCCGGGTGCAACAACGCGCACGATCTGCAACAGCACGCGGAGCGCCTTCGTCGTCGCCTTTCACGTCTGCTTCGGATCGCCCTGCCATCAAGGAGCACATAAAAATGGCGTTTTTGATCAGCCTGCTGACGCGGGAAGCGCGGAGGCCGGAGCGCGTCGCAGGACGCTGGTTCTCGCAGCTATACCTGTGTGACGACGGGAGCTGGCGGGGGCTCTGCATCTTCCCGTGCAGGAGGAGCGGCTGCTGCTGCTGCTGCTGCTGCTCCAATGTGCTCGGCCGGCGCGGTGCCACCGCCGGCCATGTGGGCGAACGCCGCCGCGGCCGGCGACGGCATCGCCTGCCCGGGCACGCCGAACATGGGTCCCGGCGGCATTGCCATCGGCGGGCACGGGAAGTGCGCGCCGGCGGCGCGGGCCATGTCGAATGCCGCCGCCGCGCCCATGCCGAACCCCAGCCCCATGCCGAGGTGGGGGAAGTGCGCCATGGGGTGGGGCGCGGGCACCTGCATCGCCGGCAGCAGCATCGGCGGCACGCACAGCCCCGTCCCCATCGACATCATCTGCACCTGCAGCTGCAGGGTCTTGAGGTACTCGATGGCCTCCTCCAGCATCGACGCCTTGTCGATCTGCAAGAGTGTCCACGTACGTGTCAATCAATGAAGCAGCTGGATGGAACCCATCGCGGCAGGATCAGGCCAGTGGTGCGTGCCTTGTTGCAGTTGGGGATGAGCTCCTGCAGGGCGCGCATCTTCTCGTTGATCCGGTCCCGTCTCCTCTGCAATGCAAGGTGACGGCAATTTTGAATTTTTCACATTGTGAGAACACCGGCAATGGCATGCATGTGCGCATTGGCAGAGTCGTGCATCGAGCAGTGCTGGTGTGTACCCTCTCGGATAGGCTGTGCACCTCGGCGGTGCGGCTGCGCTTGTTGCTCCGCGCCGCCGACCTTCTCATCGCGCCGCCCTCGTCGTCGAGGTCCTGCGGCCAGAGAGACGCTGGGGTCAGGAATTCAGGAAAGCCCGCCGATGGTGAGTCCAATGGGTGGTTGGGCATGCTAGCTACCTCGTCCGCACTGACCGAGCAGTCCGCGACCTGGTGGCTGCTCCTCTTGGGCTGTTGGCTCCGGTCGCCGTTGCCGGAGCAGACCGACGAGGTGGTCACGACCGCCGTCGCCGCGGCCGCATCGGGAGCCCTTGCCTCCGGTTGCAACCTGCGCTGAGTCACCGTGGCGGCTTCTCCGTGGAGGTGGTGCTCTGTGGGCAGAGGCGCCTGGGGAGCGGGAGCGGGAGCGGGAGCTGCCCCTGCCGCCGTGGCGCGCGGCCCCTTGGGCGGCTGCAACCACGCCATCCTCTGCTCGGAGAACAGCGGGGTGGCCCGCAGCCGGTTCGTCGCCGCCTGCACGACCGTGGACTCGACGGGGATGCTCGCGGCCGCTGCAGGGGCCGGGAGAAGAAGGTGAAGTTCATGACGCCATCGCCTCGGCCGCTGGCGGCGCCCGGCGGCGTGGCCTGCTTGGCCGCGGCCTCCAGCGGCGCGGCGCGCGAGGCCGGGACGGCCGCGCCGTGGGAGGCGGGCGGCGCGGCCGGGAGCCCCGGGTACTCGGACATCAGGCCGGCGCAGTACTCCGGCGGCAGCGGCGCCGTGTCGGCGTCGCCGTCGTCGACGACGACGGGGCAATGCAGCCACGGCACGGCGTCGTCGTCGGCGCCGCCGTGGGCGGGGAGGCCGGGGAGCCCGCCGGCGTCGTGTATCCCGAGAGGGACGGGGGCCATGCCGCCGGCGGCGGCGTGGCGCTTGAGCTCGTGGACCCTGCTGCTGCCGGCGGCGCTGCAGGTGAAGGGCTGGAACGGCGGCGGCGCCCTCCTCAGCGCCGACCCGTTGTCCCACAGCAGCTCGGCCAGCTCGTCGCCCGGCCCGGTCCTGCACACGAGAACCACACAGGCGTCATCAGCACCCGCACGGGTGGGGTGGCTCGAATCGAGAAAAGAACTCGCGCGGCAGGAACTGACATCCGAGGCGCCGTGCGCGCACCGGGGGCGGCGACAGGTGGAGCAGGACGGAGCACACGATGCTGCTGCTGGTGCCTTCCCGCGGGAGAGCGGAGCAAGAGGATAGGGAGCGCTTGGAGCAGTAGCTAGCACGAACAGTCGCTTGGAGGAAGGAGGAGGGAGGCGGGCGAGCAGTTAAGGAAGAGCGACGCGCCACCTACCACAGCAGCAGCAGGAGCCGAGGAGGCGTCGCCGTTCAGTGACGGATGGATGGAGTGGAGGAGAGGTGGGGGGCGAGGGCGACCCATGCGGGTTTCACACCAAGCTACACGGATCGCCTGACACTTGCAAGTAAACTGCCCATTGGGAGCGTCTGTGGATAACTTTGGACTTGGGATCCACTAATAAAACCTTTTTGGGATATTTCATGAGCTTGCACCTTGAGTACCAATTTACTCCTTTGTTTCAAAAAGAAAAGGTACGAATCAGATACATGCATAGCCTGACACTAAGAATTATGCAATTGGTCAAGTAGTAAGGCGGTGGCTTAGGTAGATGAAATGTATAAAAGCATCTAAAGATCATGGAACATGAGCTCAACCTTCCATAAGCACTTATGCAAAGACTGTGCTAAAGCCAAAGGTGCATGAGCGTGATCAAGGACGCGACTACTCATTATACGACCCACAGGACACAATATCATAGATCATATAACATATCGCCATGCATATCCACCCGTGAGTTTTGTATCTGTGCCCGGAAGTGTATTCGTGTACTAGAACCGCTCCCATGGTGGTCTCAACGATCAAAATGATCTGGACAACTTCTGGCACTTGGCTTGTCCTTCCAATAGTAAGAATCTAATTTCCACAAAATTGCTCATCAAGTAACGTGTTGGTGCACAAAAGCGATGATACGTAGGGCCTTATTCGACATAAGGAAATCTTTCAAAGTGAAAAGATTTTTCACTCATTTAACATGACACGTGCGCGAGCTCTATGGTCCTCAGACACGAGCCAGACAAAATCAAAAAATAATAATAATAATGGAGGGATGGGCAGTGTGATGGCTCGATCATAGCAGCGCGCTCGACGTATATATAATAATAGCCCATAAAATCTTATTAGAAGATTTAAGTATTTTTTCGGAAGGACAACAGAAACTTTATTTGTTGCGACTTTTATTAGGAGACAAATAAAAACAAGTGTCGATCTAGTTTTCTTAGATTGAATCCAGTTAAAAAAACATCCAATTAGATGATGCTCCCTCCATTCTTCCCCATAACCTCGGTACCACGATGGATCAACTAGACACCGGACCCACTAGGGCCTAATTTTAGAATCTTATTAAAAGAGCTATGGAAATGTGAAAAACTGGATATCATTCCAAAGGAATCCAGACGAAATTCCAGCAACCTCTTAATAAAGTCTTTGCATTGTACTATAAAAAAACATTTGCATTGTAATCTAAAAAGTAAGGACGGAATTGGATCGGATACGCATGAAACGGATTCATATATTTCGGATATCCGTATTTTTTGTTTCGTTCTAGTTTCCATCCTCTAGTATGGAAGCGGATCAGATGCGCATGGAAACAGATTTGATATGACGATATCCATTTTCCTATTTTACTACTAAAAATAAAATCTTTCGCATGCACATAGTGTGATAACAATGGAGCAGCGGAATAATTAAATTAGCAAATTAAATTCTCACACGCATTTCACCGAACACCTTGTGTGCAGAAATAAAACAACACCTATGCTTGAAACCACCAAACCACAAGTTGTCCAATGATCCAACAACAAGATACTTGCAGCAGCTAGCTCACTAGAATATCAATCCCCATCATCTCATATCAACATATCAAAGAACACACATATGTCTCTCATGCCAACTTATCCATACAAGCAACCACTTGGGATATGGATCAATAGCAAGTAAGATGGTGACTTAACCAACATAATAGCAAGGGAAAGTACCGAATCGAGAATAGACACCAAGGTTTACGTGAAAACCCCTTGCGGGGAAAAAACACAGGCGACGGCGAGCGATCCACTATATGAAGAAGCAATACAAGAGGTGGGAGCCAACAAGAATGGGGAGGCTCCAAATCCCCCACAGATTTCACTTTCTGGTGGATGGATTTGGTGGATCTAAGCCTCTCCTTTTCTCTTCCCAACCTTAGCTCTTTCCAATGGATAAGAACGGAACACTCTTTCTATTCCCGAGTTGGGGATGAGCCATATAATGGCAACTTTACAGAATAGCCCTCGGAGCTCCAGAATATTATAAACAGCCCCAATTTCAGTATACAACATGTATAGGATCTGCCTTGCATAACGAAAGAGCTAATAGGCTTTCAAATTGGTAAAATTAGGAGCTGCACATCACACATAGGTAGTGGTTGATGCGTGCAGCTCACGATCGCAGGAGGGACGCCGCCGCTAGACCTACTCGACCAAGTTCGATCGTAAAAGTTCTAGAGAAATTTCGCCCCTGCGCGCGGACAGCTAGCGACTCCATCGTGAAAAACAATAAGAAGCTACAAGTGCCCTGCAAATTAAAGCTAGCTAGCTAGCCGCTGCTTCCCTTCAGATGCGTGGTTTTTTTGTAGGATGCCAATCATTGAGGAGGATCGATCCTTGGGAGATATATAAAAGAATAATAATACATCGGATGCTTCCGTCCGCTCGTTGAAGACGCACGATGTGAATTCTTATCTCCGTGTCTCCGATCCTTGGGGCAGCCCTGCCTCGCTAATTATTGGTAGGTGTTGTTATCCTTAATCTTAATTGTTGCGTTCGTTTAATTTCCGTACCATAGGATACTTATATATCTTTTGGTTGCTTTCGTTCTTTTGATGTTTACGTGTGTGTGTGAATTGCGTGCGGGTTGGTCTTTCAGGAAAAAAAAAACAAGACTATAGCTTGTGGCACTGTGGCAGCACAGGTACGTGTCAATCAACCTTATTATTACTTCTTGACATCGATCTCTCCTGCAGACTGAAGTGGTGCGCTCTGTGGCGTTGAAACAAACGTCGTCACGAACTCGCGATAATTATTCCCTTTCCCTGTTGAAACACCACCGGCGGCCGGATTTCTATGCATGCATACGTGGTGCGCGGCTCAAGGGTAGTCAACCAGTCTATCACATCAGGAAAGCAAATGGCATCGAAGAATCTAAGCTGCATAGACAGCGTACGTGGTGTGCGGCGGACCGATAGATAGATCAATCGTCGACTTGTCAAGATAGCGACGCAGCTATAGATGTTGCGTGGCCACCCGGAAGCTGCAACCGTGTCCGAGAGACCACCAGAGAGGCAGACGATCGTTGCAGGCAGCTAGCTACGACGTGCCTACGTGGCGCGCCTGCCCCGTCACAAAAGCATCACCGTACCGGTCGTCTTCGCCGGCCGGCTGGCTCGCGCGTGCGGGGCGTGCGGCCCTTCACGTGGGGCGTCGACCTCTCGGCCTTATCGATCACCAATTCACCGTCCACCTGCTTCCACAGCCATCGAGCTCGACACCGGCCGGCCTCGTCTCCTCGCCGACGGGGACGCGCCGAGAGAGACGGGCGGCGCCGGGCGCCCAGCATATGGCTGGCGATCGATCCTGAGGCGGCACGCAGGGGCCGAGGAATCTCGCCGAGTGGGCCGGCCGGCACGCGTGTGGCCGCCGATGGGGACAAACGCCGCGCGAGTCCAGAGGAAGGATGGCACGTACGCGCGCCGTCATTTTCGTACGGCGGCCCCGGACTCGGACGCCGACGGCCGGCCGGCCTGCCGGTGGTGGTCGACCGAGATCTTTGCGCGAGATCGAAGCCTGCAGCGCCACCTCTGGGCTCTACGCATCTCGTCCAGAAAGATGCGATAATTTCACGGACGGCTCTCGATGCAGCTCATGAAGATGCGTGGCTGCTGTGTACAGTGGCCGATCAATATCGATCGCACGCGCTGAAACTGAAGCGCGACCAGCCGATTTACTTTGTCGCGCGGACCACACACGGTAGCCGGTAGGTGTCCAATGGGTCATCAGGCTCGTGCTGTCGGCTGAGTGATATCCATTGATCGATTCTCTCGTGCTTTGTTCCTAGTACCTCTCATCTCTTTCGTCCTATGCGCTTACTTTCTGCACCGTTTAGTGGCTTAGTTCGTCCGTTTTGAAATGTAAAATATTTTGCTTTGTTCTAAGTTAAAAAGTCTAACTTTGACCAAATTTATAGAGAAAAATGTTAACACAGTAAATTATATTTTATAATATATCTACTTATTCATTTGGCTTTCAAAATATTATTATCTTTTTTATAAAATTTTAACTTAGAATAAATCAAAATACTTTACATTTTAGGACGGAGGGAGTACCTCTCGGTTAGTTCTTCGCGTCCTTCACTTCTATTCCTGCCCTTATTCCTCTCTCTGTCATCCATGGAAATTGTCCTTCTATCGTTTTCTCCAAGGACTCACGGTTCGACGTTCTCCTCCATAACTTCGTCTATCCTAATGTGACCAATTAGCCTCATCGATCATCACTGTATAGTATATTGATGATGTGGCTCAGGTCACCATCGTTGTGCGGCAGATCATATGGAGCACAATAAAAGAGGCAAATGCGTCTCTGAAGCAAAAGATCTCCTTTTTGAAAGGATATTTGGTCCAAACTAGAGTTGAAACATGCATGGATGTTCGTGAGTTGAAGTTGAGAAAAAAAAGATTGATATGAAAATTTCAACTCCATGATCCAAAAACGGTTGATGTGTTAGTGCATTTTTCCTTAAACATAGTTCAAGTTACTGGAGAAGTTTAATTCACGTGGCTCATGCTAATCCAATAATGCACGGAGCAAAACATGATCTCCAATGCAAGCGAGAGGAGCCAGCTTTAGATCCTCCGCTGATCCGCCTGGCTTTTCGTCCCCAACCGCCGGTCGCGCCTGGCCGCTGGCCGGCCTGCTTTTTATCCGCGCGCGCCGTGGCGCGGCGCGGGCCGCTGGTTTCGCCGGGCGTTCACGTGCTCGCTCGCGTCGCGGCGGTCGCTGGGGGGCTGTGGGCCGCCGGGACAGACAGCTAGCGCACGGCCGGCCGGCCGGACCACCACCGGCACCGACCCGCCCGCCGTCTTGTTCCGTCGACGCAACAGCGCGGCGGCAAGGCAAAGGCAATCGTCTGCGGCGCTGGGTGGCCATCCTCATCAGCCCCCACAACTCCTTGTCCTCTGGGGCACGGCGGGCGAGGCATGGTCCGGCGCCCTGGTCCCCGGCTGTCGCCGTCACCGCTCGCCGGTCCAACGTTTGCGCTGTATCTGCATTGTATCTATCTATCTACTGTGGAGTGCCAGTAGTATCTTGCAACATTTTTTATTCACGGGCACATGGCTGTCTTTGTGCACAGCATGTTTTGTATGTCGTTCTATACGGGAAAAAAAAGGGGGGAGAGAGAGAAAAGACTTGAGTAGGTTGGGCCGTATACAACGAGAATGGGCTGGGCCTTAACCAGTCCAAATCCCTGACCCGACATAGTTAAAAGGCCCAATAATTTCGCCACTACCCATGAATGATGACGGAATTGTACAAGCCCACGTAGGATGGGCCCTCTTCAGAACAACATAAGGCGCAGAATGAGCCCAACTCCAGCCCAATAGCCACAGACGCATGATAATGAACAGGACGCGACTACGCGAGACATGTGAAAACGATGTCCATACGGAGGAGGTACGCTTAATTAATTAGCTGAACTTAGACATGTTGGTACCATGCGAGGTTTATTACTGCCCATCTCGAGGGAGCGCTGCTAGCCATCGCTTGTGGTGATCACGGCGGACCGTTTTCTAAGATTATTAGCAACAAATGCATATAAGAAAGGACAACAACCATGATGTCACCCACATGCATGTAAATTCCAACAAAAAAAGCTATAACTATTAAACTGAGTATCTAAATTAAATTCCGATCGCACCATTATCTTTCTTATGACGAGATCTTCAAAACAAGACCACACTTGCCTATATTTACATAATATTTTGAAAAATATTTTTCAATACTCAATAATGAATTTTAATTCCTGGGAACAAACATTTTAATAACAGAATAAATAATTATTTTACAGAAACAAGTTAAACGTAACGAACAAATAATAATGTACAACGAACAAAATATTACACATCGTGAATATTTGAGAAATAAATATCACGAACAAATAAGTCAACATCACGGAACAATTTAATCTACCAAAGCGAATAAATAATTTGGCATTGCAAATAAATTAGTCGCACTGATAAATAATTTTACATGAACATAAGTAAGTACACCTACACCTCAAAAGAAAAGAAATAAAAGAAAAATATAATAAGAAAAGAAAAATAAAAACGATGCAGCGGTGCAGCTCTCCGGACGCTAGCTGACTCACCCATGTTCCCACTTTTTACTAGCGTGAGGCAAGGGAGCAGCATGCAGCATGCTCGAATCTTGCATCAGAGCTCCGTTCGAAAAAAGAAAAATTTTGCACCAAAGCTAGCAAGCTAGTTAGCAGATCGCATGAAGCCTGAATTATTGGAAACTTTGCTGGCCCAATTAACCCCGCTGGTCCATCCTATACCCTTCAGCGACAAAAAGCGTAACAATTAAATACATAACAAGAAAAAAAATAAAGTATTATTAGAAACAAATAAAGAAATAAGGAACAGAATAGGGAAAAGAAAAATAAACACATGGATTAAAAGAGGAAAGGAAAAAAAAGTAGATGAACAAATAGAGCACATAACAAAACAAATGGAGGTAACCTAAGATGAATAATCCATTAAGTATATATTTGTTGAGATCTAATTGTAAAGATCTAAGATGAATGATACAAATTATGAAAAAAATAGAAACCAATTAAAGAAAGAGCAAAAAAAGTGAAGAAGGAATTATAAATGAAGGTAAAAATAAAAATGGTCGTATATACCGTATTAGGAGAAAAAAAGGAAAAAGGAAAAAAAAACAGGTGAAGGAAAATGAATAAAAACTAAAGAGTAAGAAAAGAGAAAAAGAAACTTCTGCTATGACTAGATGTGAGTTGCATGCTGCATGCTCGCATGCACAGGCAGCGCACATGCACATATGCATAGGTGACGTGAGCCGTGGGGACGGCGACATGGCATAGCAAGCGAAATATGCTGAAGCGAAAGAGTTTCTGGTCCGTAAGAATTATTTACCGGGTGGGCCGAATTGAATCCAACTCTCCTCTTGAGACGATGGATCGGAGATATGCAACACAAGCGATATATAGTCTTCCGCATCTTGAGGAGGTTTTTCCATGCATATACATGATTTTGTCAATTTTGCATATAATTTGCTTGTAATTTTTTCCTTTGACAATCGTCTATGGCCGCCGAGCATCTTATTTTCATCTGTCAAGATAAAATGTTTTTTGTCACATTGTTTACTTCCCTTTTACCCCAACAATTTTAGCCATTTGATCTACTGGCCGGTGTGACTCTCTGCTGTAAATGAGCAGTGAAAAAGGACCCTCTCAGCGTCAAAACTAAAACATCACACGCAATGTCGAATACAGAACTGCAACGACTGCATGCCGAAAATATTGACCGGCGTGCTGCTGGATACAATCCAAGAAAGCAGTCACGGTCATATTAGCAATGCCAAAGCCCAAAAGTAAAAAACAATCACATTAATATTGCTCATATCAGTACATAATTTGTCCCTCACACCATCAATCATATATAATTAAATAAGTCAACATGTATAAATGATTGATCGTAGTATGGTGGTGTGTTTGTACGATTATTGGTCGTAGCGATAGCGTCCTTGATGTTCCGGTCACGTCGCCCGGATACGAACTCCTGCTACTTACTATATTTGTAATCTGATGTGTTAAACCCTTGTTATGATATGCAACTCCTACTACTATTAATGTAAGCCGATGTTAAACTATCCAGTAGCTTTTGAACGTGCGTGTCTTTTGGTGTCTCCGATGCCTTTGCATTGCATTGCAATCAGAAAGACACAGGACGTACTCCCTCCATCCTGAAATGCAAGACATTTTATTTTGTTCTAAGTCGAATAATCTAAGTTTATCAAATTTGTAGAGAAGAATATTAGCGTCTAACACATCAAATAAGTAAATTATGAAAATATAGTTCTCATTTGATATTTAAAATATTATTACTCTTTTTTATAAATTTAGTCAGACTGAACAAACAATTTAACTTAGGACAAACTAAAATATCTTATATTTCAGGACTGAGCGAGTAAGTACCTATCTAGACATACGTCTATAGGAGGACAAAAAAGAATATGGTACTAGACCCTGCCTAAAGATTAGTAGATTAGTTGTGAAATGTCATCAAAATACTTAATGTGACAGTGATGGATAAAATATTCACTGCCTTGTGATCACTAGGAGAGAACTAGTACTATCTTGGCCCATATATGTTTCGATTTGCTTCACAACAAATGGGCATTAAAATATAGGTGTATATACGCTTAAATAATCTGAAGTTGGTTGATATACAATCCCGGAGATCAATCGAGCTGTCTAGCTAATTAAGAAATGTAGTCACTGGTTTCGATCATGAACGCTCACCAAACAATAATATACGTCAGATACATATATAGCAAAATCAAAATGGGTCCGGGATTTGCCGAATGGAGACATGCATGTTCGCTCCACAAGAAGGTGTATTGTTGATTCTCTAGTTAACCTAACCTATCCAAACTCCATCGCTTTCGATCTCAAACTTTTGCACGCTATCCTTTGATTGCATGACTTGATCGAGATATCCTAGCAGTTAATAATGATATCAACTTATTATTGTTAATTATTCATGCTTGCATATTCCATGACGTTGAAATTAGTTCAAGCTCAATTATATTGGCTTCTCGTCACTACTCACTATGTTGGCTTATTAATATGTACCTGCTTTGCCCAAATTTCTCTCAGAATCCTTTACTACTACAAAACGATTCTTAGGAGCGGGTAAAATACCATTTGTAGGGGCGAGTGCGGTACCCGTTCCTGCTTCTCGCAACTACAAATAGCTGTTTGCAGGAGCGGGTAACGTGCCCGCCCGACAAATCGGTTTCTAGAAACGGGTCACGACATGATCCGTTCCTATAAATGGATTTGTAGGAATTAGCGTGACCCTACATAGTCAACCGTGACTCTATGGAGTATGCTATTCTTTTATATTAATTTTGAAATCGATTTGTAGGAGCGGGTGACACCATCATCTGCCCCTAGAAATCCGTTTTCAGGGGCGGGTGAGGCCACCACCCGGCCATGAAAATATTTCTATTTTATTTTAAAAATTCATTTAAATCTTTCAACACAGCAAAATAAATAAAAAAGTAAAATTTCTGCACTATGGTTTTGTGAACAATAGATATAGAAAAAATATACCAAGTATATTTCAGTGTATATAAAGGTTAAGATTGTGGAAATCTTAAAGTATGACTTGAGTTGCATGAGATACTATATAGTTATAGTTATATAGTTATAGCCATGAGTTACTTATAATAATCTTTTGGACTATCAAATGACCTTAAATGAAAAAATTATCAACTATAAAGTTTTAGCTCTCGTCAACCTCTATAATTTTGATATAAAGTTTGACTTCATCCGAGATCATATGAAAATTTTATAATTTTTTTTTGTATGAGACCATTTGTAGGAACGGGTCACGCCATCACCCGCCCTAAAAAATCGATTTGTAAGGACAGGTGATGCCATGATCCATTCCTACAAATGGCCATCATTTCCAGAGACGGGTGATGACATCATCCGCCCCTATAAATGTCATTTTTAAGGGTGAGTGACGGAGGGCGGGTCGGATGCTACAATAATCCCGGGTTACCTTTTAGACCGCCCTAGAAAAATAGGAATGTTCCTACAAATTATTTTTTAGTAGTGCTTTTAACTTAGACCACGGAAAATAATTGAGAATAATCCTTTGAATCGGAAAAAAGAAGAAGAAAAGCTCCAAGTCTCTTAGCACTGTGTAATATGTATCTGCTAAGAGTATTTCAGATTAGTCGCCACTGCAGTATAGAAATTGATTCATCAAGGATACTGAGTACACAACTCGATCGATCTCATTATTATAGTATATATATCCACTATTTTACGTCCAATGTTTCATATACAATGCAGCGCCAGTATATGAATACAGGGCTTAATCTATATATGAATACAGGGTTTATTAATCTATCAAACAGCACGACACTACAGTACATGCACATACTGTTTACCCAAAAAAAAGAAAGAAGAAAACATGTGTGAATTTGCATACAGTGACAGCCGCTCCTTTTCATTGGAAGCAATAACATTTCCGTGACAAGGTATACATGTGGTGCAGGAATTCTCGTATAGCAACTTGCAAGCATATCTGTGTGCACGTCCACACTTTCATATATCACTTCACACGACTCTGTAGTAATGCATGCAATTTGCTAGTCAATCGCATGCAACGCTAGCTACGTGGCACACACCAAGAAAATTAAATTTCCAAGCCATCAAACTTATTTACAAAAAATTAAAGGTACCCGCGCGCGCGCGCGCGCGCGTCCACCTTTGCACACTGCGCTAGTCAATTTCCTGAGTGCCGTTGCAGTTGCTATGCTGGTGTGATAATGCAGAGCTGAGCCTGTCTACGATCTCCTCCGCTGTTACGGTGAAGCCCTCCTCCACCTGAAACGTACAATAATTGACGTTGCACTGTACTTATTAGCACATAATAAGATAAATTAAAAAGTAAAAACAGAGTAAATAAATTAAAGCTATTAGTACCTGAGTAGAACCATCTAATTGATTGAGCAGGTTTTTTTTCACGAATACTACAAACTTATCCACACAAATAAAGTTATTGGATAGAAAAGCAAGCACTCAGAAGGTTGACATTTAGTGGAGTGGTTTGCAACGATACAACGAGAAAAGCCAACCTAATACTAGTAGAGTTTGTCTCACATATTTAGTTGTGCTGTTACATTGTATTTCTTATGCAACACAAAAATGTATATTTGCACTCAATTTTTATCATTCAATTGTATTTTCTATATATGTAGTTTTATTCTTCATTACTGGAAACAGACAAATAGTTTTTGCACACATAAATAAATTTAATTGATCAACCTCACTATTACAGTAAACTGGTCTGACCAAACTATTTGGTCATATCATTTTTCTTAACGACAATTCTTATATAGATGTATTTGATTTGTCAACACTGTTATATAGTATGGCCATACTAAATAAGTAATGCATCCCTTTTCTTGTTATCACAAGCAAAGGAAGAGTTTTACGGTAATTTTTTCAAGCCCTAAAGATGAAATAAGTGCCTCATGTATGGATGTAGATTATTATATGTTATTTGACGTTGGTTAGTTAAACTTGAACTAACCAATGTGAAGTATTATGGGATGGAGTGTTCAAATAATTCAGCAAGAGGAATAGCATTCAATTTTCTTCAGTGCACTCGCACATACAGATATCTCTAAATAGACTGATACACACCAATAGATTTGATGATTTAGTGCTCATGACACTATCATATACAAGGCAGCCCGGGATTAAATCAACATTCACCTGGTTCCACTGTGTGCATAGGTTCAATGTTTATGGGAATGTACCAAGCTAGCAGTGTATCTTAACCTCAACATAAAATCAAGATCCAAAATTTAGATTTGAATCACGATATATGCTCTTGTTATTAAAACAACCTCTGCTAGTAAAAACTAAGTTTTCTTACTCTTAGGCACATATAATGTGTTTTAGTTTGTAAGTGGGGTTTATCGACACGATTGAAATAATGCACTAGATACATACGCTCTCATTGTTCTTTTTGATTTGTACGGAAAAGTATTCTCACAACATGAACTAAATAACATCAATGTATGGCAGAATTGCACTCTGTGAGCTTCATGACAATATAAGTATCCAATTGTGTTTTGGCTACTTTCTTGCACTATTATAAAGGTTCCTCCTAACCAGCTGACTAGAAACAGCATTTAGACATTTGGTACACCAAAAGGTTTTCAGCTACTACAGCTTGCTGAATGCTGATGAGATGCAATAATAACGCAGATAAGTGTTGAATTAATGTAGAATACTGTACAAGCGAAAAGAAATGAAAGCAGACTTGCCTTGGCCGTGATGGTTATGATCACAGTGCAAGCCGAGAAGGGCATGACGTTGGCATGGACGATGCTGAGCCCGAGATCCTCGACCTCGCCGAGCACCGTCACGGCCACCCCCTTGCCGCTCCCGCAATGGATCCTCACCATCGCGCTCTTCTCCGAGAACCGTGCCTGGATCTCTGGAAGAGCTGGTTTGCCCGTCGCTGGTGGCCCCGACGACGCCGACGTCGACGACGGGGAGCCATTCTCGTCGGGCGCCGCGGCGGCGGCGGCGTTGCACGGCTTCTTGACGCGCACCACGGTTTCGTTGCTCCTGGCGTTGCTGCCGGCGGCTGCCTCTTCTTCCAGGGCCTTGAGCCGCTGTTGGAGCTCCTTCACGTACTTGGCCGCGTCGGAGAGGATCGTTGCTTTGTCCATCTGGTAACAGGTTAATTAACAATTGCATCATTCTCTGCAATCTGTGTCAGGATAGATCAGGGATTTGGTGGGGGATCTAGAACAAGGGCTGATGGAGTGTTTGATTTTGGAGAACCTTTTTGAGGCCGGGGATGACAGTGGAGAGCTCGATCAAGCGTCTGTTGATCTTCTCCCGCCGCTTCCGCTCGGCGATGATGTGGTCCGGCGCGTACGACGCCGACGATGCGGCTCCCAGGCTTCTCAGGGAGGCTCTCGGTCGGCGGCGGTGACCCGTGGCCGGCTCAGGAAACAAGCTGCGTGGGGTGGCGGCCTCCTCCACCGTGCCGCCGCTGCCAGGCTGCGCCGAGCCGGTGACGAAGTTCCAGCTAACCAGCGGCAGGTTGGTGTTGCTGCTCGGCGGCGGGGCGCGCCTGAACGAGCCATGGCTATCCCTGACCGCAGCTGGGGCTGGAACAGTGCCGCTGCCGCCGTCCGTGATGTCGCCGTCGCCGGAGCTCCAGCTGTTGGCCGCCGCATGGGCTTCGTCGTCGGCCATCAGCTCTCGGACCATTTCCACGGCGTGGGAGGCGTCGCGGAGAGCTTGGAGCGAAGGGAAGGTTGCCTCGCCGTCGCCGATGATGGCAGGCTCCGGGTGCTCGTTCAGCAGCGTGTCCATGGCCCACTGCATGAACATGCTCGAGTCCTCCATGTTGTGCACTCCCACCCGGAGCTCGATCAATGCAACCACACAAAATTTGTGCAAGCGATGCGCAAAAATGACTCAATATAGCCCATTTTGGGGAGAGTTTCCTTTCCCTTTTTATATATAGCTATACATGGCGCCAACCCACACTGTCTCATTCACTAAATTAATCCCCATCCAAAAGTCAAGAACAGCAACAGTGCAATTAGTGTAGTGACCTCTGTGATTACTTTTGATTGTGCCACTTTAATCCAGTGAAAGTGATACATTTGCACCAGGCCACCATAGAACGCGACACATGGAGGTGAAGCACAACGGTTGTTGTGCTTTCAGTAGTAGGCGACGTTTCCTCAACAGCAAGACGCCTGTGGTGACTTTATCAATCTCGAGGATTTACCGGCTCAGTCTCTCGGAGGTGCTCATAGGGGTAGGATTGCGTGCGTGTATTTGTAGGGATGAGTGTGCGTGCGTATTGTGAGCGTCTGCGTTTGTACTGTGTTTCTAAAAAAGAAGCACAGCGGTTGATGATTATGTTGGTATCACCCTGCATGGTATCCAAATCATGAACAGGTACGGTGAGGGATATTTGGACAGGCTAGGCTTAACTATAGCCCATGCATTATTAGCGTTTTTCCCCTACTCGCATGATCTTTAAATGTTTATTACTCAGTGCAAATGCCTGATAATTTTCCAACATTTGATGGATCCAAATCTTCAGCCGTCGATGATGCGTTTAGATAGAGCAAGTCCGGGTTCAAAATTCACGTGTTGTTTGCTTCTGCGTACACACGCAGCACGCTGTGCAAATTTCGGCTCTGCTATATACTATTAGAGATCTTCATCAACACACAAAACATACCCCCTCTCCCCATGTCGGCTCAATTATTATATGTTTTATTCATTGCTAAAAAATTAAATTTAGTTTTTTTGCTACCTTTTAAGAGCCCCCAAAATTGTCACTATATCCAGATTTCATGGAGATTATACCAGCAAAGAGTTTGTAGGAGGGGATCCAGCTGAAAATTACATGTGTACCTACCACGACAGGGAGATTTGCTTGTATTACTACCCCCTGAAGTTCAGGTCGAGCGTGGAATTATTTACTCACCTACTTTTCCTCTTCCTTTCACACGGTGAGAGAACCATCTTGCATTGCAACAGAAAAGAAACACTTAAATTAAGACTACCTCTCCAAGACAAACAAACTTTGAGCAAACTTGTCTGCATCTTTATTAAACCTTGCGCAAAAAGTAAATTTTGTTAAACCTTAAAACACTAGTACATTAATGGTCATTAGTCTCGGTTAGGAAACCCCCTTTAGTCCCCGATTTCCAACCAGGACCGCCATTCCGGGACTAAAAGCATCTCCAAGAGATTAGCTAAATCATTTTCTAAAGATAAATTTAGCTATTATCAAAGAAAAAACGTCCCCAATAGGCTTTGTAAATGACTCTCCAAATTTAATAGCTCTACATCCCACCTCATTCGCGCTCTGTTTTTGGAAGCCATCCAGCCTCTTAGTTTTACAAAGTTTATTGGAGTACTCTAGTATTTTCTTATCAAATCTATTTTAGAGAGTAGCTAAATCAGTAAATTTAGTCTTTTTGGCTAATCTCTTGGAGGTGCTCTACAACCGGGATTAAAAGGTCACAAACGCTAAAAAGTTGTGCGGCCCACGGGATTCGAACCCAAGACATGTTGCCTCGCGTATAATTTTCTTATCACCCCACCTACACCGTGCATGTGACTCTAGTTGTGATGCCTTCCTTTTAAACTAATCCGTGGACCCCTTTAGTCCGAGGTGGTGTTACCAACCAGGACTAAAGATTTGTCCCGGTTGGAGCCACTAACCAGGACAAAAGATAGATTTTTAGTTCCAGTTGGTGGCTCCAACCGGAACTAATAAACCGGGACTAATAAAGAGCCTCCCACCTTCTTGTCGTTGGACCCGGAACTAATGCCGGGACTAATGCTTCATTAGTACCGGGCCCAACCCCGGCCGAGACTAAAAGGGGTGGATAAAAGGCCTATTCTATACTAGTGAAAATTCCTCAGTGTCGCACTATGCACGTCAAGTTGAGTCTAATAATTAATAAGATTATGATAATTATTGAGATTATGTAGTTGTAAAATTCACACTAAAATTTATAAATACCTTTCGTAAACATTTCATGCAAGAAAAAAATGTTCGATGCTTTATAGGCTGAGTGGAAATAAATCTACAGACAGAAAGAAAAAACAGCATCACCTAAGGCAAAACGGCGACATAGGGCGTGAGATCCACGCTGTCAACATCAAAGAGTAGACCAGTTCTATTTATTGAGATTATATTGGCTCCAACGATTGATCTTGTGATTTCACCCTGCCGGCATATGCAATTGCTGCTCTAGGACAAGACTTTGATCAACTATATATATAGTTATATATATATACGCATGAACCTAGTGCTAGGGGCCGCCGGCGCCGTATACTTCTATAAATGCGCCGGGGCAAAAGCGTATATAGCATCGTATTCGTGTGTCTCTATCTCTATTATGTGATTATGTTGGTTACAGAACAGCAATCTATGTCACATCATCCTGATGATGATACGCGGCTGCTATGTACTCAATATAAATGTAACCCGACATTAGACTAAGCTTTGAAAGTGAATTTGTGTATGTATGAGTCTCTTTAATTTGGTTATCTCCCGTTGCAGTCACCAGAAAGGGCAAACCTGTCTATGTGTAACTTAATTATTACTTAAACCAAGTATGATTCTCTTCATCACGTGTACTTGATATTATACTTTAAAAAAACACGGTACAAACATAGACACACACATGTATGCACTTATCTCTATAAATGCACGTATACAACTTATCTCTATGAACATCTTTGAGAAACTGAGCTGTCAACGGATATATCATCTACCACTAAAGGAATCATATAAATGCATGATGCTCATCCTACCCTATGAGTATCTTTGAGAGACCGGATCAACAGATCTTGAGATTTGATGAGACCACCATATACCATTGTTGACAAGCACACATTCTATCACTGAAAGAACAGTATCTTTAATTACTAGAATACATCTAGAAAAATATAAGCATCTTACTGTAATATTGGAACATGGGTGGGAGTAGTTCCCGCCACGAAGAATCTAACCAGTTGGCTAGCGTTCGCTACTTGAGATTATTTATTTTCTTTGAGCAGGGTGTGGTCAAATTCTTGTAATTTGATTATTGATATATTTTAAACCATGTGATTTGAAAACTCAATTTGTATGTGTAGATTAGTCCTGAAAAGTACATACATATTTTTCTGATTTTTTTCATAAATAACTTAATTAAAAATCATAAATATAGGCATTAATATTCACAAGTTGGCTCATGCAATCATGGAGGTTGATATCGAGTCGTATAGCTAATTAAGAAACATCACTGGCTTCGATTATGAATGCTCACCAAACAATATAATATACGGCAGATACATAGCACACTCAAAATGGGTCCTGGGGTTTAATTTTAATTTGCCGAAGAGATTGTGTTTACTCAGTCAAGGTGTGTGTGTCGTCTGTGTCATGTCTATTCAAATACCATCGCTATCGATGTAAACTTTTGCCTTAACCTTTACTTGATTAGTTGATTACCAAGATGACTTGATCGGGATCGATCTCCTTGTCAATTCAGTGATTGTATATTATGCTTGCATATTCCATGACGTTAAAATTAGTGCCTCCTGAATCGCGTCCTTATATATCATTGCCTTAAGTGCATGCTTGTCAAAATTGTTACCTCGGAGATTCTAGAAATATTTTTTTGAGGAAGTCATCTATTATTCATAAGTTATTATATTTTCACTTGGGTATGATCTCTCATCCAAGATACACAATTCGATCTGTTCTGGGAAGCCTAACAAATACTTATTGTACCAAAACCATTATTTTCAGAAATAATGAAATATACGGCCGCAGTATACACCACATAGTGTGAATATAATTTTTTTTTGATAAATTGCATCCCAGATCTCTAAACTTGTACCGAGATTTTACCTAGGTCCCTAAACTCTCAAATCGTTGATCTGGATTCCCAAACCATGTTAAGTGGTTCATCCCAGATCCCAAACACGTCACGCGAGCATCCGAAGCCACACCACGTAGCGCTACGATGGTAAATATTTGCAAAAAAATCCTAATATAATCTTATCTTGTCCAATTTGCTCCTTTCTCTCTCTCCCTCACCAATCTCTCTCTCACTCTCCCTTTGAATGGCGACCCTGGGCGCCGCAAGTGGCCGTGCTGCGCCGCGCGAGCTCCGGCGCGTGCGGGGCCGCCGAGCTCCCCTGCTGCCGCGCGGGCGAGGGCTGCTCAAAGCCACGCCATGGACAGAGCACGGCCATGGCGGCTGCTCAACTGTCCTGCGGTTCCCGCTGGCGGCGGGGTGGGTCGGAGCGGCGGCCAGCGCAGTTGGGTGGAGTCGACGCGCTCGACTGCGACTGTGCAGGGCTGCGCAGGGGCGGCCTACAGCGAGCGGCGGCGGCGCCATGAACGAGCCCGGCAACTCCTCGGACGCGGTAGAACGAGGAGAGCTACAACATCAGGAGGTCGAGAGGGTTCGATTTGTATATCTAGGTTGGCCGGAGAGTCTCCGGGGTGAGCTGTCGCCGGTGAGGGGGAAAGCTCGGGTGGCGGCGGAAATGGCAGGTCGGGGACCGTCAACCCCCGGCCATGCAGGCCATGGCCGGCGATGGGGTGGTGCTCGGGGCGTCACGCAGAGGGTGAGGGAGGTGGGCGAGGAGGTGATTTGAAAGTGGTGGAGGGAGAGCGACGGATTTGGGCGGCGGATCGAAGGTGGTCGGCTCGACTCTGCTTTTCGGTTGGCTCGGCTAGAGGAAGAAGAAAGTGAGGGGAATGAGAAGGAGAGGAGGATGAGGCGCTAGTGGCGCAGGAGGAGCAGCGGCCGCAGGGCCGCCGCCGCCGCACAGGTTGGCGCCCGTCAACCGAGAGCAGAATGCCGACGGCGGGCACGATGTCCTGCCACGCTGAATTCAGCAATCCTTGCGGGTTTCTGCAGGGCTCGCATCGGGTGCCTGTGGAGGAGCGAGGTCGTCGCTGGCTCCACATCCCCGCGCCAGAGCCGCCCGGCGTGGGACACGAGGGCGCGCGCCTCGGAGGTGCAGCGGGCGCCCCGGTCGCCGGCTACCACTGCCGTTCCTGCCCACCTCTAAGCTTCGTCCTCACCGCCCCTCATTCTTCCCAACAAACTAGCAAAATCGGTCGTTGGCGAGCTCCTAAAGCTTGTGCTCTCGCGTTTTTTCTGCGTTCGCCTCGGTATCAGCCGGAACGCGGACACGCCGCCATGGCCAGGTAGCCCTGGCGCCGCCGCTCGTCACCGGCGGTGCTCCGGGCAGGTCTCACTTTACCACCTTGTCCTAGAGCTGTGCCTCGCACTGCTGGTACACGTGGTGGTGTCCTCGTTGGTGTCCCTGAGGTCGTCGCCCTCCAGGGCGCGGGAGGAGGAGCGGCGGTTTGGCGAGCGGTGGGGAGCGAATGACGGCCACCTGCTCATGGTCGCAGACCTGACGACCGCGAGCAGGGACCTGGCGGCCGCGGGCAAGGTGAGACGGCGGCCAACACGACCGGCATGGGTATGGCGCGGCGGCAGGGGGCAGCCGGGGCAAGGTGCGGTGCCGGCTTGCGCCCCTATGTGTTGGCCCGCCTCCGCCTCTGCCCCCGCTGGCCCGAGGACTGAGGCCGCCGGCCGACCCTGGCGGCGGGTGGAGGACCGAGGGAAGAGAAAGAGCACAGGCGGCGGAGGGAGCTCGGCTCGGCCCGAGCTAGGAGAGAGAGATTGGAGAGGAAGAGAGAGGCATGAGCAAATTAGAGAAGATAGGTCTATATTGGTGCTTTTGCAAATGTTTGCCACCAGTCGATTTTGGTTGATTGTATGGCGCGTTTGGAATATCACTTAAAACGGTTTAGGGTCCATACGGATGATTTGAGTATTTAGGGACCTAGGTGAAACTATAAGACATGTTTGGAGACCTGAGGTGCACTTTACTCTTCTTTCTATACTATAAAAGTGAAACATCTGAAACCCTTTCTCACCAAGATTAGGCACACTACTCCTTACGGAGGTCCCACTTGTCAACCCAAAAATTTGATGAAAGAGGGTGGAGATTCATAAAATTGATAGAAGAAAAATATTTCCACCAAAATCCTAATACTTTTTACACCAAACACTTTTATCTACCCACCTATATACTCACTTATTACTAGAACATGATTTTTGGTAAGATATCCTAAAATCTCTCCTTTTATTTCCTTTTGGTTATGAGCTAATAACATTCTTTTCTACAGTTATGTACCTTCCTTTTGTGTTTCTGGTAAGACATCCTAGAATCTCTCCTTTTATTTTCTTTTAGTTGTGAGCTAATTAACATGATTTTTGGTAAGACATCCTCGAATCTCTTATTGTTTCGTTTCGGTTGTGAGCTAATTAACCTTCTTCTGTGCGGTTATGTACCTTCTTTTGTGCGTTTGTTTAAGTTTCTTTTGTGCGCTGCAACATTTGCACGGCGATGTTCCTCCCTGATGTGGGAAGCCACGGTCCTCCTTGAGGTGATCTGCCGGCCGGACATCCTCTCGCTGGTAGGGCAAAGCCCGAGCTCTGGCCGGCCATCCTCTCGGTATTGAGGCAGTTTTTAGCGACCGTCCGACCGCTGGACGTGGCTTCCTTCCTGTCGCTGTTTGGAGGCTTCCTCCTCGGCGATCCGCCGAACCTCGTGGATGGATTTGGAGAGTGCTAAGATGGACGGACTGAATCTCGACGTACTCAGGTGATGTCCTAGCTTCATTATTCACCCTCTGTATCATGCTCATGTTTTCTCCATCCACTGTCCATCCCAGACGTGGCTTCCTCTATCGCAGTTTGGCGGCTTCCTCCTGTGCAAGTTCATAGCCCTCCCCCTCGCCGATCCGGCGAACCTCACGGCCGGATTGGGTGAGTGCTAAGACGGAAGGACTGAATCATTGAAGTACTCAAGGTGATGTCCTAGCTCCATTGTTCGCCCTCCGTATCATGCTCACGTTTGCTCCATCCATCATCCATCCAAGATACCTGATTCTGATGGTCACCAAAATACTTTTGTGAAAGTGCTAGTAATACAATAATTGCCTTCATTTTTTTATATCCACACCTTTCAGTATAATTTGACTTTTAGCACGTGCCTGTGCCACGTGCATCTCCACTAATTTTCAAAACGTGTGAATATGTATTGTACCAAAACTATTGTCGATGCTTGCATTGCATGTTGTAAAATGTAACACGTGGTGCAGAAATCCTGGCAGCAATTTGCAAGCATTCACACGTGTGCATGCATGGCCACACATGTTCTCTTTATTTGGTTGCCTTCATGAGTGCCGTCCTGGCATATAATCTCGTAAAGACGCTGCAGTTTGGAGTAGTCTACCTCTATTATTGCATCCTGAGTCCTGACCTAGCAAATACAAAAATATGCCCCAATCTTGGTCATGTCAGTGAATGTAATCGTAGCGTACCGTCCATTCCAAAAATTCAGCTTTGCATCCATATATATTGATGCAACATATATAATAATTAGATCTCCATTTTTCTAAAATACAGATACCTCCCTTTTCTAGGATAGACGCCGCAGTTCTATGGAAACCTGCAGTAGCCCACAATTTATGACGTTCAGCAGACAAGGAAGGGAAAGGTAGTTCTGTTTTGTTCGAAGGCAGTGTTTGTTTGAGAATTGAGATGATACAAAATGGGCCAGACCAGCAAGTAATGGGGTCTTAAGGTTATGGCCCATGAATCACCGTTCCAGAGTCCGGTCCAAATAAGATTCCTCTAAAGTTCTAGGCCCAAATAGACCGTTCTCTTCACGTAGCACGGCGGCGCAGACCGAAGCAGCATCGGGCGGACACGGCGACGGCGGCGCACCGTCGCATCGACCGGCGGCGAGATATACCGAGATGAAGACGGTCAGCCTCGGCGCCTCCAGGCCCTCCGCCGTCAACTTCCGCATGTACGTCCTCTCCCCTCCCCTCAATCCTCTTCCATCAGAGAGAGACCCTCTCGGATCGATTGCTGCGGAGGAAGAGGGGGCGGTGGCTGATTCGTTCCTCTCTGGCTCCTCCGCGCCGCAGGCCGACGAGGGACAACCTGGTGCCGATACGCGTCGACCTCGAGGTGGACGGACAGCGCTACAGGGACGCCTTCACCTGGAACCCGCGAGGTACTCTGCCTGCAGCCATCTCCATCTCCGCTTCTTGCTTCATCCCCCACTTGCTTTTGGTTTCTCGCTCGGTCGCCGGATTGATTCCCTTGCCGCACCTGGCGCGCAGACCCCGACTCGGAGATCATCAGCTTCGCCAAGCGGACGGCCAAGGACCTCAAGCTGCCGGCCAATTTCGTCCCCCAGATGCTCCAGTCCATCCAGGTGCCTCTCTTTTTTTTTTTGCTGGCTTGTCTTATCTTTCAAAATGCCACACCTTTGTTGCTTGCAATTTGATCAATTATATTATCTCGAATAGGGGCAACTTGCAGAGTTCCGCTCCTACGAGGGGCAGGAGATGCAGATCAAGGAGAAGATTGTGCCTCTGAAGGTTTGGTTTCCTTTTCTCTGTCTAATTGTTGCACATCAGCAGACTGTTTCTGGGCGTCTTGTATTTCTATACTCACATGAATGGAGTTTATGTATTCAAGTGACAGCTTATGTATGGTGAATCTGCAGATTGACCTCCGAGTGAACAACACTGTAATAAGAGACCAGTTCTTATGGGTATGTATGTGTGTATTTGTAGTTTCTAGGAGTCCTCATGTCCAGAAGATTTGCTTTAATTCACGTGCATTTTTGGTGGTCAGGATATTGGCAACCTTGATAGTGACCCTGAGGAATTTGCGAGGACGCTATGTGATGATTTGAACATCACAGATCCTGAAGTTGGGGTATGCTTTAAATCATGAGTTCAGAGTATTCAGTGTAATGAATTTTTAATTCAACTAAAGCAGCAGCTTTTATGGCGAGGGTTTCCCATCTTAGCTGGCCCCTATTTACACATTTGCATTCCCCCTAATTGTCATACGGGTGCGGTTACTGGATGAGAAGAGCATGCATTGAACTATGTTGTAGTTGCAAGTCAAGCAAACTGCAACTCACTATTATTATTGCCAAATCTTTCTAATTTTCCGTGGATGCGGAACTCGTGATTGGCTTAGTCATAATTTGCTGTCACATGAATATTTCTTGCACTGCAATTCTTTTCGTTTAAATACTTGTTGCGCATTACTTTCTGCAGCTTTGTTTACGTTGACAGTCTTTTGTTTGATGTGCAGCCTGCAATAGCTGTTTCCATCCGTGAGCAGCTTTATGAGGTTAGATGAACTTTCCTGTGCAAATTCTAGATCACAATATCATGAAACTGCTTTGGTGTTCCTTAGCAGCAGAACTTGGAAAGTTTTGCTGCAGTTCCTTCACATCTACTGTTAACCTTCTTTTTGGATAAGGCCTTGTATTGAAGAAAAAAAATTACTTTGCAGATTGCTAGTCAGAGTGTCTCTGTTATGAGAGAGAAGCAATTATCAAAGAAGGGAAGGCGAGCACCAGAATTTTCTTCGAATAGGTTCGTGGAAGAATTTACTGTTTTACCTTTGAAGAAAAATCTAGGATTCACTGGATAACTACAGATACTAATCAGCATATTCGAACTAAATTCTCTGCTTCCTGTTTCGTGTTTCCCTATTTGTTTTATGAAATTGATGTGGCTATGTTTTGCAGCAAAGCCGTGAACAACGCAGTGGACTTATTCAAGTATTTCGGCAGCAAAGGAAGCGTCATTCGGTACAATCTTTTCTTCTTGAAACTTGATCTGCTAATGATTACTGTAGTTGGGTTATGTCATCTGATAGGCATGTAAGGCAGGGAATTGTTCACTGACAATGTTCGCTTTGTTTTTGAACAAATATGCTACTAGTTTATTATTGTTTGGTCTTAAAACTGCCTTATTTGTGCTTTTCCGTTTTGGTGTATCAGGAAAAGGAAGGAATGGTATCTGTATGAGCCTGTTGTCGATGTTGTAGCTAATGAGGAAGATGGGAAAGAGGAGGCTAATAATTCTAGTAGGTGAGGAAAGAGCTGATATTGAACATTCATTATCGGAGAAGTCAATTTTAGTAATAGTGAATTATACTATTCCTTGAAGCTATTATTTTGTGTCTTTTACAATGCCACATGCCTGTCAAAAGAAAAGAGATGGAGAAAATAAAGATGCCTAGGTTGTGTAGTTTGGTTCAGAAACATTTTCCTGCTAAAGGGACAACACAACGTTCACATTTTTTCTCAGGCCGAAGAAGCGAGCAGAAGAAGAGAAAGTTGCAAGTCTTCAATCCCTTTGATCCGACTGCAATCTTGAAGAGGGTTGTTGAGCAAGCTGCTGATTGTCTCTAACCAGAATGGGTTCATTGTTGTTCGGCTATATGTATGTATGCAGTGTGAGAGTGTTTATTCTCTGATGCCGTGCCGTACCACCGTGACACTGTGTACTCCTTCAATCTTCAGTAACATGTATGTGATTTGAGCGAGGGTTTATTGGCTGCCAATATGTGTTAAGAGGTCATGTGTGCTTGCACGACGAATTCGAAACCTTTGTGGCGTAGCAACAAATTA
This sequence comes from Panicum miliaceum, assembly GCA_032594955.1. Classification (NCBI taxonomy): domain Eukaryota; kingdom Viridiplantae; phylum Streptophyta; class Magnoliopsida; order Poales; family Poaceae; genus Panicum; species Panicum miliaceum. Next base: position 7,014,080 of record CM064058.1, on the reverse strand, counting down.
AGAAGTAGCAGGTGAGATACAACTCTAACTTGTTCAAATTTATCTAAACTAGCATAGTGCTCGTGCGATTGCTACGGGTAATATAAATTTTACCCTGATCTATATGAGACCATCAACGTTATGCTCTTTCACTGGGTGTAAAGGCCGTACCGTAACAGTATGAAACATTGATTGTGGAACTTGACGGATGTGATTCAGGATTCAGGAGACGGGTGCAGGAGGCCTTGGTGAAGGAGGGAGGTGGCATGCTGGCACGGAGGTGAGGAGCGGCTATCGCCAACCCCGCAGCACGTAGATAATAGTCTATTGAAAGGGAGCACGTAGATAATGGTCTATTGAAAGGGAGAAGACGGCGCGTGTTAGGTCTGGAATCTCACGACGAGGACGGTGAGGGGCGGCGAGTGGCAAGACGGTGAGTAGCGGCGCGGGGAAGACAACATCGAAGATGAGAAGGTGATGTGCAGTTAAAAAATAAGAAACGGGCCGCTAGAGAAAGAAAGTATAATTCAGCCCATGAAGTAAAAATAGGCTCAAGCTCAAGACGGATTAAGGAATTAATCTTTACTTTAGATTTTACTTTAGATGCTTTATTTATTAGATTAGAAGATTAGAAGAAATAGAGAATAGAGAATAGAGATAGAGATAGAGATAGAGAGATTCGACACAGTTTTAGATTCAACTAATAAACCAAACTGCAACAGACCATGGGCCATCAACTCCCAAGCGTAATAGGCCGGCCCTGAAAACCGTAGAATTTTGGGCCATGAATAACGTGTCAGGGTGGCAGGAAGCCAGGCAGGCACTGTGCCGGTGCCAGCCCCGGCCGGCCGGTCAGCGTCGTCGTCCGAGTACGAGAAGGGCGGCAGGTCGCCGTCGCCATCGCAAGCCGCGTGGAATTAATTCCCGTGGTGCCGCGTAGGTCCAGAGCGCTGCTTAGCAGGCAAGGAATTCCATTCTAGACTAGCAGCATCTCCGGCGGCACACGCGAAACTTCTGTGACGGTTTCTTTGACTACCATCCATCCAACAAAGGAATTCCGTTGATGGATGGATGGCAGTAGTAGTAGTTGGGAGGGAAGCAAAGCGAGACCGGGCAGCTCCGGATGGAGGCACGCGCGGGCAGGACGTTACGCGGCATGCACGCGCGGCGCCGGCGCCCGGCCGCGGACCGCCGGATGGAGGCCACTTGTGCGCCGCGGCGCCTCGCCGGGCCCGCACGCGCCACCGTACGTACGTCGTGTTCCCACCTACCTGCTGCTGTCCCCACCCACACCCCAGCGCCACTCCCGTCTATAAATCGATCGGGCCGAGCCCGAAGGGGAGGAATCCAATTCCTCCAAGCCAGACTGCGCGAGCACGGCACTGACCACAGAGCATCGAGCACGAAAGAGACAGAGAAGGAAGGAGGTTGAGAAAGCAGAGCAGCGGCGGCGGCGATCGAGCACCATGGCGGAAGGTGCGGCGAACTGCATCGACATCCTGATCGCCATCATCCTGCCGCCGCTGGGGGTGTTCCTCAAGCACGGGTGCGGGCACGAGTTCTGGATCTGCCTCCTCCTCACCTTCCTCGGCTACATCCCGGGCATCATCTACGCCGTCTACGCCATCACCAAGTACTAGTCTGACTCTGATCGACGAGCGCTCGTGCCGTGATGTAGTACGTGGTACTCTTGTTTAGTTTGCCCCCCAGATCTTGTATCTACACCCTTGTCGTTGGTTGATTCCAGTGCTTATTTCGCTGTTCATCATGTCTGTACTTTTTTTGATTGAGGATTTGAGGTGTTCTCTCTAGCTGATGGATCGCTGCAATCGATCAAGGTTATTGAGAATTAATTATATACTGATTGCGCTTGCTTCATCAGAGTCGATCCAACCGTGTGTAGCCGCAGTGGCTTTTACAAGTCGATTGTCATCTGCTACGAGCTTCTTCGATTCTGTCCATATCTCCATGCTAATCGTACTCAACTACTGACGGCGCTTCGTCCTGCAACCCTGACACAAACGCGAAGCAGCAAGGACCCGACTAAAACGCCGCGCGGATCAGTCCGCTCGTCTTAACGAGTTTAGCGTCTGACAGACAGAGACAAGAGGTGCACGCATCTTCCAGTTCAGAGCTGAGACGAAACGCACCCTGAAAACGCGGTACAGAGCTTGTGTCAGTCGGTTTCTATTCTACCTAGTACCCCGGCCGTTTCATTCAGAGTTTACCGCAGCAAGCCAGGCTTGCCTTGCCTTGCATCACATGCACATCATCTCCCCTGTTTCGACGCGGCGGCCTTGCCTAGGATCCCAACCGAACACTCGTGCTCGTGCGTCACGCCACCCGCCAGCCTATCCTGTATCCAGTCTCCACCGTCGCAACCTCTCCAGCTACCTCAGTTGAAGGCCGCACTCCGGGCCTGGAAAAAAGTGGGGGAAATTTCCAGACGGACCGGGCCGAATGACCCCCTGAAGAGCGAACGACGGGCAGCCGGCCCGACGAGGCGCTCGAAGAAGTAGTGGGCCGGCGGTACCGCGGCATGCTCAGGTCGCTGGCTACCCTGCCGATGGCTCCGCTCGCCGTCGGCCGTCGCCGACCTGCGATGGCGTGATGAAGCCCGCGACACGCCGAATGTTTCCCCTGCCGTCGGACATCGCATGCAGTGCGGACGGCCCATAAAACGTGTTTCTCCAGTTTTTGGAACAGGCTCTGCTTTTGTCAGGGAAAATAACGGACCTGGCAACAACTTCCCCTCTTTCCCGAAACTTCCCAAGAAAAATCCCGAAATGGATCCAAAATCGATGGGTTCATACTTCATACGAGCTTATCCATGCAGTTAGGCACTCTTCAAATAGAAATCCATTTTCTAACCGGCTTTCGTGCTTTGGTGAGTGGTCCGAGATACTTTCCATGACCTATGTTATCTTGTCAGGGTACAGATCAACACCCATTCTCTCTCGTCTCTGTATGTCCCTCACGTTTCTCCTCATTGTGCGTTGTGCCACCGGATGCTGTTCTCGCAAGTTCAGTACTAGCCCTGTTTGGTGTGCACTCGATCTGTCCTGTCCTGATCAGCCATCTTAATTCTCAGAGTACATTCTTGCAATTTTCAGAGTTCTCTCATTCAGCTATATTTGGTTCGTCTGATTTTGTAAATTGAAAGCAAATCCGAAATTTATTGTCCGCAAGAGAAACTCGATGAGCAAGTACAACGGAAAAGAGGCAGCACAAATGGCGGGTGACTAGGAGGAATAGGGCTCCTGGCGAGCGCAGTCCAGGTTGGGCCCGACGTCGACGCCGAGCATGCCGCAGTACCGCCGGAAGAACCCGACCCGGTCGCCCACCGGCGCGGGGTTGCCGCTTGGCCCGCACTCGATCCCGCCGTTGATGATGTTGGTCGTCAGCCCGAACCCCGCCGTCCGGTTCGCCGCCAGGTCGGCGGGGCTGGGCTTGTAGCGCCCCACCATCACGTCGTGGCACGACGGTTTGGGCGCCCGCGGCGTCATCCAGAACCACAGCGCCGTCTTGAACGCCACGTCCGGGTCGACGGCCACCACCTCCGGGTTCCGCAGCCCGTCGAAGCCCAGCGCCTTGCCCGCCGGTCCGTAGTTGAAGTTCCTGCACGCGATGCGACCCCAAAGCAAACCCCGTCACCTCCTCCGTCGCCGGCGGATCGAACTTCCAGAGGAACACGCGCGGACGTTACGTACCAGGAGAGCTGGATGGGCCCGCGGCCGTGGTAGGACTTGCCGGGGAAGCACGGCCACTCCGTGTTGCTGGCGTCGCAGTAGTTGCTCGGCGGGCTGATCTCCTCCTTGAAGCACAGGCCCCAGGCGAAGGGGCCGTCGGGCGCCGTCGCCCACCCGCCGGTCGTCTCGTGGGAGATCTGCGCCAGGAACGCCGCCACCTCGCGCTTCCGGGTGGCCGCGTCGCCGTCGCCGCCGAACTCGGGGAACGCCTCCGCGGCGCGGAGGAAGGAGGTGTAGTTGTAGAAGCCGCGCGCGGGGCAGGCGGCGTCGTCCTTGTGCAGGAAGAAGGAGCGGTACACGTCCTCCGTCACGATCGACGCCACATGGCTGCGGCTCTGGCCGTGGCCGCGGCCGCTGCTGGGGAACAGGCAGTCCCACCTCCACCCCGACCACCACCACGCCTCCGCGACGCCGGCGTTGGAGACGATGGCCAACAAGCCGGCCAGCAAGAAGATGGGAGGAAGGAACAGGCGCGCCATTGTTTCTAGCGATTGGTCACGATCGAGAACGCGGCCGCCGGCGTGCGCGCTGCATTGGTGGCGCAGCGACCGTGGGTATATAGATGGAGAGGAGTATGCGTGCAGGCAGCATCAGGTGTACCACGATCTAGGCGAGGACACATGGCGTGCACGCACGTGCGCGGAGGGCATCCCCCGGCCGCGCGGGGCGGCCGAACTGAGGCAACGGCGACCGGCGGCGCTGGCGGAATATAGCTCATCATCTTTCATTGCACGATGCACAGTTGACTTTGATCATCTTGATCGACCTCGCTACATTATTATTAGATCATGAGAAGCGCTGGAGCAGTGAAGCATCTTAGAGCATCGATCTGTTGATGCGACAGCAAGTGTTCTATTCTATCCTCGAAATTTGGGCTAGGTCAACGGCGACCGACTGGGCATGCATGTGCTGCATGCTTGCATCCATTGACAGGAGCTCATGGGCTGCTAACTCTGTTGATTTGTTTAGACAAAAGAAGTAACTTTTGGCCTTATGTTAGCTCTGTTGGCGGGGGTGAAATGCTGCTAACTGTTGCAGTCGTATGTGAATAAGCAAAGATTGGTGGGTGAAGATGGACAGAGATCAGAGAACATGGTGGCGGCCAGTGAGGCCGGAATCAGGTGGCAAGGTTGGGCCCTGGGGCATTGAGGCCCATATGAGGTGGCAAGGCCTGGGCCCTGAGGCATTGAGGCCCATATGTGATATGTTCATACTGTTTATTTGCTAAGCCAAAACACTCACATCACTGAAGAACTGATGTAGTGATAACGGACCTTTGGACACCAGCAAGAAGCAACCTTTGGAAGGTGAGCAAGAGATAAAAATACATGTCAGCAGGACACAAACTAATGTAAAAAGCACCCGTTTGATCAACTGCATCTGTTTGTTCTGGTTGATTTTGTATATATATGGTGATTTCCCCCAAAGATTTTACAACTGCATATAGAATACTTCCTCTTGTTAAAAATATATGCCATTTAAGATACTGGTATATTCTATAATGTAATGCACTGACAAACAATCTAGTTTTAAGATAAATATGAAATTTGGGAAAAAAAATTGCAGTTGATAATACTTTTTCATGATGAATTAAATAATAGGCTCAAAGCTATGCCTTAGGCCATGGCCTGATATGTAGCCTCCTACCAAGAAGTATCGATCCCTGGCCATGCCTTGCTAACTCCGAGCTTGCTAGTAACATTGATTTTATGTATTCAATCTATTTTGATAATGGAGTAAGCTTATAAAATATTTTATCACTACCGGAAGCAGCAAGTTTGTCGAGTGCCCCAGGCACTCGGCGAAGGCCCAAATACACTCGGCAAAGTGTAACACTCGGCGAACCATACTCGACAAACTTTCACTCGGCAAACAGTGGGTTTGCCGAGTGTCGATCGTCGGGCACTCAGCAAACGCTTTGCCGAGTGCCATACAACACTCGGTAAAATATAACACTCGGCACAAAGGCGATAACGGTTTCTGACGGTAACGGCTGCTTTGCCGAGTGTCAAACGGCAGACACTCGGCAAACAGAAAATCTTTGCCGAGTGTATTTATATATGGCACTCGGTGAAGGTACACGGTTTGCCGAGTGTCTTCCACGTGGCACTCGGTAAAGAGACCAATCCCGCAAAATTTTACGACGCCTTTGCCGAGTGTCTTCCACGTGGCACTCGGTAAAGAGGCCAAAATGGCAAAATTTTACGACGCCTTTGCTGAGTGCCTTCCACGTGGCACTCGGCAAAGACGTCGACCTAACAGAAAATGGCCTCTTTGCCGAGTGTTAACACTCGGCAAAGTATCTACCCCCCTACTAAAAAATAGAGATTTAACGTATAAAGGACCCCTCTCAAAAAACAATCACAGAAGCACAGGCATATAAATTACACCACAGGCATATAAATTGCACCACAAGCATCACAAGCACACAAATAACATTCACAAGTTCTCGTTGAAATAAGTTATTCACAAACAAGTAATTCACAGGTTTTGCATCAGAAACACCTCTAGTTCACAAGTCACTGAGGAGGATGAGGAGGCTGAGGAGGATGTGCAGGTGGCCACTGCCCCCAAGAAGAATCCGCATTGGACGCCGCCGATTGATTCTGCACAAAGTTATAGAGATTGCATTAGTCACTTTTCTAGTGTAAGTCTGTAGTGCCTGTAGTTTGTAGTTTAACTCTAGGTTGATTGTAAGGTTGAGAGTGACTCACAGGAGTAGCTGCAGGAGGTGGTCGAGGTGACGGGAATAGGTTCGGTGGCATAGGTGGTGGAGTTTGACCTAAAGTGTGAAAGACACTCTGCATATATTGCAACATCTGCTCCGTCCTCTGCCTTTCTAGCTGCCGTTCCGCCTCAATCCTCGCCTCGATCCTCGCCTCGATCCTCGCCTCTAGTTCCTCCCGGCGCTTCCGTTCTACCTCCACCTGGGCCTACAATATTTCATCCCAATGTCTTATTGCCAAGCAAAAGATATGTATAAAATGAATGAAAAATTAAAGAAACAGGAATAACCTGCAGAGCCTGCATCTGTAACTGTGCAGCGGTAGGCCGTGCCCGTATCGCGGGGCTCGAGTCCGTGCTCCTTGCTCGGATCTGGGAGAGGGTGGGAGTACTGGCAGTGTCGATCACGCTATCCCCAATCCAATACCTGCCATGCTTCTTCCCTCCTCCCACCCTCATCACAATTTCAGGATCAATATCCTGAGAGCTCGGATCGAACTCTGGCCCATGAACCTCCCTCGCCATTGCTGTGTACGCGGTGACGCGGCTGTGGATGCTGGGATGGCTGTATGCCTCGGGCGGGTCCTCCAGGTTGAAGTCGATGTCTGCCGTGGCCTTGCCTTTTTGGACATAACCCATGCCTTGAACCGGGAGCACTCCTGGCCTTCATGTGATGACGTCTGCGCCAAAAATACAAAAGGATTACAAAATATGCAGTATTATGTGTATTATGTGTGAGAATAAAGAAACGAATTCACGTACCCATTTTTCCTTGTATTCATCAAGGCTCAGACTGCCTTGATGGTGTGCATATGGCATCTGCAGACGCCGCTCCCGGCAAGCAACGTGGTTCTCCAACCACCCGGGCTGCAACCACACGTCCACCATTTGTTCCCAGCACCGGGTAAAGGATCGGCACCACCACGGAGGCACCTACATCATCAAGTGTGTGACATGTAACAAAAGAAGTGAAGCGTAATTAATTTCAGAAATAGTAAATATTAACTTTCTGTACGTACCATCATGAATTCTTCCTTGGTCAGGTTCATTGTCCTGGCCTCTTCTTTTTTGACCCTCATCCTTCTGTATTCAGCATAGAAGTCGATGATGGCCTGAACCCGCGCCTCGTAGTGCATGTCCTTAACGAGCTTCTTGGCGGCTTGTTCAATGACGGAGGCCGCCCTAGCCTCGAATCCCTCCTGGCATCTATAAAAGTTCTGCGTATAGACACATTGCAAACAAGTATTTTTTCAAGAATGTCTAGCGAAGCTGGTGTATTAAGCAATCTAGTGCTTCGAATACTTACCCACAGCTCGGCCTTCACCCGCTCCGCCTTGTTCGCAAATTGCCTATGGTCACGATCACCGACGTCGGCGGCGGCGACGTAGTGGTCCCACGTGTAGGCCGGCTCCTCCTGTCCGGCGAAGACAACTAGACCGGGGAAGTGTAGCCTACACAAAAGACCAATTATGCCGTTGACCTTGCGGCGGGGCGCCGGGGCGGCGCTGCGGCGGGGCGGTGGGGCGGCGGGGCGGGGCGCCGGGCCGGCGGGGCGGCGGGGCGGGGCGGCGGCGCGGCGGCGGGGCGGGGCGGCGGGGCGGCGGGGCGGGGCGGCGCGGCGGCGGGGCGGCGCGGGCGGGGTTTTGGATAGAGTTGGCCGGGCCGCGCGCGGGGGTCTGCTAAAAACGTAAGTCCGGTACTTTGCCGAGTGCCCTCGATCTAGCACTCGGCAAAGTAAAGATTCATTTTTTTTAAAGTCCTGTTCTTTGCCGAGTGCCGAGTGCTAGAGATCTGGCACTCGGCAAAGTAAAGATTCAATTTTTAATCCCTGTTAGCGCACGAAATTTGACCTGCCAGGTACATTGCCGAGTGCCTGGGATCTGGCACTCGGCAAATCCTCTTTGTTTGCCGAGTGTCTGTGAAAAACACTCGGCAAACGGTACTTTTGCCGAGTGTTTTCTTTACACACTCGGCAAAATACACTCATATTTCATGTTTTACATAACTTTTTGCAATACACTTGGGCAAAATCATGTCACCATCACTCAACAATGGTTAAATTATTTTTCTACTGATAATATTCTATTATTTCATGCAGTTATAGCGCAAATTGCATTTATATCTACTAAAAATCTATAATTGCATTTAATCAATAAAAAATAGTAAACGCATCCGAAAAATTTTCAAATTTTGACACGAACCAATCTGTGTTGTATGTTGCCTATACAAAAAGATTTGAAGCCAAACCTTAACTCAAGTGTCACTTGGACTCCAAATCTTATTGTGTCCTCTCTAACTTCTATGAATCCTTCCAGGAGATGAGTCGGTTTCTAAGCATCATATGTCAGAAATTGGGCGAAACCTTCTCAATTTTTTACCACAGCCTCCACACATAATATCATGACATCTTGACAAATCTTGTGATTTTCAGATTTCGTTTGCTTTTTTTAGAATTTAACAACCATTCAACCACACGTTCGTGGTCGTATTTTTTAAAAACAATGTTCAAAATTTCTTTTCATTTCCTGGTTGAGACCTCAATACGGACTCCATAATATGTATATAATTTTTCCACTGATTATAATCCATCATTTCATGTACCTGCAGTTAAAATTTGACATGAATAAAAAAATTCCCATTAATGCAATCATTTCATTAAAAATAGCAAACAAACCACAAAATATACCAACTTTTACTATGGATTACAAAATCTCATACGTGGGGAGTAGAAAAAGTGTGGAGGTCAGGGGATGAATTTTTTTTTTGTTTGCCGAGTGTCCGGGGTGAGGCACTCGGCGACCTTCTTGAATTGCCGAGTGTTGGCGGCTGGCACTCGGCGAACGGCCATTCTTTGCCGAGTGTCGGCCTGCAACACTCGGCAAAGGTCTAACGGCCGGCCCAGTCCGGTGACGGACGGTGCACGTGCGATGCACGCGCCGTTTATTTACCGAGTGTCGGATCTGTGCCGAGTGTCTATAAGCGGTTTGCCGAGTGTCGTATTTATGGCACTCGGCAAACGACCTTATTGCCGAGTGTGATATGTTTGCCGAGTGCCCGGTTGAAAACACTCGGCAAAGAGGCTGTTTGCCGAGTACCCGAAATAAAGCACTCGGCAAAATGTTTACACTCGGCGAATTTTCTGTTTCCGGTAGTGTATGTTGCCAACATATGTGTTATTTATTTATAACTGATTATCGATACTATGTGTTTTTTATTGACAATTATTCTAAAATGACATAAGTTAGGAATCAGAGGGAGTACATTTCTTCTGCTAAATGAGAAAACTGAAAACGGGTTTGTTGCATAAAATTCTTCGAAAGGAAAATTAGTTTTTGGCCCTCTGGAGAGTAGAAAAAAGGTTTTAAAAATAATTCAGAATTAAATTCGAACAGGCTGTAAACAATTGTTCTTTCTATTAAACATAAGCAAAAAAAAAGACGTTACGAGAATACGTGTCGCCGCTGCGTTGATACATCTCATGAATGGATGAGTTGCAGTAGTTTGGCGTCTTGTGATCTTGGACGCGCCTGTATTAATGGTAGAAGTGCTGCCTGAGTATATACCTGGAAGCTAAGAAGAATTTTAGTCTTAATTTGCAGCCTGATTAGATGATCATCTGTCATATCTCCTGCTGCCGCAATCTTACTCCTTTCCAATTTTTGAGCCATAATTTCTTTCCGTGTTTTAACCAGGCAGACTTGTATGAAAGGAGCCCCCCTCTCTGGATCTCTCGTCGCTCTAACACCATCGTATAGAACACACAACAAATTTCCCCTTCGCACTTTCGTCCCCGGCCGATCCACTCCTAGGGTTTGCATTGAGCCATGCCTCGTGCTGGGAAAGTCAAGATCCAATGGATCGTGGAGAAGGGCGTGCGGCAGGCGACGTTCCGCAAGCGCCGCGGCACCCTGTTCGACAAGGCGCGCGACCTCTCCACCCTCTGCCAAGTCCCCGCGGCCGTGATCGTGTACGGCGGCGGCGAGGCCGAGCCGCAGGTATGGCCGGGGGTCCAGGAGGTCACGGAAATCCTGCAGAGGTACCGAGACCTTCCCGACCCCCTCAAGGAGGCGCGCAGGCTGGACAACGAGGGGTTCATGCGCCGGCGCACGCAGAAGATGAAGAGGAAGCTGGACAACTGCAGGGCCAGCGCCAGGCGGCTCGAGGTTAACCTCATCCTCAACGACATCAGCCTCGGCCGCCCCCGCGAGTTCGCCGATCTGCCCCGCGAGCTCACCGGCGCCGTCGTGTCGGCGCTGGACGCGCTGAGGAGTGTCACCGCCGACCGCGTGAACTTCCTCCGCTCGGAGGCTGCCCGAGCGGCGGCGCTCCCGCAGCAGATGCTGGAGGAAGCTGTAGCTGCGGCGCTGATGGCGTTGCAGGAGCCGCCGCCCATGGTGCCGCCAGTTGCTATGGCGCCGCCGATTGGTGCGAACGCGCCGCTCGTGCAGCCGGCACCGCTGCAATCTGCGCTGGTGGTGCCGCCGCCGCCGCAGCTGCAGGAGGAGCCACCTCTTGCGATGGCGCCAGTGGTAGCTGGCGCGCCGCTTCTGCTGCCGGCGCCGGAGCCGGAGCCACCGATGATGCCACCTCTTGCGATGGCACCAGTGTTAGATGACGCGCCGCTTGACCTGCTTCTGCTGCTGCTGCCGGACCCGGAGCCGGTGCCGCCGCAATCTGAGCTGGTGGTGGCGCCCGCGCCGCCGCCTCAGGAGCCGCCAATGGTAGCTGACGCGCCGCTTCTGCTGCCGGCGCCGGAGCCAGAGCCACTTGATGACCTGCTTCTGCTGCTGCTGCCGGAGCAGGAGCCGGTGCCGCCGCCAATGGTAGCTGACGCGCCACTTCTGCTGCCGGCGGCGGGGCCGGAGCCTCAGGCCACCGCTGCTGGTGCGGTTGTTGACGAGCCCCTGAACCTGTACGCCGAGCCCCGGGATGGAAGCTTCCTGCTTGAGATGGCAGACGCCATCATGGACGACGGCAGTGGTCGCCAGGCCACAGCTGAGGACGTGGACCGCCTCCTCAGGGAGTACGGCCTCGAGAGCTTCAAGCCCATGTAAAGGGCAGAATCGAAAATGCAAGCTAAGGCTAGCTGTGTCAGGACTCAGGCGCCTGCACATTATGAATCTCAGAATCTATCCTGTAGTGTTTGCTTTGTTTGATTTCGTATCAATGGTCAAGAGTCGAGTCGAGTCAGTGTGAGGTCGTCGTCGTCGTCGTCGTCAATTCGTCATTCGAGTCGTTGTATCGAATAGCCCTTATACTAGGGCTATATCTAACCAGAATTTGAATTTTACAAGTGTGTTATGTTTTCTGCTCAATATATATATGTTTCATTCAGATCTATTCCTCTGTTGTTATGATAAAACCGTACGTTGTTCAGTGAAAAGAGTCTAGCAGTCTGAGCTTATCTACCGTCTACGACTACATGCGTTGTTCATCTATACAACACTACTACAGTTCGGTTTTCTGGTGTTACTGGGTTAATTTACCCATTCTTATGAACTCGATCTCTGTTCATTTAACAGCTGCAGCCCATGAAGAACAAACCTTTCAGGCCCAGGCTCAACAGACAAAAAAGAAAGTTCTGTTTTTTGAGCTGGTCATTTGACTGACATTATCTGTCGGTAAGGTTTCGAGATCTGTTATATGCCTGATATGTTCTGCAGAGATGTAGCTACCATGCACATCCGTTCACGCACCGACGTAGACCCTGCAAACATATGACTGCATATTTGCATTGCAAACGTGAATGACCACCATCTGATCCTGCAAACTGAATATATGGAGTATCATGTTCTATCCTTCTTCGCTCATTACTTTTCTTGAGATCGAGAGGAACAACGTTTGTATGCAGGACTCCATAGGATATCTCACTTTATCTGGAGCATCCATCTTCCACAATCGTGACCAATCGGAAATGGTTGCATTTCTTGCGCTGAACCAGACGACGCGCCCTGTCCGTTCCGTCTATCATGTATTATATAGTGAGAAAATTTGGGGAATTTTGTGGATTTTTTTTGTTTCTTCACCCTATAGTGAGAAAATCTGATCAACCAAATGCTATTTCCCAACATCCATCAACTGGACGTGATAATAAGTTCATAAACTGTTCTGAGATTTTCTTTTCTCTCTATTTATTGATTAGCGGGCATTAATTTGGGGGGGGGGGGGGGGGGGGGGCGTTGCATAATATTCTTTCGAACTAAGGATGGAAACGGATCGGATTCGCATGGAATCGGATGCGGATAGCACTATGTACCACATTTTAATTCGAATACGGATACAGATTCGGATATTCTCGGATACGAATGCAAAACGGATACTTCGGATACGGATTCGCATTCGGATATTTACTCACCGTATAAGATAATGTTTATTTATTTTCTTTATTGGTAGTTTTAAAATATAATATCGTTACACATGTAGAAACTAAAGTTTAATAACATAACAAAGATAACTAGTTAAAATTAACACATTTATCAACAATATTTAATAAATGAATATATAAAAATTTAACTAGAAATAAAATATATTTAAATAAATGTATAGATAATTTTTATTAATATATAAATAAAAATTATAAAAGTAGTTTCACATATAAATAGATAAAACAATAAAATATTTAAAAGTAAACTTAATTTTCTTATATTTTTGTTATAAAAATTAATATAACATTGCTTATAGGAAATGGAGATGACTTTTAAATAGTTTTAGTCAATACGGATACGGATAGTGTCGGATATTGTTAAATACGAATGTGGAATCGGATAGAGAAAATCAATGGAAATCGGATTCGGATGTATCCACTTTGCTACCATTTTAAATTCGAATACGAATATGGATATCCAGATTGATGTTTAAGTGGATATGGATATCGGATAATTCAAATATTTGCTATCCGTTTCCCATCCTTATTTCAAACTACTATCCCTTGCAATTCTAGTGATTATTACCACAAACGGTCTTTAATTTATCTGTTAACAATTCCCGGCACAGTTAAAGATGAAAAATGAATTATATACCAGATATTTGCTGTACTGTATTTGTACCATTCACACAATAGTATTTGAGGATTTATGATGCAACACAGCTAATCAAGAAGGCTAACCGATACTAGTTCAGAACCTCAGATCACGCTGTATATGTGATTTGAGCAAAAGCGAAAGTGCTGCATGCTATAAACTGGGAAATAGAAATATATTTGATAGTTCTGAATAGAGACACCTACAGGCAGTTAGCAAAGGAACAGGTAATAACGAATGTGTGAGGTGTGTACACTAACACATCATATGAATTTCTCAGTTCTCAAAAAATAAAAGTTACACAATAAAAGATAGAAATAAACATGTGCGAGGAAAAAAGAGCATGCATGAACCGGAGGTCTGGCCAGTGGCGCGAGCGGTCACGGACATCCTACAGAAGTGCAGTTTGTGAACCTGCGTGACTCTGACTCTGCCCAGGAGAAGAACTCCCTCGATTTTGAGGGCTCTGCAAGTATTTACAAGAAGTTTTAGGACAGGAAGCTCACCATTTACAACATGGAGACCATGGCATATAGAAAGATTTGTCTTCCGAGCTTTGCGCACAAGTCAATTCAGTGCTAGAGATGCGCATAAAATTTGCTATGGACTACAACAACTTCATTTCTTTAATTTTCTCAAAGGGCACATTCTAAAGCTGTAGACTTCTATAATGCAGTTTCATAAATAAATAGTATATGTGCAATAAAATTTCTAGTAGTAGTTTCAAATGGTGTGCCCTCAGTGAAAAATTAAGTGCACTAATAGCCGTATTTATCCAGCTTTAATTTTTTATTAGGTAATGGATAGTTCATATCCTGGCCTCTACATCCAGTATGACATATCTAGCCATTATTACAGAAAGAGTGTGAAAACAAAGGCGAACAGCTCAAAAGCAAAGTCTATTACTAAACCGCCACCCGTTCTTTGCGAAGATCTCCATAGCTGTAGTTTCTAAAGCACAACAAGCCCCTATTATGGTGTCTCGATCCTCATCCTTCTCAAGCAAGGCCCAAAATCGGATCCAATATGTAGCTCTGAAAAGGATCTGCGGATAAGAATGTGTGTGTGCTTTATCAAAAACAATATCATTCCGGCTAAGCCAAACAACCCAGCAAACTGCACTTGCACCCATCAAGGATTAGCCTCTTTTTTCCCACCTTATCCCTGGAAGCCAAGATCTAAACATATATATGGATCAATGCTATTTCCCAATCCAGCTTTAATTCCATTCGTCCTTAAGAAGCTGCATTAAACTCTCAATAGCTTTATACCTGCCTTCTGTTTGGGAAATCTTCTTTGTTTCTTCACCCTATAGTGATGAGATCAACCAATGCTGTTTCCCAACATCCATTAATTGGACATGATAAGTTCATAACTGTTCCAAGATTTTTTTCTCTACTTATTGATGAGAGGGCATTTTGGGGAGATGTTGCATCATATTCTTTCAAACTGTTAGAAGTTGGTGAAAAGTGAAAATGGAAGAACTGATGATTGATTCTCTTGTATAATTGTTACATATATATACAGCCCCAAACGATGCCTATCTAGAAAAATGTGTCTATACAAGGAAGAGGTGTCTATAGAGGAAAGATGTCTATTGATTACTAATTAATTAATTCTAATTAATCCTAACACTCCCCCTTGATCAATTGACTTATGTAGGCACCGTTGCTGTTCATCAGTTATCGTCTTGAAACCTTGGAAAAATCCTGTGGGAAAAAAACCAAAGTGTATCGATATACCAGACAAAACTTCTTAAAACCCAGTGGGAAAAATAAGGAGAAACACCATGATATATGTGTATAATTCTAATATTAATAGACCCTCTAGGTGACCCTAAAGACTTGATCTAAAAATAATTTGATCAAAGATCAATATGTCACGTATATTATCTTCGAAAAACCTTGTAGGAAAAATTAGATAATATAACATCTACCATGTGTTAATCATTACCTCATTAAAAGTTTATACAAGAAAACTCTAGAAGAGTAAACTCATATAAAGAAAAGAGCGTAGTATGATATTTGAAGTAAGTTATATTTAGAGAGATTCTCCCCCTGATTCTTGCAAATCTCGGAGCTTTCTCATACCAATTTCTTCAACACATTTATGGAATGTGGAGTATGGTAGAGACTTTGTGAATAAATCTGCTAGATTATCACAAGATTTAGTTTGCAAGATTTCTATCTCTTCAGTCTTTTAGAGTTCATGAGGGCAAAATAATTTGGGAATAATATGTTTAGTCATATTGCTCTTAATATAACCTAACTCCATTTGAGTAACACATGCCGAATTATCTTCAAAGATAATTGTTGGTGTCTCAAGTGCACCAATACCACATGACTGAGTTATGTGGTTTATCACTCTACGAAGCCATACGCATTCGCGTGATGCCTCGTATAAAACAATTATTTCAGAGTGATTGGTGGAAGTAGACACCAATGTCTGCTTTGATGACTTCCAAGATATTGCTGTTCCACCTTACAAGAATACAAAGCCAGTTTGTGATCTGCCGTTGTGGAGATCTGATAAATAACCAGCATCTATGTATCCCAATAGAATTGGATCTTGATTTCTGCTATATAATAATCCAAGATCTCTAGTGCCATTGAGATATCTCATTACAGTCTTGACTCCAACCCAATGACGCTTGGTAGAAGCGGCACTATGTCTTGCTAGCAAATTTACTGCGAATGCAATATCCGGCCGAGTGCTGTTAGCAAGATACATTAGTGCTCTAACAGCACTAAGATATGGGTAGTGTGGTCCCAATATCTATGCTTCTTCTTCCCGTGGTCTAAAAGGATCTTTCTTAATATCTATAGATCTGACTACCATCAGGGTTTTTGCTGGATATGATTTCTCCATGTTGAATTTCTCCAATACTTTCTGAACATAGGCAGCTTGGTATACAAATATACCTGTATCGAAATGCTCAAGTTGTAAACCTAAGCAGAATTTGGTTTGACCCAAATCTTTCATTTTAAACTCCGTCTTTAAATGATGACGTGCTTCATTAATATCGGGTTCGTTGCCAATGATGTTGAGATCATCAACGTACACCGATATGATGCAAAATTCTGTTGATGGTTTTTTTAATGAAGACACATGGGCAGTCATCATTATTTGTGTATCCCTTCAACTTAAGGAATTCACTTAACCGATTGTACCACATTCGGCCCGACTGCTTCAAGCCATATAATGACTTCTGCAACTTGACACATTACATGTTGTGATTTGCCTTAGAATTTGGTATATCGATTCCATCAGAAACTTTCATGTATATATCAGAATCCAATGACCCATACAAGTATGGGGTTACTACGTCCATCAACTGCATAGATAGACAATTTTGTACTGCCAGCGATATTAAATATCGGAACGTTATTCCGCTCATTACCGGAGAGTAAGTTTCGTTGAAATTAACGCCAGGTCTTTGCGTAAAACCTTGTGCCGCTAGCCTTGCTTTATATCTCACCACTTCATTAGTTTCGTTTCTTTTACAAACGAAAACACATTTGTATCCTACAGGAAAGATACCAGGAGGTGTTGGCATTACTGCCAAAAACACTTCCCTTTTATAAAGCGAGGCAATCTCTGTTTCAATTGCTACCTTCCACTTATCCCAGTCCGAGCGTTTCTTACACTCTGTCATAGACTTATGATCTGAATCGATTTGAAGGATATTTGCAACTTGTTCAGAGAAACAACAGTCGACTATTATGGACTTACGATCATAGGACTCTCCAGTCTCTACGAAATTTATAGCAATTTCATCTACCCTTAAAGATTCATCATGACTTCCCGAAATAATGGATTTAAGATCTTCTGATGTTCCAGCATTATTGTTTATGGCCATAACTGAGCTGGATTGTGGATCACATCTATCCACAGGACATTGTATGTCCTTTAGGTGTCTTTCAACCGGAGGTTGAGTTATATTTACAGTCTTCTTTTGCTTGCCGACAATCACATCTTGCTTCTTTGAAGTGCTTTTCCCCTTCCTTTTACCAAGTTGGGGATGAGTGGTTTTATTAGGTACCTCCACTCTTTCGGGCACGTTCCTTGCAGGATGGAGAAACTTTGTGACACCTTTATAATCAGTGAAAGCGTCTGGCAGATTGTTTGCAATATTTTGCAAATCGATAATCTTTTGAACTTGTGATTCAGTTTCTGAAGTACGTGAATCATAGAATGAAATGCTTTCAGCATTCCAATTAATTTCCTGGCATTCTTTTTGGTACAATTCTCCCCCTAATGTCGGAAAATGATCCCCATTAAAAATACAATCAGCGAACCGGGCAATAAATAGATCTCCAGTAAGAGGTTCTAAATACTTAATAATCGATGGAGAGGAATATCCCACATAGATCCCCAGTTTCCTGTGAGGGCCCATCGATGTCCGCTGAGGTGGTGAGATGGGTACGTACACAGCGCACCCAAACTTACGCAAATGGAAAATACTTGGAGGATTCCCACGTACTAATTGTAATGGGGAGGTTTCGTGATATGCAGTTGGTCTTTGTTGGATCAAGTCAGCAGCGTGCAGAACTGCATAACCCCAACAAGATGTAGGCAATTTGTAATTTATTAACAAAGGTCTTGCAATGAGCTTGATTCTTTTTATCAACGATTCAGCTAAACCATTTTGGGTATGTACATATAGAACAGAATGCTGAACCTGAATTCCCAATGTCATGCAATAGTCATTAAAGGCACGGGATGAGAATTCAACAGCATTGTCCATTCGGATAGATTGAATTCGATGTTCAGGATAATGTACCTTCAACTTGATCAGTTGGGCCATTATTTTTGCAAAAGTATGGTGACGTATCGATAAAAGAGACACATGGGACCATCTAGTAGATGCGTCTATCAAAACCTTGAAGTACCTGAACGTCCCCGATAATGGTTGGATCGGACCACAAATATCTTCTTGAATTCTTTCAAGGAGTTTGAGTGGTTCAACTCGAATTTTAAGATATGATGGTCTTAAAATTAATTTCCCAGTTGCACAAGCCGTGCAACAAAAATCTTTATTTGGGGGAAATTTTGCGTTCTCCATATCGTGACCAATGGAATTGCTAATAATTTTTCTCATCATCCCTATTTCAGGATGCCCAAGTCAATCATGCTAGTTTCGGAATGTATCGACGTTCTGGAAAATTATTTTATAAGCAACATGTTCTATGGGTTTTATGTATGTAAAGTACAATCCAGTTGGAAGTGAAGAAATCTTTTCGCAGATTTATTTGCCAAATCCCGTAAGTTTAGTGAGGAGGAGAAATTCCTCTTTATTGTCCTCATGTGTTTCCACATGCAAACCGTTCTTACGGATATCTCTATAACTTAGAAGGGTACAAGTTGAATCAGGATACAACAAGACATTCTCATCATAATTTGTGTACCCATAGGGAGAGTAATAGTGGCTCGACCTGACCCAACTATTAACGCATCTCGACCAGCGATAGTCATAACGTTTCCTTCTCTTTTCTTAAGAGTTTGAAAATATTTTATCTCTCTAAGTATAGAGTTAGTGGTACATGAGTCCACAAGGCATAATTCTTCCTCCTTTGGATTGATATCAACAGACATCTTGGGAAGATGGCGACGTCGGTGTCTTGTGCTTCTGTTCAGCGTCTACTAGCGTCAGCGGCTTGAGCGCGTGCGTGATAACGTGTTAGAAGTTGGTGAAAAGTGAAAATGGAAGAAGTGATGATTGATTCTCTTGTGTAACTGTTACATATATATACATCCCCAAAGTGTGCCTATCTAGGAAAAGGCGTCTATACAAGGAAGAGGTGTCTATAGAGGAAAGGTGTCTATTGATCACTAATTAATTAATTCTAATTAATTCTAACACAAACTACAATGCTTAGCTATTCTCGTGATATGACAAAAGGTTTTTAATTTATCTATTACCCGGAACTGTAAAGATGGGAAATGAATTATTTGGGCCATATCATGGCGGCATATATTATGTCAACTCAGCTTTTGGTTCCTTCACTGCACTTTATTAGTACTATTCACATAATAGACTTTGAGGGTTTATGATATGCAACAAAAGCTAATCAAGAAGGCTAACAGATACTAGTTCAGAACCTCAGATCACGCTGTATATGTCATTGTACATGTACAATCCACTAAATTGAGCAAAAACGAAAGTGCTGAATGCTATAAACTGGGAAATAAAAAATAGTTGATAGCTCTTGAATAGAGACACCTTAGCCTTTATTCTCAATAAACCTACAGATGGCAGTTAGCAAAGGAACAGGTAATAGCGAATGTGTGGTATGTAACACTAACACATGATATGAATTTCTCAGTACACAAAAATAAAGTTACACTATAAAAGATAGAAATAAATAGATTTGTCTTCCGAGCTTTGCACGCATGCAAGTCATCAATTCAGTGCTAGAGATGCACCTGAAGTTTGTTATGGACTGCAACAGCCTCATTCCTTTTCTCAAAGGGCACATTCTAAAGCTGTAGACTTCTTCTATAATGAATGCAGTTTCGTAAATAAATAATATATATATGCAAGAAATTAAAATTTCAAGTAGTAGTTTCAGCCCTCAATGAAAAATTATAGCGCACTAATAAAGTAATAGTCGTATTTATCCAGTTTTAATTTCATTCGTCCTTAAGAAGTTGCATTACACACTGTCAGCACCCACCTATTTCTGATGTAAAGCTTTATTTGCATTGCATGCATAATTTTTTCATACTACACTTAACCCATGATGTGAAGTTTTATGCTGTATCTCTTGTTCCGATAAAAGCTGCTAGCCATATCCTCGTAGTCGATTATTACATCCCAGCAACACAAATAAAACAACATATATATGAGCATTTCCTACTCTAGCTTTGGAATCTAATCATATATCACCTGTTGGAAGTTGGAACTCCTAACATAAAAATGGGGTCATATGTATTCCATGTTCACGAACGTGAGTTATTAGAAGATTCATAGTTGTTGGATAAAAATCATCGAGCAAAATAGCATTAGTAGTAGGAGAGAATGGGCAACTCGGATTGCAAGAAGAGGAAAAGAACAATCACAAGTCAGACCCAAATAAAATCTGTTTAGGGCCTTCGAGTCACTGCAGCTAACATAGATATCACAATTGTAAAGCAGCTCTAGTCCAATCAGCTGCAATTCAAGTAACTTAGATTCACAAAACAGCATAATATCTAATATTATATATGCAACTTAATAATTTTTCATTATACCGTGCTACTATTTCATCAAGTTTTTCAGAAGCATCTAGTAGTATAATACAGCTTTAAGGTATTTTTTTTAAGCTCAGCTAACTCTCACTTGTTTTGTATTGGGTATCGTCGTCGTTTGGCTAGAAAATTCTTACTGAACATAGACTACAAAACAATATTCATAAACAAAGTAAAGGATATGGAGACTAATTTCGTGACATATTCCGTAGAAAATAAAATACACTTTTATGCACAAATTTTTTGTTAATGGGTTATTGCGCTTCAATTATTAAAGGCCCTGACTGTATTCCGTTAATCTTTACCTATTTATAAAGAGCGGATCGTTTATATAGTAATTTGGCTTTTGGTACGTCATATTCCATTGACATGTGGGGCCGGGAACAGATCCTGTATCCCCGGCTGCGGCTAAGCGTCTCCAGGCGAGACGAAGCCCGACTTCGGTGACGCGAGGCCCGAGCGCGGCTGCCGGCCGGGGTGAGCAGCTCCAGCGAGGCGAGGCGACGGGACTCGCGCAGTCGTCCGGCGACGCTCGCGCGGTCGGGCAGCAATTCTCGCGTGTCCGGGCGGCGGGGCTGGAGCCGCTGCGGCAACGATGCTCGCGTGGCCGGGCGGCAGAGGGGCGCGTGTGCAACTTGGTAGCAGCGGAAACGCGCGTGCAGCATGGAGGCAGTAGCTCTACTAGCCTGTGGGACTGCTTGACGACGGCGGAGCTGCCAGGTAAAATGCAAAGGGAATCGAGGGGGTTGTGGGACGTCGGAGGCAGGTGGAAGGAAGAAGATGAAGTTTGTTTGACCGACGAGCGGGGCCACGGTTAATGCCGTTAGCACAACGTGTGAACCTTTCATCCTCATCCCTCCAACAAAACATAAAAACTGAACCATTCTTTCCCTTCAACCAAACACAAGAACAAAATTATTCTATTTTAAAAATCATAGATAGAACCATTCAATCACACCTCGCTCTCCAACCAAACGCTAGCTCTTTACCCGCCCGTCCGTTGATATCCAAGCCGAACTTCAATGGCACTCTCTACGACCAATATGCGTGAACTATCATTAGTATATTTGCAACTATTATTTCACATATAGGATTGTTAGCTTGTTAGTTACGAGATAAGATAAAATATAGATGAATGGAAAATATATAGGAAGGAACATGCAAGAGATCGTTGGAGTGCACAGAAGTAAAGGCTAAAACGCAGATGTTATATATATTGGTTTGGTTTTCAGTATAATGCTTGGTGCCCTCTTATCTTTATTTTGTATACAAGAAATTAACTTTATATCGTCTTCATCTATCACGCAGAAAACCACACAAACGTTATAGTAGTAAGACTATAATTATTACTCTTTAATTGTGCAAAAAGTTGCATAAAAATGTATAAAACATAAAATGTACTATACTATTATAATCATATTCGTTTTGACCGTAGCAACGCACGGGCATATTTGCTAGTAATATTACTCGTACAAATTAGCTTATGTTCCAAATCAGAGATATTATGGTTTTGTAAGTCATTTGTGCTCAAAATAGTTCAAGTTCGAATTTAATCGAGCGGCATCGTCAATTCGTCATCATTCGACAAGCAAGGTTCCACATCATGGTACCCAGTTACCGTAGAGATATATGCTATATATTCCATCAAGATTTCTTCTACTTCTAGAAACAATTATAAATCAATATATAAAGCTTTACTTTAACTCGGCAAACCAAATGTTTTGAAAAATAGGATTATTATTAAGACAAAAAAACATGCATAAAGGTAACAAAGGATTCCCAATTGCTCATGGATGGAAATTGTGGACATCGATCTTTGTCTCATGGATCAGTGTGTGTGGTAATAACTTGGCCAGTCTCTCGTAATTGTATATAGGCGTTCAAAGGAGTATTTTCTGTGCGTGTTCGTAGGGTGATCAATATGCATGTGTATGTGTGAACTTGAGCATGCGTCGAAAAAATAAACACATGGTCAATAATCTTTCTACCTGCAAGGAATATTCCCCTCTTTTCATCACAGCAGCTTTCCTAGTATTCACTTGCATTGACACGTCAACGTGGCTGGAACATTTTTTGTATACCAGCCACGTGTCAAGATAAAATGAGGATAGGCGCGTTTCCAGTTCCTTTTCGGAAAAAAAGGCGCGTATCCAGTTGTATTCTAGCCGGGAAAAAAAATCTCTTTTTGATTTGCACAGTCGCGTTCTGATATCGCAGCCATTACACCTTGCCAAGTTTTCAGCCTGGCTCCGTTCCATTTTCGTCAGCCAGACGGGCTATAAGATGAGTCCCCCTCTCCATCGTCGTCTTCACACCAACCAAAAGAAAACAAACCCCATTCTTTTCCTAGACCTCTAGGGTTTATCTGTTGCGAAATGGCTCGCCTTCTCAGGAAGGTCAAGATCCAATGGGTCGCCCGCAAGAAAGCGCGGCTGGCCAGGAGCGCCCTGCTCCTGCAGAGGTGCGAGGACCTCCTGCGCCAGCGCATCGAGAAGCAAAGGGTGGAGGTAGAGAAGATCAGGATCGCCAACCACGAGATGAACGTCCGCATCATCCTCCACGAACTCATCCTGGACCGCCGCACCGTCGTCGATGTGCCCCACGACGTCCTCCACGACGTCACCTCGCTGGCGGAACAGTGCATGATGCTCCTTACTGAGAGCGTCAACTTCCCCTCCCTGGAGGGTGCCCCGGCGGCGCTTCTGCCGCCGCCACTTGAGCAGCCGGCGGCGGCGCCTCCTGCTAGCTGCTCCCGCTTCTGGCGTGCGTACGGATGCGCCCGAGGACCTGGGCGGTGAGCCCCGTCATTGAAGTGGCGGCGGCTGCTGCTTCTAGAATACGGCTCAGGACGTACGTGGACGTATTCTGAAGAAGCTTTCTTCAAAGCCCTTGTGTAAAGGGCTTCTACCTCAAGTCGAGTCGTGTTTTGTTCATTTGCTTTCAGTCGAGTCGTGTTTGAATTCGTCGTCAATGGGGTTAGAGTCCTTACAACAGAGCTCTATATATGTAATCTGAATTTGATTCGTTTCATGAAATTTGTGCTCTGTTCATTTACTTGCAGTCAAATTAGTCGTCGATGGGTTAGAGTCCTTATAACAGGGCTCTGTGCTTGTACTCTGAAGTTGATCAATTTCATGAAATGTGTGCTTTGCTCATTTATTTTCAGTCAAGTTATGTGTGAGTTAGTCGTCAATGGAGTTAGAGTCCTTACAACAGGGCTCTGTGTACTCTGAATTTGATCAATTTCATGAAACTTGTGCTTTGTTCATTTGGTCGTAGTTTCTCGTGTTGTGTAACAGGTTGCTCTCATTTTTGTGAGGTAGTGTGTTGTGTTCTTGTGTTTGTGTAGTGGCCTCGGCCCTCGACTGCTTGTATCGTTGTAATCCCTCTTCTTCTTAATGAAATACGTGCTCAGACACGCTCTCGGAAAAAAAAGAAACTTGTGCTTTGTTCATTTGGTTTCAGTCGAGTCGTGTGTGAGTTAGTCGTCAATGGGGTTACAGTCCTTACAACAGGGCTCTATATATGTACTCTGAATTTGATCCGTTTCATGAAATTTGTGCTCTATTGATTTACTTTCAGTCAAGTTATGTGTGAGTTAGTCGTCGATGGGTTAGAGTCCTTATAACAGGGCTTTGTGCTTGTACTCTGAATTTGATCCATTTCATGAAACTTGTGCTTTGCTCATTTACTTTCAGTCAAGTTATGTGTGAATTAGTCATCAATGGAGTTAGAGTCCTTACAACAAGGGCTACTCTGAATTTGATCAATTTCATGAAACTTGTGCTTTGTTCATTTGCTTTCAGTCGAGTCGTGTGTGATTAGTTAGTTATCAATGGAGTTAAGAGTCCTTACAACAGGGTTCTATGTACTCTGAATTTGATCAATTTTATGAAAGTTATGCTTTATACATTCTTCTCTAGAGTTGATCTGATTGAGGATTTAAGGTGTGCTCTTTTCACATTAGCAATTACATTATTTTTTTTGAAATATTGGTACACCAAAATTTATGTTCGTTACACTTAAGTCTTAGGTGTACTCCTCATTTGGGATTAATGGAGTAAAGTGACGTCAAGTTATTAACGATGAAGTTTATTATATACTTCATTTTGGTTGTTGCCAATATGCATCTCGTGTGTTTGTGCCAGCATTTCGATTAATGGAAGAAAGCGCTTGGATCTCTGCTCTCACAGTCGCAGACAGGAGTATGTTCGCTTACAGTTCAGACGCGTGCATGGCAGTCCATTCTTGCACTACACCAAAACAGAATTGTGAAGGGCTTTTATCTCTGCATATGCATGCCTAATGTTCAGGCGCATGCACAGTCTATGTTATATATGCTTTTGTTTCATTTGTTTTGAGTCAAATCGTGTGGAGTTTGGTATCAATATAGTTAGAGCCAACTTCGCAAAAAAAAAGTTAGAGCCGATAGAATATTACCTTTTAGTATTCTGAATTTGATCGATTTTATGGAAGCTATGCTTTATAAATTCTTCTCTGCAATAGATTGAGGATTTAATATAATGTGTGCCCTTTTCACATGATCAGGATGTTATGGTCATTACACTTAAGGCTGAGGTGAACTCCTCCACTAATTATGATTACTGAATAAAGTGGGGTCAAGTTAATGGTGAAGTTTCTTACTTCATTTTGCATTGATCATTACCTACATGCATCTTGATTAATATCACTAGTATATCAATCCGTGCTTCCGCGCGAGCTAGCTAGAATTAATATAAAAATAAAATTTAAAGCTAATAATTATAATTATCTATCATACTCTCTTTCGTCTATTAAATATTCTAACGCAAAACTTTAAAAGATACATAGTTATTATTATCTGGTTGCAATATATTTATTTAGTAACATTTTTTTTTACTTTGCAGCACATCTCCATGTGTATTTAATATGTATTAACTCTTTGTTTGAACTATGTGAACAACATAAAAATTGGTATTCTTATCTCTTCCCCATACATAAATACATGGTGACCACATCATCAGTAGTATTTTTATATAAACAATAATATAAATAATATACTAATAATGATAGAAATAGTAATTTAGAATTTTATATTGGCGCACTTTAATATTTTAATACAATTATATAATTTAGATTCAGATTTATGAGTTACTTTAACTTTAATAATGATATAATTGAGCTTATATATGCAATATTAGAGGACTATATTTAGATATATATTTAGGGGGTTACTTTAGATTATATTTTATAATGGCAAAGGTGGGTAATTTAGATACATGCTTTGGGGGTTACTTTAGTCTATTTTCATAATGACAGAGGTGAGTAATTTAGATACATGTTTAGGGGGTTACTTTAGGCTATTTTCATAATGGCAGAGGTGGATAATTTAATAGAAAAAATAACAGATCTAATGACTACTATGATTAGATTTATCGGATTGATGGTCAGATATTTCTGATTTTTTTGAGAATTTCCAGAATTTCTCTAATTTTTTAGAGTGTCGACCTAGGATCCTAGGTGCCTTCACTTGGAGGCTTCAAAGGAGCCTCCAATTAGTAATAGTATAAGATAGCATGAGCCGATAACGAAAAATATATATTTTTAGCTCACATTGAAACTAAATTTTGTGCAAAATGTTTCAACAATGAATATATATATATATAGGCTAAAATAAATTGCATCAAGCTAACAAATAAAGGTATACCCAATTACACCCATGGATGGAAATGGGACATGTTAATCTCATGACTGCATACGTATATGGCTTCATGTGGTTAGTTTATATGTGCATGGAACACTTTTCTAGCTCTTTGCAGAGAACATCCTTGAAAATCAAACTTCTTTACATATGACACCTCCACGTGGCATGAACATCTTTTCTGTCCCATACTGGTTTGTATATCTGATATCTCACGCCCCTTACACCTCTCAACATTTTGGACTCCAAAGTATGGGTTTGAGGGTACACACATTTCGATCTCCAAAGTCAACTGTACAACGTCTAACGTAGCCATAGATCCTTGACCTTGAGTCTGTCTTCAGTCGGCATGCAAGATGGCCCCAAACGGGCCGGCAATATGCCACATTTTTTTTTGTTAGGCTGCTGCGCTGCATGCGACGGGCCTGTCTGTAGGCGACAGAATGTAAATTAAATTTGTAGCCCAGGCTGCGCGTAATCGCCGACGGTACCCAACGAAGAAGGTTTGGCCCACGGTACCCTTGATGGGCCGTTAGTTACTTCCAGCCACCTTCTATGTTCTGCAAAAGTACATATGCTTTCAAGGTTTATTTATAGAAATTTTCACTCTGTAAATTTTAAGGAAGATACTAGTACTGACTATTTGGGTGGGAAAAGAACAGTGTATAGAAAAAAATTATACTGCTGAACAAATGGAAAATAGTTTATTTGAATTCTCGTACTGATCGATCTGAAGTCAACAACAATATTAGCAGTGCTGCAGTTTGATGTTCATCTCCACCCTCTAGTTTTGTATTCACTTCAAATGTGCAGTAGACTAGTGAATAAAAAAATTGTAGCTACATTATTTCAACTGGATTGAAGTATTGTAGCTACTTCGTGACCTCAAGTAAATCTCCAGGCTTGTCCCTGAAAATTTCTTCAGAATAGAGGTAAGGCTTTGACATACCAAGGTGGTGTTGTTCTTAAGATAAAAAGTTTTATTTTTACGGTCCTTCTTAAGATAAAAAGGTTTATTTTTACGGTCCTTATAGGTGGAAACAAAGTTAGCGCAGGGACTGCAAGCGGTTCAGATCTCTAAAAGTGCTATATAAACTCATGCATCGGATGATGAAACAGACAAAGAGGAAACAGAGCATCATGGCCTCAAAAGCAGCAACACCTAAGCTAATGTTGTGGTCGCAGTCACTAAATCTCTCCAAGGCAGCCAGCACGCCTTCATCACCATGATCCTTGTGTGCCAGCAATGGGGATTCAGACTCCACCACCATTCGTGCTACGTACGCCACACGAACTCAACTGGAAAAAGAAAAAAAGTTTCAGAACTTGCATGCCGCCTCGGCAGCAGTCTGCAGGTGAAGAGCTCGCAGCCGCAGTTCATTCGCCCGCAGCCGTCGCCAAGAGCTTGCTTTGCAATGAATGGCTATGGCTGTGTCGTTGTATGTACTGGTGGGTCGATCGATCTCGTTCTCGTCTGGACGGTCGTCATCTCGCCATGGACGGACGGATCGGGTGGGTCGGAGGACGAAGCAGGTGCGCGTGGTCACGAGGCGGCGGCGCTGCAGATCCTGGCCTTGTCGAGCATGGACCACATGACCTGCACGTCCTCGTAGGTGCACGCCATCACCTCGCCGTAGAGCTGCGACCTCTCCATCTCGCCGCTGTGCTCCATGGCTGCAAGGTCATCATCATAATCATGAGCATCCATTGTTCATCGCTAGTAGGTCGTAAGAGACAGGTGGATGGATGAAAACCAAAAGAACCGTGTATTTACCTGAAGGAGATTGGTGGTGGTGGTGGTGGTGGTGGCGCGGCGTCTTCTTGCCGTCCCGCTGCGGGTTGAGCATCTTCCTGAAGGGCGTCGTGATGGTGCGCACCCAAGAACCCATGCTGAAACGCAGTCCGCTGCTACTGGTGCTCGATGTTGGTATCGTACAGATAAAGGACTCTGCTGGAATCAATCGGTGTCTTTTGTGTATGCTGGTGGGATCGAACAACTAAGTACTGTGCTGCGGTAAACAACAGCTACTCGGCCGGGGCCTTCGAGCCCATATATATACCCATCCACGGTCCATGGCGAGAAGAGGAGAGAGAAAGGCAAGGGAGGAGGAAGAAAGAGTGAGGCGAGAAAAAGAGGAAGGTGGGAGGCAAGATCCGGAAGACAGGATTGGTGGGGGTGCACGTTGATGTCGACCCAAGAAACAGAAATTTATTTGGCCTACATTGAAAAGCAACTGGCGCGCCCCGGCCGAACCCGCCGCTGGGCCGTGGGATCGCCGGAGCTCCGGCGATCCGACGGCGCTCCGCGTCGGGGCGGACACGGTAGCGTGAGGCACATGCGTCCTGATAATGAGAAGAGAGAGGGAGTTGCTGTTTCTATAACGTTAAGTAATCATTCCCGTCACATTAGAGTATCGTTACGAGATACGTACATATAGTTAGTCTGAAAGTTGACAATTGGGTAGGTGTTCCCGTGAAAACCAAGGATCCTGCTTGATGTTCCCGTGAATGCCAAGATTTTGAATAACGCATGAATGGTGGGAAAAATAAGATTTGACGAACATGACAGATTTTATAAGATCGATTTCATGAGAAATTACAGGATCCTTTTGCAAAACGATTCTACTGTAAAAAAAGTTTTGAGCTCTGGACGGCCTCACACCGATGTCTAGCAAGAGGATCGGGCTTGTATGGATGCAGATGGACGCAATGCAGAGTGCGGACAGAATCGCGGAGGTATGGGGACAGGGCGCGCATGGCGGCACGTGCACCGGCTCGATCTGGGGCGATGGGATAGGGTGGTGGTGGTGTGCCTATGCCTCCACGGCGAAAGGGGCATGTAGACTACTGGTTGCAACAGCTACTTGAGATTTTGGGTTCGACTCTCTATGAGAGCGAATATTTTAGGATTTAACGGTATTGTGTTTTTAGTGGTAGACGATGTTCCATCGACAGCGAGGCGTCTATGGTGACTTTGTATATTTCAAGGATTTACCGGCTCAGTGTCTCGAAGATGCTCGTAGGAGTAGGGTTGTGTGCGTATATTCATAGGGTGAATGTGCATTAGTATTGCAAGCGTATGGTCTGTATTTTTAAAAAATATGCCTCGAACGGATCGGGCGCTGAAAGGACAGAGGTCGCATGCAGGCGCACATGCACGGAGGAGGAGGAGCCGGAGCCGGAGATGGCGCGGCCGGGGGCGGGGCCCGAAAGGCCGCGCCGCCCAGACCACAAGCCGTCAAGGCGTGTGCTCGCCGGCGCCGGCCCCAGCCTCACGCGCGCGATGCATGCACGCATGTTTCCCGCGGCAGAGCGGTGGCTGGCCTCTCTGATCAACGCGGCCCCAGCACAGTGCTTCTGCTACACTGAACCAGTCGGCTTTGACCCTTTGGCTGCTTGTGTTGTATGCAATGCATTGGTCTCTCTCCCTCTCTCAGAGAGAGAGGGAGGGGTCTGCAAATAAAGGAAGGCCCAGAAAACCGCTCCGGCCGCCGGCCATCACCAACGGTTTCCCTCCGTGTCCGGTACCAGCCACGACTAATCAAGTGCGTGTTTATGTGCTCTGACAGAGTATCTAATGATGCACGAGACCAGAGGAAAAGAATTCAAGTGCTGATTAGGGAGGAGTATTCTAGTAGTCTGTGGTGGACGACGTCGGTAGTACTCTACTTAACTAAACAGCCAGTCAAAAGGAAAACTATTGGAGATTGCAAAACGCAGCGACTAAACAAGCCTTTCCCCTCTGCTCATGCGTCCATGTGATGGCCGGTTATTGTCGGGGTTTGATTTTCCAGCATTGTCATCACATTGACATGCATCGATCGGACTGTTGGAGTACGCGCGTTCATACCATCAGATGCATGTGACATGGTCAGATGACATGAGAGCTCCGGGGCTCAGCTCCAACGCGCATAAAGAAATGGACCTGATGATGAGCATGGGTAAGCGGAAATCATCAAGCAGTCAGAGCAGATAAGTACTAATGCTCGACGACTGAACATCTGACTATGATGCTACAGTTTTGAATTGATAGGCACACAGGTAAATTGCAGAGCTGCTTTCAGAAAGAACTGGCTGAACCCTTGCATCGGGCAACGTAAATTACAGAAACTAAACAAGTACACAAACAAACATGGACCACCGAGACTTTATCTAGCCATATCCTAGTAACTTTGTTTGTGCCCTCACAGGATGGGGAAAGCGAGCTCTTTGTTTGCGTTCACGTGACTCGCTCGGATTTCGATTCCATTGGACTCGAGTTCCCCAAGGGCCAAGGCCGGCGCAGAAATGAAAACGTAGCAGTAGCATATGGAACAGGAACAGAGACCTGCCGTGGCCGCCGGCCAAGCATGTGCTCGATCACATCGCTCCGGGCGGGGGCGTCGGCAGCGGCCGGCTCGACTGCGCAGTCGGTACACCGAAACAAGCGAGCAGAACGCAACCGTCCAGAACCAACCAACCTGCGCTGCGCCTAGCTGCTACCAGTGCGGCCGCGCCGTCGCCGCCCCGCGCGCCGGCGAGCAGCATGCCGCGGTGGACGCGGTCGATGAACTCGGCCGCCCGGCGGTCGCTGTACTAATAAGCAGTTAAACTCTTGCTTGTGCACGGCATTACTGCTAATAAGACGTCTGCATTTATAGTGGCTGAGATCGACCTTGCATTGCTGATGGCCGTCTAGTTCGGCGGCGACAGGCACCCGTGCTGGTGGTAGGGCTCCCAATCGAATTTGCGCTTTTTGACAGCAGCCGAGCCGGCGGGTAGGCAGCAGGCCGAACGACGAACGAATCCATGACCATCGATCCGTCGCTGAAACCGCGTGGTACGGCGTGCGTAGAGATTAGATAGATTTCTGCATGGGCCGTACTTCAGTTAGGTGTGCAGCTAATAGCTACCTATCTGCTGCTTGCCAGTGATTGATCGGGTATATATGAGCATCGAGTAATAATCAAGTGACCTAGTCGTCCTACCTGGCAAGAACATATGCATATGGGAGACCAACTAACTTGCCATGATTATTCTCTTCTCTTAGCTTGATGGGAGAGCGAGAGAGAAGTGGGAAGACAATCTAACTCTTGTTGATTGTGTGCCAAATGATAGAGGCAACGAACTGCTCATATAAATGGATAGATACGATTATTCCTGGAACAGCCTAATGCCCAGATTAGAGAGGAGTATACATAAAAACTCCATTATCATGGGGAGCCCACTTTCCTGACCTAACTGGAGCACAAAGCTCCTTTAATTTGCTGGTAATGATTGCTTGTCGCCGGTTAACATTCGGCAATGATAAATGCTCGACGTGCATACCTTTTTTTCAGACAAAAAGATAATAAGGATGTGCTCCGCATGTACAGCGACGACGGTGCCACATGTGGTGGTCACAAGCTTCGCCTTATCATCATTGTGCTCTTTTCTTTTCCAAAACACAGTACATACGTAGACAACTTATATAAATACACGCAGCAAAGGAAACCCCTTTCGTGATTTGTACATGGATTATCCTTCGCAACTGAGAGAACGGAATAATGCTAGAGCAAGGAGGGAGCAAAAAGAGGAGCAAGCACAAGCAGTGTGCTGTGTGCAGGATGATGGGCCACAGGGCACGAGATGACGAGAGGGTGTAGCAATTAGGCCCAATGTTCTCTTTGGCGCCTGTCGTGGTCCACTCCATCGAAGCCCAGCTCTGTGCATGCCCAGATACGATGCGCACGTGCAGCCCAAGCCCACTGACATCGACACCGGCGGAAAGCAGCCAGCTACGTACGTTGCAAGACACACCCCTTCCGGTTTGCAGGGGCGGGCGCTTGCTGCCAGCGACGGCGATGGTCGGCGGCGACCGTGCCGGCAAGCCTCGTCCGCCCCCAGCGAGCGAGGACGAGGAGGGCGCCGTGGCGGACAAGGCCCTCCACGCGCGCTGGGCTTCGAGTTCACCGGCATCAGAGCGCGCGAGGTCGCCGGGCGGCTCCCCGTCACCGGCACGTGCTGCCAGCCGTTCGGGGTGCTGAACGGCTGCGTGTCGGCGCTGGTGGCGGAGTCCCTGGCGAGCGTGGGCGCGTACATGGCGTCCGGGGGCCGGAGGGTGGCCGGCGTGCAGCTGTCCGTCAACCACCTCCGTCAAGACCCAAACCTGTACACGCTATATTGTTGGAGAGAGTATGGATTACCCATTTATTTGTGAGTATAGATAGGGTACCCATTTATTTGTGAGTATAGATAGGGTAATGGGGGTATTACCCGTTTTATCCTTTACGCGTTATATATTAGATAAAATTAACAAACGTGTGTTAGCTTTGGACGGATTGTCTAGACCCACACGTGGGCCCCATATCAAGAGCCGGACTCTGAAAATAAAACTTCGCGTTCATGCTATAAAATTCTATCAAAATTGACTGAAATTGTTGGAGATGACTCAGTATGACTGGTAGCTACTATATGCAAAGCAGTATGACTATACTCACACGTGGATCTCACGTCAAGAGCCGGATCCTGAAAATAAAATCTCGCGTTCACACAATAAAATCTATTATCTTAATACAATAGTGTTAAAAGAAGCCACCATATTCGCCGAGAGGAGATAGAAATTACCACATTAATTGAAAAATGGGAAGAATGTACATCATCGGATTTTATGAAGATCCAACGATCTAGAATAATAAAACAAAAAGTCCATGTCAAATACAATTACTAATTACTAAGTAGCTGAATTTGGAATTAAACTAACAATCCTATCGATTCTTAAAAAAGATACGAATAGGAGATAGATGTGTTGGGGCGTCAAATTTTACTTTACCATACTAAATCATGTTTACTAGCTAAAACAAACCCTGTCCTTTAGCACATAAAAATAGTAAGGCATAGAACCTCGGTTTCGGTGAGGTAGATGTTGCTAAGTAGGTGCACCTACGTGATGGTTCAACAAAGAAGGACGTGTACAAATTCCCTAGAGCTAAAAATGTACGAGGGAAAAACAATTTCACAAGAGAATCTACAAAATGAATGAATTTACAAGAGCATTAGAAGATGAATTTTTAAAAATCAGCCAAGAGTCAAAGAAAAGAAGACAACTTGGTTTTCCCTCAGCACAAATTTCAGAATCAGTTGACTTGATCATGAGCCGTCCGACCTAACGAACACGATCAGATGCACTCGAAAATAACCTACCATATCAATGTATTGTGCAGGCCTGGACTGGGATTTGCAGCCCACCATAAAAACCAGACCAGGCATGTGCTAATTTTTTCTGACACAAAATACGAAAAACCAAAACCTATCCAAAAAAGATACACATGGAATGTTGGGTTTTACCTAACCTGTTTGAACCCGACTCAACCCGAGTACATATCGAGCCAGACTTAGGCCAAAATACCTAGCCTGTCGATCGGCTAGGATCTAGGCTAAAGGAAATGTGACGCGTATTTTTTAGCGCCATCCAACCTGACCAATGATTAGGTCCATATGGGAATGGAATTCTAAAATGAGAAGAAAAGATATGAACTGCTTTAAGCTAAGGAGGTGGTCAATAGACAATAGTTGTGTGTTCTTGTCATTGGTTGTTGGATGTGGGCACATGATGGACGCAGCAATACTCATCCCTCTCCCAATAATAAAAAATTGCTTTTTGGTGATGGGAGGTGTTTAAACATATTACTAATCCAATTTTTATTATTAATTTTTTAATGATAATAAAAACGCACCTCCTTCTTACCTAAATAAAGGTGATTATTTGTCTATCTATTATCCACCGGTCATTGAATTTCGGTAGTCTGAACCATCAGCAAAAATATAAAAATAATTATTGATTACAAAGATATGAAGTTTTTTATAGGATTTGAATAATCTGCTGGAGATACTCTAAATGATCATGATTAGGCACACGCCGAAAAAAGTGCTAGAGGTTGAGCCAAACTTGAGCAGTGTCATAAGCAAGCTCATATGGTAGCATAGAGACACTGATTAGAGTATGTCCTAATCTGAACAGAAGGATTTCAGTGTCTAACATATCCTGGTTATGAGAATTTTTCGGTGTAAAATAGGTACAAGCCTAGGAACCACAAACAAATAAAGGTAAAACAACTGGACAAAAACAATAAAGTAATTGCATCTCTGATCATGCAAATTGAAACTCCAATACCACCCCGGCCCATGTAGGGATTCAATTTGCTAGTAGCCTGTATATTATATAAATTTGAAGCAATGCATTTGAAATTCCCGTGAAACTCTTGCTTGCATTGCATGCGCGTATAGTATAGCCTTCTTTGCTGCGATCGATCGACATGGCTGCTTCACCAAATTAACAATCGGATGAGTTAGCCGACTTGTTTTAGAAACGACGACGGCCGGGAGTTCCGGGTGAGCGGCGCACAGCTGAACGGAACGTAACGTGGGCGATCACTTCGCTTGACCGTTGGGAATTAAATATGGTTCTCTCACGATTGTGACGTAACGTAACACCTTCGCAGGCAGCCATAGGCCGAGACCGTCATTAGCATAATTAATATCTTGAGCATATATACATAGACATTTTTTTAAAAAAATAAACAGACAGGATGGATTGCTGAAAAAATATTTTCTCCCATCAAATAGAGTATACTTAATTATTTAACATGTAATCAGGGCCAGCCCTAGGGCAGTGCGGGAGGGGCGACCATCCCGGGTCCTAAAAATCTTGGGCCCCCATCTGGAGATACATATAGGACATATACTAAGGTCTGGCCTGTTACCATGTGTTGATTCTTTTAGAATTCCAATCCAATCTAGCTCAAATAAAAAATAATCCAAGCAAGTCTACACAAGAAGATGAAGCCCATATCTCACCAAGCCACCCAATTGTACATTACATACAGCCAGGAAGGCCGATCACGTGGTTGCCGCTGACGGCGAATCGGCGATCGTCCATTCGCCTGCCTGCTCCGTTGCTCGTTTTCCAATTTGCTATTGACGGATCGCCCATTCGCCCCTCGTTCGATCCCAGACAGGATCGTTGTCGCCCATCGGCTATCGTGTGTCGCCCGGCCTGGGCCTGATCACCCTCGATCTCGCAAGAAATAAAGGATCGCACTCGCATCTTTGCTGGACGTTTGGACTGGATCATTATTAGATATAATGAGATTTTGTAATATATTTATATAATAATTAGTATATTATCATGTTAATTTTATGATCAACATGACCTTTATTTTTTTTCGGTCCCGGACTAAAAAAAGTCAGGGCCAACCCTGCGTGTAATCATCTGAAACGTTTTGTCCTCCGTCCTGGGCTCCTGGCATGCAGGTCTGGGAGGTCCAGATATGGCGGGCAGATTCCTTCCACGGGAGAACACAATGACCTGGTGTCGACAGCAAGAGTTACCATGTTACTAGCCAACCCGTCGAGACAAGAGGAGATGACGAGCGGAGCCATGAGGCCAGCATCAAGAAGTACGCCAAGCTCTAGATGAGTGAGAGGAGCATCCTCCACCCTTCCATGGGAAGTTTAGGGCAATTCAAATGTGCTATTTGCTGTCACTTGCACCGTGCAGTACTGCAGTGGTTGTGTTGTTGCTATACTCTTGTATTTTTGGTGAATCAATAAAATAAAATGAAGAGAGGGTGATTGGTGAAACAGTTCGGCCCAAAATTCTGCTTATTTCTTTGGGGAAGAGGTCCAAAACTATGCTGGGCCACAATACTGTACTATCGCGTTACAGGATCGGCCCATACGGGTGTTAGCTGACCTGGGGGCCCAGGACGCCCAGCCTATACCATCAAAGCCGTTGACGCGACGGCGGCTTACGTTGGTTGTTGGGCGGCTGGTCTTTAATTATCAACTCGACCCGACCCAAGTGTTTGATGTAATCGTGAATGAACAAATGAAATGGCAAAAGAACCGAGAGATCTTCATTGATCAATGAGTATGTATATATATACATGATGAATAGTAACTGCACCCAAAAGGGACACGACTATTCGTACAGGGAGAGTCATGTATGTGATGCGGTTGGAGTCAACCTCCTGTTGATCATATTAATAGATGAGATCACCCCTTAATTTTATTTACAACACTCCTCCTTGATCGAATCCTCATCATAGATCAATGTTCTCAAAAATACTCCTCAAAAACCCAATGGAAAAGAGGAATATATCTATACCATGATTTCTCTCTAAACCCGTAGAATTTAAAGAGAAATCTATGTCATATGTATTTCCATAAAAAACCCCCGTGGGAAAAAACTAGAAATACGACACACACACGCACATATATATATATATATATACTTATGTTCACCATTGCCTCATTAAAAACCTTATATGAGAAAAACCCCAAGGGAAAAAACTCATAGAAGGAAAAGAGTACAATGTGATGCATTCAACAAGACATATCTCTTAGGGTATCTCCCCCTGAATCTTGTAAATCTCGAAGCTTTCTCATACCAATCCCCCGAACACATTTCTCAAATGTTAAGGCAGGTAGAGACTTAGTGAACAAATCAGCAAGATTATCACAAGATTTCGTTTGCAAGATATTTATCTCACCACTCTGTTGGAGTTCGTGAGGATAAAATAACTTGGGAGCAATATGCTTAGTGATGTTGCTCTTGATGTAGCCTGTTTGCATCTGTGTAACACAAGCAGCATTATCCTCATAGATAATGGTAGGTGATTCCATAGAACCAATACCACATGAGTGTTGTATGTGGTTAATCATTCTGCAAAGCCATACGCATTCACATGATGCCTCATAAAGTGCAATTATCTCAGAATGATTCGTAGAAGTTGCCACCAATGTCTGTTTAGATGATTTTCAAGAATTGGCAGTTCCATCATGTAAGAAAATGAATCCTGTCTGAGACCTGGCATTATGGGGATCAGATAAATAGCCAGCATCAGTATATCCAACCAACGTAGGATCTTGATTCTTCTGATAGAACAAACCCAAGTCCTTTGTGCCATTAAGGTATCTCAGGATTTGCTTTCCTCCTACCCAATGACGTTTTGTTGGAGCAGCACTATGTCTTGCAAGTAAGTTCACCGTGAAAGCAATATCGGGCCTGGTGCTATTCGCGAGATACATAAGTGCTCCAATGAGACTGAGATAAGGGAATTCATTCCCCAGTATCTCTTCTCCTTCATCACGTGGTCGAAAGACATCTTTCTCAAGATCAATCGAACGAACCACCACGGGTGTCTTGGCCGGATATGATTTATCCATATTGAATTTCTCCAATATTTTCTGGATATAGGGACTGGTGCACTAGGATTGCTGAATGAAGGTGCTCAATTTGCAATCCAATGCAAAATTTGGTGTTACCCAAATCCTTCATCTCAAACTCCATCTTAAGATGATTGCGAGCCTCATCAATACTCTGTGAATTTCCAATGATGTTTATATCATCGACATACACCGATATGATACAAAATCCTAACGAGGATTTCTTGATGATGACACATGGGCAATCATCACTGTTAGAGTAACCCTTTTGCATAAGGTACTCACTCAGTCGGTTGTACCACATCCGTCCCGACTGCTTAAGGCCATACAAAGACCTTTTCAATTTCACACAATACATGTTACGATTACCGCCCTGATTCGGTATAGAAATCCCATCGGGAACTTTCATGTAAATATCCGAATCAAGTGACCCATAGAGATATGCGGTCACTACGTCCATCAACTTCATAGATAGACGCTTTTGTACTGCCAAGGATATAAGATATCGGAACGTAATTCCATTCATAACTGGAGAATATGTTTCATTGAAATCAATGCCGGGTCTCTGCGTGAACCCTTGTGCTACAAGCCTCGCCTTGTATCTCACCACCTCATTGTTTTAATTCCGCTTCCGGATGAAAACCCATTTAAAACCCACAAGGAAGGTTTTAGGAGGTGTAGGTATCACTGATGAGAATACCTCTCTCTTAGCAAGTGAGCCTAACTCCGCATCAATTGCCTTCTTCCATTTATTCCAATCCGAGTGCTTCTTGCACTCTGCCATGGACTTTGGATCTGGATCTTTATGGAGATTCTCAGCAATTGATTCGGAGAAGTATATGTCGACAACTGTAGTCTTACGAACATATATTTCTCCAGTATCAAGATAATTTATGGAAATTTCTTGTACTCCCCTTGACGGTTCGTCATTTCCCAAAACGACCGCGTCAGGGTGTTCCGAAACCCCAGCATCAGAAAATGAGTGCACTGTTGATGCAGGCTGTGGATGTTCTATATCCACTATATTCCTCTCAAACTGTTGTTGAGTCACATTTGCTGGTTCAGAAGGAGTGTCCTTCTCTTTCCTATTGCGCTTACGAGAAGCCACACCTGCAGGAATTGCCGTACTTCTTCAACTCTTACTAGAAGAAGGAAGTTGAATAGTTTTCTTTGGTACCTCTATTCTTTCTGGCACATTCCTTGCAGGTATATAGGACTTTGTGACGTCTTTACCAGCAGTAAATGCATCTGGCAGATTATTTGCAATATTTTGCAAATTCAGAATCCTTAGAACTTGATGTTCTGATTCCTGAGTACGAGGATCCTCTATGGCGATGCCTTTTGCATCCCAATTTAATCCCCGGCTTTCAGTGTGGTACTTAAATTCTCCCCCTAAAGCCGGGAAGTGATCTTCATTGAAGATACTATCAGCGAACCGGGCCGTGAGCAAATCCGCTGTCAGGGGCTCCAGGTATTTAATGATCGACGGAGATATAATCCCACATAGATCCCCAATTTCCTGTGAGGGCCCATCAATGTTCGCTTAGGTGGTGAGATCGGTACGTACACAGCGCAACCGAATTTCCGCATATGGGAAATACTTGGAGGATCACCTCGCACCATTTGCAGCGGGGAAGCTGTATGGTATGCAGTTGGGCGTAGTTGTATCAAGTCTGCAGCATGCAAAACTGCATGACCCCAACACATTATTGGAAGATTACAACCTTGCAATATTGGTCTAGCAATGAGCTTTATCCTCTTGATTATCACTTCTGCTAATCCGTTCTGAGTGTGAACATATGGAACCGAATGCTGAAGTTCAATTCCTTGTGCCATACAATAGTCATTGAAGGCATGTGATGAGAACTCTGCAGCATTATCCATTCGTATACACTTTATTGGATGTTCAGGATGATGCGCTTTCAGTTTGATAATTTGAGCGATCAATCTAGCAAAAGCATGGTTGCGTGTCGACAATAACGACACATGTGACCAACGCGTGGAAGCATCGATCAAAACCATGAAGTATCTGAACGGTCCAGATAAAGGTTGGATTGGTCCACAAATGTCACCTTGGATACGCTCCAAGAATTTGAGAGGCTCATCTTTAATTCTGAGATACGAAGGTCTCAAAATTAATTTCCCAGTAGCACATGAAGTGCACATGACATCCGAAGATTGTGGGAACTTAGCACTGCTCAAATCATAACCACTGGAATTGCCTATGATTTTCCTCATCATCCCAACTCCGGGATGCCCAAGTCGATCACGACAAATGTGGAATGCATCAACATTTTGGAAAATCACCTTGTATGCAACATGTGGTACGGGCTTTATGTATGTGTAATACAATCCAGACGGAAGAGATAACACCTTTTCAAGTATTTCTTTGCCTAATTCATTGTCCTTGGTGAATAAGAGGAATTCCTCCTTATTCACTTCATGTGTCTCAACATGAATACCACTACGACGGATATCCTTGTAGCTTAGGAGAGTACGAGTCGCATCAGGATACAATAATGCTTCCTCGATGGTAATCTGCGTACCCATAGGGAGTATAATAGTGGCTCGACCTGAAGCAACTATCATAGCATCGCGTCCTGCGATCGTTAAAACATTTCCTTCTCTCTTGGTGAGAGTCTGAAAATATTTTATTTCCCTAAGCACTGTATTTGATGAACAACTGTCCACTAGGCACATCTCCTCCTCCATCGGATCGACTCCCGTAGAAAAATCTATATAGTTTGCAGAATTTAAACATAAAAATCATGCAAATATATAGAACACACACTATTATCATTGAGATTGTAAACAAAGTGCTTTATACTAACAAAGTAAGGACAACCTTATGTCTTAATATTACAAGCCTTGCAAATATAACTATCCGAATATCAACTATGTATGATATCGAGTCTAGTGAAGGTCCCCAAAGATGTCGTTGGACTCATACTCTACGACCATCTTATCATCATCCAAAGGAGTCTCCCCCTGAGGCAGACTTTTGGTACCACTTGGTCCCACTTCATTGGATGCCGGGTCCGAAGTACCAGTCTTAGCCACATGAGAGACAAAATATGCTTCATACTTCTTCCCTTTAGTGCTTTCACCACGTCTAATAGACTTCAAGTACAGATCCACCAAATGCTGAGGAGTCCTGCATTTCTTAGCCAAGTGAGTGTGGCAACCACACTTGAAACAAGCCCTTTTCTTGTCATTATTTGGCTTAGAAATGCCTTTCCCCTTGTTGTTGAAGTCTCCCCGAGGCTTGCGGAACTTCTTCCGCTCACCACAAGATTGGTTTCTAGGGTGGCTGCTAGAACCATCCCTCCCAGTCTTTTGAGTGACATGTATTTTAGGCAAAGGAGCAGTACCCGGAGGGCGCTGCTGTGAGTTCCACACAGTGAGCTCATGATTCTTCTCTGCCTGACGTAATGTCTGTATCAAATTAGCATAGACTGTGAAATGCTTCTCACGATACTGCTGAGTTATGAGTTGCTCTGATGGAAGCATTGTAAACATTGTCTTCTCAATTTTCTCCAAATCAGAGGGCTCCTTCTCGCAGAACTTGAGTTTCTGGCTTATCTTATTGACCACATGATTGAATGCATCCACGGATTTGAAATCCTGGAAACGCAATTGGCTCCATTCATAGGAAGCCTCGGCAAAAACAATTTCCTTTTGCTGTTCATACCTTTGCTTCAGGGAATCCCACAACTTGAGTGGGTCCATCTCCAACATATATTAGGACTTTAAGTCCGGGTGGATATGATTCCTTATCATGTATAAGGCCCCATACTTGTATGTATCTGGTATTGGCGGTTCACCCGTAACAGATGGTGCCAAGCACCGGTAAAGTCCAACTCGCGACAGGCTCACTTTGATGTCCGTCGCCCATTGAGGAAAGTTGTGCTCATCGAGTGCGAGAACCTCGAACTCCTTGGCAGCCGTTTCCTACAAATCAAATGCCAAACATGAATAATTTTGCATTCAGCAATACATATCAATGTGAATTCAACGAACTTGAATTCTGGTGATTCTCAACGAATTGGAATAATTTTAATGGCAATCATCAACATAGAGTAGACCTTATAATCCAAAATTCAAGATCGGATGCGCACGTTGAGGATAATGACTATGTAAAACATAGTCAAGATCCCGTAGTAGTATGAAAATACTACCTTGTGTATGACCAATATGAAAATGAATCAAGGTAATCTCTAATATGATGTATGTCCAAATTCTGACTTCGATGAACATCGAGAACGTATGTGTTGACGCCAGATTTCGACACGTGTTGAATCGGCGTCAGAAAAGGAAGAGACTGGCCGATGCGGCAGATTCAAAGGCTACAGTTGGGAATCGGCCGATTGAGGCTACAGTTAGGAATCGGCCGATTGGAGATGCAGCTTGCGCCAACAGATGGGGGATGAAGCCAATGGACTCCCAACAAAGGATCCCAGTCAAAAGTGACCTGACATTGGTCAAAAAACGACGCCGACTCGGTCGTAGAGCAATGGAAAGTGTCCGGATTGGACTAGGAGATGGCGGCAGAAGATTCTGCGGGAGCCTGTTTTCTTTAGGAAAGTATTATAGATATAGTAGTTTTTATTTAAATCGAGTTTGTAACGGATCATAATAGATCATGAGTCTTAATCCTAGGGTATAAATAGGAGCAGTCAGGGTTTTGTAAGGACATCATACATCAATCAATAAAAATAATCTACTTTTTCATCGTACTTTACTTTCAAGTCGGCGAC
This sequence comes from Panicum miliaceum, assembly GCA_032594955.1. Taxonomy (NCBI): domain Eukaryota; kingdom Viridiplantae; phylum Streptophyta; class Magnoliopsida; order Poales; family Poaceae; genus Panicum; species Panicum miliaceum. The sequence goes on along the minus strand of CM064058.1, from coordinate 6,971,755 downwards.
TTCGCCAATACTTCTTTTTCTTTCACGAGTTCGTACGGATTGGCAGGGCTGCATCAACACGATCTCCGGCCAATTGGTAGGTTCCGCCTATCAAATAACATCTAAGCTTTAACTTCGGGTGCATCGCCGTTGTTTCGTTTAGATTTATTCACCAGTTATCGATATTTACCAGATTATAGGTTTTACCTATTGTTCTAGTTTTATCATCAGTTATCCAGCTTGAGATCGAGCTCTCACCTCACCACACCATTCCGTCGGCCGATCAGCTCAAAAAGATGAAATATTGCAAGTGGCACAATGCTACATCTCACGACACAAATGAGTGCAAGATCTTCCGTCAGTAGATACAGTCGGCCATTGAGCAAGGCAGACTCAAATTCGAAGTCCCGGCGAAGCCAGCAGAGCCGATGAAGATGGATCAACATCCTTTCCCTGCTAACATGGTTGACACGGGAAAAAACTCGCTTCAAACCAAGGTGCTGACGTCGGAATCGGCTAAAAGAAGCGGCGCCGTGGACCCCAGAAAGCAGGTTACTATGGACGATGTCAAGGGGAAAAGACGGGTTGAAGATGAGGGCAAAGGATCAGAACGATTGCATAGACCCGTCACTTCCCAATTCTTACTCAGCAAATATCAGCGGCAGCAGGAAAGATCGAGACACCGCTATGAGATGATACGCCGACACGAAGATCATTGGCGATGTCCGTTCTTCATCCATTGCTGGGAAAATGACCTCAGATTGCCATCAGCTGATAATTGCCCTGAGTGCAGCGGATCAAATCGCAACGATCGCCCGCTCAAAAGATCGTGCTCCAGAGACAAAGGATCAGAGCCGATCAGCAGAAACTGGCGCGAACAAGAGGGTCGGCGCCTTTCAGTGCATGATCGGCTGGGGGGCAGAATTGACCGGTATGACCGGTCGAGGGGCAGGATTAACCAGCAGAAGCGACTGGGGGGCAAAACCAGCGTACACAATCGGCTAGAAGAAATGGCTGATGCTAGGGTGTCAGATGAGAACCCCCTAGGAAGGGAACCAGACTGGGAGCACGCCAAACCACCGGCCAAACCAGTGAACCCCAGATGGTGCCCTGATGGACTGTCCAAATCTCAAAAACGAATAATCCAACGTCTACGTCAATGGGAACAACAAGAGGAAGAGCAGAGGCAGGTGGTGGATAAGAAAAACGACAGGTCTCGAGTCTGGCGCCCCAAAAGAAACAACAACGAGGAGGGCGACAATCAAGAATCGGCAGCTGATATCAACAATGTGTTCATCTTGCCGATGGAGTTCATGGCGCCCGCCGATCGAGACAACGCGACAAGGATGGAGGAGCAGATGGCGCAATTGGTTTTGGAGTCAATGACAGCCACTTTTGAGAAACCGGAAGATGAAAAACGGTAACATCTCAAGGCTCAATTTCTCAAAGGACACGTTAACGGACGACCTGTTACCAGGCTACTAGTGGACGGAAGCGTTGCAGTCGATATCATGCCATATGGCATGTTCCGGAAGTTGGACAAAAGCGATGAAGATCTGACCAAGACGGACATGATGCTCAAAGACTTCGAAGGCAACGTGTCACCTGCCCGCGGAGCGCTCTGCGTCGACCTCACCATCGGCAGTAAGACCCTTCCCACTACCTTCTTTATTATTAATGGCAAGGAGTCCTACAACATGTTGCTCGGTCGCGATTGGATACACGCGAATTGCTGCGTCCCGTCTACAATGCACCAATGCCTCATACAGTGGGTCGGCGACAGTACCGAGATAGTCACCGCCGATTCCACCTACAGTGTTGCGGCGGCTGATACGCAACAGTGGAGCTGCGAACACGTCTAATGTATATCCAGTAGGATGTGGGACACTGATTTCCTGAAAGTGTCCGATTTTGGCCTACAGCCGATCCAAGCAGTCGGCTCTGAAGATTCGGACTAGATGGATCAGTTCGTCCGAGAAGACGGGAAGCTTGGGCATGGATTCACGTCGGCTGATTCATTGGAGATGGTGGATTTAGAAGATGGTAGCAAGCCAAGGCCGACGTATATTAGTGCTAGCTTGGATCCCGATTACAAATATAGATTGATAAGTTTATTAAAAGAATTCAAAGATTGCTTTGCTTGGGAATACCATGAGATGTCTGGCCTAGACCGGTCCATTGTCGAACACCGGTTGCCTATAAAACCAGGATATCGGCCATATCAGCAGCCTGCACGACGATGCAACCCTAAAATTCTACCTGATATAAAGGCCAAGATCACAAGATTGATTGAAGCAAGATTTATTCGGCGGTGCCGTTACGCCGAATGGATTTCTAATATTGTACCCGTATACAAGAAAAATGGAAAGTTGCGCGTATGCATCGACTTCAGGAACCTAAATCAGGCTACACCAATGGACGGGTATATCTAATGCCGATAGCCGACGTTTTGATAGATGCTGCCGCAGGACATAAAGTCATCAGTTTCATGGACGGTAATGCTGGGTACAATCAAATATTAATGGCATCCGTAACGATTGTTTAAGTTACTCCAGTAGTTTTCTTTGCAATCGCCACGTGATTATCGGCTAATCTGTAGCCGGTCATCTTCATAGCAAATCGGCCGATTCGCTGATACGCTTTTCGGGATAGATCGGAACTTTAGCCGATCGGAACCCCGGAATTTAATACGTTTATTTCCTTATCAATCAACAGGTCAGATTGACTGGCACGCCGCGCGAACCGCACCAGGGCAATCACCCGAACAGGAGTTAAGCAGATTCTCCCGGGTCGTGTGTCCGACGCTGAAGATCATCGGCCGATTCCCGGCCGATTTTTAGCGCCAACACTATGTAAAATACTTCTCATGTATGACCAACGTCCAAGAAAATGGAACAAATTATTCCAAATAGAAAATCAATGTATTGCATTTTATGAAAACACACATAATGGACCAAGACAATATTTTGCAAGGTAATATTAAGTGAAAGAGGACATGATATGACCAAACTTGAGTACAAACACATATTTACAATCACATATGACCATCGGACGAACAACTGATGCATGAACATGTTGGCGCTAAAATCGGCCGGATAGGAATCGGCCGATGGGTCTTCAGCGTCGGACACACGACCCGGGAGAATCTGCTTAGCTCCTGTTCGGGTTATCGCCCTGGTGCGGTTCGCGCGGCGTGCCAGTCAATCTGACCTGTTGATTGACAAGGAAATAGAGTATTAAATTCCAGGCGCGTCGATCGGCTGGATTTCTGATCTGTCCTGAGGAGCGTGTCGGCGGCAAATCGGCCGATTTGTTGTAGAGATGATCGGCTATGGGTCAGTCGATGATCATATAGTAATTGTAAAGAAAACTGCTAGAGCAATCTAAACAATTACTATAGAAGCAACACTTGAAATAGATCTAATCGGCTGTATGATGATAAATCGAAGGAGAACAATGACGAAGCCGATTACTCTGATCTCAAGATGGATAACTGGTGATAATACTAGAATAACAGGTAAAACTTGCAATTCTAGTAAATATCGATAACTGGTCAATAAATCCAAACGAAACCACAGCGATGCGCCCGTAGTTAAAGCTCGGATATTACTCGGTAAACGGAACCAACCAATTGGCCGGAGATCAAGTTGATGCAGCCCTGCCAATCCGTACGAACTCGTGGAATAAGAAAATATTGGCGAAGTCGCCGACTTGAAAGTAAAGTACTGGTAAAAAGTAGAAGTGTTTTGTTGATTGATGTGTTGATATCCCGCAAAGCCCTGACGACTCCTATTTATACTCTAAAACTAGGACTCCTGGTCGATTACGACTTGTTACAACCTTATTTAAAACAGGAAAACTACTATATCTATAAGAACTTTTAAAGGGAACGGACTCCCGCAGAATTTTCCGCCGCCGTTCCCTGATCCAATCAGGATTCTCTTCAATTGCTCCTTGACCGATTTGACGTGCCCCGTTGACCATCTTTTGACCAGGATCTTCTGGAATAATCCCATCCTGATGGCATAGGCTGCGCTACCAATCGGCCGATTCTCAACTGTTACCTCAATCGGCCGATTCCTTACTGTAGCTTTCAGATCTGCTGCATCGGCCAATCTTCTACTTCTGACGCCGATTCAACACATGTCAAAATCTGGCGTCAACACATGCCCCCCAGTTTCGGAATAAAATATAACTTTTCCTTCGAAACTCTTTTCTTTAATCCTCTCCTCCGAAACGGGTGCAGTAAAAATCTCCTTCCATTCCGCGGCACAATGATTGCAATTTCCTCGAACCGGGCGTGCGAAACGACCGCTCCCCTGGAACCCGTGTAAACGGCGCGGTAAAAATACCATCTTCGCCCTTGCCCCCCTTACCTCTCTTAAGTACTGGTTTTCTCCGCCTCTCCTCCTCCACGAATCTAGCATCCTCTCTGTCGCATCACTGTTCATCTTCCTCCAAGTTCCTTCAATTTCCAAGCGCTCCGCCTTCTCCGGCGATCTCATCCGCAGCCTGCTCCGACCCCCAATGGCGTCTGCATCGGCGACCACCCCATCTACAAAGGCTCCATCGGCTGCTCCTTTGGCGGCGGCGGCCCAATCGGCGGCTTTTCCAGCAGCGTCATCGGCGACGATGGCTTCCATCCCAGAGGTAAATGCCCAAAAATTTTTTCCTTTTCGCCTTGCTGCTTCAGTATTTTCCGGTCCCTTTCTTAGTTTCTTCCCTTTTTCCCTTTCTTTTTAGGCCCTTAGGCACAGGATCACCATTGCTCTCTCAGAGTCTCCTGACCTCATCTGTCTAGGCCCTATGGGGAGTCCTGATCCAACGGATCTAATCAGTTTAGAAACTCACAGGATCCCCTTTAAGCAGTCACCCATGGATTTAGATCACTGGGTAGGCGCATTCAGATCCTGGCCGAATGAAACACCCGGGTGGAGAGAATGGTACCAGAGGGTAGCCGGGTCTTAGAAAGTCCAATGGGAAGAACTTAAAATCGGCCAGTGCATAGATTTGTCCCTGTCTCAAATCGGCCTTTCCTGGCTGCCAGTTTACCGCTACCCGCGTAGCTGAATATTTCAGATGTTTCTATAATGGACTTAGCGAGGAGATGATCATCTGGTATCCATATCAGACCGCAGAGCCGATCTTTGAATTGCCTGTATGCTTTGATTTCTCCACCCATACATTTGACAGAGAATTAATGGACGTCTTGATTAAGCCGGGAATTCTGCCGGCTAACTTCTTCTCAGGAAAGGACTCACCCACTTATGAGTTCTACTGCCCGTCGGCTGCAGCAAGGCAACTAGGTTTTGGCCAATTGCTGATTCGAGTCTATTTCGCCGGCCAAGCAAAATTCAGAGACGGATTAACTTCAAGTCTTGACTACAGCCAATTGTGCGATTTAGTACCTGACTCCAGCACCATTGACTTGAACGGCTGGTCAGTTGCCTCTTTCGCCACCCAACAGTATAAATTATGGTGGGCAGAATGGAAGCAGCATCTTTTCTGTAAATCCCCATCAATTTACTGCAACATTCTGGACCCAGAGAACATCGACCCAAATGCTGCGGTATGTCCTTTTCTTCTTAGCCGATTTCAATGTTGCATTATCATCTCGCTGTTAACTTATGTTTATCCCTTCAGTCTGAAAGCCATGTCCCCCCGATGCGGAGCCGAAGCGGCCGGCCGATCGATAGCCATCACCAATACACAGCGTATCCACTCATCGGCTTCCATGCTCCATCTATCAGAGATATCTCCACCGGCTGATCAAGACGAGCGCCCAAAAGACCAACACCAAAGATATCCAGCCGTCGGATGCGGGCTCGCATTGGATCGGCCGATCAGGCGACAATAGCATCGGCTGAAATCTCCCGTATCGGATCGGCTAGCCAGATGGCAGCAGCATCGGCCGAGACTCCCCGTGTTGGATCGGCCGATCAGGTGGAAATGATACTCGCCGAGACCTCAGGTCCTTCACCCTTACCAGTTGTCGAGATGGCCGATCCCCAAGTCACCGCCGAAGCCGGGGCTGCTGCAGCATCGCTCTTAGTAGAAGCCGTCCAGGTAACTTTATTTATCTCATGTATTCCCCAAATCTTCTACTAACATCAATTCCATCCCTTTGCCAGGCTGCACAAGTTGTCCCACCATAGTCCCCGCGACTATCGGCCACGTCTCAAGTAGGGACTGAGATTACAGCAGCTCCTATTGCCGAGGTATATGATCTCTTACCCTGCATCCTTAATATTCAGGAAACTTAACCAATTTTGATGCAGGTCGACTTGGGTACGCCGATTGTAACTCCACAACAGGAATCGGCCGGGGAACCCGCAGAGGCATGGCAAATTTCCATTACCATCTTATTTCATTTTCCCATAGTATTTTCACGAGCATTTATACCTTTCTCAGGAAGCTGGCCCAAGCGGAGCACCAATAATGATCGAATCTTCTTCTTCTGGCGAACCCAGTGCACCAATCCCTGAAACAAGGGAAATACTTCCACCGGCGCAGGCAAGAGAGATTCGTTTCAAAGAGGTAACAATCTTACCATCAGAATCGGCCGATTTCCTTTCACTGCTTGCTTACCCTTTGCTTCGTTCCCTTACAGGAGCAAGATACTCCCAACAATAGCATCTTTTCTTTCGCTGTCTCCTTGGCCGATGAAGAAGAAATCGCCTCACATGCAGTTCCACCGAGCTCTGCCTCCGACGATGTCCGCTCTAAGCTTGAAAGTATCCGTACTCTCCTCCAAGGTGACATCGGCCGACTGGTGGAAGATGCATCGCCGATCCGACAACTTTTCAATGAGGTCGTAGATCACATCCCGGATGAAGTGTCGGAAGACTTGGGGTATGCTGCGTATATAGAGGGCATGCGGATTCCGGTCTCGCGGGCGCTGCAACGTATGGCCGATCGTGCTCAGATGGCCAAAACTCAGGAGGAGGTTGACTTGTACAAGCATCAGACCCAGGAAGTACATCACAGAATCAACTTCCTCGAGAACTGCCGTCCGGACATCGTTGGCACAATAGATCGGCTGAAACGGAGGAGAGCAGAACTAGCCAAGGAGATGGAACAGATAACCAAAGAGATAGCCGCTGAGGAGAAAAAGCTCCAAGAATTCCCAACCATGATCAGCGAGCTGAAGCAAAAAAAGACAACATCTGGCTCGTGAAACAATAAGACTCCGTCGCCGCGTGTCAGAAGTACCAGGATCGGCCGAAAATGATCAGAGGATAGTAGAATCGGCCGATCAAATTAGACGACGAGCGATTGTAGCCATAGATGCTTTCCTTGGGCTGTAAACAATATGTTAAACATTATTGCTCCTTTAATGCCACTGCGCTGATTTGGTTTTGAACTGCTTCATGTAATTCGTGATTTTTACTCAATAATGAATCCCAATATTTCTTCCACCAGATGTGTAGCCAGAAAACCGACTTGAAATCGGCCATGTTAACTTGACATATTTTCCTTTTGTACTCAGAATCCAAATTGGCACTAATGCACGTCGGCCTTGATTGGTTGCTATCTCCCAAATCTACCATCTCTAATAAATCGGCCGACGTGAACCCATGCCCCAGCTTCCCATCTTCTCGGACGAACTGATCCATTTATTCTGAATCTTCAGAGCCGACTGCTTGGATCGACTGTAGACCAAAATCGGACACTTTCAGGAAGTCAGTGTCCCAAGTCCTGCCAGATATACACTTGACGTGCTCGCAGCTCCACTGTTGTGTGTCGGCCGCTGCAACGCTGTAGACGGAATCGGCAGCGACTATCTCTGTACAGTCGCTGACCCATTGCACAAGGCATTGATGCATTGTAGAGGGGACACAGCAGTTTGCGTGTATCCAGTCGCGACCAAGCAGCATATTATAGGACCCCTTGCCATTAATGACGAAGAAAGTGGTAGGGAGGGTCTTACTGCCGATGGTGAGGTCGACGCAGAATGCTCCGCGGGCGGGTGACACGTTGCCTTCGAAATCCTTCAGCATCATGTCCGTCTTGGTGAGGTCGTCATCGCCCTTGCCCAGCTTGCGGAACATGGCATACGGCATGATGTTAACTGCCGCGCCTCCATCTACCAATAATCTGGTGACGGATCTCCCGTTGACATAGCCCTTGAGAAACAGCGCTTTGAGATGCTGCCGTTTTTCTTCTTCTGGTTTCTCAAACGTAGCCGTGATTGGCTCTAATAGCAGTTGTGCCATTTGCTCTTCCTCTGTTTTTGTCACTTTGTCCCGATCGCTTGGCGCCATGAATTCCATCGGCAGTATGAAAACCATATCAATCTCGGCTGCCGATTCTTGGTTATCCGTTTCTTGATCGCTTTTCTTTCAGCGCCAAACTCGAGATTTAACATTCCTTCTTTTTGGCACGTGTCTTTGTTCTTCTTCTTGATGCTCCCGCTGGCGTAGGCGTTGGATTCTTCGCTTTTGGGATCTGGATAGGCCATCGGGACACCACCTGGGATTCGCTGGTTTGGCCGAAGATCTGGCGTGTTCCCAATCTGGTTCCCTTCCTAGGGGATCTTCGTCTGATACCCTATCATCGGCCATCTCTTCCAGCCGATCGTGTGCGCTGATCCTGGCCCCCAGTCCATCTCGCTGGCCGATCTTGCTTTTTGACCTGTTGCACCGGTCAACTCTGCCCCCCAGCCGATCATGCACCGAAACGCACCGTTCTTCGCGCTGATTTCTGTTGATCGGCTCTGATCCTCTGTTCCTAGAGTGTGGCCTCGGGCGATCGTTGCGGTTTGATCCGTTCCACTCCGGACAGTTATCGGCAGATGGCAATCTGATATCGTTCTCCCAGCAGTGGATGAAGAACGGACATTGCCAGTGATCTTCATGCCGACGTATCATCCCTTCCAGGTATCGTGCTTGTTCTTGCTGCTGCCGATATTTACTTAGTAAGAATCGGGAGGTGACAGGCCTGCGTGGTCGTTCTGGCCCTCGCTTGTTCCTTCTGATTTCCTCCGTTGTGATCTGCCTTCTGGGGTCGACAGCGCCACCTCTTCTCGCCGATTCTGACGTCAGCACCTTGGTTTGACTTGAGTCTCCTTCGGCATTAACCGTGTTGGCCGGGAAGGGATGCTGATCTATCTTCATCGGCTTTGCCGATTGGCTTGGAGTTTCAAACTTGAGCCGCCCCTGTTCAATGGCCGATTGTATCTGCTGGCGGAAGACTTTACATTCATTGGTGTCATGAGAAGTAGCGTTGTGCCACTTGCAGTATTTCATCTTCTTAAGTTGATCGGCCGTAGGGATGGTGTGATGTTGCGACAGCTTAATCTGTCCCTCCTGAAGCAGTAGATCAAAAATTTTATCGGCCTTTGATGTGTTAAAGCCGAATGTGTCTGGCTCCTTCTTGCCAAAGGGGCAGGATATTGGTTTTTTTCCTTTTACCCATTCCGCCAGGCCGATTTCTTCCTCCGCGTCGGATTCAGATCCCTCCAAGTATGCCACCTTCTTCTGGAAGCTCCTCCGCTGTTCAAACGGTCGGACCTCCTGCCCTGACAATCGGTGGACGATTTGACTCAGGCTTTCAAACTCTTGGGCAGCATATCTCTCCCTGATTTGCGGCAAGAGGCCTTGGAAAGCGATATCAGCCAACTGCGCATCGGTCAGAGCCAGACAGTAGCATTTGTTCTTGATTTCTCTGAACCTCTGTATGTACCCCGTGACTGGTTCATCGATCCTCTGCCTGAGGCTGGTCAAATCTGAGATCCTCATCTCATGTACTCCTGCATAGAAGTATTTGTGGAATTGTTTCTCCAGATCGGCCCACGTGACGATAGAATTTGGCGGTAAAGTGGTGAACCACTGGAAGGCCGATCCGGACAGAGATGATGAAAATAAACGCACCCTCAGAGCATCTTGCGTGGCAGCTTCTCCGCACTGGATGATGAATCTTTTGATGTGCTCCACAGTGGATGTGTCGTCCGTCCCTGAGAACTTGGTGAAATCAGGAACTTTGTAGCGGTGTGGGAACGGCAACGAGTCATAGGCCGGTGGATACGGCGTCTTGTAAGTATAAGTTTGAACTTTCGGCTTCAGTCCAAACTGATCTTGGATTACTTCTGCTATTCTTGCCGTCCAGTCCACCTGCTGCTGATGAACAGTTGTCCGCGGCACGGGCATATGCTGAAGGGCTGGTACGGCCGGGTGGTGAATCGGCGAATTTTGCTGAGCGGCCGATAGTTGATGGCGAAACGAGTCCGCACCCCCTTTGTACGTCACTGTTGGCGCCGTGCCTCTGAGTACTTCCACAGTGCTTGCCCCCCTGCCGATTTCTGGTAAAATCGGCAGGTCCTGGGAGACCGTCGGCCGGGCGGCCGATTGGTATGGTACTTGAAACGGATAAGTGCCATGCCCGTTCGCTGGCTCGGGAAAATACGCCGTGGTAGACGTCCCCCAAGGCGCTGAGCTTGTAGGTAGTGTTTGCACAGAAGCCATCTGAACGGGTTGAAACGGCGCTCGCGATGGGAGACATGGTGCACCGCTATATCTTGGAGACGCCGGAAGTGGTGGAGAGCTGTATCCCTCGCGCTGCATCAATATCGGTTGAGAAGCCGATTGGGATGTGTACGGTAAGCTTCTGGCTGGCAGAGTAGTTGGAGGGGCATATGCCGGTCCCTGATAGCCTTGAACGGCTCCACTGGCCAGAGAGTTGACGACGGCGTTATACACCGTATTGCTCATCACCGAGGATTGGTCGATGAGATAGGAGCCTTCTTGACTGTTTCCCCGCTTCTGGTACGACTGAACGACTGGAGGTACATCTTCTTGTAATCTTCCAGATGTTTGGCCAATTCCTCCCTCTGGTCGTCCTTGAGATCAGCTTCTGTGATCCCAATGATGTTGCTGTCAGAGATTTCTGCGTTGTTCGACATATCAGATCTTGGATGGTCCCACCGGGCGTGCCAAAAGTGTGTTGGCGCTAAAATCGGCCGGATAGGAATCGGCCGATGGGTCTTCAGCGTCGGACACACGACCCGGGAGAATCTGCTTAGCTCCTGTTCGGGTTATCGCCCTGGTGCGGTTCGCGCGGCGTGCCAGTCAATCTGACCTGTTGATTGACAAGGAAATAGAGTATTAAATTCCAGGCGCGTCGATCGGCTGGATTTCTGATCTGTCCTGAGGAGCGTGTCGGCGGCAAATCGGCCGATTTGTTGTAGAGATGATCGGCTATGGGTCAGTCGATGATCATATAGTAATTGTAAAGAAAACTGCTAGAGCAATCTAAACAATTACTATAGAAGCAACACTTGAAATAGATCTAATCGGCTGTATGATGATAAATCGAAGGAGAACAATGACGAAGCCGATTACTCTGATCTCAAGATGGATAACTGGTGATAATACTAGAATAACAGGTAAAACTTGCAATTCTAGTAAATATCGATAACTGGTCAATAAATCCAAACGAAACCACAGCGATGCGCCCGTAGTTAAAGCTCGGATATTACTCGGTAAACGGAACCAACCAATTGGCCGGAGATCAAGTTGATGCAGCCCTGCCAATCCGTACGAACTCGTGGAATAAGAAAATATTGGCGAAGTCGCCGACTTGAAAGTAAAGTACTGGTAAAAAGTAGAAGTGTTTTGTTGATTGATGTGTTGATATCCCGCAAAGCCCTGACGACTCCTATTTATACTCTAAAACTAGGACTCCTGGTCGATTACGACTTGTTACAACCTTATTTAAAACAGGAAAACTACTATATCTATAAGAACTTTTAAAGGGAACGGACTCCCGCAGAATTTTCCGCCGCCGTTCCCTGATCCAATCAGGATTCTCTTCAATTGCTCCTTGACCGATTTGACGTGCCCCGTTGACCATCTTTTGACCAGGATCTTCTGGAATAATCCCATCCTGATGGCATAGGCTGCGCTACCAATCGGCCGATTCTCAACTGTTAGCTCAATCGGCCGATTCCTTACTGTAGCTTTCATATCTGCTGCATCGACCAATCTTCTACTTCTCACGCCGATTCAACACGTGTCAAAATCTCGGGTCAACAGAACAGTACTAAATAGCATAAAGCAAAGATGCTAAAATGAATAAACAGTACTGCTAAAATTAAAATAAAATGATAACTTGGTTTAGGGCCGAAAAAATGAAATTTCGGCCCACTACCAATTAGCCGCTCCGGCTGAGCCAGCCCGTCAGCCGCTGCCGGCCTGGTGAGCACACCGGCCCATCAGGCGGCCAGGCCCGCAGCTGCGAGATAAAGATGCCAGACGGTTAGGGTTCCAAAACCCTAACCGCTCAATCCTCCAACTGCTCGTCGCCATCGCCTCGCAACTTCCGCAGCCGCCGCTCCAAATCGCCGCCGCCGCCGCCGTACCCCCCTTCGCCCCTACCAGATCCATGGCCGCCAGTGCTAGATCAGCCCATGGCCCGGCCGGATCTGGTCTCCCCTCCCCAAATCAGTGCAACCGCCGCTCAAGCCCCCTCCCCGGAGGAGGAGGACTCGTACCCGTCCGGTCGCCGGCCGTTGCATACGTCCCGTTTTCTTGGGGACGAAGGCCGGGGCGATGGTTCGCCGCCGCCGTCGCATTGCGACGCGCGGAGACCGGAGCGGGTTGCGGAGGTGGAGGGGCGGCAAGAGCAGGATCGTTGGGGGCCGCGCCGCTGAGCTCCCCGTCGTTGTTGTAGTAGGGAGACCAGTCTCGGCGTGCGGCCCTCGTGCCCCGGCGTTCAGGGCCGGTAGGCATGGGGGAAGGAAGACTTGGCGAAGGTGCTCGAGACGGCGATGGTGGAGGAGTATCCGGTGCTGCGGAAGAAGAGCCGGCTCGTCAAATCCGGCGATGTAGCGCGTCCATCCATGCCAAGGGCAGTACGCCATGACCACCCGTGGTGCCATGGCTGGGTGAGGAGGGCCCTCGAGCCGCACCGTCGCCGTCCACCCGTGCTCCAGGCAGTGGCTTGGGCAGTGGATCAAGATCCTCCTCGGCGCCATGCAACTGTCTGGTGGCGCGGGAGGGCGATGCGGTGCCTCTAGGGTGTCAGCCCGGTGTGAGACCGGGAGACAGCTGACACGACCGCGGTTGCAGCTGCGTCCTTCATGAGGTCCTCCCGTGCTCATGGCGTGGTAGCCGCGCCCACCTGTGAGGGCGTGCCTGGCCATTATTCCACGGCTACGGCGTACGGCGGTCCGTACATGCCGGTGAAGGAGATGGCGAAGACGACGAGCGCACTGGTGACGAGGAAGGCGAAGAACAGAGCCAACAATTGCATCAATTGACGGTAAGTCTCTCGGCATTGTACCTCACAAGGAGTTGAAGCCGATTTTCCGTCGATGAAGATCAATTTCTCTATTTCTCCTTCTCTTCTTCTTCTTCTTCTCAGTGGAAGAACAAAGTGCTGATAACGTGTTTGATGTAATCGTGAATGAACAAATGAAATGGCAAAAGAACCGAGAGAGATCTTCATTGATCATTGAGTATGTATATATATACATGGTGAATAGTAACTGCACCCTAAAGGGACACGACTATTCGTACAGGAAGAGTCATGTATGTGATGCGGAAATCGCCCCTTAATTTTATTTACGACACCAACGTCTCGCGCCCGTCTCTGCCACGCCAGCATATTCCTTCCCGCAGTTCGCACTCGGACCAAGGGGGGCTGTGGCGCCGAGAGTGATGGGCGGCGGCGGCGGCGCCGGCGCGACCGGTCCTCCTTCGCCGCCGGCAGCGGGCGAGGCATCCAAGCCGTTCCAGGTGGACCGGGCGCTGCAGGCGCTGGGCTTCGAGTTCACCCGCGTCACCGCGGGGGAGGTCGCCGGCCGCCTCCCCGTCACCGAGACCTGCTGCCAGGTACGCCCGCCCGCCGGCGACGATTAGATATTTCTTTTTTTTTTCTTTTTTTTCTTTCCCGATCGTGCGTGATGAGGTGAGACGACCGGGCGCGGGTGCGCGCGCGCTGCCCTTCGACTGGCTCAACGGCGGCGTGTCGACGCTCATGGCGGAGGTCACGGCGAGCATCGGCTGCTACGTCGCCTCGGGCTACCGGAGGTTGGCCGGCGTGCAGCTCTCCATCAACCACGTCGGCCCAGCGCAGCTCGGCGACGTCGTCCAGGCCACGGCCACACCCATCCAGCTCGGCCGCAAAATCCAGGTACCAACAAGGATTGCTCCCTGCTCGGTCCATCTCTCGTTAGACTCTTTCGGCAGACATATTCATGTAACGAATTATTTGAAATTCTGGTAAAAATTCCTGCGCCGCAAACAATTGTATACTACATCATTCTAGCGAAAGATCAGATCGCTTGAAAACAATGAGAAGCAACATTTTTTGATTCGTAGCTGAAAAAAAACAGTTTGGAGACGAGGTGTGCAGATGGAGCCATAGCTTCAGTTACCAGGCTTCACATTTGCTTGGCGAGTGGCCAAGGGGCAGGGGGGGCAGGCTTTTTCCGGGTCAGTTTTAGGCAAACAATGTACACGACCACGACGAGGTTTGTCTAGAGCGTAGGAAATATTGACCGCCGCTGCACAAGTTGAACCTTTTTCTGCACGGCCACCGACATCTCTGACGTGCAGCATCGTCCAAGGAGGGAAGGGAAGGTTCCGTATGGGGCTCCTAGAATCCCATCCCCTCAATTTCACTGTCCATTCAGCATAATTAGCAGAAGTTGCCATAGATCATAATTAGCAGAGACAACACGTGTATCTGATGGTCATCGCCCTTTTGTGGAGCCATGTGTATAGATTTTAAATTTCTCACCATGTTTTATGAGTGCAGTACAACGACCAATATTGTGCATAGCTAGCTTGCCATTGGTTATACAACTATTTTCCCCCACTTTTCATGTATGGATATCTGTTATTTGTGCAACTTCTGGCTTAGTAAGTCTCAAACCTTTACTGAAACTTTCTGCTTTCTTGAAGGTTTGGCAAGTCCAGATATGGCGAATAGATCCTTCCACATCAGAGCGCAAAGATCTGGTCTCAACAGCAAGGGTTACTGTTGACGCCAGATTTTGACACGTGTTGAATCGGCGTCAGGAGGAGAAGATTGGCCGATGCGGCAGATCTGAAGCTACAGAAAGGAATCGGCCGATTGAAGTAACAGTTGGAAATCGGCCGATTGGTGGCACAGCCTATGCCAACAGGATGGGATTATTCCAGAGGATCCTGGTCAAAAGCTGGTCAACAGGGCACGCTAAGTCGGTCAAGGAGCAATTGAAGGGAATCCTGATTGGATTAGGGAACGGCGGCGGAAGATTCTGCGGGAGTCCGTTTCCTTTAAAAGTTCATATAGATATAGTAGTTTTCCTATTTTTTAAATAAGGTTGTAACAAGTCGTGATCGACCAGGAGTCCTAGCTTTAGGGTATAAATAGGAGTCGTCAGGGTCTTGCAAAAAAATCAATACATCAATCAACAACAGTACTTCTACTTTTCCAGCAATTTACTTTCAAGTCGGCGACTTCGCCAATATTTTCTTCTTCCACGAGTTCGTACGGATTGGCAGGGCTGCATCAACTTGATCTCCGGCCAATTGGTAGGTTCCGCTTACCGAGTAATATCCGAGCTTTAACTACGGGCGCATCGCTGTGATTTCGTTTGGATTTATTCACCAGTTATCGATATTTACTAGAATTGCAAGTTTTACCTGTTATTCTAGTATTATCACCAGTTATCCAGCTTGAGATCAGGGTAATCGGCTTCGTCATTGTTCTCCTTTGATTTATCATCTCACAGCCGATTAGATCTATTTCAAGTGTTGCTTCTGTAGTAATTGTTTAGATCGCTCCAGCAGTTTTCTTTACAATTACTAGACGTTCATCGGCTGATCCATAGCCGATCATCTCTACAGCAAATCGGCCGATTCGCCGCCGACGCGCTCCTCAGGACAGATCGGAATCCCAGCTGATCGACGCGCCTGGAAATTAATACTCTATTTCCTTGTCAATCAACGGGTCATATTGACTGGCACGCCGCGCGAACCGTACCAGGGCGATAACCCGAACAGGAGCTAAGCAGATTCTCCCGGGTCGTGTGTCCGACGCTGAAGACCCATCGGCCGATTCCTATCCGGCCGATTTTAGCGCCAACACACTTTTGGCACGCCCGGTGGAACCATCCAAGATCTGATATATCGAAAAACGCAGAAATCTCTGACAGCACCATCATTGAGGTCACAGAAGCTGATCTCAAGGACGACCAGAGGGAAGAATTGGCCAAACATCTGGAAGATTACAAGAAGATGTACCTCCAGTCGTTCAGTCGTACCAGAAGCGGGGAGGCAGTCAAGAAGGCCCCTATTCTAGCACCTCGCAACATCACCATTGCTGAAGACTCGGGCAAGATGTCAGAGATGATTCAACAGTCCGTGTATCAAGCATTCATCGACCAATCCTCGGTGATGAGCAACACGGTGTATAACGCCGTCGTCAACTCTCTGGCCAGCGGAGCCGTTCAAGGCTATCAGGGACCGGCATATGCCCCCCAACTACACTGCCAGCCAGAAGCCTACCATACACATCCCAATCGGCTCCTCAGCCGATATTGACGCAACGCGAGGGGTACAGCTCTCCACCACCTCCGGCGTCTCCAAGATACAGCGGTGCACCATGTCTCCCATCGCTAGCGCCGCTTCAACCCGTTCAGATGGCTTCTGTGCAAACACTACCTACAAGCTCAGCGCCTTGGGGGACGTCAGCCACAGCGTATTTTCCCGAGCCAGCGAACGGGCATGGCACTTATTCGGTTCAGGTGCCATACCAACCGGCCGCCCGGCCGACGGTTTCCCAGTATCAGCCGATCTTACCAGAAATCGGCAGGGGGGCAAGCACTGTGGAAGCATTCAGAGGCACGGCGCCAGCAGTGACGTACGAAGGGGGTGCGGACTCGTTTCGCCATCAACTATCGGCCGCTCAGCAAAATTCGCCGATTCACCACCCGGCCGTACCAGCCCTTCAGCATATGCCCGTGCCGCGGACAGCTGTTCATCAGCAGCAGGTGGACTGGACGGCAAGAATAGCAGAAGTAATCCAAGATCAGTTTGGACTGAAGCCGAAAGTTCAAACTTATACTTACAAGACGCTGTATCCATCGGCCTATGACTCGCTGTCGTTCCCACACCGCTACAAAGTTCCTGATTTCACCAAGTTCTCAGGGACGGACGACACATCCACTGTGGAGCATATCAACCGATTCATCATCCAGTGCGGAGAAGCTGCCACGCAAGATGCTCTGAGGGTGCGTTTATTTTCATCATCTCTGTCCGGATCGGCCTTCCAGTGGTTCACCACTTTACCGCCAAATTCTATCGTCACTTGGGCCGATCTGGAGAAACAATTCCACAAGTACTTCTATGCAGGAGTACACGAGATAAAGATCTCGGATTTGACCAGCCTCAGGCAGAGGAGCGATGAACCAGTGACGGGGTATATACAGAGGTTCAGAGAAATCAGGAACAAATGCTACAGTCTGGCTCTGACCGATGCACAGTTGGCCGATATCGCTTTCCAAGGCCTCTTGCCACAGATCAAAGAAAGATATACTGCCCAAGAGTTTGAAAGCCTGAGCCAAATCGTCCACCGATTATCAGGACAAGAGGTCCGACCGTTCGAACAACGGAGGAATTTCCAAAAGAAGGTGGCATACTTGGAAGGATCTGAATCCGATGCGGAAGAAGAAATCGGCCTGGAAGAATGGGTAAAAGGGAAAAAACCAATATCTTGCCCCTTTGGCAAGATGGAGCCAGAGACATTCGGCTTTGACACGTCAAAAGCTGATAAAATTTTTGATCTACTGCTTCAGGAAGGGCAGATTAAGCTGTCTCAACATCACACCATCCCCACGGCCGATCAACTCAAGAAGATGAAATACTGCAAGTGGCACAACGCCACTTCTCATGACACAAACGAATGTAAAGTCTTCCGCTAGCAGATACAATCGGCCATTGAACAGGGGCGGCTTAAGTTTGAAACTCCAGCCAAATCGGCAAAGCCGATGAAGATAGATCAGCATCCCTTCCCGGCCAACACGGTTAACGCTGGAGGAGACTCAAGTCAAACCAAGGTGCTGACGTCAGAATCGGCGAGAAGAGGCGGCGTTGTCGACCCCAGGAGGCAGATCACGACGGAAGAAATCAGAAGGAACAGGCGAGGGCCAGAACGAGCACGCAAGCCCGTCACCTCCCAATTCTTACTCAGTAAATATCGGCAGCAGCAAGAACAAGCAAGATACCAGGAAGAGATGATACGTCGGCATGAAGATCACTGGCAATGTCCGTTCTTCATCCACTGCTGGGAGAACGATATCAGGTTGCCGTCTGCCGATAACTGTCTGGAGTGTAACGGATCAAGCCGCAGCGATCGCCCGAGGCCACACTCTAGGGACAGAGGGTCAGAGCCGATCAGCAGAAATCGGCATGAGGAACGGCGCACTTCGGTGCATGATCGGCTGGGGGGCAGAGTTGACCAGTACAGCAGGTCAAAAAGCAAGATCGGCCAGCAAGATGGACTGGGGGGCAGGATCAGCGCGCACGATCGGCTGGAAGAGATGGCCGATGACAGGGTATCAGACGAAGATCCCCTAGGGAGGGAACCAAATTGGAAACACGCCAGATCATCGGCCAAACCAGTGAATCCCAGGTGGTGTCCCGATGGCCTATCCAGATCCCAGAAGCGAAGGATCCAACTCCTACGCCAGTGGGAGTATCAAGAAGAAGAACAAAGACATGTGCCAGAGAGAAGGAATGTTAAATCTCGAGTTTGGCGCTGAAAGAAAAGCGATCAAGAAACGGATAACCAAGAATCGGCAGCCGAGATTGATATGGTTTTCATACTGCCGATGGAATTCATGGCGCCAAGCGATCGGGACAAAGTGACAAAAACAGAGGAAGAGCAAATGGCACAACTGGTATTAGAGCCAATCACGGCTACGTTTGAGAAACCAGAAGAGGAAAAACGACAGCATCTTAAGGCGCTGTTTCTCAAAGGGTATGTCAACGGGAGACCCGTCACCAGATTACTGGTAGATGGAGGCGCAGCAGTCAACATCATGCCGTATGCCATGTTCCGCAAGCTGGGCAAGGGCGATGACGACCTCACCAAGACGGACATGATGCTGAAGGATTTCGAAGGCAACGTGTCACCCGCCCGCGGAGCGCTCTGCGTCGACCTCACCATCGGCAGTAAGACCCTCCCTACTACTTTCTTCGTTATTAATGGCAAGGGGTCCTATAATATGCTACTTGGTCGCGACTGGATACACGCAAACTGCTGTGTCCCATCTACTATGCATCAATGCCTTGTGCAATGGGTCGGCGACAGTACGGAGATAGTCGCTGCTGATTCCGTCTACAGCGTTGCAGCGGCCGACACGCAACAGTGGAGCTGCGAGCACGTCAAATGTATATCTGGCAGGACTTGGGACACTGACTTCCTGAAAGTGTCCGATTTCGGTCTACAGCCGATCCAAGCAGTCGGCTCTGAAGATTCAGAATAAATGGATCAGCTCGTCCGAGAAGATGGGAAGCTTGGGCATGGGTTTACGTCGGCCGATTTATTAGAGATGGTAGATTTGGGAGATAGCAGCAAATCAAGGCCGACGTACATTAGCGCCAATTTGGATTCTGAGTACAAGTGTAAATTGATAAGTTTATTAAAAGGGTTCAAGGATTGCTTTGCTTGGGAATACCACGAGATGCCAGGACTGGACCAGTCTATTGTTGAACACCGGTTGCCTATAAAATCAGGATATCAGCCATATCAGCGTATAGAATCGGCCGATGTGCCCCTGGAAATGCATATATTCTGGAGACAGTCGAAGGGGAGGAATTCCCAAAAGCTTTAAATGGACGATATCTGAAGAGGTACTATCCAAGCATTTGGGTAGACGCATAACTTACAGCAAAATATGTCAAGGTAACATGGCCGATTTCTCATCGGTTTTCTGGCTACACATCTGGTGAAAGAAACATTGGGATTCATTATTGAATGGAGATTACAGATTACATGGCCGACATGGTATAAGTCGCCCTTAGAATAAAAATACTGGTGTGTCTACTGATTACGCCTACGCTGGATTTCTCTCTCGATGCGACCTAGTTTTATCATAAGGGTGAGCCTTCTCTCTTTCAAGTCCTCTACGGTGGCTCCAGTTTCAGCTTGGTTGCAGAGTTCTTTCAGCAGGCGGGTCTTCTCCTCTTCCAGATCTTCCATGGCGACTTCAGTTGTAGCTTTACAAGGAAGTGAAGAGTTTTTGTTGGAAGATGGTCGCTTGCGGACCAAAAGATGAGCACTTATGAGGTCCGAGTATTCCTGGACAGCGGCAGGGACATGATCTCTGAGTTCCTCAGCATGAGTTCTTATCAGATTTCTGTCTGCCTGTGATAATGGCTCTTCTGAATGCATGATTTCTATCGCTCGTTCTAGATCAGAGCTGAGACGGTTTGGCTGAAACAGAGATAAAAGGAGTTACCCAGTATCGGAGCGATTGAGATGCTTAAGAAAAAGGTAGAGGGGGAGTTCATACCTGGTTGACAGAGGAAGAGGATGAGGAGGACGAACAAGACATCTTGCCGTTCAGTTGGGACGGTAAAAGAAGAAGAAGAGATAAGTGATGCGTGTGCCTCTAGAGATGGTGAACGGTCTGCGTATAAATGAAGAGGAGGTAGATGGATGGTGAGACACGTCCTATCGGAGTAAATACGTACATAAATGCAAGGCAGACTGGAAAAGCAGTTCAAAATCAAATCGGCGCAGTGACATTAAAGGAGCAATAATGTTTAACATATTTTTTACAGCCCAAGGAAAGCATCTATAGCTACAATCGCTCGTCGTCTAATTTGATCGGCCGAGTCTACTATTCTCTGATCATTGTCGGCCGATCCTGGTACTTCTGACACGCGGCGACGGAGCCTTATTGTTTCACGGGCCAGATGTTGTCTTTCTTGCTTCAGCTCGCCGATGATGGTTGGGAGTTCTTGGAGCTTTTTCTCTTCAGCGGCTATCTCTTTGGTTATCTGTTCCATCTCCTTGGCTAGTTCTGCTCTCCTCCGTTTCAGCCGATCTATTGCGCCGACGATGTCCGGACGGCAGTTCTCGAGGAAATTGATCCTGTGGTGTACTTTCTGAGTCCGGTGCTTGTACGAGTCGACCTCCTCCTGAGTTTTGGTCATCTGAGCACGATCGGCCATACGTTGCAGCGCCCTGGAAACCGGAATCTGCATGCCCTCTATATAGGCAGCATACCCCAAGTCTTCCGACACTTCATCCGGGATATGATCTTTGACCTCATTGAAAAGTCGTCGGATCGGCGATGCATCTTCCACCAATCGGCCGATGTCACCTTGGAGGAGAGTACGAATGCTTTCGAGCTTGGAGCGGACATCGTCGGAGGTAGAGCTCGATGGAACTGCGTGCGAAGCAATTTCTTCTTCATCGGCCAAGGAGACAGCAAAGGAAAAGATGCTATTGTTGGGGGTATCTTGCTCCTGTAAGGGAACAAAGTAAAGGGTAAGCAAGCGGTGAAAAGAAAATCGGCCGATTCTGATGGTAAGATTGTTACCTCTTTGAAACGAATCTCTCTTGCCTGCGCCGGTGGAAGTGTTTCCCTTGTTTCAGGGACTGGTGCACTTGGTTCACCGGAAGAAGAAGATTCGATCGTTATCAGTGCTCCGCTTGGGCCAGTTTCCTAAGAAAGACATAAATTCCCGTAAAAATACTATGGGAAAATGAAATAAGATGGTAATGGAAATTTGCCATGCCTCTGTGGGTCTCCCGGCCGATGCCTGTTGTGGAGTTATAATCGGCGTACCCAAGTCGACCTGCATCAAAATTGGTTAAGTTTTCTGAATATTAAGGATGCAGGGTAAGAGATCGTGTACCTCGGCAACAGGAGCTGCTGTAATCTCAGTCCCCACTAGAGACGTGGCCGATAGTTGCGGGGACTGCGGTGGGACAACTTGTGCAGCCTGGCAAAGGAATAGAATTGATGTCAGTAGAGGATTTGGAGAATATATGAGATAAATAAGATTACCTGGACAGCTTCTACTAATAGTGATGCTGCAGCGGCCCCGGCTTCGGCGGTGACTTGGGGATCGGCCGTCTCGACAACTGGTAGGGGTAAAGGACTTGAGGCCTCGGCGAGTGTCACCTCTACTTGATCGGCCGATCCAACACGGGGAGTTTCGGCCGATATTACTGCCATCTGGCTAGCCGATCCGATGCGGGAGATTTCAGCCGATGCTATTGTCGCCTGATCGGCCGATCCAACGTGAGCTCGCACCCGACGGCTGGTTATCTTTGATGTTGGCCTTTTGGGTGCTCGTCTTGATCGGCCGGTGGAGATATCTCTGACAGATGGAGCATGGAAGCCGATGAGTGGATACGGCGTGTATTGGTGATGGCTGTCAATCGGTCGGCCGCTTCGGCTCCGCATCGGGGGAACATGGCTTTCAGACTGAAGGGATAAACATAAGTTAACAACAAGATGATAATGCGACATTGGAATCGGCTAAGGAAAAAAGGACATACCGCTGCATTTGGGTCGATGTTCTCTGGGTCCAGAATGTTGCAGTAAGATGATGGAGATTTACAGTAAAGATGCTGCTTCCATTCTGCCCACCATAATTTCTACTGCTGAGTGGCGAAAGAGGCAACTGACCAGCTGTTCAAGTCAATAGTGCTGGAGTCGGGTACTAGATCGCACAACCGGCTGTAGTCAAGACTTGAAGTTAATCCATCTCTGAATTTTGCCTGGCCGGCGAAATAGACTCGAATCGGCAGTTGGCCAAAACCCAGTTGCCTTGCCGCAGCCGATGGACAGTAGAACTCATAGGTGGGTGAGTCCTTTCCTGAGAATAAGTTGACCGGCAGAATTCCCGGCTTGATCAAGACGTCCATTAATTCTCTGTCAAATGTATGAGTGGAGAAATCAAAGCATACGGGCAATTCGAAAATCGGCTCTGCGGTCTGATATGGATGCCAGATGATCATCTCTTCACTAAGGCCATTGTAGAAACATCTGAAATATTCAGCTGTGCGGGTGGCAGTGAATTGGCAGCCGGGAAAGGCCGATACCGCTTCTCCAACAGATCTGCAGCGGCGACGGACCGATGGATTCTCCTCTGACTCGATGTTGGGAAAGATCTTTGTCTCTATCCGCTGCTGAGAGACCTTGCTTATGTGTAAATTGAGCCAGAGGGTGATGAACCACCAAGGACCGCCTGGGTTCCCTATCGGCTCCCCCTTCGAACACTTGACGCCGATTTGGTGCATCAGATGGTACGCCGATCCCAGCAAATGTTTACCGAGGGGGATGGCCGATCCTTGTGAAAGAGCCTCTGCAAAAGCTTGAGTGTTGGAAGAGGGGCCGACCGCTCTGCCGCAGAATAAATATTTCTCCAGCCACATCATCAAGAAGGCAGTGTGCTCCCTCTGTGAGACTGTCCCTGTCTTCATGTTTTTACTAATGTATCCTTTCCACCCGCCGATTCCTTTGGTCTCCAGCCGATGAGATGGCTTGAACAGATAATTGAAGGGGGTATCGGCGGAGGAAACATCTAGGCCGGTCAGCAGCACGACATCGGCCAAGGTCGGGGTCATGGGTCCGTGTCCAAAAAGGAATACGTTAAGTGCATCGGACCAGAAGTAAGAGGCTGCCATAACCAAAGGTTCGTTCCTTTCCATCTGAGACAGGGATAAGTCTATGCACTGGCCGATTTTGAGTTCTTCCCATTGAACCTTCCAAGACCCGGCTACCCTCTGGTACCATTCTCTCCACCCGGGTGTTTCATTCGGCCAGGATCTGAAAGTGCCTACCCAATGATCTAAATCCATGGATGACTGCTTAAAGGGGATCCTGTGGGTTTCTAAACTGATCATATCCGTTGGGTCAGGGCTCCCCATAAGGCCCAGACAGATGAGGTCAGGGGATTCGGAGAGGGGAATGGTGATTCGGTGTCTAAGTGCCTAAAAAAGGGAAAAAGGGGAGAAACTAAGAAAGGGTCCGAAAAAATACTGAAGCAGTAGAAAGGCAAAAAGGGGAAAAAATTTCGAGCATTTACCTCTGGGATGGAAGCCATCGTCGCCGATGACGCCGCTGGGGAAGCCGCCGATTGGGCCGTCGCTGCCAAAGGAGCAGCCGATGGAGCCTCTGTAGATGGGGTGGTCGCCGATGGAGACGCCATTGGGGGTCGGAGCAAGCCGTGGATGAGATCACCGGAAAAGGGGAGCACTTGGAAATCGAAGGAGCTTGGAGGAAGGCGAACAGTGATGCGACGGAGAGAATGCTAGATTCGTGGAGAAGGAGAGGCGGAGAAAGCCAGTACTTAAGAGAGATCAGGGGAGCAAGGGCAAAGATGGTATTTTTACAGTGCCGTCTACACGAGTTCCAGGGGAGCGGTCGTTTCGCGCGCCCGGTTCGAGGAAATTGCAATCATTGCGCCGCGGAACGGAAGGAGATTTTTACTGCGCCCGTTTCAGAGGAGAGGATTAAAGAAAAGAGTTTCGAAGGAAAAATTATATTTTACTCCGAAACTGGGGGGCATGTGTTGACGCCAGATTTTGACACGTGTTGAATCGGCGTCAGGAGGAGAAGATTGGCCGATGCGGCAGATCTGAAAGCTACAGAAAGGAATCGGCCGATTGAAGTAACAGTTGGAAATCGGCCGATTGGTGGCACAGCCTATGCCAACAGGATGGGATTATTCCAGAGGATCCTGGTCAAAAGCTAGTCAACAGGGCACGCTAAGTCGGTCAAGGAGCAATTGAAGGGAATCCTGATTGGATTAGGGAACGGCGGCGGAAGATTCTGCGGGAGTCCGTTTCCTTTAAAAGTTCTTATAGATATAGTAGTTTTTCTATTTTTTAAATAAGGTTGTAACAAGTCGTGATCGACCAGGAGTCCTAGCTTTAGGGTATAAATAGGAGTCGTCAGGGTCTTGCAAAAAAAATCAATACATCAATCAACAACAGTACTTCTACTTTTCCAGCAATTTACTTTCAAGTCGGCGACTTCGCCAATATTTTCTTCTTCCACGAGTTCGTACGGATTGGCAGGGCTGCATCAACTTGATCTTCGGCCAATTGGTAGGTTCCGCTTACCGAGTAATATCCGAGCTTTAACTACGGGCGCATCGCTGTGGTTTCGTTTGGATTTATTCACCAGTGATCGATATTTACTAGAATTGCAAGTTTTACCTGTTATTCTAGTATTATCACCAGTTATCCAGCTTGAGATCAGGGTAATCGGCTTCGTCATTGTTCTCCTTCGATTTATCATCTCACAGCCGATTAGATCTATTTCAAGTGTTGCTTCTGTAGTAATTGTTTAGATCGCTCCAGCAGTTTTATTTACAATTACTGGACGATCATCGGCTGATCCATAGCCGATCATCTCTACAGCAAATCGGCCGATTCGCCGCCGACGCGCTCCTCAGGACAGATCGGAATCTCAGCCGATCGACGCGCCTGGAATTTAATACTCTATTTCCTTGTCAATCAACAGGTCAGATTGACTGGCACGCCGCGCGAACCGTACCAGGGCGATAACCCGAACAGGAGCTAAGCAGATTCTCCCGGGTCGTGTGTCCGACGCTGAAGACCCATCGGCCGATTCCTATCCGGCCGATTTTAGCGCCAACAGTTACCTTATTAGCCAACCTATCAACACCGCAAGTGATGAAGAACTATGAAGAAGGCCTCAAGAAATTCTCATCAAAGTTGTAAAGACATGGTGGTTACATATTCCCACATAAGCATGGAAGAGAACATGAACATCTCCTAATCAACAAAGTCTGCCCTTTGTGGAAAGTTTCGGGTTCAGAGCACGATTTGTTACTTGTATCGCAGCATATTTGCCAAACAGAAGGTACTGGGTACGGCAATTTTTTAAGGAACAGTAACAGTTTTTTTTTTAAGGAACAGCCAACAGGCTTATGATGTTCGTGTTTATGCAACTGTGAGAAGCATTTATCATTTGATCAAGAATTTTAGGAGGAATAATAAGCCCAGGACTGACATCTCACTTGGAGAATAATTCATGTATTCCCATATTTTGGCCATCCGGTCTGAGAACTTGTCTTAGGACTAGCCTCCTTCCCAAATCTACTTATTGTGAGCCTCTTCCTGCATTGGCAGAAGGAGAAACAATGTAAACACCATGCTGCAGCTAAATTTTGGAGAGCTTATGAAATGTGTTACCTAAGGTTGTTTAGTTGGTTAGTTAAATCATTGATCTCCAAGAAGGACAGCTTTAGTGAAGATAGAGTTCCAGGTGCCTCTTCTGCCACAACTTTTGCCAACCTATTGGCTGCCGTTTCCAATTTATGCAGAGTCTGTAAAGAAAAAAAAAGCAGTTTGTTTCACATAAGTGTTCATTGTTGTTTATAAAAAATGGTAATCATTATTTAGACGATTCACTCACCCTGCATGCTGTAAACGATAAGATGGTCAATGACAGAAAGCAGCTCATCACCTGAAATTAGGATCAACAAAGTAAATTGCAGAGTGTGCAAGAACTAGGGTGAAATTTGATTGTAGATCATGATGGATGCATAATTTCTACCGAACTACAACATCTACAGTCGGATTCAAGCTCTGGCCGTGCAGCTGCAATTGATTTTGACCAAGCACTAACATGCATTTTACTATTCTCTTATCGCTTCAATGATGATTTCTCTTTCTTTTACGGTTACTAGTGACCATTTGTGACAAGAACAAAGCACCCACAGAATCCTACTTCTTCGTTTCCCCAGCACCACCAGGACGAGGACAAATCCGAAGGCAACAGGCACAAGGAGAGGCGTAATACCGCAGCGAGAACGACGAGGAGCAGGGCGAGCCCCGTCTCCGCGTCCCTCCGGACGGCGCCAGCGGCGGGGAGCGGGGGAGGAGGAGAATGCGACTGCGCAGCCACGAGGCGCGGCTGCGGCTGCGGACGGTAGGGCGCACCGGCGCGACGCGCTATGATGGGGGAGGACCTCGAAGCGCAGGCTGGTCGGGGGACGAGACGGCGGCGGTGAGGGGGCCACGGCGGCAGCTGCGACGCCGCCTGCGAAGATACGAGAGCCGGTGGGGAGCTCATGGGTTGGTTGGGTGAGGCCGAGGCGGATGGGCTTGGTGGGCTTAGTTACGGAAGGGTCAGGGACCACTACGTTCTTGAGTGGGCTGTTGTTGGATTACGTGGTCTGGGCCTAAGTGGCCCAGTTCCAGCTGCAAAACGTGCATCACATACGGACTGGGAATGAAATGCAATGCGAATTTCAACCAAATCCAAAACATGTCAGGGTCAGATTAGAAATCCATGCTTTCCAGCATCCGTGTCGCGTCCGTCATGTTGATTACGACGTCGCCTTATCGCCTTGAGGCCCCTAATTGGCACGTGTGTTTAAGACCTAGTTAGGATACGGGCGGGACCATATACATGTCAAGGTCGACCAGTAGTACATCCTTGTCGAATCTTCACCGTAAAGAAGAAAATTTTTACCCTTCAGCCTAGTATAGTTGCCATCACCCGTTGGTATACGGACAAGATAGGGGGGACATTTAGACAACTAGTAATGTGCACGTGCAACACGCACGTGTTAACATCTTGACATAGTAATCAAAATTCCACAAAGAATAAATAAGTCATTATCTTCAAAGTATATCGTGTCGATTTCAAAACAATCATATAAATTTTAAAAATGAAATGGAAAACCACCAAACCTGAATTGCTCAAGAGTGCATAGCCGAAATAAACCAAGGCAAGCAGGTAGCAGCAATAGAGTGAATACAATACATGTGTAGTTTAACATAACTAATCTGACTAATGCTTAGGCATTTCCAACATAATGTGATTTGCAGCCACAACAATAACTGGGGCCTCACAACAAGCTCCAAATTAAAAATAGTGACGAGCTGCCAACACAGGTAAGCACCTCATTTGTGCTGAGCTCAATCAATAGCTTTTCTTCTCGTCATCCTTGTAATCTATGCCCATGGCTAGTTGCTCCAATAAGCTACCATGCATGTCCTGGTCAAACAATATCCCTTCATCCCAAACCACATCAACACAAGACAGTTCATCAAGCTCTTGTACAACATCATCCCACACGACTGAAGATTGGATAGGCACTTGCTTTTGTTCTGCAGACACCCTATCCTCACAACAGAGTTATCTCCATCTAGAGCTAGCTGATTCAGTAAACAGTGCTAGTCGAGAATGTCTTGCGCGTTCTCATCCTAGACCACCTCGATAGGCATTTACTCAAACACTCCATGGGAACCTGGAACTACTTGACTCTCAGACAACCAAATTCTGGCATCACCTTGCTCAGTATACAACTTGCTAATCTGGTGAGGCATTTGATCGAACACATGGTGGGCACAACACATATAGTAGATTTCTGCAGCAGGATGCAAGCGTTGTACCTTCTCAAAACAACTGGATCGGGGAAGATGGAGGACCAGAGAGTCCCACACTCCCACCACGGTCTCCTTGTTGCTCATGGCGATCTGGGTACGGTGCCGACGACGGTGACGGATGACCCTGCAGCCCGCCCTCCCGCTGCCCCTCGCCCTCTCGCGCTCGCTCGAGTTGACGTGACGGGTACTGATTTGTTTTGCCACTGCTGTTGCTGCAGGAGGGGAGCCCCTGGCTGGAGGCCCCGGCGCAATGCATCCAGGGGGAGCTCGACGACCTCGCCCTGCGCGCGGGCTCGGAGTGCATGTGAATCTCCCGTCGCCCCCTCACCCCCTCCTTTCATCCTTTTGGTCGATTTGGGCAGGAAGAGACCCGGCCGCGCGCCCGCTGGGAGACCGCGGAGAAGCACTTGGAGGCGTCGGAGGCGAGCAGCTCCCAGGAGTCCCCCACGAAGGCGGCAGCTCCCACGAAGACCGCTGTGCGAGGAGGAAGATGAATAGGAGTTCGGGCTCACCTGGCAGCGACGGCGGCGCGCTCCTGCGACGGTCGCGCGCGTGACCCCTAGCATTAACGGTGTTTCCTGGAGGTGGCGTACCACATCACAGAAACACCTCCACGCTATCTGGCTCCATTATCTAATCGAAACTCCGCGCGAATCAGGAGATGGTTCGGCTGATTATATATATCGGCGGGATTACTGAAGATCGTCCGGATCACCACACCCATCGCGCGCCATCGAGTTTAAATTACCTGAACTGCCACCTGCCAGATTATCTGGAGGGCGATGACAGCTTGGATGTCAAGCGCAAGACGGCCTGGCTCTCTTGCTATTTTGCAGGCCACACATGCAATCCACGATCGTCCCTTTGGTCAGCGCGTGCCAGGCAGGCACAGCACAGGCGGTGGGATGCTGGAGATCCGAATCCGAATCGACCAAGTTGTGCGCCTATTGAATTCAACTGAACAAGCGCAACATCTTGGTATACAATATTTAGTGCAGGACTGACTGCACTCGTCCCCCCGGCCAGTTCAAACTGCAAAGCGGGATCAAACATGGCGGCATCGCCTACTAGTAGCCTCGTCGTCCTGGCGCTGGCAGTTGTCCTCCTCCCGGTCCTGGCGGAGCCGGCCTTGGTCCTCGTCCCAGGCAGCACCGCCGCGGCAGCTGATCCGGCGGCGCCGGCGGGCGGCGGGCGGCGGGCGGCGGCTGCGACCCGTCCAAAGTTCCTAAGCTGGGGGATCTGAGCTCCTGCATCAAGCTTCTCTTAGACTCGATGCCCGGCGGCGACGAGCTGCGCGAGCAGGCCCGCCAACGCCAAGATTGCTGCGGGACCGTGCGGGGCGCCGTGGCGTTCGTCTACGAGCTCGTGGAGGAAGCCAGGGTCAGCCTCCGCTTCTTTTTTTTTTTTTTGAAGCAGTCAGCCTCCTTTTCTTGTTCAGCGCGGACGCGTTCGAGCTGGTGTGCGGGGATATCAGCCTCAAGCGGCACTGCAAGGGTCGCTCCTGAGGCGGCGGCGCTGCATGCTGGAAGCGAATTAAACACAGCCTGCAATAGTTATCTATCTATCTATCTATCTATCTCTATCATATATATGATATATCTATATATTAAATATATATGTGTTCATGTTCATATGTGTGTGTGCTTTGGTTGTGGAAGTGACATATTGTACCTTGTTCAAGTAATTCGGTATGTTTGCATTGCCAGGAATAATTATACTAAGTTCATAACTTCATAATGATCTTTCTTTTGTGTGTGTAATGTTGCCGGCGCCTCTTCCAAATCCGTCCGCATCCTGAATTCCTGAACCATCGCCGCCATGCCGGGACAAACGCCATGTTTTTCAGCCCCCGTCGCGAGCAGTCAGTCAGTCACGGCGTCGCGTTCCCAGCTTGCATTGGAGTGCAGAACTGATTCTGCCAGTAGTCCGGGGTCGAGGGTGACGGCGATGACTGCGCTGGACAGGACCTACTACCGGAAATATCTATCCCCGGCGGTTCTGGATGTATACGGTCGACGACGGCGACCAAGACGAAGCCTTGATCGTCGCCGTCGTCGTCGACCCTGATCTGTCCGCGCATGACTCTGCATGGAGGATCGGACCTGGTCATCATACATGTTCTTTCTCATACATGTCAAGGTCGGCCGCCAGCATGTTCTTCCTCAGTCTTCTTCGTCGGGAGAATATTAGTTATTCCATTCGCCGTCATCTAGTCCGCATTTGCCAGTTAGTGCACGGCCAAAATACAGAGCAGACTTTCTTATCGAGACAACAGGTTTTCCAAGGGAGAATTAAAATTACGGGATCGTGTACGGTTCTGCGTTGAAGTATACGGGATGGAGTGGTCGCCTAGCCTTCATTCTCTCGTCAGCTTATATAGCTTCTTCGCTGAACTAACCTGTGCGAATATAGGTCTTAAATAGGTATATGCATGTCCTAGATAGTTCAGTCTAGAAACTCTGATATCGTGGAGAGTTTGAGGGTCCGTAATAAGGTTACTAACTGTTTGGCAATATGCCAATATGGATTTGAGCTTATGACCTCCTTTTCCTCCTCTCACTTAGAGTACGTGCGAGCACAAGCACAATCAACTAGATGTGCTACTAGCCAGTGAGGATGCGTCATGTTTCCTCCATTCTAAGGGACAATATTTTTTTAGGAAAAAAACTAATTTACACCCTCAAACTATCACAAAAGTCTGATTTTCAACCTTCAACTATAAAATCGGATAACGAGGACCATCCAACTATCAAAACCGGACAAGTTTAACCCTTTGAGTGGTTTTGAAGGCGGTTTTGTATTTAAAAAAAATAAAAAAATTCTAATTAGATCTAACAATCAAAATTAATTTATTTTAAATCAGAAAAATATGAACTAGTACCAAAATTTTTCTAAAAATATAATCTATATATTATTTCTTTTTTGAATCTTATTTATTAAAAAATAACAGGTATAACTACAAGCAACCAAATACTATAAATATGAAAAAATATGGATCCAAAAAATTGACAACTAGAATGCCAATAGATAGGTTACCTTTTTTGAAAACTTTTGATACCCATTTCATATTTTTTTATTTAAAATAAATTACTTATAAATTTTTAAGTTTAAATTTGAATATTCTTAATTTTCACAAAATAAAAATCATCTTTAAAACGACCCAAAGGACCAAATTTGCTCGGTTTTGATAGTTGGATGACCTCTGTTATCCGGTTTTGTAGTTGAAGATTGAAATCGAGCTTTTGTGATAATTTGAGGGTGTAAACTGGATTTTCCCTATAAAAAATTATGACAAGTTAAGGAAGATAGCAGAAACACTTGTGCCCCATATTAATAATGTCTAAACCAGAATACTTTGGAGGGGTGATCTTTCAAGAAAGGAGGTGTTTTTTGTAACTGCAAGTTATGATATTGTTTCCTAATATACCCACAGTTCCTTATATTTGTGGGTAAAATTTTGAATGGCAGAAACCTGAGAAAGTGCTTGTCTTCCAGGCCCCGGAGCGCAGCTAGTCGCTCTCCCGACTTAAAACTTAGATGAAAACATAAGATACCACACCTAAACTCGATCGGGTGGAGTATCGTGGCCCCAACCAAGAGGAAGCAATCAACTTTTCCGACTGAGAGTGGATTGTTTTAATCTCAATCTGAAATTTGCTCCCATAGGAACTCAGACACAAGATCTGAGAAGTGCTACTAGAGCCATCTAACCAAGTCAGCTAGAGGACGCGAGTCATCACGTACTGATCCCTTCAATTAAACCATCTCAATCTCCTTTGGCCGGCCGGCGATATTGTTACATCGTGTTGATATTATGTGTTATGGGGCCTGCCTACATGTCCCTCTCGCTTAGGAGTTAAGCTTATCTTCCCTCTCATCAAAAAGTCCAAGAGATCATACGCGCAGAGACTGACGACGGTGCGCAGCTAGCTTAATTAGGTCCTCACAAGTCTCTCTCCCTTGGCTTTTTCACCGGGGATCGAGATCATATTACCTCTTGCATCCACATCTACTACTTGCAAGTACCAGCTCAGTAGTCCAGGCTCCGATCCAGAGTGCAAGCCAGGGCGCCGCTATCTTTTACCGGCCGGCTGAAGAAGCCACCTACCTTTGGTAGACATTTTGGTCTCTCTCTCTCTCTCTCTCTCTCTCTCTCTCTCTCTCTCTCTCTCTCTCTCTCTCTCTCTCTCTCTCTCTCTCCGTACGTGCATGTCAACATGTCGTGCTCATGCATATGGCCATCACCTTTTTCTCCCGGGCCTCTTGTTGCTTTTAACTTTAGGGCCCTCCCCTTTATGCCTTTCCCTTTCTTCCCTGGCAGCATCTATGGTTGCTTCTTGTTATTGACCTCAATTCCGGATCTGTCGTCGTTTGCGACCGCGCGACGACCTCGGTCGATCCTTTCCGTGTCTTCTCGTGCCCTTGTATGGTACGTTCTCCATCGATCATACATCTCCGGCATTCCTTTTGAAACTATAAATAAACAACTAGCCTGCACGTAGTCTTGCTTGCACAACGAACACACTTGACTTGTTAGAGCCTAGAGCTTGAATCCTTGATATTGGAGAAAGACAATTGTGCGCATAGATCCATACTCGAATTTCTTCACCACCTTTACCTAATTCGAGACCCTTTCTACACCAGCTAGAAATAATGCTGGCTAGAGTTTGTCGAACAAGTCCTTCATTATTTACGTACACGATGAATCTTTGTTTCTCAATATTTTGTTGACACGGATCAAACACGGACAATTCGCCACCCCACTTGTCAACTTAATTTCGTTGGATGCATTACGTTCGTGCATCACGTGACATAAAAGTTTGGAAAATTTCTTGGCGGCTTTTCCAGGCAGCCACGTCAAGGAAACTAAGTTATTATTCAGGAAATTTTTGAGAACTTGTCTGGACAAACATTTCATTAAGAAGGAGAAAGAGTTTCACATTATTATTCAGGAAATATCTTTGGCAGTCAACCGCTAGGATACATAACCTTTTCCTTAGAGGTTTATGGTTGATAGATAAATTTAATTAGTTTCCCTGATAGCTTGGCACAACCAATTGAAAAAACTAGTCTATCAACCCGTGTGTTGGGGGAGAATAGAACGGATGCTCTTAGACCTCGGGATCGAAAACCTCACCCATCGAAGAATACTAGAGCGGCCCGTGAACGGCCCACAGGTGGCCAACGAACCATCGACAAACGGCCAAACGGTCTAGGGGCAGGGGCAGGGGCCGGCCCGCGAGCGCGTCCCGCCGAGGAAAATTCGCCCCGCCCGACCCTCCGCGGAGGGGGTCGAGGGACTCCGTCTCGCCCGACCCTCTGCGGAGGGAGTCGGGACCTCGCCCACGCTCCGAATCGTCCGTACTCCGACGAGACCGCAAACCTACCCTGAGGGAGCCGTCTCCCAGTCAAAGGGATGGTACGAATAGTCGCATCGGGGTACAAAATGAGGCAATACGACTGTTCGGGACGTGCCCTGAACAGTGCCGATCCGGCAGCCGCGTTATAGGGAGAGGCCTTCCAACCACTCTTCCAGTGAGCGGCGCCAGAGAGTACAACGATCACAACAACCGAAGGACCAAGGACGGACGTGCACCAGGATCGACGTACGATTCCCCGACGACGACGTCACCCCACACAGGACGACATAGGAAGCGCTCCACGCTCCGCACAGGATGAGGAACAAGGGAAGGACATCCCCCGTCGAAGTTAAGGGCCCCACGCCACGACGACGGGGAGTCGGGAACATTTAGCCTCCCGACTTATCATTTGTCTCTCTCTCTCCCATTTTGTAACCGGCCCATTTCCCTCCTTGAAGGATAAAAGGGGCAGAATGGGGCCCGAGCAGGGGGACGATTCGACGACACACCCACACACACATTCACCCACGCACGAACACAGAGACTTGGGAGCCCATCTCTCTCTCTCGCATGTTTGTAATCCCTACTACGAACTGAGTGCAAGAACACGAATCGCTCGAACTGGACGTAGGGACATTCCGCCCGAACCAGTATAAATCTCGTGTCTTCCTTTGCATTACCATCTGGGCCGTGACGCGCATACAAATCTACTAGCCGGTGATTTGATACACCGACACCGTGCTCCCGCACCGACTAGTTAAAATTAATATAAAAATAAAATTTATAGCTAATAATTATAATTATATATCTCATACTCTCCTTTATCTATTAAATATTATAACACAATACTTTAAAAGATACATATTTATCACTATCTGATCGCAATAGATTTATTTAGTAATAATTTCTTTTTTACCTTGCATCACACCTTCATATGTGTTTAATATGTATTTAATCGAGCTATGTGAACAACATGAAATTTGGTATTCTTATCTCTTTCCGCATACATGAATATATGGTGACACACATCATGAGTAGTATTTTTTATATAAATAATAACATAGATAATATATTAATAATGATAGAAATAGTAATTTAGAATTTATATTGGTGGACTTTAATATTTTGTTATAATTATATAATTTATATTTAGATTTATAAGTTAATTTAACTTTTAATAATGATATAATTGGACTTATATGTAAATTTAGAGGGTTATTTGTATTATTCTTATAATGGTATAGGTGGGTAATTTATGTGAAAACTAAAGGGTTACTTAGATTATTTTTTATAATGATAGAGGTAGGTAATTTAGATACATATTTAGAGGGTTACTTTAGATTATATTTTATAATGACAGAGGTGGGTAATTTAGATACATGTTTAGGGGTTTACTTTAGCCTATTTTTATAATGACAGAGGTGGATAATTTAATGGAAAAGATAACAGATCCAATGGCTACTATAACTAGATTTGTCAGATTGATGGCTAAATGTTTATGATTTTTGTGAGAATTTCTATAATTTTTCAAGTGTCCACCTAGGATCATAGATGTCTTCACATGGAGGCTTCAAAGAAGGCTCCAATTAGTAATAATAGTAAGATTCAATTTCCCATACAACTCAAACCCAAATCATCTTTTGCCGACATCGTGTACGTTCAGGAAAGAGGAGAAGCAGACTCATCACGGCGAAATAAGACCATCAAGGTCGATGTTCCCTCACAACATGAATCCAAGCCATCGTGATTAATTATCTCAGCTTTTATATATACAAAATGAAAATTGCATAAAGTTTTAACTATTTTGAAAGCTCACATATTTTGCATGCAATATATATATAAGTATTCCTTCCCCATACAAGTATATCCATATAAAGGGATTGAAACTCCATAGGATATGGAAATGGCGATAACCAATATAGTAATAGCTAGCAGACAAGTAACGTCGACGGCTAAATTGTCAACGTGCGAGGGTGGAGAATGTACAAGCTACCATTCATTCGTTAATCCCGGGCATTCACACGGTTATCGACCAGGACAGCATCTAGGTGGCTTGTAGGAATAAGCCAACTCCAGAAGATTTTTGCATGTTATATTAAGTCTTAAGTTGAAAAAGTCCTTCCCCTTTGATTATGCGCATTGTCAACTAGCTGATGGTGGCCATTGACCAGATAGTTAATCAAGCCAACCCCAATGGACGGCTATCTCGATCTTCCTCGTGTTTCTTTCTCAATTCTCCACAAATTTGCTACGGCTAGATAATGTATAAAAATAATGATGGCTGAAAAATATATGTGTGTGACTATATATATAAGTCCACCTCTATTTTGTCTTGCAAGTATAAATGTGAAACTGCGTACAAGTGATCTTTGTACAAATCAATGATTGTGCTTGGTTTTCTTTACAAGCACATGGACATAGAGCCATCTACCTCCATGGCTTACAACGAAACCATTATCCCAACTTGAGAAACTAGCGGTAACTATCAGTATCAGTCAGTACTTGATTTTCTCCCCTCCAAATTAACCAATATGTATAGTGAGTTTGTGACAACACAATCTTAAACTCCTGCTCTTGTATGAGCTTTCATATTAAAATTTTGAAAATACTTTATTTGAGAATTAGTGTATAAAACTATATTAGCTTTACCCTCCGTGAATTGGCTTTTGGAGACCGCACCCCATGAGGTAGCATTGAATCCACACCATGGTCCATGGTCGAGTTGTTAAGATTTAGTATTTGAAAACAAACCTATTCCATTTGCCCGTATAAAAGGGACAAAATGCTGTAAAAAACCCAACCGGTAAGTTGAAACTGTCGACAGAAATGCGTGGTTCGTGGCCTCCTCTCCGCCACTCTCAGAGTCGCAAAACGCAGCAGCCGTTGACCCCATTGACCCGGCCCACGCGCAGCGACACGTGGACTGCGTGGCCTCCCGCCTCAGCCACCTATCACGCTGACGCACGGGGTGGCCCACCAGTTCCAACCCCATCCCATTGGTCCAACTCCTCCGCCTGCCGTCCCGTCCCGTCTCCATTCTCAACTCCAAAGTCCAAGTCTTTCCGTTTCACGTTACGTGCTTCTTCTGTAGCTTGCACAGTTGGGCATCTCTCTCTCTCTCTCTGGCTCCTACCTTGTAGCAAGCTAGTACGGTCACAAGTCACAAAGTTGTATATAGCCTTCTCGTCCTCTCCATTCTCTGGCTTGAAACCTCCAATCCATCCATGGACTTGGTGCCAAAGCAAGAGCAGCACAAGGAGGGGGAGGAGAAAGAGGAAGAGAAGGAGGGCATGATCTTGGCGGAGCATAGCAACCGGGCCAACTTTGGTCACGGCGGCGGCGGCGGGCGCATGAGCGAGATCAAGGAGGTCGACTTCTTCTCCACCGGCGGTGCTCGCCGCAGGAACGGCGACGATGACGACGGCGACGGTGAGACTGGGAACCGAGAGGCAGGAGCACTAGGACGCGGCAATACCACGGTCAACGTAAGTCTTCGATCCAGATGAGCTTGAGATTGATGCCTGCGTGCGCAATTAAGATGGCCATTAGATCGATACATGTATGAACTTGATTTTGTGTGCCGGTTCGCGTGTCCTTTTGGTTCGTGCAGACGGCGCTTGACCTGCTGACCACGGCGGCGGCGACGCCGGTCAACGGCGGCGAGGGTACGGCTGCCGCCAGAGCAGCGAGTGATCATAATAAAGAGGTAGGCGTGGCTTCTCTCTTGCTCTTCCACATCAGAGTTATATTGATCATATAAAGCGTTCTATATATTACTACACGCATGTTGATCGATCCTTTACACATGCCTGTACCTGTATGTAGGCGGCGACGGTGGAGGGGGAGCTCCGGCAGGCCGGCGAGGAGAACCGGCGGCTCCGGCGGATGCTGGACGACCTCACCCGCAGCTACAGCGCTCTGTACCATCAGCTCATCCAAGCCCAGCAGCAGCAGCAGCATCAGCAGCAGGTAAACTGAACTTACCAAGTCCTTGCATCTTGCTACCATCTCAATTCTCAATTTCTCATCATCATCAGCTTATTCGCCGTTCATGTCGTCTCCTTGACTAATTTCCACCTGTACTTCCGTGGCTTGATTCGTGTTCAAAGTCCAAAAGAAATGGCTTTGCGCCGCAGTTGGAACCTAGCTAGTCAACGTTGTACTTCCATGCTACCAGAAAAAAATTAAGATCCCTTGAATACATTTTCCCTAGAATATCTCGTGAAAAAGCAGCAGCAGCAGCCAGCAAAGCGAGGCTGGCACTTTATTCATTTCACACAAAATCTGCTCCTATAAACCCGCGCATAAATGCGGAGCTCTAGCTGATGATCGCCGGCCGTAATCTACGTGCATCCGATGAATTGACACCCTACCCGTTTGGTTCCCCATTTTCTTTAGATCCATCTGATTTCTCAGATTTCAGTTCTTGTTCTATGCAACCAACTATTTTTTGAAGTGAACTGGAGGGGCGCGCCCCTACAGGAGTTTATTGAAAAAGTAAAGTGTTTTGTACAAGCAGAAATAAAATGATGGTAAACAAAGAGCTAGAGCAAAAAAAGAAAACTACAAAGCCTGTAACCAGGAATGCAACCAACTTTATGCGGCTAACCGAGAAGTTGTGTAGTGAAAGTTGCAGAAATATGCAGGGGCCGTGCTGGTGTATCATCAAATCTTGCATTCACACATTGCCAGCATTACCCAAATCAAATGTGCAGCTAGTATAGTTCGTCTGTCT
The DNA here is from genome assembly GCA_032594955.1 of Panicum miliaceum. Classification (NCBI taxonomy): domain Eukaryota; kingdom Viridiplantae; phylum Streptophyta; class Magnoliopsida; order Poales; family Poaceae; genus Panicum; species Panicum miliaceum. Next base: position 6,933,298 of record CM064058.1, on the reverse strand, counting down.
AGTTTATAGTAGTGTCAAAGGTTGCATAGCCAAAGTGGTTCAGAACTTCAGATGGCATGCACGCCTCATTTCTGTGACCACTGGCATTACGGTACTGAAATATGCAAGACCACTACTTGTGGTATTAGTTGAGCTTACTTGAGCTCAAACTATTGAGAATTAAAACCCATAATTTCAACACCTGATTAGGTCGGTAGTCAAATCTTTGTCGCCCATTAATGATTTGGAGAGAGGTGTCTCGGTCCATGTTTACGCGCTATATACAGTACTAGCACGGGGCTACCATGTACATCTCGCCATCGCAAGCACCTTTGGCCGTGCCAACAGGAACTAAGCTTGAGAACAAAGCCACACTTACTAATGGTTGTTAGCGTGTTCGTGTCGACAACTCGATCGACACTACCACAATGCATCTCCCGTGTACGTGCTTACACCATTTTTTCTCTTAGTCCTGTAACTCTCGTAATTCAATTTGTTGACTATTACGTACTGCCAATGATCATGACAAGAAACTCCTTCAACTGCGATGGATCGATGCAGGCCAGCGGCGCGGCAAACTCGATGCTACCGGCGGCGACGGTGCCGGCGGGACTGCAATTCGTGGACCCCCGCATGGCTCCGGCGATGCGAGCTGCGGCCCCGGCGGCGCTTGACGGTGGTGACAGGGGGGATTCCGATGGTGGCAGCGGCAGCGCCGGCGAGGCGGATCATCAGAACAGTGGGAGGTCGTCGGCGCAGCAGGAAGGGTCGGGGACGCCTGAGCGCGACGAGAACGCCGAGCGGGCGGAGGCGCCGCTGCGGAGGGTGAGGGTGTCGGTGCGCGCGCGATCCGAGGCCCCGATGGTATGATGCCAAGTCTGATACTTTGTTGAGAGTTGTTTGTGTTGAAATTCTTAGGCCAGCCGGCCTTTTCTCAATCTTGTTCGGAATATAATCGATGCATGTGTGCATGCAGATAAGTGATGGATGCCAATGGAGGAAGTATGGGCAGAAGATGGCCAAGGGTAACCCATGCCCCAGAGCTTACTACCGATGCACAATGGCCACAGGATGCCCCGTCAGGAAGCAGGTACGTACTCGATGATGGTCCCGATGGTAGTATATGTTTGATGGTTGCAATTTGTTAGGTTAAATGTTAAAAAACATTACCCTTACATTTATAGATATATAAATTGGACATGCGAAAAAATGGAAAATAATATAATATATATAAGAGGGTAATATGTTATTTATAGCGTTATTTTTCTTCTAGACTGTGCCAAGGAAAAATGGAAAATATATCATATCATATAAAAACCACATCATAAGATAAGAGGGTAGGCCCTTGGTTAACCTGAAACCTGGCCTTAAACCCAGAATTAATCTTATGATATATAAGTTTCTGTTAGCTTATTCGATGACTGGTCCATCAAAAAGGACATATTTTGGTCAAGGAAAAGCCAACAAACAAATTAAGGCCGCTGGTGTACTTGATTTGAATTAAAGGGGTGATGACTACTAACTAGAGTACCAGGTATCAAGCAGCATATACGACCTAGCTAAATAAGAAAATGATCGCGCATGTGTTGCGTGCTTGTAGAATTCAAACCCCACATGCATGCACTTTCTTCCGACCGAGTACATTTCAATGTTTGGATATTCAAACACGCCCCAGAAACCAGATACAAAGTACATCCGAATATATCTTTGCGACTCTGACGACATATCCTATGATGACATGCAAATGTGAACGTATGCAGGCCGGAGCGGTGCAAGCTGCACACTCGCATACGCTATTGATTTGAACGTAGCCAAATCACTACTGCTCATTTGTCCCTTCCTCTTCGTCTAACCCGTGACCTGTCCCCAATTAACAAATGCAAATAGAGATACTATTAACTCACCATGATCAATGCTGCGCGCTCCCTGAACACGTTTGCACTTTCTTCCACGGTCAAACAGCACGGATCGTGACATCTCACCTGCAGGACGCTCCCGCTAAAAAAATGGCAAAAATTCTCAACTTGTTTGGCTGTTGTGCATGCAAGTATGCAGCCAGGGAACATGCAAGAAGAGTGACTAATGGACACACGCGTGTGCAGGTGCAACGGTGCGCGGAGGACAAGGCGGTGTTGATCACCACGTACGAGGGCACCCACAACCACCAGCTGCCGCCGGCGGCCGCCGCGATGGCCAAGACCACCTCCGCCGCGGCCGCCATGCTCCTCTCGGGCCCGGCTGCCAGCCGCGACGCCGGCGCGCTCTTCGCCGGCCACCACGTCGCGGCGCCGGCGCCGCTCTTCCAGTCGTACCCCTACGCGTCCGCCGCCATGGGCGCCACGCTCTCCGCCTCCGCGCCGTTCCCGACCATCACCCTCGACCTCACCCACCCGCCGCAGGCGCCGGGCGCGGGCCTGCTCCCGCACCGCCCGCCGGCCCTCGCCGCGATGCCGTTCCCGATGTACGGCGGCTTCCCTGCTGCGCACAGGCCGGCGGTGCCGCCACAGCCGACGACGGTGTCGTTGGGGATGGTGGACAGCAGGAACCGGTCGGCGCTGGAGACCATGACCGCCGCGATCACCAGCGACCCCAACTTCACCACGGCACTGGCGGCCGCCCTCTCGACGATCATTGGGGGAGGCGCTGAAGCAGCTCCCCGGAGTGGCGCCGGCGCCAACGGAGATGGTAATAGCGGAAGCGGCGGCACTGAGCCGACAGCCACGGCCGCGGCAGCCGGAGCACGTGAGACGGCATTGCATGCGCTTTTGCAAAGACTTCATGAAAGCCGGCAATGACATTTTAGAATCAAGGCTTAAGGACGACCATCTGTACATACATCCATGCATACACATATAAATCTGTACACATCGGTTTTGTACGTTATATATACCGTATAGTCCTACGTGCTAGTGTTGTAAATGGATTATATAATAATTGAGATTTTTATAGAGGCGATACGATTTAATTTTCCAGACCTTTTTTTTGTCACCTGTAGTAGACAAAGGTGTGAACAACACCGAACACACGCTGACATTCTTCTCCCGTGAATTTCTGGCCCAGAGCTGGTGGAAGGACTGGAAGCAGTGAGAGGTAATAACATACTGCCTATGAGATAGCGAAAGGGCTTGTAGTCTAGCGGTTACAAAAATCTCATTAGCACCTGAGGTTCAGAGTTCGACTCCCCGTGGGGGTGAATTTTCTAGGATTTAATAGCGTTGTGCTTTCAGTGGTAGGCGACGTTCCCGTCACAGCGAGGCGCCTATGGTGACTTCGTCAATCTCGAAGATTTGCCGGCTCAGTCTCTCGGAGGTGCTTATAGGGGTTGGGTTGCGTGCGTGTATTCATAGGGGTGAGTGTGCGTGCGTGTTGTGAGCGTCTGCGTCTGTACTGTGTTTCTCAGAAAAAAAAAGGTTGCCTATAAGATGAAAAATGGAGGTGTGCAGTCGTGGAGGACAGAAACTAAGTTCCATTTTCTAAAAAATAGGGTAGAAAGTGGCAGGGTGAAACGACCCGCATGATAGGGCAAGGCATATCTTGGTGAACACAAAGAATACAGAAAAACGTCCAGTTTACACCCTTGAATTATGATAAAAGTTCGATTTTTAACATTCAACTACAAAATCTAATAAAGAGAGCCATCAAACTGTCGAACCGGATAAAATTTTCCATTGTGTGGTTCCAAAGGTAATTTTATATTTTTTTAAAAAATAAAATTCTGGTTAAATCTAAAAAATTAAAACTAATTTATTTTAAATAAAAGAATATGAAACTAGTACCAACTATTTTCTGAAAATGAAACCATACTGTTATTGCTCTATTTGAATCTTATTTATTAAAAAATCATAGGCATAACTATAAGCAAATAAATACTAGAAATATAAAAATATTGGATCCGAGTAGAAATCCAATAGATAGGTTACATTTTTTAGAAAAATGATGGCACTTGTTTCGTATTTTTTTACTTTAAAATAAACTACTTATAATTTTTTTAGTTTAAACTCGATTATTTTTAATTTTTACAAAATAGTTCAGAATGGTTCTAAGTGCAGCACCATCACCTACGTTCATGATTTTTAGGCCAAACCGCCTTGCACGTTTATCACAGCATGGCGTTGCTCGCTTCCACCTGTAGCAAGCTTTCTTTTTTTCGCGGAAAGGGGGAATTTATTTTACTATTACTAATCGGAGGCTTCTTTTAAACCTCTATACGAAGCCACCTAAAATCCTAGGTAGACGATCCAAAAAATTAGAGAAATCCTAGACATTCTTACAAAAATTAGAAATATCCGGTCATCAATCCGACAAATCTAATCATAGTAGTCATCGGATCTGTTATCTTTTCTATTAAATTACCCACCTCTGCCATTATAAAAAATAGGCTAAAGTAACCCCCTAAACATGTATCTAAATTACCCACCTCTACCATTATATAATATAATCTAAAGTAACCCCTAAATATTTATCTAAATTATACACATCTGTCATTATAAAAAAATAATCTAAAGTAACCCTCTAATCTTCATGTAAATTACCCACCTATACCAAAGAATAATACAAATAACCCCTTTAAATTTGCATATAAGTCCAATTATATTATTATCAAAAGTTAAAGTAACCCATAAATCTGAACCTAAATTATATAATTATAACAAAATATTAACATGCACCATACACCAATATAAAATTCTAAATTACTATTGCTATCATTATTAATATATTTATTTATAATATTGTTTATATAAAAATACTACTACTCATGATGTGTGCCACCATATATTTATGTATGGGAAAAGAGATAAGAATACTAATTTCTATATTGTTCACATAGTTCAAACAAAGGGTTCAATTAAATATATATTAAACACATATGGAGGTGTGATGCAAAGTAAAATTAATGAACCTATTGCAACCAGATAATGATAGATATGTATCTTTCAAAATATTGTGTTAGAATATTTAATAGATGAAAGAGAGTATGAGATAGATAATTATAATTATTAGCTATAAGTCTTACTTTTATATTAATTTTAGCCCGTGTGCGAGCACGGGTTGATAGGCTAGTTGATAACTAAGGAGTATCAGTACACACCAGACTCCTAACACACTCTGGAATAGAAGAGCAACTCTTACCCAAGTACCCAACCGAATTGCTAAATGGCTAACTCATGAGCTACTTTATTCTGTTCTCTCCCCACCTTAATGAAAGACACCCGCTGCAGCTGTTGGCTTTCCTGCAGAGCGTCAGCGATGATTGGGCCACGAGCGATCTGTCAAAGCCTCCCGACCGGAGCTTAAGCAGCACCGACCAGCAATCCGTCTCCAGGATCAATACCCCGATCAGTCCATCTCGCCGCAAGCCTGATGCCCTCCAGTCATGCTGCAGCCTCGACTTCCTCTGCATCCCTGCACTGAAACATCACGCGCCAAGCTGTAAGCACAGGGGAGCCCCTGCTGTTCCTGATTATAACACCCACTGCAGCGCGCTCCAGTTTGAGAAATGAATCGGTGGAAGCCATCTCTGGTTGGAGCTGGTTGTTCGAGGAATCGGCGAAGCCTTGCAATCTCTGAACATCTTCTGCTTTCCACGATCGTCACCAGCTACCGGCTGTTGTCGGATTTGTAACAGTGACTGCATATAGCGATTCAGAAATAGAACAGAGCCAGTGATTCGAGATCTGATCACCTGCTTGCAGGCAACACACTATTTCTAACACTCCAACATCTCCATATCAGCATGAGAAAATTGGTGCATATATCAATCGAATACCTGTCCAGCAAGAGGAGCAGCCAGTCAGGTCGAGAAGTAATTAGGTGTTCTTTATCAGGTATAGTATAGTGCTCCCTACAGGCATGGTGAAGAGCCCAGGCGTGAGGGCAGGACACCATAGCATGAAAAAAATCTTACCCCTTCTGATGGACGGTTGGATCTTCTCTATACTACATACTACCAAGTGGTAGTATTGTGCGCCGTAAAAGAGCTCGAAAACAATTCTCCATTATGGAACAAGCCTTCTATATCGAAGTGTATCAGCATATATAGAAACTGTTGCTGGAACAATAATTCAAAGGCTGCCCTTTCTATTAAGTTTACACCCACTAAAAGGTGTTGTACATAAGTGCACACTGAAAATGGCAGTATTACACACTTGACTTCAAGTGAAAAATGGAGAAAGACCAAACTTCCGGTTAACAAAAAAAAACTGAGTGACTTCCATGAATTGATTTATGTCTCCATGTGAATTTATCATTAGAACTGTAATCCATCTAAATTTATTAAGGTTAAATATTTGGAAGAGCTTAATTTCACAAACAGTCTCTATGGATCTGCTGGAACGTTTAGAGCTTATAAAAAGACAGAGATAGAATCGTTAACTATTGTTTATTGACAGTATTTCATTCGAAATGCCAATAGAGTGGTAGGCCCAATCAGTCCCTATCGAAGCATTTAAAACATACAAAAGATAATGCAAAAATACTACACAATAAACTCAAAATTTACTAATAGCTTTGACTTTAGTATATACATGATCTAGAATCGGGAAAGTACACATGAAATTTCTCTAGCAAGGTTCCAAAGGGGTTACCAATTATTGTTCCAGTTAGCCTTTCGTTGAAAGGAACAGATCAAAGTCAAAGAGATGAGGCCGAATCGCGGCACATCTTTCTTATAGCTAGCCTTTCATTTAGTTTACACCCACCATCATTCAGACCCGGCCAATACTCGGTCTCCATTAGTAAGAAAAAATTTTCACTTGGGCACCCTGAGCATTAGAATTCAGTCCAAATAACAAAGAAGAGAAGAACTATCCCAACACAGAAGCAAATTGCATTGTCACATGCTCATCAGTTCCAAGTCAATCCAGAAGTTATTTTACAAACCATAAGTTGTACAACTATGAACAAACAATTTTCAAGATGAGATGACATGAGCATGATATTATTTCTCAGTGTTCCTTTCTTCAGTAAACATCTAACATACATGTCTTCAAGCATAGCTCTCCAAGCATTCATTTAGTCTTCTTCAGAAAGGTCTACCAATGTGCTAAATCATGTTCCCGGTTTTAGCATTTTTCGCGATCCATTTATTTGCAGTGTACTGTCTGCATGTAGCTGATAGAGAAACTACACTATTGGAGTAGAGTGCTGACACACTCATGCGGATTTCGCGAAGCCAATCCTGTCCTTGCCAAAGTCGAACACTGTGTGGTAAGCTCCCATGAAGACATCCCCAAGAATCCTGCAATGGTTCATGCAAGTTCTCAGACTGTGATGGGGAAGAAGGAAAAAAAATATCAAGGTACGACGCATTTTATGTTTCACACCAGAGAGGACCACGTGGGGGTGGTATGTCGAATGCCATGAACCCACTGATGCAGACAGTTTGCCCTCCTTGATCTAGCTTCACAATGTACTGAACACAAGTTTCACAAAGTTTGAGAATGTACACATTTGCAGTGATGATTGTGTAATAGAATAAAAATTAGAAGTGAAGTTCACAGTTTTTTTTTCAAATCAAGTAGAATATCAGAACTATATAGTCAATTGCATTGCCTCTACCAGGCATTTCTGGGTTCCAAATATCAACAACTAATCATATGCACTTATAAATTGGCGCCTTCAAATGTTCAGTTATGAACTGCGCCAACACTTAATCCTTCATAATCTAGGACTCAATTTGATTAATTATCACTAATAGCAACATATGCTGAAAAAAAGGGCTACTTTGCTGTACTAGGTAATGAACAAAAATTGGTTAGTATAGTTGAAGAATGAGCTATGGGCTACTAGAAAACACCTGCTCTGGTGTTAGGGTGAAGGTCTTGTTTGCAATAGTGAACGCAAGATTTGGCATCTTTGATATCTGATGGCAGCTGACCGTTGATTCGCCGTTGGGGCTTGGTAGACGCTCACATAGCTGGAACACAAGGCAGACACTGTCACCAATTATATATATAATTCGTAACGATAAAAGAAACATCCAGAGTAAACCATAAATTTTGTAACCTGGTTAGCATATTGCAATATCATTTCCTTTGTTTTGTTTTCACGGAGCTGATTCTCTATCCACACAACAGCCATCTGACAGGCAGAGCACATAACATCTGAGCCCAGGTTTTCTTTCCCAACAACAGATTCAATTCCTTCACTGCATGAAGTTGAGTCATAATTCATCAGACCATGAAAAGAGGAATATACAGTAAAACAGAAAAAAAGGCAATTTGACACATACTACAATGGCCTGGCATAAATGGACTCACCTGACAGAGTGAATACCATCAAACATGCACAGACCAATCTGGCTGCAAACTTTCTGTGGATTTGTCTGCAGAGGCAAAGCATTTACCAAATTAAATTACTAGATTTCAAAATTAAATTACTAACGAAATTTCGTCTATGGTTCAAAGACTGAACAAAAGCAGGGAAATGCAGAAACTAGCAAACCTGTGCTATGAGCAAGTTGAGGATCATCTCTCCATACTGGCTCACCACTTCTTTGCACTCCGTGCTGATAATTCCCTCAGCCTCAATTGCATGGTTCACTTGAGCAACTATAGCCTGTACATGAGATTCAAGAATTTAGTCATTCCTTATCAAAGGTTGTCCATTCTACCTAGGGACCTTATCCAGTTCTGTACAGAACTACAGACACCAACCAGAGAAAACCTAGTACCTAGTCATACCGATGCTACATAGTTTAGCATCTACATAAATTCTAGTGATGCTCATAATCTATCGGTCAGTAAATCCAGCTCAGCTTAAAATTTGTAAGCCCGGTGCCCATGATCATGCAAATACAGAGAAATCAGGATTATCAGTATGAGGATACATACTGTAGGACCAGCCAACAAAGAAGTCCCAGAGTCGGCAATAGCGGCACAGCCTTTTGCACAGAAGCCAGTTGAGTGACCATCAATGAGGAGATCCCCCATGTTGAACTGCCAGTAACCTTTGCGGGAAACAGGAACATAGGTGTGGTTCCCCTTGAAGTGTTTAGGGTCCACGCCGCCAAAGACAAGCTCGCCACCGGAAGATGCATCAGGGTTTCGGTTGAGCCAGAAGGAGAAGACATTCTCCTTAAGAAGTTTCTGCTCCTTCATGCTCTGCCTGTTGTTGCACATAGAAGAAAATGGTATACAATTCAGGTGGCAAACCGGCAATCCAAGCTTTATATCAGTGAGTTAACAGCTGGAAGACATACCAAATGGGAGGAGCTTTGCCGACAGAGATTTCACGGTATCCAAGACCAAGAATGCCATCAAACTTCCCAAGGATGAATGAGATGCTGGGTTCGCGAGTAGTCTCAATGAACTTCTGAAATTGGGAGAAATAAGTTGCAGCATTAGAGATACAGTTTGCATGTGAATGTTAACACGGGCAATTACACTGAAAAAAAAAACAATTTACCTGGCTTTTAACAACAAGGTCTCCAACCAGCACGTTATCCTTGCTGAAGAATCCAACAATTGATCCAGAGCCATAGGTAATTTTGCAAGTCTCCCCTGAATAATTTGATGAAAAAAATACGTAGTGCAGATATTCAGCAATCATCTTTGGATGGTGTGAGGAGAAAGTTGTAACATTAAAAAAGGTCAGGCCATGTACCATCAGCCTTGTAAGTGCTAGACTTGCCGGACTTGTATCTGTGGTGGAAGTAGCATGCTATCTGCAATGGCACATGGCAGTCAAATTAAACATCTCTCTGATTATCAGTCGTTCTATCACAGTGAGACTAAAGCTTGGAATCACAAAATCAACAAACAACTAGGGAAATGGAAACGTTTTTTAAATATATGCCCAAGAATGAGCGCACCGAGAAGTAGCATTTGGAGGAGGGGACCCAGAGGTTGGAGCTCCCGGTGTCGAAGATGACGGTGAAGTTCTGCGGCGGCGTGCCGATGCCGATGACCCCGAAGTACTGGGTGTTGAGGTAGTCGATGAGAGGGACGTCGCCACCGCCGGCGGCCCTGGGGCGGCGGCTGTCGTGCTGCCTGTCTACCTTCGCCGCGGCCAGCGCCTCGCGGTCGAGCTTGTTCTTGTTGAGGCTGACCCTGAGAAGCCCGTCAGGGGTGGAAGCACGGAGCAGCGAGGCGCACGACAGAGCCCACAAGCAGGCAGTCGCCAGCAAGAGCTGCCTGCACCTCATCATCCCAGAGACCCAATATCACCTGAGGAGAATTTGTGTTAGCACGGATTATGATAAGGCTGCTCAGCAAACTCTAAAGTCAACCAATGCAGAAGCTGGTATTCAGTAAAGTTTCAGCAAAGCAGAGCTCAACTGGAAATCAAGACCCCAACAGAAACATACTAGGAAACCTACAGATTCGGTACAGCTACAATGAATCTATCTATCTATCTAAAACAGGCAGTGACACACTCCGTATCAATGAAGAATAGCACACCCCGCATCTGTACTAAGGCTGAAATGTTTCTCTGCCGAAGCCCAAGCAACCGGGAACAGGATAGGATAGCCAATCAATCAAGGTAAAACTCCACAAACAAGGTTCGGCATCAGAGGATATTAGCACAGACAGTCACCAAAACCACGCGAGCTGAACAATCGTACTACATCCTAGAAACGGCATTCATTCAGACACAGACCTACCAGGCAAAAGACGGAGAAGTGTTGGCAGAGTGGTAGAGCTCAGTCAGGCAAAAGTGAAGTCAACGGTAGGCGCTTCGAGCAAGAGGGACGGTGCAGCTACCTTTGCTTGCTTCCAAGACGAAGCAGAAGGACGGTGGCGAAGTCAAGGAGGAGGAGGGGGGGTTGAAGAAGAGGGAGGAAGCGTGGACGCGCGGGCGACAGATACAATAGAGAACCAACCAATGACGTCACAGAATGTGGCGAGGCGACTGGCACCTCCCGTCCCCCGCCTGCGGGTGGGCCCCCTGGCAGTGCCTGGCCCACGTGTCGGTGGCAGAGGGCGCTGGAGGTTGGTTCTGGGTGTCGGATATGTCAGAACTGGAGTGGATGAAGCGAGTTGAAGAAGGCGAAAGGGTCGGGGTGGGTGACGACGGCGTGGCGTGTTCCACGCCGGGAGATATTTCTTTACCGCCGCCCAGATCCTCTGTCAACTCTCTCCAAGGAAGAAGATGGTGGCCTGGACCAATGGAGAAGAAGGAGAGATTCTCCGCCGTTTTGTTTTTTTCTTTTTATACTTTGCGCCCGCTTGTTTCTTGTGGGCCTTTCTTTCCGACGACGTGGGACGGGGCCCACCAAACGGCGGAGAGCGCCTGGCCCAACTTCCCCTTCCACTATTTTGTCAATAATGCGTGGATGCAACTAAATTGCTTATACTACTTTAGAGAGTTGCGACTTATGAGCTGCAGCAATATCTTATATAGGATCATCGATAGGCATTCGTCTCTACATCTCTACAGTATATCCTACGGCGTTACTGGCGTGCACCAATACGCAACTTCGACCACTACATTTTTACTTAGATCCTACGAATATACGAGGTTTCAAAGTGTTTTTAAGACTAAATATTTTAAATTCTACTGATAGTTTCGAAAGGTATAGCATACCAAGATCAAGCGTCCAAAGCATATCAACAAATCTGGTATACCAATAGAGGGGGAAAGAGAACACAGGACAAAACAGTTCAGAGTCATCAAAAGAGAAATCAAGCAAAAAAACACGGGGGCAAAGGAGGAATCTAGTAACGAAGATGGGCGAGAGCTTATCTTTGAAAACTTGTATGCATTCAAGAATCTCAAACACAAAACTGCAGCTGCAGATCACCAGTTCCAATAATTTCTTCGCCAAGACAGTGGAGACCATTAACCATCCCTACTGACAGTCACAGATGCTCAAACCTGAAAACCGTGAAACAATCACAGGGCACCATGGATCTGAAATTTGGAACCTTGATTAGCATAGATGTTCTATATATAGTACATAAAGTCATAAGCTTAACACAAGCAGCCCAGCAGGGCCGTAAGCTGTAGCTATGATCTGCACTGTATATTTGTTCAGTACAACAACTGATAACACAGCTTCAACTCTTGAAGCGCTATGTCTAGGTGGGCGTCATGCCCAGATCACCGTCTCCAAAGAGACCTGCCACTATGGCGCCAACATCTTCTAACCCTACACCGATGTATAGCGGGTTCCTCTTTGCAGAACTTTCCGCTGAAACATCGCTCCTCAGCCGCACATTGGGCCCTAGGCCGCACTTCCCCAGGCACTTGCAGCCTACGACCGCACCTCCAGTGCCCACTGTCTTCTCAAACTCCTGCAGAAGAGCAAGCGCGCCTGATTTCTTGCACTTGCCACCCATGCAGACCTCGATTCTGTTGGTTGTGGATGTCTCAGCTACTGCAACGCTGTTGTTGCTGGTGACTTGCATTGCGGTTGCAGGCTCTGATGCTTGAGATGGCTCCGGTGGCAAAGATGGTGGAATTTGAGGAACTATGATGGGGAAAACCGTGCTTGGAGATGGCATTTGGGGTGCAGTGACTGTAGCGCAGCGGCTCATCCTGACAACCTCCCCCTCGCATTTGCTGTCGCTGGATTCTGATGAGCATGAGGAATCGTCTTCATCCCTGCAGCCATTAAGTGCGGCCATGGCCATCTTCTTTGCTTCCTTCTCCATCTTCATGGCCTTCTTCGCAGCCTTCTTCTGTTCCTTCTCCATCTTCTTCATGGCTTTCATTTGTTCCTTCTCCATTTTCTTCATAGCCTTCATTGCAGCCTTCCCGCACTCCATCCCCGAAACAGTCGAGATGCCGGATGCAACAGCTTCGGGAACTGCTGCCGTGATCACCATGCCCTGCCCAACGTTCATGGTTGGCTCCTCCTCGCAATCACTCTCACTTGATTCAGAGGAGGACTCATCTTCGCAGTTCATCATGGCAGCAGCTGTGGCAGCCTTTTTTGCTTCCTTCTCCTGTTTCTTCAGTGCTTTCATGGCAGCCTTCTCCTCTTTCTGGGCCTTCTTCATCTTGTATTCCTCTTCCTTCATCTGGTTCAGCTCCTGCAGCAGAAGATCCGTGGCTTCCTGCGTTCCCAATTGGCAAATCAGAATTTCAATTAGACTTCCATTCAACACAAATACGCAATACAATACTAGCAACTACCTAATTACCACTCTAGCATGTTAAATCCAAAAATTATGCACTGCTATTTTTTTTTACAGAACCGTTCAGTTACCACCAAGAACTAAAATTAGTTGGTAAACGGAGCGACCGTCATTCCAATAAAGTATAAACCCACCCGAATTCTTCGACATGAACCAATTAGCTAGCAAGCAATTGCGATTCTACACCCAATTCCCAAACACGACATCAAACAAGACCAAAAGGCGAGGAAAGGGGGAGGGAAGGGAGGTAAAGGGCTCACCGAGAGGACTTTCTCCTTGGCCGCGTGCCCCGCGACGAGCCCCATGGCCCGGAGCCTGACCAGGTCCTTGGCCACCGCCTCCACCGCCTTCCTCCGCGGGACCGCGGCCTCGTAGTAGCTGAGGTGGCCCTCCTCCGCGAACCCCCCGCCCCCGACGCAGGCCACTCTGGCCGGCGCCCTCCCCGTCCTCCTCCCCCTCTCGGCCGCCGGGGACGCTGACGGCAGGGAGCGCCGGAGCGTGGCGCCGGCGAGCTCCATGTCGTCACGTCACGTCGGCGAGAGAGAGAGAGACAGACCTCGCTGCCTGCCCGCCTCCGCACGCGACAGTTTTTGTTTTCCCTTCCCTCTTCGCCTGGTTGGTTGGCGACGGCGCGACGCTTCTACGCGTCTCGCTGTGGGAGTGTGATTTGACCGTTATGCCCTTGGTGGGATGCGTGGCGCGCCGGGAGTGGCTGGCGACAGCCGCTGCCTCGCGCGTGCGCGCTCGTGCCGCTGGAAGATCCTGGCGGTCGGGCGCCGTGGCGCGGGAATGGACGGCCGGGATGCGTCACACGTCAGCGAACACGTGGTAGGTCCGGCGTGGCGCCTCGGTGGATCCTGCCTACCGTAGACCAGGGGGGATTTTGGGGAGAGATTTTCAGAACCGATTCGGACTTCCGGAGTCGATTCCGATTCAAGAGCGAATGTAACCGCATGCTGCCGCCCTTCCTCTCTGAGTTTTCACAGAAAAGAAGTTTTTCATTTGGAAGGCGCTCCTCATCTTCTCTAGGGTTTCACTTAAATTCAGGATCTTTGTGGAAGTAGTTTCACTTCGTCAGACGCATGGCGCCGGGATTGCGACTGACTTTGCTACCAGGTCTACCTTGCTGAGTAGATTCTTATGTTCTTGGAATGGCTGAGGGCTACGCTTTTCTCCAAATGGAGTGAATCCAAAGCACCAAGGTGAGGGCGTATCAAAATCATCATCCGCCTCTCTGTTATTAACTTATTATGCTACGAGTACAATGCTACATTCAGTATATGTTACACTGAATATCTGTATTCATATCAGCGACTTGGGGCATGATTGCTGCATTTACATTTTTCACACTGCTATTTCTGTAATCTTTCTTTCCTGCATAGCTTAGCTACGCGGGAGTTACATCTATAAATCTTTGCCTTATGTCTACTATTTCATCAGGACCTGGACAACAAAGAACCGGCGTCTGAACTTTGTTAGGCTGCCAGGCAGGCCTGCTCGGCAGCCACAGATTCAGCATCACTTCCGCCTGACCCTTGCCGTGCGCTACGACGGTGCTGCTGAATGCAACGCGACGAGGGACGCGTACGCCCCGCCCTCGACGTTGACCAAGGTGTCGTGCCTCCCCTTCTCGATGATCATGCCGTTCCTCACCACCGCGATCACGTCGGCGCCCTGTATCGTGGACAGGCGGTGCGCCACGATGACGGTTGTTCTGCTCACCGTCACCCTGTCCAGAGCGTCCTGCACCACCCGTTCGGACTCCGCGTCGAGCGCGCTCGTCGCCTCGTCGAGGAGGAGGATCTTGGGGTCCTTCACGATGGCACGAGCGATGGCGACGCGCTGCTTCTGCCCGCCGGATAGCTGAGCCCCACGCTCCCCGACCATCGTGTCGTATCCCTGCAATTTTTTTTTTCAGGTAACAACTGATCTCTATAACAAACGTGTTTGGCGCATCACTTAAGTTCTTCAGAGTAGGCAGCATGTAGTAATACAGTTGAGGCATTACCTGATGCAATGAACTGATGAACTTGTGAGCATTTGCCAGTCGTGCAGCAGCCACAACATCCGATTCTGTCGCTTCCCCTTCCTTCCCGTAGGCGATGTTTGCCCGGATCGTGTCGTTGAACAGAGATGGTTCTTGACTCACCAGCCCCATCTGTTGCCTCAGCCACCTCAGCTGGAACTTCTGTATGTCCACTCCATCCAGGAGTATGTGGCCTGCATCGGGATCATAGAACCTCTGCAGCAACGCTATTGCTGTTGATTTGCCACTGCCACTCTCTCCAACAAGCGCAACAGTCTGACAGATAAGATACGGAGTGCAAACAGTTAGTTAGGTTCAGGTTCAGAAACTTATACGCTGTCTGCTGATAGGTTGGAACCAGGTATAACTAGGGATGCAAGTTATATATAGTTTGGGTTATTGAGTCGACCCAAAAAGTTGATAAAATGAACTAGAATGGCATTATGCGTAAATAATTTGGCAGGAGAAATGAACTGAAAAAACACTATTGGGTACCCACTTGCATCCTTAAGTATAACAATGTAAACTTGGAGGTATTAGGATGTTTAGTACCTTCCCAGATTGAATTGTCAGGCACAGGTCTTGGAAAATCTGAACATCAGGCCGTGTGGGATATCTGAATCTCACATGCTGAAATTCGATGTCACCACTTAGTGGCTCTAGGGTTACCCCAGCGTCATCACTTGGGTCAATCCTTGATTTTCGGTCTATGATGGTAAATATAGAAGATATGGCTGATTTTGCTTTGGAAGAATCTGATGTGAGGGTGCTCGTGTGCGACACCCCAATTGCTGCCATACTGAGAGCAAGAAATACCTGCATTCAGATGCCCAAGTTTACATTTCAGTGTCATGGTAAAAACATAAATATATCATTTTTAAATGCTTCATGATATTAAAATCCACTTATTTGTGAAAGTTGACTCTGTAAATATCTCATAATTAACATGATACCTACCATGAAAACTTTGGGAAAAGTTGTTTTTCCATCCTCGACAAGCCGTGCGCCAGCATAGAAGCTGGCTGCGTAGACTCCAAACAGCAAGAATATGGAAACCCCAAAGCCAATACCATTTATTATTCCTGTCCTGATCCCTGCTCTTAAGGGTCCTTTGCATTTTTTCTTGTATAAATCCGTCAACTTTTCTTCAGCTGAAAATGACGCCACTGTCCTTATGCTGCTCACTGCATCATTTGCTACTTGGCTTGCCTCCTCATACATCAACTAAAAATCATAACTTACAGTCGGTGAATTGATCGATAACATGAATAGATAATGGATTGGCTGGAAACAACACATGTGGTAGATTCATCATACCTTTGCATCTGCACTGAATCCCTGAATAAACTTCATCTGGATCCATCCGTTGAGGCCAATTAGCGGTATCAAGGCCAATATGATAAGTGATAGCTCCCAGTTCGATATGAAAGCAATTACCAAACCGGCAACTAAAGTTGCTGAATTCTGCACTGCCAGCTGAAGCGCATCACCCACAAGCCCCCGAACTTTTGCAGCATCCGCCGATAACCTTGCCCCAATTGCTCCACTTGAGTTCTCTGGGTAATCAAACCATTCGATCTCCATATTGACCACCTTTTCGAA
This sequence comes from Panicum miliaceum, assembly GCA_032594955.1. Taxonomy (NCBI): domain Eukaryota; kingdom Viridiplantae; phylum Streptophyta; class Magnoliopsida; order Poales; family Poaceae; genus Panicum; species Panicum miliaceum. Next base: position 6,916,609 of record CM064058.1, on the reverse strand, counting down.
AGTCATCAGTCTGATCCTTCTGATCAACTTGCACCCAGCCACTGAAAAAAGGTATGAGCCAAGAGGAAGTGACAAGAAGTACACTGCACCGAATACCAAGAACATAGATGACCAAAACTCGGCATCCTTCCTAAGAACACGCGGTGGCTCATAGAATGCTTTGAGCACATTTGATAGGAGTATCGCAAATATCGGGAAGATCACTCCACTGACAGCAGAAGCAATAGAACCAAGAATAAGCACTGGGATTTCCGGTTTGTTAAGTGATGCGAGGCGGCTGAGAGTCACTTCCTTCTCAATTTCTTCATCTACATTCTTTGATGATCTGTCCTGGACGTCGATTTCAAGAGGTACGCTGAATGATACTGATAACGAATGATTTCTGCTGTTGTTCTGAGGTGACCTTATGGTAGCTGACTGATTTGTTGGCGTCTGTTTGCCTGCACAAATCCCGGAATCACCCTTCCTGATTGACTTGTTCTGGTAGTTTGCTCCCTCGGAAGCATGACTTGCTTCCTGTAGGCATATCAACTGGCTGTAAGCTCCCTCTGGATCTCTTACAAGCTCATGGTGTGAACCTGGTCAAGTGTGACATCTTTAAGGAACTAAGCATTTATTAACAAAAAGATATGGTGGGAGCAGTGCATCTGGTTTTGATCACAGGTATTTCAGTAAAAAAATGCACCTTTTTCAACTACTGATCCTCGATGAATGACGGTGATGGTATCAGCATTCCTGACAGTACTCAAACGGTGCGCAACTATTACAGTTGTCCGGTTTGTCATAACCCTGTCAAGAGCCTCTTGCACAATCCTTTCAGATTCAGTGTCCAAAGCGCTTGTTGCTTCATCCAATAGCAGAATTCTTGGATTTTTGAGAATTGCTCTCGCAATGGCAATTCTTTGCTTCTGACCACCTGAAAGTTGTGTTCCATGTTCACCAACTGAAGTAGATAAACCCTGAAAAATGCCAAAACATCAAGAAATGCAAATGTTCAGCTATTCTATCTTATATAGATCTGTCCAATTCTGCACATTACTAATGGTATGTCTTATTATTATTATTCATCAGTGATGAAATTTGCAAATTTGTAGGATAAGCGGCCTTCTGACCTGGGGCATTTTATCTATGAATTTGGAGGCATTGGCAAGCTCAGCTGCAGCTCTGATTTCCTCATCTGTCGCATCATCCTTGCCATAAGCTATGTTGTCTCTTATGCTAGCATCAAACAGGACTGGCTCTTGACTCACGAGGCCGATTTTACTTCTGATCCACCTTAACTGAAACTCCTTGAGGTTCAAACCATCTATCAGAACTTCACCAAGCTGAGGGTCGTAGAACCTCTCGATCAAGCTGATGACTGTCGATTTGCCACTACCACTCTGGCCAACGAGTGCGACAGTTGTGCCGCTCTGTATGGCAAGGGAGAAACCTCTGAAGATCTGCTCGTCAGGCCTTGTTGGGTATGAAAAATAAACTTCCCTGAACTCAATGTCGCCCTGAATGTCGTCCAGCTTCCTACCTGTTATGCTGTACGCATCGATCTCTGGCTCCCTGTTGATTGTTTCGAGCATCTTGTATGCCACGGCCTGCCCAGCCGCAAACGCTTTCATGCTCGGTGATGCCTGACCCAGAGCTCTGGTGATTGCAACAGGGAAGTGTCAGCTTTCTGGATTAACTTAATAGTTCTGTTGGTTGTTTTGACCCAAGAACTCCATGTGCAGTCAGTAGTATTTTGATTTTGATGAACAGAAAGCATGCTGAAAGTGCAGTAGATGAATCACTGAACAATATAAATTTAAGACAACTGTAATTTATTTGATGTACTACATGATATGAACTGTGTCATCAGAAAAGCTGATAGGAAAGTGTATGGATAGATCTTTCTCAACAGGAAAGTTCATGGTAATTCAATTGCCATGAATCATTTATAGTTGCGTAACAACACAATTCGGTTTGTACCGAACTTGCTGAATATGGTTGGTTAGTTGCTTCTAACTGAATGAAGAATGAACCGTACGTGCACAGTTGGTCTAGCTTTATCTGTTTGCTCACGGAATCAAGTGCTTATCACTGTCAAACAACAGCTAATTTGGAACTTTGAGTGCCCTGACATGTCCTTGTCAGTGTAAAATCCAAATGGATGGTTTTATCATATACAGAAAAGGGCAAAATCCAGATAGATGCCTGTATCACTATATTATATATAGAGAAAGCAACATCAACACATTTTTTGGGTAGTCTTTTCATTCCTGAAACGTTCCATCCTTTTCTAGCAGATAAGACTATTAGTCACACACTGTGAGCGAGTTTGTCGGAAATGTGACAATGAAAAAAAAACTTACAGTGAGCCAGTGAGCACTGCAAAGATGACATTCATGACTTGTGCGCCGGTGTAGCCCTTCTCCAGGATGAGCTTGGCGCCGTACCAAATCCCCAGGGAGTAGCCGCAGAAGAGGAGCACCATAACGATGCCCATGCCGACGCCGGCGGCGAGTCCTTCCCTGACGCCAGAGCTGTACGCTCTCTTGAGCGACTTGCTGTACTTCTCCACCGCCCGCTTCTCGCCGGTGAAGGACGCGACCTGCGGGTGCGTTCCATGGCCGTGTCGGTGTTCAGGCACTCATCGGACCGACATGATCGGTGCTGGAATGAAGGAGGCCTCGCTTACTGTTCTGATGGAGCCGATGGTCTGCTCGACAACGACGGCGGCCTCCGCGTAGGCGGCCTGGCCGAGGGAGGCCATCCTGGCGACGACGCTGGACATGACGGCGCCGGCGAGCACCAGCGGCGGGATGGTGGCGAGCATGACGAGCGTGAGGAGCCAGCCCTGCGCGAAGGCCACGGAGAAGCCGCCGACGAAGGTGACGAGCAGCTGGATGAACTTGCCGACCTTCTCGCCCATGGCGTCCTGGATGAGCACCGTGTCGCCGGACATCCGGCCCACGACCTCGCCGGTGTTGGTGTGCTGGTCGAAGAAGGCGATCTCCTGGCGCAGGATGGTCCGGAGGTACAGATTCCGTATCCGCGCCGCCTGCCGCTCGCCGGTGATCATCCAGCACGCCACCTCTGGGCGAGGCACCAGCATCGCCGAGCTTGGAAAATCAGTGGAAAGTATTCACGGAGGCGCTCAGTGTCGGTGGGGTGTCGGTGGCGAGCACTTACGCACGAACGAGGCGGCGGCGGAGGCGACGGCGAGGTAGACGAACTCGAGCGACACCCCGGAGACGCGGCCCACGACGTCGCGGGTGGCGGCGGCGCCGCCGAAGGCGTCGATGAGGCGGCCGAAGAGGACGGTCATGAGCGGCAGGGCCGCGCCGTTGGCGACGGCGCCGAGCGCGCCCAGGGACATGAGCGCCGCGTCCGCGCCGTCCGCGAACGCGAACAGCCTGAAGAACGGCACGCTGACGCCGGCGCCGCTCGGGCCAGCCTTCCCGCCGCGGCCGGCGCCGGCGCCGACGGCCGACGACGACGGCGCATCGAGCTGGAACGCCCTGCTGGACTCCGACATGCCGCTCGATCAAACAAGGATCTCCCTAGTTCCTACAGGGTCTATGCGTATACGCACGCGTCCAGCTCATGGAACAGAGACATTGCCGAGCTCGCAAAAGGATCAGAATCAGATAAAGACGCGGCAAAGCAAGGACAATCTACGAGCCCAGAGCAGGAGACAGAGGAAAGGGTCCAGCTCATGGAACAGAGACATAAGCTTTCACGAAATGAAGAAGGGAGCCGGGGAAGGAGACGCGGAAGGAGACAGCGTTAAAGGAGCGCCTCCGCCGCCGGACACTGCCATGGACACGGACGGCTAACGGACAGCAGCAGCAAGTGAAGGAGTGAACGGAAGGAGAGAGAGGGTTGTTTCCGTACGTGTGGTGGGGGGATGGAGTGGAGACGAAGACGGTGGGCTGACGAGACGGGTCGGGGGGCGGTATTAATGGCGGCTTACCGTGGCAGATGAGCGAGCTTAGCTGCCTGTGGCTGCCCATGCACTGATTCTTCAACCGCCCAACCAGTGGCTGTTGAGACTGAGACTGAGACGATGGACAATTTTTTTTGGACGTGTGGTTGTAGTAGATCTGTTGAGGTGGCCATGTCTCTGAACACCCCTGTGCCAAGGCCTCGTCTTTGAGCTCGAGTTTTACCAAATTTCACAAGGATAGTCCCGGGCGGACATGTACATGAATTCAGGCCGGCCAGTGTCCTCCAGTTGTCCCCGCGTGAGAATGTTGGCGTGTGGACGTGACGAAGCCGTGCAAGTCTTCTTCTTCTTCTTGGACATGTACTCCCTGTGTCTGTGTGGCTGTACCCACGAACGCACGTACGGTTGCGTTCATCCGGCTGCCAAGGGTGTGGTGCGGCGAGCGTGAGCAGTGAGACGAGAGGTGACGGGAGGTTACCTCCGGCTTTGGTCTCTTGCTCCAATGGTCAAAGCACCCGTGGACCCCTGTCTGTCCGATTCCGATCCCCGGGCGCCACACGATCGACCTCACCTCACCCTCGCACGGCCACGCCGCGCCAGCACCACCAGTCAAAGCACGCCTCAGCATCGGCAGATGCAACAGAGCAGGAGCAAGCGACGCTGCAAGTAGCGGTGATGGCTAGCTATAGCTGGACACGGGATTATATAGGGCATCTCCTTTTTTTTTCTCCGGCTGACTGCTCCTAACCACCTCGATCAGGGCAAAGATGAAGACTGATGATGGATGAGGGCACACAAAAGATCTGGCCTGGCCTCATCGAATGGTCCTGCCGCTTTGCACTTTCTGGACCACCGGTGTACCTCAACCACTGCCGCCGGCGCTTCCTCCTTCAGCGGCGTCTGTCTGCCCTTGAATCTACCACTGGTGGGGAATTTAAAGCCAAAACAAGCTAAAATCCTGTACGCGATGAGTAAAACTCTTGGCACCCCCTCTTCGTGGTCATCGAGAAGCCGGGCGAATATCTGAATTGAGTTCCTTGCTCTGAATATGAAAACAGAAAAGTAGCAGGTAGCATAAAAACAACCTCATCTATAATATGCATATAGTTGCAATGATCGATGCACCTTGAACCTCTGTTCTCCCTTTCCTGATTTTACTCGACAAAGATTGCGCATCTTTTGCTAGATAACACAGGTACGCACGGCTCCAGGCCACTACCACACGTCCTTTTGCTACACCTGGAATCCTGGGTGGTAGCAGGAATGCCTACTCCTGATTGGCACCCCAGTAGGTTTGCTTTCAGACTTCTGCTTGTTCAATCAGCGCTCTGCACACTGTTTGGTGCACGCAGCTGCTAACCTATCTTTCACTGAAATGGTAATCCATCCTCTTGCACGCGGGAGGGATGTGGATAAATGCGCCGTCTGTTGAACGGTTAGCAAGCTAGCAAACGATGGCTGCCATCCGGGCGGGCTGTCGACGTTGCAATTATTGGGGCCGCCAGCTCGAAATCTGAAGCAGGGACTGGACCGGACCATGCCCTCCCAGCTAATTCAGAATTCATTCTGGATCACATTAAGGCTGGGGTACTATACTGTACACCGAGATGGATTAGCCAACAGCGACGATAACGCGTCCTGATAAAAGGATGCCAACAAGCAAGGAAAGCGATACATACATACATACATATATGTTCTTCTTCCTTTTCTTTCTTTCTTTCTTTCTTTTTTGGTTTTCAGGAATCGGGAGTAATGCAAGAAGATGGCAAATGCATGATGGTGTATGTGCATGTCTCCATGCTGCCTGAAAGGAATTACAAATTGAACAGCGTAATATCTCTGAACTCTGAAGTGAAGTGTACACTACAGATAAGGTCTGAACTCTGATGGACACTGACAGTGAAGTAGTTTCTCCTCGCTGAGGATTGATGTGATGAGCATCTGTGATCCTCATAGCTTAGCTGCAGTACGTACTCTACAACCTCCTTTTGCAAAGAGGGGTCGACAGCGACATGATGTCGTTTTGACTTGCTCGCTCTCTCGCGCGGCCGTGCGTGCATGGCATGGCATGGAATGCATGTCTGCATTATTGGTGGTCCGCGCGGCTATCTTAGAGCAGGCAGCTGATGCATGGCGCAGCAAGAAAGGAGATGCATGCGGTGGCCGCCATGTGACCAGACCGAATCCACTACATGCATATACGCTGCAGCCGCAGCCGCACCAGCTGCTCGCGTGCACGACGTGTCTGTAATGTAAACAACTTGGAGCGAGTCAAAAAGTGTGCCTGCGGCTTCAGAAACGGCGCGGGAATCTTGTTTAGTTGCCTGCCTCAAGTGTCATCGATCAGGGCTAAGCTAAGCACAACAGAGTATTGGAGGCGACTAGTTAGTATAGCATCCCTCCTGCAGCAAAGTTTGGGACCTCGGACCCTGACAAGGACCAGACGCCTCTCAGGACCGCCGCCGCCGCCGCCGCGATGCGTTCCGGACACGATCTTCGCTAGTGTCGCGCCAAGTCCAGCCGGTGATTGCGCCCATGCCTCCGCGCCAGTTCCAGCTCCAGAAGCTTCTGATGGCCACCAGTACTGGCGGCGCGTCCACTGCGAGCGGCACGGGGACACTCCTCGCCGGAAGCCAGGGCAGCAGATGCAGCACTTCCACGAACACTCTGGCTGCCGCGCGAGACTGGCGAGGAAGATGCTCTTGAGGGTTGAGATGCTCCTAATCTGGACCGTACAGAACGGATCCGACGGCTTGCAGGCACCCAGGGGTGGACGGTATTTCAAATACCGTCCACCCTTGGGGTCCTACCAGGCCACGGCGCGCCGGAGCGGCGCCGAGTTCAGACCGTCCCTGGCTTCCAACCCCCTTCCTCGTAGCCGTAGGCATCTATGAGCGTAGCCAGCTTGCATCTTACCGGCGCTAGTGCGATGGCTGGCCTGGAGGCGAAAGAGACCGACAGGTGTGTGCCGGTCGCGCGGCGGGTGGCAGGCATGGCGCGCGCACAAAGCGCAGGCAAGACGTCGGCGGCTGGCTCCTCCGCGTCACTCAATCCCATGCCCCGCCGGCCCGCCTGAGAGAGTAGTAGCCACCAGGCAACCATCCTTAGGCACTTAGCCTCCGTCCCTGCTCTTCCTCTCGGAGTCCTCGCCGCACGCGCGACAAGGAGCGCGACACGGCTCTGACGGTCTGACCCTGTCGAGGACGACGAAGGCGCGGCTTGCAGAAACAAACGTCGCACGTCAAGGACGATGATGGACGCGTCACAGTCTCACAGGCAGTAACCAAGTCTTCCGCAGTGTTGGTGGGCGGCGATGATGGCGCCATCGTAAGCGGCTGTGCTGACACTAACAAGTCTGTCGAAAGCGGCGGCTGCAGTGGCCACTTGCCAGGGTCGGCAATCGACGTTGGCGGCTTGCAGCTGTGCAGTGCATGTCCTTCCACGGATGCCAGATTGCCGATGTGGAGTTTTCTGGCCATGAATCCAATCAAGTTTTTTTACGCTACAATCACAATCCTGCAATTTTCAATGACAAGTTTGCCGGCGGTGCGAACGACTGGCCAGGCGAAGGACTACAGAGCTCCGGGATGCCAGATTGAACCTGCATTGCTTCCATGACAGCCGCCGTCATATATATTCACAGTCACTGTCACATCTTGGCATATCATCATGGCAACCTTTGGGATCAGGTCCCTATTCACTCGAAAGTATATTTTCACATTTCTCTTTGTGATCTGTTCTTCGACATGTTATTTCTGCCATCCCTCTGAACTAGTACGGCAGTAAAAAGCAGCTTAGTGCAATTTCTCTGAACACTCTCCTTCTCTGCAATACAGTAGTTCCATAAGATGAGAGGATGTGGCGGTGTGATGTTTTCTCCTTGCACTTTCTATTTTCTGGTATCAGTCATCGGAAACAAATTGTTGTGTTTTACCTGCTGCTACCGACAGTTTAGAATTGGCAGATGTTGTCATGTTGGGAAGTGCGGCTTTATATATGTCGTTAGAAACCTAGTTGCTATCACTAATTTCGAACTGTACTTGTGTATCCAAATGTAACCCCATCGATTATGATGACAAGATTCACATCGAGACTTGGGGCTTGATTTGCAGCTTCAAGGCGAGGAACAAACAGCTCCAGGCAGGCTCGAAAGGGGACGGGTAAGATCGGGGTCATTCAGCACTGTGCATCTGCAGAAGAAGATCACAGGTCACAGCTCGCCAACGCATCGCAGCCAACAAAATAGCAATCTCTGTTGCCGCAAAAGAAGCCTACCACAGTCGCAGCAACCGCCGCCGGCCATCACCTGCCTTTCCGCGGTCAGGAAGGAGACGGAGGCGGGGGTGTCCATCGAGCCGGTGCTAGCTCAGCCCTGCGCGCGGGACAGCGGCGAACGGAGCGCGACTCCGGAGTCCGCTCGCAGCTTCTGGAGCAGATCGGGCGGAGGGCGGAGATGCCGGCGGGCGGCGGCGGCGGACCGCCGGGAGCCCGGGAGGAAAGGTTCTCCGAACCAGGGAGCTATCTGCAAATAGTCGGATCGCGATTAAGAATCGCGATCCAAATTAGGGTTGCATTTGTAAACCACCGGGGCGTGAATGTAAATATTCGCAATCGCGATCCAAATTAGGGGTATATATGTAAATAGTAGGGGGTCAACTGTAAATATTTAGTTGGCGCCAGGGGTCGTTTGCAAACGTTTTGGCTGGCTTCACGGGCGGCAGCCGGTGAGGTCGCGCCGGCGACCGCGGTTAGGCGGCCACGCGGGCCGCCGGGCAACGCGCACGAGCCTTCGTTAAGCGGCGGAGGTCCCCCGCGCACCCACAAGCTCCTAGCTGCTCCGGCGGCAGTGCAGCCTTGCCGGAGAACCGCTACGATCCAGCCGTGATGATTGTCGATCGTGTCGTCTTATATAGGGCTGCGATAGTGCGATTGATCCCCTGTACGATACGCCTGCCGACGGGACGCGCACCGAGAAGAAGGCGGCCAAGAGCGCCCGAGAACATCGGCGATCTCGGCCTCGTCGTCTTCGACCTGATCGACGCGATCAAGGCCCGGCTCGCCGCGGCCGGCGGCGGTGACGACGCCTCCTGCGCCGACATCCTCGCCTTCGCGGCGCGCGACGCGGCAACCATCCCCAGCGGCTGGAGGATCCGCTACGCTGCTCGCCGCGGCCGCGGGGACGGCGTGGCGTCGTCCGCGGACGGCGCCGACGCCGCGCTCCCGGGCCCCGCCTCCAGCTTCTCCGAGCTGGAGGAGAGCTTGCTGGCACGTAGCCATCCTGGAGGCTATAGACTAATCTCTGACTTGTTACCGTCACTAGTCGTCGTCGTCTACGCATGCATACAGATGCTTGAATAGCCAACACCTCTCTTCGCCGCAAGCTTCCAAGGTCGGATATGCGTTGTCCCGCAAGCTTCTTCCTCTTCGCCGCCGCCGCCGTCGGCGTCATCGGAGGCCATGGGCACCAGTCCAAACAGATCACCAACGTAACGGAACTCGATCGGCCGAACGCTCATCTAGTTCCCTACCAACTCCATCAGTCACTCAGCCAGAGCAATCATTCATGGCTAGCTCGCCACGCAGCAGACGGCTCTCGTCGCCATCGTCGATCGGCGCGCGGTGCCTGATGGCGACTGGATCGGTGGGCCTACTACACGCGTACGTCGTCGGCGAGCCGGGCACCTCTTGTTTCTCTGCTGGGTGATACAAGTAGGTTGCGCTAGTCCCACACGTTTTGGGCAGCAAAGAACAACTAATCACAAGTCAAATCTGGTGACCAAAACTTTATATAATTATGACCATCCAGTCGATGTTTTCTGATGTCTAAACATATTCCCAAACCGAAAAACGATGCTGTTATTAGGATTGGGAAATCAAGCAAACAAGCGGAAAAATAAACAAAATGTTAAGGAAGCAAACTAGACGTCAAGAGCACATGATCGTTATCCTAGGCTGTCAGTGCTGTCGCGCACGTTATCCACGTGCGCATTCTTACATCATACCTGGAGGCGAACCACTAATCCTTGCATTCAGGACGATGCTTTTCTTCTCCACTATTTTGCCAACAAAAAATTGACTGAGCGGAAGAGGAGCGCCTAGGGAAAGAGGCCCAAGTAGTAGCTAGAGCAAGGGAGCGGTCCAGCCTGGGATCCAAGGGCCCATCGCCCTTTTTCACTACCTCAGAAATACCCGCCGCACGTTGGGCCGTCCTAACATGGGAAATGGGCTTCGCAATATTTGGGCCGCGATTGATGGGGAACGATCGATTGGATTTCCTTCCGTAATAAGTTTGTTTACACACCTCCTCGTATTTGAGATTGTGTTGGAGCATATGGATGGTAAAGATAAGGTGAGGAAATAAATGAATCATAAATAAATAATCTTTTCATCCTAAAATAAATACAATTCTAGCTATATATCTAGACTAGTATTTGTTCAGGTGCACAGTTAGAATTGCACTTTTTTTGGGACGCGTCCCGAGCCAACCATAAATAAATATTGGAACCCCTTAAACATTGAATTAGCCTATTTGAAACGTTGAATCAGGGTTCGCGGATTGTTGAACCAGTTTAAAAAAATGGTGAAGCATGTATCAAGTATGGAAAAAATCTAGATGAGGAAGGGGAGCAAGCCATAAACGAATATCGAAATGTTAAATTAGCCTATTCGAAATGTCGACACAAGGTTCCTAGATTGTTGAATCTAAGTGAAAAAATATTGAATAACATCATTATCAATTAATGGACTGCAATTGTTGAGTTAGATGGGCCTTGTGGGCTGGAAGGTACATGGCTTAACCATCTTGCGGAAGATGAACAGGGAGTCCTGAGATCAATGAGTGGAGGTTTCGTAGGAATTCATATCCATCTTCCACTACCTTTAAGTCTACACATCTTACAATGTTACAGATTTATGCAGTATCTATTGGATGATTGAGATTGCATGTGAGCAGTTCACAACGCCCAGCCCACAGCATCACGTGAAGCGTGAAGCGGGCAGCCAACGACCAGGGGCTGTAGACACATGTTGCAATAAGAGTGGTGAGAGATATATAGAAAGCTAAAAAAATTGCAAATTTGATATGATCTTTCCTCTTGAACCATGCATTCGAATCAAAATCCATTAAAACTGTGGTATTTTGTTGAAATTAATGTAGCAAAATGAGATCCAATATGTTATTAGTTTTATTTTTTTATTTAACATCTCAACATTTCCATAAACTAGTTCAATATTTTTTATATGCCATTTCAACATTTGTAATATATTATTTAACATCTTTTAAAAAAGTTGAATTATTCTTCTAAAATATTGAATTATCCTTTTCAGAATTTTGAATTAACTTGATAAAAATGTTGAATATGGTAGTATAAGAGAATAGAGGTAGAAAAAATATAATAAAAAGATAGCGCTGTCGCTTCCTGAAGATTCTATATTTATGTCTACGGCATTGCAGGCCTATTTTTGCTTCTAGTTGGAGTGTACTTCCGGGCTGGGCTCATATGGGTTGTGCGATTTCTACACTTCATATTGTTGGCACCAAAATACAGGTTTGCTCTTCTCAGATGAACACGCGCACACAAGAATGGAGGAAGAAGAACACACTCAGGAGTTGCCGGTGCCTAGCACCTTTTTCTGTTTCTATTGAACTTAAACTCCAACTAATTACATAGACTCCTATTTAAAGATACAAACCAATTGGCCGTTCTGGCGACATGCGTAGCAAACCGTAAGAACTGGTCACACGATCAGATAAGGCTTAAACTAATTCATCTGCATGCAAGCAACAAACTAGCACACGTCCAATTAACTCATCTGCATGCCATCCATGGAAACCTCCACCGTCTTCAGCTCCTAAACGTGCGCATGACCCGGCCAAACACCTGGCCACCATAGTACGTGCTAACTAAACTCATGTGCACTTTGCATGTACTCTCAACTCATGGCTTAAGATCAGCTCACTACTCACTCCTAATCTCGACAACGCAGTGCAACATGCACCCCATCTCGCACATGGACTCTGCCTGTCACGTGTGCACACTTGACTGACGCACGAACATACTAACATGCTACTAATGCTAATCAACAAGATTACCCAACACATATCACATGGTGAATAGGAGCCTCTAGGTTTGACATGTTGTAACGTTATATCAAACCCTAAGGATTAAATCCACTGGTCGTATGTATTACATGTGTTAAAATTTGATTGTACTGAGATAAATCAATGAGTATGTGGTCTTAATCTCAAACCGTACCGTTTGGATCTCCATATTTATAATATATAAAGTAAAATAAGATTCAATATAAGTATATTTTCTCCTTAACTCTTGATGAATCTCTTTACAAATATGGTGATGAGCAATGTTGCTATGGTCTTCAAAGACACACTATTGCATTCTAGCAATGAGTACAAGACTAGTAGAAAGAGAAAACTGCCAACATTTACACTAACTAGACAAGTGTAGTAGGAGGCCCAATTCATTTAAAAAATTGAAAGCGGCTGAATTGTGAAAGAACCGGCCCATTGCTCATGCCGTTTCCTCCTAATCATTTATGCATGACATAATTTTGTTTTTTCTTCAATTTTGTAAAAAAATGTTTGCTTTAAAAGTTAGCATAAATATGCTCATGACATGCTATGTATATAAATGTCGTTTTCCAATGGGCGATGCATTATGAATCTTCCACTTGGAGGGTTATCCATATGTTTCTCTACCGGGAGCGAGGGAGAGAAATATCCTAGTGGGGACATTTAATATATATACTAATATTTATTATACTACAAAAATCTGCCTAACTTTATCAGTTAGTGCATAATACAATAAGCTTGAATGTATTTATTTTTGGCCCTATTAAAATATTGAAACGTTCTGTTGAAGTTGACTTTTTGGTAGGCTCAAAGCTTGATGGAAGAGTTTGGTTGCGTTGTGCTCGTGTTGGTGCCTGCCTACGTCACGCCGGCGGCATCTTGGCGTCAGCAAGCAGGCCTGACCAGACAATGAGTCGATGACGATGCTTTCAGTTTCCAGTACGCTAGCTTATCCTAGGCGAAATGATTTAGTAGCCAGCCAATCCCCCACCTAAATAGGTACATAGCTTCCGTTCCACGTCAGTTCAACTACATCACACTTTCAACTTCGTTAGCTAGGCGGACGCGATCATGAGACAAATTCCACCGGAATCAGCGTCAGCCACACAATTAAGTTCCAATGACAAGTCACACAATGGACGATTATTTTTTTTTTACAAAATACAGACGCAGATGATCACATACATACGCACTCGCAGCGCACGATCAAATTTAGCTAACCATGTACAAATCATGCATCGGTCTTTATTTCATCCACGAATTTCAGACGCATACATAAAAGCGAGCTGGCCCGCCATTTTCGGGCAGCCGGGCACGCAGGTATACAAGTACGTACACGAGTACGGGGTACAACGCTAGTTGTGGCGAAGTTGAAATCCAAATTACACGCAAGCAAATACACTCAGCGGCAGTGTTCTTCACTCTTCAGGATAGCAAGCAAGCTAGACGATCGATCGAGATTACTGGCAAATTGCAGTTGGTTGCGTGCACGCAGACGTACACCTTCGAGAGACGATGATGATGCCGATCGATAATGGCGATAGATCGATGGGCGTCGTCACTGCTAGTTCCCGGCGGCGAAGGCGTTCATCTGCTCCTGGAACTCCGGCAGGTGCTTCTCCGTGACGCACATGGTCATGACGCGCGCGCCGCTCTTGGGCGCCGGCGGCGCGCCGATGACGGCGACGGCCATGAAGGGGTGGTAGGAGAAGGGCACGACGTGCGCCGGCGTGCCCCACCCGTAGTCCGCCTCCAGGAACCCCAGGCGCGTCCAGTCCGAGACGAAGAGCGAGTCGTAGCTGAAGGTTAGCTGGTAGGGGTCGCGCTCGAACCCGCCCGCCGCCCACCGCGCGAAGTCCGCGGCCAGCCGCGCCTTGGCCTCCCGGATGGCGCGCACCACCTCCACCGCGCTGGCGGCCGCCACCTCGCCGCAGGGCCGCGTCGCCTTCACCGTGTAGAAGCAGTTGCCGTAGAACCCGGGCGCCGGCGGCAGGAGGTGCCGCGTGTTGGCGAAGAAGCAGACGTGGACGGGGCGCGCCGGGTCGTCGCCGTCGAGGCGGAGCGCGCGGACGCGGGACTGCCAGGTCTTGGCGACGCACACGTCGAACGCCGAGCAGCGCTGCCCCGTCGCCTCGAAGAAGGTGGACTTGACCTTGGCGATGTGCTCCGGGCTGAGGTCCACGGTGAAGTAGCGGAGGTCCAGGAGCTCGAAGCGCGGCGGCGGCGACACGATCTTGGACGGCGCGGGGATGATGTCGCGCGCCCAGACGGGGGGCACGCGGGGCCTGGGGAGGCCACGCGCGTAGTCCGCTACCGCGTTGATGAACTGCCCGGCGCCAAGACCGTCGGCGATGGTGTGCACGGAGATGAGCCCCACCACGAAGCCGCCGCACGCGAACTCCGTCACCTGCGCGCGTACGCCAATTTCTTTCATCAGCCATTTTGCTTGATTATTTTATTTGGAGGATCCTGCTCCGTCAAATTACATTTCAATTTCACTTTCACCAAAAAAAATTTTGGTAGCAAGGGACAAGATCATGTCAGTCGAGGCCTGTGCTCACTCGGCCGGAGTGCGAGGCTGAAAGCTACGCGACGGATGGAGCCTCTTGACCTGCACACGTCTTCTTTTAATTACCTTTTCAGTTTTCACTGACCCAAGACCCAACAACTAACGCACTTTGGCGTCTGCGTTTTCTTACCATCTGTCAGACCGTCACACGCGTTCACCCCTACTGTGCTACCGACGTTATCCAGAGCCTCTCACCAACCACGCACGAGTACATCGGCGCGCCACTAGATTTACTGAAGATTTCGCCTTTTTTTTTTCTTTTCACTGGATGCTGAAGGTTCTGGTACGGTTGTCAGCACATGCATGACCTGTTGGTCAACAATACAGGAGCATAAACCAGCACCGCACCAATATTAAGCGTATCAACAGCTTGGCTAGCCATTAGGTAGCTTTTTAGTCTCCAGGCTAAATGTTTGCTTTATTTCATCTATCATTAGTTTTTTCGTCGTTAAGTTGAATGATGAGACAGAAAGTGTCACGGCCCATGCCGAGTCATGAAAAGATATGTGAGAGGATAAGTCAACATATGTATATATATATGTTGTCTCTCTCTGGTTGGCTAGCTGGAAGTGGCTAGCTAGTCTACATGCTCTGAAGAAAGTTGGTACTCTCATCAAGGCCAAACATTTTTTTAACAATCGTTGATTTGTACCACCTCCTAACTAAGTGATAATAATTCTGTTACTATTACAGCTTTCTTCTTGTCACCTTTTTTTATCAAGAACCATCATTAAAACCTTAACGTACGTCACTGATCTGTAATAATTAACTGCATGCATGCATGTTGTTATCCAACTTTTTGCCTTGGATCATCAGCTTGCATTCGGGATTGGGATGGAAATGAATTGAAGGAAACTAGGAGAGATGGACGTGCCACAAGTGGGCGCCACCAATGCATATGTGTCCCTTTTTCGATCATCTAGCTAGGTAGCCGCAGAGGATGCACCAATGTTGTGGTATCTGGTAACCAATCTCTATACCTCAACAACGACCTTGCAACCTTTCAGATAGCTACGTACGTCAACGACCTTGCACCAAGATGATGATCGAGCAGGACCGGAGTTGCATTGGCTCATGCCTGCCTACTACCCCTATCATCGATCATCGGCAGCAAACCTCGCCGGCCGGCCGGATAGCATGCTCTCGTGTTAGAAGCGTGGGTGAAAAGGCTCCTGCTTTTGGCGCCATGGTCGACGGCATCGTCGAGCTCATGCTCTGATGCCCATCAGTCATTACACCTCACCTACCGGATGACGACGTGGTGCTTATAATAGCGCGTCGTCAGGACACTTCCCGGCCGGGCACGGAGCAGCAAAGCCAAACACGTACGTAGTGGCCTGCCTGTCTGGAGCGTTCGTTAGTGGAACAGTGGCAGATAGCACGGAGACGATGGATGGGTCTCGATGGCCCAACTGCATGGTTTCGCGCCAAAAGCTAGCTAGCACGCGCGCTCTCGATCACCACCCTGCTGCCACCTGTACGTGCTGCTACTCGATCGATCGCTCACAACTGTTACCGATCAACCACTACGTACAGGTACACTTGCGTTCGTGCGCGTGCCAACACGTACAAGATACTGTCGATCGGCAAGCCACACCTTCTACGGCACGGCTGCGTATGCGATCCTCGCCCTCGCTCACACACGCGTCCCTGGCTTCAGTTTCAAACTTACGATCGAGACCCTATCTAGCATCAGTTTCAAATTAAACCGGCCGGTTCCAAATAAAAAAAAAACTAACCTTTTCATTTCCCTGCAGGTTTTCTGCAGATCGATTATTATCTAGTAAGTATAATTTCTAGTAGTAGTCGTTAGCACGTATTATTCGGGCTGCTAGTTCCATCGTGACCCAAATGGCACTGAGCCCCGGGCAGTGTGTGTGTATATACATATACATATACATATATATACACACAGAGAGAGAGAGAGAGAGAGAGGGATACGGTAGTTATGATTAGGGCTTGACAAGATCTTGACTTGTTGTCGTGGTTCCCATGCATGGCATGGCATGGCATTAGATAGATATAACTAGGCACACACAGAAAATGGTGCGAAATTCTTTTGACGAGTGATGCCAGTACCGCGCTTCTACCTTTTTCAGGTACAGTCCCCGGCCCATCTCGAGAGTTGATTGAGATATGGCGCCAACGTTTGGGACCTTCGAAAAGATTAATTATTCCTTCTTGATCTTTTGCTTAAATCTTTTTCTTGCTTTCATTTCCAATAATTTTTTTTGTCACCGGCCGGTTAATTCTAGATAAATGCTCCAGATGCATGGCTGAGGCTGCGTGCATTAGTTTTTGCGTTTGCATTAACATAGATGCATGGATAGCTAGCTGTATGCGTTGTGTGTGTATCCGTCGTACCTGCATCATGAGCGGCATGTCGAGGGGGTTGACGTCCGGCGCCGGCTCCGGCAGCAGGTCCTCCTTGGGGATGACCATGGGGTGGTCCAGGTGCTTCACCTCCTCCAGGGTGCACGCCGCCGCCGCCTCCACGAACCACGCGCCCTCCGCCGTGCACGCCACCCGCACCTCCCCGTCCTCCTCCTGCACGAACCGCCCGGCGAAAGGGTAGTAGTCCACAAGCGCCTTCCCCAGCGCCTCCCGCAGCGTCTCCGCCGGCGTCCTCACCGCCACCTCGCCGCCGCCGCCGCCGCGGCCGTCGAACACGTGCAGCGACCGCACCAGGTGCCGCAGCCCCGCCACGCGGTCGATCACCGACAGGTGCAGCGTCTCCTGCGGCGTCGCCGACGACGGCGCCACCAGCGACCTGCTCGTCCTCGTCACCGGGAACCCGATGGTACCCATGCTCGCTCCCTAGCTCACTGGCCACTTCACCAAACCACCTTCCTTTTTCTTTTTTTTTCTCCTCCCTCGAGTGATGATCACTTAGCTACCTTTCGATCGAACGATCGATGATCGTGTTAGAGTAAGGTGGTGATAGTAGTAGTGTGTGAGTGCTCATGAGGAAATGTGGAGGAGAGGTAGCATGAGTATATATAGGTGGCCAAGTGTCTTTGGTCGTGCATACAATTTCTTGGCCAAGTGTCTACTCGATCATGGAGCTAGGCATCTTTTGTGGTAGTAGGTGGAGGAGGAGGATTGATCGGCCCCACGCACTGGGCCAACGGATACCGGACTGATCGCTGAATTCGGACCGTCCCATCGAATTAGTGGACAGTTCGGATCAAATCTGGTGGATGAAAATCGTTACTAAAACAAGGATTGATTTCTTGATCCGTCAATCAGAATCCTAATCGGAATAGGAAAAATCAATCAAAATCAATCGGAATTCCAATCAGAACTGAACAATACACACGGAATGAAAGTGTGCAAAATTGATGATCTCATATAGATCCGAATATAACTTAAATTATCCGTAGCAACGCACGGGCATGATACTAGTATGACTAAATGTCTCAACCTATGCATGGTTTGTACGTTTAGGTCACTTGAGAGCCATCCACTGTACCGTAACCCTAGAATTTCAAGCATGATCTGCATATGTCACGTAAACCCACACGAAATTCCATGGTAGCAGTAGAGTTGAGAGTTACGGAGTGTTCCTTTCAACCTCTTGCAAAGTCGT
Source organism: Panicum miliaceum (assembly GCA_032594955.1). Classification (NCBI taxonomy): domain Eukaryota; kingdom Viridiplantae; phylum Streptophyta; class Magnoliopsida; order Poales; family Poaceae; genus Panicum; species Panicum miliaceum. The sequence continues at coordinate 6,898,440 of CM064058.1, read as the reverse complement.
AGTCAATGTCAAGCGGGTATGTACAACCGTAAATCACTATAATTTTGACTAGCTATGTGGTCGAGAAAAAAACAAACATTGTTACAGCATTAATTGTTGTTACCAATATTGATTGTTCTTTCAAACTAGAAAAGGACAATCACTATATATAATTCTTTCTCTTTTTCTTCTCGAAGGAAACAATTAATGGTTCTAGCATTCTGAAGTAGTGCTCACATACTAATTAATTCTAGTTAGTTACAGCATCTCCACATCAGCATATTTAATTTATCTGAAATCTTACTATTACTAATTGGAGACTCCTTTTAAAGCCTTACGTGAAGTCACCTAGGATCCTAGGTGGACACTTAAAAAATTAGACAAATTTTAGAAATTCTCACAAAATCAGAAACATCTTGCCATCAATCCGATAAATCTAATCATATTAGCCGTTGGATCTGTTATCTTTTCCATTAAATTACCCACATCTGCTATTATAAAAATAAGCTAAAGTAACCCCCTAAATATGTATCTAAATTACCCACATCTTCCATTATAAAATATAATCTAAATTAACCCCCTAAATATATATATATCTAAATTACTCACCTCTGTCCTAATCTTTATATAAATTAGGCACCTATGCCATCATAAGAATAATGCAAATAACCCCCTAAATTTGCATATAAGTCCAATTATATCATTATTAAAAATTAAAATAACCCATAAATCTGAATCTAAATTATATAATTATAAAAAAATATTAAAGTGCCCAATATAAAATTCTAAATTACAATTTTAAATATTATTTATATAAAAATACTACTCATGATGTGTATCACCATGTATTCATGTATGAGGAAAGAGATAAGAATACTAATTTTCATGTTGTTCACATAGTTCAAACGAATGATTCAATTAGATATATATTAAACACATATGGAGATATGATGCAAAGTGAAAAATATTACTATATATAGTTCTTTCTCTTTTTCTTCTCGAAGGAAACAATTAATGGTTCTAGCATTCTGAAGTAGTGCTCACATACTAATTAATTCTAGTTAGTTACAGCATCTCCACATCAGCATATTTAATTTGTCTGAAATCTTACTATTACTAATTGGAGATTTCTTTTAAAGCCTCACGTGAAGCCACCTAGGATCCTAGGTGGACACTTAAAAAATTAGAGAAATTCTAGAAATTCTCACAAAATCAGAAATATCATGTCATCGATCCGACAAATCTAATTATATTAGCAGTTGGATCTGTTATCTTTTTCATTAAATTACTTATCTCTGCCATTATAAAAATGAGTAGCAGCATGGCCAGAGAATGTCCACCGTGATGACTTCTCACACCCAACATTCAAAGATAAAATCGCGCTTTGGTTATTACTTGCAAAAGCAACCGAGTTGGTTGAATTCACATCGGAATCGGAATGATTAAAAGTTACTCCCTTTTGCTTGCACGAGAGCGCGCCAAGGTGTTTGGAGAGGCGTGTCGATCAGTTTGGCGGCCACGTCGCTCCGTTTGCTCTCTTCCTCCTCTGGGTTTTGAGTACACGCCAGAACCGCTCTTCCACGATTTACGTGCAATGCATATACGTCAAACAAAAATACTCTATTTCATACATCAGTTATCCAAATTAAATTTCGATTGCACCATTATATTTTTTATGTCGAGATCTTCAAAACTAGACTACACGTGCCTATATTTAGATGATATTTTTTCTAAAATACTTTTATTGTTTTAAAATAATTTTTTTGAAATACAATATCTTGTTCTAGAATATTTTTTATTTTCAAACCAAAATTTATTTTTCATGGAATACTTTCGAAGCATTTTTTCTGTTGAATATTTTTATTTGTTTTGAAATAATATTTATTTCTAGAATACCGGATGTTTCTGCGGTACATGGGATATGCATACAGCAGTGGTGGGACACATGCTCTGCGATAAAATAGCAGCCGATAGCGCGCGTGAGAATAGAAGTCTCCCGGAAGGGCGGGGCTGCAGCTACTGGCCCGCATGTCAGGAGGCATGAGGTAGGCCCCACCTTATCTCTTCTTGTCCCTTGCCTTCTCCTCCGTTGCTCTTTCACCCGGCTGCTCTCTCTACTCTTTCCCATCACTCAACTTTCTAGCGTTACTCGGATTCATTGTGGGCTATGGATGACGCCAAACTACGGAAGAGATTACCTTGCCACCCGTCGCCGCTCGAGCTAGCACCACCCATCGTTCCATTTCTCTACTTCTCGAGGGCGCCGTCAAGCCTATGGTGGTGGCGGCGGCGGTGGCCAACGGCAACATCAGCCATATGGCCAACGCGGCACGCCGGCGTCATGGACGTTAAGGAATCCAGTCATCTGGTACTTGATGGCTAGGTATATGCCCACCGTGTGTTCATCGTGTGTTTGACGATTGAGATGTCGAAGAGGACTCCTAATAGAAATAACAAATATTATTAGTGATGTTTTTTGTTACCATATACTATGCTTTCGTGATAAATTTTTTTCTATGATATGCATCTGTCATCTAAAATAGATAGAACAAACTATTTTTATTTTTCATTGACTTGCGTAAATTCAGTTATCTAATACTTATATTTGATTGTTGAAATGATAGGGTGCGCCAAGTGTGCCGAATGTTCTAGTTATATTTATTAGTTGACTAGATGCGAGAAAATGTAACGGTGGAAGCAACATCACGTTGACTTGGGAAGTCATGCATGGAGGCTGTTTTTCTCACCTATTGCACACGCGCGTCCACCCACTTGCCTAGTTGTGAGTTCTAGAAAACTCTCATAAGAAGATTCGTTAGACCTGCTGGTCAGGTCAAGTAAATGTATACAAAATTATAGTTGAGTTCATCTCTATTTGCAACTTTTTCTCGGGCACATGGAACTATGGAATGCGGTCACAGTAATATCAATTATTTGACTTTAAAAGTTGAGTCCTTTCTTACTAAATCGATGGAGGAAGTAGCTGCGATAACGTGTTCGTGTGCCAGGTGAAAGTCTAGCCACATAGGCCATTGCTTCAGCTGTTTGCGCTACGGCACGGCACTAATAACCCTGATGCTAGATCGATCCTTTCCAAGCTACGCATTACATGCCTTGAAGAAATTTATAAGGCAAAAAGCTAAAAGTTGCTTCCTGATGATGAACAGAATTTCGAAACCACTCACAGCACTTGTTTAATGACGATGTGGTGGTAGGTTGTCTCCTCTATGGCAATGAGTAGCTATGCTAACGCCCATTAACAATCTAGCACGCTGCACTTGCATCTTCAGTGGCGCCACCAGTCATCCTCCCACTTCATGCTTTGCCTTAGCGCATCTTACTATTACTAATTGAAGGCTCCTTCTAAGCCTCCACGTGAAACCACCTAAGATTCTAGGTGGATACTTAAAAAATTAAAAAAATTCTAAAAAATTCACAAAAATTAGAAATATTTGGCCATCAATCCGACAAATCTAATTATAGTAGCCATCGGAACTTTTATCTTTTTCATTAAATTACCCACCTTTGTCATTATAAAATATAATATAAAGTAACCCCTAAACATTTATTTAAATTACCCACCTCTGTCATTATAAAAAGGTAATATAAAGTAACCCCTAATCTTCATATAAACTACCCACCATTGCCATTAGATGAATAATGCAAATAACTCCTTAAATTTGCATACAAGTCAAATTATATCATTCTCAATAGTTAAAGTAACCCATAAATCTGACTCTAAATTATATAATTATAACAAAATATTAACGTTCACCAATATAAAACTTAAATTACTATTTTTATTATTATTAATATATTTATTTATATAAAATACTACTACTCATGATATGTGTCACCATATATTCATGTATGGGGAAAGAGAGAGAAATACCAATTTTCATGTTGTTTATATAGTTCAAACAAAGGGTTCAATTAAATACATATGGAGGTGTGATGCAAAGAAAAAATAAATTGTTACTAAATAAATCTATTGCAACCAGATAATGATAAATATGTATCTTTTAGAGTTAGAATACTTAATAGATGAAAGAGAGTATGGGATAGATAATTATACTTATTAGTTATAAATCTTACTTTTATATTGTTTCTAACTAGCCCGTGCGGGGGCACGGGTTGATACACTAGTGATGTAATAAGCTAAGGTCATGGATAGAATCCTAGGTAGCGGCTAGCACACGGTCGATCAGACAAGGAAAAAATAATCGTCAAAAAATCGCGCTATAACCGACTGTAACAATCATAGGTTGGTGAAGAATGTGAAATGCCCCCCCCCCCCCCCTCGCTAGCCCAGGCGACTCGGGGGGGCTACCGCACCGCCGGCCCGTTCATCTGCCCAGGCTTCCTCCGGTGGCCCACGACCCGCGGCTGAGCCGAAGTTGGCTCAGCTCGCATCCTCCCCTCTCCTCCCTCTCTTCCCGCACGCCTTGCTCCCTCCTCCGGCCCCCAAACCGGCGACGATCCAGCGTTCCTCCGTCGTCCGTCGGGGCTGGATCCGGCCTCCTCCTCGCAGGATCCGGGGTTCCTCGGAGCGGATCTGTCGTCGGCCCTGCGCGTGACGCTTGTAGTGGTCTGGGTTGGACGGGGCGCCGCCACCGCCGCTCGCCCCTAGGTCCTCGCCGGCCGCAGATCAGATGGTGGCCGGCAGCTCCGACCATCCCTACTCCCGATGTGCTCTGGTGGCCGGCCGCAGCTTGGGTGGCCACCGCTTCGACCCGGGGCGTGGGCTGCACCCCCGGTGGCTCTGGTGGCCATGGTCTGGGGCCGCGCCGCCGCCGCCATCCCGCTCGCCTTGGGGCGGGTCATTGTCTCGCATGCACCGCTTTGGACGTGCGCGCCCCTCGTGGGGTCTGGTGCCGGCTCTGCCTCACCCTGGGTTGCCTGGGGCCATCGCTCCCTCGGCTCAGGTGCCGGTCGTCGGCCTTCGGCCTGGGGTCAGCCCTTGTCACCGCCTCTCTGGCGTGGGTTGTAGGCTTCTGCCCTCCGCTGGCCGCCCCTTTCTGGTGGTCGTCTGCGGCGGGGTGTCGGCCCGCAGGCTCTACCGCGTTGTGGCGTTCTTCGGCCTTCGGCTTTGGGGAGGAAACAGGTTGGAGGCGAAAGCTTAGATCTGCTTGTGGACCGATGACGGCGACGCCCTCGGGCACACCTTCTTGAAGGTGTCATTCGTTGCCCCTCTTCCCTCCTCTCCGGTGAGCTTTCTGGGTGAAAACATCTTTTCCCGGAGGCATCGTCTTGGAAGCTCTGCTGGTGGTGGTCGTCCGCTCTCCTCGGAGAGTTTTCGCTTCCGCGTCTGCCTTCGCTCGTTTTGTCTGCATTGTCTGGGTTGCATTGGTCGTCGTCTAGCGGATGCTTTGCCTCCCTCTTGTTCGCTGGCAGATACTTTGCCGTCGATCTGCTCTGGCGTATGCTTTGCCGCCACCGTCGTATGGTTGGAGGTCTTTTTGGGCGGATGCTTTGCCGCCTTGGTGGGTCAGGTGGATGCTTTTTTGCCATCTTTGCTGTGTTGTCGACCTTCGCACCCTTGGCGTTGTAATATCTTTTAGCAGGTTGCAGTTGTGTGATCGTGTCTAGGTTTGTGGGTTCGTCTGTGTCTCCCCCATTTTTCATGTTGTTCTTGTTGTTGTACGAGTCGCCTGCCCCTTGCTTGGTGATGTTCTGTATCTGCCGTCTTAATAGCCCCTGCCTATTAAGATTTGTAATGGTCGTATTGCTTTCCTCTTAATGAAACACGTGCCCAGGCACGTTCGCGAAAAAAAAACATTTGGAGCAGATCATCGAACGCGTTCATAGATAAGGCGCCGCGTATGTATATATATTGATGATCATTTTGGAGTTGAATTTAATTTGGAGAGTTGAATTTTAGGTCGTCAATCCCGTCCAACACATATATGTTTTGAAGCCTTTTGAAATCGCATTGACAATTCGGCTGGCTCTCAACGATATGATTCTCTTGTTTCCGGCCGGACCTCTTTGTAATTGATGGAAGCAGGCAACTATATATATCATCTGATAGATGCAGAATAATTGCCTGGCCGGCCTTGTAATTTGAGTGCGGCCAGCCCCACCAAAACAACTAGAAATGACCACTCCCTCGAACCACTGAACCCACTGGCTGCAAGTGCACTACTAGCAGCGCCCATAGAATCCTACCCTATTGCATTGGTAGAAATGCTTGCGATGGATCGATCGATCGATCGATATGGAGCTAGCTGCACCCGAAAAAAAAGCTATACAGTACATAGGATGGGTGTTAGATAAATAAAATAAAGCTGCTGCAAGGCCATCAGTGACCTGCAGCTGCGCGCGTGGGTACACATATATGATCGATATATCGTCGTCGCATCGGTACTTGCTCGACCTGAAAAGGCATGCGAATTAGGTGACGACTTGGGACGTGCCTCAAAAGCCAGCAGGGACACGATAGATGATCCTACCTACCTACAGCATGCTCAGCTCCTCGATCGTGTGCGCTTCACTAACGCTAGCCCTCTCTTGACCTGATCTTCTTCCTTTATTTACAGAGATGTAGAATGGCAGATGCAATGCACCCAACAACGCGAAACCTCATCCTATGCTACCAAACTCGCGCAGTAACTACATATGTATATATATACGCCGCGTGCGCACACGTGTCTGCAGTCTGCTTCTCCAGCACACGAATATCTCTCTCTCAAAGGCACCACGCGGAGTGCCGCACGTGCCGTGTCACTGAACACACACGTCTATGCAAGGACCATGCGGCTAGAAGAGCGGGATGAGATGTATCCTTTTCTTTTAGGATGAGATTTATCTTACTATTACTAATAATTTTTTTAAAATCTCCATATGAAGCCACCTAGGATTCTAGGTGGACGCTTTAAAAACTTAGAGAAATTCTAAAAATTCTCATAAAAATCAGAAATATCCGACCATCAATCCAATAAATCTAACCATAGTAGCCATCGAATCTGTTATCCTTTTTATTAAATTACCCACCTCTGTCATTATAAAAAATAGACTAAAGTAACCCCCTAATATGTATCTAAATTACCCACCTCTGCCAGTATAAAATATAATCTAAAGTAACCCTAAATATTTATTTAAATTACCCACCTCTACCAGTATAAAATATAATGTAAAGTAACCCCCTAATCTTCATATAAATTACCCACCTATACCATTATAAGAATAATGCAAATAACCCCTTAAATTTGCATATAAGTCCAATTATGTTATTATCAAAAGTTAAAGTAATCCATAAATCTAAATCTAAATTATATAATTATAATAAAATATTGACGTGCACCGTACACCAATATAAAATTATAAATTACTATTGCTAACATTATTAATATATTTATTTATATTATTGTTTATATAAAAATACTACTACTCATGATGTGTGCCACCATGTATTCAAGTACGGAAAAAGAGATAAAAATACCAATTTCCATATTGTTGACATAGTTCAAACAAAGTGTTCAGTTAAATACATATTAAACACATATCAAACAAAGGGTTCAGTTAAACACATATTAAACAAAGTTGTTCACATATTAAATACATACTCTCTTTCATCTATTAAATATTCTAACAGATAGATAATTATATTATTAACTATAAGTCTTACTTTTATATTAATTCTAGCCCGTGCGGGATGATACGCTAGAACCTCTAATCGTGCTAGACATGGCAATAATTCTTTGATCCCTTTTAAGAAAATGATGATGCGGTAACAACGTTTTAATCCTCTTTTGTAGTAACTTTTACCCCTATCTTACTAATTCTTATTACCGAGTGAGACACATGCTTGGAGCAAAATATCCGATCGAGGGCTGACGATCCGAACCGGACAAGGCATGCAAGCAAGATGCATGCCACTGTTAGTTCGTCAAACTGATACGATACGATAGAAAATCAATTAAAGACGGAGACGTGTAGTTGGTGAAGCATGGAATCCCCACGCCAACTAGTAGGTAGCTAGCTACAGCCATCACCGCTCGGACGACATGTAAACAAACAGTAAGGTCTTCGTGACCCATTACGTGATTTGGTCTTGTCAACGCCACTGATTTGCCTTCTGCGCCTAATGCATTTGCATGCACACCGTGCCTATGCGTAGAAAACCTACTAAATTAATTTCATAATTGAGCTAGCTTGGTCGATTTCGGCGTTTGAGATGCATATATATATCCGTTCTTCTGCATTGCTCAAAATTAAATCATCTATATATGTGTACTTTCCAAGGTCGTTGTCACTTAATTTTTAGTACTTAAAATCTTAAATGGCGACGTATACATATACTTGCTTCGCTCAGCTGCTCCCACTGCGTTCTTGGTCGACGCATGTCTGTCGCACGAGTCGCCCATCAGATTTAACAACTGACCTACCACCAAGAACGCAAGAGCAGAAACGTATGATGTGTCACTGTATTGCGTACCAACCTAGAGAACTAGCTACTCATAGTTGGCATTGATTGGTACTCCTACTTGTGTGCGTGCGCGCCTATGTGTATGATGGGCGCACTAGATTATTTTCATAGTTAAGCTAGCTTGGTTGATTTCGGCATTATTTGAGATGTCTGTTCTTCTGCATTAAATTGCACCTACCATACAACAACTTATACGGCTATATCACTTTAGTACAATAAGTTGCAAAATATGTAAACGTATACATGAACTTGTCAAATATGTGCATGCATGATCACATGCACGCCACCAAATGTATTTTCCCATGGTCTCAAGCTATGTAGATTCTGTAAGAGACGGATGGCCAAAATAGAAAGAACAAGATGTATGCAATTGAGAGAATTCATTAGTTCAATCGCTCTTGTGAATATGGAGGTATTGGCAAGAAATTTCATGTGTCCCGTGACAGCGTCGCAGAAGATGTGAATCCTGCTGCAACAGGAGCAACAACATAAAACCCTAGTACTACTACATGAACATGATGGAGTGCCATTTGATGGTGGTTCTTTGATAGTGATAAGCAAGCGATAAGCAAATTATCCATCTGGATGGTGAATTCATTATCGAATTTTGTACGCGTCTTGAATTTCTAATTAATTAATTTTTTGAATATTCTACTTTATCTGCCACTTTTTGTTGCATATTGTTGTGGAACCAAAACAATATCGACATCTTGAGTGTTCTCATTCCATTCCCAGGTTGGACTAGATAAGACATGATATAATCCATTTTTCTATAACGATCACTGGTGCATTGTGACTACATTTATACCAATCAGACTTAAGTAAACACAATCCTGTTCTCTTGTCTACGTGGATGATGTTTCATAGCACTTGGTGTAATTGTTTTTACTAGATATTGGAGGGTCTATTATTGCTTCACGTGGCATACCGCTATGATAAAATACGCTCTATGGTGTGTTTGCTCTGTGGTGTATTTATGACCGTATATGCATAAATTTAACAAATTTATGTACCTGTTTGCATGTTTTGCAACTTGTCGGACTAAAGTGATACATCCATACAAGTTGTTGCATGGTGGGTGTAATTTACTCTAAAATTAATTATCTATAGGTACTTTTCAAGATTGTCACTTAATTTGTCGCACTTATTAAATGGCGACGTATAAACATATATACTTGTTCAGTTGCTCCCACTGCAAATAGGTCAACATGCGTGTGGGCGCGCGCATGTGTGTGTATGCGCGACGCACTAGATTAATTTTCTAGTTAAGCTAGCTTGTTGGTCGATTTCGGCATTTGAGATGTTCGTTCTTCTTCATTGCTCAAAATTAAATCATGAGTACTTTCCAATGTTGCCACTTAATTTGTAGTACTTAAATAGCGACCTATACACATACTTCTTCGACCAGTTGCTCCCACTGCAAATAGCTCGACGTGCGTTCTTCTGCATTGCTCAAAATTAAATCATCTATGGGTACTTTCCAAAATTATCACATAATTTGTACTACTTAAATGGCGATGTATACACGTACATACTTGTTAAGCTGCTCTCGCTGCATACAAGTCGACGTGTTTCATGCACCTCCGATGAACAGCGAAGAACCTACCTACTTGGTAGATGAACAGCAATAAATACAGCATAGATACGTGTGTGGTGTAATGTAATAGTGCTTCCGGTGTCATCGAGACATGAGCAGCAGCAGCAGCCGTACACCATTTTCTGATTTTCTCCAGCCACTGATCAGCCGCCCGTTTGGTGCGGCGACAAACAAAGGGCCCCCGGCCCGCACGGCCCAGCGTTGTGCACACAGCCATTAATAACGGCCCACGGCCGAGGAACGCCACCAACCATGGTGCTCTTCTACCAACTCGAGTAACATTTCGGCCCACAGCGTGAAGAGTTCGGAACCCATCCGCCGATTCCGCGTGTGTCTGTGTGCGTACGTGGGCTGGCTGCCTGCTGGCGCTGGGCCATGTGAAAATTGTGAGCCGCATGTGAAATTTGGAAACATGAGCGAGCCGTACTGAGAGAGTGTCATAGCATAGGGTGGCTACTGAAACGAGCACAGCATTCCAGCTCCAGCTCTCTCAAAAGTCAAACCCAGGAACAAACCGGCTCAGGTATCCCTCCCAAGTCCCAACCTTGAAGAATGGTGGAATTCAAACTAAAAAAGAAAACTCGAAGAATGGTAAACGGGCCTGCTCGGACGCATGAAGTTGGCGACGGGCGAGAACCACAGCTAGCTCATGAAAACGCGCAGACACAGCGACGTTTCCTCGCCGACGAATTTTTCCGGATCGAGGTTGCGGTTCTGCGTGCATGGACGGCTCACTCGGTTCATTGATGCTTCAGTTCTTGTGTTTTCAATGCGAGATGCATGTCAAAATGCAGATCGGCGTGTCTTAGTCTGAATCGAAACCTCTATCAACTGCAGCAGCATATACTCCCTTCGTCCCTATAAAGATATAAAGATAGTTCATTTAAAAAATTTCAGACATATTACTAGTAGTAGAAAATGACCATGTTACCCCTAATTAACTATGGCAGTAATGATCGAAGACCGCGTTGTTTATTTGGTTCTCTAGATTCTCAATAAATACAAATATATTGGAAATATCTACTTAATCATTTGATTGGCTTCATGTTTTCTCTATGCAATTATTTCTTGGTATTTGTTATTGCTTTAATTAGATAGACTTTACTACAATCTAAAAGAAAACTCTTTGTAAAATACAATTTGAAAACTAAACGAACCGTCTCTGTGGGACGGAGAGAATAATTAATACCAATTCGATGCGGCTCCATTGAGAGATCGGTATACAGAGACATCGACGACCGGCCAAGGAACGAGGAACGACGACTACTTGTGGGTGGGTGCAGAGCAAGCAAGCTACGTACCAGTCAAGTCAAGAACACAGAGCCTCCCCGGGAATGTTAGGAGACGGCGCGAGCGTCGCAGAAGTGCCCGGCGCGCGCGGCCCGCCGTCCGTGGGCTGGTTTCCAGCCCACTAGTGCTTTCAAAGCCCAATTTTACTATTTCTTTTTTCTTTTTCCTACTAAAGTTTCAATTAAATATTTTTTTTATTTTTGTTCCAACTGAATAATTTTGTTCTAATGAAATATTTTTTTTATTTTAAGGGTAAAATTGGATCACTTGAATATATTTTATTTTTTTATTGGAATTCTTTTCCCGACGAAAATTTTTTATTCCAGTTGTTCCACTTGTGGAGAAGCAGCGGCCAAACAGCTCACAAGAAATTCACAGCCCATCTTGCCCCGCGCCCTTCTGCAACCCGTGAGCTCAGGGTCGCACATAGCCCCCAAGCTTCCCGGTCTCCTCCATGGATGGTGCATCTCAGCATCATATACCAAAGATCAAATCTAGAAGTAAGTAATAAGCATCGTTTCACAGAGGAAAAACTATAAAAAGGTCAGACGTCGCTTGGGTTTCGAGATTCTACAAAAGCTATTTTATTGCGAACGCCGACGTACATTTGCTTAGTTTCTCTGAAAAACCCACCTCACTGAGCGCACGCTTGACTGTTCTCGCTGATGTAGATGCGCACCTTGGCCCCGTTTGGTTTCTGGGGGCTGAACATTAGCCCCGTCATATTGAATATTTTGACGCTTATTAGAAGTGTTAAACGTAGATTATTGATAAAACCTTTCCATAATCTCCGAGCTATTTCGCGAGACGAATCTATTAAGTCTATTTTTATCATATTTAGTCTATGTGATGCTACAGTAAACATGTGCTAATCATAAATTAATTAGGCTTAATAGATTTCTCTCGCGAAATAGTCTGGGATTCTGAACTTAGTTTTACAAGTAACTTATATTTAATCATTCTAAATAGTCAAAAAATATTCGATGTGATAGGGCTAAACTTTAGCCACTACAATCCAAATAAGGCCCTTATAGCCGTGTGGAGCTAAGTATTTATTAGGGTATACTATATTAGAAAAAAAAAAGGTACTTAGTTCCGTGCATGCGACATCATTTTCTTAGTCGATCTTTATCTGCGGTTCGGTGGAATTAAAAAAAACAGATTATACTAGTTGAAGTATCTATAATCTATAACTTGGATAAAGACTAGATCGGCGGTTCCAAATTGATAAAAAATTGAGAACGGACTGAATCGCTCAAGCATATATATGTTGTACAGTACACGGTGGGTTTTTCAACCAACAGAACAGTTTTAGGAGAATTGAAAAAATCGTATTTCTAATATACATGCATGTATGTATGATGAGAGCCTTGTTTAGATCCAAAATTTCAAATTCCAAATAAATATCTGCACACATGCATGGCGTATTAAATGTAGTTGAAAAAAATTTGCATTACACAGATGGTCTGTAAATGGCAAGACGAATCTAATGAGCCTAACTAGGTCGTGATCAGACAATAAATTGCTACAGTAATACTAAAATGAACATACGCTAATGACGAATTAATTAGGCTCGTTAGGTTCATCTCGCGATTTACGGATGGAATCTGCAATTAATTTTTTAATTAGTCTATATTTAATATTTTAAATATGAAAGGATTCTATTTCAAAATTTTTACATAATGAATTTAAACAAGGCCATATCAGTTTCTTGATTCGATCTTGCCGGGACTGATCCTGCATGCACTGATGATGGAGACCCCCACGTGATTCCGTGCAATTGACTTTCGCGCTTGGGCTACTTGCGCAGGAAAGGGAAAGAGAGAAGCCATGTGATTGGGTACGCGCCCCACATGCTATCCAGATACGGTATCTTGATATCTTCTTCTCTCCTTAATGGCGCTGATTATTATTAGGGAGTCAGGGACAACTTGATGCTCGTTCCCGTTCCTGAGGCGCCTGTTGGCCTGCACCAATGCCGGCCTTTTAACTTGGCCAACACAGACATCTTTCATCACATTGCTTGCCTTTTGTGCAATCCATATGGCAGTGACGATGGTGGCGGATCAACTATTGGCTTGATTCCAACTCTTATTATGGTCCCTCGACTAATAAAGCCTCTCTCACTTGGTTTTTAGCTGCCACATTGACTCCATCATCATGCACCTACTCAGTTCCACTCGGTGAGTCCTAAACATGTACAAGCACAAAGTCAACATATGTAACCCCCACTGAAAAGAAAATCCTCATACTATATTGCGGTGCCATAATATCAATCACTTATATCAGAGAACATGCGAACTATCGCCGCTATCGTTCTTACACACACACACACACACACACATATATATATATATCAAGATTCGTGCCTATACAATTTTGCTGCCGTATCTATCTAATCCTGCTATCATCAGCGCATACATTTTCTAGCCCCACTTTTTCTTTGAGCACGAAGTGACTGGTTCAGGCTCACCCACGACCGTTGGCTAAATACAAGACAAGTAATAAAAATCGATCGATAGGTACTGGGTAGGTAAAAGGAAGATCCAATAATTCACTCACACTTTAATTTGGACGGTTTATGGAAAAAACGACGCGTGCAGACTAACCTGCCGGATGGTATTCTGAACTGTCGAGGAAGGAATTCCACGTAGCGACGCATCAGGATCATGACCTGACCTCCACCGCTCCACGTACGGCTTCTAGAATGTAGACGGTTATAAAAAAAAATGGATCCTACGTGGCCACCAAGTAATACAACCCTAACCCTAATAATCAGCCAAGTGGCAGGATTAGCAGTGGATTAATTAGTGAGATGCCGGTCGATTCGAGCCCCTCGCGCGAGCGGCAGAACCAATGCAAACTGGCCCCACCAGACCGGGCAAAAGTTAGCAGCAGCAATCTCAACGGCCAACCAAGTGCCGATTTAGGGTGTGTTTGGTCGGAGAACGAGGTAGCATGGAGCGGCTCTATCCTAAATTCGGGATAGGATGGTTCCAGGAACGAGGATATAACGGTCTCACGTCTGTCTGCCCTGCCCTTCCCTTCCGCGTGCTGCATCCGCCGCCGCCTCTGCCCTGTATCCACCCGTGCCGCCGTCCAGCATCCGCCGCCACCTTTGCCTTCCATCTGCCGCCACCTCGTGCCGGCAGCCCGCAGCTCGTGCAGGCACGGCCACGGCCCCTGCGCCGCCTCGTGCCAGCCGCCGTGAGTGGAGCACGCGCGACCGCGGCCTGTCGCCGCCTCTCGCTGGCACAAGCTCCCTCGGCCATGCTCCGCCCGCGGCCGCGCTCTGCCTGCGTCGCCTGAGCTTCCCGCGCCGGCCGCACTCCGCCCGAGCTCCGTGCGCTCCGGCCGCGCCGCCAAGCTCCACGCGCGCCCGCGCTGGCGAGCGGCAGCCGGCAGGAGGACGAGCGGTGGCTCCGTGCGCTCCGGCCGCGCCGCCGAGCTCCACGCGGGCCCGCACCGCCGAGGGGTAGGGGGGCGGGTGGTGGCTCCGGCGAGCGTCGGCGTTGCAGGGGCGGCGGCCACGACGCGGCGTGGGACGGCGCTGACGCCGTCCAAGTGGGACGAGCGCGTTCGGTCGATATCTTTGGAGCGAGCTCGTCCCGGTATCCGAGGGTATATTCTTCGTTGGAGCCGCTATATTCCACCCGCTCCTCGACCAAACGCGGGACGGGACGGCTCCATCCTCGCCCGCTCATGAACCAAAAGCACCTTACGCCACTCTCGATGAAGATTTCATAGAAGGTTTTATAATATTAAATATTATCAATTTTGCTGATACGAAAAGAAAAAAAATATAATTTTATAGGATGTGAGAAAAATTTCATCACCGTAAACTCATCTAACATAGTTACCTACTTCTCAATCTAGATAACTGTGCAATAAAACTACCACTGTCATTAGTAAACCCTGCCTTACTAATACGTTCCTGGCCTGCACACGTTCTTATCCTTAGCCCAATCACTCCCAGCCACAGCATTTCTCTCCCTAAACTGCCCCTGCTGTGAGGTTCGAGAAAGGGAAAGAAACGGATGGCTTTCTGGTCTCACGGGGGGTGGTTTGGTCATCTCCGGGGGTAGGGGGTACTACTACGGAAAGTATGTACCTTTTTTCCTCTCCGCCTGCGGGTACGGACGTAGGCCTCCGCTTGGGGGCACCCGATTGGACCGGCGTGGTGGTGGGCCCGGAGTGGGCATGGACGGTTGAAGGGCCCTGTCGGTGACGTCGCCGTCGTTGCTTTCTCATCCAGAACGGAGAACTGAGAACGTCAAAGAGGAGATTTGCCCTTTTGGTATGGCTACACCATTTCTTCCCGCATGAATGGTTTTTCTTAGAGAATTTTAAGGGTTTTGCAGGAGATCGCTGTTCTTAATCTCTAAGAAAACCATGGGATCAAATCCAACCCATCTAGAAAGAACTCCATTTTTTATAAAAAGAAAAATAAAATGGCAGAGGCTGTGCTAGTGCAAGTGCCACGAAATTCATGTTTTGATGTGGCTTGAAACCCTCTAGCTATGTTACTTTTATGAAAGAAAACGTGCCATGGGAGCCATTTAAATGGGTGACATGCATATATATATGCAGGATTGAAGAGTATTTGTGTGCCCTCCGCATTGCAAATTCAATGTATGTATAACGGTCATACAATGAATACATAGACAGCTGTACTAAGTATAACATAAACAAGCATTACAAAATGTTGACATAATAGCAAGAGCGATCCACTAATCTATTGCCGACCATGGTGGGGGAACAACACGAGGCAGATGAGGACATATGATGGTGGCTTGGCGCAAGTTTCCATCCCTCTTTTATGTGTTGCATGTTGCAGTGGATGATAAAAAGTGGTGTTGGTTGTTCTTGAGATATGATAGCGCTTTGTTTGCCTAGACGGGGGCTGAAAACTTCTTTAGCACCTGAAAATCCTAGGCTAGCTTGAATCAGATTAGGTGATCGAGGAAAAACATCCAAGTCCTCTCGCCCGCCTCTATATTGAACATCTAGTATTTCCCTTCTGTGATTGAATGGAAATGGGGCTAAGTCCCGTCTTGAAAAAGAAAAGGAACTGGATAACTATTAGAAGAAAATCTTGCAAGAGATATGTTCACACCACACAACTCTTAGCTGAAAATGTCAACGATTCCTAAATGGTAAGCTTTGATGGAGTGAAGATTCGTTCAGATTTTATGATCGCGCAGCAGAATGGTAATATTTTAGACATGCCAGTTTATTTCGCTGCTCGCAGGGCATTCATGTCGAGTGTCCTTTGTGGGGTACGCGTAGCATATCGCGCTTGTGCAAAGGGAGGAATAAAAAATTGAGGAACATGACAAGGCACGATCACACACGAGAGGAGAGATCGGAGATGGATAGAAGAGTATAGAGCTAGAGAGAGAGAGAGAGAGAGAGAGAGCACAAGTGGAGTGGAGCAGATCAAAGGAGAGCAGGGCACGTGCTATAAATACCACCCTCCATTTCCCGATCGCCTCCCTTCCCCTTCTTCCCCTTCCCCATCTTCCCCTCGAGGCCTCGACCCACCCCGCACCCGGCGCGGGCCGCGCCAGATTCGAAACACACAAGCCAACCACCAGCAGAGCCAGTCCCTCGAGTAAAAGAAGCGGGCAGGAATCTCGGCGAGGTTCCCGGCCGGCGCGTGGCGCGCAGCTGCGGTGCTGCGTGGCGCCCTCTATCGACCGTCCATCCGTCCGGCTTGCAGATAATATAATGGTGAGCGGCGCCGGCGCGGGGGACGAGAGCGCGCGCGGGCGCGGCGGCGGCGCGGCGCTGCTGGGCGCGTACGAGCTGGGGCGGACGGTCGGGGAGGGCAACTTCGGCAAGGTGAAGCAGGCGCGGCACCGCGGCACGGGCGCGCTCTTCGCCGTCAAGATCCTGGACCGCGCCCGGGTCCTCTCCCAGCGCATCGGCGACCAGATACGCCGGGAGATCGCCACGCTCAAGCTGCTCCGCCACCCCAACGTCGTCCGCCTGCACGAGGTCCGTCCGCGTCAGCTCCTCCCGCCGCCTCCTCATCCTCCCCTTGTCGTCTCGTCCACCCAACGCTGATGGATCCGTCCATTGATCCTGCCGCTATGCCCAGACTAGCTAGCTTCTTTCGATTCGGTTCCGAGTTCTTCCCTAGGAAAAAAAATGGAGAATTTCTGGGGACTCGTCTCCGTCTAAGCTGATGAAGAAGCGAAACGGCGGATCGCCGGCCGTGTGTGCAGTAAGGTTCTGGAAGCGATTTATTAATTAATTAATTAATTAATTTATTAATCGAGCCCATCACCCCGCGATTATTTGCGTCCGCACCGCATTAATTACTGCGAGGATAAGCTGCGTGCGTGGCCGCACCGATCCTACCTTTCACCAGCAGTTGAGCTACCTACGTGTTGTTGGACTCGGTTAAATAAAGAATAGTTTCGTTCGCGGTGACTCCTTGTCTCCTTTATTTGGTTTGTTCATAGACTTGCACTACTGGCTGCCATCTCTTCTTTTTACTTGTCTTCACCTTATCACCAAACATGTGAAACATTCTTATCACAAAAGAAAACATGCAAGGCATAATTTTGGCCGCCGGTGCGCTTTCGTAATTTTATTCTTTCTGTTGAATTAGTCGTGTGTGCAGAGATTGGTTTATTTCTCCTAGCACTATAGTTTTCCTGGTCTTTTCACTACTATAACATAAGAAATGACAACCAAAGCGAATAAGTGTATTAGATGGCTCACGGATAGCTATTTTTGTTTGATCCCCCCCCCCCCCCCCCCCCCCCCACCCTCAACCCCAAAAAAAAGAATCCAAGGTTCATATTCTGTGTGGTGTTGTATTTTATTTTTGAAAAAAAAGCACACGCACGCTCGGATACATACATGTATACTCATCTTTGTGAATACACACGTATATATAGGTTGTTAAAAATACGTACACAAGATCGTCCCGCTCAACTTGAGGCAGCGATCACAAGATCCAAACAGTGCTATTCAGATTTTATTCATAATCTAGGTTTTGCAAATCCATCCAAAATCCTAGATTTTAAAATCTGATATGGGATCCAAACGGCGCCTAATTCTTAGAGATTCAAAATCGTGTAATCTCACTGCAATTTTTTGGGGGGCTTTACCTCAGTTGCTACCTTCTGCGGACTGCGGCAGTGTTTATAGACTTGTGATGAAATACCACGCGGACTTGGTCCACCTGGCCCGACGCCCGGAGCGGCGTGTGGGCCCGCAGCAGCTTCCGTTTTCGAGATCTATGGCCATGCGTCGCTTTCTACCAGAACAAAGTAAGGGCGTGTTTGTTTCCGGTGACTAAAAATAAGTTCCTGTCACATCGGATGTTTGAACAGCAATTAGGAGTGTTAAATATAGGCTAATTACGAAACCCATTGCATAAATGGATGCTAATTCGCGAGACGAATCTATTAAGCTTAATTAGTCCATGATTTGATAATGTTGTGCTACAGTAAATATGTGCTAATGATAAATTAATTAGGCTTAATAGATTCATCTCGTGAATTAGTCTCCATTTATGCAATTAGTTTTATAGTTAGATCATGTTTAATCCCTCTAATTGGTATCAAATATCCGACACGGACTAAAAATAAGTCCCTGGATCCAAACACCCCCTAAGTAGTGGACGCGGTGCTCACCTCCATCCATGTCCTCCTGCTCTGTCTGGCTGGGTCCACCAATTATTGAGGACCCGGCTGCCCCTGGCCCATGGGCCCCCGCGAGGGGTCCTCACCTTCTCGCTGTGGTGGCCACCAATAAGTTGGAGTTGATTCTGAGGTTGAGCCGCCCAACGGCTCAGTGACAGTGATGATGACTTCTTCCTAACGGAGACGAGGGCACTTTAGTTCTCGGTCTACCTTGTTTCATCCTCTTGATTCGGGATACTTCTGCACATGTTTTCGGTTCGATGAACATGCAAGCATATCCCTGCAGAAAACCATGATTCAGAGTATCTGGGCATGGACGTTTTATTCATGCTGGAATTACTAAATTTGGCATGCACGCCCACAACTAAGGCCTAAGGTTGCATGTGTTGCTGTCTGCTGCTGCTTCCGCCTCATCCTATTTTCAGTTTCCTTAGAACACGAAAGAGCACACAGCAGATGAATCTGCACCGGAATCCACATTCGCGTCTGGTTCTTGAAACCTCTGATAATTTGGTCGAGTTAATCATGCTAGAGGCTGAAAGGATGTTCGTTCCTAACTGTCTGAGTTCAACTCCTGGTTCAGGTTGCTGCTAGCAAGACCAAGATTTACATGGTGCTCGAGTTCGTCAACGGCGGTGAACTGTTCGACAGGATTGTAAGCCCTTGGAACTCTCCTTTTCATCGCCCATTCCTTGCAGCTCCCTTTTCCAGAATAAATTCCATGTTTAGATGCAGTTGGTTGGTTCCATAGGCATCTGATTCCCCCGAGTTGCTTTCTTTGCTGCAATTGCAAAGGCCATCAAGGGAAAACTCTCGGAGGAAGAAGGAAGGAGGCTATTTCAGCAGCTGATCGATGGTGTCATCTACTGCCACGAAAAGGGCGTCTACCATAGAGACCTCAAGGTGCCAAAATGTTCCTCATTCTATTTTGCGATACTTCTCCTATCGATGTTTATACATGTATCACGTACTTCTTAGCAATATGCTCATTTTTTGCTAACCTTTCACAGCCTGAGAATGTTCTCGTTGACCGAAAGGGCAACATCAAGATCTCTGATTTTGGCCTCAGTGCTTTACCACAACATCTCGGGGTATGATGATTTCTTGAGTTGGGTTATCTCAGATGATTCCTACTCCTAAGTAATAAAGCTGATAGCTCACCATATTCTATGATATGTGACTTTCAGAATGATGGCTTGCTGCATACGACCTGTGGTAGCCCCAATTACATTGCCCCTGAGGTAAAAGATGGACTGAATTCTCCTTCAAAAAAAAAGATGGACTGAAAGTATCTTGAGGCCAAACAATTCATTTCTGCTGTACAGTATCTAATTCTTGTGCCAAATGCCTGCAGGTTCTGCAGAACAGAGGATACGATGGATCCTTGTCAGATATCTGGTCTTGTGGAGTTATTCTTTATATGATGCTCGTAGGGTACCTTCCATTTGATGACCGGAATATGGTTGTTCTTTATCAGAAGGTACTTATTCAGACAAAAATGAATGCTCTAGTTCAGTTCTAGTACTTCTCTGATGTCATTTTAATGACATTACTTTTGCCCTTGCTTGTTCTAGATTTTCAAGGGTGACACTCAGATCCCAAAGTGGCTTTCTCCTGGCGCACAAAATCTTCTCCAGAGGATTCTTGAGCCCAACCCGATGAAGCGGATCACAATGGCTGAGATCAAGGCGCATGAATGGTTCCAGAAGGATTATGTTCCTGCTGTTCCATTCGACAACGATGATGAAGATTCACAGCTTGACCTGGTTCTACCAGTCAAGGAGGTATATGCATATGGACAATGGGAGACTATGTCCTCAAGATAGACGCCAATTGTACATGTCTGCACCCGACTGATCACTAAATTTTGGTTTCCTTTGTTTTTTTTCTCCTGAAGGAAATTAGTCCATCGCCCGGGGATAAGACTACTCATCAGATCAATGCTTTTCAGTTGATTGGAATGGCATCATCCCTTGACCTTTCAGGGTTTTTCGAGGAAGAGGTATGTAAATTGTCTTTGTCAGAACAGTATAATCTGAAAGGCTGAGAAAAAAAGGAGCAGTTTTCATCACTACAGCTACAGTAGTGGTATGCACACCGAATTCGCCCCAAGAGCAGTTTTCATCAATAATTTTTAACTTGTTGCAGGACGTGTCGCAAAGGAAGATCAGATTCACAACAACACACCCACCCAAGGATTTGTTTGACAAGATCGAACGTTCTGCAAGCGAAATGGGTTTCCAAGTACAGAGGGGGCACGGCAAGGTCAGTACAGGCCTTCCATCTATATACGTGCACTGGCATTGCTGCCAACATTTCCAACGAACTATCAGTGACATGCATGTGATTTTTCAGCTCAAAATGGCGCGAAACTGCACCGGAACAAAGGATCCTAAAAACTCTGCCTCATTTCTTGTCTGCACCGAGGTATGCGACGAACAATGCCCTTCTTTTTAAAGAAAAACGCATGAGATTACGGAGATAGGCTGACAATGAAGTGGTGTGCTGTTTGTGATCCCAGGTGTTTGAGCTTGGCCCCTCTTTGTACGTCGTAGAGCTCAAGAAGTCCCATGGAGACCCTGCATTGTACAGACAGGTAAGAGAACTGCAGCTGTCATTCCTATGGCTTCACTGTAACTGTAGGAAGAAATAAGTTCAGAGCCCGCAACTGGGTAACCTTTCTTCCTGAAACTTATCTGCAGCTCTGCGAGAGGATCTGCAGTGACCTGGGCGTGCTGATGGAGCAGATCTTCGGGACACGGCCAGTTGCCGATGATCTTGCGAGCTTGGACAGTCGATCCGGGACGCCTTTGGTTGCGTTGTGACGAAGTCTGACCGCTGCCGTGGTATAGCGTGAGATCTAGGGAAGACGAAGCAGTTCAGCTGCAATGCAGCTAGGAACGAGTGTACTGTAAGTAGGATCATAATTCGCCTGAAAATAGAGATGTCAAAATAGTGCAGGATCATACAGTGTAAAAGAAGCAGCAGCCACTGACGTCAAACCGAATGCCAAATCTAATAAATGAATTGTATTCGGTGGCACACATCAACCTTCACATTACCTGGCTACCAGTGACTGAACTTTTTCTTTCTGATAACATGCAATGTACCCTTTTTATTAAGAAGAATACAACACTTCAGCAACATCAGCACCAGGGAAAAAATTCAATGCCATAAACACAATCTCTGCAGGAGTTGTTTGGTGTTTGTGGCTAATCAGAAATGATTTTGTTTTCCGTGGGCAGACATGGTCAGATGTCAAGCTGATAATTCGAAGACTCTGGACGTGCATGAAGGAGTGGACACCCCTCTGTCCAACGTCTTCGGAGGAGGATATCGTCCGATGGTGCAGCTACTTGGAGGCTCGCCTCAGGACCCCCTTGGCAGTCACTTTCTGAAGAAACTCAAGCTGTCGACCTTGAAGCCATGACCAAGATGGGTTTTTGTTTTCCCTTTCTGGTTTCCGTTTTTCTCTGGTGTGCCGCTATGTTAGCGTGCCTGTGCACTTAAACTTCTGTTGCGCTGCCTTGCGGTGCTCGTTGTCTGTAGGGAGCGAGTCTTCTGCTTTGGCTTTGCAATAACTGGCTGTAAACGATGAACACACACTGTTTTGTTTCGTTCTTTGGAATGAAATGGGACAGGGCGAATTTTTTCGCCTGTCTTTCTAAAAAAACCATCAGCACCAGCTGTCCAGCTTGATCAAGACACCAAGCGGGAACAAATCAAGACTACTGCTCAAGTGGCATAGAAAACAAAATTCAACAACTACTAGTGCTATGCTCTTACTCTTCTTTTGTTTGCTGAACTATGAAAACGTATGAGTAGTCTGGGCAGGCTCAGTACTGCATTTTGTGTAAAACATTGGCTGCAAGCTCCCCAGAGACAGTTGGGGCTGGACTTTTATCCATAATCTAAAAAATCCAGACAAGATGAAAGATAACTACTTTAGGAGGAATATTTTTTCTCAAACACGCAGGAGATCCGTGTATCATTATAAAGAAGGATTATGGGGAACAAAATAAAAAGGACAAATTTCATTTGATCATTTAAAATAATGTAAGAAGTAAAACGAGCCAAAATTTTACTTTACAGTTAAACTGCAAATTAAATTATTCAGGTGATAAAATATAGCCAGGTGCCCACCTTTTTTTTCTTGTTTCTTCTTCTGAGAGGAAGCTCGCCCACCTTTCAAGAGGAGAGTGAGCTTAAAATGGGCCTTTTCCTTATGATCACTTTCGAGTGAAAGTACAAGCGCCACAGAAGGCGGAATTTCGTAAAATACGTAAACATCGGTAAGAGGCGCTTCTAGTGCTAAACTCGAACCCGAAGGCAACTAGCACTAGTAGGTTCTTACTTCCGCAGTTCCGCCGCCACCGCCGCCTGTCCGCCGCCGCCGTGATGCAGCATCCCCTACGCCGATGCGGCAGCGGCGCTCTCGCCGCGCTCCGACGGCTCCGCCACATCCCTTCCGCTGCCGCAGCGGCGCCCCCGGTGGCCTGGAGGCGTCCCTGCCCTCCTCCGCGGCTCTACTCCACCGCCGGTGAGCACACCTCTCCTCTCCAATTCTTGCACCTTGCTCCCCTCTTTCAACTTCGAGTTCGCGCGCGCTAGTTTGAGTGCGGTGTGTATCACCTCGGGCTTGGCTCCCTTCTCTGCTGCTTTTCTTGTACGTTTGAACTGCCGCTGGAAGAGCAGAGCACTCTGGAAATCTCGTTTTAGTACCCCTGTTTTTTTGCATCAGAGATGAGCCAGCAACTGCCTGCGAACCTGGTGGCGATCATAGAGCAGAGAATGAAGTTGATCGAGCAGAGGAGTGCGTACCTCCAGGAGCAAATCAACCAGGTAATTTCGGATTGGCAAGCTCATCTTTAATGATTCAGAGTATGAACAAGCATGGAGTAATTTATCACCATGCTAGAATAAAATAGCCTTAATGCAATAGACTTGATGTGAGTTGGTGTTAATGAAGACAGCCAGCTGCCTTGCCCGAAGAGTACTCTAGGGCTAACAAGGAGTTCCGTAAGCTGGAGAACACCATGGAGTTGATCAAGGGGCTGAGGTTGAAACGGGAGGTAGTAATCTGGTTTAAAATTATACATGCTGCAACATACTGTGTGTACCATCAAGATTCATAGAAAGCGTTGTTTGTTTGTAGGAAATTGAGGGATTGAAATCTTTGGTAACAAATGCCCATGAAGATAAAGACATGCGCGAGATGGCAGCAGAAGAGCTACTTGAGGCTGTCGAGGAGGAGAAACGTTTGCAGCATGAACTGTTTAGAGCTTTGCTTCCCAAAGATGAAGCAGATGAGAGGGATTGCATACTGGAGGTGCGTGCAGGTAAAGCTGGAGTTTGCCCTGTCATTCATGAGCACAATTCATCTTTCCAATTTTGCTCTGTTATTGGGCGATAGGTGATTGTCACTGATATGGTATTGCAGGAACTGGAGGAGAAGAGGCATCTTTGTTTGCAATGGATATATTCAGAATGTAGGTTATCTTGCTTCGGAGCAAAATGTACGTGATCCTCAATCTATGTTACTAAACTGGATTCTTCTAAGCTATAGGTACGAAAAGTATGCCCAGAAGAACGGGTGGAAATTTGATGTCATTGACATAATGGAGTCTGCTGTGAAAGGATACAAGGTACAACCTTTGTCAGTGCTTCCCAACTTTTGTGCGTATATGCACATGTTTTTTCACTGTAGCACAAGTGTTGCCACCATTTCAGATTTGGAAGCTCTCAAACTTCTAATTCACATATTTCCTGTCGTTATTCATTTGTATGAAGGAAGCTAGTGGAACAATATCAGGTCCTGGGGCATTTGGCAAACTGAAGTTTGAGAGCGGCATTCATAGAGTTCAGGTACAATGATGGGACAGATTTGTAATATCGATCATATTTACCTACTTAGATTTCGTATTATTTAACAACCCATTCATGGCAGCGAGTGCCAGTGACCGAAAAATCTGGACGGGTGCACACTAGTGCTGTATCAGTTGCTGTTCTTCCTCAAGCTGATGAGGTTAGAATTGGATATAACATTTTGATTGGCTTTTTTGCCACTCAACTTTTGTTCATCCGTGCAATTCTCGGCATGATTAACAGTTAACAAGATCATTTTCTTCTGAAAATGTAGGTTGATGTCCAACTGCGGAATGAGGACCTGAGAATTGATACCTACAGATCAGGTGGTTCTGGAGGTCAGTCTGTTAATACAACGGACAGCGCTGTTAGGATAACTCATATTCCAACCGGAACAGTGGTTGCAATTCAAGACGAGAGATCACAGCACATGGTAAGGGTTTCAATTTTGCAAACATCATGAATAAAATTTTATATGCACATTCTAGTAGGTTTCCCCTTTAAAACCTGGAATGCAGTAGTTCCTAGAACTCAGTTTCACGTCTTTTCATTCATTTTCCATTTCTATCTACTCACTTCCTCATAGCCTTGCTGTCATTAGCACAACTGCAATATTTGAACTGAGTTTGTGCAAGTCCTGTCGATTATGAAGAAACCAATATGCTAATTTATAATTCGCTATCTCTCTAGAACAAGGCCAAAGCTCTCAAAATTCTCCGAGCACGATTGTATGAAATTGAAAGGCAAAGACTCCACATGGACCGATCAAAGCTTCGATCAGAGCAGGTAATCTAAAATCGAAATTTTTCTGTCTCCCATTTTAAGTTGTTAACTAGTTGCTTCCAAGGCCTAACTTCTTAGCAGATTGGAAGTGGTGACAGATCTGAGCGAATCAGAACATACAACTTCCCTCAGGGCCGTGTCACAGATCATCGTGTTGGAATCACTCACCACTCCATAGCAGATGTCATGGAAGGGGAGAACCTGGATGTATTCATCGATGCACTCCTGCTCCAAGAAGAGATGGATGCAATTGCTTCATTTGCAGCATAACCAATAAATGATGAACCCTTAGAGCAGTGAACCATGTCACGAACACAATAGAGGAGACTGATGAACAATACATAACACTGAACTGGCAAAGTCAAGATGAACTTCCGGATTTGCTTTTGGCCTGTTTTTCCTGCATCGGAATCTGTAACTTTACATGATGCAGAATTTTGGTTTCAGTAGTAGCATATTGATGTGTCACGTGTTATAATTTTACAAAATTGAAATGGGTTCTCTGATGCTGAAGTTTTGGATGGAGTGGAGTACGACATGTCAAGCTGATGTTGTTTCGCAACTTTTATTGACTTCAAAGTTTGCTTCCGTTTCTCATTTATGTAGTAAGTTCATGTTGTATGTCCCGAGTCAATCCCGGCTTGTCCAGCTATTTTGGCCGAGCATCTGGTTAATTCAACAATGACAAAAGGAAACTACAATTGTGCATACATATTTTTGTTCTTCATAAACTTGCTGCCCCCAACTAATTTCTAGGCAAACTTGTTTGAGCGATGCTCACTTCAACGTTTAGTAAGTGAACTGGGATATGCACAACATTGGAGTTTAGTTGGATATCTCAATTGTAATAACTTATGTTTTCCAGTTTCATAGCATTCCTTTCGATATTGGCAATCAACTCGCAAAAATCTCATTCCGCAACCTTGTAGGAACGAGTGTCATCTAACTTGAGATATACATGTGTACAGCTTCTTTACAGCCATGGGAACTGACTTGAATCACTGGGCCTGTTCTATGCAAATCAAAGGGTGGCTGTATCTGGACAGAAATTTGATGTACATTGTAGATCATCATATAAGATTGCAAGGTCCATGAATCCATGTTAGAAAGAACTAATACAAGACAGACAGAGCTTGCAAGTGGTGTACGTACTGAAAGTTGGGAGGTCTACAAAAATACACTATTGCATTTCCCAAATACATCAAACACTTTTATTTTCAGTCAATTCCAGCACTTTTGGTGTCCACTTAACACTGGGTGGGCAGGGCGATTGTGACACCCTCTACCAACTAAGCAATCGCTCGGTCCATCTACAATGAAGCCCAGCGACAGAAATGGAAGTGCAAGAATCTGCTCACCATTCTAAAACCCACTATCTGTCTAATTAGTACATAGCACTCATGTTTTCTAATCTAGCTCCATCAATGACAAATCAAAGGCATTAATGACAAAAATTTATAAACTGAACATCCGGTTGGGTTTCAGTGCACGACATTCATTCAAACAAATCGGAATACTGGATGCAGACCAGCCGCATAAGACTCATCTAGCATGTCAAGACAAGAAAAGAATTTACGGTGAGAAGACCCTGAAATGAGGATTCTAACACTCTTCAAGATGACTAACCCTGAGATTTCAGTTTCCCCTCAGATTGCTTAGCTGCACAGAGACGCAATGGATCGGAAGAAGAGGAATGGATTGCAGTGGCCCCAATCTCACGATTGCAAGGCCCCAAATAGCGGGGGGCGATCCTCTCTCGGCGGCAGGGATGGTGGTGGCGGTGGCGGCGGCGGCGGCGCAGAACCTGCAAGAATTTCACACCAATCATTGAACAGAGTAACAAATTGGCTTCCCATTCACAGTGATTCAATGTGTGTTGGCTCACCTTGCGCCTCTTGTTTCACCGGCTTCTTGTCCTCCCTGGATGGTGGCACGGTGGGCAATGGCATCGAGCTCACCGCTGCTGCTGCGGCAGCTGCCGCGGCGAACGCTAACGCAGGCTGCTGCATGACGTTGAGCTTGAGCAGCCTGTCCTTGTCTCTGTTCGCCTCGGCGCCCTTCGGGGCCTTCTTCTTGGGCGGCTGGGCGGCCGGGGCGGGCCTCATCTTGGCCTCCCTGGCCTCCGCCTCCAGCGCGCGGAACGCGGCGTCGAGCATCTCGCGGGAGCGCTTCCGGGCCGCGGCGGCCTCCGCGACGCGGCGCTCGGCCACCTCGCGGGCGGCAGCCGCGGCGCGGCTGACGGAGTCGTGCGCGAGTCGCGCCGCGACTAGGAGGACCCGCGCGTCGCGCTCGTCCAGCGTGCGGCGGCCCCCGCCCCCGGCGGGGGGCGCGGATGTGAAGGAGAAGGGGCTGTTCTCGGCGGCTGCGGCGCAGGGCGGACAGACGAAGGACGCGGGGTCCCCCAGGACGCACGAGAGGTGCGCGACGGAGAGGCCGCAGGCGGAGCAGGGGGCGGTGGGCCCGGGCGGGGCGACAGCGGGGTCGCCGGCGGGCGCGGTGGCGGCGGCGTCGGAGGTGGAGAGGAGGTGGAGGCAGGCGGAGCAGAAGGCGGCGGGGCGGTAGAGGAGGACGCAGGAAGAGCAGAGGAGGCAGAAGACGCCCTCGTGAAGGAAGTGGTGGAGCGGCCAGGCGTCGCGGCCGGAGGCGCAGCGGTCGCCGCCGCAGCCGCCCGGGGCGGAGGTGACCGAGGCGGCCGAGGTGGCGGGTGGGGACGGGCGGAAGGGGGCCGCCATGGCGATGGCGGCTTCGAGGGGAGGGGGGGAGGAAGGGGAGGAGGATTAGGGTTTCTCTGGTGGGCGACGCGACCGAACGGCTCAACGAACAGAGGTTTTCCTTCAGCTCCCGATATGGGAAGTTAGGAAAAATAATTCAAACAGATTTTTTTAAAAAAAAATTGTGTGCGTCTGGAGTTCACGTTTCTAATTCAAAAAGAAGCTGAGCAATTCCACTTGCAACACCTGAAGTAATTTTCACAAACAGATACTAGTTAAATTTAAAATTAATTATTTAACTGACCAAACACTATAATAATTGTATATACGATTTAAGATTGGACTGACATGGCATTTGCTCCAAATTTGCTATTTTCTATAAAAGTTCCATTGTGAGTGAACCAACTGTTGTTTGGCAAATAACACCCATAACAATGTTCTTTGTGGAATCTTGAGGATTTCTTTTTTAAAAAATAATTAGAAGGTTTGAAAGACTCTAGAATCTATTTTCTTCTATTTTGCATTATGACGGTTCTCTATATTTTTTTTTTATTTTCGATAGACTCTCTATTTTCCTGTGCATTTTTTCCTCACTAGATAGTGGTTTGAGAGTTTGGTGAAACTATGATGGCTTACTTTTCACCCATACTTTTGCTAGATAATGCTCCCTCGGATCACAAAGTCTACTCAAAATAATTGCTATTGGTCAAATCTTTTCCTTCTGGCAGGCAGCAGATATAAAAAATATAGATTAACAGCATAATGATGAGGTTATAGGATTCAACATTAAAAGAATCTTAGAATTATAAAGCTAACTTTATTTGAAATGTTATGTTCCATTATTGATGTTAATCATGATGTAACATTAAAAGTACTCCCTTTGTTTGCAGTAGGTGTAGAATTCTAAAAACTCAAACTTCGTAAATTTTGACCTACTACTAATAAAATTGTATGTATGTTTATAGTGCATATAAAAGTTGTACGAATGTATTCACTTTCCAAATATTCCAAATATCTTAGAATATGAATTCATGTTGTAGCGTTGTTGGTATATATATTGTAAGAGAAACTGTAGACCTTTTCAAATAATGATATGTCTAGTAAAAAGAAGAGACAAAGTAGTAGTTTAACATTTATAAGGCAATTATATATACTCTCCGTTTCTAAATAATATCTCCCCAATTACCACATCTCCATGTAGTAAGTAAGCAATGGAGTTGGAACCCTCCCACCACACAGACAAGGGTTTAGTAAACTCTTCTCTTGTCGTTCCATCCTAGCAGGGGTAGATTCAGAGGTGGCACACAGGAGAGCTCCCCTAGGCTCAACCCTGCCTCCGCCGCTGCATCTCAGCAAGTATCTCCAACCAGCTGCACAGTAGTCACTCCCGACGAAATAACACA
Source organism: Panicum miliaceum (assembly GCA_032594955.1). Classification (NCBI taxonomy): domain Eukaryota; kingdom Viridiplantae; phylum Streptophyta; class Magnoliopsida; order Poales; family Poaceae; genus Panicum; species Panicum miliaceum. Next base: position 6,868,723 of record CM064058.1, on the reverse strand, counting down.
AGAGGCTTTTCTATCATTTCAGAAATGGTAATACTCTTGAGCTACTCTTCTAGCACCAGAGCACTGGAGCCGTGCGGATTGGAGGGAACAATTGAATGATTTGATGGAGCTGGGTGTAACTTCTTAATGAGTGGCCATGTCGTTGGGCTTGGGCCGTGGTGGGCTGATAGATCTTATACTCGCGATTGCGAATTAGTGCGGGGACGGAACTGTGGATTGCGGGAATGCCTTTTAACTTGGTCATGCCCGATGAACAAGTAAGCGAACCGTAACTGCACGCATACGACAAGAGAATACAAAATTCGTGATTTCGATTAATTTTTCAATATATATATATACTCAACATTCTAAATTTATGCACTTACAAGACAAATATACCCCTACTAATTTGTCCTAGCTTCATCACGCCTTATTTAGTTCCCCGTCAAAATTTTTACACATCAATCACATCAATATTTGGACACATGCATATAGTAAAAAAATCACATTAAATAAATGGACTGTAAATCTCGAGACGAATCTAATGAGCCTAATTAGACCGTGATTTGACAATAAATTGCTACAGTAATATATGCTAATGATGGACTAATTCGGTTCATTAGATTCGTTTCACAATTTACGGATAAATCTACAATTAATTTTTTAATTAATCTATATTTAATACTTTAGATGCGAAAGATTGCGTTTCAAAAATTTTACGCGTGAAAGGAAATCCATGAGGTCGCATTGCATTAATTAGTTCAGTACGTCACGGCGCACCCGTGACCGGCCCACATGGAATACGTACGTACGTGCGTACTGCACACGGAACCAACTGCCAGCAGCACTACTACACACTCACGCGTTGGTTGCAACAACGCAACGCAAGGCTCACGTGATGTGATGATGAGAAAAGCCAACAGCTAGCTCGGTGCACGCTACGGGTATACGTACGCGCAAGATCCCTCGTTTCATTTCCTGGCTTGCTTGCGTTGCATTGCTCCCTCCTCAGCACAATGCGTACAGCGTCCGTGCTATCTCCCTTTGACACGTGCACCATGCATCTTTTCTTAGCTTCTGCGCCTAATTAGGATTTCAATTAATTTGTTCGGGTTCCGATCAGAACTCCGATTGACGGACAAAAAAATCATTATTTATTTTAAAAATAAAAAAATAATATAACTATATATATATATATATCTGGCATAGTTATATACGTATATCTTCAGTCCTTCCCTCTTTCAATAAAGTGGGCAAAATTCTCTACAGCTCATTAGTAGTATCCGTGACAATAAGCTACCATCCCAGCACAATTTCAGTTGCAACTACATCAATGATACTTCTTGTTCACGTGATCTTACAGAGAAGAAGTTGAGCTTTAGGAGGAATGTGGTGTCGTTGGCAGCAGAGCTCAAAGATGTCAGAAATAAACTTGCTTCCAAGGAGCAGCTGTTTGTGAGGGAATCCCAAACTAGGAAGGTTAGTTTGTCATTTGTAATTGGTTCCTTCAGGGCTGCCTGTGGAGTTGTGCTGATCTGGGAAAGATCTTGACAGGTTGCAGAGACAAAGGCAAGGAGCATGGAAGAGGAAGTAAGCAAGCTGCAGAAATGCTTGCAGGAGAAGGATGAGCAATTGCGTTCATCCACAAGTAGCACGGAACAGGTAAGGATTTCCCTTAATCCTCCATTTGAGTTTACACAAATCTTTCAACTAGAGATTTCCAGCCAAACATGCCACTCCTTGTGATTTCTTGGAGACATGGGCATAAACTGGACATCAGGTCATGGTCTCGTTTTGTGTTTATTTGTTTACTCTGAATCTCCTTATGATAAGTTGAAATAATATGTATAGAGCCAAGAAATTTGAGTATAATGCAATGGCAACAGCTCGGTGACAATCTCTACCTTGATTTACTCTGATTTTCTGGTTTGGGCTTCTTTTCTTACTTTTTTTAATAAAGAAAGACATGAATCGACAGGGGTGAGTGGTCCTGGCTCTTGACATAACACTAAATTCCTTCTCTGACTGTCGGCTACTAATTTCTGTGAGGAAGGTTGCACCACAGTTTTATATCAAATATCTAGTCATCCGATGTTTTCACGCCTATGTTCCTATTGCATTTTTAATTTGCATGGTTGTGGCTTATGATTTTTCTCATGCCCAAATATTTCATTTACACGGCCAAGCTAGATGCACTTTCTTAATAACTGTTTTATCTTTGTACGCAGTACCTCCATGAGTTGGATGATCTTAGAACACAACTTTCATTTACACGCGCTACAGCAGAAGCAAGTGCTGCATCAGCCAAGTCAGCTCAGGTGCAGTGCTTGTCATTGCTGAAAGAGCTGAATGAGAAGGACTGCTTGCTGAAAGAGCACGAACTTTGAGTGAACAAACTAGGTGAGCAGCTTGATCTTCTCCAGAAGGATCTGCAAGCAAGGGAGCTCTCACAGATGCAACTCAAAGATGAAGTCATACGGATTGAGACCGACATCATGGATGCAGTTGCCAAAGCTGGTTCCAAGTCCGACGAAGATAAGGAGCTTCTAAAGATCCTATCTGATGTTTCACCAAGGAATGTTCAGAATCTCAACAACCTTTTGAATGCTTAAGGATACAGAGATTGCGAGGTTGAGAGAGGAAATCAGGATATTATCTGCTCATTGGACAAACAAGACCAAGGAGTTAGAATCACAGGTACACCTTATATCTTTCACCCACAAAATGCCTTCAGAATTTGGCTGCAAATGCTATTTTCCCACAGTGCTGAATTGATGTGTATTTACGTGAGATTTCTTGTTTCTTGAATAGTTAGAAAAGCACCGGAGGACTGATCAGGAACTGAAGAAGAGGGTTCTGAAGCTTGAATTTTGTCTTCAAGAATCACAATCTCAGATGCGAAAACTCAAGAGGGTATGGCCATAATATACTATTGTTGCTTGTTAGCACATCAAACATGACTTTATAGTTTTGTCTTGGTTTTCTAGACTTCATGCCTATCAGTTCATTTATGCTACTTGAATTCGGGACAGGGACTTCAGATTTTCAATGTGTTGTCTTACCACTGACCATCAATGTGATCTCTGACAATTAGAATTAACAAATCAACACCATGCGAATCAACAATCCCTGCTAGGGCAGTTGGCCATAATTGTATGGTGAAAATATTCAGGTCAATGATCATATGGTTTAATCATTTTATTCTGCAGATGGGGGAGAATAGGGACAAGGCACTCAAGGAGCTCATGGACCAGGTGGCCATGAAGCCCCAACAGCTCGTCCCACGGCATCAAGGAGAATTTCTGGGAGAGCCAGGGCTTCAAGTTCATCGCCTCCATGTCGATGCTAGCCCTGGTGATCCTTGCAAAACGATGAAAACGGCAGGCATCCTGAACTCAATCATGTGCAAAGAAGTTAAGATTCCAGCGTTAGGTGAGCAGCTAGCTCATAGTTTGTAGTTTAAGAAGCTGTTGATGGAGCGGCTTACATTAGTTTGTAGACTAGGGCAGTTGAGCATGCTGCATGATCAGATGTCCAGACCGAAATTTGCTGACATCCAATCCTAGTTCTGTAGACTGTACTAGATGTAGTCTGTACTCTGTAGTGCAGTTTCTGCCAGTTCATGTAAGCTGATATGCTGTCTTCTAGTGACACACTGACACCTAGTTCGTGTAAGCTCATGGGCGGTCATGGATCTACATCATATAATCTCAGAGTAGTTACTGCAGTTGTTGCTGCGGTTTAATGTTATTCTTCTGTACTTCAAATCTTCAGTTTCTACATGGCAAATACCTGCTTCTGAGGCTCAAATCAAATGCTGAATGAACTGTTCTTGAAAATTTGTAAAAAGAAAATGGCAATGTTATCTAACTGGCAACATGACCAAAAGGGGGTAAAATTTGGGTAAACATGACTGAAAACCCAGTATCAAAGCGGGGCACTTGTTTCATTACAATTGCAGGAAGATGATGTATCCAAATGCGACCATAGTGTTACCCATCTTTAGTGAAGCGCATGACAGCTGAAACTGCACCTACGTTGTTTGCAGCAAGGAACGTGTTCCTGGTAGATATATATGATACGCCACCAATAAATAGGTCATCTTGCAACCGATAGAAGGAATCAAATATTGTGAGGGTACAAGAATCTTGATGTTTACAACTCGGGGGAAGGAGAATAATCACAAATGTTACACGTTGCCAGACACACGTCCGCAAGAACGACATTGTGGACTCATATCTTATCTATCATACAAGAGGGGGGGGGGGGGGGGGGGGGGGGGGGGGGTAGGGAAGTGAAGCTTATGATCCGGCATTTTATCCGGGGTTAGTCGCCCGCGCATTCAGCAGGGGCTGGAGCGCCTTGACCACGATGCTCATGTTCGGCCGGAAGTCTGCTTCGTATTGAACACACAATGCAGCAACAGCTGCAAACTGTTTCAAACACAGGAGAAGAAATAAAGTTAAACCTTAGATAGATCAACAAAGGACAGCTAGCTCAAGAACAAACACCTGATAGCGCCAGCAGCAAAGGATCAAAACTTAGCATAATAAACTAAAGCTGAATACAAGCATGCTTCAAGAATAGTGTTGTTTACAGTAGCTGATCAAATTCTATAAGCACGAAATTAGACAATTTAACAACACTGGAAGACTAGTTGGCAACAAAAGGCTGTTCACTCATCTATTCTTCTACAATCATCACTTTGTTCTTCAGTTATTAACTTTCTTCGACACTTTGTCAAAATAGTTGAGACAACCAACTTTAGTTAGACATACTTCACAAGAAAGGTTGTTCATAGTACCTTTGCAACAGCTTTAGGAGGATAGTCCCCTCCAAGTCTTGAGTCAACACATTGTCTAACCTTGTCTTCACTAAGTCTTGGGGTAGCCTGTCAGAATTGAACAAATCATAAATTTGATCCACCAACACTACATTGGTAAGCAATACAGGTCCAATTATCTTATAAGCACAAAGAGGTGTGCAGATGAAACTTACCCAGGTCACAAGACTCTGCTGTCCCCTTGGCAAAGTATGGTCGACAGGTTTCCTTCCAGTCAACAGCTCGAGAAGAACAACTCCAAAGCTATACACATCGCTCTTGGAGCTAAGTTGTCCAGTCATTGCATACCTAACCCAAAAATTTCAAGCAACATTAGGCTAAAATTAATCAAAAGATCTGTCGAACAATTGAAAAGGAAATTGGAACATACTCAGGCGCATGATATCCGAATGTTCCAAGAACCCTAGTAGAGTGAAGCCGAGCTGCCATGTCAGGAGCTTGGTTTGACAAATCAAAGTCAGCTATCTTAGATACATCATCATCAAAAAGAAGAACATTGCTGGACTTAATGTCTCGGTGTATGATATGGGGCTGTGCTTTCTCATGAAGATACTCAAGGCCCTTTGCTGCCCCGACAGCTATCTTTACACGTTGTGCCCATGATAAAACTGGACCAGGTTGAGCTCCTTTAACACCTTTTCTTCCTGTAAAGAGACATTCCACATTTATTAAGCATGTAAATTTTTCTTTTCAGTAAAATCTTAGATCATGACATCGCAGAACTCTCCCAATAGATTAAAAAAAGGTTGCAGAAAACAATACCATGAAGCATATCATGAAGAGAGCCCATAGTAGCAAACTCGTAAGCAAGGACACGTAGGGTCCCATCTGCGCAGTAACCAAGCAACTCAACAACATTTTCGTGCTTCAGCCTTGACACCATAGACACCTGCAGATGCATGTCAGAATGACTACAAAGTGCACAAAAAAAAACAAATTCCTGTTTGTAAACAGGGAGATACGGACCTGCGCTAAGAATTCTTGGTCGGGCTGCTTATTAGAATCCAACTTTTTTACCGCCGCACTCCTACCATTTCTTAGAACACCAAAATATACTCTTCCAAAGGAGCCCTCACCGATCAGAGCTTCATCACCAAAACCCTTAGTCACCTCCCTAATCTCATCCACAGGAATGGCAGGGACTGCAATGGGTTGCATTTTCACAGGCTGAGGACCCTTGGGAGGTTGATCAGCAGGGCGGTATGCATCATTCCCTGCAGGTCAGTTGGATTTTATTAGTAAATTATAATCAAGCACCACAAGGTAAATACATGGTATGAGAAATGGTGCTGTGCATATGACTACAAAAGGTCCAGTGCTCTTACTTGCTGGATGGTGTCCTGGGTACGGATTCCTGGAGTCTGGTATTCCTTGTGCATCTTCATCACCACAGCATCCAAAGCACGACATATTTTATCCAAAATACAAGATCTGGAAGTTGGAAGCAAGCACAGATTATTAGAAGCAGCAAGATGGTTGAACACTGACTCCCTAAGGGCCAAGAAAGAGGAAGAACAATAAATTGGAAAGGTAATAACGTTCCATAAGTGACTGTTCCCTTCCCATGCCAATGTCATGCATTCATCACATGTCCATAAAATAATGTTTACTACAAAAATGAATTATCTCCGCACCCCTTAACCCTCATCCCCTGCTCCCTGTAGTTCCATCTTCACTTATATCCATTAAATGCCAGACTAGCATAGGTGCACAGCAGCCAAATTGACCCACATGTCGCAAACAATTTATGCAAAGAAAAACATGGAGGTAGTCCTGTGTTCTTTGTTGTTTCCCAACTGCTTCAGCAGATTAAAATATATCTGGAAGGAATGTACTAACTACTAATAATGGCAACTTGCTATGAAGCTGATCAAAGAACAGCTCATTCTGCATGGACAACCTTTACAATTCTCAATATTCTACAGGTTTCGTACCACCTTAGCTCCAGAGCCTAATTATGCACTTTGGTTGGAAATCAGTTAGATTAACCATTCTCAATATTCTACAACCACCTTAGCTCCAGAGCCTAATTATGGTTGGAAATCAGTTGGATTAACCATCCACCAATCAGTAGTTAGGCCATTGCAACACAGGATGTGTCCTTTGCAAATATGCTTCTTTCCAGAAACAAGAGGAAATTCTAGATGCTGAAACTACATTAGTCACATGGCCTATAGATTCATCTCAATAATAGCTGCATTAAAATTTATCACCGCCAGTTCGGTGCACTGCTGCTGCTCCTCCATGGTGCCAGCCCCAAGAGGCCACTTTTTCCCTCGTGCCCACAGCTCATAAACCATGCCGTTCTCACACGCGCCAGCTCATGGAACAGGGCCAATCCAAAAGGCAAACTGCATCGTGTTCACTCCAGCTCTTACTTCGCACTGCCAAACCTGCAATTGCTATAGCTCTGAAGCATCATCTTTCCACTCTATGGATTCAGCGCTAAATCCGCAAATGGCACACACTTGCAATAAAAAGTGCATTTTCCCCTAATCCCTGGCGAGACACTAACGCTACTCTGGGGCCATCTGCAACCACGAAATCGCTCGAAAGAATCGATTACGAAACCGACGCAGAAGCATGTTTCCCTGAAGCAAACGGAAGAAAAGGGGAACAGAAGGACTAAACAAGACTAGAGGACACAACGGCCTTTCCCCAAGCTCCGCACGCTACGAATTGAGCAAGGGGCTCACCAGAACAACCTAATCAAAGTAACTAGAACGAATTGCAGATTGACCGGCTGCCGATGAGCGACGGAGCCCCAACTCCCTCCAGGCCTCCAGGTTCCAGATTCGGCGCTCCAGGCCGCCAAGAACCGCAGCCCAGCAACTCAATTCCGCCCCACAAAAGTAACCGGCCTCGAAACCGCCCCCAAAGTAGAGATCACAAGCAACCATAACCGCATGAAACCACAGATCAGAGCCACTGCGGCGCCTTTCGGGAGCAGGAGCGCGAGGGGTCCGCCGAATCCGGCGTCAAAAGTCGCACCTTTGCGTGTCCCGGCGGCGGACGGTGGAAGACGACGCCGGATGAGGGGGGGGGGGGGGGGGCGCGGCGAGGAGGGGAGGCGGCGGAAGTAGGCGAGGAGGACGGGGAGGGAAGCGAGTAGGAAGGCAGCTGGTACAGCGGGCTGGTCCTTCCTTCCGACGGGCGGAGATATAGGCTGTGCTGGTCACCAGCGGTGAGCTTATATACCACCGTGTCCGTGTGGTGTGGTCGTCTCGTCAGAATGCGTGTGTGAGAAAGGGCAAAATGCAAATGCCCATGTGCCTCTTCCATTTTTCTTTTGTTTCTTTAAATCCCGAAGCTTTCATCTCACGCGGCAAGAACTTTCAGTTGACCACGTCCCTCTTTCAACTGGTCAAATTGATCTTGAAAGATTCAGGTTTCGTCTTTATATTCGCAGCCACGATCTTTTTTAGCTTAAAAACTTTTTTTTAAAAAAACTCCACACTAATTTGAGGAATCGCAATAGAGTTGAGCAATTAAGTAAGAGAATGCATTTCCTCTAACAATGAAGAGGATAAAAAATGATTATATATACTACAAGTGTAAAGGTGAAATAAAATGCAGTTATTTTTTGAACCTAGATGTTAGTGCCAATATGTTGCATTAAGACGTTAGAAGAGGAGAAATGTACTATCTTTATAACTCGTTTAAGGCTGGCCTAAAATGCTAGAACGAAGTACTTAGATTACAAAAGCAGCTACAGTAGCCGTCATACAGTAATACTACATCGTTGCCGCGGCGTGAGGAAATATCATGTAAACAGCTTAACAGCGCCACTTGGTCAATCATTAGTCGCTGAGTCGGTCTGATTAAGCGGAACACGGCAAGAGGCTTGGACAGCGTTGACTCCGTACCGAGAGAGCAGCTGCTAGCCTGCCTAATACTAGATTGGTGCAGACCATTTCCATCTGACTTTTGATGCCAACGCACGAGCAAGCAATCGCCAGGGATTTGGAAATTGGAAGCGTGTGATCCCCAAACCCCTAGCTAGTAACGTGATGTGCCATATGCTCGTCTGAAATTTGAAAACAAAAGACGAGAAAAGACCACGATTTTACCTCGGAAAAAGAATGATAGCCGAGATTCATGATTGATCTAGTCCCAAAATACTGTAATTAGGTTTCAACAGAACGGTCGGCAGAGCGTAAAGAAATGAAAGACCGGGTAAGGTGGCAGGCTGAGCCCTTGGCCATTGCCCATCCGAGGAGGTATTTCAGCTCACCGGCGGCGAGCGGCCGGGGCGGGCTGGGCCCCCTGGCGGGTTTATTTGACTGACCAAACGCGGCGTCAGGTCGGCTTGGCGGCTTGCCTGCCCTGCTCAAGCTGTCTCACATGCTACAGTTGCTAGCTGTCTGTCGCTGCTGCGCCTCTGCTTGACCGACTTTTGGTCGGCACTGACAGACAGACCAAGCCAGAAGCTCTTGAAGCGAGAGCGCGTTCAAGAAGTATCATTAGCATTTGCGAATCCCGAGCAGCAGAGAATCCGTCCCGCCGCCGCGAGCTTCTGATGCAAACACCTGTGCCGATGCCAGTTCAGAATGTGGAGAAAAAAATCTCTGTTTTTCTATGTATCTGTATGACATCCCTGCTTGTTCATACCATCAGAGGGAAATTATGCAGTGTTCCCCTATTTGCCCTGTGTGCATTCAGGTTTCTTCGGATGATCAGACCGACCTGCCACCTTACTGTGGATTGAAAAAACTGCATCAACATACTGCGTTAAAAAATGTGTCTTCTGAAGAGATAGAAAACTGCGTTAAAAAAAGCATGGTACCCGTCTCTGATGGCCAGTGCCCAGTGGTTGCTGGATGGTAGCACCAAGAAACAGGGATACATGCATGCATACATGACGAAATCGCATTTGAAATGATGGGGGCGGTATACGGCCATGAGCTGGCCATACCTATGCGTCATCGCCAATGATGATTTGCATGTGGTTTAGGCTCCCCAGATCATGATTTCATTCTTGCTAATCACTCGCTCCCTGGGGGCCAGGGCAAGGAGCCTCAGAGGGAATGTTTTCTTGCAGTCGCTCTGGATTCTGTTCGGTTGAGAGCGGACGCGCCGATTTCGGTGGTTGGATTTTTGCGGAGCGTTTTTTATTTTCAAGTTCCCAAAACAGTCGTCCAATTCGTGCTCGGCATTCGTAGATATTTGGATTTTTCTTAGCTATGTGTTTGGGCGTCAAATGTAAAATAAAACAAAGCAGTAGCCTTTCTGACTTAATTCTTTTTTATCGGGAACTTTCTGACTTATGCGCCGCCATTTGGTGTCTGGACCAATTTGGCCCATAAGTTATGAATTCTTGGTTGTACTATTGTGCTCACTCATCTTCTTCTTAATCAAGTTTTTGTATTGTCAAGTGGTTGCTCACATGTCATGTACGATTACTCAAGCAAAGGAAGGAATGAACTTTCACCATTGCAGTTAGTTTGTCAAGCGTGTCCTTCTCCAAAAATCTACTACTCTGTTACCCAATACCCAGGGCTTACTTGTCCAAGACCAAAAGGTGTCATCGCGTCAATTCCATGGAGTGCTTGTGAGGCAAAAGAGTCAAAGCAACTCCTCTCGTAATTACATTTGGCATTCGGTGAATCACCAGCAGATAACTGACCTGACACTTTCATTCGGTTCCATCACAATTGGCACGCGTTTTGTTCGTTGTGTGGAACTGCAAGTCCTCTGTTTACCGTCTGTCGGTCGACCTGCAGTTTCAGCTTGTTGTCCATGTGGCGCGCGGTGCCGGGTGGCCGAACCTGAAAGTCCGTCCGGTTGCATCTTTGGCAATTGGCATGATAAACAAAGTCCACCAAGGATGGTTTGGGTCATATCCAACACGAGCAGCCGCCGCCAGCTAGGACGGGCAGAAAAATCTTCAGCAAGTCATCATGCGGTGTCATCTCCAAGGTAATTCCAATCATCACAGATCCCTTGAGATTTCACCAGAGATTTAGGCACGAGGTGACCTCGACATGCTTGTCAGACTTGCAGATACTTACTACTAGACATCAGCAGAAGTGCAGAACTAACAGGATACAGAATTTTCAGATGCATCAGCTGATCAGCAGAAGTTAAAGAGGGTGACAGCACAAACATGGCTTAAGATTGACATAGCATTACTTTTCAAAAAGAAAAAAAAAGATTGAGATTGCACAACCAGAAAAGAAAGACTCAGAGCTTCAGATAATTTGTCACTGACTTGCACAGCTGACCCGGGATTGCCTTGCATTCCTTGAGTTGTTACTGCAATTGACGCCTGATATGGGAGTTTTTTTTTTTGAAACAGATGGGAAGTATTGTAATTGACGCCTGACATGGGAAGCATTCTGACCTGTTTAGTGACACTAATTCCTTTCTGGCTGCTCACCAACCGCCACTAGTGTCAATAAGAAATAGGTGAGCAGTATCAGTCCATATGTCACCATACACAAGAAAGGGACTCGGTCTAGATGTTTAGTTAACACAAGCAGGTTGCAGCTTCAACAAACACATACACCCAGTCATTTCAGCTTTCACCAGACATATCTACTGCAGCTTCACCAAACACATACACTGACCAACGAACCAACAAATCATCAGCATCGTGCGAGGAATCACACTTCACAGGCTCACAGCATGACAAGATAACCAGAAAGCAGCAGGTTCCATTTCTTCTCAAAGTAACCTGTAGCTTCATTCTTGGTTCACCATTACATATGTAGCAAAACCAGAAACAGTAGACAATAAATCCTCCTCTAAGTAAATAACCAGACACAGTAATACCCTCACAAGTACCATTTATTTGGACAGTACAATACAAATGACAGCAAGGGGCAGATCAAGAAGCACAACACAGAAGCCACAAAACATGATAAGCGTGACAGACCAAAAGCTTCTTCCAAAAGGGCACCTTAGGCAGAAGGCTTCTCCCACTTGAGGGGCTTCACCACCTCCCAGGTGAAGTCAGGGTCATCCCTTCCGAAGTGACCGTAGGCCGCTGTCTTAAGGTAGCGCCCGTTGCCACCTTTCTTGAGGTCGAGGTTGATGATGATCATGCCAGGCCTGAAGTCAAAGTTCTCCTTCACAATCTTGAGGATCTCCTTGTCGGGGATCGTGCCAGTGCCGTATGTGTCCACAAACACGGAGAGCGGCTCTGGCACACCAATGGCGTAGGAGACCTGGACGATGGCGCGGCGAGCAAGGCCGTTAGCAACAATGCTCTTGGCAGCCTGCCTTGCAATGTAGGCTCCACTGCGGTCAACCTTGGTTGGGTCCTTGCCAGAGAAAGCACCACCACCGTGGGCTCCCCAGCCACCATAGGTATCAATGATGATCTTCCGGCCAGTGAGACCAGCATCACCATGAGGTCCACCGATGACAAAGCGACCAGATGGGTTAAGGTGGAAGATGGTCTTCTCATCAAGGTACTGCTCAGGGATGACAGGCTTGATGACGTGCTCCTTGAGGTCAGCGGCAATCTCATCGTTGGTGACTGTCTCGTCGTGCTGGGTAGAGATGAGGACAGTGTGGACGCGGATGGGCACCATGGCACCACCCTCATTGCGGTACTCAACAGTCACCTGGGTCTTTCCATCAGGCCTGAGCCAGGGGCAGGTCCCGTTCTTGCGCACCTCAGTGAGGCGAGCACCAAGCTTGGTTGCAAGGACATGGCTGAGGGGCATCAGCTCAGGGGTTTCATCAGTCGCATACCCAAACATGTGTCCCTGGTCACCAGCTCCAATCTCCTCAGGGCGCTTTGTGAAGTGACCATGCACACCCTGAGCAATATCAGGGGACTGCTGCTCAATGTTCACGAGCACCTTGCAGTGGTCAGCGTCAAGCCCAACATCTGCTGACACGAAACCAATGTTGCGGCAAGTCTCCCTGACAATCTTCTCGTAGTCGACATTGGCCTTGGTGGTGATCTCACCAAAGACCATGACCATGTTAGTCTTGGTGCATGTCTCGCAAGCAACCTTGCTGTCAGGGTCCTCAGCAAGGCAAGCGTCGAGCACGGCATCTGAGACCTGATCGCAGAGCTTGTCAGGGTGTCCCTCGTTCACAGACTCCGAGGTGAAGAGGAAGGTGTCAACTGCGGCCATCTTCTCTGATCTGCAGCAGACAAAACAAATGTTTAGTTACAGACAATATGGTTGACAAACTAAGAATTATCGCGATCAAAATAATTGCTGGAAAGAAAAACCGAGAGCGATTTCCTCCTAAATATAAGACAAATAACTATTCGATTTGTCAAAATGTTTATTTAGCACACTGACAGGATAATCCGGATTCCAGGAAGCATTGTACTCCTTTTAGGCAAAAAATGCTTTATAAGAATGTCCTATTGCCTCATGGACTAAAGACAATTAAAAAAAGAAAAAAGTTAGGCTAATAAACAAGCACAAAAAGGGCATCTTTGTATCTTATGGCACAGAAAACCTTCTGTACTGCTGGCACATAACAAGGACACACACTGCAGGATGAGAGATTCGTCATGCAAAGTCAAATAAATTCCTCCAAAACAAACTTTGGCATTTCTGATCCACCAGCGCAAGAGTATGGTCCATACGTGTGGCTAGTGGATGCAAAGCACAAGGAATCTAAAAGGTCTGGACCGAATCAGCATAACACAACAAGTTGTCAAATGAGATCCTAGTAAGTAGTAACAAATTAATCACTCAAACATGCTTCCACTACCTACTGTAAGGCAAAAGGTAACATCTATGAGGGAGCATCACACGGAACATGGTAAAAGCAAGAGGCAGCAGCTCCAAAATTTCAACAGCTTGCATAACAAAAATCTCTCAGATACCCTAAAGCAGCACGTGCAGCTTGCCTAGCAAAAAAGTGTTTGGCAGCGTGTGGTGGCTTGTTTGCAGATCATAAGACAAAACTGAGTAAACTTTGGTTCTTTTTCCTAACCATTTCAGGAGAAGTAAAATCAGCATCACTATCATTTCAGCACCAACCTTTTACGCTGTACAGTAGTTAAAAAAAAGGACCCCTAAGCAGGTTTTCACTAGTTTTAACCACAAATAACCAGATTAACACATGTTGGCCCGGGAAGCACGAACTCTTTCCTAAACATGGATGGGATTTCAAGGAGTCCATTTGATCCAACCACGTGCTCAACCTTTCCTTTTCCCTTCTCTAGAACACGGCAATAGTTCCATGAGCGCCACGCAGCAGCCACTACCATTCCAAGCAGGTGGGCTCGAGAAACCCTCCTCTCTAAGCATCGGATTACTAGCAAGAGGAAAAAAAGTAACATTTCGCGGCACGGATAAAACCAAAAAAGGAAAAAAAAAACTATCATGGCAGCCGCACCGTAATCCTTGTGCGCTGATGGCACGAAATGCACAAGACGCGTACCCCGAGCCTACCATCCGAGCCGGGAAGCAACCATGCGAGCAATTGCGGGACAGCGGATCGAGAACCCCCTCCGCTCCGCTCCTAGAAAGACGCGGCAGAACAAAACCCTACGGAGGAGCGACCCCGTGCCCAGAGCAGAGCGGCGCCCGCCTAGCGCGCGGACCGACGGCGAGGGAGACGGGGAGGGCGGGACGGACGCTCACCTGCTGCTGCGGCGGCGGCGGCGGCGGCGGCGCGGGGTGGTCGGCGGATCCGATCCGATCCGGCGGAGGGGAGAGGAGGAGGAAGCCGGGGGACGTGACGGTAATAAGATGGAGGAATGCTCGTCTCAGATCCGACCCGGCCGCAGCGCACGCCGAGCTGGGCCGCGCGCCGGCCCATTTATAGAACCCCCCGGGCGGGCGGCCGCCGAGGGAGCCCGCCGTCGGATCGGATCTGGTCGGACGGGGGGAGGGAGCCATTGCTGGGTGGGTTGGGTGGGGGACAGCGACCCGCACCCACCAAACTCTCCCCCAGGCCCGAGAGAGCGAGCCGGGGTGGGTTTATTGGGTCGCCGGCCGGTGGGCCCGTGGACCGGGTGGGCGCGTGGTTCGGCCCGCCCCCGCTCACCAACCGCGCCGGCGGGGCCGCTTCGCGCGGAAGCGGGGGGCGCGCGAGTCGGCGTGACAGCACGAACACGGCCTGCCTCCTGGCCAATGACGCGTTACCGGGTTCCATTCGTGTCCAGGTTCATCGCCGCCTTCACCCCCTAGCCTCGTAAACAAATCCAAATCAGGCAGGAGAGTCGTGATCAGTCTGACTCTAATAACCAATTAAAAAAAAGGAAAAGTTGTCTCAAAAAAATAAAAAAGGAGAGGAAAAACCTTCCTCCATCTCTCGCCGCTCCCAGAATTTCCTTTTTTTTTATTTTTTTCTTGCCTCCTTTTCTCGTGACGGGGGGTCCCGTTGACCTGCGCAACACGATCCACACACCTGCGCCCTCGATCTAGCTTGTTTCTCGGGTCACGGTCTCGCAGTCACGGCTAGCTGCGATGCACGGGCAATTGTGGCATCCTCCTCTACTCTCTCGGGTCAGAACAGTGTGGGTTGGGAGCCCATCACACGGGCCACCGACAAATGCATCAGCAATCATCGCCTTTTCCCGATCCACGCATGCATGTCAGTGTCACGCGGCCGGCCGGACTATCCATGGACACGTCTCATTATCTCCCAATATATACTTATCGTGTATTTATATATATCTTTTATAAAAAAAATCTTACTCTATTATTGGATAGTCACGCGACTCACGAGCGCTAGCAATTAATGTATACATACTCTATATATATATATATAGTGCACTATCCGATCGAATATATATGCTGCATGGCATACCCGACGAGATCGTGCATGGGCTCCACGTACGCACGAACAACTACTATTTCAAAAAATGCATGTCCTATTAGCGAATAGTCTAGCTATATTATCTCCATAAACAAAATAAATTATTCGAGCCACGGATGAAAGATCGAGCTGATGACTTATTTGTAATTTCTCTGCAACTGTAGTCGATCGCTGCCCATATCGATCTGGTTCTGGTGCCTTCTCTGAGCAGAGATTTTCTTTTTCCAAGTAAAAAAATTGTCTATCATGTGCTCCTGCTTTCTGGATCTACCTCATGCAACTTCTTTTGCCTGGCGATTTAATTTGTAATGGAGATACACAATAAGCACGCTGTTCAGCTGCTTGAGCTATCTACTTCCGCCGCCCATCGATCTGTTTATCTTGACGTTGAACAGAGGCGTAGATGGATCGAGCGCTGAACATGACTGATGATGGTGCGTGCTTCAGGCTCACCACGTTGATCATCTGCAGATTTTTTTTCCATTGCTATCTGTATCAACTGTATACTGAAAACTGACTGTGCTGGAGTTCCGTCAGCGCTGCAAGCAAACTGCTCCATTCCGTCCGTCAGGTTCTTGCTCAGTGCTCGTGCTTGGCTTTCCACGATAGTAATATGCCATAGAAACAGTTCATGGGGGGAAATAAAGAAAAGGGCAGCGAGACATTTAGATATCATCACAACGGGACAAACGCCTAAACAAAAATCAATCATGCGTGAGCTATCTAGCAGCAGCCAACTAGCTGGTGAAAGTGGCCAAGGTGGCCAAGGTGGCAGGGGCGTCTGAACCAATTTGTTGCTTGGACTTTGTTGCAAGTTGTTGGGTCTGTGTGTGCATACTAGTCGAGCTTTACAGCCCACGGAGCTCACTGACCACTGATTGAGGTTGTTAATCCAACAGGTCGTCTGATCTCTGCACTTTGATGACTCTGCTTTCCTCGCTGAACATTGTTGCAGGGTGACAGCGTAGGGAGTCATCGCGCATCACAACTAACCACCTCGCACCGGCTGCGAAAAATTAACTATATATATGTGCCTGCTCTCCAGTCTCCACTCACTGCAAGCATGATGATGGCGTGTTACATACATACATACATACATACATACATACATACATACATACATACATACATACATACATACATACATACATACATACATATGTATGTATATATGTATGTATATGTATATATATAGGTTGCTCTGCTTTCTTTCTTTTTTCTGTGGGGGGCTCTGCTGTACCGGTTTCATAATTTGACGGAACAAGCTAGGTGGGTGCATGTTGGTTGCCTTCCTATTTCTCAAAAAGCATTTAGGATCAAGTGTCATTTTAATACATTTTTTGGTTTATGTTGATAAAAAAGTTAATTCTACTTGACCTGCAAATAAATTGCATCGATCCAGTTGCCTCTGCTGGGAATGGCCGACGGCTGCTCACAGCGCCCTTTCGCAGAGTCTCTGAAGTCGTCTCCGTCGCTCTCCACGCGAAGGCCAAGCTGGTCGATCTGCTGACCGGTGGTGGTGTGTACCAGTACCATGTCCTGATGTCCATGGAGGTTACGGAGTAGGTAGCAGGAGAGAGACATCTTAGGCAGACCAAACAGTGGTTACTACTACCCAGACGACCAACAGCAACTTCACCTACCAAGACGGCAAGACCACACCACAGGCCCTTTTCATCCGCGCCACCAACATGTAGTTCTCGCAAAGCTCTCTGTGTAAACAGGACAAAGCTTTTTCCCCCTGCATGATTGATTTCACAGAGAGCTCAAGAAGATGGCGACTTTGATGCGGTCACACGTCACAGGAGCACCTACTACTACTAGGCGCTCACCTACCCTCACCAATCAGCTGGGAGGCATCAGCACTTACTCGCCATGGGAGATCGAGGTGCGTGGACATGGGGAGGGATTCTGAATCAATGTCACCTACCGCACAAGATTCATCCCCGCGCTTTGTGCGCCTGCATAAATGTAATTCATGCACTTATTAATAAGAGACATGAGGAAACCTCAAGGCTTTGTCTAGTCGCTGAAGCTGACGCCGATCCTTCTTTCCTTCCCACTCCCCAACTAATGCAAAAGGTTTCTCTTTAGGAGAAATGCGCTTCCTTTCACCAGAAAATCCAGAGGACGCACCTACTTATTAGCAGTACTAACAGTTTCTCTGCTGCACCCATTGGCCGTTGCTTAATGCCCCTTTGATCTGAATCGAGGCGAAGACGCAGTGTACCTTTGGGCGCCGGCACACCGACGGTGGTGGCATGTTACGAGTAGAGCGCGCGCCACCGTCGACGGGTGGTGGAGGATCACCGGAGGATGGTTGTGGGGCCTTGGCGAAGCACAGTTAGGGGAGCAGTTATAAATCTAGCTACGAGGAGCCGCCATCGATGGGAGGTACTCTCTCCGTTAAAATATATGGTTTGTTCTGAATTTTCAACATTCATAATTTTTACTATGCTATCTAGATATATAGCAAACACTATGAATCTAGAAAACCTAAAACGAGAACAAATGGAATATGTGGCATGAGGATAAGGAGATAGGTAGCATGTAGACAGATTTTGTAATTTTTATTCTTTTCGAGCCGCTTCCACGCTTATGAATTGCATAATTATTAACTCAATATGCAGAGTGTTTAGTGCAGCCTAGCTATACTTGAAACATTCTTATAGATTATTAGTAACACACTAGCCTATCAATCCGTGCTCCCGCACGGGCTAGTTAGAATTGATATAAAAATAAAACCTATTACTAATAATTATAATTATATATCTCATACTCTCTTTTATCTATTAAATATTCTAACACAATACTCTAAAATATACATATTTATCTTTATCTGGTTGCAATAGGTTTATTTACTAATAATTATTTTTTTACTTTACATCACACCTACGTATATGTTTAATATATATTTAATTGAACTATTTATTTGAACTATGTGAACAACATGAAAATTGGTATTCTTATCTCTTTCCTCGTACATGAATACATGGTGACACACATTATGAGTAGTATTTTTATATAAATAATAACATGAATAATTATTAATAATGTTAGAAATAGTAATTTAGAATTTTAGTGAGGAATTTTAATATTTTATTATAATTATATAATTTAGATTCAGATTTAAAGGTTACTTTAACTTTTAATAATGACATAATTGGACTTATATGCAAATTTATGGGGTTATTTGCAATATTCTTATAATGACATAGGTGCGTAATTTACAAGAAAATTAGAGGATTACTTTAGATTATTTTTTATAATAGCAGATGTGGGTAGTTTAGATATATGTTTAGGGTGTTACTTTAGATTATATTTTATAATGGCAGAGGTGGGTAATTTAGATACATATTTAGGGGGTTACTTTAGCCTATTATATAATAACAGATGTGGGTAATTTAATGGAAAAGATAACAGATTCAATGGCTACTATGATTAGATTTGTCGGATTGATGGCCAGATGTTTCTAATTTTTATGAGAATTTTTAGAATTTCTCTAATTTTTTAGCATGTCCACCTAGGATTCTAGGTGGCTTCACGTGGAGTCTTCAGAGAAGCCCCCAATTAGTAATAATAAGATGCCACACAAGCTCACAATATAAATGGGCTGTCAGGCTACCAACCATGTGTGATTTTCTCTGGGCCAAGTGAACAGCAAAGGAGCCATGTGTTTTTCCCTCCCTAAAGCATAGTATATAGATGCATCATGCAGCTCATACAAACACATACCTATGAATGTCTTGGATGCTGAGATTTTGAGATTTACCAAGTTACCATGGTCACGGGTGCCGCTGCGGATGAACATCACTGGAAAAGTGGCTTCAAATAAGTAAGTTCAACTTAAGTGTGTAGAATCCGCAGCCGGCGTATGTGTCTATATAATGTTGAACCTAATTTAGAGAGAACTTCGTATGAACCAGTCCTTAAGAATTGTTTGGATACGACATTACGAATGGAATGGTCCATCTCATTTTGTTTTAAGTCGTGTTTTGTACCTGTAAAAGTCGGACTCAGATTCAGTGACGTTGTAACTTTCTCCTATGTATCCAACGTCGAAAACGGATCCAACGGCTGGCAGGACTCAATGCTCATTTTCTGCAGGCAACACACGCAAGTCTCCAATAGAGTGCGCACAACGCACGTTGACCTGGCCATTCGCACTCCCACGTGGGAGATTCTCTAACGTACTCCCTCCATCCCAAAATAAGTGTAGTTTTAAAAAATTTCAGACATATTACTTATTCTAAGAAATAACCTTGTTACCCCTAATTACTCATAGCAATTATGATTTAAAATTATGTTATTTACTTAGTTTTCTGGGAGATTCTCTAACGTACTCCCTCCATCCTAAAATAAGTGTAGTTTTAAAAAATTTCAGACATATTACTCATCCTAAGAAATAACCTTGTTACCCCTAATTACTCATATCAATTATGATTTAAAATCATGTTATTTACTTGGTTTTCTGGATCCTCAATTAATACATATATATTAGAACTAGAGAGGTAACATCTACTAAGTATTTGATTGGTTGTATGTATTTTCCTATGCAATATTTTCTTGGTACTTGATATTTGATATTGCTTTAACTAGATGGATCTTATTACAAGCTAAAACAACATTCTTTGTGGGATAAAATTTAAATGCTAAAACCACACTCTTTGTGGAACAGAAGGAGTACCGTGCGTATGGATCCAGTACGTCAGAGGAACCCCTCCCCCCACATGGACCCGCACCACGTTGCCCCGGAGGAGAAGAGAAGGGCCGGGCCGCCGACGGCACGTCGTGGAGGTCAGGGTGGCTAGAGGCCGCAGGGGAGGAGGGCGTCGCCGTCGCCACAGGGACGCAGGGTCCGCCGCCGCTAAGCTCGGACATGTACACCGGTCGTCCGGTCTAGTGTTGCCGCATCCGGGCCACCGCGACAGCTAGAAGCTTCGTATCGTGAGGGGCCAGTCCAGCACGCGCGGCGCGTCATGAGTATCGGTTTCCGATAGGGGCCTACGCCCTTGTGCGTCTTCCCGCGCTCTTGCCGGCACCGGAGATGAGATTTGAGAATGAGAAGCTGTCGAGGCAAAAATCAGGGACGTCTATTCCCCGCATCTGTGATTGGAACTCATCCAATTATAAATGCGCTCCCTTCTTCTTCTTCTTCTTTTTCTTCCTCCTGCGGCCCACCTCATGCTCCCCCGCCTCCACCGCCGTCCTCCACCGCCGCCCTGTGGATCGAGAGAGATATCAGAGGCTAGTTGGTCAGTTGATATATCTTTACCATACTAGGTCTGACATTGCTTATGCAGTGAGTGTAGTGAGCAGGTATATGCATGATCCCAGAACTAGGCACCGGGAGGTGGTTTATCAAATCCTGAGATATCTGAACGGAACCCCTGGTAAGATGTTGTGGTTTAGAGCAAACCGTCACCTGAATCTAGAAGGGTATTGTGATGCTAATTAGGCAAGCAGTAGGGATGATCGGAGATCCACATCCGGATATTGTGTGTTTGTGGGTGATAATCTTGTTCATAGAGAAGCAAGAAGCAACTTGTGGTGTCTCGGTCTACTGCGGAGGCCGAACATAGAGCGATGGTTTTGGCCTTGTGTGAGATGATGTGGCTGAAGAGTCTTCTGAAGGAGCGTGGTGAAGAATGCGACTATGTTGCTTCATTGTGACAAGATGGGTATGTTGAATATCTTTAGCCCATCTTGAGAGGGAGTGTTGGTGTATTGTTGCAATTAGTAAATGTACAAGGACCATTGTGTAATGCGGAGGCGATAAAGAGAAGGGAAGGGCTATGGGAAAGATTGCCCAGCCAAAAACTTCCCCTAAATTTAACATGAATCAATGGTTCTGGTATGTTGTTACATGCGGAGTTCGGATGTTCAGGCTTGAGAACCTTCGGCGTGACGGCTTTCATTTGGAAGACATGCATATCGTCTCCCAGCACTTGACAAGGCTGGATCTCGTTGGTATCTACTTGAGAAACATGTTGTGCGACTTCTCGAGCTGTCCGTCTCTGGAACATCTGGAGCTTGACACCTGCTATTGGTGTAGTGACATCAACATCTCATCGGAGTCCCTGAAACACCTAGCCATCACATATTGTGATTTGGGCATAGAGCTCCGCACTCTTATTTATGTCCCGAATCTTGTTTCACTAATGCTAGATGGCCATTTGTCATGTGCTCCTGTTCTTGGGTGCATGCCGTCATTACAAGATGCATTTGTTAGGGTCACTCTTGTGAACAATCGTGGTAGTTACTTTTGGGATTGTGATTACGAGGACTGCTACTCTTGTTATGGTATCATACATGGCAACAACATGTGTGTCCTTCTGGAAGGTTTATCAGGAGCTGAAAATTTGGCATTGATATCTGAATCCAAAACGGTATGCTTACATTTCCACTTCTGGGCATTCATAAAGTTGCTCCAAAGTAGAATTCTTTAATCATTATGTTCCCACTTCGTATTACCTTCTGTTTTTTTCAATTCAATTTGTCCAGTTTGTTTTCGGAAGGGATTTAGAGCAATGCCCCACATTTAGCAAGTTAAAGACTTTGGTACTTGATGATCACTGGTGTGTGGCACCTGACTTCCCCGCACTAAATTGCATTCTCAAACACTCACCAGTTCTAGAGAAGCTCACTCTTCAACTTTTCTCCAAGGTATATGTATTTCTAAATGGATAAGTTTTGTCTTGGTGAAGTGATTATACAACAATGACTGATCTTGGCAAAATATTTATTTTACTACAGGGTCCTCAACATAAAATAGAAATGATAGCAAGACTCACTTCCATGGACAGATCAGTTGCAGTATCAGAACATCTCAAGGCAATTGAAATAAAATGTGAAGTGGTTGGTGAGGAAGTTCACAAAGTTTTGAAGTTTCTGTGTTCATTTAATATATGTAAGTTAACTAATGACACTCTTAGTGCTCTGTATATTTCTTTAGTGTTCCTTCATATGAGGGATTTGGAAACAAAAATTGAATAAACTCCTAAGTTTATTAGAAACAGAAGAGAATATTTGGATGCCATATTAATTGGGAAAGAGTTAATTTCGGATAAGTACTCTTATTGTCTCAAAATCATATTTAAGTACAACTTTCAAACTGTGGCCACAAGACTAATATTTTGCGCACATTATCATTAAACTACGACCATAGTTTTCGCAGTCAAGTGTGCAAAGTATGTGTATTTCTGTGATGAAGGATCCCAAAAATGTAGATTCAATTTGAGCCTATAAGTGCATTGTTTACTCTTCAGAAATGGGAACTTGGTTGCTCATTTCTTTGCTGTGGAAGATAGTAAGTTAGAGTTGCTTATCAACTTTGTAGAAGAAGCATAATATCTTCACCCAGGGGATATGAGTGGCAACACAATAGGCTGCTCTCAAATAATTATGTCTACTCGTTACCGTTTATTCATTTTCGGTGAATATTACCATTTATTTCGAGAGACCTTTTACAATGCTTGGAAATACTTCTTAAAGCTTTCTAATACCTCCCAACACCTACCCATAATTTTATTTTTAATTAATTTTAATTATTGAAGGGTAGAATAGTAATTGGGATACTCCAAATCCCCACCATCCCCACTGCCCCGCGTCGCCACGCCATCGCCCTCTTCCCATCGCCGCCTCCGTGTCACCCTTTTCCTCTCCCCCGACGCCGCCTCCGCCGCACCGCGCCGCCCTCGTCCTCGCCCGCGTCGGTGCTGTGTGCTTCCTGCCGCCGCCAACGAGCGACTCGGATGACCTAATTCTTCGCGGGACATCGCGGTCGGCCAGCAGATTGGGAGCGGGTACGTACTACATCTTCAGCCGTGAGGTTTGTGGGGATGCCGCCATGGCCGCGCCGTGTCTTTGCTCTTGGCTGTGCCCTGCAGCAACAGTTACAACGTGTACGGAGTAGGCTTTAGAATGGGCGAATTACGGAACACGCCGAGTCCTCACGTGTCACTTTGCTCCAAGTTGTCGGGTCTAACTGATCCAAGCTGACCAGCATTGCTTTTGATTCAGAGCATATACTGTATGTAGGATGGTGCTAGTGCTAGTAGCTCTGTGCCTGAGTGCCTCTGTCCTTGCAGGATTACTTTCCTTGTTGATGCAGCAATGCCACTCTTCAATCTTTTGTGCCTGCTATTTTAATTCGTTTGGCTTGATCGTTGCGGCTGATCCAACTTGGATAACTTGTTCTGTTTGGAATTCTAGCTTTATAGTTGTAATAGGCCGAGGCATATTTATGAAAAGAAAACAAAAGGAATGAATAATAGAATAAGAGTTGCTGTTCTTCCTCATTTTCAAGTTTATTATCGTTTTAAAATTTAGTTATGCTTCTCGACTCGTATGTTGGTCTAAAAATATCATATAAGACACAAGAAAAGACTTCATAGATACAATTAGCAGTACTTCTATACGATTAGTCAATTTGTACTGATTGATGCTATACTCGATTAGTCAAGTTTTGCCTTGCTGTGATGACGCTCTTTGTGATGGAGTTGTTAACTGGGGGTTGGTCATTTTTTTCCTTTACTGATGATTGCTTGTAGGCAAATAACCTGTTATGCATAAGATATCTTGTAGGATGATACAACTATTTGGTCGTGGCATACTAATGTCCATTTTTTTTATTGGTGCAGGAGGGAATGCCGGGTCCTAAGTATAATAAAATTGCTAGGAAGGTGTCTGATGATGAAGAACAAGAATACGAGTTTTATAACACCTATGATAAGGGGAAAGGATTTAGTGTCAGGAAAGACTATTGTGAGTGGGACATTGGCCACAATGAGAGGACTCTTCGGCATTTTGTTTGCAGTTGTCAAGGTTTTTGCGAAGAGAATGAGCTGAAGAGGGAGAATAAGAAGCGGAATTACTCGGTTTGGATGCCCTGCTAAGCTTGTGATTGCACGGGATCAGAACACAGGGCAGTGGCACGTGAAGGATTTCATCTGCGAGCACAACCATCCGATGGTGGAACAAGGTCCTGCTTGTCTTCTGCGTTCACATAAAAGTATTAGAGATGAGCAGAAAGTTGATATCGCGGCGATGCAGATTTCTGAGATCCAAAAACACCAGATAATGGATATCATGAAAATGATGTATGGTGGGTATGATAAGGTTGGATTCACAAGAAGGGACTTGTATAATTTCTGCCATCGCAATAAGGTGGAGACAGTTGCTGCTGGTGATGCTCAAACAGTCATAAGTTACCTGAGAGAATGCAGACGTAGGGATCCAGATTTCTTCTTTGACTACAAGACTAATGAGAAGGGGCACCTCAAGGGACTGCTCTAGTGTGATACTCAAAGCCAGCTTGATTGTTCAGCGTTTGGTGATGTCGTAGTATTTGATAGCACGTACAAAACGAATCGATACAACATGCCCTTTGTTCCTTTTGTCGGGGTGAATCAGCATGGCAGCACAGTTCTTTTTGCATGTGGAGTTACTTCCCGGGAGACGATTGAGGCATACGTGTGGATGCTTAGCACATTTTCTGAGGCCATGGCTCAGAAGCATCCGGTTTCTGTGATCACTGATGGAGATCTTGCTATGCAGAGAGCAATCGAGCTGGTGTGGCCGAATTCATCGCATAGGCTATGCATATGGCATATTGAGCAGTGCATTATGCGTAATCTTCACGATGATGGTGTCAAGAATGAGTTGAGACATTTCCTTTATGATTGTCGCTCCATAGAAGAGATTGATAGAAAATGGCTCCAATTCTTGAATAAGCAATACAGAGTCGTGGCTGTATCAGATGTATGAGAGGAGGCAGGTCTGGTGTGCTGCGTATCATGTTGGTAAGTGCTATTTAGAACCGAGGAGCAACCAGCGGAGTGAGAGCCTAAACTCTAGGCTTCAGGTAAATCTGAATTGTAAAATGACATTGTTTGAGCTGGTAGAGCACTTTGACCACTGCATTTCGTGGCTGCGCGTAAATGAAGCGATTCTAGACCTTATAGCAGGCTACCAAGTACACAACCAGTCAGACCGGTTGTAATGACCGGTCAGACCGGTCTGCAACAGAAAGCACACAAAATCAGAGTTACTTCCCTCCTTGAGCTCCTTGAGCTCTAGCACATACCAAACTTGATGTAAAGCTTCTGCAGATGATTTCAAGTACTTTTAACAAGTCACTGTACGCAGAAGCAACGCATCCAAGTAGATCGATGCGGAATTAACAAGTAAATGCTAGAGAGTGAGATATCAAAACAAACCAAATGGAGCCATAAGGATTTGTTTCCCGAAGTTCAGATCCACCACAGTGAATTCTACATCTCCGTTGAGGAGCTCATTGGGCTTGAGTCTTTTTCAACTCGGTCCCTTGAGCTTGGTCTATTCCAACCAATCCTCGCTTCACTATCTTGATCCTTTCCACCAAGGGGGTAAGATCAACGCCCTTACAAACTTGCCGCTGCTCACCACACCTTGGGAGCTAGCCGGCGACGCCTAGCCGTCTAGGAGGCTTCACCTCCAAGAGTAACAAATGCTTCACGAGTTGCTTCGACTTTAACCACAAGTGCTCAAGCTATGGAATGCTCTCTGCAGCTCTCTATTGCTCACTTTTGCTCACACAAGATCTCTCTCTCAACCCAACACTAGGATAAGCACTCTAGTTAGCACAACTCACAAAGAGTGGTTGGGGAGAGCTTGCTGGTCAGTAATATGGCTTTGGAAGGCTTAGAAACTCAGGGGAACCAGTAGCCCTCGAAGGAGAGGGTTGAGGGGTATAAATACCCCACTCTTAAAAACTAGCCATTGCTCTGTCAGGGGCCAACCGGTCAGACTGGCCGCCCAGACCGGTCTGTTTGATCCTACTAGCCGTTTGCGCTCAGACCGGTCCCTCACACCAGTCAGACCGGATTGAGCCAGAGCAGACCTGGAACTGACTTCTCTCTAGGCTTCTCGCTTAGGTAGACCTATGGGCACTTTAAGTGTTGTCAATCAACCCATGTTACATCCCTCTTGATAGTACGGCATACCTATACTCAAGATGAAATATGAAATCAAATTCAACCACTTGAGCTTTGTGTCACTTCAATCTTGCCATACTTTGTCTTTCTCATTCTTGGGATTTTCAACATTGCCTATCATCTTGAGCACATCCATATTTGAGCCAGTGACTTAGAATTTTCCATCATTTATGAAAACGTGCACTTGAATCCTTAAGTCACTCTATTTTATCAACCATAATATATATGATGCATTGTGTTGCTCTTCTCTTTGAGACTTAGGTATGATACTTCGAGAACCCCACGGATACTAGCCACTTCACCTTAGCAATACGCACATGATCTCAAGCCGTCGCTTGACCAAAGCTTGCTTAGTCTCTCGCTCTAATCATCTCGGTTGATTTTTTCACCACTTACCTTTGCCTCATTGAGTTAAGCTTTGCACATCAATAATAAATTCTCACTTGAATCTTTTTCTTCAAATGCTAGTTCTTGATTGATAAAGAATATCACATATATTGCAAGCTTCCACCGATAAAGAATGTCACATATATTGCATCAATGTAATGCGCTTTAAATTCTTTTTGCCATCAGATTGCCTGTTATGTGCCAAGATTAATTATCTACTCTATTTCTTGGGGGTTAGCAATGCAAGTACAGAGCCCCTTCTTTCACAATACTAGTACGTATATTGTCGTCTTCTAGGTTACACATGCATGCACATATGTCATTGATCAAATGGTCACAAGTAGTAATGTACAGCAGAGAGTGGCCGGCCATGCATATTGATTGTATCAGTTAGTTGGCGCTCTCTTCCAGCTCTCTGAATGAGCCCATGGTATGGTATAATTATCTGAGATACCTCTCTGAATTAGCCCATGGTATGGTATAATCTCTGAGTCCATCCATCATGAAGCTCTGTGTGCAATATATTGTATAAGCTCATCCTGAAATGGATTTGGCCAGCTGAGTGGAGCATGTGACGTCACATGCCTAGCTATCTTGTGTGATCAGCCTGCTACCTTTGCTACTGCTGTCGCAAACCAATTTAGCTGGTTTATATTTAGTCTTTTACAAGCCTGTAACATCTGTTATATTATATCGTGTTCATCTGTGGCTGTGTGGCCCTTCCGTTGCTTATTTCCTGCTGCGAACAGAAGCAGAGCCCTGAGGGCTTATCCTTGTGGATGGAAGGATCGGCCCATTGTCAGACGTAAGCACGGGTGGGTTGACCCACCAGATCCTTTTGAATCAAGGATAAAGCTTTGTTGTGACGCCGCTATCTATGGGGTTGCCGTAGATGCACGAAGCAACCAGCAGTCTTCATGAACAGTACATAGAACCAGAACACTAGGAATCCAATCGTTCGGTGGTCACGACAATTCTTTCCACACCGTAAGCATGCACACATGAAATGAATGCAAGGGAAGACAGCATGGACACAATATGGTATTCACTACTTGTAATCGGGAGGTTTACAGCGATGACAACATCAGCAAGATGTACCTGATCTCCAGCATTTGGACCATCTTTGTGGAAAAGACGGCACCATTTTTCTTCATTCATCAGGCTAGAATTCTGAAAATGGGGATCAAAGCTGTATGTGTTTGAGAACAAATTCTGATCAACATGAATATCTGTGTGGAGCTTTGGTACACAAGAATTAATGTCATATGTCATATGGCACCTAAGCCAAAGAACAAGCCAACAAGTAACATTACAAAGCCACAACAGAATAAACTACGCCTACTCCCTGAACTAATCTTGTTAGCCAGGAGTACCAATTGCTGATTCTTCTTCTCCAGGTCCTTCTCTTGTGCCTTTAGGACTAAAACCTTCTCTTTATTCTCACTGGACAACAGTTCATTGATTTGCTTCAGCTCAGCAATCTCCTCCGCTTTGCTCCTCAATTCCCAAACAACATTACGGAGATCGAAAAGTAAATTCTTCATAAATGTTGTGTGCTTAGGATCATACCACACATAGAAGCCACAGTCCCCATCAGTCTATACAGCAGAAATCAAACAAATCAGATGCCAAGTCATATCGGACATGCACCAAAGCAAAATAAGCTAATTTCTTACCCTTGCTCGGCTGCATCTGTAGTACCTCCGACCTGGATTATCATCACTCCATGAAATCCACCGTGGTGCCTTTCTGTTGCATATACACACCACGGTGGGCTCATAAGCTAGAGGGCCTTCTCTGTAGGGCACCGGTGGTCGCGACCTCAGAAGCCCACGAACACCACGAATGCCTGCACCCATACTGGAACCTTGCGAGCTCGACTCTGCCATGCCTGCAACAGAAATCAACCTGAACTTGCACATCTAGCCACTGCCTTATGCTATTGTGATTCCTTGATTTAGCACATTACAATGTATGCAGCATGTAATATGGAATGGTTTTATATACAACAACCATGAACACTGCCATAGCCAAAGAGTTACTATTAATCATATTGGACAGATTGCTCTCTAGCAATGTACTGACACTTTAAGAATAAATTCAGGCTATGTCAACTAAACCTCAGCACTCCCATCCATTTATCTATTTTCTTTAGTACATAAGTCACATAGTTGCCTCCAGCAGAATTACGAGAATGTAGATACCTTTTTATTTGAAAATACAGTTATGTGAAATTTGTTTGGTTTGCCAACTTCTTTTCGTTTGTCTCAAGACCGGCGGTAACTGGTGTTGTTCCATCACATATTATCTATTAAACTGTTTGTTTCAATTTGGAAAATCTTCAGGTTTTTATATCTTACGGGAAGAAATCAAGTGGTGAGCTATTGCTTTCATAAGGTTTTGTTCCGAAAGAGGGAACAAACCCAAATGATTCAGTTGAGTTGCTGGTGTCTCTTGATAAATCTGACAAGTGCTACAAAGAGAAACTACAAGCACTAAAGCGAAATGGTTTGTCAGTGTAAGTGCTCATTATACTTGTGGGCAAAAGTGTACCTTACCTGTTACCTATATGTGGAACTTCACATGCTATTATCTTTATGTCAAGACAGAAACATCACCAATCCTTTACCAAAAGGCTTGACAAAGTTTGGCTCAAGCCAAGTGTAAAGATGACAGTTGACATAACAGGGAAAAAGGTGCCAAAATTAGCTTCATCAAGAAAAAAAATTATGCCAAGGATTGGTTTCAGATGCCAAGTGATGATCTTCACAACTCATCACGAGACCACGTCATCACAAGTTCTTCACCAGGATATAAGCATTATGGAGAGCTTCCTTGTCAGTAAGTACTACTGATAAATTTATCTCTATACACCATCTAACAAATCATGCATTATTTGTCGAGCAACCAGTGAAGAACAGAATAGCTGTAATGTAAGAACCGATTCATGGCATTCAAAATTCGTACCCATATGCACCACTGATTCAGTGAAGAACAGAATAAATCCCAAATCCACCACCACATCTCAACTGCCCTCACTCCCACTGAATCAGCACACAACCTCAATTCCCCAACCAAGCAGCATCAACCCCTACAATTTCGCCACCTCTATTGCATACCAATCAATTAAACCGATATTTTTCAGTTCGAGAGGCAAAGAAGGATGTAGTCACTTCATTGCTCAACTAAACAACTGAAAAGGTGCTTTCGACGGCGGGGGCGGAGGACGCGACAGCGATGGCGCGGACGTACCTTGGCCGACGCAGCGACCCCTCGCCCCGCGCCGCTGCTCCAGCCGCAGATCCAGTCCGCCGGGCCGATGCCCCGCTGTCGTGCTGCAGATCTGGGCCGCCGCGCCGCCGCCGTGCCATCCCACGGGCCGCGCGAGTCGCGCCGCCGGGCCGCTCCCGCAGATCGAAACGCAGGTCGGGTGGGGAGGGGCGAGGCAGCTCAGGCGGCGACGGACGCCGCAGATGGAATCGCCGGTGAAGAACGAACCCTAAACCCTAATATTCATCTCACTCTAGTACTTCAATCATACACCCTAACTATACTATTCAAAACATTATTTTTATAATTATGAATTTACCCTTTTACCTTTGATTAAAAAAATAACTACGAAAAAAAAAATTGCCATAAATTTCTAATCCTCCTAACTTTGGAAGCGTTAGGAGGTATTACGACACATATGGGCCCACTGACCATGTACACTTGTAACACCTCCTGACGCCTCCTCATTGACACCTCTCAACGTCTTCCCCATATTGGATCCACAAATAATAGACACATGAAACGTCTCCCGATGCCTCCCCAGGCATTGTAAAAAAATTATTATTTTAAATACTCGACTTATAAGTATATATATCCTTACACAGCCTTATCCAAAGAATATCGACCATAGTTTCGTAGAGACTGCATGAATTTGATCAGCCACTGAAGAATGCCTTTTCTTTTTATGTGAATTTAGTCATCCTCTTTATCTTATATATCTGTGGTTGCACAAGTGCTGCATGTGTATCTGAACTCCATTTTGATATGCTTTGTTTGTTCCTGGGGACGTAACTTGTGTATCAACGTCTGTCATAGTTTCTATTTTTAGTTTTCTACCTCTTTCCCAGTTTCCATTATGTTATAATTGCTTATGATTTGTTACGTTTTAGTACCTGAGCTTATGTTCACAGGGAAGAATGCCGTACTCCTCATGTTCAATCATCTTATTTGATTTCCCCCCTTTTCCCACCTGAAGGAAAATGCACTTATTGCCCCCATGAACATGCACATGCAGCTGAAAATTAGATTTGAGAATAGTTAGTTTACACTTAGTTGAGTTTTTTTCCTTGCAGATATATATATCATGCAGTAGATACATGTCTGGTAAGTTTAGAGATATTCTTCAATTAGGAATCTAGCCATAACTAATTAAGTATGTCTCGTTCAAAGCCCTCCAGTCCCAATTTTCCC
This sequence comes from Panicum miliaceum, assembly GCA_032594955.1. Taxonomy (NCBI): domain Eukaryota; kingdom Viridiplantae; phylum Streptophyta; class Magnoliopsida; order Poales; family Poaceae; genus Panicum; species Panicum miliaceum. Next base: position 6,837,331 of record CM064058.1, on the reverse strand, counting down.
CTATCCTTCTCCTGAAGCCTAATCTCCTTCTTGCCATGCTGCAAACCGCTCTGACTGGTTGCTACCTGGTATGGGCCAAGGCTTGCGCCCGCCCAGTCTGTTTTTTTCCATGTCCCCACTAGTTGACTTCCATGCATACAAAAATATTTAACTTTTTTTTAACTTGAAACTCTTATGTGATGAGAAAATATGAGTTCTCATCAGGAAGAAGCTGAGCCAGATACATTGTTGTTCGGACTTATGAGTAGGGGGGAAATGGTCAGATAACATGCAGACAAAAAATATTCAGAAGATACAGCTTGTTGTTGGGACTCATGCATGTTTAAGCACATCTTTGCTAAGTAGAACATAATATAAATATGATGCAATCAGATCCAAGTATGAACTCGTCCTACATCTCACTCTCGCTGCACCGTGTTAGATTTCTTTGTCAAGAATTAAGCTCCTTCATTTCTCAATGTAACATCAGTTTCTAAACAATTCTGCTTTTTCATTACTGTTCAGCTTTCATATTCAAGTAGGCGGGACAAGATTTTGGCTCTCGATGGATCATCATCCATCTTGACCATTCAGATCCAAGTATGGTTGAAGTTTGCTGTGGCAAGGTTGCCATCATTTGTCCCTGGGGTGTCATATGTCAATTCCAGTCACTGGAAGGTGCAGACTCGTCAGCGTCTCACTGGTTCACAACTTTTTAGATGTTCTATCTATTCAAGTGGTAGTGTTTAGATTATTTGGCTAAATTTTTTGTAACGTAATCTTGCTATTTAGAAGTATTAAAAAAATCTATTTATAAATTTTTTTTCACAGATGGATTGTAAATCGCGAGATGAATCTAATGAGCCTAATTAATCCATGTTTAGCGGATTATTAGCAGATGATTATTGTAGCATCACTGTTGCAAATCATGGATTAAGCAGGCTTATTAGATTTGTCTCACGATTTACAACCCATCTGTGCAATTAGTTTTTTTCTACACACATTTAATACTCCATGCATATATCTAAACATTCGATGTGACGTTTTTGGCCAAAATCTTTTGGGATCTAAAAAGCAGCGACCCATGCATTATCTACCCACCTGATAATTACCAATGCCGCAACACCAAATTACCAATGAACAATAAGATGACAACGGATCACTGCGCTCTCGATGCGCAAAAAATTGTCACCGATCGAAACGATCCAAAGCACCGGTTCCAAGCAGAAGCGCAAGCAGTACGAGGCACGTCTCTGCATTCAGTAACCTGCTCTGCATACCGGCATGGTGCAGGCTCAGCTCTCCTCCGTCCAGCATTCCAACGGCGGCGTTCGACTTTCGTGGCGCCGTGGCCCTCGCCCCGGCCGGCCGCCTCGTCCTTCACCGGCGCCTGATTTCAGGCAGCTTCTCCTCGCCGCCCGTGGGCGGTGCCCGGCTGCCAGGGAACGTTCTCGTCGCTGGTCATGCTGGCACGCAGCGGCGCCCGGACTGGAGCTTGCGGGAGTGGAGCTCCATGGCCGCCGCGGCCGCCGAGTCGATCCCTGCCCGCTTCCTACTCGCCTGCTCCCCTCACTTTCCAATGCGGTCGGTTCGGTCATGGGTTCGGGCCGGCAAGGCGTTAAGTGGAGGCAGGCCGAGCACCGAGACGGGTTCGGGGAGCTTGGAGCCGGCCATGGCGGTGGCCGTCGGCGATAGCGCTGTTTACCAGAAAGACCCAAAGAACTACTTTCAAATTTACAGTAAACCCCTATGAATTTATATATAACCCCCTGAATCGGATCGCAATTAGTAATCGCGATTCGAATATTTTCATTTACATCCCTGAATCGGATCGCGGTTATTAATCGCGATCCGAATATTTTCATTTAAACCCTAAATAGGATTATGATATTTCCATAACAGCCCCTCTAATTTCTCCCACATGGCTTCCTGTTCAGCTCCGGCGAGGTCGCGCGCGGCCTCCTCGTCGTCCGTCCTACCCAATCGATTCGCTAAGCCGGAGCGGCCGTGCGGGTGGGACGACGTCGGCGGCCCGCCTGCGGATGCCGTTTCAAACGCCGCCGCCACGCTCCCTCGCAATGCCGCGTGCTGCTGCTGAATTCAGTCCGAGGAAAATCGCTGCGAGCGGGAAGAAGAGGCGCGCAGCCGAGCCGAGGATTAGCAGCAAAGGACAAACCGCTCGTCCGCTCCCAACTCCATGGCCTCTTGCCCAACACAGCGTCATGTCATTCGAGGGCGCGCCGGCTTCCACAAATTGGCTGGCTGTGCCGCATTGCTCAATTGCTTCCACAGACTGATGAGGAAACGGCCCGAGAATCTGAGATTTACTGCCTTAAACTGAAGGCGGTAACAGCTTACAGAATGGATTGGTGGTGTTTGGCTGTCCTTTAAGGTCATTAGATGAAGCCTTCGGTCATGGTAGTTAGGCTGATCGTCAGAATTCTACATTTTACAATACATTCTGATTAAGGGCATGTTTGGTATAGCTTCAGCTTCACCTAAAATTGCTTCCGAAGCTGGTTCACTGATGAAGTAGCTTCTCTGATGAAGTTGAAGCTGAAGCTGAAACAACTGAAACTCCAGTTTTATAGCTTCTCCCCGTAGTTTATTTTCCTGTGAGCTTCACGAGTTGCTTCAAGGGAGAAGCTACTGCAAATTTATCTCTTTAGCATATAAGAAGCTATTTTTAAAGCTCCTCAAGAAGCTATGTGCCAAAGAGATCCTAAGTAATAACGAGGCAATTTAGACTTTTTTCGAACAACCGCAGGCATTTAGACTGGTACTCCCCAAAGGAACTACATCCACATCATCACTTAGCTAACTTCAATCCAAAAACTAGAAAGAGGATGGTGAAAACCTAAACAAACGGTAGCCACATATGCTTGGCTTTACTGGAAGCATAACTTTCATGTTGCCTGATTATACTCGATACTAGCCTATTAACCCGTGCTTCCGTACGGACTAGTTAGAATTAATATAAAACTATACTCTCTTTCATCTATTAAATATTCTAACACAATACTCTAAGATACATATTTATCACCGTCTAGTTGCAATAGGTTTATTTAATAATATTTTTTCACTTTGTATCACACCTCCATATATGTTTAATATATATTTAATTGAACCATTTGTTTGAACTATGTGAACAACATAGAAAATTATATTCTTATCTCTTTCCTCATACATGAATACATGATTGACCACATCATGAGTAGTATTTTATATAAATAATATATTAATAATGATAAAAAGAGTAATTTAGAATTTTAGATTGGGTAATTTTAATATTTTTTTATAATTATATAATTTAGATTCAGATTTATGTGTTACTTTAACTTTTAATAATGATATAATTGGATTTATATGCAAATTTAGGGGGTTATTTGCATTATTATTATAATTGCATAGGTGGGTAATTTATATGAAGATTAGGGGGTTACTTTAGATTATTTTTATAATGGCAGATGTGGGTAATTTAGATATATATATTTAGGGGGTTACTGTAGATTATATTTTATAATGGTAGAGGTGGGTAATTTAGATATATGTTTAGAGGGTTTCTTTAGTCTATTTTTATAATGGCAGAGGTAGGTAATTTAATGGAAAAGATAATAGATCCAACGACTAATATGATGAGATTTGTCGGATTGATGGCCAAATATTTCTGATTTTTTTAGAATTTCTTGGATTTATCTAATTTCTTAGAGTGTTCACCTAAGATCATAGTTTTGGCTTCATGTGAGGATTCAAAAAGAACCTCCAATTAGTAATAGTAAGATAGTAGAAAAATTATTCCAGCCAGATTTTGTTCCTAGCTACTTTAACCGTTTCTTGAGCTATATTTTCTTTACATGGCTTGAAGTGCATATTCTTCTGTTATCAGCTCAGCAAACATTGTATACCTTTATAAAAACTCAACCGGGTGGGGTACGACGACCCCAACCGTATTTTATTAAGAGGAAGCAATCGGCTTCCCGATCGAGAAACCCCTTGAACCCTAGCTACACTAACGAGGAAATTTTTTTAACCCCAGTCTGAATTTTGCTTCCACGAGGATTCGAACTTAGGACCTAAGGAGACCGTTCGCACAATGTATACCTTTATATGATTGTGGAAACACGACTCTCTCATGGTAATATCAAATATATAAGTAAAAAAATTTACTGCGTGTTGAGAATGTTGTTTCTTCCAAGATGCAAAACGATGTTGCCAGATTGAATTGCAGAACTCGGTGGCTAGATTTGTAAGCCAAGAAAGGTTGCCAGCTCCCCATATGTAGGAAAGACATGCTCCAGTGTGCGTTTTACCTTTACATCAAATTCAATCGTAGTGCCCATTTGGCACTAGTTACCACCAACCTGTTGCAATTACTGTACCTCTGCTTCTAACATACTGCCATAGCGCTATGTTGCTTTCTGCTGGAATTACGCGTGCTATTCTGAGAACCACACCCTCTAACCAGTTTGTCGCTGTTAAGGTTATCAACCTATCCTCTCCCATGCGACGCTTACCTATGATGAGGTTTCAGCCCATAACAAAGTCTATATACTAACACTGGATTGGCACCTGCTAACATTCAGAAAAAAAAAGCAGCAAGTAGTTTTGTATACTAGGGGCATGTAATAAAAACAATCACTCTGTTCGGCTTATCTACTTTCGGCTTATTTCGATTTATTCTCTCACAAAATACTAATAAATCTGCCGAAATCTGCCTGCTAAATATTGTGAATGAAAATACCTATGATGAGGATTCAGCCCATAACAAAGTCTCCTTTGGGCCACAAACACAACACATAGTACAGCCCATAACAAACCACTACCTAATCGAATCCACCCAAAAAATCACAGCCATCCTAAGCCCAGCACACAAAATCACCCAAGTGATATTATTTAGAAATACTTCGTGAAGGTGATCACACAAAATCAAATAGGCACTACAAGATTTCTGTGACTTCTCAAGTGTTTTTTTTTTGCCGTGGACGATGGTTATTGGTCTTTTATAATTTTTTAAATATCCAAGGCTTTTTTAGACTAATTGAGGTAATCTTCAAGAGTTATCTATGAAGTGATCGACAGATGATATTTTGGTTGGGAAATATTGATTGCTATTTTTGTTCTGGGGAAATGTCTAAATTTGCTGGAAATGCTTAGCCGCTCAATAAGAAATTATGAAGAACCATAACTTCGACTATTTGGAAAGAACCCTTGAGAAAACTTTGATTCCATGGATTGAGGTTGTTGTTGACTAATATGAGCACGACTCATATAAAAGACTTCAAATGATTTCATTTGGGAGTGCAACACAAGATTTTATTTCTTTATTACCATATGTAACAAAAAACAAATCGCTAACCAAAAGATTACTTCACAAACACATAAATTGATTATGTGTGGCGATGGACAAGTCACTCCAAATTTGTGTAGTAATGATGCCTAATAAGATTGATATCATTTCACTTGACAAACGTGTTCAATTACACAAACTGAAGAAAGAAGAAAAATTAAATCTCGACGATTATAACGCGGAACATATATATATTTAACAAATCTTAGTACTAGCTAATTCGTTGAAGTGACTAGTAGTGGTTGACGACGAAGCATTTCTCCCTGATCTCCCCCTGGTCGCCGGTGAGGACCTCGATGTTGCCCATCTTGATCATGGACGCGGCGAACTTGATCTGCCACGCCTTCTCGACCGCGGCGTGGAACTTGACGATTCCGGCCGTCCGCGGGCTGTCGAGCAGCGTCTGGTCGGAGGTGAGCACGACCTTGTGCGCAAGCACGTTCTTGAAGTACTGGTTGTCGAAGTTCGCCGGCGTGACGGGGTCGAGCGGCACCACCGTGGGGTCCATCTGGGCGTCGCTGGACGGCCACGGGCACCGCATCTTGAGGTGCTCGGCGTAGGCCGGGTCGATGGCGGGGTCAGTCCGCCCCAGCTGGCCGCTGAAGTTGTAGAGGCGCTGCGTGAAGGAGGAGCAGTGGGAGCGGCCGATGGTGTGCGCGCCGGAGAGCGTGACCATGTCGTCGGCGGAGAGCCCCTTGCGCTTGAAGCTCTCGACGAGCTCGTTGACCAGGTCGGTGGGCCCGGGGACGTTGTTGTTGAGCACCTCGTCGGAAATGGAGACGCGGCCGTCGCGGCGCCCCGAGGGGACCTGGTACTTGACGCCGCCGGCGAGGTCGGCCCCGTCGCGCGCCGCTAATGCGACGATGTCGGCGCAGGAGACGGTGCGCGGGCAGTGCGCCTCGAGGACGGCCTTGGCGTCGTCGATGACCTCGAAGCCGCGCATGCTGGGGTTGTTGGCCACGGAGTCCTTCTCGGCCTGGTTGCCCGGCGTGGAGTTGATGAGGATGGAGGCGTCGCAGCCGCGGACGAAGCAGTCGTGGAAGTGCATCCGGATGAGGCCGGCGCCGAGGCCCGGGTCACGGGCGAGGGCGCGGCGGACGGCGTTCCGCACGATGTCCTCGGCCTGCGGGCACGAGTGCTTGTAGAACCCGACCTTGAGTTTCGCCGGCGAGGCGTGTGCCGCCGAGGCGACGAGGAGCGCCGCCACGGCAAACGCCAACCACGTCGCCCTCATCATGATGTTCAACGGATTGGATGGCCGTCAACCACAGTCTTGCTCTTAACTCTCCGCAAATCAAGCTTGCTGTCTATGAGATGAGGAGAATTGTGCTCGAGAGGCTTGGAAGCTGATGAGGAGATGAAGAATGGCGCTGCTGCTGGACCTGTATTTATACAGGGAGCTAGCAACAGCATGCATGTTGTGGCAGTTGGGGAGATGGCGTGTGCATTGGAAGCATTGTGTTCGTGCACCGAGTCAACAAACAAACAAGACCCAATCTTTGCATTCCCTAATGTTAGCTGGAGCCTCCTTCCATGCAGAATCATTAAAGTAGTATCAACATTTCGTGTCCAATTGCCACACGCACGCAAACCGTGTCAGTGGACTTAGTATCACCATCTCGCGCATCTCGAGGCGCCACCGACGGTGAACAACCGTGATAAACAAAACTTCACTTTGGGTTTTAGACTTTGGTAGTCAGAAAGGGATACACATGCTTCTTGAAGAACCGGTAAGAGAGGACACAGACCGACAGTAGATGTCACCATCTACCTAATGTTGCTCAGAGAGGCTTTGTAGCAGGAGCAGCATATAATCATTTGCAAAAGCAGAGTTGTTAAGGGAAAAGGATGTGTGCAGGTTTCTTGTGCAAAATTCTCTGACAAAGTGCAAGTTTCAGGGATGAATGAACATTGACAGGGTCGGCATGGACTGACCGGGACAAAGTAGAGACGTAATAAGAGCCTGGGGGAGGACACGAAATTCTTTAGATTAGGATTTACTTTGCTTTCGTTTACCTTGAAGCTCGCACTTAGTCAAGAGATTCGGTGATCTCCATGATATTTTTATTACTTCATAGTAGAAAGTCGATATCTGCCCTTGAATGTACTATTCTTCAAAGGCAGAAAAGTATGAAGCTTTACCACCGAGTTGTATCAACTCATTCCTCTGGCTACTATGTATCACGCGTGATGATGATTTGATCAAAGGCAAAGGTTTGATTAGATGTAATTAATGGCGGCGCTTTTCAACTTTTCTCTGAACATTTTCTTGTCTACCTGGAAACACATTCAATTTGGCCCATCGACGATGCAACCGGTAGTAGCTTAGGTAGCTGTACCCACAACACAATTACGTACACAACAGCTAACAAATGTGAAGAGATGAGAAGAATACACAAATATCAGGTAGGGTTTGACTATGTACAGGGAAGACAAAGATACTTTCTACACTGTGTCTCCACAGGACCAACGTTGTGAAAGTCAACTTCAGACCATACGGCTTATTTTTTTTCCCGGATGACCCCTGTCCCAAGTCAGATCAAATGTCCGACAGCAATACATAGACGATGTACGCTTCGCTGAATTGTGGCTGGGGATCGAATAATTCAAAACTTTGCACTGCTGTATGTACAAGACTTCAAGCCTTTACAGATTTATGGTTAAGGCATACATAGCATAGCCCTATATTGGAGTAAAGTTGTCACATCCTTTTTTTTGGGAATATGCAGGAGAATCGCATATCATTCTATTAAGAAGTTAATTAGGTCATATCTAATATAATTTGACTCCACCATCGAAAATTTACATCCTGTCTCGTGGTTTACAAGTGATTTCGGTGATTTATTTGTATGGTGGTGGTGTGCGTTATTTTTGCAATGAAAAGAAAAATAGAATATTTGCAAAAATATATACGAGATTGTTCTTTCTTTGAAAAAAAAATTACTCATATTATTGTGCCTGTTCTTGATCGCATCCATGCCTAGTTGGTTTCTCTTCACTATACGACGTAGTAAAATAAAAATAGTTCGGGTCCGTCCACGATTTAGCGCTCTCGGCTCTTCAGAGCCCGGCCCACCAATCTAGGCGATCGTGCAATTGGGCTCCAGACCAGTTCTCGGCTTTTGCAAGTTCCTCGTAGAGACAAAGGGGCCTCATATAGAGAGAGTAGCGAACCTTTTTCCGGGCCTGCAGCGTTATAAGGCCCACTACTAGTGTCACAGGCCCAAGTCTGGATGACCGCCGCATGAGAGCAGAACCAAAAATACAGTGAAACCGGCAGCCGTGTTGTGTCACTACTCCCTCCTTTGTACAAAGTTCGTTTTGACAGGACAAAGTAATGTTGTGAGTACATTCATATATGAAAATATACTTCTAATTCAAGTCAAAATTCATTGCCATAAAAAAGACAACAAGATACTACAATGACAAAAGAAACATGCTGCACAACTGCACCCGTTCATCTTTCTAAATGATCGGATTTGAGCCTGGTCTGCTAGTACATACCAGAACATGGAACACATCACACTTGCGCAACGTCTCAATCTTTTTGAAAACCGTTTGGTGAACGAGTTTTCACCATTTTCAATAGTTATACGTCTCCAATGGAAATACGGGAATCCAACTCCATGTTCGCTCGCTGGTGGGCAGGGGCGACGCCACGTTGTAGTTGGGTGGTGCCCAGGCACCAGGGAAGAAAAAGATTTACCTTTGAGTAGCTCACTTTTAACACATACACATAGGTGCTCAGAAAATTGGCGTACTTCTACACGTTGTGCACGGTGCACCACGATAGATTTTATGCTAGGCGCTGCCTGCGGGGCCCACTCGGAGCGTTTCCCTGCCTCCAAATTGCTGCTCTGCACGTTCGTTCTTTGTGTGCCATGCCATTCTCTCCCTCAGCTCTTTTATTTCCTTTGCAGATGCAGCGGTGAGAAAGCGGCTCCTGCAGCCTAGCAACGCGAGCTCTGTGCGCAGAAGCCGCATATGTCTACAATACTTTTTCCAATATTTTTTTTATCAAATTTTGTTTCAACGTTCGTTCTTTACAAAATCTTGGATTTTTTATTTTCTGTTTCGAATTTCTGCTGCAATTTCTTTTCATAATTTTTGTTCATAAATTATCTTCATATGATTTCTTTATATTTTCTTTTTTCATAACTTGTGCTCATATTTTATTTTTGTATTATAAAATTTGTTCATACATATCTCTGTTCATAATTTATGCACATAATCCGTTCCTATATTCTTTCTGCTCATACTTTTGCACACTAATTGATTCAAACTTTTGTTCATAATTTTGGGATATAAATTTGGTGTTGTCTGATTATGTGCAGGGACTAAATTGGCTTGCATAACTTTTTGCTTATAAAATTTATGTTGGATGTAAGTCCGTGTTGTAAAATTTCAGGAAGGGTTGCCACGGAATGGTCCATGAATGATTAAAGAGAATGAAATGGAACGGTAAAAAAAAACAAAGTGATAGGGGAAGTCATCACAGGTAAGGAGAAAATAGCCCTCCACATGCAGTAGCCCTCCGCGGTGCAGGACACTTCCCCTGACTGCATGCCTGAAATCGATTGCTGGCGTCCGTCCTAGCACGCGCTCGCGAATTAGCAGACTCCATGGAAATACCACGTTTGAAAAAACGGTGAAAATTAGCAGGGTGAAAATTAGCAGAGAAACTTAACCCGACGCTCATGCTCTTATTCTAGTGGTAGCATGCAGTAGGCTCACAGCTGCCAGTTAGTCGTACTCCTACTAAGGTACTAGGTCGCTGGATCTGAAGCCAAATTCAGTAAATTAGGAAACGGAATCTGACGATCGAGTGGTTGGATTTCACGCTCTGACTCCAAGGAATCCGGATCAGGCGCTTAGCAGTTAGCACTACCGCACCACTCCTCCGATCATATCCCTCCTCATCATGGCCCCAAATTACCTGACGACTGACGCCGTCCTCTTCTGGTCGTCTCGTCTCAGTCCTCCTACATCTCACTGCCACCATGGCCCATGGGATCCTTCTCCACGGAGTAGATCCGCGGTTCTGCACTCTGCAGGTCAACACCACAACCCCTGCCTGGCTGCCTCTTCGCCATGTTCTTCCCGCTGGTCTCCGGAATCCACATGGCACGCTGGATCGCTGCTGGTGGCCACGTTATTCCTAGCAAGGTAGTTAGCTAGCTGATACTTCGCCAGTGACAGTGTAGGTCCTCCATCGACCCCCATATATATACGGCAGTTCCGGCGTCGATTTGTATATATATATATATATATATAGATGGCTCGTTGGCTGCTCCTCTTCTTCCTTGCTAGCTGCTCGCGTCCATCGCTACAGTAGCTAGACCCTGTCCGGTAGCTCTCTTTGTGAGTGCCGTCTATCCGTAGGGTAGGGCTATCCTGTAGCGCGCCACAGTGGTGGGTGTGCGGAGTGCAGCAGAGCAGAGATGAGCGCCGCCACCGCTACCAGAGCTCAGGCTCCCGTAGTACGGCTGCAGCTCGCCGTGGCGGCCGTCGTCGTGGCATGGGCGTGCTGCGGCTTCCGCTCGTCGGAGGCGCAGCTGCAGGTGGGCTACTACAGCGCCACCTGCCCGGGCGCCGAGAGCCTCATCGAGACCATCGTCCACGCCGCCGTCCGCAAGGACGCCGGCAACGGGCCCGGCCTCATCCGCCTCTTCTTCCACGACTGCTTCGTCAGGGTACGTATCCTGCTGCTGCGCACTTGGCAATTCCCCAATGCCAATGCCGATTGCCAGTGCCAATTGCCAACAATAACTATTGATGCCAACAATACAATGCGCCGCCGACGCAGGGCTGCGACGCGTCGGTGCTGCTGGACGACCCGACGGGCACCCCGGGCAACGCGACGGTGGAGAAGACCTCGCCGCCCAACTTCCCCAGCCTCCGGGGCTTCGCCGTCATCGACCGCGCCAAGCGCGTGGTGGAGCGCCGCTGCCCCGGGACCGTCTCGTGCGCCGACATCCTCGCCTTCGCGGCGCGCGACGCCGCGCGCATCATGGGCGGGATCAGGTTCGCCATGCCGTCGGGCCGCCTCGACGGCCGCGTCTCCAAAGCCTCCGAGGCCATCGCCAACCTTCCCCCGGCCTCCTTCAACCTCACCCAGCTCGTCGCGCGCTTCGCGTCCAAGAACCTCACCGCCGCCGACATGGTCACGCTCTCCGGCGCGCACTCCATCGGCCGCTCCCACTGCTCCTCCTTCTCGGGCCGCCTGTACCCGCAGCTCGACGCGGCCATGAACGCCACGTTCGGCGCGGCGCTCCGGGGCCGGTGCCCGGCCGCCACGGGGCGGCGCGACCGCGTGGTGGACCTGGACTTCAGGACGCCGCTGCAGCTGGACAACCAGTACTACCGCAACGTGCAGACCCACGAGGCGGTGTTCACGTCGGACCAGTCGCTCGTCGACCGCAGCGACACGGCGGCGCTCGTCGCGCTCTACGCCGCCAACCGGAAGCTGTGGTCCCAGCAGTTCGCCGCCGCCATGGTCAAGATGGGCAGCATCGAGGTGCTCACCGGACCGCCCGGGGAGATCCGGCTCAAGTGCAACAAGGTCAACTAATCAGCACTAGGGAAATCGATATGATCACCGTCGAGAACTTTCAGACAACTCAAATCAAATCAGCGGCGCCATCGATCGATCGCTTCCATCCGGCTGCATTATTCATGTGTACTTAATTGTACATGACGTACATGCATGGTCACTCATTCCATTCTGCCTTGTACTTAGACAGTTACCATCTGCGCGCACGATTGTAAGCTGTAGGCCTGTAACATAAGAGGAAGAGACGGTACAACTAATCGGTTTCATCGGCATATATAGAAGGATGGTCTCCTGCTACTACAATGGTGAATAATATGTTGCATTGCATTGAATATTTTTTTTCTTTTTTTGGAAAATGAAGAACAACAATCCAGGCATGTATCTGTCCTTCTGCCATCTGAGTGAGAAATTTCTAAAATTGACATCCATTTCGTTAGCCTTTCAAGATTTGACACCCTGATCCACATGTCAATGACTCATGGGACGAACAGTCTAGTCACCAGTCACCGAGACCTCTCGCACTGCATTCCGTGTGAAAGCTAGCTAGCAAGCAGAGCCGGCGGTTCCGGCTGGAGGTAGAAGACCACGGGCACACGAGGGAGAGCCATGCAATTTGCAAACTAAAGGGGGGTGGTGGGCATCTCCTGCCTGGCGGGCACCTCGGCGCGCGAGGCATGTTTTGTTTCCTTGTCGCTGGGGCACCTTCCCCCCTGCGGCCCTGCCCCCCACCCTCCCTCTCTCTTCTCCACTTCTTCTAGCTTAGCTGGTCGTCTTTCCACATCGCTCGAACGAAGAACATGCGCGCATGTGCCACGACATGGGCCTCCTCCAATTATCGGCACACCTGCATGACAGCATGAATGATCAAGTACAAGGAGATGCCGCCATGGACAGACACGAGCTACAGCTTGGTGATGACCGATGACCCTGCTGATTGGCCTCATGTGGCAAGTTCAGACCGGCCCGAAGAAGCTTCTGCTGCTGCTGCTTTTACTATTAGTACAACAGTAGTGGCGAGGTAGTTATTAACCGCATCGGGATCGGCGCCGGGGAATGGAGAAAAACTGTCAGCGATCCAGTCACTAATGCTGGGTTTGCTCACTGCCAGTGCCAGCGCCAGCAGCCACTGACTAGGATAGAATACCTGCACGACCTACCAACCATTTCTGCAATCGAGAGTATCACTCCATGGCTGCATCTGTGCATCACCTCTCGCATTGTTATTTTTTTTTACTGGAAACCTTTGCTCCAAGTTGATGGATCCTTCCTATAGTTGGTCAAATGGGCCGGGCTAAATGGACGGTCCATAACACGGTCCGGAAAAAGCACGGGCCAGACACAGCCTGGCACGATTGCAATAGTGTCTGGGCCAGCCCGACACGATCGTGCGGGCCGTGCCTGGGCCGCCACCCCGGCCTGTAGTGCTGGCATAGGCACGGTCCGTTTAACCAGGCGGCTCAATTGACCCGTTTAAGTAGGAAACTTCCTAACCATAATTTCTCCTACCTACCCCTACCAGGCCGCCACCCCAACTAATTCCTCTTCCCCGCTCGCCGCAGCTTCCCTCATGTCTTGCCGTCCGTCGGGCTGCCACTCCGGCCTTCGGCGTCGCGTCGCCGGCCGCCGTTTCGGCCTCCTGCGGTCCCCTCTCCACTCGCCAACCGCCGCTCTGGCATTCCGCGGCCTCCTCTCCGCTTGCTGGCCCCAGCTCCGGCCTCCCGCGACCCCCTCTCCGCTCGCCGGCCCCAGCTTTGGCCTCCCGCGGCCCCCTCTCCGCTCCCGGGCCGCCGCTCGGTCTCATGCGGCTGCCGTCTCTCTGCTCGCCGGCCCTAGCTCCGGCCTCCCGCGCGGCCTCGCCGTTGCGCCCCCCGCTCCGCCAGCCGCCGCTTCGAGCTTCCCTCCGCTCTGACTCCGCCCGCCGCTAGCAAACCGACACGGGCCATCGGGCTCATCGGCCTGACCCAGCACGATGATCTTGCTCCCGTGCCGTGCCTGGGCTGCTGGCGCGGCACGTCGGGCGGCCCGGCATGACCCGTTAATGTGCCCGTGCCATGAACGGGCCGTGCCAGAACGGGCCATGCCGTGCTGGGCCGGGCGGCCCATCTGGCCATCTATAATCCTTCCCCTGCATCTTTAACCATGACTTGATCCATGTTGCTAAACAATTGGTGGCTGGTCCCGCAAGCGGACATGGCGCGAAGGTTCTCTCCTGTGACAGCATCTGCAGCTACCTTTACCCTGGGCCGCAGGGAAGCTCCAAAAGGTGGCTGAAGTGCTGGATGGGCAGAGGAGGAAGAATCTTCTGCTCCGTCAGAGGACAGTGCCTCTGGGGCTCCTCGTCCTTGGATCCTAGCGCCTTCGTGAGCTAGCTTCTGAGCGTGCATGGCGGTTGGCCTGATTGAGGTTGAGAGATACAAGATACCGGCTTGTGACCCGTTTTTTCCTTCTCGTTCCAGAATAATGTAGGGCACTCACTTTGGATCCTTGTGGCCCGACATGGCACGCACACATGATTGCCAAAATCATGCACATGCTCGTAACTGTGCTAGATGCCTTACTTTTTTTCTCTCCCCCTGCATTGTATAATCTGGACTTTACATGATTCTCATACTTCTTCATATGGACTGACAGTTACTCCCTTGTGCCGACAAAATAATTCATCTACTCATGAATGCTTGGCATTTTCATTTTGCATGATGGCACTGTGTTAAAAAATATAACTTTGACCACTATTTTCGACATTGAAGTATACGTAGTTGTCCAAGACACATCAAATAGTACATTTATAGAAGAAATATTTGCCAACAGTGAGTACTATAGAACAAGCTAATTCTTAAAATGACATCTCCCGTTGTCATCAGAAGTATGAGAGGAAGTGTTTTTTCCCTCACAATTGTGGCCGGTCTTTGCAGGAGTATATTCTTTTTTTTCCTACTTAAAAGGAACCTCTAATAATCTGTACACGTTCATGTGGGGATGAATTGATTATTATGATTTTTTTTAAAACTTCATGAACCCGCACGTTACAAGCATGTCCTAAGTTATTGAAGTTCTTTGAATAGAAGAGACTTTTCGTTAGTCTTCTTGAGCAGTTTTGGGCCAGCTGTTGTTATTTGTTTTCTCGAGAGGAGGGTGAATTCTGTGCAAAAAATAACATTTCTTTTTTGAAAAAGTACATGACCACTCTGCCGTTGGGCCGGGTTTGGGATTTGAAACCAGTTCGTGGTCATTCATATCTCAGGCCCATGAAAGGTTCATGCAATATTGAGCCCAACAGAAGAATCAGCCTAGACGAATTATTGAGTGGGCCAAGCTCTTCACACGCTCCCAGACAGAGAGGAGAGGAAGTCACAGCTTGTCTCAGCAACAAAGAAAAAAAATAATCCCTCAAAAAAAAAAAGATAACAAAAGAGGCTCCAAGTTGTCTTAGTCCTCTCGTATAAAATGAGAAACTGTGTAGATTACAAGAAATATATATGTTTTCTTAGTCCACTCGTCCATGTTGCCTAAAAAAAAGCAGCTGCTCCCACCAAAATTTGGGTCTCAAAGTTGCCTCAACACCTTATATATAGCCGATTCTCAAACAAATGAGCTTCATGCATAGATAGTTACAATTCAAAAGCAATCTGAACAAATTTTAGATAAATTTTGCAAAATGAAAATAAAAAAAATAACGGATACTTTCGTCATGCTACCTTTGTCAGTTGCGGGTGTGAGACGTCTAATTAAATAGTCCTTTTGTCAAGATTACATGTTTGATAAAAAACTCAAAAAATAAATGTTGTGACCACTCAAAGAGTTCTAGAAAAAAAACCAAGGTGGAGAAGAATTTAAAATTCCATAAAAAGGAATAGTTCCAAGAAGAATCGTGCGCACTAAGATGGCAAGAGCAAATTGACCTATAACCTAGGTCAAAATTGATCTTGGCAAATGCATCCCTGCCTGAAGCGAGGTCCTTTCCACCTCATAATATTTTTTTTCGGGTGTGTCTCATTGTCAATCGACTGATTTTTAGCTTATCCATCAATCGCTCCTTTCAGCCATTGGATTCTATATCAACAGCTCAGATACGTTGTCAGCTTGTGTTGTGTTGTGCTATGAATTTTTGCTCTGCTTCCGCTCACATCAAGTTAACGGGCCCGCCATTATGTTTGTTGGACCCGTTATTAGGCTTCGTAGGTCTTTTGACCTAGTTTTTGCCTCAGTTGGCTAACAAGTTTGTTCAGCTGTTACTCAGGCCAGTTGTGTTTTGGAGCTATTGATGAGTTTTTATTATTTTGAACAAATGTTGTTTGTTTTGTTTTGAATGTTTCTAAGAAATACATGCATTACATAGTTCTATTTGAAAAAAAATATTTTAGAAATGTGAAAATCCAGAAAAAAAATCAAACAGACCAGAACTACAATTTACATGCATCGGTAAAAATTTTCAACAAAATCAAACAGGTCATTTCCCTATGTTTGTGTCATGTTAAATCACAAAAGACAAATGCAGGAAAAAAGCTCTGCTTTTTTGAAAGGAAATTGAGATATTAACTACATATATAAGATGCTGAATCAGACTATTAGATCGATGTTTACACCAAACAGAATAAAGCTACCTATGATAGACCGCAACAATAACAAAGGAGCTCAATATTGAGGATGTTTAAACATGACTATATCTAGAGCATCTGTAAATCTGTAATGGCATGTCCACAAAGATTCTGAGCATAATTGATGAACCTGTGAATGCATGAAACCATAAGAAAACAAAGATGATATCAATAACACAAGGAATTATAGCAAATAACAAAAAAAATTTAATCAATTTGGTCAAGCCATGCACATTCACAAAAAAATACAATGACACAGAAAAAAAATTATGATGTCATGCTAGGAGTAACTCTAATACAAATTTTTTATGATCTTGTCTCCAGATCATGTACTTATCTCTCCACATGACACCTTAACTGCATTCATAAGTAGATTAATGTTGTAACTATTATACTATGAAAAGTAAGTATAGAGAACTGAAATATAAAGTCAAGATATAATAAGTCAAATAATAGTAATAAAAATGAATCGAAAAGTAATCATAGGAGATGAGAGTCAGTCAGAACTGAAATGCTAGTGTATTGTAGATCTTTTTATTTGGCTGAGAAACACAGTGATCCAGAAAATATAAGATAAACAATGAGCAGCTAGATAATAGGCAAGGCAGAAAGGATGGACCGGTGAATGCACCGACAAAACATGGAAATAATAAGTAGAATAGACCGTACTGAAACAAAAAAGAAATAAAATAATTATTGATCAAAAGTCATGTATAGTTAAAAAATTATGATGAAACAACAAAAAAAATATAGGTATTATGTGTTTTTTTATTTAAACTAGTAGCATATTTTCTATCCAAGGAAAAAATTATGGTCCTGGATCAAGGTAGATTTTTTATTTAAACTTAGTAATACATTTTACCTAGCGTAATTAAATTTGTGAAGTTTAGGCACTGCAATGTTCATATGCACTACCTATAAATATCCAAAAAAACTGTGAAGTTTTTATTTAAACTTAATAATATATATACTGCTACTTTAAGTTTATCAAATACATATATTTATTATGAATGGTTGCAGCGTAAAAAAGTCAAATAAATTTAATCTAAAGAAATTACAATTCAGACATTTCCACTGCAGGGTGCCCTAATAATCACATATATGTACCATCATAATTTAAGTTAAAGAAAAAACCATGGAGTAACAAAGTTATTGCAGGCACTGAAAAATTATACATCAAATATACACAATATATTTCCAAATTAAAGCACATAAAGAATTTAGGATGAGGTACAAACCATCACTTTCTGAATAAAGTTTGTCAATCGAAATGCCACAAATCCATCAGCGCATAGTTTATGCATCTCCGGAAATGAACAGAAAAGGCACATATATAAACAGTAAGAATCATGCTATATAGTAAAAAAACCACATAACACATATAATGAACTAAAACACTTATCTTGCAATGCTATTAGTTCGGAACACTTGTGCCTTGCCCGCTAAAAAAACAGTAAAGCAAAAGCTATTCATTATAGAATATACGTGTAGCAGGGAGAGGCTATATCAAACACTCTAGTATTGCAGCATTCTACAACAGCTGCTAGCCGATCTCATCAAGATGGAAATGTCATTTACCCAAATAGAAAATTTCCCATGGAATGATTGTGTTTTATATGTTCTTACTTGAGAATTTTACAACATCATAGTATATAATTACACATGCTAACAACTATATTGCCATTAATATATGGTTATAAGTTACAGATATACCGACTACTATATTACCAGCCATGCCACTTCTTGTTTATTTCACAGTTAGAGTTGTGTTTTGATCATGACATCACACCATACATGCACGCCAGAAAAACAAAGAAAAGCAAAAATGGCTGATTGTAAATCTATAATACCTGCATGTAAAGAGGTTGTTCAAATGATCGTAGATACTTCTCGTTTCTACAAAATATAGAAACATAGGACCTATGAAATTTAATATTTACATGCAAAAGCAGCATTCGAAAGTCATGCAACATTCGGCTCATTTCATCATCAGTGATCATGAAAATAGTAATACAATACAATAAGCTGTCTGAAAAGGTATACATCATATACTAGAAAATTACACACCATTTACGCGATCTACTTATTATAACAACTGGTTGTAAGCTACATCATCAAATTATTTAATATGTAAGATTTTTTAAACCGGAAGCATATTAACAAACGACCTAAAAGCTGGTAGTCAACCCCAACACCTACAGGCTCGTCAAAATTAGATTATAAACAAATTGCGAAGATCACTATTAGTTAGTATTTAGCAAATGCACATGCAAGTACCACATCAGCTTACTTAAAAAGGCTCTCCCCATTGTTTCAAACAAGCGTAGTGCATAGTTAAGTTAGAAAGAAAAGGTTGCTTGCATGAAAAAGCAGATCAGTTCAGTTTACTTATTGGCATAACCTTGTAAAGATACCAGCTACTCCAAGAGAGCCAAAAACAACAATCACTATAAACTAGAAAAAATATTTTAGCACTTGTGCTGAACAAAAATTAATTATGCCATTGGGTTCAGAAAACACAACACAACTACTGTCCAGTATGCCATTTACACTATGACATTAAATGAAGAATGAAGTGGCTTAAAGAAACTGAAATAAAAGAAAACACACACAACTACTATCCACTAATAAAAGAAAACACACACAACTACTTTCCAGTATGCATTTACACTATGAGACCAAATGAAGGATGAAGTGGCTTAAAGAAACTAAAATAAAAGGAAAAAATAGCAGAATCTACTAATACAAAGGCATGAGAACAAACTTGACTACATTAACTGGAATGACATACAAGTGTAAAAAAATGAAACAACAATTCATCTTAGAAGTTGTACGGATAAGACAAAAGAAAGCAGACATATACAAGTGGTCAAAAGTATACTAGATGCAAATTTGGGCCAATAAACAGCCTAACAGGCCCTTGCAATCCACTAATATCTATCACTTCGAAGTCAGTTTTAAGCAGAGGGCACACACCATACCCAAGTGGAACGAACAATAATGTGACCGTAATATCCAAAAATGTAAAACCTAACCAACAGAACATAAACAAAAAAATTTAACCGTAATCGAGCTCGAATCGAATGCCATTCGATTCACCAGATCTTTAACACACAATTGGTGGCCATTTTCAAGCATATGTTCCCCCATCCGTCATCTCATCATCACACACATATATACACTGCAAGCTAAGCAAACACACACAGTCACAGTAACCTGCCAAAAGTAAGCACAACTCGTAAAGCTAACACTTGAATCCTCCATTGATCTTAGAGGAAACAAGCTCAGCAACTGGAAGGAGGAAACAAAGGCTCTAGACTCAAAAAAATAGTTAATCTCTCCGTCCATCCCTATCAACCAGTTATATACTTACAAAGCACATAACAGAGATCCAGCCTATTAATCCTTAAAAATCAACTATACCAGCAATCACAAGTCCCAATATAAACTGGCCACTAACTGACTACAGAACATGAATAGTCAGTACGCTACCTGATCCCTTAATTGTGCAGCCTCCAAATCCACAATTACAACTACCTAATCTCGTAAAAGCATCGAGGCCCTAAAATCAACAGATCGAAGAAGCTCCATTCCAGCACAAAACACACGCAAATCCCCCAAAATTGAACCACTTAGAAATGCATGAAAGGGCTAGCCAAAACAAGAGATGGGGAGGGATGGAGCATACAGTCATTGGCTTGCCGATGACGCTGGCGACGGTCTTGAGGCTCCGGCGAGGATGGTGGATGTGTCCACGCCACTCAGACTCGCGTTCGTGGCCATTCAGGCATGGCATCATAGCTTACACCCACTACTGTATGCAACCCTAATCCAATACAAACTATACAAAAACAGAACACAAATTGCTTAGGAGTTAGGAATCCACAAATCGAACCCTGGCATACTTGACCAAAGATAATCGAGCACAAGTCACACAAAATCCGATAAAAAAAATCCTAAAACTGAATGAACAGATCAAAAATCAAACCTAATCATCGGCCTCTTCGACTACCTCCATTTCCCGTCCCCTCTATGGGGCAGCACAGGAGGGCGGCGGCGTGGCGCAGAAGGCTGGGCGCGGGCGAGGAGGTTTCAGAGGATGGCGGATGTGCCCGGAGGATGTGCTCGGAGCAGGTGGGCGGCGCAGCGCGGTGTTTGTGTTGGTTGGGGAGCATGATCCTGCCGCGCGCCGCTTGCGGCCTGGATTGGAGGCTTGGAGCGAGCCAAAATGTGAGGAGTGCCCGTAGCAACAAATGGATCTCCACACAGCAAGACGGACCCGATAAGAGTGGGTGCGAAAAAGAGGAAAGGTGGGCCCGATTGGGCCGATTACACCGAAAATGATCGTGTGTGTCCGCTCATAACCCAACGGCTCACATCGTCGATTGACGGATAAACAAATCCTCAATCAGTTGGCGACAAGCAAATCTGTTTTTTTTTCACGCTTGCCCGTACCGAATTGCTGCGTCAACTTCCCTCAGCAAGTTGATGTGTCAAGATCAATGAAGTTTAATTTTATTTTATAATTGGGAAACAATGAGCTGAAGTACTACCTTCTTTCGCATTTACTGGTACCAAATTACTGCATCAACGTACTTTCCTAAAAAATTTACTGCGTCATCAGCAATGACGTTTCCTTTTTTTTCTCATTTTCAAAGACACTGAAGGTTTCAAGCCTGTTGCATATTGTTCCAAAGCTCTACAACTTCGTCACCAAAAATTCACTGGAGTGCCTACCCGGATCTGACTTGGGATCGGAGGGATAGCCTGTTAAAACGCTGAAGGTTTACCAGGGTAGGTCTAATTTATTTTTTTGCTTGGATATAAGCCCAAGTTGACTTTGGTTTCACAGCGTTGCTTCTGAGGAGATGCAGTGTGGAAAGTATCTTGGTCAGTTGGTCCTAGTATTTCTGTACTATTCTCATATCTCTTCATATATATCTGTTCGTTGTGCTAATAAGGCCGGCTACCTGCAGTTAGTTGCATCAACCGTTAGTGCAAAAGCATTTGTGCTCGGGCTTGTGCAAAAGCATACAAACTGATCTAGCATGCACAATTTTCCTACATGCATATGATGGAGAACAGTGGATGCAAGCCTAATGATAACATAATCCATATGATCACCACATCGACCTCTTTGACTTGGTGCTATGAGCTGCAAAGGTAAACGATGGAAAGTGACAAAAACTCTTCTTTTTTAAGGTCGACAGAAACTCTCTTCAGATTGCTAATCATACTACAAATGCACACACGGCTTTGATTTGTCCCGGTCATGCGGTATCGATCGACCATGTCAATTCTGAATAACATCGGAAACTTTTACTTCGTCGAGAAGAATTTCCTCAAGCAAACCTTCGGATCGACGTTGTTTTCTTCAAACAACTCTGCTTTGCAAATCATTTGCTTCTACAACAAAGTCTCCGCAACATTAGGTAGACGTGTGTATATATATATACACCATACTTACCTTACGTTCACTCACTCTCTCTCTCTCACACACGCACACCCCACACTGTCGGCTGCTTTCGCCTCTCTCGGTCTTACTCTTACCAGTTCTTCCAGCTGTACCATGCATCGCAACACCAAAGTCAAAATCGCCTGCATCATATCATGTGTATGGTTCATCGAGCACCGTCGATCGGCCCTCATCGAGATTCGTGGTGCTGCTGTACTACTGTTCTACTAGGTCCACTGACACGGTTCTTCCATCTTGGAAGCGTTTATTTGATACTTAAGACACACGTTGCTACTTGTTATTAGGTTGATGCGTATGCAATGCAAGGACGCTGCATTGCATTTGGCAATGGCAGGATTGGGTCTTACGTGTTGACTCGATCGGTGCCCAAACAAGCTATCTGTTGACGCTAGATTTTGACACGTGTTGAATCGGCGTCAGGAAAGGAAAAGATTGGCCGATGCGGCAGATTTAAAGGCTACAGGTAGGAATCGGCCGATTGAGGCTACAGTTAGGAATCGGCCGATTGGCGATGCAGCTTGCGCCAACAGATAGGGGGATGAAGCCAATGGAATCCCAACAGAGGATCCAAGTCAAAGGGGACCTGACGGTTGGTCAAAGAATGATGCCGACTCGGACGTGAAGCAATGGAAAGAGTCCAGATTGGACTAGGAGATGGCGGCAGAAGATTCTGCGGGAGCCCGTTTTCTTTAAGAAAATATTATAGATATAGTAATTTTCTATTTAAATCAGGTTTGTAACAGATCGTAATCGATCAGGAGTCTTAGTCCTTGGGTATAAATAGGAGCCGTCAGGGTTTTGTAATATATACATCAATCAATCAACAAAACAATCTACTTTTTCATCGCACTTTACTTTCAAGTCGGCGACTTCGCCAATACTTTTTCTTCTTTCACGAGTTCGTACGGATTGGCAGGGCTGCATCGACTCGATCTCCGGCCAATTGGTAGGTTCCGCTTATCGAATAACATCTGAGCTTTAACTTCAGGCGCATCGCCGTGGTTTCGTTTGGATTTATTCACCGGTTATCGATATTTACTAGAATTATAGGTTTTACCTGTTGTTCTAGTATTATCACCAGTTATCCAGCTTGAGATTGAAACTATCGGCTTTATCATCACTCTTCCTCGTTCATTGTTATACAGCCGATTAAATGTATTTCAAGTGTTGCATATGTAATAATTGTCTAAGTTGCTCCAGCAGTTTTCTTTGCAATTATTACGTGATTATCGGCTGATCCATAGCCGGTCATCTTCATAGCAAATCGGCCGATTCGCCGATACACTCTTCGGGACAGATCGGAACCTCAGCCGATCGGAACACCCGGAATTTAATACGTTTATTTCCTTATCAATCAACAGGTCAGATTGACTGGCACGCCACGTGAACCGCACCAAGGCAATAACCCGTACAGGAGCTAAGCAGATTCTCCCGGGTCGTGTGTCCGACGCTGAAGGTCATCGGCCGATTCCTGGCCGATTTTTAGCGCCAACACACTTTTGGCACGCCCAGTGGGACCACCTCAAGATCCAACATATCAAAGAACACCGAAGTTTCTGAGAACAACATCATTGAGGTCACAGAAGTAGATCTCAAGGACGACCAGAAAGAAGAACTGGCAAAACATCTAGAGGACTACAAAAGGATGTATTTGCAATCTTTCAGTCGTACCAGAAGCGGGGAAGCAATCGAGAAAGCTCCTCTTCCTGTTCCCCGCCACATTACTATCGCTGAGGATTCGGGCAAGATATCCGATATGATTCAACAGTCCGTCTATCAGGGTTTCATCGACCAATCCTCAGTAATGACCAACACGGTGTACAACGCCGTCATCAACTCTCTGGTCAGCGGAGCAGATCAAGGATATCAGGGGCCAGCATATGCCCCACCGATTGTACCTCCAGCCAGAAGCTTACCAGGCATGTCCCACTCGGTTCCTCAGCCGATGTCGACGCAACATGAAGGATACAACACTTCGTTGCCTCCAATGCCTCCAGGGTATAACGGTGCACCATCTTTTCGATCGCAAGCGCCGCTTCAGCCTGTCCAGATTGCTTCTGTGCAATCGCTGCCCTCAAACTCAGTGCCTTGGGGGGCACCAGCAACGACAACTTTTCCCGATCAATCAACCGGACATGGGAGCTATCCGATCCAGGCGCCATTCCATTCGGCCGTTCGGCCGATGGTCCCTCAGTATCAACCAACCACGTCAGAAATCGGCAGGGGGGCAGACGCTGTAGAAGCACTCAGAAGCACGGTGCCGATGACGTTGTACGACGGGGCGGCGGATTCGCTTTGCCATCAACTGTCAACTGCTCAGACGGCCACAATGCAACAGAATCTGCCGCACGCTTCGATCCATCACCTGGCCATACCACCGCCAATCCACCAACATATGCCGGCACCCCGAACAGCTGTTCATCAGCAGCAAGTGGATTGGACGGCAAGAATAGCGGAGGTAATTCAAGACCAATTCGGGTTGAAGCCGAAAGTGCAGACTTATACATACAAGATGCCATACCCATCGGCCTACGACCTACTGCCGTTTCCCCACCGGTACAAGGTTCCTGACTTTACCAAGTTTTCGGAGCTGGACGACACCTCTACCGTGGAGCACGTTAACAGATTTATTATCCAGTGCAGGGAAGCCGCCACATAAGATGCTTTGAGGGTGCGCCTGTTCTCATCGTCTCTGTCTGGGTCGGCCTTTCAGTGGTTCACTACTTTGCCACCCAATTCCATCATCACTTGGGCCGACCTAGAAAAGCAATTCCATAAGTACTTCTACGCGGGAGTACACGAGATGAAGCTCTCAGATTTGACCAGCCTCAGGCAGAGGAGCGACGAACCAGTAACTTGATACATACAGAGGTTCAGAGAAATCAGAAACAAATGCTATACCCTGGCTCTGACTGATGCCCAGTTGGCCGATATCGCTTTCCAAGGCCTCTTGCCACATATCAAGGAGAGGTATGCCTCACAATAATTTGAAAGCTTAAGCCAGATCGTTCACCGATTGGCCGGTCAGGAAGTGCGTCCGTTTGAGCAGTGGAGGAATTTCCAGAAAATGGTGGCATATCTGGAAGGGTCCGAATCTGAGGAAGAAGAAGAAATCGGCCTAATATAATGAGTCAAAGGAAAGAAGCCAATATCGTGCCCTTTTGGGAAGAAAGAACCAGAAGCGTTCGACTTTGACACGTCAAAGGCCGATAAAATCTTCGACTTACTCCTCCAAGAGGGGCAGATCAAGCTCTCACCCTACCCCACCATTCCCTCGGCCGATCAACTCAAAAAGATGAAATATTGCAAGTGGCACAATGCTACATCTCATGACACAAGTGAGTGCAAAATTTTCCGTCAACAGATGCAGTCGGCCACTGAGCAAGGCAGACTCAAGTTCAAAGTCCAGGCGAAGCCGGTAAAGCCGATGAAGATTGATCAGCATCCTTTCCCTGCTAACATGGTTGACACGGAAAAAAACTCACTTCAAACCAAGGTGCTGACATCGGAATCGGCTAGAAGAAGCGGCGCCGTGGATCCCTTAAAGCAGGTCACGGTGGACAGTGTTAAAGGGAAAAGACGGACGGAAGACGAAGGCGAAGGATCAGAGCGATCGCGTAGACCCGTCACTTCCTAATTCTTACTCAGCAAATATCGGCGACAGCAGGAAAGGATGAGATACCACGATGAGATGATACGCCGACACGAAGATCATTGGCGATATCCGTTTTTTATTCATTGCTGGGAAAATGACCTCAGATTGCCATCAGCCGATAATTGCCCTAAGTGCAGCGGATCAAGTCGCAGCGATCGCCCGCTCAAAAGATCGCGCTCCAGAGATAGAGGATCAGAGCCGATCAGCAGAAACTGACGCGAACAAGAGGGTCGGCGCCTTTCAGTGCATGTTCGGTTGGGGGGCAAAGCTGACCGGTATGATCGGTCGAAGGGTAGGATCGACTAGGAGAAGCGACTGGGGGGCAGAGCGAGCGTACATGATCGGTTAGAAGAAATGGCTGGTGCTAGGGTGTCAGATGAGAATCCCCTAGGAAGGGAATCAGACTGGGAGCACGCCAAACCGCTGGCCAAACCCGTAAACCCCAGGTGGTGCCCTGATGGACTGTCTAAATCTCGAAAACGAAAGATCCAACGTCTGCGCCAATAGGAACGACAAGAGGAAGAACAGAGGCAGGTGCTGGATAAGAAAAACGACAGGTCTTGGGTCTAGCGCCCCAAAAGAAACAACAACAAGGAGGGCGATAATCAAGAATCGGCAGCTGATGTCAACATGGTGTTCATACTGCCGATGGAGTTTATAGCGTCTGGTTTGAGAAGATTGCAATCATCATGTAGAAGACCGCGAAACAGAGGGAGATTTTTGCCGCGTTTGTTTTGGAGGAGAAATTAAAAAAAATTCAAAGTAAAAATCATGTTTTACTCCGAAACTGGGGGGCATTTGTTGACGCCAGATTTTGATACGTGTTGAATCGGCGTTAGGAAAGGAAAAGACTGGCCAATGCGGCAGATTTAAAGGCTACAAGTAGGAATCGGCCGATTGAGGCTACAGTTAGGAATCGGCCGATTGGCGATGCAGCTTGCGCCAACAGATAGGGGGATGAAGCCAATGGAATCCCAACAGAGGATCCAAGTCAAAGGGGACCTGACGGTTGGTCAAAGAATGATGCCGACTCGGACGTGAAGCAATGGAAAGAGTCCAGATTGGACTAGGAGATGGCGGCAGAAGATTCTGCGGGAGCCCGTTTCCTTTAAGAAAATATTATAGATATAGTAGTTTTCTATTTAAATCAGGTTTGTAACAGATCGTAATCGATCAGGAGTCTTAGTCCTGGGATATAAATAGGAGCCGTCAGGGTTTTGTAATATATACATCAATCAATCAACAAAACAAACTACTTTTTCATCGCACTTTACTTTCAAGTCGGCGACTTCGCCACTAATTTTTCTTCTTTCACGAGTTCGTACGGATTGGCAGGACTGCATCGACTCGATCTCCGGCCAATTGGTAGGTTCCGCTTATCGAATAACATCTGAGCTTTAACTTCGGGCGCATCGCCGTGGTTTCATTTCGATTTATTCACCAGTTATCGATATTTACTAGAATTATAGGTTTTACCTGTTGTTCTAGTATTATCACGAGTTATCCAGCTTGAGATTGAAACTATCGGCTTTATCATCGCTCTTCCTCGTTCATTGTTATACAGCCGATTAAATGTATTTCAAGTGTTGCATTTGTAATAATTGTCTAAGTTGCTCCAGCAGTTTTCTTTGCAATTATTACGTGATTATCGGCTGATCCATAGCCGGTCATCTTCATAGCAAATCGGCCGATTTGCCGATACGCTTTTCGGGACAGATCGGAACCTCAGCCGATCGGAACGCCCGGAATTTAATACGTTTATTTCTTTGTCAATCAACAGATCAGATTGACTGGCACGCCGCGTGAACCGCACCAGGGCAATAACCCGAACAGAAGCTAAGCAGATTCTCCCGGGTCGTGTGTCCGACGCTGAAGGTAATCGGCCGATTACTAGCCGATTTTTAACGCCAACACTATCCATCTCCACCTGCTACAACCATGTAATGCATGCGCTCCCTGTATAAATAGAGATCCAGCAGCCGCGCCGCTTTTCATCTCTTCTCATCACCATCTCCTTCGAGCTCAAATAAAGCAGCTACCCTGATTGTATCTGCGGAGACTTCAGAGAATCAGAGTAGCATCTGACCGATCAAACAATCCTTTGTTCACCATGAGGTCGACGTGGCTGGCCTTTGCCTTGGCGGCGCTCGCCGTCGCCTCGGCGGCGCACGCCTCGCCGTCACTGGAGGTCGGGTTCTACAAGCACTCGTGCCCGCAGGCCGAGGAGATCGTGCGCGCCGCCGTCCGCCGCGCGCTCGCCCGTGAGCCCGGCCTCGGCGCCGGCCTCATCCGGATGCACTTCCACGATTGCTTCGTCCGGGGCGGCGACGCCTCCGTCCTCATCAACTCCACGCCGGGCCACCAGGCCGAGAAGGACTCCGTGGCCAACAACCCCAGCATGCGCGGCTTCGAGGTCATCGACGACGCCAAGGCCGCCCTCGAGGCGCAGTGCCCGCGCGCCGTCTCCTGCGCCGACGTCCTCGCCTTCGCGGCGCGCGACTGGGCCTACCTCGCCGGCGGCGTCGAGTACCAGGTCCCATCGGGGCGCCGCGACGGCTGCGTCTCCAACGCCGACGAGGTGCTCGACAACAACTTCCCCGGGCCGACCGACCTCGTCGACGAGCTCGTCGAGAGCTTCCGGCGCAAGGGCCTCTCCGCCGACGACATGGTCACGCTCTCCGGCGCGCACACCATCGGCCGCTCCCACTGCTCATCCTTCACGCAGCGCCTCTACAACTTCAGCGGCCAGCTGGGCCAGGCCGACCCGGCCATCGACCCCGCCTACGCCGAGCACCTCAAGCAGCGGTGCCCGTGGCCGTCCAGCGACGACCAGATGGACCCCACGGTGGTGCCGCTGGACCCCGTCACGCCGGCGACCTTCGACAACCAGTACTTCAAGAACGTGCTCGCGCACGAGGTCGCGCTCACCTCCGACCAGACGCTGCTCGACAGCCCCAACACGGCGGGGATCGTGGAGTACCACGCTGCCGCCGAGGATGAATGGAAGGCCAAGTTCGCCGCGGCTGTGGTGAAGATGGGAAACATCGAGGTGCTCACCGGCGACGAGGGGGAGATCAGGGAGAAGTGCTTCGTCGTCAACAGCTACTAGTCACCGCAACCTCGCTAGTAGAGCTACACCAGCTGGAAACTTTGAATGTGCCACCATTTCCACCCATCGAAATTGATTTATTTTCTTATTAACTTTATGTAACCATCATCCATATTCATCAGCCGTGCTCTTGAAATATGTTTTTTTTGTCTATGTCTTCTTTATGTCATACAGTATGAACTTGAGACTTGCGAACTGTGCACTGCACGAGCTAGTATAATTGTTCATTTTTTGTACCAGAGTACGGAACGTTGGATTATATTAGCCAATGTGGCTAACAATACGTCAGACGACTTGTAAAACTACGATAGTACAGAAATTCACATTCATCTCTTTCATTTATCTCGGTAGAGTTTAGATCTCGGACTAATACTCTCATTAGTTCCGAGTTTAAATTTTACGGACGTCAAACACCAACCCAGACTAAAGGAAGACCCTTTAGTCCCGGTTGGAGTTATCAATCGGAACTAAGTTCTTTGCGGGATATATATAGTTTAAATCAAAAGCATCTCATCTAGAGTCACAAAAGCTGTGTAGGTGGGATGGTAAGAAAACTATACGTAAGGCAAGAGGTCTTGGGTTTGAGTTCCGTAGTGGTGCTCGCCGATTATTTTTTTAGGCATGGCAGGTCTTTTAGTCCTGGTTCTTAAATGATATGTTATATTATTGTTTAAAAGTTTGTGATCTTTTGCTTTTTTTTGCACTCTGTATGCAATATTTTTCTCTAATACTCTCTATGCAATCTTAGGGCCGTACTGGTGATGGTAATAATAGATGTTTACGTGTCTTAACTTAGGCAGAAACCATACATTTTAGATGGGACAGAAAAACGTTCTAGCCTTCATCACAATGACGATGCTTATGGCCATCGTCTACACGTGCCATCTCTATCGTCCAAATTGATTTATTTTCTTATTAATTCTACGTGTTCGTCAAATAATAAAGCTTTGCTACGCACCTCGAAAATGTTACAGCAGTGTAAATATAAAATTAAAGATGGCCCATCCGTTCTCTGCTTTGGCCCAGCCCACGAAAGTGAACTCTTCACACACGGGCCGCGCAGGCCGGAATCCGGATCACCCAACGTCGCACACTCGCACTGCTGGTTGGACTTTCCGCTCTCCTTTTCTTTCCCCACGCACCCCTTCTCGCTGCTCTCTCGGCCTTCCCTTCCTAGCGGCGACGTCAGGGGAGCGCCGCCGCCCGCCAACTGCTCGTCGGGCGCTTCGCCGACGACGAGCGTCCGACAGGTATGCCCGCCCATTCCCTTCTGTTCGCTCCCTGCTGCGCGCAATCGAACACCCACAACCCTAGTGTATGCTATTCGTATGCGAATCTGACCATGTGTTTCACCAACCAACATCGTTCCACACCCCCCCCCCCCCCCCCCCCCCCCCCCCGCCGAAAATTATCGGGGCATGTCCTAACCCGGGTCCGCCCCCTGCTACCAGTCCGGTCTTTGTTGAATCCTGTTTAGTGATCTGCTCTGTCTGAAATCGTTACTTTGATTTGGTTAGATAGTTAAGGAAAACCCCCTCTTTCCTCGCCAAAAAAAAGGAAAACCACCTCTTACAGGAGCTCGAAATGATAACAAATTCATGCTGTGGAATTTTCCCAATTAACTTGTTGGGTTGTTTTATTGCTTTTGTACGTTGTTTCTCTTGCTGTAAATGGATAGGAATGTCTAATGTATTACTCCGAGAGAGCTGAATGATACTACCCTAGAACGCGATTGGAGCGTTGGCAGAGCTGGTTGATGGGATGCTAGAAAATCCTTCAGCGGCAGTTGGGGGCTTGGGCGTCAGGGCATCCCTTATTCCTAGTCTTCCCTGCTGCCACCACATATTTTGTTATGCGCTAGCGCTATGTTGTTTTGGACTACTGTAGTATATGCTTAAAAAGTCCGTAGCACTATATTTCTGATTGAAATGTGGAAAGGGTAGAGCAAGAACCTCACCTACTTATAACCCCAACCCAAAGAATTTATTCTAGAGTTTTTATCTCATTTTTTGGAGAATTTCTCAAGAACACAATCACACAGTACAGGGTGGGCTGTGAGGCAACTATCGTAAGTAGAAAATGCTAGTTGGATTCTATGGTGGCTAAAGTTCCATAATTGTTTTTATTGCAGTAGTTAGTTTCTGTAAGCTGTTAGTAGAGAGTCCTCTACATAAGCCTAAGGAGAACTGTATCAGATTATAAAGCTGTGAAGGAATTGAAAGCCTTACCTATTGCTCCTTCATCATCTGACATCATTCTTGTCATGATGAAAGGGGATGAGAGCCCCCAACACCTGCACAAGGGCGAGCATCCTCCAACTTTTGGCTATTTCCTACAGTTGATAACCAGTGTCATACTCCATAACTACGTGTCGACATTCAAATTTTAGTTAACATTGTCTAACAGAATTTTGTTTTATACTCTTTTCATCAATTATTTGTGTGACGATGCTGCATGCACAATTGTATGTGTTCTATGAAAGAATGGGTCGCCCAAATTGTTACCCTGAAATATGCTAATAAGCATGTCCTTTGAACCAGCTAAATGTTACTACCAAGGTACTAAGGTCGTTATCTGTGACACCCGGCCTAATTTGGATGTGGCACAGTAGTGGTCCATGAGTGTTGCGTGCACATACTTAGTACCATCTTGCTAGTTGAGCAAGGGTGGAGCCAACTTATAAGCCTTTGTCCTCCAGCCATAGCACCATCGGGTTGACCCTTTTACACGAAGCGAGGACGAAAGTGTAAGCATGGTGCTATGTGTATGCGGGCCCGCCTCTCGGAAGGGCTGGGGAGTGCGGCTTTGGAGGACGGGGTGTGACAAATGGTATCAGAGCCGACCCTCGCGGTTGCGCGTACGGGTCAGTGTGCGGGCATACGGCGCGTGTGGGCCCGGGTGGGACACATGGCATGGCATATGGCGCCGACACTAGACGTGCGGTCGTGCGCTAAGAGGGGACGTTCCTGGATATGATACGGGTCAGTGTGCGGGCACATGGCACATGGCGCATGGCGCGTGTGGGTCCAGATGGGACACACGCCATGGCATATGGCGCCGATATTGGACGTATGGTCACGGAGTTGGACCGACGAGGACGTCGGATCCTTTGAGGGAGGGTGTATGTGACACCCGGTCCAATTTGGATGTGGCCCAGTAGTGGTTCATAAGTGCTGCGTGTACATGTTTAGTACCACCTTGCTAGTTGAGAAAGGGTGGAGCCAACTTATAAGCCTTTGCCCTCCAGCCATAACACCATCGGGTTGACCCTTTTACACGAAGCGAGGACGAAAGTGTAAGCATGGTGCTATGTGTATGCGGGCCCGCCCCTCGGAAGGGTTGGGCAGTGCGGTTTTGGAGGACGTGGTGTGACATTATCTTTATCTTTTGGCAGGTACTCAGCCATGGTGTTTCTTGAGGTGGAGATGTCATGGAATGTGTTGATCTCACCTAGCCAGCTGGACCGCAAGGGCCTCCTGCTCCGCAAGGCTATCATTGTGCTGTCTTCTGGAGGACGTTATGAACAGGAGGGCTTCCAAGGAGCATGGCTACTACATTGCCGTCAATCAGCTGAAGGCGATATCTGAAGTGAAGGGAAAGTGCGTGAGCTAACTGGAGATGTTCTGTTCCCAGTCACATTCACCTGCATCACGCAGAAGCCTATGAAGGGTGAGGTCATGGTTGGATACGTGGATAGGATCCTCAAGCATGGTGTGTTTCTCAAATCTGGACCCGTCGAGAGCATCTTCATGGCTGAGAGAAGTCGATGAGCGACTACAAGTACATTGGTGGGGAGAACCCGATCTTCATGAATGACCACTCGAAGCTGGAGAAGGGCACCGCCGTGCGTTTCAATGTCATGGGGTTCCGCTGGATGGAAGCTGACCGCCAGTTCCAGCTGCTTGCTACGATCGCTGGTGACTTCCTTGGGCCGCTGTGAACTGCTTCCGCAGGTTAAATGCGGTTCCGTTGTACATTGCTTATTAGATGGTGGATGGATGGGTGGACTTGATGGGTTAGAATTAACTTTGCAGTCAGTAATTTCTCTGTAGTGTGGCAAGCATGGTCGATGTCTTATGTGACGGTAATGCTCTCTGCTCATGCCAATGGCATTTGGCTCCGTGGTTTTAACATGTCAATATACTTCGATGAACCTGTGTTGCCCATGGACATTCACACCTTTCTGTGCTTGCTTGCAAGTGCACGCTACTTGGTGTTCCTTGATCTGGTCATCGGTTGAATTTGCATTTATATTGCTTCTTGCACGGCATGTTGATTCATCCATGGTTACATTAACCTAAACCCCTGTCATGTTTAACTCACCCCTTGAATCACACCAGTTTGGCTCTAGACTTGAATCTCGCCAGTTCACATGGCGAAATTATATTAGATTTGAATCTCGCCAGTCGCCACAAGATGAATATATTTCTGCAAACTCTTTATTCAGGCAATGATTTAAAAGCGAATTAAAAAATAAAACAAAATACTTCCGCAAAAGAGGCCCATTAAACTCGGTTGAGCTGGTTTGCGCTATGCACAATGGGGATATGCGCATGGCATTGCAAATTCTAACATTTGAAGAGAAATGACCAGGGCAATTCGCTGAAGGAAATAGGGCACTATATACAACTTTAAAGCTACAATGACAGAAAAATAAATTGAAATACATTAATTCTACACCTCTCAAGTTACATGAGCAGCAAATAACCAATAGAAAAAGAAGTGACAAGAGTTCGAAACAATAAGGAATTTATGTTGTGTTGCGATTAATTTGCAACACATACATGCAATTCAAGAGCAGCAGCAGCAGGAGCAGGAGGATGATCTAGCTTCGCCGCCTTATTAGCTGCCGCTGTTGGTGGCGCCGCACACCTTCCTGACCTCACCCTGGGTCCCGGTGAGCACCTCGATGCCGCCCATCTTCACCATCGCCCCGGCGAACCGCGCCATCCAGGCGACCGGGTTGGCGGCGTTGTCCTGCACCATCTTGGCCGTGGCGGCGCTGCTCGTCAGCGTCTGGTCCGACGTGAAGAGGACCTCCCCGGTGGCCAGGTTCTTGTAGTACTGGTTGCTCAGCACGTTCGGGTCTGTGACGGCATTGTTGTTCACCACCGTGCTTCCCGGGCCGCCCCGCGGGCACGCCTTCACCAGCGCGGCGGCGAGGGTGCCGTTCAGGGTCGGGTCCGCGGCGGGGTACAGCCGGGGCGTGACGAAGGAGCAGTGCGTGATGCCGAATGAGTGCGCGCCGGAGAGCGCCACCAGGTCGTCGGCGCTCAGGCCCTTGGCGCCGAAGCTGCCGATGAGCTGCTGGACCTGCATGGACGGGCCGGGGATGCTCCCGAAGATGTCGTTCAGGTCGGAGGCGAGCCCGTCGCGGCGGCCGCCGGGCATGGCGAACGTGAAGCCGCCGGAGACCAAGGAGGAGTCGCGCGCCGCGTAGGCGAGGACGTCGGCGCAGGAGACCACGCCGGGGCAGACGGCCTCCACGGCCGCCTTGATCGTGTTCACGGCGTCGTAGCCGCGCAGCGGGATGGCCAGCTTCTCCGGCTGCGGGTTGCTGTTCGACTGGTCGAGCAAAATGGAAGCGTCGCAGCCCTGAAAAAATATAGTTATTTTCACATCATTACTATATAAAGTAGAAATTAATAAATATGAATTCCGATCAGTGGTGCTTGTAAAATGTAACAACTAAATAAGCCTAAAATATACACTACTGAAAAAACAAAATTTCAAACGTCTTAAAGAAATCAAATACATACATAGAAAAGAATTTTTAGAGGACAGAGGCTGGTTATCCTCCAGATTCATTAGAACCTTAAGCAGGGAGCCAGGTTCTCTCTTTGATGCTCCTATGCGTTACCCAGGATTCGAATCCGGCACTCCGGTGTACATAGAAAAGAATACATGACGCAAACAAGACAGTAACAAAACAAGCGTACCCTGACAAAGCAGTCATGGAAGAAGAGGCGCACGATGGCGGCGCCCATGGTGGGGTTGCCGGCGATGATCTTCATGGTGGCGTCGCGGACCGCCTCCTCGGCTTTGGGGCACGACGACCTGTAGAAGTCGTACTGCAGTGTCCCGGACGCCGTGCTCATCAGCGCAGCAGCGGCCAACGCCATGATGACCAGCAAGGCCTGGCACGCTGAGGTCGCCATCGCCATGCTGTTTCAGTTTAAGCTTGCTAAAGCTTTCTGAAATCTAGGGCCAGATCAAGCCGTGCGTGTGTGCTAATTAAGAGGGCGTGGAGAGAGGGAATGTGTGATGGCGACACTAGTGTGGTCTGTGTAGGTACTTATAGTACGTGTCAATGCATCTCTGCAGAGAGCTTTGCTTTATGTTTCTGATAATTAATAATGCTAACTGCAACTGCAACAATGATTTGAGAGGTTACTACCACACACCAAAAACCGGTTACAACTATTGGTGGTTAAGTGCGGCACTGTAGCCTCGTTGACACTGCCGAGATCAGCACGCGCCTAATCTCGCTCTGAGATCGGAGTATGTATTTCCTAGTTTGAGCGCATTGACATTAATTTGGGTGTGTGAAGAGTGACAAATGTCACTGGACCCAGCTAGCTTAGGGCAAGGTTCCAAGTACCTGACAAGGCCGTTGACTTCAGTTTGGGAACTCTGATCCTCTACCGACAGACAAACAGAAGCTGCAGAAGAATGACGTGGTCAGTTGACTAGCAAAATGCTTCACACTTGTCGGAAAAGCATGCATGCATGAGCAAGGAATTTTAACGACTTGATTAGTAAGCTAGCGAGCCTGGCACGTTGTGTTGTTTATTGGTTGAGAACACTACACATATGATTAGATGGACATATCTTGTTTAGAAATCTTGGATGCATATATATTTGGTCGACATTCTCTCTTGTTGTGCCTGTTTCTTAGCAAAGAATGTCAACCAACCAATTAAAGGGTCGTTAGAACATAAATCAGGCCAAATTGGAAGATATATGTTGCTCTTTTGTCTCTCTTCTTGTCACAGAAATAATGTCAACAGCAATCAGAAAATTTTAGATTTAGTGAGTCAACAGCGGCTGGGTTTATCGTCGTAATGTTCGTTTTACATGCATCTTTGAATGCGCGTTAAGATGCAGTCGTTTGTTATGGTGTGCGAAACAAAATTTACATTGGATGGCGGTGGATTAACAAGGAATTAAGGACAGGAGATCCGGCCAAGTGATTAGCTGTAGCTTGTTGACTTTAGTTTGTACGACAATATTTGTTTCAAATCCGCGTATGATTTCTTTTAATTTTTAGGTTGTAACGGACGATATGCCTGAACTTAATCTGGACATGCTGCATACTAGCATGCATTGAGATAGCTAGATGCATGCAGTGATGGAGCACGTTGAGTGCAGACACCGAAAGCAAGCTGGTTTATTTGTTGGCGATAAAAAGTTTATATATACACATTCACATATATAATGGCGAAATAGTCCATTTCATCCTTAATCTTTCGTTTCAGGCTCAAATTCTCCCATCAACTATCAAACCGGGACCAATTTAGTCCTCAAACTTGTCATTTGGCCTTAATTTTGTCCCGGGTGTGGTCCTATGTAGTGTGCCACGTTAGCATGGTGCCATAAAATGAGTCAATAGACAATCGACCCTTCCACCCTTAGTCTTGTGTTCAGTGTATCATAAAAAGTATGGTTCATTGCATAAGATGAATGCACAAATAAAAAAAAGCATAAATCCTTTTTGAAAAACCATAAAACTTTTCTTCATGAACATATGATCATTAGCCACTCAGTTTTTTTTGCTATGCGAGTCTATTTTCGGTCAGTCCAACACTTGAATTAATTGATATGGATGCTCCACTTGGTAGCATGCCAAGAACCTTACATTATAGGCATTTATTTACTTGGCATGCCACGTAAGCATGACACATCAGACCGGAGGTGACATCGAGCCCAAATAAAATATTTGAGGACTAAATTGGTCAACTTGATTTACTCGAGGGACGAATTTGAACCTCAAGGAAAGTAAAGGGATGAAGATGGCTACTCCGCCTAATATAGTATGTAAATTTGGACTGCAGAATAATTCTTTGGACTGCAGAATAATTCTTCTGACCAGCACGCGAACTTCTCTCTTTCAGTTGGGCATGCTCAACGTGCAACATCAGAGGAGCAATGGTCCGTAATTAAAAAGGTTATATCTAAATGACTAAATATCATATCATTTCCCAACTCAAGTCAATGATGATGTCAATCATCTCTTATGTCCACCTCCAGTTTAATCTTGTTTCAAACAACTACGTGCATAAGGCTAGCTAAACCATTATTGATCTAATTAGTTTATCCTAAATGTTATATATTTAAAAATGGAGGGAGTAGTTTGTATAGTATGTCCTACAAATCCAAGCAAATAATTAGGTCAAAATGCATCATTGTTGGTAGGGAAACAAGTTTGTATCCCTTGCCTAGGAGGCAAAACGACAAGGCATATGAAGTTAGGGACCCACACTTATGCTTTGATGTTGGTTAATCCTACATAGATAGGGATGATGATATGAATGCTTGATCTTTATGTGAACAGAAACAACTCATTATCACTGGAACATTATTGGTCACAAGTTGACCCTCATCTATAGCAAATTAAACTAGAATGACATCATATGTAGTGGAAACAATAATGTTGAGGACCTGTTATAAAAAAACCAATAATGTTGTGGACCAGGACACAGCATATCTTTGTCCATATACTAGAATATTTCTACATGTTCATCTACTCATATGTGACCTTAAGGAAGGAACATAAGTTTTGGTACTCATATTTTGCCTGTTTCCTTGTATATACCAAATTAAATTGTGCAAATTAATTTTCTTGGTCATGGGTAGTGGGTAACCAGATATATTGTAAACCATGAGATGCACGCAGCTTTTCTTGTATGTGTTACGATCTTTCAACAATAAGCGCTGAGCTCATCATAGAGATAACAAGCTGTAGTTTGATTGAAATCTCAAGTAGCCCTAAATAACACTCACTTATTTGTGACATTTCCAAAGGAATTCTTACTTCCCTTGCGCTAGTTTTTTTTTCTCGAGAAAGGATAACCTTGCTTTTATAGAAAGCAAACTTCCCTTGCACCAGTTAAGGAGAAAGAACATTTTCAGATCAACCCTTCATTCTGTATATATTGCGGCGACTCCAGGATAGTTCCCGAATTAGAGTCAACCACTAGTTAATACTACGTAGTTAGTTGGAATCATGTCATAATAAATCTCCAAGGTGAACGAAATTAACACTCACTACTTGCCAAGTGGCAAATCAATTTGCAGTGTCAACACGCCTTGCATGCACCAGCATATAGCTAGCTGTGCCGTACGTGCACCCAGCCAATAATTGTAGCCACTATATGGTGTGGTGGTAACAACCTAATTAAGGCAGTGTTTTTCGCCCAAACTTCCAAATGATTGTTGCAGTAAAGATTATAAATAAGATGAAAAGGCAAAGAAAATGCAGTGAACTCCCTGTAGAGTAGGGATGAAAGTGGAGCGGATAATTTCCGCATCCGATCCGATCCGAATCCGAATTTTGTGGATGTGGAGAGGGTTTTTTGATATCTACGCGGATATGGATAATCCGAATTCGATTGTATGCAGATGCGGAGTAGGATATGGTATTAGCAAAATTCGGAGGATATGGATTATCCGATAATTGAACGCGAATAATCCGAGGGAGGTTTATAATAGGATATCCGACTAATTTCACTAGCCCAGCAGGCTAGCACTTTGTACAAATTAAGCGCAATCCAAATACATACATAATATTTTTATAGCCCATTAACCAACAAGTATTTATATTATGTGCACATGTATCGGTAAACCCTAACGGCTGATCGATAATATTTTTATTTTATTTTACATGTTTGCTCTATACACCTAAGTCTAAACTGAGAACCTGTAATGATTTTTGTTGGACGTCAAGTTTGAAGTCTCACCATCAACTTTGTGTCGTGAACTATAAAGGTGAGTATTTTATTTCATGATGTTTTGCTGCTTTATAGCTTTGGTTTACGAATTATTAATCAACGTAAAAAATCACACGTAAACATATATTATCCGACCATATTAATCCGTATTCGGTTCGACACCGACCCGACTCCGCACCGCATCCGATATCCTCATAGCTCCGTATCCGTCTAATATCCGCTCCGCTCCGCTCCGCATCCGATAAAAAGATATGGATGAGGATATGGAACAGGTATTATCCGATTCAATCCGATCCGCTTTCATCCCTACTGTAGAGGCATGATCTATAAATACCCTCACCATTGCCATCATCAAACATTCCCAGCACGTCTCTTGCTTTCAGTAGACACATCAAGGAACTTGACCTGTCATAGCTTTCTAAAAGCTTTTTGAGTTGATTAACCTGACGAT
Source organism: Panicum miliaceum (assembly GCA_032594955.1). NCBI lineage: Eukaryota > Viridiplantae > Streptophyta > Magnoliopsida > Poales > Poaceae > Panicum > Panicum miliaceum. The sequence continues at coordinate 6,798,216 of CM064058.1, read as the reverse complement.
GGCGACATCACCAAGATGCAAGGCCATGCTGCTCATGGCGTTCGCCGTGGCTGCCGCGCTGAGCACGGCGTCGCGGGCACAGTCGCCGCTGCAGTACAACTTCTACGGCTCGTTGTGCCCGCAGGCTGAGGCGACGGTGCGCAACGTCACCGAGGGGATCATCGCCAAGGATCGCACCATGGGCGCCGCCTTCATGCGCCTCTTCTTCCACGACTGCTTTGTCAGGGTAACTACTACTACTACTGATAACTGTAACTGTATTGATACCAACTGAAAAAAATGGTAGGTAGTAGATGTCAAAAATATATTTTTAGTATGCACAGATATGAACGAGTAGCGATTTGGGTTTTGCACAGGGCTGCGACGCGTCCATCCTGCTCGACCCGACCAGCAGCAACCCGCAGGTGGAGAAGAAGGCGATCGCGCTCCGCGGGTACGACGCCGTGAGCAAGATCAAGGCCGCCGTGGAGTCCGTCTGCCCCGGCGTGGTCTCCTGCGCCGACATCCTCGCCTTCGCGGCGCGCGACTCGGCCGTCGTCTCCGGCGGCTTCAACAGCTTCGACATGCCGTCGGGCCGCCGCGACGGCGTGGTCTCCAACTTCATCGAGGTGCTCCAGAACATCCCGTCCCCGATCCTCAAGCTCCAGGACCTCATCAAAAACTTCGCCGCCAAGGGCCTCAACGTCGACGACCTCGTCACGCTCTCCGGCGCGCACTCCTTCGGGCAGGCGCACTGCTCCTTCTTCAACGGCCGACTGTACCCCACAGTGGACCCAACCATGGATGCCACCTACGCCGCCGCTCTGAAGACGGTGTGCCCGCCGCCGGGAAGCAACGGCGGCGACCCGGTGGTGAACAACAACCGCATGACGGACCCGAACGTGCTGAGCAACCAGTACTACAGCAACCTGGTGACCGGGCAGGTGCTCTTCGTGTCGGACCAGCAGCTCATGAACAGCAACTACACGGCGGCCAAGGCGACCCACAACTCCGCCGACGCTACCGCGTGGATGGGGCAGTTTGCGGCGGCGCTGGTGAAGATGGGCGGCATCCAGGCGCTCACCGGGACAGCCGGCCAGGTCAGGAAGTACTGCAACGTCATCAAAAGCTAGAAAGAATGCAGTGCATGATTTGTATATGATTGTAGCAACGTCATGACACCGAGCTGCTACAATCATATACAAATCATGCACTGCAAACCGCTAGCGACGCACTGTATTACTTCATTCGTTAGAAAGAACTCCTTTTTCTTTTCTCCTTGACTTCCTTTTCTATGTAAATTTTTCTAATAGTCTAATTACTCTATATAATTCACCGATACATTGTGTACCTTTGTGATAAAAAAACTTTTCATTCCTTGACCCATTTTTATGTAAATTTGCTTGTAGTAAAAATTGATGGAGATTCAGTTGTGTGGTGGTTGAGTTTTATCATATGGCTTGTTATCTACATAATATCGTTTCATTTTGCTTTAATTTGTCCGCTTTGTGCTGTTAAGTACATATCAATATATCATGATGCATAAACCAAAACTGTTTGCATTTTTTAAGAACCTTCAATCAGCAAGAACCTGGTGTGTGTGTGTGTGTGTGTGGGGGGGGGGGGGGGGGGGGGGGGGGGCGACCCCCGTCTGAACTAAACGCTCGTAATTTTGTTGCTCTTGGTAATGAAATCTCGGGTTCACCCAGGTTGGGGGAAAAAAAGCAAGAAGCAAGATGCTCGTTTTGATTTCTCTGGCTCCAAATATTTCAATTGAGCATACTGTACAGAAACAAATAAACCAATCAACGAATATGGGCTATGGCAGTCAGAAGCTAAAGTAGGCCATGTTTCTCATTACCAGTTGGGAAGCTGCCTTAGTGAACCCTGTTCTCGCTCTGTCCAGGTGGGGGTTAATCTAATACCCCTCAACCCATCTCGATCCAAAGCGTGCAATAGCTTCAAAGCTCTATCATGATCAGAGTAGGGCAGAAGAGTGGTATTTAATTTCATCTTGCTCAAGAAAGCGCTGAAAGAGAGCAGTAGACTCGCCGGGCAAGTGAGTGAAATTTTCATATTCACGGCGATAAGTCTTGAAAGACGTGCTTTTACCTGGTTAGTTCCCTCATGGAAACTCTGTAGGCAGGACCAAATCGCAAGGGTAAGATCCTCAACCCGATCAAATTCAGCACGACACAAACTCGCAAGAAGAATATCGATAGCTTTGTTGTTGTTGTAGTACTTGTCCTTGTCATCCGGACTCACACGAGCAACATGAATAACATAGGTAGTATCCTGTGTGATTTCCCACACACCGGCTCCTCAACTATTGAAATGGGCTCTGCTGCGAGTTTTCTAATATTGGTAATCAGACCCATCGAAGTAGGGAGGCACGGTGGAAGAAACACGTTCCGAGGTCGCCATTATGGGTCACAAAGCCGGTTAAGGTGGAGTGATCCTAACCAGATCTCTGATACCAATTGTGGGACTGAAACGGGCGACCAGAGGGGGGGTGAATGGGAGCCCTAAAATTCTCCTCGATGAAAACCAAGGCTTATGTCCCAAATTCGCCCAAGGAACCTCTCTCCTAGAGTTGTCAAGCCCACATAGCCATTTGAGATGTTATTGGACCTAGGAACAACACTAGAAAACTTCAGAGACAAAGCAGAAGTAAAATTGACAAGTCGAGATGAGAAATCAGCACCTCTCAAAAGAAATCCGGTACCACCGGTTTCGAAAACCGGTACCACCAGGTTCAGAAAATCGGTACCACTGATTTTTCTAACGCGTGTCAAAGATCTAAAGAAAAGGAAAACTCGATCAAACGATGTCCAAATCATGAGAAATTTGGACCATAGCTTCGCCCAGATGTACTGAGTCTTTTCCCAAAAGATCTCATTCGAAAAATCAAGACTTCACCATGAATTTCGTAAATTCGTTTAAGAACACTAGAGAGGAAAGATTTCGGGAAAACTCAAGATTCATGGTGCTCGTGCATAGACTCAGTGGGGGTTCACCCTAGATGAGTTTGCACATGGTCCAACACCAAATCCCACCAAGAAAATCGAACCAAATCACAGCCAAAAGCGACGAACGAAAATTCACCCTAAAATCACAGAAAAAAGAAAAACGCAGGAACTTCAACACATGTACTCAAATCTTCAATCCCGGAGGACACAAGGAGGTTAGGGCCTCCATTCCCATGAAGATTTTAGTACAAACACTAATCCAAAAACTAGGGAAAACAAAGAGTAAATGAACTAGGGTTTTTTTAAAAAGGTTGAGATGGCAACTAGCCATGCCCATCTATTAATGAACCTCTCCGAAAGACGAAAATACCCCTACCCTAATAACTACGATACACGCCCACGCAGGGGCAAAATGGTCCAACTTTTTGTAGAACCATCAGATGCACACGGCGCCTTCACGACTTTGCTTTGTCTCGACGCAAGCTTCGCGATGGCGCCATGTGTCCTCTACTCCGCCAATCCGGCCGCACCGGATGCGCCCCCGGTTTTGAGGCCCAATCCGGGAAACCTGCCTGCATGTGGTTTTGAGGCCCAAACCACATAAACCGTCCATCTACGCTTGGCCGCTACGTGACCTCCTCGATGTTGACGCGTGTCCGACCTCCCGCCGAGCCTTGACGCCTTCAAATCTTTCACGCTCCCACCGCACGGGCCGCCTACTTGACTTGCCATCGCCTTTCCGCTCGACTTGGCCGACGCCATCTTCATCTGTCGACGTACTCTTGCTCTTCGGTGCATCACGTGGATCACCCGTGACTCCGCCCGGACTCCTCCGTCCCTTGGTCCAAGCCTACTCACAGATATTTATTGGAAAACTGCTGGAGATGCTCTAAAGTTTGAGCCTAGTGCTAGAGTCGATTCCAAATTTTATATTTCCTGGCAAGTCTATAACAAAGATTTCGAGCACACAGATGATATATGCATCTTTGCTGATCCCAGATGCACTTTATATTATACTCCCTCCATCCCAAAAAAAATCATTCTAGGATTCAAAATTTGTCCCATAAAACAAGTTATTTTACCCTATTTAGAAAGTGCATCTGCACGTAAGAATCAATTACTGCCAAATATAGGTAGTAAACAGGGGCAAACACGGTCATTTTATCTTTTTCTTAATCTGTCCTAAAATTTTTAGAATGACTTGTATTTTAGGATGGAGGGAGTATGTTGTTTGAAAAAAAAACATAAACTACAAAGAAAGCTAAAGCTAACGGATTTATTACGAAACATAAATTAGTTTGACACCCGTCAAAGCACGACAGATTCAAGTGCAATAAATAACATCTGTTGGTTGAGGGAGTATGTTGTTTGAAAAAAAAACATAAACTACAAAGAAAGCTAGAGCTAACGGATTTATTACGAAACATAAATTAGTTGACACCCGTCAAAGCACGATGTAACATTTAAAATCTTGATGCAACATTTTTTTATGAGTAAGTAAATGAAAAGATGGTAACTAATTCTAGAAAATATACAACTATTGGTATTAACAACTGTACAAATAAAAGCCACAAATCTACCCAGGTCTATTTTGGCATGGCATGCATTTACATTGCAAAAAAAATGAGAATCTAGCGCAAATTTAAACCAAGAATATTTTGTTCTTGTACAGTAAAATTACAAAAGTACAAGCACTATAACATTCATATGCATTACCTGTACGTTTTCAAATGGTAGATGGGGTTCTTGCAAATTAACTCCCCGATAATGACACCTATGATATGTATAAAAGGACAATAGAATTTACATATTAAAAAATAATGCGAAAAGCATGTAAGATACAAGCCAGTTTCTAAAAGATATTATAAACCAGAATCTTTAGATACAAGACAAAACAGGACAAAAGTGATTCAAATAATCCTACACATACTATGTAGACCACACAAGCATAGAGATGTAGTTCATCTTCAGTTAAGTAATTAAATATGAAAAAAAATTAAAAGGGTCGATTCATATAATTATTCTAGTAAGATATCATTAGGTGTGGTCTGAAACAACATACACTGATAACTGAAACACTAATGCACTAAAATTGAAGGTCAGGAAAACAAATTGGCATTGGCCTGATAAAAAATTAGATGCAAAGCTTTGGTATAAGTTTGTTGGATTAGTAACCTGAGCCTTTGTTGGATTAGCACTAAGAAGAGGCACAAATGGTAATTGTTCGACTCAGATCTAGCATACCAATTGGATTATTTTATTGGGGGTAAAACAATGCAAGGTTTATATTTGCACCGATGGTCAAGGTCCAAGCATATCAAATCTGGATCGTTTACTCACCAATCTATCTGAACACAACGATAAAAAGATAAGAAAACTATACTGAATAAAATCACTATGTAGATGGGGACGCTATCTGTCCACCTGCCTTGAGCAACGGAGCATAATAGAACCAAATCGTGAAGGGGGCAGAGATGGAAGTGGCACAAAAGATTTCAGACAAAATCAAAAATCACAGTATGGACGAAAGCACAGATAGGATCAGAGGAGATCAATAAGGAGCACAACTCTACATGCAAACACCAAAATTAGCAAATGAGGCACTGAAATCAGGTATACATGCATATTTGAATGTATCTGCTCCAGAGCATCTTCAGGAGCTCTTGTCTTCTGTTATCTAAATTTGCAGATAATTCTATGGGGTAATCCAAGAGACTAGCTAAAACGTGTTGGTTAAATTTAAATCTGGGTCCACGTCATCCCTTGACCATTGCAATTCGCATCTGGTTGCATGCGTCCGGCCGCCGCCGTCACCTGGCCGCGGACATCTTCCGATGTTGCCTGCCTGCTGAGCCCTGCGGAGGACGCCAGGCTGGGTACATCTTGCCGGAGACGTCTTGCCGGAGGCTGGCGGCGCTAAAACGAGGCGGACAGGCGGCGCCGATTTGGTACTTGCAGAGCAGTGCCTGGGCTCTGGCGGCGACTCGGCAGGGAAAAGGGGAGGCGCGCCCGAAACAGAGCAAATCGGGGCGGGAAGTTGGGGGGGCGGGCGCGGGAGGACCGCGATGGCGAGCGGCCGGCGCTAGGCAAAGATGCCCAGGGGCGGCCTGCGGATACCGAACGAGGATAGAAGACGACCTCGATGGCTTATCTGTTGGATGCGGGTTTTTGTGCAAGTTTTCTATATTTACCGATTGGGATTGATTTACAAGAGCTCTTGAAGATGCTCTTAACTCCCGATGCTTTAGCAAAGGTGGTAAATCACACAACAATATTAAAGGAAAATTCAAATAATTAATCCACAAGCTAGTGCTAGGGTTAACCCTGAATATAGTCAGTTGTCTCCAATAAGCCATAACATTTCATCTCACAATTCAATTCCAGAGCACCGAGCCCACAAATAAAGCAAAACGAAGTTTCTTGGAGAGGATAAGTTCAGTACAAACAAATCAGCCTACTGTCTTCGCAGCAGTGAACTGCTAAAGGATTCGACCTCTCAAGCAAATCCAACAAGAAAAAATGGAGGAGTACACATTGATAGCTAAAGAGATGATGGGTGTCGGACACCATAGGAGCAACAAAAGAAAGAGATGCCCCTGGCAACATCCCTACTAAAACTGAGCACTAACTGACCACGAATCACGAATGGAACCATGCCCTACCACTACCTGATGCCCCCAAAAATAGTTGAGCCCCTAAATCAGCCGTTACCACTACCTGATCCAGGCATCGAGGCCTGAAACAAACAGATCAATAAACATCAATTCCAGAACAAAACTAAAGCAACCCTCTCCCTCCAAATCAAAACATTGAACAACAGACATGCTGCACAAATCGAAGACTTGCAGATAGATCAACGGATCCTGCACCCCAACCCCCTGCCCACAGATGAACCAAATCCAAATCCGCCACAGGAATGGAAACTAAACGCCCAAAAGAATTCCAGAAAAATCACATCTAGTTTGTCTAGACCTATGTGCTGCCGCCGACAAAGGAGGTACGACGAGGAGGTCACCGATTCGCCGCTGGTGGTCGCTGATTCGACGACGAGATCACCGGATCGCCGAAATCGCCATCGCCTCTTCAGCTCCCCCATGCTGTGTGATGAAAACGACGGCCTGACGCCTGATGCCTGACGGGAAACGGGTCACACACTTCTCACACGGCCCGCCCGATAGGCGTAAACGGGCACAACGAACAACCAAAAGCGGGCCCGACTAGATTTACACAACGGTCTATCTCAACCACCCGTCACCGATCCGACGCTCCTCCACATTGATTGAGAGAAAAGTAGAATCTCAATCAGTTGACAAGGAGCAAATCTGATAAATAAATGAAGTACAAGGAGACCATGCAACAACAAAAGGAATCCATGTTGCGTTGCGATCGATTTGCGAGGCATGCAGACTTGCAAGCAGGTCCCACGCAAAAAAAAAAAGTTTGCAAGCAGCTCGCTCGGTCGTCTAGCTACCGCTGTTGGTGGCGCCGCACACCTTCCTGATCTCGCCCTGGTTCCCGGTGAGCACCTCGATGCCGCCCATCTTCACCATCGCCCCGGCGAACCGCGCCATCCATGCGACGGGGTCGGCGGCGTTGTCCTGCACCATCTTGGCCGTGGCGGCGCTGCTCGTCAGCGTCTGGTCCGACGTGAACATCACCTGCCTGGCGATCACGTTCTTGTAGTACTGGTTGGTCAGCGCGTTCGGGTCCGTCACGACGTTGTTGTTGAGCACCGTGCCGCCGGGGCCGCGCCGCGGGCACTCGTTCTGCAGCGCCCCGCCGAAGGCCTTGTCCATGGTCCTGTCCAGGGACGGGTACAGCCGGGGCGTGACGAAGGAGCAGTGCGTCTGGCCGAAGGAGTGCGCGCCGGAGAGCGCCACGAGGTCGACGGCGCTCAGGCCCTTGGCGCCGAAGCTGCTGATGAGCTGCTGGACCTGCATGGACGGGGAAGGGATGCTGGCGGGGATGTCGTTGAGGTCGGAGGCGAGCCCGTCGCGGCGGCCGCCGGGCATGGCGAACGTGAAGCCGCCGGAGATCATGGCGGAGTCACGCGCCGCGTAGGCGAGGATGTCGGCGCAGGAGACCACGCCGGGGCAGACGGCCTCCACGGCAGCCTTGATCGTGTTCACGGCGTCGTAGCCGCGCAGCGGGATGGCCAGCTTCTCCGGCTGCGGGTTGCTGTTCGACTGGTCGAGCAGAATGGAAGCGTCGCAGCCCTGAAAATCACACCAAGGGGTTTAACGACACCGGCCATATATAAGAACATCAAATAGAATATTGTGAAAATGTCTCATAAAAACGATCATATCAAACCTTGACAAAGCAGTCGTGGAAGAAGAGGCGCACGAAGGCGGCGCCCATGGTGGGGTTGTCGGAGATGATCTTCATGGTGGCATTGCGGACCGCCTCCTCGGCTTGGGGGCACGACGAGCTGTAGAAGTCGTACTGCAATGTCGCGGACGCTGTGCTCAGCACGGCAGCAGCCAACGCCACGAGCAGCAAGCCCTTGCATGCTGAAGCCGCCATCGCCATGATTCTGTTGTTTTACCTACCTAAAGCTTCCTTTCAGAAATCTGGCTGGAGGCGTGTACCGAAAGAGACTTGAGAGGATGTTCGATGGTGACAACAGTGTGGCTTCCGGGGGGTATTTATAGATCATGACACGAGGAAGAAGATCGCTGTGTCTGATAACACGCTAGCAGCCTAGCACCATTTGTGAGAGTACTAATAACACACCGTAAACTGGCTACAATCATTGGTAGTTACGTGCGGTGCAGCTAGCGATACTAGGTGTGTTGACAACTTTGGCAATGCCGCATTGACATGCGGAGCAATACGTGCTTAATCTCGATCAGGATATATAGGTTACATAAGTTGCTTGAGGATTTGTTAGTTTGAGCGCATTGGCCCTTAAGGTATCAAGAGATATATAGCTAGCTTAGGGCAAGATTCGAAGCACCTAGCTAATTAAGCTGTTGACTTTAATACGGGAACTTTCCCTACCGACAGACAGAGAGACGGACAGAATGAAGCAGTTGATTAACTAAATGTAGGTTCCACGCTTCTTGTAGAGCACGGTCTAATTTCGCACGAAAAAAGTTGCATAAAATTAAATCCATTGGATTTTCTTATAAGGTGATCCCTAATAATCCAATAAATTGTGGAACATTACTAGCTTGACCCGTCAATTTTTTGGGAACAGCATTAGTCATTTTTTTTTGTTTTTTGCATCCTCAGTTCACACAATGTCTAGGATAATACTGGACCTTTTTCTAAGAGAATATGGTCAAGTAGAGTGCTTGATATTTTAAAACCCTCGGCTTCGAGGTGTATTTTGTAAATTTCCTATATACATATTCATTAAGGTCACGTTTGGTTAGATGGGCGTGTATCTTATTGGACAATAATCTGGTGGGGAGATTTACATTGATTGACGTTGTCGACTAATTATGGTGTCTGTTTGTTGACAAGGAATACCGACACAATTGAAGGGTCGTTAGCACATATTATGTGTTACCTTTCAAGAAGATGTACTCCTGCAGCAGGCGGAAGAGAGTGTCAACCAGCATATTATATTTCGTTTGTTGCTAAAATCTCGGTCCCTATAGAAATAAATGAAATTTATGAATTTAAATGTTTGTCAAAAACTTTGCTCAAATTTGAATTTAAATGTTTAGAAATCTTATTAAAAATAGTAGCGAAACTACATTCTCAACTTGGGTCATAGCTCAGTGGTTTGCTCTTGATAATGCCAACTAAGAGGCTCAGCTATGAGTCCTTGCTGCACCTATTTAATTTTTACAATTATCGAGGGGCCAGAGGCTAGAGTAGCCCCCTTGCATCATTGGACCCTAGGCTGGACTGCCGCCCTCCACTCTAGCGAAAGTGCGTCTAACGAGATTCAAACTCGGGTTGCTTACTCCAAAGATGGAGCAGCTGATCCCTGTGCCGGCCCGCTCCCTTAATTTTTACAATTATTATGCAGAGAAGAAAATTGCCAATAAAAACAGCAAAAACAAGGAATCAAACGTAGAGCTAGAGAGCTTCCACCACTACACTACAACTTAGCACTTATTTGGTACTCATAGGGACTATATGTTCAGTATATAATTCTATTCTTTTCCGGAAAATAACATGTTTTGCTGACCGGCGAAATCACGAATTTCACGAAATTTCTGCAAAATTTGGAACCCTGGTGTCAACATACATGTAGAGAATATGTACCTTGTTATCACCGACTATGCTGAGATGTCTATAAATTAAATAAATGAATGGAAGGTATATGTAACGTGTGACTTTTTTCAGCGGCGGGTTCATATGTATACCGCGTTGAGGCGTGCATTACATTCGTTTGTACAGGGTGTGAAAGTTAAACAAGAGTGACATTGAGATCCGGCCGGGAGTCGGTGGATTAACAAAAGTTAAGCACAATGCAAAGCACGATTAGTGATCTTGTCGACATGACATGGGTTGAAGAAAACAAACATGCTGCGCATGTATATCCGCATATGATAAGTTTTGTCGGTTGTAACAAACTATCTGTCTAGGCGACTAGGGCTAACTTGGTCATGCTGGATATTAGCAAGCACATTATTGAGTCAGGTAGCACAGGGAGTATATTTTGTCCAAACAAATCTTCCAAATAAATGCTGAATAAACGCAAACTTTTCGTATGCATTTGCATTGCATTCTTTTGCCCAAAAAAGTCTTCTAAAACAAACTATCTGAAGTTTTGGTTTCTTCAAATTCAAATTTTTTTTCTAACGTTAATAAAGTTTATAGAAAATATGTTAACATCTACGGTACAAAATAAATGCATTATCAAGGCATATTTTAATGATAGAATTAATGAAACTAATTTATTGTTGTCAAAGATGTATTCTTCAATAACTTTGGTCAACGTTAGAGAAGTTTAAGTTAATTAGGACGAAAAACTAAAATGTCTTATGTTTGGGAACGGAGCAGTAAAATATACTTCAACAATATGCCCAAAAAAAAACACATGCGACCTAAATGAATTTTCTAGAGGAAGTATACATAACATTACCTAAGGAATTTTCTAGAGGATTTGACGATTGAACTTTTCATATGTGAAATCCATTTATACTTTCTATCTAGACAATGCGAAAGAACATTTTGCTAGTCAGCTGCTTCATTCTGTATATATAGAGTACGCGTTGACTCCGGCCAGCTAGAGTCAACTACCACTAGTTACTAATTAGCGGGAATCATGTCGTAACAAATATTCCAGATAGCTTTATTTTAGTATTATTAATTAGTCCTGAACTATACAAGATCACGTATATATATCTCATATATACTACCTCCTGTCAGGTGGCAATTGGGAATGTCAACAAAGCTTTCGTAGCCAATAATATTTTGTATTATAGGCAGTTGGTGTGGTAGTATCCTGCCAAATCATTAGTTGCAGTTGACATTATAAAAAATGCAAAACAAAATTGATGAAAAAAATGCAAAAAAATGATGCAGTGACCAGATCTATATATACCCTCAGGTACCAGATCACCGTCACCATCAAACATTCCCCGCACGTCCCTTTCAGTAGACACTTAAAAACCAATTAGCTTGGTCGCTATATCCTAATAAGCTTTCTGAAAGCTTGGAGATCGGTCAGCGAGTAGATTACTAAGCTGTGGAAGAATGGCGATGGAGACATCGACATGCACGACCATGCTGCTCATGGTGTTCGTCGTGGCTGCTGCCCTGAGCACGGCGTCGCTGGCGCAGTCGCCGCTGCAGAACAACTTCTACGGCTGATGCGTTGGCGAGCTGTGATTCTCTTCTGCAGTCCGCAAATGCATAGTGATGAACGACCCTGATGGCCTGATCTTACCCGTCCCCTTTCAAGCCTGCCCTGGAGATCAGTTTGTTTGTCCCTGCCTTGAAGCTGCAAATCAAGCCCCAAGTCTCAATGTGAATTTCCCCATCATAATCCATGGGGTTACATTTGGATACACAAGTCCAGTCCAAAATTAATGATAGCAAATAAGGTTTGTGACGACATACATACTTCTCAACATCTGCCAATCCTGAAGTATCTAGCTAACTGGCTGCAATGCACTTCTTAATTTGCACTCTCCAGCAGCAGGTAAAAACACAGCACTGTGTTCCTGAGTTGAGATGACTGGTAGTAGAAACTACAAAGTGCAGGGAGGAAACACACTAGTACTAGAACAGTCGAATCACACGGCCACGTCCTCTCATCTCATGGAACCAAGGTCCTCAGGCATGGCACAGAGTGCCTGTATTGCAGAGAAGCAGAGTGTTCAGAGAAATTGCACTAAGCTTCTTTTTACCACCGTACTAGTCCAGAGGGATGGCAGAAACAACATGTCGAAGGAACGAGAAACAACATGTCGAAGAAAGTATACTTTCTGAATGGGGACCTGACCCCAAAGGCTGCCATGATATATGCCAAGCTGTGACAGCGACTGTGAATACATGACGGCAGCTGTCATGGAAGCGGTTCAGGTTCAATCTGGCATCCCAGAGCTTTGTAGTCCTTCGCCTGGGCCTGGCCAGTCCTTGGCATCACCGGCAAACTTCTCACTGAAAATCCTCAAAATTGCAGGATCACGACTGCAGCGTACAAACTTGATTTGATTGGCCAGAAAACTCCACACTGGCAATCTGGCATCCATGGATGCACTGCGCAGCTGCAAGCCGCCAACGTCGATCGCCGACCCTGGCGAGTGGCCCCAGCACCCGCCGCTCCCGACCGCCTTATTAGTGTCAGCAGCCGCTCATGACGGCGCCATCATCGCCACCGCCCAACATTGAGGAGACTTGGTTACTGCCTATGACGATGCCCACCGTCGTCCTTGACGTGCGATGTCTGTTTCGGCATCCTGCATCTGCGTCTTCGACACCATCGTCCTTGCATCTGCATCCTGCCCGCAACCCGCCGCGAGCTAAGCACACTGCACACCTATCAGTTCCCTTCCCCTCCAGGGCCCAGGCCAGCCATCACACCAGCGCCGGTCAGATGCAAGCTGCGGAGGCTCCTGGATGCCTGCGAGGAATGGCGGTGGAAGCAAGGAACGGCCTGAAATCGGCGCCGCTCCAGAGCGCCATGCGTGGACAGGACCTCAAGGGTGGACGGTATCTCGGATACCGACCGGGTGGACGGTATTTGAAATACCGTCCACCCCTGGGTGCCTATAAGCCGTTGGATCAGTCTTGTGCGGTTCAGATTGGGAGCATATCAACCCTCATCAAGAGCGTCTTCCTCGCACGTCGCGCGCGGCAGCCGGTGGCCGCGGACCTGCTGTGGTCCGGTGGCTCAGGAGAAGCAGCGACTTGCTCACTTCGCCGGCGACGGTGGCCAGCGGTGGGCGGTGGCGCGAGCGCGATCAGACGTGTTCACGGAGGTGCTGCATCTGCTCTGGCAGTCTGGCTTCCGGCGAGGCTTGTCCCGTGCCGCGAGCAATGGACGCGCGCCTGGGCTGGTGGCGATCAGAAGCTGCTAGCGCTAGAATTGGCGCGGCACCGGCGACTAGCATTCCCGGAACGCGTCCCGGCGGCGGCGCTCCTGCGAGGCGTCTAGTCATCCTTGTCAGGGTCGGAACTCGGAAGACGGGTGTGACCGGCGGGACGTTGCTGCAGCAAGCCTGATATTGAAAAAATTCAGCAAACCAGATATCTGATTGTGACTGTAGCGTACAAACTTGTCATGTTCAATCTGGCATCCCAGAGCCAGAGGCGGGCCCAAGATGTATAGAGTGTGTATTCAAAAATTTCAAAAGGTAAAGAAATTGACTACTTAAACATATTTTTTTACTGTCTAAACCATCATATAGGGCTAATTGCACAAATAATGGGTATTCAATGCATACCCTTGAATAGGCTTGGGCCCGCCCCTGCCCAGAGCTCTGTAGTCCTCCTTCGCCTGGCCAGTCGTTCGCACCGCGGGCAAACTTGTCATTGAATATTGCAGGATTGTGATTGTAGCGTGAAAAAACTTGATTTTTCATCAAGGGGAGATATATTGTAGATGGGGCCATCATGCTACATGAGGTGGTACATGAGCTCCATTCCAAGAAAATGCAAGGGGTGGTGTTCAAAATAGACTTCGAGAAAGCATACGATAGTATCTGCTGGTCTTTTGTTGAGGAAGTGATGGTGAGGAAGGGTTTCTCACCTACATTAAGGGGGTGGATAATGAGTACTGTGCGGGGGGGACAAGGTATGTATCAACATCAACGGGCAAAATGGCCCGTATTTCAAGACCCACAGGGGGCTGAGGCAGGGTGACCCGCTTTCTGCACTTCTTTTTAATTTAGCGGCTGATGCCCTGGATGATATGTTGACCAAAGCTAAGGAGCAGGGGCTTATCAAGGGGGTGGTCCCACATCTAATACCACGGGGTCTGTCGCATCTCCAATACGCTGATGATACAGTTATACTAGTGGGAGGGGATATGGAATCCATCAGGAACTTGAAATTACTTCTATACTGCTTTGAGTGGATGTCGGGTCTAAAGATTAACTACCATAAGAGTGAGATGGTGGCTTTCGGAATGGAGCTGGAGGAACAACAAAAAATTGCTAACTGGCTGAATTGCAAGATTGGCAGCATGCCAATGAAAATACTTGGGGTTCCCAATTAGTGATAGAGCTCTAACCATGGGGGCGTTTAAGGGTGTTGTGGAGAAAATGAGGAAGAAGCTACAACCTTGGAAAGGCAAACACTTGTCATCTGGGGGAAGGCTGATCCTAACTAACTCGGTGCTCAGCAGTACGCCCACCTATATGATGGGTATTTTCAATATCGAGGAGGGGGTTCACAAGCAGATGGATACCATCGGAAGCCAATTCTTTTGGCGGGGGGGATTGCAACAAATTCAAATATCATATGGTGAAACGGGACAACGTTTGCTTACCAAAGACTTGGGAGGAGTGGGCATTACCAACACAAGAGTGCTAAATGAGGCTCTCTTACTAAAATGGGTCTGGAGGTTATACAAAAATGACAGGGAAGACATCTGTTGTCAATTGCTCAGAGCAAAATACCTGAAGAATAAACCAATTTCTATGTGTAGAGGGAACTATCGTTCATATTTTTGGAAAGGAATCAACAAAGTAAAGTTTCTGCTAGACTGGGGGGCTGTCTTTACAGTGAATAACGGCGAAAGTATCAGTTTTTGGGAGGATGTATGGGTAGGCAACGCCCCGCTCAGACTGGTTTTTCCCAAGCTCTATGAGTATTGCTCCAGCAAACAGTGCAGAAGATCCTTCGGGGCAAATGAGATAGGACAGTGGGAAGAACTGATTCAAATGCTGGAAGGAATCTCTCTAAACAGCACACGGACCAGATCAGCTGGACACACGAAAAATCCGGTCAGCATTCAACCAGCTCGATGTACAAAGTGAGACTGCATAGGGGTGTGGTGAACACAACAATGAAAAGGATTTGGAGCAGTAAACTACCAATGAAATTGAAAGTGTTTATGTGGCTTGCGGCGCAGGATAGATTGCAGACGGAGATTTAGCTTAAGAAGAAAGGATGGAAGGGGGATGCTATGTGAAACATATGTGGTAAACCCGGAAAAATGGACCACATCTTCTTTGGTTGTGTGTTTGCTAAATTCACATGGGCGTGCTTCAGAGAAGCATTGGGGTGGGATAGGGCCATTGTGCGATTGCAAGACTTCTTTGAACACTGGTTACCCTACGGGTGTGCGAACTATAACACAAAATTCTTTCTCTTATCAATTGTAATGTGGGTGCTTTGGACCTCACGTAACAAGCGGGCGATGGATGGGAAATTTCCCCGGCTTCCTACTGATATTCTCTTCAAAACAAACTTCTTCTTGCAGAAATTGAAGGTGCTGTTGAAGGCTACTGACCGTGGCAAACTGGAGGATCTAGTGTCTCAAGTCAAAGGGTGGTGGGTGGAGACTTTCTTGGAGAAGATTCAGACCAGACCGCCGGAGGAGTCTTTTCTGTAGTCGCTTTTTGCGTCGTCTGGTTCAGCTGTGCTAGGCTGACGTGCGCGAGAGGAGCCCGCCTTCTGTAGTCTTTTCCTGCTAAAACTTGTTTAGGTTTCGGCTTCTGAGTGTGAGCTCGTTGCTCTCTTGTTTCTGTTTCAGTAGCTTTTGTTTCTGGG
The DNA here is from genome assembly GCA_032594955.1 of Panicum miliaceum. Taxonomy (NCBI): domain Eukaryota; kingdom Viridiplantae; phylum Streptophyta; class Magnoliopsida; order Poales; family Poaceae; genus Panicum; species Panicum miliaceum. The sequence goes on along the minus strand of CM064058.1, from coordinate 6,782,140 downwards.
CCTCATTACTATCTGGTAACCCCAGAATGTACCAAACTTTATATGCTTTCTATAAAAGCAGGGTGATTCCTTCGTCAAAAAAAAAAACTTGATTGGGTTCGCCAGAAAACTCCACATCGGCAATCTGGCATCCATGGTCATGGATGCACTGCACAGCTGCAAGCCGCCAACATCGATTGCCGACCCTGACGAGTGGCCGCTGCAGCCGCCACTTCCGACCGCGTTATTAGTGTCAGCCCAGCCGCTCACGACGGCGCCATCATCGACGCCGCCCAACACTGCGGAGACTTGGTTACTGCCTTTGACGACGTCCACCATCGTTCTCGTCGTGCGACGTCTGTTTCTGCAAGCCGCGTCTTCGTCTTCGACAGGGTCAGAGAAGTGTCGCGCTCCTTGTCGGCGAGGACTCCGAGAGGAAGAGCAGGGACGGAAGCCAGCGATGGCCGCCAGGAGGCCACGACTCTCTCCGGAGGGCCCGCGGGGCATGGGATTGAGTGTCGCGGAGGAGCCGGCCGCCGACGTCTCGCCTGCGCTTTGTGCGCGCGCCATGCCTGCCACCCGCCGCGAGCCCAGCACGCCTGTCGGCTGTCGGTCTGGTTCGCCTCCAGGGCTCCAGGCCAATCACCACACCATCGCCAGTGAGATGCAAGCTGGAGAGGCTTCTGGATGCCTACAGGGAAGGGCGGTGGAAGCCAGGGACGGCCTGAACTCGGCGCCGCTCCGGTGTGCCGTGGCGGTCAGGACGCAATTGGTGGACAGTATCTCAGATACCGACCGGTGGACGGTATTTGAAATACCGTCCACCCCTGGATGTCTACAGGCCGTCGGATCCGTCCTTTGCGGTCCAGATTGGTAGCATCTCAATCCTCAAGAGCGTCCGTCTTCCTCGCCCGGCGCGCGCTGCAGCCGGTCGTCCGGTGGCTCAGGAGAAGCAGCGACTTGCTCACTTCGCCGACGACGGTGGCCAGCTGTGGCGCGATGGCGGTTCGGGCTTCCAGCGACGCTCGTCCCAGCGCCGCGCGGCGCGCGCACAGGAGACGCCGCCATCTCTGGTGGCGATCACAAGCTGCTGGAACTGTAATTGGCGCGGCAGGCTGCAGCCAAGGCCGCAATCACCGGACTCGCCGCGGCACCAGCGGAGAGCATGCCTGGAACGCCCAAATCCTGAAACGCTGTCAGACATTCAGACTGCGTGCAATCCCTTACCTCCACATCGATCAAAATCTGCCATCACGCCATGTCGACACCCCATTGGTGACGGTCTCCGAAGGATCAAAGAGCTACTTCTCTTGGTGTAGGGACGAACTATGATATCTGAACTGCGGGACCATGCATGGAGCTGCATGCAGCCAGCTCCCGCCGTGCCATCATCATGCACTCATGATGTATGATATGACTAGCAGCTATGCTGCTTTCGTAAAAGAAAAGGAAAAAAAAATGTATGGCATGATGCCTCCATGTGCAGCTAGATGTGCCCCTGAGCTGCCTTGCAGCTAGCACCACTGTGCACTCCACACACCATTGCCCTTTCGCTCTTTCGCTTTTGGCACCACACTGCTGGCGGCATTCCTTTCGTTCAGTGGGGGGACGACTGGTTCTGGTAGTTCTGGTTGTGCTCTGCACCCAAAGTATCCTCTGCAGCGAGCTACGGAGCATAGTATACCCCTACATGTGTAGCAGCATATGTGGCCCATCATGGATTTGGCTTTCAGAGCGTGCGCACGAGGATCTTCAGCGTCCAGGCCAGACTACCCCAGAATCCCAGATAGATAGATAATCCATCCACCCATCATGGCATGCACATGAGGAGAATTGCACTGTTCCAAGCCCCCACAACCAGCCAATTACTTTACTTGTTTCGTAACTTTGTCCGTGCAAAGTTCATATAACAAATCAATCACATTACATCCCCCGACAGCAGAAAGACAATAAAAAATCACATAAAAGAACGTACAGCAGCATCAACGCAGCAAAATGAACAATCAAATGGTGAACCGGTCGAGAACGAACGAGATAGCAGTAATCACAGTTTGATGAGCTGCATTATATCCTGCAGCAGGCAACGCGCAGCATGTTGTAATATCCAAGGAACTGATCGATAAGCTAGTGGTGGTGGTGGTGTCCGTTGACGACGCGGCAGTGGCTCCTGATCTCCCCCTTGCTGCGCGGCGGCATGGGCAGCTTGCTGAGCTTCACCAGCGCGTCGGAGAAGTCCTCGTCCCACAGCGTCCCGTTCTCGGCGTACTCTTTCACGTGCCCCAGCGCCTCCTTCTCCGTCAGCAGCTGCCAGTCCGAGTTGAACGTCACGATCCGGGCCAGGTTGTTGTGGTAGTAGCTGTTGTCCAAAAAGTCCCTGCTCCGCCGCAGCTTCTTCAGGAACGACGGGAACGCCGCCGCCACCGCGCGGGGGTCCTCGTCCCGCACGTTGTTCGGCACCACGGGGTCCGCGCCCGCGGCGCACCGCCCGGACAGCAGGTTCCGGTACGCCGGCACGATCTGGCTCGGCGGCGAGGACAGCCGCGCGCGGAAGGAGGAGCAGTGGCCCACGCCGACGGCGTGCGCGCCCGACAGGATCACCAGCTCCTCCACCGTAAAGTTCTTGCGCCGGAAGTTGCGGATCAGCTCGCCGATCGTGAAGGTCGAGTCCGGGAGGTCGCGCTGCGCGTCGGCGGCGCGGGAGACCGTGCCGTCCAGGCGCCCCGCGGGCGGGTCGAAGTGCACGTGCCCGTTGCTCAGGATGCTGGAGGCGTCCCGGGCGGCGAACACCACGATGTCCGAGCACGACACCGTGCCGGGGCACCGCTCCTCCAGCGCCGCCTTGATCTCGTCGATCACCTCGAACGCCGCGAGACCGATGTTGATCGGCGCCGTCTTCTCCGTGTGCGGGTTCGCCGGCGTCGGGTCAAGCAGCACCGACGCGTCGCAACCCTGCAACAGTACGTAACGTGCCAACAATGTGTAGCTTAAGCTAACAGTAATAACCGAGAGATGATGAGCTGGAAGCTAAGTGAGATTATTAGTATTAAGACATCATATATATATTAATGAGGAGAACGAACCCTACTACCAGTACGTACTGCGACGCAATCAAATTAATGGCCCAACTACTAGTTGATACAATTAGCAACCAGTATAGTGCTGCTGCTGTAGAGTGACGTGTCAAGTGTGCATGGCAAGTCATTTCGTCGGTACTGGCCGCGTAATTATAGCTTTGTTTGGACCTCAAACGTCCTAGGCGTAGTTGTTGGAAAAGGGTGTTCATATGAAGTGTCGGCAGGGGGGTATGGCTTCTGAATTATTGGGCCATTATTCATTGAGTTGTTCATTGTTCTAATTAAATATTTCTGCAGCAAATAAACTGTTGATTTTATTTCAGGCTTTAACATTGGGCCGTTTTTTTTTAAATGCCTGCCCATCCACTAATTATAAATAAATGCATGCCCGACCCTTTTTTTCAAACAAAAGCATCGTAGTTGGGGCCTTGGAGGCTTCCTACAAATAAGCCAGATTTTTATTAGGGGCTCTGGAGGACTAGTACGTGCAGCTCCAATGATTGATGCGGATGTGCAAGTGTGTGTGGCTGATGCTAGTCATCTTATTAATCTCTCTTCCTTGTAGCCCTTTTCCAGCTCTGCTTTTCATGCTATAAAAGATGAGCAAGAACAAATCAACTAACAGCCTCGCTCCATCTACATCCCATTCATTCCGCGCCACTTGGGTTACGTTTGCAAATTAGTGAAGAAACTTCCACGTACATGTGTACAGCGACATGGTGTGGTGTGGTATGATGGTCAATTCTTCTATGCACAGTGATATGTGCTAGTACTATGTAGCTGATTAGTTCTCAAGAAATTTTCCTGGATTGAAACTAAATAAAGGAGAGTGTGACTGATCATATATTCGTACTATAGATATTACAGTTAATCAACACATGCTATTATGTAGTTGCATGTTAGTTATCATTCACCAATCACAGGAATAACACATGTAATGGAAGAAGCCACAATCAGCAAGGACAGGGGCACACCATCCCTGCTGGGGGCCCTACCTAAAAGGAAGCCAGCCTTGGACTTGTCAACAGCATTATGCGTCCAAGTACCCCAAGGAAAGTATCACATTCCTGACGGATTCTCCAGCTATTCGTGGACAGCAGCAGCTAGCAATGATGACGATTAGTGAACGAAAGCTTTGTGGACGGCGTGCTGGAGCTAACCTACAAGGATACTTTACCTGGAGTCATGCTATCGGTAACGAAGCTCAAAGCGATGGAGCGTGCCGTTAGGACTCCAGCTCGTCGGCTGTATGTGCTTTCCAGTTCCCAGCAGGTAGGTGGTTGAAGAACAACGGTTATTAGCGTTGACAGTTTCGGTAACCACTCATGATTAGTACATGTGGTACAATGCAGGGTGCTGTTTCGGTCGACTGATATGAGTAAGGTTGAAGCCAAAAAGAAAAGAGAAATGCAGTTTTTGAGCAAGGCATGCATGAGGATTATTTTTCGCGAAACTGTCTTAGCACCTGTGAAAAGGTGTCGTTGCAGTGGACGAAGGTTACTGCTGCACTCTAGTCCCAGCATTTTTTTTTCTAAGTAAGCTAGAAATAAACTTGGTGCACGTACTGTGTGTCTGGCCTTGGTATCGGTGGTGAACGGTTTGATTCTAGCTAAACAGCAGCTTTCGGTCAATCAACCAAGCATATATATTCTTCTGAAATGCTACTACTTTTTTTTTCTGGAGCTGAATTATATTACGACGCGCGCGCGGCGGCCGGCGGCGAGGCACGTACCCTGACGAAGCAGTCGTGGAAGATGAGGCGGACGAGCGCGGCGCCGCTGGCGCGGTTGGCCCGGATGGCCTTGGTGACGTGGTACTTGACCACGTTCTCCCACCCCCGGCAGGTCTTCCCGTAGTACCCCAGCTTTGAGCTCGCTCGCCTCCGCCGCCGCTACCAGCAGCAGCAGCAGCAGCAGCAGCGCCGCCGCCGACACCTTCATCCTCCCTGGAGAACGGCCGGTCTGCAGCACGGCAGCAGACAAGAGCAAAGCCGAGCACGCGCCCGCGCCCGCGGAGCGGAAAGCAACACCACCGCACTGGACAGCAATCAGAGAAAAATGAACCCCAGCGGCCCAACCTCTCTCTGTCTGGTAGGGAGATACGGAGGGGCGTGTCTTTCTCTACCTACCTTTACACCTCTGCCAAACGTAGTATACCTTTCCGTGAGTCATGATAACCGTAAAGGCTGAGCATCATACTATCCATTATGTACTTAATCTGGTCATCATAATAAGTTAAAATTGTAATAAAGAGATGCTCACACCATGACACCAGCAACAAAGCTATTCATACAAAATTCATACAGCCATCTGGAAAGACTCTGCCTATGCATGCATGTAGATGGACATATATACATTATCGTTCGTGCACCAATGATCACCCTAAATAATAAAGCTGCTAGAGTTGGGCAAGATACTCAGAACACTATGCTGTGATATAAGTACTGTATATACTAGTCAAGCTTTGCTTGGACCAATAATGATGGTGCCGCGCATTTTTCAATTTGGTCAAGGGTCGATCGATCGATGATCCGAGCGTCTGTCCCTGGCATGGTTGGTGCGCCATGCCCACGCCCCACGGTATCATGTCTTATTTTTTTTTCTCGATCGATAACTTGTCTAAACAAGCATTTCATTAAGAAGAAGAAAGGTTTGTTACATCCTAAAAACTCGGCCTTCTGGTACAACAAAACTGCATGCTGACTCTACGAAAAGGAAAAACGACCGAGTAAGGAATTCACTGCTTCTTATTGGCTGTTTTTAGCAATTCCATTTTTGCGAGATCAAGTAAGGAATTGAAAATGTGCATGTTAATTTGTGTTTGATGACTAGACAAAACAAACGATGGACAATACTTATTGAAAAAAAATTCAGTTGGTTGGCTTTTGTCCATAAATGTCTCCTTTCTTATTAGTGGTTATAAAGTTTGATTTTGTGAGTTGCCATTTGCTTATCCGTTCAAAATTATGTTCTTTGCCATTTGCTTGTCCGTTCAAAATTATGTTCTGGTACAGGCTACCTAGCTAGCTAGTTTAATTTGTATGGCTATTCATTTGGAATACTAGCCTATCAACCTGTGCTCCCGCACGGCTAGTTAAAATTAATATAAAAGTAAGACTTATAACTAATAATTATAATTATTTATCTTATATCATCTTTCATCTATTAAATATTCTAACACAGTACTCTAAAAGATACATATTTATCATTATCTGATTGCTGTGGCGTCTACGTTGAGAGCAATGAGCTAGTAGCTACTAGGGTGCGGTCATTTAGATGGCTTACCATAAATGGTAACGGATCGATTAAGTGTAATTATCTGTATAATGTATGTGTGCTCATATGAAATATTTACTGCTGCAAATTTGCACACTACATGTACGTTGCTGAGCAAAAGTGAGATCGTCATTTCCGAAGAAGAAGAGGAGGAAGAAGAAGAAGAAGAAAGAAGAAGAAGAAGAAGAGGAAGAAGATGAAGAAGAAGAAGAAGATTTTGTGCAATTAATCAGAAAGAGAGATCTACCGGCGGGGCAACCTCGTCGGTCACAACTCACAAGTGGGATATGGAAATGGTAGCTTGATGAGGTGTTCAGCAGAGCCGTGCTTGATAACGTAGGTGTAGTGTCGGTCACAGTTCCAAATTCGTCGGGAGTGCGCACACGTGGGGTCCAACGTGGCACCGTCAATTAGCTGTCCGGTCTCTATTATTCTAGGCCGTGCGAAGTTTCTGCTTTCTGGCCCTTCCGGTTCAGAAAAGATCATCACTTGGGGAATTTGTTTTCTTTTATGTTACGGCGGGTAGCAGCGGAGAGGTTCCCATCAAACTTTGGTCGTGATGAGGTTACAGTCACTACATGCATTGTGGAGGGAAGGTGAAAGGTGTTAAACATCGCCTGGGAGCGTCACATATATGTTACTTCCTTCGTCTCTATAACATATGTAGTGATTCACAAAATTTTCACATTGATACAGAGAACCCCCTGATTAAGGAACTCTTAAATCAAATTAGAGAATTTGCAAATTGATTGGTAAAACCCTTTTGTAATTACTTTTGCAGACTTCGAAATCAGTTTGAAAAATAAATTGAAGCTTCGGCCCGAGGTGCCTTGGTGGTGCGCGTCCATGTAAACTAGCAATTTTTTTTAATTCCAACCATTTCCGGCTCAACAATCTCAGCTGCCAATAGAGCACAACGAAGAAGAAAGCGAACAGAGCGAAATGGATAGGAACAGAGGACTTGTCTTTTAAGTACTTCGAACAAACTAGCCCAGCCCACCCAAGTCTCACATGTTGTTTGTGCCGCCTAAAGTTACGCGAGTCTAAGCCCAGAACAGATAAAGAGGCCCATCTCTCTCGTCGGGGAAAAAAAAGAAGAAAGCACGCTGGGCTATGCGGCCCATATCGCACAGAACCGCCTTACACCCAGCCACGAGCCCAAATAGCCCGAGTCGCTGACGCTTTGCTTCTTTTGCAACGCTTCTTCTTCCACAGCTCGGCTCCCCCAGTTCGCCCAACTCCCCGAACCCCTCGCCGCCTTCTCGAACCTTCCTTCCCCGCGCCCGACGATGACCTCCACGCCCGCCCCGGCGGCGGCGGCGCGGACGGTGGCCTCGGCGGTGCTCCGCGTCCAGATGGCGCTCCTCGACGGCGCCGCGGCCTCCAACGAGGCCCTCCTCCACGCGGCCGCCTCCGCGCTCCTCTCCCGCGCCGACTACGACGACGTCGTCACCGAGCGCACCATCGCCGACGCCTGCGGCAACCCCGCGTGCCCCAACCCGCTCCCCGCGGCCGGCGGGGCCCGGTTCCACATCTCGCTCCGCGAGCACCGCGTCTACGACCTCGAGGAGGCGCGCAGATTCTGCTCCGAGCGCTGCCTCGTCGCCTCCGCGGCCCTGGCGGCGTCGCTCCCGGCCGATCGCCCCTTCGGGGTCCCGCCCGAGCGGCTCGACGCCGTGGTCGCGCTCGTCGAGGGCGCCGGCGCCGGGGAGGGGCGAGGCGTAGGGTTTCCGTATGCGGATGGGAAGAAGAAGGACGAAGGGAGGAAGCTGGAGATCAAGGAGAAGGAGGTCGCTGGGGCAGGGGAGGTCACGCTGCAGGACTGGGTTGGGCCCTCGGATGCGATCGAGGGGTATGTGCCGCGCCGCGACCGCACCGCTGAAGGTGAGCATTCCATAATTTGCTTGCTAATAGCTGCATTCGATTTTGTAATTGCGATTTGAAGTATGGAAGGATGCGAATAGCTAGGTACGGTTGCCTTCCCTTGTGTTTTAGCCTTGGCGTTTTAGCTAATGGAATCCTGATCGTGGCTCCATAATGGAGGTTGCTTCACCCTTGGCGTTTTAGCCAATGGAGTGCTGTTGATATCTACTGCTGCATTTAAACATCATGACTGCTACTGAGGCGGTTGAACCTGCGCTTTGAAGAATATCCACATTCCGTTAGGATTCCTACTATTTTTCCTAGGGAACTAGCACTCTAGAAGCAAACTCTGGGTTTTGAAAACATTATGGGTTGGTCTATGGTTTTGTACAATAATTTTCTAGTCACTGGTGTAACAATGTCTACAAGAGTAACGGTAGTTTTATTTGCAGGCACATTTCTGTATATGAAAGGATGCTTAACTCCATTCTTGCGCTTTGTTCGACCTGTCTTAAATTTCGAACAATTGAAGAAACAGTGAGCTTGTGTTCTGTTTTCAGGGCAAAAGCCAGCTGTGCAGAACAAAGTTGCTGGAACTGAGCTGTCCAGAATCGAGAATGTGGATTGTAGGAATGCTGCTCCTGGTGAAGATGACATGGCAAGTACATCTCCATCGGTTGAACCACATGTGAGCTCAGAAGTAATAGCTGAGAAGATGGGCAGCATGATTCTTAGTGAAAATACAAAGCCGCCTAGAAAGAAGACAACTAAAACCCCATCGAAGATGCCGAAGCAGGAGGAAGATAACAATATGTTGTCATCTTGCATATCTGATTCCATTGCAAAGCAGCTGGAGGATGTAGTTCTGGAAGAGAAAAGGGCTAGTAAGAAAACAAAAGCAAGTAAAGCATCGTCAAGGTCACAGAAGAGTAAGTCTAGAAAAAGGCCTGGTGGAATTGATGGGCATGGGGTGGACTTTACAAGTACAATCATTATTGGGGATGCTTCGATAAACATGGAGCAAGGGACGATGAATCAATATAACTACTTGTCAAGTTCTATATTGACAGACAATCATGCCTCATCATCTCAGTGTGCAGCAAAAGATTCAACACAAGCTTACGCTGCACAGCTATGCAAAGAATTTAGTGAAGCAGTGAGCACTGGAAAAGATGAGACGAGTGATGAGAAGATGAAACCTGTACTAAAATCTTCAATGAAGCTTCCTGGGTCTAAGAGCGTTATGCAGTCTGTGACATGGGCGGATGAGAATGGAAGTGTTCTAGAAACAAGCAAACCATATGAAAGCCCTTCAAGTAGTATAAAACAGTCTGAGGAAGGCATAGACATTTCACTAAGGCGTGCATCTGCAGAGGCTTGTGCCGCTGCACTTATTGAGGCGGCAGAAGCTATTTCTTCAGGGACATCAGAAGTAGATGATGCAGGTGAGCATATATTCACTATAATTCAAACATTGCTATAATTTGAGGCACATAATTTTGTTATTTTGATTGGTACTGACTTATACCTTTTTAAGTTCAGTTTCAAAGGCTGGAATCATCATATTGCCTGACATGCTTCACCAGAAACAATACAGCGATGACAAAAGCAGTGGTGGAGATGAAGAACCTGAAATTGATAGGGATGTCTTGAAGTGGCCTAAGAAGACTGTGCTTCTGGATACAGACATGTTTGAGGTCGATGATTCTTGGCATGACACGCCTCCAGAAGGTTTCAGTCTAACAGTGAGTATTCTTGAGAAAAAGCTAAGTAAATTTTGCTTCATTTGGTTCATGAGAAAAAGCTAAGTAACTTTTGCTTCATTTGATTCAATCTCAGCATAGCGTGAATTTCTTTACAGCTGTCCGGTTTCGCAACAATATGGGCTGCGCTATTTGGATGGATCTCCCGGTCATCTTTGGCTTATGTGTATGGGCTTGATGGGGGTTCCGTGGAAGAGTTGTTGATTGTCAAAGGGAGGGAGTATCCTGAGAAGATAGTTTTGAAAGATGGGCACTCAGGGGAAATAAGAAGAGCTCTAGACACATGGGTTTGCAATGCCCTGCCAGTACTTGTATCAAACTTGAGGTTGCAGATCCCGGTTTCAAAGTTGGAGATTACTCTGGTAAGAGTCAGATGCCTCAAGGAACTAATATCATAGCCTAACTAAGAATTAATATGGACTAATTTGTAGGTTAGCTTGATAACAGTATGTACAGAGCCTTTTGGATAATCTAATGTGATTGTCTGTTTGGTACCAGGGCTACTTGATTGACACGATGTCATTTTTTGACCCACTTCCTTCTCTGCGATCAAGGCAGTGGCAAGTGGTGGTTCTGGTACTGCTTGATGCTCTCTCCATTCACCGGCTTCCTGCCCTTGCTCCTGTCGTCTCAAACTCAAAGCTTGTGCAAAAGGTTACCAACCGATTTCACCTTTCTTTGATGGTATTTTGCGTGAGTACAAGGGTGTATCTGCTTTTGCTTTCGAGGCACTTGATTTGTTTCCCTGTCCATGTGTGCTGTAGATGCTGAATGCTGCTCAGGTTAGCAGAGTGGAGTACGACTCGATGGTCGATCTCTTCCTCCCTTTTGGAAGATCCATTCAGACACCCATGCCGATTTAGCTTAAACGAGAACGCGTGTAAAAACAGCCCTCTGAAAGCTGCGCGAACCGGCTGCTGCCCTGCACAAGATCGGATATATGTTGATGCCTGAACAGACAAGAGTAAATACAAGTTGCTATCTACGAGTCGTGATTAGCTACTGAACCAACTGCACGCAGGCAGTGATATGCCTCGTTGTCGCTTGCTATATTCCTCTCGCGCTTCCGTAGGCTGTGAGGACAGGCAATCTTTCCTGTCCAGCAACTGTTTAGCCTCGGTGTGGGGGAGAGTGGAGAGCACAAGATAAGTAATTTCACTGAATTGGGACTTACCCATCGATATCTGTTCGTTTTTTCCTTGGAACTGACTGACACTGATATATATTCGATTTATCTGTGCGTTTTTGGCTGCTGTCCTGAATATATACTAGTATGTGCGTGGATTTGGCAGCCGAACCCATAGTATCCCCATTTGACTTATCTAACGCGCTGGTCGCCGATGAATTGTGTGTGATTGGCACAGGTGCCTTCAAGTCCACTTTCATCTGCTACCTGTTCAACTAAAGACAAAGCTGATTGATTTCCCCAGCGGCCAGCGCTTTCGCTGCCTTCCCTAGTTCCCCTGCGTTATCCTGGCACTTGCGTGGTCAAATGTAGGGGCTGTGCCTGCTCCCCTGTCCCCTCTCCTTTCCCACTCAGGTTGGAGGCTCAGGTATAACACAGAATGATGCCTTGTTTAGATGCTCGCATGTAAAATTTTTTGAAGAATGCCGCATATATTTGAAGTATTAAATATAGATTAATTAAAAAATTAATTACAGAATTCGCCTGTAAACTGCGAGACGAATCTATTAAGCCTAATTAATTTATTATTACCACATATTTACTGTAGCACAACATTGTCTAATTATGGACTAATTAGTCTCATTAGATTCGTCTCGCAAAATACATCCAATCTGTGACAAGGTTTTTTTCATCTCCATTTAATATACCATACATATACGAAAACATTCGATGTGATATTTTTGGGTGTAAAATTTTTGCATCCAAACAAGATCTGAACCACGTACGTAGCTGCTGCCTGCTGCTCATCTGGTTTTCTATTTCGCCATGCTGCATGAAAAACGCTCGCATAACCTACCAGACCAGTGAGACCATAACATTGAAAAAGGGACTGATGAAGTCACCACTGAGACAGGACGCCCGTACGCCTGCTTAGTGCCACGAACCTTACTGAATTCAGGCTCTCACGGCTTTCAGGCCGCCTATAGGCTATAGACTATGCACAGTTGCTCGCAAAACGACTCAACAACTGGCAAATAACCACCAAGCCATTCAAGGCTGACATGAGCAAATGAGCTTTTTTCTTTGATGAAGTTCCGGCATCACAAAAGAAACAACTTGCAACAGGCAGTTAAATGAACCATACACAGATGGCAACAACTTCAATAGATATATGTACAACAGAGAGGTGTCAGGTGTTACCAATAGGAGCAACGACTACTAAGGGGTAAACGGAAGAGAAGGAACGAAGTGAAAAATAACCTACAAAACTGCTGGCTGCTGCTGCAGCTGACCTGCCTACTCAGGCAGCAGCCTCTCAACAAATGGAAACTAGAACCCAGCGCCTCATGATCAGTCAACCAGTGTTGTCAGCGAGTTGTATTTACACATCCTGAACCAATCCGTCCCCCTCCTCAGCGCTAATCCTCTTCCTCTAGCGGTGGTCGGTCTCAAGCCAGCTCCTCAGGTTGCACAGCGCCTCCGTCGATAGGCTCTTATAGCCCCTCGGCCTCGCCGGCTGCTCCTGCTGCTGCGCGCCCAGCTCCGACATGAAGCAGACGACGATAACAGTCAGATTGTCAGCTGTCTCTAGCCGCTTCGCCTCCATGACAAGCTCCCTTGCGCACCGTGCGGGGTCATCGTGCTGCCGCAGGCCCCGCCGCACGAGGCTCACCGCGTGCTGGCTCGTCATCACGTCCCAGATCCCATCACAACCCATGATGAGAAACTCGTCGTCCTCAGTGAGAGTGGCCTGTCGGAACTCCGGCTCCGCAATGAGTGGGGATGCCGAGGCATCAGGGGTCTTCATGTCCCAGTCCCCAAGGGCCCGTGTCACGGATAGGACGCCATTGAGGTAGCCATCCTCGATGTATCCTCCAGATGCGGCAACCCTTTCACACTCCTCAACATAGTTAGCCCTGTGATCTCGAGACATCTCCATGGCTACACCTTTCCGGCATAGGACTGCCCGGCAGTCTCCAGCATTCGCAACCAACAGTTGCCTGCAAGGTAGGGGAAGCCCAAGCATGTTAAGACAAGGCCAATGTGATTCAAGTAACAGCAATGACCAACTTCAATTACCACAGTGCGCCTTACCTCCCGAAGACTAATGCGGTGAGTGCCGTGGTTCCAGAAGAGCGGCTGATGTCCAAATCATCAGCCAGAGCAAGATCCGCCTGCAGGAAAGCTCTGCGAACAGAGTTCTCGACAGACTGAAGGTACAACTCATCGACTCGTGATGCTTGTGGGAACTCACTGTCCTCGAACAGGAACCTCATTGCATGCCTTTTCATGTAGGCTGCAGCATCTGGACCTCCATGGCCATCAAAAACCTGAAATACAGGTGGGTGCAGCTAATTGATCATTTCAGAGCTTCAGGCGGTGTTGACGAGGATATACACCATGAGCAAGCATCTGCAGTTAAAAGAAAATCACTTACTCCATAGAAGGCGCTCGGCAACGGGCAGACCAGCAGCGAGCCAAGATGAGCAGAAAGATCATCTATCCGAATATGTTCATCTTCCATGTACCTCCTAGGCCCAATATCAGCAAAGCTACCAGATCGGATGTTGGGCACAAACTGTAGCATCTCCACAGATACACTCGGTGCAGCATCAGGCTGCTCCAGCCCGTATACCAAAAGCGAAGACAATTAGTGCCTCGTTTGTTGAATAGTAGAAAGCAATAAGAAGATTAGCCTGATGTTACATCCTAATTGACAAACTAACACCCTGTGTCTAAGCCTCTAAGGCCTAACTATGTCAGTTTCCAAAAAAGTTCCTATTTTTGCAGGTAAGATTAAGAGTCTACTCAGTTGACAATCTGTGCACCTATTCAGGTAAAGTAGGGATATACCAGACACATATGGTTCACCCACTAGCCCACTATACACTGAAACAGGTTACAAAACTGTGGAGCCGGAGCGGCGAAATTTCTGTTGCAGCAATAGGCCAACGGTTAATGATCAGATTAAGATTTACGAACCATTAGGACAAGCTCATCTGATAATTGGAACTTCTGCAAAAGCATGTATCACAACTCAACAACCACGACGCACTACAGCTACAGATATGGGTCCAGTAATTTCACCACCCACTTTCTCATCCCGGAGGGCTACAACTGTGCAACCACCACACTAGACCTCCCCCCTAGAAAGGAGCTACTTTTCTCAAGCAAGTACATCAGACTTTTGCATCCACAAGCAGATCGTTTGCCCCAAAACGAAAAGGAAGATGGAAAGAGAACTTCCTGAGCTTGTCCTACACACTTCAATAATAATATCACAACAGTAATTGGTAACAGCACCTAACATGAAATTTATTAGAATCTTGCAAGCAACCCTGCGTCCTCCAAAAAAAGGCTAAATGTTCTCAGTCTGACGATCCCCAAACAAAGATGACTTTTTTATATATCAATATTAGAACAGAAAGGCCGAGCTTGAGTAACTCACCATGCGAGGCACCTCGACGGCGACCTCGACCTCAACCTCCGCCGGCGTGGCCACCGCTGCCGCCGCCGCCGCAGACATCCCGACGACCTCATCGACCCCCTTGGTCACGCACCGGTGGTACTGCACCTCCAGCACGGGCACGGGCGCCTGATGCATCACCTCCGCCTCGGCCACCATCTCCGCACCTCAACAAGCCAAACAACTCCCGATCCAAGGACGGCCGCCGCCGCCGCCTGCACGCCGGTAACCAGAAAAAGAAAAGCTGCCCGATCCGGAAACTGAACCACCCGTCGTGCCGGAAAGAGCACGGGAAGCTCCGAAAGCCGCCGTCTTTGGACGATCTGAGGGGTGGGAAGGTCGATCTCGATGGTTTCTAGGACACGGTTTCTTGATCTGAAGAGGACGACGAGGAAGGAGAGGGGAAGAAGAAATGTGCAAACAGGAGGGGGGTGGTTGGTATTTATCCGTGGCGTGTGCGTGCGCAGAGGTGACCGGCGGCGAACGGTGGGAGCGGGCCGGTGACCGGGTAGTGGCAGTGCGTTTGGGGCGCGCGCACGCGGCTGCTGCACGGACACGTGGCCGTCGCTTGTTCCTGTGATTGGCTGCCGACCACCGCACAAAATTTTTCCCCACTTTTAATACGATTAGAAACAAATAAAAATAATTAATTTTAGTGTGTAAGTAGAGATTATGTTATTTAGCGTCTTAAAAATGTTTATCGTTAGGTTTATGATTATTCAAGTGTTTAAGTTTGGATGAAACATGTTTCTGGTTTGATCAAAACATGTTTTCTTTTACTACTTGCAGTTGCAGGGGAGAAATGTGTTTCTTGCTGTGTGTAATTATGGAACTATAACCTGCAACTTGCAAATGGGTATTCAATGGGTGGTTTTAGATCACTCATTCATAAGAGTTTTGGGTGGCCTTGGATCCAAAGAAAACATTTTATAGTGATTGATAATATATTGTAAGATAAATTGAAGGGAAAGGAATATCTTTTTTAATGTATCTTGACGGAAACCATACTGTAGCTACCCATTGTACGTACGTCAACGTACGGAGTATTGATCAACTTTTCAAAATTGTCGACCACAAAGAAGTACAGTGATTTCAGCGATATGGTACGGAGCAGAACGTGGTACGTGGACGGCCGAAGAGCAGCGTGCACACACTTGCTAGCTACAGAATCGTGCAAAAAGTTTGCCCCGTCCTAAGTACGTGCCTCGCCCCTTACAAACAAAGTCAAAATGAAGACGACAACGTCGTCTGCAGCAAGAGTTACTCTGCTGCCCATTGAGTTTTACTTGAAGCCTACGATGCCTTTCTTAAGTTTTTATGCAACCATACATGTTGGAAGACAACAGTTGTAGTATGGGACAACTGGTTATTCTTCTCGGTCCTAACTCGTGGAAAAATGAGACCGTTCTCATGTGAAACTCACATGTCGAGTCATGTGAATTTCTTGTGTTCCAACCAGTCATGCATAATTGTTTAGTTATTCTTAACTGTTTGGTCACTCTTTCGAGGTAAAAAAAAAACTTCTTAGTTACTCATGTCCTCCTAAGAAGAATACGTGAGACCTGGAAAAATTTCTTCTCTCCTAGTACGTGTGAGACAGAGTATATGTGATCATGCGCTTAGCTTGTCATCAATAAAATTAGGTCATCAAAAACATACTCCCTCCATTTCAAATTATAATTCATTTGACTTTTCTAACATCAAGTTTGATCACCCATCTTATTTAAAAAATTTACGCAAACATAGTCAAATTTAAGTCATTCTTGAAGAACTTTTATTAATAAAGCAAGTCACAACAAAAAAAGTGATATTTTGCACAGATTTTTGAATAAAACGAGTGTCAAATTTGGGTCAAAAGTCAAACAAATTATAATTTGGAACAGAGGGAGTATATAATAACAAGGCACCTAGAATATCCAGTTGATCTATGTCGGCGTAATTCTAAGTTAAAACTTACAAGTATGTAGTTATATTGCTGCAATTCTGGCGCTTATACTTTCTTAGCTCCTTACTCTCCCATAAACACTTCCATTAACCTTCGCTTTAAAATACTGACATGTTTTGACTTGTACCGAGTAAGTTTTGACTAACAGCATTTCTTTTCAGTAAAGTAAACTGGAAAATTATCACTAGCTCTTTATGAAATGTACTCTGAATTACACAAAAATTATCACTAGCATTTATTTCCAAGAGAGTGACACACTTCGACAAGAATTACACAAAAAGGAAAATGGTGGTATTCATCAAAACACCTGTGTTCAACTTATGCTTATTTTTGTTTTCTCTTTTGCTGCTGGGGTCCAATGAGAGAGCAACAAGTCATCACCAAATATTAGAGTAGTTGTGGGTGACAGGTGAGGAGGAAAGGTGCCCTTTCCCTCCTCTCTGTCCTCTCGAGTTCCTTCCTTTTCCCTGGCCCCAGTGTTGGTTGAGAAGATCGGCAAGCACAAGTGTCATCACCATCACGATTTATTCTGGTCGTTCGTGCCGGAGGAGAAACTGGCGACGTGGCACTTCCCATGCTCCAGCTTGTGGATCGCGAGAAAGAGAGAGTGGCAGCATCATGATCTGTTCCTTCTGATCTTCAATGGTTTGCAGTCACAAGATTCGGGAAGTTTCCAGATGTTCATCTTTATGCACAGGAAGCTTCTAGGATATTCTGTCTGGATTATGGGGGAAGATACGGGGTACGTCTTATTGACCTGAATTTTCTGATCAATGGAGCCTATGAAGCTGCAACTTTTCCATAATATGATGCCAAACAATGTCTAAACGGATAAACTAAACCTCTATTTCATCAAAGAATGATGTTATAACTATTGCTTGATACCTCAGCTTGTATTATTGAGGGCCGGTAGGACTCGTATTTTTTTTTTTTGCAAAGTGCTTCCTCAGTTGTGTCTTCACAAAACTATAGCGATGAGTTTACAGAAAATTTAGAGGATGCCCTGTAGAACTCGTTTCCTCTTTGTATTGTACAGCCTCCTTGATCCTTGTATTATAGCAGCTCAGGCAAATCTTATCGACATCATCTGACAACGCAATTTAACAACCCTGGCGAAAATGACACTGCAAATGGGAATGCGTTAAAGTGGACAAGAACAGTTTATAAAAGGAAAACCGCACTGCTAGGCCTGGCCCAGCCCAAATGGCTACATATATGTGTCCACAAATGGCCCACGTAAAGGTTCTACGTACGTGCTCAACATTTTGGATTACAAGCTAATTGCTAGTCTACAAATAAAGTAGCATCAGCAAGCTGACTGTTATATATTTTTTGAGGATTGTTTCATTATATCCGTTTGTTTATTCACGTGGTAGTCACCAGATTGTTGTTTAATAGTATATGTAAGTCTATCCATTTTCATATGGAAATTAAATCGCTTTTTCTTAATAGGGGGCCGGGCAAGCTAGGCCAAGCCCATCACTTTCGCTTTCTACTTGCCAACTCCTTAACAACCTAATCCATTTAAGAGCAGCTTTGAGAGAAAACCTTGCCAAAAGTTCAATGCATGCCCCCCTTTGTCAACTGTCATGTATTTTTGATGTGAAAGTATAACTACCTAAGATGCTGCTAGCTAGTGTACTAGTATAACTTGGAGTAGTAGTTGTACCCGAAAAAAAAAAAACGAAAAACGCATTCGACTAAAATAATTCAGAAACGCATAATCCTTCCTGACATGTCAATCAAATCCGCGTACCCATTTTTTTAAAGATGAAGATGCCCCACAAGTTTATCGTGAAAAACCTCCGTTCGAATTTACTGAAGACAAACGGATAAATCAACATTGGAAAAGGATCCAGTAAGTTGTGGAGCAAACTTCAAATTTGACCGCAAGCGATGGTTGATTTGGTGGAGCAATTTTGAAAATAGCACGTTGGTTCAGCCAAGCAAAATTGAAGCGACTCAAATACCGGGGGCCCCTGCTGCCTAAATTTCATACCAACCAGTTGTCAGGATCACTGCAATCTGCTGTCATGAAAACGCAACCGATTCTTCTTCCCCACATGCCAACTGCAGCTGACAAATTAAACCAAGCTTTGGCCCATCTGAAAATTTCAAACAATTGGGGTCTAAATTCAAACTTTGAGGATTGTACGCATGCCAGTATGAAAACAATGACATTTCCAGCTGACAAACATATTCTATTAAACAAAATAAAGAATAAAAACAGTTTGGCCGGGCTAACTGCCGTGTTCTGAATTGGTTAAGATCCGCCGTGCCGGCCGTGAGCGGCCGGTGATGATGAACACCGCTGCCCTGTCATGTCGCCCTGGGTCCTGCTGGTCTCCTGCCTTTTCTTTCTTCTGGATTTCTGTTAAATTTTAAACTCTCGATTTCGGCGGGTTTGGTTGAAATTTGATCATGTCAGTAGTTTAGTACGGAGTGATTGGACAGCCAGTTACGCTGGCATCAGGAGAATCCATGTTGTTTATCGAGACGACGACGAAGGTTAGCAGTAAAATACTACGAAGTTGTTTAACTCTGTCGGGCCCCGTATCATTCATGTAGTGTGATATACCGACGGATAGATAAACAACACCAGATTGTATTCTACCTGATGT
The DNA here is from genome assembly GCA_032594955.1 of Panicum miliaceum. NCBI lineage: Eukaryota > Viridiplantae > Streptophyta > Magnoliopsida > Poales > Poaceae > Panicum > Panicum miliaceum. The sequence continues at coordinate 6,763,028 of CM064058.1, read as the reverse complement.
ACATGTACACCATGCGTGTGACGGGAGTAGACGATACGGTACGTGGGCTGCTCATTACAGTTATAATATTAATAAGTAATAATAATATAAATACAGAAATTTGAGCACGTACCATGCTAAGCTATGTATCTCGTTCAGAAAAACAAAGACATAGATTTTGTAGTGATGCTTGATGGTTTTGGTTTAATAAACATAAAAAATTATTTCTTGCATTTCAAACAAGTGCTGCAAATTCCTTCTAAGCATAATAAGTAGCTAGCTCATTTTGGAAGAAAAGGTTTATGAACACAACAAAAGGTGCCATGGGAAAAAGTCTATGCAGAACTAGAATATCCAAACTTTTTTCTCGACAGCCATGATCGCCAAGCATCAATGAGTAGATGCACTCGCACTCTCGCGGAACAGCTTTACAACACAAAGAAATAAATAAATAAGTATATAGATTGCAAGGCCCAATGATCTACCGAGGAAAAGTGAGCCAAAAGGTTGCTGAAAGATTTTTCTGATGATTACTGATAGAGTCTGGTGACCGGCCTAGCCACAGTGTTTATATATATACAAGTAGTATTTGCTAGCTAAGCTACAATGGCATGCTTTTTTCTAGTATCTAATGGACTTGTTTTGTTTTCGTTGTCTGCGGGCAGGGAGGAAGATGGAAGAGGGAGAGTGGGTTCCACGCCCCGACCATGACAGCCTGTGCCGGACCCCAATCATTTGCTATCTTCACTTCAGCTTCGCACCCCTGACTGAATTATACGTGTCCTAAACTGAACTCGACAAATATGTCCTCGTTTCATCGAAAAATGCATAAATGTTATAATAATGTGAAACCATATCGAACCACATGAAAACCACATTTTCAGCTTCATCCTAGAGTCTAAATAACTGCAGGACAAGCTGAAAAGTTCAACTCTTGCATTCATTTCCAGCTACAAATTCTAAACAGTAAGAAGCCAAATTTTTAGGAAATATTGAAAAGAAAAAGAAAAGAGGCCCGGGAGAAGAAGGGGATGACTGCATTGGCGCCGCTGGACCGGAACCTTTCAACGGTCAAACAGACACCATAATAATATCAGTAAAAATCCGTTCTTTTTTCCCTCCAATTAAATAAATAATAATAATTGATTTATTGCTGTGCTGCAATTTTCTTGTGCGTTATAACTTACCTTTCTTTCCCCGGCGTCGCCTCCCTCCCTTCTTCCATTCCGCCCCCCTCTCTTCTTCAATCCTCCCCGCGCCGGAGTTGGAGGGAGAGGGGAGACGCTTTCCGCCGCCAACCCAGCGGCCCGCGTCGCCGATCCGAGCGCCGAGCCGATCCGGTAATCCTCCTCTCTCTCTCTCTGTCTCTGTTTTTTTTCCTCCCCGCGGCAGCGCTCGTCTCTTGCGTCTCTTCTTGGATCCGGCGATGTGGGGAGGGCGGCGGGCGCTTGATTCCGCCGCGGCTCCCGCGGTTGTGGTGGCGATTCGTGGGATTGATGGGCGGTGGCGTTATGGGGCGGGCGAGCGTTCGGTTTGGGGCGTCTGGTTTGGTTCCATTCCGGAGGAGTAGACGGGGAAGGTGGTTCTTTCCGTTTATCATTTTTTCTTGTAATTTTCGGAACAGGGGTGTTTTGGGGTTCCCTGGTTTGTTATTGCTCGCGCTGATTCTCCTCCTTCATGCGTGAATAAATGGAGATGGATTGGTGGGGAAAGGTGGCAGCTTTGGCGCGAATTTGGTGATCTGCGTCGAGAATGTTTTCTTTTCTTTTCTTTTCGATGATTTATGCGCCATGGTCGGTTAGAAGCTGCCAGAGGTCGACTCTGTTGCGATGTCTTCATTTATGATCAGAGCTGAATCGCTCTCGGGAAGTGGATAATCTGGACAGACAGCGTTTCTAATTGATTAGGATAGGGGCAATAGACTTCCCGATTTGGAAAGGATTTGTCCACCCTTGTCAAGTCTCCCAGGTCTATCTAGAAGTACAACATGTTTGCAACTGAATGTGTTTCCAGCGAAAATTTCGAAAAGCCGCATATTTCTCGAGCTGAGCATCGTAATCACCATGTGTTTTTTGACTTTCCATAATCATGCTGTTTGCTTGCAGGTTGATCAAGCACATCTCTGTCTTTAGGGAAGCCCTTTGAACAGTAGTTTGTACTGCAAATCAGATAATTCTGTCACAGCATGGCCTCGGCAGGGGTGACACACTCTTCTTTGGGATTTCAGAATGACACAAGTTCTAGTAGTGATGCGGATCGACTTCCAAACGAGTTGGGCAATATGAACATTAGGGATGATAAGGTAATCGAATTCCCTCAAGTAGTTTGTAAATTGCTTTTTGGTGGGTTATCAGTTGGGCAATATGAACATTAGGGATGATAAGGTAATCGAATTCCCTCAAGTAGTTTGTAAATTGCTTTTTGGTGGGTTATCAGTTTGTAGTTGGTTTTGGCTTGGAAATAATGCAGGACATTGAAGATATTGTAGTCAATGGCAATGGGACAGAGCCTGGTCATATCATAGTGACTAGCATTGATGGGAGAAACGGGCAGGCAAAGCAGGTATTTTAACAAAAAGAAGCTATATGTTATGTCATAACAATGGGAGATCCCTTTCTATCTATTCACTGCTACCTCATAAGTCATACCAAAACAAGTATTGTGTACTGAATTTCTGAATTATACATGTGCACTGCAGACCATCAGCTATATGGCAGAGCGCGTCGTAGGTCATGGGTCCTTCGGGACTGTTTTCCAGGTTAGTTACTGAATAAATTGGTATCACCTTGAGTTGCTCAGTTTGTTATTTTAGTATTACATTTCAGGTACGGACTAATGGCTCCTTCACCTTTTTCTTTGTAAATAAATGATCTTGTGCAGGCCAAGTGTCTGGAAACTGGTGAGACCGTAGCTATAAAAAAGGTTCTTCAAGACAAGAGATATAAGAACCGCGAGCTGCAAACTATGCGAGTGCTTGACCACCCAAATGTGGTTGCTCTGAAGCACTGTTTCTTTTCAAAAACAGAGAAGGAGGAGCTTTACCTCAATTTGGTGCTTGAATATGTGCCAGAGACTGCACATCGTGTCATTAAACATTATAACAAGATGAACCAGCGCATGCCTTTGATATATGCAAAACTTTATATGTATCAGGTAAAGCTTATTCTGTTGGAGTCATTACCTTGTCTGAGTATAACTGCATGATAGTCATGCCATTTATAACATTGTGATTGACAGATTTGTAGAGCTTTGGCATACATTCATAACTGCATCGGAGTGTGCCACAGGGACATTAAGCCGCAAAATCTCCTGGTATATCTAGAGTAATCATCTCTATCTGTTTGAACACTTACAGGAGAATTATCTTTAGTCAATTATAAATGCAGCTTCAGATGGTTTGATGCATACTATTTCTGCTACAGGTGAATCCTCATACTCATCAGCTGAAATTGTGTGACTTTGGCAGCGCGAAAGTTCTGGTATTGATCATAATCAACTGACATTCACAGGAATCCTCATATTTGTGTGTGCCTAATTATTTTGTACTGTTTTAGGTAAAAGGAGAACCAAATATTTCTTACATCTGTTCTAGGTACTACAGAGCTCCAGAGCTCATATTTGGTGCTACTGAATACACAACAGCAATTGATGTTTGGTCTGCTGGCTGTGTTCTTGCTGAGCTGCTTCTAGGGCAGGTAAGGGATCACACAGTTTACATGACTCATGGGTGGACTATCCAGCTTATCTCTGCCTACAATCTGATTATTTTTTTTTCAACAGCCTCTATTCCCTGGAGACAGTGGGGTCGACCAGCTCGTTGAAATCATCAAGGTAAATTATTATCTTCATCCCAATTAAATTGCTTCCTATTGGTTGCTTTCCCTTCATTTTAATCTCATTTTTCTCTCAGGTTCTGGGTACACCAACACGTGAAGAAATCAAGTGCATGAATCCAAATTATACTGAGTTTAAATTCCCACAAATCAAAGCTCACCCATGGCATAAGGTATGAATGTTGTATTGGACCACAGCACCTCTCGTCCTATCCCTAACCTCCACCAAGGTTGAGATCTTACATTACTGTCATCCTGTGCCAGATTTTCCATAAAAGGATGCCTGCTGAAGCAGTTGATCTTGTGTCCAGGCTTCTGCAGTACTCACCTAAGCTTCGGTCTACTGCAGTAAGTACAACTTCATCATGGGAGCAAACATGGGGCATGACATTTAGTATCCTTCCTTTATCACTGTTATTTCACTGCTTTAAGCATTATTTAGATAGCAAGTTACTTTCCTATCAGTTATAACTGCATTAGACAGTTTTTTCGCATGTTTTGGTTACCGTTATTTACATTGCAAGTTGGTTACTCATTACAGTTGGAAGCATTGATCCATCCATTCTTTGACGAACTTCGGGATCCAAACACACGCTTACCAAATGGCCGTTTCCTTCCACCTCTCTTCAACTTCAAGCCCCATGGTAAGTCTGCTATACTGACTTCACTTGTTCTGAACAAAACCCTTAAAACTCCTGATCAACTCATCTTTTCTACTACTCTGGTGTTATCAAAACAGAGCTGAAGGGTGTGCCGATGGACTTCCTGGTGAAGTTGATCCCTGAGCATGCACGGAAGCAATGTGCCTTTGTAGGATGGTGATCTGTGACTGAGAGGATGGCTTGAAGATTAGTTAAGGACCAAATTGATGTCTGTTAGAAACCAGTGGAGACCGACATTGCCTGCCGTGCTATAAGATGGGCAATGTGTGATTTTTTTGTCCGAGATTACCACCCCCCTCACCCCCACAAAGGAAAACAAAATGTTGTCAATGTAACCAGATCATCCGCCGTTCTGTAAAGTATCAGAAGAGTGTTGGAGCATGCCCCCTGAGTCCATGTATCAGTTTGCGCTGAATTCAGTTTGCCTGATTTGAACTAGCACCATGCAAGGATGCACCCTTTGTAACAATGTTCGGTCCAACATTTGTTTTGGATCGAGGCTATTCATTCATTTCTACTCAATTGTGCTCTTCATTGTACCAGTGATCACTATGGTAGTGATTGGTAGGGTGGCTTACCTACACATGTTTAGATGCCTGTATAGTCTCTTAGCCAGGCTTGACTAATGCGAATGGGTTGTACGGCCTGCATACTGGGGAACGAGTTTCAATCTCGTCTCCGCTTATGCAGCCTAGCTTAGCATCTGCGTTCCCCGTCTCGTCACCTCCCGTCGCTTTTTCATCTCCTCACCTCTCTGTTTTTTTTTCCATCTCTTCCCTCGTCGAGGGCCTCGCAGATTCGCACTCGCCGTGCTACTCCTGTCCGGCGATGGCGACGGCCACCACCTTAATTATCTTCCTGGTGGTCGCGTGAAGGCTGCGCAAGGGAGGAGGCAGCCTCGAGAAATAATAGATTGATTATGGTGAGACAAAGCTCATGTACATATATGGACAAAGCTCATCCTAGGATTTGGTTTATAGAATCAGCACCAATTAGAGATCCATGCCTAATACAAATCCATCTATCTATCCCTTGATGTGTGGTTTATATATGGACAATGTTGTATTAAGGAGCCCTGTGCGGCAGCCACCCATGGCCCAAGGGCCTGTCTAACATAACCCACGCAAACAGGCAGGAATCAACTTTGAGGGGGCTTCAAGTTGCAATGATCCACACAGATCAATGATAGCTATACGTAGAAACTTATACACAGTAATCAACTAAAAAAATATGAGAAACAAACAGGCGGAAGAAATATTAACCCACTGCCTTTAAAATTCTACACTTGTGCACAATGTAACAGCTAAGGAATATGTCAAAGTTTACTTGTACCATCCTACATGTACAGATCACACGACGCTAGAAGGCAGTTTATGGCAATTTGCTAAGGCGAGAACTCACTAAAGATGGAAAACATGGAATCATGTCAGTTGTTAATTGACTCCAACTTCAGTCCTCACTCTTTTAACAACACGGGCATATTCATAGAAGCGGCTGGAATCCATGCCCATTGTTGAATTTATTGTCGTACCACCTTTACAAGAAGTATAATTCCCACCAATAATCAGGTCAAAACCACCAAACTCAGTGATCAAGTCTTCAATCACTTGAGTTTTCAGCTTCCAGATTCCAGGCAACTGCCTCAGCTCCCCAGTCTGTTCAGTTTTCAGCCACCACCTTCTCAAAATTTTCCTATTCACATCAGATTCCTCAACAGACACCACACACTTCAAAGGAATACCTAGCCGATGGAGCGTTACTTCAGCGCCTCCAATTCCACTGTAGATGGATAGCACTCTGATCCCATCTGAAAACTGGTCTTTCAGAACCGATAAGAAGTATGCCAAAGTGTCAGTCTGAAACGCATATCTCATCACAGCAAATCTATCAGGTTGACTTAGTTCAAACAGATTTGTATGGTTATGTGGGTAGCCCAGTATTCTTTCCACTTGACGAGGCTCCAATGGGCTTAACTTGTCCCGACCAACCCAAATAAGGTTTGAAACTTTGCATTGGTGCATAATCTGCATCTGCTTTTCTTCTGAAAGCACTCCTCTTGACTCTCTAACCATCCTCCCCAGTCTATCACATGTCTGCTCAATCCCAGCAGCCTCTATAGTAACAACACTAATATGCTTCCTTGTATCCCATGAGGGCCACCACTGTCTTGTGAATGGAAGTGCTTCTTCAATAGTCATAGGTGACTTTGGAACCTCAAAACATCTTCTCTCCACTGGAAGGTTATGAATGTAACCTTCCTTTCTAGATAGAGCTGAGAAGAACTGACTATTCACAAACTCAGGTTCCACATTGTATAAAAACTGTGCGAGTTGATGCCATGTGTCTTTTGGGATCTCAACAACATTTCCATACAAGAAATATGGGGGTTTAGCAAGGTCGCCTCGTACATTTGCACGCCGGCCTGGTGTCGTTGCCTCAAGTTCTACCTTAACAGGCATATCACTGGTCCCTGCACAACGCCCCATAGACCATGGATTGCCACGGTGACTACTGGAGGCCCCTCTGTCATCCATAAATATATGCTTAGCCCTTTTTAGCCGTGTGCTGTTGTTGTCATCATCATAACAGCTCGCAGCAGAGTATGAGGGCTGGTACGTCGAATAATCAGTTTCTGCCTCGCCTAGACAGTTGGATTCAACTTTTACCTGCATAAGCGAAAGAGGCCAAGATTAGAACGCAGAGTCTGAGAGAAATTTACAACAATTATGCAGCTACACGAGCTGCTTTAGAGAACAGCGTTTCATTGATCATCAAACTGAGCTGTTACAGATATACATTTTCTAATAGATCAAGTCACAATCTAGAAAAACTTCAGGGAACATCGAACAGGGTACCATATAAATCATTTGAATCTGGACACCAACGGTAAATTCTGCACCATGCTATGATATAATATGCAATATTGGACAAGAGTCTCCATATGAGATGATTTTAACATGCCCATCACAAGCCTACAGTAGTAAGAATAAAATGCCATTCAATTACCTCTTTCTGCTCAATGCTATTGGCTATTCGCCTTGCCAAAATTGAGTCAGCCAGCATCTCAACTGTTGCTCTCTGACCTGAAAAGTACATGCATGTGCCATCTTAAACATCTCCAGATGTCATCAAAACATTGAGCGCAATTTGAAGCATCTTTTAATCCTTGGCTTACCAAAATTGTCAATAGCTGATGACACCTCTTCCTCGGTAAAACCCTTCTGAAGCAAGCTAAGTGTTTTCTCCATAACACCAAACAGTGCTTCAGACTTTCCCTGAAAAAATGACATTTTAGTTTATAACTTTTGACATTAAGTTTTAGAACTAGCAACCACAATACACATCTCCAATATATCAAAAATCCACATTAGTCATTTGTCATTGGGTACAGAAAATTCATATCAATTAGCTATAATGCCTAGAAATATTTCTAGTATAATCAATCGAAGAAGTGGCAATGTATGCCAACAGAAGGAGAAATAGAAGAAAAATAGTGAGTATCTCAGTTTCCATGACACAAGCTACAACCTCCAAGTGTTAAGATGAATAGGAAAAGTATAAAAAATTGGTGGGGAAAGATGAATGCAAACTGCAGAACAGGGGCAAGATGTTTAAAAGAATATAATCCTTTCAGAAACACCATGATATAGTACAAACTGGAACCATCAACGCAGAATTGGGCAAGTATGCAATGTTCTAGCTTCAAACTAATAAGTAGTACAGTGTGCAGCATAACAAATGTTGCATAGAGTGAAATATTTTACCAAAAAAAAAGCTTTAGAATGTAAATCCGTATCTTGAAGATTTTTGTAATAACTAGCTCACTTCATGTGTCAGGGGATAATCCATATACATAAACTACATAGAATTAAACAAAAAGGCAACAGGATAAAGTATAAACCTCTTCCGGCTCTCCAGAGGATCCTCCTGATTGAGCACTGACAATGCAGTCCACGAGCTGTTCTAATGGAGCTTCGTCACCTGAAATTAAGCATATTCTGTAGTATTACTATATTGCATACTGAGTATCAAGAAAAACAAGTTGGATTATCAAACATGTATCATACATGTTTTTAAAGTTTTTAATCAGTAGTCTTGGAGCTGTTTCAAGATCTTGCATAAAGCCAAGTAACAGCACACAATCTAAACAATCAAAAACAAATTTATCAGTTGCGCAAGAGCATGTAAATACCTAGTTTCTTGAAGGCTAAATCAACTTCTTGCTGTGAAAAGTTCATTGTTCGGAGTAAATATGACCACTTTTCTGAGAAAGAATCAGGCTCCGGCTGAAGACAGAGAAATGTTCTTAAGATTGATTTAAAGAATTTCAAACGAGTAGGGCAACGATCAACATCTTGTGCTAAGAGATCACCTTGATGTCTTGGTGGATTCCTTTCCTAGACTCTGAAGGAGAATTGTTTTCTTCATTATCAGAATCAAATAGACTTCCCAAAGAACCTGACGATTCAGATCCTGACTGCTGAAGGTCCTATAACATAAAGGAAGGAGAGTTTCTTCAAGCCAATACCTTACTTCTCTTTCCCAACACGCAAGACACAATAATGGACTATCATGGGGATGCAAATGAAATCTTATTAAAATCTACAAATCAGATGCTGAATAGGGTACAGAATCCAGTTAAGTAAAACATCATTCCAATTACTTAGAAGTTCTTAAAATAAAGTTAAGTAACTAGCAAAACTGTAGGAAATGAAGGAATAACTAAGAAATTCTCTTTAAAAAACCTAGAAAGTATAAATAGTCAAAATGGATAGCGAGCTCTAATAGGACTTGTACTATTCTTTCTTACAGCAGACTTGCGAACAGATGAGATGTAAAGAAGTAACTACTTACGCAGAAGTATCACCTCTGATATCTAACATGCAAGCACCACAGACTATTCTGATATGCATCAATCTATTAAGAGTTTAATATGGATAAAGTAGCACCATGAAGATCACAATGCATACTAGAATAGTATCAGGGAAGGAATCAGCAACACAGGGTATAATAAAGGTCAACAAAATACAATTAGGTGTCATAGCTATGTAAAGAAAAGGCCTTTACAAGAAGCAAGGTTATTTACTTTAAAGTTAGACGCTGATCACTACTAGCAGCATCAACTAGAAAAGGAAATTCGCAAAGCACTTACAGAATAGGACAAAAGAGATTCCAATATGGTGTTAGAATCACCGTCACCTGCGTGAGATAATATATGCAATTAATTCGTAGATTACAAGACAAGATGTTAGGAAGATTTTGACTTTGACGATTGTTTCACATCACTATACATGTTATAAAAGACATGTCGTAGAAAGAGGCATACCATGTCTCTGGAGCACCTTGTCTACCAGCTTTGGTGAAAAACCCATTCCAATAAATTGTAATCTTAGACTACTGGATGAAGAACTTGGTTGACCTTCCTATAGTGCGCACCACGTCAGTATCGTAACTTACTAAAGCAGAATTAATGCATCAAAATGACTCTATTCTTGTGAAAATAGAAATGTCTAGTTATGTTTGCAATTTCATAGCTAGCATTCCAGTTACTTCCAAATATTTGCTAACCAGAAACAAAACATATCTCATCTTTAGTGGTTTTAAATAGCAATCCAAAATCTTAAGCATATATTAAAAATCCAAACCAGGTATCATATTTGAAATGACATAATTCATTTAGGTCATGCTGGATTCGCACTTTGACAGGATATTTTATTAGTTCTCCAAAAGCTAAAAATGGATCCTTTATCACCACTGATTCAATTAAAAGCTACTTGTTTAATAAGAAAAAAAAAAGAAAGAAAAGATCCAACAATAAAATAGATTGGTACAAAGATGCCCAAACATCATATAGGTTAAATTTCATTTACTAGAAACAGCAAAGCATATAACTCGAGCACAGCTTGCAACTGGCACCCAATGCAGAAATTTGCATTGTTCCTTTACTACATGCATCTACGACAGAAACCACGCCCTGCAAGCACTAATTGTCAAGGAGCGTATCACCTCCTCCTTCAAGCTAGCATGCACCGAGCCAGGCGGTAGATCCACAGCAGCCCCCCTGGGATCCCTGGCATCAGCATCTGGGCCGCCGCCGTCGGCATAATCTTCGAGTTTAACCTGCATTCACCAAGAACCCAACGAGTAAACACAGTATACACAGAGAAGGAACACGAGCATATAAACAGGGCAGAGAAGAATGTTGCCGTCACCATTTTCGATCAACTAAGGCTCCAGGCTCGCACGCCCCTGCAAGGCACAGAAAAACAATCAGGCAACGTCGCAGCAGCAGGGTTTGCTGGGAAGTCAACTAAACGTGGGGCGTGGGGATTAAGCTGAAAAACGAAGGGGAATAAACGAGTGCCACCACCCCATCGCGGCACGCAACACGCAACAAAGATATCGAATTGCGAGGAAGGAGCAGACCGAGTAAAGGGCATGGTTGTGCACATGCGCACCCAATAAATTTTGCAAAAGAAAATCGAATTTAGTATGTGAAATACACGGTCAAATTCGAATACAAATAGCATACATTAGGGTTTTGGGTGTTCGATTTCGCACAGGAGGGGAAGAGAAGGGAATGGCGGGCGTACCTGCCGGATCCTCGTCGCCGGCGAAGCGACCGACGCAGAACCGGCCAAGGGCGGCGCGCCGGTGCCTCTAAGAAAGGGAGGCCGTGACGGGGGGAGAGGGGGGGGGGGAGGCCTGGGAGAGGAGAAAGAAGGGTTGGACCACAGTCCACAGCAGTGAACCAGTGGGATTTTCTTTTAATGGCGGGTGTTTACTGTACATACAACACGGAGTTGAAACAGTTTCGGTTTTCCATTGATGTTTACGTATTTCCTTTTTCCCGCCTTCTACCAGCTTGAGAATCTGACCTCTCGTGTCTCAGGAGAGCCGAAGAGCGGCGAACCGAGTCAACTGAAGACCAAACCTCGCCGGCGCCGTACAACCACCAAAGACTGCACCATGTCGCCAGCGACCTCTGCCGCCGCCGTTCCCGTACCCGGCGTCCTCATCCGCCAACCTCCGTCGACCCTGCGACCCTCCCCCATCGCCCGTCTCCTCCCCTCGGGGGCTGCGAGGCCGCTCCAAGCGACGTCGGCCTCTCGTCGCCTCCCTGCCTCCGCCGTGCGCGCCCAGAGCGCCGCCGACCCAGGTCAGGAGCCCTTGCCTTCCAACAAAAATTACATTTTTGATGCCTCTGCTCGGTTCATTCCTGCCCAAATCGAGCCGGGCTTGTCGGACTGCCAGCTGATTGCGCTTCCTCGGTCGGTCGTTTTCTCAGGATACTTGCCTGAATCAGAGTTCTACAAGATCGAGGCCATTCTTAGGTTTGTGCGCTTCACGGTACTTATTGATTGCGATGATAGAATCTGGTTGGTCCTTGCTGAAGTGTGCGGAATTTGTGCAGGCCGTGGAGGGTGCCGCACGTGTCCTCGGTGAGTGTGGCTCCGTGGTTCTGGGTCCTTGAATTGCACGCGAGCTGTTCAGTCAGACAGGTTTGGGGATTCCGCGGGGCTTGTTGGAGATGGGGATCAGAGGTGTGACGGTGTCGGATGTGCGGGGATTCGGGGCGCAGGGAGGGTCAACGGAGCGGCATGGAGGTATGGCTTCGCTGTGTTCAAAAAAACGCTAGGCGCTATGCAGACGCTAGCCTACTGACTAGCGCCTAGGAAGGTTAAACGTATATTAAAACGTAGACGTTAGGCCTCCGTTTAGCGTTTAATCTCGATTAAACGAAGTTTAACCACGTTTTCTTGAACCATGCTTCGCTCTGCCTATGGCTATGCACTTGCGTTGGCTCTGCCATTGACTGCGGTTTGCATTGTGTAGTTTCTGCACCGGTTTAGTTTTAAATCCTAGAACTGCGCAGAAATGTGTTCAGAGGAGCGAGTGGCGAGTATGTTGCTCGTTAGTTTACAACTCTACTACTACCGAGAACTGTATTAGCCAGAAGTCTCTCTAGACCAGTTTCAACTCCACGCTGTTACGACGTTGTTTCATCCTTTATCAATTTTGACACCGTTATCTTGGTGGCTGGTGTACATCTACTAATAGGATTGGGGATAATGGTTCTGTGAGGTTGAGAATATTTTGAGATTCCCATGGTTTTAAGATATCAATGCTGACGCTTGTTTTGCACTGAGTAATCAGGGTCAGAATTTTCGGAAGATACATTTATTGCTAAAGTCAAAATGGAAATAGTGGTTTGCAAGGAGCAGGTAATTACTTTATTTACTAGTGACTGTGACCTTAACAGTTATATACTTCTAAAACAAAAAATACTGCAATGCCATACCTTTCATGACAGATTGGTGATCATTTTTACCTTTTCTATTTTTCCTGTAAATGTCTATGACATTGTTACAATGTTATTGCAGTCCATTCTGTTTAAGTTTTATTGGTTTCCTCTTGCATCATCCTTAAATGTTTCTTTAATCCACCAGGTCGAAGCAGTAATCGACAAAACCTTTGAAAAGGCAAGAACAGGAGAAATTGGCGATGGGAAGATATTCTGTAAGTGCATCGTGCTCCTTGTGACCTTTTCAGAGTCACAGCTGCGTTTTTAACCTAGTCCAGGACTCCTGTGTAATTGGCTTCTTTTCTTTTTACTTGCAATATCTTAGTGCCTGTTGTTCACTTGCATGGGCTTTACTGCCTTGTGCATATGCAGGCATATAGGAGCGTTCTATTGTTCTGCTAATTTTTCCTCCACTTGTTTTGTTTTATATCCGTCAGAAATAGAATGACGACTAGTTCTTGCTCTTTTAAACTGCTGGTTGGTTTCAGTAAGTCCTGTTATCAGAACAGAAATATGAATGCCACAACGGTCAAAGCAGTCGCTCCTGTGCTAGATCACACAGTCTTCAAGAGCACTGTCATACTATCATATGTATGCATCTTTTTTTACTCTGATTTTCTGACATGGTGGTTTCTTCCTCAGTGATCCCTGTCTCGGATGTGGTAAGGATCCGCACGGGCGAACGTGGGAAGGAAGCAGAGAGGATGACTGGAGGACTGTCCGATAGGCTGTCCTCCGTGGTGTCAATCTCATGAGCCAAACAGATTGGCTGCCAGTTGCGAGGTCAAGCACGTCCCTCCATGGTAGTGGCCCAAGTTACTGATGTGGTATGGATCTGAGGGCTTAATCTCTCTGTATGGGCCTAAGCATCAACAAAGATGGAGGATGATGATTACCTGCTCCTTGCAGACCACTATTTCCATTTGTCTGGCCCAGACCTGACGAGTCACGGATGGACTAGGAAGTGAGCGTGCATGAGCATCTGGAAGAATCGGTACGACCACGACGAGCCTGACTGAATTGAAGCAGCATGTTGAACGCGCAACGATGGGCAGAGAGGTGGTAGGCAGCAGCGCAACACTTTGGAAATCCGTGTGGCCTTCATCTGCCACCTCACGACGCCACGTGTGCCTGATCGTGCCACCTTTGCATGGGCTGCTACAATTATGCCGTATGTGTTGTTGGGAAGATACTCGTCCTAGCTATTCCTACCCTAGATGGCGAGAACATGAAATAACAGTGTACAAGTCTGTTGCTATATATAGATGTTACAATAGAAGAAATTCTATACGTCAAGGTCTAATTTTGAAGATTGTGCAGCTAGCTGTACATCGGTAGAGCCAGCCAGCCGAGCCAAGGCTACTAGCTGAGCTGAACTTACCCCATCATCATGGATGATGTAACCATGTACACGATGCAGGTGGCCCCGCACCCTAGCCGCACGCAGAGCTCCGGTCAAGCAAGCAAGACAGCACGGGCAGCATCCATCATCGATGGCCACCTTTTCCGCTCCTTTCAAACCCAAAAAGGCCTTTGTTGAATTGAATCGCCACCCTCCGACGACGAGTCAAAACTCACCAAATAATCCCATCAAATTACGACGCATCGCCGATCGAGTCCATCTTGGATTCTTTCTTCTTGTGCCGGCCGATGGGATACGGAGATGGATGGCGACGGACCATGCGTGCGTGCGTATCTGATATCTCTGCTGGTGTGGTAGTGTGGTGTGGATAAGGCAGGCAGGGGAGATCCTGTACGCGTTGAACTCGGCCAATCTAATGCGATACCTTATTATTTATATCTTTGTAAAAGCAGCTCTAATCTATGTGGAGGTTTAGTAGTGTAGGGTTGGCTCTCTAATCTCCTTATTTTGTGATGCAGGGTTCATAAGCGTCGCCGTAATGACAAGAACACGTACGGGCTACTAGGTGCCACCACCTTTCTATCTGCCCATGTTCATTGACTTCGATTTTTGACTTACCGCAAAGCTAGCAGCATCAGATAGTTTTTACTCGGTCGAGAGGATCAAAAGAGAGTTGACTACCGTATATAATGGTAAGGAGGCTCTTGACCGACCTTTGTTGGGTTCGAGTCGTACTACTTGTATATCTATCTCTGTGTCTTGGAGTGTACGACATGATCTGAAGAAACTCGTAAAGGCTTTTATTTCATATAATATTCGTTGGTAGGAATAATTCTAGGGTGGTTGTACTGTTGAAATATATGCAGTGGCCGGACAAATATATTCTCTGCAATATTGCAGTGAATCACTTAACTGAAGAACTCGATCTCCATTTGTCAGACGAGACGGTGATCAGGCCAGCCATGAGACAAACATCTGGATCGATGTCTCGTCTCGATTCGAAACTGTCGCACTCCAAACAACGCGATTTCAACGCCCCAAAAGGAGCTTGGACATTTGGATGATCTCCATGAGCACATCACACCTGCAGCTCGATCATCATCATCATCCTGCTGACACATGGATCGCTCGATCGATCGTTTGAGACTCCGATGAGCTAGTTTCAGCGATGGCATTGCTGGTGCGATAACACGTGTGGCGAGGAGTACGCGTACGCACTGTTGGTAGTGGGGTGCGAGGGAGACTCGCTTCGCCTTTTGGCCGGGGTCATACGGCTAGATAGCTTGCCTTTCTGATGAATCATTCCTCTTGCAACCCAGCCAAAGTCTCGATCGTGTGCTTGTCAGCCTTGCCAACCAGCAAAACGCATGAATGATTGAAACTACCGGCCGGCTCTCTGACGGCAAGCGCCACTAGAGAGGCATTTATCTGCACACACATATCTTTGTCTCAACTCTTTGATCAAAGTCTCTTCCGACTGTCGACTCAACCAAGCACCCTTTTGTGTAGGACGAAAAACTAAATTAGGGTGTATGGCAACATGGCATGTATATGTTTGTAACAGTGAGCTACGTACTCCTATGGGTGGATGAACACCTACCTGATCAGATTCAGTGAGCCTGTCCGAAGGCCAATCAAGATTGTTTCAGTTGAATAGTGAAACATGTCTTTCTGGGTCCATTCAAAACATATATCCTCTGTCGTCAGATATTGGCCAAGTCCAGTACATTGTGATATTTTTCTTAGACGGCCAATCACGAGTTCACGACACGCACTTTCTTTTCTTTTTTGTTCATCAAGAGCCCTAAATCACCCTACCCTATAAGGTGAGAATTAGTCAAACTTTTTTTTTTGTGTTGAAATGTGCCAGAGAACCAGAGTGATAGATATGAGTCTACCTAGCTACCTAGCCATCGCAGGAAGACAAACATACCGGTGGCTTTCACTAGGCCTGTCTCCCAACTAATCCCATCTATGCTAATGTGCATCAAGGTAGAGGGAATTTTTCGTTTAGAAAAAAGCTATATAGATTTGACTCATGCATCATGCATGTTGCACTTCTAGCAGCCATTGCTTTGACCACAAACATATTTTATCA
Source organism: Panicum miliaceum (assembly GCA_032594955.1). NCBI lineage: Eukaryota > Viridiplantae > Streptophyta > Magnoliopsida > Poales > Poaceae > Panicum > Panicum miliaceum. The sequence goes on along the minus strand of CM064058.1, from coordinate 6,746,788 downwards.
TTGTTAACACCACAGTGTCGAGAGCGTTTCAACGCACAGTGTCATCATTTGGAAGCTTCTACTCCTGTGTTTCCAAACCGTAGTGGCAGCTAAAGTATATGCTGGAGTATGTGGCAAAGTAGACCTTTTAAGTTTTCATAATGTGTGTGGCCGGCCTAACATGGCATTATGAAAAATACTGAACCAAAGTCATACTGCTGCTTCTGCAATTGTGAGCCTCTACTAGTCTTCAGAATCCTAACACCAACAACTAACCAGTGGTCAACCAAAATTAACATTTGTTTGTTGTCTCATGCCAACAGCAGGAGCAGGCAAACTTTTGCAAGAACAGACAATCTTTAGTTTCTAGTAGGTCAAATCAAAGCATCTGGAACAAATGGTTCCTTGCGAGTCAAACTGAAGGCTGACTTGAAACATTAGAGCGATTAGTATATCTGATCAGCAGTCTTAATTGGATCGTACCATCCGACACTGGTCAACGAGGTAGCCTGGATCAAAGCATGTAGCGGCAGCTGAGGGACTACTATGACAGGGCACTGAGTTGAATCCAGTTCACAACACGACACAGAAATATATGTTTGACCGGTCAAAATATTGTAGAAAAATGAGATTTGGTGGGCGATTAAACAAGTGCAAAGGTTTTTTCCTTGGCCTCGTTTGAGAATTGATCAGCTGTCGGCTTAGTCAAAGTGGCTGCAACTCACGTGCTTAATCATTAGCAATGTATATATAGTTGGATGAACCCAATGGCCAACGAGTTTAAGGTTCTATCGAGCAATTAAAAAAGATGTTTTATTCCACAAAGGAGCAACTAAAGGAGTAACGAGAAGTAGTAGTGTGCTAGGATATGACAAAGTTAGTTGCAAGCGTTTGTTTTAGTTGTGGTTTGTTGCAGACACATGGGGTCCAGCCAGAGGAATATTTCTGGAGTTCTTGTTGCTGGGGCATCTTTATGTACCTTTCATCTTTCAGTGTCATGACTGATCTAGGCGCAGGGGACGATGGATCCCATATTTTACCTCCATTTGACATAAGAAAAAGAAAGAAAAGACTGGACACTTTCACCTTCGTTCTCTCTATGGTACGGTATAGAAAAAATTCTAGACATTACAAAAAAATTGCAGATGGGGCCATTCCTATCTAACGCTTCTAAAAACGTGTGCAACTGACTTTTCTAGAACATTAACCACTGGCTTGCATAAATGGTATATTCGTGTTTTTTTCATCAATTTTATCACAAACGATGTCCAAAACGACAAAGAAAACAAAAACGTCCGTAGTAACAAATAATTAACTAGTGAACCATAGTCCGAGCAGCGCAGCACTATGGATGCATGGACTCACACCAGAGTTTAACTTCAAATTTGATGCGTACTGATGAAATATAAATGGTATGTTCGTGCTTATTAAAGTGCGCTAATATAAAATTCTAAATTACTATTTCTATCCGTGGCGGAACCGCCCAATTTATCCTAGTTTAAGAGCATCCAATCACCCCCCCCCCCCCCCCCCACAGAGATAATCCCACCAATGCTCTTAAAATAGAACAAATCTGGTAGTCCGTCGGGCTTCACCCGATCTTTCTACCATACAACAGTGCTATTGACATACATGCATGATCGCTTTGCATATAGCTTCAGATATTACACACCAACGTTGAATATAGATCATAAAACTAGGGAAGTCTTATTACAATATAAGAACAAACTTAGTGTAAACTGACGCTACAGAGTTTTTAAAGCGCACACCTACAGTCTTAGGGTTTGATGTCACACAAGTTCTTATATTACAGCTGAGTTTATAAAATATTCAGAGGAGTATGGACTCAACATACTCTCTGAGTCTTGTGGCTTTACTCCTGCGGCTCTTCCAGCGGCGGCGTTAAAACATTTCATGCACAAACACTGAGTACGAAGGTACTCAGCAAGACTTAACCGAATAACTGAATATAAAAACATAGGATCAAGGAGCATGCAAGGCTATTTAGAGTGGACTGGTTTATTGGTTCAAAAATCTTGAACTCCAAAAACAGTCATTTCTATACAAGACCTACACAAAGACATTAGACTTAAGAATAACTCTAGTGCACAGGCATCAAGATACCTCTAGGTTCACAAACAACAACTTTTATACTGGTTACATCGTAATTAGTTACGATGTTTAAGCGAGATCAAGCGGTATTCATATCCGAGAAGTGCGGTGATTCGAATCGATTATACATCCTGCAGGAGATACCTGGACACACGTCACGTACAGTTTTGCGTCAACCATACGTGGCAACCTTTCACGAGGAAGATACTAAACCCTGAATCAAGCTTACCCAGACCCGGGTTCACACCCTCGTGAAGGACCCCCCGTCGGGCCTGATCTCAACACGGGTTTCAGGCTATGACCCCGCCAACTTCCCACTTCGAGTGGGGTACAACTTGATTCAAGTATTTAGGTCAACCAAGCTACCGGGCTTACTGGTCCCATTCAGCCAACATGTGACCAGTATGTTCAATGCTTGATCAAGGTTAAACATACCGTAGATCCTTATTTCTTTCTTTGGAAGTGACGACAGAGTCAGAACTCCACTTCTGCTCTGCACTCAACGACCACCATACCTGACCAGTATTTCCTTGTTTCGTTTAGAGTGAACCTATGAATAGTATCCAGACTCTATGTTGTTTTTAGTGTGGGTTTCTTTTAGACGCTTCGGTTTGCTCTAAACTAGTTGAGAAGAGGGCAATAATGTCCTTAAGTCAAGGAGGTTGTACATGCATCAATTGGGTTTCAAGCAACACCTAGATTTAAGCATTCATATGCAATAACGTAAAATAACAGTAAGTTAGGAAATTAGTAGGTGTAGATGCTCCGATGCTTGCTTTGATAGGTTTCGGGAGGTGGGATCTCGGCTTGGAACTTGGGCTCGACCACGATCACCTCCTCTTCTCCTGCGGGTCCCTTGGGCGGCAGCTCGAAGAACTCGAAGCTGATGTTCGCAGCTTCAGATTCTAGTCATAATGATATGCACTGTTAGTATATGAATGCAAGCATTTTCAAGAATAGAATCACAACTTTACACTTCTATAAAGTTGTAATCCACACTTAAACACACCTATAAACCCTAACCACCTTTTTACTCCTAATTGTTTAAGCCTAAAGCAAATTTTAACTTTTAATTAAGGTTATTGAATTATTCTATCTAGGAAAAACCTTAATTTCCTATTTATTATCATTCCAAATCACTTCTATTAAGTAATTAAGAATTATCCAAAATTTATTTCCAAAAAAAAAGGAATAAGGATTTAAGCATTTGTTTGAATCCTTTAAGAATAAAGGAATTAAACAAATAGAAATCCTTATTACAAACCTAGAGGTTTTATATTTTCAAAGAATAGAGAATAATTTTTAGAAGACTAATAAAATTTATTTCACTAATTTTGGTTAAACACAGAATTTTTAGCAAAAGGAACAAACTGCAGCATTAAAACTAAAATCTATTGACACTTAACCCCCTCTCTTTCTATTCTTCTCTCTCACAGCCCCCTCTTCTTCAACCTCCGTCAGGAGCACGAACAGGGAAGCAACAGCTCCCTGGCGGCTCGATGGCGGCGACCACGGCAGCCCCCAGGCCGCGCCCGCAGCCCTCCTCCAACTCCTCACGCTACCAGCGCCCCAAACCCCCAAGAACAGACGCGCCCCGACGAGGAACATCCTCGCCGGCGGCAATACAGCCATGGCGCACGGCGGCCTGCTGCACCAAAGAACCCCAGCCCTAACTAGCCGTCCTAAAAGCACCATAGCACCACCACAAGCACGCCCAGACCACCAGCTGGGCCCCCAACCAACGGAAAACCAAGTTCCGCGGCGGCACCCTCGGCTACAGCTCGGCCATGGCGGCGGTTGGCGTTCCGGCCAAGCTGGGCACGGAGCAGAACAACCTCGCCCTTCTCCACCACCAGAACCTCCAACTCGACTTCATGAACCACCCCAAACCAGGCCTCTAACCCCAGAACCCATGGCTCACCAGCGACCTCACCTTCACGGCACGACGACGAACAAAAACACGGAGCACGGTGACCAGCGGCTGTGGAGGAAGACGATGATCTGCAGCACTCGAAACGAGTTCGTGCTGGGTCAGGGATGGTGTGGGTGCAAGGAATCGAACTAGGTTGGTTCAGAGGCGGTGAATTTGATCAGCGACGAGAACTCGGTGAAAAGGGGTGAACTGAGTGGAGGATGACGATGAGCTGCATTCTGGGCGGTACTTATTTGAAATCTTCACCGCTATCCGATTGCCAGCACCTGCCTTCTTGCTTGGACGTGGATCAGCTGCATATTCGACGCGTGGAGACTTTGAATCCTCCCGCGAATTCACCTCGCCGGCGCTCAGGTGAAGATAAGGATGACGAGCTACTGTAGTTAACTGAACTTTCTGAATCGGGTTCCATTCAGCACTAGGTCCCCATTTTCAAGCCCCTGTTTCTCCACATTTCACTACTGAACCTCAAAATCAGCCAAAATAAAATTTGTAGCCCTATCAGATGGCTTCAATTTTGTTTTCAAGCACATCCTCTGATTCTGCTCCTAAGCTGGTCGAAAATCCCTCTGAACATAACCGGTTCAGGCTGTTTTCAGGATTTCAGAAACCTGATTCCATTTGCCTGCCTCTGAATTCAAAATTAAATATCATCCTGTCCTTTTTCTCTGAACCAATTGGTACCTTTGTAAAGTATGAACACTCAGCTTTCCATTTTGGTACTTGTCACCCAAAATTTTTACACAGAACACTATTTTATTCATGGCCAATTTTAACCACTTTCACAGCTTTTCAGACTTAGCAAAATCTCCTGTTATTGCTGAATTCTTGCTTTCTTGAAACTTGGGAGCTTTCAAACATGATCAAATCACTGTTCCAAACCTTCCAACTAGGTTCCATTGCAAGGCTCATACATTGCACTACTTTTTCATGTTGCCCAACATTGACTTAGTCAATAAAATTCCAAATGATGATCACTTTAGGTTTGATTCCACTCATTAAAAGGGTAAATTGTCACACTATCATTATTAATATATTATTTATGTTATTATTTATATAAAAGAATACTTCTCATGATGTGTGTCACCGTGTATTCATGTATAAGGAAAGAGATAAGAATATCAATTTTCATGTTGTTCACATAGTTCAAACAAAGGGTTCAATAAAGTACATATTAAACATATATGGAGGTGTGATGCAAGGTAAAAAAATTATTACTAAATAAATATATTGCAACCAGATAATGATAAATATGTATCTTTTAGACTATTGTATTAGCTATAAGTATGAGATATATAATTATAATTATTAGCTACAAGTCTTATGTTAATTCTGACTAGCCCGTGCAGGAGCACGAGTTGATAGGCTAGTGCCTCTAAAACGTGTGCACCTGACTTTACATAAATGGTATGTTCGTGTTTTTTTCATCAACTTTATCACAAACGATGTCCAAAACATAGCCAATTAACCAGTGAATCATATTCCGAGCAGCGCAGCACTGTGGATGCCATGGGCTCACATCAGAGTTTAACTTCAAATTTGATGCGTACTGATGAAATATAGTATGAACGGCTGAAATTCACCATCAGCCATAAATCAAATCACCGACGCCTTAAGTTATGTGTTATTATCGGTCCAACTCTCCGTCCGTGTGAAGGATCGAAACGGACGACCAGAGAGGATGGAGTGAATGGAAGCCTTTAAAAATTCTCGTCGATCCGAGAACAAGGCCTTTAAACTCGACAGCACACCATCAGGATGACACGAGTCAACTAGTGACACGCTCATCCTATGAACCGTAAGAAAAGCTCGGCGCAAAGTGGAAGCAACGATAACCAAAACGTCGAAAGCACGACATAAAGCGGAAGCCGATTCAAAACAATTCACTCGAGCAAAACTATCGATAAAACTTTACTTGATCAAGCATGTGATGATTCAACAATGATTAGTACAACTCAAGACCAAGTGAAAGCAAAGCTTATTCAAAAAGCCGATCACAAATCTCACAAAAAGACTAGAGCTAATCACTATAAAAGAGACCTCTTAACTAAGCATGTAAAGATTAAGCTAATTAACACGTTATATAAGCATGCAAATTAACATGAGTCATTAGCACGAGCAAAAGCTAAACAACTAGTCTAATCATGTGAGCAAATGAATTAAACAGCTTGAGCCAAGAGAAAATGCAGACCGAGCCTGTAATCTGCTCACGAGCCTTGCTCCTGGGCTGTGGTGGCTTGCTGGCGCACAGCCTGCTCCAGCCGTGCGTGGGAGGGCTGCCGGCCTGCGCGCACCATGCTGGTCGCACCCCCGCGTCCGCTGGCTCGCTGCGAGCGCCGCTGCTCACGCGTGCCGCTGCACGCAGTGTGCTGCAGGCGCCGGCCTGACACTGCCCGCTGCCTGGGCGAGCGCAGCTGGCCGCACACCGCTGGGCAAGCGCCTCGCGCTCTTCGCGCCGCGTGCCGCCGTGCACGAGCCTGTGCTCCTCCTCGCGCAAGAACAGAAGGAACAGAGGAAGAACAAGAACCAAAACCGGATCTTCAAATCAAAATTCCTTCCTCAAAACTCCAGGAAATCAAACAAAACATGAACCGTAGATGCACAACTACTGAACCTAATAGATACAAGAAGAAGCTCACGAAAAGCTCAAGTATTCATCGCGAATCGAGTGAAAAACCGAAGCACCCTTCCAAGAACACGATTTTGGACAAACTTAAAATCCGGTCGAATCCGCGAGGTATTTGGAGGGGATTTGAACCAAAGTTGCTCACAAGTATTCTAGCAACAAAACCCCTCAATCAATTTCATGAATCCGGGCCGAAATCACGACGAACGAAAATTCGCCCAAAATTCACCCGAAAATACAGAAAAAGAAAAATGCTCGGGAGTACAAGATTGAACACGAGATAAAAGATTCTGCTACTCCACGAGGTCCGGTTAGAAGCCAATCTTAATATTAAGCACAACAAAATAAGATGTCAAAAAGATGATCCACTCATCCCTCTCTAACCCTAACTATCACAAGATAAATGAGAGTACTCCAAATGAGAGAAGCAAAAGAGGTGGGCTGCCCACACAACCCCTCCACATATATATATACACATCTGGCGAATGACCAAAATACCCTTACTTGAAGCATACAACCCAAATACCCTCTAAGAATAAAATCGTTCAACTTTTTATCGGACCACCGGACGGACACGCCGCCTTCACGACTGTGCTTCGCCTAAACGCAAGCTTCGCGATGACGTCACGTACCCTCCATCACCGCCATCCGGCCGCACCGGACGCGCCCCCGATTTTGAGGCTAAACCGGTCAAACCCTCTCGCACGCCCCATAAGGCGTGACTCACCCCTGGATTTGAGGACAAACCGGTCAAAACCTCGATGGCGACATGTGTCCGACCTCCCGGCAAGTGCCAGTACGCCTTCAAGTCTTTCGCACTCCCACCGCACGGGCAGCCTACACGAACTTGCCATCGCCATCCTCCCTGACTCGGCCGACGCCATCTCCATCCCGCCATGTACTCTTGCTCTTCTGTGCACCACGTGGATCGCCCATGACTCCGCTCAGACTCCTCGGGTCCCTCGGTCCAAGCCTACTCGCGTTCATCCTTCACCACCCTCGGTCCATCGGCATGAACCTTTTGCTTGACCTTCACCTTATGCCGTCGACCGCCACGTCGCATCCTAAACCTGCATATCATGAACCAAATAGATACATCAAATCCACACAACGTTATCGATCATTCATCATACAAGGGTGACCATCATTGGTCCTCACTCTACATGAAAAACCGTTGGTCCAGATCTTTTTCACTCGTTCTACTCTTCTCACTAAACTAGCATATCTTGGCCGGAGAGGGAGAAGGAGAGAAGCCAATCCGTAACAACTCGCATGAAAAAGCAAAAGAATAACGCACCCAACAAGGGACGACAGAGGTTACTGGTGCGTGGCGCCCCTTATTCTAAGAGATCGAGCGTTTGGACGCAGCCGCCATGGCCTGGTCTATGTATGCATGGATGAGATGACGAGCAGCAGCAGCTTGTAGCCGGCCTGAAAAGAAGCTAGCCAGACTTTGTTGCGACGCATCAGGTCAGGGGAGGTGCATGCATTGTTAGTTTCCACTGCTTCAGTCCTCATCAGGCCGACCAGAGAGTCCAACAAGTCCTTTTAAGACCACCATTTTACTTGGTCTTTCCTAGCAAAACCATTTAACTAACAATTTTATTTCTTTCAGTTCTTGATTGTTCAAACGCATGTTTCACTTGCTCCTACGGAGTAATTAATATGAGTGACCAGGTCAGCCTACCAATGATTTCGCCCCACTCTAGCCAGTCGTCGATCTCGCTCGTGACCCAATTTGACATCTAATGCGCCTCATCATTCTTAGTATGGAAGCTTCGGTTCTTCCAGGTGATGATGTGGCCAAGACCAGCCAATCCAGCTGTGCGTGCGTGGACACGTACGTTGGACATGTTTAGACTGCGTGGAATAGAAGGAAGTTGGGCATGCATCTATCATCAGCAACAATTCAGTATAACAGTACTGTCAGGTACAGATGGTGCGTGAACGGTGAACCTGGATGGAGAGCGGCGACGGAGGCCCGTACGTACGTTGCTCCCTCGTGTTTGGCCGGAGGAGACGTCGACGACGACGTACTATATGCACACGCGTGAGAACTGAAGGACATCTCAATCTGAATTGCCTCGTGCGAAATGTTAGTGTCGGTTCAAAAAGATGAGGACAGACAAACTAAGCTAGCTGTAGAGATTGGGAAATCGGGTCGCCTCAGGCAGTCAGGCTGAGTTCAGTTTGGCCTCGTGCACGAATTACTTGGAGGTGCTGCATAACTCCAAAATTATACTACACATTTACGTTGACGCTGACGCACCACTAGATTTACAACATATTCCGAGTCTGTTTTACAAAATTGCTGACGATTATTGGTCTACTTTAAAATTTTCACAAATACCTTAGGGCAGCCGCAACGGGCCGTTAGTAGCTTGCGATAGTGATTCCACGTCACGTTTTGGCTTACGTGGAGGCGAGAGAAATAAGGAGAGAGAAATCGATGTCGCCAGAGCTAGCGAGAGCCGATAGCACGTCTTTTCATGTCGAGTGGGCCACGTTTCGGAGTATGAGCAAACGAGTGAGACCTCGCCGCCGCCGACCGGGCGGGATGAATCGCGGCCGTGGCAGCTGCGGGCGGGCCGTCGCCGAGCGCCGGTTGATTTGTGGAGCTCGCACAAGAGAGTGAGCGGCTGCCATTAGCATCGACGACGGCGAGGCTGTAGTACCACCGGCGCGCCGCTAGTGTTCCTTCTCCCGTCGGTGAACTCGGAACTCGAAAGAACTCGTGGCAATAAGTTTCTACTACTTTCTAGCGATGCGACGAGACTTGTTGGACGAGTGCGGGACTGGTGGCAAGGTTAGGATGAGCTCATGGTGGCACACGGCGGTGACGACCTTGAGGCAACGCGCGGGGCGGCGTGACGGCAGCAACCTCCTCCATGTCCAGCCCCCACCCTCCGGTTAAAGAAGCAAATAAACAGAGGAGGCATGCTGCAATGAAACGAGCTGCTGTTGGTTTGCTTGCTTTGTTTAGATGGAAGAAGATGCCGGTGCTGTGGTTGGATTGAACAGAGAGAGATTGGGATATGGGAGATGTCGAGACGGGCTTGCTGCTTGCTTGCTGAAGGCTTGATTTGGGGGAGAAGAAACTAGTACGGGGAGCTGGGATGAGGATGGAGTAGGAGGTTGTGGGTCCCACGTAAATAGAAAATGATTTCATAAAGAGTGACTGATGGAGTAGTTGCCGTTTTACTATCCACACAAGCTGAGGTGGCAGCGCTATAGAGAGGAACTGCCGTTTATTGTTGCGGGTGCCCTGAGGGTTTTTTTAGTCTAACGAATATATTTCCCGAGAGTTATTACCAAGTGTGTCCAGCGGGTTTTTTTTATAGATATTGGTTGGAGATTCTCGGCTTCTAATTTGTTTCTCCCTCGAGGGACTATTCGAATTAGAATACAAAGCTCTCTGCCCCACTTGACTAAAAAATCTAAAGAAAAATAATTCTCGACCAATTAAGAAAACACCTGAAAAATGTTGATTACCCTTGACACTACAAAATCAGTTTCATAAACACATTTTTGCATAGCTCGGAGAGTGAAGAAAGACTCAATGCAAGGTGGCAACATTGTTGGAATCTGTATATCAGTACATGAAAAACAAAGAGAGCGATCTTACAATATTATTAATTGAAGGTTCCTTTTAAAACCTTCACATGAAGCCACCTAGGATCTTAGGTGGGCCCTCTAAAAAAGTAGAGAAATTCTAAAAATTCTTACAAAATTTAGAAACATCTGGCCATTAATCCACCAAATCTAATCATATAGCCACTAGATCTGTTATTTTCCCCATTAAATTACCCACTTCTGCATTATAGAAATAGGCTAAAATAAACCCCTAAAACTGTATCTAAATTACCCACCTCATCCATTATAAAATATAATCTAATGTAACCCCCTAAATATGTGTCTAAATTATCCATCTCTGCCATTATAAAAAATAATCTAAAATAACCCTCTAATCAACATGTAAATTACCCACCTATGTTATTATAAGAATAATACAAATAACCCTATAAATTTTCATATAAGTCCAATTATGTCATTATTAAAAGTTAAAGTAATACATAAATCTGAATCTAAATTATATAATTATAATAAAATATTAAAGCGCACTAATATAAAATTCTAAATTACTATTTCTATTATTATTAATATATTATTTATATCACCATGTATTCATATATGGGGAAAGAGATAAGAATACCAATTTTTATGTTATTCACATAGTTCAAGCAAAGGGTTCAATTAGATACATATTAACACATATGAAAATGTGATACAAAATAAAAATATTACTAAATAAATCTACTGCAACCATATAATGATAAATATGTATCTTTTAGAGTATTGTGTTAGAATATTTAATAGAGGAAAGAAAGTATAAGATAGATAATTATAATTATGAGATATAAGTCTTATTTTTATATTAATTCTAACTAGACTGGTTTAATTATAAACAGTAGTGCATAAAAAGAAGATAAGCATGCAAGCATGTCCAGGAAACAACGCAGAAGCGTAAAACTAGTGCAGAAAGGGGAACTAAAAGGAAGAGATTCTTGAATGAATAGTAAACTACAAGTCAGTCTCTGCCAAAAGCAGGAAATGGTTCCATGTATATCTTCTTGATCCGACTCTTGATCTCGTATATAGGGAATATGGAGATTCTACTTTTGAATTCAAGCGGAACATGGAGCAAGTTCCGGTGCTGTTCAAAGATGCCCTGCGTGACCGTCTTCTCTTAACAATAATTCGCATTGGTTCGTCCTTACCCATCATCTCTCTTTCGGGAATCGAACCCACCGATTAATGATGTTCACAAAGACAGTTAGCACCTGGATCTGTAGTCATCATCTCACCCCAAAAACAATTAGTAATTAGTAGATGTGACCAGCAAATGGTACATAAAAAATCGTGAAGAGAACAAGAAGAAAAAAATTATTGGAAGAAAATAGAAAAAACAAATCAGTTTGATATTACACATGTATGAAAGGTATGCAGATTCATGACTTGTTTGATAGGCATTTTTAGATTCTTTTTGTCCCCATAAACCGAAGAAATCTGCTAAACGGGTACTCCCTCCGTTTTTTTATTCTGACGTTTAGAACGAGCTGATAAAATAAATTGATTATATTACACACTAAACGTCATACATGTAAAATCAGAGTACTATCTTTTTCCAGTTTCATGTAAGAAAACTATCTACAAAATGGTGTTCATACCGAATTACATCTTTTCTACCTGGTGGTACAGTACCGATCACCTGCAGTCTGAGGGTTGCGCGGCAGCCGAACGGCGAGATCTGTGGACTGGCTGGCGCCGGCCGTCGTCGTGGCCGCGGCGCGTCAACGGTCAGAGCTCTGGCGGCCTGTTTCTCTCCCTGATCCGGTTGAATAACAGTTGTTTAGTCGGGCGCCACGCGCAGACGCGCGCACGCGCCCTCCTCCACTTCCGGCTTTACCAGTCGCTAATCCCTCCTAATTGCGGCCTTAACCCACACTAGCAGCAAGCATAACCACCGCTCGCTGAGCCCCCGGCCGGGCCAACCCCGGCCCACATGTCTCCGCTCGTCTCTCTCCGATCACCTATATATACCGCCCCCTCGCGGCCTCGCCTCTCCCTGTCTCCGATCCTCGGCTAAAGTCTCCACCACACTCCAAAGCAGCAGCCTGCTCGCTGATCGTCCTCTACCTACCAACAATCCAGCCTTGTTACCTAGCTCGCCGCAATATCCAGCCAGCACCGCCGTCTTGAGCATGGACATGGGCATGGGCGGCGGCCTGGATGAGCTGGAGGTGCTGGCGATGAGCCCCGGGGGCTCGGCGGCGTTGGCGGCCGCGGCGGGCAGCGAGGACGAGGCCGACCTGCGGCGCGGGCCCTGGACCGTGGAGGAGGACCTCCTGCTCGTCAACTACATCGCCGCCCACGGCGAGGGACGCTGGAACTCGCTCGCGCGCTCTGCAGGTATCTATCCACTTCAATTCAGTTCAGTTCAGCCGCCGGCCGCTCGATCGATTCTGCTTAGTGGCAGTGCCCACAGGCAGGCACAGTTATATATATGATAAATTTGGAATAATATACTAGTCCAGCGGAGATGTAACGTCTGCTCCGTGATCACTTGGCCAAAGATGACATACTTTCCATCGCCACCGTAGGCAGCTAGCTCTAGCTATGGCTTGACATTTGCTAGTTGCAAAGTTAGCTCAGCAGCCACTGATCGAACAACTTGTGCTGGAGCAGTTTTACCATTCATCATCCAGGCCCTTGTTATTCCTGCGTTTTGCTCGCCGGACCTTGCTTACTGATGATCGATGGCATGCAGGCCTGAAGCGCACCGGCAAGAGCTGCCGCCTCCGGTGGCTCAACTACCTGCGCCCCGACGTGCGCCGCGGCAACATCACGGCGGAGGAGCAGCTGCTCATCCTCGAGCTCCACTCGCGGTGGGGCAACCGCTGGTCCAAGATCGCGCAGCACCTGCCGGGGCGAACCGACAACGAGATCAAGAACTACTGGCGGACGCGCGTGCAGAAGCACGCCAAGCAGCTCCGCTGCGACGTCAACAGCCGCCAGTTCCGCGACGTCGTGCGCCACGTCTGGATGCCCCGCCTCGTCGAGCGCATCCAGGCGGAGTCAGCCGGCGGCGCGGGTGGCGGCCAGGCGGCGGCGGCGGCGCCCGTGGCTGCGCCGGCGACGACGTCGGCGAGCGCGCCGCCCGCGTACCACCTCGGCCCGTACGGCGGCCGCCGGCAAAGCACCGACGTCGTCGTCTCGCCGAACAAGGCTCACGGCGGCTACGCCCACGCGGACTACTACAGCTACAGCGAGCCGGGCCAGGCGGCGGCGGCGGCGGCCATGAGCCCCGACGACACCTCCAGCGCAATGCGCTCGACGCTGACGGATGCGTCGCACGGGCCGCAGCATCATTACGCCACGTCGGCCGCGACCCCGACGAACGAAGGCTGCGGCGGGGCCGGTGGCGCGGCGGCCGGACCAACGACGGACAGTGACGACATGGTACAGGAGGAGGAAGAGGACGTGTTCGCCGGGACCTGGTCGGAGCTCCTCGCGACAGCTGGCCGCGACGACGATGATTCCAAGATCGGCCTGCCGGACTTCGAGTTCGGCGATTTTGAGGACAACCTGTGGAGCCTGGAGGACCTTTGCTTACAGCAGCTGTGCTGATGAAGTCACGCAGATGCACGTATGCAACTACTACTAGACAAGTTATACTGAGAGGGACACATCAAGCCACAAGTGAGCAATAATACTCAACATGTGTGAAAGCATATTGTTGGAGACAAAAAAAATCAAGACAAGGAGCACATGTGTACATCAACAAGGAAATCGACAAGTAACTAGTTCATAGAATGGTCTATATTAGTATGATGACGAATTCGAAACATGTGCATAGTTTTCCTACTCAAGTAGAAGGTTTTGTATGTGCGCTTAGTTCAGTTTCAGTTTTGCGTGCGTGCGGTTCATATATAGAGAGTTCACAAATTACACTTTGCATTCATTTCTTGTCCGGCATCCTCAACTGTAAAAAAAATTCATAGATGGTGAACTTCTAGTGTTTCTTGGAATAATCTAATGTAAGACACTCCTTTGCAGGTTTTTAAAAATTATAAGTTAACATTTTTTTAAGAAATCTAAGTTAGGATCATCCTTAGATACAATTTCCATTTATGGTAGTTCAAAGAAATAATATATTTGCTGGTCAAACACAAATAGTTCATGACATCGATATGGTCCATATTTTGAAAGGGTGCCAAGAGATTTATTTGCTGCAGAGAATAGCAGACGATAGAAAAGAAGAGAATCGAAGGGAGTACAGCGAAAAATAAAAACAACTACTAGAACCACTTGACTCGACTCATCAGGCCGCCCAACTCCACGTACGGAGGGGATTGACATAATGACATGATCTTCAATATGAAAACTGGATATTTCTAGAAAATATATTTATTAAAAAGGAGCTGTATACTATGTGGTGAGAGTGTTTCTCACGATGAGTATATATAGTAGCATAAAAATATGTTGCCAATTTAAACAATTTTCATATATCACCAGTAATAAAAAAATTTCCATGAGTACAGATCCTAGCAAGTACAAACTTCATAATTGCCCCTAATTGGAAATAGAAGGAGTAATAAATTGTCCTAAAACAAAATGAAGGAGGGAAGCCTTTAATTTTAGATATCGAAAATATGATTGTGTTGAGCATCTCCAGCAATGGGTCTCAAATCAGACCCTTTACTTCTTGAGTAAGGACTCCCTCCATTTTTTGAGGGCTAGTTTTTTAACCTCAACTCCAGCAGTGGCCTCTAAATCCCACCCTCTTCTTTTAATCTGAAGGGCGGGACCCATTTGTCAGCGGATAGGCGGCTCCCGAGAGACCCTCCAAGAATAGAGGGTGGAGAAAGAGATTTGGAGACCTCCCCAAAATAGAGGCTTTAGTAGAGGATCTGCTAGAGTGTGTTTTTTTTTATTTCACCGTTCAATTTTAAAATGGGGGTTTGTTTAGAGATTCTGTTGGAGTTGCTCTTCATCTCCCTAGCATGAAAACCACACCACTCAGTAATGCACGTAACACGCATGAAAGTTACTCCCTACTCCTACAAGAATTAATAAGTTATCGATGGATCGAGTTAGCAAGCCTAAGAAGAAGAAGTTAAGCTAGCGCTACAGCTAATTAAACTAAGATTGAGATACACGTAGTATAGGTCCTTTTTCTTTTTAAGCAAGGATAGATGGAGACCCCCCAAAACGTTACAACTTGGGAAGGGCGTTGGCAGTGGCACGCACCATCGCGCGCGTCGATCGATCGATCGACCTCTTCTAGAGGCGTCCGTGTCCCGGCCGGCACGCGTTCGTTTGCGTCCCGAACTTGCCTTGCGGTATATAGTTTGTTAATGTTTGTTGCTGCAGACATGGCTACGCTACTATACCTATGGAGCCTGTAGCTAAGCTAGCGATAGTAGCCAGTAGGTTCGTCCAATGGTTTCCATGGCACCCACAAAGTGAGAACGACGGTCGATGAAGCGGTACGGTCTCCGTCAATGGCGATGGAAAAGGGGGTCGGTGAACCGGAGAGATCCCACCACCACCGTTTTGCTGGCTGCACCGTACATGTACACAATCGTGTGGTACATGCCTGCTTGTTGGACCAAGCAAGCTAAGGACCGGTACGCACACAGTGGCAGTTCAATCGTACAAGTACAACCATGGTCCATCGATCGACTGCTGGTTGGAGACGGAACAACGAACGAAACGTGTGCTGACTTTACCTTACCCTCTTAGCATGCGAGGTTGGCACATTTGGGAATTCAAAAAAAAAAAAAGGATTGGCACACTTGGCAAGTATGTTTATGAAACGCAAGCCTGAGACATATACTGCTGTGAGGACACTGTGCATGCGTGCCTTTTGGTAATAAAATTTAAAGAAATAGTACTCCCGGTAATCAAAGAGGAGCTAATCCTCTAGTTTAGGACACGGTCTTCGTGGGGCTTGCATGCATGCATGCGGATGCATATATGCTTGTTCATCGGCCGGAGACATCCAAAACCAACTAGGATTCGAGAACTTGTGCGCTATATAGACCTAGCTCTTTCTTTTATGCTTGAAAAAGCATTTTGACCGGCCGGATATTAGCTACGGACAACTATACTACTCGCTTCTTCTTCTATATAAGGCAAATACAAGTAGTAGTGTTACGGAGTTATTCGTGAAACTATTTTAATAATACAGGAAATCTACATTATCTTTTTTTTTCTTACTGCCATGCTACAAGTATAAGGCAAATACAAGTAGAATGAACGTTTACCTCGGCCTTTAATTATTTGCTCGATCGCATGGTAAACGTGGGGTCGGCGCCGCCACCCAGCAGGCCAGCAAGCGGAAGCAGGTGACGTGGCGCCCAGGCTGGGCGTGCCAGCTGGGCGGTCAAAGGGAGCCGGTCGAGCCTGGTCTCCGGTCATCGCGTCAACGTGGCCAGCGGGCGGGCGGTCAGCAGGGTGACGTCCGCGACCGGATAAGGCAGGCCAGGCCCACTCGTGCGGCTCCCGCGTTTTTTTCTATTCGACCAGGCGCCAACAGGCGGGCGGCGCCGATCGGTCGTGCGGGACCGCCGCGGGGAGATCCTGGCCGTCCGAGTTACCTGTCGCTGTCGCTCGGACAGATCGGCACTGTAGCGGCAGCACTTGGCCCGCATCAGCCGTGACATGCTGCTCCACTATCTATAGTGGAGTGGAGTGAGTCATTCTCGCCTCTCCGTGTGTAGTACGAGACATGCACATCATTAGTCTGCACTTGCGTGACATACATCTTGTAATCATCATCATCGTCATCTCCACAGAGAGAGAAGGAAAAGGATATTTCAATGATGGAGGGATATACGAGTTGAAGGGATTTGGAAGTGAATTATATATAGGTAGAGCCCTAATAGAAGGCCCATATCTATAGAGGTCGAATGGAAGGCCGAGGCGTTGAGTTGTGGCCCAGCTCCTCCATTTTGGGCGAACGAGGTGAGTTGCGGCGGCCTGTTCTATTCCATCTACTAGAACATTAGGCGCGCGCGCGATGCGTGCCCTATCATTTAAACAAAATCAAATATAAGTAAACTGAATGTAATAAAATGTGCAATACCACATAACAGGAGCAACAAAAAAGCAGAGACATTCACTGGCAAAAACATAGCATATTAAGGTATCTATGCCGGAGTACAAAACTTCTGTAATCACATGATTTGAAAACACTAAATTAACCAAGATATGTCAATATGCAAATAACTACAGTTCCAGACCCGAATGACCTAGACAGCATGAAATCCTGAGCCAAGACGATCCAACATGTTACAAACTTTTATGATAGAAGTACTAATTATAACAGTTTCATAGATTTATTCTTGAATAGCAGCAAGAGGTAGCTTCATTGTCCATCCGCAGAGCGAATCTTCACGGAGAGCCTTGACCTTCCGTTGTGATTTTTTACCCTGCTTTAATATTTGTCATGTATTAATCAAAGAGCAAGTTACTGATGCATTTGATATGTTATTTAAACCAACAAATTTGTTTCATGCATTAAAGAGTAAATTAACGATGTATTTGAAAGCTTACTTAAACCAATGAATTTATTTCAATGGTTCCTTTTTTTTCACGAACATCCCTGATCACGGGTTCTTAATTTTAAAGAGTAGCAGTATTCTTATAATATTAATCAAATAATACACTTATATTTTTGTATCCAACGACCTTCAGTTTTGCTTGTTAAAACCTGCTAATCAAGAAAGGTTGATCCAGTAAGGCTGACTAAAGACACCATGTATATAAAATGAAGCAAAACTAAAAACACAGATCAACCAAGCAGTTGCCCATTGCTGCTTCCTTGTCATGATCTTGCGGGATTTCGAATGATTGAAATTGAACGGAAGCAGAAAGAAGTACTTTCAAGTAGCCATAGCATGAAGGAACAAAAAACTGTAAGACAAACCTGATTGAGTGTTAAAGCAGGCATGAATAGTCCATCAAAAAGTAGGAGCCTCCAGGTTGCCAGAAAAAGGAGCAGAAAGCATTTGTCTAAGCAAAATGGCATCTGTTAGAAACAATGAAGAAACTGCTCTGAGTAAGCGCGTTACGGGCGCTCTACCGGCGTTTTCACCATCTATATAGTTAGGTGTGGCTATTGTTTGAAAAATGTACTTACTGAAAATAAAATGATCATTCTATTTTGCAGACAGAAAACTAAACCTCTCCAATAGCCAAAACAAATTGGCATTCTATACTGAAATTTGTTGAACTGGGCATCATCAACATTCTACTCGTGAAAAAGAAACGTACACCACCAGTAATAACAAAAAGAAAGAAACTTGATGATACCATCTAAAAGAATTAAAGAACAAAAAGAGAAGGATACAGAATCTTCTAACGTGAACCTACTTCATTAACAAACGCACAAAACCAAATGCTGCTATCATCTTATGATAATATTTTCCAAAGAATAGAGTTCAAGCATTGGAGCACCACTGACAAGGCCTGCACTAACAGTGTTGAATTGCTCATCACCTGGAAGAAGCATGATACATTTTGGCTCTATACTACTTCTGCAGTTGCTCTGAATCAAGCAAATGCAGAAGTACAAAGAAGAAAATATTGCATTTGGGTTGTGCCATGACGTTTCATTTCAGAACTCAGAGAACAATTACAGTTAGAGAATATCAATATTCAGGAAAAAAGAAACCTCTACCATCTGAAAGAACTTTTGGACTGTGATAAGAACTAAGCAAATGAGTCATCCCAGCTTAATTTCCTCAGATTTTGGTTGCAGTTTGCAACTCTGCTTTGCCACAATATTTGAGAACATTGACACGTAACTTTCCTTGTAAAAACTCAGCTTTAGTCAACCTTTACAACCCGAATTCAAGAACCACATGCATTGACTCCAATACACTGGTCAGCCGTTAACTCATTTAACTCATTAATACACTGAATTAGGGAAATGGTAAATCATGGTCGACCGTTTTACTGATTTTTAACTAAATCAGTTGTTAGATACAAACTAATCACCTATTCTGAGTTCTGAGGCTTCCAAGCATAACTGGACAGATTGAACTCTTCTACAATTATTACTCCCTCTTAAGAACACTGGTCAGCCATACAATTATTAACTAAAGCAATAGTATGGAAGATGACCTGAAAATGGAGGCAAATTAAGGAACAATATGGCTAGTACTTGCCATCGAAACTGAGCTAAAGTAAACTACGGAGCATATAAGAAACCTGGAGTGAAGGGAAATGACAAAAGATCACACCTTGTGGATGTGGATTTTCAGGCTTGCACCTCATCTGCCGGTCGGCATGTCTCCTTTGATGCTATTCTGCCTCGAATGCTTGAGATGCAAGCAGAATAGCTTGAGCATCCGACCACCCAGGCCAAAGGTAGGCACCAGGTGGAAGGCACAAGCAGTAGGGACGTCCTGCAAGGATGGGGCGCTGCAGCAGATGAACGTTGCATCCCCATGTAGCCGAGGTGCCGCGTGCCGGGTTCAGCGATGAGGAAGAGGCTGGCGCTTGTGTCAGGAAGAAAGTGGGCCTGAACCACCATCAAACGTGGACCAGGAGCCGAGGATGCGGCCGCACGCCGTGGATCTTGGCCGCACGCCGTGGATCTTGGAGCCGGATACCAGCTCCCTTCAACCCTGCGACGCGCCTGGAGCTTCCCGCGCCGGACGTCGCGGTTCCCGCACGCCCGCCGCCGCTCCCCCGTGCCGGCTGTCGCGGCTCCCGCAAGCCACGCACGGGTCGCCGCCTCGCTCCTCCCCGCCGCTGCAAACGGTCAACCCCTGGCACGACAGTGCCGGAGCAGCAGTGCGGAGAGCGGGGCTGCATCTCCGACCGCCCCACACATGTCACTTCCGCCCCGCTGCTCCCGTCGCCGGTGCCCCACTGCTCCCATCGTCCCGTGCGCGGGTCACCCACCAGGGGCAGCAAGGAGAGAGAGGAACCGATGGAGAGCAGAGAGGGGCAGCAGGGAGAGGAGAGGGACTGGGGGAGCTCTCCCGCGCACCAGGGGTAGAAGGGAGAGATAGGAATTGAGGGAGAGGAGAGAGGGGCAGCAGAGAGATGGCGGCGGCGGGGAGCGGGAGCTCGAACCTACTCGAGGAGCTCGGCTGGCACGCTCTCCCGCGCCCGCGCCGCCGCCTCACCGTCGGGCTCGGCGAGTCACGCCTCCTCCGCGTACAAGGTGATGGGGAGACGGCCTGCGGCCCAGCGGGGCCGGCCTGGGCACACGGCGGCCGCCACTCTGCTCCATGCGCTGGAGCAGCCGCGCCGTGGCCGACCGGCACACGCCCCTCCCTCCGAGCCGCGCCCCGCGTCGGATCTGGATCCCGTGGGAGCGAGCGGCGGCGGCGACGACGGAGAGCGGGAGTAGCGGCGGCGGGGAGGGGCGACGGAGGCAGGCGGAGAGGGAGAATGGGAGGGGAGGCGTCGGCGGGGAGAGAGAGAGCAGAGAGGGAGAGGGAGGGAGGCGGCGGGGAGCAGGAGAGGGAGGGAGAGGGGGTTATGGTTCGGGGGCTGCGGGAGGGGGTAAATGAAAAAGTGTCTCAGTGTTTTCTTTGCAAATATGATAGGATTATCGAATTTGTCCTTCTTTGTGTTGAAATAAACATTAGTCTGAGGTCCTTTGTAAAAAGTATATGAACGTGGATACTATATGGTCCGGATGATCTGGGTTTTGTTGTGATTTCTAGAAAACCGGAGGTCTTTTTTGAAAAATAGCCAAAGCCCAGACTGAACGACACGCTTCCCTTTTCACCCGTGAAGCACGGGGAGGAGAGCAAAGGGGTGTGGGTTTTAATCAAGCTGATGCGATCGGCTGCGCATTTTTACCACGTGCTGATGAGTACGAGAACTCCGGGACAAACCAAGCTGGTGAGTACGTTACGTTACCACCATATGAATGACTGGACATGCGCACACGCGCATGAATGACTGGACTGGACAGACGAGTAGTGGCACTGCACCATCATATGTACCACCCGCGAACAATTTCTGCAAAAAAAAAGTTACAGGTATAAAGTGATGATGCATCATGCAATGGCCCCAGCACACGTGTACTATATATATATATATATATATATATATATATATATATATATATATATATATATATATATATATGCGATCGACTACTAGTCTCGTTGTCGATCACGCGCAGGCGCAGCGCACGTATACATGTCGACGGCGACACATGACACAAACACATCAGGTCGGTGGTCGAGGTGTAGGCACGCATGGAAGAGAAAAGGACTACTGGCGCTGGGCGCGTAGGCACGCACGGGAGTTGCAGCAAGTGCTGCATGCGAGCACGCAGGGAATCTATCCAATCTGTGATCAGTGTAGTATCTCGTACACTGCACAGAGATCGACAGCGGCCGCGCGAATCTGTCGTGGATGAGCTGCTGAACAAATGAGAGTCCAGTCCAGCGGCGGCCATCCAAGCGCGTGCTGCGAATCCCATTGGCGCTTCATGCTATCATGCACGTAGTACGAATGAACTGAACTGAGCTGAGCTTTGCAGGCCCGCCGGGGAGACCATGACCAGGCCGGCCTCAGCCCTAGATCAGCGAGCTGCTGTACTGTGGGCTACGACAACCAAGCATGCTCTGCAGCAAAGCTAAGCTACCAAATAATTGAGCGTGCTGTGTTTCTTTCTCAGGTGCAAAAAGGCGACCAATCTATCTACCCGCAGGCATGCAGTGATCCTGCTTGCTGCACGAGATCGACCGATCGATCCAGCGAGAGAGAGAGAGAGAGAGAGGCCGATCGATCCGACCACCGTACCGTCCCCCAACGTACAAGTGGCCGGATCGGATGCCTGCCCTGATAAAGCTACACAAAAGATGGAATGCATAACCTGCGGCAGCTAGCGTGCGCGCCTCTGCAATGCATGCATGCTCCAGTAGTCAGTCATCAGCCTCTCATGCATGCTCTCATGCATTCTGCATGCACGGGCAGATGGGCTGCAGCACCAGCAAACTAGCAAACACTACTGAAAAAAAATGATTAACCGCGATCTTTTTTAAACACTACAGAAATTCCAACAGTCTCAGTTAATACCAGACATTAATCAAGATGATCATTTTATATTAACCGAGGCGGTTACGAAAACCGTCTAGCAAAATATATTAACCGACACACACACATACACACACACACACAAGACTTTAGGGTTTCTCACACTCATTCCTCTCCTTCCTCTCCCTCTCCCTCAGCCGCAGACAGAGACACAAGGAAGCAGCCCCATCTCCGCGCCAACCCCCCATGGCGGTTGTCACCACCTCCATCTCCGCCGCAGCCCCATCCGAACCCTAGCACGGTGGACGCGGGGCGGGGCCCGCGCTAGCAACGGAGGCTCGGCATGGCGCCTGTGCTCCTGGTGCTTGCTCCTTCGCCGGCATGTCGAACAGCCCCGACCTCCGTCCGCTCCTGCCCTCCGCTGCGGCGGCAGCGTCCCCGGCGGCGGGGCGGAAGCTGTCGCCCAAGTCCCCATCGGCGCCGTCCTTCCACGGCTCGCCGACCTCGTCCAGACTCGCCGGCCTTGGGGGGCTCATCGACCTGCACGTCTCCCCATCAACCTCGGCGGGCTCTTGCCGAGACGCGTCTCCCCCATCGACCCCGAGGCGCGGTCCTGACCCCGGCGGCGGCACGGCGAGGGAGGCCGGATGCGGCGGCGGCACGCAGCGGCGGGCAGCGGGACACGACAATTGGCTTGGCGGGCCCATGGATGGGCTCGTCGGGCTTCTCGACGGTTTTTTTTTTCTTTTTTTCATTAATCGAGGCGGGCGGCAAACCGCCTCGGAAGGTAGGTCGTTTACTGTGACCTTTGATCCGAGGCGGTTGTAAAGAACGCCTCAGTTAATCGTTTTTGCCCGCCTCGGTTAATCATTATTGTAGTAGTGAAACACTAACTTGCATGCACTCATGCCATCGCCCCGCAGGAAGCTCAAGCTGGTCCGATACTACGTACGATCCGAGACGGATAGATCGAAGTGGCCGGCAGAGCCGGCATTGTTTACTTTGGTTTCATTTCATCACCTGGCTGCTTTGTTCTTGAATTAGTTC
Source organism: Panicum miliaceum (assembly GCA_032594955.1). NCBI lineage: Eukaryota > Viridiplantae > Streptophyta > Magnoliopsida > Poales > Poaceae > Panicum > Panicum miliaceum. The sequence continues at coordinate 6,723,512 of CM064058.1, read as the reverse complement.
GTTGTGCGGTTTATTGCAAAAAAAAACTTTAACCGGCATCTCTCATGTCTCTTTTCAAACTATATATAAGCAGCTAGGCACGCAAAATAAAGGAGTATAGCGGGCAGTGCACATGTGCGGGTATTGCCTCCATGAAAGTTGAGAAAGAAACCGGACTATTACTCTTACAAATAAAGTAGAAATATATTAGTACAACACTTTATATAAATCAAGCATGGTTAATTACATGCATGGGATATATAAAATAGCTCAGGAGGGATAGAAGGGAGCGGGAAATAGGATGTTGCGGGAACCCCGTGAACACGGCGATGGTGAGACTGATTCCGTGGATAGAAAGGATGAAGGAGGCAAGAGGTGCGGGGAGGAGCCAGGCGTGGAGGCAGGGCCTTACAAGGTCAAGAAGAGGCCTTACAAGGTCAAGAACGTAAGTTCTGGCACGGGAAACTAGAAGAAATGGATGTATGAGTCAACCGAGGCTGCGGAGGAGAGGTTTCGCGGAATGGAAAGCTCAATCGGGATAGCACCGGTTCATAGGCTATGCGGGAGCGGCTGCGCTAGCTTGTCCTTGCAATCGGAGTCGGCGTGAAGATTCGGTGGCGGTTCCGTCGGTCTGGACAAAGTCAAACACCGTAGTTGTGTACCGATCATGGGATGAAACCACCCTGAAAATTTGTTCCCTCTTGCTATCCTGGAAAGATGTGGAGAACAATAGACATATCACTGCAAGAATAGTATATATATTTTTTCTCTTTCCATTCTCAAAGGAAGGATAGTAATACCCTTACATGAATGCTATTCGCAGTTTCAGATCTAGGGTTTTCATCATCCAAGGGGTCGTTCACCATGATGTTGGGCAGCTTGGGATCAGAGATCTGCAGGAAAGCAATGAAATTAATGATCACAAGTATACTAGTTTCCAGAAGATGAGATACACCGGAAGCAAGGATCAAAGAGTGATTAAGTAGCTAAGGGAGATCTAGAGACAAACTGGGTCCGGAGATTATTGAGGTCCTATGTATAACACATCTCAAAGGTCCACTAAAGGCTTGTCGATCTTGTTAGGAGAAACACGGAGAGTGAATATGACGAGAAGGAGAGCAGCAAAAACTATTGGCTACTGTGCAGGAAAAAAGAAGCTGAAGCTGCAGGAAAATCAAATAACTGAAAGCAAGGAGTAACATACATGCATAAGAAATGAAGATCACCTGCTCTTGATCGAGCTGAGGCTATAAAGTTATTCAGAACCCAGCAGAGAGATCTCGGTAATAACCTAGCTGCTAGCAGTACTGGCACATGAGAGATGGCCAGGATCCGCACATCCCTCACCCTCACAACTATAGTTTGCTGCTCGATCCTCACTCACCTGGATGCACAATTATTTATACTCCAACAGGGAGTAGTGGCAAATCTGATGGGCTGATATGGAGGCCCTCCTTGAACTGGGAGCAGCGGACAAGTGGCTCCCAAGTCCCAAGCCTTTTAGCCTGGCTCTCAGACAAGGAGGGGAATCTCTGTCCTTTTCTCACCCTCTTCTTTTGTCTTGATCTCCAGCTAACACAGTTCACTTGTGCACTTTTTTCCTTTAATTGTAAATCACCAAACTCAGGCATATGATTACATAGAGATTTTCTGATCGATCTCAAGCTAACACGGTTCACTTATGCATTTATCTTTAATTGTAAAATCACTATCTGTAGATATATGGTTATAGAAATCTGCTTGTGGTGAAGAGTAAAAAAAAGACATCTAGTCTTGTGAAGATGATCAGGAAAAGCGACCAAGTTGCATATATATCATGGAAGCACACATACATTCCTCCCAAAATGTGCTTTGCACCAATAACTTATTAATTATGAAGATCACTCACTGACCTCTAAACAATGATATCTGCATTACATTTCCCTCTTCATCTGCGTCGTTGTCGGAGTTAACCAGTGCTCGTCGTCACCTCACGAACTCCGATGTGCATGAGAGAGCTGAAACCTGGAGACTGGAGTACTAGTATAGTACTGTATTGCTCGAACTCGCAGTGCTCCAAACTCCCAAGCCAACTGATGGCGTGCACGTGGAGGAGCCCGCAATTTGAAGCGCGCTATAATAGTAGAGAAGAAGAAGAAGAAGCTAGCGTCGTCGTCTTCGTGCTGAGTCCCCATGCATGCTGGAGGAGGTAGAGATGGTTAATGGTATGACCCGGCCGTCTCTCTCTTCTCATTGAGAATGGGGGAGCATGTGGTCTTCAGACACCCTGGATTCAGGAGAGGGATCAGACATGTCTCAGCCATGCCTGTCATCAAATAATTTAACAACAGTTTACATATACATGGCTAGCTGCTGCAGAAGAGACCAGTTTCTTGACTTCTTGTCTAACTTGCTCAATTTTCAGTATTGCACTGACTGCTTGGGTCTTCTGATGGAGAGGATGGGAAGCTGGTTTCTGAAAACAGACACCAATAATAAACATATATAAGGCTCGAGATGAATCAGAGACATACTTCTTGGTATTAATTCCAAGCAGAGGGCATATATATGATTACCAAATCAAAGCAGCAAAAATTCAGACAGGTGTATGCGTGGTATATCTGCTCTCTCAGTTGCCTCGATCAGTCCCTCCCTGAAGGCAGCTGTCTGCTACTCTGCTGCAGCACAACACCATGCTTATGCAGGTATAGCTAGCAGATTAGCTACACAGCTCATGCGGTTTTTTCTTCCTGATGCATGTCTTGCATCTGGGCACAGTAACACTGATCACTGATATGGTGTGCTGTGTGCCATGTGATCGATCCATGGTGGTGAAATTCAAAACCCCATTGATGCAGATGGTGACATTTGATAGCCATTGGGACCGTTAGTTGATGGCTGCTAGGGTCGCTTGTCTGTTCCTTTCGTTTTGAGGCCCAAACGCGATCAATCTGCTTCTCTTTATTATTGGGCTAGTTTACAACTGTTTTGGGCCCCCTTTTCAGACAATCAGTCGACTTACATCATCTCAGGATAATTGCTCTATTCATTAGACCGATGATACTTGCAGGTTTGTAGCACAAACAAGGATACTGTACCTGCTCTTTTATCTTATCAGTGAATTTTGGTGGGAGGATAAATGCAAAAACCCCGGATAGACTGAAATTGTTCCCGCACTAGTCAAATTGGTATCAATAGATTGGTATTTTAATCTGGAAAAAAAGTCACGCTTGACCAACGATTAGTCAAGTTGTATGAATATAAGTACATCGTAGTTCCAAGGTGATTCCAATATAATGCTGATGGTGGGTGAGAACCGCGAGCAGAGATTCGTAGAAATCCCCGTTTAGAGATTCGGCCAGGGGTGTAACACGCAATGAGATTCCAACCGTGTGACAAGGGATTTAGATAGGTTTGGAACGCTCGAGAGCGTAACACCCTACGTCTTGTGTGTGGTGTTCCTGTTCTTTGCTCGAGTAAGCTCAAGGTGGTTGTGTTGTGGGACTTCCGTTCCCCCTTTACATGCTGCCCCTATCATCTATTTATATCCCCTCTCCTGGATCCAGAGAGCGATTTTTACTGTAAGTGGTGCTGCCCGCCCGACGCAATCCTATCCGGTGGGATCCGGCTGGTCGGTTCCAGAATCTCCTCATGCGATGCCCCTCGGATGCCTCGGGATCCGCAGGGGGCTTCCGGGATGCCCTGTGGGCCCAGAGGGTACCTGCGGCTCACCCCGAGGTGTCCCGGAGTCCTCCCCGGGATCTCGAAGACCCCAGAGGCTCTTACCACTTTTACCCCCATGTGACGTGCGGCGCACTTGGTGGGCCCTGCCTGCGCCGTCCACATCCAGGTTAATGGGACGTGCCCGGGCGGGGCAGGGCTCCCCCGCCCCGGTCATCGCGCCGTCTGACCACACGCCTCCTCCGTAATCATGGTGTTTTTACGGGAAGAATGCGCGACCGTGGGCCCCGCCGCGTCTCGGCTAAGGAATCCCCCTGACGAAGAGGGCCCTCGGGACCCTTTCCCCAGCCCGGCGCCTTCTAGAGGACGTCGTGCTGGATCAGGCTTTGACGCCCGTGGTGGGCCTGACGGCCCGTTAATCCTTAGTTTGTCGAGCGGAGAGGGGATCCCGTTTCCGTGATGCTGACAAATGATTATTTTATTACTTTTGGTGATCTTTCTTTTTCCCTATCAAAATACGCATTACAGTTAAAGACCTTGGAGAGGAGTCTGGCAATGCCATGTTTTGAAAAGATGCCAACTAATTGGGATTTTTTCTAGCCAAATTTGGCAATTTTTTTCCTAAAATTTTGTTCGTGCGGCTGAACAAACTTTTGAAAGTTCGACAGCAACAATAGGCTTGTTTGGATTCTATGGGCTAAAATTTAGCCCTGTTCCATCAAATATTTTTAGGTGCTTGTAAAATAGTCAGCCGACCCTCGTCTATTTACCGCCACCTCAGCAGGTTAGTCCTCCGTGGACATCATTAATTGAAGAGAGAAGAGAGAGCCGGCGTCTCGTTCGTCGACGGCACCGGCACAAGCTCCGAAGTGAGTCGCCCCCTCTCGCAGTGCGTTGTGCGGTGCGCTGCGAGTCGTCACCAGCAACACGGATCCCATGCGCATGAGCGGGATTTTGGTGCGGGATGGCAGCGAAATCCTGCCGAACGCTCCTCTATCTCCCAGAGCCAAATCTCCAGCGCGAACACCATGCGGCAAGAGGAGAAGCGGGCGGCGCGTGAGCGAAGGGCCACCGCGGCACATGCGTGGAAGGCCTCGGCGTCGGCGGGGAGCGAAACTGCAAATCAGTGGCGCAGCAGCGAAAAGGGCACAGGGGGCATGGCAGCTGCGCTGGAGCAGAATGGTGCAGGCCGCGCGACAGCCGCCTCCGGTGCCGCTTCTTCACCGGCGTCCATTCACCGACGGGACCGAGCATAGCTTCTTCATCGGCAGATGTATGATTGTAGTTCAATTACAATGCATGGTTGAGTCTAGATCAATTTCGTAGTGATTGCAAATGTAATCGATTACTATTAATAATGTTTGGTATAACCAAATATACAAGCTGATAACTTGGTAAAAGGTCGGCATGCTACAAGCAGAGCATCTATTTACAGAAGCAATGTATTACTATTGTTCCATCTAATCGTCTATTCGCTATGGGCAAAAGGGAAATTAGAGCTACATGCCTAATCAAATTAGTTTATTATGTATTTCGCCGAACCTATTCATACAAATATATATTACATATATGTTTCTCCAAGAGAACCATGTGAATTATTTGAATATATTGTCCACTCTCCCATGTAAGCACAAAAATAACTAAACAGATCGAGTTATGTACTAAATCACCATAATTTATGTGTCGAAGGTTGAATTAAATGTCTTGTAGATAGCTAAACAAACAACCTATTGTACAAGCCGTGCCGTCTATTTAGTTGTCTATGTTTATCAAATAAGCAACATATATCTAAACTGTTATACTTGCCCTAAGTCCAGAACCTCGGACTATTTCGCGAGATAAATTTATTAAGTCTAATTAATTTATGATTAGTACATATTTACTCTCATGGGCTAATTATGAAAAAAATTAGACTTAATAGATTCGTCTCACGAAATAGTTCAGATTTATGGAATGAGTTTTATTATTAATCTATATTTAACATTTTTTATAAGCATCAAAATATTCGATGTGACAAGGCTGATGTTATCAAACAGGGCCGATGCTGGATGAAGAACCCAACGGTGATCTGACCGTCCACGTGGCAGATCCAACGGCGGATAGAACCCTGTCAGTGTCACGTGCTCGTCGCCGCTTTGCTCTCTTCCAGTCTTCCGGTCTCGTGCAGTCCCCTCCAGTTCCCCCTCCTTTCCCCCATCTCCGCTGCGCCAATGCGGCCGCTACGAACGCCACGCCGCCGCAACGCGGTCAGGCTGAACGCGGTGCCGCCGCGGTTCAACCCGGGGGACCTCGTGGAGGTGGTCCCCGACGAGCCCGGCCTGCGCGGGGCCCACTACGCAGCCGTCGTCGTGGCTCGCAGCACCAAGCCCCGTGGCTACACCGTCGAGTACGACACCCTCGTCGAGCCCGAGGGCTCCGACCGCCCGCTCCAGGAGGTCGTGTCGGCGTGGATCCTGCGGCCGTGACCGCCGCCGCGCTGGACGCCCGCCCCGGGGCAGGCGCCCGTGGAGGTGGAGCACGCCGCCGTCGACGCGCTCCTCGACGACGCCTGGTGGCTCGGGGTCGACCTCGGTGGCGCGGACGGAGACGGGAAGGTCATGGTGTGCTTCCCGGAGACGCGGGAGGTCATGGAATTCAACGCCGCCGACGTCCGACCCCACCTCGAGTGGACCAACGGCACTTTTAAGAAGCGCTCCGCCTGGGGCATGGTAACAAGGCCTTCCATCTTTCGACGAGCCACTAATCCGCGAAAAATTCCGCCCTTCTCCGTATTTCCAGGTGATTCATTATTAGGGTTAGAAATGGCGAATTGGCGATCCCATATATCGTCGATTGGAGATTTGAGAGAGTGAGAACAATGTCGACATTGGAACCGATAGGGATGAGTGCTATACTGCTATGGCCTGTGTGATACCAGTGGTACCTTGTACCTATCACTGTATTTGATCGATTTCTATCTATATTAGCTTGAGTAATTCAGCAGTTAGAGAAGGGTTCTGGATGTTGCAGGACATGGAAATTGCGAGTTAGTGTGCTTGTCGTCCTGCTGGCCAGAAGATTGCCAGTCATCTGATTTTTTATTAAATTGAGTTACCAACCAAAATAAGCTATTGGATGTGTTGAATGTTTTCGATTGGAGATGGATCATGCTGGGATGAAGTTGTACTAGTCTTTCTGTACTTGTTTTTTCTCTCCTTTTCTACTTTTGAGCCTCATGAAGCCAGAATGCTCAAAACTATTGAAATAAGTTGTGAGCCCTCAATTCTGAATGACGTTACGAACGCTTTCTGTTGGAAATTTAAATCTCTGAAGAAATTTCTATTTCAGCTAGATGTTAGATATGTTATTAGCGATATATATGCTGTTGCGCTTCCTAGCATGGTTTCACTGCCTGGCATTGTTGCTTAGAAGTTGGATCATTTGTGATAATTCAATTTCCTTTCTTGATTGCTAACAGAAATTTATAGGAGTCAACAACTCCATTTTCCCCTTATCATGGTAGATTAGTGCCCCCCCCCCCCCCCCCCTCCCTCTGGGCTGTTCATTGAGTGCTAAACCACTACTCTTTGCCTGCTAGGCGATGACTGAGGCAGTGCCGTACACGGAAGGAATGCAAATCGAAGTTTCCAAGTTGGAAGATAATTCTTTTGTTGCTTGGTTGCCTGCAGTTGTTGCGAAGACTTTCTGGAAGAACAACCTCTTAGTGGAGTACACTGTTTCGAGTAGTGATGGTACTGCATTGCCTGAGGAGATTGTTGATGTGAAGCACGTCAGGCCTTGCCCACCACAAGCATCAGCTATTAGTTTCTGCATCAATGATAAGGTTGAAGCATTCCAAGGTGGTGGCTGGTGGCTAGGGGTGATCATTGATGTTCATCCAGGATCAAAATACACATTTAAGTCAGCACATTTAGGTGTGGAAGTTCAGTTGAGCAAGAAATTACTGAGGCCTCGATATGACTGGGTTTATGGTCCATGGAAACAAGAATCAGAGGTCCGCACAACTCTCCCTAGAATCTATATTTCTTTCAAATATTTGTTAAACTTGAATTTTGTGCCCTTAGTGTCACTGTATGTTTCCTGTATGTTCTGAAACTGCAAGGTAGGTTGCATGCTCATAATGCTGATAATGTGCTACTGTGTTTTATTCCTTATAATTTGGTAATGTACCTAATCAAATTATTTTTTGTGCCTCTTTTTTAGAATGTATCAGTAGCAAAATTTACACAATGCTTGTTCTATTCTTTTACTGTGTTTTAAGTGTCGATCAAAGTTATGGTAGAACTTTCCTCTTAGGTTGGGTAATCTACAAAGTATCTGCTTATCTGCATGTTCTGAAACTACTAGATTAGTTGGAAGCACATAATACTGATGATGCACAGCTGTGTGTTATTGCTTTTTAACTGTTAATGTTTCTTGTTTTATGCTGCTTGGTTGTCCTTTTCAGAATGTCAGCAGCATCGATGAAGAGTTTGGTGGAGCTTGGTTTGAGGTTGCACGCGGCAAGGATACTGCTGCTCGTAGGGGAAAAAAACAACCAAAGAATCCCTCTTTTTCTTGGAAGAGCACTACTCCAAAATCCGGCCCTTCTCCCAGAGCTGCTTCAATAAAGAAGAGGAAAACTCGAGCTGACGGACCACTGGACCTTGTGCCAAGCCAGACGAAGAAACACAAGTCTCCCAAACTCAGGCCATCTGAAGAAAACAAACTCCGCGAGTCGTCTTCCAAGGAGATATATCCAGACCTCCATGAAAAGTGCCCGCTCAGAGATGCACCTCGTCCAGATGACCAGGTACCACTGATGATAGTGTTCAGCCATTTATTTAAGAATTTTGCTCGTGTTACATCATTGAAACCTGTTCGAGGGAATTCTGACCAGGCGGAACCTGCTCCACAACCTGAGCCCACTCCTGCACCTGCTCAAAGGAGGAAAACCATTCTGAAGCTGTCTCTTCCTATGATTCAGTGAGTTATGTGGACTGTGTGTTTTGCAGAGTTCTCTTTTTGGAGAATTTCGCTCATGATGCTGTTTTGCTCTCAGGCCCGCAGCTGTTCCAGATGCCACCGTCTCACCCCATACTCGGGAATCCGATGCTCAGAAGAATGAGGCTGTGCCGAATACTGTTCCTGAGGTAGGGACGTGCACCAAGTCCCCAGCCAAATCCCTGCCCACTCCCTTGGATGTCATAATCAAAGAGCTGAAAGATTGCCGAAAGCAATGGCTTCAAGCCCAGTCTCAACTAGATCATTCAGCGACTAAGGCCAAGGAAATGGAGGGACAGGTGGCCAAACTCCGAGCAGCCCATGAAGGTTGGTGCTTGAATTCTTCTGACCATGAGTTCCAGGCTTCCAGCGTCTGGTTCATTCTCTAACACCCTTGTTTTGGCTTATAGCTGATGCACAGCACCTTCGGGAGGTGATGGACAAGCAGGCAAGCCTTGAACAAAGACTCGAGCTGAAGGACAAGGAGATTGAAGACCTGAAAAAGAAGCTCGTTGATTTGGATGAGCTGAAGTCCTGCGTTGAAGCTGAGCTGCCCCGGGGCGCTGTGATGGCTGCTTGCCATGCTCTTGGAGTGCTGAAAAATCATGTTCCTGATCTAGATATCGGGATCTTAAGCAAGGGGTATGCGTGCACGCCTGCGGAGGCCCAAGCTCTGGCCGATCAAGTTCGTCCATAGTCGAATCCTTCGTCCAGCGTCTTGGGCTGTCGGTGACCGACGCTTTTGTCGGTAAGACATACTACCGCCGAAGGAAGCCAGCAGGAGAAAAGAAGGGTCCGGCGGCTGTCAATTAGATGAGTTGGCAATTTCCTTAATTCTAGGCAACCTGTTAGTTTGGAAAGTTGAGTTTGTTAGTGCCTAAATTATAAAGGCAGTGTAATCAGTCTTTGGAAAACCATCGAAGGAATAGAATCTCTCCCAAGGGGGCGAGGTCTCTTCGACCGTGGCGAGGAAAGGTTCCTCTGCCGCTGGCGATCTGACCTCGGCTTCCAGAGTTCCTCGCTACCCTCTTCGTTCCAATCCACTCTCATCCTCTGTTTTAGTCTCTCCACTACATACACCATCAAGGTCAAGGCTTAAGGTCAAGGCTTAGCGGTATCAAGTGCATCTGAAGATGCAGTATGAGTTTGCACCTGTAATGATACAATGATTAAGTTAGTGATGTGCATCTGCAAAATGCAGAACTGGCCTTGCCGTTTTGCCCCCTCAATTGCTGCGTGTGAGAGTTTGTTAAGCAGGTCTGGTCTGTACCTGGTTGATTGCTAAAGAGTTTGCTTACGGAGTTCGGTTGGCATTCCACATGTTTTGTGCAATGAATCGAAAAATGGCGTGGAACGCAAACCTGCTGGTTTTGCGTCTATGCGAAAAGTCTCTGTTCCGCATCAAATCTGCTCATGTTTGGATCGAAAATTGTCAAAAAGATGATTATGCGATGAAATTGTTTCCAAATTCTGTTGGATTTTTCTGTGAAGACTAATTCTGTGGGAATTGAACTGTTTCCTGTAATGTACTCATTCATTTTGTAGAATGTACTTTTATTTTGGAAAAGTCAAGCTTAACCAACGATTAGTCAAAGTGCATCGATAGATTTGTATTCCTAGGTAATTCCAATATGATGTTCGCTCCTGTTTTCAGAAATCACATTTGCAATTTTTTACAAATTTTTGAAAGTTCGACAGTGACGATCGCTGAATGAGGAATCCTGCAGCGCTCTGGCCGTCCACGTGCAGATCCAACGGTGGGTAGATTCTCCCCGGGCCGTAGGAACCCTTTCTTGTGCAGTCCACTCCAGCTCCCTCACCTCCACCAGTCCACCTCCCCTCCGCCGAGCTCCCACCACCGCTGCCCCAATGCGGCCGCCGCGAACACCCCGCCGCCGCGACGCGGCGTCGCTGCAGCCTGCCGAGGCGTTTAACCCCGGCGACCTCGTGGAGGTGCTCCCTGACGAGCCCGGCCTGCGCGGTGCCCACTTCGCGGCAGTCGTCGTGGGGCCCAGCGCCAAGCCCCGGGGCTACACCATCGAGTACGACGCCCTCCTCGAGTCCGAGGGCTCAGACCGCAAGCTCCGGGAGGCTGTGCCGGCGCGAATCCTCCGCCCGCGCCCGCCGCCCCTCCGGGCGCCGGCCTCGGAGGCGCCCGAGGTGCACGCCGCCGTCGACGCGCTCCTCGACGACGCCTGGTGGCTCGGGGTCGCCCTCGGCGGCGCGGACGGGGCCGGGAAGCTGAAGGTGTGCTTCCCGGAGACCAGGGAGGTCATGGAGGTCGAAGCCGCCGATGTCCGCCCCCACCTCGAGTGGGCCGACGGCGAGTGGTGCTCCCCCGATAGCATGGTATTAAGAGTTTCCATCTTCTGATGAGCTCCAGTCCGTGAAAAATCATGTCCTTTTCAGTCATTCTATGTGGTTCCATTGTTAGGATTAGAAATGGCGATCCTTGGATTAGTTTGAAAACATTGGACATTGGAACAGATAGAGATGCATGGCTTGGGCAATTCAGGAGTTAGAGAAGGGTTCAGGATGTTGCAGGATATGGATCTCGCGAGCTATTGTGCTTGTGATCCACTAAGAAGTTGAGTTACCAAAGCAAGCTACCTGTATGCGCTGAATATGTTCAATTAGAGATGATGGTGCTGGAATGAAGTGATACTAGTCGATCTCAACCAGGAAAGCATTTGAGCCCCTGATTCATCGGGGGTTTTAGTCATCTGTAGTTGTTTTTTCTTTTCTAGTTTATTAGCCTCGTCAAGTTGGAATGCTTAAAACTATTGAAGAAGTAGTGAGCCCTCAATTTCCTAATGATGTTACAAATCCTTTCTGTTGAAAGCAGAAATCTTTGAAGGATTTTCTATTTCAGCTAGATAGTAGATATGCTAGAGATGGATGCTGTTGGATCTCCAGTAGTGTTTTACTGCTTAGCATTGTTGGCTAGAAGTTAGGTCATTTACATTAATTCAATTTTCTTCTTTGATTGCTAACATAAATATGTGGGCTTCAACATCTGTATTTTTTCCCTCAATTGTGTCGGTCATGTTAGATTAGCTCTTGTTATTAGTTTTTATTTTTTTTTCTGTAACCCGTATAATGTTTCTTCCCCCTCTGGTCTTTTCATTGCGTGTTAAACCACTGCTTTTTGTTGCCTGCCAGGAGATACCCAGGACAATGCCATACACTAAAGGAATGCAAATAGAAGTTTCCAAAGTGGAAGATGATTCTGTTGTTGCTTGGTTACCTGCAGTTGTGGCAAAGAATATCTGGAAGAACAACCTCTTAGTGGAATACACTGTTTCGAAGAGTGGTGGTATTGCCTTGTCTGAGGAGATTGTTGATGTGAAGCATGTCAGGCCTTGCCCACCACAAGCATCAGCTATTAATTTCTGCATCAATGATGAGGTTGAAGCATTCCAAGGCGGTGGCTGGTGGCTAGGGGTGATTACTGAGGTTCATCCAGAATTAAAATACACAATTAAGCCGGCACATTTAGGGGTGGAAGTTCAGTTGAGCCAGAAATTACTGAGGCTTCGATATGACTGGGTTGATGGTCAATGGAAACAAGAATCACAGGTCCGCACAAATCTCCCAAGGATCTATAAATCTTTCAAATATTTGTTGAACTTGAATTTGGTGCACCTATTGTTCACACTTCCCGGGTTGCTCTGTTCTTATTTTAACTAATTACAAATGTGACTTCTGAAACGAGTGAAATTTACATGTTTTGTTAGCATGTGAGATTTTAACTATTGGCTGCAATTTGTTTAGATGTTTTTAAGCTATGATTGATGGTGCATGTGAACTATGCACCATTTCTGATGCAGATGCTGTTCTTTGGACATATTAAATTGGAAGTAGATGTTACAACCTTGAAGCTTCTGTTTGATTTGTAGTCAGTTGGCCAGTTCCACAGTTTCCTTCAGATGTGACATTGTTAAGATCTAAATTATGCTCCATGAAGTTTTGTATGGTTAAGTATTGCTTATATGGAAGTCTTTAGTTCTTGCATATTTCACAGCCACAATATCCGCTTCAGTGACACAAAGATACAATACACTTTACATTTGCCTTTGTTTGTTCTCTGGAAGTTTCAGCTTCTCTTGACAATGCTAATGAAGTACAATGATTTCTGCAATTAGAATATCAAATGATAGAATCTTAGCGTGCATCTGTTGTTTAGATTGCTTAGGTATTGATTTTGCAAGCTAATGTTGCTTGCATTCTGTTTCCTTTGTATGGCTTGGTTCTCTTGGAACTCAAAGAATAACGTACAGCTGACAAGTCTGCAGATTTAGCATTCTAGAAATTCACTTTTGCTTAAAATCAGACCCTGAATTGTTATTTATTGTGGGTTATTTTTCTTTCACTCTTTAGTAAGTACCTAAGTATACATATTAAAATGGGGAAGAATACTCACCAGTCCCAAAAGTTCTTAGCTAAGATAGTCTAAACTCTGTTACAGCTTCAATATAGATGGGCACTTTGGTTGAATTTGTATCCTAATATTGCGAATATGTTGTATAGTGTAATCTATTAACATATACTCCTAATTCATGCCTTCTTGGAATCTGATGTCATGCCACTGTATGATCCACGAGGAAGTTGATTGCAGCAGTTTTGTTTCATTCCAAAGCATTATCTAGTTCTTGTCCTTTCACTTTTATGAAAAAGATATGATATTAAGAACATCTAGTCTCTTTAGTTCTCTGCTTTTATTTCTTTACATGTGATCAGTTGAGCACCGTGAAGTTTTCCCCTTGGATGTCTATAGTATATCATGTGACTCCTTATGTCATGATTATCAGGCACTTTCTGTGAGCTAAGAACAAAGCCTCTGCATCTTTTTATTTGGATGTGAAGTTTGCTTTACACCAATAGTCTTCCTTTACTCAAGCTTTTGGGTTCAGAGTTGGCATCTTCTGCATTGTCTCGAGTGTTACTCGTTTGAATGGGACCACATTGTATGCTGTTTATCTGTGGCTGATTGCTACCACCAATTAAGACAGTTGTTCCTTGAGGTTGTATGTGCCTTTCATAAGCAGCCTACAAACTCTCAACTATGTTACCCTGGCACACCATTTCCCTACTGTGGGAAAGATTGTCATGAACACTCTGATGTGTGGAAGAATAGCACATAGCAGTAATTGTTTATCCATGATGTGCTTTTTTTGTTATGCCTTATAATTGCTAACATACCTAACCAAATTATTTATTTATGCCTTTTTTAGAATGTATTGAAAGCAAAATTTACTAGATGCTTGTTCTCTTCTTTTATCCTGTTCTAAGTGTGGATTAAAGTTATGGTAGGATGTTCCTCTTAGGTTGGGTGTAATCTAGAGATTAGTTACAGGATCATAATCGTGATGATGCACAGTTTAATTCCTTTTTAACTGCTAATAATGTGCCTAACTACCAATTTGCTCTTTTATACCTTTGATTGTCTCTTCTAGAATGCACTCAAACCAAAATTTACACATGGAGTCAAGGTTGAAGTCTGCAGCGATGATGAAGGTTTTCGTGGAGCTTGGTTTGAGGCAACTGTTCTTAAATCCGCTGGCAGCAAGTTTCTGGTGGAATATGCTACACTGAAGGCCGATGACGAGACCAAACCTTTGACAGAAGCTGTAGAAGCGCGGCACATTAGACCTTTCCCTCCACGTATCCCTGTTGTCGACGGATTCAAGTTACTTGACGAGGTTGATGCCTTCTGCAACGATGGATGGTGGGTTGGTGTGGTATCCAAGGTTATCAGCAACCAGAAGTACATGGTCTACTTCAGGCCTTGGAAGGAAGAGATGGAATTCGAGCATGGACAGCTGAGGTTTCACTGCGACTGGATGGGTGGAAGGTGGATGCGGGCCTCCCCGGTACGCTTCGCTTATCTATTTTCCCTGCGTCTTTGGCTGCGGTTCCTAACGAGGGTGTGTTTAGTTGCCAAAAATTTTCAAAAATTTTTGGGCAATATTTACAAGGCCTATTAGAAGTATTAGACATAGATGAATTATAAAACTAATTACACAGATGAACGGGAAATCGCGAGACGAATCTATTAAGCCTAATTAATCTATCATTAGAGGTTGTTTACTGTAGCACGATATTGTCTAATCATGGTCCAACAACAACAACAACAACATAGCCTTTTTTGTTCCAAACAAGTTGGGGTAGGCTAGAGATGAAACCCATAAAAAAATAAAGATCACGGATCTTCAGGTACGTGGATGGCGAGTCTCCAAGCGCTCCTATCCAAAGCTACCTCTTTGGAGATATTCCACTCCCTAAGGTCTCTCTTAACCGACTCGTCCCAAGTCAGTTTAGATCTACCTCTACCTCTCTTTACATTTTCGGCCTGCTTTAGAACCCCACTACGCACCGGCGCCTCAGGGGATCTCCGTTGGACATGTCCAAACCATCTCAATCGATGTTGGGTAAGTTTCTCCTCAATTGGTGCCACCCCAACTCTATCCCGAATAACTTCGTTCCGGACTCTATCCCTTCGTGTGTGCCCGCAAAACCACCGCAACATCCGCATCTCTACTACACTCAGTTGATGGACATGTCGTCTTTTTGTAGGCCAACATTCAGCACCGTATAGCATCGCCGGACGAATCGCTATCCTATAGAACTTACCTTTTAACTTTTGTGGCACCCTTCTGTCACATAGGACGCCAGAAGCTTGACGCCACTTCAACCAGACAGCTGAGATTCTATATCTAACATCTTCATCAATGTCGCCATCCTTTTGAAGCATCGATCCTAAATACCGAAAAGTATCCTTCTGGGCTTAAAAGATTCGTCTCGCAATTTCACCTGGGGGTTATGGAATGAGTTTTATCAGTTATCCACATTTAATACTTTTAATTAGTGGTCAAACATTTGAAGTTACTGTAGCGCTGGAAATTAATTTTTTGGAAACTAAACAGGGCCTGAATGGGTCGCAAGCAATTTGATCCTAACTGCTACTGTCGCTGGATATAGTCGCCTACGTTCCTGTTTGTTTTCTTTAGCTCAGTTGTCATACTATATTATACTCTGCGCTACAGATTTGTTTGTCGCACACAATCTGATCGGCAATCCACAACCCTTTTCAGGCACTGGAGATGTGAAGGCTGAAGAACCGGGCGCGCACTTTTGTATAGGACCTTGGGGGTAACAGTAACACCCAGAAGAGTTGGGGGTAACGGCCCTGTCCCTCCGCACTGAAGTTTCCTCTCGTCATATGCATAGCAAAGGTCAGCAAGTTGGGTGATGATCATTGTGCACTTGCTGCAAGTTGCAACTCCGTCAGATCAGGTGTGCATCTGAATGCTTGGCAATGGTAGATCCTTGTCAGTCTTCTACTCTTCTGGTAGGCGCATTCTGCTAGTGTTGATGGTGAAGAACTGGCATCTGGAATATGCAGTGCTAATGTTAGAGTTAAGTGACCACGATGGCTCTAGTATCTTCTTCCCTGCCATGTTTGCAGTAGCTTGCTTGAGCATCCATGAAGAATTATTTTTCCCCCCAAGGAGGTTGCGCATCCATTATGTGACTTCAATATTTTTTTCAAATAGAAATAGACTCGGAACGAACAGGAAGCGCCCGTACTTCCACTGTTGAACGTTCATTCCATCCCCTGCCAGGTCTCATGCTGCAATTTAAGAAGGCTCCCTGATTGAATCTGGACCACCCAATGGTGGCTTTTTGAGTAGTGAATTCAATGTGTGCTGGGGGCGAGAACATGGCCGAGTAATGCCCTTGCCAGGTGTGTGACGATCAGATGAACTAGGGCAGGCGGCAGGCCCTTGTGTCATCAGTCGCCACATGTACTGTACTGGGAACACCTCTCGTGGTGAACGGACTGAGGTGGCCCCGTCTTTTCATCGTGCAACTTTATGTACTGGGAGCACTGTGGCAGCATGAAACGGGGGAACACCTACTCGTGTCCTTGGATGATGCTAGGCTGTTTGGCCTGATCATCACGTAAAGCGGACTGATCCAACCGTCCCAACTTAACTTGTACGTGCACGAACTGCCTCGTACGCTTGCCAGCTGAATCTCTTCTCTTTAGCGTTGTTTGTGTGACTTAACTGAACAATGGCTATTGTCAGCTTAACCAGTAGATGGTTATTGTGGATGGTTATACTAGATGGCTATTGTCAGTCTGACGAGTCGATTGCGTTGTTTGTGTGACTTAAACTGAATAATGGCTCATCAAATTAGCGTTCTCAGGTGGTTGTGGGCTTGTGGCGTGCTGGAAGAACTTGGAAGAGGGGCAGCTTCTTGTTTCCTGCCTGACGGGTGCAATGAGATGCAGCCACAGACGCCATCGCGATCAGCTTTGCTCCGGGTCCGGGCTGCTGAAAAAGATCCTTGGCTCTTTCCGGTACAGCGGTTGGAGGGTCACAATCGCCTGCTATTTTTCTTAACTCTAAAATTGGTTGGATATCTTGACACACATTTACTCCGGATGACCGGATTGCAGCAAGGAAGGAAAGTTCAGTTTTTTTTCTCGGAACCAGCAGCATTAGTTGCAGTGTAAATTTATTGAAATGGAATCTTTTTATATCTGGAAGTATTAAACATAGACTAACTAAAAAGTTAATTGTAGATTCAGTCCGTAAATCACGAGACTAATCTAATGAGACTAATTAGTCCGTCATTAGCATATATTTACTGTAGCAATTTATTATCTAATCACGACCTAATTAGGTTTATTAGATTCGTCTCGCTATTTACAATCCATTTGTGTAATGCGATTTTTTTCGACTACATTTAATACACTATGCATGTATCCAAATATTGATGTGATTAATGTGTAAAAATTTTGACGGTAACTAAACAAACAGACTTAACCCTTATTTAGATGCAAAAATTTTATATCGAAAAATATCACATCCAATGTTTTCGCACATGCATGACATATTAAATGGAGATAAAAAATCCTATCACATATTGGGTGTATTTTGCGAGACGAATCTAATGAGTCTAATTAGCCCGTAATTAGATAATATTGTGCTACAATAAATATGTGCTAATGACGGATTAATTAGGCTTAATAGATTCGTCTCGCAGTTTATATGCGCTATATTTAATACTTCTGTTCCGACATTCTTTAAAAAGTTTTCAACGTTGCATTTAAACAAGGC
Source organism: Panicum miliaceum (assembly GCA_032594955.1). Taxonomy (NCBI): domain Eukaryota; kingdom Viridiplantae; phylum Streptophyta; class Magnoliopsida; order Poales; family Poaceae; genus Panicum; species Panicum miliaceum. Next base: position 6,705,759 of record CM064058.1, on the reverse strand, counting down.
CTTAGGCTATGCGCACCGGGTACGGAAGCCTTAAGCTACCCCATCCTCCAGAATGGGGATAGCGGAAAAACTCCCGCACCGGCGTACGCTACGCGGTCCGCTAGCGTACTACGCGGATGTGATGCGGGCCCCGCGTGCCTGCGCGCCATCCCAACCGCCCGGCCGGTGGGGCCGAGCAGCCGGCGGCGGGGCAGACCGGCCGGCGAGCACCCTGCACGTCGGGGAGGAAGGAAGGGACCGCGCAGTGCCGCGCTAACCCGAGCCGTCGCCATCGTGGAGGAAGCCGGGAGGAGGCCCACAGAGGAAGGGGTCGACTCCTCGGCGCGAGGCCCGCGCCGCCGCCGACAATGGTCCTCCCTCCGCGAACCTGGTCCTCTAGCTGCGGATCTGGCCGGCGGGGCTTCGGATCCGGTCGCGCGGCCCCTGAAAGTGCATTTGGCCCCCAAAGTAGGTTTTGGTGTTGATGATATGCATAATTAAGGAACTAATGAGTTTATCGAGTCTTGAACAGGTTATGATGTAATGAAATGAAAAATACGCGTAAAAGACACCAAATTGCTTAATGGACGATGTTGGAGCTCAAAGAAGATATTTATTAATTTTTCTTTTTGAATTTAAGTATAGTACTATTAAGAGGGATGCGAATAAGTATTCTGGAGATGCTAGAGTGCTTAGTAAGAAATGCTAAAAGCGAATGAAAGACCCAATCCATGCTTACAAAACTTAAACCAGCAGAAACAGCCTGGCCAGAAGTTCCAATTAGGGATTGGAAGTTCTAACCAGGGTCGGAAGTCTCTGGGGACTTCCGACCAGGATCCTCGGCCAATTTTTAATGTGAGGGTCGGAAGTTCCGACCAGCACATTAACTGCACAGTAACGGCTAGTTTTGGGGGCTTGGGTATAAATATCCCTTCACCCTCTCTTTCATTTGCTGCTGATCTAACTCGTAACAAACACCTGCTTGAGCATTCACTCCACTTCCCCACTCCCTCCTTGTGCTAATCCTTGCATTGATTTAAGCTAGGGCTTGGGTGAGAGAGAGATTGAGGTGTGTGACTTGTTCCCTTGAGAAAAAGGGCAGCTCCCTTCCTCCCATGAGCACTTGAAGCATCTCCAAGCATCGATTCACGTTTGTTACTCTTGAAGCTTACTTCTAGACGGTTCGACGTCGCCCGTGGAGCGCTCTCTCATGTGTGTGCGCCCCGGGAAGTTTATATTGCCCAATCCTTTGTGGATTTGATAGTAAGTGACTCAATCCTCCTTTGTGGTTGATTAAGTGAGGAAAGGGTTAGTGAAGACCCGGCTCTTTGTGAGCTCCTCAACGGAGACGTAGCTTCCTTAGTGGAAGTGAACTTCGGGATAAAATCGCTTGTGTCTTGTTCATATCGTTCATATCTAGTTCTTGTTGACCTAGACCTTGTTTTGTCCCGATCTACGTATTCTTGTTGTTGAGCTTGCCAGAGTTGGTTGCAGAAGGTTCCTAACATCACTACGCAACTTTTGATTCAGCCATGTTTCGCAGTTTCGATTTAGTTTTGAATTTCATTGAATATCCTTTGTGTTGTCGGAAGTTCCGACCAGGCGTCGAAAGTTCCAATCCATCGGAACTTAGGAAGTTCCGACAGGTTTAATTGCTGCGAAGAATTTTTAGGTTTTACAGCTTCGCCTATTCACCCCCCTCTAGGCATCACCAAGATCCTTTCAGCCCCCAAGCGTAGAAGAGGCCCTCGGGGTCGCCGGAGACGGAGACGACGACCTTCTTGGCCGGCTTGAACAGGCGGGAGGCGTTGCCGTGCTTGGACAGCTCGACCACGAACGCGCCGCCGTGGAAGTAGACGAGGATGGGGAGCGTGCCACCACCCTCGCCGACGACGGCTCGGCGGCTCAGGCGGTAGATCCGCGCCTTGAGCCCGGTAGATCCACCACGACGTCCTTGGAGGAGAGGGGGGTGGAGAGGGAGGGAGGGGGCGTTGCTCCTGGCGGCGGGCCTCGTGGCGCTGTCTGCGGGCGGCGGGGCCAGCAGGGCGCGGGGCTCGCCGTGGCCGCCGCGCGTCGCGGCCTGTGCGGCCGAGGTTCCGTGGCTCGCCGGCGGAGGATGCAGGGGAGGGGGCCGGCGCGGCCCGCGGCTCGCCGGCGGGGGATGCGGGGGAGAAGGGCCGAACGGGGCGATGCGGCGTAGGGAGGGAGGTCGGGAGAGAGAGAATGGGGAGGGAGGCAGGGGGTAAAAGAAGAAAAAAAATATTCTGACACGCGGGTCCCATAGCATGTAGTTGGTATAGAGGATGAGATATAGAGTATGATGAGTGCGAAGAAACTGAGTATAGAGGAGACAATTTCGATGACCAAGCTAGAATATTCCGTTTAGAGGATGGATTAAAAGTATGACGAATGCGGACAGGTTTACTCCCTTGCATCGCGGGTATAGGTCGTTGTAGTGGTGGAAAGACTGAGAGGGCGGTGAAAATGACTGCCGCCTGACCCCTGTTTTCAGCGAAGAAATCAATAGCAAGATGGGGTAAAATTTGAACACAGAGAGAGAGAGAGAGTACATGCAATGCAACTATGCAAGTACAAAGCCGGCAATTGAATGGCGACCCACAGTACAGGAACGGTCCACCGATAGAATCAGGCAACCATCCAGCTAGACTAGAGATTATATTGTTCGCGCATCCACCCACACCGGGTTAATTGGGATCTCCGAAAACACCATGAAAACAAACAAAATAGGGAGAAAAAAAAGGCAGAGCAAAGCACAGTGCTACCAGTAGGCGGCAGCAGCAGCAGCGTCGCCTTGAATCCTCGATGGACAGGCAGAGCGACCAGCAGCAGCAGGAAACCCCAATTACTCGGTCGTCAGATCACATGGACGCACGCAGAGCGCCGTGCATCCGCTGCGTTCGTTTTCCGCGTTGCGATCACTCCGCTGTCGCCGCCTCACCGGCCGGCGTTCGTACACATGCATTTTTCCTTCCATTTCTTTTATGTCATGAGCTCCGACGCCACGATCACGTGACGACGTCGTCTTTGAAGCGTCCATCCTTCTGGTCCTCCACACCAATATGTGCGAGAGCATTCATCTCTATTTTTATTGCCAATCTATTTATTTAGAAATATCCTAAGGTTGGTGATTATTTGGTGAGGATCACCGGATCTGGAATTTGAAGGTAAACACGAGAATACAAGAAACAGATTTAGACAGGTTCGGGCCGCTAGAGTAGCGTAATACCCTACATCCTATTTGGGTATTGTATATTGCGCCCTGCGCTTGAGTATTGAGTTGCCTGTTGGCTGCTCTGTTCTCTTTGGTTCTTTCTACCTAGGGATACCCTAAGGTAGGTGATTATTTGGTGAGGGATCGCCGAATCTGGAACTTGAAGATAAACGCAAGGATACAAGACACAAATTTAGATAGGTTCGGGCTGCTAGAGTGGCGTAATACCCTACGTTCTATTTGAATGTTGTATATTGCGCTCTGCGTTTGGGTGTTGAGTCGCCTGTTAACTGCTCTGTTCTCTTTGGTTCTTTCTATCTGGGTACCCATACCCTTCTTTATATATCCTAGAGGTAGAATTTCTAGTAGAATTACAGGGTAGAGTTCTAGCAGAAATTCGACTTCTTTCCCCCCGCGGATAGCTTACCCAAGTGACCTATCCCTGGCACCCCCGGTCCAAACTGAGCTTCCATCGCTCGGGATCGAGATGGTTACCTTTCGTTTTCGTACGGCGAGGCGCCGCGCTGCGTCGACATCGACGCCGACGAGCTGTTCTCGGTGTACCGTAGCGGCGCTGCCGGCCGGTACCAGCTCGCAGCGACCGGCACACGTGTTACGCTCCTACGCCACCATGGACGGACCATTATTACATCGATGCATTGCATATGCTTCCAGTGAAGTGGAAAGCTTAGGATGGAGCAACTCGATCGTGGGCCGATCGTGGCGGCGATCACTTGCATTGTCTTGTGACCTGTCGTTGAGGGGTACTACCAGCAGGGCTAGGCATTCATCGAGATCGGTTTACGTGCAGCCGCGCAGTTATGTGAAGTTATGTGATGATGGTGACGACGCACATAGGGTGGCATGTTCCTGTGGATCCGGATCGAGTAGTCGATCGTCAAGCACACTGTTGATCCGGGACAGACTCGTATCCTGAAGTCTCAATGAAGGAGGCCAGGCTCAAGCCATCCATCCATGGATGATTGATTGGTTGGTGCCCTCGTGATCCGGCAATGTGTGTGTTTTACGGTAATTTTGCTTTTTTTTTTTGCAGGTGCTGTTATATATAACATCCGCCACATATATGCAAGGGGTTTTAGTACTTCCCATCATGAATAGACTTTTCATTTAGACATTGGCCAAGTTAAAACCGTTCGACTTTATTTGACCATAATAATCAATAACTAAAAAATGATCAAGATTTCACAACAAATAGCTTTCCAAGTTTTGTTGAAATTTTTTGAATACTTTCACAACGCTCAAATTTGAATCAAATTTGATTATTTCTTTAAAATTCTAATTTGAGAATTTTCTATAGAACTTGGACCAATAAAAAATACATTATGAAACTAAATAAAAAAGTATAAATTATCATGTTTTTAATGCATTTTTAGCAAAGGTTAAATGGCCTAAAAATTCAAGGAATTTCAATTCTATCCATTTTTTAAATTTTATAATTCAAATTTCTTTATGTCTAATGTAGCACATCTAACCAAAATAGAGAGCTAGTTAATATTTTTAGACAATATTAACTAGCTCTCTCCATTATTTAATTGAGAGAGGTGTAAAATCCTAAAAATTCAGAAATTATACTATAGCAAAACTACCTTAGGTTGAGGTCAGGGTTATTTTTCGAATGGTTTCGGCAGTTGGAGGTGTAGGATATCCGGTTTCGTAGTTCATATTGGGATCTAAGGCTTGACCTCCGAACAGAAGTGGGAATGATGAAAAAGCAGGAAAATAAACACGAAATGAGATCACAATAGGTACTTTCAATTATCGAAAAATCAACCCGATTACAGTAAAAATCGGAGGTATTTATACCCCCCTCCTCTATTACATGTTTACATAAATACCTTTGCTTATCCCGAATATTCTTGGAATATTGGGAGTCATTGGGCTTTTTACAGGTGAGGCGTGTTCAACATGAACCCAGGCATGGGATCACGCCCTTCTCGTGCTCCCAAAAGGTCGGTTCATCACCTTCGGGTCGTTCAGTCCTTCGACCTTATCGGAACCTCGGATCCTTCATGGGACCTTCGGACTTTTCACGGAACCTCGAGTCTTCAGCCATCCTTCGGGCCTTCGCGGGACCTTCGGATCTTCTGCCAACCTTTGGACCTTCGTGGGACCTTCAGACTCTTCACGGAACCTTCGGGTTTTCATCCAACCTTCGAGCTCTCCGCGATCCTTCGAGGGTTATTTTGAGTCCTGTCCATCTGGTGCTGATAAGGCTTTAGCGCGTTCCTCTGCAATCGGGCTCTCGCAGGTTCCCGAAGGTCACTTAGGACTTCCGGGCCCATGGTGATTGTCTCCCTTTTTGCAATCGTTGTGCTACACTTACGAGTCGCATCCTTTGGAGGGTGCAATCCCCAATAGTTCAAGGACCAAAATCGGACGATGGTGATAGTTCAGAGTTGAAAAATAGATTTTTTCCTATTTACAAACATATTACTGGCTAGCTAGATAATATAATGTGTCACATTGCACGCCGAAATAATGTTAGAATGGATTTATACCTCGAACAAGATATAATTTTCTATTTAGGTTCATTGCTCGTCTCCTAATCGGCTCATCATGACCTCCATCCTGAAAGGGTCCTGCGCATGCAGTGCCCTGGCTACTCGTGTGTGTATGTGGCCCAAAACTTCCTGCCGGTCAGGTCATCCATGTATGTAGTGATCCGTTCCGTTAGTTGCCGCAGCTGGATGTGCATGCACGCCCAAATGCTCAGGTTAATGCCGATCGATGCTTAGCTTGTGCGGTCCAACAAGACATGATTCGAAATTGTACATATGTTAAAACGAAAACAAGAGTGAATGCATGTAATGCACGAACTTCAAAGGAAAATTGTACATGATGCAATATAAACTTGTTAAAATGTATCATCTATGTCCAAAGTGTCCAGAATACTCGTATGATTTTAACTTATCAATATGAAACATTCACACTTACATGCCACATCAACAACAATAGTGGTATTCTAGGCGCTCCGGGAATTGATAAGACCATTTGGGATAACAGATCACCAATCATAGTCTTTATCACTAGAAATACACATCACCAATCATAACCTTTAGCACTAGAGTTACAGACCACCAATCATAAACTTGTTGATCTATCTGCCATTTGGAATTACAGATCACCAAACCACCTTGCATGGGTCAGCCGTCAGCCCTGGCTCGTCAACATTCCCCTGCCCATGCCCTGGTCTCGTCAGTCATCACCGGAAGTAGGTGAATGTAGCATGTACGGATCACCAAACAACTTTCTCCGGTTGCTCACCAAGTAGTGTCACATGATACCTTCAATTTGCCTCGTTAATCCAGCATCAACGGGGTCAGTAAAAAACAATATTTCGCCCAACCATTTGCTTTGGCGAAAAACAAACGAAATCATTGCGGTCCTGTGTCCCTTTAATGCATTAAGTTTTGGTTTGCAAATGTTGTTAGATTAGGTGAAGAAATGGTCCACCAGATGATCTTCTTTGATAACTATGCCTAGCAGACAGAACGATATGTCGTTCAGAAGATATCAATCAATCATCATAGAGTAGTTGTCCGGACACCAACCGTTCCACATGAGACCACATCCAGGTGCAAATTCCCTTGACCCTGGGAGTTATCCTGCACCCACACAGGATTAGATTAGATAGAGTAATAAATAATAATATATGCGCGAATTAATTGCGTGTGATCTTGACACTATTATCCAAAGATTCAGGACACCTATTAGGGAACTAGACTTGTAATCACCAAAGCACGCTAGCGAGAGAAGTAGTAGAGAATTGCATTGTAAGTCATTCCATTACCTGAACAAAGCGTAGGAGGATGAGACGCTTCCCTTGGCCAAGCGCTTCCCTTGGCGTGTGAAGCTGTGCTGGCGGATGCAACCAGGCGGAATTTAAGTCCAACTGCTCCCACCCACTCCGCATCTGCATGACACCGCCACTATAGCTGCTTTCCTGCACTCTTTGTTCGGCAGCCTCCATTGCCTGGTTCCTCTTTCCGGCAACGGAATGAACGGATGGTCCAGTGGACGGAGCCCGAGACCTGACCCACAGAATTGAGTCTTGGACAGGGGCTGGTAGGTGTGCCCTGTTAAATGGCCCTGTCAAGTAATATGCCTTGTGCACAGGGAGCTTTCAGATCACCGACGGGGTTTTAGTTCCACCGTTAAAATTTTACACCCATCACATTAAAAAATTTTTTATCATTTAGAAGTATTAAATAAAATCTGTTTATAAAATTTTTACACAGATGAGTTGTAATTCACGAGATGAATCTAATGAGTCTATTTAATCCATAATTTACAATAGTGATGCTACAGTAACAATCCGCTAATTATAGATTAATATATCTTATTAGATTCGTCTCGCGGTTTACCGGGGAGTTCTGTAATTAGTTTTGTTATTAATCTATATTTAATACTTCAAATGTGTGCCGCAATATCTAATGTGACACGCCAAAATTTTCCACCCCTAAAATTAAACTCCCCTGAAATTGCTTACTGATATCGAGTACTTCATCACGCGAGCACCGAGCTGGTATGGTCCAGCTTTTTCACAGGAGTTAGATTAGCAGCGGGTACACTTGCAGGAGCGATCAATGCAGTAGTCCTAGTCAGATTTATGAAAATTGAAAGAACTCGTCTTGAGACAACGGTTCACCTTCCTAACTGCTTCCTATACAGAGGTAATGATATTTTTTCTTAGAAAGAGATTGAGCATCCCCTGTGTTATTGATACTTTTACCGGTGGCAAGCAGCCCAACCAGCACCTCTACTACCTTACAAATTAATTGACGCATCGAATCAATCCAGTACTTCACCTTGCAGTGACAACGTAATGTAATCAGCCGATTATTTTTTTTAACACGGATAGGCATGAACAGCCAAATTAATGTTGGCCCATAAGTATGTCCAAGTGTCCACCTTGTCCAACATGCGTAAAGCCTAGCCCCATACCATGCATCAATTCAATGGCACTACTGTTTCACCTACAACTGGCCGTGGATTGCAATGTCAATGTTGCTCCTGCGATCTTTTTCTGAACTTAAAGCTCCTGCAATCTAATATGACTGTTTGCTCATAATATGGGATGCATGGTTATGGGTGGGGATTGTCATATATATAGAGAGAGAGAAAGTTTAAGAGATGATTTCATACGAGTGTAGAAGCTAATCACAGCCTTGTTTTGTCTCAAATGGAATTTGACCTTTAATTTCTTGTATATTACTAAAAGAAATTGACCTGCGGGAAAAGACCGCCCCCACGGCATTGTATTAAAAAGAAAATCTTCTCATACAGATCAAAAAATCTCAGAACCCCTACCCCACTTGTACATAGTGGCCCGTCGCCTACGAGAGAGGCCGAACCCCTAACTATGCTTTGAATATGGAAACAAACGAGAGGTTTTTTTTCAAGCTGGGAGCCGAACTCCCGAGCTGCTGGTACCTCTTCACAGGCTTCCACCAGCCGGGCTAAAGCCCGCTTACTCTTGTATATTACTGATTGATGCAAATAAAATCAACAAATATTAATTGCACTTCGAAATAGAAACCTATTAATCATGTTACCAAGTTTTTGATATGAAAAAGATAGAAGTGCACAATTAACATTCTATAGGAAGCCCCATATTTCTAGCTAGTAAGTAAATAAATAAATAAATAGATGCGATTAATGGCTACCTGCCGCCTGCCTGGAAGGGCTATTGCAGGTTGCATCAATTGACCACGGTGAAATGACACCCACAGTACGCAGTAGCAGTGGTGCTCCATTGATGCTGGGGCCCTTAACAGGATGGGCATCTTCCTCCCTCGAAAGACAAACAGGATCGGTTAATTACTCTACAGTACGGCTGATATACTGTTGATCATTTATTCCTTGATGGGAATCATCATGTACACCATCTGTTGTTGGGTAAAACAAACACTCTGTTTGGCAGTCAGATTTCGGCTTCGGCTTATTTTGGCTGGTTCAATAGTATTCTAGGAGAGAGAATAAGCTGAAAGCATACAAGCCGAAAGCTACACGCTCAAAACATTTCTAAAAGGCTTAAAACTAATTGAATATTACAAGCCTTTAATCAATTTAATTTAATGGAGTGGTACTTGACAGTGTTGGTTAGTGGTTACTTGATAACACAGTAAGTCTTACTACTTGATCACATTTAATAGGTCATGAGGAAAGCGCACTGTTCACGTGACAAATTCCTTTCACCATGCCTGAGAGCTACGGACGTGTGTGCTAAAGAAATGCACCGGCAGCGTTAAGGCACTTGAACCCTATTTTTACACCACCCCCCACCCGCCACCCCCGGCGCCGAGTCCGACAGCATCTCCGTCAGATTCCACACCCGTATGCGTCCATTCCGACTGGTATATGAGTGCCCAGAAGAATTTTTTTCGAGTCCAACACCTGCACTCGTGTCGGAGTAACACTCGGCATGTCGCAACGTTTTAGAGCTACTAGCAGCCAGCAGGTCCTGGTAGCCAGGTCAGGTAAATTCAGATTTTATTGGTACCCAGGAGATGAAGGAAAGAAAGATAACAGAAAGCAGGAGACATCCAACAGAAGCCTTTGTAATGTAGTGTTTACCGTACTTCCAACCACAAAGGGACGTCGATGCTGAGAGGTCGCCGGTCACCAGTACCATATGTACAGGACCATCATATCTCCAGACGGAGTGCGGACCGCTGCATCTCTGTCTTCTCCTACACTGTACAAGACAAAACTATTTTCTGTTATATATCCCATGGAACTTTATCTTTGCTCAGGAAAAAAAGGATTTTGAATATATATGTGAAACACATGACGCTGCCTGACTTTGATCTCTTTCTGCGAACTAATGTCATGCTATCCGTGCCACTTTTTAAAATGAGCTTTCGTATGCTTCTGGGCCATGATCTCAGCGCCTTCGGTTTCCCATGAAACAGGGGCAGGACATGTTTTTCTTTCCTTTTTTTTTCAAGCATAGAAAGCATACCGTGCTGTTCATGGATAGTATCGCTACTACTGTATGGTTCTATTCCACGGTCTGATCCCAACAAACAACGGCTAAACCTCAAGTAGTGTAAAACATTCTTAGCATGTTAGTGCAGTGAAAAAACGCATCATATTCTACTGAGTAACCTTACGGACCAACTGATAGGGAAAGGAAGGTAGAGTAGTTATTCCTGGGCCAACCACCCTCTCTCTCTCTCTGTGTCCGTCTGTCTGCGCGTGCGTGTGATGACGCTCAATCTCTCTTGACAAAAGATCTTTTGCTCACGCGCTAAGCACACAAAGCTTAATTTTTTGGAAGATTCTCTCTCTAAACCTGGGGATAAGCGGTTTCAGGTTCAGCGCTCGGTCTCTCAACATGCGGACCCCACCGACGCCACTTCTCCATCGCCGCACAACTTTGCTTCGCCATGGCGCCCTGCGCGCAGCTTATATAGTAAAGAGACATCTTCTCCTCCTCTCATCGACAGGGCATCAGTGCGAGCTTCTTCTCAACTCGGTCCAAGAGCTCTACCCTGTCCAGCTCCCTTGTCTGTAAGCACTCTCTCTCTCTCTCTCTCTCTCTCTCTCTCTCTCTCTCTCTCTCTCTCTCTCTCTCCGGGGTCTGCATCCAGTAAACAAATACTCCCTCTGTTCCTTTTTATCCGTCGCTTGGAGGGACGGAGGGAGTAAGTTTGATCAACAATACCTGAAAGTCAGCAATGTTCTTCGACTAGACACGCACACAAGGATATCTTTTTTCTAATTATGTCAAATAGGATCTTAAAGAAGCTATAAACTCTGAAATGGTCTTTCGTGGAAGCTTTCTCTCCTCACTACTATTCAACTCCATGCTTAGTAGATTTTTTCTCTTTTTCTTAGCACATACGAAACTTTCAGTTCACACATATTTTTGGTTGAATTACTGTACTTCAAATACATCTTTTAAGGGAGTCACAGAGTGACAGAGTCCAAATTTTTTTGAGAGTAACTAACCTTGAGCTCTGGATGTTAGAAGCTTTGACGCCATCCTGAGAGATGGAGGCGAATCCGAAGAACATCTTCACCATTAAAGTGGAAGATGGGAAGCCTGGCAAGGGCGGCCACCCAGCGGTAGGGCCAGTGTTCCGGAGCGTGCTGGCCAAGGATGGATTCCCACAGCTTGAGCCTGACATGAAAACATCATGGGATGTGTTCAGGTAACACACAACTGAAACAACAATAAAGCTCACTTCTCTATTTTTTTATGCTTCTTTAGTTTTTGTTATAAAATTTGCAGTGTTAAAAACCTTTTTCTCAATGACAAAGGCAAAGGCAGTAGTAAGCAATAATTTAAAAAGAATATTTCCACTCTTCCAATATATGTCACCCATTTTTATGTTCCGCACTTGCTTGGTTGTCTACTGTTGTTGAGAAAAATATGATTATAGTTTCTCGTATCAGCACATATATGACTTTGAGGAGTACGAGGTGTTTCTTTCTGTAGCCACCGAAGCAAATTCTGCACTAAAAGTCTAAAACTTGAAGTGTTCTGTGTACCGTAAGGATCTTTGTGTGCTCCATCCTTTTCTTTGTTTACCATTTCTGCATAAACTGTTTAAATTTGAAAGAATCTTCAGGTGTAGTTGGATACTTGGATTCAAGTAGCACTTGCTATGAAACGGAAATTGAAACATACCATAGCATGGCGTCAACAATTTAACAAGCGTGTCCAGCATTAGTCTTTGAAGTATTGTTGTGCCTAATTGAACTTCATCTGACATCTTTTAGAGAACCTGTAGATTATAACGCCAAAGAGAATAAATCAAAAGACATTTCAACTTCATATAGAATCTAATTTAGCATATCATACATGGAAACTTTTTTACTCATATTGTGTGAAAAATAACTGATGCAAAAAATAGCCGAGTATATTACGTACAGTGCTAAGAAAATATTAATATCCACCCTTTCCTTGTGTTCATGCAGGGTAGCAGCAGACAAGTATCCCAACAACCGGATGCTTGGGTGGCGTCCACTTAAAGATGGAGTGGTACGAACACATAAATGATAGGGTCGTGCATATTGTGTATCTGGTCTTTCTTAATTTATAATTTTCTGTATAATTGGTGAAAACTTCTCTGTTTCCATTTTCCAGCCAGGGCCCTACTTGTGGAAATCATACAAGGAGGTCTATGATGAAGTGCTACAAGTTGGCTCTGCTTTGCAGCAGCTCGGAGTGCAACCAGTAAGAGCATAAACTTAAGCTAACTTTCAACTCCAAGTATTAGGCTCTATTCCAGTGTTGGTAAATTGGGGCTCTGCATATGTCGTGTAGATCCTGTACCATTCACATGAACCAGGCAAACTGATGCTTCTTTGTTTGACTTACACTGATACAAGGGTTCCAGGGTCGGAATCTATGGATCCAATTGCCCTCAGTGGATAGTGGCAATGCAGGTAACCACCCGTGACTTATATGAATGCTAATTTCCTCTATCTCCTCCTTTTCCAAATAAAATGTTAGTCCACAATAAACTTTTGCAGGCTTGCAATGGCTGCAGTCTAATTTGTGTCCCATTGTACGATACTTTAGGTAAGTTGGAAACCATTAAATAGTACTGGACCCTCATCATAGAATGTTTCAGATTGATTAATAAAACTATTTGAAATGCATATGCTTTTAATAAAAAAACATATGCCATGCATTAGGATTTTAGCATTAGTAACTTTCCATGGTGTACAGGTGCAGGAGCTGTTGACTACATTATTGATCATGCTGAGATTGATGTTGTCTTCATACAGGACAAGAAAATAAAAGAGGTGTAATTAAGATGGATCAACTATGTCACTATCTTTAGTATTTTTCATCTTGAATTCTGACATTACATGAGAGCTTTTCATGTGCAGATACTATCCCCAAATTGCAAGTCTGCTAAGAGGCTAAAAGGTAAGAAAAGGCAAAACTATTAGGGCCCATTTGTAATTTGGTAAGACTATATTTTTAAACATCATTATCCAAATATGGATACAGCATTGGTGGCATTCACTTCGGCAACAAGGGAACAGATAAAAGAAGCAGATGAGATTGGGATGAAAGTGTACTCCTGGAATGATTTCTTAAAAGTGGTAGGTACATATATTGTACGATGTTTACAATTAACCCTATGAAATCTACGGGAAAAAAATCTACCAGTCAGTTTTGTAGTCACGTTTGTATAGTTTATATTTGTAATGAACTAATGATGTTTTAATGGCATATATGTGTTGAGTGAGCATCGGAATTGGATTTTTTTCAGGGAAAAGTTAATCCTCATCAACCTTGCCCTCCGCAAGAAAATGATATATGTACTATCATGTATACAAGTGGAACAAGCGGACAGCCCAAAGGTGTGATGCTGACCCATGAAAGCCATGCCCTGTATGTAAAAGGAGTGGACCTCTTTATGGATCAGTTTGATGATAAGGTCACTCCCTTCCCTTAAATTTTTACTGCTCCGAATATGATTCAATAGATTGTTCTGTTTTATGCATAACTCGGTGCCTTGATATAATCAGATGACAACAGATGATGTCTTTCTATCCTTTCTCCCACTTGCTCACATTCTTGACCGCATGATCGAAGAGTATTTCTTTCACAAAGGAGCCTCAATTGGCTATTACCACGGAGTGAGTCAATCCACTATACATTAACCTTTCTAATCATACAAGTAGTCATTCATTATCATTAAAAAGCACAATCAAATGTTTCCTTTGTTTTCAGGATTTGAATGCCTTAAGGGATGATATCCAGGAGCTAAAGCCAACTCTACTAGTTGGGGTACCCCGAGTGTATGAAAGAATTTATGAAGGTAGTGAAATTAGAACATATCTGTATTCTGTATAATTTAAGCTCATATTTTGCTAACTCAGACAACCAATTATGATTGGCTCTAGGTATCTTAAAAGCCGTTGCGGAACTCAGACCACTTAGAAGGGTGATTTTTAATGCTTTGTACAACCGGTAAGTGGTTTGGCATCATGAGTTCCCTCAAGCTGCAAATCAGTTATGTCTGCTTAGTGCTTACTGTAGCTTTTGTAATCCAGCAAACTGGCAAGCATGAAATCAGGCTACTCACACAAAACTGCTTCACCTTTTGCGGACATGCTGGCTTTTCGCAAGGTTCCATGTTCCTTAGGCATAAGTATCTAACTGAGAACAAAAAGTCTCTAGAGTCAAAGAAGCAGTACTCACAATTTCTATACTGGGTACTTCCGTGCCATTTGCTTGATTAGGTCAAGGCGAGGCTTGGAGGACGTCTTCGCTTATTAATCTCAGGAGGGGCTCCATTAAGCACTGAGATTGAAGAGTTCTTGAGAGTGACCACCTGTGCATACTTTATCCAAGGCTATGGTAATACTTTCTACAGTTTCCTGTAGCATCAAAACAAAGTTACTGATTCAATCTTAAAAAAGAATACCTTATGCTGTTTTCGCAATGTTTATTATAGAGAAATGGGTAGAGAGTAAAGTGTAACAAAAGAGAATTAAACACTTTTAATGCCAATTACTTGTCTATGTTGAGCTCAGGTTTCCTTTTTACTATCCTAGTCCTATGATATGAATCACAAGTTCATATTTTTCACTGCAAATACTAGTTTTCTGAGAACTTTTGCCAACTTACTGTGTGAAGTATTTAGCTTTATTGCACTTGCACTTGCTTGCACCTTACTCCTTATAACAAGAAGCAAGATCTTTTAGGACATCTGTTTTTCCGGTTGTAAATCCTGAGATAGCCAAAAGAAACCAATGACAATGAGGTTGGATTTCTTGGCCTTTGCTCAGGTTTAACAGAAACACTGGGACCTAGCACAGTGTGCTATATTGATGACATGGCCCTGGTTGGAAGTGTTGGCGTACCTGCCACTTACACTGAAATACGACTGGAAGAAGTACCTGAGATGGGCTATGATCCACTTGGTGTCCCTTCACGAGGTGAAATCTGCATCCGAGGGAAGTCTCTCTTCGCTGGGTACTACAAAAATCCTGAGCTCACAAACGAAGCCATTGTTGATGGATGGTTTCATACAGGTGAATAATTAATTTAACCAAAAAAATAGATAAGCTTCTGCAATAGAATATAGACACACTTATTTTCAGGCGACATTGGAGAGATGACCCAGGATGGAATCCTGAAGGTAATTGACCGGAAAAAGAACATATTTAAGTTGTCACAGGGGGAGTATGTTGCAGTTGAGTACCTCGAGAAAGTATATGGCTTCCCTCCACTTGTTGAAGATGTAAGAAAGAAAATTGAATGGTTATAGTAAATTGAATTAAGAGAGAATACTGGTCAACATTTAATACTGTCATTTCCATCCTTTCTCTAGATCTGGGTATATGGGGACAGCTTCAGATCAAATTTAGTTGCAGTAGTCAATCCACATGAAGAAAACACCATGAAGTGGGCAGAGTCCAACGGCTACAAAGGGTCTTTCAGTGAAATCTGCAAACTTGAAGGCCTTAAGGAGTATATCCTGAAAGAGCTGACAGCTGTTGCACAGAAGAACAAGGTAAGGTCATCTATTCACTCTGACAGACTTATAGGATGGATTAGATACTTTATCATGTCAAACCTTAAATTATCATAAGTAGTAATGGATGTGCCTTTTTTCCTGCATTTGTATAAGAAAAGAAAAGAGTAAGTATCTTAGTTCTGTAGACTTCTTGTGTTTCACCCTTTCGCTGCATTTCTGAGTGTTTTATACGGTAACCATCATTGTCTTCCACAAATCAGCTGCGAGGTTTCGAGTACATCAAAGGCATAGTGTTGGATCCTATACCTTTTGACATTGAAAGGGATCTGGTGACTGCAACAATGAAGAAGAGAAGAAATAATATGCTGAAATATTACCAGGTGAGGCGGATGAGACTCTTGATCTTCTCCAGACGGCTTTTCTTGCTGATTTTTAGTAGTTCTAATCCGATGTTATTTATGTGCAGTCCGAGATCGATACAGTATACAAAAAGCTGGAAACACAGAAGAAAGCTGCCAAAGCTAAGTGAAAATATGTGTCCTATTTTATCGTAAGCTGAAAAGAAGGGAAACATCGTTGTAAATCTTGTATTGAACCTTGACAATCAACGACTCAGGGCTATATGTAAGAAATAAAATGTATATGGTGCCATTGTGTAGCTACGGTGATCATATGATTCTCAACCAGGGTTCTGAAGATCTTCACCAACCAGCTGGCAAACCAAAACGAACCTAGCATCTTTTTGAAAACATCGACCCACTTCACCCCACTGTCCAAAACGTGGCATCCTAGCCCATACAAGCAGAGCTCAGACACTATTTTTCACGCTCCCGCCTTGCCTAACCCATATGAGCAGAAGGCATCGTCATATTCGCCCGCCTAGCACCTAGGGCTTACCAGATTCTTACTTCCAACTCCAAACAGTTTCTAAAAGACTATAACCCCTTTATGAACTTACATTATAGTTATAAATAATGGAAAATTTTGTAAGAAAGCATTGTGTCTAAGAAACATTTTTGTCTGTGTCTCCACGTCCCTATGTAAATAAGCATGAAGAGAGCGCAGAAACTACTAGTAACCATATTTTAGAAAGCATTTCGTACAAAAGTTTACTAGAGAGTGAAGTGTCATCTGGGACCTATTCTACAGCTGACATAACAAGAAGAAAATCACGGCAGCAGGAGGTTTAGCTGTCACACCCCATCCTCCAAAACCGCACAGCTCAACCCTTCCGAGGGGCGGACCCGTATACACATAGCACCCTGCTTACACTTTCGTCCTCGCTTTGTGTAAAAGGGTCAACCCAAAGGTGCTATGGCTGGAGAATAAAGACTTATAAGTTGGCTCCACCCTTGCTCAACTAGCAAGGTGGTACTAAACATGTGCACGCGGCACTCATGGGCCACTACTGGGCCACATCCAAATTGGACCGGGTGTCACATACACCCACCCTCAAAGGACCCGACGTCCTCGTCGGTCCAACTCCGTGACCATACGTCCTGGGCCGGGTGTCACATACACCCACCCTCAAAGGACCCGACGTCCTCGTCGGTCCAACTCCGTGACCATACGTCCAATGTCGGCGCCATATGCCATGCCGTGTGTCCCATCTGGACCTACACGCGCCATGCGCCATATGCCCGCACACTGACCTATATCGTATCCAGGAACGTCCCCTCTTAGTGCACGACCGCACGTCCAGTGCCGGCGCCATATGCCATGCCGTGTGTCCCACTCGGGCCCACACGCGCCATGCGCCATATGCCCGCACACTGACTCGTACGCGTAACCGCGAGGGTCAGCTCTGATACCATTGTCACACTCCATCCTCCAAAGCCGCACAGCCCAGCCCTTCTGAGGGGCGGACCCGCGTACACATAGCACCCTGCTTACACTTTCGTCCTCGCTTCGTGTAAAAGGGTCAACCCAAAGATGGTATGGCTGGAGGATAAAGGCGTATAAGTTGGCTCCACCCTTTCTCAACTAGCAAGGTGGTACTAAATATGTGCACGCGGCACTCATGGGCCACTACTGGGCCACATCCAAATTGGGCCGGGTGTCACATTAGCCAAGGCTTAGGCGATAAGCTATTTTGTTCGCTAGTTAGCTTGGATAACAAGTTTGTTAGCTAGTTGGTTTAGATATTAAGTTTGTTAGGAATTTTGTGCATGGGCTTGGCAGCATATAAGCCCTGACCCTGTGTGGTTTAGTTAGGCAGAAGATTGTAATCCATCTCTTCCTCGTTGCCCAGCCATCACGGTGCGCCATCGAGCTGCCATTACGGCTCCGCCGTGCCATCAGGGTCCAGGGGCCGCGTCCCCCTACCACTTTCAAGTACAATCTTCGCCCTCGTGCATTCATCCTATCGTACTCCCGTCCGTGACAGTAAGACCAAGTGCTAACGACTTGAATAGAGAACATATGCTGTTGGTAAATAATAACTATCCATGACTGAAATTTTCAAAGTTCTCAGGAAACATTGATATTTTGCACAATGCACGGTAATGGATTCTACTGCACAGTGATAGAACAAGTGAAGCAGAGTATGTGAGTTTGACTGATGCCTCCTAATGAGACCTCAAGGAACATCTTCATAACCTCAACTCATCTGATTACTGTCATCAGAGTGTTTATAAATGAGATGTAATTTGCTCATTGTGATAAAAGATTGTTAAAGTTACATAAATTAACATACCTCATAGAATGGCAATAGTGAACCTCAGGTCCCTGCCGATAATTCTGTGGTAATATGCTGGAACAAATCAATTGGTTCAATGCAGCCAAGGTTTCTAAAAGCTCCACGGACCAACACATTCCATGTTGCTGTATTTGGATGTATACCTTCGTATAACATTTTTAGTAGATACACCATGGCATCTTCCAGCCTATGCTGATTGCAAAGCTCTGCCATCACAATAGTGTATGCAACTATGTTCCGAGGGCAGTTCACTGCATTCATCCCACCTAACATCCAAGCAGCCATCCTGATTTTCCCTTCCTTGCAGTAAGCATGAATCATTGCATTGAAGGTAAATGCATCTGGTTGGATTCCTTGAACTATCATTCTCCCCAGAAACAGCATAGCTTCTCTGCTCATTTTCATCTGACAGAGACCACTTACTACAGTGTTGTATGTTACTAGACTCAACTCCATGCCATGGTTTCTCATCTCGATCACCATTTGAAGAGCGTCTTCACAGTTTCCCTCTCTAAAAAGACCACGGAGCAACTCGTTATAGGTCCAATCATTTGGCGGGCATCCATGCCTTCTCATCTCATGGAACACACCTAGAGCTCTCCTGACTCTTCCGCATTCGCACAGGTTTCTGATCAACGTGTTGAAAGTCACTGAGTTAGGAAGACAATTTTCGAATAGCATCTTATCAATAAGATTCTCAGCCTGATCAAACATCAACTTCTTGCAAAACACATCCACCATGTTCGTGTAAACAACAACATTTGGCTTGCAACCAGCACCTGTCATATCATTCCATATTGACATGGCACCATCTAGGTCCCCAGCTTTGGAGAAACCATCAAGAAGAGTGGAGTAGGTCCTCGCATCAGGAAAACAGCCATGTTGCTCCATGCCATTGAGAACAGACAACGCTCCCTTGAGATCACCAATGCTGCAAAGGCCACGGATGAGAACATTGTAAGATACCGTTGACGGTGCCCATCCTTCAGCCACCATCCATTTCCACATGCGGAGTGCATCATGGAAACATCCACTATCGAAAAGACCTTTCACCAACACAGTGAATGTTGGGACATTTGGAGTGCATCCGGTGACCACCATCCTAGCCAGAACGGCGCATGCCATCCTCAGCTCCCTGGCTTTGCAGAACGCGTCGACTATAGTTGTGTACGTGATCACATTAGGCCGCAATCCCCTCTGAACCATCTCCTCGACAATCAAAAACACATCCTGCATCCTGAATTCGCTGCACAGAGCTAGAACGACGGCATTGTATGAGGCGCACACTGGCGGCGCCACAGCCAGCACCTCTCTGGCCTCGTCCACCCTGCCATGCTTGCACAGCGCGGATACGATGGTGGCGTGGGTCACGTCGTCCGGGGGACACCCCTTCCTGGCCATTTCGTCGAGCATCCTGCGCGCGGCCCCGACCCGGTTGTTCTGGCACAGCGCCTTGACCAGCAGGTTGTAGGTGAACACGTTGGGCTCGACGCCGTCTCTCTTCATGTTCTCGTAGACCGGCACGACGGCCGCGACCAAGTTCTCCCCCAGCAACGCGTCGATGAGGTGGTTGTAGAGCCGCGGCGCGGTGGGGCGCGCGCAGCCGAGGTCGTGGACCGCGCGGTAGAACGTCTTGAGCGCGCGGTCGGGCGCCCCCGCGCGGGCGAAGGCGCCGATGGCGGCGACGAGGGCGCCCTCGGTGCAGGGCACCCCGCGGAGCCGCATATCCTGCAGCGCGAGCTGCACGCCGTCCACGTCGCCCGCCGCCGCGAGCCGCTTGACCGCCGCCTCGTGGGCTCTCGCAGCGTCCCCGGCGCCCGGCGCGGGAGGCGGACCCGCCCCCCGTGGAAGATCCTCTGCATTATTACTCCGTGGGGGGCTAGAGTTCGCCGCCTCCGTGGGGAAGTGGCGGCTGCGGTGGCAGCAGAGCCGCCTGAGAAGGGGGCGGCATTTGATCGAACACATGGCGCGCACGTGAGGTCCGTTCGAATGCGCGGGGGGGCTCGCGCGTTGCTGATGATATGGGGGCAGTTTTGGAAATTACGGTGCGTTCGGGTTCCTTGCCCGAATTTGCCTCGTCCGGTAGTTCAGCAAGCACTACTCGATCTGTCGATCATAGGGTTTACTGGGGGCCCACCCAAATTGGGATCGCGGAGATCGCGATCGATTTGGGCCCGATTGATTTGGGCCATGGTAGGACAATGGCCGTGTGGCCCATACACGCGCGGGATGGAATCTCTGAAGAGGACCTTATTTGGATCGACAAGCGGGAGAAATGGGCCATCTTAATCAAAAAGATTCGGCCCAATGTTCCACTCATGTAAGACGACCCTGCGTCCATTCTCCATTTCTGTCTCACTAGTTTTCCTTTTTCAAGATAATAATGGAATAAAGATCCCTCGTACAATGACGCATAACTAGGCTGCCTTGAGAAAGATAAACTTAAGGAGGTAGCTAGTCAGCCAAGTTTTGGAGAATAATTGAATATCACTAGCTCTCTCGAGGTTTCCTTTTCTACTCCTTCTAAATTATAGGTTGTTTTAATTTTTAAATATATAATTTTACTTTTGCATGTAGACATAACGTATGAAAAATCATATATTTAGAAAATTAAAATAATCTATAATTTAAAATAGAGGAAGTATATTAAGGATGGCATATGCGTCGATTAGTCTATTACACACCCAACCACAACTTGCCTGTACGACCAAGTTCGAAGCCATCTAACCTAGGTCAGATAGTCAAAGAGCATTAAGCTCGACAGATCATGGTAGCGAGATCTAGTGCTTTTACTTAACCCGTTCAAGTAAGTCTAACTCGCAAAGTGAGCCCATAAACGCGTCTCACCGGCCGGTTCAGAAGCTGTGCCGTCCGCTTGGGAAGCAATGTCATGTGGCATTTACCACTAGAGCACTCAAAAAATACACGCACAGATACCTAGGTACATTTCGTTCAGACCAAGTCAAACAGCGGAGATCTAGCGCTTCTGCAGGTGTACTCAATCTGCACAAGTCAACTCACAAGGCGTGCAGTACGTGTTACGCTGTCACAAACAGACGCGTCGTGCTGGCCGGTTCTCACAAGTTGTGTCAGTCTGGTCAGCAAGCAATGCCATGTGTCACACGGAGACGGGAGACAGAAACCTGTGGATCCGATCTGATCATCTGAATCGTATGTGATCAGATCGTCCAGCGATCTCCGGAACAAATACCTGGAGCATCCACGCTACGCCCAGTGGGCAGCAGATCTACAACCTGTATGCATCTTTCCTGGATCACACTGAACAGTCTGGACTATGGGGTCTGAGCTGAGAATTTCCAGCTGCAGGCCTGCAGCAGATGCTCCTGTGAACATTCTGAACTGATACTTTTTTCAGTTAACCTCCGCACATGAACAGCAACCGGCCACAGCATATATCGGGCACCGCAAATCTCAGCACCAGACTAACACATGCAGCATTTGGACAGCACAAGGTGCATCAGATGAGCTTTCATTATTAAGCGCAAACCTTTATTATTGTAATCGGACATACAGCTTGCTTTCCTTTGCTCTCTTCACTAAGTGGCGTGACCAAACGGCACGGCAGCCAACAGGTCCACTAGTTAGCGTCAGACCCAGGCGCACAACACACTAGGAGTTCATTTTTACAGCGAGGAGGATGGCGCCTCGAGGAAGCGCGCTAACGGTCTCGGAAAATTTACATAACGCGGGTCGAGACGAGGCTTCAAAATGTGGCGAGTTTTGAGGCGCAGTGGTGGCCACCACGTGCCATCATCGAGCCAACCTTCTCGCTTGGTTATGATTCGCCAGCGTCGAGACGGCTTCTACATTACTGCAAAGGTGGAAGGAAACATTGGGGTCAGCTTCAGATAAAGCATGATATGTAACATTTCCAGAAAGTATTGAAAGTTCAATGCTAAACAGAAAAAAAAATTGGAACAAGTATTCCCATATATATTTGCGCTAACAAAACAAGTTCACTTACTCCGGAGCTGCAGTGGTCACACTGGGTGGTCTCACATTAGAATGGTTCTTCTTGTAGAATCTGATGGAGATCAGACTGCTATGTGCTCTAATTGATGATTCAGGAGATCCATGGAAGCTTACGGCTGAGCCATGTCCTGAGAAAAAACCTGCAAAATCCAGATGAGGAGCTTTGAGGAAATGTTTTCTGATGAATCAACTCTAGTATTACTATTACGTGGTTTCACTATTACTACACCTGGTTAAAGTTACTCTTTGGATCAACAAGCCATATTCTAAAACATTTATTGGGACAGAAGTTGGCAGTGTTGCAAAAGTTATATCAAGTGGCAACTGAAAGTTCTTTGCTGAGTATTTTTTGTCAGCCATGTCTTAAATTAGTTTCATATTCAATTCATATTATGAGAAGTAATAAAAGAAGAATCGAACATACAAAGCAAATTAAAGCACATAATCCAGCCTTTTTAACATTACTGCAGGGCAGATGCCATCTACTGAGAACATAAGCTTACAAAGTCCAGTACCCAGGCTATCCTAAAATGGCAGGGTAATATAGAACTTATGAAGGTCTAACAATATATTTTCTGGCAATTATGTAACTAATTTTGCTAAAGTTTGACGGGATATTTAACTGTGAAGTGAATGCAGCAATTTTGCATTAGCAGCTATCCATATAGCAACAGAAAAGAATTTCTAATTGACAAGGTTAGTCTGGGGTTAATCAAGGTTTTATTCATGATATAAACTTCTGTTCATCACAAGCATGTCAAACAACAGTATCCCTAATAGTGAACTAATTTGGTATACCTTGCCAGAGTATGACAACACAGAAGATAACGGTAATGATCAGTGGGCATAAGTTGCCACCTGATGCCCCTTGTTTGGCATTCTTCATCTTCTTCAAAGCCTTCATTCGCTCAATCCTCGCCTTCTTTAACATTGCAAGCTCACTCAGTTCATTGAGGAGCTTTTGGTCAGAAACATCCAATGGTGTAGGCGTCAACGGCCTTGGTGGCCGTGGTGGCTTTTTTGACCGCTTCTTCTTTGCTTTCTCCCCTCCTGAACTGTCCAGAAGCCCCAGCTTCTCCTCCCCTTCAGACTTCCTGTCATCTCCGTTTTTAGCAACAGCATCTGAAGCAGGAAGGGAGCAATCCATGTGCTGATTCTTGTCATCCTTCAAACATACATTGGCACCCACGCAACTATTCCACACACCATTAGACGCTGTTCTTCCGTGACCTACCGAGAAACTAGCATCCACACCATTGTTATGATTGCTTATTGCAGTGCCATTGCCACTCTCCAGGTCGACCAAAGCATCCTGATCACCCTTAACCTCCATCAGCACTGCAAAAACTTGTGTACTTGGATCTAACACATCAATAGGAAAAACTCTCTTATACTAGGAATCAAGAATCAGAGTTCCCCTCCCACCTCTGAAATACCAGCTACCTGTGGAGATAAGTTAGGCACAAATTAGGTTACTCAGTTAAAAAGTCCAAATCAGGGGATAGGTGTAACCAAAGAATGAATCAAACAAGAAACAATTTCAAACTTCTCTACCTGAATTACCAAACCAAAACACCCGACGGATTCCTAGAAAGTCTAACCATTACAAGAAAATCACACATGTAACGCGTGTTAGGACTCATGGAACAAGGGCAGCAAAATAAAGGAGGTTGCTTCCTAACAAGAGGTGGTACAAAGAGAGAAAACAGGCTGCCTAAATTAAGCAGAAGCGCGGGAGGGAAACACGCAAAGGTGGCAACCTTTATCCTGGTTTAACGCCACAAGCAAGGCCGCTACAGTCGTTCTCCCTCCCCTCGGTTACCTCCCTTTCACACGAGTCTTTGCAAGCAAACAAAGCATGGCATTGCTTTCACATGGCAATCTCTTCTGCTTGCATTTTTTTAAGAAAAAAAGTTGCTCAGCTAGGCCAAGCAGGGGCATCGAAACTAACTACTCCTGATCGCAAGAAACGTCCCATTTGGAGCAATGGTAACCTCATTTTGGTCGAGGCAGAAAGGGAATGCTATTTCTTACCCAGACTACTCTAAAAATGGATGCCAAACCATCACCATTTCGAGTCAGGCACAACTCCATATGAGAAAACAGGAGGGCGCAACTAAATCATCCACCGAAACAGGGCAAGGTGAAACCAAGCATGCACATAAGAAATCATCACCAGTCAGAAAACTAACTAACCTTCTTTTCGTTACACCTAAACTGAACGGCTGTTAAAAAGCATGGGGAAAGAGAACAGAAAAAAAAGAAACAAAAACTTTGATTTGGCACCTGAAGCGTTAGGTGACCAAACAGAACCGGAGGAATCCTTCGAATTTGCTGGACAATTGGCAGCCAGAGCACGCAGAAATGACGAGGGGAAGAGGACACGCAGTAGGACGAGGTCAGGTACGGCCTACGGCCGCCGAGCTTATCCTGTAACTGTAACAAGAATCCGACACGGAAAAAGACAGGCGAACACGCGCGGCGGAGAGGGGAGCCGATTCCGCACGAATTTCTGGCGGAGGCTGTTGGAGAGGTGGGGAAATGCAGGAAAAGCCCCTCTCTGTAGGAAAATCCTAGAGGAGGTAGGCTCCCAGGAACACCGCGATTCCATCAAAATTGCAGCTTTTAGGCTCACGCGCACACCACCCTGCAAAAAGAGGACAAAAACCACACACTCTCCACCCAAATCCCCTGAATTCCTCAAAAATCACAGCTTTTCCCCATATAAACAACGAGCAGCGGAGAAATCCGGACAGAGGAAAAGGTAACAGCAGGAGCCCCACCTACAGAGCTGCAGCGGCCACAGCGCGCCCTCCCATGGCGATCCCCCCGCCGAATCGAGAACTCCCCGGCCTGCGCGGCCACGAACCCGGGGAGGAAAGGGCGGCGACTCGCGAACCCACGCGTGAGCAACGGGAGGGAAGGGAGGGAGGAGGGGAGAGGAGAGAGCTTGAGGATCGGGGGAGGAAGGCAGAGTGGGGGTGTGGGGTCCCGTGCGTCCCGGGGCAGGGCTGGGTTGGGTTGGGTTGGAAGCATCCAGATTTGCCCGCCTGCTGCCTCGGGGATCACGCGGTATTTAATCCCGTTCCTCCCGCAGAATCCATCGCCGGCCGTCGGATCGCCAAATCGGTGATCCGGCACCGTGATCGTGCTGGTGCTTCATTTTTGCCTCCTCATCTTCTCTTCCTAAATCTAGCACACTGATCTCCGGGAAGAGAAAAGGAGTTCCCTTTGTCCTCACACCGAATATCCGCTTTTGGTTCTCTGTATTTTGGTGATGGATAGATAGCCTGCTTCCTCTCGATTATTAGTAGAGCCACATTTTGCCAACTTTTTTAGCTTCGATTAGAAATGGCATTGTCTACGAGGTCAAACTTAAAATTTGTGTTATATCAAATAAGACTATTTACATTTGGAATTTTGAGGTTGGTAAGGATAAACAAAATTCATGTATACTTCTGACCAATGGCACATATTTTGTACAATTCAGTCTCTAGCTAAAATATGGCTATGAATGGAGGTGTAGGTATATCATGGCAAACGGACCTGCATAAATTTTCTTTCACCTCGCGGTTTTGGGTAAAGAAGCACTAGTAGCAGGATCTGCTTGATGACTTTGCGTAGATGATAGTGCCGGAGTCCATAAAAGCGCAAGATGCTGGTTGTTTTTTCTTTAATCGCATAGCCCAAGGTTTTGCTGAACCCCTGTCACTGAGCCCACGGAGAAAGCGAATCGAAGACCTTGGACGTGCGCGTCGGTCTCGACGCCGCTCTCCGCCGGCGTCAGCTAGCCAGCTGCTTCCAATTGACACAACCCAAAAAAAATACTCTGTGTTATTTTAAGGCGATTGACGCGGACTTGCAAGGAAAACGTCCTCGGACTTAAAAGATGAATCATCCTGTTGAGGGGCCCCTAAGTGCTCAGACTCTAACAAGTGTAGCTCTGATGTATATCTACTGTGACATTGATATTATCATCTAGATAACGACAGATGACCAATAATCCAACTTTAACCCAAAGTGAATTCTGCTATGGACTAGCACTTGAGAAATGATGCAGACATGCAGTGTGGCATCACTGGACCGGAGCTGCCACCCCCTCTGGAGAGAGAAAGTGCAGGAGCAGCTTCATTGTCACCATTCATTCAGCTCTTCATTCATTGGAGGTGTCTGCAGAAGATTTTAAAACTCTCGCGTGGGGTCTGACCGAGGACATGATCAGAAGAGATAAACCAGGGCCTGCTGGTAGCCTGCTAGTAGATGCTGGCCAGCTCAAGCAAGGGGCAGTCGCAATGAGTGCTACACCTGTCCTCCCTACGTGCGAAGCACAAGGGTTAGAAGGACCCTGACCAACCGACGGAATGGATATAACTTCTAGCAAGACCTTCTCCTTCGTAAATAATAACTAAATATTATTCTTCGAGCAAGAATTTTTTTTGTCAATAATTTTTTTAGCAAGAGTTGAACCAACCTCACCCGTTTATCTCGAAGCAGACTTGTTAAGCTTCTTTGAGGTATTAGAAAACGAAAGATTTCTGCTGGATGGGTATTTTTAGGCCATAATATTATCCTCCACTGCTGGCCACCCTTCTCCGTGGGGATTTTGTTTGATTTATCTGTTTTCGGCTTCTTTTAAATTTTTTCGATTTACACTCTCATATAATATTATCGAACCAGCTGCCGAAATATGCTGCTAAATAGAATAATTTTCCGCCTCAATGGAAAAAGTGATTTCGGGCAATTAAGTGCTTCTCTATCCGTAGTTAAGCTGTGCCGTGTGCTTCTGGAAGCCGTGATGACCGCCGGCTGCGCTCGAGCGTGACGACCGGGACAAAAGCGTCGCGTTGGCAGATTTGGATGCGCTTTTCTTTTCCTCTCTCTCTCTCTCGGGCCGGGCAGGGGACCGAGTGGATTGATGATGATCCTCTCCATCTCGCAGTGGGCCACGCCACACGTGTTGCTGCTGGCCCCCTTCCTGCGTCCGCGTCGGCGTCGGCGCCGGCGCCGGCGCCGGAGCGTCGGGGAGCCCCAGGGTGCTCGAGCGCGAGCCACTAGCGTGATGTTTGCCGTGGACTGGAAGCACTCACTCGCTGTATGACTGTATGCCCGTCTCTCTCTCTCTCTCTCTCTCTCTCTCTCTCTCTCTGGATAGATTGTTCGTTTAACCATGGAGAAAGCAAGATTAGATCATTACCATTCTGTGTGGCACCACCTACCTTCTAGAGTTCTAGACTTCTAGTTGCTACTCCTACACAACTTGATGTGGATTGTGGACTAGTATAGCACTGTCTCGTGGTCCAAAGGACTACAGGCAGGCCGTGGGCCATGGGCAAGTGTTTCTTCCTTATCATTTTGGAATACCAGAATTAACATTTTTCGATATACTAACACCATTTTGACATTTCCCAACGTAAACATGCTGCTGCTCAATGAATGACCAGGTTATTGCCAAAAGCTATATATTCTTTGACGATCCTTCGCAACTCAAGTTAACTAGGCGGGCAGATAGAATGAAAAAAAAAACAGAGAGAAAGGAACAATCACCACTGCTGGAATGCACCCTTGACGATAGCTATTATTATTTCAATCAAATGGACGGCAATAATGAAATGCAAAAGAAAACAAAAAAAAATCATTCTCCTCCCTACAACAACGTAGCGGACCACGGGAAGGCGAAGATACATTCGTACAGATAGACTACAGTGACGTGCAGATTACTGCTCTGTACGAAACTTTATTCAGTACTAATTTCGCCTGTTGCTGATGCACCCTAGCGAAGAGCAAGCAGAGTTCAGCAGAGTACCTACTACCAGTGTAGCATGGACCTGATACATACCATTACAAGACGACAACAAGCAAATATTCACGATGCCGCAGCCGCTCCACACTACACATCATGCCTCCGGTGCAGCCTCAGGAGAGGAGGATTTCATCAGTCCCCAATAATGCTCGTGGAAACGCAGGATAGTTGCAGCTTCGCCGAATCAGAAGCCTTTAGTTCTGCGCCTGGAACCATGCGAGCCCTGGCTGACCGCACCGCCTCGACTCGGGGATGGGTACTATTGGCCCCAAAAATATGCGCCAGAGGTCGAGTATTATCGTAACGAGCATCGCTGCGCCCAAGGAGTCAACAGCTACCCTGCACAGGTTCCACTTCTCGTCTTTCTCATCGATCCTGAATCACAAGTAGCAGAGGCTCACTGAGTTGATAGAGGTTATGATGATTATCTGTGTTTTCTTTAAAACAAGCAACCAAATCATAGCCACGACTTGTCAACTAAATTAAATCATGGCAAGTGCTATTGGTCTTCATGACAAGTGTTATGCGTCTTGATAATTCACAGTGCTATTGATTCCCTTATTTCGTAAGGTGATAACTGGAAAGTCGTAGGTTTGATACATATGATTTGGTTACTTAATCTCAGACTAAAAATTATTCTTCACATAGACAAAACATGGATCAACAAAATTCACAGAACTCAAGGAACCGAAACTCCCACGTATCCAGCTAAAATGCTGTGCAAATTCGTACTAATTTGGGGCTTGAGGGTTGAGAGGTGCCACACATGTTCAATACATCTTAGTATAAATAGATGTTTTGGTAAACTTAAGACAGATAAAACAATCTAATTTAGTAGGGGGTTATCAAAGGCAAACAGCTTGGTGGATAAAGCACAACGAAATAGAAGTTGATGATGAAGGAGAGTAGATGCATTCAGGTACAAGAAATTGATAAAAAGAATATCATTAGGAACTAGTTGATCATATCTAAGTTGGATTGAAGTTTACCTTGAAAACATTGGGAAGCTGACAATGAAGTATATTGCGTAGAACAATGAACCTACTTTGTACATTATATCCCGATCAACAAATTCATAATACGGGAACTGCAAAAGTCAGCAGAAAACATCAACGACATGTGAAAACAGCTTCTTAGATAGCATTCTTGAAACATGAAAAGCAAGATCAGTTGTATTTGGTTTCATAAGCAGGCCATCTTATCAAACATATACCGCGTCAACTATGCCCAGAAATGAAATGTACTGAGCATGCAACTCGTACCTGCCCAAACTTATGGTCAGATTATATAGTTAATCCAAATGAACCCTGACTCTTTCATTATGCAGGCTACCAATTATACATTCAAGCTATATTTTTCCACTTGACTAATAGGAAGCATGTCATGCCAAAAGGAATTGATAGATGGATGCTCCCAATTTGTTAAACTCCACGATTATTGCCACATGATCTGATGATAATACACCCAGTACAACAATGGTCAAATGAAACTAACACATTGTGTTCTGGGAAAATAATGGGAACTAGCACATCATGCAAATTTGCAACTGATAGTACATGCACATGATTTGCTGAAATAATGAGTCTTAAAAAACATGGATTATCTAGAAGCTTTATCTTCCATTGTCAACTTCTATGTATGTCCAAATGACCTAATTCCTGAACTGTCTACCAGGTCCAGCATGCAAACATTAGAAATGATACGCATATGCCCAATGGACTAAGGAAGGGATATACAGAAACACCACTACAAATTGGTGACCATTAAACTCTTTACTGTAGTAAGACATGAACTCATCAAACACGGTATATTAAAAGGAAAATTACTTGTGCTAGAACTAGAAATCAGGAAGTTAGCTAGAAATATACGCTCGAACATACATTTGCAATGGCTAGGGTCTCCAGGTATGCTATGAAGTATGAAAGTGCCAAAATCCATGCAGCTTCAAATAACCACCGAATAGACTGTGGTAGGTGAGCTGTAGAGTGACGTAATCTGCGAAGTGTCATATTTGATGCCATATGATAGAACAGGAAACAAGCATGAGTCAGGAGAAACGTCGTGTGGGGTACCTGAAACATGAAAGTAATTAAAAAAACACTACAAATTATAGATATCACTAGAACAATGATCTATGATTAACTCAGCAAAATGGGCACAAAGGTTCTTGGACACATTTGCGAGAAGTAATTTGTGTACTACTCGGATTAAATTTGTATTAAGAAAGAATTGACAAAAGCAGAAAGGTGATTATAATCCATTGATTGCACAACAAAGGGGCCCCTTTTTTGTAGAATATACATGCCAGGTAGCTAACTAGTTTCTATTATCACCCATTTCGAGTTTTCGATGAAAGGAAACTGATGGAAGGGTGTATATTACGTAGGAAGAGAGGTAAGCATGCACATTTGCATTATCAGATTCAAGTACAATAAAACTTTCAGAAAAGGTGCTAATATAGGTGAACCTTGCAAAATTGGATGCAAATTTTGATACCAGAGTAGTTCCATGTGATAAGATACCATTTTTTTGGCCATTTACTGGAAGGAAAGAAATAGGTGCATTGCAGCCCCCACCTTGTTTATGAAAAATTATTGGTAGTACATAGTCATATGTTACTATGATATCACATCAAATTTCAGTAGAGCTTAGAGAAAGGTAGATAGAGCTGGAACTAGACCTTACATACCCAAAACGCCACAGATAGGAGACACAATCTCACTAAATAAGCTGAGCCGCAACACCCGAAAAACTAACATTCAATTGACCTAAACTTATCTAAGATAGAGAAATTTTAGTTTAACTGCTCTTACATAGGATTGCAAACACGAAAACCTCTACTTATGCAATCACATGCATGTTGACACACATGATATCAAATTGCGGTCTTATAACTGTGCATGTGTACAACAGAGATGCCACTGCAAATGAGGGATAATATCAACACGAACAACTATAGGCCATCAAATCTTACATTATTCATCCGCCATGATGGAAAAGTATACGAAGCACCAAGAACCGTGAAGAAGTAATGTGTCCAGAAGTAGTTACCAACATAGCTAAAAATTATAATCCAGATATTAGCCTGCAATTACAAGATGCATTTTGGATTTAGCAAATAACGTTAAAAAGATAAATTAACCAAAAAATCCTCAGCACCCAAAGGAAGTCAATAAACAATTGAGAAATAGTACAAATCTAGTTCCTTGTATTAGACCATTACTAGATGGCTACAGAATGATTAGAGTAACTGCACACTAATTTCAGATTATAAATAGTTTTAAAAGTGCCAATTAATCATAGACAAATTGGCAAAAATCCCAAATATCCACTATATGCCACCAACGATTTTTTTCCCAGCACTCACTAGATCAAACTGCAACTCATTAAAGTTAACTAGCTGAAATTTTAGGACCCGATGTACAGTAACAAATACAATTTACAAAATGTTGACCTATTAAGTGAAAATAACTTCTAAAAAACATAAATTGTCACAAATGATTCACTGAGGAATAATTACCTTGACCCAGTATCGATCTTTCAAACTTCTAACACTATCTGCCTGAAAAGTGAAAGTACAGATGAATTAGTTTGTGAACATATGAATTGTCTTTATGTTAAGAAGAAAGGTTCAATTAAATAGTCTTACGAAAATGACTGCATTTTTAATACAAAAATGAATTGCT
This sequence comes from Panicum miliaceum, assembly GCA_032594955.1. Lineage (NCBI taxonomy): Eukaryota > Viridiplantae > Streptophyta > Magnoliopsida > Poales > Poaceae > Panicum > Panicum miliaceum. The sequence goes on along the minus strand of CM064058.1, from coordinate 6,673,895 downwards.
GTATCTTTAAGGGCACCAAAAAAGTCAAACACCAGGTCTTTTTCTTTTTATCTCCAGAATGATAGCCAGCATGCAAAATGGAAGTAAAGTAATGGAACGACAGAACAAGGGCAAACGTTCAGGAGTAAACTAAGCAATGAGGACACACGAACATGAGACCTGGTATGAATTGTACAAATCAATCATGTGGTTGTCTTCGCGAGTACATAGAAAATGAACCTGTTTTGATGCATGATTACAAAAATAACCAGGTCCTCTCAAAGGTGGAAAGAAGACCGCATCTAGTGTTTGTTCAGGCACAGTGAGCCCGCAAGCTAAATGTTTCCAGCTGCACCAGTAGCAGCAACTTTAGGCATGCCATTGGGCTTGTGGCTGACATATGTGAAAGGACCCAGGACCCATACTGGTGGGGGCTTAAATCTCAAGATCTGGTGACAACAAAGCATCATCTCTCTCTTACTCTCTCCCCATACCAAGCATTTAATATTTTGCTTCCTACCCAGCCATCACGCACAAAGACAAGCACCACTCTGTATTCTCAGTTTTATGCCTATGTTGTTGCATACAGGCACTCAATGTTTCTCAATTGCATGGCTTTTTTGTCTCATCTAATGGTAGATGTCTGATACATATCAGTGGAATGTTACTAAATACAATGCCTGTTTTACTAAAATAGAGCTTAGGCTTACATGAAATTACATCTACATTGTCCTCTAAAGAATGACAATGACATAGAGCAAATATTGACGAGCTGACAGAGACGAGGGAACAGGAGGATGCTATTTATGTACCTTCCCTACGATGAAGAGGGGGATGAGGAACGCCGGCACGGTGGACACCAATCCGAGAATCAGGTACTCCAGCTCCGTGAACCTCTGCCCATGGCACAAGAAGCCACGAAGGCCTTAGATAAATTTAATAATTTATCCGCTCACCCACTCCACTCCAACAACACCGCATCCCAATCTCCTGGCCACATCCGAGATCCAACAGATCGGATCGAGGACCCGTCCGATCTGCCATGAACCGATAACCAAACCAAGCATGCGGCCTCAGATCAACCAGGAGGAGTACCTCGTAGAGCTTGAAGGGGACGATGACGCCGAGGCAGAGCGTGAGCCAGAAGGGCGTGTAGAGCAGGAAGAAGGCCTCCCCCCAGCGCTTGCTCCCGTCCGCGGCCAGCCACACGCTCCTCCTCCCCGCGCCTCCGCCGCCGCCCCTGGGCTTCGCCCCCGCCGCCGGCCGCCGCGCAGCTGCGAGAGGAGGAGAGGAGAACCCGGTCAGGTGCGCGGGCAGGCGCCGCCGGAGGCGCGCGCGGGCGGGCGTGCGTGGGACGCACCTGCCATTGGCGTGTTGGTTCCGTTGCGCGCTGGTCGCCGGCCGAGGAAGGATCCGATCGAATCCGAGTCGCTGCCGGGCTCTGCGGCCAGCGGGGAGTGGGGGAGCGGCAGAGAGGCTTCACTGTGACTCTGTGAGGAGGATGGAGACGGCTAGAAAAGTGGGGATCTCTCGCGCGCGCGTGCAAAACGCGCGTGTGAATGGGCCGGTCCAAAAAGGCTTCTTCTTAGTGGGCCGTTTCTTGAGTCCTCTTTCTCGGAAAGGCCCACCAAGTTGCGCGTGCCATATTGCAATTGGTACGTGTGTATCCGACTTCGACGAACCATCCACCTTATCCGTTTGGGCTCCCGCGCAGAGGACGGCGACGGGGCCCCGGCCGGCCATGGCGGCGTCCAGGTCCAAGCTGCTCGCCCCGCCTCACTCGCAGCACGCCGCCACCTCCCGGCACTTCCTCCCTCCCCGCACATCGTTTCCGCGGAGCCCCGCCGGCCCTCGAGTCGCGGCGGCGCCGTACAGGTAGGTACCGAGCGGTGCTGCTCTGCTCTCGCCTCTCCCCGTTCTCGCAACCTCACCGTGCTGTGCCCGCGTGCCGCGTTGTGCATTGTTGCAGTCTAGTGACAGCAAGGCGCGTCGCCGCGAGCTGCGCCTCCGCAGACCGAGCAGGCGCAACGGGCCTGGCTGCCGCCGCCGCCGAGGAGGAGCTCGACGACCTGCCGTTCGTCCAGCTGTCCTCGGACATCCTCCAGACAGAGCTGAGCCTGCTCAAGGACGGCGCGCCCGCCGCCGGCTCGTCTCTCCTCGCCGCGCGTCAGAGGAGGGGCAGCGACGGCGATCGCCTCTTGGGCGAAACCGCTGCTTACCCGGCCGCCATGACAGGTGCTCTGCACAGCACGAGTAGCACGAGCGAGCAGCAATTTATAGTACTCATTCGTTGGCACGTCTCGTAACTGAACCCAAGCGCGTGCATGACAGCGCTGTACGCCGCCTGCCTCGCCGGGAACGTGACCGAGCAGCTCTGGAACTTCACCTGGCCCGCCGCCATGGCCACGCTCCACCCGAGCCTCCTCCCCGTCGCCGTCCTCGGCTTCTTCACCAAGGTGCGCCGTGCTCTGTTACTGCCATCTGGTTGCAATTCAAGCCACACTCGATCTGTGCAGACTAGCTTTGAGTTCTCACATTAATCTGATGCGGCGATGCGCAGCTCGCGGTGTTCGCGGCCGGCCCGCTGGTCGGGGATCTCATGAGCTCGCTTCCCCGGATCCCCGCGTACCGGTCTCTGACCGTGATCCAGGTGAGTTGAACAAGGACACCTATCCATGATTCTTGCTCCTACGCCGTGGTAGTTTTCGTATCAGCTAGCTAGTTCTGACAGCGCCCGTGACGTGTCAGACCGCAGCGCACTGGGTGTCGGCCGCGATGATCGCGTACGCGTTCACGCTCCCCCGGGCTTCCACGGCGCCGGCGCTGCTCCTGCAGCCGTGGTTCGCGGTGCTGGTAGCGTCCACGGCCGTCGACCGGCTCTCCTGCGTCTCCCTCGGCGTCATCGCAGAGCGCGACTTCGTCGTGCAGGTGGGTTTTTTGGCTTCATAAAAAAAGGGTTCAGATTTGAAGCCGATTTCCCTGATGAGGTCGCTGCTTCTTGTTGCTGAAGCTAGCAGGGGAAGGCAGGCCGATCGCGCTGGCGCGGGCGAACGCGACGCTCAGCAGAGTCGACCTCCTCTGCGAGGTGCGCACCGGCATGATCATGGCAAGCTCCTGCGATCCCGTGCTGTTACTCTCTTGTAATCTGCGTGTGTTTCTCGTGCATGCAGATGGCAGGGGCGTCAATCTTCGCCCTCCTGCTCTCCAGGAACGACCCGCTGACCTGCATCAGGCTCTCCTGCGCCATCTCGCTCTGCGCTCTCCCCCTTCTGGTGCAGTGCTTGTCTTGATCTTTTCGGTCTCTAGCTACCTGCAGACAGTGCTCATTAGTATGATGCATTCGACAGTTTCAGAAGGTCTTAAATTCCTGATTTGTTCTACAGTTATTTCTAGGTGGTGCCATGAATCGACTCGCTGACGGCATCTTCGACCACGCTACCAGTCTGGGCTCGCTTCAGCGCTCTGAACATGGAAGCACGCACACAACTTCTGCTTTCAGCATCAGGAAAAAAGGTAGGAGGCCTGAAACCTGAAACTGTAGGCAACTATGATCGATCACCGCAGCTTAGGTGCATTGAAGCAGCAGTAAACTTTGTTCTCCTGTAATGATGGCAGCTGAAGAGGCCTGGGCGACCATCAGGCACGGCTGGACGGAGTACCTCCGGCAGCCCGTGCTCCCGGCGAGCCTCGCCTATGTGCTCGTCTGCTTCAACGTCGCGCTCGCCCCCGGCGCTCTCATGACCACGTTCCTCATCCACCACGGTACGCGCCGCAGCACAGCTGCGGCGTCGTCTCCCCCTGTATATTCTTCGGTGATCATCGAGCTCGCGTATGCTAGCTAATTGTTCACGGCGCTCGCTCGATCGCGTTGGCAGGCGTGAGCGCGTCGGTGCTCGGCGCGTTCGGCGGGTCGTCGGCGGTGATGGGGATCCTCGCGACGTTCATGGCTCCAAAGCTCGTCAAGGAGCTGGGCATCCTCAAGGTCAGTCAGGCCAGGGCCAGCTACGTCACGCATCCGTCCAGGAACATGTTCGATCGTGCCAATTCTGGAACCAAATGCCTTAGTCTTACTATCTTCCGTTCCACCGTGACAGGCCGGAGCTGCTGGGCTGATCGCTCAGAGCGCGCTCCTCGGCGCGGCGGTCCTGGTCTTCGTCACCGGCCCCGTCTCACGGCAATGCTCCCTCTTCGCCTTCCTCGGCTTGATCGTAAGGCCGCCACCTCCTCATCTCGCCATGGGTGGAACAGCCATAGCTTGAGCCATGACTTTTTTTAATACGATCATTGATTCATTGTGCATTACTGCAGGTGGCGTCGCGGCTGGGGCACATGGCGTACAGCGTGGTCAGCCTGCAGGTGGTGCAGACGGGGAACCCGATGGGAAAGGCGAAGCTCATCGGCGCGGCGGAGATCGCAGTGGCCAGCCTCGCCGAGCTCGCCATGATGGCCGTGGCGGTGGTCGCCAAGGACGCGGCACACTTCAGCTGGCTGGCCGCGCTATCGGCGGCGTCGGTGGCCGCGGCCGCGTGCCTGTTCTGCGCGTGGCTGGCCAACCCCACCGACGAGCTCAAGCGACTCTTCCCATGCTGATACAGAGGTCGCACATTCTGTCAACTTGTGTTATATATGTCTACTGCCCAGCTCAAAAATTATTTATTTATCTTACAGAAGTAAGTTAACAAAATTGTCCATAGATCTAGAAATTACCTGTTCGAGTCTGCCGGTGGCAGCTCATCACGGTTGGTTGCCTCGCCGATTAGTCTCGCTTCACTTTTATATATAGCATTATAATATGCTAATTAACATATTTATGTACTTTCGTCCTTTACAACATAAAAATATATTTTCCATTGTATTTGTATATACACAAAATGTCAACCGACTATTCAGGGACACAATAAGTTCAACGAACAACTGTATATTGTATATCATCTGGGTGATGGAATCATCATCTATCATCCATGTATGGAGATGACGGGAGTTTGGCTCAATTAGAATTTCGGTCCACGAGGACAAACGATGCAGTACAAAAGAAGAGCGTGCCGCATAGGAAGGGGAGGTCCAGGATGATGTGTGTTGATTGTCCCCTTTTTCTTTTCTTTTCTTCTCAATTTTTCTTTAACTTCAAGCTGTAACTTTTCTTTTCATTTTTCTTTCTCCTTATTTTATTTCATTCTTTATTTTCTTTTTCATTTAAGTCTAACCTTTTTCCCCCTTTCATTTTTTTTCTTTTTTTAATGGTACAACCAGCAGCATCCTGGTTCTTGGAAGTCAAAAAACAGAAAATGCAAGAAAGCTATCACTACATTATAGGTAGGTCAAGAAAGTTGGTGAAATTGTAATAATATCTGCTCGGTTGATATCATTTTCACATTGATTTCAAAGTGATCTGTATTTTCACATTGGTTTCAAAGTGATCTGTACTGACTACAGAAACCCTAAATCGCAAGAATGTCTCCAATATCTGTATGGGCCATTCGTCATGTATATTCATATTATTCTTCTATCCCTTCCTTTTAGATTAGTTTCTAATTTATAAATAAGCATAGGTACCGTGCGAGTAAAGATACTAGTTTGCATGAGGTACACGTTGCAGGTGACCATTCATAACACCAGCTGCCAACGAAACTATTCGGCGTCGTGAGTAATTAGCACTAGCACATACTACCTCTGTTACAAATTACAATTCATTTTACCGGATAGTATTTTTAATTTAGGTTTCTAATAAATTGATAAAAAAAGGAATAGAAGCCAACCGGCAACGGTAAGGGCAAATGCAACGGTGGAAGGCGTAGCAGTATAGTATATAATAAAGCTAACGAGAGGAGCCACGCCGCAACACGCCAGCAACGCTCGCCGAGCCCGCAGCCCACGCGAGTTGCGATCGAGCGATCCCCTTTCCCACCGGCCACCGCACCCGCCGGCCGCAGCCGGTCAGCCGCCATGGGCGGCTCCCCCGGACCGCTCCGCCGGCGGGTAATCGTCTCTCCCGAGCCGGGAGATGCCTCTCACTCGGGGGGCACAAGCTTCGCTAGGAGGAGGAGGCTGACACCATCGCCACCGTCGTTGCAGCCCCTTCCACCTCGACCTCGATCACCCTCAAGCACAAGACTCGGGTTGCTCCTGCAGCCTGGCCTCCTATCTTCCTAGGCAAGTGCCCGCACTGCCGATGGGAGGACAGGTGACTCTGGGGATGCTATTTCTCCATGGACGTCACTGACACCATCGTGACAGGACGACATCCACGGAGGCTGAGGCTGCAAGGGCTCCAGCGCGATGAGCAGGAGAAGAAGGTCAGAAGGCACGCCCACATCGAGGGAATGCGCACATAAAGCCATCAATCCGCACCCATCTGATCCGTTGCCCGGACATTATTTTGTAGATGAAGGAAGTGCTGGACATGCACTCCTACATTCTTTAGTTAGTTTGCTTAGAGGGAGCGTAAGCTCATAGTTAAGAACCAAAGTCTAATGGCAGCACCATTATCTTATATCCATGATCTGTACTCCCTCAATCTCAAAATAAATACACTTCTAAAATTCAAAATTTATCCTAAAATAAATGCATATCTATGAATGAAACAATCTAATTGAGTTATTTTTCTACTTTCTCTTCTCCCAAGATATAATTATTACATCTTTATAGGGGTATATACATAATTTCTCACTAGCATTGATCTCCGCGCCAAACTCTAAAAGTTTATTTATTTTGGAACGAGGAAGTATGTATGATCTGTAGATATATTATTTACTTGGAAGTTGTACCATTTTTATTAAAAATGTTAGTCTTGATAAAATGGAAACATATATTACAAAATGGATGATTCATAAGATTATTAGTGGCTAGCCTAGCACTCACCCTTCTCTCTTGCTCTCTCCTATCTAGCACTACGACCTCCCATCAACCATGCTCATGCATGCTCATGGATGAAGGCTATGGGGGAGGAGCTCTCTATTTATAGGCCAAACAAGAGGGACCATGGTATCAAGATAAGTGTCCCACTGTTTCCTTTTTGGAGAATTCCTAAATATTCTAACACATTCTAATTTTACATATTACGAGTACTCCATGGAAAAATATCTTCTTCTTACATGATGGAAAATATTCTAGAAGATTACCTTGCTCTTTTCAACAGAACATATTATGAACTGATCCATAAATAATTGTGATTGTATTACAATACAAGTTGATGGACCCTGCACAGTGGTTCTTTTTTTTTTGTCATGTGTGTATTGGACCCGAGTATGGTTTGATGTTGATATGAGTTGAGTTCATCTCATAGGGGAATATCCCCTCCAGATGCGGGGCTCGGTCCCTCGAAGCAGAGCGGATGAGTTGAAACCACTTTGTTCCGTCCTCGCGCGTCGTCTCCTCCGTTATCGCGAGCGTGGGCAGGGACCGCGCTGTGGCCAGGGCAGCGATGAGTGGCCAGCCAGCTGGCGAGCGGCAGCACAGCCCGAGGCGCGGTCGGTCGTACGAGCAGCAACACGGCTGCGGCGGCCTGAGAGTTTAGGGTTTTAAGGTTTAGGGTTAAGATTTAGGGGGCGGGCACGACAGTCGGCGTGCGCGAGGATCCTCCAAGGTCTCGAGTGAGCGAGCGGCGGGGTGAAGCTCTGGCGCGAGGCGGCGCGGCTGCATGGGTGAGCAGCCGGCAGGGGCGACCTCCGCGCGAGGTTTTTATGCATAAGACAAGACCGATATCGTGGCAAATATTAGTGAGTGCATCACAGCAAGCTTTAGACACCTACAGCAAGCATGAACAACTAGAAAGTAAGATCAATAGAACCAGCAGCATCTTGAAAGTAAAAAACGAGCTTGTTAGCGTCCAGACGTCTGATGTGCTGCAACATCAAAATAAAACATCTAAAATATAAAAAATGTAAGATTGCAATATCGAAAAAATATGAAAAAATAGTTCAATGTAAACAACGTATTCTGAGGAAAAAAAATTTCCGCCGCAACATCGAATGCATGTCATGCAACATTCCTCCAAATATCAAAACATCTCTAGTGCAACACCATGAGATACTCATTGTAACATCCCAAAATCTCTAGTGCAACATCACCACACCCGGTGCTCCCCTACCTTAGCGTTCGCTGGAGGTGCCCGCCATGGCCGCCACCCGGAGCTCCTCCGAAGGGCCTTCCCTAGCGGGGGAGCGGCGATAGGGGTGGAGCAAGGCACAGTGAGCGCGGCCCTGACCCTCTCACCGCGTGACACCCCCCCCCCCCCCCCCCCCCCCCCGCCCCGCTTGTTGCCCCCGGCCCGGAGCTACCCACCATGGCCGCCGCCCGGAGCTCCTTCGACGGCCGACGCGGAGAGCAGCGGCCGGTGCGGGGCCGCGCCCTGGCGCTTGAGCTTGCGTGGCGGCCGGTGGGCTCGCCCCCTTGGGGGCAACAGTGTGCCGGAGCAGCTCCTGCCTCCTTCACGAGGAGAAAGGGGGAGATCGTGATGGGGAAGAGAGAGGCAGACGATGGATGGGGGAGAGAGAGAGGCGCGAACGAGTGGATACCCTTTCCCTAGCATTACCGTGTAAAAAATTAGAAAAATGCATGAAAGCCTGGCGCGGGCTGAGGGGCGTGCGGTCTGCGCGGCCGCACAGGGCACCCATTTTATGTCAAAAATTTTCCACAACTCATTAACCAACTCCCGTTGTATTTCTAATTGGCCGGTCTAAATGTAACTGAGAACATACTACGGACGGACGCACCCCGCATGCTTCTGGCCAAAACAAAAGGCCCGATCACGACGGACGGACACACCACGCATGCCCCTGGCCATAACAAAAGGCCCACAGATTGTCCGTCGCCTGAAGCCTGCTAGCTTGCCCAGTTGCCGTCTTGCCGACACACTCAAAGCAGCAGAGGCGGCAAGCGACGAGCCACGATGATCGCGACACCGGGGCAGGCGGCAGGCGACGATCACGGTGCGGCGCCGGCCGGCGGCCCCGGGGCAGCCAGCCGACGGACAACACATTCAGATAATCATATTCATCAACTGCAACTCGAGTAATTGACAGCGGCTCAAGGAGAAGGTACATAGGTATTTCTTTTTATTCCCTAACTATATTGATCTACAGACTACATGTACTTGTATCCTTTGAATCTTTAATAATTTAATTATAATTTTGTTCTTTCATCTTTGGTGTTACAAAGATTGATTGAAGTCGTGTCTTCTGCAAATCGATCTAGAAATATGTGTTACAAAATCGACAAGAATGAAGTTGTTTAAGTAAAGACTATACAACCGAAAATAAATAAATACAATTCTTGATGTGTTTCATTCCTATACATTATACTATATTTAGTATTTGATTGTTTAATTTTGCTAGTCTAGTAGACCTCACTTTAGAGTTTTGTACAGTACCCGGTTTATGCCAGCCCGGCCCTGATGAAAGCTATCACTACATTAGAAGGTAGGTCAAGATAAAGTTGGTGAAATCCTAGTGCTAATCTCATTCGGCTGTAGGTAACATCCAGAAAGGCGGGCGCAGCGAGTCCACGAAATCTTTGAAGGGCCGTTCCACTTCTTGAGTCTCCTTCTCCAAGTCAATGATGTGCAGAAAGTTCTCGTTCGTTGCCCAGTGATTCAGAAAGTATATGCGGTTGCCCGGGAGACCATGTTCCCCAGCAGAGCATGAGGCTCCGAAGTTGGATTCCCCGAGCCGGTCTCCACCGAGAAGAAACACCCTGTCATCACCAATCCTGTCGACCTTGCACCAAGCTGGTGCCGAGAAATCCATCTTGTACACCGCGACCTCGGCCACCTTGTGCACGTTGCGGCCGTCGAAGATGAAACAGCTCGCCGCAGGACTCGACGAGGTAGCTCGACCACATCGGCGCGCCGGCAGCAGGGTTGCCGACATGGTCGACGTCGATCATCCCTAGGATCGGCTGGGTCGAACTCGACGACTCCCAGCTCGTTTCCGGTGAACTCGTAGTAGATCTTGCCTCCAACAGCGGCGATGCCATGGCGCGTGGCTGTTGAATATGTTTCAAATTTAGTCCACATCATTATTGGCCGACTTCTGATGAAGCGAAGCGGAGGCAGAAGTGGCCCATATGGGCCGTGCCCCTGAGGTTCGGGGGTGCGTGGGGCTGCCCCCCGCGGTACGGTACATATATCCTGTGTTAGGGTTTCCACTTTGATTAAACCGTCATACGGCGTTGTAACCCGACTCTTGAAATTAGGAAGAAGTGTTTGCTGGTTGGCGCTCGTGGTTTTTACCTTCCGCATTGGAAGGATTTTCCACGTCAAATCTTATGTCTCGCTGTGGTTTGATTTTGCGTTATTTCTCGTTATTCGCAACAGTGGCCGTATTCCTCTCCACGGGCTCGTCCTGGGCGTCGTACATGATGAGCTCGTAGCCATGGCGTCCCCGCTTGCTGCCTCTCGAGGTCAAGGACCATCACGGCGCAGAAGCCGGCGCCGGGCCTGTCCGAGAGCACGCACTTCCAGTTCGTGGGGAAGTCCTCCTCCATGTCCGGCAGCGCGATCCGCTCGCCGTCCTCCGGCCGCCACAGGAAGGTGCGCAGGGAGGCCGGGTCCAGCGCGAGCACCCACCCTTGCGGCGTCTCGAAGCAGCGGTGGTCTTGGAGAAGGTCGATGGTCGCGTTCACCAGGGACTGGCTTGCGACGCTGTACTGCGCCTGGGGCTCGTAGTACTCGGGGCCGACGTCGTGCACCAGGAACGGCAGCGCCACCGCCGCCGACGTGCTTGGTGAAGGGCCAGAAGCTGCCATGGCTGACTACTCTCGGTGGAATTCGACGGATCAAATCGCCTTTGAGCCTTTGATTGTTGTTGCTGCTGCTGCGCCTCCCGCGGGGTGACTTAAATAGTCGCGCTTCCCCGGCATCGCGTCGGGGACGAGATACGAGTCGGTCATCTACCCATCCCCGTCTCCGAGGTCTCCTGGCTGCCTCCGCATCCATGCCACTATGCCATGCCTGCAACGCGCTCTTCTTCCGGCGGCTCTCCCTGCCCTCTCCAGCCCAAATAGGTGTGCGGGACCGGGCCGGCAAGCGTCATGGGCCGTCGACAAATAATCGATCCACGGAGACGACTGTTTTTACTTGGGCTGTCCGCTGGCCCATGACATAGGACTCGGCGGGATTCTTCCATCCTGGGTCTGGGTCCCACACAGCTGCGGAGGCTCACTGGCCCTGTGGGTCCTGGCGGGCCGGCTATCCCCGATGCTTTTGCTCGCCGTCCTCTCACTCTCACACCACCAGCGGACCTCGCGGTTGTCCCGTCCGTGCCCATGGCGACGCTGCTCGCGACACGCGGCCTGCCCCTCGCCTCCTGCGGCCCGCCGTCCTCCTCCTCCTCCTCCTCCTCGTGGCCGCCCTCTTCTCTCCTGCTCGGCCGCCGGCCTAGCCGCCGGCTCCGCTCCTCCTCGCCGCAGGTGATTTATTCGGTACCAAACCACGCGCCTTCATCTGTCTGTCCGTCTGCGGCAGTGGCCAGAGATGATGATGGCGCGGTGCTACTTGATTTTGATGCAGGTAGATGCTGCGGCGGCGCAGGGGAAGGGCGGCGAGTACCGGCCCTCCTTCGCGGACGACCTCCTCCTCGCCTTCTTCCGGAGCAAGATGGTGGAGGTGAGCTCCATCGACCCACTCGTTCCTTCCTTCCTGCTGTTAAACCTTACACGGTGCTTCTTTTCGATGTGCTAGCTTCTTTTATTATGTAACATTATTGACTTCGTTGGTTCAGAGCTCTGTCAGTTTAGATAGATAAATCTTCTGAACATTACTCACTGAGCTAGAGACTGTGCTCTGCTTCCAAATAGCTTCACTAATCCTGATAATTGACGCCACGTAGGTGGATAAACTTTCACTGGCAGCTATGAGTTTATCGCAATGTGTACTCTGGTAATCGCAAGGAACCAGCTGGAAACTCTGTCTAAAATGGGAATTTTTTATTTTGTTGTAATCTAAACTGAATGCTCAATTTGTTGAATTCAAGAAAAAATAAAAGGTGAATATGCTAACACTGATTTGTTTCAGATGATGTGGGGGATGGAAACCTATCTTCTTTTCAGATTTCAATCATAAAAGAAGTTCGATGGCAGATTTCATATGTTACCATAGTTTTCAGACAGGCTGCCACTCCAGAAACATAAAATACTCAATGCCATATCGATGGAAAAATTACACTTGCATCTAATTTGACAATTCCCTGGAAGTGGTAAAAGAAAAATTCATGTGAATTCGGATAAGGTACAAGTAGTTACAACACCATAGTTTTCTAGGTCAATATGATATCTTAATTTTGAACAAAATACATGCAATTACATTTTTTTAATTCTTTAAAAAGCTGTAGGAGGTTGGATGGGATTCCGAAAAGCCTGGGTATGCCGGGCTGATGGAGGTTGCAAATCGTCTCATGGTCAAGGGAAAGAGTGCTTCAGAGACTGAGCAGGCAGCTGTATATCACCTCTCTTGTTCCTCCCAAGTCTGTTCTGTTGGACATCTGTCTAGCATGTGAACTTAATACCTAAATCAATTTTAGTTTTCTGCATCTCTCCTTAAAAACTCCAGGTCAGAGTACTACAGTCATTGTTTCCACCTCTCTTGCTTGTTCTTTACAAAGCTCTTTTAGCACCAATTGCTAATGGTCAACTAGCCGCCATGATGCTCGGTGAGTTCACTTTAAGGAAAAAGTACATCATTTCCGATTATACTTCATATTCTTCTCTATTTAACTTGGTGTATTTGGAATTGCTGGCGTCTTACTTGAGAAGCTAGAGCGACAGCACTTTCATGCCAATGGTTGATGGGCACATGTTCAGTTAATTCTGTCACTCTGCCTGATGGAAAATCTTGGTCAAGTGGGGTATCGATTTGTTCCAACTTTTCAAGACCTGTTTGACTTTTTCTTCACTAAGACTCTGGTTGAAATCATGTTTTTGATCTTCCTGATTACAATCGCCAGGTGTTCGTTGAGAAATGCAAGTATCTAGAAGAGAGCAAATGCCTTAGTATTTGTATCAACACATGCAAACTGCCAACTCAGGTTTGCTTATGCCTTGCTTATGAAATTCTAGATTTCTATTCCTCCAGATATTCCTTGACTGCTGTTGCCTCCTGTGTCCAAGTGGAATTTTCTATCAAAAGTACAGGCACAATGATATGCAATCTAACTATGCTTTTTGTATGGCTGTTGTCGGTTTCACAGAATGATTTTCAAAACGCCTTTTTCCCCGAAAGAAAGTTCCTGAATGAAGTGCACTTTCTATTTTCAGACTTTCTTCAAAGATCACATGGGCGTTGATTTATACATGGAGCCAAATTTTGAAGACTACAGCTGCCAGGTAAAATAGTTCCAGACTTTCAGAGTGTACTAGATTGGCAGGCTAAACAAAAACTTGGGGCCTCCTATCTGTACATGCCCACTTTTGTGCAATATACAACTAAAGTCCCAGATAAAGCACACCACCTGACAGCATATTTTACGCTGTTGTTTTTTGCAGTTCAACTTTGGGGTGCCGCCGCCACCTCTTGATGCTGACAAAGCACTCAAGGAACCCTGCTTGGACATTTGCACAAACGCGAGGAGACGCAGGGAGCTCGGCAGAAGTAGCAGCCCGGATGAGCTCAGTTGCCCCCAAGTTTGATACGCTGCTTGTGAACAAGTATGAGCATCGTAGATAAGATGGTACATGTACAACAAGGTGACTTACCTGTATTTATGAACCACCCAGCAGACTGCATCCTGCCATCCTAGACAACATCCTAAATCCTCCATGGTAGCACTATTGGCAGAGGCAACATCGACAGTAATTCAGTAAAACAAAGATGTGCATGTTCTCCAATTATTGCAGTTGCCAAACATGGAGTCTGAGCTCTGAACACAGAACAAGATCAGGTATCCTTGCTCCAACCAGATGTACCATGGTTGCAAAGCAACCAGGTCTGCCTGCATATGGCATTCGACTGTGTCGTCTTCCCCAGCTAAAAACAGTCTGATTTAGTGATTTTGGACGCGAATACCCCGACATATCCTGCTGTGCCGCATCCACAAGCAAAGCAAGGCATCGTCCCCTGCCAGCTACACTAGCTAGTATGTCATCTTTGTTACCAAGGGAAGCTACGAATCCCCCATTTCCTCACTCCAGAGATCGTATGCTGAAATTCTTGCGTGTCCATGGCATCATCGTCTCTAACCTTTCTCGGTTCAGGTTCCGTCCATCCATGCTGTTACCTTGATCTGCCACTCCCTCAAATGCACCCTGCCTATACCTATATAATGCATGGTGGTCGCCTACAGTGCTGCGGCCTGCGGCATCCTTCGTGGACAACGACTCTAGCTAACTAGACACCGGCGGCGACCATGCCGGCCATGGCCGGCGACGACATCACGGTGCACGTGGAGTGGCTGGCGCGCCGCCTGACGCAGCAGCAGGAGGACGCGGCGGCCACGGAGCAGCACCGGATCATGGTGAACACCCACCGCGTGTCCCGCGTCCCGGGCCACGTCCGCATCCCCAACCCGGACGCCTACACGCCGGGGCTCGTCGCCATCGGCCCGCTCCACGCCAAGGACGCCGAGCGCCGGCTCCGCCCGGGCAACCGGCTCAAGATGGCCTACCTCCACAGCCTCATCTCCCGGGGCCACCCGGACCCGGCGCGCCACCTCGCCGTCATCCAGGGGTACGTCCGCCTCGTCGCCGCGCGCGAGCGGGAGGCCCGCGCCATGTACGCCGCCGAGGACGTGGACGACGTCAGGGCCGAGGACTTCATCCAGATGCTGGTGCTCGACGGCTGCTTCATCCTCGAGCACCTCGTCAACGTCGCCACGGGCAAGGAGGAGCAGTCGCTGCACGCCACGCCGTTCGGCCCGGCGCAGCTGTCCGTGGACCTCGTCCTCGCCGAGAACCAGATCCCGTTCTTCGTCCTCGTCGACCTCATCAGCAGCACCAGGCTGCCGGAGTTCGACTCCACGGGCTACGCCCCGCCGGTCCTCCTCATGAAGCTGGTGCTCTACTACCTCGGCGGCGAGAAGGGCCGCGACATGAGCGAGGCGCTACCGCCCGCGGACGCCGTGTGCCACATCCTCCACCTGCTCCACGCGATGGTCAGCGCGGCGCGCACCAGGTGGGAGCCGGCGCCGCGGATCCAGGACGGCGCGACGCTGGAGGTGATGCAGGAGGCGGCGCGGCTGCTGCGGCGCCTCCCGCTGCTGCTCCTGGTGCCGCTGCTGTACCCGATCCTGCCCGAGGAGCGGCGGTGGCGCGCGAGCTACGGGCGGGAGGACCTGCCGTCGGCGAGCGACCTGAAGCGGATGTGGGTGTGGTTCAAGAAGGCGCGCGGCGGGAGCAGCAGCAAGGCCCCGGCGGGCATCGCTTCGGTGCTGGGGCCGGTGCCGCTGGCCGTGAAGCTGGCGCACGAGGACCGGCTGCGGCTGCCGCAGCTGCGGATCGAGTTCCGGACGGCGCCGCTGCTGCTGAACCTGATGGCTTTCGAGCAGTCGGCGGAGCAGCGCGCCGGGGCCGTGTCGGCGTACGTGTGGCTCATGGCGAAGCTGGTGCAGTCGGCGGAGGACGCGGGGGTGCTGGTGGCGACGGAGGTGGTGCAGAGCAGCGCGACGGGGAGCGAGAGCAAGGAGGACGTGGCGCGCTTCTTCCGGCAGGTGGGCGCGGCGAGCGAGGCGGCGGGGGAGCTGGAGAAGAGCTACCTGGGGGAGACGCTGCAGAAGCTGCGGGAGCGGAGCCAGCACCCGCTCTTCATGATGTGGGCGGACGTGCAGCGCAACTACTTCACCGTGCCATGGGCCGTCGTCGCCGAGTTCGTCACGTTCATCACCTTCATCTCGACCATACTGCAGACATATGGATCCTTCAAGCACTGACTCCACCAGAAATCCACTCAAAGCCAGACCCAAACGGATGGTGTTTCAGCATAATCTTCCCTACTGAAGTTATATTAGCAGCACTCAACTCAGTTTTCTTGAAGAAACAAATTTTAATTAATTCGTACGGTGATTCATTTGTTTATTATATTCCCCCCTGCCCCTGATTATTCTTTTGTTAATCCTAAGTTATATATATTTTGATTAACTAGTAAAATGTACGTGCACGTAATATACTATTATATACATATTCTATATTCTATATTTATTCAATAAATATAAATGGCAATGCTACATAGTTTCCATGTTTAAACTTGGTGCCTAAGTGCACTTTCAAGCCGATGAAACAACCACACTTGCTTTTGAAAGATACCTAGTAAACATTTAAATACAAGTCTGGATAGTTAAATCTCTACCCCTGGAAGACCGGTAAATTATAGCATATGAGTTAATCTTTGGTCAACATGAAAAGTTAGTGCAAACTATGTACTCTACAATGGAATCAAGCTTGGAACAAATGGGGGAAGATTTGTAACGTTTAAAGGCCCCAAAGTTTGAATCAGATACCGTTCAAATTAAGGACTTAGAGAAATCCTACTAAGTCTGAAAAATAGAAAAAATTGGTAAACTTTGGACATAAATAAAATGATATTTTGTGTAGTAACTAAGTCTGAAATTTTGCCAAATAGAAATCTGGATCTTCAGGCTTTGTAAAAGTGCCATTTTTTTCCATGGAAAATATTAGTAAAGTGTTTAATTTTGAATTCAAAGTCAGGCAGATTGAAACAAGTTTCTGAAATTCTGAAAACTGTCTGAACCTGCCATGTTTAGAGCCATTTCAGTTATGTTAGAAGCCGAATCTGAGGATGTGCCTGAAAGCAAAAGTGTAGCCAAATGTTAGGGATAAAACTTTGGTATTGAGAAATTTCAAGGTTTGGTAATGGAATTTTGCGAAGCAGAGGCTTAAATATCAGGTTTTGCACAGGTTAGAACTCAATTCAGACAGCTACAATACAGTTCATGTTTATCTCTTCCCAGGCGCCCTGAAGATGCATCCCCAGGCAAATTCAAAGCTCAAACACGCGTCGATCTCGCAGCTCAAACACGTCCAAGCAAGCAGACAGGAGGTGACAACGGATCACGGTGAAGAATTTGAATAAATACCCTTCCCTGACGCCATTCATCTCCTTTATTGTCAGTTCATCATCCTCGCGTCGAGTTCATCTTCTTGCCAAAATTCATCGCTACCAGTCCATCTCCATCAAATTCCTCGATCCATCAGCTTCACTGAGTCCCTAGGAACCCATTTGAACAAACCCCAGCCCCTGCCATCCTCTGTCGCCGTCGATCCTCGAGTTTCCTCGCTTCTGACCAGTGGGCCACTGTCCAACGTCGGCGACAACATTCTGCACCGGGCTTGGCCGTTAGAGAAGGGGCAAGGGGGCTAGGAGGCGTCGTCTTGCTCTGGTGGTGCTGGGAACAGGCCCGGTCGCCGGTGGGCTCGCCGCATCTGCTTTGGTGCAGACTCGATACGTTCTCAGGAGACGGGAGTAGGCGAGGGTTGGGCAGCGGACAGATTCGTGACCCTCAGAGGCCTGCCGGCCTTCCTGCTGCGCTCGACGGGAGCCGTGGCTGTCTTGCCGCTAAGGGCGCCCGGCAAGCTCGAGGCGCAGCGCGGCGGTCGAGCGACAAGCAGGAGTTGGGGTGATGCCGTGATGGCGCCGTGGTGGTCGGGGACAGGGGTGCGAGAGGAGCTCGGCGCCGGTGGGTGTGGGTAGGATTGCCGCTGGTGACAAAAATAATTGTTTTTGGCACAAACACGCTCCAACTCGCGATTTATACGAGTCTAGCCTTAGATCTATCTCCCTCCATCCCGACACACGGGTCCAACATGAGGGGTAGGATGGATCCGATTCAGATGAGAAACATATTTTCAGTTGTTTAGGATATTTATAATATAGACTAGATCGAAGTATACATTTTGCTCATTATCTATATATAGGTCCATAAGTACACCAACAATATAATAAACGTCACGCTAGCCTTAATTCATAGGGCCAAAACACACATTCTGATTTCTAGCTACGTAGGACAGCCGTTCATCTTGGATCCTACATATTAGTTTAGATATCATCTTCAACCTCAGGGTGCACCGTGCACCACATATATATGAGAGTAAAATATATGCACAACGCCGGACCTTAAACTTAACTTAGAGTGTCATCCAACCCCCACAGCTTTCACAATACACATTTAAACTTTTAAACTTGCTAATCGTATCATGTGAGGTCCAAATATAGTTGCTTAAGCTAAACCGAAAGTTGTATAATTTATTTAAATACGAAATTATATACAAAATATATAAAAATCATAACAAATTTACTTGTACAGATATGTTCAAATACAAAAGATCTGTATAAAAAATTGTAGGAAAATAAAACTCATATGATATTTTTTAAAAAATAGGAAATATAAAAAAATGGACATGATTTTTGAAATAATATTTTGGATAAATTTTGAAATATAAGATTTGAGCGCAAAAATTTTAAAATAAAATTTAGCCCCACATGTAAGCTCCACATCAACAGAAGTACTTCTACTTTGTAACTTAAAAATAGTGATTAGAATTTTACGTGACACAATTAATAAGTTTGTGGATCTAAATTCTAAATATGCATTTTGAAAGTTTGGGGATCTAGATGACACTACGAGCCAAATTTGAGGACCAACGTTGCAGATTACTCTATATATGAAGGAGAGAAAGAAGAAAAAATTATACGCTGCGTCCGCACGAGGTCATATCCATTTTGTGAAAAATGGGACTTCAATTGTTTGAGATTCGTGCATGTTGTCAGCTCTCAGCTATCAGTGAACACTGTGCACTGCATTCTGTC
The DNA here is from genome assembly GCA_032594955.1 of Panicum miliaceum. NCBI lineage: Eukaryota > Viridiplantae > Streptophyta > Magnoliopsida > Poales > Poaceae > Panicum > Panicum miliaceum. Next base: position 6,655,168 of record CM064058.1, on the reverse strand, counting down.
TTCAGTTTCAGCGAACACTGATGCTGGTTGTTCAACCATCTCTGTCTTGGACGGTGGTCAGGTGGTTATTTGGCTGCTGGCTCATTCACTCCCTCTCAGAAGTAAGTTTTGACAAACATGCATGAACAAATCGATCTGGACCAGATCACGCAGCCAGCAAATTCAGCAGCATTAATTCCTGGCAGAAGCAGCAGTTCTGAATCTCTGATCAGACCTGGAAGCCGAGGGCTTCACCTAGCTCTCATGTTGCCTGTCCATCTCTAATCAATTCTCTCGATCAACATCCACCTTTACCGCACGGCGCATCACAAAAATCTGTAAACATTAGTTGTTCTTCTGATACTTCTGCTGCTTTGTACAGTTTTTTTATATCTTTTTTCATATCCTTCCCTCTGTAGATTGTAACCTCGTTCTGTAATTTGCTTCCTCTATGCGAATGCAGAGCACCTGCCATTTACCGTTCAAAAAAGAGAGAGTACTGGTTTCTCTGTCAGCTTATTATCGGTGCGCTTGACTTTCTCAGGGAAACTGATTGACTTGTGATCAAATGCGACGCAAACTGAATGTGACATAAGTTCTGAGGTTGTCTCCATCCATCTATCTATCCAAAAGCAATCGGTTCTTCTGAGCCAAAAGTTGTCTTATTTGTTCATCCGTAAGGTGACCAATCTATGGGTAGTTGTGAGTGACTTTGTTTATCCTACGATGGAGAAGTTTGAGAGCTGTCTAGTCTGTTGTTAGGTGATACTGTACATCTCAATCCCTGTGAAGGTATACTTTGTCATCCTACGATGGAGAAGTATGAGAACTGTCCGGTCTCCTTTTGTCATCCTGCTTACGTTGGTTATGAGATAGACGAAAGATCCGTGACCAAAGAAGTCAAATGCATTCACAAATGCATAATGAAATGTTAACATCATCCACACCTTTTACCTGGTTCAGCGAGAACGGTGACTTGTCGGAATTGGACAGAAGAGACGTCGATCCTGAGCGAGATCGCTCTTCGCGTTCGATCCCTTCACATTGATGAACAGAGGTGGGTGACTGGGCATCTCAACCACCTTCTTCCACGTCGGTGGCCTGGGTTTCGGCGACGCTTGGGCGCATATATATATAGACACACGCACACACACGCGCACACACACACACACACACACACACACGCACACACACACACACCCACCACACACACACACACACACACACAATTACCAGCCCGACGTGCAACACCTCGAGATAGAGCTTCCTCTCCTCCGTCCTTCGAGCAACGAGTCGTCTCTCTTATCTTCCAGTAAAGCCTCTGCCTTCTCTCCCCGCTGCCCGCTGGCCGCAGCCCAGCAGCACCTCGTCGGATTCGACTCGATCCCTCCTCAGCCGGCGTCCTGCTCCAGCGTCAGGGGCCAGCAGAATCAGGCCGCCAATGGCATGTGCGTCCCACGCCCGCCGGCGGGCGCGCGCGCGCGCCCAGTGGTGCACATCCACGTACCTGACCCGGTTCGTCTCCTCTCGCAGCTGCGCGGCGGCCGGCGGCGGGGCCGAAGCCCAGAGGAGGCGGCGGCGGAGGCGCGGAGAGGAGGAGCGCGTGGCTGGCCGCCGACGGGAGCAAGCGCTGGGGGGAGGCATTCTTCCTGCTCTACACGCCCTTCTGGCTCACGCTCTGCCTCGGCGTCGTCGTCCCCTTCGAGCTCTACAAGGTACTCAGCCTATCCTGGCTCGTATCTGGCTCCGCTTGGCTGATGGGCGGCACGAGCCTGATTGGGCACGGTACGATTCCGGCACGGCACTAGATAGGGTCAGTTAATCGTACCGTGCTGTTCCGGCATACCCGCGCCGCCCAGACACGACACATGCGCGCGGTCGTGCCATGCCAGCACGATGGGCATGGCGGCCTGACGTCCCGTGCCGGCGTGAGCCCAACGTGGCGGCGACGGTGAGGCACACAGTGGCGGCCACAGTGAGGCACGCGGCGAGGGGGAGCCGTCCATGGCCGGGGAGGTGAGGGCGCGGCGCGGTCGAAGCTCAGGCACGCGTGCTAGAAGAGAGAAAAGGGAGGGCGGCGGCTGGTTGGAGGGAGGGGAGGCATGAGGATTAGGGTTTAGAGGAGAGTATAGAGAGTATTTATATGAGTATATGAGTTTAACGGGCTGAATCGTGCCAGATTATTTAGCCGTGTCGTATCTGGACTGACACTGTGTGTGGGAGTTACGGGCTTACGGTCCAAACACGACACAATGATCGTGACAGTCCAGGCACTATGGCTATCGGACTGTGTCGGGTTAGGGTCGTGTTTTTAGTGTCGGACCTAGGATGTATAGCTCCCGCTAGCCAGGCTTAGTGGATGCAATAACAGTTTGATTGGTTGCATATATTCATCCAACCAAGTTACGAATAGATATTATTTAATTACCCACACCGAGGACATATCGCTTGAGATAAAATATTATAGTAAGGATCATTATAGTATTTAGTTATGCTTTGATGTTCTTAGTTTACCTTATTAAACCTTAATTTATTTTTAAAAAACTAATATCAATTAATATATATGCTAATCACCTGTTTAATACCATCATTAGGCAGTGGGTACCTGCATCTAGTGAGTCTAGCATGTGGGAAATAGACTTCATTCTCGTTTCCCAGAGCCAGGCTCGCCTGTTTTTTTTGCATGAGTAGCCTTCTAACTTTTGGCAGCAAATTAAAGTCGCGGGTTGGAGAGAGAGAGAGAGAAGAGGGTCGAGTGGTTCCTATTAGCAATGGGTGGGGGGTGGGGGTTAAAATAGCAAGAGATGGAGATAGAAGAGTGGAGGATAGCTACATCAACATGAGGAGGAGGTCAAATAAACCTCGTTTGGACCTAGACGACATTAAAACTAAGTTTAGGGGGCATATCTCTATTTTAATAGTATAGGAAATTAGCTGTCGCCTAAACCTATGTTTGGCTAGCTATATGTGCACTCTAAGATTAAATTATTAAATTATCTAATATTTTCTTGATTCTTGTGCTACCTACAGACGTTCACAGAGGTGGAGTACTTGATTGTTGGATTGGTGTCCACCGTGCCAGCATTTCTTATCCCGCTCTTCCTTGTAGGGAAGGTAAATAAATAGCATCTTACTCCACTCGCCAACATTAGCTCTATGCCAGTCTTCAAAGAATAGTGTAGATGTAATTTTCATACATCGCATTTGTAGTAAATGAGCAATGGTTTTAGTAACATTCCACTAATATGTATCATGCATCTACCATTAGGGTGAGATAAAAATATGCAATCGAGAAACACTAAGTAGCAATATATAAAATTGAAAATCCGATGTAGTACTTCTTTTTTTTATTGTGGGATAATGAGCTAGTAAACTATATTTCAACTAAGATCTTGTTATAGACGGTGCAGCCCTCCTCACTCAGCGTAAATGGACTCAGACAAAGGTTGGAGTAGGAAGCAAAATATTAAATGCTAGGTATGGGAGAGAGTAATAAGAGAGATGATGCTCTACTGACTGTTGTCTGTTGGCGAGTCCTGAGACTTAACCCCATACAATATGGGCCTTATGACATGCTTAAGTTCCTACCCCTATGCAGCTGGAAATATTTAGCTTGCTGGCCTCACTATGCCTGAACAAACACTAGGTGCACTCTTCTTTTCTCCTTTGAGAGCACATATTTTTATTAATAGTCATGTATCAAAACATGTTCATTTTCTATGCATTTGCGAGGGCAATCGTATAGGTGATTTATACAACTCATACCAGGTCTCATGTTTAGAGTGTTTTGTTGTTCCATTACTTCACTCTAAGTTTATACATGTTGGTTATCATTATGGAAACTAAAAAAAGAGCTGGTGTCTCACTATATCTTTATGCCCTTAAAGATACTACCATTCATTTGGAGCCATTTTCTTATGATTATTTAATGTGAACCTTTCTTTTAACATAAAGAGAATTCATATGTTCAAAAACTAATTCATCAGCACTTTCACTTTTCAGACGGATAGTGTCAAAAGTTTGAAAGATCGATATTGGGTCAAGGTAATTATTCTCTCTGTGAAACGTTTGTGACAACTATGTTCATAAATAATTCTTTGATGGGTAGCTTAACATTTTGTAAATTTTCTTTGTTTGAGTAAACCGGGTCTTAAAATATATTTTGGCTAGTTATCTTTAGTAAGTTTTAGTTAACTTTAATAGTTTGATCTGTAGAGTGCTAAAAAAATAATCTATGGTGGCAAACAATAGATATTGCAACTTTTATGTATTTATCTATGATGAATTGGCATGCTAAAAACTATTTATAACACTAACACAAGGAACTAGAGTTGTTGTAATTCTCAATTGTTTATGGACTTCCTTTGGATACTGAGTTTTGTTGGTCTCTTTTATCTTTTCAACTTTATTTGATCATTCCAAACCATTATTTACCATGCAGGCTAATACTTGGATTATAATATTTAGCTATGTGGGTAACTACTTCTGTACACATTACTTCTTCACAGTTCTTGGCGCATCATATACTTTTCCATCATGGAGTATGAATAATGTAAGGTTTGATGGCTTACAATTGTTTATATATGTAGTTGTTCTCCCTCATTTGCGGTGGCATCTCTAGGGCACACATGCATGGTTGCAAGTAGTACAATTTGTTATAATGACTTCCAACTAGCATTTGATTGTATAAGGAGTGGTTTTGTGTTTGCAATCCTTCATCATATTAGTTAAACAGAAATTTCTCTATCTTAAGTATTTTTTGGTCAATTCAATGTATTGAAATTTGATGAAATGTCATAGTAACATATGTTTTTAAGATTTATTTGGATAAAATTGAATAAAGTGGATATCATTTTTATCTTAAATTGGATGATTGTGGAACATAGGGGAATCCATGAATTCCTTCACATCACAATTTGGAGTAACTGATTTAATAGATTAGTCAAAAAGAAAAAAAATGCATTTTTCATAAACAAAGTTTGGATTGGGATGCATCTTTTCTTTCATTCTAATAAAAGGCAAATAAGTGGTATTAACTTATCATGAGTAACAACTATGGTATCAAGATTTGAACTCAATATTGCTAGGGTTCACCTATATTAGAACTTTTTTCTAAATGTTATATTGTATAATGCGAATATACACCCTTCCATCAATTCCCCTTCATGGGAGTATGTGAGAATATGAACTAGGTAGCTACATGGCATGCACATTTTGCAATCATTTAGGGGGGGGGGGGGTGTCATGCAATAGTGGACTATAATCATTTTTATGCTTTTATCAATACTTTCTTAATACAAATTCAATCCAAGTATTACATAAATTACTTCTCGCAAATGTGTCCAAGAATCTTTGTTCTCATTTTACTGAGTTAATGATAGATCATAGTTGTAGTGGTAATGATAATTTGTAATGCTTTTTTAATTACTTTCAGGTACCCCATACAACATTTCTTCTGACCCATGCTTGTTTCCTATTCTATCATATGGTATCAAATATGACACTTCGTAGATTACGTCACTCTACAACTCACTTACCACAGCCTGTTCAGCGGTTATTTGAAGCTGCATGGATTTTAGCGCTTTCATACTTCATAGCATACCTGGAGACCCTAGCCATTGCAGATGTATGTTCGAGCATATATTTCTAGTTATCTTCCCACTTTCTAGTTCTAGTATGACTAAATTTCTTTTTATATTGTGTGTTTGATGAGTTCACGTCATATTACAACAGATAGTTCACTTTTGTATTGGTCAATATTCTATATTTTTGTATTCCAACATAACATATTCTTATCCTTTACGCATTTCGAGTATTACACTATTCATATTATATAAGAAGCCAAGTGTTTCATTTCTCATATTTGCGACTACAACTATATTTTCTTATTTTCACAAGTTTATTGTTGATGTTTTCTATGGACTTTTGCAGTTTCCATATTATGAATTCATTGATCGAGATATAATGTACAAAGTAGGTTCATTGTTCTATGCAATATACTTCATGGTCAGCTTCCCAATGTTTTCAAGGTATACTTCAATACGAACTTATCGAGTAATTCCAGAATGATATTCTTTTTATTCAAGTTCTCGTACTTAAATACTTCTACTCCCCATCCTTAAGAAGATCTACTGATATGCTTTAAGAAATGATATCTGCTTCTACTTTTTTGTTGTGCTTTATCCATCAAGTTGTTTGCCTTTGATATCTAAATTAGTGTTTGTATATTGATTTTAAGTTTACCAAAACATCTATTTATGCAAGTATCTCAGACGATCAGATTCACAATACTTATTATTTTACAGTAAGATACAAGAATTAAGAAGGTAGATGAAATGAGCATGAAACCCTCAATCGATCTTCTCTAAAATGTGCATGCATGGGAAATGAGTTATTTAATGAGCCAATTAATGAGGTCTATGACTAGAAAAGACATATTTTTAGAAGAGGGAAAAGTTTCCAGGCTCTACGACTGCACATAGTCAAATTCTTATAATATCCGCAGCCAAAGCTGATTACTAAAAATATGAAAAGGTGCACACCGACTAAAGGAATTAATCGAAAGCAAATTCTATTATTGCTTCTCCATCTATTATTGGTAAAGATGTCTGAACAGATGACTTCCAACACTTTTCTTGCCATACGAAGAGCCTCCATAGGGACCAAAACCGTAGCCAATACGCCCCCTGTAAACATCGTGCATAAAAGAGGTAACATGTTTCTTTGCAAAAATCAAGTCATTTTGCATACACCAAAATAGCCCACATAAGAGTGTTGACCAATTTCCAAACATACGAGGAAGTGATTGAAAAGGCACGTAAGAGTGGTCTAAAAGTTGTAGAACAACAAGTATGTTGAAGATTATATATAAAGAAGGCTAAAGCAAATATTGTAGAATAGTAAGTATTATACATATTGTTCATCTCAAGCCTCAAGCCCCCAAAATAGAATGAATCTGCACATCATTTCTATTGGGTATGTAGGAGTTTCAGCTTCTTGAGTTTTGTGAATTTTTTGCTCCATTTTTTTTGTTTATTTCACTGTGTAAACAATCTATTTTTAGTGTGAGATTAAGTAACCAAATAATATGTGTCAAGATTACAACTTCCTAGTTGTCAACTTATGAAATAAGGTAATTAATACCATTGTGAAGACCAATAGCACTTTCCATGATTTACGTTAGTTGCCAAGTCCTTACCTTGATTTGATTTAGTGTTGTTTATTAGAAAACATAGATAATTAACATATGCTTTATGCAACTTAGTGAGCCTCTGTTATTTTGTGATGCAGGATTGACGAGAAAGATGAGAAGTGGAACCTATCTAGGGTAGCTGTTGACTCTTTGGGGGCAGCGATGCTCGTTATGATCATACTAGACTTGTGGCGCATATTTTTGGGGCCAATAGTTCCGATCCCTGAGTCAAGGCGGTGCGGTCAGCTGGGGCTCCCATGGTTCTAGACATATAACTAAAGCATGTGCACTACAACAACACGACCACTCCTTTTGCAACGTATATATGCGTTGCTAAAAGTTCATATATGCGTTGGTGGGGTCTGTACCAACGCATTTGATATGCGTTGCCAAAAGAGGCGTTGCAAGGATCTATTACAACGCTTATATATGCGTTTGTAACATCAGAAAATAACCATTGCAAGGTTGCAACAGATATAGATGGGTTGTGGCAACACTTATATGTGTTTGTACAAACCATGAACAAATGACTTCGATAGTAGGTTGCTACGTATGATTCAGATTGTTGCAACGCTTATATGCGTAACAAGAACTTATTTATCTAATAGAAAATATTGGTAGTTATTTCAATTTGAGCCAAACAAAAATAGAAAATATATCAAGTACAATTTGATGGGGAAATTGAAGACATTCCACACATGGGAAATAAGCTCACTGTTATCATACATTAACAAAGAATCTGCTGCAATACAATGAGTACCATCCACATAATTCAAGACATAGTTTTTCTACAGAAGCAAGCCCTTTGGAAATAAAATAAAAAACACATAGGAGTCATCTCAGAATTCCAGCAACCCTCTGTTCTCGAAGCTGCAGGCCTATAGATGAAGTCATGCATTTATCTTCTCTATCTACAGATGAAAATTGGGTTACTTAAATGCAACATATTTAGTAGAAATAAAATCTTATTGATATAATAGGTCGAAAAGTTCCTTACAAAAGTTGAAGGCCAGACAATATTTACTCCTTGAACTTCTCCCATAATACTGTAGCTTTTGTATGGGTGTATCAGTGGTTCATTATCTACCAATGAAATACTGACATGCACCATTCAAAATTCTTTGCCTAGCTAAGCACCTTCAAGTTTCTGTGTTGGATCACAACTTACTATTGTAGCGAGCACAACATCCTTGATTTTTCCAGCTCTTTAAGGATACACTAGTGCCAACGTATTACACATCTGAAATTGTGAACAAATATGTGCACAATAAAATCATACTGCTTGCAAATTAAATAGTTACACACTCATACCTTTATTGAATTGGCAGCTGACAAATTTGTTGTGCCATGCTGTTTTTTTCTACAAAAGTATACTGTATGGAACATTAGCATGCAGTTATGTGAGCTGTTTGAAAAGGGAAATAAAAATACATCATAAGAAGATGTGTCTTCTACACTAGCAAGTATGGTTGCACTAGCTGCTGTTGACCATCATCTTGTTCTGGACCAAACGACAAGTCAAAACAGGTTATTTCTTAATAATCAGAAAATTATGTGCATGTAGCATGAAGAATCTTTACCCGGTGATGTGAATCTTCCTGATTTGTGATATTGGAAGATGTATCTTGACCCGCACCCTGTTATGTATGCTAGTTTACTTATGCACTTTGCTTAGTTCTATAAATTTTCATAGAATAAAGAAATCAAATTGATCACCTTGGTTGCATTAGTATACTTGCTTTTGTGCAACCTAATATCATCATGGACACATGTTTTGCTTTGGCCTGTCATTAAATCACAATAACTAGTCAAACAAATTGAAAAGAGATAGGGTAAGCAGTACTATATATAGTTGACAAATAATATTTGACTTAGTGCATCTCCTTTCCATGCAACTTTTCCTTGACTAGTGTCTGCCAAATCTGGTTGCTCCACTATAAGTTTCTTCAACTCGCCCTAGACATAGCAGTAAATTCAATTAAAGAAATTTAGAAAAATAGAATTGTAAATCATCAAAGATAAAGCATTCAAAATTATTATACCACATGTGCATTTTTGTTCTTCTCACTTTTAGGTTGGTGTGTATGGATTGCAAATGTTTATTTATTCAGAGTAGTAACACAGAGGTCAAGATCTGTTAGGATAATATACACAAGTTCACTTGGAATAAAATACCCAAATTTCTGCAACCTGCAGATGCAGCAAAAGTATATGTCATTCAGAAGATAAAATATTTTGTGTATGTAAATTATTAAGCAATTGATATGGATAGATTTCTGAATGTATCAACTCTAACATGTCCATGATATAAATAGTCCTTGTATGTATGTGATATGTGAAATGACCATATTCAGTAGAAGTGGGGGATTTTCTATTGAGGATTAAGGAAACCACTTTCCGTAACATATTTTTGGCTTTGTCCATTTGAGGAAATATAATCGAATAAAAATGCTAAGAGATATGAACTGAAAGAGACAAAGCCAAGATATCAAAAAGACGTGAGCACACACATATTGGAGATAGATCTGTATAATGGAGGGGAAAAACAGTTGCATAATATCAGTCCAGAACAACACAAGATCGGAGAGGGAGAAAAATAACTAACCACTCGTGATGCACCATGACTCGCAGCTGCATCTCCCGTGGTTGCCTCTACTGGCACTAGGCATCAGGATTCAACAACCACCGGCATAGAGCTTGTACCAACCGCCATGCCGCCGGCAGCGGCAACACACTTCTGGGAGCTATCGCCACTGCCATTGCACATGGGAGCGTCACCACCAGCCACCAGCCGCCGGCAAAGGCAACACACTTCTAGGAGCTATCGCTGCTGCCATTGCACATGGGAGCGTCGCCACCGGCCAGCGGCCGCCGGCACCATGCCTTCAATTCCTGTCCGATTCAGAGCAACAGATCAAATTGGATAAACGAATAGATGGGATGGCGGTGGTGACACAGGTGTCTAAAAGATCTAGATTTGGGGCGGCGCATTCAGAACCTAGATGAAGAAGAGGGATGCGCATGCGTAGAGAAGAACTCCAATGTAGCGGTAGTTTCGCCCTTTGTTTATTTGTGGAGGAGGAGGAGGCTGTTTTACTTTGACGTGGGGGTGCTGGTGGGGGTGAGCCGGATCCCATCCGTATCTAGCAAACAGGCCCAGCAACGGTACCTTTGCGCGTTGCAAGCTATCCGATGCTACAGTGGGGTTCGTGTTGTAGTGCTGATTTGGTGAAGCTACAATTATCCTATGTTTCCACACCATCTTCTAGCATTCTTCAAGATTGATAAAACCACCCTCTTCTGGGAAGACGTGATGCCGTGATGTGAAGTGTAGAGCGGTTGTAGCATCATGAATATGTGCTTGTTATCATCATGTAATGTTATGTATCATGTCCATATTATACTTGTATATTCTGCTTAAGTTTGCTTGGTCTTTGCTAGGATGCGTAAAGTATTTCTTCAAAAAAGGATGCGTAAAGTTACTACTAAATAAAGTTTCCTACATAGGGGTTACTGCTATGCTGAATTCTATTTGGTCTATGTACGATATAGCTTTGCCTCACATCTGTGTTTCTGCAACAATGTTCTAGAAAGGAGAATGATTTATGTTTTTCTTGTCAGTAATTATTGCAATCATTTCTATAGAAATAGTTATAATTATCACTAATTGTTCATTCCTCCACACTTGTAATAATTTTCTTTTTATTCTAGTTGCCCATCTAGTTAGCTTTTAGTTCCTAACGTTCACTAAGCAACAACATCTGGCCTTAAACTCGTCATCGTCAAGCATCATATTTTTGTACATGATGTGGAAATGGTCTTAGTACATTGAAATGTTAATCTGGTCTTCCAAAATGTTAGAATAGCATATTAAATATAGATAATAGGTTTTCTGGAATTCAATGTTAATTTAATGAGATATGTCTGATTGTGTATTAATAGAGAACCACTGCAACAATAACACTACCAATCTACACCATAAAAGTGGCTACAAGACAACCACCACAACGAGTAAACCACCAACGAGTCCACGCCAGCACTAGCAACCAAGAGCCACCTTGCGCGCTGCAGCAACAACCACTAGACGGGAGGGGTTCACATGGCAAAGTATCCAAGGAGGATACAACATCTGCCGCCTCTAAAAATCTGGCACTAGGTTTTGAAACTGAAAACCTTTATGGCAGTGGGGCCTAGAAGGGGACCTCACGATAATGCCTCTATCAAGATATATGGTGACAATATACATAACATTTATGTACAAATTTTTCAAGATATTTTTTAGCACAACTTTCCACAAGAATGTTGATAGGAAAGCTTCGCACATGACTTTCATGCGTAACTTCCTCACAAAACTTCTCACAACAACCTTTTAATGCTAACTTTTTAGCTCAACTTCTCACAACAATGTTGTCAAGTGAGCTTATTTGCATAATATTTATGCATAACTTCTCCAAATAATTTTTAGTACAACTTCTCAAATAATTTTGCAGCACAAATTTCACAATAATGTTGATAAACTTTATCACAAATTTCACAATAATATTGTTAGGATAAATTCTTGGGAGAAATTTTTTGTTTTTTAATTTTTAGACTTAATACACATATTTTTTTCATTCTTCAACTCCTTCAAGAAAACTTGTTGCACAATAAATCATTCAACTTATTCAGAACAAACACAATCAACTAAATTTTTTAAAAAGATTTGTTTTAATAAGATCAAAACATAAAATCTGAAACTAATAGTATAATTTATCTCAATGAAATATTGTTCCAAAATAAGAGATGAAAAGGAAAGGGAATGAGAAATGAATGGCTTGTTTGGAGGTCACTTAACTTTTAATCAGATAGGACCCACACATGTTGATGTGAGGGTAGTGCTGCGAGCTCTCCTAGCGTGCGAGCATAAAACATATTTTTAAACATATTTTAAACAATTTAATTGCCTAAAGCCCAAAATCATCCTAAATCCTTCCCTAGTAGCACTATTGAAAGATTTCTTGTAGTGTCTTGTGCCACGGCCACAACAAAGGCAGTGGAAATAGCCACATCCGATTAATCTTCATGAAGCCCGCTAGAGTAGGGATCCAATGAGGTGCAACTGTTGGCTCTAATAATTGCTTCACCATCGGTTGAATCTTAGTTTGATTCAATTTTGAGATAAATTTCTCCACTGAGCAATGCATCGAGAGCGAGCTTCGAAATAAGTTCTCGTGAATAATTGTCTTTCGTCTCACATGCCAAATGAGTCACAATAACTCATGTTAGATCCTCATGTGCCAAAGAGCTCATCACTACTGCTATCGTACCCCTGGCACCACGTTCTTGAATGTTGCGCTAAGTGTTCGGCGATTTCTTCACGCTCTAGAGCCCAAACATATTTGGCCATGGTGCAGTCAAGGGAGAGAGTGCTCCATTAGTCCAGCTCACTGTGTATAGTACACAAGCTCTACGTTGCCATGCCCATGCCCTATGACGGAGGACATCACCAAAAGGGAGGTAGTGTCAAGCCAGCCTCCATAGGAACCTTTACTTACCATAGTGAAGACCACTCCTATCCTTCTCTTCTGAATTTGCGTCCGACTTGCAGGAATTAGCTTCCAACCATGATGTTCTCTGCTTCCATTATGTATCAGCATTCGGTACGCCAACTTGCCGAGGGAACAGAGAAATATTGACTATGAATGCATAGAGGTATATTAGATAGGACCTTTTTGTCCACCTAGGATCGTTCCTTTGTCCATCATAGACGGGCCGTGGATGCCTAGGTGACCCTTTGTCCGCAGCGGGTGGACACCTTCTCCTAAACCCTCAAGATTCGAGACCAGGCTCTACGCATGAACTACTCCATGGTTGCCTACGTGCCTCACGGTAGAAAATAAAGAAGGTAAAATTTCTGCTTGAGGTGTTGTCGTTAAGAAATTCTACTTGAAGTTGTACCATGAAATGATTATTTCTTAACGGCTACATTGTATGGTGGTGGTCACAGAAGGAAATGAAAAATTCATGCAGAAAGAAAAATGAGAGGGGGATGACACTTCAAAATTTCAGAATTGATGAGGGAGAAATGAAAGGGAGAAACCTGGCTTAAGAAAAATAAAAACTCGCATGTGCAGATGTTGAACAAGCAGCAACATACAAGCAGAAAGACATGGGCTATGCATGTGCAGAGATGATATATGGTGGTCTTGTTAGCACCATCTCTTTATCTGCACACTATTGCTAATACTTGTTAGCATTTCTTGGCATATTGGGTTGATGTGCGCTATCCTCATTTGATTGAAGTTGGGACTCGAAGGTCAATGCCACCAAAAGGATTGTCAAGTACGATCGTGTTAATATCCATTCATGATACAACATATTTGCTCAACCAATGGCATTGTTTTTTCTCAAAAAAAAAGTTTTACTTCCACAACAACAGCATCGATAACCCTTACAAGAAAGAAATAATCCAATACACAAACACTTAATTAAACTATGGTATATATGTAGTAATGACAATGGCATGAACGCTTCAATTTCAACAACCAGCTATGCACAATTCATTAAGAGCGTACCTTCAGATTCGATAGTTTATGATTTGTAACCAGTCATGTAATACATACCATGTCATCTCTAGAAGACTCCAAACCTTATACTATATATGATCCAACATCGAGCTAAGGCTCAGCACAATCATCAAACTTACACGAATTCTCTCTTCTTTACATAATTGAGAAAGTTCCATTCTGCTCAGGACTTATTTGTAGTGGCTAATAACAAATTCAAGTTTTTTTTATAAGTTTCACATGAAAGCCATTAGGAAATGAAAGTACAGGAGAAAGCACCATGCCCCCTCCACTGACCACTTCCCACCTGTTGATACGAGAAGGTTAAAGATATTATTACTTGGGAGCCTTGCTTTTTATTTAAAATAAAAAATATATCAGTGTAGATCACAATTTATGTAGTTATAGTACCTGTAATTAGTAACTAAGCAGTGGAGGAACGTGGCAATCTGAAGCTTTGCAAAGTCGGCACCAAGACAAGACCTCAGTCCCAATCCAAAGACAAGAAAATCCTTGGAGCCTCCAACAGGCTCGGAAATATCCTGCATATGAGCGTATTTAATTACACTAAAAGTGATAATACTAATTTAAGCTTAAATTCTAGAACATGTATCCCATCGAGTGTGCAGTTTTCTGGAGGTCAACATTTACTTCCTGATAATAATTTTACAAACCTTCCATCTCCATGGATTGAATATGTTGGGGTCTGTATAAGTAATTGGATTTAGATGAGTTGCCAGGGGGCAAATCATTACTGTCCATCCCTCCGGAATAGTGTAGCCTTCAAGAAACACAAATTTTTAAAACATCAATAGGAAAGTGACATGCAAATACACATCCATTCATATATTTCCTAGAAGAAGAATTTTGCTTAATTGCCGAAAGCCCAAAAAATTATGGTAAAGTATGAAAGTGTGTTTGCAAGAACTTGGTTAATACAGTCAAAGTACCTTTCATGTGAACATCTTGGTTTGCTTTCCTGAATAACATGGGGGCAATGTTGGCTAGCCTTAGTGATTCATATATAACCTACAATGCAGACATATCATATATCATAGATAAGAGCACCATCTTTGTCATACAAAGCCATATATTGGTTACATATCCTTGAATCCTTGTTTTATAGATGTAAGCTGATGAAAATGCGTGCTCCAATTCTAACATACATTAGAGGTGAATTTCATGGACTTGTATTCTTCCCATGTGATTTCTGAACTGGCATCGATCCTTCCTTTGCTGATATGCTCATTTTCCTCCTGCCAAGTGTCACATGTGTATATGTGGCGACCTTAGAGTTCACTCTTTATTTTTCAGGGGAACCAGATCTGGTCTTTAAACCCCTTTTTTCTTATAATTGTTTAGTTCGAGGGACAAAAAATTTTGCATGGGACAAGAGTATGCATTTACTTACTGCTAGTTCTTGTAGTGCTTTAGGGTTGTCTGTCAGAAACTTGAGCGCTGCAGTTAGTGCGGTTGATGTCGTATGGATACTAGCAAAGAGCAGCCCAAACAATACATCCAAACAAAAGTTCTCGTCTAGCACAGGCTTCTCCTTTAACTCATCAACCACAAGATCCAAGAAATCCATCGTTTCTCGCCTTTCTGCTGCCTCCTTCCTCTCATCAAGCATGTGTTTCAAAGCCTCCATTATGTTCTTGCGTCCCTAGTATCGAGATATTATTTTTTTTCAAGGCGGACTCTTAGCTATTGATGAAATATTCTAGATGAGAGTCCAATAGAAGAAGAAGATTGTTCTAAATGGGGGGGGGGGGGGGGGGGGATGGGCAAGATTGTGCAAATTAGTTGATCAGTTTACCATGATTAATTTCACATTTGTTTGTATATGTGTGTTGTACCTTTAGACATTTATAAAACGCTGTTCCAGGAATGTTCACTGGAAATGACATTAGTCCGTTGGCGAATGCATCATAATGTTTCCACAGCTCTCCTGCCGATGATGTGGATGCATCGTAGTTGATCAACAATTTTGCAGTAACACTGAATATCATCTGCACAAAATATCATCTTTAATTTTTGGAAAAGACAACCGACATAGATAGATGTATATAAAGGCCGGCGCATGCATGCATACACTTGAGACAGCCTCTTTGAGCTCAATGCTTGGCCTATGAGCCCACGAGCTGAGGTTGCTGCGAGCAGCTACCTGCACATCACGGAGCAGCACCAGCCTGAGGTTTTCTGGGCCAAAGACACGGAGGACCATGGTCCTCATGTGCTTGTGCAAGGACTCGGAGGATGTGACCTCGAGAACGGCACCGAGGATCCGCTTGAGTGACTCTGGGTACCAGATCTGGAAGGCCCTGTTGTCTTGCTTGAGCACGTAGCTGTTGAGCTCAGGGTCAAGGGATACAATCATGTCTTTGCCTACCAAGTTAGTCTTGAAAACAGGACCATACCTGGAAATCAAAGGCGTGTAGTTATAATTTTGTTGTATTTGAGGTAATAAACCTTTGGTATCGATCTTCTCAAGTCCTTCAATGAAACCAAGGGCTCAAAGTTTGAACTTTGGTGTGAAAAAAAAAAGAAATTATATATGTGCAAATAAATTTCTCTACATGCATACAATAAGTAAAGTTTCTATTGGGCACCCACCCACAAGATAAGATTATTCACGATACCATGCATGCATTACCTCTCCAGCCGTCTCTTGAAGAAGGGCAAAACTTGAAGCGATGGGATCCGGGCAAAGAACTCAAGGGACTCTCCAAGGAGAGGAAGGCCCGTGGAGCCAGGCGGCAGCGTGAGCTCACACCGTCGGCGTCGGTGGCGGCTGCTCCATTTGAGGAGCAGGTGGAACCACCAAGCGGCGATCAGGGTCACACACATGACAAAAGCTAGAAGATCCGTTTCCATCGGGACGCGGCAAACGAGAAGTGTTCGATTCTTTTGCACGGTGCATGTGTCGAGTGAGTTGCATTGATAGATAGATAGATAGATAGGGTGTATTTATATAGGCAGGGCGTAGAGGTAGGGTCCTCTGCTCAGTTTGCAGCCAGGTGATGTTAAGCTAAAACCTTGTGCGTACGTCACAATACAGCAAATGTTATGTACAAATGCGATTCTGTATTCTAAAATGAAGAGACTCCTACATGACTAACAGCTCAAGCTCAAACAAGACTATAAATGAAAAATTGCAGAGATGGGGGAGAGAGAGAGAGAGAGACAGAGACAGAGGGGACAGATGAGCCACTCTGCCACTGACTTGCGGACCTCAAAAGGATGGCACATACTACTAGTTAACATGTATGTGATTAAATTTTGATTATGAGGTTTTTGATGATAGAATAAAAGACTAATAAAGTTGAATGACATATATAAAACTATAAATTACTAGTTTGATGTGGTGATTTTGGTGACTAACAGCTCAAGCTCAAACAAGACTATATATTTGATGTGGTGATTTTGGTGATTCCATTGAATTACCAATAGTTTCGACTAGATACATACATATTAATTACGTACCCAGAGTCCAATCAAAACTGCCAAGATCTATCTAAATTTGACAAATGATGGTTATTAAGAGGAGTTGCTTGATTCAATCAAAGAGGGGGCATTCATTCATGCGTGTGTGATCGTTCATCAGGACCTTCGGTGAGCAGAGAGTTCGACCATCGCTCAGGCCTCTATCACAATACTAACTGATGGTTCCGTTGCTCAAGGCCGGATCAATTGACGTGCCGAGATGAACCGACACCAAGTTCGATTCCAAGACGTAGCTACTTAATTCCGTGCATGTACTGATTGGTTGTTGACTGCTATATAACACGACGCCGTCCTTCATTTCTGTGGTGACTGATCTGATGATACACACATCAGCTAGATTTTATCTCAAGACTTGTAGGCATATACATCCATCCAACGAAAGCAGCCTATGCAAGCAGGTATATATGTCCCGACAACGGCAATGCCAGCAACCTCACACACTTAATTTACCATCGTCCTCGCATGCATCGTCCCTCTCAAGAAGGACGTGATTTCTAGAGATCTGAGTGTAGTTGTAGGTTTGTTTGTACATACGTGGTGTGAGTGAGATGTGCGTGTGTAGGGTCGGTGGGTGTGCATGTATGAACAGATGAGAGGCTTAAATAAAAACAACACGAAGTGAGCTCAACACACCACCATGGATCATACTTGAAAAGAAGGACACGGGACACATGGTGGAGTTTGCACACTAGCATAGAAGATCCATGCAGATGCCACATAGATGGTCGATATAACAAATGAACATTTGCAAGTGCGGAACTATAATCAAATGACTTTATAGTTAGGTTTATGAAAACTCAGTACTACAAGAAGGGTAATCTCCCAAAAATGACCCTAACTAAAACCTTGTGAGCTCTTTCGATCGAGTAGATGGGCCAGGCCTGCAGATCCAGTAGACAGGCCGGAACAGAGACATGTACATGCAGGCTAGGCCTGAGAAATCTTTTGAGCTTTGTATAATTGTATGTTCATGCAAAACCTCGAGATCAAACTCAATCCCGTTTTCAGTAGAGATGAAAAACACTGGTTTTCCCTAAAAACTCTTGAAGCGTGTGGATACTATTTCCCTAAAAATTGTTACACCGTTTTCAGATGTTTATCTTGTTTTCCACATGAGAAAATTACACAATGCGTACCAAAAACCTCACCATGGCCGCATGGCACCACCTTTTTACTTGTGGCCAATCCTCTAGATATGTGCACCGGAAGAAAACTGCAAGGAGGCGTGAAGTAGTACGCCTCTGCTTCTTTCTGTCTTCAGTTTCACCGAACGCTGATGCTGGTCGTTCAACCGTCCCCGTCTTGGACTTGGACGGCGGCGAACACTTACCTGCTCATCAATATTCTTTGGCGCAACTGGTCCGGTCAGGCCATTCATTCGGCTGCTGGCCCATTCACTCCTCAGCGGCAAGTTTTGACAAACTTGCATACGCAAATCGACAACGATCAGACCAGATCAAACAGACAGGAAATTCAGCAGCATCAGCATCGGCAGCTCTGAATCCGTGTGCTGATTAGGTCTCCAATCTATCGAGAAACAATCGGTGTTTTCTCAGTCAATATTGGCTTGTGATTTGTCTGACTTTTACTTGCTTTGTTTATGAGATGGAGGCAGGTGTGCTCCAATCTATGGGAGGTCAGTGACTTCGTCATCCTACGATGGAGAAGTATGAGGACTATCTGGTCTGCTGTTAGGTGATGATACGTCTCGATCCCTGTGGAAGGTACATGCCAAATTGGCAATAGTGAAAATTAAAAAGATGGCCTATTTACTGGCTGCTTGTACTACTGTTTCATTTTAGGACTAATTTGAACGTTAACTTTCCATGGTTAAATTTTGGCAGACACCAGTTTCAGTTGTACTCATGTAGCGATTGCACAAAAGAAAATTTTTTGCGATTGTGATCGATCGAGACGGGAATGCTTGGAGAATGCTAAAGATCCAACGTTTTCTGGATGGCTACTACTTACAAACAGGAATCTTTCTTCCGAAGACTTACACATAGCAATCAAGTGTACGTTACCAGATTGACGAAAGATCCACGACCAGAAAAAGTCAGACGCATCCTCAAACTAACGGGTAATCAATCGTTAGCACCATCCACACCTTTTACCTGGCCTCCACCCCGCTCACCGAGAGCTGGTTCAGCGAGAACGGCGACTTGTCCGAGCTCGACAGGAGAGACGTCGACCCTGACCCGTCGCTCTTCGCGTTCGACCCCTTCACGTCGATGAACGGGGGCTGGGTGGGCCGGGGAAGCACCCTGTCCCTGCCGCTCAGCATCTCAACCACCTTCCGCATCGGCGGCCTGAGGTTCGGCGACGCCTGGGCGCAGAGCAGCCCGACGTGGAACACCTGCAGAGCTTCCGACTCCGAGCACTGCTCGCGGAGGTTGGGGTCCAGGAGTTTCATCAGGGTCCCTGCGTTGTAGTGCTTCCATATCTGAAGAAAGACAGAGCAGAGCTGGCTCTATCAGACGGAGCGTTGTAGTACTACTACTTGACAGTTGACAGTAGGGTGGGATGCTAGGATTTGTACCAGTGCCATGAGGGAAAGGCCTTCTGCCGATGAAGCCACCGAGTTGTGGTTCTTCCGACCGGTGATGATCTCGAGAACTAGCACGCCGTAGCTGTAGATATCGGCCTTCTCTGTCAGTTGCCCGTGCACGATGTACTCCGGAGCCATGTATCCACTGTGCAAGAAAAATGGAGTGTGACAGTGAGTGCCATTTCTCGCACGATCTTGAGATTGTGTTTATGATGTCTTGAGGGGTCGAGTCGAACTTACAAGGTTCCAGCCAGACCAGTGCTGAGGTGGCTCTGATCTTCCATGAAGTTCCGCGCCAGGCCGAAATCGGCGATCTTAGGCCTGAACCTCTGGTCCAGCAGTATGTTGCTGGCCTTGATGTCCCTGTGTATGATCCTGATCTCCGAAGCACTGTGCAGGTAGGAAAGGCCCTCCGCCGTCCCGAGGACGATCTCGAACCTCCGCTCCCAATCCAGTGCGTTCTTCTTGAACGCGTCTGCGTCGCCATTGCGAGCAACGGAAGGTCAGAGATGCACCCACACGTTTTCAGGTGCAGAGAAGATTTTTTTTTTTTGAAAAATTGCAGAGAAGATTCAGGGTGCAGAGAAGATTATTCAGGATACCAAAGAGGTAGTGGTCGAGGCTGGTGTTGCAGAGGTACTCGTAGACGAGGAGGCTCTCGGGGCCCTCGACGCTGCAGCCGAGCAGCTTCACCAGGTTCTTGTGCGGCACCTGGCTGACGAGCCGCACCTCGTTGAAGAACTGGTCCGCCCACTGCCGCGTGTTGAAGAAAAGACGCTTCACGGCCACCTCCCGGCCGTCCGGCAGCACACCCTACGCCACCACCATGCAGGTCAGAGACCGAAGCCGTTGCAGTCACAAACAATTCACAGGACTAGTATTGCAGTAGTTGCAATACAGTACATGTTCAGACAATTCAGGAATCCGAACATTTTTCAGAAAGGTGTCAGTGTAGGATAATGTACTTACCTTGTACACCGACCCGTAGCCGCCCTGGCCGAGCTTGTTGATCTGGTTGAACTCGTCGGTCGCCCGGCGCAGCTCCTGGTACTTGAAGCTGAGGTGCGACGCGGCGATGGCGCGGATGATCTCGCCGGAGCCGTCCATGTCTGCGCAGTGTGGCCAATGGCATGGCGCAATGTCAGTGTAGCGTCAGGTGCCAATGGCATGTTGCAGTTTATTACATACCGTCATGGACATCGTCTCTTCTCGACCGCATTTTCGTCCAGACGAACGCTATGCCAATGACGGCCACTGCCGAGAAGACTGAAGCGATGACGATGATAACTGTGTGCCGTGCTGCCATGAGAAACCAAGGAAAAAAAAATGTCAAGCTCAGAATAACTTTGGAGGAAGTAATCTGATGTTCTTATCTATGAAATATGCAGTTTAACCCTATGGATCTTTCTATTTTCATGATACTCGCATCCACACAACAAGCACATGATTTGTTGCTATCACTAAAATTCAGACACCGCCACGCATCTCTGATCTTCCCCGTGAAACTTTTTGGACTAAGAACAGACCAGAAAGTCCAACAAAACGTCCTTTTTTCCAGGAACAAATAATACAAAGAGTAGTATGTAGAATGTACTCACAGGACGATCCGCCGCCGCCGGCGGCGTCTGCCGGCAGGTAGAACGGCCGCGTCGAGTACCTGACGACGCAGCCGGCGTTCAGGCCGTACCCCTCGGCGGCGCCCGGCAGGCACTGGCGGAGCACCAGGTCGCGCGCGCTGGCCGCGCACGCGCTGGCGTTGAGCGACCTCCAGCACTGCGCCGCGGCGTACGCCCGCGGCGCGCGCCCGGACTCCGCGGACGACGACGACGCGTAGTAGTGGTCCCTCGCGCCTGGCGCGGCCGCCGTGACGTTCCGCACCAGCGCCGCGGCCGCCGCCGCGAACCCCGGAGCGGGCGGCCCGGCGGTGGCGTTGGAGCCAACGCACACGGCGGTGTCGCCGGCGTCGGTGGCGACGGCGGTGAAGTTGTCGGCGCCGTAGCGGTGACTTGGTCACTAACAAAAATGACCTCCCGAAAACTAGAATTGATCATCTGCGCATCTAGAACATAGTCTTGTATGGACATTTCAAACGATTACATGGTCCAATATATATTTCTAGCAAGCTTTGCGTAGCGTTGACTGTTGACCGTGATGGAAAACATTCCGTGTTCAGAACTACTTCAGTGGCGATATTTTGTCAGTTTTGCTTGAAAAAGAATGTTGAGCATAGCTGACAGCTTGACATAAACAATTACAATATCATATTTTATTTTATACAATATAGGATATACAGAAAATATTGCGTATGAGAGAATTCTTAACCCCGAGTGTACTAAAATTAGGAATTGCTTTTTAATTTTTCATGTTTTCCGGAATAATTGTTTGCATTAATCCATGTTTAAGCAGTCGTGTACTGTTCATCCAGCTAGATCGCCACGGCGGCGCTGACATTGGGCGAGGCGGAGATTAATGGCAATCGGCCGGCCAGCGAACTCTGGCGACCCCTGACGTCGACGCCGGCCGCCTAATCGTCACCGATACGCGTGGCATGTGCAGTGCAGCTCCGCGACTGCCAGCACACTTGGCGTCGTCGATCCCCGTGCCGTCCCTGTCGACGCGCGGCGGCTACCCTGATTGGTGTGACCGGCGTCGCGCCAGCACGCGGCCACGCGCACCGGCCCCTCACCGGTCGCCGACTCGCCGCGCCGGCAGGGCGCCGATGTGCTATCTTTCCTGGATTAAATATTCTAAGACAGTACTATAAAAGATATATATTTATTATTATCTGGTTGCAATAAATTTATTTAGTAATAACTTTTACACCTCCGTATGTGTCCGTATGTGTTTAATATGTATTTAATTGGACTATTTGTTTGAACTACGTGAACAACATAAAAATTGGTATTCTTATCTCTTTTCTCGTAAATGAATACATGTGACACATATCATGAGTAGTATTTTATATAAATAATATATTAATAATGATTAAAATAGTAATTTAGAATTTATATTGTAATACTTTAATATTTTGTTATAATTATATAATTTAGATTCAAATTTATGGGTTATTTTAAATTTTAATAATAATATAATTGGACTTATATGCACATTTAGGGGGTTATTTGTATTATTCTTATAATGCAATAGGTGAGTAATTTACATGAAGTTTAGGAGGTTACTTTAGATTATTTTTTGTAATGGCATAGGTTGGTAATTTACATACATGTTTACGGGGGTACTTTAGATTATATTTTTTAATGATAAAGGTGGGTAATTTAGATAAATAATAATATAATTGGACTTATATGCACATTTAGAGGGTTATTTGCATTATTCTTATAATGCAATAGGTGGATAATTTACATGAAGATTATGAGACTACTTTAGATTATTTTTTATAATGGCATATGTGGGTAATTTAGATACATGTTTAGAGGGTACTTTAGATTATATTTTATAATGGCAGAGGTGGGTAATTTAGATACATGTTTAGGGGGTTACTTTAGTCTATTTTCATAATGGCAAAGGTGAGTAATTTAATGGAAAAGATAACAGATCCAATGGTTATTATAATTAAATTGTCGGATTGATGGCCAGATGTTTCTGATTTTTGTGAGAATTTCTAGAATTTCTCTAAATTTTTTTTTAGAGTTTCCACCTATGATCCTAGGTGGCTTCACCTGGAGGCTTCAAAAGGAAACAGTAAGATGTCATCGGCTGATTTTTTTGGTGCTTGTGCTGCACAAAAAGCTGTGTCCGAGCTAATTTTGGAGGATCCAGTTTTGAATTCAAATTCCGTTCTCAAATAGTATGAGGTAGTACAAGTTTGCATGCAATGTCCGCACAAGAGCCAGCGCACACGGCACACCAGCTGACATTCAAAGTTAAGTTGCCTTAAAAATCATACGAAAGATGGCGAATTTAGGGTGCAAATCAAACTCCAGGTTTGTTTGTTTGTTTTTGCTCACAACTGGAAGCGTGGGTGACGCATATTTGTCAAGCCCAGGCCCAGGACTAGAGACAAACCTTTGGGCTTACAATTCACATGCCTAAAGCCCACAGCCCGAAACCAGCAGCAGCAAACCGCACCAGCAGAGCACAGAGCAGAGCAGCGTCTTCTCCCCTGACTCCCTAAGTCCCCCACGACGGGCGACGGCTCGACTCCGCTAGAGTCTCTAGAGCCCTCTGGAAGCCGCGCCTCCACCTCCCTTCGCCGTTCCCCGTGCGGCGGCGCGGGCTCCACCTTGAGGGAGAAGGGCGTCCCCCCACGTAATGCTTCCCCGTGACGTTCTTCTTCATCTCGAAGCTTGCTTCTGCGCGCTGGGCGCTTCCCGTTCTCGCCTCTCTTAAGCCCTCCTTTGATTTTTGGTTGTTTGGTGTGGATTTTCAGGGGCTGCTCGGATAAACTAACCCGCAGGGTCTGGGCTGCCATTTTTTTAGCAAGAGGCGTTGCCGATATGGTAAGAACCCCCCTCATGTGTTGCCCCCGCCTCGGTAGACTATGTGAGACTCCGCTGTTCTCAAGCAAGATGGTTAGATAGTTAGTGGAACCCTCTTGATGCGCCAATGCGTATTTCTAAAGGAAAATTGACCGCCTTTTGAAATTTGGGGATACTGCAGAATTTTTAATTGATCAAAACGCCACGATTTATTAGTTTGTAACTGAATTTAGCTTAGGCTGTAGTTTTGTTGAGCTTATTCCCTATGTGATTGCCAGAGATGACGTGTGTCCAAAATTTCAACTTATATCTGTGGTTAGTTCTTTGAAACTCCAAATTATCTTGCTCCCTCCATCTTTAATTCTTTGTTGAGTTGGACACGTGGTAGCTTTAGCTTAGCATTCCTGTTTTTTGGACCCTTGGCTTAAAATTGAGAACAACCCTGCAGGAACATAAGGCGAGATCAAATGGGACTTCGGGAACTAACACTGGAAGTTTTGGCGGTCTGTACAATATGAAGTATCCAAGCTACTTAAACGATGAGCCAATGCCTGATGCCACGTCGGAAAAGGAGCAGGTTGGGACAAGTGTTGACTCTCTGCCATTTTTTGTTACAACTTGAGGCTGTTGCAGAGACAAGCTTTGGTGAAGCTAAACCTGTTGTTTCCTGTGTTTTATTTCCAGGGAAATGAATATTTCAAACAGAAGAAGTTTGCTGAAGCAATTGAGTGCTACTCCAGAAGTATTGGGTTGTCTCCTACAGCAGTTGCTTTTGCAAATAGAGCTATGGCATATCTTAAACTAAGAAGGCAAGTTATTCGGAGACTGTATGCATTCGCTTCAGCTTATGCTCTTTATTCATATGTTATGCTTTTACTGTACTGCAAGTAGTTCACCTCAGTTGAATCTGAAACCTTATTTTGGTTGGCATCAGCAATTTGAGACTGTTGAATAGGGTATATTTTGTGTATTCTTGCTATCTGTGCTATCTATGATATATTTCATAACCAATCTGTCGTGGAACCTGGAAGTTGTTTTTTTCCAAGAGTTGATTTCTGGTGTCTTATACTATGGATATGAAATTCATCAGATTCAAGGAGGCAGAGGACGATTGCACTGAAGCTCTGAATTTGGATGATCGATATATTAAAGCGTACTCACGGCGAATTACTGCAAGAAAAGAACTTGGGAAGTTTAAGGAAGCAATGGATGGTATCCACACTTTACCCTCCTTTCTTTCTTTTTAACCTTATTTTTTTTATCTGTCTGAACATTGACCACTAGTGTACACCAATTATGTGTATAGATGCTGAATTTGCCATCAGTCTTGAGCCAAACAATCCAGAGCTAAGGAAGCAGTATTCTGAGATAAAAGCTTTGCACATGGAGGTGAAGAAACTCTACTTCAGAAAATTTTCACCTTATGTTTTGTTAATAGTTTAGCATTCTGGCAATTTACTAGTCTTTTATTATAAAATCTCAATATTTTCATTTGAGTTATGATGTTGACAAAATATGGCTTTTTCAAGATGCATGTTTGTATGATTATTCGGTGGCACCACCACGTGGATGATATCTGCAGAGATTATAAATATTTTTGCCCCCTCAAGAACACTGATGGGCCTATTAATTCTGCAGAAGTTGGCTAAAAAAACCCAGGTGCCAGCTAAAGATGCAGTTTCTGGATTTGATAAACCAGCTGATAAAAAGGAAATCACTTCTCATCCGCCGACTATCTCCCAGAAGGTAGGCTCAGCTACACTACAGTCCCATAGTACTTCAGTAGTTTTTGTGTATGGATGATTCATATATTTAATGATACCAGTTGAATACAGTTTGCTAGGAAGTAAAATCATGGCTTTCATTGCCTAGACATGGCTTTGCCCTTTTGAACTAGAGCTTTGCCGTTTTCTCTCCTCCTTGGCCACATTGGGTAGTTCTGTCTAAGGCTTTGGCCAACCTATTTTGCTGGACATATATATCTGATGTCCGGATCTGACTCTACAGGACAATTTCATGGAAGTTGATTCGCCTATTAGAGCTGCAGTGGATATCAGAGAGAGTGCTGGTGGCAGGTCTAAAGGAGGGTCTGGAGTAATCATCAATGAGAATGCCATGCAGGTCTTTATTTTTACAGCCTTTCTGACTATTATAATATCCATGATCTTTGGTTTCTGTCTTGGCACTTGTTGAAGTCATACCATGGCAATTCACCTATTTGTATAATAGGATGTACTAGCTGTGTCATTCGGGTAATTTTTCTTGCAGTTTTTTTAAGATACAGTATGTGCATTTTTCTACTTTGCTTGAAAAAAAATTCTGATCTTCTTGGATAAGGAAATAGCTTGCCATGAATTTGCATTTATAACTTATGATGTGGGTGGATGGAAAACCTGAAGGAGCAGGTAGAGCCGTAGGGGCAAACCTGCCTCTACCCACTGCAAGATGAAACTACACACCTGAGAACTGGGTACTCAAGAGTTCTGTATGGAGGCTCATGTTTGTGGTTTAACAGTTTAAGAGTATTGATGTTTCTTTATGCCACATGTCATATGCTTGATGCAGCAGTCTCGGGATGCTAATCAGAAGTCTGGGCCAGAAGCTTCAATTCAAGAGCTTGCATCGCGAGCTGCTTCACGGTATATGTCCAGCACTGTAAAAAGCGTCAAGATACCGAAGACAGCTTATGACTTTGAGGTTTCTTGGAGAGCTCTTTCTGATGATACTGCTCAACAAATACAGTTGTTAAAGGTTTATTTCCGTCTCTTTCTTTTTTACCGCGCTGCTTATCAAATCTTGCTGTCTAATTTCCTGCCAATGTTTTGCAAGTAGTCAATTCCACCAGCAAGCCTACCGGAGATTTTCAAGAATGCACTTTCTGCTCCTTTTCTCGTTGATATCGTGAAGTGTTCAGCCTCAATTTTCCGGTGTGTTCACTTTTTATATGTCATTTTGCATGATGCCAATCTGGGATCATGGCTGATATAATTTGCACATATTACATACTCAGGGATGATGCAGCGTTAGCTGTTAGCATTTTGGAGAATTTGGCAAAAGTTCCACGCTTTGACTTGATAATCATGTGCCTTTCATCCATGCACAAATCTGGTGAGTTGAACTTGTGCCTCTAAATTTGTTTTCTTTTCCCCATTATAGTTGGCTAAAACTTAATACTGTTCAAAGACTGGTAAACCATAAGAGGAATGGGTGGATAAGCTATCTGGGGAGTAGGAAGTAATTTAATATGCATGTGTTGTTTTGTGAGATGATAAAAGCTCATAAGACTATTTGTCTCTTATTGTCCAATAGTTGGACAATATATTTTGGGTAACTCTTCTAATTGATGCTTTCATTTACTTTTTTTCATCAGAACTGAGGAAGATATGGGATCAAGTATTCTTTGCTGAAAAAGCATCAGCTGGTCAGTTGGAAGCTCTTAGGCAGTTGCGAGGCAAATATATTCAGGGAGGATGGCAGGATAACATGTTCACTTCAAGCTAATGATGATGTAAAGACAAAACATTAGAAACCTTTTACACCCTTCTCCTGGGTGCCTGTCAAATGGTAGCAGCAAATGGTTGTGAAATTCTCGTCTACTGGATGCAGACACTGGAGAGTCCAGGAGCATATGTGCACGCTCCCCGGTTGCAGTGAATGGTTGAATCATTTAGTTTAGGAACATATGCTCGTCGCATGTAGTTCTTTGTGCCTGGCTGAGATGAAACGAATGTATGCATGCTCATGTTGCTTCCAAACATCTTACGTACTATCTGATTATTATATTATATGTCGCCTTAAATACTTTACTGATCAGATAGATCATTTTAATGTCATCCATTTGAAAATTGAGAGAGTTAAAACAATTCTCCTGGGTATGTATGTTATGACGTTTTCGTTAGCTTGTTCCTTGTCATTGACTCGCCGTTCTTGCTTCTCTTCAAATTTTGTCATGCCATCTCGTTTATGGGCTTGATTCTGAGGGCCTGAACGGATGTGATGGGAGGCATGGATGAAAATACTTGAAACTGCTGCACTCTGGGATGCACACATCACTAGGAACATGCAGTGTTTCAGATGCACAATGCAGTGTGAGTTTCTGACGATACTTAGTGCACAATTGCCAGCGCGCCTCATGTTCACCTGGAGAGACCCTGCACCTTAATCTTCAGGAACAATGTCACCACCAAAGACTAACAATGCAAACGCGTGATTCGATCAAATCAGAGTAGAAAAAAGAACAGCGATTAAGGAAGCGTCATCACATATTCAGAAGCTGGATCAACATCAGCAGAGCTCACATCGCGAGTTTTTGGAACCACAACCTCAAGTCCCCCGGCTTCCACAACTAAACCCAACTTCCACCACGATAGCACGACGGTGACGGTGATCTCGCTCTGCCCCGCCCTCTCGTCCGCAGCGGACACGCTCAGGATGCCACTGCCACTGGCGTCGATGTCGAAGCGCACCGTGATCTGGGGCGCCGGCGGGATGCCGAACAGCTCCACCTTGCCCAGGAGGCTGCTGTCCTCGGCCCTGGCGCCCTCTCCCTCGTACACCTGGATGAGGATCGCAGAGAGCCTGAGCTCAAGGCCGCCGTCCCCGGCCGCGTGAGTTCAAGCGTGCGCCTTCGATGCCTGAGATGCCTCCGAGCGGAGGAGAGGAGCTCTCGTGGTAACGCAGGACCTGACCCGACCTTGCGCTTCCGGTTGGAATGGAACCTAGGTCGAACGGTGACGGCGGCGGCGGTCGCCGGTGCCGAAGGCGGAGCGACCGGAGCAGGGCGCTTTGTACAAATATACATTCGGATATTTTACAAAAGGACCCTCAATTTGGATCGCGATCCAAAACAGGGGGTATTTTGAAAATATGCGATCTATACTTTTACAATCGTACCCCTAGATCGGATCACGATTATTAATCGCGATCCAAAATAGGGGGCTTTATAAAAATAGTCAATCACACATTTACAAAATGACCCTTATTTGGATCGCGATCCAAAATAGGGGGGTTTATAAAAATAGCCAAACCAGGGGGTGAAATGCAAATATCTTGGGCCGGCGTCGGAGAAGCCGACGATCCCGTGCAGCCGCCGGCGACCTTCGCTCGCGCCGCTGCGATGAATACCACGCTAGCCTCCGAGATCCCACCTGACGCTTCGCTGCCTCCAGCTCCCCTCATGGTCCTACCTACCTCCTCGACGCGGTTCGGCCGCGGCTGCGGCAGCTAAGCGACTGGGCCTTCCTCCGTTCCCGGCAGTTCACCATGATCGCCGTTTCCCGTTGCTACTGACTGATGAGATGCCCCGTACTGACACCAGGGCGGTGAAACTGAAATCCATTTCGGGGGCGCCAACGGACGCTCGGTCGCCGCTTGTTGTTCGTCAGCTCCTAATTCCAATCCAGCAAGCGTCCTGAGAAATGGAAATACCCTTCTCCTTCCGTGACGCCGCCGGATCCAAACAGAGGCATTCTTCGTTTAGCCTTCATTCACTTCAGCCCACACCGATTGTCATCGAGACCAGCATGTCCTCACATGCTGACGGAGCAGGCAGCGCCGGAGGCCCGGAAGGAAGGGTGAGTCCGCGCTTCAGCTCCGATGCGTCGTCATTCACGCCGATCGATCTGCTTCACGGGCTCACTCAGCGCAGCCAAGGGAGAACCCTGGCGCTGGTATGCCATGATTACTTACTCCCACGTCCACCGTTTGTTTAGGCTTTGGCTCAGCTCCTGCGTTGCACGGCACCTGTTCGATGTATTTCCTCGCTGGGCAGGAGTGGCAGTATAAGGGCCTGTTGGAAGGTTGAAGTTGTAGGAATTTTCAGGATTTTATTGACGTTTCCACTAAATCCTAAGATTTTTTTTACCTCCTACAACCTCTTTTCCAAACATGGCATAAAATGTGCTGTGTATACTTTCTGTGTTCTCTATCACCAAATGCAGTAGTCCGGGAGAATAAGCCACCGTTGTTCCGTGCCATTATGGCCGTCCACCTCAACTACAAGATCTCAACAGGAACCAAGATTCAGATGTCTGTCTACACTGCTTAGGAACTACTAGTGTTTTTATGTCTTGTTCTTGATTGCAGCAAGTGTGACCACTCCCTTTCATTTTAGGATGTTATATGATCCCTGTGATCCCAATCCTTTAACAGCGCTTTTATTCTTTCTTTCTAGAATATCCTCTCAACGGTTTGAATACTGAAAGGTAGCTTTCCTCTGGAAAGTTCCATGATTTTCGTTATCTCTTTCTTTTTATTTGCTCCATGGAAATTTTCTTCTGGGGAATGCTACCTTTCATCCATGACTATCATCATTTATGTTCTTATGAAGCCTGAATAAATAGTCTTGCTCCTGGACATGTTCATTTTGGGTTGTACATTCCACACTTCTGGTCTTTTAAATTTGCATCTACCCTCACGTTGTTAATATATTAATTTTTATTGCCATAAGATTGTGTGTGCTACTTTAGCAAGCACTTTCTTTTCTTATTTATTTATTTTTAATCAGAAGAGGTGCTAAAACAATACCATTCTGAGTAACAATAATATTTGTCTGCTCTCGCTGTTGACTTTAGTGTGCCAATACTTTTTCTCGAATACTTGTGCGCCAAGCTGGAGTTAGTATTTAGTAGTCCACTGAGCGAGTAAGATAACAACATCATAATAGTATAATTGAGTTCAAACTGCATGCACATAGCTTGATATTAATAGTAATCAGACATGGAACAAGTAAAATTACAGTGGTTTAATTGAGTTGCACCTTTTTACAGGTCCAAAATCACTGTCTCTCGCATCAAGGGAGCGAAATGGTAGCGAAGTCGTGCATGCTGGGGTGACATTCGCCTCACACTAGGTCGCACTGCTTGGTGGTTGTGGAAGATGCCGTCAATAGAACAAGGAGGGAAGTACCTTCAATGATTTGGTTGGCAAGGGTAAGATCAGCACTGTGGTATCAAAGCAGTAACCACAGCGAGGTCGGTTTTTAAGCATCTCTTGAGTTCATTAATACAGCTCATTACATTATTATTGTCTCTCTCTTCCTTTTTTTTTGTCAAAGCCAATCAACTGCAAAAACACTTGAAAACTTGACTTCTGCAAAGCAGGTCCCTTCCGTTGTTACAGTCAGGGAATACCTTATATGAAGTTCTATCTATTCTTACCTTGTGTTGAAAGGTTCTTTCTAAATCTGAGGTAGAGATTTGATTTGTGCTGGTAGGCTGGTAAGGTTTCAACTGAAAGGAGAACAGAATTAATAGGTTTCTGAATTCTGAGTAATGCATAGTACATTATTGTACAAGTGTGGCCCAATTTGTTGAGGACCATGCTTGATAAAGCTGCGTCTCCTTTTCCATTAGAAAACTGAAGGGAATTATCAGTAAAGATAAGGCTTTATCATAGTTTAATGCTGCAAATGGTACCTGCTGCATGAGAATCAAATTATAAAACTGGGGTGGCCCAAATCTCTCCACCTAATTAGGGAATCTGATCTCACTATCGTGACAACTATAAATAAATGGTTCAGTAAGGACAAAAACCTATGATATGCGGACAATCTTTTGTGCTTGCCATTCTTTTATCACCACTTGTTGATTTATCTATTCCCTGGAGTAGATTCTTGCTCTTTCTATCTATTGCAATGCCCTCTTTGTTTCCTTGATCCAAGTGTTTATCCTCTTGCTAATTTTGGCAAAAAAATGCCTGTCCCAATACTTAAACTAATGGAGTTATATAAAAGATATACTTAGACTAATGATTGTATCATTTGTTGGGCATAGCTAGCACGAAAGACTTCTAGACTTCTCAATGCTATAAACAAACACTGTGTGAGACAATGTGCCTCCATTGTACTACTCAAGTACAAAATCATCCATCTGATGGTTCCACTTTCACTACGGTATTATGTTCCCTTTTGTACCCTCCTTTTCCTGTTCTAGCGTTCTTTTAAATGTTATCCACGAAACATGCGATTGACCAACCAGTTTTAGATTGTATATGCAAAATGCTTCTGGAAATGTTCCTGAAAAAAGGAAAACATTTTCAAACATGCTTATCTGTTGAGTTAAGCGTCTGTTATTCTCTTGATAAACGATCAAACTGTAGTATTATGACACTTGCACAACAATGATTAGACCAAAAGCGAAAGCTGTAACTAGATGAGTCTCCATCAGGTCATACCTATGCCAGATTTAGTAATTAATACCTTTAAAGCTAACATTATAGAAATGCTTAATACAACTTATTGTTATAGTAATCCTTTGCTTACTATAAACAAGAGTGCTGATCTCATTGCCATTCTGACATCATGGTTTATTAATAGTAGTACTCCATTTGTCAGTAGTTTACGGCATGTACACATTTCTAGGCTTTCTTGGAACTTTAAGATTAGCATTATAAAACTACTCTTGTCAAATGGTTGAATGATGAGTATGATGGAGATTTGAAAGTGAGAGGTTTCTGCTTTTGTTTGCCTTAGCTCCTGACCTTGCTTTTCGCAGTCTTGGTGGGAACTTAAAAAGTACCCATGTTTCAAGTTCCAACTTCAAGTTCTATCCTCTCAAAGAAAGAGGGGAATCTTCCAAGTTCCAAAAACCATTGGGCTTTGCTAATGCATAGAACTCATCCAAGCTGTTTAAAATTTTCCAGGGACTCCACAATTTGGTAAGACACTATTTATTTTCTCCGAGCATTCAGAAACCTTATCACGTGCCAGTTGCCTTACATTCAACTGCAACAATAAGATGAGACATGAGTTAAACCAGACAAAAGAGATGGGTTTTTCAGTTGCATCAATCCAAAGGCAAAAAGGTGAGGTGGATTTGAGATGATAGATGCTGCATGACTGATTGGTTGCAGAGATAAGTCACGTTTATATACGTTGGTTTTGAAATTTTCATCCAGTCAACAATGGACAGTTCCACTGGAGCTAGGATTAGAGCACTGGAGCAGGTGATGGGGATTGGACACTCATCAGGTTTTATTTTGGGTACTGGATTTTATTTTTCACCATCATGGGCGGTGGAGTAGCGTCAGATAAGCTTCCCGTTTTCACTTTCATGCGATGTTCATCTGCTGCCCGACTTCTGCTCAATCCTGATTTTTGGTGCTGTCTATTTTCTCAACAGTCTCATGAAAGGGAATTTTCTATATAGATTAATTTTCGGGATGCGAAAGCCCATTGTGATTTGACCCCTTGAGAGGAATGTGAGCACGTATTTCATCAGATTTCTCAGCCGAGTGCAGCTTCATACCAAACAAATGAAACAATGCATTCATGTTGTGCGTGTTTGTGCCTAGAAAGGTGAAAATGAAGGACTCAAGTTCGAAGTCACTGTCCATCAGAGCTGCTTTTTGATAAAATATGAAGTGGGGAATTTCTCAGTAACAATCCACGTGATGTTATCCTGAGCAGAAAATTCAGATCAGCATCAGAAACCAGATTTCAAATATTTGCTGGACCCAATTGCGATATCCAGGTAATTGGTCGGGTCCTCCTTTTATTTTCTCCAGAATTGTTAAGGTAACTAGAACTATTTACATCATACAACATAACCAAACCAAAAAATACATGTCAAGCAAGCACGTCTCTACCAGGGGCTACAATTTACCTATATGGCTACACGCACTGCTAAAAGATCAAGATGACCAAAACATAGATATGGCGTCGGTTAGGCCCTCATTTTCTAGACTTGACAGTGGCTGTCCTTGTCTTGAAGATATGTCTCAAAAAGAGTAGGGCCTATGGACAATAATGCATTATTGACTTACGTCTTTCCTTACCTTCTCTAGATAAGCTTTGCTTCTTCTTAAAAAAAAAAGCTAAATTATAAAACTACTAGAAGGCCTGCTGTGCAGACAACTAAATACTATTTTAGAAAAATATTTTAGACAACTACTAGAAAGCTAAATTCATTAATCATAAATCAATATAAGCTTGTCGTAAATCGATGCGATAAAAAGACGATTGTAACTCGTGTTTGTTGTTATGGTATCAGCTTTTATTTTAGTATGGACACAAAAATCGATATATCATGTTTATAAGCACGAGACAAGATCATCCTGATGTTCATCCCGCACTCTACACCTAATAACAGCCCAACTCACTGTCCTTGCAATTTTCACCACTTTGCAAATAATTATCACTATTATTGATAGGAGATTTGTTACGGTACTTTGGAAAGCAAACATGCGTACACATACACCAGAGCTCTTGAAATACCTCAGGGATCACGAAGAATTGTGCATGCATGAAAAATAATCAGAAAGTTGCTATCAAGGAAACATAAAGAAACAATTCCACCGATAAATTGTTGTTTGATGCAAGTAGGAGGCAGTTGGTGTTTCCAAGGAGGCAGTTTGTGGTCCTGGTGAAAAACCGTTTGTGGTCCTGGCTCACCAACAGTCCTACTCTATTTCAGCACAGATGATCCCCAGGACAGCCATCTTTTTATCTTTGGATGCCATCAATCATCTAAACTTGCCACATCTGGATGCTTTTGCCGGCTCTGAGGTCTTCAGCTCACTGGCCAACCACAAGTCCACAAGACTGTTTTAGCCCTCCATGGCTCCAGGCAGCACAGCTTTGAATGTGTGGTGGCATTTGGAACTTGGAAGGGAAAGCTATAGCTTAGCTCTGCAATGGGAACAGTACCTCAAGTACTATTCCCAGCTTTAGTAGTGTTAGGTATTGAATAATCAGGTTGCTTCGCTTTATTTTATAGTACTCCTATAATGAATATTCTCTTCCTTTTATCTCTCTCCTTTCCATGACTATGGTGATATTTAGAACTATGATATCATGATCAGCAAGTTTAATTATGCCCTGCATTGACACAATTTTTTTTCTTCAAGGATCTGTCTAGAGGGAGTATCTAGCAATCCAAGTCATTTAGAACTAGTATTAATAAACACTTAAGGCCTCGTTAGGAACACAAGGAATTTATAAGAGACGGCATTATCCTCACAGGAAACCCTATAACTCCCGCCCTTTGAATGATGCTGTAAAATCTTGAAATTCATGAAAAAAATCACCATTTGTGCTGCTTTTCTTGTATGGGGGCGCACATATATAAATCCATAACGTAGCATTTTTTTTGGTCATCAAAGAGACAATTAGCTTACCGCGGGAACAATCATAGAGTAAGGAGGTGGGGAACACCTGCAACAAGGAGAGGAAACAAGCAAGTCTAGTTCTAATTAATTGAACGAAGTCGTGAGCTCCAGTCAGCTGCACTGTTTGAGCACAAACTCACATGCCTCCTCCTCCTCCTTCTGTCCTTCGCTCGCCAAGAATCACCGTACAAATGTACAATAGCTATGGGACCCAATGTGTATTTGACCATATTTTTGGCTCTCATCATATCACTAGTACTATCTTGCTTTCCGACAGTTTTTATTAATATCTTCTATGTACAATATAGTTGCCATATTTCAAAGTAAAATTTTCAACTGTGCATCACATCCAAAACTAAAAGTCACTAAATCAGATGTCATGTGCCTATTTTAGAAAATATAATTGAAATTACTTTGAGTCCACGTTGAGGCTAGGGATAAAATAAAAAAAGAACAATAAATTAGGCAATGGAGCTACATCCTTACCCAGTTGTGATATTTTCCAAGTATGCAGTGATAACACAACGGGACACATAATTACCCCCCTTGACAAATTTGGCCGGTCTTCTTTGTCATCTTGGTCGTGCGATATTCAACCAAACAAGCAATTCATACAGTGCCATTTTCCAAAAACTGAAAGAGTAACCATTTGAAAGTTGTGCTATTTATTTTTGGTTGTAAAACTCCGTTAAATTTGGCGGAGCTACAACAACCCAGTTCTATGCTAAAATAAAATGATTTAAATATGTATGTTTATTTTAAATTAGAAACAGCACGAGTCAAGTGAAAAACAATCTCAACGTACCTATCTTTTTTTTTTTATCAAAACGTACCTATCTTTGAGCTGTGGCAAATGTTCATTTATAATAGGCCAACTGTTGAGCTAGCGATCTCAAATTGTTGAAGCGCTCATGCTTTGCTTGACGTTTTGTCCGGTGGAGATCGTCTGGCACGGGGGCAAAATTTCCAAAGATGAAAGGCCTGGACCCACCACCACTGCAACATGCATGTTGCAACCTGAAGCTCAAATACTGTATCCCAGCTATTATGGTCCACGCACACGGTTCCGGCTACCATTTTTCATTGTTGTATAATAGGCAAGACTCGAGAGCATTTGTTTACTTTGGGGCTCGAACACTAAACGGTAGTTCTGTCCTTGGGCATACATAATATTCTGCTCTAATCAATACTCTCTCTTTTTCACGACAGTTAACAAGACTGTGAACTAGATAACCGAGTCGGAGAAGTGTTATGATGAAGACACTCTTCTCACATCCTATAAAATTTTCCCTCCTCTCTTTCCTGTCATATCAGCAAATTTAATCTCATGACACTGCTATGACACTTCCATTGAAATTGGCCTAAGTCAAATATTTATATCTTGGACCACCAATTCATAAAAGTTCATATAGTTTAATGACATGAAAATGACATATTTATGAAAATAATTAACACGGTTAATCTAAAAACATAAATCTTATAATGTTTAACTTAGTACTTTGTATTACTGGAACTAGATGTAAAAGTATCCTTAGTCGAATGATATTCCCTTGATGTCAAGAAAAATACACAAGTCCGGTGACGCCGGAGGCCAAACATTACATCAACCTAATGTGCACAAGGGAAATATGAATATATGAAAAGAATGCAACTCTCGTTTTCTGATAAGTCAAACAATTTTAGATTTGACCAAATTTATATAATAAATTACTAATATTTATACCACTATTATAAAATAACTATCATTAGATTAATTATGTAGTATATTTTCATACTAAAATCTATTAGGAGATATAAATATTAATATTATTTTACATAAATTTGATTAAATTTAAAATTGTTTTCATTTGCGTCGGAGGGGAGAGTATGCGTTGGACCATAAGGAATCTGTAAGTTTTCTTTTTAAAAAGAAAAAAAGAAAGAGCACTGCAAATTCAGACATTTCAAATTCCACACGGTACAAGCGGAGTGGAAGGGAAAGAAAATACTGACGGGGTTGCACGGATTGGGTGATGTGATGACACGTGGCGGAATGTCACGTCGGTGTTGGACTATTCAGTACTGGCGATGGGACGGCGGGAAAGACGGGCGCCTGCCCGCGGCCCCCACTCCATTCACCCCTCTCCACCCACACCCACCGGCCCTCTGCCTGGCGCGGCGCACCGTTCTCACCGACCTCCGGGTCCCGCGTCGCTGGGCCGCCTTCCACTGGACTAGCACGCGGGGCCCACGCACCTTCCCACGTGCGAGCCTCGCCGCGAGGGGGCCTACGCGCCGTGCGCGCGTGGGTGTTCTCTGGGCCCCCGGCTGCAGAGGCCCATCTCCTCCTTTGATGCAGCAAGGAGGCAAGAGGACGATGAGCGAGAGAGGACAGTGCCCTCGGTTTACCCACTGTGCATGTCCCTGCCCTCCCCAATCTCCCCCTTCTCTCTTTCTTTTCCCTGCAGTACTGATGACTACTGACCAAGTCACTTGTTACATTTTTCCTGCCACGTGCTTGTAGAACTAGGCATTTGCATGTGAGCTCCTTGTGCATTTGGCACCATGGAACTAGAGGCACTCTTGAGGTATCTCCTTTTAGGTTACAAGAGTGAAAAGAACAGGAACAAGAAGAAGAAAAGGTAGTAGAATCGATCGAGATAGTGAAAGACCTTATGATTAGAAAAATAACATCTTTTTTGTTGCCGTAGAAGTTAATATAGATAGTGAAATTTGTTTATATCAACCACAAGAAGAATAGAAAATACAGTGTAAACAGTTTGCTGTGAAAGTGCTTAAAAGTGTGAAATTCATCTTTCCTCATGTTCCAGCCAGCTATAAAAGGAACCATGCAATCTGATCGTACCTAGCAAGGGTATCTCTATAAATCCTACCCATTCTAGGCCTCTCATGCAAAAACAACAATCACCTAATCTCCTCACAATAGTACAGGTTCTTCTCCCTCCTTCTACATAAAAGAATTAATGGAAAAATGAAAGAAAAATCCCTACCATACAAAGAGTCCCAAACTAATCATGCATGCACGTTTATTTTATTTTCTTCACAAAGAAAAAACACCTAACTTTACCTCCCCAGCTATTCTTTTGCCTTTTCCCAATCTTCCTTTGCTTCTCCCTGGCAGGCACTGCCTCCTCCATCATCCTCCCAGAGCAGCCTGCAGAGAGAGCCAGTTCACCCCCATGTATCCCGCTGCTGCAGAGATCACGCCCAGCTTCCGCGCCTGCAGCTCCAACAGCAGCTGCAGCAGGAGCTGCAGTGCGAACGGCTGCTGCTAGTTCTCCTTCCCCTTCCTTTCTTGCCCCCTTTCTTCTTCTGCCGCTGCCTCGTCTTCCTGGAGCTTCCCGTATCCACACATACCCCAAGAACCAAACAAATAAAGAAACGAAATCACCGGAGTCTTCTTCTACTACTATTTCTAGCCATTTCATTATCTGGATGTGTGCACAGATGCATGTAGATAGGTAGAAGATACTAGTAGAAGATTATAGCTAGAGGAGAGGAGTACTCGCTGCTTGGCTGCTGGGCGGGCGAGCTCCAGCCAAGAAGATTGGGAGCGAGGAACGGTGGGCATGGAGGATCTGTACAGCATCCACCCGGGGATCTCGCGCGCCGGGGGCGGAGGCGCCGCGGCCGCGGCCAGCGAGGCATCCGGTGTCGCCGGCGGAGCGGGCTCGCCCCCACCGCCCCCGCCGCAGCCTCCCCCGCCGCCGGCGGATCTGACGGAGCTGGTCAAGGCGCAGATCGCCGGGCACCCGCGCTACCCATCCCTCCTCTCCGCCTACATCGAGTGCCGCAAGGTACCTCGCCGTCGCATCATGTAGCAGAGCTCGCCGAGAATTGCGGAAAGATTATTGCGTCTTTATGCGCCTGCGTGTCCGGTTCTTGATTTGGCGTGGCAGGTGGGCGCGCCGCCGGAGGTGGCCACGCTGCTGGAGGAGATCGGCCGGGAGCGGTGCGCCGCCGCGGCCGCCGGCGGGGAGGTCGGCCTGGACCCCGAGCTCGACGAGTTCATGGTACGCCAAGCGCTCATCGCTCGCGCGCGCACCACGCGCTTCGCCTGTTCTAACTCTTGCGCTGTTATTACATGTGATCGGCGCGACGGCGGCGGCGCGCAGGAGGCGTACTGCGGGGTGCTGGAGCGGTACAAGGAGGAGCTGTCGCGGCCGTTGGACGAGGCGGCGTCCTTCCTCAGCAGCGTCCGGACGCAGCTCAGCACTCTCTGCGGCGCGGCCGCCTCGCTCTCCGGTAACCCACACCGCTCGCTTGCATCTCTGATCTCCCCTCCCTTCCTCCTCCACTGCAGGTGGGCAACAGCAAGTACGAGCTTGCCTTCGCATCGCCATTGCGGACATGACATGCATCTGTGCAGTGCATTATAGGGGCCGTGGGTAGAGGAGGATGGCTAGCTTTGATGAATGCGCGCGCGTGTGCGTGTTCTTGTGTGGTCAAATCGTGTCCATGCAAATGGGGTGCAGGGGTGTCAGACGCCGGGGTCGGATGAGTAAAGTTCTGGGCGTGTGCTAGCTTGCTCGTGTTGTGTAGGGTTTTTGTCCAAGGTTCCTGTGCAACCAAGCACCATGGCTTTGCCTTTGCATCTCTCCACTCTCATGTGTGCAGAGAGAGAGAGCATGGAGGTAGCTGGTGCTTGTAGACTTTGTAGGCTGGCTCTGATGACTGATGGAACTTGAGAGAGTGCTGCGCGCTGATGGGCAGTGACACTGCTTGGATGGCTTTCGGAAAAGAGAATCTTGCTCGTGTTGCTGGTTTTAGTTACTGGTGCCCAGTGGTGAAAATTTCTTGTCGTGGGGCAGCTCAAGCTTTTGCTCTTGATACTGGCTTGGCTTTCCTGAAAATACATATCGGATGATTTTCTGATGCTATATATGATCTCTTCCAGGATTTTGTTGTGGTAACGAGTGATTAAGGACTGCAAATAGGCTTCTAAGTAGGGGGTCTTCAATTCCTTGTACTTTATTATTTTCTGTGATTCAAGGTAAGGCTTTGCTATCGATACATTTACAGATACGTACGTAAGATCACCAGTTGTTACTTGCTAATGCAGCTTATTGTAAGAGCGAGTTTGAGTTCGCTTCCAGTTAAGCTAAGGGATGGAGATGAATAGTTTTCTTACCTTTTTACAGTTGAGAGTTGTTTGTGTCTGCCATTCTCAGCCACAATTCCATGTATATTGTGACATCTCACCATCCTAAACAGGTGAATTTGGAGCGGTGAACACCGACTGACTTTTGGAAACTTCACATGTTTAGTAAAGTCAAAAGGACAGCGTTTGGTAACTATGGAAGCATCAAGCATGTGAAACCTTTAATACAACCTAACAAATAGTAGCACAGTTCTCGTCAGAACAGTTCATGTTTTGTTTTTATTGCCATTCCAGTCTATTTAGGCAATGCCGAGAAACGTGCAGGTTACTGCAAAGGAACATGAAACACCATTGTACGAATGACCACAAAAAAAATGTATCTCCTGTTTTACTCAGAAGGATAATGATTCTATATATGTCTAATGTGACAATTCAATCAAACCACTAGAAGTATGCACACATGTTAATATTAAATGCATGCAAGCTAAGGAGAGTCTGCCAGTGTGCAGTGTGTATATATAACTAATATTGGCAATGTCAGATAACTGAGATAAATTATTGTAAAAAACTGAAATATTTGATTGTATCTGTGCTACAATATATACTATAAGATATACTAAAATGAGTACTCTTTATGTAAATATTCTAAAAAATTAAACTTTTTTGCAAACTGCATGCAGAAAGTAGCGCTAATGAATGCATAGATATTTTTAGTTCAACAATGTATTATGATCTCACATTCTAACTGAACAAGGTCAAGTAGTGTCAAATAATGCATCTCAATAACTAAAAATGATAGGTGTGATCAGAACTCCTGCATATAAATTTTTATTTATCTTCAGCAAATGAAAGGTCCCAGCTGTGGGACAAACTTATCCTAATAGAAACTAACTGAATTGTCTAGCATAACTAGTCTATGTATCTACAAAGTCGTTATATATTATTACTATTTAATTTATTAATTTATTTAGAAGATCAAAGATCAAATTTATGCTGCCTTCATGTGCCATCTGAAATCCCTCTAATGTTAATTTCTAGTCCCATGAGCTCCAGATGATTTACTAATTAATCGGTGACCCTTTTTTGGGAAGATTCGCAATTTTGCAAGTCAAAATATGCAAATAAGATACAAACTCTCCATGCTCAGTAATTAAATTAACTTGTATACTTATTTTCTATGCTTTTGCTTTGAATTGATAATTCTAAAAATAGATGAGTACTGAAGGAGTACTCAAACTTAACCAAAGCTATGAAGTTTCTACAATATGACATCTATAGCTTGGCAAGTAATATCTTGATCACGTGGAAGTTGCAGACAGTTTCAATTTCAGCTGGTCTGGAATGCCTGAATAGTAACACAGGTGAAGATAACTGTTTTGGTAGTTCTATTGGGTGCAACAATAGAAATGTGATTTTCTCTGTATCTCAGGAACACTACTTTTTCGGTGGTTCTAGATATTGTTTCATTTATGTCTTATTGGCATTTTAATAATTTACTATAATAAATCATTAGTCAAATGGCATATCCTTGGAATAGATAATTGAGTATTTAATATTTAAGTATGTCATCGATTGGTCTGTTTGTGAAAATAGCTGGAACCCCTTTAGCTATGCTGATTTGCCAAAACAATGCCGCGAACAATGCTGACATGGAGATCTGTTCGTCTTATTATCTTTCACTATGTCACTGGAACTGCCATTGCAACCACATTGTTAGGATTCTTCCGATACAAATTTTCTGTAACTTCAAAAGATGTGACATGTGACATATATTAGGATCCTGCAAAATAAAAGTCATATTAGTTTTCATATATGCCATGGACAATGAGAGTTATCTCATCAATTGAGATGCGACAAGTGACATTACTTCACAACAAGGTTAGTTCACATCCTACAAAATATTGTATGGACTAATGCATTTTTTTTCTTGAACGCGCAGGAGAACTGCGCGTCGTTGTATTAATAGATAGAAAGAGCGGTCCGAATTACAATGCGGAGTCCACGGCCTGGATTAGTTTTTTGTGGGACTAATGCATTGAAATTATAATAATCTAGCAACAATACTTGAAAATCAATTTGATGGTAACTCATATGTGCTTTGTAGATATCATACAAAAAATTACAGATCCTAGAACTTAAAGCCCAATAGGCAGTAGCTGCATGAAACAAGAAACGCAGTAAAAGAGGCCATTTCGTACTGCACATGATACCATTGATGATAGATGCCTCTGCTGTGTAGAGTTTGCAGTCTTACAGAATATTTTACAAAGGCACACTATACGGTAGGGTCATGGCAATGGAGAACATGTATGAAGTCTATTATTGGTTGAACTACAAACATGTAGTTTCTGCATCCTATGAATTGTTTCCGCAGATATATTTATTGATATTTGTTTATTCTATTGTTTTTTATATTATTTATATATGTAACATATAGGACTTAGTTTTTGAAAACAAGAAAACCATAGCGCTGTATTAAATTTTTCACCATGATAGCAGCTTGCATCTTTAATCATACTTTTTTTTGCCTCGACTACTTGTTTGTAGAGTAAATATGTTAATCTTGCAAAAAACCGGACTCGATGGTAGTGCTTAAGTGGGGCAGTTCAGCTTGCTGGCAATACCTTAGCCACAAAAGCTATCTTTCTAGGTTTGCCAGCAAAGATTATTAAGAAAAGAGAAACATAAATGCAGTTGAATGTGTACACCATCTCAAAATTAATTTCTTGGGCTTGCTAGGTTTTCAACTAGAAAATAGAAACGGCACCTGAAGTTTGCCTCTGAAGACATAAGGATTGCTGAAGTATATGTTGTTCTCAGATAGAGACAGCTTAAGCTTCTAAATTGAGCTTGTGGACACATATTAATCTCAAGTAATGCTAGGGCATTATCGGGTGCCTACATGGCATGGACGGCAATATGGGGAGCTATGCAAAGAGTCGCCACCTTAAGTATTGGATAGCTTTTACGACTTAACACCTAATCATGCAAAAGGGATGCTAACACCCTGCTCTGTTTCCTGAAATATCAATTCCACAACAAATTGAACAGTTTTTTTTTTTCTCGAACACGCGGGAGAGCTGCGTATCTTTGTATTAAGAGGAGAAGAGATTAGTCCAATTTACAATCCAGCACCTCTCCTTGGACCATGGGGAGGGCTGTGGAAAAAAACCGATAGAAAAACTGTTACAAAGAAAACTGAATCTAGGACCTGACCAAATAGCGCCTACCGCAGTCTACACTTGCTCAACCAACCTTCCGGGGTTCAAGGCAGCAAGCCCTTTAGCCCCAGCGAAACCCCATAGTAGGGACTCCTCCTTGAAAGCTTGGAGAGCTCGCTGCAGATTTGGGGCCAATCCCTCGAAGACACATTGAACAGTTCTTTATGAGAAAGGGAAAAAAAAACTAGATCCCTTCATGCTTATAAGGTTTGCAGATCTAATCAGCTGTTTTCGTTCCTATTATCTTAGATGCACTAGGTGTTCTGGAAGAAAACATTAAACCTTTACAATATCTTGTAAGAAAGAAAAAAAATTTGAAGAATCAACCCTTGATCACTGCAGATTTGACAGAATATGTGGAGAGTCACTTACTAAACATCTACTAATTGTGTTTTGTTTTGCTTTGAACTCGGAATTTTGTTTTATTCAAAACAATGTAAAGCACATTTTCATGTGGACTGCTTCTGATTGCTGAACTCCTTGGTTTTCGTTGTTACTCAGAACAATTTTTTTTCAGTATCTGCCCAAATTGTTGCTCATTTGTCCAGATGTGCCTTGTTTCTGAATGTGATTTAGTTTCTGTTTGGTTCTTGAATGTGCTTCTCTTTGGTTGATGAACAAAGGGATAGTTGTCAGTATTTATCAGCCTGTGGATTGCATCTTATCTC
This sequence comes from Panicum miliaceum, assembly GCA_032594955.1. Taxonomy (NCBI): domain Eukaryota; kingdom Viridiplantae; phylum Streptophyta; class Magnoliopsida; order Poales; family Poaceae; genus Panicum; species Panicum miliaceum. The sequence goes on along the minus strand of CM064058.1, from coordinate 6,610,865 downwards.
TGTTTCAAATAATTTAGTCTAAATATCTAGTATGCTCTCCTACCTTACTGAAATCTTATTATGATGCTTGAATCCACCTTATTCTGCCTAGCATTTTCATCATGTTGGGAATTGCATTCTGATTTGGAGTTTCTGTATCAAGATGAAATGGTAGGGTCATCGGAGGACGAACCATGCTCAGGAGATACAGATGCGACTGACCTGGGGCAGGAGCACAGCTCGCGCTTGGCTGACCGTGAGCTCAAGGAGATGCTGCTGAAGAAATACAGTGGCTGTCTCAGCCGCCTGCGGTCTGAGTTCTTGAAGAAGAGGAAGAAAGGGAAGCTACCAAAGGACGCTCGATCGGCTCTGATGGACTGGTGGAACACGCACTACCGCTGGCCGTACCCTACGGTAATGCCCTGAAAACACCTACTGACATTGTCAAAACTCAAAACTGTAACCAGATCTGACCTGGCCGTGATCTTGGGGTGACATGGTCGTGCTTGGCAGGAAGAGGATAAGGTGAGGCTGGCGGCGATGACCGGTCTGGACCCGAAGCAGATCAACAACTGGTTCATCAACCAGCGGAAGCGGCACTGGAAGCCGTCCGAGGACATGCGTTTCGCGCTGATGGAGGGCGTCACCGGAGGCGGATCCTCCTCCGGGACGACGCTCTACTTCGACACGGGCACGATCGGGCCGTGAACGAGGCTGACACACATTCCCGCAGGAAAATTTACTGGCAACTGGAGTTTGCATCACATCACGCTGCGCTGCACCAGTTGTGTCATGGGCAATTGTTGGTTGATATGGAAATTAGTCACATTTGAACAAATAACCGCGCCATCTTGTCGGATTATTGTGTACATGGGCGACAACGTGCCGGGACACAGTATGTACAAGGGAGTTGCTGTTCAGGTGGCCTGTAGAAACTCTGTCTGGTGGTGGTACCATAACATGAATTACTACTTTGTATGTACGCCCATTGATCACCCGATTATTAGATCTAAAATACACTGGGAATTGGAAATTAGAAGTGATAATGATACCTGTAGCAATGGATCTGCCTGTTGTTTCTGTAACATTCAGAGAGTGTTTTCTGTGTGCAAGTATCTGATGCTGTCGCGCTCATGCAGTGCCCAATTTTGCTGCGAGTGCTGTTGAGAAAACTTGTGCCGCTGCGGCGGCTCGGATATGTACGAGACTCGAAGAGATTCCCTCAGGATCTGACCGGGGCTGCCGTTTCTTGGTTTGCTTCTTCTTCGTGTCGATCGTTGGCCGGACCGCCGGAGAAGGCGAAAGAGGATAAGGAAATGTCGCGCTTCTGAGTATTTGATATTGACTTTGTCCTGTTCGAGGGTTTGACGGAGCACTGGAAATGGATCGAGCTTTAGGAGGATAAGCTGTGACGCGCTCTTCGCTTGTTAGAATGGTTACTAGTGTTCTAATTTTAGCCCGTGAGCCAGAAATTTCTTGATCCAGGTCCATCCATGATTTTTTAGAGTTTTAGGAGCCACAGCCCCCCGTCTTAACCATATGAAAAGACCACAAGAACGTTTTACAGCATTCAAGTATGAGTAGCCTCCCACTCACACGGAAGTTCCACTACAGAGCCAAACACACGCACAGTAAACTGACCAGACTGTCAGCAAAAACAGTAAATGAGCAAAACAGGGCTCAACACACACCACTATCCTAATCAAAACAAATCAGCTCCTCATCCTTCTGAGGTAGCAGCATCTCCGGTAGGCAGATAGCTTTCAGGTCACCTGGCATCGTCTTCAGGTCCCAGCTGTAGTTGGTCAGTCGCCACTTCGACATTGATTCAGCAGAAACTCCTCTTTTCACCCAATAATCCTCCCAGGTCCTGATGCGATCAACTTTAGATCTCCAACCAAAGTTGACACTCTATCCAATTCTGTACTGTCCCAGCTATTTTCATCAGAATAGTACCCATGTCTCTCCATCTTGCATTCTGAAAACAAATATCATTTCTAAGTTTCCAAATGCACCATAGGGCAGCTGAAGAAAACATGTTATGCACTAGGAAACGTTTATTACTGAGCCATCTACTGCCAATTGACTCAAAACTAGCACCCATTTCCAACTCATGGAGTTCAGAAAGCGTCAACCAGACTTGTTTGGCCACAACACACTCAAAGAAGAGGTGTTGGGAGGACTCCCTTTCAGCACAAAACAGACAAGTGTTATCAGCTAAGATTTTACCTCTACCTTCCAGGACATCCTTGGTTAAGTTTCTCTTCCTAGAAAGTAACCAAAGGAAGAAATGTACCCTAGGAGGAATTTTCAGACTCCACACAGCTGGTACATGGACTGGCATAATACCTCTAAAATTAATAATTTTTGTATAAAGATTGAGAGGAATATATCCCTTTAGTTGAGAACATCCAGATCAGGGAATCCTCCTCATCAGACAGAGTAATTGTATCAGCTAATTGTTCTACCTCTAACCAGTCATTCATTAGACTTTGGTTAACTGTTCTTCTAAAGGTACACATTAAGTTGTCTCCATCCCAGAGATCAGCAATGGTACCTCTCATTCACTATCTCATATAACCTCCAGTATTGGATGGCTAGGCTAGAGGAACCTAACCAATTATCTTCCCAAAATTTGATGGACTTCCCATTACCTACATGCCATAGGTCCATCCATGATCCATGGAACTGTGCAAGGACAGAGGGACACCACCAGTTTCAGTTACTGTTCAGACAGAATTATTTGTCAGAAGGAGCTACTAAGAACTAAACAAAAATAACGAGCTCAACTTCAAAACAGAATTCAGAGTAACCACGGCTCTTTTGAACCAAAGGAGTTGTAGAGGTAGAATGGAACATTGCTGGTAGGGGGCGAATGAATTTCATAGGATGGGAAGACTTTCCACATGGATTGGAGGAATCGTAGCATGATCCCCAACCTCATGTTTCCGATCCTGCGTTCTCCTGCGTTCAAATGCAAATGAACATCTAACACAAAAATTACCGTGGTGTTCTAGTACCTGTTTAGACGGAACTTTTGGTCAGGACGAGCTAAGAATATATTAAGGGAAGCAACGAGCAGGCACAAAAGTTCCTAACAGAGTATTCTACTTTCAGAGACCCTGTAAGAGCCTTTGTTCTTCCAATCATCTTCCCCAAACCCTCTAACAGCAAAGTACAACCATTTGCATCTCTCCATCTTACCAGGTCACGAGTAATGCTTAGCCTCGCCTGAAAAATTCATTTGCAGTTTTGCACACACACACAAGCAGCTCACAGATAGGATACACCATCATACCATTCAATCACAGGCAAAAATCGGCATAAAGATATTGCAATCACATAGAAATTCATTTGAAATGAAACCATTCATAATATATGTTCCATGTCAAGATATTACAATCACAAACCATGTGCTCCCACACATCCATTGATCCACAACATCACACAGTAGGAGCACATTGCTACATAATGCAATCACAAGTTTAGAATCACAAACTGATTATTACTAATGGTCTAGATTAATAGTAACACAAAGCAAACCATGATTAAGAACATCACAACCACGGACCTAGTACATGAGTATTGCAGTAGTAATCATAGTAGTAGGTGACCATGGCAGCGCCATGGCCATGTCTTGGTAGTCGAGGCGGCCATTGACGCCGCCGGCTCAGAACTGGAAGGCGTCGGCAGCGATGGGCTGCATCGGGAACGGTGGCTGCCATGGGCGGAGCAGCGGGTCGGGGATCTCCGGGATGTCCACGGGGGCGCCGGCCATCTGGAACACCTCCAGGACGCTGCCCAGCGACTCCAGCCGCCCGGCCAGTTCGCCGTGGCGGGCGCGCAGCACGGCGTTCTCGCCGTCCACCTTGCTGAACTCGCGGTCGAACGTCGCGATGCGAGACTGCACCTGCGCGTTCTCGGCCTGGAGGCGGGCCACCTCGGCGACCAGCTCCTCCAGCCGCTGCTGCTTCCGCGCGCGGGAGCGGCGCGCGGACTCCCTGTTGGACAGCATCCGCTTGCGCTTGCGCTCGTCGGCGGCGAATCCGCCGCCGCCGCTGCCGCTGTCGGTGTTGCTCTCAGGGCTCGAGCTCCGGCGCGACGACATTGTCGGATGATTGTTCCTCTTCTTGGACAGACTCAGCTCAAAAAAGGGGACTTTTTTTGGAAGAAAGTGGGGGTGAAACCAAGATCCAAGAAACTAAAAGAAATCTAACAACCTAGAGACCGGAAGAGATGCTGGCGTTCTTGAGAGGGGGCGATACGTTCATGAGAAGACGTAGAACCAGTACAGGAAGGCGACGGAGAAGGAGTGGGAACGGCGGATGCGGAGCACGCTCAGCTTCATCGGGGGACGGCTGACGTTAGAGAAACTGGTAGGTAAACATGGGGGCGGTGGCAGGGTTCCCCGGATCTACACAGGAAGGACCGGCCAACTAGAATTCGAAAAACCTAAGGGGCTGTCTGCGAGAGTTTCTCCAGGAAGGAGGAGGCGACTCTGAATGAAAAGAAACTACGAGGACCTTAATGAAAGAGAAGAAAGGGATCAGGGACTTATCTCAAAGAGAAGGCCTGGTCGACCAGGGCCTCTATCGCATATAGCACCAGAAAGCTTGTGGAAATGGGGAAGGTTTAGAATGGCTCCCGGAGGGTCCATTTATAGTCGACGAGAAGGGTATTTTGGGGATATGAGGAAGGGGAAGGTGGACGGCATATTCGGGATCCCGGGTGCCAGCCTGTCGCGGGCGTTAAACCTACCCTACCGTCAAGTTTATCTAGCACTTTTGCAGCTCGGTACCTGACGATGCTGGAATTTGCGTCACTGGTTATGCTCAACATTTGAGCTGAGTTTCCTTAACCATCCGTGAAGTTATGATAGTTGTGGGCAGCACAAACGCTGCCTGACGATTCTTTAGACGAAGGTGTTATTTAGAGAATAGGATTCTTAAATTTCCTGGATTAGTACTCTTGGCTTTTATGTTCACTTAGGTTTGCCAAGGAAACAACTTCATTAAAGACAATATTTTCAAGATTATAATGGTAGACCTAAATAGAAATTACACATTCGTGGAGGACGAAACGAGAAAAGACAGATGAGGGGACCCGCTGACCAAACGACGCGGACGGGACGACGGTGACCCCGCCCCCCTCCAAACGCACACCCAAGCACCCAGCTGGTCCAGGTCATTAAATTTCTCCCAAAAGTGCCCTTTTTTATACCGAATTTGCCCACCATTTACATGTTTGAAATGCAAGCCATGTCTATCCGCACTACCGCACCAGAAGAAGCCGGTAGGAAGACGCCCTCCCTAGAAAACAAATCAAGACGCCGTGTCGCACCTGCCATCCACTGATTAATAAATTTGTTTGATTTGGCCACTAATACGGCACAAGCAAAGGGCTCTTCTTGTTGTGGAAGGAGATGAGGAGTCATTTGACCAAACTAACCTCGCCTCCTACCGTTCCAAATTAAATGAGCTCCGAGAGAGAGAGAGAAAAAACAACCCAGCAAGCTGGTTGGTGGAATTTTGGGGAGAAATATGATGATAGAGTTGGATAGCGACATCTTCTTGATCTTTAGAGGATATTCTTCTTCTAGACTTGTTATCTTTGGATCCATCTTTAAACCATCCTCAACCACGCTGCTGATTTGTTCTTGTTACCATAATACCAGGTCGGTGTCCTCGCCGCTGCCCTTGTTGCGAGGTTATAAATGGAACCTTCCTTGTAAATTACTCTACAGATAAATTTATGATTTTATTTGCTATCGTTTCAAGGTGAAGGATGCTTCTCATAATCACACGGTGTTGGGTTGGTAGAGAAGGATACTCTAACAGTTTTCTTGGATTGCATCCTGCTAGAATTTCTCAACAACATCACCTAGAAATTTGGTAGAATTATATTAGTATTCGTAGATATTTAAGTGGTGGTCGTGTGCTCGATAGTTTAAACTTTGACCAGGTACACTATTTTTTGTATCACATGCTGTTTAGTAGAGTGGAATGTCTTTCTTGAAGAGGTTTTTGTTAGGACCCTAGGATTTGAACTTTGAAGAAAGAAACACCTCAACTCCTTGAAAATAAAAGAAAAACACCTCGATAAACATGTTCACAACTTCAGACTTCTTAAAGCCAGCATTAATCTTTCCTGCATAATAAACATGCCTGCAATTTTAGACTTCTTTAAACCAATGTTAATTTTTCCTGCCTAACTATTAATTAACATGAGCACAACTTCAAAGCTTCTTAAAACTGGTGCTAATCTCTTTCCTGCACAATAAACTTGTGCACAACTTCAGGCTTCTGAAAACTAGTGCTAAGCTCTTTCATCATGCATGATGGTCCTCAATAAACGGCCCTGTTATGGCTGTCCTCAGTAAACCTGAGAACCTGACTACAAGGATATGGAATCATGGGGAATCCACAGATTGTGATTAGCTGGAGCCGTGGTTTTGCCGATGGATGGTCTGCTGGTCACGGCTAGTCACGGATCTACCGTATCAGCTGCAGCAGTAGCATAACGTGGGCAGCTGATCGACGCGGGGGCCCCTGGCAAAGTCAGCAGGAACAGCCTGCTGATTGTGCAAGCTGGTACGGCGTCCACCGACGGGTGACGCGGCCCGGGGCGCAGGTATTGGACGACACGGCGGATGGGCCCGCACCGCCGCGACCGAAACAGCTAGCGGACCACACTAGCACATGCCATCCCCTGCATCGTCTTGGAAGTATCCTATCCACCCCACTCTTCTTTCTTTTTATCTTTTCCATAATGCTTTCTAGGCTGTGTGTTTAACTTTTATGTGTAGACTGTAGCAGTCATTTTTTCTCCTTTAACTTCAAAGTCTCTGGCATGTACTACACGCCCTCTTACTTGCACCTTTTACGGGTCCATTTTCTTTCTCTAGTCTAGGCTTTTTTTCCCAGGAGAAAAAGGCTGAGCTATCAGCTATAGCTTTCCGTTTCATTTCTCAGAACTGAATTCAAACATTGTTGTTCGGCTATGCAGCTTTCGAGTTGCGGATTCGACTATGTTTTAAAGGAACAAGTAGGAGAGCACAAGCTTCGGCCTTAAGGCACCAGCATAAATGGCCCTTAAGTTGTTACCTTCTAACTTTCTGTAGTCCTTGATCTTTGGTATCTGCAGTAATAATCTTCTAAGCGCCTACAGCATGCTTCTTCTTTTCACAAGCATGTGTCCTCCTAATCCTCTTGTCAATTGTATATTTAATAGCCGATAAAAAAATTGTAGTTAATAGCCCACGAATACTCCGTCACCTGGTAAAAAGACGATAACTGCATTTTTGCAGTTTCAAAATAATACACACATTCGTGATAGGAAAAAAGAATCTATATATTAGTGTTTAAAAATTCACTTTGTTAGCGACATGATTTGCATGTGCTCGTTGACTAAAACATAACCTAAACTTGGCCTACTAGCTTTCCTGCTACTGAAACATGTTAAAGCGCTGCGTGATAGCATGTCCACGACTAGAATCCAAATGGATAAACTCTTTTAGGTTCTGTTTGATTCTATGGACTGAATTTTAGGCCTAAAATTTAGTTTACTAGGTGATCCAAACAGATGGACTAAACTTTGAACTAATATTTTAGTTTTATCCTAACTAAAGTTTAGTCCATTAGTCCATAGAAGCCACCTAATTCGGACTAAAGTTTAGTTTCACCTTATTTATGTGATTTAAATGGTTTCCCACCTAAATTATTTTTAGTCCATATATTCAAACAGGCAAGGACTAAAGTTTAATTACCTAATAATTAGTCACCTAAAATTTAGTCCGGACTAAACTAAAAATCCTAGGTGATCCAAACGAGGCCTTATTTGATTTAAGATGCCATAATTTAGAATAATTCAGAAGGGATTATACTTGTAAAACCATCATATAACATAGGAAATAATTAGTGTGCCAGAGAACATTAGCAACATTAGCATATAACATAGGAAATAATCATTATAGAGAATCATTTGGTCGAATGGAGGGACCTCATATAAAGGTGTTTTTATATTATCATGAGAAACAACTCTATATTTCAGCCACTCGATTTCTTCAATGGACGGTTGTGAACTTGTGGTCGTTGGCTCTATCAGACTCATGATTTTTTGTATATAATTTATATTGAGAACTCGAGATCATGGGAGTGCGCCCATAACGAATTTCTTGGGTAGGTGATAGTTTATGGAAGTGCGCAGCTCACAAGTCACAGCTGACGGGTACTTTTCATTTTCCTAATGTAATCCCACTAACCTAACTTAAGCTTAACCTGACCCAGCAAATGCAAAGGCCACAGCAACATATTACCGGTTGCCGTGTCAGGCTTCAGCTATTTAAACTAGAAAACAGCTCGCCTATCAACGCCAACGGAGTCCTTCCAAGACAAAGAAGGGCACAAATAGCACCAGTTTTTTTTTTCTTCAGAAAACAATTCTATTTTATATGTGCAATTATTGCTAGGGTGAGCCTTACATCACTGCTGATGAAAGCCATGGCCAAACCGTGCAGAATAAAATTTGGGAAATAATGCTTGGCGAGCACGGGAGGGCACTCTGCTTTTGTCTTCAATTCTCGTGGCCCTTTTTTTTTTTGGCTCTCTAGCTTATTCTTTTCTAGTAGGTTCATGAGAAGGCGACTGGGGGTTTCACATTCTGCAATGCAAGATTTGTCCGCGTGAATCATAAGTTTCACATCCTTTTCAGTAAGCTTCAATGACCATACAGATGGCGCACATGTAATGTAATAAGTTCAATTTTTTTTCTCATTGGTTTTCTGGGCAAATTCAGGTATATATTCAGACATTATATTTCAACGCCTCGAAATCATCCAATACAAAATACATTTACGCTGGATTCAAATCTGTTCATTTTCTACCTTTGTAAGGCCGGTTCAACCATGTGCATCATTCGTCTATATATAAATACGCGTAGCAAGCACTACACGAGATGCAAGTGTTCTTCACCAATGCACATTGCTAAGAGTTTTGGAGAAATCACACGACAAAGAAAAAGCTTGTGTGGAAGAAAGCTTTTGGCCCCCAACAATTTGTATGTTAGATTAGTTTTTCTTTGAACTGTAAAATTATTAGGTCTTACAAAATCTAGGTGACGTGGTTGTCGACAACTAAACACATGTAGTGACTTTATCTATCTCAAGATTTGTGGAGTATAATATATAGGAGGTGCTTGTAAGAGTAGAATGCCCGTGAGTGCCCTTCATATGTGAGAGTAATAGAGAGGTGAGTGTCTTGGTGAAAGGATCAAGGCCCAACAATAGGGGTTGAATTGGGAATTTTTGGAAATTTATCGAATCCTTAAACTATGCTAGTGTTGCACAATCTACAAATTTTATCCTATAGCTAGAGCACACTAAATAGAACAACCTTAGGTAGGAAAACACACTAGCATATGCATGATTCCTAGCAAAGATTCACACTAACAAGTATGTGATCTAGTCAAGATTTCACACTAACAAATGATCATCCTACTCAAACAACCAAGCAAACAAGCAAAGATTGCAATAAGTAAAGCTAATTGAATTGCTTGAAAGTAAGAGAGGAACACGAGACAACCCAATTTTTCCCCGCGGTATCGAGGAGTTGACGCTCCCTCTAGTCCACGTTGGAGCGCCCACAAAGGGTATATCTCCCTTGCATCACCAAGAACGCAAGTGCTTCACTAAGAATGTTTTTTCTCCATCTGCGGAACGGCGAGCTTCACACCGTGTACAACTTCTTCTTCTTGGGGCTCCCACAAACTCCAAGAGCTCACCAAAAGCCAATGATTACCAAGACCGTCTGTCGGTGTTTTACCGGCAAGCCCACCGAGGGATACCCCCGAGGTGGTAGGTTGTAGGTAGGGTGTCGCCGAGATCAGGAACTCGATGGTGCAAGGAACACAAGGGTTTAGACAGGTTCGGGCCGCAGTATGCGTAATACCCTACGTCCTATATAGTTTGTATTGTCTTGGAGTTTATGAGATATGCTTTGGAGGGGTCCCTGCCCACCCTTATATATCCTGAGGGGGCAAGGTTACATGGAAATCCTAGTCTGATACGAGCTTAGGAGTCCTAACTGAGTACTCTCGGGTAGTTTCCTTCTGTACCGACTAGTTGTACTAGCTTACGAGTACTCTACATATGGATAAGGTGTTGGACATGCCCCACCCCTTACTCTAAAATGTTCTACGCCACGCGTGCAGTCCCGTTGCCCCGGGTCTGACAAGCCCCCGAGCTCTTCATAGCCGAGTACTGCAGGCTTCGAGTACTTCTGGAAGTCATCCTTTGGTTTCTGCTGAAACTACATCTTGAAGATGCCTTTCAAGTACTTTCCTTGGCTGCTCGAGGCTGTGAGGTGCTCTAGCCCCGAGTACTTTCAAGTTTTTTCTTTCTATGGGGTGCGATGCAAATCGCACTCCATATGGAGTAGCCCCCGAGCCTTAGGTTGAATCGAAAAATCAGGCCGAGTGCCTCACTAGTCTTGAATCTTCATCTTATCTTCCAATTTTTTTGAAAAATAAGCCATCGATGACACGTGTCCCGCAGCCCTCGAGCCTTGAATCCAAATCCCGAGGTTTGGAAAAAAGGATCCAAAAGAACATGGCATACTGAACAGTGTTATGTACAAAATTTGAGTAAAAATAATGTATATTAGTTTTACTGTGATCTGCCTTGATGGTTTCCCCTGGAAATTAATTGGTTCAAAATTCGAAAAATCCCTTTTTTCGGGAGCCTATCCCTGAAAAATGGTTAATCAAATAAACTTCCCAAAACTCTTCCCAGAATAGCCACTCAAAAAACAAATCACACTTTTTAGGGGAGATAACTCTTCAGCTTCCAAACATTTGGAGACGTAATACCCTATGTCATGTATGGTTTGTATTGCCTTGGAGGTTATGAGATATATCCTGTATGATTTGTATTACCTTGGAGGTTATGAGATATGCTTTGGAGGGGTCCCTGCCCGCCCTTATATATCCCGGGGAGCAGGGTTACATGAAAATCCTAGTCTGGTACGAGCTTAGGAGTCCTAACCGAGTACTCTCGGGTAGTTTCCTTCTGTACCGACTAGTTGTACTAGCGTACGAGTACTCTACATATGGATAAGGTGTGGGACATGCCCCACCTCTTACTCTAGAATGTTCTACGCCACGCGTGCAGTCCTATTGCCCTGGGTCTGACATCGTCTAGGTGCCGTCAAACACCAAGAGTAACAAGCTCTCAAGACTTCACTTGACCTAGCACTAAGTTGGCCCTAAGCTCAAGCACACTTGCTACTCCAAGGATTGGTTTCTTCTTTATTGGATCAACTCTCAAAGCTCAATTTCTTCTCCTCTTCACTTCTAGTGTATTTCTTCAGCTCAAGAGTGGCCTCAAGTGTTTAGAATGGCAAAGGCAGTCCAAGAGACCCGAAGGAGGGGTATATATTGACTTGAGATCAAAATGTAGCCGTTTGTACTTTGTTTCTAAAAATGTACATGGCGTCGGATCATCCGGCGGTGTGCTGCTGATCATCCGGTGACACTGAGGCCAAATAGTAGCTGTTGGGGCTATCAGTTGTGCTTTTGCTTGCGTCATTACTCCGACGGTTCATCTGGTCTGGTGTCGGATGCTCTGATGGACCGTGGCGGATCATCCGGTCATGAAGACAATGTTTGCAGACCAAAGAAGTGCTCTCGGGCGGTGAATGTCCAAAAATTACTTCGACGCTAGTTTCTGGGGTGTCAGATTATCCAGTTGTACTGACCAAAAGCTGACTTGATCGTGTTGCTTCACAGAATTGCTCCGACGCTTAACAAAATAGGGTGTCGGATCATCCAGTCATGTATAACTTTCAGCCCCTTGCCGAAATGACTTGTGATTTGAATTTGCATCGAGTTGCTTCTACTTCCAAGTGTTCATATGACCCTTTTGAGTTGTCTAGGGCTGAGATTGAGCAAGTGTGCATAATTCTAAGGCCAACTCATCTAAGTCAAGCTAGTAACTTAAGAACCCCCTTTAATAGTACGATCAAAGACTAAAAACTATAAGACCTATGCTAAATCAAGTGTCCTTTATCTCCTTGCGACACTCGATACTAGAAAGATCCTTAATCTTGCATTTTAAATCTTTGCCTCGCATATCAATAAGAATTGAGGGGTCTCCTTTCATATTTCATATGTGGTATATCTGTTAATCGATAATTCCTTCAAAACACACGTTAGTCACATACGGTTGTCATTAATCACCAAAATTTACCATTAGCATCTATCGGCCTAGATGCGCTTCAATCTCCCCCTTTTTGGTGATTGATGACAACACAAAGTAGAGATAGCCATAATATGAAATTGAAAGCGCTCAACAACAACACATGCAAGAGGATAAACAAGGAACTGAACAAGCATGCATTACTGAAACGAAAACCACAAGTAGAGACATGTTAACACACTATCGTACACAAAAGCCAAATGACATGTCCATACTACAAAAGTCATGAAATATCCAAATCACGCCACAAACCTCCCTGCTCCCCCTATCTCTACCCCCCCTATCTATCTCCCCCTTTGGCAACAAAGCACCAAAAAGGAAGGCGAAGCTAAGGAACTAAGGAGCTGGAGAAGAAGGAGCACGAGTGATAGACGACAAGGTGATAAAGCGGTCGGGGTCACCGTCGTCATCATCGTCTGAGGTATCGGAGTGTGTGGCGGTGGGAGAGTCCTCAACCGGCGCAGTCACTGGAGCAATTGAAGTGGAAGGAGCAGAAGGCGCTGTTGGCTCTGTAGTGACTGCAGAAGATACGATCGTGGAGTCTGCCGGAGAAGGTCAGACGACCTCAGGACGGATAGGCTGGACTGGAGGAGGTGTCGAAGCAAAACTAAGAGTTGTCACAGGAAGAGAGCTCTGTCGTAGCTGCTGAAAGAGCTGCTGTTGCTCTAAGTATTGTGCTCGCTGCTGCTCTGTCATCTGAGTCTGCTGAGCTGGTGCCTGAACTGGAGCCGCAAACACCCCGGTCTGAAGAAGTGGTGACATCGGAAATGAGGCCAAGCGTGTCTTCACGAAACCGCCAGCAGGAGGAGGTGGACCTGTCGGGTCGTACTGTAGCTGCTGGGGTGTCGGAGGCTGGGGCAGAGGCAGACTTAGGTGCTGGTAGACGGTGCCAAAACAGCTAGAGAAGAAGGTGAACATCTGCTGCTGAATCTGACTCTGCTGAAGGAGCTGATGTCGAATAACATCCTGCTGCTGCCTCATCTCCTGGAACATCACCATCTGAGCCTCCTGAATACGTGCCTGCTCAGCCTGGAATCTGTCTTGCCTCTCATTCGAATGACGTTGCTCTGCAGTAAGGGCCTTGAGAATCATAGCGAGCGTATCTGGAATGATGACCTGAGCAGCTATAACCGGAGGGGGTGAAGGAGGTGTGATGTCGTGGTGCGAGGCCCCCTCGGTGTCTGCTGCTCCTCTTACCCCTGATGGGCCTGCCTCAGAGTCGTGAGCTGCCCGGTGGACTGGAACAGAGGGGATATAGTCCTCATCATCCTCCATCCTCTGAGTCTGTAGCTAGGTAGAACGGGAGGCGGGCCTCTGCTGCTGCAAGTGAAGCGGCCTCTGCTGCTGTGGGATCAGCGCTACCAGCTGAAGTATCTGCTCGGCTCTGCGCTGACCCCTCGCCCCTTGGCGACCGTCTCGAGGTCCAGTAGGTGAGTAGACCTTGAAACGGATCCTCGAGCGTGTGTAGTCCTCCATGTAGTGGCCCTGAGCAAGCTGAGCGCAGATCCAACTGATCCAGTGCATGTAGGGCTGCTGGTGCTGCACGGTCATGCCATCCATAATGGCATCCTCCAGCTCATAGATGAACAAATCCACTATATCAAAATCCAGCCCTCCCAAGATATACACTAACATCCACTGCTGGAGGGCGGTGATACACTCGGCGTACCCCTGCCTGTAGAGAAAACTCCTCCTCAAGGCGTTGTGGATGAAGTACGCCACAAGAGTGAGTCTGTCAGGTGTCTTGGGTATGCCTGGCAGGAACGGCTGCTGAAACAAGAAGCTAACATCCTCATCTGACGAAAAAAAGCAGCTCGTGAGCGCGGCGAGGTGCATCGGCGTCCTGGTAAGCAAGGGAGTGCAGGGAAATAACGTTCCCGTGATAAGCTGCCAGCTGCACTCCCAAGCGACAAGCAAGTGTGTCTCGAGACAACCTCCAACAAACATAAACTGTATGTGCTCCCTGTCGCCCTCAACGACAGTGTCGCATAGAAGGCACATACCCACTCGCGGACGTACGTAGCCCTCTCGCTCAGCAAAGCTACCAGTCCTAGGAACCTCTCAAAGAACGGGAATATCGGAACTCCATCAGCTGACACACGAAGTGATCCCCAGTTGAGCATCCTGTGCTCGCTGAACCGGGTCCCCAGCCTCTGATAGGCGTAGTAAAAACTCTCCTGAATCACTGTCCAGAAATGAACGTCCACCCTGGGCTCATGCTCCGCTGGCCACCAAAACTCCTTTGCAACTGCCCGGAGTCTGCGGACCTTGGGCCCTGGAAGCCCTCGGACGTCTCTGAGCCAGAGTGGCTCAGGTGCTGCCTGTGTATCAACCTCTGTCTCACTACTCGAGCTGCCACTGTCACTGCCAGTACCACTGCCTGTCTGTTGAGAATGCTGAGTGCGAACCGCTGGCCTCTGAGTGCCTCCACCTCGGGTCCGTGGACTAGGACGAGGGGGTGGTGGTGCTGCTGCTAAAGCACGCGTACGCCCTGAGCGGCGTAGCGGAGTACCCGCTGCCCCTGACTCCCCTTGAGTGTGTGCCGGTGCCTCATGGATACGCACAGAATGCTGTGGCTGACCCTGTGTGTCTGGCACTGAGAGAGCACGGTCCCACTCGCGCTGCTCGCGAGTCCGCTTTTCTTCGGCTGCTCAACTGCCTTACCCTTTCCTTTTCTGTCACTTGCCATCTGTCGAGAGAATCGGTAAAAGATAATAGAATGAGACAGGGATATATAAAACATACTAGAATCATAACTAGAGGTGAGAAAAACCTAAGCAAAGCATGGAACCGATTGAGCCTAGGTAAAAAAACTAGTGGATGTGCCTCTATCTCTGCTATGTAACACACTGAAAAGATGGGAGTGATGTGTAGGTGTGTGGATGTGAGTGTGTCCTAAAGATCAAATAATGTGTCAAGATGTGTATAAGTGAGATAGTGAGAGTGCTAGAACTAGAGAGTAGATCTACTACAGTGAATCAAGAGAGGATCACGAGATTACCACTGCAGAGACGAAGAAAACCGAAGAAAAACACCTAAGGGGCAAACTACCGAACACCTTGGGGGCACAAAAGATGGAGCTTAGGCCGGCGAGGGTCGCAGCTTTGGCTGTGGCGTGACTGTGCGGGAAAGCAACGGCACGATGACAGGCGGTGGCACAACAAACAACGAGGAGCGGCGGTGCTGCAGAGCTAGGGTTTGGCTCGGCGATGAGGTGGAGTGGCGTGGCGGCGTGGAGCGGAGCGGTGGAGCGCGGAGGCGCGTCGGTGGTGAGCAAAAACGCGGCGACAGCGGCGTACAGGCGATGACGCAGTCGCATGGGAGTGGAGGGCGCAAGTGGCGGTGCGGATTGGGGGTGAAGAGCCTAACGCGCGGGGCCCACGAAGGGATAAGAGCGGTGCTGACAACGCGGGCCCGCGAAATCATAAGGCGCCAGATGATCCGTCGGTTAGGGTTACAGGGCGTCGGAGTAAGCGGACGGATGAATATTGACTAGATCCAGACAAATTTGAATTGAGTCAACCACCGGCGACCGGATGCTACGACGGCAGCGACCGGATGCTCCGACATAAGATCTTATAAGGAGTCGGATCAATCTACAGCGGCTATGAACATTGTGTTGAGATACCTTAAGCAACAGATGAACCGACGCTCTATCCGCACCTGTCGGATTATCCGATGCTGCAGAAAAAGATCAACTGATCTACAATCTTTACTTCTAATCCAAATATTAAAGATCCAAAGCAATAAACACAATATTTGGACCATTTTCAAGGGACAGCTTCTCCCCTCAAACACTCATACAATATATTTGCTCAAGAGCTTCTATAACCATAGGCAAAAATAGCGAAGCGAGGATAAGCACAAGATCCAAGAAATGTATGAACCATACGGCCTATGAACTTAGAGATTGACACTTTAAGTTCGCTAGGACATGGTTCAATAGGCATGAAAGCGCAACATTGATCTTATCACTCTTCTTGAATTGATATATCATATTTAGCATGAATATCCATCTCGAAGTGTGATTTGCTCCCTTGTGATGCTACTAACGCAATGCAATTCTATGCAAAGCAAGAATTAAACATG
Source organism: Panicum miliaceum (assembly GCA_032594955.1). Lineage (NCBI taxonomy): Eukaryota > Viridiplantae > Streptophyta > Magnoliopsida > Poales > Poaceae > Panicum > Panicum miliaceum. The sequence goes on along the minus strand of CM064058.1, from coordinate 6,594,547 downwards.
AATGCAAGGTATATGACAAACAAAGATGCATAGCATAAATTAAATCTATCTTGTCAAGTTTGAGCCTGTTGACGCCAGATTTTGACACGTGTTGAATCGGCATCAGGAGAAGAAGATTGGCCGATGCGGCAAATCTGAAGGCTACAGTAAGGAATCGACCGATGGAGGTAACAATTGGAAATCGGCCGATTGGTGATACAGCTTGCGCCAACGGATTGGAGCCACAACAGAGGGTCCCAGTCAAAAGTGGCTTGATGTTGGTCAACGGAGCGATGCTGATTCGGTCAAGAAGCAATTGGGAAAGTCCTGATTAGATTAGGAGACGGCGGCGGAAGATTCTGCGGGAGTCCGTTTCCTTTTTAAAGATATTATAGATATAGTAGTTTTTCTGTTTTAAATAAGATTGTATCAAGTCGTAATCGACCAGAAGTCCTTGTTTTAGGATATAAATAGGAGTCGTCAGGGCTTTGCAAAACATCAACACATCAATCAACAAAACACTTCTACTTTTTACTAGTACTTTACTTTCAAGTCGGCGACTTCGCCAATACTTTTTCTTCTTTCATGAGTTCGTACGGATTGGCAGGGCTGCATCAACTTGATCTCCGGCCAATTGGTAGGTTCCGCTTACCGAGTAATATCTGAGCTTTAACCACGGGCGCATCGTTGTGGTTTCGTTTGGATTTATTCACCAGTTATCGATATTTATTAGAATTGCAAGTTTTACCTGTTGTTCTAGTATTATCACCAGTTATCCAGCTTGAGATTGGAATTATCGGCTCTATCATCGCTTTTTCTCGTTCATCGTTATATAGCCGATTAGATCTATTTCAAGTGTTGTATCTGTAATAATTGTTTAGATCGCTCCAGCAGTTTTCTTTGCAATTCTTACGTGATTATCGGCTGATCCATAGCCGATCATCTTCACAGCAAGTCGGCCGATTCGCCGACGCGCTCTTCAGGACAGATCGGAACTCCAGCCGATCAGAGCGCCTGGAATTTAATACTTTTATTTCCTTGTCAATCAACAGGTCAGATTGACTGGCACGCCGCGCGAACCACACCAGGGCGATAACCCGAACAGGAGCTAAGCAGATTCTCCCGGGTCGTGTGTCCGACGCTGAAGAGCATCGGCCGATTCCTGTCTGGCCGATTTTAGCGCCAACACACTTTTGGCACGCACAGTGGGACCACTTCAAGATCTGATATGTCGAAGAACGCAGAAATTTCTGACAGCAACATCATTGAGGTCACAGAAGCGGATCTCAAGGACGACCAGAGGGAAGAATTAGCTAAACATCTGGAAGATTACAAGAAGATGTATCTGCAGTCGTTCAGTCGTACCAGAAGCGGGGAGGCTGTCAAGAAAGCTCCTATTCCAGTTCCCCGCCATATCACCATTGTTAAGGATTCGGGCAAGATGTCCGATATGATCCAACAGTCCGTCTACCAGGCGTTCATCGACCAATCCTCGGTGATGACCAACACGGTGTACAACGTCGTCATCAGCTCTCTAGCCAGCGGAGCAGTTCAAGGCTATCAGGGACCGGCGTATGCCCCGCCGATTGCACTTCCAGCCAGAAGCTTACCAGGCACGTCCCAATCGGCTCCTCAGCCGATATTGGCGCAACGCGAGGGATACAACACTCCGTTGCCTCCGGCGTCTCCAAGATATAGTGGTGCACCATGTTTCCCATCACAGGCACCGCTTCAACCCGTCCAGATTGCTTCTGTGCAATCGCTGCCCACAAGCTCAGTACCCTGGGGGGCATCGGTAACGACGGCTTTCTCTGATCCATCAACCGGGCATGAAAGCTGTCCAGTCCAGGCGCCGTTCCAATCGGCCGTCCAGCCGACGGTCCCTCGGTATCATCCAGTCTCGTCAGAGATCGGCAGGGGGGCAGGCGCTGCAGAGGCACTCAGAAGCACGGCGCCGATGATGATGTACGACGGGGCGGCGGATGCACTTCGCCATCAACTGTCAGCTGCTCAGCAAAATTCGACGCATGCTTCGATTCATCACCCAGCCGTACCACCACCAGTCCTTCAACATACGCCAGCACCGTGAACGGTCGTTCATCAGCAGCAGGTGGACTGGACGGCAAGAATAGCAGAGGTGATTCAGGACCAGTTTGGGTTGAAGTCGAAAGTGCAGACCTACACATACAAGACGCCATACCCATCGGCCTATGACTTGCTGCCATTTCCACACCGCTACAAGGTGCCCGATTTCACCAAGTTTTTAGGGCTGGACGATACATCCACCGTCAAACACATCAACAGATTCATCATCCAGTGCGGGGAGGCCGCCACGCAAGATGCTCTGAGGGTACGTCTATTTTCATCGTCCCTGTCTGGATCGGCCTTCCAATGGTTCACCACTTTGCTGCCAAATTCTATTGTTACTTGGGCCGATCTGGAGAAGCAGTTCCACAAGTACTTCTATGCAGGAGTACATGAGATGAAGCTCTTAGATTTGACCAGCCTCAGGCAGAGGAGCGATGAACCAGTAACGGGATATATACAGAGGTCTAGAGAAGTCAGGAATAAATGCTACAGTTTGGCTCTGACCGATGCACAGTTGGCCGATATAGCTTTCCAGGGTCTCCTGCCACAAATCAAGGAAAGGTATGCTTCGCAGGAATTTGAAAGCCTAAGCCAGATCGTTCACCGATTGGCAGGACAGGAAGTTCGTCCGCTTGAGCAGCGGAGGAATTTCCAGAAAAAGGTGGCATATATAGGAGGATCTGAATCGGAAGGAGAAGAGGAAATCGGCCTGGCAGAGTGGGTGAAAGGCAAAAAACCAATATCATGCCCTTTCGGAAAAAAAGAGCCAGAGACATTCGGCTTTGACACATCAAAAGCCAATAAGATCTTCGATTTATTACTCCAGGAAGGGCAGATTAAGCTATCTCAGTATCACACCATCCCTTCAGCCGATCAGCTCAAGAAGATGAAGTACTATAAGTGGCACAATGCTACATCTCATGACATAAATGAATGCAAGATCTTTCGTCAGCAGATACAATCGGCTATCGAGCAGGGGAGGCTCAAATTTGAAACCCCGGCTAAATCGGCAAAACCGATGAAGATAGACCAACATCCTTTCCCGGCTAACATGGTGGACACGGGGAGAAATCCACTTCAAACCAAGGTGCTGACGTCAGAATCGGCAAGAAAGAACGGCGCTGTAGACCCCAGGAAGCAAGTCACAGCGGCTGAAATCAAAAGGAACAGGCGGGGGCCAGAATGACCGCACAGACCAATCACCTCCCAGTTCTTGCTCAGCAAATATCGGCGGCAGCAGGAACAATCAAGATACCACGACGAGATGATACGCCGGCACGAGGATCACTGGCAATGTCCGTTCTTCATCCATTGCTAGGAGAACGACATCCGATTACCGTCAGCCGATAACTGTCCTGACTGCAACGGATTAAGTTGCGACGATCGCCCGTTTAAAAGATCACGCTCTAGGGACAGAGGATCAGAGCCGATCAGCAGAAATCGGCGCGAACAAGAGGAACAGCGCATTTCAGTGCATGATCGGCTGGGGGCCAGAGTTGACCAGCATCACCAGTCAAAAGGCAGGATCAACCAACAGGATGGACTGGGGGGCAGAATCAGTGTGCACGATCGGCTGGAAGAGGTGGCTGATGACAGGGTGTCAGACGAAAACCCCCTAGGAAGGGAACCAGATTGGGAACACGCCAGATCATCGGCCAAATCAGTAAACCCCAGGTGGTGTCCCGATGGCCTATCCAAATCCCAGAAATGGAGGATCCAACGCCTGCGCCAGTGGGAGCAACAAGAAGAAGAGCAGAAGCAGGTGCCGGAGAAAAGAAATGTTAAGTCTCGGGTTTGGCGCCCCAAGAAAAACAACAGCCAGGGAGCAGACAATCAAGAATCGGCAGCCGACATCAACATGGTGTTCATATTGCCGATAGAGTTCATGGCGCCTGACGATCGAGACAAAGCGACAAGAGTGGAAGAGCAAATGGCGCAACTAGTGTTACAGCCGATGACGGCTACTTTTGAGAAACCAGAAGAAGAAAAACGACAACATCTTAAGGCACTGTTTCTCAAAGGCTACGTTAACGGACGGCCCGTCACCAGACTACTAGTAGATGGAGGCGCCACCGTCAACATCATGTCGTATGCCATGTTCCACAAGCTAGGCAAGAGCGATGAAGATCTTACCAAGATGGACATGATGCTAAAGGATTTCGAAGGCAACGTATCTCCCGCCCATGGAGCGCTCGACCTCACCATCGGCAGTAAGACCCTTCCTACTACCTTTTTCGTTATTAATGGTAAGGGATCCTACAATATGCTGCTCGGTTGCGACTGGATACATGCAAACTGCTGTGTCCCATCTACAATGCATCAATGCCTCATGCAATGGGTTGGCGACAGTACGGAGATAGTCACCGCCGATTCCGCCTACAGCGTCGCAGCGGCTGACACGCAACAATGGAGCTGCGAGCACGTTAGGTGTATATCTGGCAGGACTTGGGACACTGACTTCCTGAAGGTGTCAGATTTCGGTCTACAGCCGATCCAAGCAGTCGGCTCTGAAGATTCAGAATAGATGGATCAGCTCGTCCGAGAAGACGGGAAGCTTGGGCATGGATTTACGTCGGCCGATTCATTGGAGATGGTAGATTTCGGAGATAGCAGCAAATCAAGGCCGACGTATATTAGTGCTAATTTGGATCCTAAGTATAAGTGTAAATTGATAAGCTTATTAAAAGAATTCAAGGATTGCTTTGCTTGGGAATATCATGAGATGCCAGGTCTAGACCGGTCCATTGTCGAACACCGGTTACCTATAAAATCAGGATATCGGCCATATCAGCAACCTGCACGACGGTGCAACAACAAGATTCTACCTGATATAAAGGCCGAGATCACAAAGTTAATTGAAGCAGGATTTATTCGGCAGTGCCGCTACGCCGAATGGATTTCTAATATTGTGCCCGTGTATAAAAAGAATGGAAAGTTGTGCGTGTGCATCGATTTTAGGAACTTAAATCAGGCCACACCAATGGATGGATATCCAATGCCAACGGCCGATATCCTGATAGATGCTGCTGCAGGACACAAAGTCATCAGTTTCATGGATGGTAACGCCAGGTACAATCAGATATTAATGGCCGAAGAAGATATCTTGAAAACGGCTTTCAGGTGTCCAGGTCATCTTGGTTTATTTGAATGGGTTGTAATGACCTTTGGGTTAAAGAACGCCGGTGCTACATATCAGCGGGCCATCAACTATATCTTCCACAAGCTTATTGGTACATCGGTGGAAATTTATATAGATGACGTCGTGGTCAAGTCAAAAGGTCACCAAGAACATTTGGCTGATTTACAAGAAGTACTGGAGTGCACCAGGAAGCATGGGTTGAAGATGAACCCGAACAAGTGTGCATTTGGTGTATCGGCCGGGCAATTCTTAGGATTCATGGTTCATGAGCGCGGGATAGAAGTCAACCGGAGGACCATAGACACCATCAACAGAGTTGTCGCCCCACAAAATAAAACTGAGCTACAGTCTCTCATCGGCAAGGTCAATTTTATCAGAAGATTCATATCCAACCTGTCAGGGCGTATTCGAGCTTTTACTCCTTTGTTGAAATTGAAGCCTGATCAGGAATTTGTATGGGGAGAAGAACAACGCAGAGCGTTGGAAGACGTCAAGCAATATCTGATTTCACCCCCGGTGTTAGTCCCGCCACAGCCTGGTAAGCCGTTCATATTATATTTATCGGCTGATGAACAGGCCATTGGATCGGCGTTGGTACAGGAGTTCGAAGGGAAAGAACGGGTGGTATATTATGTCAGCAGAAGACTTCTGGACGCCGAAACAAGATATTCCCCGGTGGAGCGGTTGTGCTTGTGTTTATACTTCTCGTGTACCAAGCTTAGGCACTATTTGTTATTGGCAGAATGCATAGTTATATGCAAAGATGATGTGGTGAAATATATGCTAACGTTGCCGATTTTGAAAGGGCGGATTGGAGAATGGATCCTGGATCTGTCAGAATTTGACTTAAGGTACGAATCGGCGAAAGCTGTTAAGGGTCAAGTCATGGCCGATTTCGTAGCTCAACATTGTGGGCCAGAAATTGCTGTCGTCGAGCCGGTTCCATGGACTCTATACTTCGATGGTTCTTCGTGTGGGGCCGGATCAGGAATCGGCATCGTTCTTGTATCGCCTCGGGGGGCAAGTTATGATTTCTCCCTGCCGATAGAAGCATCCGCAACCAATAATTAGGCGGAATATCGAGCCGTTCTAAAAGGGATCCAATTATTAAGGGAAATCAAAGCTGATGCAGTCGAAATTTTTGGAGATTCCATGCTCATTGTGGATCAGTTAACAGGGCGATCTGAGTGCAAAGATGATATCCTGAAGGTTTATTATGAAGATTGCCTACAGCTTTTAAAGGAATTCAAGTCTGCAATAGTTGAGCATAACCCCAGAAACTATAATGAAGAGGCCAACAGGCTGGCCCAACATGCGTCCGGATATCGGCCGATTCACGGAGCTATGGTTTTAGAGCTCGCGGCCGATGACTGGCGAAAGGAAATCGCCGATTACTTGAAGGATCCCTCCCGGAAAGTGGATCGGTGAATACGTTTTCAAGCTACAAAATATGTGTTACTTGAAGATGATTTATTTTACCGGACGATTGATGGAGTTTTTCTCAAGTGCCTGGGAACAGAAGAAGCAAAGGTCCTGATGGGAGAAATCCAAGAAGGCGTATGTGGAGCCCATCAATCGGCTCACAAAATGAAATGGATGATCAGAAACAATGGGTATAACTGGCCAACGATTCTTGAGGATTGTTTCAAATATTATAAAGGATGCCAAGACTGTCAGAAGTTTGGCAATGTACAGTGCGCACCAGCATCGGCTATGAATCTAGTAATCAAGCCGTGGCCGTTCAGAGGTTGGGGAATAGATCTCATCGGACAGATTCACCCTCCATCGAGTAAAGGGCATAAGTTCATATTGGTAGCCACAGATTATTTTACTAAGTGGGTGGAGGCAATTCCTTTAAGGAACGTGACATCGGCCGATATGATCGAGTTCGTTAAGAACCATATTATCTATCGATTCGGTATTCCTCAGACTATCACAACTGATCAGGGAACAATGTTCACCTCTGGAGAATTTGGAGAATTCGCTGCCGATATGGGGATTAAATTATTAAATTCTTCTCCGTACTATGCTCAAGCCAATGGCCAAGAAGAATCGTCCAATAAGGGGATAATCAAGTTGATCAAGAGAAAGATAGAGGAGCAACCCAAAACGTGGCACATGTCTTTGGCTGAATCTCTATGGTCTTATAGGATGGCTTGTCATGGAGCCACTAAGATATCTCCTTATCAGCTGGTTTATGGTCATGAGGCAGTCTTGCCTTGGGAATTAAGGACGGGGTCAAGGCGTATATCGCTTCAAGATCAGTTGACGACCGATGACTATTCCTTCCTCATGAAGGACGAGCTCGATGACTCGGCAGGTCTGCGGTTGAGGGCCCTGATTAGTATAGAAGAAAACAAGAAAAGGGTGGCCAGATGGTATGACAAAAAGGTCAAAGTTAAACAATTCTCTCAGGGAGATTTGGTATGGAAGTTGGTGCTGCCGATAGGGTCTAAAGATCCCAAATTCGGTAAATGGTCACCCACTTGGGAAGGGCCGTACAGAATCGGCCGATGTGCCCCTGGAAATGCATATATTCTGGAAACTATTGAAGGGGAAGAATTCCCAAGAGCTTTAAATGGACGATATCTGAAGAGGTACTATCCAAGCATTTGGGTAGATGCATAACTTGCAGAAAGATATATCAAGACAACATGGCCGACTTCTATCGGCTTTCGTCTGCATAGCCGATGCAAAAATGACATCGCCTGAAGAAAGAAACATTGTGATTCGTTTTGACCAGTTCATTATTGGATGAAAATGACAGAGTATATGGCCGACATGGTACAAGTCGCCCTTAGAATAAAAATACTGATATATCTATTGATTACGCCTGTTCTTGATTTCTCTCTCGACACGACCCAATTCTATCAGAAGATGGGTCCTATTCTCCTTCGGATTCTCTACGGTGGCTCCAGTCTCAGCTTGATCGCAAAGTTCTATCAGGAGGCGGGTCTTCTTCTCCTCCAGACTCTCCATGGCAGCTTCAGTCTTGACTTGACGAGGGAGTGGAGGACTTTTCTCAGAGGGTGGTCGCTTACGGACCAAGCAGTGAGCATCTATAAGGTCCCAATACTCCTGGACAACAGCGGGAACATGATCTCTGAGTTCCTCAGCATGAGCTTTTATCAGATCTTTGTCTGCCTGCGACAGTGGTTCGTCTGAATGCATGATTTCGATCGCTCCTTCCAGACCGGGGCTGAGACGTTTTGACTAAACAGAGGTGAAAAGCTACCCAGCAACAGAGTGATTGAGATGTCTAGGGGAGAGGCAGAGGGGAGTTCGTACCTGATTGACAGAGGAAGAAGACGAAGAAGACGAAGAAGACATCTTGCTGTTCGGTTTGGGAGGATAAAAATCCAGTTGATTGGAGGGAGAGATGATGGGTAATGCATATGCCTCTGGAGACGGTGAAGGATCTACTTATAAAGAAAAAGGAAGGTAGATAGATGGTGAGATACGTCCCATCAAAGTAAAAGCATTCATAAATGCAAAGCTGGCAAAAGAAGTGGTCCAGGATCAAATCGGCGCAATAACATTAAAGGAGCATTAAATGTTTACAGCATTCTTTACAGCCCGAGGAAAACATCTATGGTCGCGATAGCTCATTGCCTAATCTGATCGGGCGAATCTAGTACTCTTTGGTCGTCGTCGGCCGATCCAGGAACTTCTGATATATGGCGACGAAGCCTTATCGCTTCACAGGCCAAGTTCTGCCTTTCTTGCTTCAGCCCAGCGATGACGGATGGGAGCTCTTGGAGTTTCTTTTCTTCAGCGGTTATGTCTTTGGTTATTTGCTCCATCTCTTTGGCGAGTTCTGCTCTCCTCCGTTTGAGGCGATCTATCGTGCCGATGATATCCGGGCGACAACTCTCGAGGAAGTTGATCCGGTGGTGTACCTCTTGAGCCCGGTGCTTGTACGAGTCGGCCTCTTCCCGGGTTTTTGCTAGCTGGGCGCGATCGGCCATATGGCGCAGGGCCCTGGAAACCGGGGTTTGCATATGCTCTATATATGCAACAGGCTCCAAGCTTTCTGTTGTCTCTTCCGGGATTCGACCCTTGATGTCACTAAAAAGTCGTCGGATCGGCGAAGCATCTTCTACTAATCGGCCGATATCGTCTTGAAGGAGAATCTGCATGCTCTCGAGCTTGGCGCGGACATCATCAGAAACAGAGCTCGATGGAATTTGGCGTGACGCGATTTCCTCATCATCAGGCAGAGAGACGGCAAAGGAGAAAACGCTGTTGTTCGGGGTGTCTTGCTCCTGTGGGGGAATAAAGAAAAGGGTTAGCAAGCAGTAAAGGAGAATCGGCCGATTCCAATGATAAGTTTTGTTACCTCCTTAAAGCGAATCTCTCTTGCTTGCATTGATGGGAGCGCCTCCCTCGTCTCAGGGACTGGTACAATCGGCTCGTCAAAGGAAGAGGACTCAACAACTATTAATGCTCTGCTTGGACCAGCTTCCTGAAAAGTCAGCATACCAAAATCGGCCTGCATCGGGATCAGTTAAATCCTCTGAATATCGAAAGATTGAGGTAACAGATTATCTGCCTCGACGGGAAGAGTTGCTGGAACTACGGCTTCCACTTGGGATGTGGCCGATTGCTGTGGAGACTGCACTGGAACGGCTTGTGCAGCCTGACAGAAGAAAAGTTAGTATTAGTGGAGCACTTAAAGATATATGAAGCGAGCAAGATTACTTGAACAACTTCCACTAGCAGGGACGCCGCAGCTGCTCCGACTTCTGCAGTGACTTGAGGATCGGCCATCTCGGTAGCTGGCAAAGATAAAGGAATCGGAGTTTCGGCCAATGCTACCGCCGTTTGGACAGTCGATCCGATGCGGGCACGCACTCGACGGCTTGTTGTCTTCAAGGTTGGCTTTTTCGGTGCTCGTTTCAATCGGCCAGTGGCAATGTCCTTGATGGTTGGAGCATGAAAGCCGATAAGTGGATATGGCGTATATGGATGGTTGTTCTCTATCGGCCTGCTGCTTCGACTCCGCATCGGAGGGACGTGGCTTTCAGACTAAGAAGATAAATGTAAGTTAATGGTAAGATGAAAGTATGGAAAGAGATAGCATTGAAATCGGCTGGGAGAAAGGACATACCGCTGCACTTGGGTCGATGTTTTCTGGGTCCAGAATGTTGCAATATGTTGATGGGGATTTGCAGAAAAGGTATTGATTCCATTCTGCCCACCATAGCTTAAATTGCTGAACGGAAAAAGAGGCCACTGTCTAATTGTTCAGGTCAATAGTGCTAGAATCTGGCACTAAATTACACAGCCGATTGTAGTCAAGACTTGTGGTTAGTTCATCTCTGAATTTTACTTGACCGGCGAAGTAAACCCGAATCGGCAGTTGACCAAAGCCCAGTTGCCTTGCTGCAGCCGATGGATTATAGAACTCATATGTGGAGGAGTCCTTTCCAGAGAAGAAGTTGGCTGGCAAAATCCCTGGCTTAATCAGGGTATCCATAAGTTCCCTATCAAAAGTATGAGTGGAGAAGTCGTAGCAGATGGGAAGTTCGAAAATCGGCTCGACTGCCCGATAGGGATGCCAATTGACAGTCTCTTCACTGAAGCCATTGTAGAAGCATCTGAAGTATTCAGCCGTGCGTGCAGCAGTGAACTGACAGCCAGGGAAGGCCGATGCCGCCTCTCCAAAAGATCTGCAGCGTCGTCGGACGGTTGGATTTTCCTCTGACTCAATATTGGGGAAAGTTTTGGTCTCTATTCGTTGCTGAGAGACCTTGCTCATATATAAGTTGAGCCAGAGAGTGATGAACCACCAGGGACCGTCAGGGTTCCCAATCGGCACCCCCTTTGACACCTTAGTGCCGATTTGGTGCATCATGTGGTAGGCCGATCCCAACAGATGTTTTCCAAGAGGAACGGCCGATCCTAGTGACAGAGCTTCTGCTAAGGCTTGGGTGTTGGAAGAAGGTCCAACTGCTCTGCCACAGAAAAAGTGTTTCCCCAGCTACATCATCAGGAACGCAGTATGCTCTCTCTCTGAAACTGTCCCAGTCTTCATATTTTTACTGATGTACCCCTTCCATCTGCCGATTCCTTTGGTTTCTAGCCGATGTGATGACTTAATCAGATAGTTAAAGGGGATATCAGAGGAGGAGATGTCAAGGCCGGTCAAAAACAGGACATCGGCTAACGTTGGAGTCATGGGTCCATGTCCAAAAAGGAACGCATTGAGTGCGTCGGACCAGAAGTAAGAAGCTGCTATGACCAAGGGTTCATTTTTCTCCATCTGGGACAGAGAGAGGTCTATGCATTGGCCGACCTTTAGTTCATCCCACTGAACTCTCCTAGACCTGGCTATTCTTGGGTACCATTCTCTCCAGCCGGGGGTCTCATTCGGCCAGGACCTAAAGGCACCTACCCACTGATCTAGGTCCATGGGAGATTGCTTGAACGGGACTCTGTGAGTCTCTAGATTGATCAGGTCAGTTGGATCGGGATTCCCCATGGGGCCTAAGCAGATAAGATCGGGGGATTCTGAAAGAGGGATGGTGATCTGGTGCCTAAATGCCTAAAAAAGGAGGAAAATGAAGAAAAACTGAGAAGGGATCTGGAAAATACTAAAGCAGTAGAAAATCAAAAGAGGGAAATTTCGGATAATTACCTCCGGAATGAAGCTCATCATCGCCGATGGAGCCGTCAGTTGAGCTGCCGATTGGGCCGTCGCGGCTGAAGGGGTTGCCGACAGAGCCTCCGTGGTTGGAGAGGTTGCTGATGGTGACGCCATTGGGAAAGTTGAAGCAGATCGCAAGCGAGATTGCCGGAGGGAGCGGTTGGAGATCGAGAGGGCTCGGGAGGAAGATGAACAGTAGTTCGCTGGAAGAAGATACTAGGTTCGTGGCGAAAAGTAGGCGGAGAATGCCAATACTTAAGGATAATCCAAGAGAGCAAGGGTAAAGACGGTATTTTTGCCGCACCGGCTACACGAATTCCAGGGAAGCGGTCGTTTCGCTTGCTCGGTCCGAGGAAATTGCAATCATTATGCAGAAGACCGTGGAACGGAAGAAGATTTTTACTGCGCCCGTTTCGGAGAAAAAGATTAAAGAAAGAGTTTTGAAGAAAAAGTTATGTTTTACTCCGAAACTGGCGGGCATGCATTGACGCCAGATTTTGACACGTGTTGAATCGGCGTCAGGAGAAGAAGATTGGCCGATGCGGCAGATCTGAAGGCTACAGTAAGGAATCAGCCGATGGAGGTAACAGTTGGAAATCGGCCGATTAGTGATACAGCTTGCGCCAGCGGATTGGAGCCACAACAGAGGGTCCCGGTCAAAAGTTGCTTGATGTTGGTCAACGGAGCGATGCTGATTTGGTCAAGAAGCAATTGGGAAAGTCCTGATTAGATTAGGAGATGGCGGCGGAAGATTCTGCGGGAGTCCGTTTCCTTTTTAAAGATATTATAGATATAGTAGTTTTTCTATTTTAAATAAGGTTGTATCAAGTCGTAATCGACCAGGAGTCCTAGTTTTAGGATATAAATAGGAGTCGTCAGTGCTTAGCAAAACATCAACACTTCAATCAACAAAACACTTCTAATTTTTACGAGTACTTTACTTTCAAGTCGGCGACTTCGCCAATACTTTTTCTTCTTTCACGAGTTCGTACGGATTGGCAGGGCTGCATCAACTTGATCTCCGGCCAATTGGTAGGTTCCGCTTACCGAGTAATATCTGAGCTTTAACCACGGGCGCATCGCTGTGGTTTCGTTTGGATTTATTCACCAGTTATCGATATTTACTAGAATTGCAAGTTTTACCTGTTGTTCTAGTATTATCACCAGTTATCCAGCTTGAGATTGGAATTATCGGCTCTATCATCGCTTTTTCTCGTTCATCGTTATATAGCCGATTAGATCTATTTCAAGTGTTGTATCTGTAATAATTGTTTAGATCGCTCCAGCAGTTTTCTTTGCAATTATTACGCGATTATCGGCTGATCCATAGCCGATCATCTTCACAGCAAATCGGCCGATTCGCCGACGCGCTCTTCAGGACAGATCGGAACTCGGAGCGCCTGGAATTTAATACTTTTATTTCCTTGTCAATCAACAGGTCAGATTGACTGGCACGCCGCGCGAACCGCACCAGGGCAATAACCCGAACAGGAGCTAAGCAGATTCTCCCGGGTCGTGTGTCCGACGCTGAAGACCATCGGCCGATTCCTGTCTGGCCGATTTTAGCGCCAACAGAGCCCTTGTCAAGCTTATTCATGATGAACCCAACAACATGCCATGAGCGAAACAAGGTGCCACTGGCTCATGCAAGACCAATGTTCATCACTATCTTGAGAAGGTTAGACAAGCTCCTAGCACATGTACATATGAAATGTTACTACATGTCAAGGCAATTTACATGACGTTAGAAGCATCTAAAATGTTAAGCTCACTTCACAACCTACAAAAGATGCTCTCATCCAGAGGTTTTGTGAAGATATCTGCCAATTGATCTTCGGAACGAACACCACAAAGTGATATATCGTTCATTGCCACATGATCTCTTAGAAAATGATTGGGAATATCTATATGCTTCGTGCGAGAGTGTTGAACCGGGTTATTAGCAATTTTTACGGCACTCTTGTTATCACAAAGGAGCGGAATCCTATCTAGTTTCACACCATAGTTCAAGAGGCTTTGCTTCATATAGAGGATTTGAGCACAACAAGCCCCGGCGGCAATGTATTCCGCCTCCGCGGTTGACAAGGCCACAGAATTTTGTTTCTTTGAGGACCAAGAGACCAAGGAACGCCCTAGCAAGTGGCACTCACCCGATGTACTCTTACGATCAACACGGCATCCGGCAAAGTCCGAATCCGAGTATCCCAAGAGTGTAAAACTAGCGCCTTTGGGGTACCACAAGCCTATGCTAAGTGTATGTTTGAGATATCTAAGGATCCTTTTCACGGCACTAAGGTGAGACTCCTTAGGATTAGCTTGAAAGCGAGCACACATACATACACTAAACATGATATCGGGCCTAGATGCGGTAAGGTAAAGAAGCGACCCAATCATAGAACGATAAAGCTTTTGGTGTACCGATTTACCTCCCTCATCAAGGTCGAGATGTCCATTGGTTGGCATTGGAGTCTTGATCGGCTTGCAATCAGCCATCTTGAATTTCTTGAGAATATCTTTAGTGTACTTTTCTTGATGGATGAAAGTCTCTTCCTTCAATTGCTTTACTTGAAAGCCAACAAAGAAGTTGAGCTCACCGATCATGGACATCTTGAATTCCTTAGCCATCATTTCTCCAAATTCCTTGCACAAAGTGGGGTTAGTTGAACCAAAAATGATATCATCAACATAAATTTGTCAAATGAAAAGCTCGTTGTTGATGATACTTGTGAATAGAGTTGTATCCACCCTCTCAATCTTGAAGCCCTTCTCAAGTAGGAAGTCACGAAGGCGTTCATACAAGGCTCGAGGTGCTTGCTTGAGACCGTAGAGCGCCTTCTTCAACGTATAAACATGATTGGGATATCTAGGGTCCTCAAACCCGGGAGGTTGTTCAACAAACACCAACTCATTTATGAAGTCATTTAAGAACGCACCCTTCACATCCATTTGATAAAGTTTCATATTGTGATGTGAAGCATACGCTAAAAGGATACCGATGGCTTCAAGTCTTGTGACGGGTGCAAAGGTTTCACCAAAATCCAACCCTTCAACTTGTGTGAAGCCCTTAGCCACAAGTCTTGCCTTGTTGCGGACCACCACACCATGTACATCTTGCTTGTTGCGGAAAACCCACTTGGTGCCAATGATGTTCTGGTCTTGAGGATGTTATACAAGAACCCAAAATTCATTCCGGGTGAAATTGTTGAGTTCTTCTTGCATGGCCATCACCCAATCCGGGTCCTCAAGAGCTTCATCTACATGTGTCGGTTTCAAGCAAGAAACAAACAAGTAATGTTCACAAAAAGAGGCATATTGACGTCTATGAGTTCTAATACCACCGGAGGGGTCTCCCATGACCAAATCAATAGGATGATTTTGGGTTGTTCTTGTTTGCCTTTATTGTGATAGAGGTGATGTAGGTTGTAGTGGATCGATATCTTCGGCTTGAGCTTGAGTTTCTTCAAGTGTGACATTGGTGTCATGAAATGGAAGTTGCTCTTCAACTTGGCCGGCTTGAGGAGGATGTGAAGCACCATCTTGTTCATTAGATGACTCATATTGTACATGAGAAGTTGTTGGAGTCGGTTCTTCAACCTTGGAGTCATCCTTGGAAGGGGCTTCAACTTGTGTGGATGAAACTTGAATTTCTTCATCCTCCACTTTTGGCTTGACTTGTCCAATGGCCATGTTCTTCATGACATTTCGAAGTGGTTCATCACCTACATCATCACAAGTGAAACTCTCCTCTTGGGAGCCATTAGTTTCATCAAACTCCACATCACATGTTTCTTCAACTTCGCGTGTAGCATTGTTGAATACTCTATATGATTTGGACTTTGATGAGTAACCAATAAAAATACCAACATCACATCGACTTTCAAACTTCCCTAGGTGCTTCCTTTTCTTGAAAATGTAGCACTTGCAACCGAAGACCCGGAAGTAGGAGATGTTGGGCTTTCTCCCAATGAGAAGCTCATATAGCGTCTACTTCAAGAAGTAGTGGAGATACACCCGGTTGGATGCATGGCAAGCGGTGTTGATTGATTCCGCCCAAAACCTTCGAGATATGCCATAGTCATCCAACATGGCTCTTGCAAGAGTGATCAAGGTCTTGTTCTTCCTCTCCACCACTCCATTTTGTTGAGGAGTGTATGTTGATGAAAACTCATGCTTGATGTCAAATTCATCGCAAAACTCTTCAATTTGTGTATTCTTGAACTCGGTGCCATTGTCACTCCGGACCTTCACAACACTTGACTCATATTGATTTTGAGCTTGCTTGGTGAAGGTCTTGAATGTCCCCATCGTCTCACCTTTGTCCTTCAAAAAGAATGTCCAAGCATATCTAGAATAATCATCGACAATGACGATACAATAGAGATTACCACTGTTGACATTTCTTAACGTCATCACCAGGATTGGCAATGGCGCCAGAAAATGCATGTGGTATGTCTTAATGTTTACAGATAAATTCGCAAGCGCACGGATATACCGTTGTAGCATTTTACCCAGAGAGTATTCAGGGTATCGTATTTCCACGAGGAACAGAGGTGTAACGATCTTCTAGCTAGCTCACCCAGGAAAAGGAAGAGATAGGATGGTCCTGGGTAGTGTGGTTGTCTAAGAGAAGAGATACTTAAGAGAGATAAACCAGCTCTCACTTGCTTACTTCGGGCACCGGCTTACTCCTGGTCTGCCAAGAGTATCCGGCTATTAGCTCTACGCCCAACCCGAACGTGGGGGACTACAAGGGACGGACAGGGCTGTCACCACCTGCCGCCTACCCCAACAGACCGTAGGGAAGGATAGCAAACAAAGGCGACTTCAAGCCTAAACACCACGTCTATGCTATCGATAACTACTTCTAACCCTGGCCAGACTCCATCTTAAGACTCAAGTCCTTAGGCTAGAAGCAAACGTCCGAGGACGAACGATGATCCCACAAGCGAATGATAACGAAAGCATAACTCTGATAAGAACTCACCAAGTAGATGATAACCCGGATACTTAGTCCAAAGAGGTTCGTACCCGCCGAGGTACAAGTGGAGGGAGGCCGACAACTCTGGCTCTCCTCCTGAGCTTCTCCTCCACACACTCCCTAACCTACTCTAAAAAGTAGCTCTAAGAGGTGGAGTCCCCCTACATCTCCTCTTCTCCAAGTGGTGTGTCTTTTCTTGTATGTTCTTGTGGGGGGTCTCCTCTCCTCCTTTTATAGCTTGGATAGGTCGGTTCCTAGGGGAGTTAAGTATGGAAACCTTGTGAACCGCCTTGGGGGGAGCGCGGGAGACCTTCCCGCCAAAGCTGGGCCTGGGAGGAGCCTTCCTGGGGTCGGCCGCACCCCAGGTTCGGCCGCACCCCAGGTAGCACCTCCCTCGACCCCCTTGCGCCTGGTATCTCATGAGTTTATCCCTAGAATATTCCCTGGGTGCTCGGGGTCGGTTCAGCAGGGTTTGACTGCCATGTGGGCCCTTGAATCCATGTGCTGTAGGTTCTGATCTTCTGTGCATTCTTCTGTGTTCTTTCGTGCTTAACTTTGGTATTTATTCATGGGTGCCTGCATATCATGACTCACCAAAGCTTGTGGAAATGATTAGAGTTAACTCACTATCTCTAGGTTTTGGTGGTTATTTTGATAAGAAAGATGCAGGAGTTGACGGTCGGATTTTTGACTTAAGGACCGTCAACAACCACCAAGACTTTTGTGAGTGGTTGGCTCGAAGAGATCCATGTGGAGAAGTTTCAATGATCTTGATGTTGACAGGTAGGCCTTCATGGGATGTGAAGTTGCAAATTGCTTTCCGGCTTGGCAAGCACTACAAAGTTTGTCCTTCTCAAACTTTACATTCTTCACACCAACCACCATTCCTCGTTTGAATGCTTTCTTGAGTTGGCTCATTCCAATATGAGCAATGCGGCAATGCCAAAGCCAACCCAATGATGTCTTGGTGAAGAGGCACGCTGACAACCTTGCATCTTGAGATGAGAAGTCAACAAGGTAGATGTTACCATGTCGAAACCCATTAAAAATGAGGCTCTTGTCTTCCTTGCGTGTCACAACAACATCATAATCGCTAAAGGTGCATATTAGTCCCAAATCACAAAGTTGTGCAATAGGAAGCAAATTAAGACTCATGGACTCTACAAGCAAGACATTAGAGATAGAGAGATCCTTGGTTATTTCTACCTTACCCAAACCTACCACTTTTCCTTTTTGAGTTGTCACCAACTGTGACATGTTCATGATCACCCACATCTTCATCGAGTGAGGTGAATATCTTTACATAGCCGGTCATATGTTGTGTACATCCACTATGAAGCACCCAATGCTTTCCACCGGTTTTGTAGTTCACCTACACACAAATGAATCAATTTTAAGGTTTGGGAACCCAAGCAAGTTTGGGTCCTTTGACATGAGTTACTAAATCTTTAGAACCCATAGTTGGCGTGGAAGCTTTCCCTTCTCTTGAGAGCCAATAAACCTCGCCTTCACTTTGCCATCTTTGAGTTTGCTTAATAAGAAATGATGTTCATTGAATTGAGATTTATTGTTAGTTGGCAAGGTAGGAAGAGGGAGAGTAGGAATAGGACACTCCCTTGTGTGTTGCCCAGTGATTTGGCAATATTGGCAAAAGGAGCCCACTTCCTTGTTGAAGCATACTTTGAGCTCTGGTGACTCGGGACAATTTTCGGAGGCTTGGGGAAGGTGCCAAGTCCTTTAGTCCTAAAGTGCCTTGCATTGTGAAAGAGAATCTCTTTGTGCAAGTGTTCTCCTCTTGTCACCGTGAACACACATTTTCTCATGCTCTCAAGCTCATCTTCTAGTTGCTTCTCCATATCAAGGTTAGTCTTGGAAGAACAAAGGGAAACTTGATGACAAGTAGTTGAGTGAAATGATTCCATAAGATCTTCATAAGAAGTAGATGCATTGACTTTGATAGTGTTCTTTGCTATTTCTAGCTCATCATCAATGGCATCATAAGCAAATTCAAGTTCTTGATACTTTGAGTTTAAGTTTGCATAATCAAGCTTAAGTTTCTTATTGCTAGAATCAAGAGACTTGTTGAGTACAACCACTTCATCATGTTTAACAAGCAAATCATTGTACTTAGCAAGTAACTTGTCATGCTCCTCTCTAAGTTGCTTGCTAGACACAACACATTATTTATGAGTTTCAACTACCTCATTGTGTCGAAAGAGCAACTCATCATGTGAGGCCTTAAGCTTGGTATGATCACACTCAAGAAGCTTGAACTTAGACTTATACTTCTTGATCACATCTTGATAATCCTCTAGAATCGATCTTAACTCATTAGGAGATAAATCATTTTCATCATCACTAGAGGAAGAGCCTTCATCATCACTCACCTTGGAGCTACCTTTTGCCATCAAGCACATGGACAGTGGAGGTAGAGGTGGTTCATCATCCTTGATGGCGATTCCCACAATCTTCTTCTTGGTATCTTCATCACTTGATTCATCACTTGAGGTTTCGCCATCGGTGACCCACTCACCAAGGAAAGCTTTGATTTGTTCTTTTTTCTGAATGACTTCTTCTTCATGTAATCTCCTTTTTCATGGTCCTTCTTCTTGTGCTTGTGTTGATTGCCCTCATCTTCATGCTTGTTGTTTAGGTTTGATGGCTTGGGACAATCATAGGAGAGATGACCATATTTGCCACAATTGTAGCACTTCTTCTTGACATCTTCCTTGTTTCTCTGGGTACGGAACTTGTTTTTCTTTGAATCATAGTTGTACCCTTTCTTGTTTAATCTTGACATCATTTTGGAGGTCTTCCTCATGAGAAGAGCCAACTCCATGTCTTCATCTCCCTCATCATCACTTGAGCCATTGCTAGTTTCATCTTCACTTGTGCTAGGTGAAGGAGTCTTGCACTTGTTCTCTTCTTTGACTTGTTGTCACTTTTGGTTTTGAGTGCAAGATCTTTCTTGGCTTGTGAGGGCTCAAGTTCACCCATGAGAAACATTTCATGTGACCGGATCTTCCCAATCACATCGGCCACCTTGAGCGTAGCAAGATCCTTCTCATAGAGAAGAGATACGATAATGTTGTACTTGGGAGTGATGAGTGAGTGAAGAATCTTCCGAATGATGTCACTGTCGGTCATAGAAGAAATTTCAAGTGCATTAATATCCTCAATAATCACATTCAATCTAGAGAACATTTGCTCAACAAGCTCATTAGGAAGCATTTTGAAATCATTTAGCTTGTCCTTAAGCAATTTATATTTCTCTTCACGGAGTTTTTTAACCAACATACATGGTTTCAAACTCACTCCACACCTCATTGGTCATGTCCTTGCTACGCACATGAGCAAAGATCTCTTCACTAACAGCATCAATTATGGCATTCTTAGCACTAGAATTTCACTTGTTCTTCACTAGGCACGGTTGGCATAGGTTTCTCAGTGACCTCCCAAGCATGATAAGATTGAGCATCAAGATAACTCGCCATTTGAGCTTTCCAATAGCCATAATTTCTCCCATCAAACTTGGGTGGTCCACCCCCCGACGAGGCCATTTCTCTAAGATTTTAAGCCTATAAAAGAGAGTTAAGCTCTGATACCAATTGAAAGATCGAGGCTCAAGAAGGGGGTTTGAATTGGGACTTTTTCAAAATCTATCAAATCCTTAAACTATGCTAGTGTTTCTCAATCTACAAGTTTTGTCCTAACAGCTAGAGCACACTAAATAGAACAACCTTAGGTAGGAAAACACACTAGCATATGCATGATTCCTAGCAAAGATTCACACTAACAAGTATGTGATCTAGTCAAGATTTCACACTAACAAATGATCATCCTACTCAAACAACCAAGCAAACAAGCAAAGATTGCAATAAGTAAAGCTAATTGAATTGCTTGAAAGTAAGAGAGGAACACGAGACAACCCAATTTTTCCCCGCGGTATCGAGGAGTTGACGCTCCCTCTAGTCCACGTTGGAGCGCCCACAAAGGGTATATCTCCCTTGCATCACCAAGAACGCAAGTTCTTCACTAAGAATGTTTTTTCTCCATCTGCGGAACGGCGAGCTTCACACCGTGTACAACTTCTTCTTCTTGGGGCTCCCACAAACTCCAAGAGCTCACCAAAAGCCAATGATTACCAAGACCGTCTGTCGGTGTTTTACCGGCAAGCCCACCGAGGGATACCCCCGAGGTGGTAGGTTGTAGGTAGGGTGTCGCCAATGATTAGGTGACAACTAACAAATGATCATCCTACTCAAACAACCAAGCAAACTAGTAAAATTGCAATAAGTAAAGCTAATTGAATTGCTTGAAAGTAAGAGAGGAACACGAGACAACCCAATTTTTTCCCGCGGTATCGAGGAGTTGATGCTCCCCCTAGTCCACGTTGGAGCGCCCACAAAGGGTATAGCTCCCTTGCATCACCAAGAACGCAAGTGCTTCACTAAGAATGCTCTTTATCCATCTCCGGAATGGCGAGCTTCACACCGTGTACAACTTCTTCTTCTTGAAGCTCCCACAAACTCCAAGAGCTCACCAAGAGCCAACGATCACCAAGACCATCTAGGTGCCATCAAACACCAAGAGTAACGAGCTCTGAAGACTTAACTTGACCTAGCACTAAGTTGGCCCTAAGCTCAAGCACACTTGCTACTCCAAGGTTTGATTTCTTCTTTATTGGATCAACTCTCAAAGCTCAATTTCTTCTCATCTTCACTTCTAGTGTATTTCTTCAGCTCAAGAGTGGCCTCAAGTGTTTAGAATGGCAAAGGCAGTCCAAGAGACCCGAGGGAGGGGTATATATAGACTTGAGATCAAAATGTAGCTGTTTGTACTTTGTTTCCAAAAATGTACATGGCGTCGGATCATCCGGCGGTGTGCTGCTGATCATCCGGTCACGCTGAGGCCAAATAGTAGCCGTTGGGGCTGTCAGTTGTGCTTTTGCTTGCTTCATTGCTCCGGCACCTCATCCGGTCTAGTGTCGGATGCTCCGACGGACCGTGGCGGATCATCCGGTCATGAAGACAATGTTTGCAGACCAAAGAAGTGCTCTCGGGCAGTGAATGTCCAAAAATTATTCCGACGCTAGTTTCAGGGGTGTCGGATCATCCAGTCGTACTGACCAAAAGAAGACTTGATCGTGTTGCTTCACAGAATTGCTCCGACGCTTAACAAAATAGGGTGTCGGATCATCCGGTACCCTATTTTCAGCCTCTTGATGAAATGACTTGTGATTTGAATTTGCATCGAGTTGCTTTTGCTTCCAAGTGTTCATATGACCCTTTTGAGTTGTCTAGGGCTGAGATTGAGCAAGTGTGCATAATTCTAAGGCCAACTCATCTAAGTCAAGCTACTAACTTAAGAACCCCCCTTAATAGTACGGTCATAGACTAAAAACTATAAAACCTATACTAAATCAAGTGTCCTTCATCTCCTTGCGACACTCGATACTAGAAAGGTCCTTAATCTTGCATTTCAAATCTTTGCCTCGCATATCAATAAGAATTGAGGGGTCTCCTTTCATATTTCATATGTGATATATCTGTTAATTGATAATTCCTTCAAAACACACGTTAGTCACATACGATTGTCATTAATCACCGAAACTTACCATTAGCATCTATCGGCCTAGATGCGCTTCACTTGGCATGGTTGCGGGTCTTTTACGTAAAAGGAATATCTGTCGATAAATAGGGGCGGAGCCAAGATTTAATATTGAGGGGGGCCAAAAAAAAATAGACACTATCCTATGAAGCGAATATATATGCTCCATACTTAGAATGGCTCGATCACAACTAAATCTAATGTCAGACTAAACCATTCGATTTTAACTATGTCTCCATCATGACGCGAACAAGCACCTCACATACGCTCTGGTGAGGCAAGGCTTGAGGGCGAGGTCGAGGGCCACATGGCTGAGCGGTTTCAACTTTTATTTCGGTGAGGCAATACTCGAGGATGTATATGGGCGAGTAGTTTGGCCCAGAGGTCAGTTTGCACCGGGTCCTAGTAGCCTAGTAGGTGCACCGGGTCCTACTAATAGCCTAGTAGGTGATGGGTAGTGACACGGGCTAAGCTGGAGGCGGATGGATTCATCCTATGCCGCCTCGTTCTCCAACCAAACATATCCTTTGATTAAATTAGATTCTTAGAAGAAAGTTGTGGCAAGTTCTAAATGAAAAAAAAAGTAGATGTGCTTTAGAGTAGCACAATTATATCTAGTTCATACTTGAAGTTGGACTATACTAAACTATTTTTTGAAATTAAAATCTTTAAGTTACTCCAATTTAATTCACTTAGACTATATTTATTTCATTCAAACTACTTATTTTATTGTTAAAATCCAATCCTACTCCTTTGACAACTTAATTTGCAAGTGTGTAATTTCACTCAATAATTATGTTTTTTTTCTACTACCTATCAGAGTTGACATGCTCGGCTAGGAGAAGTGAAATAAAAAAATAAAAGTGAGAGTGGGCTAGCCCACAACAATCAATTTTGGACTGGTGACCCATCACGGCCCAAAATTTAGCCCACTCTGCCAAGTGCCGATGGTGCAGCAATAACAAATCAGCTAATTCTGCAGGGAATCAGGGATTATCGCTGCAATGCGTAGCACTGTAGCAGAAGATTATCGCTACAAATCAGCTACTCCATTGAAGCAGTGCAAAGACATGAAAGGCATCAAATCCTTTATCGACCCAAATCTACTACCTACTACAATCTCCATGAGGCAATAATGGTGATTACATTCTCTCCTGGCTCCAAAATATCCACAAATCAAGTCGTTGCTACTGTATCTTCCTGTCATCTCACTCCTAATTTGACTCCAAAAATTTAAAAATATTAAGAGCAACTTCAAAAGGTTCTCTATATATTTTCTTATTATTGCGAAATGAGATTTTGATGAAAAAATACCATGAAAAAATATCATCCAACAGCTTCTCTAAATGGTTATCCAAATAGCCACTCTTCATTCTGCATTTCTCGCTAGCTACATTACGCATTTCTCGCTAGCTAAAGATAGATAACGAAAATAGTTTTTCAGAGTATACACAAGATATAGAAAAACTATTGCAAAGTGAAAATATATAGAGAGCGATTGGAAGTAATAAATGCGGAAGCTTAAGAGAGGGGATGAGAGGAAGCAAACTCTTGACGCGAGAATTTATCCCGTGGTTCGGTTAGGCATAAAGCCACTTCTACATCCACGTTGTTGAAGCACTCACAAAGAGTATTGCTTCCCTGCAACCAAATCTCTTTCGGGACTCTTCTTGACTTGCCACTAAGGCTATGTCAAGTCACCACGGTCACCTTGATCCCGCTTTCCACTAAGGAGCTTTTTCATGAAGGATGGGGGTCTCCACGTTCCCCGCACAAAGTCGTCTCTCCGCTCCACACCAAGCCAGAAGGTCGTAGACTTGCCGGTGAGCCACCAATGCTCCAAGGGGCCGGCGCACCAAGATACAACTTGTGTTTCACTTTTTGAACCAGCACACAAGGTTCACACCTTGCTTCTCTCGCTCTTTTACAGGAGCTAATCCTAGCACTAAGTCTCACAAAACTTGTGCTAACCTTAGGATGTGATCAATATGCTCTTTGGTGGCTTGGAGGTGTTCTTCAATGTGTCTAGGGTTTCTCCTGAGCTCCAGCACCCTCAAATGACCTGGGATGAGGCATATATATAGCTCTCCAACTCAATAGAGTTGTTACATACTTTTACCCAGAAAAGTACATAGGCGTCGGTTTAACCGACCAGGGGTGTCAGTTCAACCGGTCACACTGAGCCTTCATATCGACCGTTGAATTTCCAACATCTCTTTTGCTGATGTCATTTGCACCGGCGCAATGCACCGACTCAGTCAAATAGCCCTTCGGTTTAACCGACCGTGAAGGCTGATACTGGGCTGAGCTTGCATAGCCCTCCGATGCTATGGTTAATGCACCGACCCATGGGGTGTCGGTTTAACCGGTCCTGAAGGACCCTCTGCAATGCTTCAAATATGCTCTCTCATGAACCTGACAATGCACCAACTATGCGTCGGTTTAACCGGCCTGAAGCATCTTCTCAGCCTTGAGTTCCTAAGCTCTCTGATGCAAGGCACAATGCACCGACGCCTCCATTGATCCAGCGTCGGTTCAACCGACTGTGTAGACCAATTCTTCACTGTAACACCATGCTAAGTTTAATTGTACCGACCCGTGCAATTTCAGAGCCGTCGGTTCAACCGACCCGTTCATTATTTCTGCATTTTCACAGCGTCCATTGTGTCTAGAAGACGATTTGGACTATCTTGAAGATGGTTTGGACTCCATCCATGAAAACTAAAAATTCTACAAATGTGATCTCACAAACTTGTTAGTCCCATTAATTATATTATCACTCAATCACCAAAATCACAATATACCCCGATGAGACCATTTTCCTTACAAGCCGTCCATCAAGTCCAGCCCCGGCAAGATCACCTGCAAGGGCGGGTTCGACTACTTGAGCAAGAGCACGCCCAACCCGAACGTGCTCGTCGGCGCCATCGTCGGAGGGCCCGACGGGAACGACCGCTACAACGATTCCCGGCAGAATTTTCAGCAGGCTGAGCCGTCCACCGTCACCGTCGCACCCATCGTCGGAGTGCTAGCGAGGCTATTGCATAACTGAGACATGCCAGGATTCTCAGGAGTGTTGTGCCGAGAGAACTATTCATTTACCCTCAGAACAACATCTTGTAAATTGATTGAAAATGGTGATATCCAATAAACCACGGCTTATTGCTCCATCCATTCTCTTTTGACAGACCTATTTTCAAAACTGAAATTTTCTCTTTTGCCGACATGAAACCATTCGATTGATGATTTGTTCACAAGAGTTTGTTCTATGTCAGTTTGATTGAATAATTATTCAGAAGTCAGCATGGGTGTTAGACAGCATTTCTCTAGTTAGATGACAATTCCTGTTCACTTGGTGGTTTGATTTTGCTGCTAGTGATGACCTGGGTCTCCCAAATTTGCTAGAAAACAGCTGCACAACAAACTGATAGTGCATTTGGGACAATAGCTTTAAACCACCAATTCCTGTGAGTATATTTCCAGGCATCACATTGCAAGAAGTTTGTTTGTTTCTCTGTATCCACAAAAGCGAATGCTACTCTTTGTTGTTAAAATTTACTCTAAGAATAGCATCTTGTAAATTGACAGCAATGACATCCAACAAGTCACTCTCCGAAAAATGGATCCAACATGAAATTATTTGATTCCAGAATTTGGAACAAGCTTCCATATGCAGACCTATAAAATACATTATCTGAACCTCCCAAAAGGGAGGGTCACTCTAGCACCAATTGGTAAAGACCTGTGGTTACATTAAGATGTAACGACATCAAGCGCCGGTAGACAGTCCCTTATAACATTTGCGGCTTGCTCCAGCTCCTTCTCTGAGATGATGAGTGGCGGCACGAGCCTCACAACATTGCCTTTCCCAGCTGTCAGCACTATGACACCAGCATCAAGGCATGCATCAACAAGAGGACCAGCTGGTACATCTAGCTCGATGCCAACAATGAGGCCAACACCACGGACCTCCTTTACGTGCGGGTTTCCGCTCAGCTTTGCGCGGAGAAGCTGGTTGAAGTTCTCTCCCTTCTTGGACACCTCAGCCAAGAAACCAGGTTTCTGGATTTTGTCCAATACAGTTAACGCAGCCTGGCAGACAAGAGGGTTACCGCCGAATGTAGTACCATGGTCGCCGTAGCTTATGGCTGCAGCAACCTTTTCCTTGACCAAGACAGCCCCGATGGGGAGACCATTGGCTAGTGGCTTTGCTAAGGTCATAATGTCTGGTGCTACTCCATATGCCTCATGGGCCCAGAGGTAACCTGTGCGCCCCAAACCACATTGCACCTGTTTTTCAAAACCATAAAGCAACATTAGATTAGAATGTTCACTGGTAGATGCAACCTGACAGACATGGAATGCAATTATGAAATGGTGTTAATTTCAGATAAGAACAGAAATGCAAACTCTCATGTCCCTGTTAACTCGTGGCTGTCACAAAACTTTGTTCATGACCCAAAGGTTTAATCTTTCATAACAAAGTGTATATAGAATTCTTGAAGCAAATATAGTTTACCACTATCGTGCTATTCTTTAAAAATGAACAGAACAGAAAGTAGTAATGGCAGAGCACAGCATACCTCATCAAAGACCAAGAGAGCTCCAGCCTCGTCACATGCCTCTCGCAGCCCCTGTAAGAACTCCTGGGTGGCACTATGAATGCCACCTTCACCCTGCACAGGCTCCACGAACACAGCAGCGAGCTTGCCGGACTGTATCACCTTCTTGGCCTCCTGCAAGTTGCCGTACTCCACGAAGGTCCCGCCGGGCATGACGGGCGCGAAGGGCTCCCGGTACTGCGACTTGCTGGTGAGCGCGACGGAGCCCATGGTCCGGCCGTGGAAGCAGTTGGAGAAGGCCAGGAACTCGGCGGGCGGCGCGTCGGTGTCGGGGTGCGCAACCCGCTGGAACTTGCGGGAGAACTTGATGGCCGCCTCGTTGGCCTCGGTGCCGGAGTTGGCGAAGAAGGCGCGGTCCGCGAAGGACGCCTCCACGAGCCGCTTTGCGAGCGCCACCTGCGCCCCCACAGAGCGGAAGAGCAAGGTCAGCGACAGCGAGCTTGTAAAGGAGGGAAGAGCGAGGCCGCGGGCCGGCGGGGGCAATGCGTCGAACACGTTGTGGGCGGAGGAGGAGGAAGAGGAGGGAGGGGCACGCACCTGGGGCCTGGTGTACTGGACGTTGCTGGCGTGGATGAGGGTGCCGGACTGGCGCGCGAGGGTGGCGGTCACGTCGGGGTCGGCGTGGCCGAGCGCGGTGACGGCGATGCCGGCGGCCATGTCGAGGTACTCGCGGCCGTCGAGGTCGTAGAGCTTGCACCCGCGGCCGCCGTCGATGACGACGCGGGAGCGGTTGTAGGTGCCCACGAGGTACCGCGCCTCGTCCTCGACAACCGCCAGGCTCGCCGCCGACAGCTCCCGCCGCGCCGCCCCCGCGGCCGCTGCGGTCGGGGGCGGCGGCGGCGTGGCGAGGCAGGCCGAGACGCGCGCGCGGCGGGACGGCGGGGCGAGCCGCGCGCCCGCGCCCGAGCCCGCGCCGGCGGCTGCGACGGGCGCGACGGCGAGGAAGGACTGGAGCGAGTTCATGGTGGATCGAATTGGACGGGGAGTGTTTCGTCGCGTGGGGATTATAATTACCGGTGTTTGCCTTGCCGGCTGCGTTTGAGCGCGGGGGTTTCCAGGAAGATATCCGGGGGTCGGGGGGATCGTGCGTGGGCGACTGGACGACCATTGCTTCGGATCAAGCGTGGGTGGGGCCAGCGTGGAAGTGAGACGGAGAGGGGAAGGGAGTAGGTGCGCGCGCTGGGTGGCGCGGTTGGTAGCAGTAGGAATGCCGTGCGCGCAGCCGTCTCGGGTCAGCCGGCCTGGTCAGACGTCTGAGGACAAGCACGTTTCAAACTCTGGTTTCCTCCTCGCTGACAGCTGTAGTAACTAGTTAGACTTAAATCATAACCTCTAAATATTAAATTAGAGGTTTCTAAAATTTTCTTCAACTCCAGCAATAGCCCTTAAATCTAAATTATAATAGAGGGCTTTTTAGAGACCCCCTAACAATGGAGGGTGGAGAAGGAAATTTGGTGGTATCCCCAAAATAGAGGGCGTAGTAGAGGGTCTGCTGGAATGCAACTTTTTTGTTTAACCCTCTAAATATGAGATAGAGAGTTGTTTAGAGGATCTGCTGGAGTTGCTCTAACTGCCAAACTAATCATCTCAAAAAACAAAACTCGCTAACTACCACTTCAGCCTATTGCTTTTTGACTACTTAACCCTGTTTCCTAATTAGCACTGAGTTTTCCGTAATCACATTCTTCGTAATCTCAATTTACTAATTCTGTAAGTCACCGCACCCAATTTTCGTTGTCTAATTGGCCGCCCCGATTCTTGTCCCCTAATTTATACTCCCTCCGTTTCAAATTATAATTCGTTTAACTTTTTTAACACCAAATTTGACAACTCGTTTTATTCAAAAAAAATTACGCAAACATAATCAAATTTAAATAATTCTTAAAGAACTTTTATTAATAAAGCAAGCCACAATAAAAAGAAATAATATTTTACACAAATTTTTGAATAAGAAAAGTGGTCAAATTTGCCCGGAATTCTTGTAGTGCATGCTGACACTAAAGCACGGATCTTGCACACGGGAAACCTCTTCAAGCGCACGGATCTTCGAGATAAGATGATTAGACATCAGACATCGAAAAAGGACGAACAGGGCAAACCTCTTCAAGCGCACGGATCTTTGAGATAAGATTATCAGACATCAGACATCGAAGGAGGACGAAAAGGGCATTCACATTCACGGACCGAACCTTCAGTTTATTTATCGTCGATGCGATCGCTTTAGCATGTAGGGAACCCCGGCACAAACATCCCAACAAAAAATCTGAAAAAAGAAACAAACCGTTGCCATCGTACAGAGGATGGGCTTGTTATTTTTCATGCTGACATTCAATCTCAGAGCAAAAGGGCCGGTACAGAACGTAGCGGTTTGTTCCTTCTCCCTGGAGATCGGGGGTGAAGTCAAAACACAGTGGTCCGAGCGAAGTTATTTGCAGCCGCAGCGCCAGGTCAGGTGGCGGTTTCCCTCGTCAACGAGCAACCAAGCTGGGCCTGAGCTGAGGCTTGCAGCTCCAGGCGTTGAAATGAATCATGACGAGATTGTATCAGAGTACATCTACAAGCTCTATCCAGAGTCATCAGTATAGTAAATGCTCGAAAACATGGTCCACGTTGCGTTGCCACTTGGTCTCGTAAAGATTCAGCAGCCTCTCAGCGGGTGTCACTCCTGTAAACGATTTAAAGTTAGCGACTGATTGGTGGCAAAGGAAACTCGTGGTGAAATACTGTTGTCTCCGCCAAATGAATGAAGACGTGAAGATGCTGAATAGCGTTGGTGCATTACCTGTTCCCACCGTTTCCTCAACCTCTCTCAAGAAACCAACCTCCTTGTACCCTCTTCTTTCTAATCCATTCTGCATTAGGACAACATAAGCATTATTACAAACAGAAGGTTTTTAAAAGAAAAAAGTTAGAAGGAAGTAAAGGGAAAGTAATGTACTAACCTTGGCCAATTTTAGAACTTCTTCAGCTAAATCTCTTACATATCCGTCACGAAATGGTGTCTTAAAACCAGTCACCGGTACCTGATCAAATATAGCACTGTAAGACAAACAAAATTTGCTAAAGGTTATTCTTATCTACTACTACACGGTTTCTGATCACAGGAGTCGATAAACTCTATTGGACTGTTGGAATTGTGAGGAAAAACAAATTCTTAATTTCTTATCAACAACATTTTCTATCAAATGGAAGGACAGAGGGCACAATCATCTATCGATACCTTCCGTCTTAGCATCTCTCTTTCCTCCTTTGTCCAATCAAAAGTCATGTCCAAAATGCTTTGTAATGATTCCTCGTCATATAACAGCCCAACCTGTACATAATTAAGCATAAAGTGGAAGTCTGGCAGAAATATAAAACAAAGACAAAGGGAAAATATCACAAACCCAAAATGCAGGCAAAGCACACAATCTCCTCCATGGGCCACCATCAGCACCTCTCATCTCAAGGTATCTCTTTAACCTAACCTGCAAGCAGAATACAAAGGACAGAGTTAGTACGATAAACTAGCAATGACATGCAATCATATAAAGGGTTAATAAAAGAGTAAACTTCGGGAAAAATTGTTGTTAGATGGTTCTCCCAATCATTAAGAGTAGGCAATTCCCCAGGAACTTGTGGGAGCTTTCCTTGCATAAAATCCTGCAGAGTAAATACATGTCGAATGAGATTTTATCACTGAAAAGCAAACAGTCCTCCAAATGTAGGTTTCATAATTTTTTTTTATAAAAAACTTTAACTGCATAAGGAAAAGGACATCAGAGACAGAAAGAGACCCGAAATGACATTCCGGTGCAGTCAATATACTTCTTATTTCGATACACAAAATACATAGGGACATCTAATGCATAATCCACATATTGCTCAAATCTGCTCCCAAACGAAAACTATAGTTAGGATAATTTCATATGAAAAATATCTTAACAGTGAAATGAGGCTATCAATCAAATCACTTGCATTCAAGGTGGGGGGCACTAACCCAAATGAGTCATCAAAGACAAAAGGGAGCATCCCTGCACGGTTGTTATCAGTATCTGTCCAGATATGGCTGCAGATAACGGTAATTGTGTTAACAACTATAGATAATGAAATAAGTTATGTATGTTGTGAAGGACTATCAAGTAAATACCTCCTTAAGCTGAGAAATCCATTTGGCTTTCCTTCTTTAAAGGGAGAATTGGCAAATATTGCTGTTGCAATCTGTTAAACGAACGAGCCAGGATTATTTGAGAGCAGCAAATAAATGATGACAAAAGATAATAAAAATACCCACAGGCTGCAATGCAAGGCCAGCGCGAAATTTCCTTATCATATCCTGTTCCGAACTGAAGTCAAGATTAACCTGGATACAGAAGAGTGAACGTCAGTCAAGATTATCATAATACAAATCAGTTAAGTTCTCTAGTGAATCAACTTATGTCATAGACAGTTTCACGTCTCTTTGAGACGATCTCAAACAGAGAGTAATAATATGTTTTTCTTTGTTGTTTTTTTAATCGAATACGCAAAAGATTTGCGCATCTTTGTGATTAAGGTAGAAACGTTTGTTACAGACAACGCGCTTCTGGCAAGCGCCCTAGGAGGTCTACATGATTACAGCCGTGGGCTGGACCATCCTAGCATAGGGAAACAAATTTCGATATTACATAAATGATAGGAAAACCAGAAAATGCAGCGAATCAGCCTAGGAATATGTTTTTCTTTGTGAAAATAGCACTCCATACATAAATAGTAAAATATACTCACCTGCACGGTACATGTCCTGAACATCATATCGAGGCCAAGAGTACCAACTTTAGGCATGTAATTCCTCATTATTTCGTATCTTCCCTACATAGCATAATTGTCTTCGTCAGATTTTATGGAAAAGGTAACAGTTCAACTATGTTGCATATCAGTATTTGAGGAAGGCTACAATGAGAATTATCAGTCTTTTTTCCCCCTCAACTCATGTGCTGGGTAACTGGCAATTTCATATTGTTGTGTCAAGCAATGGGAGATTTACCAAAAGACAACATTTCTAGTGATACCAGTGTCAAGAATGCTACGATTGAAAACCAGAACAAGTAGTTTTCGAGAGAGGAAAGTTCCGAACAAGTATGTAAGGTTGAGGTGACTATTTTTTTTCTCGAACTCAGGTTGAGGTGACTACAGTCCAGGAACAAAGCAAAGTTCAAAAAAAGTAAGTTTTACAAGGTTAAAGGAAAGAATTACCTTCGGCATTATTGGTATATCACTCAGTGCCCATTTTGGCTGAAACCCAAGTCCAAGAAATCCTATTCCCATTTCCTCTCCAACTGCTTTGACCTACAAGAAGATGCAAATTTTGAAGTCCTATCCTAATTGCACAGAAATGCATAAATGTATTGCAGAAACAGTACATCATGGTATCATCATACATGGATCAATCAGACTAAGATAGAAAATATGCAAGGGAAACAGGGCATGGAATATTTTGATAATTTTCCAACAAGACCCTAGTCAGTTGGAAACATGAAACTAGTGTGCCCATCTGGGTACCAATTTTCTTGCAAAGACAAACAAACAAACTCCAACAAGATGCTCCAGTTAAAGGCATAGTCCTTGATAGAATTATCATGGTAGGCAGGCAAGAATGCAAATAAATATTTGGTTTGCGATTTGAATTTGGGATTTGATAATCTTCTGGCAAAAGAATAGCCAGGCAGATATAATCTCACAAGTAAAAACACACACAAGCTAATATATAATAAACTCTGCAAGACGTTACACAAGGAATGCAATGCCGGTACGAGAATTTACCTGATAAAGATGTGAATTGACCTCTGCACAAGTTTGATGCAATGTTTCAAGAGGAGCACCACTAAGTTCAAATTGGCCACCAGGCTCTAGTGAGATGCTTTGCTTTCCCTATATCCATATAGATAAGTCGAGTTACAAAGATGCAAATAAAACTTGCAGTGCCCTTTTGTTTGGCTGTGGCATCTTGAGTATGAGTGACAGTGACCCATTGAAATGCATGGATGTTGCCCTTTTTCATTCAAACTCAATTGTTAGTGGATGTTCATAAATGGCGCATTCATAAAAAAGGAAAGGAGCAATGCAGCAGTACCTGCTTGAGCCCGATAACGTTGTTCTCTTCCATTATCTTGTCCCAATCAAATCTCTCGGCGAGCCCGTTCAGTATGTCGCGAATCTGATCATACTTTATAGGGCGTAATGTGTCAACTTCAAAACCGAACTTCTCATGCTCCGTGCCAATTCTGTAGAAAGGAATTGCATTTACGTAGGGGATAAACTGAATAATCCACTGACATATATTTTTTTAAAAAAAAGAGCAAATACAACGACAGCTAAAATAAATACTAGAATAAATTGCCAATGCTTAAATAATTTGAACGCAGTTACCAGATAAAACGATGGTCAAGTAATCACACTCACGAATCCATCCTACTAAAGTGGACACACTACTGCAGACTTATCACTACAAGGCAGAAGGCACTAGTCCACCATAAAAGTTGGCCACTCCGCAAGCACATGAAACCTCAATTTTAGAGGTAGACAGGATCACTGGCTACACGAATGCATCACATATAGTACCAAACAACCGAGAATCACACCACCACGTGAAACATCCCATCACTAGGAAAGTAACAAAAGGGAGCACAGGGAAGCATCTCACCTCCAATTCTCCTTTGGTTTGCACCCGGAGACGAGGTACGCGACGAGGTCCTCCTTGGTGAGGGGCTCCGTCATCTGCACGGCCTCCTCCGTCGGGGGGCTCGCCGCCACGGCCCCGCCGCGCCTCCTCCCCCTCCCCGGGAGCCCGACCGCCGCGAACCCCGCCGGGCGCCCGCTCCGCCGCGCCTCCGCGGGGCCCGCGCCGTCCGGCGACACCCGCGAGACCGCCAGCCGCGACGCCACCGCCATCAAATCCAACGGCCAACTAACCTGCCAAAATTCACCATCCCGAAAAAAAAAGAGGTGAGCGGGAATCGCGCAACTGGATACGCCGGCGCCGCTCATCGAACCCAATCCACTCACCTCGCCCGCGCGGGTGCTCGGGAGGCTAGGGTAGGGTAGGGTTCTTGGCCGTCCGCTGCTGCGGCCTGCCGCTTCCGCTGCGCGAGCGACGAGTAAAAAGAGGGAGGAGGGAGACGGGGGAGGGAATAGAAGGCAGCTTGCGGGATGCGGGATGCTTATAAAGCGGTGAGGTGGGGCCCGGCCGTCAGCGAGACGGAGAGTCCGCGTCAGCACGCCGCGTTGAAGTGCGCGCGGCCCCCATCAATCCGCAGGTGCGGCAGCGGCAGCAGCCGGCGGGCGGGCGCGGGTGAGCCAGTGCCCCGGTGAGGTGTGGTCTGACGTCACGTGTGGCTGCCCGCTGATTTGGAGCGGCCATTAGCCCATTACTTCCAAATAAAGGGGGATTTTTTTTTCTTAAAGTGGTGGGACCGGCGCCCTAATGATTCTGCTGTTGCCCAATTCTAAATTTGATTGACGAAACCACGAAAGTGAGGCTGCCGCTGCTCCTCCGATGATTCCACTAGCTTTGCTACTTCACTGGATCACTGATGACGAATTCCGTGATGAGATGATGCCGGGTGAGATCCTCTGCGGTCGCGATAACAATAGATAGCAGGAGACAGGCATCGTCCATCTCCTGCTGCTACTTGTTTTTTTTCCTTATTTTTCATGAAGCTTTCTCCAAAGACTGGCTCTTAGCTAGCTTATAAAACTTTTTAATACATAACGGTAAAAAAAGGTGAAGAGCTATCTCATCTCTTATTTAATTAATTTCATACACAAATTTCGATATTGCAAGAGGATCATATTATTAGCTATGTGCTAAAAGCTAGATTATCACAAGGGTTATCTCTTAAAGTGCCTAGAACCAGATACTAGCTCATATCTTTGGAGCAAGCCTAGCGCTGCTGTGGTTAAGTGCCGGCAGCCCGGCACGCAAGACACGACTGAACTCTCTCTCTCTCCAGTGAGCGAGTAGAGTGTACCTTTGGTGTGGCTTTCGGAGGTGTGGAGCTTCTCACGCTGCGATGGCACTGCGGGGCTTCGACAAGGACCAGATTCGGGGTTCTTCCGCGGTCACTGCCGCGGCGATGCAGCAGCGGCCGCGACTGATCTCGTCCGTTCGTTGTGGTTGGCGCCGGCACGCAATTTGACCTCCTCGATTCCTACCTATTTCGATTCCGTGTCCTTGTAGTGCGACTAGTTAGGTCCAGGCTACAGCTCAAACGATCCAATCCTGCACGGATAGACGACGCG
Source organism: Panicum miliaceum (assembly GCA_032594955.1). Classification (NCBI taxonomy): domain Eukaryota; kingdom Viridiplantae; phylum Streptophyta; class Magnoliopsida; order Poales; family Poaceae; genus Panicum; species Panicum miliaceum. The sequence goes on along the minus strand of CM064058.1, from coordinate 6,559,223 downwards.
TACAATCTCGGAAAGAATATCGTTGGGCGCATGGATATACACAACCCGCATACGGATCAGAGGTAAAAAAAACTACGCCTTCATTCTGACCCGATGAATACTTCTAATTTGGATCCATGGACGCACTGTATCCACCAACACTTCATGGACGCACTGCTCGTATAGCCAACTAGCTAGTTAAATATAAGGAAAAGTCCGATTTTCGTCCTCAAACTATCGCAAAAATTTAATTTTCAACCGCAAACAATAAAATCGGATAAAAAAGGTCATCCAATTATTAAAACTGGGCAACTTTGGCTCTTAGGGTGGTTTTGAAAGTGATTTTGTATTTTTTAAAAAAAATAAAAAATTTAATTAGATCTAAAAAATTAAAATTAAATTATTTTAAATCAGAAAAATATGAGACTAGTACCAAAATTTTTCAAAAAATTTAACCTATCTATTATTTATCTATTTGGATCTTATTTATTCAAAAATAATATGCATAACTACAAGCCAACAAATGCTATGAACATAGCAAAAATGGATCTGAATAACTGACAATGACAGTGCCAATAGGTATGTTACATTTTTAGAAAAATTTTGATACCTATTTTGTATTTTTTTTTAAATTTAAAATGAATTACTTATGAATTTTTAGTTTAAATTTAAATATTTTTAATTTTCATAAAATGGTAAACCACTTTTGAAAACAGCCTAAGGGCCAAATTTGTCCGGTTTTGACAGTTGGGTGATCTTTCTTACCCGATTTTGTTGTTTAAGGTTAAAAATCAGATTTTTACGATAGTTCGAAGGTGTAAATCGGACTTTTCCTTAAATATATTTACGGAGTCATTGCATTGCATCTGCGGGTACATGATAGTAAGATCTGTCATGCATCCACTCAGCCTGCACCCAACTGTACCGAGAGCTCATTCGGGTTACAAGCCATGATGTGAAAATGAGCAGGTACCAGCAAACCTTTCCATTGTTGCAGGCAGTCTAGCTCTTGCTGCACCGCATGATGAGACTGAACTTTGCCCATTTTCATGGCCAGGTTCAGCATCCAGTACCGAAGCACTTCTTTTTTTTTCCTCTGTTCGGGAGTAGTACTTAGTACTGGACAACAGGTAGCATGCACATGATGAGCATCAGATGGACTGATGGAGCATGTGGGCTTTACAATAGTGTGCTTCTTAAATCTTGACCCCTCTCAGACACCTGCCTGCCTTTTTGTGCCGTGTTATTCGGGAGACGGAGGGCCATGGCCGCAGAACAATGATAAACAATGGGGAATGGGGTGGGCACCAAAATCTAGTTGCAGGTTTTCTTCTTCGATGCATGGGACGTACTGCTGGACAAACCTCGTGTTCCATCATCCGATCTTGCTCTCTCCGAATCACGCGCACACGAGATTATATACTATCTCTGCATTTCGTTTTCCCCGTCTCCAGGGAAATTTGAACCGTCTTCTCCGTCTCCCGCTCCGTTTGATCTATTTCATCATTGTCCGCATTAGTTGTGATCCATCTAGGCTGTTTCCATCTCGCCCTTGCAATCATAATCTGATACACTTTTACAGTTAATGGAAAGGGAAATTTAAATTATCAACTTTGTGCTTCGACCAAGTGAACTAATCATTTGACAATGTTCTATCAGTGTGGTTCTAATCTCTGCAGGTGGTTACTCGTGTGTTTGGGCTAAGTAGCAGTCCTGCCAATAGCCTGGCCCAGCACAAGAGGTTCTGCACTTCTGCTGCTGATAGCTTGGCCCAGTGGCCTGTGTGTGATGTCGATCGCACGCAACGGATAGTATTGGGCCACTCTACGACAAATGGTCCCATTCGAGTTCATGGGTGGTGTGTGTGGTATTGGACGTAGCACTACCTCAAATGCTCAAACAGATTCAGTGATTCACTCCCGCTCCCTTCAAAAAAAAAGGAAGTACCTGTCCATTCCTTAAAAAAAACAAGAAGAAGCACCAATCTGATTCGAAGCATCTCCTGTCAGGTTACCTGTCCAGCTATTTGAAGCGTACTACTAAAGTAAGCAGTAGGTGAAAACTTTATCTGGGATATATATAGAATGGTGAAAACCAACTGTGAATGTGAAAGGGTCTGTAGTCCAGTAGTTACAAAAGCCTCGATAGCATCTCAGGTCCTGCGTTCGACTCCCTATGAAAGTAAATTTTCTAGGATTTAACGACGTTTGTACTTTCAGTGGTAGGCGACGCTCCCGTCGTCATCGAGGCATCTATGGTGACTTCGTCAATCTCGAGAATTTGCCCGCTCAGTTTTTGAAGATGGTTACAGGGAAAGGGTTTGCGTTCGTGCATCCATAGGGGTAAGTGTGCGTGCGTTGTGAGTGTCTGAGTTATACTGTGTAATTAAAAAAATTGAAAACATGGCTTCTTCCCGGAATATTCTCTAGATGAAAATTATCACATTTTCCCGCCTTGATTTTTTGGTTGAGATGAATGGAACACACACGCATGCATCTGCTATTGCATCGATCACTGTGCGTGACACGCTTGCTGCCTGAACAAAGTAATTAAGACTGCTCAAAAAAAAGAACAAAGTACTTAAGCTTGACCTCGAGCGCACTAGCCAAGTCTACCATTGATGATAAGACTACAATTATGTCTCCCGTTTGTCGTAACCCGTGAGTTAACCTGATGCAAACGTACCTTTCGGATTGACTTGGCACTCCTTTTGTCGGTGTCTCTGAGAATTCAGCAATGCAACCTTTTCATCGCTGTTTCAATTTTTCCCGCCTGATCGATCATTGGCGCCCAATAGTGTGGGTGGCCAGAGTAAGATTGACGTGACACTCCTTCGTCGGTATATCTGAGAATTCAGCGACGTTTTCATTGTCGTTTCAAGATTTCCCGCCTGATCGATGTGTCACACAGACGCTAGCTAGTGTCGATCTCAGGGAGATCATGCATGCATGTATCGTGTGTCTCGAACCAGCAATAATGCCCCGCAAGCGCAATGGAAGTCCTCATGTTTCTCAGCCGTCTCCAAACCTAGCCCGAATAAGAGCACCACCGGAGAGGGACAAGCAGGTGATGGCGATGCACATCCTTTTCATCCACATCAGCCTTCTACCCGCGGTCTTGCGAAAACATGATGAACAATTGCTCCCGCGTAAAGGCATGGATACAATCCGCTCCAGGATCTTCGTAATTATTAATTACTGCATGACTTGATTCTACTTCGTTTTCTCGATCGAAAGTATAAGTCCATTAGAACTCTGACATGATTTGCAAGGTGATGATATATACTTTGACTAACCAATTAATAGCTATGAAAACATACTAGCATCTTATATTGAAAGAGTTATATATGATAAACTTATTTTTTATAATGAAACTAATTAATGCGGATCTTGTGCTGACAATCCACGCGGAGGGAGTTCGAAGACTTCAAATTAATTTTGAGACTCTGAATGTTAGATAACTTTGAACTATCTAGTGGTTAAATTTAAACTTACACTAAACCTATCAGATTTTTTTGCGAGTAAACTATCATATTATATAAACATATTTAATAATAAACAGTGGTTAAAGTCTCACTTCAAGATCTGCGAAAGATAAACAAGAACCTAGCGTATTTTTTCGGAGCGAGTACTAATTACCACGACCTTACTTTGACACATCAATCAAGCACGTGCTATATACTGTTGCATCGTTCATCCACATCCCTTCCAGCCACTTGCTGCTTAAAACAAAGGCGACCTGGACCTGGACTGCACAATAAGTACAGGTCGACAACCAATACTCACTTGTAGTCACTAGTCGCTGTATTTGTCATTAGCCGTACCTTTCGATCGATACAATATTTTTTTTTCAGTATTTTTCATCATTAGACAATTCAGCCGCTCATCCATCGGTATGTTGAAGATCTTCTGCTAGGCATCACGTCGGAGTCGATGGCAATAAGATCTTAGGGCCTGTTTAGGAGGGTTCCGGCTGTCGACTGGAGCCCTACCAAACGTTTCGGAGGTGGAACGGCTCCGTCCTGCAGGAAGTGGCCACAAAACCAGCTCTGCCAGCTTCAGCTCCGGCTCCACATTTTTTGCGGGGAGCCCCCCTCCCAAACATGCCCTTACTATGCCCACTCCAAGAACGGCCACAAGTGCAGTAATGTAAAAGTCCTCAGGTTTTTCAACTATTGAGGAAAACTGTCCAATTTAGAACTCCACCAGAGAGTGACAACAGACAAGCAGGGTGATGCCTGCAGATGAGCATCGTTTTCAGCTGTCGTTCTAAAGTGATCAACGATCTCGATCTATAAGTTACTCAAGCGTAAAGACGCAAGCTAGCACTACAATCTGCTAGCTCCATGCGTTTTCCTGTTATTATTAGTGCGTGGCTTTACATACGCTAGAAGCTACGGATCTTTGTCCTTACCTAAAAGCTCTGGATCTTCGTGAGCTGTAACGTATGTAACCACTGCTTGCTGAAGCACATGATGGCAACCCGCCAACCCCTAATAATGCGTCAATATACTTAATGTGCTATCCTGTGTCTAGAGGGAGTTTAGAGTGAGAACCAGTTATGCAGACATGCCTCTGCTACTTGTTGCTCTTGCACCTTATCTGTAAACTGGTACCCCCAGTCAAACATTATGCTTTCAATATAAAGCTGGACCGATGACCTTTTGTCTAAAAGAAAAATAATGCGTCAATATATCTGCGGTAAAAGTTTTTGGCTTTTCATTAACAACAGAAATGTTTAGACGTTCATCGCGATTGCCGTGACTAAGATATGTTAGTTTATTTTGAAGGAAATTTGAAAGTTTGGTAGCTTAAAGAATCTTTAAATTTTGAAACTTCACAACTTAATAAGCCGGGGCGAAGCTTGAACTGAGGTGCTCCCCAGTCCCCACCTTCATAAGCGCCCGCCACCGTTAGCGAACAGTGTAGAAAGTAGAAACGCATGCCCATTAGCTGGACGGTCTCGGCAAACGTTTCCCGGCGCATTTGCTCAGGCAGTAATTAAGGCATGGCGTTTTCTGACCGCAGCAGCATGCTTCGTCCTAATTAACCTTTTCTTCTGAACAAGTGCTTTCTTTTTTGTTTGGAAGAAGAAGTCGCGCTGCACGCCCGAGGGCTCATGTGCAGGCCTGCTGCGGCTCGAGCGTGCCGGGTCTTTCGGAAGGAACTCGGAGCTGAATTCTGATCTCGAGGGCATTGTTTGGGTATATATTGCCTGCCGGACGAATTTTAAAAGAAAAAATCTCTCTCGTATTTAGAAAAAAAAAACTCTTCCCCTTCCTTTCCCGCCCCCGGACCGGGCCGGGCCGGGCCCGTGGCCGTGGCAAAGTGACCCGAACCGCAACCCGCAGGAGATTTGATTGCTTACTTTGAAGACGAAAATTACCAGGCTGCCCTCGATCCTCTTCCTCTCTCTGGCCCCTTCCCTGGCCTTGTGGCTCGTGTCCCGCCTCCACGCCACGCCACGACCCACGAGATATAACCGCCGCCTGCCAGCCCCGCGACACCCCCACGCCTCCCTCCCTGTGTCCGTCCCTTCCCGAGGCGGAGACCCGCGCCGCGCCGCGACGCCTTCGCCCCGTGACCCAGCGCCAGACGCCTCTCTCCGGTTGGGGTCGGGTCTCGACGCCGCCGCAGACGACCCCCCTGCCCATCTCGGCGGGCGGCGGCGCGGGGAGGAACCGCACGGGCGAGCTCGCGACCACGAGGTACGCATCGGCACCGTCTCTCCCTCCCTCCCTCCCTCTCTGCATCCGCATCCGCGTCTCACCTGAAATCCCAATCCGGCGCCGCCGCGCGAACGAGCGGGGAGCAAGAGCGGCGCGGCGCCTGATGGCGGCGACGCTCCCGATCTGATGCTCGCGCGCGGCGCGTAGGCAATCGCTGTTCCGGGTCCCCTCCACTGATCAGCGAGGGGACGCGCCGCCAGTCTAAAGACGCGAGGGAATTCCCGTAGTTGTTATGGAATTTTGTTTGGACGGATGGTGCTTTGTTGATTGATTTGGGGGGAAGGACGAATGCCGGGGTCACTGCGAGGGATCAAAACGAATCTTCGTTCCGTTGATCCGATAACTACGTGAGCGTCAATTACCGGTCGTTTTCCCCGCATTATAGGAAAAGTCGGGGAGGGATCGCCTTGTTCGTATCTGCTTTTGCGTTATTCTTCAGGACCGCGATTCCGTTGGTCTCTAGGTGGTCGTGTTTGTCAGGCCTTTCCCCTTGTCCGGGAGCGAGCGACGTGGTTGGATAGGTTCAATCAGTAGGGTAGGGTCGACTGGTTCCATCGTATCATCAAGCAGCTCGGCTACTTTGCTTCTTTCATGTCATGTCAAATGCCACCGCTTCGTCGTAAGTGTACCAGTACTGTGTGTCCGTGGTTGAGTTTTGGTGTCTTCTAGACGAAGATGTTCCTCTGATTCCTCTCTCCCGTGGTGTCTACAAATACCACCTGCCCGTGGCTGATTCCAGACGGGAGACGGCAGTCCAGTGGTTCGCGTGTCATTTGTTTTGGCTGAGTTACAGTGGAAATCTTGGGTTGCACAGTCATCCTTGTCGCTGAATCTTAGTTTGGTACTCCACCTTCTTTTCCATTCTCAGTTTGAGTAACCTAGTTCTTTCTGCTTCCGGGATAGCAAATATTCTCAACGGTCTTGGTCCTGTGCGTGCCTATTTATGATGGTACGGTTCCGTTTTTGAGGTTTAGCTGCAATTTTTGTTTGGATCGGGTAGAGTGTAAATGCAGCTTTGCAAGGGAATGAATGATGTGTCGGGTACTAGGGTACCTGTGATTTTTCAGGCACCTGCTTGAATCTTCTAGGTTGGTCTGTGCTCTAGTGTGGACTGAATGTTTAGTAGGTTTCAATTAGGAGTGTGATTTCTTAATTCCATATAATCAAAAAGGGTGCCCTACTGGTGTGCATTTGGTTTGAATGGAATACGATGATGTGGCAATGCTGAGCCTGTTGAAGTTTGTTGAGCTATAGTCTGCATATTGTGTTATTAAGGACTGTTTCCTTGTGCAAATTCGTCCTCATGATTTTTTTTCTTACTTGCATGTAATAGCCTTGGTTATACATCAATGGCACTTTTTTTTTACATCAATGCTACTTTTTTTTGCTCCTTCCCTGGCACAAATAGATTGCTTGCCTCTTCCACTTGTTGTAGGCTTTCAGCAGTGCATCTGTCATCATCTTTTATTGACTTGTATCTCGTTTTTCAGATGGAAAGCCATAATTCATCACATCCTCAGATTGCTGAAGTGAAAATGGACATCTCACCATCAGCTTCTGGAGCAGCAGGGAACAAAATCTGCAGAGGTGCTGCCTGTGATTTCTCTGATTCCAGTAACAGCTCGAAAGATGCCAAGGAGAGATCCGCATCCATGAGGAAGCTTATAATTGCCGTGATCCTTTGTATCATATTCATGACAGTGGAAGTGGTTGGAGGCATCAAAGCAAACAGTCTTGCAATCTTAACTGATGCAGCTCATCTTCTTTCTGATGTGGCAGCTTTTGCCATATCATTATTCTCTCTTTGGGCTGCTGGATGGGAAGCAACACCACAACAGTCTTACGGATTCTTTCGTATTGAGATTCTTGGTGCATTGGTCTCCATTCAGCTCATATGGCTGCTTGCTGGCATACTCGTATATGAGGCTATTGTAAGGCTCATTAATGAGAGTGGTGAGGTGCAGGGCTCCCTCATGTTTGCTGTATCAGCTTTTGGATTGTTTGTCAACATCATAATGGCTGTACTGCTAGGGCATGACCATGGACACGGCCATGGCCACAGCCATGGTCATGGCCATGGACATTCGCATGATCATAGCCATGGTGATTCAGATGATGACCATTCACACCATGAAGAACAAGAGCAGGGCCATGTGCATCGCCACGAGCACAGCCATGGAAGTTCTATTACTGTCACAACCCATCACCACCACCACTCAAGCATTGGACAACATCATGATGCTGAGGAACCATTGCTTAAGCATGAAGCCAGCTGTGAGGGTACCCAATCTGCTGCCAAATCTGCTAAGAAACCACGCCGCAATATCAATGTACACAGTGCTTATCTTCACGTGCTTGGAGATTCGATCCAGAGCGTCGGGGTAATGATTGGTGGGGCTATCATCTGGTACAAGCCTGAGTGGAAGATCATCGATCTCATCTGCACCCTCATCTTCTCTGTGATTGTACTGTTCACCACAATCAGGATGCTGCGCAACATACTTGAAGTACTGATGGAGAGCACTCCCCGTGAGATTGATGCCACCAGGCTCGAGATGGGGCTCTGTGAGATGGATGGTGTGGTTGCTGTCCACGAGCTTCATATCTGGGCCATCACAGTAGGGAAGGTGCTCCTAGCATGCCATGTGACAATAGCAAGGGAAGCTGATGCTGATCAGATCCTTGACAAGGTGATCGGATACATCAAGACAGAGTACAACATCAGCCATGTGACCATTCAGATCGAGCGCGAGTAGGGATATCTTTAGGCTGTCGGGGCATAAATGGTGTCTTCGCTGGTTATCTTGTTCATGTCAGTTAATACTGCTTTTTGTACCGGGGAAGGCATCAGCCAGTCGACCAAGCCGTAATGTGCTCACAGGTTCATCAGCTTTGATGCTGGGTGATATCATCTATTACTAGTCTATTAGGTGAAGGAATTATTCGGGTGGTGTAGTTGTCAGTCTGTGCATTCACATGGATGAAATTTTCGGACATGTTGTTAACGCCTTGTGGGTTCATCGAACTGCATCTGTAGTTTAGCACCCTGTGTGGTCACCTTTATGTAAGATAATGTTTCTGGTATGAAACGTATGAAGTTAGTGAGTGGACTAGACCGTCTGTTTTGAGCTCTGCTTTGCTTGTTGCAATTGAATGGAGGGAGCCGGAAATGCATGCTCTCAGCTGACCACTGAATTCTCGGTGGCTGTTACTCTTTGCCTATGATGGGTCTGTGCACCTTTGTTCCTTGTCTCTATTGCCATGTATCTGTTTTCCAATTTACATCTGCTGGGACAAGCAGATGGGAAGTTTTTTTTTCTCGAGTGAAATTACTCTGTTACTCACACATACAATATCTATGTCTGAACCTGAACTGAAATATCTTCCAGAATCCAGAATGCTGAGGAAAGTGGTGAGAAACAGTTTTGTTCTAGTCATGTCTCTGCCAAACAGAAAGCTCTTCAGCTGTTTTTGAATTAAAAAAAAGACAATAAGCGTTGCATACATTACTTTGCAAAAATCTTCTCTTTCTGTTCAGTAAACCAAACCTTCCTCTGAACCTTGTTATTCAGGGTACAGCGAGTGCTCTATGGCCTTTTCTTCTCCTTTTCCCCTTGCATTGTGATTCTTATCAAGGCAGGTTCCCCCCCCCCCCCCCCCCCCCCCCCCCCCCCCCACCTGTAAGAAGGCAAAGGCAGCAGCAAAGAGGCGGGCTGATTGATCTGCCTCCACGCGCAATACATCTGTTGTTGGGCCGAACTAGCACCGTGGTGGGCTTCTTCCATGTGGGGCCGATAGATTCATCTCTCTTGCTTTCCTTCTTCAAGCCATGAAGCCAACAGCCTATCAAACGGGCTAGCCGCCTGAATGAAAAAGAAAATAAGAAACTTTAACGCCCAAGAGGCTTTTTTTTTTTGCTTTCCTTATACTTATGGAGTGAGTGGTATGAAATTTGCCATCATGTGAGATGGGTTAATTGCACCCCCTCAAACAGAAGGGAAAAGTTGAATGTACCTAAGCAACACATACCATCTTTCTTCAGCATTTTCAGGTAACATAGCACAAATTTTTTAAAAAGAAAAAGATCTCTCCGTTTATTTTTCATTGCGAAAAAAAAACGTGTAACAGCCTTACAAGTTGAGCCATCAATCCTCCTACATAAACCTTCGGCCTCACTGGGCAACGATCTGCACAACGACACAACCCTCCATCCAGCTTGGAACTTGCAAGTAGCTGGCTCGCTCCGACCCACATGAACCATTGAACCGGAGAATAACTCAGAGCCCTCCTGCCGCGTATGTATATAACCTGGAAAACGCGCAGGGAGGTTGGCACTGGCAAATCAAAAAAGAGAGGTGAAACCATAGCAATGTGGTATCAGGCTGCATGTCTCCTTGTAGTTGGATCAAGAAAAGTTTTTTTATTAGACGCATGCAATTGGCGAAACATTTTATTCAAACAAATGTAGAACCAGAATGGATGGTTTTGTGCTTATTACCTTCCTATAGGAGGTTTTTGTACATGTGTCTTCGGTTTCTCTTTTATCATTTCGTCCAAGAGAAAAAGTTCTTCTAATTCTATGAATCCTTCTAGAATCAGGAAGATTTCGCCGGATAAAAACTGGCGGTGAAATCTGAATCTGAAGCACTGGAGACCATGCTCATATCAGCGTCCTGCAATCGCAGACGATTGCACGCCATTACTGCACCTGCTACTACCCTCGCGTTCTTGGCTGCGCATGTTACGGGGGAAGAAGAGTTGCGAGCCATGCCCAGCCGGTGCGAGCACCAGCGCGCGGCCCGGACAAGACGAATGGCCGGCGCGCGCGTCTCTGGCGTTCGGTAGCTGCGACGGTGCGGCCTCGCGGGAGAAGAGACTGGAGATCTTGATGGTTCCGTGTGTTCAGCGGGGACCATGTGGCCTGGTGATTGCGGCCGGGACGGAGGTTGGGGGTGACGGAAGCTGCGGCGGGCAACGACAGACGCCCTGCGGCCTGCGGGAAGAATCCCATCTGAACAGGGGGTTATCTGCAAAACATCGATCCAAATATTTACACAATACCCCTTATTTTGGATCGCGATTCCCCTTATTTTGAAAAGTGACGGGTCTCCAAATCAGGGGGTATTTGAAAAGTGACGGGTCTATATGGAAATATTTCGGTCGCGGTTAAAAATCTCCTTCCAAACGAGGGACCTTCCTGAAAATATTCCGGACCAGTTTCATGTAGGCCGGCGAGGTCACGACGCCGCCGGCGAACTCTGGCGTTCCCGCCGCCAAGCTTCCAGCACGAGTCCTCGCCCACTCGCAGGCCACATCCCCAGCCGTGGCGGCGGTCCCCAGCCCCACTCGTACGGCCGCAGCTACCATGACCATCCAGAGTTGTTGCTCCTGCGTTAGGGAAAAGCCTTCTGCTTCACGCGGCGCGGCGGCGTCTCGCACGGAGCCCCGCCACACACCGCCCCCGCCCTGTCAGCTCCTTCACCAGCTAGCTGCTAGTCCCTCTGCGAGCCTGCGCGTTGCATTTGCAACGGTGAGCAGCAGCACCGCGCGCGTGGAGATTGCTGCGCAAATCGACATCGCTTCTTCTGAAGTTAGTACAGAAGCTACCCTTCTTCTGAAACTGAAGAATAAAGCATACAACATCTTGCTTAAAAAAAAAAACACAACATTGCAGTAGTAGCAGGACTGCAGAGTACTACTGCGCGACACCTTACGGCGACAAAGACGATGACTGCGGCAACTTTCCCCCAAACAAAGAAAGTAAAGAAACCCACATCAGAACGGAGTGTCGACCGTACGTAGGCAGACCTTGCAAAGAAAGTGAGGGATTAACTGCAGGAATCGGTTGCAAATCACATCAAGGCAGCCAAATCAGATGCATATACGGTCTTGTTCTGATGCTGTGTCCATGACAGTATTGCACAAAATTAAAATGGCCTAAAGTTATCGACAATCAGCAGCGAGATGGTATCGACGGAGAACTCCGAGCAATGTACAAGTCAATGCAGTGAACCTTCTTATCTTGAACCAACAGATTGTGCCGATTTTTACTGATAAAGAAGCCAGTCTTTACAAGCTACGGAGCGCCAAAAAGAGAGGAAAAGGGCAAAAGGGGGCTCAGAGGCTGAAAAGCTACCCTCTCCCAATCAGTGGCTCCAAGCACCTGGTAAACCAAGCCACAGCCTCACCTTTGATTTGAATGCAGTGAGCTAAAGTTAAGTATGAAAAGAGCACTTGCACAAATGCAATGCCCAAAATCAGGTCGCCACTACCCTAGCAGGTCTTTAGATCACTGATTAAGTCTGAGATACAATGCTACCACAATCCACACTGTCAAGAAACGGGAAAAACATAATTTCATCACAGAATTATACGCACATCGCACAGGGTTATACGCACTTAGCTTAGCTAGCAATACCTGGAACACTGAAGCTCGTGTAGGGGACGACACATGTAAAGTGATCGAAAACTTTCTTGGACCTCCTTGAATTGAGTTCGATCATGTAGACATCATGATCAAATCCAACTAAGATGATATCAGTACCCTCTGCAAAGCCAACTATATCAACATCCTGTATCCATCTAGAACCATCAAATGCCAACCGTTGAGGTGGGAGGGCAGCATAGGGGAGCAGCATCTCGAGCTCAATGGCCCTACCCCGTGCCCATTGCATAACCCCATCGGGAGATGTTTCTCTCGACCACAGGCATAGGCTGAGGCTTGGTTCCTCTTCCACCTCGGCCAATCCAAGCACACTGTCTTCAAGTGGCATGAGGAACATGAGACCCCCCTTGTACATGCACCATGGAGGCTGGTCAATCACCGACAAGCGCTGCGCACCGAGCTGGTACTCGATGGCATACCTATGGCTGCCGCGGAAGTAGAGCGTGTCCCCAACAAGGGCACTGGGACATGGGCTGGGGTCAATATGCACATGCACATAAGGATGCTGCTGAATAGAGGTCGGCTCGCTCCAATCATCCGTCTCCGAAGAGTACACGCGAGCAGACGTGACCCATCCGGCGGAAGTCCAGGTAGTAAAGACGAAGACTGCACGGAAGGGGCCCCCGTGGCAGCCGCGGTGGTCGCAGCCTCCCACGGCGGTGGCGGAGCAGAGCACCGCCGCGTTGAAGCGGGTAGTGACCGTGGGCGTGGGCGAGGGTGGGGGCAGGCGGCGGCGCTCGTCCGTCAAAGGGTCCCAGACGACGAAGTCCAAGTCTCCCTCGGTGTCCGGGCCTTGTGCTGGGGTGACGAAGAGTGCGCGGCCGTGGCGGCAGTCGCTCACGAGCCAACCCGGGAGGTCGCGGCCGGCGAGGCGGCCGGAGGCGGGGTTGTTGGGGACGAAGCGAGAGCAGTAGGGAACATTGCCACTCACGATGCCGAGGAAGCCGACGACGGAGGGCGCCCGGTGGATCTCCCGGTGGCGGCGGCGGAAGACGGGGTCGGCAAGGATGCGGCGCCAGCGCTTGCAGGCGAGGGAGGCGCGGAGGAGGCACGCGGGGTCGTCTGGCGGGAGGCGGAGGAGGATCTCGCCCAGGAGGTCGTCCGCCAGCTCCGGCGGCATGGCTGCCTCCTGTGCGGCGGCGGCGGGGGCGAGGTTGAGGGTTTTTCCGGATTGGGAATTGGGAGGGGAAGGTGCTTCTGCGGTTAGCCGGGCTACCTGGTTGGGCTCAACCACGTCCAGTTGGCGTAGGCATCGCATCACATATTTGATTTTAAGGATATCGGATGCATATATTGAATATTTGCCCATATCCAAGTGGCTGTCTCCAGCATGAACTGAGATCGAGTAATGACTCTAATAAGATAGTACATAGTTCTCGAGTCATTCGGAATGGAAAATTCTACCAAATTTGAAGATTATGATTTGGACAAGAAAAGGAACTGTAGTTGGCCTAGATTCGGGCTGCCATGCTCAAACCAAACTGAAACTGGACCAACTATTTGTAGTTCAGGATAGAGAACACACTGAGTATATTAGATTTCAACCGGATATGTCAAAGGCGAATCGTGGTATTGAACAATAGGTTGGAAAGCCAAAACAAAAACTAGACCATAGTTCTCGAGTCACGAGCAACTGGTTAAATCAATAGTTCATTTTCAGGAAAACGAACATAGATTCAATATATCTTCAAGTCAAGAGACTGTGTCCAGCATGAACTGAATTATAACTCAAATAAGACAGAAGAGTATATCTTGGCTCATGATCTTGAAAATTGCAATCAAAATTGTTGAAAGAATTTGGATTCATCTATATATCTATGTGAACCCACGACCATTGAAATAATTCTAGATAGTGGCAAGAGATTGTGCATCAATCATATGCAGAACATGAAATTGTTGCGCTGTCACAACAGTTTCCTCAACAGCCTGAGCTTCCGACAAGATGCAAATCTCAAACCTGGCATACCTGAACACCAGAATCTGCTACAGTCTACTGCATCATCCATCCATAAAGCATTCTTTCAGAACGTGAAGCAGGGAATTTAGGATAACGAAAGGGAGAGCTTAGAATTCACAAAAATGACTACAAGTCTCAAAATAGCTAGTAATTCTCTCAATGAAGCAACCAATAGGTCGTACCAGTACATGCTTCTGTAATAGCCTTCACATGCTGGATAGACCAACATAAAACTTTGCAATCTGTCTACCACAGAGCAACACCAACGTGCCCTATAAAAAAACACCAATGTGCTGACCTAAAAGGCTAAAAACCAGATCTCTGGTATCCTTGATCACATGCAAAGAATCAGAGACACTGCTATGGCACTTCTAATTCTGCAGGTTTACGAAATGGGTTTGGAATGTGTACCACAAATAAAAGATATAATGTCAGCACAAAATCCTAGGAATCCTAAAGAATTAACCATGCCATATCATTACATGGATTCTAAAGAGCTGTCCTGACACAAAATCCCAAGCTTGAAATTTGCATACAGCATGATAGTTTTCCTGCTTGATTCAGAATCCCTTTTGCACCTGAGTTTGTCATGCACTTGGAGCACCTTCTCTTGGTCCCTCGCCTGTAGAAGCCGCACCCGTTACTGCACGAATGACAAAAAAAAAGAAGCAAAGAGCATCAGATGGTTGATCATCTTTTTGGCCCCTTTGGGAACAACCATGAGGACTAATAAGTTGACACTAAGCCAGAAACAATGCTAAGTTGTACTAATCCAGAGCAGCCCTAATGCCACAAAATCATTCAGCTAAGATGACCTTGCTGCAGTCAAGAGGAAAATCTCTCTTAATTCCTACAGAACAGATATCATCGTCCGTCCATATATGTTGCTAAGTAAGATACTAAGAACTTAAGAGTCTGAATATTAAAAAAACCAAATATAATCAAGGGATGTCAAATAACACACCAGACAGGCTTGTAGGCACTTATACCTGGAATGCAGAAGCTTGTGTATGGACAGAGATAGTTTCTGTAACCCTCGGAAACCTTCCTTGCCCTCCCTGAACTGGGTTGGACCATGTAGACATCTCCATGTGTGCGCACTTGAACAAAGAAGGCGTCGGTGCCTTCCGCAAAACCAACAACAAATGCAACGGGCAGCTGGGGACGATCAGATGCCAACCGTGGAGGCGGGAGGGTGCCATCAGGCAGAAGCTTCTCCAGGTCGATGGCCCTGCTCCCATACCCATCGTGCAACTCCATCGTGAGCTGTCTCTCTTGACCACAGGCATAGACGGAGGCATGGTTCCTCCTCCGTACTGGCGAATCCGAGGCTTCCCAGCCCACCGTTTTCTTCTGACATCAGGGAAAAGACGATCCCAATGCAATTTGATTTGGGAGGACGGAGGATCACTGATAGTGATAGGTGCTGCGTGCCTAACTGGAACTCGAAGACGTTCTCCCAGTCGTCGCGAAAGTAAAGTGTGTCTCCCACATGGGCGCTGGGGAATGGCTTATGGCGGATGCACGCATATGGGTGCTCAATGCTCAGCTCGCTCCAATCACCCGTCTCCGAAGAGTAGACGCGGGCTGAAGTGACGTGGATGCCGTGACTGGTGACGAGGAAAACCACACGGAAGGGGCCCCCGTGGCAGCCGCGGTGGTCGCAGCCTCCCGCGGCGGCGGAGCAGAGCACCGCCGCGTTGAAGTGGGTAATGACCGTGGGCGGGGGCGAGGGCCGGGGCAGGCGGCGCTGCTCGTTTGTCAAGGGTCCTAGACGACGAGGTCCAAGGCTAGCTCGGTGCCGGGGCCCGGGCTTCGGGTGGCGAAGAGTGCGCGGCCGTGGCGGCAGTCAAGCACGAGCTAGCCCGGGAGGTCGCGGGCGGCAGGGCGGCGGGAGGCAGGGTCGATGGAGACGAACCGTGAGGCGTAGAGCACGCGGTCGCTCACGACGCGAAGGAAGCCGAGGACGAGTGGCGCGGGTGGAGCTCCCGGTGGCGGCGGCGGAAGGCGGGGTCGGCGAGGATGCGGCGCCAGCGCCTGCAGTCGAGGGAGGCGCGGAGGAGGCAAGCGGGGTCGTCGGGTGGGAGGCGGAGGAGGATCTCGCACAGGAGGTCGTCTGCCAGCTCCAGCAGCGGCGCCATTTCCGCTGCGCGTGCTCACCTCGGCGGAGGCGGCGAGGTTTTGGGGTTGGGGCCCGTGTGAGGAATTGGGGATCTGGGAAGACGGCGACGGTTTTGTTTTGGGAAAATTCGCTCCATGGCTCTGAAATAATATCACTCTCCTCCATGGTCCTCAAAAATTAAATCTTCCTTATTTGGCCCCAGTTTTAACTTGCATGCCTTCCATTGGCCTACCGTCAAAGTGTGTAAGTTAATTCGCGTAAAAAGTAACAGGTGGTTTTGCACCCCTCTTTTTTTGACTAAAACTACCTTCAAATTAACTTCAAAATTCGCAGAACTTTTTACACTGATACAATTAATGGAGATGAATCCATTTTGAAAAAAAAACATATGTATCATTTACGATCTTAAAACTAAAATTCACCAAATTAGATTACTTTTTAAGACTATATGAATTTTTATGGCACAAAAATATTTTCCAAAAAATGATAAAAAATGCCTAATATTTCTAAGATAAGATGCATTAATTTAGAAAATTATTTTATATCATATGTTACTAATATAATTTTGAAGTTTGTTAACAAAAACAAATATAAACTTTCTTTCAAAAAATAAATTTTTAACAGAACTTCCAAATACTATAACATATGATACAAAATAATTTTATAAATTAATACATCTCATCTTAGAAATATTAGGTGTTTTTCATCAATTTTGGACAATAATT
Organism: Panicum miliaceum; assembly: GCA_032594955.1. NCBI lineage: Eukaryota > Viridiplantae > Streptophyta > Magnoliopsida > Poales > Poaceae > Panicum > Panicum miliaceum. The sequence continues at coordinate 6,542,267 of CM064058.1, read as the reverse complement.
TTGTGACATAAAAATTCAAATAGTCTTAAAAAGTAGCCTAATTTGGTGAATTTTAGTTTTAAGATCGTAAATGCTACATATGTTTTTTTTGCAAAATGGATTCATCTCCATCAGTTGTATCGCTGTAAAAAGTTTTATGAATTTTGGAGTTGATTTGAAGGTCGTTTTAGTCAAAAAGAAAGGGGTGAAAAACTGCACCTTACTGACATACTTCGACGGTAGGGCCATAGAAGGGATAGAATTTAAAATTAGGGCCAAATAAGGAAGATTCAACTTTTGAGGGTCATGGAAGGGAGTGGTAGTATTTCCAGGGCCATGGAGGGAATTTTCCCGTTTGTTTTGGTTCTGCGTCTTGCTCTGTCGAACGGGTCCGTTAAAACATTATTCCATCTTTCTTTTTCCTTATTCTTTTTCCTGGTCGCCCATTTGAAATCGAGAGCCGATCAAATTTGCGAATCAGCACTGAACAAATTCAGTATCATGAAAAAATAATTCCATTATTTATGAACTCTACTCTTGCAGCAAAAAATGAGTTTCATATGACAGTGATGTCATAATTAGGATTACGATAAGGAAGGTTGAGTCCTTGATGCAGGCATGCAGCTCCTGTCAGAGCGCTATATTCACAAGGTTGTGCACTCATGCTCAAGAACTTGGAACAATCTTGATTGCAGAGTTCATTTGCAGGAAAGAGAGAACACATTCAGCATATCTTCAGTTTAAAGAACATGTCCAACCACACAGCCCATTCTTCAGGCAATGGTACATTAGGTTCCAAAGTGGATATGTAAGCATCAGCAGAAGCCAATTTATGAATCGGATATCACATCTGAACTGGCATTAGCGTTCATCTGCCCAAATCCTAGAGTAGTATAAGTACGCCTGCAGCTATCGAACTCCTGCACTCCAGCAGCAAGAAATGAGCTTCATATGACCCTGACAGAATATGAGGGAGCCTCAAATGCAGCTTCGTGTGCTTAAACTGAAGCAATACTAAAGCAGTTTTCAGTCCAAACTTCGAAGAGCATGCACAGGAAATTGGTACAACCCTTGTTAACATCAAACTTTAGTCGAAAGTTGTATTTCCTTCAAGGAATATGAATATAACAGCAGAGCTAGTTTTCAGGAAAGGGCAGATATTTTCAACTACATCTTCAGTTCCAAGCGGCTGCCTCCAACATGAAGTGAGAAATAGGCACAAATAAGGCAAAATGTAAACATGAAACGCGGCTATCGAGTCACTGTCGTGGCAAATTCAATCAAATTTGAGGACAGAATTCTGAATTTTACATGAACAGCCACAACATGCCAAGATTTCAGTAACCTTTTTCAAGTTAAACTGAAGCTGAACCACACAATCATTTTCCGGTAGGAAAAGCAAAGAAGCAAACAAATATGCAAAAACCTAGTTGCAAGTCCTGATCATGATTCGATCAAATTTGCTGACAGAAATAAGAATTCATGTGTTTATATATTTCTCCCCATGACCATATCCGATGGGTTCTAGATAGCACATAGCAGCACGGACTATCCATCAACCATCCCTGACCATGAATTTGTTGCATTGGTTTCTCTATCACCACTTCCCTCAACAGCATGAGCTTCCAACAAGAAGCCAAAGCTTGCATACGTGCAAACCCGAATCTAGTACTACAAGCTAACGCGCCATCCATCCATACAACAATCTTTCAGAACCTGACCATGTATACTAAACCAAACATATATGCAGAAGATCACGCAATCCTCGAATGCAACCACAACATGTATATCCATTATGCAGTATTGCAGTGGTTTCAACAGGCTACAGATGCAAAAGTTGATGAGAAGTCCCAAATGGAGCACTGCAGCACATCAATGCAGTACATGAAAAGAAAATCTTCCTGTGACCGGAAAATGCTTAGAGATGCCACTAAGGCATAGTTTTTGAACCTAAGCAACTACGACATAGTCAACTCAGCAAACAACATTTGGAGGGTCTAATTCGCATTGTCCACAACCTTAAAGGAAAACATAATCTCACCACAAATTCTTCATGATCCTAAAGAGTTGTCCTGCCACAAAATTGTCATTTATCCAAAATGTTGTCCACGACGGAATCCAAAGTATGACATCTGTGAACATCGCAATGTACCTCCTGCTTGATTCAGAAGCCTTCGCACCAGCAACTTGAGTTTGTTATGCACTTGAAACACCATTGCTTGGTCCCTCGCATGTAGAAGCCGCACTGGTTACTGCAGAAACGCAAAAGATTTGGAAACAACATCAGCTGGATGATGAATATATGTTTTTGACATCATTGGGAACAACCAAGTACTAGCATCAATAAGTTGCTGCTAATCCACCCAAGAAGCACTGGCTTATAATCCACTGTTGGATTGATCTCTAACCCCTAAGGCCCAAAGGCCTTAGGCCCTTGATCCGCGCCCTAATCGGGGGCGCCCAACCCAACTACTGTTGGTGGGCCCCCGTCGCCAGCGCCACAATAAATAGAAAGGTAGGGGCCGGGGGGCACGCACGTCGAGATTCACCGTGCCCCGAATCCCCACCGACACTCTAACCCTAGACCGATCTAGAGGGGCGGCGCTGCGGCGGCGGGAAGCGCCACCGGCACCGCACGGCACCGACCATCGCTGCCTAGTGCAGATCTGCACCGACCCGGCACTACGCGTCGCTGCCTAGCGCAGACCTCAACAACGAACCCGTGATGGCGTCCTCGTCGGATCAAGGTATACCAGCGTCTCTTTCTCTGTCAATCTAATCTAGCACACACACACGCACACGCACACCAGTGTTTGTTCCTAGAACTAGACCAAGACGATGATCCGAGTTGATCCTACTACTAGAGATCCCAGATTCAGACCTAACATCCACAACATCGCCAGTGCCACAAAATCATTAAGTGAGAAGATATTCTTGTGCTCCAGAGGTTGAGAACCTCTCTATCTTGAACACAGATATCATGGTTCATGCACATCTATATGTTGCTAAAATGCTAAGTAGCATTAACTTGTTATCTAGAGTATGGACATTAACAGATCTTGAATAGCTAAGGGATGTAAAAGTTCAACACACTGCACAGAGGGTTGAAGGTGCTCAGAAACATATACCTGGAATGCAGAAGTTCGTGTAGGGAAAGACGTTTGTGACACCCTCCAACACCTTTGTGGCCCTCCCTAAATTGAGTTGGATCATGTAGACATCACCATGGAGACAAGCGCCTTTGCACACAAGCAGAAATATGACATCAGTGTCCTCCGCGAATCCAATCAGTTCTACAGTGGCCACCCATAACACATCAGCAGTGTTGAATGACGACACCAGGGCACCATCAGGAAGCAGCGTCTCAAGATCAATGGTCCTGGCATGCGCCCATCGTTCAGCTCCATTAGCATCTTTCTCCCTCAACCACAGGCATAGGCGGAATGGATCTTGCAGCACATTGGCAAAACGCAGCGGACCATCATCCAACGACATGAGGGAAATGAAGATGCCTCTGAACATGCTTGTCTGAAGCATCTCGATCACCGAAATGCGATCTGCGCCCAGCTGGTACTCGAAGGCCGACATGTGAGTGCTTCTGAAGTAGATCTCGTCTCCTACAAGGGCGCTGGGAGATGGCGTGCTGTCGATGTGCAGGAAGGGATGCTGAATAGAGGTTAGCTCGCTCCAATCAAGATGTTGTACCGTAGTATGTACCCCGTGGCTCGAATCAAGATGCTGTAGTGCTGAACGCGGAAGGGGCCCCCGTGGCAGCCGCGGTGGTCGCAGCCTTCAGCGGCGGCGTCGCACGGCACGGCCGCGTTGAAATGGACGCTGCCCATGGGCGGGGTAGAGGGTTGGGGCAGGCGGCGGCGCTCGTCCGTCAAGGGGTCCCAGACAACGAGGTCCAAGGCTAGCTCGGTGCCGGGGCCCGGGCTTGGGGTGGCGAAGAGTGCGCGGCCGTGGCGGCAGTCAAGCACGGCCCGGGAGGTCGCGGGCGGCAGGGCGGCGGGAGGCAGGGTCGATGGAGACGAACCGTGAGGCGTAGGGCACGCGGTCGCTCACGGCGCGAAGGAAGCCGAGGACGAGTGGCGTCGGGTGGAGCTCCCGGTGGCGGCGGCGGAAGGCGGGGCCGGCGAGGATGCGGTGCCAGCGCTTGCAGGCGAGGGAGGCGCGGAGGAGGCACGCGGGGTCGTCGGGTGGGAGGCGGAGGAGGAACTCTCTGATGAGGTCGTCCGGGAGATCCGGCAGAGGCGCCATTGCTGCTGCCTGCGCTCTGCTCGGCGGAGGAAGCGAGAGGGTTTGGGTTTGCTGGCGGGTGGCGGCCGTTTGGGGATCGAGGGGGAGGGGAGAATTAAGACGGTGGTGGACTGCTGCTCTACCGGCTCCTCCTATTGGCTCTGGCCACCTGGGCTGATAAAATTCATTTTTCTTGTTTGTTTCCTTCCCCGTCTCTGAAGTGGACAACCGATCAAATTGCTTGCTAGACTATTCGTAAATCTGCACGAAAAAATTCAGCGTCATGAAAAAGAACTCAACTATTCACAAACGTTGAGCCCTTTGCCGCTCTGTCAATGTCGATTCCACTTGTATTTTATTGCATAAACATGACAACTCTTGATCTTTTAGCTACAGAAAAGATTCCACTTGTGTTTTTGAAAGTGCATCTAGTCTTCTAGTGGGTTTTGGTGTTTTGAAAGTGCATCTAGTTTCCTAGTAGGTTTTGGTGAATTGAATAACACCACGATTAAAAAACCAATGATCTTATTAAGTGTATGAGCAGAAATTAATTATCATATCAATGAACTACATGTGACGAAAAATATTGAAAGCAAAGATAAATATCTCATATGACAAGACTTGTGACTAAATTATGATTAAAATGATGATATTGACAAGTATCAGTATCACATGGGTTGAGTCATGTGTTTGATGACAATAAGTTATTCTCATATCCAGATGAAGCTTGTTGACAAGGTCATAGCACCAGAAAGGAATATCTTGTGAAGAAATGGATAGTTCATCAATAGAAGATACAAGTTGAAAAGAATTATAAAGATTAGTTTCATTGATGTTTTAGTTGTGATACAAATTACTTGAAGCTCTATATGGCGTAAGGATGAAGAGTTGGAATTTGAGATAGTATTTCGAGGGAATAAGCTTGGAGAAGGGCAATAGGGATGCGCCGAGGAACCAACACTAGGGTGAAGAAACTTTTTTTGAATTCAACTTGATGAATCTTGGTCATATATGGTGTTCATAACAGTGAGTATCAAATCTTTAACATAATGTGAAGATGGTGATTTGAACTAAAAAGAGAATTTCATTCAAAGATAAAGGTTCAAAGTCACTAGCTCAAGAAAATTGTGCTCAAAATAAATAGATAAAGGTGAATGCACTCCTCAGACTGTGAATGATCAAGGCACAGATTGAGAAACAATAAGAAAGCTTAAGTGGTTGAAATGTTGTGGTTGAAATGTTCTTTATATTTAACCTTGAGTATAGGTATGCCGTACTATCAAGGAGGGATGCATCACATTGTGCTTTGATTTAGTCTCAGTGGTCAAATAACCTAAGTAAGTTGAGAGAGACACATGAGGCCTCACGTGCACGTTTGTCTGATCTGCCAGGGGCAATCCGGAAGTTCGGAATTTGCCAATCCGGAAGTTCCGGATTTGGTACACGTGACTCTAACGGCTAGTTGGTTTGAAAATCTGGAGGTTCCGGATATTGGGATCCGGAAGTTTCGGATTCTAACTGTCACGTAACGGCTAGTTTCTTTGTACCCAGCTATTTATATATACTTGAGCCCCCTCCTTGGTGGGCTGCTATTCCAGGCATTTTTAGAAGATTCCTGGTCGTCGTAAGAAAACTTGGTAGTCAAATTGAGCTCTCTCCAGTCTCTTTTTATGAGATTGTGTGATACATGTAATACCTTGAGTTGGGTTTGAGAGAGTGATTGATTGAGAACACTAAAGAGCACAGCAAACCTTGAGCATCTGAGATTGACCGAAATCGTGTGAAAATTTATAGGTACGCTTATTCACCCCTCCCTCTAGACAATATCACCGTCGTTTCAGTTTTCACGAAGAGAACACAGGCGATGCACATTAAACTAAAGTATTAAACTCCCAACGTTTTCAGTAAGCGCATGAGATTGGGACAACCGTACGTGTTCTGGCTAAACTAAAACTGAAATCGAATCGGTAGAATCGTGGCTACGTTTGTGGTCGGCAGGGGACAAGGTGCCAGCAGGCAAGTATATTAGGGCAGCTTTAATGTATAATCTAGGAGGAGTAACTATACTCTGTCATGTTATATGGTGCTTGCTGATTCTATTTTGCTCCAACGTTTATAAATATGTAACACCAACCATAAAACTTACATTACTATTAAATTATTCTCTATAGTTAACTTAATTTTTTCGAGCACCGTGAGCTACTTGCAAGTTCGCATCTGATAGAGGAAATAATTTTTTAAACTTAGCTTAGGGTGCTTACTTTAGCTACCGGTGCTAGCAATTTCTAGCTTGGCATCATCACTCCAACGTTTGCCACCGATACAGTTACCTTCCCTCTCCTCAAAGCACCTCCTTAGAACACATCTTAAAGCTGTCCTTACGGTAGTACTTTTTTTAGAAAGATATTAAAAATATTTCTCATATCTGATTCATATCAAAGAAAATAATAGTGGTATAAAAACCAGACAACTTGATACAAAACGATATAAAAAAATTAAAATACCTTGAAGAATTCTCCAATCGTTTTTTTCATTTAATTATTCCTCGTCCTCGTGTACCGGCTATTAGAAGCAGTGTGCTCCCCCTTGCCTTGGCCTTTAGCACTGCAATCTGGACAGGGGCTCCTTTTACTAACCTGGCTCCAGCAACCAGAGAAGCTATGTGCAGATCATAGTAGCATAGCAGGAGGTGCGACGAGCACTGCTAGTGGGAAATGGCCAAACGGGAGACCAGGAGAAAGAAGGTCCGGATGATGGTGCCGTGGCCCATCCGAATCGCCGCCCCACAAGATCAGCGGCAGCCTGCCACTACTGCGTGCCTGGCATTGGCAGAGGCCCAGAAGGCAGCAGAACCCAGTCGCCCAGAGCTGCCCAGTTGGCTGGCGCGTTCAGACTTCAGACACAGACAGAGGAGGACAGGCGCAGACGCTGACCTGACTCGCTGTCGACACCACCAATCCATGGGTCCATACCATCAAGCTCCTCGGGGCTCCTCGCCGATGCCCCGGATGCATCATCAGTCAGGACCCGGGGGGACGGGGGACGGGGGACGGGCCAAAACTCCCGGCAGGGCCCCCCTCTCCCCTCCCTCCCCGAGTGGGCCGGGTTTCAAAAAGCGCTGCCGCGTGTGGGCCCGCAACGCAGACGTGAAGAACGCGGCCCCACCGCCCGAGCCGTTTCGTCAAATCCGTAACAGCCATGCAGGGGCGCCGCGGCGGCTGCGACGCGAAGCCAGCCACGATGGGCACGCAGCAGGCCGGCACTTACGGCGGCCGGGCATGGACCTCGCGTGCTTTCAAACGGAGCGCCCGCCCACAACCGCACGGGAAACCGTCTCTCTCTCACCACCTTTCCGCTTTGCGGGTTTCACACTTGACACTAGAACCTGCGCTTTGTACCCTCTGTCTCCCGTTATGTTTATGCTACTCCATCCACCCGGCGTTCCCAAAAGCATTCTCAGAGCTCCAAATTAGCGAATATATTGCTCTTTTTATGTAGCAAGAGCAAGAAAAAGCTCCATGCAAAATTCAAACTCCATTCACCTGGCTTGGCTCGATTTGTGGCGGACACCTTTATGCGGTTAGGTCGGAACTTTGCCTATGCCATCTAGAGGAGCATCTGTCTCTTGTAATAATGGATAGATTGTAGATGCAGCCCCTGACAGGTAAAGATGGGCGTTTTACTCTTGCAAACCTTTTTCTTTTTCTTCTAACAAAGGAATGGTAAAGGGCAGTAACTATTTGAAAGGTTTGCTGAAATTCATGGCGGTCAAGGAGGTCAAATCCAAAAGAACGCGAGAGCAAGTGCGCAACTTCTCGCCCACTTTTTTTTTTTTTTGTTGACAAGCCTCGCCTTTCTTCCATTCCATTTGCCTGCTGCTCCCCTCGGTAGTTCGGTCCTTCACTCCTTCCTCCCCAGCCCCCCTGCTTTCCCTCCGTTTCCAGTTCAAACCCACCAGCAGCAGCAACCACGTTCCTCCCACCCCACGCCCCGTGCTCGCCGGCATCACCACGCGCCCAATTCTAGGCGGCGCTCGCATGGCGAACCTGGCGTCGTCATCCGGCCTCGCGCTCGACTTCTTTCGCCGCCTCCTCTGCGCGCGCGGCGCCGGCACTGCCGACGATCCCGCCGCCGCCGCCGCCGCCGCGCCGTGCCACCTCGCCACGCCGGAAACGGAGCCGAGGAGCCCCTGCATTGTGGCCAGGCTCATGGGCCTGGACGCGATGCCGGCCGAGTCGCCGCACGCCCAGCCGACGCCGCCGCTCCCGCTGCGGCGGAGCCGCTCCGCCAGCTCCGCGGAGGGGTCGCCGAGGCCGAGCCCCTGGGACGCCCCGCCGCCGCAGCAGCCGCGGGCGGTCCGGGCGTCCGCGTCGCTGGGGGAGAAGCCGGCGTACCTCAGGCAGGAGAGCGACGAGTTCCTGCTCCTCAGCTTCAGCCCGGAGGGCCACCGCGGGCGCGACGTCAGGGAGGAGCTCGAGTTCCTGCTCGCCGCCGCGGAGTCGATGGGCTGCGGCGAGAAGGGGCCGGACGGAGCCAGGAAACAGAGGAGGAACGGGTACTCGCGCAAGCTGCTGTTCGGCGACGACGAGGCGAAGTCCTCGTCGGACCGCCGCAGGAGGATGCCGGCGGCGGAGTGCGACGCGCAGAACTCGAGCCCGGTGTCGGTGCTCGAGGCGAGGGATGCGCAGGAGGAGGAGTCCACCACCACCACCACCTCGTCGTCCTTGGAAGAGGTGGAGCACGCAGAGCCCTCCTCGGCTACCTCAGGTCCGTCCACCTCGCTTCCTCGAATGCGTTGCTTGTTTCGTTGCTGCACTCTGCATGATAATCTTGATGTGCTCCCATCTCCCAATTCCGGAGCGCAGCAACATTCACCACATACATGTGCCGCATCAGAATTTTTCAAAGAGAAAATAACAGCAACAACATCAGAATTGCTGTTCATTTGCAACAATCTGTCGACAAAATTGTTATTTTAGATTCATGGGTTGATATGCCATAAGCAATTTCTTGTGGTCCATGTTTGAGGCTTAACTATGCAGCATCTTCTTTCTAGTTATTGACCAAATGAGTCCAAGGCAGTGTATTCCAAAATTCTGAAACCTCATTTTCATGTGGCCTAATTATTTCGTCATGCTTGCTCTAAGGGGGTGTTTGGATACCCCGGACTAAACTTTAGTCCCTGTCATATCGGATGTTTGGACACTAATTAGGAGTATTAAATATAGGCTAATTACAAAATCAATTGCATAAATAGAGACTAATTTGCGAGGCGAATCCATCAAGCCTAATTAGTCCATGATTTGGCAATGTTGTGCTACAGTAAACATGTGCTAATGGTGGATTAATTAGGGTTGATAGATTCGTCTCGTGAATTAGTCTCCATTTATGCAATTAGTTTTATAATTAGCCTATATTTAATACTTCTAATTGATATCCAAACAACCGATGTGATGGGACTAAAGTTTAGTCGCCCGAATCCAAACAGGCCCTAAATACTGTGAAAGAGATATTCATGATAGTAACCCTTCGCTGAAATCCAGTACTGGCAGATACTGTAGCTAATAGTCACTTGACATGGTCCAAAAATTCATAAAACGCAGAAGGAAAAGAGACTACAAACCGAGTACTGATCATCATCCCTTATGAACCGCGGACTGCAGTGTTTTGTCAATTGTTTCAGTCAGATATTACTATGCTGCGTATGAGTTTCTTCCTGCTACTGACAGCGTCGTTACTGTATCCATGGACTGCAGATGAAGTTCAGACAACATTGGAACAGCAGAACTCGAGGAAGCTGCATGCTGATTTCGACCAGTTCGATAATCTGTCTCCCGCGAGAAGCTCTTGCCATGCCTCCTCAATAAGTTCAGACAGGGAGAGGAGGAACCGGAGAGTCGTGAACAAGGCTGTGGTGATCGCACCAGATGTCACTTGCATCTGGCAACCCATTTGCAGACTGGTCGAGGAAGATCTGAAGAACATGAAATGGTCGGTACACGATGGCGCAAATGTCGTCGCCGAGATGGAGTCAGGCATCCTTGATCACCTCATACATGAGATGGTGGATGAATTCGTGCAGGGAAGGTCTGGAGCTGTACATGCTTTCCCACTCCGATCCCAGAAACAGTTGGGTGCGAAAAAATTTCAGACAAGACGAGCAATCGGATGCTACTGAACAAGGATGGAGTGATGTACTCCTCAGTCGCTCTCCGGTTGCAATTGCAACATATGCTCTGAAATGTGATATCAAGATCACTGAAACAAGTTACAAGTGAATATGCAAACATAGCAGCAGGCATAGCTTCAGAGGTTGCTGAACCTGAAGATGAAGATATCAGGAATCCTGCAGTCTCTCTGTACTGCCAAGCTCTAAAACTGTACATGATTTTACTCTCTAATTCAACTCCATGTACTAGCACCTGAATAACCGAATTACATGTGAGTTAGTTTAAAATAAATTACTGCAGAAAATTGCTTGTAGTCCATGTGCATACTGCTAGAAAAATTGGAATATTGGTCAAATCAACTTTTTTTTTTCCAACGGAACTCGATTTACAGCTTCACAAAAACTCCAGTGAACTAAAACTTCATCTAGAAAATAAAGAATCTAAAACTTCATCAAGAAAATAAAGAATCTAAAACTTCATCAAGAAAATGAACAATGTGTTTGCTGACACTGCGTGATTTGAAAATCTCCTCCAATTGGGAATTTGGGACAGCAGGTCAGGTTCAACGAACAGGAACTTGACAAGATTGGAAAAATAACTTCCAGGCTTTCGGCGAGGTGTGCACAGGTCTTACAGATACAGAAGCCCGCATCGCTGCCGCCGGCACCGCACCGTCGGAGCCTCCATCAATGTCGTACTGCACACCACCATCGACCAAAGGAACGCAGCAGATTGGCGACGCCGCGCGCATCGATTGGAACCGGCGAATCGCGTGCGGCTGTTCCCTGCCGCGAGACCGGTGACTCTCTCTTTGATCGGAAGTGCCAGCACTCAGAAGATGGAGCGCTAGGGTTTGAGCGCGTGGGAGGTGTGGCCGCCGGCGTCGCGTCGAGAGGAGGGGAGAGAACCCTGCCATGCGAAGGAAGAGGGCTTATTTATAAAAGGTAAGGTCTGTTTTGCAAAAATCGCGATCCAAACTAGGGGGGTATAAGTAAAATGTAGGATCGCGATTAATAATCGCCATCCGAATCAGGGGGCAGTTTGTAAAATATCCAGGCCGGAAACGGCGGCCTAAGGGGTCGAAGACGCCGACCTATCATCAAGCTTCCCGCGCCGCCATAGCGCACCCAGCTGGAGCGCCAGAGAAGGCACCGCCGGCCCCACGCGCGCCGCTGCCTTGGCCCTTGGCGACCTCCAGTCGAGCCCATGTCTGACATCCCATCTCCGAGAAATACATGTGGGTGGTGAAAATGTTCAGGCAAGACGATGACGAGCTTCACGATTCTAATCCCCTGCCGCTGCCGGTGATGAGTAATGACTTCCGTGAGCTCGAGCCCCTTGCAGCAGCTGCTGCTGCTGCCGCCGCTGCAGATGACGACTCACTGCTTCCGCGCTAGAGCTGCAGTCCATAAGCAAAGTCCACGGGTGAAGCATACTGCCGTTGCGCTGCTGGAGGTTGCTCATGGGTGCGGAAGCCGTTGTACTCCGCCAGAAATTTCAATATTTAACATCGAATTCGCACGCCTCACGTAATTTTAACATGTAATTCGTATATTTTTCGAAATATAACATCGAGCACGCGAATTCTTTCAATTCATGAGTTTTTCTCATCTTTTCTCTATTTCTCGGATTTTCCTTTTCTTTTTCGATTTTCAGCCCCCATGAAAAGACAACACTGCCCTCACCTTATCGTATCCAGTCGGGCCGGCTCTCTCCCGTGAGACTCTCTGAGTCTTTCTTCCTCTCTGTTCTCTCCCGCTCCTCGCACGGGAAGAACATGCACGCCGCCGCCGCTGCCCCCCACCAATAACAGCACGTCGCCGCAGCCGCGAGGCCTCCGCTCCCGCCGCCGCCGCACCCCATGTCGTAGCCTCGTAGGCGTCCAGCTCGTCCGCGGGGAGGGCTAGGAGGGCACCTGCAAGGGTGCGGGGCTCGTCGACGGCAGGCTAGGGGAGGGGTACGACGAGGAGGAGGCCGGCGAGGTCCATTGCCAAGGCTGATCTCGGTGACCACCATATTCAGCTGAGCAAGCTGTTAGAGCTCACATGATTCAGGAATCAGCAGGACTTGCTTGCTTCTTCCCATTTTCCTAGCACACTGTTCGTTTAGAGTTAAGACGTCTTAGCTTCACCCTGTCTCCTTTATTTTGTGTTTTTGTTCTTGTAGCATAGTAGTAAAATCGTTTGGTTGTTCTAGTAGGGTACAAAGATCGATGCTGAAAACTTAGGCTTGTAAGGAAAAAAAATGATTGTGCATTAGAGAAGACTTGAGGTTGACCAGAGTGAAATGTAAATATGGATGGATTAACCTTGCAGGTGCCCTCCTGGCCCTCCCTGCGGACGAGCTGTACTTGGTGAGGGGCAGCAGTGGTGGCGTGCCTGTTCTTCCCGTGCGAGGAGCGAGAGAGAACAGAGAGGGAAGAAAGAGTCGCACGGAAGAGAGCCGGCCCGATTGGATCCAAAGGATAAGGTGAGGGCAATATGGTCTTTTCAAGGGGGCTGAAAATCGAAAAGAAAAGGAAAATCCGAGAAATAGAGAAAAGAGGAGGAAAACCCATGAATCGAAAGAATTCGCGTGCTCGATGTTATATTTCGAAAGGCATGCGAATGGAATATCAAAACGCGTACGAATTCAATATCAAATATCGAAATTTCTCGTACTTCCGGAGGCGGCCAAGATGGGAGGATGATAAAGGTGTCCGTGCTGGAGGAGAGGCGGCACTGAAGGACAATGGCGCTAGATGCAAACATACAGCGTAATTGGTCCTATGCTAACCAGTAACCATCATAGCTGAAACAGAGTAATTGGGCGCTGGATCGATGAACCCTCCGTTGCAACCGGTGTTCTGAAATGCATAAAGGGAGGGCTTAGGATGATACCACACAACCTCTGAAGCAAGTATGCAAACAGAGCAGCAGACATAGTTGAGAGGTTGCTGAACCTGAAGACATCATGAATCTGCATTCTCCCTGTGTTGCCGAGCGTTGCAACTGCACATGCTTTTCCTCTCCACTTCAACTGTATTGGCACCTGAATAACTGAATAGGATATAAGTTAGTTACTGATAAATTCCATCAGTTTGCTGCTGAATATTTATAGATAAATTAGCACTCCTCTTTCTCACATTGGTAACTATCTGTCAAAGTTTGTCAAAAGAATTCAGAACTTTACATGAGATGTTTGGTTCTTTTACAGCTACGTATCTGTCAAGTTTGTGCTGTCAAAGTTCGTCACAAAGAAAAGAAAACAGTTCATATGAGAAAATTTCAGTGTTTCTAGTGCCATCAAATATACTGTAGATAACAGTTACTTGACATGGTCCAACAATTCAGACAGTGTATGGACGGAAAATTGCAGTGTTTTATCAATTGTTAGTTAGACATCAATTCTGCCGCGTATGAGTTTCTTCTTGATACTGACAACACTTCTATTGTTCCCACTTACAGTAGAATAAGCTCAGTTTACATCGGTGCAACAGAACTCCTGGAGGAAGGGGCAGGGCTGCAGGCCGATCAATGCAGGAAAGTTCAGAAACGGATGCACTGATGAACTGGCCAGTCGACTTACAAGCTGGGTTAGGATGATATCCACTTCTCAGAAACATGATGGATTGATGGGAATATGAAAAATATAGCAGCAGGCGTCGGTTCAGAGATCGCTAAACCTGAAGACCTCAGGAACTGCACAGGAGTAACTGAACAGAATGGCATATACTCTCTCAAGTACCAAGCTGTAAAACTGGAGATGCATTTTGTCTCTGTAAAAATCCATGTATATGACATAGGAGTTAGTTCCATATATGTATTACGGTAGAGTAATGCTCTAGTCTTAGGTGCATTTTGGTTGGTTGTATATTGTAATTTTAATCATTTGTTCATATTTGCTCCGAGTACTGCAAAAGCTGTTGAGTCAGCCCTTTCATGATAGTGAGACATTGCTGCAATTTAGTCCAATCAGATACTGTAGCTAATAGTCACTTGACATGCTCTGAAAATTCAGACAGCAGATTTGAACGAAAATTGATGTGTTTTGTCAGTTGTTCTAGTTGGACAATCAGTTCTGCAGCATTGTTTTCTTCTTTGCTGAAAACTGTCTTGCTGTTTCTAGTATAAGAGAACTACGCATCATTGCATTAATATAGAAAAAAGCAGTTTGTTTACAACCCGTCCACCCACCCCTCTTTTTCATTAGATTACATTCGCGCCACACAAAGATAACAGAAAACGACCAACAACCAACGCAAGGTGGCAGCTATCACAAGTATCTCTTCCCCGGCCTCGAGAGCGACCAGCTGTACATTGATGGAAGACGCAGTCGTCACGGTGCTCCAGAATCGATCAAGGGCTAAGCATTCCGGACGGTGGAGCTGAACCCCTAGCGTTGTCCTTAACCACCAACAGATGCATCCACCCGGTGCCACAACTGTAGAAGAAATTCAGTTTGCCCTGGAGCAGCATAGCTCAAGGGCGACGCTGCAACCCGATTTCAACAGATTGTTCCCTGCAAGAAGCAATTGTCAATTGTCATCCCTCAAGATGTTCGGACAGTGAGAAGAACAGAAGAATGATGATCATCCCAGACGTGGTTACTCATTTTCAGGGTCTTCATTTTTATTTTTATTTTGGACCCATTTGTATCCTTGATCAGCTATAGTCGAGGAAACGGCTGAACTTGTGCACGAAAGTTCAGAGACTGTAGGTCTTTTCCAGCTCCGAGGAAAAGGTTTAGGCAAAGATAATTGGACGATTAATAAGGATGGACGGACGAAGTGGCTGGTTGCCCTCGTAGACATATGCGTCCTCAAATGTGATCGCAAGCTGGTTTAGTATGATAGGATCAAGAATTAAAGATGAAAATTTGGAAGCAGACATAGGTTCAGGGATTACCGAACCTGAAGATCTCAGGAACTGTACATGGATTTCGGAACTCAATAGCAGACACCCTCCCTGTACTGCCAGGCTTTAAAACTGTTGATGCCTTTTTTTTTCTCTATTTCGACTCCGTGTACATGCACCTGAAATGGGCTGGTTAGGATGATTCCAAGTCCTCAGCAACAATACAACATGACGAGAATACGCAGATATAGCATCAGATGTAGGTTCAGAGACTCTGAACCTGAAGATCTCAGGATCTGTGCATGAACGCCTGAACTGGATAGCACGCACTCTTACAGTGGATGACTTTTCTCTCTACTATAACTCCATGTAGGCTATTTGAATCATTTGATTAGCTCTAACAGTGCAGAAATGACGAAATGATAACGATGAAAAATTCATCGGGGCACAGGGTAAAGCATATCAGGTTGACGTTTCCAACACAAGTGCGAGCCATACAAATGCTAGCCTGCAGAAGGCCAGCCACACCATCGACGCCTGCATGGCGCAACCGACCGGAGGCACCATCTCCTCCAAGCTGACCAGACGAGGCCGACGGATTGCGCGCTCCCGGTACTTGACGAAGAAGCCGGCCGGCGAATCTGGTTTGGTTGCTGGTGCTAGGGTTTGAGAGCGTGGGGTGGATGGGGACGGATGCGGCGGCCACCACCGCCACAGCCGGCGTGTTTTACCCTGCCGATACCAAAACAAGGGCTTATTTATAAATGTTCAAGGGTCTTTTTGTAAAATATCGGATCCCTATAAGTAATCGCGATACGAAATAGGGGGGTATATATAAAATATTGGATCGTGATTAATAGTTGCGATCCAACTCAGGGGGTCTTTTGTAAAATATTCCACCGGGCATGGCGGCTGCCGGCCGACGAGGCCGCGTTGCGCTGCTCACAAGCGACCGCCGCCAGCACAATTGCCATGCCTCCCTCGCGCCGCCAGCCGCTTCACCTTGGGCACGGATCCACCGGCATCAGGCGGAGCCAGTGACCTTCGCCGGCCGCCACGCCACACCGTAATCGTGATGCGCTATGGCCTATGGGGGTTCGGGCGTTTGACAGGGGAGCCGACCTGCGTGCTGCCCTAATCCTCATGGCCGCCGTCTTCGTCTCCATCTCTAGGGCTTGCTCGAGCAGAAGACGGAGACGAAGACGAATCAAGCTGGCCTTCAATGCCGTGAGACAGAGGCCTGCGCCTGCAGCCTCCGCCAACTGAAAAATTCCAACTTCTCATAACTGAAGCAAGGACATTGTCTTTTCTCTAAAAAAAACAAGGACATTGTCAGAAAATTCAGAAAGCATATGTGAACGAAAACTGATGTGTTTTGTCAGTTGTTCTAGTTAGAGAATCAATTCTGCCACATATGTGTTTTCTTCTTGCTACTGACAACAGTGCTACTATTTCTAGGATAAGAGAACTACGTTTCATTGCATTAATTTAGAAAAAGTTGTTTGATTAGAACCCACCCATACACCCCTGCTTTTCATTAGATTACATTCGCGCCACATGAAGATAACAGAAAACGACCAACAACCAACACAAGATCGCTGGGAAAGGGCACGGATTCCTGTTTCCACAGCCAAGCTTCCATGGCCTCGAGAGCGACCAAGCTGTACATTGATTGAAGACGTTGTCATTACGGACGGTGGAGATGAAGCCCTCGCTTTGCAGAAGAAGTTCAGTTTGCCACGACTGTCCCCTGCAAGAAGCAATTGTCAATTGTCATCCCTCAAATGTTCGGACAGTGAGAGGAGGAACAGAAGAACGATGATCGCCCTAGACGTGACTGGCATCTGGCAACTCATCTGCAGGGTCTTCATTTTTATTTTTATTTTGGACCCAACGGCTGAACCTATACACGAAAGTTCAGAAACTGTACATCTTTTCCAGCTACGGGGAAAAGGTTCGGGCAAGACAATTGCACACTACTGAATAAGGACGGACTGACGAAGTGGCTAATTGCCCTCGTAGACACATGTGTCCTGAAATGTGATCGCAAGCTGGTGTAGTATGATAGTATCAAGTTCTCACCAATATGATGAGAATATGCAAATTTGGAGGCAGACATAGGTTCAGAGATTACTGAACCTGAAGATCTCAGGAAGACAAGAACTGTACATGGATAACTGAACTGAATAGCGGATACCCTCTTTGTACTGCCAAGCATTAAAACTGTAGGTGCCTTTTCTCCCTACATTGAATCCATCTACAGGCTCCTGAAATGTGGCTGGTTAGGTTATGATGATGCCGAGTCCTCACAAACATGATGAGAATACGCAAATATAGCAGCAGTGCAGGCATAGGTTCAGAGATTTGTGGACCTGAAGATCTTAGGACCTGTGCATGAACCAATGAACTACATAGCATGTACTCTCACTGTAGACGACTTTTCTCCATACTCAACTCCATGTAGTGCACCTGAATACCCCGTGAAAAAAATGTATTAGCACAAGAATTACCGAATGACATCTGAGTTACTGCAGAATACTGCTCTTAGATGCATATTAGTAGATGGTAGGTAGTGGGTTAGTATTTTTAATCAAGTTGCCGATTGACCAAGCTACTGCAGTAAACCAATTATTTATACCAGGAAAATAAACAAACGGTTTCCAGATACTGCGCGATTTGTCGTAGGACCCGTTCATCTGAACAACACGTCAGTCGTGAGATCAACATACACCGTACGTCCTGGTAAGTAAATCAGATTTCAATGTTGCAATATGAAAAAAAAAACATTCAGAAAAAGTAGCTGAATGATGTTTGAGTTCTTGACATATAGGGAACAAAAAAAAAGTAGGCTACTCGAATCATTTGATTAGTTGAGGTGAAAAGATAGTAATGATCAAAACTTCGTCAGGGCAGTACAGTGCAAATGATGTCTACAAGTAAAGCATAGAAGCCAGAAGGTTGACGTTTCCAACACAATTGCGAGCTATACAGATGCTAGCCTGCAGAAAGCCAGCCACACTGTCGACGCCGGCATGACGCGCTGACCAGACGAGGGTGGCGGAGTGCATCGATTGGAGCCGGCAAATCGCGCGCTCCCGACCGGTCCTTGACGAAGAAGCCGGCCGGCGAATCTGCTTTGGTTGGTGGTGCTAGGGTTTGAGGAGCGTGGGGTGGACTGGAACGGATGCAGCGGCCGCCATCGCCACAGCCGGCGTATTTGCCCTGCCGATACCAAAACGAGGGCTTATTTGTAAATATATCAGGGTCGTCTTTGCAAAATATCGGATCGCGATTGCTAATCACGATCCTAAATAGGGGGGTATATGTAAAATATTGGATCGCGATTAATAATAATGATCCAATATAAGGGGTTATATGTAAAATATGGAGGGCTTTTGTAAAATATTCTTGCGGGCATGGCGGCCGACGAGACTGCGTTGCGCTGCCCACCAGCAACCGCCGCCATCGCCGTGCCTCCCTCGCTCCGCCAGCCGCTGCACCTTCACCTTGGGCATCGATCCACCGGCTTCGGACGGAGCCTTTCACCTTCACCGGCCGCCACTCCACGCCACGCCTCCGTTCATGCACCATGGGGATTCGGGAGTTCGGCAATGGGCCGACCTGCGTGCCGCCCTGATCGTTATGGCCGCCGTCTTCGTCTCCCTCTCTAGGGCTTGCCCGAGCAGCCAAACTCAATCAAGCTGGCCTTCAATGCCACATGTCTCCGTCACAGGGACGTCACATGGACGTCTCTTGGCCCATGTCTCCGTCCTGCTAAGCAGTTACGCGGCATCTTGCATCTGCTTCTAATCAGTGATCAGGCCAGTCCAACACGGCGTAATCACAGTTTCTGAAACATCGTTTTTCATTTGGTGTCCAATCGTTTCTGCATGTCTGCTCCGAGTACTGCAAAAGCTCTGGAGGCAGCGGTTCCATGATAGCAACACATCTGAAATCTAGTACTGGCAGACAGTGTTGCTAATAGTTGCTTGATTTGGACCCCGAATTCAGACGACGTGTGGACGTCAAATTTCAGTGATCTGTCAGTTGTTCTGATCAGACATCAGTCCTGCTACGGGTGTCTTTCTTCCGGGTAAGAACTTGTTACTGAAGGACTGTTACCATGTCGAGCACGAAGCTGCAAATGTTGTCTCCCTGAGGCCCTCATGGAGTTAGGCGTCCTAGATCAGCTCATATGTGAGGTAACGGATGAAATTATGAAGTTAAGTCTTTGGGTGTGCCTTGCCTCTGCCAGGAAATGTTCTGGCAATACAAGCAATTAGACTATTAGAGGCTACTGAACAAGGATCGATGGAGTTGTCAAAAATATGACATGAATGCAAACATCGTAGCAGAGGGGTTCAGAGATTGCTGCACCTGAATATCTCAGGAGCCTGCGTTGTCTCTGGCTCTGCCAAGCCTTGAAACTGTACGTGCCTTATCTTCTCACCACTTCAAACCCATGTACTAGCACCTGAACGGCATCGGAGTTGGTTTGTATAAATTATTATTGCAGACGCTTGCTCTAAGGTGCATAATGAACTAATTGTTTAAACAAATTAGTATTTTGATAAGTATGATTCTCACCAAGTACAGTAAACCAAGTCTTTATCAATATAATAAACAATACGTTTCCTGATACTGCGAGATTTGTCGGAGTCCCCATGGATTAGACCAACAGATCATCTTCAACGAAACACGCTCTTGAGATAAGATGCTGAGAGGTTTTGGAGGGTTCTGAATCTTGTCAGATTTCAAAGTTGCAACATGGAAGGAAACTTTCAGGGAGGTTGGGCGCTTGGGTTTCTTTTCTTCAGGCGAATCGACGAGCAAATAATTTGTCGGAAAGTTTCAACGAAGATGAGGTCAGTGATGTGTACATTTCATAAGAAAGGTCTCCTGACGTCCACATCGATGACAAATGCCCCTGCACATATAATCAGTCCCGTGAAGAGGAAAGCTTCAGTTTTCTAACCAGGGGAAGAAAGATGCTCCATTTCTTAATCAGTGTTTGGAGATAAGAAGAACTTGACACTAGATGGGACATCACATGCTAATTGGCCACATAATCTGAATACCTATCTCTATCTGGAACAGGATTTGTCGCGAGTCGTCGAACCGATAAAATAGTGCCGATTGCTTTCGCAGCAAGGTTTGAATGCCTCACATGAAAACGAAGACCAAACTAACCAATTGTTCAGACAGCTTCAATGCAAACCTCCTTGTGACGCAAGTAAGTTTTAATTTACTCGATATCGATATCATCTAGACATTCTACTCAAGCAGTTGCCTTAGAAGACACATTATGGGTTGACCGCGTACAGATTAACCGCTTAAGCAAGCGTAATCATATAAATATGAACAAGGTATTATCCTTAATTGGTAGGTAAGTTACCAAGTGGTTGATCCTTTCTGCTGCATTGTAAATTGCAGGCTGAGAAGTAGATTGGAAGAAATTGGGCAGAAAGGAAGAGCAGAGATACATGAGGTAAGTAGAAGCAACTCCACTATAAGTACATCTGCACAGATAATGTAAGATAAAAGCATTGGTACTTGATAACCACACCAATATCAGCATGTTTCATGATGCCCAAATAAACAAAAGGTTCATCATAGATGAGAGACGCTGGCAAGACAGAACATCGTTAATGATTCAATACCTGGATAGACATAGAATACTCAAGAACAACAATATTCCAGCATGATTAAGAACTGAATACTTTTTAGGTGCAATAATTCGGAGTATCCAAACACAACAGCTGCACCATGCATATTAAAAAAAACAGAGACAGCATGGACGACGATACTCGTTTTATCATGATATATAATAATATGCAAACACAGGGAAACAAAAGGAGTAAAAGGACAAAAGAAGAGAAATGGGCCAGTTAATGGATAGGAGGAAAAGGTCAAGATTTCTAGAAGAACCATTTTCGTCAAAGCGAAATCAACATTGGCAACATTAAAAAATAGTATACGGCTGAATATGCTCATTTTCTAATCAAATATCTTGGCGGCATATATGCCCAGATTTTGGGGCCTTTCTGTGTTTTGTGCCTAACCCACCAACACAACAATAATTCGTTAAACTTGTTTCTGCTTTCGGTCCATCCATGAATGCCTCCTTTCTGATAGAAATATTCAGTGATGATAAACTGGAGCATGACGCCACCGTGTCCACTAAACTAACCTGTGATTGCTTTGCAGTCTACCTCCTATGGCCCACCAACCACTTGGCAAGGAGAAGCAATAGCAAATTTGCAAGTGGCTGGCTGGTATTCCACTTGTTTTTCTTCAATTTTAAATAGAAGAAGAATCAAGGAAAGGAAGATATGCTCAGAGAAGGATCAGGAATATATACTGATACACACGGCCGTGAGAAGAGTACTGCAGATAAGCATAGAATTTCTCATAGTGTTTGTCAATTGTTAGAAGGCAGAAAGCACACGAATCAAATCTTGCTGCTCTCCAGATATCTTTCATATATCAAGCAGAGTAAATAAACTCTTTGTTGGAATTCCTGTGTACATCTCTATTTATAAACCGTTGGGAGGAGAAATACAAGAAAGAAAGGAGTAAACATTGGCTGTTCTTCATCAGTATAAGCTCCCTTTGGGCATCCATGCTTCTTGTTGATGAACAAATATAATTATTGTGAACAGCCTATATATGTACTAAAAACATCTCATATGAATCAAATTAAGCAAACAAAGGGGAAAAAATAATTGAAGGAAAGAACTTTGGTCAGCGAGATGCTATGAGCCAACGATGATCGATGAATTAGGCTACCATCTGCTCCTGCTCCGACCACTGCGCAAATATGTCGCCGGCGTGGCCGTCCTTGACAAGAGAGTTCACCCATGAGACGTCTGGCTCGGTGGGGGCTGCCACCGGCGCCGGGGATTGCCCGCGGAAAGCGAAAGACGCGGACTTGCGGAACTTGTGCAGCTCGTCGCCCTGGACGCCCCAGTCCAGCTTGCCGTCCGGCGACCCCCAGTCGGAGAGCATGGACGGGGCGCCGGTGGTGGCCTGCGACATCAGCGAGCGGGTGGCCGGTGCGCGGCCGCCGCGGTCGATGAAGCTCTGGCTGCGCTTGGCGAACGCCGAGGCGCGAGAGCTCATGATGGCCTTGGCCATGGAGTGGTCAAGCCCGAACGCGGTGTTCGCGCTCACCATGGGAGAGGTCGGCATGTGCAGCTGGGTGTCCGCCATGGAGTTGTACGCCGGCATGTCGCCGGCCTGCTTCAGCGACAGCGCGTGAAGCTGGGACAGCATGGCCGGGTCGACGGAGCCGAGCAGGTCCGTGTAGTCCGGCACGGTTCTGGCGGGCGCCGCGGTGGGCAGCGGCGACCCGATCCCGCCGGCCGAGCCCCAGCTGGCCCTCGGCGAAGACACCTTGTCGAACAGCTTCTGCTGGTACTGGTCCAGCGCGAGCAGCTCGAGGTCGAAGTCCAGCTCCCGGCCGGCGAGCGCGGTCTTGAGCCTGCTCGCCGGGGAGGAGGGCCACGCGGGGTTGAGCATGCCCATGTCGAGCCCGTTGGGCGGCGAGGAGCGCGGCGAGGACACGGCGGGCTGCATGCCGACGGAGACCGCGGAGGGGTTGACGGCGCGGAGCTCCTCGGCCTTGTGCGCGAAGAAGCAGATGCGCCGCGCGCATCCGACCTCGTCCTTGCAGAGGCGCGTCCGGTACTGCGCCGGGTGGAGCCAGCACTCGAAGACGCCGTGCGCGTACTCGCAGTTGTCCCCCTTGCGGCAGGCGCCGCCCTTGCGGAACTCGGGGCAGGGGACGCAGCTGTAGGAGTAGCGGCGCGGGTCGCGGCGGCGCGCGTTCTCGCCGGGGTGCACGAAGGGGCACTCGGTCCAGTCGTGGGAGTAGGCGCGGGAGCAGGGCTTCACCTTGAAGCTGTACATGCGGAACTCGTCGGTGCTGAAGAGGCCGCTCTTGAGGTCCGGGAGCGTGAGGTCGGGCGGGTACTCCTTCCTCGGCTCCGGGGCCGGCGGCGGCGAGGCCGACTTCTTGGGGGAGGACGAGGGCGACACCGCGGGGGACTTGAGGAGCACGCGGAGCGCCCTGTCCCTCTCGGCGGCGGCGTTGGCGCGCGGGAGGAGGTCGCCGGCGCGGAGCCCCGAGAAGGCGAGCGCGTCCGCGGACGCGCCCGCGGCGAGGAGGAGGTGCGCGGCCGCGACGGCGCCCGCAGCGCCGCCCGCCGCGGCGAGGTGGAGCGGCGTGGCGCCGTCCGTGGGCGAGGCGCGCGCCGCCTCCGCCGGCGCGGCGGACAGCACGTACGCCAGCACCGCCGTGCTCCCGTAGAGCGCGGCGATCATGGCCGGTGTGCGCAGCTCGAGGCGCAGCCGGGCCCCTGCCGCCGCGGAGGGCCCGTACCACTGGCACGCGGCGTCCATGGCCGAGACTTTGTCCTCCTCCACGGCGCGCCGGAACGCCACGACGTCGTCCGCCGCCGCCAGCTCCAGGAGCAGGGCCGCCATCACCGCCGAGTCCTTGGCCGTCGCCGCCGGCAGCGGCGGGGTCGACGGCTTGCGAGGTCCGGAGCACATAGTGAAGTAATCACAGCGGTGGTGAGGGGTGGGAGGTGGGTGGGTTGAGGAGGATGAGGAGGGGAGCGGAGGGGTATATGTAGAGGGAGGTGGGGGGAGGAGAATAATGGGGGGCGGGCGGGGGCGGGGCGGGGTTGAAGGAGATAAGGAAGTAGGACAGGAAGCAGCTCGGATGGTCTCTCTCCTCCCACTCCCTCCTCACCTCTCCCTCTCATCAGTCGAGTCATCACTCTCTCTCTCTCCTCGCTCTCTCTCTCCGTGTGTGGCTTTCGCCATCGTTTGTTTTGTTCGCGGAGAGAGAAATTTTAAAAAAAAACAGAGAGAGAGAGAGAGATTTTATATGTTCGTGGGGTTTGCTTTGGATTGTTTTCTAGTGTCGCCGAGCTCGCGTGGTCAAAAGCAGGACGCGCACAAGTCATCGTTGCTCCTTCCTCCCTTCGTTCTCCCTCAGTTTTTATTATTTTTCTCGGGTTGATGTCGTCCTCTCCTGCCTCAGTGCCTGACCTCCCCATGTCGAAACAAAGCCGAATGATCTCCGTGCTGATAAGAAAAAAGCATTTATTTTTTAGATTATTAAGAAAGGCATTTGGTTTGGTTTGGTTTTCTAAGGTGGTGGAGTTGGAGCTGCGGGTACCATGGATGCTGCAACGGGATGAGGTGCACATGTTTCTTTGGCAGGGAACATATCGTCGGAGGGCCACGACCTCACGAAAAATCATCATGGAGTACACTAGTTCAAAGACTTTTGGGTAGAAGAGGAAATCTTAAATGCTTCGCACAAATTTCTCCGTCACGCATGACGGTCAGTGTAAGATTTGTCATGGAGACATTTACCATATGCGACAAACATTTTTCTTGAGTACTACAGTGCTATGTGCAGCTACTGTGCGGTCGTGGTGTGGTACTTGTAATGTAGAAAAAAAAGGATTGCATGCGTAGATTTGAAAAGATATAGCACCGTTGCAGTTGACTCAGATACTAGCTTGTGAGTTGTGACCCAATTAGAACCTAGAGACAAACATGGTTGGTTTCTATTTGTAGCCCTTACAAAAAGTGGAAGATGACCAAGGCATAGCCCAAGACCTTAGGTCCCCAAATTTATTTCACTCAGCACCCGGTGTTGAGTGTTATCTTACCATGTGCCCGTAGCACTAGCATGAGTGCCCGTGCACGTGACAGCATCTTGCCCCTGGCAAACATGCCCCACGGGCCTGCTGCGGGACACGGCCGGAGGCAGGAAGCCACGGATCTCTCTTTGTGTTCATCCCAGCCCCAAGGACAACGAGGTTCACGCCGTCAACCGCTGACGTGCCGGGCCACCTGCGGGGCCCACCGGATGCCGACAGCGGAGCCTGGGGCCGCCACGTCACCGCCCCTTCCCGGCAAATATCGAGCGCCCGGGGCGCACACGTGGCTCGCCCCGCTTGGCCTTGACTTTTGAGCCGGGCGCGGCAGTGTCGTCCGCACCCATACGGTATGGTACCCAGCTCCTACCCCTCTGGCACCCGCGCGTGCAGCGTCGCTCGGGCCGGCGGTCAGCGAGAGTGGCTAGCCGCCGGAAGGGTGGGTGCTCGAGCTTTTCTGGGGGGCCGTGGTGGTGGGCCCACGAGCGGTGGCTTTCCGAGTCAGTCTTCCACAGCCCGCGTCTTTTGCGGTTAGCTGGATGGGTTTTGGTTTGGTTCGCCTTTTTTTTTTTTTCTCTTAGCTTCCGGGATGAGCAGATGACAGAGGAGAAGAGGAACTGTGATGGCTGGGCTGGCGCTGGATCACATCCGATCGGGTTGGTCTTTGCTATTAGGAAAAATAGGACAACCAATACTTTTATAAAATCACTGATTCTGGGCTAGCTGTCCTTAAACAATAATCAAGTACCCAACCATGGTCTCACATCTTATCCTTTTCAATTTCTAAAGTTCTTTCCGAATCTTAATGGATCAGCGTTCCGCGTTTACCTCGTCCCAACTCTATACGTCTACAGTATTGCTTTTGCTGCTGGGTTGGCAGATGGCACAAGCTGATAATGACTGCCATAGTTCTCTCATTGCACCATCAAACTACTAGTCCAGCTTATTCCTAGTACTAGTAGAGGACCTCAGTGCGCATTCTCCGTCTAGAAAATTTAAAATATGCTAAAAGAGAAACCATGACCAATAGGGTTTAAAGCATCAAGAAAACTAACTCACTTCGCGGGGTTATTTTGTTTTTGGCCGATACCACGGTTATGGTATACGCATGAAAGGCAGCTTTGCCTCGGGGCTGCGGTGCTCGTACTACGGCGACGTTTCAGATAGTGGATAGCAAAGATCCCTGTGGCTCGAGGCTAGCCAAGGACGTCGTCGTCGTTGCCTCGGGGTCAAATTCGACCGGGGCGCGTACGTACGGTGGTCAGCCGGTCAGCGGTCGTCGACCCCCCCTGGCCGTCCGGTCCGTCCCCCTCCAGCAGATCAGAGCGGCGACCGGTCAACGGTCAAGGCCGCGCGCGCGGAGCAAGAAAGAGCGAGCCTACCTGCTGACGCCACGTCACGGGAGAACCGGTCCCGCTGCGCGCGGGCTGCGCGGCGAAGCTTCCCGCGGATGATTGGATCGATCGGATTGGATTCGGGGAGGTCAAGTCAGCCACACACGGCAGCGGCAGCGTGCGTGTGCCGGGTGCACGGCTACTTTGCATCTCTTTACAATTTCTGCCACCACGAAAATTAGTGGGGTTGTCTCGCTCGTCATGGTTGACATTCTTGTACCGCGCGCGAGCGCGAGTGCCTCTCCTTAATTATAGCTGGAGAACGAGCACGCAGATACTAATCTTGAGAGAGATTAATTAGGAGCGAGCACAAGAAGGGTTTACGAGTTGAGCGTGCTTGCTAGCAGCTCATCGATCAGTTGGGTCAATCGGCTCCAGCAAAACTAAGCGAGTGAGCAGCCAAGCGACGACGACCATGGAATTGCACCGGTAAGAACGATCGGCCGCCCTTTTTCTCTGGCCTCGGAGAGTTGGACGGAGACACGCTTTTATTTTGTGGTGTTCTCCGGTGTTGAGCTAGCTATCTAGTGACGGATGTAGCTATCTATCACGCGTGACGACGGAGCGATTATTTTGGATAGCCCCGTCTGCGTTGAGTCCGGTCCATGTGGATGGCTCCTCGGTGTTCTTGGGTGCTTAGAAAAACAAAAAAAAAATGACGGAGCCAACCCCACTTCCGTTTCGTGGTGCCGACCTACTGTGGTGGTAGTACATACTCGGTGAATTCAGCAGCAATCATGCAGAGGCGGTTCTTGCGTACTGTATGTATTATATATGATTGCCATTTATTTTCTTCTGTCTTCGTTCTCCTCTGCTCGACACTATACGCATATCGTCCACACGACGTCGCCGGATCACGGCGTCACGCGCGCATGTCCATCCCCTCCCCCTGTCCCCTGATCGTGCGCGGATCGCCGGGGGAATTGGGACGACGAGGCCTTCGCTAGCTCTCTCTCACGCTCGCACAAATCTTTTGGAATTCCTCGCGGCGGCAGCAGCAGCAGCAGCCGCCATGAAAGGGACCGGCACCGAGCAGCAGCAGCAGGCCTGGAGCTAGCGGCGGCAGCTTGCGCGTGCATGCGACCAAGAGCAACTCCACCGGCGTCGATCGCCTAGGGCGCGTGGCGATAATGGCGCAGATTATTTGCGGTGGGGAGTGGAGGCCGCCGGTCACATCGCCACCACCACCACCGCGGCGAGCAGTGATCTCTGATCCCTGAAAGCGCCGCCTCCATCCCCCTTCGCCCTGTTTCGTTCCCTTCTTGACTCTTTCCTACGCCGCTCTGGAGCCCTGTGCGCCACACGTGACTCCATCTTCTGGTGGCATCTAATGTCCGGACTCCTCCTTAACCACAGAAAAAAAAATTATATTGAAACCGTGCGTCGCCAAATGTTTCCTGGTTCCTGTTTGTGGCGCCTAATTTTAGTCCTTTTTGTTGTTTCATGTATCTGATTGTTGTCTGTCCACAACAGTGCAGTCAAATTCTTTTTTTTTAAAAAAAACTAGTGCAGTCAAATTCTGTACCTTCAAATTCCACCTTCTCCTCCGGAGGAAAAAAAACTTCTGTCTCTGACATGCGATTTTTGCGTACCTTTCATGTGAGGTAGGGAAAACGTAAACTTGTTAGTCAAAGTTAACCTTTATCTCATCAATCTTTAGTGAATGCGTGAATGCCAATATTAATTTACTAGTAATCATGAGAAATTTAGTCATTGTTAGACAAGTATGTTTTTGGCGACGTAAAGCCAATTATTGGAACGCCATGTTTTTGCTCGATCAGAGGAAAACACAGGGTGTTCTAGGTTCCCACGCAAGGACATAGATTTTCCCCTACCTATTTCGGATCGAAATACTGTCCCTGACTTTAGTTTGGGCGACGAATTAACAAATTGAAACATATTGACACATTCCGCTGCAGCTCCAACCAACTCAGACATGCCTAGTATGTGCCATGCGTTGACTGCTTCACAACCCGCTGACAGATCGAGTAGCAGGTAGCAGCCCAGGTCATCGCGGAGCTGCCTCAACGGCTCAGCCTGTTGTGCTGTCCAAGTGCTGATGGCAACTGCAACTGCTGCGACTCCGGTTGACATGATCAGTTCAGGTTCAGGGAAGGATTTGTGGAGATCGACCCACCCCACCAACAACCGAATTACCGGTATTTGTTCCGTTTTGTTTGGAGCTGCAACACAAACGCCCCTGGCCCTGTATCTGAACATTTGCTACGGGATATGCGCCTCCGACTTGGCATCCAAACGCATCTTTTCTTTTTTTTTTAGTGGGGGGGGGGGGGGGGTGATAGTTAGTATTTCTATCGACATAAAGTAGGGGTTTTTTTTTTGAGGGAAACATAAAATAAGTTAGTACTGAAAGATAACATAGACACAATTAGGTTACACTTTTTGAGCGAATAGGAAAATGGGAATCAGAAGCTCGCTCTGTTTACACGAGTGAGGCATCTTTGTTTCACCTTGTAGATCATGAAAGACAGATTGCAGGTTGTAGGAATCTACATCTACATGCTACAAGGATCAGTCTGCTGAATTGTAACAATCTAATCTGTTCCAATCCAAAATAAAAGAAAAACGAGCTTTTGATTGTTTTAGCTAGTGAAACAGTCAACGCAGAAGATTATTCGAATTGTAACAATCTAACCTGTTGCAATCCACAATCAATCAGGGTCTATGCTCAATGATGCGATAAAATTTTTGCTTCAAAAAAATGATAGATAGCCAGGCATGGGCCAGGCCACGAGCTGGGCCGGAAAATGATGTTGTTTTCCAAACTTCTTATTCAAAATTCCATGGGCTACTGTTGGTACTAGGCCCATGGCTAAAGCCCCCCGAGCATGTTGGATTCTCTCTGAAAGAAGCAAGCTGCGATTCCCAAACTTGCAGCTAGGCGTTTTACAATCACATGATTGTTGTTAGTACTAGTCCCCATGGTCACGCAGTTCTTTGATACCTGTACTTCAGATAACAAGGTCTATCATCCATCATCCATGGACATGGCATAAACAATAGCCGTGTACTAGCTTTCATTCAAAAGAGGCAAAGTACATTAGTACAATATGCATATATATCAGACAGCGCTAAATACTACTAGTGTAGCATTTCTTCTTCAGAGGCTCTTTGGTTTGGTCGCTAACATATTCTGATGTCTGTCAATACTTTGTATTCATCAGGGACGCCTCCATGCATGTAAAATGCATGTGCACGCGTGCTAGACCTCCACGGGCGCTTTTCTGTTCTTCTTGTTCTTCTTCACCTTCAGCCGGATCTTAGGGCGGGAGGCGTCGCCGCCCGGTTGGCCGTCGGTGGCGTCCCCGGAAACCGACATGGATGCTGCCGCCGATGCCTCTTGGTCCTCGGCCTTGGGCTGGAGCCGCTTCATGAGCAACTCAGGCACCACCCAGTTGGACACGAAGTAGAAGAGCAGCATCAGAGCACTGCAAGCGCAAATCAGCATGCACAGCCGGCGTCAGAAACTTGTCATGAACACTGAAAAGGAGTGTCAGCCAGATCGATCCTGTGCATTGATGAACTAAAACGTGAAACTGCCCTCTCGAGAAAGCGGCCTAGGCATCATCGGTGGATGACTGAATAAATTACTGTTGCAGTTCCTTGCGTTTTCTGACTAAGGTGAGAGTAATATCAAGTTCAAGACTAGAGTCTTCAAATAATATTGTTAGAGATACTTCGGTGGGAAAAAAAAAACATGCATCAAACGACACTAGAACCTGACTAGTGTCAGGTCAAGCAGGGTATACATGTGTCACTCGCCTGACTGGGATGAGCGACGATACGTCTCCGGTGTCGGACGGCGAGCCGGGCACCAGCTTGGGGCTGAGGATCTCGCTGAGCTCCGGCGGCAAAGCCCGAAGCCTGCCGCACGGCGCCCGGCGCCGGCGAGGCACGGCCGCCGCGGCTCGCCGGTGGCCATGCGCAGGAGCCGCGGCGGCGGGACGCTGGGAGGTGGAGCGTATCGTGAGCCCGGCTGCCTCCATGGATAAGAAATGGGGAGATATTTTCCGGCTGTGTTGCCGACTGTCGAGCAAGCTCAGTGTGGTTTTTGAGAGGTGTGGACAGCGGATCGTGAGGGCAGCAGGGGCCTTTTTCTGGATAACGAATTTTGTCTGCGGGCTGGTGCTCCCCTGCTTCGGGTGTGGCTGTGGGACCCGCGATGGCGGCTTTTCTAAAAAAAACAAATTATGCTGGGGCAGCTAGGCCCATTTACGAGAGCCGATAGAAGTGCGTTGAGGCCCAGCCGAGGCAGACCGCAAACGGGCTCCGAATGGCGGCCTTCTTCACAGAGGCCGAATAATAAGGCCTTTTATTTCAGGGCCCAATTAAAAATCTTCCTTACTTTGTCTAGAGGAGGTTACTAGTCAAATGGTTTTCGTTGTCCTCTTTTGACCTAGGCTTGCCTAGGGGATGTAGGGGAGAGGCCAGCCTCCATTTCGCGGTGACGTGTCACGCTCGGCTTTTCCCCCAAGCTTCTTCTCTGGGTCACGAGTCAATTCTACGCGCGTCTCGAAGGAAAAAAAAGGACGTCTCGATCCTACGTGTCTAGCTACATGCTCAAGGACCCAGCAGGCCACGGCACCACCACGCATGCGCGCATGACGTGCGCGCGCGCGTGATTAATTACGTGGACTAGTTTTCGCGATAAGCTCGTGCGGCCGCTCGGCCAAAGATTTATTTCACACACCACACCAATGTGGAGCGGCGGATTTTTCACACCGCGAGAAAATCCGCGAGCCGAGCATGCGCGCAGTGCCGCAGCATATGCATTCACATTCTTCCACACAGTTCAAACTTACCAGCTTCCCATTTTCCTCTATGATCTTTGTTGAAAACTCCTTGTTCTTCAGGATGTATGATCAGCATACAAACAAGCGTGATGGCAAACTTAATGTTAGATGCCCAGCTTGCCGGTGATAAAAACAAGCGTGAAAATTCCTTGTTCTTCATCAGCATGTAATGAGCACAGATAAATACACACTGTGCTTTCGTGCTAAGATTATTATTATGAGAAAAACACACAAATAGGCGATGTCTCGAAAAACTTGCTCAATGCATGGTTGCCACTGTTCATGAAAAAGCTATACCACCATAATATCTACCTACCTAGCTAGTTGCTTGCAACATATACACATAAACGAACTGAAATTCCCTTCATATTTTCGATATTATGGATCAATAATCATGAAAGCACGCATGCAAACGAATCGAAAGCAAGCCACAAACATACGGATCGCTCTCTGCCAGTACATGCGTCATCCGTCAGTTAGTGGTCAGATCATGTCAACATCACTTCAATAATGCAGCTTCATCGTGGGATCAGCATCATTCTCTGTGTCCTTGCCTCATCCTATGGGTACTCGGGCTCAACGGGCAATCCGTACGTCCTTGTCTACTCACGCCAGTCTCGCAGATCGGCGATGGTGCTTGAAAACGCAGAAGCATTTGTATATTGTTTGCGCGTCAAGAGGTCTCCCTCTAGATTTTGGCTGAACATTGCTACCCTTGACTTTACACACTAGCTAGGGCAGAATATATTGACTGGTGAGTCATGCATGCTAATAAAGTGTTCATTGCCTACTGGATCGTCATCGATGTACAGATTCGGTATACATGGTCAATTTCTTTCCGTGCAGTACAAGCTAGATGCCTTTATTTTACGGCCTTGCAACTACTCCAAGTAGCAAGGTTATTCTTTGACACTGCCATGAAATGGTCAGTAGAATTATTCTTTTTTAACTACTACTACCTAATATATATGAAATAAGGTGGCTAGTCTACATTTACTACAACAGTACAAAATCTGCCTCGTATGAAATCAGACTGACATCATGAATTCCTCAAACCACAAAAGCAATAGCGGATGCATATAAAAAGCATGCATGGATACAAATTAGCTGAATCCATATATAGTAAAACAACATAATATTTTGTTTAGTGTTGGGACTAAACTAATTAAGTATCGAAGAGGCAACTAGGTAGTGTAACTAGCAAATATTAATATCACTCAAGTAGGAATTAAAAAAAAGTTAACTAATAAAAGTTAGTGTTGTTAGCCAATCAATTATTGGCCAGCATTTTTCACTAAAAATCATTTATTTGTGTTATATTCAGGCTAGAACCAAAGAAATACTGACAAGCAACATATCTTTGATTGATTGTTGCCATTGTGAACACTCAAGGTCACGCTCATCAAAAAGTAAACAGTGAACAAGAAATGTCAAGAAAGCAGGACGTACCAACTAGGCAATTTGCTTACACATATACTATTAGGTCACGGACAGATGCTATGTTGATGTCACTTTGCTCGTCATTGTGATATATCCTTACACAAATAATTCATAGAAAGAGTTCTGCATTTTATGGTATAAGAAACTGATGATTACACGGTTCATTTGTAATAGAAACTTAAATAATCACTTGCGATATCTATTTTTTTCCAACAATCTTGCAATACGTATTTTAGCTCCGGAGAAAATCAAAGACAAGCGAAAACTAAATGTTATAAGGGCTAGTTATTACTATTGTCGTTGTTTTCTTCATATCTGTTTGCCACATCATAGTTTTTCTGGTGACATTTATGCATGGTCATGCCGGAAACTAGTTTACTACACAACTTCCCCAACAAACGGTTGTTATGAACCACACGCACTATCGGGAATGTTAACAGGTAGCATAAGCACTAAAGTTTACAGCTAGCATGTTCACCTGAAAGTCTGATATGCAATTGATATCTTTTGGCTTTCACCTAAAGGTTTCACACAGTGACATCAATACTCTGCTTAATATGGTATAGATATATTTATTTCTTGATAAAAACACAGAGCTCCAATAAATTTTGGGACTAGTATATAAGAATGGTGAGATGCATGCACCTGCATATATATGCAAACATTAATAAAAGAGACCTGACATTATTACTTGATCAACTGGTTAAACCTCACAATATATAGGGCCAGCAATTTTGTTGGGGAGCACAAGATATGAGATGTACACACATATGCAACGCGGTTTCATACTCTAGCTACTTTCCTACGTACACACTGTGCATGCTGATGGGTTCATACCACACGCACGTCACTGCACGCGCCCACTGTCTGCAAGCACCTATGACACGCGGTTCACACATCATTAGCTAGGGAGCTCATCTTGTAATTAACAATCCTAACTATATTGTTCAGGCAATCAAGTACTACACAATCTATCTATCTACCCGGCCACCCAGCAGCGGAGGACAGACTGAAATTAAGGTGTGGCGCAGTGTGCTAATAGAGCAAAATTCCGTTTCTCCCTCAATCTATTAGTTGAAAAACATAGGAGAAAAAAAATGAAAAAAGAGGAGAAAATACTCTCACAAAATTTAAGGTACGAGAGTGGCCACACCTTGCCATACTGAGTCCTCCGCC
Organism: Panicum miliaceum; assembly: GCA_032594955.1. NCBI lineage: Eukaryota > Viridiplantae > Streptophyta > Magnoliopsida > Poales > Poaceae > Panicum > Panicum miliaceum. Next base: position 6,508,540 of record CM064058.1, on the reverse strand, counting down.
ACTGCGGCCACCTGCAGTGTTGTTCTATCTATCTAGTAGTGGCTTCTGCCGGACACCTATGATTTTTGCAAATGTATGCATACACAGGAATCCAGGGCAACAATACCGTCCCTGTAGGATAAGCAAAGCAAAGCAGCCGCCTGCACCCCTATCAGCAACCATGTGCTTCCAGTATCCACCATGCCCTCTCTTTCCTGATCATACTAGCTAGTCCTACAACTTTTCAGATGCAAATCTCTTTTCGCTAGTGATTTGTATCTTTATCCATGCAACTGAAAAGAGAGGAAAGTAAGAAAGATCTAGCAAATACACCGTGTCGTGCAAAAGCTACACAAGTCCCGCAGAGACATATCATCACTGAAGCACCCATTTTCGAACAGAAAGCACACACCGACCATGGTGGGAGATCCTACAGATCAGCTTGAAAAGACGAGGGAGATCAATGAAGAACCAAGGAGAAGGCACATCGATTGATCATGCAAGGGGACGATGCAGCCATGCACCTGTCGAAAGCCAGAAAGCTCAGTGAAGCTGATGAGACCAGACCGATGAGACTAGACCAACAGAGCGGCTAGCTAATGGCTGGCTATAAACAAAGATCGCATGAGTTGCAATAAACCCTTTTTTCACCACCTGAACATGTACACTTCTTTCCTGGCCTGCTCTCACTAGCTGATGTCTAGAAAAACCCTAATCAAGTAATCAACAAAGACCATGGATCGATCACTAGTGATAATCTAAAGGTAGCTATCCGGCCGATGCGCGCGCTTTGCGGTGAAACATCGTTGCTCCTGAGCAAGAATCCAACAAGTGTTCTCCATCAGATGATTTACTAGAGTTGAACTCAGTCAATTAATGCATGGATGCGGCTTTAATTTGTTTGAAATGCTGATCAGATGATGACAAGGGAGGGAGTAGGGCGCGTGTTTGGAGTTGGACCGTACCGGTGAGTTTTTTGAATGGATGGACGAGGATTGCTCGATCACGAGGAGCCGCCGCCGAGCTTGGCGAGCAGTGCGGCGACAAGCTGGTGCCGGCGCTCCTCGCGCTCCTCGGCGCGCGCGCGCCACGCCTCCTCGCGGTCGCGCCAGCGGCGCACGAGCGCGAGCCGCTCCTCGCCGAGCGCGACCATGGCGTTGCGCCACTCCTCCTCGCGGGCGCGGCGCTCGGCCTCGCGCGCCTCGGCCGCCTCCATCCAGCGCTCCTCCATCTCCACCTGGCGCCGCATGAACTCCCGTAGCATGGCCTCCACCTCGCCCTGATCCGCAGACCTAGCCCGCGCAGCCGCCGCCGCCGCCCGCTTCCGCCTGCGCTTCTTCGCCCCGCCGCCGGCCCTCGCCTCCGCGGCCACCCTGCTGCCGGCCTCCTCGTCGCCCATCTCCGCCACGAGCTCCTCCTCCTCGTCGTCTTCCTCTTCTCCCTCGCCGCCGCCTTCGTCGTCCTCCTGCCGCACGTCCTTGCCCTTTGCTCTCTTCCGCTCCAATGCTTGCGCCCGCTCGACCCTAGCGTCGAAGATCCTCCTCATCTCGTCGTGGAATGGGAACTGCCTCGCCTGCTGCGTGGCCCCCGCCGCGGACGCAGGATCGGCGACCGGCGCCTGGTGCGCGGAGGCGGCCGCGGCGGCGGCCTCGGTGCCCTTGAACCGGGTGACGAGGTTCTTCCACTTGGACTTGCACTGGTCCGGGGTGCGGGCGAACCCCTGCGCCTGGAGGCGCGCGGAGACGGCCTCCCAGAGCGCCTTGTTGCGCTTGGTGGTGAGGAAGGAGTGGTCGAGCTCGGCGCGGACGGCGAGGAACGCCGCCGTCTCGGCGTGCGACCACTGCGGCAGGCGCTCCCGCTCGAGGCTCGCGGAGGAGTGCAGCTGCTGCGGCGCGGCCTCGGTGGGCGGGGGAAGCGGCGGGGGCGGGGGCGGGAGGGGAGGGAAGTGGGGGTGGTGGGGCGGGGAGGGGGAGAGCAGCGGGTGGTAGGGGTTGGAGAAGGCGGTGTTGAGGTGGTGGAAGGGATCCATGGCGGAGGGCGGAGGAGGCGGTGGTGGGGTGGGAATGGATTTGGACGCGGACGCGAGGGAGGGCAGGGCGGTCAGGTCAGGAGGGGATGCAAGTCAAGAGGGTTGGCTTTGGCTGCGAGAGAAAAGAGGAAATCTGTTGGGTTTCAACGCGGAAACGGCTTGCTTTCATATTGCTTTCCTCCCGAGATCTGGATCCTCTGCGCCGCGCCGCTTTGCTTCCCGCTACCGGAAGCACAACCTCCTGGCATAATTGCCGATGTGTAGCTATGCGGCGCATGGCTGATTCCCACACAACCGTACCATCCACAGCATCACTGCTAGTAGCAGAATTTCCAAAGTTCAATATGTCAAAGGTATGTGTGGCTAGCTAGCGCAAATCGCTCAATGACTCCTGAACATCATGAACTTGACTTATTATGCAATATTCTTCTAAATGAAAATGATGTAAGATTTGACTAATAAGTCATCATAAGGAATTAAGAATTGCACACCCATACATAAACGCATTATGGATGGATGACAGAGCTCTAGAAGATTAAAGACATATCCTGTCTTCTTGGTGACTGCCTCTGCTAGCCATAACCATTAATATCTTTCATGACCAACCTTGCGGCGATTACGGAGAAACGAGCCATTAATTGAGTTGGTTTCAGTCAAAATTAAATGGTAGGACTGCAAAAAGATATGCAAAAATCAACTAGCAATCACACTACAAAACGGATCGAATCATAACCTTTGGTGTTTGAATGCTCTTGACTTTAAGCACACGGTTCGGTTGAGTTAAGTTGCAAAAAGAATGGTTGCCCGGTGCCAAAGTTAGAGTTATGTTTCAAACTAGCAATCGGTTGATGAGACGTCACTCGTTCCATTATTCCTACATGTGTCTTTCATTATCCGCCGGATGGATTCATGATTGATAGACTTTGATTATTCCTACATTTCTATGTTTTTGGTGCCATAATTTCGTAGAACAATACATTACCGGTAAATTTTAGTACTGCAAATAACGTATGCATGCATGTAAATTAGTATATATGTATATTTTAGCTTAGCCTTCGCTGGTTGTGTATATACACGTACTCCCACATGAATAGCCCTTTGAAAGTCTCTAGAAGAGCCCTCGTTTTAATAACGTTGCCATTGCTGCTGGCGTCGAGCCGCCGCAGTATTGCCCGAGCCGGCGGCGTTCACAAAGTATCCGGCGCGCCTGCCTGCGGTGGGCCTGCTTCGTGGAACCGAGGCCCACGGTGCGGGGTGGCGTCACGCGGACGCCAGCGCGTCGTAAGAGGCAAGCCGATCCCGTCCCTCCGTCCGTCCACGGGAGTCTTCCTTTGCTGCGAAGCATCTCCAGATCGCAGAGAGAGAGAGAGAGAGAGAGAGAGAGAGAGAGGAGGCGTCTCCAATTTTCTCTCTCTCTTGCTGCAGCCCTGTCGTCAGTCGCCAGTTTGTCGCGTCCGCCTCGTCCAGATGGCGGCCCGCGACGGCGACGGGTCGTGGCCTGCGCTGCAAGCAAACAGGGCAGCGCGGCAGGAAACGGCCGCGGCATGCCAGCGTCCAGCCAGCCGGGCGGCAACCATTCGTCGGAGCCGCCCCGCGTACGCCGCCGGGTGGCAGGCTCCGCGCCGGCCGGCCGGCCGGCGGGGCATGATTTGCCGGTTGCGTGCTGCGCGGCTGGCCGTGCGTGTTCCAATTCCAATGGCGATCGACGGGAGCCTAGGTCACTGGTCACGGACGCGATAGACGCGTTGGCGATGCGATCCGATCGCTGATGCCGTTGCACGATGATGTGCCTTGGCGCGCGTTTGTACGGCACGCACCGTTTTTTTTTTTTGTTATTACGAGGACACATGGCTCAAATGGAGGTGCGTACGTGCTAGCTACGCGCGTGTTCTGGATTGACCCGACAATAAGAAACAACGGGTTGAGTTACGAGAAGCCGGCAGACGAGTAGGTGTGCGGGGGAGCAAAACAACACGGTTACAGGCTGGTGAGCCGGCTCAGTTCATTAATACTCCCTCCGTCTAAAGAATGCAATTTGTTTTCTGAGAAATTAAATAATTTAAAATTTGATTAAATCTATAAAAAATACTAACATCTATATTTTTAAATAGATTTGATATGAAATATATTACATAATTAATCTAATAGTACTTAATTTGTAACATAAATATTGAGACTTTGTTATGTAAATTTGATTAAAATTAAAATTGTTTGGCTCATCGAGAAATGAGAGTGGCATTTTTTTAGGATGGAGGAACTAGTTTTGGTTTAGTTCCGTTCCCCTTCCGCGAGCAAATCAAGCTGAGTTTATATTTTAGTACGCTATTCCATAAATATTTCAGTACGCTCATAAATATTTTAGTATGCTGTAAAAAGAAATCGAGGGACGAAACGGTTTTTGCTCTCTCCCTTTCTTGTTGCGTAAATTCGCTGCGTGCTCCCGATTTCCGGACTTGAACAATGCCCGGGATCGTCGATCGTGGTCACCGCGCACGCGCGACGACAGTGCGACACTTGCGTTCGTACTAGTCGCGTCGATGGCCAGTGGGCAGTGGCGCCTGTGCCTGCGCCGGTGACGTGTCGGCCCACACGCCGCGCGCTCTGCTCTGCTCTTCTCTGCTCTGCTCCGGCGTCGGATTGTCAAGCCGCGTCGTCAGAGCCGCCAACTAACCAGACGCCAGAGGTTGACGAACGACGGCGGGCGGGCGGGAGGACTGGAGGAGGATGGATCATCGGATCGGATGGGGACGGGCGGTGGGACCGGGAGCAAGACACGCACGCACGTAGCTGGCTCTGAGCCTCTGACTTCGAGGCTGACGAAATGCGTGGTGCTAGCTCCTCGAGGCTTCAGCCCGTCCTTGACCCGCTACAGTAGTGGTGACAGCGGTTGAGCGGCGGCAGCTTATCCTACAGTGGTCAGTGGAGATCGACCGGCCGGAGAGTTCGTTTGGGCCGGCCAACGTCACAGCACATACGGAGTAGTTGCCAGCGATTGGCCGGGCCGGGCGTGGGTACACAACACTATGCTGCGTCTCTGAACCTCGCGTGAAAGTCTCGCTGCCCGACAGCGACGCTGGCATGGACTCTGGTCAGGGAGTTGGATGGATATACGTCCCATCAAACAGATCGAGGCCAACCTGTTCCTTCCAAGTACTACTGGTATAAGTACGGTAAAGTAGAGTAGCACGTACTACGTGTACTGAATTCCGTGATGGGACGCACAGAAAGAGTACGCAGAGGAGATGCTGAACCTCCGATGATTTCCGGACTGTTAATAAGAGTATTGGTCGCCGGCGTTCGTCAGCGAGAGGCGGCGGCCGAAAGGAACGGGAAAATGGAGAAACGCCGGAGGCCGCGACTCCCTCCTTCGTGACTGTTCCGGACCCGCTGGCGTGAGCTTTTGTTTCTCGAGGTCCGTCGTTCGTTTCCAGCTCGTCGTCCCTCGTCATCGTGTGGCGCCCGTCGTCGTTCACCGCCCCGCCCGCGCCCGGCCGCCGCGCCGGCACACTCGACGCACGCCGTGGCGTGGCGTTGGGTCCGGCTACGTCGTCAGCGGCTCAGCGCTCACCTGATCGGCTGATGCGCCGGAGAGGTTGACCAACGGAGTGGGTATGAGAGGGGACCGGTGAGGCCACCGCATTGCTCATGATGCCAGGTTGAGATTTGAGAGGACTCTTACGGAATCCGGATCAGCGAGGTTGACCAGGTGAACTCCTACAGTCCAATGTTCCTGCAGTAGTGCTGGGACCCGTGCATGTTCTTGGGTGGCAGAGGCAGATCGATCGAGGCTGGTGGCGTGGCGGCCTGCCAGAGCCGCGCGGCCGGTGGGTAGAGGACGCCCCCCAGCGGAGCAACGGGGACAGCCGGACAGGGGGCAGAGCTGGAGGAGGAGGTTCCTCTGACGTACCGCCGCGTCACTGACGCGTGGACCCGGGCCCACGCGCAGTGACACGCACAGTACATCAGAGGATCTCGTTCCGAGCTGGACTGGCCTGGCCTGAGCTGAGCTTTTCTGAATCTCCACAAAACAAGCAGTTGATGCATATGGCCGGTGCGCTGCACTGTGCAGCTGAATCGACGAGGAACAAGCTCTCGGACGACCCCGAGCCCATGATGATGACGATGAGACAATTCGTCTCACCAGACACCGAAGCACGCCGTCCCGCCGACAGCGAGTCGTGGCCAGCGCGCCCTGCGAGCAGCGGCCGCGGCATCAGCCAGGCGGGCGCCAATTGGAGAGTCTCTATCTCTCCCTTACGCGCCTCCGGCCGCCGCGCCATGACCGGTTGCTGTTGTTGCGTACCGACCGCCGGCGCTGGCCGTGGCCCCTGCGTGTTCCGATCCTCGGAGCCGGCAACAGAATCCCCTCGCCGCGCTCGCCGTGGTGGTTCGTCAGCGCCTGATATACGCGCAACTGTTCCATCATCAAAACAAACAGGCCGCACTTCCCACTGCATGCGATCAGTGACCAAGCAACAACAAGCGCGCGCATCCGTACATTGTCTTCTGATGGGCCCATAGCCCATGACGGATGGAAGACCGCACTGAAGAGACGAAAAGGCCGGAACCCGTGCATGTTCTTGGGGTGGCAGAGGCCCGGGACCGCTTCTCAAACATAATTGGGCCGCCGTAGTCGAGAAAAGGGCCAACCAAAAAAAAAAACAAGACACCCTCGTCTCTCTCTCTATATATATAGATGCAGCTTAATACTACTGCAAAAAAGGGGGAGTTTTCCCCACGACCGTTCCATCAAAGTGCCAACCCATCCTGCCCATCATCAACTAATTGACCACTGATGGCTGCTAAGTCGCTATAGCTATCTACTCCCTCTGTTCCGTTTTATAAGTCATCCTGGAGCCCGTAAGTTTTGCTGATTTATAAGTCGTCATAAGTGGAGCCAGTTTATTTGGCTTTTATGTTTCCCAAAAATGCCCTCGTAGGCAATCTCCGCTCTCACATCGCCGCCGCCGCTGCGTAGCGCTCTCTGCCGGTAGGGGCTGCGCAGGTGCGGCGTCCCTCGGCCCGCCTGACCGCACAGCACCCGTCTGGGTTCCCCTCTCCTCTCGCAGCTGCGCAGTGCCCGACGGCGGTGGGGGCGGAGCCCAGGAGAGGTGGAGGCATGGTGAGAAGCACATGGCTGGCGGCAAGCAAAGATGCTTTCTTCCTCCTCTTGACCTGTTCTTGGCAAGGCGGGCGGCGGAGGCCGTGGACGTGGGCTCGACGAAGAGGAGGACGACGCGGCGGAAGAGCGCAAGGTCCTCGGTCTCATTGGCGTCTACGATGGCCGGGAGCGTCCGCGGCGGGATGAGGCGCGGCGCGAGGAGGAAGGCCGCCGGGATGAAGAGCAGCAGCAGCGACAACACGTACGACGAGGCGACGTACGGCGGCGGCATCCCTAAGCTCTACAAGGTGCTCCATCGCATCTCGATCTGTTCTTGGCAAGAAAAGAACTTATCTTTCTTTCTATAGATCCAGAATCGTTGGTCTTTTTGGTGTCCTCTGGCTAGCGTTGATCCATTTCTCGGTGCATGTGTGTGTTTGCAGCTTCGATCTGTTCTCGAACAAAAAATGGTATGAAATCAATACCTCGTCAGTGTCCAGCACGCACAACACTGACATGATGCTGGTTTCCAAGACCCAATGCAGGTATGCCTGCCCCTCTTCTCCTGCAATCCTGCTCTATCTGCTGCTTTAGGACTCAATGGAACTCAGCAACTGCTCTATCTCCTGCTTTAGGACTCAATAAGGTAAGATAATAATGAAAAAATACTCCAAAAAGTACTAACATAAAGATCCAGTAACTGTTGGCGATTGATTGCTTCATACTCCAAAGAGTTTACTGACAATTCACGTAATTGATTGATAAACATAGTTTACTGACAACATGTTTTACTCTCATCATATACATGCACCTTTGACAAATTTAGGATATGTGGTTACTCTCATCACTGTCAGCACAAAGGTTCTAGTATAGAATATGTGGTTTTGTTCACTAGACATACTGTTATTTTCCAGTGGTTACTCTCATCACTGTCAGCACAAAGGTTCTAGTAGAGGCAATTGGCTCACACACATATATTCTAGTGGCATACACACAAGTAGTGAGTTGAGCAGCAAATTTCCAATGGCACACAAGTTTCCATGAGAATAAGGCATCCTGTTCTTTATGAATGCATTTTTATTTTATACTGAATGAATGCTTATATTTTCAGCATGCCTTAAAGCATATCTAACCCAATAACTCAGTGCCTTCCCCTACCTGAATATAGTAAATGTTGGTAACTGAAATAAGTATAAAATAATAACATTACAACACATTTGACTAGTATAACATGACTTGTTTACAATACCAAACTTAACCATATTGGGCTAGATAGGCTAGTGTGCTATTGTAGATATCTCTATCACATGATAGCCGATGAGGTAGTCACCCTTCTCTTTCTAGCCCACTCTTATTCATATGTGGGTTTCTATACCTATTTCATCCTCGTATTTTCATTACTTCTCTCGTACACATCTGGAGACTCAAGAATACTCTATTCAGTTTTTCTTCGTCATATGCTTCAAACTCCTCCTCCACATCATGTATTAACTCTTCAATAGTTGTAGGGCTTCTGCAATCAGTTAAGGACTGGATGGATCTGAAAAACTCAAGGTCTAGAACATTCATATCTGGGGAGTTAGGCGGCTGTTGCATCAGTTGTATGTCTAGCCCTGTAGCCGCCACAGCTTGAAGGAAGGCCGGGTCGTTTGGACTAACATGAGTTCTAGCATTGTCTTGTTGGATGAAAATGGTCTCATGAGCAGGATCTTGCAGCCACATAGACTTGATAGCAGAAATGACCTTTTCAATCAGAAATTGCCTCATCACCTCCCTGTTAACTATGACAGATTTTGTTTCTAGGGTCCCTCTTTCTCTCTTCTTGCTCCCTCTGGCTCAAATGCCCACACATCAATCTTACCAGAAAACATCACAATCCCTTGCGCATTACGTCTGGGCCTCCCTACAACTGTTAGAAGCACGACTTTGCTGATGTTGTTCTTGTTCTGTATAGTCCATTCAGGGTCATCTTCTTATGGTAGCAAGTAGTACTTCCTTGCCTTTTTTGTCATGTAATACCATTTCTCATTCATGTGAAGTATATTATGCATGTCAATGAACTTAGGTTTTGCATCCCCAAGACTTGTCTGATCTAACATTGAAATGAAAAACTGGAGCCTTTCTCTCTTGTTGCTCTCTTTTCAAATGTGGCTTCAATGTACTGGAGTGGTGCCTTAACAAACCTAACTTGAATTTTCTGTGCAATGTTGAAATACCGACGTCTAGTGACTTAGCCAGTGATCTTAAGGTGGATCTTCTATTTAGTGGAATTGTGGTGATCCGGGAGACATCAATTTCGGCCGGCTTGCGACCACATCGGCCAGTTTTGTTGCTCGACACATCAACTTCCAGCCCAAGTGCAATCTGCTCTCTTGCAGTCTTCCAAATCTTTTGAATAACTCGAATGTGTGTATGAAAGAATGCAGCAACTTCCTTAGTTGCAGTCTTTGGTAATTTCCCCCTTTTACTTTTTGCATGCAATGATGTGTAAGTAGCATATCTCTAGGCATCTGTTAGCCAGTTCCTTAACCTTTGTGGAACTTTGTGGTTGTTCTACACCTGAAAGGAAAACAATGAGGAGTAATACAGTTATAAACCAACAAGTTTCTATATGCACATCAAACTAAAAATATAACAAATGTATATGTTGCATTTATCAGGAACAATAAGGTAATTCAAAAATCTCATGAATCTTATAAGTTCTTGTTGTACCTGCAGCCTCAGTGTGGCCATTGGCTTCTTCATCCTGGGCCATAGCATCGATTTTTTCGTCAGCTACAACCACGCCTCCAGGTAAGATTACACCATCTGATTCTGCTGGAGGAGTAGAGTTGATGTCCAGGAGTAGAGTAGCTACCACATGAACACCTAAAAGGACAATAATGGGACAAGATAATAATATTGAATCAAATCAACAAGTATTTGTTCTAGTCAGTTTTACCATGATTAAATCTGTATGAACTGTTAGTGATTGTATGTTCAATTCTCAATGTGCATATTGTACCTGTAGCTTCAGCGCGAGCATTGGTTCCTTCATCTTGAGCAGGAGCAATGCCTTGTTGATCTTGAACCATAGCATCAGTTTCCTCTTCAGCTGCAACCACACCTTCTCTGTGCATGATTTCACCTACCAATTCTGCTGGAGGGGTAGAGTTAATGTTCAAAACAAAGCTTACTGCACCTACAAGGACAATAATGGGATAAGACAATTAGATTGAATCGAATTAATAAGTTTTATTAGCCTTGGTTAAAATGACACTTAATTTGTTTGTTTGGTTTTGAAGTGTGAAGTACCTGCAGCTTCAGCAGGAGGATCGGCGTCCTCGTCGGCTGTAGCCTCACCTACAAGTATCATGATTTCATCGTCCAATTGGTTTGGAACAACATAATTGAGGTCCAGAAAACTTGGTGCCATGTATGCCTATATACTTTTCCCACTTGTTTCTGCAGATACGTTGAAAATGAGGGTAAAATCTGGCCGCGAGTACTGCTTGCTGGGAATCAAAGAGGTGGAACTGCTTGCTTACTGAAGATCACACATCCAAGAGCTGCTTGCTTCCCAGAGATCCAGAGATCGCAAGTCCAGGAGCCCGCCTGCTTCCCAGAGATCGCAGGTCCAGGAGCTTGCTTGCCTGCTGGAAGTAGCACGCGCTGGAGCGCTTGCCAGAGGTGCTCGTCGAGGGTCCTGACCGGCTGGCGGGCGGCCGGCAGGAGCGATCGGCGGGAGAACCGCGAGGGTGCGTGGATCACAGTGGGTGGGAGCCGACGGGTGACGGGTTCAAAATTCAAATTTTGAATGGCTTGGTGTGCGTGGGAGGACAACTGGGTGTAGCGTGTGCGTGTACAGCTGGGTGGGAGGGTGGACCATGTGCGGATACAGTTGTGTGTAACTGAGGGGTACAATGGACTTTTTTCCAATTTTACTAATTCGCCTGAAAATGACCAAACTGACTTATAAAACGGAACAGAGGGAGTAGTAGCCTAGTAGCATGTGCGGCGTACCATGGTAGGCGCACGTACAAATCAAGGACACCACGCAAAAGGATACATCGTCGTCGGAGAGGCAGCCCAAACACGTAACTATGATGATGATATATACGAGATCACGATCCATGACCAAAGGTCCAGTTTGCCTGCTACCTGCTAGGTCTTGATCCGTTGAGATGATCATCAACGTGTCCAGCGCTACTGCATCGCATCTCTGCAAACGACGCTGACGGTTTACTGCAGAACTGTACATATGTAACGATGCTACTCAACTAGCTACTGGCCTGGAGCACACTGTGAATCACTCGCTCACTCACTGACCTGGCGATGGCACACAAATCGGCAACTTCTGACGACGATATGCCATCGGTCGGTCCATCGAGGAGATTAAGAATGTACTCCATCGGATACAACCTCTGACCTGCTTTTTTTTTTTGAGGAAACCTGCTGGTACACAATTGATCGCGTGGAGAATGATTTGCTTTCCTTCACCAGTTCACCTTTGCCTGCCCCCGGTCCACGCTAGCAGAGCAGCTACTAGCTTGGAAAATTTCGTGGACCGCCTGCGTGGGCTTGATTGAGAGACAGGTCCATGGGCCGGCTAGCGTTACAAAACTACTACTAGTAGTAGGCCCGGTAAAGCGCGACAAAAATTGATCGCCAGTATGTTGTACGTACAAGCATTTGAACTGTCACATAAATAAACTACACGTAAATTTGCTGGGTTTAATTTCTACTAATAATACAACTACTAGTATAGACTGGAAAAAGATCACAATATCCCTGATCCTAGCTAGCTAGACCATGTCACGATGTATACGTATACGTAGTGTACAATTGCATACGGTGGGCCATGGGCCGTGCGTGTACGCTCCGTCCTAGCAATACTATCTAGTACATGTACGACCCGAATGCACCGTCCTTGTACTGTTGTACACGTATACGGGTACGTCACAGCAGTGTGGACCTGCGGCACAGTGGCGTCACATGCGCGACGGAATTTCAGTCACGTTTGCTATTGCTGCTACCGAGTTGCTGTCGCCTCCTGCATCGGCAGCACAACACATACAGGATATATCTATCAATTGTACTGTCCGATTAATCAGCAGTTTAATCGAGCCATCATGTGTCAGCTAAACTATGCCGGCCAGAATATATATAGCGCACACGGCCTCTTCCGAGCCGCAACCTGTCCCCTCCATCTTCTCCTCCATGACCATGAGTGTTGTTTATACTTTATACATGCTAGCTCTATCATCTCTCATCATCATCGTCGTCATCATATCCCTTGTTTGATCAAGCAAAGAAGATAATCCTCTGTTGGTTCCTGGCCGGAGTTCGTCACACCATTCATCATGTGCTAGCTGATCGATCTCGCCGCCGCGGCTAGTTTTGTCGTCCCATGCAGCTTCTTCAATTTCTCCCAGCTTCTAGTTTGCTAGGGAGATAGGTAGCCACCAGCTAAGCCGGTAGTCACTGGAATCCTAGCTATAAGTAGTGCAGCACTCCAAGGGTGAGAGAGCATCCGGCCGAGGTGAGCAGAGCATCCCGACGAGAGTGAGCAGAAGGTAATAGGCGTCGCTCATGGAAGGCGCAGGAGCCGGGTGGCCGGAGCCGGTGGTGCGGGTGCAGTCGCTGTCGGAGAGCGGCGCCGCCACCATCCCGGACCGCTACGTCAAGCCGGAGGCGGAGCGCCCGGCGGCGGCCGGGGGAGCGACGGCAGAGGGCATCCCCGTGGTGGACCTGTCGTCGCCGAGCGACCCGGCGACGGCGCGGGCGGTGGCGGAGGCGTGCCGCGAGTGGGGCTTCTTCCAGGCCGTGAACCACGGCGTGCCCGCGGAGCTCCTCCGGCGCGCGGGGGGCGTGTGGCGCGGCTTCTTCCGGCAGCCGATGGAGGTGAAGCAGCGGTACGCCAACTCGCCGGCGACGTACGAGGGGTACGGCAGCCGGCTGGGCGTGGAGAAGGGCGCCGTCCTCGACTGGGGCGACTACTACTTCCTCCACGTCCGCCCGCCCCACCTCTTCGACCCCGACAAGTGGCCACACCTCCCCCCGGACCTCAGGTACGTACAAGCATACATACATACATACGCATCTTTGTACTATATAAATACGTATACATATACATATAAACATATACGAAACGTGTCGGCAGCAGCGTGACACATGTAGCGCTACCTTTCTCTATCTATCTCTATATAATAATAAAATATGATTTTGTTTTGGCAAATGATCCACACGGGATAGATGGATTTAAATTTTCACTGCTGCGACTGCGAGCGAGCTGCAGGGAGACGACGGAGGAGTACAGCCGGGAGGTGGCGGCGCTGTGCGGGCGTCTGATGACGGCGATGTCGCTGGGGCTGGGTGCCGGGGCGTCGCGGCTGCAGGAGGCGTTCGGCGGCGCGGAGGGCGCCGGGGTGTGCGTCCGGGTGAACTACTACCCGCGGTGCCCGCAGCCGGAGCTGACGCTGGGCCTGTCCTCGCACTCGGACCCCGGCGGCATGACCGTGCTCCTCGCCGACGACCGCGTCCGGGGCCTCCAGGTGCGCCGCCGCGGCGCCTGGGTCACCGTCGACCCCGTGCCCGACGCCTTCATCGTCAACGTCGGCGACCAAATCCAGGTACGCGCAACGCCGACCGGCCTGCCCGCGAGCATCTCCATCGCCAGGGTGTGCACGGCCGGCACACGTATTCATTTTTCCTCTGCGTTTCACTCGTCGTCCCTGACCGCACGGCAGAGGCCAGGCCAGGCCCAGGCCTGGGCCTGGGCCTCTCATCGATCAAGCGAGACCAGAAAATAGGCAGCAGCGGATGATGATTCAGACGTGACGGGGCACACATGTGCTCGAATTACCATAGCAGCGACTGTTTCGTCAACCCCAGCCATGTCCATCCGGCCTTCCATCTGACAAACGGACGGCCGGTCGTTGTCCGTCGACGTCGCGATTGGACGCTGCGCTACGGCAACGGGCGGGGGAGTTATCGGCCAGTAATAATTCTCGTGCTCCCCCTCACATATTTTTTTACTCTTTTCCCTGCTAAGCACCTCGTCACTGCCCGTGACCGAAGAGAAAACGATGCTGTGGCTAGCGCTAACACGTAGTACGGTTGACCTAGCTAGACAAGTCGCTGGCATGGCGATCCTGATCCATTGAGCTACAGTGACCGTGGCCTCCTCCCAAGCCATCCGTTTTCACCGCATGGATGTGTATGCTCAAAGCCCGGTGGTTAATAGGAGGTGATAAGTGGTGTGTGGTGCCTAGATGATGACTACTATAGGTTGGACATGCTTGGTTTTCTTTAACGGAACCGGCAGAAGAGTTGCTCTGACGGCTACAAAACTGAAAAGAAAAAAAAATTACAAAGAGAGCTAGCACTCCAACTCTCTGAAAGAATATTGGACATGCTTGTTGTGCTCGAGTTACCAAAAGCGATAAGCTCAAGGGTTTATGAGACCCTTGTAGCCGACTCGGGGCCAAAGCCAATATACCTTTCTTAAGATGTAATAAGACGGAGGGACGTCCATTTTCCTCCGATCTAGTTTTTAGTTTTGTCTGCCCGGAACATGACTTGGTACGGTGATGACTAAAATATTACTCCCTCCATTTCCATTTCAAATTGTACGTGGTTTTAACATTTATAGATATATAATTTTTTTCTATACACCTAGATATACATACTATATTAAGATACATGTACACGACTACGTAACTGAGACGTCAAAAGGATCTATAATAATTTGGAATGAAGTATGGCATTGATAGCACATAGATGCATTTCGAAATATGACACCGGCTTGTGGCTGCGCGAGTCATCTACTATCATCGATGTGGTCGGTACCGTGCGTGCACGAGTATCGGTACACGTATATATGGACGTGCATGCAAACCACACATGCTGATGTATCTGCAGCAGTAATGATGCATGCGCGCTGACCATTCCACACCTCCGGGTCGGTTTAATCGGTCCATGCGCGCGCTGGACCCCCTCCATCTGAATCTGATATGGCATGTATCGTGTCATATCATAGCACCTTTTTGGAGGGGCTAGAAGCATTCATATCATTTTGCATTATTGCTTGCTAGCCCATGCTACTTTCCTTTCCATCATTGTAGCTAGGGTTGGAAAAGACTCTTCGTTTCTTTAAAGAAAAAAAATAAAATCATCAGAGAATAGGTTTGCTGATGCAGACATGAACAGCTGACATTGGCACAGGGAAAGAAGAAGGACTTCCTCAGTTTGTTTGGAATTGGATTATTTTTGAAAAGAAAAAGATTTTTGTTTGAAAAGAGTTTGGAATTGGATTGAATTTGTGTGTTGTTTTCTCCTCCAACAAAATTAATAATAGAACAAAGAGAAGATTACACTGCCATAAGAAAGAATAACTGAATAATCTGAACCGATGAACTTAGAAGATTTTTGTTTTTCAGAAACCAAAACAGCATACTCCACAATTGCTTTGATAAAGATAAAACGACGGGGAATAGGAAAAGATTCCCATCTGCGCGAATTCAGACCGCGCGCATCACTAGGTAATAGTGCACCTACCGGGAGTGGGCCTCCACCGTACCCACAGAAGTCAGGGCTTCCCGAAGTAGGCATGCTCCCACGTGCAGCGCGATCATGCAACCGAACCGTATGTAGAGGGGGCCTGCCGGCAGGCCCGGTGCCGCCATCAATGCGATCTCGCCGGCCGGCCCCAGCCCTGCTCAGCGCCCGCGAGCGGCGACTAGTCTGTGCGTGGCCGGAACGGTGCCAGTGCGGCCGCGGGGCGCCGGGCTGACGGCGACCAGATTGGCCCGACAGGGGTGGGCGCGCTGGACCATCCCCATCCGTTGGTTGGGGAGCCAGCAGCCAGCAGCGCGCACCGGCCGAATCTTTGCTTGCAGATCGATCCGTGACCGCGCTTGCAAAACCGAAACGTGCGCGCTTGCAGGTCGATCGGAGATGCTCATCACATGTTCATCTCGGGATAATCTTTGCTGCCACGGCCAGCGCGCAATGCTGAGCCATCTCCGGCCGGCCGGTCAGGCTGAGCCATGAAAAGCGGTGACCACCGGCCGGAAAGTGGAAATAAACCGCACGTTTTCCACAGGGCGCTCGGCCTAGCTCGCTCGCCGCCTTTTCTTTTCCCTGCAGGCAGGGCCGTGTCGCGTGTGGTGCCAGCAGGGACGGCGCCAAATCTGATTCGCGCCTTTATGGCGCTGCGCTGTCTGAAAACGCACGGGCGTGCGTGCCCACCGCCGTTCACGGTCGTCAGATCGCTACAGGCTACAGCCCTTGGAATTGTGGCCTGGTCATGCAGGTGAAGGCTACCTCTGCTAGGTCAGACCTGCACAGGCTCAGCTCAGTAGGGTCCGACTAGGGAGCGTGCAAGCATGAGCCTAGCTGCCTCGCAGTTGTGTGTCGTGCTGTGACACATGAATGAACATGACGATGCGGACCGGTCTGATTTGGTTCGGCAACCGTATCCCCGGGGACCTGGTTTGGTTTGGATCGGATCGGATAGACCATGGGGAGTTGCCGTCGTCCCGATCGACCCAACGCTTGAGAGAGAGCATGCACATTTCCATGTTAATTAATCTATTTTTTTGTTGCATGTGTGTGTATGTGTAGGTGCTGACGAACGCGACGTACCGGAGCGTGGAGCACCGGGTGATGGTGAACGCGGCGGAGGAGCGGCTGTCGGTGGCGCTCTTCTACAACCCCCGGAGCGACCTCCCGCTGGCGCCCATGCCGGAGCTCGTCTCGCCGGAGCGCCCCTCGCTCTACAGCCCCATGACCTTCGACGAGTACCGCCTCTTCATCCGCCGCAACGGGCCGCGCGGCAAGAGCCAGGTCGACTCGCTCAAGGCCACCGCCGTCGGCGCAGCGGCAAGATGATGCATGCATGCATTCGTCGCAACCATTGCCTGCCTGCCCAAATAAGATTTCATTGCGATTAGGTTAGTTTATTAGTCTAGGTGTATGGGGTCGGACTCATCATAAACATATAAAAATCTGTTGATTATTTTGGGCATATGATTCTCATCAAATCAAATGAAGAGTAGTTCATTATTGGTCCTAGGCTAACAATTGTTCGACCCATTTACCTATCTGTCAACCCATTATGACCGAGAAATCCAATCCAATATATTTTTAGAAATAAATAAATTATATGTATAGCATAGCAATCTTCTTTAAGACACGAGCAAAGAAGAAGGGGATTCCAAGAAAATTAGTGATTTTCAACTAAGGAATATCTGAGTTGGTCATGACACAAGTGTCGCATGCCAGTTGGGCTGGTGGATACCAACGGTTCGATTTGTCTAGTCGTACTATGAAAACAGTCTTCACATGTGCAAGCCAACCAAGGTGAAGGTGAGAGGGAAACAAAAATCAAAACTGCATTATTGTTACTCGACAACGACCTTACCTCGAATCCGTAGTCAATCGTATCTTCGATAAGAACGGAAGAAAATATGGATTGCTTCTTTCAAATTTATCCACCAATCATTCTCCTAAATATTATTCCCATGTCTTACACACGTGAACGAAAATGATTGGTCGTCTTCATCAACATCATATATATAATCCATATAAAAAGTATAAACATGAATAAAAAGAAAGTGGGTCATACTCATAAGTCGCCATGCTCCTCAAATTGATGTCTAAGTGAGTGAACTAGGTTATTGTGCCTCTTCAAAATAATAAAAAAAAAACAGAAAGAGAATGAATATTAGCCACAGATTCCAGCTAGGATGACGACACGTATTGAACCTGATTGCAGACGCCAATAGTTTACCTGCAATCCTTAACTCTAATACAGCATGACCTGAAAAACCATTTTCTGATTCTAAAAACAGGCGATGGAAAATGATAGCGGCGTGGCCTGACAACCCCAATGGGAAAGCAAAGATACAGCTAGCTTGCAGTTATTGTATACACACATTTTCTGATAGCTCTTTATTTGACCTTTACTTTTAAATCCTTATGATGGCCCTCTCCTGACAGCAGCATAAAATGGCATCTTCACTTATACATATGTAGCATACCTTCAGGATACGGCATTTCCTCATCACAAAACTTCTTACCAAATCAATTCTTTTTTTCTTAGAGTAAAAATGAATATCGTGCTTCAGTTTTTCAGAAGGAAAACAACACAACCTCCTTATCATGAGAAAAACACAGCTACATGATCGAAAAGTCTTTCACCGACCTCATGATCGAGCTTGCTCTACCCGGCATACCGTTTTTTAGCCACTGGATGGTGGATGATGAACAGATCGAGAAAGCCACGATATGTAGAAATCATTATCACAATATCACCACCTGCTGAAAAGGCGGAAAAGAAGAAGAAGAAGAAGAGAACGTATTACCATCATCAACGTTGGTACTTTCCATTGATTTCGGCTGCTACTACCATGAACCAATCGCTGAGCCCTCTGGTCAACCTACCTATGCAGATTCAATCTCGTGCCATTGAAACATCAAACGGAGCCTTTTGATAATCCTTATTAGAGATTGTATTTGTGGTGTGTATGTATTATTGTTTTCCACAAAAATAATGTATATACATACATATGAGCAGTCCTGCAGATGTGTCGTTGTGCAACACTAGCACGCACTTTTTTTAGGAACAACAGAGGTCCTGAACCTTCCATGCATGACTAATCGTTAATTTATTTAAAGATGGCGCTGATTTAGCTCATCTAATTAATGAGACGGATCCTGAAAAAAAGATCAAGCAGGGGGAAACAAACAGGAGAATAGACAACAGATTACACGGTGCGAATTCAAACACGTACAGGTACAGCAAAGTACGGACTCACTATTGCTACACTGCAGTAGGACTGCGAAAGGAGATAACTCTGCCTCGCGCAGATCACCCGGTCCAAACAACAATTGATATACGTGACGGCGCCGCAATTGGGCACCGGACGGGGGGGGCCTTTCCCCACCGCCGCGCGCGGCAGACTCCGACGAGGGGACACCGCCGGGACAGCGCTCCGAAAAGCCGGCCTGGGCTCGGCGACGACGACAGCGCAGACCGGCCTAGCTGGGGGGATTCCGGCGATTGGATGGCGCCGAATGCGGCGTCGGCCTCAGGCTCCGAACCTGCGACGATGACGGCTTCCCCTCGGAGAAACCTCATCCAAGAAGATCGCCATCCGCTCCAACCTGCAATCCTGCACCGACAGGGATGGCCGGGATCTTTCTGAAAGCATATTACCTTGGAACATGTAGGCAGCAAGTTCTCGAGCTAATCTGCTCTATTGGCCAACAGCAGCAGCATCTACTGCTGATGCAACAGATTTGCAGTCAGTACTGTTTACAAAACACATAGTAACTACTAATTTGTTTCTATGCATGGAAGAACTCGGTATGCCTAAAGGAAACTGAGGCATCAGAGATCAATACTGAACCAGTACCCTGACATGTCACAAGTGCATAGCGGCTGATAATCTGAATAGCGTGTACAGCCACCGAGCATGAACTAGAAGAAACCATGAAGCATCAGAAAATCTGTGAGACCGATGCCAATACAATGACACAACTGAATCTGGAGATGAGACAAATAGGTTCAACTCCAGCGGCAGGTTAGAACTTGGCATAATCTTGCAATAGCTACTAAAGAATACACCAACACTAGCACGGATAAAGTGAGGGTATGTTCAGCTAAAGTCACTACAACTGCTCCACAAACGGATAAACAGGGACTCATATATTGTACAAATAGGCTAAGACAGAAGCTGTTGGATCCCTGCCTTTTGGTCAGCCGTTAGATTAGTGGGGAACTTGATCTGAAACTTGATCCGCAGGTTCCCCTTCTTGGAAGGTTCCCTTGTGATTGGCATGCCTTCGCCCTGCACAACTTCTTCATAGGTAGGACTGACAACGGATTTCACAGGAATAGTCAGGGTTCGTCCATCCAGAGTTGTCACTGGGACAGTGCAGCCCGTCAATGCCTCCACAAGAGAGATCTTATGTGTGTAAATAAGGTCGTTCCCATCTCTCTTGAACTTGGGGTGCGCCCGTTCTTCTATTATGAACACTAGATCTGATGGTACAACATTGCGCATCTCGTTGCCTTTCTCAGGAAATGTGATTTTTGTGCCCTTCTTCCATCCAGGTTTGATATCAATCGTCAGGATCTCCTCAACGCTTGTTGGTTTCCTTCACAAAAAATATGAAACATATTCTCAAGAAACAAGACTTTTAAACCATGAGCTTGCCTATTCCTTAGAGCTAGAAACTAAAAGCTTTGCATAAGATAAATCATTTAAAGTGTCAATCTACCATATCCAATCTAGCACTATGACATAATAAATTAATGCATAGTATACATCCAGCACACTGTAACAAATTGGTAATCATTAAACCACTACCCAATACAATTGCAATAATCATTATAATCACACAAAACATATACCTAATATGTAATGTTTCTTAATAGAGGGAAACAAACAGACTGCATCTACATCATATTGTCTTAAGCTTTGTATTTTCCAAAGCACCAAGCACTATGATCATTGTGCAATTTGTTTCGACGACACTTTATCACAATCCATTCCATATTTCCATTCCTGTTATGAACCTACTTCAAATAGTGGCTTTGCCCCCATTATGACAAACATGCTGCTCTACAACCCACTGAAGCAACCTGTGTTTCAATACTATAGATGATCTTATTTTCAGCCTCAGTCAATTACAGGTCCAGTGGCAACCTTCTCAAAGTTGTATTTCATCATATCACAGGTCCCTCAAGTTTGTACAAAACAGTTTATTTTTTCCATTAACTTAGTTGCTTCATTCCAAAAGAGTACTATATCACATATTCATAGTTCAAGAGCTCCCATCAGTATACATGTGTTGAAGTCCAAATACTCTACTTCTGGAGGCACATTGGTACTGAACATGTTACACAAAACTTAGGAAATAATAACCACAATACAGCAATATCACAAGAAAACGCTGTGCCACTATAGATCTACCCTCAGTTCTGACATTAATCACTACTGTCCACCTCCAGTAATCTTCACAAAAGCATCTCTCAACTGTACAAGCCCAGCTATCAAAGTATGCATGCCTCTGAATGCTCTGATATATTTGTACAGTGTGCGGGTTCAGGACAGAAGCTTGAACTTTTAGCCCCTTACTGAAGCCACTGTGTATTATCCCCACGTATTTTGTCTTACGAGATCTGGAATTTAAACCCTTCGACCTCTCCTATCATGCTCTATTTAAAAGGATAAAGAAGCATGTCCAATGTGCAAGCCAAATCAGAAGATCTAGTTGAAGGCACGACCTGGCACTAAGTCTCTACTGAGCCCAACTATAACCCTCAGAATTGCTGAATCAATCTTTAGAGAAGAACAGAATGCAAAAACCTGACGTAAGTCTGTAGTACACAGCAAACAAATTGGACAAGGAATCAGCGGTCTCACCCAGCGGCGTCAAGGACATTCCTGGAGATCTTCATCTTCTTAGTGGCGCCCTTGTACAGGTCCTCCAGACTGCAAGCCAGCTGCCGCTCGATCGGCGGCGCCTTCCTCTGCAACCCCGCGCTAGACGCCTCCGCCTGGGGTTCGGGGACCCGCCCCCGGGAACGCGCCACCGAATATCTCCGAGAATATCTCCTCGGCGCTCATCGTGTTGAAGCGGAACCCGTGGGCGCCGGCGCCGTGCGTGGAGGCTGAGGGCGGGGGCGCGGCGGCCTTGAGGCCGTCCTCGCCGTACTGGTCGTAGATGGCGCGCTTCTGCGGGTCGCTGAGCACCTGCGGGGTGGGGACAATAAGAGGGAGCCTAAGCCGATGGGTTTCTCGACGGCGGCGGCGGTAACGGAGGACGACGGCGAGGGATTGGTACGGACGTCGTAGGCCTCGGAGACCTGCTTGAAGAGGGAATCGGCCTGCGGCGAGGGGTTGTTGTCCGGGTGGTACTTCATGGCGAGGCGGCGGTAGGCCTTCTTGAGCCCGTCGTCGGTGGCGCCGCGGCCGACGCCGAGCACCTTGTAGTAGTCCACCCCCATCGGCGGTGAGTGCCGGCGGGCGTTCTTGCTGCTCCTGAGCTTCTCTCCCGAGGGTTTTTTGGGATTGGCTGGTTGTTGGCAGGTGGTTTGCTTTGACGCGCTGCCCTCTGACAGTTTTTGGTTCGAGATTATCTCCCCAAATTCAATGATCTTCGATCCTTGTTCCTACGGATATAATAAAAATGACGACTCGGAAACAGTTCATGAGAAATCTAGATATTCTAGATTATAAAAATTTGCTTACGATATTATAGACAGTAGCGACATCACATGGCACCAATATATAAAATGGAAAAAAACTAGAGATTTAAACTCTTGGTATTTCTGTCAATAATAATAACGAAATTTAGAGTGTTTGTGTTAAGCAAGTATATAGTGTTTCACAATTTTTGTAGTGGTTGACATTTTCCCCTTTGCGTAAGAAAGATGGACACCAGATGTCGCGAGTTGAAATTATATATGGAGCAGAGACTAAAAACAGCCGCAATGCCTAAAATCCAACAAAAGCCTGCCATTCTGAAGAAATCGTTTCCTCTATTGTGGGCGACATCGAAACCAGGCCCAGTTGGGCCTCAAGCATCACAGGCCCATATGTCAGGCCGGGCGGCGAGTTTTCTTTCCCTCCAGAAACTAAATAATCCGAGCCCAACGCCTCTAAAATCCTGGCCCTGTACAAAAATAGTCCTTGTTCAGAAATTGGAGTCTCAGACTCTGGAGGAGGGTACCGCAAAAACAAACATCTGACAAATTTGCAACCACAAGAGTAGAAATCATAGACGGTATGAGCAACTGAATGACAGAGCGTATAAAAAAGCACACGCATATCATCATCATCACGAAACGCAGCTGTTTTCCCCAACTTTCTGCATCAGCAACAGAAGAGAGCAGGGGCTCGCGACAACCATATGCGGCCATGAGCGTTGAGCGACGGCGCTTTCCGACCCGCCGAGAGCTCGCTTCGCTTTTGGCCGCCCGGAGTCGGCCCTCGGCGAGACGACAGTGCGCCGCACTCATCCAACCAAGGCCCCCGTCCGTTCCTATCTGCCCCTTGCTCATTGGACGCTTTAATTAGTTCAACAAAAGTCAGGGGAGATCGAGGTTTATTCTGTACTTCACTGCTAGTGGTAGCGATGTTTCAAACACGAAAGAAAAGGTCTCAGCGTTCCCACACGCGCCTCGAGAGCATAAAGTGGTTGCGAAAGGAAAGGGACAAGGATGAGTGATGGAGAAACCGATGCAGGATCGGTGCTGCCATACCGTTGCTATCTGCTCTGAATGAAATGCAGATCTCCTGCATTGTTTTCTTTGAAGAAATGATGCCTTTTCATTCAAATTGCAAAAGCTGCATGCTACATATATTGAGCTGGGCCAGTGTCATTTTTTACCCTTTTTTGACTGATGATGATGGAGAAGAAAGGCACTTGACTATTATTAGGAGCTACTAGCAGTACATTTTCACTTGTTTGTTTAGTGAGCAAAATAGAAAGTGCGGCGATCGGGTCGTCAGAGTCTGCTTTCTCCTCCTCTCCTTTTTGAGAAGAGCAGTAGCCAGGTAGGGCCTGCTCATAGTACGATGCACTGAACCACATGCCTGTGCTAACTGCTAAGACGTCGCTCGAAATCAAACCTGATGATGCCTCCTAATTACCCTATTACCCGCCCCCCTTGGTCCCTTATCGCGTTTCTTCGGAACGATCATGGCTCGCCTGCTCCCTTGCCTACGAAACAGCGATGGCCCCCGATGGGTTTTGCGTTGTCGGCGTACGGCGCTAGTGCTACAGGACACTGATCACCATGATGGCGTGTGATCACTGATCAGATAAGAAAAATTTCAGTAGCATTCAGGCAACAAGATGAAGGGTTAGTTTCACCAACCGAACCTTACGTGTGGCCTCCTGTTCTTTCATGCGTGGACAAATGCGTCGTCGTTCAGGCGTCTCTCGGCGCCTCGCCATGCTAGGAGGAGGAGGAGGAGGGGATCCTACGAGTGTAGGGTCGGACGCTGGCGCCGCACGCTACCGATCGGAGCCTCAACCTCTAACGCTGCTAAATATAACTGGCCGCGCGGCAGCATCCTCGGTTCCTCATCACCGTTTGCCGGCAGGGGTGGCTGGTGCGCGCATATATGCGATGCGACTGGCGGGAGACGAGTTCTTTCTCTGCCGGAGGATCGATGTGAACGGAGGTGGAAGACGACGACGATGGCGACCTCGTCCGTCGCCTGGGCCGCGGGCAGCCGGGCAGACCAAACTCCACCTGCCATCCTCGCCTGGACCTGGGGGACGCGGCCGTCGGTCCCGTTCCGATTTCCAGGGCCCGGCACCGTCACTGTTAGCCACCAACCGCTCCCTCCCTGTCTTCTCGGCCTCCCTGTTGACCCGGCTGCGGTTGCCGCCACTACTAGCCGCTAGTCACGGCATGGATTTGAATCGCTGCAGGTCTGACCTTACATGTGTACTGACCTTTCCGGCTCTCTCTTGGACCGGACCTGCCTCTGGAGGTGATGGGCTACCTGCAACCAGCAGCACTTCCTCGTGCTGGCTCTTCTACCACGAGCCTACCGCAAATCAACTATCCTTCGTGTAGTGTTTGGAAGTAGACATTTAAGCTTGAAATTTGTTTGGTTGGATAAGGAATTGGTATTGAAAACTCAAGTCAATACCGAGCCGGTATTCAGCTAACTTCCAACCTCCCTCTCGCAATTCCGAGCCATCCGGCTCCGTATTGAGCTGAATCGTTCTGGCTTCTCTTCTTTCAATTCTATGTCTTTCACATCCAAACAGGAATTGAATTGGACTGCTTCTTAGGATTCCAAAATCCAATACTAAGATCATCCAAACAACAGAGTTTGAACTGTGACCATTTCAATATCATGTCTGATTTGGAATTCAATCCAATTCAATGCCACACCCTCCAACGTCGACGTCCAAACGGAGCCTCAGAGAAGACGATTGCTAGGTTTGATTGAGAACAGCAAATCCTCTTGTTTGTTTTAGAGGACGAGTGAATCGGAGCAATGGAAGAATATCATGTACATTCACCACCAACAAATGCGTGGGTGATCGAACCACACGCCCTAGCTCCCCTCCCAACAAAGAAGAAGAAAGAATTAACTAAGCAACGAATTTGAACAATCATCCTTCCCGGGCTAATCACAGCTTTGAATCGGAGCTCTCAGCAATGGAGAGAGAAAAAATTAAATTCCATCAAACCAACGCCCCCGACCGGTCCATGGAGGTGACGGAGAGGCTGGCGCTGGAGGAGCTGTTCCCGAACCCGCCGCCTCCGCGGTCGCCGCCGGCGTTGCCCTCGCAGAGCGCGAACGCCGTCTCCAGGTTCGCCACGATGTCCGCCATGGCCGGCCGGTCCTTGCCCTCCAGCCGGACGCAGTGCACCGCGGTGTAGGCCACCAGCTCCACGGACTCGGCCTCGTGCGCCGCGGGCTCCGGGGCGCGCGGGTCCAGCACCTTCGCCAGCTCGCCGGCGACGATGCTCGGCACGGCGTAGTCCACCACGCTCACCGGGCTCCCGCCCTCGGCCTCCTTGAAGATGGCGCGCCGCCCCGTGAGCGACTCCAGCATCACCACGCCGAAGCCGTACACGTCGCTCTTCACCGTCAGGTGGTGGAGGCCGTAGTACTCCGGGTCCATGTACCCCACCGTGCCGGCGGCCTTCACCGTCAGGTGGCGATGCGACTGCGAATGCGACCCCGGCTGCTGCTCCGCCTCCGGGGGCCCCATCAGCGATAGCCCGAAGTCCGACACGAGCGCCGTCCACCCGCCGTCCAGCAGGATGTTGGACGACTTGATGTCGCGGTGGATGATGGGCGGCACAGCGTACGAGTGCAGGTACTCGATGCCGCGGGACGCGTCCAGCAGGATCTTGATCCGCAGCTTCCACGACGACGCCACCGGCGACGGCGCCGCCCCCGGCTTGGGGTGGAGGTGGTCGTACAGCGCGCCGTTCTTCATGTACTCGTACACCAGCAGCCGCTCCTCGTTCTCCTCGCAGTAGCCCACCAGGCCGACGAGGTGCTTGTGGTGGAGCCGCGACAGGAACGCCAGCTCCGACCGGAACGCGCTCTCCTTCTCCTGGAACTGCCGCGCGCGGGGGCCCGACTCGCCGCGCTTGATGGCCACCTCGCGCCCGTCGGGGAGCTTGCCGCGGTACACGATGCCGAAGCTGCCCTCCCCGATCTTCGTCTCCAGCGCGAACCCCTTGGTGGCCGCCTCCAGCTGCGCGAACGTGAACTCCTCGGCGGGGTCCTTGAACGACGACGGCCCGCTGCGCTGCCGCGTCATCACGCGCGACAGCTGCCGCCGGAACAGGCCGCGCGCGCGTGACCCGTTCGGCGACCCGTACGGGCTGCCGGCCGCGCCGCCGCCGTTATTGTTGTTGTTGTCGGCGGCCGCGCCGGCGGTGGTTGTGATGTTGGGCTGCACGGAGTTGTGCACCCTCTTGTTGCTGCAGAAGCCGAAGACGAGGCAGTAGACGATGGAGCAGAGCCCCGCGAAGCCGCCCACGGCGCCGACCACGCAGAAGGCGATCCAGGCTTTGGACACGCGCTTGCTCGACGACCCCGGCGGCGGAGGCGACGAGGGGGGAGGGGGAACGGGTGTCCGCGGCGGGGGCGCCGGCGAATCGTCGCAGAGGCTGTCGCAGATCCCGCCGGAGCCCCCGCAGAACTGCTGCGACTGCGCCATGAAACCGCACCCGCCGCACGAGCTCTCGTCACGGACGCAGACGCCTGGGAGGATCCGCGGCAGCGGCACGTGGCTGGCCACGGAGTCCAAGGACCAGCACATGACGCTGAAGTCGAAGCTGACGACGCCGCAGGTGAGGTTGCCGCCGGCGACGAGGAACTGGAACCGGGTCCCGGTCCCCGCGGCCGGGAAGTACAGGGTGGTGGTGGGGCCCCCGAGGCTCCAGCACACGGCGGTGCGGTTGGGGCGGAGCAGCCCGCATGCGTGGGAGTCCCCGACGGCCAGGCCGTACGGGTAGAGTTCCCCCGGCAGCGCCGCGGAGGCGTTGGCTGCGGCGTTGGCGGAGTCGGATCCCGGGCAGAGCACCGCGCCCGATGCCAGGCCGCCGCAGGCCCGGGCGCCCCCCGCGGCGAGGTAGCGGACGGAGGTCGCGTTGGCGAAGGCCGCCTGCACGGCGCTACCGCGCGGGCCCCAGCAGCGGACGGCCGCTGAGGCGTTGGCCTCGAGCGCGCAGGAGAAACCGTCGCCGGAGACCAGGGACCGGAAGCTCCCATTGGCCTGCAAAGGGAACCGCCCGACGCCGCGCCACCATAGGACCCTCCTCGCGGCGGCGTCGTAGGCCGCGACGTGGTCCGCGCCGACCGCGAGGTCCGTGAGCGCGCCGGGCCCGTTGTAGACGCGCCTGAGCTGGTCCCACCGCGGGGCGGCCGCCGGCGGCCAGCAGAAGAGCGCGGCCCCGCCCTCTTGGAGCCCGCAGACGAAGCCCCGCCCCGCGGAGACCTCGGCGAAGGTCAGGAACGGGGCGACCGCGGAGGCGTTGGAGGACGCCGACCCCCCGGACGCGGGCGCGCAGACGAGGGTGCGGTTCTCCTTGGCGACGCCGCAGACGACGGGCGAGGCGCCGCCGCCCGAGACGGCGAGCGTGGCCGCGGAGGCTGGGGCCGGGGACGGCGCGGCCGCAATGAGGACGAGGAGCAGGAGGGAGGGCAGAGGGGTCATTGGGAGGAGGCGGCGGCGGCCGTCATCTGCGAGGTGCCTCGGCGCGGGGACGGGGGAGAACGGACGGGGAGGTCCGAAGCGGCCGCGCGGAAAAAAGGCGAAGGGCGGCGATACGGCTACGCGGGCGGGTGGTGTTGGCCGCGGGCGCAGCGAGACCGGGACCGCGTCTCCGTCTCCGTCTCCGCCTCCGCCTCCGCGTGGTTTTTTCCTCGCGAGCCGTGGGGTTTCGTCTTTCGTCCCGTCCCGTGTGCTCGTTTCCATTCTGGCTGGCAGGCGGCGTTGAATTGAACGCGGGGTACGCGCCACGGACTCTGCTCTGTTGGCTCTGCGCGGCGTCTGCGTCAATGGCTTTTACTACCGTTCCTGGCGCGACCCGTCGACACCTTGCCTCTTGTCCGCACCTGCTGTACACCATTTCGTATGCTGCTGTCGTCTTCCGTTCTCCCACTGAAGTAGATACGGACGGAGTATATTATATATTCATATGTCTACTGTTCTGGAGTCAATATTTCGGCCCTTTATCAGATCAAACTCACCGGTTTCAAGCTATTTCTTTTCCAGTCAACAATGTTTTCATGGGTGTCTCCTCTTTTCCCTTTTCCTTTTCCCTTTTGTTTTCCAGACTGAGACTGACAAAGTGTGTGCATTTAGTATGTAAAGCTGATATGGACAAACGAGGCCCCCAGCCCCAAACGACTAATGACTCGCTGCAAAAGCACCAGCACCAGCTAACCGCACCTGCACCTCGCCACAGTGTTGGCGCTGTCAGAGCAAGATTTTTTTTTTGGAAATAAAATCAGAGCAAGATTCCCGCGAGCAAACTTTTTATGTATCCCGTGCGGGTGCGGCAAACCGGCGTGCCGTGCTGGTGCAGCTGGCAAATCTCTCGCTGCAGTTCACAGTTGCACCCGCGCCTGTGTGTGTTTTCTGCGGTACTTGCCGTGGACGGATCGGGCATCGATGGCTCCCCGCGGGGTCACGCTCACGGTCCGGATCACGTCCCGTGGCGGCTGCCACGGACCACGCTGCGCGCGCGCGGCGAACCCGTTCGACCGCCGCCGCCCGCCGGCGAGCGCCACCGCCCGCCGGCGAGCGCCACCGCGACATTCCTGTGTGCGCGGCCGTGGCGCTCCAGGACGCGCCCGTGCGTGCCGGTGCGGCTGCGTTCCGGAACCCATGCAGTGCGGCCCGCCGCCTACCCGACAACCACCGTATGCCGTATATGCACGTGACGGGTGAGGCAGGTGATTGCTGTGTTTGCGATGCCGCACCTTGCCAAGGTCAGTTGTTTTTTTCCTAAATAAAAATGACATTTTTTCCCAATGCTAATAAAATACTAACATCCAAGCATCTACTATATGTCTTTATTTCGAACAGTTGGTTGCGATGAAACTAGGAAGATGCATGCCTTGTCGTTTCTTTCGTTGCAAATGTTGAATCGCGACATAATTAGCATATAACTTGGACCCGTCTTTTGAACTGAAGGCATCCATGTTTTTTTTCCTTCTGAAATGGGGCGACACCCGTAACTCTTCTAAAATCGATTAAACTTTGCAATTCAAACCCCACGTGATGATCATCGAACAATTCGCTCACGCCAACTGTGGATGATGGAGCCCGGATTGGAGTAGTCACTGCTGCCAGCAGCCAGCATGCCCGGCACGGCAGCTGAGTGGATTCCTGGCACGTGTCCGCGTCAGCAGACATGCATCGCACGAGCAAGAATAAACTGCGTGTGCCAGCAGCCCTAAATACCGAACGAATGCCCAATTCTCCAACGGATCGTTTTGACTTTGCCGCCCGTGGGCCACGGCTGCTGCTGCGTAGACTTTCAGGCAAAAACCATCACATGCTTGGACTGGTCTTCTCAGTTATGGCACTAATGCGGACTACCAGTATGCAATCAAGTTGAAGATTCTGGCGCTGAGGTGGCAAGTTGTTTGTACGGTAGCGTCGATAGTGCCAGCGGAACCTTCTGTTCATGGCTTGTGCCTCTCGGGCAAAAAGGCAATCCCTGGCCGGGTCAACAGTCAAAGATTGGGCTTCTTCAGGGTCCAACCAGGGTTGGATTGGATTAGTGCACATTTATACTGGGTAGGATGCAAATATATACATAGATACACGAGTAAGAAGTAAGATCATGCTTACTATATCCTGGCATGGATGTGTGCAGAGGTGATTACGATTGCAAGCTTTTTCTATGAAATCCGATGTGATTGCGCAGTTCAGAATGTTCAGAGCATACTGCATGAAGAGGAGCACGTAGTAATCTGTGCGGATGGATACGTGTACTGTGTACACAACACACGATCAAGCTTGTTCATGTTACTTGTTACATATACTATATATAGGAGCAGGTTGCAGCAAAAATTCATGGCGAAAAAGGATCCCGTGTGTTCGTCTTTAAAGGTCGGTAGCTCCTGGGTTGACCTAACATTCACACTGTGGATGGAGGTCGTTGCCAACTTCCATCGTCCCTCTGCTTTCCAGTGTCCTGTTCCCACTGTCCACACTGATGCTCTCAAGGCGCGCACGGCCCCGCACTCTCGCACCATCTCCGGCAATAGCTCTAGTTTCAGTCCTGTCAGGTACAGCCCGGCTCCAACTTTACGGGAATTTAATTTTATGTTCAACTTCAGCAATAGTCTCTACTTATATTATAGCGTTTACTTTTGTTATGATAGGTGGGATCCACACACACGTCAGTATTTACTTTTATTTTCTAAGCTGACAGGTGGACCTTCTCTCTCCCCCCGCCCCCTCCTCCTTTCATTCTCCTCTTTCCCCCGTACCTGCCCCAGCACCGGTCAAGATCAGGGCGGAGGCGGCGGAGCTCCGGGCCGTGGAGGCAGACCTCCGCTAGGGGTGACGAAGCCCGAGCCAAGGCGACCTCCGGCGGCGGAGCTCCGGGCGAAGGGCGGCGAAGCCCGAGCCGTGGCGGCGGACCTTCGGAAGCAGTTATAGCTCCAACGGGGGCGGCGGATCTCCGGCAGCGGCGATGAAGCTCCAACGGGGGTGGCGGAACTCCGGCAGCGGCGACGAAAGCTCCAGCGGGGGTGGTGGACCTCCATGCAAGGGATCTACGCCCCTATCCTCCTCCCCCGCGCGTGAATCGGATGGAATTGAGCAGAGACGCCGCCGATTCGTGCAGCGGAGTAGAGCGGGGGCTGTGCGGCAAGCTTGTGCAGCGGCAGATGAGTGGGGACGGCGAGCTCGGCCGGAGGGCGTGGGCGGCGGCGGGCGTGGGCGGCCGCGCGGTGTGCTCGTGCAGCCGGCGCGGCGAGCTCGTGCGGCGGCATGGCGGGTTCGCGCGGAGGAGCAGGCCGGCCTGGCAAGCTCGTGCGGCTCAAGCCAACGGCCGAGTAGGGGCCTCTCTGCACGCCCGCAGGAGATGGGGCTGGGATGGGGAAAATAGGGTCTGTCACTAGACCCCCGCTGGAGTGGATTTTTTCACCCTCGATTATTTTCACCCTCGATTTCTACTCTAAAAGTGGTAGGGATCAAGTAGGAAAGCTGCTGGAGTTGGTCTCACTTGCTCAGTTCCATCGCACGGTTGCAAAGTCAATCAGCATGGACAGCTTCACGGCTAAGATCGACTGCCAGCATCTCCAAACTTTTCTTTCTTCCCTTCTGCGCAGAGTAGCGTGCTGCGTTGACTTGATACTAATACTGTACTGGTATCGTATGTGCAGAGCAGTTGCGATGGCCGTGTGGGGACACGCGTATCCGGGGTCAAAAGGACAGGTCAACTTGAACATGGTTCAGAATTCAGAAATATGTTTGTGCAGGTACCGGTACTCGAACGATTGTGTGTATGCGAAGAGGCAGCAGAACAGTGTCAGCAATGAGTGTGGCGCAGGAAAGAGGAGCAGGGTGGAGCTGGATCTTTCTCGCGTAGGAGTAGGCTCCATATAATTACTTATCATTCTCTAAATTTATTCTCTAAAATTTATTCTCTAAGAGAAATATTTTATCCTGATTATTAAGATTCTCTCCACTATATTCAATTTTTCTGCACCTATAATACTTTATATATCATCCTCTATCCCAACAACCAACGGGTGGATATATGCGTCAGCCCCTCCCTTTTTTTATTCCCCTTCCTCTCCATTCTCTCTTCTCCCCCTCCCACGGCCGGCACCTTCCTCCCCCGCGCCCCTCCTCCGGCGTCCACCGCCGCCACCTACTCCGGCCTCCCGGCGCGGATCCGCTCTTCCCTCGAGCGGATCGGGCGCGGACGGCGGCGGATCGGGCTCCCCTGCTCGCGGACGGCGGGCGGCCGGCGCCCCATCTTCGCCCTGCAGTGGCGGCCATGCCCGTGAGCGGAGGCGGGCCTCCGAGCGGCGGAGGAGGACCGGCGGCTTCGACGGCCACGGCGGCCACGGCTGGCCACGGCGCGGCGGGCTCCCTCCCCGGCCACCCACACCGGCAAGCAGCAGAGGGCCACGGCGGCACGGCTGAGGCAGAGGCAGGGCGCTGGCCGAAGGGCCGCGGCCGGCGCACCCGGCGCAGAGCGACGGCGAGCAGCAGGGGCCCCGTAGGGCCTCGCGGCGGCGGCGAAGGAGCGCCACGGCCGCCGTAGCCCTCGCTCCCGCGGGCGCGGCGCCCTCCCCACTGCTCCACTTCCTCCGGCCACACACTGCTCCAGATCTCGCTCGCGGCGGAGGGGGCTGCCTCCAGGTCTCGCGACGGCCAGAAGGAAGGGCGTCCAGCTCCCGGCGGCGAGCAGGGCGGCGGCGAACGCCGGCGCTGGGCCGCGGCGGAGCTATGCAACGGCGTGGGCGCGTGGCAGCGACGGAGGGCGCGCGCGGATGGGCCCCACGCTACGGACGCGTAGCGGACGTCCGCCATTCCGCTGGATTTGGCGTGCGGAGGCGCCTCCGCTACCTTAGCGTACGCGATACGGACGCCGGTGCAGCTGTTTTTTCCGCTATCGCGTACGGCACGGTGCCGGACGGTTTACAGTGCCCGGTGTGCACAGCCTTCCCATCACGTTGCCTGTCTCCGCTTTACCTCGCATGTTGTCTGGAGTTTTCTTTCAGTCTTGTTACGGTTGCTGGTACTTACTACTATAGTATATCTTTTGACAGATAGATTTGCAATTGTCGTGAAGGATTTGATGACGAGTGATAGCTGCACTAGTACCAACTCGTTGACCTTTGGCAAGTATATATCACCCCCCCCCCCCCCCCCCCCAAAAAAAAAAAAAGAAAAAAGAGCTGCACTTCTGCCAACAGTTTGCTACTACCTTGCTGAAATCTCTTGACCACAGTAAGACAGGTTGCTCCCATCCTGTTTTTCTGAACTCGCTCAAAATTTGCTCAAGCCCCAACTCAAGTCCAGCTGGGAGAATTCTGTAAGCTAAGAGCACATGACACCATGCTGAATTTTCTTCCCTTTTTTCTCTAGAACATGCTGAGCTTTCTTGAACCGCAGGAACCTCGAAACTCCTGTTCCGTTTGTTCTCCTGCGTGGAGTACAGACAGTCAAATCCTGACGTGAACAAGACGGCTGTCTGCTTCGCGGTTACCTCCCGGGAAGCACGGTTTCAACCTGAACGGGGGAGGGTTCAAAGGTTGAAAAAAATTAACAGCGGTGATGGAGATTGGCTGGCTGCAGCCACGGACCGTCAAATTCAGAGGGAGACCCAGGCGTCGTCGTCAACTCGGTTGCCAAGTTTCCATGCCATGTACGGGCCGCTAACGATATCTGATTGACCTCGCGTGTATTTATGCGACGGCAGCATGCCATGTCTGACCCAATGAACGAGTCACGAGTCTGCCTGTTAGAACTTGACTTTGAATTTTTATTTTTATGTTACTTTTTTGAAAAGAAATAAAGTTCGTGCAAGAAAGTATTTATTTTTTTTATAATCTGTTCCTTGAACGCATCATCTTATCTAGTCATATACTAGCAGTCTAGCCGTGCTGCGTCCCAAATTTTCTTTCGGTAAACACTAAACACACGCTAAAACTACCCTGAATAACATTCGACCACGCGTTTAGCACGAGAATTTAATAATGTATCAACATCCAGTGACAGGACAACATTTGACCGCACGTCTAGCATGAGTATCTTTTTTTTTAAAAAAAAACGAAGTCTAGCACGAGTATCGCAGGGCTGGCCCTTGTGACACCAAAGCCTGACGGAGAGGGTCCACGGCCGGAGCTCAGGCAGGTCTGAACGCGGAGCACGGCGAGCTCCAGCGTCGCCGGTAGACCACAGGATGCAAGTTGATGTACCATCCAATGACATGATCGACCTTTTATTAAGTCACTTATCACCCACCACCAATGATAATCACAATCACACTCCCAGTCGCAGTCCCGTAGGTATCACACACAGCAGTACCGCTCTACTTCCATGCACAAGCAACAACAGAATAAACACCAAACAAAAAAAAAATCCTCCGACAATCCAGCGCGGCGTCACGACGGTGAGAGTTTACTTGGAGGAGGAGGAGGGGAAGAACTCGAAGCGCATGAGCAGCTTTACGGAGCGCAGCGGCTGGCCCTTGTGGTCGCAGAGCCGGACGGAGCGGATCCCCGGTCGGAGCTCCCACACCGGCAGGCAGGTCTGGCCGCCGAAGTCGTCCTTCTGGTGGTTGTCGGACTCGTGCACCTCCACCCGGAGCAGCGCCAGCTCCGGCGCCGCCAGCGGGAACTCGAACTCGTGGTCCCACGTCGGGATCCAGCTGTCCATCATCACCCGGGTCTGCTCCATCCGCGTGTCCGCCGCCACGCCGGCGATCCCCACCTGCATTTCGTTCCAGGTAACGTTCAGTTCAGTTCAGCTCGTCAGGTGATTGCTGAATGCATCACTCTGTCAGACCGACCCTTGCGTAGAAGTCCGGGGGCGAGCACTTGTCGAAATGCGTCTTGCGGAAGTCGAACCGCCACCCGTCCCCCATGTACACTGTCACCTTAAGCCTCGTCTTCACCGGCAGATCCGCTCGGGGATCGAACAGCTTGTCGGGGTCGCTGTTCATCAGGATATCGGGCTTCTTCACGTAGCCGCAGCCGCCGTTCGCTCGGAACATCCCTTGGGTCAGCCACAGCTTCCTCCCGTGTCCCTTTTGTTGGAGTGACAGCGAGCAGCATGCATAATCAGGAAATGTACAACTGAATTCTGAACTCGTTGGAAACGGCCGAAGTTACTGAAGGAACACACGGACAAAGGCACTGAATGTCTGAACTGCAGGTACCTGCATGTTCGCTGCAACCATCTGAACCCCGTACCCCCACCCCATCAACGGGTTGTAGTTCGACGACGTGATGCGCGTTGACCGCGGGAAAATCCGCAGCAGGTTTCTCTGCGTAAACCTGAAAATCCGCAGTGGTCAAACCCGTTGACCCTGGAATTCGCATTGCAGACTTGCAGTTGCAGCTGAACGAACAGAATTGACCTCTCTCGATCAGCTGGTCAGCTGAAACAAGCTGAAACTGAAGCTCACCCTCACCTGATGATGTGGGCCCCGTGGGAGACGATGGCCTTCTCGTACGCCTTCTCCCCCAGGCTCAGCCGCGTCACCTTCTCCGGGTCGACCTTGAGGTCCTGGTCCATGTCGTGCTTCCTCCGGGTGAGCTGGATGGCGATGAGGCGCTTGTACTCGTTGTCGGCCCCCTGCCGCGCCTTCTTCTCGGCCTCGCCGTCCAGCGGCTCCTCCTCGGCCTCCTCCGCGCCGTACTTCCCGCTGTCCTGCTCCGACATCTGCCGGTCGGTGGCCTTGTCGTCGGAGATCTCCTCCCCCCAGACACCATCCTCGGCCCTGTCGGCGGCGGCCTCCTCCTCCTTGCCGCTCTTGGTCTGGAGGTACTCCTTGGGCGGCTTCGTGGAGATGATGATCTTGCCCTTGAGGTCGTCCGGGGAAGGGAACTCCGCCATGCTCTCGGATTCCGAGATGTACAGCATGTCCCCGAAGGTGTCCTTTAGCATCTGCATGCGTATCAGCGATCGCGCAAGCCATGAGTAGTATGCTCAGGCAGGCTGCTTCGTCAGAGTTTGCAATTGGACATGGTTCGGAGTTCAGAGAGAGGACATGGCACCTTGGCCACTTTGGCTTGGAGGTCCGGGGTGAGGTGATCTTCCAGGGTGAGGATGACGGGGTAGGGGGAGGTCGCGAAGGCGTGCTCCTTGATGGCGTCCAGGCACTTGTTCAGCTCCACGGGCGACGTCCATGTCCTGCGCATTCATCGCCGTCAGAGCTCAGAAGCTGCTGCGGTAGCAGAGTAGCATATTGGGCCAACTTTTGTCGGGCCAGGTTTTGAGGCCCAGTCCACCGACCTGCCGTGGAGGACCTCGACCTCGTCCTTGGCGGCGTTGGGCCAGAGGTCGAGCTCGATGACCCTGACGCCGTCGAGGAGGGCCTTCACGATGGGCCTCTCGCTGCAGCCGCTGCTCAGCTGGTTCCCCGTCAGGTACGAGTTGTGGCCCGTGTAGATGAAGTAGTGCGACAGCGGCGAGCCCATGTCCTGGTAAACCTGCACTGATCATTCCATCTTGAGCAAATCGGCTCGGAGGAGATGGCAAATTACGTTTTTTTTTTCTTTAAAATACAGTATAGACACAGATGCCCACACACGCGACACATGCATATCTCTTCTCCGTAAAAAAGAAACTAAAATGGATAGAAGAGTAGCAAAGGAAGAAAGCAAGGTCCAACTAAATTTATAAATCCTTTGGTAAATCACTTTTAGGACTTAATAAAAACCCTAAAATCATGTAATGAAGTTGGCCAATGACCCTAATAGTGTTGTTGGCGAGGCGATGAGGTGGGGCGTCACGCACTCCAACTCAAGCAAGTGCTAGGACCGGTTGTCGCACGCGAAGTGGCTGACAAAAGAAGGAAATGCATGACAGGAACAACTGAACAAAAAAACAATGGTGGGGGTTCACATGTTGCCCCAGTGGCGTTTGGTAAAGTACAACTTGAAGCGAACAGCTCCAACCAATAAATCCAAGAATCATATTTTAACTCGTCCTTATTCATCGTTCACCATGTTGGACTTTGGCTTATTCTAGCACTCTAGGCGACAATAATCTCTCTCTCATTCGTTTTCAGGTGGATGGCATAAGGAACATCTGCTTTTAAAAGCATCTAATCTCACATGCCGGGCCAGCTAAACATCATCACTACCTCCAAATAAAACTGAGCCAACTGCTCAGTTTCGCGTGCCATCAGCCTCCTTCGTTGAAATTTTAGAAAACAAATTACTTCATCCAGTTCAAAACACATACGTAAATTAGCAAATGTCAACCGGTGCTTAGTTCAGATGATATATACGTGTCAAGTCGCGTTTCGAGCCGGAGAGCACATCAGAATCTGGTAATTACCGTATGTGATACGGTTAAGTGGGATTACTTTGTGAATACCCACTATGATTTTTCGAGAACCGAATATGGAACACACATGTGTTGATTGCACTAGGGTGGGCAATTATCCTGATTCCCGGCCGGACCTTGAAAAGGTTATAGCACACGAAAGGGTTTCATTTTTGTCACCTTTTGAAGCTAACTGCTACCTTTGCGGGCCTTCTCAAATACTTCTTTGATTTAGCATCTTCAATCCATGCTGACTACTTTTGAAGCTTAATCATCAATCAAGGAAGTGTAGTCAGCATCTGGGTTAACATTTGTAATTGAACTTGTATACACCATTATATAGCTTTAAAAATTAAACTCATCAAAACTCAAAACTTAAAATTGAAACAAAGTACATCCTATAACATTTTGTTTGTGATGCCATCAAAAGCTTATACCTTGAAATAAACATTTATCCCCCTGATTGGCAGAATTTTGTCTTTCAATTCCGAGGTAACATGCTTCCAACTACTCCCTTTTTTTATATAGAAAAAGAAAGAAAAACGCTTCCAAATATTATGATGTATTTCACAGTAAAATAACATTCTGAATTTTTACCGTGCCATGTAAAGCATTTTACTATTTTTTTTTTGCAAATATACGTTCATCACAGAATGGACGTGGAGGCTGCATTATTTAATTTTGAAGGCTAAAGATACCTGAAGTGACACTGAAATCTCTACAGAAAAAAATGACACGTTGATTCTTCTATTACATCATCAGAGGCACAGCAATGCAACCACATGATTACCAGCAGTTTTATATAACTTCACTGTCAAGTGATTGTTGCCTACGTACCTACTACCAAGTTCTTTAGCGATCGGCCAGATCAAAAGAAAAAAACAGGAGAGGAGAAAGTTTCGTTAGGGATTTTAATCTTGGTGCAGTACACTAACCTCGCTCTCGTCTCACTTAGATGGGGGCAATACAAATGTGCCTAACAGTAAGCACAAGCCTATATGGTCCAGGCATACAGATTGTGACTCTATCCTGGAGGGACACTGCACATGGGCCTAAACTATTCATACACCGTACGATTGCCCCTTGATTTGGAGCACAAGTCACAACTATGAACTGTACCTTTGACCTAATGGCCACCAGCATTTACCTTTACAGATAAAACC
The DNA here is from genome assembly GCA_032594955.1 of Panicum miliaceum. Classification (NCBI taxonomy): domain Eukaryota; kingdom Viridiplantae; phylum Streptophyta; class Magnoliopsida; order Poales; family Poaceae; genus Panicum; species Panicum miliaceum. The sequence continues at coordinate 6,470,244 of CM064058.1, read as the reverse complement.
GTATCCTTTTTAAAATAAATGTCCCGAATCTACTGGTTTCTATTGTTCTCTTCATGTGTCTAGAAAGTTTAAGAGTCAGCAATCCTATTTCTTTTTTATATAAAAAGAAATCATAATTCTTTCAGTTTCACCCATGCGTGCATGTGCAGTTTTTTTTTTTTGAGGAAAAAACATGTGCAGTTTCAGTTTCAGATTTGCATGGTGATTCTCAACTCTGCGAGACTGCGATGTCTATGTAGTGATATATAGCCAATGGATATGGTTATGATATGCACTGTATTGAGAATTGATCCGCAAGATAATATATATATTAGTTCGAGTTGGAAATTTAGAACTGCATAATCGCAAAAAAAAAATGAATAATAGCAAAAGAGAAAGATTTAGAGAGATAGAGAGAGTGAAGAACAGTAAAGGGTTTCAGTAAAAAATATGATCAGAAAGATTACCCCACGGCGCGGGTCGAGGGCGGCGTTGGCGTCGCTGCAGAGCCAGCGGTGGAAGCCCTCGGCGGTGAGGCCGCCCTTCTTGAGCAGCCTCTGCTCCGCCGCGAACGCCATCACCTCCTTGGCCGCCGCCTCGGCGCCGGCGTCGTCGGTCTCCCCCTGCACCTCCCGCAGGAGCCTCCGCAGCGCCTCCTCCCCGACCACGCCGCCGCCGTCGGTGTACGCCTGGAACACGTCCCTGACCGCCTCCGACGGCTCGTTGGACGCCGTCCGGAACCGCCGCAGGAAGCAGCACACCCTGTACGTCGTCATGGCCGAGCGATCGACGACGCGGGGCTTCTCCGATCCTCTCGCTAGCCGACAGCTGCGAACGACCTGTGCTGCTGCTTTAATTCGCTTGCTGCCGCAACTATGGCTTATCTGCAGTCCTGCCTGAGCTACATGTATATGTCCATATATATGACTATATATGTATATATGTTGCTGTTAGATTTGTAGATATATATAGATGGTAAGTAGCTAGTGGTGGAGCAGTTCTTGCCGGCCCTAATATATAGGAGTGGAGCTGGAGCTGGAGCTAGAAACAGGGAGTAGCACCTTAATAGCTGGCTCATTAACAGCCGCATGTGTGGTCACCAAGTGTTCATGGACAAATAGACAAGTACATATGCTGTGTGTTTGTAAGAGAGAGAATAGCTTCACTGTCGATCAAAATGCTTTCTGTGTGTCTTGAGAAATAAGAAACACACACGTTTTTTTCCCCCTTTTGTGTTCGAGGTATATGGGAGAACTGTGGATAAGAAGCATCTAGAGTGTCGTCACATCTTATGCACTGCAGAGGATCAGCGAGGCAATAACAGAAGACGGCGTTTGTGTGTTTAGTTACATTGATTTGCAACAATAAGAAGATCGAACAGTTAGCCAATACATATGGAATAATGACTGCACATAGACATCGAGATCATTATAAGCAATGCAAGGAGGTTAATTTGTAGGTCCCCCACACTTGTTTTCTTGCTCCTTTTGGGATTGACGCACAATGACCTGACCAAACGGCGCTTTCAGTTCCAGTCTACAGCAGTTGCTACCAAACGGGCGGAATGGCTGATCACACGTACATGGCCTATGTACCGCCAATCCCGTGCCCATCAGCCGTTGCGGATTCTATTTTAATTACCTGTCCATGTCCATGGTCTCTGCTGGACTCGACGTGGATCACGCGCATAAAAGTTTTCCACAACGTTGTGATGGCGGCACCATTGGAAGTTTGGAACCACATGACATGATGAGCGTGCAGGTCGCCTTCGTGTATGATTGTTTTGCCTCCTCTTTTCACTACACATGTTGTTGCTCCACGCAGTGTCAAAACTCAAAACTAAAGGGGGATACTACTTTCGCTCAACTTGTTCGTGTGCAACTTTAATTTGCTTTACCAAGAAATCAATCGCATGTACTCAGAACATTTGACAAATATCTTTGCTCCACAGGAGTTTCAGTTAGTACATACGTTTCCTTTTCAAATAGAGAATTTTACAGCGCACAATACGACCATATACAGTCTGAAGAGAACTCGTACGTAAACATGGTCGATATTTTTCTATACCACTGAAACATTGATTAGTAGTATGAGGTAGTATATCTAGGTAGTATAGGTAGTATAAGAATAATATGGGAAAAATCATTTCACTACAAGGTTTCGGTCCTGATGCAACGGTCTAAAAGTGTTGCAATATGCCAAAAATGGTTGCAATAGATAAAAGTGCAAAAAAAATATAAAAAAATATTCTTATTTTATATGAAGTTACTAAGGACAATCTTATCCTCCTAATGGACGGTTGGATCTTTTCTATACTATATACTACCAAGTGGTAGTATTGTGCGTCGTAAAAGAGGCCTATAATGCCAGGAGCTCGCTCTGATGAGGTTTCACTTGACAACAAGGTGGGAAAAAAGTGCCAGTAGTACACTTATCTATTTCTATCACCTTCATAGATTGTCAATAAGAAAAAAAAGTTATGTATTATTGATCATTGGAGTTCTTTAGTGAACAACTAGGGGAGCGGCCAATTATATTTATAAAGAGACATTTCAAGGAACTAAAAGAGTATGTAAAAAAGATGAAACAAAGAGGTAACGATGCACTATATATCTGTTTTGAAACGAATTTCTTTTCTTTTTGTGAAACGAAGGTAGTAATAATAATGCGCTATGTGATAGGGACCAAACGGAAATAATCAGCATTACCTATAATGTGTATATGGAATCAAAATGAAATTGATTTCTAGGTACGTGCATGTGAACAGGACACCTACGTGTCCATGTACCCGCCATTGCCGGTTCTTTCCCCATGTCAATGACAGCCGGTTTTTCGTCGGGGAACGTATTAGTTTTTCCAATCCGATCCTCTCTGTTGGCTCAAGAACAATCAGTGGTTAGGGATACGTACTAGTACGTACACGTGTACACCTGATCGAGTCAAGTCGTCGTAGGAAAAACCCATGAGACGATGATGCACATGTATTAGAATAGTTCATCCAGTGAGATAAACTATACGCTCACAGGCTGTAGCTGCCGTCCAAGTGTTGCTCGATCGATCTCGCGCCATTAAAATTAAGGAGCTGATCCTACTCCCGAGTAGTATACGTTGCGTGCGTTGACTCGAGTCGTTTGTGTCCAATGTAATCAGGCCTCCTGGCACTATATAAGTATACATATTACGTAGCTAGTATTAGTCTACTAGCACATTAACACCTATTTTTTTCCTTTTACGAAATGTATGGTTTGCAAATTTACGATCTCCCGAAAGCGAAATGTGCGTAAATATTTTTACAGCAATAGCACAGGTGATTTCACCGGTATTGAAAGTTAAGGTGTATATATGGTGACCCCCGGCTTTCAAGTTGGGGAGGGGTAAAATGGACTTTACCCTGCTTTAAGCAGTAAGCAGGACAAGCAAATAGAGTGGAGGTATTGACATATCTCAATGCACGCAGATCATACGGAGTGAATTATTAGAGATGTTGCTAGCTAGGCATAGATCCAAGTACCTGATCATTACAAAATACCACGTGTGTACGATGTGATTTTTTTTAACCGAGGCTAGCCCCATTTCCATTAAAAACAGTGTCGTATAAGAGTTTAGACAGAAAGAAAAGGGGGCAGGAGGAATAGCGTGATCGGCGTTCGTAGGGATGACACTAACACCTGACATTCAGGATGTGGTTTGATCCAGAGCCGATCACACTATAGCTCCTGGGATTCCCAAGAGAAAGCCTCCAAAAAGTTTACAGTTTAGAACAAGACTAGCACAGAAAATAAGCTCAAAGAAAAGACAAGTTTAACTAAGTTCCTAGAAGTGACGAATCAACGCGCGGAAAGGAGTTTTCGGTGTCCTCAGCCCAATTACTCCACCTCTTTATTCATCATCTGTTTCCTCCGATGGAGCAGGTAGTAGGAGCGGACCTGGACGGTTCTGTTGCGCCAGGATCTTGTGGGCACATGACAATAGAACCTTGACGCCATCCATGATCTTGCTCTGCAGTTCAGCACCATATAAACCTGCCCAAAAAGACATAAGAGCGCACGCATGTATTATAATCTCAGCAGAATTTTTCAGTTTTTTATTGTTAAATCAAGTTTTGTTTCTACACTTCTAAATTGCCCAACAAATGGCTGCCACAATAAAGGTGTAAACAGGGCTCTCCCCAGGTAGCCAGACCCGTATCCACAGTTTGAATTGTTCAGGGCTTCTTGGGATGTTAATAGCACCAAGGCAGTCACCAACAATTGCCCAAACAATTTTAGCAATAGGAAATTGGAAGAAAAGGTGATCTATGGACTCAGGGCAGAACAGAAGTAGCAAGAGGGATCACCAGTCCATTTTCTTTTGATCACATTATCCTTTGTTAGAACAGCACCATTTTCTAGGAGCCATAGGAAGATTTTGATATTGTATGGTGTTTTGGCCTTCCAGATGTGCCTAAAGCTTTTGCCCACATCACAAGAAGAGAGACGATCATATGCCGATTTTGTGGAGAATTTTCCATCTTTAGACCATTTCCAGCATAATTATGTCGTCATTATTGTGAAATTGAAAAGAAAAAGTTTTGTCCACAAGAATAAGCCATTCCTCAAATAGGATTGGAGGGAGCCATCTGCTGAAATTCAGCTGTCCCCCTGCAGTAAGGAAGTAGTTCACAGAGGTAAACTTTCCTGTGCATAGATCATAAAGCGCAGAAGAGATGATGCAGAGGTTTATCTTCCAGCCAGGGATCCTCCCAAAAGAGTATGTTTTTCCCATTCTACACCTTAATTGTTCTTCCTCTTAGGTAAAACTCCCTTATTTTGAGTAGATCTGCCCACACAGGGGAATCATCATGCTTATATTTCACAGAACTGATGGTCCCCCCTCTAATGTAGTTAGCCTTGACAATATCTTACCACAAACCATTCTCATGTTCAAGCCTCCACCACCATTTGCAGAGAAGGCTGATGTTCATTCTTCTAATGTCTTTGACTCTGAGAGTGTGTACGATGTGATAATCGACGATTCTCACGACTATAGCATTGCAGATTATATGAGTTGCTACTACAGAAGATAGAGGGAGGCTCTGTCCCTTCCTCGACCTAAACAGATCTGTTCGGTTTGTCTTCTTGGCTTCTTTCAATGCAACGAACAGACAAGGCACTGACGGCCTATTTATATTTACTTCTCTGAAAGCAAAAGGCCATCATCGATGACTCAGAAGCAGAGAGATGGTGCGGGAAGCAGCATCCATCGACGGACGGACGCTTTCGTAAAATCCGAATCAATCATGGTCAGTTATTAGGCAACTGCGTGCGCATTTACAAGCAAATGATTGCGTCTGGTGGCCGGTTAGCATCTCGGCCCGACGTTGTCATCGACCACAGACGGAGAGAGAGAGAGAGACTGCAGGGTCCCAAGCATGATCCCGTCTCAGCAGCAAGCAGGCGTTGGAATGGTCCAGTTTCTCTCTCGCCCGACCAATCCTGATCATACATCTACCTGATTTTCTTTGCGAGATAAAGCTCATTTTTGCTTTTTTTAGCATAAAGCTCATTTTTGCTTGTGCTGTCTGTGGCGCGCGCGCGTGGACGCTGCTATTCACTTCGTTGTTTAAAAAAATTGGGCTCACAATTTTGATTCTGCGACTATCGTGTATAGAGAAATTTCAGAATTTAACACGTAATTCGCGCGCCTCATGGAATTTGACACCAATTCGTAAACCTTTTAGAATTCGACACTGCGCTTGCCGATTCTTTCAGTCTAGGTGTTCCTCACCATTTTTCTCCAATTTCTCCCTTTTCTCTTTTCTTTTTAATCACCGTGCCATGAAAGATGGTTCTACCCCTGACCTTATCCCCCCATCTGATCGGATCCATCCCAGGCCTGGGAGCACCCTCTCATGTTTGTCTCTCTCCTCCCTTCGTTAGGTTGGAATCCAAAGCTTTCCTATAGCCTTTCTGTACCACATCCTCTGCCACGTTTTTGGGCTCCGGGAGAAGCGAACTGCTCGCAGCTTGGAGCCGAGTCCAAGCCACCGGCGAGTCGCAGAGGATTTGGATGCGGGAGCTCCCTCTCCGCAGCCGTGCAGGGCCAGGCGTTCGCCGGCGACGTGCAGAGCCGGCGGTCGGGTGCGGCGCAGCGTCCACCAGCAATCGGGCGGCGGCCAATCACGAAGCTCTCCCACCCCTTGCCGGCGCCGGGGAAGACGCCATGCGCGTGGCCCTCGAGCAGTCGAGCGGGACAGAGGAGAGTAGGCGAGACGAGAGAGAACTCAGCGGGAGAGGGAGGGGATCGATCATCAGATGAAGGGATAAGGCAGGGGCAGCACTGTCTTTTCCTGTGGCCTGTGATTAAAAAGAAAAGGGTAAAGGGAGAAATTGGAGAAATTAGTGAGAAACACCCAAACTGAAGAATTCGTAAGCCCGGTGTAAGCCCGGTGTCAAATTCTAAAAGGCTTACAAATTAGGTGTCAAATCCCGTGAGATACGTGAACTGGGTGTCAAATTCTAAAATTTCTCCCGTGCATGCATCTGTCTCACTACCTCCGTTTTCAAAAGGCTGCCCATAGGTAGGCAAAAAAATGTGATAGGCCGAGTAAGGGCACCATGTGCTAAGGTGGTGCTAGAGATGAAAGAGAAAGATTCTCTGGTGCAATACGTAGGAGTAGGAGCACAGGGCTAGACCAGTATCTGGCTTACTTAGGCACCCGATGTTTTGAATGAAGAAATAGAGTGACTGAATGGTGAGGGGAGAGAAAATGATGTTTGATGAGTCCTACAGTTGACGGTACAAATGTGCAATATGCTGGATCAAACTTTGCTAAGCTAGTACTCACCGCCTTCTATTTCAAACACTAAAACTGCCCTAACACCTGTCTCACCTAGCACCTAATACTCTAGAGTAGGCATCTTTCGCCTAAAAAAGGTTTAGGACTAGTGTATATGTGAAAAGTGAGGCAATTAGGGTTGGAGAAAGATGAATTTTGTTCATGGAATATATAGATGCACGCTAGTGCTTTATGCTACAAGCCCACAATTACTTGCGAATATATAGAGCTTTCGGACACGAATCATCATATGTAACAAAATTCTTTGTGTAGCTGCTGGATGTTCAAACAAGGGCCCGGCAACCAGCCTCGAGCAGGCCTCCATAATCTCGAGCAGGCCTGTGCCTTCGATAAAGACAAGCCCACCAAACTTGAAAGACGATACGCGACGGCCTCGAGGCCCAAAAGTAACATCTTGGGCCGAGTCAGCCCGTGGACGATGACACCAGTTTTGCTGCACTACAACAAAAATATTCTTTTCCCTCAGGTTTAGAGCTCAAAAAGGCAGGCGGAAGTACTAGTACTCCTACAGTAGTACTAAGCCTTGCGTTGACTCCACATGCGAAAGGTACATCGCCATGAGAAGACAACAGCTGTACAATTTGCAGGACACTTATCCTCCGCCTGATGCCGGGGATCATCGGCGTGCAGGCGGCGGCGCCGGCAATCTGCTGGCAGGCTCACCAGAAGCGTGGAGGAACTGATTCCAGTTGCCTTTGCCCCGGATGATTGAGTTGGTTGGAACGTGGGCAAGCCTGGCAGGGAGCACGCCCCCCTCACCGCCCACATCATGCATGGACGCCACATCGTTATCGATCGCCCCTGCGCTAGCTGACTAGCTCCACGCGCCGTCCTCGCGCGGTCGGCGCGCACCCACCTTCCTTGTAAAAAACACTATTCACAACTTTAATCAATAATTAAAAATATTAAATAAAGACAGATTACAAAACCACCTCCAAAACTCCGGTACTAATTCACGAGACGAATCTAATAAGATCTTTGACCGCATGATTAGAGGATGGTTACTATAGCATTACTGTAGCTAATTATGGATTAATTAAGCTTATTAGATTCGTCGCGCAAAATTACACTTATACATAAAAAGTTTTACAAATAGATTTTATTTAGTACTCCATGCATAAATAGACTTTATTTAATACTCTATGCATGCAAAATCCTCTCTTAGCACTAGTTGTTCAAGGAGAAACCAAACGGGGCCTCCCCTGCACCTGAAGCCCTCCTGGCGCTCCCGGCGTCTAGCTGTCTATATATGTGCTGGCTGACTTGTCCCTCGTCGACGGAGTGAGCAGGATCCCAACCAATCCAAGCCATCGAGCAACAGTTAACCGCCTGCCAAGAACACGAGGCAGCTGCCTGAATCAAGCTAGCTCGGCTCGCCGATGGATCAACCGATGGACATGGAGATGGAGAGGAAGGACGCGTCGTCGGCGCTCCAGCGGAGCCTCTCCGCCGTCACCTACTGGTTAGTGCCTGCTCCTCTCTCGCCTTGCCTGCCGGCTGCCACCTTGGTTCTGCTCCGATGATCATGGGTTCTCCGGCTGACAAATGGGTGTTCTCCGTGCTCGTCGCCATGGCAGCTGCGGCGCGTGCGGGTACGACCTGCGCCTGCGCTCGTCGGACCGGAACACGGCGGGCATCGTGGGCGGCGGGTACGGGCGCGCGGCGCGGCGCGGGGTGGTGGCCTTCGACGCCATCGACAACGCGCGGTTCGGCCACGCCGACGAGTTCCGCTGCGTCGACGTGCGCGCGCGCAGGCTCTTCGTGCGCCGCACCCGCCTGCTCTGCCGCAAGTGCGGCGCCACCCTCGGATTCGGCTACGACGACCGCGGCCGCGGCGCCGACGGCAGGTCCCCGCGCTACGACATCAGGATCCGCGCGCTCCAGCCTCTGGCCGCCGCCGACGCCTCGCCGCCCGCGCCGTCGGACGGCGCCTGACGGGTTCCCCGTTCCCCCGTCCGCTCGAGTTCAACGCTGTGAAGATCCTTTGTCTTGTCTTGCTCCTTTCAAGTGACGCGTCTGCTGCTGTTTTTTCCCGTGCAAGTCGCCGTCGCCCGTGGTTCTGTCCGCAAGCAGCTCTCGCTTGCATCTCAAGAAATGTACAAATTTGGTGGTGTCCATTTCTTCCCCCCGCTTTTCTTTGTAATTTTTTACTCGAAAGAAAAGAAAAGGGATTTGTTTGTTGATCTTGACTGCTTGTATTATATGGAGGCAATTAGACAAACGCGTTGTTGGGTGGCTCCACCAGACCAGCCTGGCAGACGCAGGCACGCAGCCTCCCATTCCCCCAAGAAAAAGTCAAAAGCTTTGGTGTGGCTGGCATCTGTTGGATTCGACTCCAGCCGAACTGAACTTCCAAGGCAATTGCAAATTCGCAAGTTGCAAGCTGAGCAATGGAACCACGCGAGTACGCGACTGACTTGATCAGCCTGCATCCGCCACCGGTTCCTGTGTCCGTTGACTCGCGCGGATGCCAAAGCTGCAACTTTAAATTCAGACCTTCAGGTCAGGGAATCTGTTCCATGAAAAAAAAAGAAATAAAAAGAAAAACAGGATGCGGAGCAGACAGCTTGTGAACCCATGCAAAAGTTTGCTTAAAATTCAAGTGATCGGATGCTCCAAAAAGCGTGCGTCGATTAGAATCTCACTAAGTCACTATACATAGCATGCGAGTAAAATGTGAAGCCGTGATTATTCCGATTTCGTAGGAGGAAATTTATGTCCCGAAAAAGAAAAGAACTACAATTTCAGGATGGTTGACATGTGGTCCTAGATCTACCACAATAGTATATTGGAGGCAGTATGCAGTCCGTAGCTTTTACATCATGTGCGCCCATGCGGCTAAGGATATGCTTATTGACACCTAATTTTAGGCCCAGCAATTCTGGAGAAACCAACCTCTTCGGTGCTCAGGACGGACGCCACAAGAGTAGGCTAGGGGTTTGTCACAAATCACAAGTTGAACTGAAAACCTCCTTTAAAAGAAAACCTTGTCAATCAGATTGGAGCCTGAACTTCTCCCATGCATTTAAGCAAAGATGTCAATGAGGACAGAATGGCTGTGGCGATCACAATGCCCAATTGCCAAGTGGTTGTATCAAGAAAACATTAAGCTGCAGTTTGCAATAGCAGTGATCTCCTCAACTACTTCCCACCCCAATGCCACCATCATCTTCTCCACTACCATGCAGAAACTAGATATTGCATAGGAAGAGGGTGGGGTGATAAAGACGGGAGGAAGGATACGATCGTGCTTTATTGGGAGTCACACTGTCACAATGTGTTGCGGCTTGTGGGGATTGGCACTTCGGTAGGGCAAGCTATGGTTCACTGTATGGAATATGGTTATATGGGCCTGCACAAGTCCTCGCAATAGCTCACTAGTCCCGTCCAGACTCCAGACACAAAGAACTTGACAGCACGACTCTGCCCACCTTCAACCTAGGATGCCTTGCATACTTTGGCAGGAGCTGCTGCAAAAGTAAAATACTATTGAGGAATAATCCAAACCTGAGATCCACGAAAGGTAACAAATGACACGACACGTTTCAGGGGAAATTTTTGATATGATGTAGCATGATGCCCAATGCAATTTGTGTTGCGAAAACTGAAAAGCTTGCGGATGTACCAACGCAGCATGCATATCTCAGAAAGTTTGCATTAGACCTTGTATCAGCAGTAGTCGTACCAGTTCCACAGGTAAAACTAAAAAGGTGGGATCTTTTTAAAAATGAAACAATAGGTGCAATCTTGGTATGCAGCAAGTTGATGTAGGCCAAACAGATAATTACCTTGTTGGTTTCAGAAATGACAATGCAGCTGTAGCTTTTGGCGCAAGGCTCCCACTCGAGCGAGGAACTATTCTTGGGTCGCGATTTGTTAACGATGTAATCCTTTCCACTCTTGTTTAGTGCGCTGTTGATCTCTATCGAGATCAATTGCTGTTGTACTTAAACTTTCTTCCCCCTCTTAGTGAAAAACGTGCTTAGGCACGGTCGCTAAAAAACAATGCAGCTGTAGCTTCAACCATTCTTCTGGAAAATCAAGAGGCATGTAGGAAACAATGTGGTTCACCAAATATTCAACACAATCACTGAGTTCTGCATGAATTAGATCCGCGATATAAATACTCAATTGCATAGGATTTCACTGTACCAAATAAATAAATGGATAATGATACATCAAAATGGCTAATTTGACTGTTGCTTGGCTCCTATAGTTCCAAGTCTGGAAGATAATTAATTGGTGATCTATCCTCAGAATTGCAACTGAGTGACAGTTCATAATTAGAATGGATAAAGTAAACCTTATTCTAGGCACCAGTGGTCCTAACTTACATTTTATTGTCCATCTAGTCACTCTGCTGAAAATAACAGGTGGTAGCTAGCATGGCAAGAAGAACAAGGGAAAAGGACAGTGAATGCCTCCTTTAGAATGAAAAGTATGTGTTTTCTAGAAATGATGAAAACAAACTTATTATCAATTCAGAAACTATCATGAAACCCATCACAGTTTTTAAAGTTACTTGAAAACTTGCATATTTTAGGGAATGCACCAGATGGTCCCTTACTTCTGTTGACCTTTTGTGTTGGGACTATCTGCTTACAAAATGTTAGGTAATGGGTACAATCAGTTAACCTCAAGATCCTGATGAAGGGGTACTATAGCACTTATAAGTGCTACAAATGCAAAGAAAGAATCCACAGAACTGTACATCGAAGAAAATGTTTATGTTTCATGCTCTTGATTACCTCATAACCAACAGCAATTTGATGGAACCACTTTCTGTTTGCTTTCAAACTTATTATCTGGGTTATGCTGAGATGTCAACTTCTTGTCTTCTTGTAATCATGTTTAATAGCAGAAATAGTCGTCCTTAACACCCAAAGAACATTCTTAAAAAAAAAACACACCCAAAGAACATTGTTGTAACAAGCTTTTTACTTTCATAACATTTTATCGTTTCTCAAAAATGTTTCTCATATTTCCTTTCCATCTGAATTGTGAAAATCAACAGTGATGCCTTAACAGTAATCAAACAGTAATTAAATATTTGCAAGACCAAAGATGATTAACTTTCCAGCTAAATAGTTTCTACACTCCATTTATTTGTGAACTCTGGGAAGCAGGGAAGGAAAAACAAGTCCGTTCTACTGCTAGATGCAGTGTACTCAAAGAAAGTTCCCATCTACATAACCAATATCAGACACTCATCATCCATGGCTGTCACCAAATTTGTGGCATTCTAAACTGTGTTTTATGCTAATGGTGTTGAACTACATTGGACGATAAGTCTGTCATCACCACTAAAGACCAGTCTAGGAAGAACTCTACAGCTGTTATGACTGCTTAAGTTCAGTGTATAAGAAAATAGGACCGATGGTATGTGTAGCAAGTATTAAGAGGGACAATATGCGCACCAATTTTATTGAAGGTTTTAGAAAAATATACAACAGCTAAGTAGTTACTACTATTGTTATGGCGAGTGGGCCGGCCACAGGCCTAGGCCCACAAGTACTGTAGCGTGAACAGTACCACGAATAAGATTAGATTAGTTTGTTTGTTAGGAAAGAGATAAGTTAGATTGGTTTAGTTAGGATATTTACTTAAGGGTCAAGACAGCTCGTCTCTATATAAAGAGACACTTTTGTATCAATTAGGGCAAGGAAGAAGTAGAGGATTAATCTCAGAGCCTCCAGCGTGAGGGCGAGATCCCATCTACCTCAACCTATATCTATCTCAGTAATCTAACCATATCAACTATCCACATTTCCATTTCCATTTCATCACATCCATTGAACTAGCCACAATTAGAACATGAGCCATCAAAACCATCGACCATTGGCTAATCCATTCCACACAACCTCAGTTAAACACATAAAAACCATGAAGCTGTCTCGTACCAACAGAAGCATGAAGCTATGCCTGTCACAGTTATGTAAGATTTATTACTTTGTGTAACATTTACAGATCTGACATGAGAACAATAACAAAAAGATCATTTTAGTCCTAGCAAGTTGGGGTAAGTTACAGCAATTTTTTTAGAGAGAGAGTAAAGCCAGAGCAAGTTGTTGCAGAAGAACACATAAAAACCTATACTCGTACAGGAGTGCTAATGCCTACATACAATGATACACCTTTCTACAGTTCTTTGATGAAAAAGAACAACAAAATTTCAATAGGCAATGAAGTTTCAGAGGTTAAGCAAACAAGAAACATATGTGTATGATGGAGGTCAGAAAGATCATAAAACTCATATCATGGTCAGGAAAGTGATAGCAAGCACAGATGTGAAGCCAACTCAAATTACTCGCTGTCTTAGAATAAATCCAATCCGTGAAACAAGACTTAGCAGTCTTGCATTCATAAGTTTATATTATCCTGACGTAGAATAATTTATTTATTTTTCTATTTCTTTCTGGGCATGCTTTTCTTAATCATATTGTTAGTGTCTTGAATGCTATGAAACTTTAATGTCATCTAAAAATGAACTTCCAGGGCAACCAATCACTTTCTGCGTAGCATATACGATTGTCCCAACCTATCTTAAGCATTTGAAAAAATCAACAGAATGATGCATTTCAAGAATTTCAATTAAAGTATTCCTTTCACTGAATCATTCCAGTGCTTTGGCTCCAGCAATTCGGTGCAGTACTTCTCACCAAAAAAAAAAAAACTGAGAGGTTGGGGCCACAAGGGTAACAAAGTTAACTATAATAGTGTAGAGTTAGAAAGCATATTTGTAGGTGAGAGTAACCATAAATTGACCTAAACTGGGCACGATTCACTATTATTGCCAGTCAGGCATCTATTTATTCCCAAACTGTGAGAAATCGCAACAAACTTCCAGGTTATACAAATTTTGATGACATTCAGTTAAAAAATCATGTTTAAAGATTATATTGTTAAGCGGTGTTCACAAGATTTTTGGGAGGAAATACGTTCAGAGAGAGGGAGGCTACTGGAAACTACAAAGTGCCAAAATAAAATGTCTGAATGAGGATTGATAATCTTACATGTAAACTATCAGAACAAATGTTATTGTGCTTGAAGTTGAAGAAGTGTGCGACATCTTAGTAGATATTGTGATTTACCTGAATGGTGAAGAATAGATACCCGTTGCTACGCCTGCCAAGCTCTTAAATGATTTGGTACAAACCCCGGTGCAGCATTTAGCACTCCAAGGAATCTATCAGATGTCCCCATATTGATCATTTATGATGCCCACCAGAACGAAGTGCCAATTCTAAATATTTAGGGGCAAATCCTGAAGGAGAGAAAAAATCATTATCAATCTTTTCAGAGCATTTGTATTCATTATTTATCATCTGTAGAAGAAATTGAGCAAGGGACAAGAGCTGAAAGCAACTTTCGATATTTCCATGATATCTGACGGTCTCATTTACCCCTGTAAAATTCGCACGTACTATCCCCAACAATTAATCTGGACTTGTCCTCTTGTTAAAGTGAAACGTCTCATCTGAGCAAAGGCCGTAACTCGTCCTTCACTAGCTGTAAAAAATTGTGGGCGGGGGGATAATGCAACCTTGCACAGCCCTAGCCTAATCGGCTAATCCCACAAAAGTTCTAGTTTGTACTTTCTGCAGTGTATCAAATCAAATTCTCAGACTTCCCCTGATCTAACCACCAGATGTCTGAAGGAGCCAAAGCATCATTCGAGCTCCATCTGAATTGATAATTGAATGAATGATGGATCAAATAAGGTGTCACTGCTCCCGTGCTCCGATCCTCGGAGGAGGGGACGGACTATCGCAACATCCATCCAATCCCGGGCTATGGCTACGAGACGGATGACGAAGGCGTCAGAAACAGGCAAACAGCAGGAGATCAAGTGGAGCCAAACCACAGATTAACCAACGGCGCGCCGAGCAAAACCAGCAGCTAACGAACGGCGCGCGCATCGGACCCGAACGGATCCAGGGCGCGGGTGGGAGAACGGCAGATCCGCCGTGAATCCGCGATTGCAGTTGCAAATTCGCTCGGGCGATGGCGGAACCGGGAGGCGGGATGCCGCACTCACCTTGGGCGGGATCGCGGCAGTAACGGGCTAACGGCCGGCCACGGACCAGCTGGGGAGGCTCCTCCTCTTCCTCTGGCTCCTCGATACCTCCTGCTCGTCGTCATCGTCCTCGCGATCGGGAACTTCTGGGGTTTTTTCTGGGGCTGCTTCGCTTTTGATACGGCGAGCGGCGAGGAGCGAGCGGACGAGCGGCGAGAGGGAGACACTGGGGACGGAAAGCCTGGAAGTAGCATTGACTGTTGTGCAGCGACTCAGCGAGGGGCCCGCCGAGGTAAGCGATTTTGACCATACAATCGTATCCTATCCGGATCCATGCATATATATACTCCGCTGGAACTGGATTTTTCATGTATTAAATATTGATTATTGGGTATAGTCGCACAAGTAAGCTTTAGCTTCTTTTTTTTTACCTGTTTCTTTGCATTGCGTGTTTTGAAGGTGATCGAGCCTCGTAGTACTTGTCTCCCCCAGCGAGGAAACAAATCTCACGTGCTATATGTCCCCACAATATAGATTCTGCAGATTGCTTACCCTTTCCTCCTCCATCCTTGAAAGCCAGCACGATTAATTTTCAAAAAAAGAAAGCCAGCACGATGTAAGCTATTCATGTCACGTGGCTCGGATTCAGAAACCGTGCACGGTTTGCAGGAACCAATGGTCCAAAAGCCGCGTCGCGGAGCATGAGAGAGGAATTTACCACAACTGTTGGTACTTTGCAGGAGCACGGAATCATGCCAGGTTTTACTTCGAAAAGAAATGATAGCGAT
The DNA here is from genome assembly GCA_032594955.1 of Panicum miliaceum. Lineage (NCBI taxonomy): Eukaryota > Viridiplantae > Streptophyta > Magnoliopsida > Poales > Poaceae > Panicum > Panicum miliaceum. The sequence continues at coordinate 6,454,622 of CM064058.1, read as the reverse complement.
GACCGATGAGCTAGATGCACAGTACAGCGGTTTCAAGGGAGAGAAAAGCTGTTGTCGTATCTACGAGAGGAATTTATTTTGGCACCTAATTCGAACTAGAAATTCGTAAATTTGTGGCTTGCCTTCAATTTTTTTTGTTGAATTACTTATTTTCTATCATACGTTTTTTATAAAAAAGAAAACCATTAGGTCTATCATTATGCTAAGGAATCTATTTCTACCGTATTGTTCCATGACACATCCCCTTACCGATACCCATTCTCCGTGTCATTTGGCCTCATATCAAATTAAACTTACTGTATTTATCCAAATGCAAACATTCAACTACATACATGGTATACTGGGCATAACACGTATTTTCTGCACTATCTTTTTCCACTTGTGAACATGAATGGCTTTATTTCCCCTAGTGAATTTTGATAGTTTAAAGTCGACGAAACTTGCACGATAGCGATTGTAGTGTTGAATAGGCGAAGCCGCATTGACGCAGGGACAAAAGGGAGCATAGAGTGTGGTAGGGTCCTTCGCAGTCAACTCATGCATTAAGCCTTGCATACACCGCCATCATTTTAGATCATTTTTTACAAGCAATGCCACCACTAATACTTAAGCATTCAACATTCATATCTGACGTTATCTATGTCGATCGATATATAATAAAAAATAGCTTTGCCATGAACATTGGCTCATCCGAGTGCGGCTAACGTTTGTTGTTGGGGATCATGTAATTATTTGATGACCGAAGCAACCAGCATGGTCGAATGAAAAAAAGAGGGGGGTGGGAATTAATGGTAGGACCTAGGAATGGAGGCTTCGGGGGAGAGTTGATGTTGGTGACTCTAATGGACGGTTGTCAAGTTATACGGCACAAACATTCTACGTAAAATCCGTAGACTCTTAAATAATGGGTCATTGTGGGCATAATTTGCGCACTTACTACATCATACAGACTGCATCTTAGCTTAGTGTCGCAATCGCATGATGAGCTAGCATTGTCCTAGCATCCTCAGTGTCTATAAGTGCTTAAGACAAAAAGCTCTCACCCTTGACCATTTCACCATGTTCATGAGTCTCCTGCATCCTACCTTGATGGTTACCATTTCATAGTATAAAAGCACTCGGGTATTCGCGGATTGCAATTGCTGCTAAGTTTGAACTCAGCTTAATTATTATGTATGCTTAATATACTAACGTGTATGGTAAACAAAAATACAGTGATATAGCTAGGGGTAGATCTTTCATATATCCAATATTTTCTTTTGAGAACTTTGCACACTTAGGCAGTTTAATCTCTGCAGCAAATAGACAGGATGTACAAGGTCTCCATGAGTCCATGATAAATGACACATTGGCACCAACGGAAAGAAAAAAAAACAAGCATAATTGCCGGTTCCCTTTGGGATGGAACCTTCTCGAGCTCGGGCCAAGTAAAGCCAGACGGCAAGGGAGAGGGCTCCGCGAGGAAACCACTTTCACCAGCCTACCCACCCACCCAGCCAGCCAGCTCCAAACGCATCTCCAACAGCGAAACCAATTCCGCTTTCCCCCGAACAAATCCTGAAATCCTCCACCAGGTCGTTGTACTCCGATCTAATCGTGTCACGATGATTGTCCCCGCGGCCCCCTTTCTCTAACCTCGCGGCCGGCACATCGAGGCCGTCGGTTGCCGCGGTAAGCGGCCCGGATCCTCCTCCTCCCCGGCCAGCCCAAACACACCGACGCCACCGGCCACCGCACCCCCCCGAAAATTTCCCAAATCCCCGTCACATGCAGAGCAAGCATAAACTCCTCAGATGCCGCGCTGCTGCTGCCCGCTTCCGGCAGATCGGAGCAGCCTCGCGGCAAGGGCTGCCGCTACCTTCGCTCGCCCACCAGATCCCCCCTCGGTTCCCCGCCGCGCTCAATTCCGCCTCCGCCGCCTCGCGATCGATCCGCTCTTGCCCCAGCCCGGCGCGCGGATCGGCGGCCGCCGGCCCCCCGCGGGGGAGCGGGTCCGCTCGCGCGCCACGAATGGCCGCGCTCGCCGGCGACGCGCGGCGCGGATCGTGGAGCCTCCGCCGCCGCCGGGGCCGCCGGCGAGCGCCGGAGCAGGCGAGAGATTGGGTGAAGGGGCGGAGACGGCGTCCGGCCCGGGGTGCCCCTGGGAGTTGGCGTGAATTACGGCGCCTGCCATCGGCCCCCTCGATCCTGGCCGTTGATCGGGGGCTGGTATTCCCGTAATTCCCGCGGCGGGCCGGGGGCAGAGACGGTAAACCGGGCGGGCGGGCCAGGTAGGAAGCTTTGTTTGGTGTTTGTTGCTTGCGCTGCTGGTTGCCAATCTCACTTATCCTTCCGCCTTTTTTTCCCACGAATAAAAAAATCGGGGTGTTATTTAATGGCGAAATCCCGGAAATTGATTTCTTTTTCCCTTCTCTCTCTCCGGGGGGCCGCGGGCGGACGTGAGGGACGCGCATCAAATCGGATTCAGGGCTGGGCGCGTCCGCTTTATCGGCTCACGTTGGCAGGGCCTCCGTTTCCCCTCCCCTTTCCTTGTCTTCCCTCCCGCACCACCTCTCCCTCCCTCCCCCGCTACCTCTCGCCCACCTCCTCCCGCCCCCGCCCCAGCCACCGCCGCCTCTTCCTCAACGCAGGCGCAGATCAGCGCGTGCCGCCCCCCGACGAGCCTGCCTCCACGTCCCCTGGCACTGGGCGGCGCAAGGGAGCGTCTGCGCGCGCCTCTCCGGCGCTCCGCATCGCCTTTTCCGCCGCTTGCTCGCCGGCGGCCGGTGGACGACGGACTGCTGCCCCGCCCACGCCGCCTCCGCGTGTTCTGAAGGGCTGGGCGCCCTTGCCCGGCCAAACCCGGCGCCGCCTCCGCCTGGAACCCTGCGTCGTACGCTCCTGAATCCGTCTTCCGCCGGCAGGGCCATCCGGCCTGCCGTCCTTTACCCACGGGTTGTTTCCGCTGACGGGTACGTGTGCTTTCTGCGTAGGTGTTCTGCGGGTAGGAGGCCAGAGGCTCCACAGAGTTGGCTTCGCCGCGCGTATGTGATTCGCGGCGGCGGCCGGAGCTCGGTACAGGCGCCGCTGGGACGACGACGACGACGGCGCCGTGGATGCCTCCGCCGCCGCCGGATCGGAGGGACTATCTGTACAGGGAGGGCCGCAGGCACGACGGCGGCGGCGGGGGCGACCCGCTCCTGCCGTCCGCCCCCACGCCGCCCCGCTGGCGGGACTCGCCGTACCACCCGCCGCCGCCGCCGCCCCTGCGGGACCACGCGCGGCCCTCGCCGCGCCGGGCGCCGCCGTCAGCCTCCTCGGGTAGGCCCGCCCCCCGCAAATCCTCAGATCTGAGGCGGCCGCCGTCTCGGCGGCCCTCATCGGCGCCCCTAATTTCCCCGAACCTCTCTGCTATTTCAGAAGGTTACTACCGACAGGGCGGCGGCGCGTACGAACGCTCCTACCCTGATGAGCCGCCGCTCGGCTACACGCCGTCACGCTCAGACCGGTACTGGACGGAAGACGACGGCGGAGGATACAAGGGCTTCGGCCGGTATGGCGGCGGCGGCGGCCGGAGGGACTGCCGTGACATGAGGGGGTCTTACCGAAGGTCGCCGTTCAGGGGCTATGGAAGCGACTTTTCCAGGAACCATCCGGAGCAGCCCCCTCCACCGCCGAGGAGGTCTCCGTTGAGGTCAGTCGCTGTTCCGATCTGCTATGACCCTCTTGGCAATAGAGTTGACAGGGGGGATAGGGACAACCTCCCACGGGTGACACCATGGCGGAGGAGGGAGAGAAGATCTGAGGTTGCCGATGCTGCTGGGGCTGGACCTGTTTCTGTTGGCCAGACCACTCGGCCGGCGCCCTCAGAGAAGGAGGCTTCCGCACAGCCTCCGGCTGGGGCAGCTCCGGCAGCTCCTCACGGGGCTGATGAGGAGGCACCAAGGAAGAAGGCTCGACTTGGATGGGGGCAAGGTTTGGCCAAGTATGAGAAGCAGAAGGTGCAAGGCCCTGCAGATCTTGCTGAAGCTGTTGTTGATGGGAGCCCAGCTGATGCTGAACAGAAGACTGCTTTTCCTGTGCCTCCGCCTCCGCCTGAGCCGCCTGCTGCGCCTGCTCCTCCACCTGAACCTCCTGCTGCGCCTGCGCCTCCACCTCCGCCTGAGCCTCCTGCTGAGCCTGCGTCTGTGCCACCTGCTGCACCTGCGCCTGCTGCTGTGTATGTGTCTGCCCCTTCTGCACCTTCACCAGCGCGTTGCACATCTCCAATTGATGCACCATCATCTGCAGCACCGTTTTGTACCTCAGGTATGCAACCTGTTTTGTTTAACCATTTTCTCACTGTATCTTAATTGTTCTTAATTTCCCCTTCCCCATTTGGTTCCAATACCTACATAATAATTCTAATATCCAGTACTTCTTAGCTTCTCTGTCAATCTAGTTTCCATTCTGTTGCTGAATTAGTTCTATAATTTTAGTGGAACCAAAACAGTGTCGGGTATTTGCAAGTGAGTTTGTCTTTAGGTTCACATACCCTTATTTAACATGCGGTCTATTCATATTGCCTGACTGTCTGGGACACCTTCCGGTGGTATCCAATGATAGTTCATAGATCATTGGTTATCGTTGGTCATGTTCCCCTGCTATTCTCTTGTTTGCTTTTGTTATCAAGACATGTTCACTTTTAGAGTCGACCTACTGAAATCTTAATATCTGCAATAGTTTTTAGTTCCAGTTCTTACTTGGACTTGCTTGATCCTGTTAGCATGTAAGATACTTGGTACTTAAATAAAGGTACCATAATTTAAAACATTACGTTTCATGGGAGTTTATGGTAGCTTACTTGCTCTTGTATGTTAACTGCAGCGCCTGAAGATAAATCATGTGAACAGACGGCAAATCCGGTCATAAACCCTACTAAAGATGTCCCTGAAGCTGGTGATAAAACTTTCATCAATGAGTTCTCCATTAAGTTAGATCAGCTGGGTGATGATCCTATTAATTCCCTTGCAAACATGCTTGCTGACCTTCTCAAACATGATGATTCTTGCTCTGGGGATTCAAAAGGGCCAACCAGTGCAGGTGAGCTGCTGCTACTGAAGGAAAGCATTTCCAAGGAGATTGAAAAGACCGAACTCAAGATTGATTTGTTGGAAGGTGAACTTAAATCTGAGAATACTAAGGCCGGAACAGCTGTTGAGGGTTCTCCCACAGGTGTCACATATGCAGAAAATCTTTCACCATCTAGTGGGACATCAAAGGTCCCTGTAAGTATGGAGATCTCTGAAACTTCTCATGTGATGAAAGAACCAGGGGAGCTCATCAGTTCTCCTAAGCTACCTGTGGTGCAGGATGCTGATGCCAATGGTTCTGATATGATGGAAATTGAGACTGCCCCAGTTCGTAATGCGAAAACAGTTTCTTCAGAAGAGAGTGCTGTATCTCCTGTAGTTGCAGAGGGTCCGGCCTGTGCTGCTGCTGATCTTAGCCCATTGAAAGCTTCTGAAGGAGCTGGGTCTCAAATTGATATGCACAATGACAGGCTGGAAACTTCTCCATGCCATGATAATGCTGATTCCATCAAAACAGAAGCTAGTGATGACCCACCAGTGAGGCAATGCTCACACCATGATCATAAGTATAGCTTATTTGAGTCAGTTACATCTGCCAATAATAATATTGCCAAAGTAACGAATGAATCGTTATTTAAATCGTTGCCTGCGGATACACTCTGCCTTGATTTATTGGCAACAAGCCATCTTCTGGGCCAAAGCAAGAATGAGCATCATATCAAAGAGAGGCTTGGAGTATGTAAAAATAGGCTGAGATTGAAAGAGCAGATTCTTACCTTAAAGTTCAAGGCATATCGTCACTTGTGGAAAGAGGATCTGCGATTGCTTTCTGCAAAGAAACAACGCTCCAAGTCTAACAAGCGCATTGATCAGAGCAACCGGGCATCACATACTGGATCTCAGAGGCAACGCTCCTCCAACCGTTCACGATTGGCCATGCCTGGTCAGTTTTCTTTTTCTATCCAAAACTTTTAACTTAATCTGCATTTAAGTTATGTATCCCTCCTCCTTCTGCTTTCACAAGTTCTCATATGATGTTAAAATCCTGCTCAGCTTGCGAATTGTGACGATAGATTGTTTAGAAAATTACCAAGGATTATTTTTATTTTGAGCTAATAGTTTCATAAATTAGATAATTTACTTACTGCTCTGCATTTGTAGTATGGACCGCATGATAACATGTATGAAAAAAATCCTTAATATCTTTATGAATTTATGAATCTACAGAATCAATTTTATTCCAGTGAATTGATCTAGGAGAGAAAATGGGTCTTGAAACATTCTGCCTTTTGTGTTTGCTTTGTCAGTTATCAAGCCCCTTTCTTAAATATCTATTCCTGCTTCACAAGTTCTCAGGGCTATGTTAGCTATCTTTTAATGTTGTCATGCATGTAATAGTTTTTTTTTTGTGTGTGCAAGTGTTTACAAAACAAAACATTGCATTGTATATGTTTCTTTAGTGTTGTGATGTGATTAAATCAAACATGTTTTAGTATTTCAATTTTATTTTTAAACCCAAGCATTTATGCACTGAATTCTTAGTTTCATTTCGTTTATAACTATCATTTTGTGTAGATTGCTCCTCTATTTCTGGTTGTTCTTTTTTTGCTTTCATAATTTATATAAATGGTTTTTATATCCTAGCTGTAGCTGCCATCACATTATTTTGTCCTTTGAAACCATTTTGACATGTTTCTATTTTTTTTGCAGCTGGTAATTTAAGTACATTCTCAACTCCAGAAATGTCAGATGTTGCAAGCAAGTTGTTTTCAGAATTTCAGATTAAGCGCTGCAGAAACTACCTGAAAATGCCAGCACTGATTATAGATGAGAGAGAGAAGGAATGCTTGAAGTTTGTCAGCAAGAATAGCTTGGTTGATGATCCTGTTTTAGTCGAGAAGGAGCGGGTAATGATAAATCCATGGACACAAGAAGAAAAGGAAATATTTATGGAGATGCTTGCTAAATTTGGCAAGGATTTCTCCAAAATCTCCAGTTTCCTTATGCACAAAACTACTGCTGATTGTGTGGAGTTCTACTACAAGCATCATAAATCAGACAGTTTTCGAGAAGTCAAGAAACTTTTGGACCTTCGTCAACAGCATCCCACTGGCAATTTTCTAGGAGCGAAATCTGGAAAGAAATGGAATCCTGAGGCAAACGCTGCTAGTCTTGATATGCTTGGAGTAGCATCGGCAGTAGCAGCCCATGGCCTTGAATATGCAAACAGAGTGGAGAAAGTCTCTGCGAAATCCCTCATCCGGACTGCATATGGGTCCAATATTTCTTTTGCAGCCAAAAAATCTTCTGACAGGGAATGCATTGATAATGTTCCTTTGAATGAGAGAGAATCTGTTGCTGCTGATGTATTAGCAGGCATATGTGGCACTCTCTCTCCTGAGGGAATGGGCTCATGCATCACTAGTTCTGCTGATCTTGGCCAGAAAGTTAGCATGACAAGAATGGAGCATATCTTAGCCCCCGAATTTGACAGAAGCATTGATGAGGAAGATACACTCTCAGATCAAGAGTGTGAAGTTGATCCAGTTGATTGGAATGATGATGAGAAGTCAATTTTCATTGAGGCTATGAACAACTATGGAAAGGACTTCGCTCGGATTTCATCATGCGTGAAAAGCAAGTCGTATGAGCAGTGCAAAGTATTCTTCAGCAAGGCTCGGAAATCACTTGGTTTGGATTTGATCCATCAAGGAGCAGCTGATGTTAGTATGCCAACTAGTGATACAAATGGAGGGAGGAGTGATACTGATGAGGCCTGTGCTGCTGAAATGGATTCAGCTATCTGTAGCACGCAATCATGTTCAAAAATTGAGATGGATGTATGCCCTACTGAGAAAGGCATTGGAGGTGTAATCACCAAGCAGCCAGAACTTAATAAATCAAATGGGTTTGATGTTGTGAACTGTAAAACTGGGGAAGAGGAGAAGAAAGCTAATAAAAATTGCAGTATTGTTGATCATGAAAGGTTCGATAAAGGTACTCATCAAGCAGCATGTGGTCCTATTGACATCAATTGTCCAGAAAGCACAGAGAAGCTGCATGGAAAAGATGATGTTGTTGACCAAGTAAATATGCACAACAATAGTGCCATCAGCTCCTCAACTGAGCAAGCAATGGCAGTGCACTCGGAAGTTGGATCCTGTTTACATTCTATTGAGGTACTTCATCAAACAAGCAAACCCCCTTCGGGAACTGGCACTGATGCTTTCCGGATGGAAGAATGTTCAAACCATGCTCTTGATAATAAGTTAATGAAAGCTGGAAATTCTGGTGCCTCATCTTGCATAGCCTCAGATACATGTATTAGGGACAATGTTCACTTTGCAAACACGACTGGCGCTTCCACCATTAGTCCTACATTCGCTTCAAGTTATAAGCATTCTGTGCCAGCAGATATGCCCCCGACAAAACCAAAGCCACTGGTTACTCCCCTTACCCCAAAGGATTTAATGCCTGTGCAGTTCAGTTCTGCAGTTCCTGATCCTACCGCAATTCGTTTTGATGGCATAGCTTCAATAACTATGCCCAATTTTGAGGACAGTGGTAACAGAGTCAGCAGTGCTTTAGGGCCCAAAGATATGAGCAAGTACCCAGCTTTTAAAGACCCAACCGGTAATCAGCATGACACATTCTTTCATAATGTTGATGGTTACACGAATCATCTGACAACTGAATTACCAATTTTTTCTGAAAGGACTGCAAGTGGCATCGTGAGTACTTCTCAGACTGATCGGTTCACTGTAACAAAATTCCAGAATGGCAGGTCCAGCAGTTTGGGCCTTCCAGACACTTCTGATGGGATTCAATGGGCCAGAAAACACGAAGAAGTACTGCAAGGCTCTCTGAGGTCATGCTCTCACAATACAAGCTCTGAGGGTGATGAGCAACAAAAGCGGCCTGGTGATGTCAAGTTATTTGGGAAGATTCTTAGTCATCAATCGTCCTTGCAAAGTTCTGTCCCATCATGTAATGGTAACAAGAGCAAGCCTACCTCGCCAAAAGTTGACATGTCATCTGTGAGATTGTCGAACAATCCAAGGGATCATGTGGTTTGTTCTTCCAGGCCTGGCATTACTCATTTGGGTCTGGAGGAAAGAACAGCTCGGAGCTATGGCCATTTGGATGGAAGCACAACACAGCCAGAGCCACTGCTAATGATGGCCAAGTGCCAGAGCTTAGCCAGTGTACCGTTTTACTCGGCTAAAAATGGCACCATTGGTGTGTTTTCAGATTATCAACAGCCTTCGATTCAGCCGCATCAATCAGATCCAAAACGGCTGGAAAGGTTTTCCGATCCTCAGAAGCGCAACGGGATGGAATTCATCTCGGGTTTCCAGCAGCCTGGTAAAATCTCACGGTTTGGGGGTGCTGGCATCCTTGTAAGTGGCGTCTCAGATCCTGTGGCTGCTCTCAAGGCTCAGTATGGTCCCAGTTCTAAGGTCATGGGCAGTGACGTGGATCCTTGGAAGGACATAGGAAGCAGGTAGCATCGGTAGTGGTAGCAGCTTTAGTGCATGTTTTTGTTGCCCCTTGTATCATATTTAGTTTTTGTAACTTAAATGAAATGAAAACAAGGGAAAGTGAATGGCTTTCCTGTTCATACTATTTGTAGGCTTTGCAGTAGCTGTTGGGTTATGCGATGTACTTGGCATTAACACCTCTTACCTTTTCTGCAGCTCCTTAACCTTTGCTAGCTTGACCTGTCAACAGTGGCACAGCGCTGTAGGTTTGCTAGAGGTGCTGTCCGCAGGCTGGCTATATATGTTTGTCCGGTAGGGTTTTGTTTTGCCAGTTTATGCAGAAACCTCACATCATTGTAATATGGTAATGCCTAACTCGGTATGCTAGTCTGATGGAGTTTTGGTTGAAATTTTGCCTTGGCCGAATGGCTGACGTCTCTCTTGTTTTTTGCTCAACATTTCTAAGCTTGTCATTTGTAATCAGCTACAAGGATGTGATGCTCTGCTGTCATGTTGAGCATCTTTGCATTAGCAATGCTCTTCGTTGCCGCATCACAGTGCTGCATCTGATGAAAGGACATCCTCGTGCTGTTTCTTACTTGGGAATTCCTTGCAATTTTGGGTGTTGCTGCTGGCATGAATGTTGTGATCTGTCTAGGCGCATGCCAGAAGTGCTGCATTTGATGAAATGATATCCTTGTGATGTTTCCTACTGGGGAGTTGTTCCAGCGTCTATTTGGAGTTCCTGGCCTCCTGGGTCAGGGATGATTTGGTGTTGGTTCCTTGTGAGCCTTTGTTCGATTCCATCGAGTTTCTTATGCCCTTTGTGTTTTCGTTCATCTTTTTCCTGGTGATGCAACAATAGCTGGCATTGTACTCCAGAATTCGATTTGCTGCTACTCCATGTTCTATGTGCTAGCCTGATAGAGTGATAGGCATGCTGTTAATCGTGTCCTCGAAGTGATTTCAGGAGTGCTCGTAGGGATTCGACGTCACCGGGGGAACCCGATAGCTTTTGACCTTTGTGCACGTGAATTTCTGGTCCGAGTTCGATTTCCTTGCAGCTGCTGCGGGTTGCTTTTGGTTTCACGAGAGTCTCTCGGAGCTTGGCGCTTTCCGAAGCGTAGGTGGTGGGTGGTCCAGCGAGGCCGCGACGCAACGCAGGTCATGATGCTGCGCGCCTGTGCTCCGTGCTCGGTCCGATCTCATCGTGATCGTGCGCACGGCCGCTCTAGCCGAGCTACTCACGGATAATGTGCACGCGGTGACGTGAAAAGCCTTCTTTTTTCGCCGGTTTGTTTGTTTGCCGGGGGTGCTTTTCTTCCATAGCCGTGGATGTACAACGCCACGCCTTCGGGCTTTACCCTCTATATATAGCAGCTTCCGCCTCTAGATCTCCAATGGACGCCCTAGCCGCTATCTAAACCTTTTTCTTTTTGAAAGGAACCTCTATCTAAACCTTTAACCGTACTCCTACCAATCCCTAAACACCTATGTTATCGGGTGCCCGTGGCGCATTTGTGGTAGCAAGAGAAGACAGGGAACGTGGAGGAAACGGATGATAATGAAGCAATGCGATGTCGTGGAGAGAATGTAGAAAAAATAGGTTTATCACGTGCCCTCAGTCTCATCGTGTGCACGAAATCTTGACGATAATTGGCTAGACCCAAGGGTAAACCCAAGGGTATATCTATATACAATGATTCTCAACACCGTATCGCTTACCTTGCCTAGGGTCTAGAATGAACTTTCAATACTTAGTGATGCCTTAGAAGCTAAATAACTTAATTAAAAATAAATAAATGCATTCAAAGAGAACTGTCGGAAAATTTCACAATTCATAGAAACTTTTAAAACCTTTTTTTATTTAAATAACAAAGAAAATTGAGGAAAATGAAGACACAGAGAAATTCTTTTCTAAAAGATTATGAAAATACTTTGGATAAATAATTGCGAAATATAAAAAAGGAAGCATACCTTTTAGAGAGAAAAAGTGGGTGGGTGGGGGGGGGGGGGGGGTTGAAAACCACGAACAGATGCGGCCGATCTTCATCGCTTATCTTAGTAAGCTCTCAACTGCAGCTTCTCAACATCTTCAATTGTGTTTATGGTTAACATGCGAGGTAGATTATGGGTTTTCACCGGTTGATAGTGGCTATCCTAGGATGAAATCTCAATTATGCGCATATGTTGTGTGAGGATAGAGAGGGGGGTGGGGGGAGGAGAAGCGGAGGACGCAAGGAGGGAGGAAGGATGGAGAAGCAACGAAGATCTTGGCGTGGCTCTTAAACACGCTAAAAAAATGGCTAGATTTGGTGTGAAACGAGGAAAGGTGTGAGTTGGTTTTTGGGAGACGCTTCTCTGATGTCTATGAGTTGTCGTGACATGTGTGCGAATAATAATTTTCTAGAATTCTTCTTACAAGTACTAAAGGATGATTTATGAAAGTTTTTTTTTCTCATGCTACACATATGTCCTGCATATCGCATTGTTATCAAATCCTGAGATCTTATTCACTTTTTTTAAAAATAAAATGTTGCGAGGTTTGATTCTAATTATCCTCGCCTAAACGCTTACATTTTTATTTTTTTTCCCAAAGTACGCCTTGGGCCATCGTTTGCGTAGAGTGTCAAAAGCGCCACTAGCACGTTCCCAAGCACACAGCACACTCGCTCCCTGTCCCTGCCTTCTCCGTGGCGGCCCGCCCGCGCACAAGTGCTCAACCCTCCCTGCTAAAACCCTAACCGATCAGGGAAGCGACCTTCTAGAACCTTCTCTGATGGCGTTCCTCCGGGCTCTCCAGCGAGCCCTCCCGTCGCTGTCTTCTCCGGCGGCGGCTCTCCTCCGGCGCACCCCCCATGCGCTTCCTCCTCCTCCGGCTCCTCTTCGGTTCCTGGATCCGATCGGGTTGCGCCCCTTCTCCGCCGCCGCCACTGCCTCGCAGGCGCCGCCCATGGGGGCCAGCCTCTTCGGCGGGCTCATGGACACCAGGTTTCCGAAGCGCCGGCCGGGCTTCGCCAACCGGCGGAAGAGGGCTAGCTTGCGCCCCAAAGGTGTGGAGGATTGCTTAGGCCTTTCGTTTTTAGCAGTCGAAATGCTTCGATCTGGACTATTTTTTTGCATTTGTATCACCCCATTCCTTGGAATTCCGCAGCTCAATGGACATATGGCTCTGCTCTGTAGTTTATTTAGATATTTACAGAGTTTTGTGAGGTTTCATGGATTAAATGTAGTGTTGAGCGTTCGTCTACCCTTCCTTAATTATGTAACTGATGGAGATGCTGTTGTTCGCCTGTAGGTCCATATTACTGGGTGAAGTGCAATCCTGGGGAACCCATACCAACTAGCCAGCCGAACAAAGGGAGTGTGCAAGGGAGGAAGGAGAAGAAGCGGATCAAGCAGCGCAAGGCCTTTATCATGGTGAACCCTCGTCCCATTCTTTATACATGTTGTTATTACATCTTGATGTCCTGTTGTGCATCCTGCTATAATGCTTTAATATTATGCAATCCGAGCTACCTTTGAGGTTCTGTATAAAATGGAAAGAAATGATTGACCAATAAAAATCTTTGGAGTCGATAATAGATGCCACCTAGCAGTCGCGAGTGTTGCGATGAACTGGAACTACATAACAACTGTATAAGTGACTCTTCTTTCCAGCAGTGCTCAGCAAAGTTTAAAACCAACCTTCTTATTGATTCACCATTCTACAATTTGTTTCTGTTTTTCCTCGCAATGTTGAATTTATGTTGAATTTCCTGAACCCTGAATGTATCTTTGTAGCTGTGTTAGTTATACAATACTGGCTTGTATAGAATGAACCTTTAGTCTACCAGTGTATTTCTAGAATTAAGTTGCATCGCACGCTTATGGCTGTCGATTTGCTTGATTACTTCGATTTGAGCTCTCTATTTTAGGCACAGTTGGTGTATTGGCCTTTGTTTCTAATCAAATACTTAAAATGCATGTCTTACTCGTACAGGCTGAAAAGAATAAGCGCAGAGCACAGTATTCTGCTGCGGTTAAGAGAAAGGAGGCAGAACGAACAGAAAGGAAGATGGCTGCTGTGGCAAGAGAGCGGGCATGGGCAGAAAGGTTGATAGAGCTAAAACAGCTTGAGGAAGAAAAGAAAACTGCAAGGGCTTAAGAAGCTACTCTGGAAAATGGCAAGGCGTCTAACTTGTTTCTGCTGCTGCATTTCCCCCCTTTTTTTCAGATAGTCTAGAATGTCATAATTCTTGTGATGGAAGACTAGCTGTACCACTTCTTTCAACAGTAATATCAAATGCTGGAACTGGTTTTAATACGCATTTGATAAATCCAAGTTTGGGGTTCATGTTCAGTGATGTATTTAGAATAAATGATTTGATGGTTCTTGTGTGCTGGAGACCTGGAATGACCAGTGTCTGTAACCTACAATTTTGTTTTACTGTGAATCTGTGGTACAGAATTTCATTTGAAGTTACTTCATTATTGAAACAACTTCTGATTGTACATCTATTGCTCTTGTCAACTCCCGGTCATCCAATCCCTCGGTTTTGATGTATTGGACACTATTTTACATTGTATTGCAAAATATCTGAATGATAGTAGCGATTCAAGAAAACCTGTGTATGAACTAGGTAGTAGGTACATATTGGCATTCCACTGCCTCCAGTCAACACAATAGGCACCCTTCATGGTAGCACACTCCCTTTCTGCGACATTCTGGCCCCAACTCTCCATAATGTAGTTGCCTGGCTAATGATCCTTTGCATGGTTTACCTTTCCAACTGGAAAACAGCTCCTTACAACCATGAAGGCCATAGCCTATCAACAGCATGCCTGTTCTGCCCTGGTTGCTTCCAACAACTCTTAAGAACTAGTTTACCAAGGGTTCTGCATGTTCTACCCGTGTATTATCTAACTATCCAGCTGAAGGATCTTTAGGAGACAAACATTCAGTTAGGACTAGGGAACCGCTAGTGGTTTTGCTGTGGAATGTATTACAGTTTTGACACAAATGCAAATTATTTGCCTGTTTCTTCACCCTGCATAAGTTTTCATATTTATTATGTAGCAAAATCTTGGAAATTATGCTGTACAATGACGAAAGCTCTAAATGCATTAGAATACCATGGTTACTGAATGTCATTTCTCCAATCTTCATTGTAGGAATCTGGTGTTATCAGAGCATAAGATAACAATATAAAAATAGAAGTCGCACCAACTTTAGATAGTCAAAGGCATATCTTCTTGATTGGTTTCCCCCATATACATGGAATCACATCTTTTCTGAACTCAACACATAGACTTCTAAATGATGCGAAATATGTTAGCTACCAGGGGCGAAGCTAGAATAGAATTAACTCTGGTGCACTCTCTATTGAATTAACTCTGGTGCACTCTCTATTGCATAAGTTTTCATATTTATTATGTAGCAAAATCTTGGAAATTATGCTGTACAATGACGAAAGCTCTAAATGCATTAGAATACCATGGTTACTGAATGTCATTTCTCCAATCTTCATTGTAGGAATCTGGTGTTATCAGAGCATAAGATAACAATATAAAAATAGAAGTCGCACCAACTTTAGATAGTCAAAGGCATATCTTCTTGATTGGTTTCCCCCATATACATGGAATCACATCTTTTCTGAACTCAACACATAGACTTCTAAATGATGCGAAATATGTTAGCTACCAGGGGCGAAGCTAGAATAGAATTAACTCTGGTGCACTCTCTATTGAATTAACTCTGGTGCACTCTCTATTGCATAAGTTTTCATATTTATTATGTAGCAAAATCTTGGAAATTATGCTGTACAATGACGAAAGCTCTAAATGCATTAGAATACCATGGTTACTGAATGTCATTTCTCCAATCTTCATTGTAGGAATCTGGTGTTATCAGAGCATAAGATAACAATATAAAAATAGAAGTCGCACCAACTTTAGATAGTCAAAGGCATATCTTCTTGATTGGTTTCCCCCATATACATGGAATCACATCTTTTCTGAACTCAACACATAGACTTCTAAATGATGCGAAATATGTTAGCTACCAGGGGCGAAGCTAGAATAGAATTAACTCTGGTGCACTCTCTATTGGATAGAAGGAAGCTACTGTAATTTATATGGTAAAAATTGGTCTACTACTAGGAAAACTTTTTTCCCACCATGGTGCATGTGCACCAGGGAAGGACAACATAGCGCCGCCCCTGTTAGCTACCATGCTTGAAAAACTATACATCCTGTATTCCTGTTTACTCCATCTGCTGCTCTGCTCTAACTCAAACATCTGCACGTTCTTAATTATACAAACCTGGAGGAAACTGTACAGATAAAATAAAGTAGAGTACCACAGAAGCTAACCCAGCTCCCAAGTATTATTATATTTGATGGAATACACAATACAGAGTAGGAGCAAAATATCATACAAGCATTGAGGACCAAGGGCTAGCCTAGTAGAGCTGTTCTCTTCTACCACGGAACCATCGCCCCCTACAGCAAACAAACCGCAAATCAGTGTTAAAACCGCAGAATCTGGGATACATATACTGCATAAGCATAATTATAGTTGTGGTAAGTGTCGGGATAAAATAAAGAAATGTCTCCTTTATCCTTTATTAAAAAATTCTTAATGATTGATGTTTTCTTTTTGGTCATGGGTTTATGTTCCATAAGCTTTTTCATCTTCTACTTTTTCCTAAATAGTTCTATGTTTTCAGTTCTGAAATCAATTTTACAAAGAAAAAAGAGTTGCCAAATGGCAAAAAAGTTGAGTGAACAACTAAAATATTTTGCTGAGTACCAGTAGTAGTCCCAGCGTGGGTTTATCTTGGACATGCGGTTTACCCCGTATGGGTACTCGGACAAGGAGCGGCGAGCGTTTCTGAAGGCGCAGCAGCCACAGGAGCAGATGCAAATGAGGGCGACAAGCACGATGACGTTGAGGACGGATATCTTGTGCCAGTCCTGGCGGATCTGCTCCATCACGCCAGCCTTGCACGAGTTGCACTGGTAGCAGAGGATGTCCGCGGCATTGTTCCACCGATAGCAGTCCTCGTCCTGCGCTCCGACGGGCATGCCTCCACTGTATTGGCACGCTGTTGGTGGTTTGCAGCAACCGGACTGCAGGATAGTTCATGGTTGCAGTGAGTCGAAGAAAGCAGCAGCAGGAAATTTTTTGAAACTAGTAGCGATAGGTAGACAATCTTGTTTCTTGACAGAGCAGAGCTAGGTTGAAGTGATGATAAGCTAGGCTGCACTATTGATAGTGAAAAATAGGATAGGAGCAGTAACACAGACAATTAACTCGAAAGCAAAATCAATCAGTGGCTGATAGGGCAAACCTGTATTGGCGTGAGATCATGCTGGAGGTAATCCATGGGAGTCCAGTTCTGAATCTTGGCACAGGCTTTGGACCCAACCACACAGGCAAGGGCTGGCTTCCAGTACTTCATGTCCTGCATGTGGTGCTGGAGCCATGAGGAGTAGTCACTGATGTGGTACTCCCTGTAAGGCCTCCCTGGAATCTGTGTGCCTCCGCCTCCTGCTGTGACTGCGAACCCGAAGGCTGTGATCCCAAGAAGGAAAGCGATGAGGAGCATAATGGCGACGAGGTACAGCCACAGCGCCCAAGCGACATGGAAGCAGGCGCCCACGAAGCCAGCAAGAGAGATGAGGAGCACGACGAAGCCGATGACGAGGAGTGGCGTCTGCAGAATCGAGGAACATGTTGATGTGGAGCTCTTGGCCAGCCAGAGCCCTGCCCCGATGATCGGAATTGAGGCGAGGAGCGTCCCCAGGTTGAGGTAGCCGATCATCAAGTTGCTGAAGCGGTAGGGATACATCTTGACGCTGTTCCTGCTTGCTCTTGCTGTGTTCTTGGGTGCTCTGCCCTTGTTTTATATGATATGGCTATGATTGATGCAGGGTCTTGCTCTTGATTTTGGGTTGTCCCAGCTCTACTGATTGGAGTGGCGTTTCTCTGAGTGGCCTGGTGCAAGCGTGAGTGCTTTTCTTCTTCTTCCCTTGGATAACTTTTTGATCCTGGTGACTGTGCGTGTACCTCTTGAAGGGGTGTGCTTGTGTGTATTCTATACTTGACTTTGCTTTGTGGGCTGTGGCTGCATGTCTTTAATAATGCTGCGATGGTTTTGGAAATCTTAGGCACCCCTTGCTCGCTTTCTTGCGTTCTCACTTTTTTATTGAAGCTTTTAGCTCTTTGCACTACCATCTACCGTCCTGACGTGTATATGTTTTCTTATTGTTCCGCGTTTTCTGCCTTTGTACTCTGTATAACCTCACTTTCAAATATGTTTTTTGAATGAAGAGTACAGCTCTGCTGCTGTTTAATTTTTGAAGTTTCCATATTTGAGAACACTAGACCAAATCCTGGAGCATCAAAGAAGCGTATTGTTCCAATGAGAGTTTCTTTTGTAATATGTTAAAGGAGCATCTGTTTTTTCATATCCACTTGCTACAGTTTGCTTGTTTCGTGGAATAAGAATAAAACTTCTCTTCGATTTGATTTGTTTCATGGGTATTGATTCTGCAAGGAAAAGGTGCAGAATTATGGTGGGAATTTTTGGGAGATGTGTGGATGGGATGCCTTAGCCCCAACATTGATGCTTAATCATGAAGTAAAAAACTAAAAAAGTGTGTGGGGTTCTTGGTCCTGGGCTTTCAAGGATAAGAGGGAGGGAGATGCCCTTTTGCATGAATTCGAGTGCATGAAGCAATTCTGCTTTCTGGCCGCATCATACCAGTATTCGCTTTGCAAGTAAAGAAGGGCCCTTACTTGTCTTGCCCAGAGCAATTGCAAATCAAAAGCATCTCATATGCGCCTGCTTTAATCCCTTTGCTGACTGATTTCGTTCCTTCTCTTTTTGCCGTTTCAGCAGGATAAGCCGGCAGGCAATCAGGTGGAGGCGCTTGGGATTTGTTCAAACGGCAAATGTGGCGCCACTGCACGCTAGGAATTTCTTTGGTGACTTAAAATAATGGCGGATTCGTTTGCGTCGACGCTTGCTTTTTCTTGCTGCTTTTTTCTTGAGTTGTGATGTGAAGGAATGTTGTAACCCTGGGATAGACAGAAAGTGCAACAGGCGTCCGAATCCAGGAACGTTGAGGAGTTCGAGAGCTAGTCTCGAGCATTCTACACATGTAATGTTCCATTTGCTTTTGGGAAAACAAGGGGTTACACTGCTGATCTTGTTGTTTAAGCCTCAGAACCGTCAGTTGTATACTCATTTTTAGGTCCTGGCTTGTGTACCAGGGCTTGGTGTCACAACTCAGCATGCAGTCTGAATTTCTGGAGCATGGGGTATCATTCACATGTGACGATGGGAATCGCCGAATCAGTGAGTGGTATTCTGGAGGGTTTCTGTTTGGAGTTTGGACCAGAGACATGTGTAACTCGAGTGCACAGACGAAGAAAGTACATGCAGCACAAAGGTCCTGACGCAATGATTCACCTGTGATTGCATTGCAGAGGTGACGCGATGAGTAGTGGTGACTGTGTGGCTAGCCTACGGACTTGGGGAGAGGCAGAAAAGGGCAAAGCTTGTCGTGTGGGGAAGGGGGAAAAGGGAAAGCTTTGCATCGCTAGCTCCCGGTGAAGATCCATGGAACTTTGGAGCTGCAAACAACCGGTAGTTAGCAGGATTTTTATTAGGTTGGTGGCGGAGTCGCACATTTCTTTCGAGCTGTTGATTTTGTAAGCAGTGTAGTGATCTGGGAATCAAACCACGATTCATATTAGGATTAGGATTCTCACTTGGAAGTCAAGCTTTTGTTTGCTTTCCGTAAAAAACAAGAAAATTTTGAGTTGAGACCTGGTGCTCAAAATTTAGAGTTCACGGAGCAGGACCAAATTTTCGTAACCAAAACAACTTTTTTTATGACGCAAAATCATCTGATTATGGTCCTGTTTGGAGAAATAGCCAAAGGTTATTTTAAGGGCTAAAATTTATAAAAAAATAGTCCTTCAATTAAATAGCAAATAGCCCTTGAGGTGTTTGGATCCAAGAACAAGTACTTTTCCAATCATTTGGCTGCCACTTTAACAAGAGAGAGAATCAGTGGACCCCACCCGAAATTGCGCCAGATAGCATCCCTTGGAGGGGATAGTTTTTTAGGGTGGACCATTTGCAAATAGCCTAAAAATAGCCCTCCTATTTAGCTCCTCCAGAACTATTTAAGCTATTTGAGTGGGGGCTAAAAAAATAACTCAGTGATCCAAACAAAGCCTATATCACCAAAGCCCGTAACGGCCCACAATTCTTTTCCGCCGCCACCGCCCTTCAGGCCCTGACAAGTCCTCGCAAACCCGCAGGCTTCCTTCGACTCGTGGGCCGCATCCTCAATGCTCCGTGCTTCATTCACTCTCGCGCGGGGCCCGGCCCCGCTTGGTTCCCGGCCCAAACTGCGAGGTCGCCGTTCGACGGCATGATGATGATTATTGTGTCTTTTTTTTTGAAAGAAAGATGTGATTATTGTGTCACACACCACTCACTAGGACAGGGAGGCATGGGCACCACGTGCCTTCGTAACGGAGGCCAAATTGCTATCCTACTGCGCGATTGGGACAGAAGCGAGCAATCACGAAACGTTGCGTGCGATTTCCCCCCAGAATTCGTGCGAATTACCTTTTGTTTTCGACGTCGTCGCCCCGTCCGCAAGAATTTCGACGAAACTCTTTTGCCCACCGTGCAAATTTCATTCAGAAATTCTACGAGGAACCCAAAAGTTCGGGCGCCGCCGCTGTCCGAGTCATCAATGTCATGGTCTCGACCCCCAACCGAACGAGGACTGCACGGGAGAAAAGGGGACGAGGAGCCAGCAAAAAGAGAGGACAAGTCGGAGACGAAACGGGAGGAGGAGCCGTCCCGACCCATCTCATCTCAGTCATCGTCGTCATCTATCTGCTCCACTGCAGATCAGACGTGTCCAACAACAAAAAAAAAAAGGACTGCAGAAGCAGAGCAGGTTGGCCTCATCGATCAGCAGCCTGCCGCGCCGGCTCCAGCTCATCGGGTTTGAAAGCTCGCCTTCTCCCCCATCCCCATCCCATTCCCAGCACTTCGGCCACTTCCGGAGGGCTCCACTCCAACCTAGGAGAGGCACACTAGCCCATGGTAAAAGTTGCATTAGCCCCTTGATAAAGCCAGGCAGCGGCTGGTTTAGGTGCCGCGCTTCGCTCCGCTCCGCTCCCGCCTCCCGACCTAACCAGGCCCGACGATGCAGCGGTGGCTCCCGGCGATCCTCCGCCGCGCGGCCCCCGGCGGCGCGGCGCGGCTCTTCTCCTCGTCCTCCCTCCTCTTCAACGAGACGCAGGAGCAGGTACGCGCCCGACCCGTCTCGCGCCGTCACTCAGAAATCGCCACTATTATTGCTCATTCCCCCTTGCTTGCCTGACCCTGACGACTGGTTGCTCGCCCGCCCGCTCCCCCGCACCAGTTCAAGGAGAGCGTGCACAGGTTCGCGCAGGAGGCCATCGCGCCGCACGCCTCGGCGATCGACGCCTCCAACCGCTTCCCCAACGGCGTCGACCTGTGGAGGCTCATGGGGGACTTCAACCTCCACGGCCTCACCGCGCCAGAGGAGTACGGCGGGATGGGGCTCGGCTACATGTACCACTGCATCGCCATGGAGGAGATCAGCAGGGCCTCGGGGTCCGTCGGCCTCTCCTACGGCGCGCACTCCAACCTCTGCATCAACCAGCTGGTATGGATGGTGCTCAGTTCAGTTGACAGTAATACTCTGTTTTGATTATGACTTGCTGCCGTCACACGTGATTCACATGACAAACAATTTGGAAATGTGCCTGCCGTTTCTGTGAAGGTCCGTCATGGCAACCCTGAGCAGAAGCAGAAGTATCTACCCAAGGTGCTCTCCAAAACTGTTAACACTATCTCTGTGTCTCATTTTTTAAGAAAACACCGTATCATGCTCAGTTTGCTCACTAGTAATCATTTTGCCTCCAATGTTTTTGGTGATGATGATTTTGTTAACCTGTTTTACCTTTTTCCAAAGCTGATCAGTGGCGAGCACGTCGGGGCATTAGCAATGAGCGAACCCAACTGTAAGTATCACTTCAGTTGGTATTCTGTTCTCCATTTGGTCAGAAGGTCTCATGCTCTGGTGCCTGCTGTGTGATCTCAGCTGGCTCTGATGTGGTCAGTATGAAATGCAAGGCTGAGAAAGTGGACGGTGGCTATGTCATCAATGGGAATAAGATGTGGTGCACGAATGGGCCTTCTGCTCAGACACTGGTATTTCTGAATCTCTTCGATGTTCATCCCCTTCTGCTATATATCAGCAGTCATGTTTGGTTCACTGGCCCTTACCTGTCCTTGTTTCATGTCCTTGGTGTTGTTTTCGTATGCAGCCATAAACCACTTGCTAATTCACTGAGCTCGGGATTTGCAGGTTATTTATGCAAAAACAGATTTAGCTGCAGGGTCAAAAGGAATAACAGCATTCATAATCGAGAAAGGGATGCCTGGGTACAGAACTACTCCATTCTCTTCATTGGGCGTGATTGAACATAAGTGCATATGTTTCTGCAACTTCTAGGATATCATGTTACTGATGAACTTTCTTTATGATTGCAGGTTCAGTACTGCTCAGAAGTTGGACAAACTTGGCATGCGAGGAAGCGACACGTATGATGTTTCTACTTACACACTATAACCAAAAAAAGGTGAATCCGGTTCCAATTTGACAGATATCTAATCTGCAGGTGTGAGCTTGTTTTCGAGAACTGCTTTGTGCCACACGAAAATGTTCTTGGTGAAGAAGGCAAAGGTATTATCTCCTGACTGTTTTCAAGCTATTCTAAATATGTTCTTGTCCTGGCCTTCTGGGTTTACCTTTTTGTTTAGTTAGTTGCCTGTGCAGTACACATGGCATAGAGATCAGAATTATAATATCTAACCAAGAAGGCAAATATATTATTCACATGGGAAATTATGATAGTTCTATCCTATTATCATGCAGAATTAGTTTCTGAACTTTCTGTGAAACTAAAAAGAGGAGTTGTTGTTTTTTAACTGATGCTCACTTGCAATCTCTATGCCTGTTTTTGTCCCAGGTGTTTATGTCATGATGTCAGGGCTTGATCTGGAAAGACTTGTATTAGCTGCAGGTCCCATTGGTCTTATGCAGGCATGCCTTGATGCCGTACTTCCATATGTTCGCCAGAGGGAGCAGTTTGGCCGTCCAATTGGTGAATTTCAGTTCATACAGGTAAATTCGTGTAGCTGTCATTTATGTCCTATTTTCCCGTGTTTCTTGGTGCAACACTTTATTAGTACAGGCATGGCACTAATAATAATGAGTTTGTTTCTATTGCAGGGTAAAATGGCTGACATGTACACCTCCCTGCAGTCATCAAGGTAGGTGCCTCCTCAAAACTTTTGCTTAAAGATTTGACCGTCTTCTTACTTCTGTTTCACTTTTTCTTCAGATCATTCGTATACTCAGTTGCTAGGGACTGTGATAATGGCAAAGTTGACCGCAAGGTACCCTTATAAGTCTATCGAATATCACCACTATTCCACATGACTTCTGTGTTTGCGCTACCTACCTGCATATAGTACTGCTGTTCAAGACAAAACCAAGTGACTAGTTCATCTCATATCTTTTGGATCAGGATTGTGCAGGAGTAATTCTTTTTGCTGCTGAAAAGGCAACACAAGTTGCACTTCAGGTAAAACCCTTCCCTTTAACCCATATTCTTTTGTTGTTTTCTCGCGAATTCTTAAGGATGCGATCAAACATCATGGCTCTATCTTGTCCTTCCCTGTGGAGATATAATTTACCTTGCAAAATTTGCATTTGCGCTACAGTTATTGCAAAACTCTATTTGCCCTCTTCTGACCAAAAAAACTCATACTAAATCATTCTATTGCACTTCAAATTGGTAGATCATAACAGGCTTTTAGATTTTGAACTTATAATCTGCAGTATTTATCATTTCCAGTAATTGATGGTAAAACCCTTTCACTATGGCAGGCAATCCAGTGTCTTGGTGGCAATGGGTACATAAATGAGTACCCAACTGGTCGTCTCCTCAGAGATGCAAAGCTGTTTGAGATTGGTGCTGGTACTAGTGAGATAAGAAGAATGATAATTGGCCGTGAGCTCTTCAAAGAGGATTGAAATTGTTATTTTGCAAGCCAGATATCAATACATGTTGTTAACTGGAGGAGGTGAGCGAGATTTAGATATTTAGCAAACCGCTCCTGTGGTTCAATAGTTGATTCTGCTCTATGCTAGCATCCTCATGCTTTTGTATAATTTCAACATTCTTCAAATAAAGTTCACTTGTACTTGCCTTTTGTCTATAAGGTTTTAATGTGGTCATGTGACTTAAGCATGGTTCACAGTTGCTTTATATAATATTAGTTAGTATAGTGAAAATAAACAGTAACAGCAAACTTATATTGGGGGGATTTGCAAGTTTAAACAAAGTACAGAATATCGATGTTTCACAATGTTCAGGATAGAGCCATTGATCTCATATAGGGGATATTCACATCACAATATCTTAGGTAGCTTCTCGCCTTCTCCACATGGTTTTCATGTTTATTTGACATTGAATCCTGAATAAAAAATTAACAACATCGAAACACTTAGTTGAGGTCCTAATTTTGATCCAATTCCATAACTGATTCGGAAATAATGATAATCTAAGCTTTCTTAAGCAGGAAAATAACAAAAAAAGCATGATTAACATATGCCACATGAAAACGATTAGGTTTTTTTTTGAGGTAGCAAATTTGAGTTGGACTGATAGTCACTATGGTAAGAATCTCTCCTTTTAGGGAGAAAACATGATGGTAAAAATTCAGAAGACAGCTAGAGATTAGAATATTCTAATAATATCATTGAAGATCTAGGCACCACTTTAAAGGCCGGTGAAGTATTGAGTTGCATATTCTGAACACTTATTTCAGAGCTTAAGTTTTTCTGTGATGCATCATTACTTTAGTGATCGAACTCATCTGGAGAATGTCCTTGTTAAGAAATTTTCATTGTACTCATATTTGCAGCCAGTTGGGCAGGAAAGGTCCAGGTCCCTTGGTTCATGTAATCCATGTTGTAGGGTTGTTACTTGGTCAAGCCTATTGACTATGTTGTTCTTTTAACAGCTTAAGTTTCCCATATGCATTTGGCAACTTGGCATACGAAACATAGCTATAATAATCCAGTAAATGTTAATTATATTTACAAATCAATAACTAATTTTATGCAGCTACAACACTCCTTTCATTTGCTGCTGTGTAGTAAATAATAGCATCACGCATGCAAGCTATAGGCGTTTATTGACACAAGTACTTTGGTGGATTTTCGGGCCTGCTTGGACTGGGGTGGTGGGATTACATTACAATCCAAAATCCTAGAGCAGCCCTACCTTTCCAAACGGGCTAATAAGTCCTAAAAGTACCAATTCATACATGTTTATAGCTACATGAATGCCTACAGATTTCATCATCATTGGGATGAAAGCTACAGGTTTTATCGCCACTTGAGTTCTTTGGTGCTTGATGTTCTAGCTAGATATATTAGTGCATTCAAAAGACCTGCTATGTATACGAGTGTATCATTCATCTGCTTTTCCTCTGCTGCAAAGGAATAGATGAACCTTAGTGTGCTCCTCTTCTGTTCTCTTCTACAGATGTTAGATGGAGTGGTAAGCAATGATCAGTTATTGTAGTTCGTAGATCCAAAAAAGTGTTATATATACAAGAGATGGACTAAGGATTCCTTCCGGCTATGGCACATATATGTTAGCAGCGAGCACTATAAATCCCTTAATCCTTTATGAGACAAGGATTTGATTTACAAACTCTAACTATATATGAAAAATTTAGTCTGAGGCTTGTACAAAACTGCAGGTTTACAAGTCAGTGGGTGGCCTAATATCTTTTGCTCCACTTATGCGATTTTCACAACCTATAGGCTTCTGGAGGGGATGATTCCTTGACTATAAGCTTTCTTTTCTGGACTTTGAGCCTTCTGTTTCTGCCTCAATGAACCCCACTCAATGGCCTCCGCAACTGCTTTTTTACGATCATATGCACTCTTATCTTGCTTAGAGCTGCTAGTTGATGAGGGATCTTCAACTTGTTTCATTTGGGGTATAGGGCCAGACTTATATTTATAGCCAGCAGGCACTTCTGCAAGGAATCCCAGTGCCACAACAGCATCACTCATGTAAGGCCGGACTGAGGCTTCCTCTTGTAGGCACATCGCTGCCACGCCCACTGCCTGGCCCAAGTCTCTTTCTGGATACTCGCCTCTGAGAAGAGGGTCTACTAGCTCACAGTACCTCTTCCTGTCTCTCAGCATGGGCTTGACCTGTTGATCACACATGAATTCAACAGTCAGAAAACCTTGTACCAGAGTAGTTCTATGACTAATTCATGACTGTTGATATGCATTTGCCATTTCTGTGGTGTTGCAGTTGTCCTAGTGATATTAAGAAATTCTATGGGCAAGCAAATTACGAGTGTATATGTGGGTGTAATATAATGAAAATTAGTACATACCCAGTTAACTAGGACTTGTTCACTTGGTGGTCTGGAGGAATCCACTGCTCTTCTTCCTGTGATCAACTCCAATAGGAAAACCCCAAAACTGTATACATCAGTCTTGACAGTTAGCTGCCCTGTTCTTATGTATTCTGGAGCGCAGTACCCATATGTTCCCATCACCCGAGTGGAGATGTGTGTCTTTCCCCCAACCGGACCGAGCTTTGCAAGCCCAAAATCTGAGAGCTTAGGGTTGTACTCCTCGTCAAGAAGGATGTTGGGGGACTTGAGATCCCGGTAGATGACAGGCGGGTTCGCCTTCTCATGGAGATATTCCAGCCCCTTAGCAGTTCCATGAGCAATCTTCATCCTAATATGCCAACTCAGTGGTAATTGTTCTGGAGTGGTATCTGCAATGACAATTTGAACTTCTTTAAGTATCTATCTCAACAAATTACAGCTAAGGAACCGTTATCTGCTTGTTATTGAAGAAAAAAAAACTAATACTTACCAAGCAGGTGTTCTGCGAGAGAACCAAGTGCCATGTACTCGTACACGAGAAGCCTTTGATCTCCGTCTGCGCAATAGCCTACCAAGTTGACTAGGTTTGGATGGTGCAGTAGACTGAGCATCAGGACCTCAACTAGGAACTCCCTGTTGCCTTGAAACCCATTCAGGTCTAGTTGCTTGACAGCAACAAGCTGATCATGCAAACGAAAAAATAAGTCAGCGACTGATTACTGAGGATGAATGTGCAGTTTTTTTTTAAAAAAAAGGAAAATGTTTCCGGCCTCTACAGCCGCACACAGCCAGATGAATGTGCAAATTTTCCTACCATAGAATGTTTGAATGTTTGCTGTTTTGGTGTGTACCTGTCCATTTTCAAGCTTGCCCTTGTAGACCCTGCCAAAGCCCCCTTCTCCGAGAAGGCAGTCGGAACGGAAGTTCTTTGTGGCAGTGGCCAGCTCACGGAACGTGAATGCTTTCGCGGTTTTGGCAACAGAGGAGCTTGCATTAGGAGGTTCGATACTTGTTGATGTTTCAGAGGATGGCTTGTGCTTTGAAGAGACTGATGATGGCTTGATGGACCCTGCAAAGGTGAGTTATAGCATACATTAGATAGATTTTCCTATTTTCTACTTATTTATTTGTTCTATTTTCTACTTATTTATTTGTTCTATTTTCTACTTATTTACTTGATCTAGTAGTAGTAGTTGTTGTTGTTGTCATTTGCCGACCAAATCTGAATAGGATGTCATGATTCATGTTATATTAATTGATAGCCATTTGATCCATGGCAGTTTAGAACTAAGCATGAATTGCAGGGTCAAGTATAACACCAAAATGCATGTGACACTGGCAGGAGACACAGGTAGCTACATAGATTCGATTCAGATTTTCAGAGTAGTATACACATATATCCAGAAGGGAATACTGGGTTTGTCCTTGAACAGAGATGCACTGAATGGTCGGTATTTGGAGCCCTAAAAAGCATCTGCGGGAAATCACTGAACCGGTACAGGGTATTATTAACCACCGGCATCCAGCTACAAAACTTTGCTGCGCAGATGAGGACGTATTCAGGGATTGTAGATCTTGGATCTTTACTGCTACATTGTATTTAATTTGTTACTTATGATTGTTCGGTCTGTTTGCTGGCGTTGCTGCCAATCAACGTAGTTTATGCTATCAGTTTGAATAGTACAAAACATACTAATTCCTTATTTCTTTTTGCAAGCAGAGGCAGGAGCATCTTATGATCCTTACCAGATTCCCTGGGAGGCGCTTCATTCTCGGTCGAGGCCTTCTTCATGACCGTGACCTCCCTCGACTCCGTCGTCGTCGATGGCGTCTTCTTCTCAGGCTTGAAACAGCCAAAACAGCTCATCGTCCCCAACTGTACGTATCAAACCTTGAATCTCTCTTCCTCTCTGCTCTCCCGCAGTTGGTAAACCTCTTCCTTCTCTCTAGAACACGCAGACGAATTCACAGACCTCGTTGTGTTGGGAATGGCGGCACGGGGTGAGAGTTTAATGCAACCTCCTCCTCCTCCCTCCTTGCATCTAAAGATCTCTTGTCCAGGTTATCGATTGCTGTTCGTGCTTTGTGCGCGGAAAATGTGACCCCTGTGAGGAAATGTGGTCATATAGGATGATCATCCTCTCCATGCCTTTGCCGCGGGGAATGTGCTCAGCCAAGAATAGGGTCATGGGGGGGTCCTAAACTTAGAAGCTCTGCGCGTCTTCCAAGATCTGTGCCCCAGCTAACGCGCTGGGTGTAACGCTGGATCTGACGTCTTCCCTTGGAAAGTTCCAGTTCTAGAAACAGTCGCTGCTGAATTTTTTTTTCCTGTTCCAAGGAGAACCGCATGCCAATATGCCATTGCATTGGAAAATGCTGGGTGTACCTGTGCTGCACAGAATTCAGGCCGGTGATACCGTGATAGAGTAGCTGTCAGCTTTATTGAGCTTGATTTGGTGGTGGATTTATTCACTCTGCTTGGCCGGTGATACCGAAAGAAGACAAGCTGAACAGAGTGTGATTTATCTGGATGCCTGCTTGGTTTTCCAGAAGTGGCCACTACAAATAGGTTATCGTACAACTAATAGTCTTGAGGGTCTGAATGTCTGATCTGTCAAGTCTCTGGCGGCAGGTGTCCGCTGCTTTTGTGGTAGCAAAACAATTCAGCCCTTTCAGGTTTTGAGCAGCAGTTAAGTGGTACTAGAATATAAGGAAGGAACAGAAATACTGCTTTCTATAGGCTCAAGGGGGCAGGGGCTAACTTTTTTTTTCTGAAATATTGAGGGGCTAAGATTGTCTGGTACATTATATTGCACTGTTACCTGGTACTAGTAGTCCTTTCTGAATCTCTGATCCAGGCCTGCAGGACATGTGAGAGGCTGCACAGTCCTGCACAGTGCGGTCCTTCTTCAGCCTGCGGTGCAGGACAACCGGCTGACCAATGGCCATACGTGAACGTGAGTGAGATCTGTTATTTGGTATGGCGAGAACGAATCCACGGAAATGGGCTACGTGATAATGCCCTGGGGCCTCTTGGCTTAAAGGAAGTCTTCTCCTCTGTGCCGTGGATGGAAGTGAGCCTTGCAGAATATATGCAAGTCGTGAGCTGAGGCCCGAATAAATACGCCGGAAATTCTCGCCGACGTCCCTGAAGTGTTTTAAGTGAAGAGTGAATCCCATGCATCCAGGATCCAGGATCTGCCAATCTATCTATGAGTGCCATTAAAGAGCAACCGTGAATTGAAGCTGTGGCTTTGCCTTGCCTACCTGCCATGCCATGGCATGGCACATAGATCATGCATGCCTGCGGTTGCCGGCCGCGGCCCCGTGTGCCAGTACGGTGAACATGTGATGCGGGCTTGTGTCCGGTGTCTGGTCCTGCTACAACAATACTGACTGACCGGCCTCACGTTCAAGTGGAATCGTGTAGCGGGAGTATTCGGTAAAATCTACGGGGGCACCCATGTTACTGGTACGAGATCAAGTATACGATGGATCTACCGCGCATCCCTTTCATTAGCGATCCATTTGGTGGGAACGAACGAATACCTCTCTCTCTGACTCTCTCTGTTTGACGCTACAGCACGAGTGTGGCGTCCGGCACCTGGTATCTACTTCAGCAGCTGCCACGCCTTTGCGCCTTCTGAAAAAGGGAGCTAGTAAAAGGCAAGTGCCATACGATTTATGAGCGTTAATCCCAGCAGCCCGACGACAACGACGCTACACCTTTCCGTTTCTGCGCTTTTCTTTTTTTTGCGAAATCTGTAGCATCATTCCTCCTCCCGGGGCTCCATCGCGCCAGCCAGCCCTTTTTTTACAGGTCCCGATCGATCCGGATTCCCTTCTCCGTTCACCCATCCATCGTTCACCGTGGCAGGCCTTTCTGACAGCTTCCCTGCGAGCCCATACCAATCTGTCCGGTCCAAATCCGGATCGTGGTGCTGTTGAGCGGTCGTGTTCTTCGCTCACGCGCCCGCCCGGCGGCGCGCCTCAAGATCACGGCTAGGCGGCACGGAGCCGATCGGACGGCTCGGGGGCCTACACGCCGGCGAGTGGGTTCACGAGCTGATGCCACCGCAGCAACCAGCCGGCCTCAGCAAAAAAAAAAAAAAAAAAAAAAAAAGAGAATGCGCCGGCGCACCGGCTTCTTCTTCAGCAGCCGGGCTCACATGACAGCGACCCGGATCGAGTTCACGGGATAGCCGAGTAGGCAGGCAATGATTTTGTGCATCTGGATGCTGACAAGTCCATGCGTGCTCGTAGTGCCATCAGTTGGTGCGGGTGAGTGTGACCCCGGTGCTTTTCTAATTTCTAGTAGGGGAAGAAAGGGCGTGCTGGGGTTAGGATTAGTGCTCCAGCTAGTGCTCGTGGACTAATGGCGGCGGGCGGCTTTCGGTTGGTGACACGCATCATGGATGGCTTCCACGCCATGTAAGCACACGTCCAAGCATAGTGCAGCAACGACAAGGTAGAAGAAGAAGATTGGGCCGCCCATGGATTGGATTGGAATCCCGGAGAAAGGCAGATGCTTTCCTTGCCATGCGCCAGCCACCAGCTCAGCTCATCTTGTCGCTGCTGCCCGGTCGCCCAAGCACAGGATCGCACACCAACGAAGTAATCCTTTGCAATTGCCGGGTGAAGATAGATATTTTGTGATGTCATCATAGGACCAGAGAAAGAAAACCCCTTTTTGTTCTCAATGCGAGAATCTTCTGATCCATGAGCTGGAATTCTTGTCATGTTCAGCGACATCGCTCTTGAGAAACAGAGGGGGGAACTGGAAAGAGTAGTGGCGTTTTGAGCTGCAATTCGAGGACACCGCGATCTGGCAGCGCTCCTGCCTTTAATTTCAAAAAAAAGAGGACACCGCTGAACTGAACTGAACGAACGAATCATCTGAGTTCTGAATCATTATTAAGAGAAATTTTACAAATGGAGGCTTTGGTTTGGACTTTGGAGTCCAATGCTGCTAATCTATGTACTCAATACATACATTGTGCTCTGTTTTCGCATTAAGATCGGCAAGGAAGAAGAGGAAATCTAGCTAGCTATGGGAGATGGTCGGATTTCTGCTCGGTCGGGTCACCTGGCGTCGCCGCCGGTGCTGCTGAACCCGATGTCGTGCCCGCCCCTCCGCAGGGTGCTGGTCAGCGACGACGAGCTCAGCGAGTCCGACGACGAGTCCGACAGGGTCAGCCCCAGCGCGTTGTAGTCCGACACGCTGTCCTGCAGGCTCAGCAGCAGCTGGTGGTTGGCGCTGAAGCTCATCGACGGCCGCGCCGCCGGAACGAACGGCGGGTCCGCCTCGCCGCTCAGCATCTGCACCACGGCGCGCATCCCGGGCCGCAGCGCCGGCTCCGGGCTCGAGCACGCCAGCCCCACCAGCAGCGCCCGCCGCACCTCGCCCTCGTCGAACTCGCCGCCCAGCCGCGGGTCCACGGCGTCCAGGATGCGGGCCTCGCCGTGGAGGCTCCACACCCACTCCACGAGGTTGTTGTACCGGCCCTCCGTGCCGATCGGCCGCCGCCCGCACGCCACCTCCAGCACCAGCGCGCCGAAGCTGAACACGTCGGTGCCCTCTGTGGCGCGCCCGGTCAGCAGGTACTCCGGCGCCAGGTACCCCATCGTGCCGGCAGCGGCGGTCGCGTCGGGGGACGCGCCGTGCTCCGCCTGCCGCGCGAGGCCGAAGTCGCCGAGCCGCGCGCGGAACGCCTCGTCAAGCATGACGTTGCTGGACTTGACGTCCCGGTGGATGACGCGACGCTCGCATTCGTGGTGGAGGTACGTCAGCGCCGAGGCCACGCCGGCGAGGATCTCGCGGCGGTGGTGCCACGGGAGAACCGGCGCCGAGGCGTCGAACAGCGCCTTGTCGAGGCTGCCGTTGCGCATGTAGTCGTACACCAGCAGGATCTCGCCTTTCTCGTAGCACCAACCCTGGAGGCGGAGCAGGTTGCGGTGGCGGAGGCCGGCGATGATGGAGAGCTCGGACAAGAACTCGGACCGCGCCTGCTCGCCATTGGTATTGGCGTTGGCCTTCGTGCACCGCTTCACGGCGACCATGGCGCCCGTGTCCGGGATGATGCCCTTGTACACGGTGCCGAACGCCCCGTTGCCGATCACGCGGGACGCGTCGAAGCCGCGCGTGGCGGCGCTCAGCTCCTTGTAGCTGAACTCCCGCGGCGACCGCGCAAGCGCCGCGGCGGACGCGAGGCTGTCGCGCTTCGTGGCCACCGCCAGCGCCGTGCGCTTCCGGGCCCTCGCGCGGCGCGCCAGCGCCCAGAGCGCGAAGCCCGCGAACGAGGCGGCCACGAAGGCGCCCGCCGTGGCGGCGCCGGCCACGGCCGCGTGCGCAGGTGGGTGCGGCGAGCCGGCATTCCCGGCGGCGGCGTTCGACGGAGCGCTCGCCGCCGAGATCGAGCTGGTCGGCGCGGAAACCGTCGCGGATGGCGGCGACGGCGTCGTCACTCCCGGGAGCAGCGGTGAAGGAAGCACCGGATTGACGCTCGGCGGAGGCTGAATGACCGGGGATTCCGGCGGCGGCGTGGGCGCCGAACGCGGCGCCGGCGCCGGCGACGCGGTCGAGAAGCTCCACCACTCGATCGCGTGCACCTCCGTGCTCCCCTGCGTGGACGCCGAGAAGCCGACGAAAGCCGCGTCCTTGACGCTCTCCGCAAGGTCCACCGGCGCGGACAGCACCGGCACCATCGGCCGCTTCGCGGCGTAGGACACGGACACCTCCAAGATCCCCCCTTTCGCTTTGTCGGGGCGGTAGTCGATCCAGGAGTTGACGGTCCTCCCGCTGGTGAGCTCGACGCCGGCCTCGTCGAGATCGGCGACGGCAGCCGACACCATGGAGCCGAGATCCAGGCCCACGTGGTTCCCGTTCACATCCCCAAACTGCACGTCCATGAGCGTGTCGAACTCAACCGCGGCGGCGTCGGTCCCGGTGGCGACGCCGATGTAGGGCCCGGCGTCGCCGAGGGAGGAGTCGTCGCCGGCAACGACGAAGGCGAGCCCGCCGCCGACGGAGGAGGGGTTGAGCGTGGCGACGGTGAAGGCGAACTGTGTGGAGAAGCCGGCGCGGACGGGGACCGCGGAGGCGTAGAGTGCGCGGCCGGAGCCGGACGTCGGGACGGGCAGGTCCCGGGAGAGGCGGATGGTGCCGTTCTTGAGGTGCGCGTCGCCGAGCAGCTTGAGGCTGCCGAGCGTCAGCGTGGCGTAGTCGAACCGCACCGCGGCGGCCGGCTCAGGGGCGCACCGCAGGAGGAGGAGGAGCGCCAGCACCAGCGGGAGCGCGGCTCTTGCCATGGCGGGCGCCGGCATTGGCATGGGGCCAGGCGCGCATCAGCCGCGGGGCATGGGAGCCCGGCCCGAGAAGCAAGCGATCGAGATAGCAGAGTCACGGAGAGGGGGGGAGCAGGCGGCCAGGCTGAGATTGGGGAGACGGCCAGACGGGAGAGTGAGAATGAGGTGGTGACTGGTGAGGTGGGGAACTAGAGAGAGAGGGAGGAGGAGGCCGCTTTAGAGAGGGAAAGAGAAAGGGAAGAGGTGTCAGTGAGGGAGGGAGGGGACACGTGCGCCGGGGTGGCAACGGTAGGGAGGTCAGGGGAGGGGATGGACGCTGGAGGAGGAGGAAGAGTGTGGAGAGCGGCGACAGTGTGAGTGGGCGGGCAGTTGGTGTACTGGGGAGGAGGGCGTGACCGCGCGAAGGCGACGACGAGGTGGCCGTGGTTTTCCGCGTGGTCTCTTGCGGGTTAGACGGACGCGCGGCCCGCGTCCACCACCGCACCGTACGTTACGTGGAGAGGAGCCCGGCGTGGCACTGGCAGCGCGGCGGACAGGGAAGGGAGGCCGCCAGCTAGTGCGGCGCCGACTGGCGTGTCGTCCGGCGCGGTGCCCATCCCGCCCTGCAGCCGCCAGCCGCGCCCCACCCGGAACGGTAACAAGCGGACGCCGGCAGCCGTTGGCGCGTCACGTCGCCGGCGGGATCGCCTCGCCGGCGCCGGATTGGGGCCGTGTAACGTTCTGCTTCGGCCGTTGGTGGTGCGCGCTGACACCTGACTCGGTCGTTCTGGCTGCGCCGCTCTCGCTCTGGGTGGCCTCCTGCTGCCCGTGTAAGCCCTCATTTCGATTCAAAAAGTTTACACCCGTAATTGAATGTATGCGGCATATGCATGGATTATTAAATTTAGATAAAATAAAAAACTAATTGCATAGTTTGCTTGTAAATTACAAGACGAATCTAATGAGCCTAATTAGATCATGATTAGACACTAAATTGCTACAGTAAATATATGCTAATGATGGGCTAATTAGGCTCATTAGATTCATCTTGCGACCTACAGACGGAATCTACAATTAGTTTTTTAATTATCTATATTTAATACTTCAAATATGAAAAGATTCTATTTCAAAAGAAATTTAAATGTATTTAAACAAGGGCCGTGTATCGTAAAAAAGGAGCCTTTTCTGTGCTCCTTGACTGCTCCTACATGGCCGCTGCTAGACATGGACGCTTACTGGATCGGTTTCAGATCGGCGGCGGTCAAGGCAGCAGGTGGCGTAATCTGCAGTGCACTCGATGTGGGGAAAAAGGTGAGGAGATCAACGGGGATAACATACAATAATCTACCCACCGCTAGATCTGCTGGCTCTGACTCCCAAACCTCGCACTGCTCTAATCTCAGCCACCAACGCCATTGTCTCCGCTGGAATTCTACACGACCGGCAGTGCTACACGAGCTATCAGATCGAGCTTGGTTCGCACATTCGGTCGGTTGATTCACAGGACCTGCCTGCACAAGGTGTTAAACAAAGGCATTGGACAGGAGATGTTGTGGCCTGCTGCTGTAAGATCGAGTTGGACGGCTTTAGGCAGGGTAAAAATAAATTGGGGACAGATTTACCGCTTCGTGCAGTGGCTCCCAGTCTCCCACATGCAGCTGCCTCGGCCCTCGGCTCATTTTTAACCTGCCGTGATCCGAGTTGGATTAGTATACTGTAATTCGTAACGTGTTCGACGCATGATCGCCACTGTGATCCATGATGAAATCCGGAGATCAAATCGCCACTGCCATCGCTATTTTCTGATGCTTTGTTCGAGGCAGATGCTCGCGCTGCTGCTTGAACAATCATGCATCCCGAGATCAAATCTAAACCGTATCTGCACCAGAATAATAATGCACAAGTTTTATCCAAGAGATGTTCGGTCCGTGACGGCAGCGAGGCGTGGCACGAGGGGAGCCCACTCCGCCGTGCGTCTCCGGTCGACGGCAGCGGCCCGCCCGGCCGGCCGGCGTTGGAGAATAAAACGACGAGGAGCAAGGTTGGCATCCATTCCTTGCAAGCAAACTAAAGGAATCTACGTACTCGTAACCACAAAAAAAGATATGAATGGCTGCGCACTAGTTTAGAAATATACATACATATATGCAAATAGAAAAGTTAGCGTCGCTGTCTATCGATCTGTCGTGTGCCTCGTACAATGCTTGAAGCGTACTCATGTCGAGAGGGAGGAGCGAGTGATTAGTCCGCATGACTCGCTTAATAATCATACCCATGGATGCTTATTGCTGCTTAATCCTGCTGGATCGTTAATTGTCTGCGCGCTAACTTTTGCATGTTATTTAGTGTTTTTTTCTTTGCGAAGGCATGTTATGTAGCTAGTGCTCCTACTGAGTAGAAACGGGTCAGCACGCTTGATGCACCAGACTTTGTTGACGTACAACACATCATGGTCAGATGGGGTCAAGGCAATGCATATTTCAGCAAATTGCAGCAAGGCGTGTGAATGCTAGGACACGTTATGCAAATTGAAAACCCAAGGAGAGGCGAGCGATACTTGATCGTTAGAGGTTGCTTTACGCAAATATGATATCCGAGCAAAAATATGCCAAGAGAAATCGTGAAAAAGCACGTAGTCGGCAACACTTTGAGTAAGAATTCCATCACCATGAAGAATCATTTATATAACTCATCGGATTAAGAATGAGAGGTATTTCTAGAGAATATGTTATTTTCAACATTCTAAAGAGTGATGTGAGTTTAAGAATACGCTAGGTTTCATTGCTTTGTTTTATGTATGTATATCTACACAAGTTGCAAACTCATTATTCTATGGTAGAATTCTACAATCCAATACTATTCAAAGTAAATTGTCACTATCCAGGATCGCGATGGTAATAACCTC
Organism: Panicum miliaceum; assembly: GCA_032594955.1. Lineage (NCBI taxonomy): Eukaryota > Viridiplantae > Streptophyta > Magnoliopsida > Poales > Poaceae > Panicum > Panicum miliaceum. The sequence continues at coordinate 6,418,354 of CM064058.1, read as the reverse complement.
GGCTTCTTTTTCTTTTAAAAAAAACCTTTGGTCCTGTCTAGCTTAAATTAAAAAAATCTGGTTTGTGCACGAATCTGATGTCTAAGCTGGAAATAATTGAGATGGAAATCAAGTTAGCTTTTATAAGTTTTAGCCATGTCTATTGGGTAAGAGGTATGAGAAAATGTTATTTCTCCCGTTGTAAAGCTCGTGCATATTTTGCTAGTATTCCATAAAAACAACATAGCATTGTCGTTGAATTGCGACTGAACATGTGAGTAGACAGCATGGATATATGAATGCCAATATGCCAAGAGCCCAAGAGCAATATATATACATTTGTCAAATAAGGATGAAAATATATTTGAATTCATAAAGATCATCTCATGCATTCGGTTGGTTGGTTCTCAACATTGAACTCTGGTTCAAAAATCGGGAAAACCAAAGTAAAGATGAGGAGAGGGAGGATGGAGGACAGTTTTTTGTTTTGATTTAGGGACTAATTTTTAGTCCCGGATCACATGGATATTTGAATGCTAATTAAGGAACTAAACATGAGCTAACTATAAAACTAATTGCACGAATCTATTAAACTTAACGGCGTTGCTAGTGTTTGGACGTCTGATCCATCGGACGCTCCGTTGGTGCATAGCAATATTAAAGAATACCGTCTGTAACATAGAAAATAAACTTCCGCAACATAGAAAATTATTGTTTGCAACATCAAACACACATGTTGAAGGATGAGGAAAAAACCCGCCGCAATATCTGTTTTGTGTTTCATGGAACATTCAAAATTCACATGAAATATCTCAATGAAAATGCAACATCCGTATTAAACACTTGCAACATGTTTGTAAAGCATACGCAACATTGCAATATCTAGATCTATTTTACAACATCCAAATGAAACACTTGCAACATTCTTCTTAAACATTTTAAATATGTGGAACATATACTTGCCACATGCATAAAAATTCTGCCTTATACCCCGCTATGGATGCCGCCCGGACCTCCTCTGTCGGCCGGTGCGGGGGAAGCCGCGGGGAGCGGCGGCACTTTGCAAATGCAGCTGCGGTACCACCGCGCGCGCGCGCGCACAAAGTCCGCATCGTGCCCAGGCCCACAGCCAACGGAACTGTCCAGCTTTACGGCCCACATAGAATCTGGTAGGCGTTCCTGGAGGCCGATAAAGAGAGGCCCGTCACCAAGTGGGATTCAAGGCCTACAACAAATGGACTAGCTGATGAGTCCAGGCGTCAGGTGGCCCATATACCACACTGCTGGGGCCGTGAAGTGTGCGGCCCATGCCCATCAGGTAGTAGTAAGCTACCAGTCCTACGGACGATGCTCCCGGCATGCGCACATGACAGCAGCGACCCGAGTCCAAAGTCCAATCTGCCGCAGCGCCGACTCGATGTCGATCGACGGGGACGACGCCGATGAGCGCCGCTGTGACTCGGTTTCCCGCAGCAATGCGTTCTCCGACCTTTCTCTCTCGCGCACGCGCACATGGTGTTCAGCATAATGCTGGCGAGGTTCATCCGATTTGGCCGGCCCCCTCCCTGACGCAGGGCGACCGCGTGGGTTCGCCGCCGAGCTCTCCATCCAACGCCGCCGGCATTTCGCATCCCGTCCCCACATCCAATGGGTGAGTGGTGGCGCGGATGAGTGGGTTTCAGACGAAGTTGGGGGCCAGGGGAGGCCGAGAAAGGCGAGCGCGAAGCATCCCGTGGAAGAGTTGGCGCCGTGGCAGAGTTGAAATTGGCAGTGAAGTCGGGCGTGGGGAGAAGCCCGAGGTGATGGCGAGGGCGTGGTGGCAAAGGTCCTGGTGCCCGGAAGCGTCGAGCGCGGACTGCCGGCGGGAGCAGACAAGGAGCAAGAGCAAGCTGGCTGCGACACGACCACACAGGAGAACCACGGGCTCTCCTCGAGCTCCGGTGGCCAGGGCAGGGCAGCCGGAGGCGAGAAGAGCGAGGAGGACGGGGCGCCGAGACCCTAACCTTCTCGAGGCACCAGGCTCCGCCAACAGCACTGCAGGCCTGCAGCGGGAGCTCTGCCTGTACCGGACGCCATGGCCGCCGGCACCCTGTTTGTTGCCAACAGTCCCTGATCTATGCATATACCCCCCTAGTTTGGATCGCGATTGGTAATCGTGATCCGACTATTTTCACATAGACCCCGGCATTTACATATAACCCCCTATTTCGGATCCGATTATTTGCAATTTGCTCCAAATTGCCCCATCGGCATAAGCCAGGCCTGCACACGGAAAGCAGAGCGACCACCGACGCGGAGGTGGACGCGGCTCATCTCTCGCAGTTCCAGTCCAAACGGATGCCTCCATGTCGACGGGGCCATGGCGGCGACGCCGATGTACGCCGCCGACGTGGATGGTTTACCACAACATAATTTCTCCGACCTCTCTCGCGCCCGTCCGCCTGTAAGGTGTTCGGCATAATGCTGGTGAGGTTCATCCAAATTGGCCACCCCCTCCTTGACAGAGGGCCACGGCGTGAGTTCGCCGCAGGCCTCCCCATCCAATGCCGTTGGCACTGTATGTCCTGGAGTGTGCTCAGCGGTGCTGCTGCTTTGTTCGGCAGGCTGGATTTCGATAAATTTCGGCTGGTTTAATAGTATTCTGTAAGAGAGAATAAGCCGAAAGAAGCTGAAAGCAGACAAGGCGATCGAAGCTTGCAGTCAGGTCGACCCGCACAAGGCCCCATATCCGATTCGCTGTGAGTTAGCCCACCTCGGCACCTCCTTCCTAGCCTCACTTTGTCATCAAATCCAATTTTCTCGTTCGTACTGGTCAGTGATCACGGTTCGTCCCTGCTGACAGACTATTGATTTGGTGTTAATTTTGTTTTGCGGGATCAAAGTTGTAGTTAGTTATTGGGCTGCATATTCAAAACGACGAGCAATTCACCCAAAAGTCTAAAGTAATGGAGAAAGACGAGCAGTTCACTTGGCAGTAGCGGTTCTCATATGGAATGGACCATGTTGGTTTGTTGTCACTTCCCTGATTTGCTTCAAGACGAACACTGAAATGTTAACTTTTACCAGCTGCGATTCAGTACTGCCAGTCATATGGAAATATCCTAACGGCAGAAAGCAAAAGACTAGGACAATGCATCAACCAACCACACAGAACACGGCATCGAATTTCGCCCGATCATGACCAGAACAATTTTTCAATTGCATGTTCAGAAAGACTTGGATGCACACAGCCAAACTAAGGGAGCTTCTGATTCTCAAGGTCCACGAAATCGCCGGAACGGCTGCATCAAGTTGCTGCTGGCCGCTCCCAGAAATGGGGTCAGTTTGCTGCTGGCTGCACGGCCTTCTTCTCCTTGGTCGGCGGCTCTAAAGAACACCAAAATCCGAATCATACGGTCAGGGATTTTTTATACACGAAATTCAGAATTACCGCCGACGCAATTGGACGCAACGAAGATAGTGGATCGGTTGGTTACTTGAGATGAGGGCCTTGGGGCGGTCCTTGAAGAGGATCTTGTGCCGGATGACGCCAATCACCTCCAGCTCCACCTCCGCCGCCGTCGGTGGCTCCTGATCCGCAGCGCCACCAATCAGCTTCTTCTTCCTGAGCACCAGCAGGGGCTTCTTCAGGGTCACCTTCGTCCCGGCGAGTTCATGGTACCCCACCGTGAAGGTGTACCCTCCCTGCCATAATCGCATCAAGGACCAACACCTCCTCCAATCAGGCGAGGAAGCCAGATGCGAAGAGAAGACCAGCGAATCGGGACGAGACGTCTTGCCTTGGAAGAGGACGGGGAGGGGGCGGAGCAGAGGCGGCCGATGTGGAGCCCCCGGATGTCGCCGGAGAAAGATGCCTGCGGCTGCACCACGCCCTGCAGCTCCACGACGGCCCACTCCGGGCACGACGAATTGCCGCACCCGCACCGCACGCGGATCTCCATCTCCGCCGCTCCCCGGCGACGCCTCTGCTTCCCCTAAGTAAGACGGATGCAAATCCAAGCAAGCGCAAACGAGAAAGAATAGGAAAGGGGGGGAAACGCGAGTTCTTTCCGCGCGCTGCCGCTTGGCGCCAACTTGCCGCTTGCTTTCCCGCCTTCCCCCTCTGGTGTTTTGTTTAGTTGGCGCCAACGCCGGGGGCAAAAAAAAAAAAGTCAATTCCCTCACTGCCATCGGAAATTTAACTCATCCCAAAATTTAGACCATCCCTTCATTGCCACTGAAATTTTAACCTCATCCCTTCAATGCCATTATGTGACTGCACAGTTAGAAGTCTGTTAAATGAAGGGTGAAAAGACAATATTGCCCCTGTAGGTGACAGATGAAACATTTATACAGACAAATGAAACATTTATACAGCTATCCCTTCTATGCCATTGTTCTATGCCATTGTAGTGAACAACAGAACTCTCTGTATACGCAGAACGATGACAGAAAAATATGACTTGAAGCAATAGTAATACATATCCACTTTTTGACCACACTTTTTGACCACACATATGCATAGAAGAAGCATCACATGAGCAACCAGTCTAGCCATTCTCAATATATATAAAAGCATTATTGCTGTCCATAAAAGCAGCCATACAAGTTGACATTGATGTCCATACAAGCATATTTCAATAACCATTGCTGTCCTTACAAACAGCCATACAAGCAATGTAGTAGCAGCAACTAGTAGCTCAAAATATATTAGCAAAAGAACAAAGTACTAGCAGCAACTAGTAGCTCACAACATCTTAGCTAAAGAACAGTCAATTTGGTTCATAAAGGCCAAGCAAAATAGGACCCACAAAATGAACTGCATGAACTAGCAGTTTAGGTCAGTTTAGGTCTGGAAGTGGAAGCTTCCTTTTGCTTCTAGTATGTGAGGCAGGGCTGTACTTCTGGGGGTGTCTTGCTTCTAGTACCCATTGCCGGACTATCATGTGGCACTGTAACTTCCTTCTTCTTCTTTTTCCCTGCTGCCTTTGCCTTTCCTTTAGCTTTTTTCTCTCTTGTAGGCTTGGAGATGGCGCGAGGTGGTGTGGTCTCACACGCAGGTACCATGGGGTACTCAATGGGAAGTGGCTCAAGTTGGTTTGAGCCACTTCCAGACCTGCACGTGAGTTATGTACATGAGAAGACCAAGCATGATATAATAAAATGTTATGTAAATATGATACATACCTGAGAGAGTTTCCTGATCCTAAGCAAACCGAGGCACTTTGGCTGTAATACATATATTAAATTAGGAATGAATGAAATCCTATTGGGAAAAAATCAGAGTATGTGTGCAGATCATACCTAGGAGGAAAATGCATGGTCTTAGGTACCGGGCCAACCGGTACAATACTGCTCTCACAAGATGGTTCAATAATTTTCTTCCTTTTCTTTGGTGGATCCTTATGATGCATGAACAGCAAAGACTTAGTAGGGAAAAGTTACAACAAAATTGATAACAAGTCAATTATAGGTAGGTAAATATTATGATGCTCGCCTTTCAGCCAGCATAGCTGCTATATCATTAGGGTTACCGTCCTTACACTTGTACCAGCGATGGCCATATTTCTTGGTGGATACATGAAAAAATCATGGTCAGATTGTGGCCATTGTGCCTTATCAGGCAAGGCAGGGATTAGAGCATCATATGCAACCTTAAATTTTTCAACTGAGTAGAACATGTCAACATATTTTTCCAAAGGTTCCCTTAGATATGTGATAAATGCAATGGCATGTTTGCAGGGAATGCCTGAGACTTGCCATTTTCTGCAAGAACAAGTTCTTTCTTTTAAATTGACAACATATTTGTAGCCACTACCACCCTTCACAGACACCTCAACAAGAATATTCCCGCTTCGCTGTACATCCATATCCAAATTCCTACTTTGCTCCCTCAAATCCTTGATGATGTGTGGAAAAAATGACTCCTTCCATCTGTTTTGATATATCCCTTCTAATGTCCCATTTGCCCATAATAAGCTGCCTGATCAAGTCCATGAAGTCATCTAAATTCAGGCCCTTGTACTTCTTGACCCAATTATTGAAGCACTCCGCCAAATTGTTTGTGACATAGTCAACTTTGCAATGGGTCCAGAATTGACTTCTTGTCCATATCTTAGTATGATTTTGCCTTGTATAATCCATTGCTTCTGAATTAGCCTCATCCATTGCACTCCAATTTTTCTCAAAGATATATGAGTTCCATGAATATGCTGCAGCCCAGAGGTGCTCCTCAAATACCTTCCCACTGTACCTTTTCTTAAAGTTCATTACTAAATGCAACATGCATTCCCTATATTCTGCATATGGAAACACTTCCTTTGCACCTGCCATAACTCCTTGTCCAGCATCTGTGCATATAGCCAAGCCAAAAGGTGATCCAATGACATCTCTAAGCCTTTGCATAAACCAGATCCAGTTTTCATTTATTTCCGAGTCCATCACTCCAACAGCAATTGGATACATCCAATTGTGTCCATCTACAGATATTGCACATGCTAGCTGCCCTCTAAACCTTCCTGTCAAAAACGTGCTATCTATTGCTAAATATGGTCTGCATCCTTTGAGAAATCCTTCTATGCATGGTTTCATAGTAAAAAATAGCCTATTAAATCTGATTTGCTCATTGATTTTGTGATGATCTATTACTACAAAGCTACCAGGACTGCACCTTTCTATCTCTGCCTTGAACCTATACAGGTTATTGCAGCTGCTGTCCCAACTACCAAATAATTGTGTGTGAGCCAATTCTTTACCTGCATACACTCTTTTGTATGGTACCTCTACCTTATGCTTGTCCTTTATCCTCCTCTGTAATTCTTTAGCTGTCAAACTTGCATCCTCCATCAGCCAATCCTTCACTTGCTCACACACCCAAAATTTAGTTGCATTCTTCAGAACCTTGCTTCTTCTTGCACTAGAACAAGTATGTTGACGCGGGTTCTTTTTCACCTATCATGATACAAAGCAATATTAGCCAATGTTGCAAAAAATCAGAAATGAAAATAACATGAAAATAAAATCAGCAATAGTTACCTTCACTGATTTGTCATCCTTTGTAGATGCATGTAACCTCCACCTACACCCTTCTTCTCTCTTCCTTGCACAATAAGCCCTCACTCTTCCTGGATCACTCTTTTCAGTGGGATACTCAAATTTATGTTTGATAGCATGCTGGTTAAGTGCCAACTTAAATTGCTTCATGTTGGGATATAGGCTGCCTACACTCATTGGAGGGTCATCTCGGTCATACGCTACAACTGGCACGGGTGGCAAAGGATCTTTCCTAATTAAGCCATCCTCTTTCTCGTACTCCTCATCAAATTCGAAACCAGATTCGGAGTCGCTTTCCTCACCCACATGTGTCTTATGAGCAGGTAAGTAGAAGGCTTCATCATCGACACCCACATGTTCATTTTGTGGTTCAGGATTTGCTAAAGACTCATCGTCATCATTAGGTTCATTTGTGCTAGGTTCAGTGGGTTGGCTTGCTATTGGCTTTGTATGTTGGCTAGATATTGGCTCAGTGGACTGGCTTGATGCAGCTAGAGATGGACAAGGCATGGATGGGGTGCACGGGATATCAAGCAAGTCTGAATTTTCTAGAGTGAAACACTCAGGAATAGGCACATCATCGGTTGGGTCAGTGTATGTAATAGTCATGTGAACTACCTTGCTATCAACATATTTCCTAAAAATCTCAAGTAGTTCTTGATCTGTTGTGACTTCACGGGAGCATTTTTTAACACCATCATAGTAAAAAACATGTACTACTTCCTGGTATCCATGAGGGTATTGATCCACAATTTCTCTGACGACGTCTTTGAAATTGCATAAATCAGAATCCACAACTTTGCTAAAGGTATAGTATGAAGAGTCCTTCCTAAGCTTTTTAGGATTGCATCTGAGTCTGATTTCTAGCAGATAGCTTGAGTTAGGGTCCATCCTGTTAATGAATGGCCCATCAAAACAAATGATTTCTAGTTGCAGTTAGTTCATAACCCTAAATCATATCCCTAGTTCATATGGAGCAGTAAAGAAGAAGATGAATAACTCACCCTGCACGAAGCCAAGAACGATCACCGCTCTATGCTGGAGTCCCCATCTCGAGCTGTGCTGGGGCCGGCGCCCGCTCGCCCCTGACCGACGCCTCGGGCCGTGCGCCCCCGGCCTGGCGACCCTGGCCGCGCAGAGCGCCCTGGGCTGCGCCCCTGGCCGCGTGCAGAGGCCCTGGCTGGCGCCCCTGGCCCGCCCCAACCTGGCCGCGACGGGGCTGCGCGGCTGCCCCCGCACGCCCCCGACGGAGGCTGCCCCGCACAGCCCCAGTGCCCGCGCACCCCCCGAGCGGCGCTGCGTCCCGCGCTCGAGCCGCCCTGACGCACAGATCCAGAAGGGCGAGCGGCGGCGTGGCGTGGGAGCGGGGTCGGGATGGGGAGAGGATAGGGTTTGAGATGAGATTGTGTCCAGCGTTGAAGATAAGTTTGGGATGGGGTAAAAACGGAACAAAAACATACGATACATCGGTTTTAACGGTGTTACACGGTGTTTTGACGGTGTTTTGCTCAAAATGTAACGGTGATGGCATAGAAGGGATAAAAAATTAGAAGTGATGGCACCGAAGGATGGCCTAAAATTTTATGATATTGAAGGGATGAGTTAAATTTCTGATAGTATTGAGAGAATTTTCTCAAAAAAAAAAGGCGGTGGGAGATCACTTCGTCTAGGAACAGCACATTCCATGAGAACACGACATTGCTAGCGAGGGCTACAATGTTGATTGAATCAGATCTTATGACGGTCCAAACACAAGATTTTGCAGTATGATCATGTACAAGAAAATTTCCTCTCAAACAAATTTTGCAATAGAGAGCAAAGGTTTAGTAGTGCTGGCAGGTCAACTTGCTGCAGAGAACTGCATGAATAATCGCAAAATTTCTGAACCATATATACTTGTATATATTAAGGGCCTATACTTACATATATATACTAAGGGACCGTTTTGTAGAGCTCTAACTAAATCTAATTCTCTCTAGGAGCTTATTCTCTAAGAAAAGTGATTCACTAAGTGAAAGTGATTCTCTAAGATTAAATTATGAAAATAGATCCAGTATGAGAAGTAAAGTAGGAGAATGTACCTTTTTTTAGTCCCAGCTTCTTAGTTCATTTCAGAAAATCACTCCACAGAATCAGCATACAATCTTTTCTTTTATAAAAATTGTTTGGCAGAGCTTCTCCTAGATTCAACCTAGAAGCTGATTTGGGAGCTGTATGAAACAGGATCTAATTAATCGACCGATACTAATTTCATTGATCTGGTATCTGAACATTCCTTCCCCCGATGAGCAAAATAAAATGGCTTTTGAAATGAAAATGGCAACGTGATACCACTTCTTCAGATGCCGCCTTTAGGCCGTGAAGTCTTGAACAGGAAGGCGTGAAGTAAAACCATGGGAAACAGTGGACAGAAAGATGTGGGATCGAGGAGCTAGGGATGATGAATACAGAATACTTCGTGTGTCCTGCCTCTTCAGATCTCGCATTTCAGGGCAGGGCACTGAGCAGTATGCACCGGTGGAGAAAATGATACTGTACTGCCGGATCCAATGATATACAGTTGACTTCAGTTTTAATTGGACGATCTCGTACCTGATTTTTATTGGTCAAACAACTACTACCCTACTAACATGTTCCCGCTCCCCTGCCGGGGAACAATGACCAACTACTCCGTCACTATCTACTTTTGTAAATATATAATGTAGACTTTTTCCATCGAATTTCTCGCACATATTCTGGAGCACAAGCTTTGATTTGTGATGCTTGCTCATGCCGTCATGGTCCTGTGAGTCCTTGAGGAAATCAGGTCCTCCGTTCAGTAGTCCCAACACCCCCCGCCCCGCCCCCCCCCCCCCCCCCCCCCCCCCAAAAAAAAAAAAAGTGAACAGCACTACAGCAGCAGCAGCACTGTTTCGGAGCCTTTGGTTGGCCGGGGCGTCGACATGTCCAACGATGCGTCGTCCCACACATTTACTTTGACCTGCCATGCATGCCCCCGGCCCACTTCTTAATTTCCAGCCCATTTGCGACTCCAATGCATCGATCGTTTACCCGTAAATCTCAACTGCCTACCTGATCAATCTAGGAGTATGAGTACTACCACTACCAGGGCATGTATTTGACGAATGCTTCATCGTCTCATGCTCTCATCGATCTTTTCTTTTCTTTTGAAAACTGCGGCCAGATTCTTATTAGCTCGGCTATTCTGAAATAGCGCGTCTTGATTTATCTGCTCCTGTGTCGTGACTCAAACAGTTTTTTTTTGAAACAAACGACTCAAAAACTCATGTGTAGTGTGGTACTAGTCCTGAGAAGGTGTACAATGGATTAATATATATCTTTTTTGTTGCTAGTCTACTGAGTGTGTGTGTGTGTAGAGACACAACACAATCCTATCAAGATAAGGTGACCACAGTGAATGAAGTGACTCTTCACTTGGCGCCCTAGCCAGAGCCAGGATGAGGGCTTTGCCATGCTGGCTACAGTGTTCGTAATGTGACCGCATGTGGCTTCTTCCCTTCTCTTTCTACCCTTCCTATCCCATCCTCATCTCTACCTCGCTTCTTCAATTCAGACATGTATCCGGAACGGACAGGGAGACGAAAGGAAAAAAAAGAAAAAACTTGCTCGAGACAGCAGCTAGCTACCGTAGGGGAAACGAGGAAAAGAGCATTGGTCCATGGCGCCGTGTGTGTCAGATGTTGCTGGGGTCGTTGGGCCCGAGGGGGGCTCACGCCCCATGTGTCGTGTACGCTACCATCCATGCATGCACGCAGCAGCACGCGTACGACCTCCAACCATCTATCTGATACTCCTAGTAGCTGGTAATTCGATTCATCCTCACGCGGTTAGTAGTTTATCAAAATTAAGTTAAGCCTGCAGTATAGTTTGGCGTGCATTTTTACCTGCGTGAAATAATTCAATTCATGCAGCTAGCATGCTATTGACAGTACGGTCATGGTGACGACGACGATCCTCTTTCGTTGCAGATTGGCACCCTCGCTTGCCTTGTCGTGCTCCTCTCCTCTGTTTGGCACGTCATTCGTGGGAGGCATACGGAGAGCCGTGATTGCAAGTGTGTTACCGTGCTGTCCAGTACGCCTTTCTTCAAAGTAGTAAATGGCGCTACCTCCGTGCACCAGACATGTTCCTCCGATCCTGTTACAGATTTGGGAGTCCAAGTCACTTCACCTTTTCTCAAGCAGAGGACTAAAAAGTTTTTTTTAAAAAAAACGTATCTCAATTATGTTCTCAAGCGGATGGTTCAAGGCAAAATAAAATTTTATGCTCCAAATTAAACACTTGGGTAAATAAAATTCTGCATTCCAAATTAAACACTTGTTATGTTCAGCTCCTAAATGCACAAATGTGAATTTGCTTGCATTGGCCAAATATTTTTTATCTACACTATAAATCTATACTATAAAGGATGAAAGAATTGAAAACCTTTCTCACCAAGATCAGGCCCACCATACCCCTCACAGAGGACCCACTTGTCAGGCTAAAGGGGTACCAAAGTTTGGAGAGGGCCCCAAAACCACACTTTAGAAAATAAATCTGCCCAAAATGCCAAACTTTTTTCACCTAAAAACCCACCCAGCTGGGCCCACCACAACCCCTCCATGCTCGCCAAGCCTCCCCTCCCTACCCCCTAATCTTGCTGCTAATTGATACTAATTTCCACTAATTGCCTATCATTTTGGAAAGAAATTAAAAGAGATGAGGGTCCATTATTTTGGAAATAGAGAATTGCCTATCATTTTGGGAAAAAAATCAAATGAGGGAAGGAAATTGATTGTAACTACCTATGATGCACTTTCTATGTACATTTTTTTCTATGTGCATTTTTTTCTACGTTGCACTTTCCATGTATATCATTTTTTAGAGTTTCATATGGTACACTTTCCGTGTACATCATTTTGGAAAGAAACTAAAGGAGGTAAGGGAATTGCTTATCATTTTGAAAAGAAATTGAAGGAGATGAGGAAATTAAAGATATTGACCGGCCAATAAACTATCCATATGATGGATAACAGTAGTGCATGCGGCACTAACATGCGGCACTAACAGGATAACCGGAGCGGAACGGCCATATCGAACGTACTGATGGTGCATTCGAACCCTAGGCGGGAGGCGGCGTCGTACATGGCATCCGCAGCCTGGCACTGCTAGTCGTAGTCCCCACGAGCAGACCCGCCCCCAACTCTGGCTCCGCGCCCTGGGGACGATCCCTACTCGCAGCCGGACCTCATTGATGGCCTCCGCGTGGACACCGACGCCATCAGCCCCTTCCTGTTGTTCAATGACGACCGCTTCGTTGGTGTGCAGGTGCACAGCTCCCCGACGGCCACTGGATCGACGTGCAGCCATCATCATCAATACTAGCGACCAGATCGAGGTGACTATTATCCTCCCAGATTTATATACTAATTCCGTTGGATACTACGTTAGAGGGTCGGTGGACTTCCTGTCGAGCTCCTCACGTTGATTAGATCGCATGAATAGGTGAATTATGGTGCCTACGTGCTTTATTAATGGCTAATGCTTCGCACCCACGAGAGCTTGTTGATACTTCAAAATTTTAAAAGATATCAGTCAAACGTAATTTTACGTTGGATGTAAAATCAAAGATCCAGCCTATTGAAAACAGTATAGCTACAAAATCCTTTATATGAGAGATACAACCTAGATATTGTTTTTTTAGTCTCCTCATTAAGTAGTTCTTTCTGGTACTCTGAATTTAGATGAATATAGGTCTGAATTTGATACCTCCTACGCAAGAATAGTGGGTTTGTTCTGTCAGGGATAGATCCTCTGGGTACCGCAAGGAAGCTACCCGCGGGGAAAATAACTTGAATTCTACTAGGACTCTACACTGTAATCATACTAGGACTCATACCCTGTAATCATACTAGGAACCCCACCCCCTAGGATATATAAAGGAGGGCAGGGGTACCTAAATAGGCAGAACAGCCAACATGCAACTCAACACCCAAGCGCAGGGCGCAATATACAACACCCCCAATAGGACGTGGGGTATTACGCTACTCTAGCGGTCCGAACTTGTCTAAATCCATATCTTGTGTCCTCGCGTTCACCTTCAAATTCCAGATCCGGCGATCCCTCACCAAATAATCATCTACCTTAGGGTATCCCTAGGTAGACTGGCGGTAAAAGTACTAACATTTACTTTGGTGCTCTGAGATTTGGATGATATAGGTTTTAGATTTTGCCAAAATGATGTGACAGATTGTAGTATTTTATATTATTCATATATGATGTTCTAATATATGATGTTCTAATACAACGTTGATTTTGATTGATGAAAGAGCAATCTCATCCTTTTCAGCACCACATTACTGTTCAATAATTCATACATCCGGTGTTAATTCATTAACCGGAGCATGGTTACTTGTATGTTTTTTCGTGTGCAGCAATCGACTGTGAGCTAAGTGTAAGACTAATGCTACTAATAATTAAGCTGGTTTGTCACTCTATATAATTTAATTGCACTCTTGATCTCACTTTGTTTCTATATTGTCATTAATAGAACACATTCCTAATGGGAATAAGTCGTCCGCTTAGTTTTTTTGACAAGCACACCAGTACCTGCTCATGGTGGAGGTCGTAAGACAACCAAACATTATAATGCTATTGGTCCTTCAGTTGAAGGCGAAATAGTTGCTAGCTTCGACGGTGGTACATCTTCCCTATATTTTCATTTTTGTATGTTGTGAAAATATGTCTGATAATATGATATGATTTATAATTTTTTATGCCATATGAATATTTAGGTGGCATTGGAATAGAAAATATAGACCTAGGTGATGAAAGGAGAAAAAAGGAGAGAAAGATATGCAAGTTTGATGGAAGAGCAAAAAAAGGAGAGAAAGATATGCAAGTTTGACGGAAGAGCAAAAGGAAGTCAGGCATGCAAAGGCTAGGGAGAACTACTGTCGCAAGAAATCTGGAGCCAAATCAAGCATAGCGATCGAATGCGCCGAAGATCTTCCACCGAGTGACACAAATAATATTGATGTAGTAGGAATGATGGTGGAGCATATTCCAATGAGTGACATATCGAATAACGTCCAAAAAGATCATATTCAAGTAGTTCTGGTTTTCAAATTGCAGGTTTATTTTGTGCTTTATTAAAATAGTTGTACTTTGAAAATTGCAGGTTTATCGAGTGAGGTTGGACAGAAAGATGGAAAGTGATGGCTGGCTTCATAGAAACATGATTGCCAAATTTGCATGGTAATTGCACATCTGCAGACTATATGCGTCAACGTGCAATCCTCTCTACAAGAAATGAGCACGTTGATGCGGTTAATGCATTGATGATTGATAGGTTCCCAGGGAAGGAGAATGTATATTACAGTTTTGATTCGGTTGATGACAACACAAGGAATAACTATCCCCTGGACTTTCTCAATTCCATCACACCCAATAGGTTGCCTCCTCATGAGGTTAAGGTAAAGAACAACCGCCCAGTTATCCTTCTCCGTAATCTCGATCCTCATAATGGCCTTTGCAATGGTACTCGACTGGTTATCAGAGGATTTCAGAATAATGCAATTGATGCGAAGATTGTTAATGGTCAACACACAGGTAAGAGGGTATTCATTCCTAGGATACCTATGTCTCCGTTCAAATTTAAGCAAAAGAAATTTCCAGTCTGTTTGAGCTTTGCAATGACCATTAACAAGGCGTAAGGGCAGACCATACCTAATGTTGGTATCTATCTCCCCGAGCCGGTTTTTTCTCATGGACAGTTATATGTTGCTCTGTCTAGGAGCGTTTCTAGTGAGACTACTTGGGTGCTCGCAAGGACTAACAAGGCTATTGATCCAACTGGAAAGACATTGTCTATAGGGATGTGCTCGAGTCATGAGGTGTGTTTCGTTTTATTTTTATTGCCCATAACTATAAGTATTTTCTCCACTCATTATATTATATCCAATATATTGATCTTACTTATTTTTTTGTGCAGAATTTAAGTAGACAACATCCGGATAAAATTATTGTTTGTGTGGCATAATTTGTTCTTCAATTCTTCTAAAGTTAGCAGATTGAATGAAACATATTATGTATATGGAATTTCTTATATTTAAATATTTGTGTACCAGTTTTGTAGTGGAGTAGATTGCTCGGTATTAGTAAAGAGGTTAATTAACTTTTTAGAAGTAGTTGATGTAATCAAATTATTTCTAAATAATTTTTCAAAACACGTGCTTGTGGCACGTGCATCTCCACTAGTAGTAATAAACTCTTGCGGAATTTAGAAGGAAAAGGAGCCAAGGGCAAAGAGGACCTTTTGCATAAATCTCATGTTATTATGAGTATAATATCAGCACAAAGATGCGAAAGGGCCTGTAGCCTAGTGATTACAAGAGCTTTAGTAGCACCTGAGGTCCTAGGTTCGACTCCCCGTGGGAGCGAATTTTCTAAGATTTAACGGTGTTGTGCTTTTTTTTGAAAGAGATTACTCTGCTTATATTGAAAGCAATAAAAGGTTCGGTACATACTGGGGAGACCAGTTTAGCTAGAAACAGACCAGCAAGCTACGAACAAGAAACTATCCCCTATAGTTCAACAATACCGACGCCAACACGTCGTTTGGAGAGTAGACATTCAGCCAGTTTTTCATCGTGGCTACCGAGATCTTGTCTTGATCAGCAAGTTTCAACAGTCTCCACCATTTCTGCACGAAAGATATGCTAGAGTATATAACATCAATGGGATTATTAGGAAAAATCTTCTCTATGGCCATCTTATTATGTGTCCTCCAAATGGACCACGCGGCCCCTGCAAATAGAAATAGGCTAAGCCTCAGGTTAGTTTTAAACATACTCGCGAGCTTGCCCCCTTGCAACTCGTCCCAGGATCTGGGCGTCATCCCCCCAAAGGCCTCAGAGAGGCAAGCCCAAACAAATCTGGAGAGGGAGCAATTGAAGAATATGTGAGTAACAGATTCCTGTTTCCCACAAAGAGCACAGCGCGAGCTTCCCTTCCATCCCCTCTGTTTCAAAGCTAGCGCAGACTGGAGTTTGTTGTACGATAATTGGCAAAGGAAGATCTTGATTTTCATAGGCAGCCTTGTCTTCCAAATGTTCTCCGATTCCTTCAACCTCACACCCCTGTGAGTGATGAATTTGTACAGGTTTGATGTGGAAAAAGTTTTGGATTTATCCAGCGCCCATTCTACATCATCCTGCTGGTTGGTATCCAGCATGACACTTTGCAAGGACTGAACTAAGTGATCCCAATTGTCTGCTTCTGTCACTGTCAGGCTTCTTCTAAACTCCACATCCCATTCTCCATCCCTATAATAGTCAGCCACTAGAGCATCACTGTCCCTGCACATGCTATAAAGAGATGGGTACTGCAGTCTTAGTGGCAAGTCACCCACCCAGGTGTCATGCCAAAAGGAGGTTTTATATCCATCTTTCACCTTGTGAATTGCTCCCTATTTAAAAAGATGTTTTACTTTGTGCAACCCCTGCCAAAACTGGGAAGAGCCTTGGACTCTAGAAGTGAAAAAGTTCCCTTCTTGCATGTACTTTGCTTCCAGTAGCTTGAACCACACTTCAGAAGAGCCTTTTGTTATTCTCCAAATCCATTTGACCAACAAACAGTCATTCATGATTTTTGTATTAATGACTCCCAGACCACCTTGATGTTTTGGTCTACTCACTGAGTCCCAACTGCCATGTGATATTTAAAAGCCTCTCTAGCTCCCTGCCAGAAGAATTTTCCTCTAAGTGAGTCTATCCATTTGTGGAGCCCTTTTGGAAGGAGATAGAAACCCATCATGAATATAGGCAAACTAGATAAGCATGAGTTTGTAAGCACCGATTTCCCACCCGAGGAAAGGTGTTTGCCCCTCCAAAGGTCCAGCCTCTTACTCATTTTTTTGTTTCAGCCCCCCAAAGGCCGTTATGCCAAGCTTGCTATCAGAGATAGGAATGCCTAGGTACCTCATTCGCCAGCTCCCCAGCTGGCAATTGAGCATGTTGGCTAATCTCTCCTGCTCAGCTTGATCCATCCCAAAGACAAAAACATCACTTTTATGAAAATTTATCTTCAGTCCTGGGAGCCATTCAAAGCTGTAGAGAATAAGTTTGAGATTGATCACAGACTATTCAGATCCATCAATTATTATCACTGTATCATCGGCATACTGAATGTGTGATATTCCTCCATGTATCAAATCTGGTAAAATGCCTGTAATGTGGTTAGTTTGAACAGCCTTGTCCAATAGAGCACTCAAAGCATCCGCTACCACATTGAACAGGAGGGGGGACAACGGGTCACCCTGGCGCAGCCCTTGATAGGTCCTAAAGAACCCCCCCCCCCCCCCCTCTGACCATTCACATTAACACAAACTCGCCCGCCCCGGACAGTTTGCATGACCCACTTAATCCAATCTTCAGACAGTTG
The DNA here is from genome assembly GCA_032594955.1 of Panicum miliaceum. NCBI lineage: Eukaryota > Viridiplantae > Streptophyta > Magnoliopsida > Poales > Poaceae > Panicum > Panicum miliaceum. Next base: position 6,400,900 of record CM064058.1, on the reverse strand, counting down.
TTTTCCTTTCATAACTGATTCTAAAAAGTCCCATCTCACCTTATCATATGCCTTCTCAAAGTCTATTTTGAGGATAAGTCCTTTCTTCTTTTTAGACTTCAGTTCATGAACAACTTCATGCAAGACAAGTACTCCTTCCAGAATATTTCTCCCCTTGAGAAAACCAGTCTGGTTGCCCCCCATTAGTTTGGTAGCAAGGGGGGTAAATCTGTTAGTTAAAACCTTAGTGATCCCCTTATAATCCACATTTAGAAGGCAGATTGGTCTGTAATGTTTGATGTTGTTTGCCTCCTGGATCTTGGGCACAAGAGTAATCACTCCATAGTTTAGTCTTTGGATGTCCACCCTCCCTTCAAACAAATCTTTGAACATGGCCTGATAGTCCCCCTTGACTAAAGGTCAGATGGAACGGTGTTGTGCTTTCAGTGATAGGCGACGTTACTGTCGACAGCGAGGCGCCGTGGTGACTTCGTCAATCTCGAGGATTTGCCGGCTCAGCCTCTCGGAGGTGCTCATAAGGGTAGGGTTGCGTACGTGTATTCATAGGGGTGAGTGTGCGTGCGTATTTGTGAGTGGTGTTTATAGGGGTAGGGTTGCGTACGTGTATTCATAGGGGTGAGTGTGCGTGCGTGTTTGTGAGCGTCTGCGTTTGTACCGTGTTTCTAAAAAAATATCAGCACAAGGATGATTTTGATCTAAAAATGAAAGTTGAGGGACTATATTGACATATTTTAAAGTTGAGGGATGAATATAACCCCTAGATCAAAGTTGAAGGACCAAAATATTTATTTTGCCATGGTAAGTTGCTTGCTTGGTGAGGAAGCAGACTGCTTGCTATTGTGTTATGCCTGGGGAGTGGGGAAGATACCATTCGCATTGTTTAGTACACGAAGGAACAAAAAGAAAAGGGCTCATCTGATCAGATCACGATCCAAACACACGCACGCACACCCATCAGATCCCTAGGCAAAGGAGGTCCACATGGCACCAGCTCAGAGCGCACACGGCGCGCGCCTCGCCTCCGTGCTCGCCCTGACACCCGCCAACTAAACAATCAGCGGGAGCAGCAGCTGCTGGCCTGCAATCAACTGACCACGCACATGCCGCGGCTTGTTTTTGCACAACAAAAAGGTTAGCAGCCACCAAGCCAAACTACGAGGAGGGGAAAAGATGGGGAGAGAGAGAGAGAAGAGGGAGAGGTGAAAGCTGCCATGGCTGATGCACCCACTCGTGCAACGCCTCTTTATTTTACTATACTACTAGCTGCTCTCTTTCGTTTCCTTGCACGGCTGCACGTCTGCACGCCCCGGTCTAGTCGAGGTGGAGGACAACAAGAGAGGACGTGCCATCTTTGATCATTGCTGCTATGGGAACCCACCCAAGGATGTACTCCTATATATGTATCCATATGCATGTGCCTTCGATCTAGGTAAGGCATACAACACCACCGACGCCATTCATTCTAGTTTCTTTGCTAGCCAAACAGTCATACACTTGCTATACTTATGTGCCCAGTAGAACATCATTGGATGCTGGGGATGATGACAGGTCACTAGTGTGCAACACAAACCGATCGATCTTGCAGTTGTGTTGTTCGTGTCCTACTTCGTTGGTCCCCTAGCATTTCCACTGAACTGTTGAGCGGCTAGTATATGTGCCCCTGAAAACAAAACAAAAGGAAAACGAGGGGGGAAAGGAAAGCCGAGCAGCAGCATGACATGAGAGGCCAGAGAGGGTGAATGAATGAATGAATGAAACCAAACGAGCTTTTGCCGTCAGGCAGGGGTGGAAATCAAGATAGCAGAGGAAGGAGAAAGGATGGATGGATGGGCACTTGGGCGGGGCGGCAAGCAAAGCGAAGGAGAGGAGAGAGCATGAGCGCCAGCCAGCAGCAGCCTCACTGCCTCAGATCACTCACATCACATCCATTTCTCCTTGCTGCCAGTACAACTCATGTTCACTCCTCCTTCCCCTCCACCCACTATCGCTGTGGACCCGGCCCATGGACCCGCGGGCCCGCCCAGGACAAGCCCACGAAACCGCCGTAAATGCATGCCTCAGATCCATCCGTCACATGTGCTCCCGCGTCACTGTAAACGCAACGCTGACCATTCCTACTTGGAGCATGCTGATATTTAAAATTTTTAATACACATGGTATATATATATATATATACATATTTACATATATATATATATATCACATATGTGTATATGTTATTTCTCCTTTTTTTCCATTATGGATGCCTCCAAATTTTCATTGCAACTTAGATTTTTTATATTCATTTACAGTTGAATTTTTTCTGAAATTTTGTACAATTTAAAAAATTGAAAAAACACAAATATTAACACGACCATGAGACCTACCCATCACATCAGCAACTAAACACCAGCAGTATGGTCCAGTGGACCAGGTCTAGGTCCACGAGGCAGGTTGGCAAGCGAATCCTAAGACGCACACGCACACCCACACTGCCACTCGCTTGACGCTTCCAACGCAAGGAGCTCCGCTCAGGCTCAGCTCATTAATCCGCACGCACTGCGCCGCCCAGTATAAGCTCGCTGCGTCCCACCGCATCCAAGTCAGCCAGCCGCCCGCCGTCGCCGCACCTAGCTGCGCCTCCAGCTGAGCGCGTGGGGGAGGGCCATGAAGCCGCCGGCGGCGAGCCCGGGGCGCGCGGAGAAGCCGCAGCTGCCGGCGCCGGCGCCGCCGGGGCTGGCGCGGCTGCTGCTCAGCAAGAGCCGCCGCGGGGGCGGGCGGTCCCGCCGCGCGCCGGCCACGTCGCCCATGTTCGTGTCCCGCGGCCGGAGCCGCGCGGCGGACGGGGAGCCGTCGTCGCCCAAGGTGACGTGCATTGGCCAGGTGCGAATGCGCAAGGGGAAGAAGGGCAAGAAGGGGGCGGCGGCGGCGTCCAAGGCGGCCGCGCCGGAGAAGGGCGCCAAGGGGTACTGCCGGTGCCTGAAGAAGGCGTTTTTGTGCGGCGGGCTGTTCGATTTCGACTCCAGGAAGCGGAGGCAGAAGGCGCCGTCGCCGGAGGTGGAGAGCAGGGCACGCCGGTCGCCCTGGGTGTTCAGCAGCAGGGACGTGGCCGTCGCCGCCGTGCCCAAGGCGGCGGATCCGAGGAGCGGGAGCCAGGGGGAGGGGCATGAGGACCACGAGGAGGAGGAGATGGTGGTGGGTGTTGGCGTCTTCGGATCGATCGGGAGGGAGGAGGGGGAGAAGATGGGGATCGGTGGCGGCAGCGGCAGCGAGAAGGAGGAGGACGGCGACTACGAGCAGGAGGCGCAGCTCCTGTCGTCCGCTACCACGACGCCGCCGAAGAACGCGCTGCTCCTGATGCGCTGCCGGTCCGCGCCGCAGAACCGCACGTCGCCGCTCACCTCCCGGTTCCCGGCCGCGGCGCCGGCGCCGGTGCCGTCGCCCTCGCCGACCAGGGACGCCCTCGCGGCGGTGGCGCTGGAGATCGCGGCGTCCCCTTCCCCATCTCCGTCCCCCCGCAAGCCGGAGAGGGCGTCTCCGCCCCCCCGCAAGCCGTCCACGGAGAAGGTGTTAGCCGACGAGGACGGCGGCGAGAGGAGGCAAGAGGGAGCGGCTGCCTCGCAGGAGCAGGACCCGCAGCTGATCCGCGGACAAGAAGAGGAAGACGAGGAAGACGACGACGAGTTCGAGGACGACGAGATGCGGTGCTCGTCGGCGCGGCCGCTGGTGCTGCAGCGGTGCAAGTCGGAGCCGGCGACGACCGCGGCCGCGAAGATGGCGGCGGGGGCGCCCGGCGCGGACGCGGCGACCGCCGGGTGCTTCTGGGCCCACAGCGGGAGCAGCGGGCGGAGGCGGCACGCGCCGGCGGCCGCCGGGGCGCCGGTGCCCTTGACCGGTCACTGAGGCCGGAGGTCGCGGGACCGGCGGGTGGAGCGGGGCCCGCCCATCAGTATAATCGTTTTCCTTTTCCTTTTGCGTGTTGCTGTTAATTTGGTAGTAGAGTATTGGTAAGCTGTGTAATACTTTTGGCTAGTTAGTCTTCCTCCCTGTTCATGTCTCCCTATGCAAAAGATGCTCCTCCTATGTACAAATATCTTCACCTCATTGCCATGAAGTTTTCATCTCTGTTCTTTTCGCGTATTAGTAAGTAGTTCAGTAATCCAGTGTCATTTGAAGAAAGATTCAGGTTAGCTGATCACGCTAGGTAGTGCCAGTCTCCGGGCTGCAAATGCAAATACTACCATGATGCGTTTCAGACTTTCAGCTGGGGGATTGGGGCACGAGAGCGATCCATCGCTTTCACGAAAGCTACGGTTCCTCCATGAAGACTGAGGAGCACAGAGCTCAACTCGCTTTCCTTCATGACAGTTACAGGTCGACGGTAGCCACTCCACTGTCCGGTGCACTCCGTCCTGGTGATGGAATTAAAGAGGAGCGCCGTCCCGTCCCGTCCCGGCCAGTGCGGCACCGGCGGTAATGCTTCTGCTTTGCCTACGACGCCGACCGCACGTCTTGGCATGAACGTGCACGCCTCCGTGGATTTTTCAGGTCCGTGACAGGATCCTCCCCTGTTCAAGTTCTTGACAGGATTGGAAGGAAGTAATAGTGATCTCTGGATCTCAAAGGGAGAAGATAATCAAGATCCCGGGCCAAAGGGATAGCTGGAGAAGAGGGAAGGATCGCCATCCGATTCAGAGCGAACGCAGATCCGACGGCTCGCACGCATCAGGCTCAGAAAGAAGAAGTGAGAAAAATCACCCATCTAAGTAGTACTAAGATCATCTCCTAGGATAGAATAGAGGCAACCAAGCAATCACCACTGGCAGCAACACATGAGCTGAGAATCCGTTCCATCCACTTGCAGTAGTTGCAGGCACGATAATAGCATCGAACAAACAAGCATGGGATGCTGCGATTCAAGATGTGATCCGGCTGGCCAAGAAGGCCCGGGTTAAAAAGTAAGAGGCCGGCAGGGTACGGCCAGCATCCACCGTGCACATGACATGAGCAGCCACGAGCCGGGTTGACCTGAGCTATTAGTGGCGCCGTGTCATCTCGAGATCTGCTCTTGTTTGACAATCCCTGGCGGGAGGGAGGAAGGAGTGGGAGCTCGGAGCTCAGAGAGGGAATCATCGGCGGCAGCGAGAGCGAGAGAGAGACAAGGGAGTAAAATTAAAAGGCTTTCGCAGCAGGGACATGGAGAGTGGAGAGGAGGAACGCTACATGCGGCCGTACGCCTCGAAGCGGCTAAAGAAAGTATCCTTTTTCCAAGGTCGTTATCGTCATCCCGGCGCCCGTCTCGCTCGCCCGTCCATCACCCAGGTGCTCGCACCAGCAGCCAGCTGCCACGGCCGGCCTCCGCACTACCCGCACAAAAACATGGTGCCCCGTGTGGCGCCCTTTTGTTTTTGTCAAGCATGAAACCACGCACGTGTTCTCAGGGAATCCAAAAAATACTTGGGAGTTTATTTTGTACTACCTCTGTCTTAAAATATAAGATTTCTGAATTTGATCAAAGTCAAATTTATTCAACTTTGACCATCAATATTCTTATATATAAATTATTTTAAATATAAATACTTATATATTATGATAATTACTTTCATAACGAATCTACTAATATTATTTTTATCTTATAGATCTTTATAAATTATTTATTATTTATAGTTAAAATTGAATATATTTGACTTTGACTAAACCTAGAAATCCTTATATTCTACGACCCAACAATAAAACCACTCCGGAGTTCTATTGTTGGGTCGTAGACTTCTTCCCATTTCCAGCGTTATTCCTTTTCTTTCTCGAACGAAAATTCTCCCAAAAATCAGAAACATCCGGCCATCAATTCGACGACACTAATCATAATAGTCATTATATCTATTATCTTTCCTAATAAATTACACACCTTTGTCATTATGAAAATAGACTAAAGTAACCTCTAAACATGTATCTAAATTACTCACCCCTACCATTATAAAAAAAATCTAAAGTAACCCCATAATCTTCATGTAAATTACCTACCTATGCTATTATATAAATAATACAAATAACCCCCTAAATTTGCATATAAATTATCCAATTATGTTATTAATAAAAATTAAAGTGACCCCAAAATCTGACTCTAAATTCTATAATTATAACAAAATATTAAAATTCTAAACTACTATTTAGATCACTATTAATATATTATTTATATAAAAATACTATCCACGATATGTGTCACCATGTATTCATGTATGGAAGAGATAAGAATACCAATTCATAAACAAATAGTTCAATTAAATATACATCAAATACACATGCATGGATGTGTGATGCAAAATGAAATCTATTGCAACTAGATAATGATAAATATGTATTTTAAAGTATGTCTTAGAATATTTAATAGATGAAAGAGTGCGTGAGATAGATAATTATAATTATTAGTTACAAACCTTATTTTTATATTAATTTAATTAGCCCGTGCGGGAGCATGAGTTGATAGGCTAGTTTATTTCAACTATAATAAAATTTAATATTATATATTCCATAGGAACTTCAACAGCTCGAGTTCACTGTCAACCATGGTTTCAGAATCTTAATTATGCTATATTATTACCTCACGACCTAGATAAAAGGGACTTAATTCTACGATTGTATTATATGACTTTTCATATTACGATTGCGATATACTTACAAGACTTCTTATATATCCAATTTAGAATCGTGATTTTGGCACGCAATGCATCTACAAAATGTTAAAAAAGAACTAAATTTCTTGCGCTAACAAAATCTCGGAAACCTAATTCAACAATCACTATTTTCCACAGACGCAGGCTTGATCATTCTCCCTGTATATATAATGCACACACACACGCGCACACAGACAAATGGCAACAAAATATAATGCACTCGATTCCTCATTTTGCAGGGGTAAGGTGCGACAGAAATTTCGATAACTGAACGAGAACACATGACCTTCCAATGACCTTGCATTGAAGCATTACGACTAAAACAGAAGAAGATAGACACATGATTGAGCTACTGACAATGAGATCCCTAATCCCTTATAGATATGCATACAGATCATTTATTCTCCAGGCACCATCCAGTCCCAAGTCCCAACTAGCTAGAACTAGGTAGCTAGCCGCAGGTGCAGAAGGCCGAGGCGACGCGGAGGTCGTACTGGAACTGGTTGGTGTACTCGAAGTAGACGGTCTCGCCGGGCCGCACGGCGCCGCCGCCCCTCACGAGGCAGTCGCCGACGGCCAGGCGTCGGAAGTCGCTGGGGTCGACGAGCCTGGCGGACCCGAACTCGCCGCACGAGACGTGGAGGTCGCGCACGGCGCAGGACAGGCAGGTGTTGGTGATGGTCACGCTGTAGCACGGCACGCCGCCCGAACGCCCCCCCGCCTCGGCCTGCGACACCACCACGGCGTCCTGGGAGCACTCGCTCGGCGCCGTCGTCGACCCCCGCCGCTTCTTCACCGCCTGCACAGCAGCTGCCGCTGTATGTCATGTCAGCAGCTCGCCATCAGCAACTACACACACACACACACACACACACACACACACACTATATAATGGATGGAGCATAGAAGTAGCTAATAGCATCTTATATTACTCGTGTTGACGAGCAGCTTGCGGGCGTGCGCTGCTGGCGTCTTGTCGTCCTTCGTCGCGGAGGATGACGACGACGACGGAGGATTGCCGGCGACGACTCCAGCTACTGCGAAGAGCAAGATGGACACGATCGCCGCCATGGCAGCAGCTCTCTTCTGGGAGTAAGCCATGGCCTTTCCTCAATAGCTGTCGCCGATCTTGCCGCGAAAAAGTTTCTTAGCTCTAACCTCAACTAACTGACAAAGGCAAAGAGTGAGAGTAGAGACTAGAGCGGCTACGTTGTGTAGGAGGAAGGGTATGAAGCCCGGAAGGATCGTATAAATAGACCGGCGGCGGAGTTAAACGTGCGCCTCGAGTCCATGCACGCACGGAAGGAGAAGTAGAGTCAGTTAAGCTGGAAGATCGATTGGCCTTGGGAACTGATTTATGTTAAGTTGTATGTATAGTACAACGTTGACGGTGGCCGGATCGGCAGTCAAAGTTGTACTACTACTATGCATGCAACGTTCATATGGATCAAGCCTAGTAGCTGCCAAGATCCATGGTAATGACCTCCGGATGGTGGATGATGCACAATCCCATTTGCTTCAGTTTCACAGTAAGAGCAACGGTCTGCTCATGATAAGGAAAAAGAAAAAAAAAGGCGTCAGAATTTGAGAACACTACTGTCAAAAGTTTGTTCATCAGGAAAGACTCACGACTACAAAATCCGTAACTCACAATATTTTATGCTACCATGCCTGAAAGATGGAGTTTTAGACACACACCAGCTAGCTATCAACATGATCTATGAAAAACTATGTTTTTCTTATTAATGCATTGGACGATGTAAAAAGGCCGGAACGCGGAATGCTATCTTTTAACTTAAAAAATTATAAGTTTTTTTATCTATGCAAGAAAGCTTTCCTCAGGCATTTTTTGTGCGAGAAAAAACCTGAAAATAACATTTGAGCTTTCATGTTGAAGGAACATGGGCTCACCGGCACATCCACGGTAATCGTATACAGGGCAGCAGCTGGACGGCTCCGTTTGAACTCGTGGAGACGAAGATGGCTCCCAGTATTCAGCGAAGAAGAGCGTGCGTTCACGGGGCGACGCGTTAGCGTCGTCATCATCCCACACTCCACAGATGATGTCAAGCCGGTAACTCGGTTCCTGCAGCAAGCACAAGGGTTGTTGCCTTCAGAATACTTCACCAGAGCGGCAGAGAATTCAAACATAGAGAAACAAATTAGCAGCCAAACAGCAGCACCGCTGAGCACACTCCAAGACAGCGGCGTTGGATGGAGAGACCTGCGGCGAACCCACGCCGTGGCCCTCTGTCAAGGAGGGGGCGGCCGAGTCGGATGAACCTCGCCAGCATTATGCCGAACACCTTTCAGGCGGGCGGGCGGGCGCGAGAGATGTCGGAGAACGTATGCTGCGGTAAACCGTGCACGTCGGCGGCATACATCGGTGTCGCCGCCGTGGCTCCGTCGACATCGAGGCAGCGTTTGGACTGGGACTGCGAGAGATGGGCCGCGTCCACCTCCCCATCGGTGGTCGCTCTGCTTTACGTGTGCAGGCCTGGCTCATGCCGATGGGGCAATTTGTAAAAACATAAGAATCAAATTGCAAATAATCGGATCGTGATTAATAATTGCGATCCGAAATAGGGGGTTATTTGTAAATACCTGGGGGCTATATGAAAATATTCGGATCGCGAACCAAACTAGGGGGTATTTGCAAAGATTAGGGACTGTTTTGCAAACAGGGTGCCGGCGGCCATGGTGTCCGGCACAGGCAGAGCTCCCGCTGCAGGCCTGCAGTGCTGTTGGCGGAGCCTGGTGTCTCGAGAAGGTTAGGGTCTCGGCGCCCCGTCCTCCTCGCTCTGCTCACCTCCGGCTGCTCCGGCCACCGGAGCTCGAGGAAAGCCCGTGGTTCTTCCGCGCCGTTGTCTCGCCACCAGCCTGCTCTTGCTCCTCGTCGCGCTCCTTGGATGTGCCCGCTCCCGCCGGCAGTCCGCGCTCGACGCTTCCGCGCGCCAGTACCTCTGCAACCACGCCCTCGCCGTCACCTCGGGCCTTTCCCCCCCGCCCGACTTCGCTGCCAATCTCAACTCTGCCAAGGCGCCAACTCTTCCACGGGATGCTTCGCGCTCACCTTCTCGGCCTCCCCCTGCCTCAACGCCTTCATCTGGAACCCACTCATCCGCGCCACCACTCCCCCTTTGGATGTGGGGATGGGATGCGAAATGCCGGCGGCGTTGGATGGAGAGCTCTGCGGCGAACCCACGCGGTCGCCCTCCGTCAGGGAGGGGCCGGCCAAGTCGGATGAACCTAGCCAGCATTATGCCGAACACCTTGCGCGCGCGCGCGAGAGAGAGAGAGAGACAGAGGTCGGAGAACGCATGGCTGCAGGAAACCGAGTCAGCGCGTACGGATTTTTAGTGTGTTAGTGATCGAGTTCTTGCTTTGTCCTGAACTCATTCATGTCTCGTACCATAGAAGCGACCTCATGCCTCGTACCAGGCCAAGGATGTCGGTTTCTACAACCTCAGGCTCGCCGCGGCTGGCCCCAGGGAGGAAGGCGACGTCGTACCAGACGGTCCTGAGGAAGACGTTGGAGAAGGCGTCCATGGGGGCCCAGCCGCGAGGGGTCCATCTATGTTGTGATGGAAAAGTGAACGGTGAAGAATGAGTGAAAGGATATTCCATTGATGGAGTACAGTGCTTATATATATGTCCAAAGTGCAGTAGCCGAAGGGATATGCCCCTTCATGATTAGTAACCGCCGATGATGTTATTAATAATTAAGTATTTAATTAATTATAGAAATTGATCACTAATATATATTTTGCTTCACAACACTCCCTCTTGTGGTCTTGAATCAATGGAATAGTTCTTCAAAAACTTTGTGGGAAAAATAAGGAGGTGTATGTATATGTCATGGAAAAAACTCCTCAAAAACCCTTCTGGGAAAATAGGATAAAATATTGATATGACATATATGATTGCTTGATAGCAAATTGCCTCATCAAAATGCTATGTATGAGAAAACCTTAATAGGAAAAACTCATTTAGAAAAAGAGTGCAATTTATAATCATAAGATCATATCAAGGGTTTACTCCCCCTGATACTTGCAAATCTATAAGTCGTCTCATACCAATTTCAAAAATATATTTCTAGAATAAAGATGTCGGTAAGGACTTTGTGAATAAATCTGCAAGATTATCACATGATATAGTTTGCAAGATTTCTATCTCTCCATTTTTCTGTAATTCATGAGGATAGAATAATTTTGGAGCAATGTGTTTTGTGATATTGCTCTTTATATAACCTGCATTCATTTGTGCAATGCAAGCAGAATTATCTTCATAGATAATTGTTGATTGCGTGATTGAACCAATATCACATGACTATTGTATATGATTGATCACTCTACGAAGCCATACACATTCACGTGATGCTTCATATAATGCAATTATTTCAGAGTGATTAGTGGATGTGGCTACTAAAGTTTGTTTGGATGATTTTCATGATATAGCCGTTCCACCGTATAAAAATACAAAGCCTGTTTGTGATCTGGCATTACGGGGATCAGATAGATAGCCAACATATGTATATCCAATCATAGTTTTATCTTGGTTAAGCTGATATAATAAACTAAGATCTGTTGTACCTTGCAGATATCTGAAGATATTCTTAACTCCTATCCAACGATGTTTTGTTGGAGCTGCTCCATGTCTAGCTAGTAAGTTTATCGCAAATGCAATGTCAGGCATGGTACAATTTGCGACATACATGCGCTCCAATGAGACTAAGATATGGAACTTCAGGTCTCATTAATTCTTCATCTTCATCCTTTGGTCTGAATTGATCCTTATTTATATCAAGAGATCTGACGATCATAGGTGTCTTCGATGGATATGATTTATTCATGTTAAATTTTTGAAGAATTTTCTAGATATATGCAGACTGATGTACTAATATCCCTGATGGGAGATGTTCAAGCTGAAAGTCTAAACAAAATTTGGTTTTACCCAAATCTTTCATTTCAAATTCCGTCTTTAGATGGTTGCGTGCTTCATCTATATCTCATGTATTTCCAATGATATTGAGATCATCCACATACACGGATATGATACAAAATCCACTTAAGGATTTCTTGATGAATACACATGGGCAATCATCATTATTGGAAAAACCCTTCTGTAGAAGGAATTCCTTTAGTCGGTTGTACCATATTCTTCCCGACTGCTTCAAACCATATAATAATTTTTGAAGCTTTACACAATACATGTTGCGAGAATGATTCTTGTTTGGAATATCAAACCCTTTAGGAACTTTCATATAAATATCCGAATCTAATGACCCATAAAAATATGTTGTCACTACATCCATGAGATGCATGGATAGACTTTTCTGAGCTGCCAATGATATTAAGTATCGGAATGTTATACTACTCATAACCAGAGAATATATTTCATCGAAATCGATGTCGGGTCTCTGCGTGAACCCTTGTGCTACAAGCCTCGCTTTGTATCTCATCACCTCATTGTTTTCATTTCTTTTACGAACGAAAACCCATTTTGATCCCACAGAAAAAATGTTCGGAGGAGTAGGTATAATCGATGAGAATACCTCTCGTTTCTTGAGCGAGCGCAATTCTGCCTCGATTGCTTCCTTCCATTTGATCCAGTCGGAGCGCTTGATGCACTCTGCCATGGTCTTAGGTTCTGGATCAAGTTGAAGTTCACTTGCAATTTTAAAGGAGAAATTAATGTCGACAATTGTATTCTTTCTGTTGAATGATTCTCTAGAGTTGGTATAATTGATGGAAATTTCATCTACCCTTTGTGACTCTTCTATATATCCCAAATTATTAGAGTCGGGGTTTTCCGATATCCCAACACTAATATTTGTGTGCACATTTATGCTAGGAATATGGTGTATCTGTTGAACATCCATATTGTTTTGATTTTCAGTATCCAATTGGTGTCTATCAACTTGATGTTGATTAGCATTTACGGGTTTGGAAGTTGTCTTCCTTGGTTTTCGTGGAGGTTTATCCTTTGTAACCGTATTTCTCCCCATCTTATTTTGATCTGGGAGATTTTGAGTAGGTACAAATACTCTTTCTGGTACATTTACGGCAGGATTATGTGATTTTGTGACACCTTTGTAATCGGTAAATGCTTCTGGCAGATTATTTGCAATATTTTTGAAATTGATAATCTTTTGAACTTCACGTTCAGATTCTATAGTACGTGGATCACAGGACTGAATACCTGAGGCATTCCAATTTATTTCCTGGCATTCTTTATGGTACATATTATCTTCCCCTAATGCCGGAAAATTATCCTCATCGAAGATGCAATTAGCGTGATAGGTAGTGAATAAGTCCCCTGTTAGAAGCTCGAGATATTTTATGATCGACAGTGATTTATAGCCCACGTATATCCCCAATTTTCTATGGGGGCCATTGATGTACGCTAAGGTGGTGAAATCGGCACGTATACATCGCAACCGAATTTTCGCAGATGGAAAATATTTGGTTGATTCCCACGTACTAACTGCAATAGGGAAACTATATTATATGCAGTAGGTCTTATTTGAATCAAGTCAGTGGCGTGTAAGACTGCACGACCCCAACAAGATGTTGGTAATTTGCAATTCTGTAATAATGGTGTTGACGTTAGATTTTGACACGTGTTGAATCGGCGTCAGGAGGAGAAGATTGGCCGATGCGGTAGATCTGAAGGCTACAGTAAGGAATCGGCCGATTGAGGTAACGGTTGAAAATCGGCCGATTGGTGATACAGTTTGCGCCACCAGGATGGAATTATTTCGGAGGGTCCTGGTCAAAAGTTGGTCAACAGGGCAACGCTAAGTCGGTCAAGGAGCAATTGAAAAGAATCCTGATTGGATTAGGGGACGGCGGCGGAAAATTCTGCGGGAGTCCGTTTCCTTTAAAAGTTATTATAGATATGGTAATTTTCCTGTTTTTTAATAAGATTGTAACAAGTCGTGATCGACTAGGAGTCCTAGTTTTAGGGTATAAATAGGAGTCGTCAGGGTCTTGCAAAAGGATGAACACATCAATCAACAACAATACTTCTACTTTTCCAGTAATTTATTTTCAAGTCGGCGACTTCGCCAATATTTTTCTTTTTTCACGAGTTCGTACGGATTGGCAGGGCTGCATCAACTTGATCTCCGGCCAATTGGTAGGTTCCGCTTATCGAGTAATATCCGAGCTTTAACTACGGGCGCATCGCTGTGGTTTCATTTGGATTTATTCACCAGTTATCGATATTTACTAGAATTGTAAGTTGTACCTGTTATTCTAGTATTATCACCAGTTATTCAGCTTGAGATCGGGATAATCGGCTTCGTCATCGTTCCTCTTCGATTTATCATCTTACAGCCGATTAGATCTATTTCAAGTGCTGCTTCTGTAGTAATTGTTTAGATCGCTCCAGCAGCTTTCTTTATAATTACTACACGATTATCGGCTGATCCATAGCCGATCATCTCTACAGCAAATCGGCCGATTCGCCGCCGACGCGCTCCTCAGGACGGATCGGAACTCCAGCCGATCGGAGCGCCTGGAATTTAATACTTTATTTCCTTGTCAATCAACAGGTCAGATTGACTGGCACGCCGCGCGAACCGCACCAGGGCGATAACCCGAACAGGAGCTAAGCAGATTCTTCCGGGTTGTGTGTCCGACGCTAAAGACCATTTGCCGATTCCTGTCTGGCCGATTTTAGCGCCAACAAATGGTTTTACAATTAATTTTACTCTCTTGATAAGAGATCCGGCTAATCTATTTTCTGTATGTACATAAGGTACAGAATGTTCCGCATTAATGCCTAGAGCCATACAATATTCATTGAAGGCACGTGAAGAAAATTCAGCGGCATTATCCATCTTGATGGATTTAATTGAGTTATCCGGATAATGTGCTCTTAATTTGATAATTTGAGCAATGAACCTTGCGAAAGCATGGTTTCTAGTGGATAACAAATATACGTGGGACCATCCTGTTGATTCATCAATAAGTACTATGAAGTACCTAAATGGCCCAGTTAATGGATGAATACGACCACAAAATCGCCTTGAATGCGTTCAAGGAATGTTAGTGGTTCAGCCTTTATCTTAAGATAAGATGGTCTTAAGATTAATTTTCCTGTAGCACATGCTGTGTATACGAAATCTGAAGGGATGGGAAATTTTGAAGTATTCATGTGATGACCAAGTGAATTGCCAATAATTTTTCGCATCATCCCAATTTCAGGATGACCTAGGCGATCATGCCAAGTCTTGAAGACATCAAGATTTTTAATAATTCTCAGTAATGGGCAAGAAACTTGCTGCCTAAAAGCATGGTCTCAGGGCAAATAAATTTATAAAGAATTTATCGCAGCCGATGCCTAAGTCTCCATCACTTTGTGTTATTCCAAAATTCATATTTATACCTTAATTTTCAATTTTGCATTTATCTACTTGATGTAGAATATGAATCAAGTGCCATATTTGTAAACATACAAATAAAATAAATAGCACATAAAAAGATTATTCTAAATAATATTTGCATAATCGATATGTGATCTGCGGATCACATAATGTATAATTACTGCAGTGGGCGCCGCCGGTGTGCCTGGCGCGCCGCCGCTGGTGTGCGCCGGCCGCCATGGCGCGCCCTTGGGCCGGTGCGCCGCCGGTCTTCTTCTTCTCCCCCTCTGATGTGTCCGCCTGCCCCCATGTGCCGGCCTTGGCCGGCCGCCGGCCACCGCTGGCGTTCAGTGGCCGGAGGAGAGGCCCAGCGCGGCTGGGCTCCACGTGCTGCGTCGGATCCCCGGCTGGTGGTCCTTGGCCGGCACGCGGCCGAAGACGCGAGCGGGCGTAGGGGCCGACGGTGCCGCTTCAATGCTTGCCCTGGGCGCCGCTGATGCAGCGGATGCTGTTGATGCGGTCGCGGTGGAGGACCCGCCGGGGTTTGGGTGGGGTGGCGCACCCCGACGAGCCGCCCATGTCCCGAAGATGAAGGATGGGTGCACATCCATGGTGGCGCCCATGAAGGTGGTGACAGTGTGGCGGTCGCCGACGTTTGAGGGGCCAGCCTGAGGGCCAAATCCGGCGATGCCGGCCGCCGCCGCCGCCGCCGGGGAAGTAGGGTTGGGGATGACCCCGATGCCCATTTCAGTGCATCCCGGGCGACGTAGTCGGAAGACCAGAGGCCGGCGAGGAGGTTCTTCGGGTGGCGTCGGCGTCGGAAGATGCTTTGCTGCTGGCGAGGGGCTGTTCCCGGTAAGTACCAGACCGTGTGTGTACGGTGGTATCGCCGTTCTTGTGCGCTCAGATGAGTCGCTGCTAGAACTCATGGCCGGTTCTTGGAGTGGTGCAGGTGCAGAGGGTCCAGACCGATGGCCTGGGCTCAGGCCGCCAGTGAAAGGACGACGGCCACGACCACCGCGGCAGCGGCGACCACGGCGTCCTCGACGGCGACGGCGAGTGGAAGAACCAGGGGATGCATAGAAGCGAAGTACAGTGGGGTCCATTCTTAACCAGGGTGCGAGGCCGATAGGCCTCTTCTTGTTTCTTGCGCTCAGTAGAGAACAAAGTGATTGATAATGTGAAGTGAGTAGTGAAGAATGAGTGAAAGGATTGATTCCATTGATGGGGTACAGTGCTTATATACATGCCCAAGGGGCAGGGGCCGAAGGGACATGCCACTTCAGGATGGCCCCTTCATGATTAGTAACCGTTGATGATATCATTAATAATTAAATATTTAATTAATCACATAAATTGATCACTAATGTATATTTTACTTCACAACAATGTGCAGGCCGCGGATTGCGTCGAGCAGGCACATCTTCAGGCCGCGGATTGCGTCGAGCAGGCACATCTTCAATGTCTAGGCGTGCTCGTATGGCGAGGCATCGTAATCCACCGCCGGCGCCAATGATGATGCGCCGGCTGGTAGTTCCTTTCCGGCCTGCCTGCAAAGCTTGGCCTCCATGCACGCGCTATTATCGAACATCAGGTCGGTAATGTGTCGGTGAGACCGAGACAGATCTCGGCGCTCAACCGAGCCGAGACCCGGGCGACGAGGCCATCGTTTTCGGGAAGGCAGCTCGAAAGCTGCAGCAGCGTGGTGGCATCGCCACCGTTGCCTCCTCCTTGAGTGGGGAGGGAGTGGAGGAGGCGTCGCCGTGTGGACGGCCCAGGAACTCCACGTTGACCGTCGGGCCGTTCGGCGACCATCTTGTGCTTACTGCTAAAGCAATATAATCCATGGCTTCATCATGTTCTGAAAGAAACCAGCACCTTCCCATCATATGCTGACAAAGCTTACGATAGACAATGGCATACAGGAAAAAGAATCAGGATCCCAAATACCAACTACAAATAAGCGCAGTAACCGATAGCAGTAGATGCCCCAGACTGCTTGTGCTGTGGGAAACCAACCACAGTAACTTCACAAGCTGCGCAACAGCACGGCCCACCAAGTAAACTGAGTTTCACCGATGAAAAGATTGCCATACAGACAAATGAGCACCAGCAAACACATTTTGGTTACCTGTGCAAGATGTAAAGCTAAAACTTACCATGCGAGAGTAAAAAAGAAAAAAACCATCAATTGGCTCGTGTCACAGCGAGCTGATTCCTCTGCTAACCATGGCTTTTGGTTTGTCCTTCCACAAAAGCTCAAGCTGAACAAAAGCCACCACTTCAACACAAAGCATATGAATGGTCAGCTGCTCCAAGTCAAAAGTGAAGGGCTCTGTTTATTGACCGCCACTTCAAGGAATAATTTATTTTCCATCAAACATCAGGGTAATAAACAATCTAAATTAGCACCCAAACCCTAAATACAATGATGGTACACACAAACATTCACATGTATTTGTCTTTCGCTAAGTGATGGCCTCCCTATTTCTTATACCCAGTAAATGTCAGGAAAAATGTACAACCTGCTCGGCTAGCCACATTAAGCCTTCACTCCCAGTTAGAAAATATCCTGTACCAACCTGACATAAAGAAAATACACCAGTTATCACATGGTTTCATCACTTGAACTCAAAAAAGGAAAAGAAACCATATGCATGAGGTATCCTCATTCATTTGGTTCAGTTCATCCTAAACAATCACTCAGAACTCTTTTGAACCGACATATTTCACATAAGAAGTTAACCCTCCTGCTTAGCTAAATGTCAACGCAGGCGCAACACAACCGTGCTCATCTTTGCCACTAAGGCAGATGAGCAGGCACAACTAACACATATATTGTAATAATGCACTAAATGCTTTGTTTTGTATATCATTGCCACCAATCAAGAAATGCAGTCTATTCGTAATTAACCCAAGAGATTAACCCAAGAGAATGAATCGCATGCAATGCCTTCTGTATTTACAAATCAATTTTGCATTACAGTTTGAAAATTTACAGGAACCACAGCCAGGATATCTTTATAGGAGTTCAGAATAATAAATAATACTCTGTTCATTTTTAAAGGGCGTAGTTTGACCATGCAAGATTGATCTTTGACAGTAAATTATATTGATAGTGTTTTTATTAATAGTTACAAAATCATAATCATTACCTGGTTCTTAAAAAAATCCAATGGTACTAATTTTGGGACACAATGCACATATTATTGGTCAAAACATGAGCTTTGACAATCCAACTAAACCCTATAAATCTGAAAGGAGCACAAAACAAAGCATAAAAGAACGGATTGACAGCTTCATGTTGAGCTATGGAGGAGGAGGAGGGGGGGGGGGGTGGTGATAGATCCTTTTTAGTCCCAAGCAGGTTGTCTAGAGATGAAAACCAACTCGAGGCCACCAACAAGGATATAAAAATACTATAAGTGTTGTTAGATTGATAGCCTAGGTCATGATGATTCATTGATGATCGTCTATCCTTACCATCAGATGAACTCTATACAGATCCCACCTGGATCATACAAAACACTTGGATCACACCAGGTTGAAGCAACAAAGCATCCGCACTGGTGTCTCCTTGTATCAACCAACCTGATAGCCCTCCAAAGTAAAAATCAAGATTCTGCCAGCTTTGCCAAATTAATAGCAAACTCAGCGATTCCAATGTGACGCCCAAGCTACTCCGAATCAGTATCTAGTGATAAACATAGGCGAGGCCTAACAGACCGCGGTTGCCGAGGATGAGAAAATATATTTTCGATCCTCCTCGGATTTAGATTCACTCCATTGCATCTGTCATTGTTCGTGCTTGGGAGAGCAGAAGCTGCAATCAAGAACAAAAAATGTTTCAACAATAACATCAACCAGCAAACGAATTACATGAATAGTTTGTTGATGGCTGTGTCATGTATACTGGTAAAGGTGAGAACACAAACAGCTATAAGCTAGAAGGTCAAAAACTCAAAATATCATGTTCAATTTATACCGCGAATTCAGCTTAAGCCCATTTAAGCTAGATTGTTCTTTCTATACTAGTCATTATTGAATCATTAAACCTGTTTTAAATGCAAGCATAGCAAATTCTAAAGTTCTGCAGCCAACAGATGATACAGGCCCACATGCTAAAGAATTATAAGTTTTTGTAACAAATAGAAAATCTTCAAAAATTCAGTATAACTTAATTTCAGTTCGGGGTCATGCTGAGTACAGGGGGGCAGGGCCACTCAGCATAACTTCCTAAAATTCTTGCCCAGTTATTAGTGACCATGGAATTAAATATATTCCGGGGATTTTTTTAAAAAGTATCAGACTTTGCACATCTTCTAGGAAAAAAATACGACCTAAGATGTCTGCCTTCAAAAGTTGACCATGATGATCCTGAAAATGGTTGTCGGGCTACCAAAAAGAAGTGTAGTAAACCGTTATCTTTGGGAACAAAACAATCACAAAAGGAAACAATTAAATTCATAGAAGTGAGACAGACCAGCATCAATTAATGGTTCGACCCCTGCCTCTTTTGATGGCAGTTTTGGCTGTGATTGTAGACCATCAATACTTGCAGACTCTTCATTACCGCCTCCACCTGCCGCTAGTGTAAGAGAGATCCTCCAGTCATCAGGGTGGACACCATTTGGAGCATTCGCACGCTCGTTCAATTCTTCCTGAAGGGGAACAATGGAAGGTTGACTTGGAAACAAAATTTGCAAAGATGGATCATCGCCAGCTAAAGCCAATGCGTTATCAACCAAGCTTCCATGCATTTCATTACTGTTCCGGCAAATTGAAATATCGTGAGCTGCTGAGGGTTCCTCTATGCCAACATTACAATCAAGAGAATAGTCATCTGGCGCAATATTAAAGGAATTATGTGAAGCAGCAAAAGGATTGGCAACATCAGTATCAGTGCCAAAAAACTGGAATCCTTGCTCTGGTTGTGGATAAGAATGCATTTGCCAGTTATTTATCCCAAAATCACCAGCATTGTTGCTTAATAAACCAAGGCTGCTTGTGCCAACGCCAGCATCCTCCTGGTATCCTTCAGGATATCCAGATCCAGCACCACTAGTGGCGAAAGGAAAATTGTTGCCATCTGTAGCAGTATTGTCAAAGACAGCTGGCGGTTGAACAATCGTATCGTTTTCTTCATCGGAATCACTAAGAACAATGACATCTGCAGCATTATGTTGCTGCTGCTGCTGTCTATCCTCTGTATTGTATGTCTGACCAAAGTTACGGGCAAAACTGTCAAACTCTTGGTTCAATGATATATCAAATTGAGTACCACCCCCTTCTTGGTTCACACTTGCGTCTTCTCCATCTCTGTAACTCCCGGTGGGGCTACTGATCATAGGCACAGTGTTTGGTGCTGGAAACCCAGTGTTGTTCTGGATGTGGTTTCCAACCATAGAAGGTTTCTTGTCATCTGCCTTACTGCTAACTTGCCATATGCCATTAGGATTTCTCTTGATTCCAAGTTTCAAACTTCTATGTCCATCAGAAGTACCCTCTATCTTGACTTCATTCAGATTTTCCGCACCAGGGTTTGTATCTTCCTTTGAGTCACAAAGTGTGCCATCAGGCATATGCCACTGAGAGAGCTCTCTGGTGGCAGCATCACCTTTCACACGCCATGACCCATCAGGTTTAACATCAAGCTCATTCACATCTTCACTGCAATTGCGCAACTACATCCAAAATGAAAAAAGGAATCAACAAACGTAACAAATTATAGCAAAAGCCATATGAAAATGTGTGGCAAAGAGACCTACCAAAGAAGTAATCCGATTGAAATAAGGATCGATCATCAAGTTCTCAAGAGAGTAATTCTTTAAACATATTGGACATTGCCACTGCACAAAAGTAAGAACAGATCAATCAAAGTGGTAGAACGCAAAATATGATACCATGTGAAACAAAAAAACATGATATCTGTAATCATCAAAGCTGGCAGAATATAAAAAGGGCAATTATACAGTAAGGATGGTCCCTCATCCCTAGTACCACACTGACATAATAGCAAACAAACACCTCCCTATTCCATTCGTGGATACTAGAACTGTTCATGAATAGCGTAGTTTGGCTAGCCTTGCATGCATCTCAAGCATGGCCTGATCATGCCCATAAGATTATTAATAGAACATTTTTTTCTTAATCCACTTATCTCCTACTAGAAAATAACACAAATTAATAGAATCTTGGGTCATTTCTGACTACGTTGCGCAAGCAGAAATTAGGCCTGGCCTGGACCAAAGCCCTGCTAGGACACATGTTCAAACAGCCCCAATGCACATCAACATTTAGACGTGCTTCTGCAGGCACAAATTCTGACCTTGCGGGACCGTTGATTCAATTCCACAAAGGTTTCAAGATCAAAACAACCCATGTGAACACAAGGCTTGAACCTTCCAGCAATCCTCATTCTGGATCCACTATTCTGAAAAATAAAATATTTGAGAAAAAAAAGTTAGATAAAATTCAAATACTGCAAACCACACCAATAAAAAGCATCAGATAGGTTTAGCTCAACATGCCACCTATAACCCACCAGAAAACATATGTTGGCAAGGAGAACGCCTATTACAATGCTTATGTTTGCTTCTGAGTACACAATAGTTAGCATGTCTTTCCTAATACTACTCAGCTAGCTGAGCACAAAAAAGCACTGAGAACATAGCTGGTTGCCACTACCTATGAAGAAAAACAGAAAAAGGCATATGGTACTGACATATATGTCAAGCCAAATGAAAACATGAGCATGAGTGAAGTAATAACACGTATTTTACAATAAATTAACATCATCACAAAAAGAATATGTGCAGAAGAAAACTCACAGGACAACGAAGGTTGACTGTAACAGATTCAGTAACCACTTCCAAATCGCTGTCACTATCAGCATTATCTGCAGCACCTCCACCTCCAAGACAGCGCCGGACACGAGCAAGAGCATCCACAAAAGACTCCCCTTCACCTTCTTTTGGGATCAAGTTTAATACCTGGAACATAAATAATAGTGTCAGGGATGAGAAGAGAGGAGGGGTAGGTATAATCTAGCTATAACACTTCTGGATTTTCCTTGTAGGGATAATTCTATTTGTTCCGAGACGATAACAGGAAAAATTTTAGAGAGAGAAACAGCTCGGCCTTTACAAGAATTATTAATGAACTGATGCTGATACTGTGATGCATTAACCTTCCACCCATTTGGTTAACTCGTCAATAACACATCATTAACATAAGCTACACTACTCAAGTTTGAAACATAATAATAAAGATGAACTGGCTAAAAATTGACAATACATAGGCACTACTTATCAAACAGGAAATCAAATAATATTATAAATCATTTCAGCTGCATGATAAGTAGCAAACCAAATGAACAAAACCTGAGCAACAGTCCTCCTCCTAACAATTCGGACTCCAAAGCAAAATGTTCGAGTATCAACTCTTGATAAGCTAATTTTATTGATTCCTTCTCTACTGCACGTTGTTACCTGCAAATAAGCAAACACAAGAATGACAAGTTGAACCCAAGAACAGAGAATTTGGGAGCGGAATTAAAAGTAATGCAATGTTGAGATCAAACTATCATATAAACTATGGAAGTGAAACTCTGCCACATCAACAAGAAATGTGCACCCAATTGCTTCCTATCTCTGAATGTCAGATATAGATAGAAGAGTGCTAGCTTAGATCTTGCCTTATTGCATGTTTTATATCAGCAGTAGAAGTTCCTTGGTAAAACAGTTATAAAGAATGCTACAAGACACATGAGACCTTAAAACAGCAGAGACCAGAAGTGTAGCGCAAAGCATACTTGAAAGAGGTGTAGCGCAAAGCATACTTGAAAGAGGTGTAGCGCAAAGCATACTTGAAAGAGACGAGAAACAATCTTATATTCTGTTCTAGCGGGGATCCATTTTAAAGGTGTAAGTGAACCAAACAGAACACAGAACAAACCCCGATGGTCAAAAGATGGTGGAAATGCTGGTTAAAAACATCCCCCAAAGAAACAAATGGCATACAGCGGCTAGATCCTAACAATGGCACAAAGTAAGAATTAGCTCACCAGTGGCCCATCATCCCGTCCATTTATCCCTAGTAACTGAGAACCAGGTCTGGTCACTACTCGTACAGGAATACCTGAACAAATGGAACTAAATATCACACTGAAAATCCCTTAATTTCATCAAATATCAATGTAAATTAATCGTATGCATCTCAAGTATAGCTGTACAACGTATAGGCCAAGTTTTGGGTCTGAGTGCATTTCAATAAATGATAAATCCAAGTTATACAAGAAAACTCAACATTACCATTCACTTGCAATTCTGCATATTGAGGCCATTGCATCCTGAATTGGACTTTGTCATTTATAAGAATGCACCAAACCTGCCCATCAGACCCACAACACAATCTCTAGTTAACAGGATAGGATAATAGAACCAATCAGTGTGTTCAAGTGTCTTCCTTTATTCTACGACATGGTAAACCTTAATCCACGGAATCAAGATATTTTATCAGAAGCAAATGTTCTCAATGTGCAATGCTATATGGTACACAGTTTGCAACGATGTGAAATATAACTCATAGTTGGGGTACATGAGAAATCAAAGAAATTCCATATTGCAGAAAGAACATAATTAAAGTGTGCAAGACTTTATCGGTATCTAGCCAACTGAACTTCAGTTTGCCGAGGGGAGAGCAAACCTGAAGCTCATAATCTGGTCTCTGAACTGTTTCTCTATCTGCTCGAGAAAGCTGGAAGGTCTTCTCCACACTTTGAGATACACTTGTCCTAGAGATATAAAAGGTTTCATAAGAACACATTTATGCATAAGTAACCCAACAACATCAGTCCAGAAAACAAATTAAATAGTTGAACAAAAGTCTAATCAAACGGCACGCTATTATTCAATAGATGTGCCAAAACACAACTATAGACAACCTTACTCCACATATATTTGGATGTCGTGTCACATTGATAATGAATCTTAATAATTAAGAATCAAAGACAATGCATACTGTACTTTCAAAGATGTGGAACATTCAGACACCAAAATCAACATATTTTAGTTATATACAAATGAGCAATAGTGCTAATCATTTTAACACATTTATATCAATGAACGGTTTTATGCTTGCATTAACAATTAACAATACTGGGAGGATCATCAAATCTTAATGACTAACCAAAGATCCAGAAATGAAGTAACCCCTATAGGACTGTGTTGGAGACATTAGCATTTGTTAATTGAAAAACAAGCATATATTTATGCATTGCAGGGCAGCAACAGCATAATATATATCCATATGGTTCAAAAATAACTCCTGAAAACAATTCAGCATCAACTTCCACCCTCAAAGTTAAAATTAATATGACTATGATAAACATAAAAGTACTTGTCTAGACATACCTCCGAAAGAAAAGGTACAATGCAAATTCGTTAAGACAGTGATTGTAAGATATAATATGACAACAACATAAAGTTACAGTATATACCCACCCATCATTTCCAACACCAGATGACATGAATTTCACAGGGAGTAAAGGATTTCCTGTATTCACCCAAAACCTGCAAATTCAAAGTGTGGAAAAGAACAACGTGAGCAAGGATTGCAATACCCAGTGGTAAACAATGAGAAATTTTAAGTAAAGCTGCTCAAGTGCATTGCCAACTTAAGAGCGCATAAATAGATTTGCAATGTTTCACCTGACTTTTGGTCATATACATTTGAGGTACTGACCAAAAGGCATATTGGCTTCAATTGCACAAAAAACTAGACACGCCTAGAAGTGTAGTATTCTATAAACAAACTATTTCATTTACATGTCATATTTGTTGCAAAAGGAAATGAATCATTAACGTGTTCAGCCCAATCACAGAGAACAAGTCACTTACTAGGCACATTATAAACTCAAACAAAGACAAACAACAGTTTTACTTAGCATAAGGAATTAGTGTTTTTCACATAATATATAATAAAACAATAAATGCATCTAAAAATGTCTGGCGCATAGCATCTCCAGAGTCGAATAAAATGGCAAATTCAATAGCATTCATCTGGGTACCAACATAAAACATACAAAACTAAGAACAGTCAATCAGGCAACCAAGCGAGCATTAGCCTCGTGGTTAGCCTAGGTTGTTAAACAAGAGGCTATGGGATCGATTACTATATCACAAGTACAGAAACTAGTAGAACAAAAGGGGGTTCTAAGAAAACCCAGGGTGGGTGAAAAATACCATATTCTAAAATCACAGTAAACCATACAAGAAAGAAAGCCATAGCAAAGTTGATTTACTACATTTTAACGAACAGCTGCTCTTGTGAAAAATAAAAGGAAACAGAGTAAACCAAAGAAGTCATAGCAGGACATACGGGTCTGCCCGGTTCAGTCGGCACAATTCACAATAAAAATGAGGCGGAACTTCAGGGCTAACACTCTCTGTGGGCTTATCTGGAATGAGTACGCAGGTCATGTGCTGCCACACTTGGCATTTGGCATCTTCACACTGCAGAAAACAAGATGCAAGATAAAAAATTAAAAGGGACAAGACACCAAAAGGAACTGGTTGTAGTTAAAGAAATAGTTTCACATAAAACGTGCATTTCAATTGAAGGAAAAATATATGAAAG
Source organism: Panicum miliaceum (assembly GCA_032594955.1). Taxonomy (NCBI): domain Eukaryota; kingdom Viridiplantae; phylum Streptophyta; class Magnoliopsida; order Poales; family Poaceae; genus Panicum; species Panicum miliaceum. The sequence continues at coordinate 6,375,241 of CM064058.1, read as the reverse complement.
GATATGATACCTTGATCATATTGTCATTTAGCATGGTGCTACTACAAAGGCAGCGGACCTTAGTCTCCACATGATAATAGTCAGTGGCTTCCTCTTTGGGCCTGAAATGACTGAAATCTGATCCACTGTGGCTCCTAGAGGCTAGGTCAGGAGCACATTGAACTTGCATTTTCCTGCTAATGGAAGCATCAAGGCATCAAAAGAAACTAAGTCAACAACTTCATCTGACATAATCAACCATCTGATATGTAGTTTCTCCTGACAATTTGGCAAATATGTGGAATCTTACCTGTATGTATCATCAACAACTTTTGCCACCGCCTCCCTTGAAAAAGCATTTTTCCTTCCCCATCCATGATGGCATTGACCTGCAACAAGCAAATAGAGCCTAAGAACCGGATTTCATTGAAAAAACAAGCTTAACAATGAAGATGACGAAATTGCGAACTGGCTGATGTTCTAATAAAGAAGAGATCTTTTTTTCTTGATCAACAACAGATATAAAAATGATCTGTACTGTATGGCACAGATGTGGATAACAAACCTAAGAGATTATGACTTGAGCACAACTGAAAAGCATGGCTATCCAATATTGAACATTGAAAAATGCAGTAGTTTAAGGCAAAGATATAGAGGCATATGCAGAAAAGACGGGCATACCTTGCTCATCTGATAACAGCGCCAATACCCTGTCGACTAGGTCCTGTAATCAACAATTAAGAAAACGGATTAGATACCATAAAAAACAAAGTTGAGGCAAGTACAGTAAATATGAGGTTCTGCAATAGCAATACTGAATTCAAGTTCTTTCTGCAAACCCATCGTTACCACCAAAGCGAGTTGTAAACAGCATACGAGCCCAACAAGGATTTATTACAGGATGGCGAGTCCACCCGGGCTCGTATAGCCTGCCTCCATTCAGTAGAAATTGTACATGTCCGGGGAAGTGAAACAAAGTGTTGCACAAAACTGGAAATAAAAAAAAAGGAAAACATTTGCTGACCTGCTTCTTTCCCTGCTTCGGCAACCCCAGCTGATTTAAGATATCTTTGAGCTCCTTTATTCTAAAGAACGCAAGTTTATCCTGCAGCAGACAAGGAAAGGATCAACATCAAAGCTTCAAGAGTAATCCATCAGTATGATGTGTGCATGAAGTACACTACCGGACTCCTCATGTTTGATCCATGGGCCAAAAACTACAAGTGAACTATCAACTCTAGAACCACATATGAGTTAAAGAGAGCATGATTTTGGTGCTTAAGCAAGCTAGGAGCAGCTGAAGGAAGTATTGCATCATGCAACAGAGGGATCCAATCTAGCCTACCAATCAGAATTCATGAGCAATCAACACGCAGACTAAATCGGTACAGAACCACCCCTAAGAACACATATAGCTCCAAGAGTACGGACTGAAACTACTGTGGGCGGCGGACTTAAACGGCAGGCTAAGCAATTTCACATTTTTTTGGGGAAACCACGAGGTGACACTGGTACCAAAAGCGCTGGAACTGAGCCCCCACAATCCATCCGACCCTCTAAACCTCGGCACAGAATTAAACACGGAGGCGGCGGTGGCGGCGGGGGCGGGGGCGGGGGCGGAAAATCCCGTAAACCCAAGCGGAATTCGCGGGGAATCGGCGGAGATCGGGGGGCGAATTGGCGGCGGGCGCCTACCTTGCAGGTCGAAGCGAGGTCCGCCATGGCCGCCACCCGCCTGCTCCCGCGCGAGGAAACCTGCGGAGGAGCAAGGGCATGGGAGGGGCCGATCGGTGGGTGGCCCGGGCTGCCGGAAGCGGCGCCGGCGAGGAGATCCGGCGATCGGGGCGCCGAATTGGGGGCGGGCGGGCGGGCGGGACGGCGGCCGCGGCGGCGGCGGCGACGCCTCTGCCTCGTCGCCTCCGTCTGTATCGACGATGGCTGGGGGGTTGGGTTTTTTCTTTCCTCCTCTCTGCTATCTATCTCTCTCGCCTCGTCTTCTCGCGTCGCGCGTGCTTGTGGGACGGGTTCGTCGTCGGGGGAGGGGAGTTTCTCTCTCCTATTCAGCCGCCGCGGCGGACGTATCGGCCGCTATCAAATCCGGTTTTTTGCGGGGCCGTACGAGTCCGCGACGGACCCAGCCGGCGTGGGGGTTGGTCGTCGTGCCGTGCCCGCGCTTTACGCCTTCACTCTCCCTCCGGAGTCCGGCCCTCCCCTACGGGTACCCGCGCCCCGCTGCTTGTGCTTGCATGCTCGGCTCGCGGCTCACATGACCTCACCCGGGGCGTCACCGTGGGCCCGGCAGGCTCGCCTCGGATGGGCTGGGCTGACATTCAAGAAGCCTCGCTGGACACGACTCTAGCCCAGAGCGAGAAAAAGGCAATATCGGCGGCATGTTGAGTTTTTTTTTGATCGGATCTTGCTGCTCCATTCTCTCGGACAGTGCCAAATTCTGCAAAACATCTGAAAACCAAATCTATCTTAAAAACGACTAATACGGAGAGAATTCTTTAGACCATGGTAAATATATAAGTATAATTTTCTAATGCTTTATTTACTAGTGCAGATATAAACTACAGTCAGACCATTCCCTGCTTGAAGAATACTAATTCACTCATGATGCTAGGTGGTTCGAGGATCAGATCCAGGAAGCCCTAAGCTTTTGGTAAGGATCACGGGAACTTAAATTTGTCACTGAAGAGGAGAGGTGGAAATGCAGTTCCCGCAAATTTGCGTCAAAGTACCCGACAATGGCTTCCGCATCAAGGTGTTGACACTAACCAAAAAATGTTCGGATTTGGTTGGAGCTTGGTGGAATATTTGACACTAAGATAAGGAACCAAAAGTAGTATAGTTGAACGAATATTTGTAATGCCTTACGTTCATTCTTTCGTTTGTTCCTTCTTCTCAGGAAAGAAATGTAACTTTGTCGCTCACATATTATTTGATTGGCAGTACAATTCTGTTCTTGGTGACTTGGTGTACATATGTAACGAAGAAATCACTCTCTGGAACATTCTGTTGTGGGATTTGAATTTGGGTTGATGGATTATTAGCGTATTGTGATTAACTTCACCTCTTGTCTGGACTGGAGATAATGGTTTATAGACAGATACGAGCAGGATGCTTCTTTTGCGAACCATATGGCTCACATTTCAGAGGGATCTTAGAAGAACTATATGCCTCACATAAATAGAAGACCTGTTTACATATAAACATGACGAGCTGATACTTGTTTTACAGAAGCAACCAATGGAGGTACTGTGAATCTTATAGAGCAAACAATGTGATCGCAACTGGAAAACAATCCAAATGACTCGCATGTCGTCCACATGCGAAAGCCCATTCTCTGGCATGGCGGATTTTCTCCTCGCGTATTGGCACCATTTTAGCAGAGGTCGTCGAAGGGAATTGCCTGGAGGCTGGACGGGACGGTTGTGTAGTAGTTGGTGGTGATGGCTTTTCTGGCCTTGAGTCCCGGAGGTTGGAAGCTTTTGTGATCTCACCCTCTACAAGGTTCAAGCTCATGGTCTTAACTGATTCACGGTCAATGTTGCTCCTTATCAGCCCCATTGCTGCCCTCCCAAGGTTTTGCAGCCATCCAGCGCTCCAACCAGCTCCAGACCCACCGCAAGTTGTTTGGGTCTACAGACATCGGGATGACAGATCTCAAAGTGCTCTTCCACCGCAAGCAACACATTCGAGGGATTTTAAGCTTGCCATCAAAGAACGAGATGAAGTATATATAGATTGGCATCTGTTCTGAGAATAAAGACTTTCTACGTGATGTGAAAATGCATAGGCACGCACACTTTCTCTTCTAACCGCTGCTTCTTGACAGCTGGCGGTTGAACAATCGTATCGTTTTCATCAGAATCACTAAGAACAATAACATTGTTTTCTTCTTCAGAATCACTAAGAACAATGACATCAGCAGCATTTTGTTGCTGCTGCTGCTGTCTATCCTCTGTATTGTCTGTCTGACCAAAGTTACGGGCCATCTCTTCTTGGTTCACACTTGCGTCTTCTCCATCTCTGCAACTCCCGGTGGGGCTACTGATCATATGCACAGTGTTTGGTGCTGGAAACCCAGTGTTGTTCTGGATGTGATTTCCAACCACAGAAGGTTTCTTATCATCTGCCTTACTGCTAACTTGCCATATGCCATTAGGATTTCTCTTGATTCCAAGTTTCAAACTTCTATGTCCACCGGAAGTACCCTCACTCTTGACTTCATTCAGATTTTCCACACTAGGGTTTGTATCTTCCTTTGAGTGACAAAGTGTGCCATCAGGCATATGCCACTGAGATAGCTCTCTGGTGGCAGCATCACCCTTCACACGCCATGAGCCATCAGGTTTAACATCAAGCTCATTAACATCTTCACTGAAATTACGCAACTACATCCAAAATTAAAAAAGGAATCAACATAAAATATTCTAGGAAAAGGCATATGAAAATGTGTGGTGAGGACCTACCAAAGAGGTAATCCAATTGAAATAAGGATCAATCATCAAGTTCTCAAGAGAGTAATTCTTCAAACATACTGGACATTGCCACTGCACAAAAGTAAGAACAGATCAATCAATGAGGTAGGATACAAAATGTGAAACCATGTGAAAGAAAACATGATATCTTTAACCATCAAAGGTGGCAGAACATAGAAAAGCAATTATACGGTAAGAATGATCCCTCATCCCTAGCACCACACTGACAAAAGAGCAAACAAACCCCTCCCTATTCCATTCATGGACATTAGAACTGTTCCTGAATAGTGTAGTTTGGCCAGCTTTTCATGCAATCCCAAGCATGGCCTGATCATGCCCATAAAATCATTAATAGAAATTATTTTCCTTAATCCAATGTATCTAATACTAGAAAATAATACAAATTAATAGCATCTTGGGGCATTTCTGACTAAGTTGCGCAAGAAGAAATTAGGTCAGGCCTGGGCCAAAGCCCTGCTAGAGACAAATGTTCAAACAGGCCTAATGCACATCTACATTTAGTTGGGCTTCTGCAGGCAAAAATTCTGACCTTGCGGGAGCGTTGATTCAATTCCACAAAAGTTTCAAGATCAAAACAACCCATGTGAACACAAGGCTTGAACCTTCCAGCAATCCTCATTCTGGATCCACTATTCTGAAAAGTGAAAAATAAAATGTTTGAGAAAAAAGTTAGATAAAATTCCAATACTGCAAACCACACCAATAAAAAGCATCAGATAGGCTTAGCTCAACATTCCAGCTATAGCCCACCAGAAAATATATGTTGGCAAGGAGAACACCTATACAACGATTATGTTTGTTTCTGAGTACATAATAGTTAGCAACTCTTTCCTAATACTACTCAGCTAGCTCAACATGCCAGCTATAGCCCACCAGAAAATATATGTTGGCAAGGAGACACCTGTCACAACGCTTATGTTTGTTTCTGAGTACATAATAGTTAGCAACTCTTTCCTAATACCATACTCAGCTAGCTGAGCACAAAAGAACCACTCTGAGAACATATCAGGTTGCTACCACCTATGAATAAAAACATAACAGGAAATAAAAACATGACCATCAGTCAAATAACACCTTTTTTTAAAAAAAATAACACCACAAAAGGAATATGCGCAGAAGAAGACTCACAGGACAACGAAGGTTGACCGTAACAGATTCAGTAACCACTTCCAAATCGCTGTCACTATCAGCATTATCTGTAGCACCTCCACCTCCAAGACAGCGCTGGACACGAGCAAGAGCATCCACAAAAGACTCTCCTTCACCTTCTCCTAGGATCAAATTTAATACCTGGAACATAAATAGTAGTATCAGAGAAGAGAGGAAGGGGTTAGGTATAATCTAGCCATAGCACTTCAGGTTTTTCCTTGTAGGGATTATTCTATTTGTTCTGAGACATAACAGGAATTTTTTTTAAAAAAAAGCATGGCCTTTAACTAGAATTATTAACAAACTGTTGCCGATACTGTAATGCTTAAAACTTCCACCCATTTGGTTAACTCGTCCATAACACCTTGTTAACATAATTTACACTACTCAAGGTTGAAACATAATATTAAACATGAACAAGCTAAAAATTGGCAATACATAGGCATATAAAACAGGAAATTAAGTCTATAAATCATTCAGCTGCATGAAAACTAGCAAATCAAATGAACAAAACCTGAGCAACAGTCCTCCTCCTAACAATTCGGACTCCAAAGAAAAAGGATCGAGTATCAACTCTTGATAAGCTAATTTTATTGATTCCTTCTCTACTGAATGTTGTTACCTGCAAATGAGCAAACACAAGAATGGCAAGTTGAACCCATGAACAGAGAATTTGGGAACGAATTTTAAAGTAAAGCAATGTTGTGATCAAATTATCATATAAACTACGGAAGTCTAACTTTGCCTCATCCACTAGAAATGTGCACCCAATTGCTTCCTATCTCTGAATGTCAGATATAGATAGAAGAGTGCTAGCTTAAATCTTGCATTATTGCATGTTTTATATCACAACTACAAGTTTCTTGGTAAAACCTGAAAGTGGCCATTGCATCATGGAGTTGCCTCACATCAACACACAGGGCAATATGCTATTACGTCTTTGGTGAAAATGATATCTTATCATAATGCCATCAAAATGGTGCTAAATACTTGTGTGGAACATGATGCTGTTGACTGCATATCCGATTCTGTATAGTAATGGTTTATTTTCTCTTGGTACTATTTCAAAGTTATTTCACTTTTTCAAATGGTATTCATCAGGTTTACAATCCTACTACTCCTACGATGCAGGATACCATGATCGAATATAAACTTGTGAGCACAGCAAATTCAAGGCGGGATACTTTCTGCCAAAAAATACAGTATCTTTGGGCCATAAATCTCACTGTCACACTCACACGCAGCAGATCACTACTGAATGACATGATATACCCAGCCACATGTCCTTCTCTAGTTAATGACAAACATTGTGTAGAAAAAAGCAGGATTGGAGCTGGCAACTAGTGTGTGAGGCAACAGGAAACAAAGAAGCAGCACTATCCATAACTTCTCCATTGATATCTGTAGACAGTTTGGCCAAAATGTGGGCATCTGACCTAAATAATAATGAGCAAGCCAACTCAGCAAACGAAGAGTTGCCTAACAAATTGATACAGCATGCTGCTTTTGTAAATGCGACCTAGTCTCAATTCTACTCAGGGTCCCAACGTTTTACTGATCAACGTTAACTTGTGCTCTAGTATTTTAGCAAGTAGTTTATATAGCAGTCCCAATTTTGAATTTTCTGACTCCCATAAAACTATTCCATAAGTAGATCTACATTGTGAACCATAAACTTGCACTATTTTATTTAAAAACAAAAGGCTTGTTTTTGAGCCCTATAACTCCAGGCTTCAGGAAGGCACAAGAAAACAAAGTGAAATCTGTATCATGCCAAAATACATGTAGCTAAAAGCCTCGAGAGGATTATCACCCGTACACAAAATACCAATATTCTCAGAAATTGTTAAGCATGTCATAGAGTTATAAAGAATGCTATAAGACATAGGAGACCTCAAAACAGCAGCAACCAGAAGTGTAACGCAGAGCATACTTGAAACAGGAAAAAAAACAAGCTCATATTCTGTTCTAACAGGAATCCAATTAAAAGGTGCAAGTGAACTAAACATAAAAGAGCCCGATGGTCAAAAGATGGTGTAGATGCTATGCTGGTTGAACACCCCCCCCCCCCCCCCCCCCCCCAAGGAAACAGATGCTGAGTCTAGATCCTAACAATGGCACAAAGTAAGAATTAACTCACCAGTGGCCCATCATCCCGTCCATTTATCCCTAGTAACTGAGAACCAGGTCTGGTCACTACTCGTACAGGAATAAAAATCCCTTAATTTCATAAAATTTAAATGTAAATTAATCATATGCGTCTCAACTATAGTTGTACAACATATAGGCCAAGGTTTGAGTCTGAGTGCATTTCAAATCCAAGTTATACAAGAAAACTCAACATTACCATTCACTTGCAATTCTGCATATTGAGGCCATTGCATCCTGAATTGGACTTTGTCATTTATAAGAATGCACCAAACCTGTCCATTAGACCCACAACACAATCTCTAGTTAACACGATAGGATAATAGAACCAATCAGTGTGTTCAAGTGTCTTCCTTTATTCTACGACATGATAAACCTTAATCCACGGAATCAAGATATTTTTAACAGAAGCAAATATTCTCAATGTGCAATGCTATATGGTACACAGTTTGCAACGATGTGAAATATAACTCGTAGTTGGGTAAATGAGAAATTAAAGAAATTCCATATTGCAGAAAGAACATAATTAAAGTGTGCAATATTTATCAGGATTTAGGCCAGTTAACTTCAGTTTGCGGAGGAGAGAGCAAACCTTAAGCCCATACTCTGGTTTCTGAATTGTTTCTCTATCTGCTCGAGAAAGTTGGAAGGTATTCTCCACACTTTGAGATACACTGTTCTAGCGATATAAAAGGTTTCATAAGAACACATTTATGCATAAGTAACCCAACAATATCAGTCCAGAAAACAAATTAAATAGCTGAACAAAAGTCTACTCAAGTGGCACGCTCTCATCCAATAGATGTGCAAAAACACAACTGTAGACAACCTTAGTCCCCATATATTTGGATGCCGTGTCGCATTAATAATGAAGCTTAACAATTAAGAAGCAAAAACAATAAAACATTATTTTAGTTATATACAAATGAGCACTAGTGCTAACCATTTTAACACATTTATATCAATTAACGGTTTTATGCTTGCATTAACAATTAACAAGACTGGGAGGATTATCAAATCTAAATGACTAACCAAAAATCCAGAACTGAAATACCCCCCTATGGGATTGTGTTGGAGATATTAGTATCTGTTAATTGAAAACAAGCATATATTTATGCATAGCAGGGCAAGTGCTTGTATTGACAACCTCCGGGGAGAAAAGGCACATTGCATATTTAGTAAGACAGTGATTGTAAAATATAATACGGCCATTACAACAAGTTCCAGTATATACCCACCCATCATTTCCAACACCAGATGACATGAATTTCACAGGGGGTAATGGATTTCCTGTAGTCACCCAAAACCTGCAAATTCAAAAGGTGTGCTGTAATCAACATGAACGAGAATTGCAATTCCCAGTAGTAAACAAAGAGAACTTTAAGTAAAGCTGCTCAAGTGCATTGCCAACTGGGTCATATACATTTGAGGTACTGACCAAAAGGCCTATTAACTTCAATTGCACAAAAAGGCATAGCAACTTCAATTGCACAAAAACCTAGACATGTCCAAAAGTTTAGTGTTCAATAAACAAACTATTTCATTTGCATGTCATATTTGTTACTAAAGGAAATGAATCATTAACGTGTTCAACCCAAATACCCAATCAAAGAGAAGAAGGCACTTATTAGGCACATTATAAACTCAAACAAAGACATGACAGTGTTACTTAACCTAAGGAATGAGTGTTTTCTTTTCACATAATACATAAGTGAAACAATAAATACATCTAAAAAGGTCTGGTGCATAACTGCTCCAGTTAAATAAAATGGCAAATTCAATACCATTCGCCTGAGTACCAATGTAAACATATCAAACTAAGAACAGCCAATAAGGCAACCAAGCAAGCACCAGCCTCGTGGTAGTAGCCTGGGTTGTTGAACAAGAGGCTATGGGATCAATTACTATATCACATGCGGATGAATTAGTAGAACAAAACGGGGTTCTAGGAAAACCCAGGGTGGGTGAAAAAGACCATATTCTAAAATCACAGGAATCATACAAGAAAGAAACCCATAGCAAAGTTGATTTACTATATTTTAGCTACAGGTGGGCACCCCAACAGCTGCTCTTGTGAAAAATAAAAGGAAGCAAAGTAAACCAAAGAAGTCATAGCAGAACATACGGGTCTGCCCGGTTCAGTCGGCACAATTCACAATAAAAATGAGGCGGAACTTCAGGGCTAACACCCTCTGTGGGCTTATCTGGAATAAGCACACAGGTCATGTGCTGCCACACTTGGCATTTGGCATCTTCACACTGCAGAAAACAAGATGCGAGATAAAAGATTAAAAGGGATAAAGCATCAAATGAATCTGGTTGTAGTTAAAGAAAAAATTTCACGTAAAACATGCCTTTCAAATGGAAGGAAAAAAATATATGAAAGGATATGATACCTTGATCATATCCTCATTGGTGCTACTACAAAGGCAGCAGACCTTAGTCTCCACATGATAATAGTCAGTGGCTTCCTCTTTGGGCCTGAAATGATTGAAATCTGATCCCCTGTGCCTCCTAGAGGCTAGGTCAGGAGCACATGGATCTTGCATTTTCCTGCAAATGGAAGCATCGAGGCATCAAAAGAAACTAAGTCAACAACTTCATTATGACATAATCAACCATCTGTTATGTAGTTTCTCCTGACAATGTGGCAAACATATGGAACCTAACATGTATGTGTCATCAACAACTTTTGCCACCGCCTCCCTTGTAAGAGCATTTTTCCTTCCCCATCCATGATGGTGTTGACCTGCAACAAGCAAATAGAGCCTAAGAAACGGATTTCGTTGAAAAAACAAATTTAACAATTCAGATGACAAAAGTGCAAACTGGCTGATGCTCTAATAAAGAAGAGATCTTTTTTCTTGATCAACAACAGATGTAGAAATGATCTGTACTGAACTATGGCACAGATGTGGATAACAAACCTAATGACTTGAGCACAACTGAAAAGCATGGCTATCCAATATTGAACATTAAAAAACACAGTAGTTTAAGGCAAAGAAGATATAGAGGCATATGCAGAAAAGACGGGCATACCTTCCTCATCTGATAATAGCGCCAATACCCTGTTAACTAGGTCCTGTAATCAACAATTAAAAAAGTGGATTAGATACCATAAAAAACAAGGTTGAGGTAAGTACAGTAAATATGAGGTTCTGAAATAGCAATACTGAATTCAAGTTCCCTCTGCAAACCCATCATTACAACCAAAGTGAGTTGTACATAGCATAGTCCTACAACGATTTATTACAAGATGGCGAGTCCGGCCCGGAGGCTCGTATACCATGCATCCATTAGTAGAAACTGTACATGTCCAGGGAAGTGAAACGAAGTGTTGGGGAAAAAAACTGGAAATAAAAAAGGAAACATTTGCTGACCTGCTTCTTTCCCTGTTTCGGCAACCCCAGCTGTTTAAGATATCTTTGAGCTCCTTTATTCTAAAGTACGCAAGTTTATCCTGCAACAGACAAGGAAATGATCGATATCAAAGCTTCAAGAGTAATCCATCAGCATGATGTGTGCATGAAATACACTACCAGATTCCTTATGTTTGATCCATGGGCCAAAAACTACAAGTGAACTATCAACTCTAGTATCACATATTTGTTGAAAAGAACAGTGATTTTGGTGCTTAAGAAAGCAAGGAGAAGCTGAATGAAGTACTGCATCATGCAACAGAGGGATCCAATGTAGCCTACCAATCACAATCCTGAGAACACAAATAGCTCCAAGGCTAAGGACTGAACTATTGTGGGCGGTGGACTAGCAAGCTAAACCGCAGGCTAAGCAATTCCACTTTTTTTTTTTGTGAAACCACGAGGTGCCGCTGGTAACCAAAAGAGCTGGAACTAGGCACGGAGCTGACACAACACAATCCGTCCGTCCCTCTAAACCTCGGCAAGGAATTAGCCACGGAGGCGGCGGCGAAAAATCCCGTAAACCCAAGAGTAATTCGCCGGCGAAGGGCCCCGAATTGAGGGCGGGCGGGAGAGACGGCGCCCGCGCGTGGCGGCGGCGGCGGCGCCTCTATCTCTTTCGCGTCCGTTCGTATTCGACGATGTAGGGGTTTGTTTTTTTTTCTCCTCTCCGCTTCTCGCCTGGCAGGCCGGGCCCACAGCCCCCTCCTCATCCTCCTCCGTCTCCGATGCATTCCTCCCCCTCCGCCGCGCCGCGCCAGGAGCTCCCCGTGGAGATCGTCAGTGACGAGGAGATGGCGTTCATCGACGCTGCGCTCGCCGCCGCTGCAGCGGGAGCCCGCCCCCTCGTCTCATCAACCGCCCGCCGCGCCGCCGCCCAGCTCTCCTGCGCGGCCTACTCCGCCGCCGGTGGCGATATTGAGGACTCCCCTGTGCCGCGGAGGTCGCTTCTCGCCCGATTCCGGGAGCGCCGCGCGCTCGCCATCACCGACATTACTGCAACGGTAACGACGTCGCTCACGCCCAAAGCTCGTGCCTTTCGCGTTTCTTTGTCTCCTGGGCAGGGGAGGTCAGATGTGCTCGCATCGAGTGGTTCTGATGGTGAGAGCCCTTCTTGCGGCAGGAATGGTGCGAGAAACAGATGGAGTTCGTGCTCGAACACGGCAAACCGGAGAGGACCGAGGCCATGAAGGCAGGTTCGGAACGCCAAGCGCAGCTCGAGCAAGAGGTGAGTCCTACATTTCTGGTCCTCCCAAGCGGAATGCAGCTTCATTACATGGGTTCTACTTGAAATGCCCGTTACTAATGATAACACAATAATCTATGTTTTTTCACCACGACTTTGCCATGGAGAATTTCTCTGAACGTATCTCACGACTTGTTCATTTTGGAACAGGTTGTTGAAAGAGTGGAAGTCACCATTAGATCTGCGGAAGACTTATGGGCAGTAAAATTCATGAACTTCATAATGGGAACAAACCAGTTAATGTTCGACGGCATCACAAGGGAAATTCCAGTGTAAGCAGAAATTTATCTCTTCTCTGTGCAACTGCAAACCTGTGCATTTCTTTTTTTTCTCTTCAAATAACCAATACTTCGTACTGATGGGCATTCTCTGCTATAATAACAGTTTCCAGAGTGGATATGAAGCTTTCTATTTAGGAAACATTCTACTTTGTAGGTCTGATTGTAAATCATATCACTGCAGAATTGGGGTTGTTGAAGGTTCATGGATGATAGGGATTATTGATGAAATCCGAATGCCCATTGATGACATTTCATTTCAACCCATTCTGGTAGATACAAAGACACGTGTCAGGCCAACAATTCCCTCAGAAGCACAAAAAAGAAATGGAAGGTTTACCCCTTACTGTTTCATCCCTATCCATTTCATTTCAATTCCATCTAATGTTTTGCCTCACAGTAAGGTTATCTGAAATTTGTACGGTACAATGATTATCTGTCCAATGTCTTTATGTCAGGCTCCAGCTGATGTGTTACAAATATCTGTGGGACAATTTGATTGCTGAGAAATTTCCAGCAGAGAATTTCTTCAGCTATTCTGACCTAGACCCCAACTACTTGTTGTCAGATGATGTCAAGCAGTACATTAGCTCACTGGGATTCAATGCAAAGGTACTATGTCTCACCTTTAAACATTGCGTTTTTTTCCTAATAGTTCTCAGGCAATTTACTGTTGATGGCCAACCAGTTTATTCATGGAAAATCATTCAATTCCATGTGCTAGGAAACTGCAGTGCTGCAGAAATCCAGGAAGTGTATGCTAAACTTGTTTTCTGACTGACTGTTTGGATATTCATGCTACCATCTACAACATATTATATAATCCTTGTGAATCGTAACTTTTGACATGGTTTCTGCTTGCAGACCTTTGAAGATGTGTTGAACTATTTCAAGGCTACCTGCCATACTCTACCGCGGTCTGGAGAATCGCTGCTCTTAAGGTAAATATGAGTTACAGGCTTATAGCCTAAACATCAGTAACCTGTTGTACATACTGCAGAATGGCAAATCAGTATTCTTTAGACCATGGCAGATATAGAGTGTAATTTCCTAATGTTACTGGTGCAGATATGAACTACAGTCAGACCATTCTCTGCTTGAAGAATACCAGTTCACTAATGATGCTAGGTGGTTCAAGGATCAAATCCAGGAAGTCCTAAGCTTTTGGCAAGGATCACGGGAACCTAAATTTGTCACTGAAGAGGAGAGGTGGAAATGCAGTTTCTGCAAATTTGCATCAAAATGCCCGATGATCGCTTCCACATCAAGGTGTTGACACTAACCAAAAAGATGCTCAGATTTGGTTGGAGCTTGGTAAATTATTTGACACTGAGCTGAAGAACCAAAAGTAGTACTGTTGAATGAATATTTGAAATGACTTGCACGTTCTTTTGTTTGTTCTTTTTTCTTCTCGGATTAAAAAATGTGACTTTGTCTCTCACATATTATTGATTGTCGATAGAATTCTGTTCTTGGTGGCTTGCTGTAAATATGTAACGAAGAAATCACTTTCTGGAATATTCTGTTGTGGGATTTGAATTTGGATTAATGGATTATTAGCGCATTGTGATTTACTTCACCTCTTGTCTGGAATGGAGATAAAGGTTTATAGACAGGTAGGGGTAGGATGCTTATTTTGCCATATACAAGTACAGAGACTACAAGGATAGCACATTTCAGAGGGATCGTTACAAGAAATATATGGCTCACATAAATTGAGACCTGTTTATACAAATAAAAATTATGGAATGTACTCCCTCAGTTTCAAATTGTAGATCGTTTTGGAAAATTGAGATACGTAATTTTTGCTATATATATAAACATAGTGTATATTTAGATACATATAGAAATTTTAAAACGACAAATAAGTTGGAACAGAGTCAGCAGTCACGAATTGATATTTGTTTTACATAAACCACAAATGAAATCAACTGGCCGTCTGGCAGTGGCAGGCGCTGAAGTGCTGGACAGGGGCATGCGAAATTTCACGGCCCCACTGATCAGCGGTTGTTGGGTAGCGCGCTGCCGTGCGCCCGTGCCGTTGCGTGAACCGCGATCCGCGAACCAACTAGCCGATTCCTCGGGCAACGAGGAGATGGCGCTTATCGCCGCCGCTGCAGCGGGAGCCCGCCCCCTCCTCTCCCCCTCCGCCCGCCCCGCCGCCGCCCCGCTCTCCTACGCGGCCTACTCGGCCGCCGGTCCCGCCGCCGGCGACATTGAGGACTCCCCTCTGCCGCGAAGGTCGCCTCTCGCCCAGTTCCGGGATCGCCGCGCGCTCACCGTCACCGACATCACTGCGACGGTAACGCCGTCGCCCAAGCTTGCGCCTTCCGCATTCCCTGTCTCCTGGGCAGGGCAGATCATATCTGCTCGCATCCAGTGGTTCTGATGGCGAGCGTCCTTTCCGCGGCAGGAATGGTGCGAGAAACAGATGGAGTTCATGCTCAAACACGGCAAGCCGGAGAGGACCGAGGCCATGAAGGCAGGTTCGGACCGCCATGCGCAGCTCGAGGATGAGGTGAGACCTACATTTCTGGTTCTTCCAAGCAGAATGCTGCTTCATTTACATGGGTTCTATCTTGAAATGCGTCCCATTATTAATGGCATTGCCATGGAGAATTTCTCTGTATCTCATTTCGACTTGTTTCATTTTGGAGAAGGTATTTCAAAGAGTGGATATCTCCATTAGATGTGAGGAGGAATTATGGGCAGTCAAATTCGTGAGATTCATTGTAGGAACAAACCGGTTAATGCTCAAGGGTGTCACACGGGAAATTCCAGTGTAAGCACTATAAGTTTCTCTCTTCTCTGTGCAACTGCAAACCAATACTGTGTACCGATGGAATGGAAATACATTCTTCTTAGTAGATCTGATTGTAAATTATATCACTGCAGGTTTGGGGTCGTTGAAGGTTCATGGGTGATAGGGACTATTGATGAAATCCGAATGCACATGGATGGCATTTCAGCTCAACCCATCCTGGTAGATACAAAGACATGTGTCACGCCAACAATTCCCTTGGAAGCACAAAAAAGAAATGGAAGGTTCGTCCCTTACTGTTGCTTTTCTAACCATTTAATGTAGAGGATGGCAAAGTGTGTCGTGCTATTGACAAGAATGTTCCCTTAAAGCAAAATGAAGATTATTTGTTGCTGTGGGTGCTGGCTCTACTTAAGATTTGTTGCAGACTGTGCGATGGCTTGGTTTACCCAAGGATCCTATCGTTGCAGGTCATGGTATTTTGTTAGTCTTGTTTTAAGGAATAACTTTAAGGTCAATCAGTATACAAATGCAGAGCGCTGCTTAAATTACTTCAAGTTGATGTTGCTTGGCAAGATCACGTTTTACAAAAGATTGTACCACATGTATTTCCATTGTATTGTGCCATTAAAACTGCATCTTATTTATACGAGATCTTTATGAGGTCCTTGGTGACTGTTACTGTTTAGAAAATAACACCCCCCCCCTCCCCCCCCCCCCCCCCCCCCACCAAGCATGCAGGAGTTAATAGAAGAAAGGAGTCGTACAGACACCACACACACACACCCTATATATAAATCACATTTTCACCTGTTTTACAACATACAAACATGACCCGACCATAACAAAATTTATATACTTAGTGTTTGTAGATGCCTACAAGTTTTAATGTTTTGCCTCACATAAGATGGTAATATTCTCTTAAAAGATGGTAGAACGATAGCATCTCTGAAGTTATCTGCTCAATATCTTTATGACAGGCTCCAGTTGATGTGTTACAAATATCTATGAGACAGTTTGATTGCCAAGAAATTTCCAGCAGAAAATTTCTTTAGCTATTTTGACCTGAACCCCAACTACTTGATATCGGATGATGTCAAGTGGTACATTAACTCACTGGGATTCAATGCAAAGGTGCTAACTTTGTATTCTTTTTCTAAGAGTTCTCAGACAATTTACTGGTGATTTTGACCTACCAGTTTGCTCATGGGAAATTGTTCAATTCCATGTGCTGGGAAACTGCACAAATCGTGGAAGATACTAGACTTGTTTACTGACTGTCTGTTTGGATATTCATGCTACCGTCTATGACGTATTTTATAATCCTTTGTGAGTTGTGACATGATTTCTATTTGCAGACCTTTGAAGATGTATTGAAATATTTCAAGATTACCTGCCATTCTCTAGGGTGTTTGCGATCTCGAGAACAACTGCTCCTGAGGTAAATATGAGTTACAGGCTCATCAGTGACCTGCTGTACAGAGTACAGACTCAAGAGTACACTACTGAATGGCGAATCACTGTTTGTTGGACTATTTGCAAATGTGACATGGCAGACATAGAACGTGATTTCCTTATGCTTTTCTTGTGCAGATATGAATTACAGGCAGATGATTCCCTGCTTGATGAATACCAGTTCACTTATGATGCTAGGTGGTTCAAGGATCAGATCCAGGAAGTCCTAAGCTTTTTGCAAGGATCACGGGAACCTAAATTTGTCACTGAAGAGAGGTGGAAATGCAGTTTCTGCAAATTTGCGTCAAAATGCCCGATGATCGCTTCCACATCAAGGTGTTGACACTAACCAAAAAAATGCTCAGATTTGGTTGGAGCTTGGTGAAATATTTGACACTGAGCTGAAAAACCAAAAGTAGTATTGTTGAATGAATATTTGAAATGCCTTACATTCATTCTTTCGTTTGTTCTTTTTTCCTTCTTGGATAAAGAAATGTAACTTGTTATTTTCCTCCATATGCAACTTTGTAACTCACATATTATTGATTGGCAACAGAATTCTGTTCATATTGACTTCTTGTACATATTGTAATGAAGAAACCCTTTATGGAATGTTTTTTTTTGTGGGATTTGAATTTGGGTTAGTGGATTGTTAGGGCATTGTGATTTTAAATGTTTACCTCTCGTCTGGGATTGAGATAATGGTTTATAGACAGATACGGGTAGGATGCTTCTCTAGCAAGATACACCAAGTAAAGAGACTGCAAGGGTTGCATATTTCAGATTGATTTCCAGAAGAAGAAATATATGGCTCACATAAATAGAAGACCTGTTTACATACAAACATCATTGATTCTAGTGACGGACCGATACTTGTTTTACAGAAACAACGAATGGAATCAACTGGGAGGTACTGTGAATCTTATAGAGCAAACAATGTGGTCGTAACTGGAAAACAATTCAAATCACCCATAGAGCAGATATCACGTTAACCTTTCTTCATGGATAAAGTATATATTCATAATCCACCTTCCCCTCCTGGTGCTTGTCATGAGTCACTTGCTTCCACCATTGATCACCAAGGCCTCTGGCTGTGGTGGGGCAGCAATATCCTTCACTGCACTGTCCACCTTGGGAGGACCAGAATGCCGTCGCATTGGTGAGGCAGCAGCTGTTCCACCTTGAAAGGACAACTTTTTCTTGACCAGTCCAACAGAGCTTCCTTTCTCCGGGGTCTCTGCACCATTAGTCAATGGTGATCCCTGGAGACGAGACTTCGCCCTTGCAGATTCTGTGGGAACCATGTAACTTGGGAGTGATGGGGAGCTTGCAAGACTCTCATCGTCCCGCAATGTCGAGGTGGCTATACTGTGCCTCCTTGGTCGCTCAGACTGCACGCTGAACACACTTCTTGCATCATCATCCACATGCGAAAGCCCATTCTTTGGCGTGGCGGATTTTCTCCTTGCAGGTATTGGCGCTACTTTAGCAGAGGGCGTCGAAGGGGATTGTCTGGAGGCTGGACGGGTCGGTTTTGGAGTTGGTGGTGATGGCTTTTCTGGCTTTGAGTCCCGGCGGTTGAAAGCTTTTGTGATCTCACCCTCTCCAAGGTTCAAGCTCATGCTCTTAATGGATCCTCGGTCAATGTTGCTCTCCTTATCGGCCCCATTGCGGCCCTCCCAAGGTTTTGCAGCCATCCAGCGCTCCAACCAGCTCCAGCCCCACTGCAAGTTGTTTGGGTCTACAAACATTGGGTTGACAGATCTCGAAGTGCTCTTCCACTGCAAACAACGCATTTCGAGACATTTTAAGCTTGCCATCATAGAATGAGATGAGTATATATATAGATTGGCATCTGTTCTGAGAACAAAAAATTCCTACCTGATGTGAAAATGCATATGCAAGCGCTCTTTCTCTTCTAATCGCTGCCTCTTGCCTGCTTATTAGGCTCGCCTCGATTTGCTCTTTGGATTGAGTGCTGTCATCCCAGTTCTCACCCATCTGATATAGCATTATTCACAAACGAAATATGTTAATGCTCTTAATAATATTTTTTTGATTATCTCAAGGCTTAGAGCAAGGGAGAAAACAATACTAATGAGGTTAGTTGAACAGTGCAAGCACAAGAATTTTTTTTACTGTGAAGCATTGAGATGGTTTGCATACCCTGAAATTCTCCAGTTCCTGCTTCAGTAGGAGCTGGCGCTGGAGGGCCTGGTTCTCCTCAGACATCTTTGCTCTCCTAGAACGTATTTGTGACTGCACCCGCGATAGAGTCTGCATACAGCGCAGAGTGCTTGCAGATTGACGCCTAACTGAATCACCCTCAACCAATGACTTCAATCGAACAAGGCCCCGCAGCGCTCGCAGTGCCCTCCTTGCCTAGAATATAACAAAGATGAGATACTCTCAGTAAGTCAGTATAATATTGATCATAAAAGTAAGATTCTGTTTTACTGTCAAACACGTCAAATTTCCAAGAAGTCATATTTCCTAAGGAACAAAAGTTACAGTCACTTATTGCTATGTAAATAATAGATCAAAAGCAAGACAGACAGGCCATCATTATCAAAAAAAAAAATGAAAAGAACATCAAAATGAGTGATGAAAGGTGGTTGCCACCAACTGCCAGTTGTTCAGAATTATTTTTCTAACAAGAGCAAGAATGATTTGTAGGCCCTTTCAAAAAAAATGTACATCCACATAGACAGTAGAATAAACCTAAAGACTGTAACAACTAGTCAAAAGGAGAGGAATTAAGCTACAAATTAACAGTTACGTGAGGTTCCACTGAAGCAAGAAAATCTACTTCTTTAACCATAAAATCTCATTTACTACACAAACTTGTTAAACAAAAAAGGACATAAAATAGCTAAACCATTCAGCTAAGAGGTATCCTCCAAATTACAGTAACAGCAACTGGCCAACTACCACTTGCAAGGTTGGCGAGCTGCCGACACCTAAAAGTTAGAAAATGATAAGAGAAAATCTGCAGGGTAAGCCACCAACAGACATTAGCTTGCATGTTCAGTCATGTTGATGTGGAAACAAAATCATGAAAAAGAAACAAATAGCCGTTTTCCTAACCTCAAAATATGAAAGGCCTAATTGGCCAGCTACTAGAAACAAACACTTCCTTAATGCGACCATCTATATAAACCAACTTCCAACTGTCACAATTGTTGTTATCTAAACATTTAAGGGAAAAAAAAAGGTGGAAAACCAGGCATGCATCTCTCCAAATGGCACCAGACCGGTGAATTCAGAACTGGTTTCACATTACCAGGTAACCTCGGAAGGCAGTCTGGATCTTGATTGCAGCAAGCTCTTCACTTGGCACACCAGGGGGCAGCACCGACGCCTGTGCAGGGGCAGCAGGGGCCTCCTCTACGGTGACGTGCTTGCTCTGCTCCTGCTCAGCTTCAGGGACTCTGATCTCCTCAATCTGGTGGAGTGCCGGAGGAGCTGGAGGGGGTGGCACCGAAACATTGACTTCCAAGGAGGTCGACGGGGTCAGATCTAGTGGAGTAGGGTTGCTAGCTGCTGATTTCCTCCTCTGCCTCTGTTCATTTCATGGACAAAGTTTGGTTTGCGATCAGAATTCAGTTCGAACTAAAGTGAGAAAACAAGAAAAAGAAAAGGCGATGTTTTTATCACGGATCTGCGAGACAGTTGTAAAGTGGGGAAATGCCATCTCGACAAGAATGCTTCTGGAATTCCT
This sequence comes from Panicum miliaceum, assembly GCA_032594955.1. Taxonomy (NCBI): domain Eukaryota; kingdom Viridiplantae; phylum Streptophyta; class Magnoliopsida; order Poales; family Poaceae; genus Panicum; species Panicum miliaceum. The sequence goes on along the minus strand of CM064058.1, from coordinate 6,354,580 downwards.
GAATGCCAAATCAAAAATTCATCTTCTTTACCAAGAATACGAAAGCCCAATCAAAACCAGGACTACGAATACAATATGCCATTCTTAGCTTGAACACTTTGAACTCAAGCTACTGAATTATTCACGATTCGGAGAAGGAAACCCCAAAATTACTCAGATCCGAGTACAAACCGCAAGAGAAATCCAAAATAAAACCTACAAAAAGAGAGAGGATTCCGAGGGAGAAGTATTACCTCCTCCTTCTTCTCCTTGGATTCAGGGCTGAACACCTTCTTGACCGCGCCGAACCACTTGCCCTTCTTCCCCATGGCTCCACTCCACACTCCTCGAAAAAAATCACCCTGAAGAGGAACAAGCAAGTCACCAGAGGTTCAGATCTATATGTATCAGACCCAACGCTGGACGATGATAACGAGACCACGGTGGCAAACACGCACAAGAGAGATGCAACTTTAGTAGATGAATAAATCGCCAAATCTTTCCGCGGAAGCAAAGAGAGGAAGGCCCTTTCGGTTGAGCGCAGCAGCGGGGAGGCAACAAGAAGGCGTCAGCGGCGTGGGAGGACAGCTGAGCTCCGCAGGGGCCTGCAATGCAATCATGTCGCGTGGAAGGTCATGGGAGGTGCAAGGCGGAGGAGCAGGCAGCGGAAGCCAACGATTTTTGGCTGGAGCTGGGACTGACAGGGGTGCAGGAGCCTGGGATGTTCGGAGGTCGCAACAGCTGGGAGCAGTGGCGAGAGTGGTGAGGGAGAGAACGAGCTGGAGGGAATCGTGTGTACGTTACCTTGGTGCCTGTTGCCACGATGCGCTCCTCCCCTCCCCTCTCTCTCTACTCGCTGGGGAGATTTTAGAGGGGATCAGGGGAAAAAGGAGTTGGGACAGCTTGGAGACAGCAGATGAGGGAGGGGATGGTATTGGAATCTCCACTGATCATATCCTTCAGTTAAGAAACTTTATAATCCTAAACTGAAGAAGTTGACAGGATCAGCTGTCTGTAACACTGAAGGAGTGAAGCTAACTACTGACATACTATCGCATAACTAACACAATTCTTCAGTATCAAGCATGGAGCGACGCAGCAAGCTGTTGCAGGATCTGGTATTCAGGACCTGCATGGACGTAGCACGGTGTAGTAGTCAGTAGTAGTTGAAACTTTCCTTCATCCAAATGCATGTGTGTAGTAAATGAGACAAAAAAAAATGCACATCAACTAATAAGGGTAGAGTCAAAACAAAAAAAATGCACATCAACAAAGTGGGGTGAACGCTGAATCCTGCATCAATAAACAACGCAGTAGGGTACATGCAATTGCAACCTCTGCCAGATAGCACATAAGGGCAGCTCCAGTGTTGAGTTTTTAAGGGTGCCAAAATGAGAGAGAAAGAGCTAGTCAAGGTGCAATACGCTGGAGCAATCTCTTGAGTAGGTGCTAGTAGAGCACCTGGAGCTCAAATAGGCACCGCAACCAAAGAATTGCCAAGGATTAAACAATATGCATGACATGTTGTGATAGAGAGAAAAGCACAGAACCAACCAATGAAGAACATACGTGGGCAGAAGAGTAATAATGACGTGGGTCCCATGCTGGGTGCTAAACAATACCATACGTTGGAGCAAATTATTCCAAGGTAACAACTTCATGATGGGTCCTACCTTAGCAAAAGAACCTCCATCAAACACTGGAGCTGCCCTAAGAACAGCTCTAGCGTAGCAATTTTGAGGGTGCTCTAGAGCACCGCACAAAGATCCCCCCCAGTTACACGCTGGAGAGGCTGCTGCTCCATTTTGCACCTGGTGCTCCGCGGGAAGGAAATGACAGAGATGAAGAAAGTAGGCAGGAAAGATTTTTTTTTTCCAGAGAAAGGACTTACATGGCTGGGCTATACGCCGGAGAGAATTGTTCTATATAGCATCCACATGACGTGTCCAACTTTAGTAAAGCCTCGTGACTTACGCTGGAGATCTCAACTTACTTATTGTACCATACATGCAAATAAATTAGTACCACATTGCAGGACAGCAACCACTGTTCTGCAGGACGCGAGTGCCAACAGCGCTATCTGTATCTGGTGGGAGTAAAAAGGAGATAAGAGAGAACAAAATGCTAATGATCAATGAACTCAAGAAAGGCTATGATATAAGTGTATACATTCTACCTAGGTGGCAAAAATTATTTGGTGGTTGATGCTCAATTATATGCCAACTCATCAGAAGCCTGACTGTATTTCTCTGTTATGTCTGCCTCCGGCCCATATTTAAGCGTGTTGCGCTGGCAAAACTTTATTAATTAAAACACCGATCCATGTAGACCAACTAAATCTCATTTCTTCTTCTTTTTTCCTGTAACTCTGTCAGCTTCTCCATTGTCATCTCACACAATTCATTCTTTATTTGTTTTTTAAGAAAGCAATTCTTTCTGTCAGTTAATTGAGTAAATCCGAAGAACAAGGTGTCGAGTCACAAAACTATCACATTATTATCCTAAATGGTACAAAGCTAACACTTTCAGCGCCCATTTTGCAGAACTACCGCCTCTTCCTGTCTCTTAGCACCTAGACCCACTCGTCGGCGTCATCTGATGCAAAACAGAGTGGGCCAATTCTGTTTTGCACTATGTGATGCTAACAAGTGGGATTGGATCCTTAAAAATTTGTATGAGGAGAAAAGGAGTAGGTTTGTGACAAGAGCCCAAGGGGTCGCAAAGTATCGTGTGTAGTTTTGTGAAATTTGGGCACCAAAGTGGCTGTTTTGTGATAATTAGGATAGGAATACGGCAGTTAAGTAAAACGGAATTTTGAAACTGTCTTTTTCTCCAGCTACCCTGATGTTTGTATTTGTCATGTGATTAGCAATATATATACCATTTTGAATATACAATCGGACACGCTATTAGAGGTCAAGAGGCAGCAAACATGGTCAAAGAAACACTAATGGGCGACGCATATCATGGACGAGCAACCGATATAAGAATCCAGAGTCTCATTCATAGTGTCTCCCGTCAGATGTTTAAAAATGTCATGAGTTGCAAAGCGACAGCCTAACGCGCGCGTCTAATTTAATCATCTGCTCTGAGTGTCTCGGATTATATAGTACTTTGTCAGACTCGCATGTAAAGATCGTACAATGTATACATTTCTTCCTAGCGTGCCACTTGCAACTAGGTCCCACAGACCCCTGATTCCATCCTAGAGCTAACTCGTGTAGATTGTTTTTGGCCAAAAAAAATAAAGTTAAGAAACATGTAATGATATCACGAAAGCCGGCTAATTTACACATTCAGGGTCGATATTTCGGTTGGAGGAAGGCATGGGAGAAAAAGAAAAGAAGAATATAAATGTCTGATGGTAACATTGACTGAGAAGATAAATGTTTGATGGTAAGATTGACTGACTGATCTTCAGGTGGTGTAGTGGTTTGTGACGCATGATGATATGTGTAGGTTTTGTTTCAGAAAAGATTATATGTGTAGGTAGGATGCCGTTTTCTCCTTTGATAAAAGGATGCGCGATTGGGTGACTGACCGGCTAGCTCGGTTAAGCTCCCTTTTCCGCTTTCTATGCTTTTTCGCTGCAGACGAAAGGCACAAACACATCTCTCTAACTCTCTCTCCTAATCGTCATGCAGATGGATGGTTGGTTCCTCTCCCACGTCAGCCTGTCCGCACTGGGACGGCAAACCGTCCTCCAGTAGCTGATAGCGTATGAATTTGCTGCACTGGGTACTCTTAACTGCTCCGCTAAAGGAGCGGACGGGAGCAGTGCCCGCTATTTCTGGCGGAGAGAGAGGGCTTCCACTACGGCAGACGTGGCGCCTGCACGTGGGGAGAGAGAGTGACCGTGGAGGGGGAGGGGAAAAAAATCTGAAACGTGGACCCCACCATCTGTTAGCTGGTACAGAGGATGGATAAGTGCTAGAAAATTAGATATAAATAAAAGAATCTCGATGTTAGAATATTCTTTCTTAGAAGATGAATTTCGAGGAGTACGAGTGCGGAAAGACTCAGCCAATCCAACGCAGGAGCCAGCGGAAGGCGCATGTGATGATGATTTCGGGGATCCGCCTAAGCTAACAAACAATCACATCCACTGCCTGTGCCTCGTCACATGCACACACACGGATCGACGAACGGATCCCGGCCGCTCCCACCTGCCAGCTTGGCCGTGGTGGAGATTTTTTGAGGAAAAAAACCTGCTGCTGGCCTTGGACGCGCGCACCAGCGTGTGGCATGCGAGGGTGGCGGCCACAGTAGCTATTGCAGGTGTTCACGGTCGGAGCCTTAGCCGCGTAAATAAAATCGGTTGATGTACGCACGCCGATCGACGGTCGTCGGTCGATCACGAGCGTGCACGAGGTGGCGTTAATGCTGGCCTTTTCCCTGCTTCGTTCATCCATCCCGTCAAGCCGCATGCAATGCCAACGCTGACGTCAACATTTACGCAACCGACGGGCAGATGCAGTCACGCAGACTGTCAGACACGCACAGAGCTCAAGAGGAACTAAGGAAGATTGCAGTCACGCGGGCGGCGGGTGTGCGGCTTGCAACGTTAACTAGCCCGGCCAACCAAGTTTGCGCGTTGGCCCAATTAAGCTCTCCGCCGCTTCTCCTCCCCGATTTGGGCCTTCCTAGACATGCCCATGGGCCGCCTAGACATGCACAGGCCCCGACCGCGCAGCCGGCCCAAGCCTGCTGCGCCCTGCAACAGCCAACAGCAAGGGCTGTCGTGGGCTCGTCGTAGCCCTGTACTGTGCACAGCACGCACGGCCTACAAACACACCATCAATTGCCAAATCCTCGCGTCCGTATCGATCAACCCATCATTGCTGCCCAGATTTTGCATCGGACCTTTGCTTTTATCCATGGGAGAACAGTTTTGTTTCATTTGGTAAACTCAAGGCTCATCTTTCAAAAGAAAAGCTCGAGGCTCCAAAGTCAATTTTCGCTACACAAACAGTTGGAACCACATGTTTCCTCATCTTTCAACCACAAAACTCCTCCAAGCAATACTGTTGTCCCAAAACGAAAGATCAAACAGTATGATCTTTTTTTTTTGAGCATATGATTTTTTTTCACTTGATATGGTAATTGCTGGAATTCATGCCACAGCTAACACACGCTCTTCTTCCTCATACCATTGGCATTCTCCTCCCCAAAGCCCATTCTTTCCTCCTCCACATGGTTTTATTGCAATCCACCGGGAGGCAACAGCGCCTCACGAACACAACAGGACCAAGTTAAAGAATCAGAAATAAATCTGAATAAATACTACCGCTTTTTTTTTCCCGATCAGGGGGGCAGATTTCCCGCGGACAATTCATCATGGCCCCCCAAACTTGAAGACCCAAAAATGAGAGAAAGAAAAAGGGAACCCCAAAGAGAAACAAGAAAACTTAGTAATCGACCTTCTTCCTTTCCTTTTTTGTTATCGCCACATTTACATCAACTCAGATCCCCGCCAATTTTCCCTTCCTGGCTTCCTGCAATGCCACCCTCTTAATACCTTCTATTGTCAGCTGGGCACGCCATACTGCCACACCATGATCTGGGAGCAATCGGAGGGGATCCCCTTCAGCTTAGCTCGGTCTTCCAGTACCACTTCTTGCACAAACTTGATCGAATCCTGCAAACCACATCGTGAATTATGAATTGACAGTACAAAATCAGGTGGCCTGATAGAAGAGTAGCATTGGTAAGCAGGTGTAGGAATGCTAAGTAACCGAGTCCCCATCAATTGACTGTTGAGCTTATTGCTTGCAAATGGCAACTAGAAAGAAATCGAATGCAATCAGTTTCAGCTCATAGTTCAGAATTGCACGTATTGGTTTGTAAGGGATTGCTTGTCCCATTGGGTTGGTTATAAATTAGGACTTTCCTGATGCAACCACCATGTTGGGTGTCCGGATAGGAGAGTTAGGACCGAGGAATTTGGTGAGGGATCAAAGTGTCTGATTACCTCGCTTCGATCAGCAATCAGTATCATGGTTTAGTGCGACACGCAGCTTTCAGTATCATTAGTGGCCATAGCTCAAGGAATGGAAAAGTAGTAGGTTGGTAGGTGATATAAAAACAAAGTCAGATTTTAAAAATTTAAAAGGAATGCACGAAAGTGATAGGGGTGCCATCTGTTCCCCGCCATATTCCGTCGAAAGGGAATTTGACCATTGTGTAACTCTAGGGTAGTCACATCAATTAAGTTGATAATGTGTGCAACAGGGACAGTTCAACAAGATCAGGTAAGGTCTACCAAGAGAGGACAAGGGTCTGCAGAGTGCATTGGATGCTTGGTGCAAACTACTCCATTTGGTTAGAAATGACTAATGTTGTACTGTGATTACTCTGGATTAAAAAAATTACAGTGAATTGATTCAGATGATTTATCCAGTGTGACAATCTTAATCTTGTTCGGAAGGAACAATGAGTGGCCATGCTTGACTTACAGTGATTGGCTTAAACCATTGGCAAAGTCAGCATCCAGTCTATTGCAACCACTTGCCTTTTTTATTCGAGAACTTGCTTAGCACCTTTTTCGTTATGAGAAGGGAGTTCACATGACCTTACAGTGCATGACAATCACCACAATGCCAGCCCACACTTAACACACGAACACTATTACATTAGAATTGGTGACTTCATTTTCCAGAGAACAAAAGGAAAACAACCCATAGAGTACGAAACAATTTGTACGATTCCTTCAGATATATTTCAAAGTGCTAATGTCAATGGCTTAACATTTCTTATTTAAGCTAGACATGCACTCCACAATTCTGAGGGTTCTAATGGATCCTCTATTTTAGGAGGTCCGCAATTTTTATATGACATCATCAAGAAATGGACAGCCCAAAACTGCTGCTATCTCAGATTTAGCCCCTTCATCGAGTCAATTAGCTTGCTAAATACTTTGTTTTATGAGAAAAAAATAATAATAAAATTAGACTTGCTTGGTTACTAACATTCAGAAGGCAGAGGTGGACTAACCTGTGAAGTATCTGGTAATGACGTTGGCCGTCCCCACCGCTCAGGATCCCACAAAATAGAACTGTTGAACGCGAACCCTGAGACATCGATTGTGTGGACTCGTGTACCAGCAGCACCAGCAGGATTCAAGTCAGTTTCTGTGTTATATGTCACTGCACGGGTAGTCCCATCGTTGAAGTCCTTTGAGAACCAGCCGACGACCTTTGAGGCACTGCATAGTGGACCTTCCACTACCACTTTCTTCTCGCCTGCTGACATTGTTGCCACAGGCCATGTGCCAAACGCTCTGTAATTCGGAATGTCAGCAAGAACATCTAGAGGCACCCACAACATAAAATGCAATTCAACAAGTATGCAATATTCACCAGCAAATGCCTGTGACCTATATACCACATCTTGATTGGTCAGTAGAATTAGGGGACTAAAAAGCATTGTGCCACAAACCTTGACTAGAATTAGACTCCATCGACACTAAGCAGACATCAGCCAATTGAGCTCAATTTGAACAAAAACAAAAATAGGCTTCTGATTTTCTCAATTCAAAATAAGATATTTTATAGGAGATAGCTCCATTGACACATCTTCCACATGCTTCCTTGTTGATCCATTACCAATTCCAAAGTTTGAAGAGCCTTGACAAATCAAGATCAAACAAAACTATGGGATGGTGCAACGGTTGACGAGCAATAGAGACTTTAGTGAGCACACGTGTTTCCAATATGCAGTCAAACACAACTTGGAATAGTAAAATTCAACTTGAACATGCAAAGTTATTTAAACACCTGAGTAAACTGTAAACATATTTTAGGCTCCTAGGCTTAAAAGAATCTAATGCTGAATTTCAACTTGACGCAAGAGATATTACCCACGGTCAAACCCCTCCCATTTAGTAAACTGCATGTAGTGTCACTAATTCACTACATTGCGCACCTGCACTTATTTGTTTCTAGTAACTGGTAAAGTTCTGGCCTCTATGACAGGCATGCTAGACCATATGCGCGACAAGGCATAATGGATGCTCTTGACTTTGTTGTATTTATGCTGATCCGCTGGAGAGCCCACAAAAGCATCAGAGCCCACCAATGCAGATGTGCACGCATCACGAGGACTGTAAAAACTAAAAACGAAATAAAAAGAGAAAGCAAAATAAAAAAAACAGTGTGTTGTTGCCGAGAAGCAGCAGGTAAACCTTGCTTGAGGCAAAGAGGGCTACATCCCATCATGTTCCCCTCAGCGAAAAAGATTGTTCTTCCAGGGAACATTGCCACTGTGCTCTCACATGGCATGAGTAGTAGCGATCATAGTACCACTTACTGAACCAAGCGGTGATTCCCTCTCTTTATGGACGCAAGCACTCATCAATGTTAGAATGCTACCATCAGAAAAGTGAATGCGAAAGGCAAGTCAAATGTTTCAGGATATGTGTGTTCTAGCGGTAGCACTACCTGTCAGTCACTCACAAAAATGTGAATTATCCTCTTTGCAAGATTTCAATAGGCGGTTTTCATGCCAAAGGGGAAGATCTAGCTCAGCCAAGTGCACAAAGCCACAACCTGAGTCCAATTCCTCATTAGAAAAATTCCAAGGACAACTGGTGGTCTGCATAGAATTGAAGTTTCATACGATGTTTTTTTAAAAAAAAGAAGTTTCATACAGTGTTTTGTAAAAAGGAAATGTTTTTTACAGGCTGCAGCAAATCTAAATCACAGGTGCACACCAGTGTAGAAAAACTGCACCAAATCTGTGGCAACTTTCTGTCTGTATATCAGATGGCCATTCATGGGATCGGGAAGCAACTACTGGTGTGGACGTTGTCTTCTCTATTGGAGCTCAATCAGTTACAATGGCCAAGGCATAACAGTCACTACTATTATTTTCTACTTGCTATCTTTTGTAGCTATTTTTTCCCAGCATATTAGCTTCCCTATTTTAGGAGTAACAACATTTCGGGAGTCAATTCAAGCATGCTGTATCTTCATTTACTGTCAATTTTGTTAGGTGACACCGACACTGTTACAGGCCCATTTGTCAGTGACTAACAGCTAGTGCTACCACTACCACATTAAATAATTATTCCACCTGACTTTTATAAGTTTGCTTTGCTCAGGAGACGCGCTTAAAGTCTTAATTAAACTAATTGGAGTGGTTGGCATGAACACATTTGCTCGTTGGGGTGAGCAAAAGCAAAACATTTAAATCTGCAGAAAAGAAGCATTGTTTGTTGGGGCGAAAGGGACTCAAAAAAGTGACAAGCTAGATCCAATAATTGACTCCTTGCATCAGAGAAATGGAGAGAGAATAGTTAAAGGTGTTCTAAGCATCTGCACTGTCCATGAGAAGAGCACATGAACAGGACGCGTTGCCCCACCCTTATTCCCCCACTAATGACAGCCTTGAATTATTTGCTCACCAAACTATACGGTTTCTAAAACACTTATTAGACGAGTAAATTAGTGGTACTAAATTAAGAAGAGGTGATTAGTTATGAGGAACCCTAGTGGCAGTCGGCGGGCATTAAAAAAATCTGAAATTCATAAGCTAGAATAGCAATTTCAGGCATTGAAATTAAGATTCAAACAGCACCCTGGAAGACCAGCAAATAAATTAACATGCTAAAAACGGAGATCAATTAGAGTTCGAATTGAAGAGGAGGAACGAGTAAAGCTCGAATCTTTGAGTTTGGAAATCAACAATTGGGAAGCAATTAAGAACCTCGCTTGAAAATTAAGACATTCTAATTTGCATCTTACTGGACGGATTTCAGTATGAAGACGAACCAATCAAGCAACATGAAAGCAAGATAACTAATGATGTAGAGAGCAAGATGCAAGGTGCGAGAGGCAATGGCGTGTACTCACTCGATCTGGCGGATCTGGTCGAAGAAGCCGGTGTCGTAGACGCCGGCGGCGTCGGCGAAGTGGAGGACGCCGGCGAGGCGATGCTTCTCGACGTGGGCGAGCGCGGCGTTCCGCTGCGCGTGCGCCTCGGCGGCGGCCGTGGTGAAGTTCTCCTCGGGCTTGAACGCGATGTGCCTGTACATCACGCCGGTACCCCGCAGCACCTCGGCCGTGGCGGGCGCGTCGGCGACCGGCTCCACGACCACCCACACGACGGGCGGGCGCACGAGCCGCAGGGTGTGCGCCAGGCGCAGCAGCTCGGCCCTGCGCCGCCGCCGCTCGCCTGCGCCCGACCGCGTGGTGGTGACCACAATCAGCAGCCGCCGCGGGCCGGCCTCCTCCTCGTCGTCGCCCACGTCCACCGTCGCCCCGCCGCCACCGGCGCCGGTGCCGGCGAGCCCCACCTCGCCAGCCGTGTCGGGCGGCGACGGCACGAGGTTGACACGCGCGTCGACGGCGACGCGGGAGGCGGCGAGTTGGTCCCCGGCCCGGAGCGGCGAGTGCTGGGTGGCGGCCCTCCAGGACGAGGAGGAGGAGGGCGCGAACCCCGTGAAGAAGCCCATGACGAAGCAAAGCGAGAAGTGGAGCAGCGCCTTCTTCCAGAGGTGGCCGCCCCGGCGCTGCTTGGCCCGGTCCGGCGTCACCACCGCCACCGCCCCGGTCCCCATGGCCCCGGACGCTCTCAGATCACAGCACGGAAGTTTCCAGATCAGGATTGGACGCGGCAAGAACCGACCCGACGAAGTGCGACGGTCAATGCGGAGGGGAGCCGGAGCTCAGCTCAAGGTGCAGGCCTGCAGGGAGATAAGAGGTGGGGGGAGTTAAGGGGGATTGAGTAGCGCTGGCTACCAAGCGGCCATTAATGCCAAGAACTCGCCATCAGTGGATCATCACCGGGCTGTAGCCAGGACTGGAGGAGGAATGTGTCTGGGGAATGGAGATGCAGTAGTCTGTAGAGAGATGGGGGCAATGAGGAGGAGAGAGGTGGGAAGATCAATCAAGAATTCAAGATGCAGCAGCGGCAGGAGTAGGGGGCGGGGGGGGGGGGGGGGGGGGGGGGGGGATGAATACGGCGTGGAGGCGGTGGTGAATCGGCGAGGTGAAAAATGAAGACGAGGAGGATGGTTGGTGAGGGCGGGAGGAGTGCGGCGAGAGGTGAGACTTGCCTTTCTCAACGGCTACAGGTTTCACTCGCCCGTCGGTCGCCAGTGAATGTACTGAGCAAGCCGAGTAGCTGAAAATATAGCTGAAAGCGATGCTGCTCCAAAACATACTCCTCCATCTTTGCATAGCTTGGGCAGGAGACATGCTTTGCTTTCGATGAAATGGTAGCATTCATTCCTTGCTAAAAATCGGGTGGATGCTCACTCAGTGGATAGCTAGGAATTACTTTTATCCAAATTTGTAGAAACCGAGCCAAATTATGTAAGATTTCTGCGAACAATATTTTTGTTTTTTCCCTGAGGATTAATCGCGAACAATGCTTCGGTTGGGCTTTCGGATGAACTGGTTAGGCAGAGATGGATCCGGTGCCTATTTCTGTGGGGGTGAACCGTGAACACTTTTGCCACCTCTGTTCTGTTGTGTATTTTTGTCACCTGCCCTGCCCAGCACTGTAGATTGTGTTTGGTGGCGTCTGATCCACTTGCTTGCCATCTTTCCCCAAGCATGGACATTTGTTAAAAATGGTGATCATCTGGTGTCCCAAAAACTGTTACCAACTGCAGTTGGCTGGGATTGACTGGCGAGAACGAAACAAAGACACCGACGGTGCCTGATGGCTTTCATGATTCCATTGTGGAGAAGCAAACACCCGCAAAACCAGAGCAACAGGCCAAGCACATCGCCAGGTGCAGGAATAAGGTAATCTGTAAATCCTATGAGTCCACACAGAACTTATAGAACTTTTAACAACATTTCAAGTACATCAATTATTCGACATTTTCAATACCTCCACCACGGAATTAGTAGTACATTCAATGAACTAAGATACTCTTTTTTCTTGCAGCAGATAATTGACTTACTGGGTAAATCTTGCAGCATCTATAGCGAGAGGTGTCGTCAGACTATCAGCCCGGAAGAATATTAATTAGGTGGGATGCAGCTTTTGCCCTCACTTGTATAATACACCTCTAGTCTCCCTTGAAGCCAAAGGTAAGCGATGTGAGGTGGCTGTTGAGGCGGCCATTTCCGAGTTGGTTGGGATCGGAACATGGAACCTACTAATTGGCGATGATAAAAAAAGCTAGTCCAGTTTCCAAAATGGAAGCGGTATATATAGAAGGTGCGGCTATCTTTGCGATGGCGCACCTACTTGTTTATTTGCAAATGCCTAAGAGGATTATTAGCATTCCAGGCATAAGATCAATGATCCTAAAAAAAGGAACTAATGCATGGTTAAATGCAAAGATCTTTTACAAATTTTTTTTTGCAGTTATGGTACCTTTCTGAATATGATTAAAGAATCTAAAAGATCGGTCAATAAAAACATTGTTACCAAGACAAAAAAGGACGAGTGGTGTGTTATTGTCCATATATCCCCAAAACTTACTGTATGTTTTATAGGGAAAATTTGTTCTATAGGACTGAAAAATAATTGCTTTCGCGAAAATACCACATTTTTTTAGGAAAAAATTGTTTCAGTTGTATTGTTCCAAAGCAGCAAGCAGTATTTCTCTATGTGTCTCTATTCGAACCACGAATAAAAACTTTGCTCGCTATTTTTGTAGAGCGAGTGCACAGGTGCACGACAACAGCCGGAGCGAGCTATATCCTTTTGGCTTTTGGTAGTAGTATTTTCTTAAAGCAGCAGCAAGCTTCAAGTGGTACGCAACGAAAATAGAGTACCAGGTGACGATGGGTCCTGCTCCTGCCGAAACGAAACCAAACTAATTATCGGCTAATCGCCAGCTAACGGATACTTTGACTACAATGAGCAACTGGTGGCTACCTTGTGATGACGGTATGTATCGGAGGCCATGGGCCATGTGACGGATGGATTGTGCATGCCCAACCAACTTCTTCGCCACCGGTGTACACATGCATATTAGTCCAGTATCTCTATATATATAATGCAATCTCGCGCTCACCAAGTAGTCGGGGAATATTTGTTCTTCACCTAAGCGTTCGTTCGTTCACCCAGTTAATTCTCTCCGTTCTAAATTATTAGTTACTTTGACTTTTTAGATGGATAATTTTTAAAATATGCATCTAGAAGATATATATAATGTTTAAATGTATAGTGAAATTTATATATCTAAAAGAACCAAAATGACTAATCATTTGGAACGGATGGAATATATATTTTTCAGCTTTTCTTTCTGGTTTATCAAGCGGAGGGAGGCCGTTAGATTACTTATGATATATATTCTAGTCCAGTCGCATCTGTTTGTATACACAGATGCCAAATTTGATGATCTTGTGCTTGCTGCGTATATGTGCTGTGCAGGCCCGGCCCTGAGGGGGGAGGGGGGACGAGAGGGGCGGCCGCCCTGGGCCCCTAAAATCCAGGGCCCCCGCAGGTCATACAGATACAATATATATACATATGGATTTATACAGCGTACAGCTAGGATGAGTATATGAGACAACGCGTCAGCACGTGGTTTCTCGCAACCCGCGACTCCGTGCGCCCGCGCTATGCCATTTCTCAGGACCGGCCGTGGTGCTGTGACAACGTAAAATACAATGGCTGTTCCAAATTGTAAATTATTTTAGCAAAGCACATATATATATTTTTTGAACTAGCAAATATATCTAGATGCATAGAGTATCTTGTACATGCTACACAGTCATGGTTTGCATGCCATAATGCTGCCGTGCGCATACCTATTCGCGCACAGATAATACTCTCGGTCGTGCTATGTCGTATGATGTACGACGCGCGACGGTGGACCAGCCTACATACCCGCGACGGGTCCCACCTCCCACGCTAGTTTTTTTTTTTTTTTTTTTTTGAGGGCATCCCGAATCCCACGCTAGTTCGGCATCCGCAAATGTCCACGCATCCTGATACGCACAGGGTGCTTGTTGGCACGCTGCGCCCAAAAGTAGTACAGTATTTCCTATGAAAAAAAGAATCAGATCGAAGTAATTTTTTTCCCAAAAAAATAAATTGAACTTGTAGCAGAAGCTAACGATGATTTCATCTAATCAAAAAAAGGCGGACACGCCAAGCGCTGGGCCCTCTTGCACGCACGTTTAATTTGGTCCGGCGGGGACGGAGTGCTTGTTGGGCTTCCGTCGCACTCGGTTCGGCTTCTGTCGAGCTCAGTCGCCGCCGCCGGCTCCACCTTCACCGGGACGGAAGGTTCCGCCTTCCGCGCGCGGCCACCTCGTTTGTCCTGCGTGCGTAAGGAGGCGCGCGTCTGACCCGGGGCGGCCGCGCGCGGCGACGACGGCCGTCGGTCGCGGTGTTGGCCGTATGTATACGTATGAGCGGTCTCGTCTTGCCCCTTGCCGTACGTAGATTGTTAGTTTCCTCTGGATTTCGAGGCCTGCAGGTTTCTTCCTGGGATGGCTGCTCGCCGTCCATCGCGGTTGTGCTGGGGCTGCGACCTGGAGCTCTCTCTGCATCACACCGATCGATCGATCCACTACTGCTGTCTGCTGTCACCACACGACGTACATACGTGTGTACCGGGCTTTAATTAGTTGGACACTATACTAGTGTTATTTTTGGGCTTTGGCAGGTCGGCGTGGACTTGAGATCGATACGGCGGCGGAATCTCGACCAAAAAGGTCGGTGGTAGATCCTTTTACGGTTGGTTGGAGTAGGCTGCTGCTGCTGGTGGCCAGGCCAGGCAGGCTCTCCGCGTCTGCTGCGCCAGCTGCATGCACCCGCAGGAGCCACGTGCATCTGCGAATGCATGCATGCGGTGCGCGGCTGCTGCGCCTCCTGGCCGTCCGATCAGACGTACTGGCAGATCCGCCCCATCCGGGGATATATATGGTATAATGTTCATTAGTTTGTCGCCGGCAGTGTGTTCATTTCTCGCCTTCTAAACATCCGGAAAGAACGGGTAGTTCCCGCGTTTCACTATAGAAGAAAGACATACTCCTATAATTCTGCTGGTCCTGTCACGGCCATCAAGCGGCACACAACACACTGCTACGGTCAAAGGTGATCAAGAAAGGGCGACGCAAACCAAAAATGCCAGCGTATAATTTGTACGTTCAGGCGCATCTATCGTCCAATATTATAAAAATATAGTCGGGCAAACTTTTTTATATAAAAAAAACGAATAGCATCAACGCAGCTGCTACTTGCTTGTCTTTTTTTATCGCGAGGCCTTGTCAGATATCAAGCACAAGAGAACGCAGCCGAAAGAGAGAACATACTTCGCCGGTAGCCTTCGACGCGGCTCATCATTACAGAGAGAGAATACATTGATCTGGTTTACAGTTTTTTCTTCTTTTTTGAAATAAATTAAAATTTACAGTTTTTTCTTCTCTTAAGAAAATGAAGTATCTTTCAAGTGCTGAGTGAAGGAGACGTCTGGCGTGCACGAAAACTACAGGCGAACTACCGGTGGCCAAAATTATTCGACCAGCAAGGTTTAGTATTTCATATGGAATAAGACGAAGAATTCGAAAGCGTTTTGGACTTTGACGACCAACTACTTGCCATCAGGTCCATGGTATACAGTTGACATCGAGTAAATGAGGAGCACTAGAAATGGCTAACTTAGAGAAATAAAGCTAGTAGCAAACATATGGAGCACGTGGGGCAAAGCAAGACGTTACCTTAAAAGGCGGCCATCGCGTCAAAAGCGGGCAAGTGTTTGTTTAACGACAAATAATAAGGCGCCCCCTGCGTAAGCCTAAGTATAATCTTTAGGGCTAAGCAGCAGGCAGAGGCCGCTGGTTGTTAAAAGCCGAGCCCGACTCCAAACAAGACGACGGCCACCGAAGACCAAACCCTAGCGATCGAGAGCCACACGCGTCAATTGCAATTTGCAAGCAGCGAGACATGTTGCTGCCCAGACCGGTGGCGCACAGTCGCACAGAGCTAGCTAGCCCGGCTGGAGGTGCGAAAGCTCTGTGCGCAACAGACAAGCAATGCGACGATGGCTCCGATCTCCTGGAACCCAGCGCGCGCGGGGATTAAAAGCTACTAGAACAGAAGCGAGCTTTGGTCGTCGCAGGCTATTCAATACTCGTGGTGTTCCTCGTTCCTGGTAATCTGGGGTAACGGCTCGCTTCGTCTTGCTTTCAGTTGTTTTTTTTTTAATGAAATTCAGCTTGCCTTCAGTTTTTATTTATTTACTTATTTATGAATTCATCTTGCTTTCAGTTGCAGAGAAGCGAGCAGAACATGGCGCAAACAAGTAACCCACTGCCATTGTTGGTCGCCATGCAGCTTTTCATAATATTTGCCTTGACCCATTCATTGGCCTAGTGTTAGCAGATGGGATGAAATGGTCGTTAAGAGTTGTTCGGGCAATGGGATGATCTACATGGCCGACCCATCCTCAACATGGAGCTACTAGCATGCATATGCATGTGAAGTGTGTGACCTATCTATAGGCCGGAACGTACAGTTTGTCTAATTAATCCCATGAGCATGGGAAAAAAGTAATCTCCAGACAAGCTTGCATTAGAGGGACCTGAATGGCTGAATGGAAAGCCTCATTGGCAGCGGCAGTGCCGCGAGGCTGGGCTGTCAAAGGGAATGCCAAATTGTCCGAAGCATGGCGGCGTGGCATCCGTCTGAACCTCCCGGAGCTCGCTCAACCAAAGTTGCGGACACGAGACAGGGCCTGCACGGACAGATAAACTACGCCGGACCTGACCGGGAGGGCAAACGGGCACATGCAGGAGGCCAGCCTGTTGCATCCGGCCAACGCACGCACTGGCCGTAACTGCAAGTCAGGCCCAGAGCGAGCCAAGAAAGCTACAGCAATGGCTGCCGGGGAAGGGGTAGAAGAAAGAACTGCACACAGGGACGGTTGGTTGCGTTGCGTCCAGCCCGTGAGATCAGAGGAGGAGGTGGCCGACGTGGACAGCGCAATCAATTACTGGATGCGTGAGCGTAACATTTACTGGCCATGGCCCCAGGTTCCTGTACTTTGGGAAGCAGTTGGCATCTGATCTGTACGAAAAGATTGTTCTTTTTTCGCCCCTTCCCCCCTCCCTCGTTCAGCTTTTAGATTGCGGACGGAATTCAGCTCGTTCGTTTCAGGGAAGGAATGGCGTCTCTGAGAAGTCCGGCTTCCCAAAGTCAGTCATTGAGAGCTCAGGCGCACCGTTCGTGTCACTGTCGACGCGCGCATGCGTGTCCTTGTCTTCCGGTCGTTTTATGACGGATCAAGTTGCCTTCACCTGGAAATTCTTATGCCATGGCAGCATGTTATCCTGAAAATTCGCCAGAGAGAGAGAGAGAGAGAGAGAGAGAGAGCGGCATGTTTGCTGAAGATTAAAACCATGAAATTATTCTGAAACGCATTTTGCTTCTTGCTTTTCAAAATAAGAAAATCTAGAGAACATGTGCCACTTGGCCAACATATTATTGACATTTGTTAGCTACTCCTAGATATCTAATTTCAATAGCGGAGAGGTCTGAATTTCTCTTTCCTTTATCTTCCGCTGCTTGTGACTTGTGAACAATAGTAATAGTGCCAGAGAATGGAAGGCCTCGCCTGCCAATTTTTTGTGGCCCATAGATATTGATCTGGCCCATGGACTGGATCCACTGTTTCTACTACTGTCTCGCATAGCCTTGCTTATGTTGGGCCGAGTACACTCTCACGTCGACTGGCCTGTCCCACCATATTTTCTTTTTTTAGCAACAAGATTTACTTACTACTCTTAAGCTTTGGCTGAATTGAAAGCGAAGTATGACCTCCTCCATTTCCTTGACACCGTGTCTGCCGAGGGCATCCTTTTAACCTTTGCGAGTTCCATCTCGAGCCCTCAAAATCCCCAACCCTAACCTGGGCGCCATGTGGAGGGAAAAAAAAGAAGTGGTGAGAGAGAAGATTGAGTCCATGCGTCAGTGAGAGAGGAGGGAATGTGAAAGGAGCTCCGCCTAGGCGAAGATCCCCAGCCTTTTCTGTGAGCAGTGAGCACCACGAACGATTGCTCCATCAAGTATAGTGCTTCGAACGACTTATCACCAAGAGCAAGAGGCAGGCAATGCAACAAGCACCGTATCAACGAATCCAGCAGGAGAGCAAATCATGCAGGAGAGCTAGCGTCAATCGCCTAATAATTCCTGTGCAGGAAACAGGCGGAGCAAAGTCACGCACATGCGCCTCTGTCCCTGCGCGCGCGCGCGCGCGCGTGTGGATATACACGTCTACGACGCGAGCACTACAGTATCCCCGGACGCCTTTATCTTCGTCTTAGCTGCAGAATTCAGAAGCTATCCCGTCCAGAATTCCGATTCCATCATCAGTTTCCGCGTCCGCGCCGAGTCGTGGAGTTCGGTACGCTGCCACCATTTGCACATTTGCATTCGCTCGGCTCGCTTGCTTGCTGCAGGAAAAAGGCATTCATGCATCAGCTGATGACAGAAAACAGTTGCAGGAGGAGGAGGAGGAGGTCGATCGAGGAGAAAAAGATCAGCGCGTAGTGGCATTGTGCGCTGAACTGCATACCTTCCATGGTAGTACAACAGATGAACTGGCGCGAGAGCACAATGCCTACTGCTTCTGCTACCACCTACTGCGCCTTCGATCGATGTCCTGCATCTGCATGATGTACATCAACCCAGTTCACACCTGACGATAACTGAAACTAGCTCAAGCCATGTGTCGGGCGAGTCTTCGTTCTGGGTTGCACTGGGAATGCACTGTGGCCTGATCACCATACCTAACTGTCGAAGCCAGCAGCTAAGCCTTCCAGGTTGGGCTCAACTGGGGCGCCACAAAGTGCGCTCCAGCCATCCCAATTCCATCCCTTCTGAATGTTGCAGGCATCTCTGAATTTTTTTCAGTACGTCGCAGATGTTCAGAGTTCGGTCACAGCGCCTCACAGGAAATTTACTTGGTAGCAGGCTAGCTAGATAGGAGCCACCCGGTCAGTGTGGAAGTGACACCGAAGAAATCGTGCTTGGTCGTCGCAATACGCTAGGCATGTCGGCACGACTGCAATTACCCCCCTTTTGGTGATTCGGTTTTGACTGACAAAGTAGTAAAAAAGTTGCGGCATCACAAGTGCTTTGTTCGGTTAATTCAGGCCTGAGTTGATCATACACTCTTCTTTCCGAATTATCAGGTGGCAATCAATCGTCAATGATGGAGTCTAAAAGAGCATTATATATTATTGAAGTAGCCGCAGCTGTTGCCGGGCGTAAAGTCCACACGGAATGCGAATACAATTATGCGGGCTTTAGAAATGCGAAGTCGCAGGAACAAATACTGGAATAATTTCTTTCTTTGTATACCGGACAAATACAGGGAGTTATGTAGCGTGGAATGTGGTCCGTAGTGGGTGCTGTTCTGCTATACTGCCGGCGCAGGCAGCGGAATTCCACGTCCACTACACCTACCGTACCTTGCTTGCATTATATTGTATGCGTTCTGAAATATCGTCCGCTGATTTTTGTTTCCCATTTCATCAGCCATCACCTTCGAGAGGCTTCAACCTTTTCTGTTTTTTTGTTTTTCTTTTTTTCCCTCTCTCTCTCTCTCTCTCTCTCTCTCTCTCCTAGTAATGCTCCATTTACTTCATCATTGCTTTTGTCTTTGTTGTGTTGACAATAGTTTATGTGATACCTAATTTATTTTTTAGAATTTTTAACATAAACAGATTTAGTATTATAGGAGGATTATTCGTGGATGTATATTACTACAACTATTTTTGTGTAGTATTGTATTGGTCTATTGAATACTCCTACACTGCACGTTGCTGTCAGTAAGTGTGCATGGATGTCAAGGAGGAATCCGTTAATCTTTGACTCGTTTCCCGCTGCTACGTGGTGGGCTCCAACCGCAACGACCATCCCCGCGCACAACAGTGTAGCTAGTGCAATGCCGGGTAGTATATGCGCCAACAAGCAAGTACACGCGTCATGGCACCGCTATCATTGCATTTCTATTCTGTTGCGTGTAGCCCTTAGTTATCCTTTTTTTACTTTCGAAAATGAAATGTATAAATTGAAACAAGGCGTGTAGCCCTTAGTTATCCCCATGCACCCGAGTTTTGTTTAGTAAGATCTGGCCTCTTCTCTCAGTCCAATAGTAGGATTTACTCACACTTTTACTCCATCTTCCTCATGTAGTATTTTCATCTCTTTCAATCTCCTTATTTTTATTTTTTTTTGAAACGGAATCTCTTTATTTTTATGATATAACAAAGAATGCTAAAACATATCCCCTTTATTTTGAAGTTCTCTCTCTCTCTCTCTCTTACATAGGAGAGCTAAGTAAAAATTGGTTACAACGCCATACAAGAGTGAGATGGCCGCCTCAGAGTCCTTGGTTTACACATAAATTAGCAACCAAGAGGAGGGATATTACAACCAAGGGAATATAAACCTTGGTTCTTAATTTTTAGGTACACTTTGAAATTTTTAAGTTTAGTCTAAACTTCCTATATTTAAGAAAAAGGTAGCACTAAATGTTTTCGATGCATGGTTTATATGGATTCTAGAAGACCCCTAGCTCGAGCAACAGGCCGCCCGAAATTAAAGGACATGCATGGATGGAGAAGCTAGCTGTCACGAACCGAAGCGGGCGGCAGCACGGGCAGTCGGGCACACGGCATGCAAGACGACATGCGCACACGTCATCGTGACGTCATGCACCCATCCGTGCATGGCTCACGTCGCGTCCGAAGTGAACCGGACTGCCGAAATGATAGCTCTGAGGGTATAAGCAAGTTAGCAATACGAAGGATTGGACTGTAATTATGTAAATCTAACAGCAACTGTTATGGAATGAGGTGGACTTGGAGAGAATTGGACTATATTCCTTGCCATTCCAGGTGTACGTTTTGGGCCATAACAATGTGATTAAGTAGTACTGAACAAGAATTGCCATGGAAATCTAAAAATTCCTTGCATTAATTCCAAGTTTCAACGATAACATAGCCTAGAGCCTTAAAGTAGGAGGAGAATGCACACTGGTTGGACTCTGCAAGACTGTAGTGTGGACGTGTGGTAGCCCGACTGGGCCGAATCCTTGGTGCCCAGCTGGCAGGCCGATGAGTCATCACCCTCCTGCTCACTTGCTCAGCTCGTAGATGCTAGCTCTAGCTCGCTCACTCCCTCTATGGCTCTATATATACACAGGTTGCCGCCAAACTTCAAAGGCATCATCTCCTTCTACCTCAGTGTCGCTCGCACGAATCGAAATGGACTCCTCGAGCGACACAGCTGCCACCGCCGCGCTGCCGCACGGCGGGGCCTCCACGCCTCCCACGTCGCCGCAGCAGCCGGCGGTGGTGCTGAGCCCCTGCGCGGCGTGCAAGATCCTCCGGCGCCGCTGCGTCGACCGCTGCGTGCTGGCGCCCTACTTCCCGCCCACCGAGCCCCACAAGTTCGCCACCGCGCACCGCGTCTTCGGCGCCAGCAACATCATCAAGCTCCTCCAGGTCAGCCCGCCGAATCTCTCACGCTCTCTCGCCATTGAAATCCTTGTGCTGACTGACTGAGAGCGAAGCCATTATTATTGACGCCTATCGAATGGCTGCGATGATCGAGCAGGAGCTGCCGGAGGAGCACCGCGCCGACGCGGTGAGCAGCATGGTGTACGAGGCGAGCGCGCGCATCCGCGACCCCGTCTACGGCTGCGCCGGCGCCATCTGCCAGCTGCAGAAGCAGGTCAACGACCTCAAGGCGCATCTGGCGCGCGCCCACGCGGAGCTCGCCGGCGCCCGTGCGCAGCACGCGCACCTCCTCGCGCTGCTCTGCGTCGAGGTCGCCGCCGCGTCCTCCCCCGCCTACTGCGCCGTCGACTACCCCTCCGCGCAGCTCGCAGCGGCGGCCCCCGCGGCGCAGGCCGACGCGCTGTACGTCGTCGACGGTGGCAGCGGCCTGCAGCTGCAGGCCAGCCCCGTCAGCTGGGCCGACGAGCCGCTCTGGACATGAGAGGTCATCAGGCCGAGCGCGCGCGCGAGCGCAGGGTGTTCGATCGAATGTCCAAGTATAGTTAGTCTAGCTAATCCTCCGTATATGCGTACGTATACAGTTACATATACAGTCAATATGTGTACGGGTGTATGATTTATTACTCCATGTCATAATTCCAAAGTTAACCAAAGGGTTAACGTGGTTGGGGTTCGAAGCAATTTCACAACCCCCTCAATCTGAATGAGATTTCGTTTGATCTGAAACTCTCCCGTTATCCCGTACCGTGTATGACACTACCACACTACTACTCTTAACATTATTTCTGAGTATGGAAAGCCATGCATGCCATGATTCCTACTTGGATGTATATTACTCTGAACAGAATAATTAAGGCCACATTAAGATTTGGTTCCCAATTGTGAAGAATTTGTTTATTACTAGCTAATAGCTAGCTATAGCAACTGCTATACTTGGTTTTTGAAAACAAACAAAGGTTCAGACGTCTGCTGAACTTGTAAAAGTTCGATTCGCCAATCATTAGGACAGGTGTTGTTGCTTGTTTAACATTTATATATGTTTCTAGGCTGCGGAATGATTCCAAATTCCAAACAATTGTTATATCCAAATTGAAGGACTACTACCTAAGACTATTCTATATCTACTCCTATATAGTATCTGATTATTACCTTAGTTCACAGTATGTTCTCTTGTGCAGAACTGAAGGTACACGCAAATATTTTAAACCTGCTCATCATCGGCGCGACGCAATAAACGATTAACCGTTGAAAAATGTGAGAGATTGCAGCCACCAGTAGTTTCAAATGGAATCAAATTAATCCCTAGTTGATTGACTTCTCAGCTAGCTGTGCTCAACTGCTCGTCCGAGTGTGCTGAAATGTACACGAGCTAGCATGCCACATACTACGTGTAGTACAGATCAATCATATTTTCAGTGAAAATGCGCGCTTTTTTCAGACATATACATGGCCTTGCATTAGTTATTGCTGTGTGTTGGCCCGTCCCTGATGGCCGATGAATAATACTGTCAAACAACTCAACATACACACATCATCAGTCTCAAGCAAAAGGAGCAATAATGCAGTTTACATCATGCATTAATTGGTCAAAACAAAGTGTACGGCGCATGACACTACTATAATCTGAATGGGTTAGAAAGCTACGTAGCTAGGAACAGATTACCACATTAGTAAACATGAATGAACTTGTAGCAATGTAGCTTAAATACTAGCTGCTAGTAGGTAGCAGAACACACGCGTTGTACACTGACCTAACTTACTTGATTAAAATTTTAGACTATAAACAAATGTAAAAAAAAAATCTTTCCAGCACAAGTAGGAAGTTTCATCTACAGGAACCTATCTTTTGTCCCTGCTGAAAATAGGCCTCGTAGCTGCTAATTAGTTACTAGGTCTCATGCAAGTCCAATTTACAGTCCCTAACCTCTTCCAGTTACGTCTAATCATATAGTAGGACAATGGGTAGACAAGAGAAAAAAAATAGTAAATTACAAAACAAGTTAACCTAACCAACGGCATTATCTGGACTGGACCACATATGCAGCAGATAGTCCAGTGCCAAACTAGAGCATGTACGTGGCACATGATCCAGTGAAGTGATGCTCATCTAAGAGGTGTACCATAACCATATGCAAGATGAAGATAAATCCTAGTTGGTCAACTTCTAGATTTGCACCTAAAGTTGGTCCAATTGGAAATATACTTTATTGTACTGTATTGCAGCAAGTTCATCTGCTGAGGCTGGCAGAAGTTTTCAAGACATGTAAAGCTATAGCTGGAGTGACTGTCAACATTCCTATGCTTTGAGGCTTGAGCCTGCTGCACAGGAGGATCGGAGCTTCTCTCTGCATGCCCAACCTGACACTTGACACCTGCCAAGCTATGGTTATGTATGGATCCCATGGCTATTTTTTACCCCCTTTAGCCCCAAATAGTCTAAGAGTAGCCAAACACATGGGCTATTTTAGGACTATTTGCAACTAGCCTACTCCAAAAAACTATCCCCCAGGAGGTGCTAATCGGAGCTATTTGGGATGGAGCCCACTGAAATGGTGTTTTTCTCTCCGGTCGCATTCATTGCACGGGATCCAGTACATTATAGCTCAAATAGCCCTTAGATCTAAATATCTCATGGGCTATTTTATTGCAGTGCTATTTTGTTAAGCTAAACTTTAGCCCTCCAAGTAGCGCCCATGCGACTGTCGGCATGGAAGCCGAGAAGCAGATTTGCATGGCGCCCATGCGTGCCGCCGTTCGTGTTTTTTTCGTTCACATATCTACAAAAAGTTGGTGGAGATCGGTTTGTCGTCTACCAGGAGACATATACAGATGTCTGAACATTTTAATTTGGCAGCTGATGAGCGCCGACAAGAATAAATGCCCAAATGCAGGACCGGCGCATGTCTGTTCATAGGAACTTCGCCGAGGCTCTGACCTGATGAGAGGTCATGCTCCGGCCGAACGAAGTACTGCTCCTCATGTGGAGGTCACTCAGGTTTCAGCATAAGATCAAACATCAAAAGTTCAAAACGATGTTGACAAGAATGAGATGATGTTTTTTTGCTTTGTTTACATCCAAACTAGCATTCAAAGAGTTGGTATCTATAGTAGTACACTTACCCGGAACAGAAGGCTGATGAATCATCTGCTTAATGGACGTTGCCATGCAGATTCAGTCGGAGTGAAACTCAGGTATACACGAAGAACCCAGTTCACATACTCGAAACCTGTTCAGGATTGGCAGAAGCAGAACGTACTAGAAAGGACTGCAACATTTAAAATCAAGGGATTTCCGGGTCCCAGCAATTATGTATAATTCACAGCGGTATCAGAATAATTCCCTAGCTGATTGACTTGCTTAGTTATTGTCATAAGGCCTGTTGAAATGTGATCAGAACGTGCCCAATAGAGTGCTGCTGATGCTGCTGACGAAATTGCAGTGTGCAAGCACTCTCAATGCTTGACTTAGAATTTATTCATCTTTCTCTGCACTGCTCTACACTAAAGCAGTTGTTTAGACCGTATGTTAGAAGAACAGGGGAAAATAGAAAGGGCAATTGGGATGATAGATTAATACTGACCTATGTAATTGGGTAATCAACCACATGCATGACAGCATGAGCTAACTTAGCACCTAGCAGAGATGCGTTGTACATTGACCTAACCAGTGCAGGTTGGTTCATCCTAGCAAGATGAGGTGGTAACTGGTACATACAATTTTGTCCAAGTACTGAAACTGAAGCACAAGTGGTAAGTTCAAAACTACTGGACCTGGTTGTCCTATCCTAATAGAAATGAGTAGTTTAAAATTCTACATCAGGTACTTGGACTAATTTTTAAACGTAGCCATAGCTCGTTTACTGAAAACAGATTGCCTAGCTACTAGAAGCTGGTTTTCAGTCATGATGTCTGATCATAATAGAGGTTCATATGTGGTAAGGAAGAAAGCAAAGAACAGACAACCTAACCAATTGACATGGAAAAGGAATACTGTACTACCTTAACCAGCTGGAGGGAACACATGCATGCATGCAAATGCCTCCAAATCCAGTACCAAACTCCCCGCCAATCCACATGCATGGGCCGCGCGATCGATCAGATTGGCCTGAAAACTACCGCGTCCACGCGCCGCAACCATAGCATTCAGTTCAGATATTTCCCCAAAATTCTAGGAGATGTGCTCTCAGTCAGGGGACACCCGGACATGAGCACTTCGTCCAGCATCTGCTGAACATGGTCAGCGAAAATGTCAGCATCTTCTCCAAGCCTTTGACTCCCAGCTAGAGAACAAAGCAGCGCGGATCATGAGGGTGCCGGGTTTTTCTGCATGGGATCAAAGTGACGCGTTTGAACCGGAGAAAGGAGCCGCCTCTCCCTCTGACCATCGTGCCAGAAATGCTATTGCTAGCCTGCTTGGTTGTGACCCACAACGACCCATGTCAAGTGAACACCGCTTTAGTTTCTTGCACATTCACATGGGACAGTCCCTGTCTTTGATCAACTCCTCATCTTTACCTGGAATCATATGCAGCTCATGTGGTTTGAATGGGTTTTGTGGCAGGATTTTCTCCATGACAATTTACCCGGGGTGGGGACATGCTAATGATCTGCTTTTTCTGCTGCCTGATCAAATCAGTCAGTCACCGCATTCTCACTGGCATGCATGTTTGGTTGACGTGTGTGTTAACCCTTTCATAACTTCTTGGATGGGCGTAATGGTAATTGGTAAAGTGAGATGCTTTCTCCAGAATCCTTTTTTAGAGTGGTTTAAGCAGTCAAGCTTTACAGTGAAGACTTCTTGTTGACAGAACTCCGACTGTGTGAAATTTGGCTGCGGATCCTGTAAACTGACTGCTGGACCTCACCGTCGGCGCTAATCTGACACTGGTTGTGGACTTGTGGTCAGTCGGATAAAACTCAGGCACTCTCGGCATCAGCCGAATCACTCGAGAATTATATTGGATCAGCATTTCGTCAGAATTCCCTTCTCTTTTTTTCCCTATCAGATTTACAGTAAGTAAAAGTGTGAAAGTGATGGGTTGACTAGCTTTGAACTAAAGATTGAGGTCTCCTTCTGAACCGAGAGGAATCGAAGGCACAGGCTCCTCTTATGCGGAAGCCATTGATGGAGCAGACAGCTTGCATTGCTCCTCTTGGCTCCTGCTTTTGCCAAGGCGGCTCCCATCGAAGGCGGTGTGTGTTTCTTTGGAGAGACTGCGACGGAGGCAGCGGGGCGGGGGGAAGGACCGCCTGAGCCTCTTCTGCATGCGCTCTTCTGAAGGATGGAGCCGCGGGATGCATCGCGACGGCCGCGGCGGCGGCGGCGGGCCTCAATCTCGACGGCCTGGAAATTTTGCATCGACACCCCTCGTTTGGATCGTGGTCCGTTTTTTTTGCATAAAGATCCACTTAGTTACACATACCCCCCTTGCTTGGTCTGAGTTTTTATAAAATGACCCCTGATCGCGATCCGATATTTTATATATAGGCCCCTGTTTTTTTATAAATAAGCACCCGCCCTCCTTGAGTTAGGTAGGTTCTCCTCCTCCGTCGGCGTCGGCCGCCGCAGCTCCCGCCCGATGCAAGCGGAAGGGCCGACCGCCGATACATCCCCAACCTGGCCATCCGCGGATCCTCCGCTCCTGCGGTTAGAGACAAGAGCAGGCAAACGCGCGGCTGGGCTTATTCCGATCGGTGGAGCTACGGATAGGGCTCGCCGGTCCGCCGCGCTGCGCTGGTTTGTTGTGTGAGGGCGTGAGGCTCGCCGGTCCGTCGGAGCAGCGGATGGCAGCATCGAGGCTTCGTGTGCTCCTGCCGGTTTTTGTGGTGGCGTGATCCTGATTCCTGACCGGAGCTCAATGCCGCGGCGCGGTCTCAAGGCGGGAATGGATGGTGGCGGTTGCGCTGCGGCTGCCGGGTGGCAACTCGCTCGCTTGCCGTGAGTGGAGGACAAGATATCTGGATATGGCGATGGCTTTATGGGCCAGAAATTGTTTTGCTTGTGGATTTGTTTGATTGCACTCAAATGGTTTTGTAGGCTGAAATGAAGGCCCACATAGT
Source organism: Panicum miliaceum (assembly GCA_032594955.1). Lineage (NCBI taxonomy): Eukaryota > Viridiplantae > Streptophyta > Magnoliopsida > Poales > Poaceae > Panicum > Panicum miliaceum. Next base: position 6,327,098 of record CM064058.1, on the reverse strand, counting down.
CCACACTCACTGACAATTTGCAACAGCCATCAAATACTATGCAGAAATCCTGAGGAAATTCTTAGGAAACGTCTCACAAAGCTCAAATAGAACTCGAGCCCGGCAGCAGCATGAGCAGTGAGCATTTTGTGAAGCATCATACTGTGAGCCCCAGTATTCGCCATATCAAGAAAACAAAAGGTTTTGCAGACTCCCTCAAGGAAACAAAAGAAATTTTGCGGGCTCTAATGAGTACCCACAAAGGCCACCTTGACCTAGCTGAAAATGGCAACCGCGTAGAAAGCAGAAACCATCTTGCATCTTGCATCCACTGTCGAGGCTTGTGAAGTTTCAAAGAAAACAAACCTTAAAATTTGCACAAAACACATATTCCTGGTCCTGAAACAACTGAAACATTGAGATTTAACGACCCTGTCATACTGAAAGCTCCAGTGTTGCCATACAATCTTGAAATTCAGAGAACATTCCATCATGGTAACACCTTAGCACTATCTTCTAGAATGCAGAAGATGACAAATTCTTCTTGGAAAGATGACATAAAAATCTCCCATACAGAGCAATACATTCCTAAGTGAAGTACTCTTGTTTCTTGCACATCCCATCTTTTTTGCACCCAATACATAATAGACCTACCCTAAACACTAAGGCAAGCACAAAATTAAACCACACTCGATAAGCGAACTCCTTCCCTGTTCACCACCCAAATGTAGTTGACCCCAATACCCCATGTTTCAGTAAGATCTAGCAAAGGCCAAGCCATAGCACCACCCAGTGTGGTCATTTGTACAAGGCAAAAGCTTCCGAACCCGCCACGGCAGCCTAGAACTGGAACCTGCTCGGCTGGGACTTGGTCATCCGTGCCATGCCGATCGGCTCGTCATTCTCGATCCTCTTGGCGTTGCGGAACGCAGCACAGCCAGCAACGTAGACAATAACGAGGATGATCAGCACCACAATGTTTAGGATGGCCACCTTGCGCCAGCTCTTCTTGATGCCCGCCAGGACACCCGCCTTGCACGAGTCACACTGGAAGCAGAGCGTCTGCTGGTTGTTGCTCCACCTGGTGCAGTCTGGATCACTGATCACCGGGACACCGGGGTTTGGCGTCCAGAATGTCTCGTTATTGTAGGTGAACCCACATGATGATGGTGGTTTGCAGCATCCAGACTGCAGTAGTCAATCATAAAATGATATTAGTATTATGAGAAATCACACGGCTAATCAGTTGCTCTTAGAGAAAAAGAACTCAACCATGAAAACACAGAAACTACTTTTACCAATTATGAGCTTGAAGACAGCTCATTAACAAGAAACACTCGGCCTCTGAAGTCAAAATCTTGCAGGCAGTAGATCGTTTAAAATTTAGACATACAAAAATAGTGTATCTTCAAGAAATTTACATCAAACAACAGTTGAAATGAACACCAACATATCCTGAGAAATCACATAACAATCTGTTACTCTGAGAGACAAAGAACTTACACCTGTAAATCCATAACTAGTTTTACTAACTAAACAAAAGCGTAGCATGAAAGGATTATGTTGTTTAAGAGCTTGATGCCAGCTCATTGTCGTGAAATACTCGGCCTCTGAACTCAAAAACTCTTGCAGCCAATTAAACTTTTAAAATATGTCCAAGCCTGTTTAACTATAACTTGAAGAACCTACTAAATGTCCATATATGTGTGCATGCACAAGAAAAGACAAACTAACTACGCAGCAGAACCAACCATTTAACAAACAAATTGGTGTGTGTCTGCCCACTGCAATGGATATCTATTAAATGATTGTCACAGGCCCTTGCACTCAACCCACTGGCATCTTATACAATAGTTATCTGACATGGACAATAGATGTACTGTGTCTCACTGTAAATGCAACACATAATGTAGAGTGCCATCTCTACAGAAACAATCAAACAGCTAAAAGGCCAAAGGCCAAAGACAACAGATATTTGCAAGTAATTTTTGAGGCTGTAAACCAGGAAAAGAAAAACAACAAACTGGACAGTTAGAGAAGACAACATAGAGAATACAAATATTGTGAGACTCAGAAATGTGACACCTTCCATGGTCCAATTCCAACTCTGAAATGTGACACCTAGCAACTGGCTTTTGGCCGTCCAGGTCACACTGGTGTATTTGGTGGGACGCTGAGAGAGGCCCTGATTCCTCAATCATTCAAATATTGTGGTCCTCCTTGTCGTCTGGTATCCGAAAAGATGAGGAAAAAGCTAGGAAATTGACATTATCAATATCCTCAGCCTCACCACCAGACCAGATTCTACTTACCACTGCAATAGCGTGAACTCCTACTCTCCTAGTGCTGCTTGTTCTTTGTACTGCAGTGGTGACGGAAGGAGGAAATAACTGACATAGAACACGACTCAAATTGGCCAATGGTTCTAGGGGAAATTTACTGGCTAAATGTCTTAGATGTACAGTTCAGTGGTACAAATTTGTTCGATGAGAAAAGGACACTGTCTTTCAGGCATATTGTTCACATTTAGCGCAAAAATTATCCCCATCATGGTTAGTATGTATGATAAACTTGTTTCCTCATCCAATGAGGTTGAGTCCAATCAACCAAAAGTTTCTGTACTTAAGGTCACCTGCTACAGAATTATCGACGCAATTACTTTCCGTGATGTAAAGCCAATAAAAGGATTGCTTTTGAAGAAAGGTATATGCTGGAATCGAAAGGGCTGCCAAAGTCAGTGGCCCTTCTAGCTGCTTTGCCCCAAATCAGGAACAAGCAAAAGGCCTGCCGAATTAATAATTTCTGAAAGGTGCAGGCTGGTGCGTGAACAAATAAATACTGAAGGCCATGACTTGCTAAGAAAAAGGGACTGCTGATAAAAGGGGCAAGCAAAGTTCACCTCGAGATCCACACTGGTGCCGAGTAGAAGTAACTGGAATATCCTACGCAACCTTTGCAACAAGCAATCACAGGTTCAGGAAGAACCTGGAGTAGATTGTTTACCCTCTTCAAATATTGTTTTATGTGAAATTAAAAGGGTCAGCAGTCTTTGCACACAAAAATGCAGTCTTCGTTTCCCCTAAATTACATAGAGCAGCAGGAGTGAACAATGGAACCAAATCTTAAGTTTTATGCTCTAGAACTCGTGAAAGATCCAATCTCTCCACGTCAGAGCATTAACGTGACCATACACCCTCTTATTCGGTAACCGAAAAAACAAAGCCGCGATTTTTCGGCCTCAAATCACATGGAAAGCAAGAACCGACGAATCTTTTCTGGGGAGAAAGAAAGGAGGAGAAGGCGACGAATTGGGGGAAAGAGAGAGGAAAAGAAAAGGCGGTTACCTGAATGGGGGAGAGGTTGCGGGCGTAGAACAGGTCCGGCGTCTCCGGCACAAGCATGCCGGTGTTGGGGTCGCGCGCGAATCGCCTCATGCCGGAGCAGGCGTGGCCGTCGCGGAGGCAGGCGCTGATGGTGGCCCAGTACTCCGGGTCAGAGACGCGCTCGCGGAGCCACCCGCTGTAGTCGGAGAGCTGGTACTCGAGGAACCGGCGGTTCATGACGACCTGTCCGTCGCCGCGGTCGGTGACGGCGAAGGCGAAGACGATGAAGAAGAGGAGCGCGAGGACGACGAAGAACATGGCGAAGAGGTAGAGGCGGAGGAGCCATGTCTGGCGGTAGCAGGCGCCGGCGAAGCCCATGAGGGAGATGACCATGAGGACGAGCCCCACGACGATGATGGGCCACTGCAGGAAGCGGATGCAGTCGGTGGAGTTGGCCCGGGACGCCAGCCAGATGCCGCCGCCCAGGATGGGGATCGAGATCAGGAAGGTGATGAAGTTGACGATCCCCAGCACGCTCGTGCCGCCGCGCAGCATCTTGCCCCTCCTCTTCTCGGCCGCCGCCCTTCTCCTCCTCCCTCTTCTTCTCCCTCCTGCTCTGCTTCTCTTTCTCTCTTCCTAACTGGCTGGTTGCTCCAACAAGTGATGTGCCGTTGCCTGCCTTGTGTTGCGCCTTGCGCGTGGGAGAGAGACGAGAGAGTGGGCTGTTGGGTTGGCTTTTAGCGAGCTCGAGGAGGCTGGCTGGCTGGCGCTGGCAGCCTGTACGGCTGTACGCGGGACGCGGGGGGGGGGGGGGGGGGGGGGGGGGGGGGGGGGGGGGGGTAACGGGAGGAGTTAGCAGAGAGCCGCGGCAGGTTGGAGTTGGAGAGGGCATTCCAGATTTGACGAGCGCTAAAAGCGGGTTTGCCAAAAAAGCCAAGCCATAGTATAGCCACATGCATGATTTCCTTCCATCCGTAGAGTGATCATGATCGAACTCGTCCATTCTACAGCGAAATCGAACGATCATTGCAGCTGCACGTCTCGATGTACCATGCTTTGGTCGGCGTTGATGTGACGCTCCACTCTCCAACTTTTCCGTTGCTGATGAAGGAACTGAACCGACAACATGGTTGGATAAGCTGGATCATCAGCCAGGGCATTGCCAGGAAGGCTTGCAGCAGCATGAACAAACAAACTGAACATGAAAAATCTGCACTTCCATTGGAGACAAGAACAAAAATCTATGCAACAGATTCCGGAGCCGGATCCAATTTCCTGATTTCTTCAAAAAAGATCCAACTTCCTGGAAATCAGCTTGCTTGTTTCGCCTCCCGAAAACCCGTCCCGTTCCAACAAAGGAAGCTCTCGCATCCGATCTGCAGCATTGACCTGCTAGTATCTCTTGATGGATCGTAAAAGTCACCTCTCCTGCTGCTTGTTTAGGTAACTGCAGGCAGCTTCTCCCTGTTGCTGCCTGACCGTCACTGATGGGCTGCTGCTGACATGACGCCCTCCTCGTTTTGTGAAATATCTCTAGATAAGCAACCGCCCCATGTGGCCATGATTCCTTAATCTCCCTTCACACCATTTACGGGATGGGTGTGCCTGGTTCAGAAACCAAAACCTTGCAACTTGGATTAAGTATCGACCAACTAAACTGCTTCCTTCACCTGGAAATGACGGAGAAGGAAAGGAAGATGGGCCTGCATGTGCAGTCGACTGGCAGACAGAAGCATCAGAGCAACGTACATGTCCAGGCAATTGCGTCTTCTTCAGTTCGCGTTGAAACAGTTGGCATCAAACTGGTCGACGAGGAAACGTTAAGAAACTCCTCGAGTCAGTAAGAAAACAACCACTGGATTAAATTGATTAAGCGCGTGTTAAGAAAACAACCACTGAAACAATTGGCATCAAATTGTTAAGAAAACAACATGGCCACCAACAAGATGAGCTGGTACATGCTGCATCTCACTACGTCCACATCATAGAGTGGACCCCGTTGATGGCCACCGGAGTCGTCTTCTTCCTCTCTCTCTCTCTCTCTCTCTCTCTCTCTCTAATGCAAAAATATCCAGCTTGTTGGTGTTACAGAATATACAAGTTAGAGCATGCGACTCACACAGGTGAGGAGGACGGTTTAAGATAGGGACAAAGCTTAAAAGATGGGTTTTCTTTGGAATTAAATTTACAGTGGGGACAAACATAGATGAAAAGAAAGCAATACCATGCGGACATGTAGTGCTATGCATTTGGCCATTTGCTGATCGAGACATCCTTGTCATGTCGATCCTTGGTAGGATCAGTGGGATTCTCTGATTTTGGAGGAGACATCTCCGTCCAAAGTGAAACTCAAGCCAAATGTCTCGGAGAAAAAATAGAGTGGGATCAAGTATGAGATAGGATCATGACCGCGCCTTTCAGATAATACATTTGTAACGAACACATTAGGATGTAACAACTAACAACACGGGCCAAAGAGTAAGGAAGAATGAATTGAGATGATAAAAGAGACAGTGGTTCCTAACAATCTTTTTTTCGAATCACAAGTAATAACTAAGATAGACTATACTCCACTACTAATGCGTGACGGTGGCTTCCTGACTGCAAGTGTTGGCCAACCCTTTTTTTCTAATAAGATTGACAAACCCATTTAGTACTTAAGTATGCTCCGTTAAGCTAATGTCAGTAGGCACGGTTAAGGATGGTTACAAGTGAGAGGCGTAAATTACTATTAGCATTATACTCCCTCTGTTTCTAAATTATAGTTCGTTTTGGCATTTTCTAGATGCATAATTTCTGGTATACACTTAAATATATATTCTATTTAGATACATAGTAAAATGGAGAAAGTAAAGTAGTATATACTGGTCCAATAAGCTAGTGACCGTGGTACAGGCAAGTAACAATGATTGCAGGTGACGAGGTTAGCGGGGTAATCCAAATCCAAACCACTGGTTACATGTAACAAGTGGTTGGTTAATCGGGAGTTGCTCTCTACACTGGCTACCAATGGAGCGGCTTGACGTGCCACACCCGTTGGACGACACGGCGACGCGCCTGCCTACATCACCGGTCACCGGAGGCGCAGTAGCAGTGCACAACTTGCCAGCTGCCTTGCCGCAGCCGGCCGACAGCGCCACGTGTCGATCTAGCTACACGTTAGGACGACACAGGCGTTGACCGGAACGCCCCTGCAGGGGGTGAACTCTCCATCCGTTACCGTGACACGTAAAGAAAGGAAAACGGCCGTGCCAATCCGTTCCGTTCCATGTGGATAGATGATATGTGGTTGCTCTCTGCTCCATCTCTCAGTTGTTCGTGGAGAGAGTGTACATACAGATTGTGGCGCACACATCCATTTATTCATCAAAGATCCCGTCTTTGCACCGAGGCATGGTCGGCACGACACCGCCTGCTGCCTTGACTACTCGTGCACGAGGGCGGTTACAGCCGACATGGATCATGGATGTGTATGTATTGCATATGCTTGTTTTTTTTATATGAAAATAAATTAAAAAGATGGGAGGCCCGATCTTGGTACAGAAAAGGAGAAGAACTGCCCGGCCCTCAACACTCAAAAGAAAAAAAAAAGGAAAAGAACTGAGACAGCTGTGCTGCTAGTAGCACAGACCAGCAATGAGGACTGAGAGTTGACCTTTGATGGCGCCGGCATGGCATGGCCCCGTGCATGCGCGCATCGATGATCCATCACGGCAGGTGTGCGAGTATGGAGTGGCGCTGGCCAAGGACAGTGGACACGCGCGCAGAGATTGAAAAATTATTGCGCAAGGTCACAGGCGGTTCCTAGGGTGCAAGCCGCGGCAGATGCACTGGTGAGTTTGTGGCAAGTCTAGCTACAGGAGCAAGCCACTCGCATGACGCAGAGCTCGAGTTTGAGCTAACAGTTGAGAGAGGAAAAGCACACGAGTATATTTCAAGCACCGGCGCGCGCTCCGGCACGCGACTTGTTAACTGAGATTTCGTTTGAAAATAGCAATTATTGTATGTAGGTAAATATATTGTTTTTTAAGCAATGTATGTAACGTATGTTAGATAAATCCGTCGCTTTGCTATTTTCGTATAGGTGTTATGATTTGCAGCTTTATGTTGCACTTGGTATATATTGGGCACTCTACTATGGTGGCACTATTATTTAAGTAATATATTATCTTGGGTATCAAAATGGTACAATGATATTTTTTATTATATTTATTGCGGTTGAAGGAGCGGTTAAATTATTTACTAAGGAGGGTGGAGCCTAATTAGCCGGAAGCTTAATGCAATTGCGCAATGAGGAGAATTAGCCTTTTAATTATGTGGCAATTAACAGATATGATGGTATTTTCTTCAAGAAAATAGTGCGTATATTAAGAAATGACGCGCTATTGTGGAGGTAGCATGAGAAACCATAGAAGAACGGTGGCACGATATTATATTTTTAGCAAAATAGGATCTTATGTTACTGCAATACTTTATTTATGAAAGTAGTGTCAGTATTAGAAATGACGTATTCGTGTAGGTTTTCTACGTTTTTCCGCTACAAAATAGAATCTTAGATTGTATTGTGGCAGGTTAGTTGTGTAAGATAAGGTTCTTTTTTCAAGTATGATTCTCTAGAATGCAGGTTGGATTTTCAGTAAATAGAAGGGAATATTTGTGCAAACGAATTGCGAAAGCGTTTTGAATTTTAAAATCTGCTCTATAATTTTTGATCAAATTTTATATTGAATAACTTTTAATTTTATTGTGTTTTGGTGTTCAAATTGTACGTATAATGTTGCTCGTGTAGAGGTAACGAATGGAACGAGTTTTGGTTTAATTTAGGTAAAATGTGAGGGGTTTTCTTAAAAATTTTTGTGAGAGGAGTAGGACCACAGATTAATTTTTCTTTGTACATTTACCTGAACCAGGAAGGTTGGACTGCGAATTGATTTCGCTAAAGATCTAGAATTTTTTATAAAATAACCGCGGCTCGTAAGATCTGAACCGTCCGCCTGGCTGATCCAACAGCTGGGAACCGCAAGGCCGATCCGACGGCCGGGAACCGCAACGACGTGGACAGCCTCCCCTTGCGTGTAGCCCCGGGGCTTGTTATATAGAAAAATGCATGGACTTTTCCGAATTCACTGCTGGCACTGTCTGAATATCTTCTGAATTCATATGCGGCGTCAGCATCAACCAACTATAAAATCCGCAGTGAAAAAAGAAAGAAAAAGCTCGGTGGATGTAAAGGAAGAGGTCAAGGGTTACAAGTTTGAGCTATAGGCTGTAGGCAGCTAGCTGAAAAGGGAGCAAAAGGCTACACATATAACTCTGCGTGTTTCTGACGCGCAGCACGGGAAACCAACTCTCTCTCGCTCTCTAGAAGTTTGGGCTGAAAAATAAAGGTCGGCAAGTATACGATGCATCAGTGAAAAGCAGCATCCCTAGCTAGAGATGCTACATATGGCGATCAGGCGATGGACCTCTCACGAAGGGTTCGTATCAGCGGTGGTATGTGATGATACTGGATTTGCAAGTTGCAACCGCGAACGCGCAGCGCCTAATAATCTTGTGATCAGGTAGGAATTGGATTAGCCAGCGAAGGTGATCGTGTGCAGATTAGAAGCAAGAATGAGCGTGCCGGCATGGTCTTTTGGCAGCTGGGCACGTGTCCAGCAGGCGAGGCCAGGTGTCGCGCCGGTGAAGCTCCGCGCTGCCACGTCTTGTCCCTGCTGGCAGTTTTTCCCCTGAGCCGGCTCCGTTTTCTGATAAGGTCCAACTGCCTTTAGCTGTGAGCTCAGCGGAGAGAGCAACTCGATCTGTTGCCGGGCTTCTACACCGCATGCACAACACGCTTTAGCTACAACTTTGCAAGTTTACTAGTGTTACTGGCACAAAGAAGAAGAAGGAGAAGGCGGCGGCTGCAGCGCAGGAGCAACAGCGATGGGGTCGGAGACGTTTCTGGAGATCCTGCTGGCCATCCTGCTGCCGCCGCTCGGCGTCTTCCTCCGCTACGGCATCGGGGTCGGTATTTACTGCTTTTGTTTCTTGATCGATGCAGCACGGTCGCTAGCTTCTTGCCCTTCAATTCCCTCGCCTCTTGGGTCGCAGGTGGAGTTCTGGATCTGCCTGCTGCTCACCATCCTGGGCTACATCCCGGGCATCATCTACGCCGTCTACGTCCTCGTCGCCTGACGACGGTGAGCAGATGCAGGCCGCCGCCCGCCAGGCGACCGGTACCTCAAGAATATATGCAGCCTGTAGCCTTTGTATAGTATCAGCTGCTGCTTATCTTGCCCCCTGACCCAATCCATTTGTTGTGCCCATGTATTTTTTTTGATTAATTGTGCCCATGGATTTGGAAAGGTGGCAAAGCTTGATGAATGTGCCAACCAAATTTTAAGTCTCTGCTGGTCCTATTTCAGACATGGATTTGTACTTTGTAGTAGTGTACTCCTGATGATGTAAAGAGATGTAGGTAAGATGCAGAACAACGTTTGCTTGCGTCATGGATGATTCATCATCCATTTAGTGCTACATGTTTTTTTAAGGAACTAGTTTGAATGCCCGTGCCTTCCTACGGGAGGACGAGAGGTAAAAGATAAGTGCGAAAGATGTAGATCTGCCAATAAATAATAATATTTATAACAATATTTATAGTATACTATTCATATACGACGGTGGACCACTGAGCATCACCATATATATCCTTGCCTACGATACAGCTAAGATAAACTTTTAAATAGACAACACGACTCATTAAATATATGATGTAAAAAAGTATATTATGTAAAAATGGAAGGACACCAAATAAAGCGGTTTGGATTAGCATTGAACGCATCGCGGAACCATCGTCATAAATGAGCTTTTACATGGTATAGCAACGCGATATGATTTTTCATACATTAAAATAATTAAAAAATATAATATATGATATAATGATGAATGTATTTATCTCATCTAGAGTGTTAGGATCTCTACCATTTCTCGTCGGTGTTTTTTTCTCTCGTTATCACATGTTTTTTCCTTCTTCTTCGCACTGCGGTTTTTCTTGTTCTTCTTGGAGTTCTTCTTGTCCTTCTTTTCATCTTTCTCATCACCTTCCTTAGCATTAGTTGGGAGTGTAAGGATTTTGATGTTTGATCTGGTTGCTCTAGATAGCGCACAACTGACCATGTGAGAACCTGTGGGAGTGTAAGGATTTTGATGTTTGATCTGGTTGCTCTAGATAGCGCACAACTGACCATGTGAGAACCTGTGGTTGGGAATAGTTTGTTGCTCTAGATAGCGCAACGTACAACTGACCATGTGAGAACCCGTGGTTGGGAATAGTTTGATCTGGTTGCTCTAGATAGCGCACAACTGACCATGTGAGAACCTGTGGTTGGGAATAGTTTGTTGCTCTAGATAGCGCAACGTACAACTGACCATGTGAGAACCCGTGGTTGGAAATAGTTTGGGTTGGGAATAGTTTGCCCTCGTGCCTTATTAACTGACCATGTGGTTGCTCTAGATAGTTTGTGTTGGGAATAGTTTGCCCTTATGTCTTATTAGTCATGATAAAGTTGAGTCTAACAGAAACTCTTGAACTGGAACAGGAACATCACGTCGTCAGATGGACATAAGGGTATCCGAGGGAGAAAAACCCGCTCTCCAGTACTGTCCCAATACAATTTCTGCGTTAATTGTGTTCTTCCGGAATTCCTGTATCACCAGTTTTGTTCTGTTGCATAGTCCGTTCGCAGGGTCGATATTCCTAAGCAACATGATTGGATTGCCGATCTTGAGCTTTAGCACGTGTGGAGGTAGACAATTCGGGGTTAAGGTGTTAAGAAACTCCGAGGGGTAATAGATATGCGGATCATCAACTGCAGAGTCGAAGCTATGGTACACCATCTTATCCCCTCTGAAACTACTGATCATCTTTATATCTTTATATTAATCATATCCATCTGCTCATTTCGTGTAAAATTTCCCTTCAAGTGATGTAGTCTCTGCTTGCCATGTTTTCATTCAACCTTGGAAATATGCATTCAATCAATCTGTCAAGATCTTTACCGACGGTATAAGGTACGCAAATATCATCCGGTAGATGGATATCACCATCACTGTTTACCTCCTCTGTTCCACCACCGATACGCAAGGGATAATCTGTAAACCATGGATCGCCATGTGCCCTCATGTTGCGCACCAGCTTTAAGTGCCCTATGGAATCCCAAAGGTACGACCTCCGCAATGAAGCATCAACTATTTGGGCTCTCGATCCCTTTCGGACAACAGGGAGAACCTGCCTGAAATCTCCACCAAAAACAACAATCTTCCCACCAAACGACAGCTCCGATCGATCCATTATATCCCTCAAGCTATTGTCAAGAGCCTCCACCGCTTGTCTCATTGTCATAGTAGCCTCATCCCAAAACTATAAGAGATGTTGTGTGTAGCAGCTTGGCGGTACCACTTTGCTTTGTGAAGCTACAACTTCCACCATCCTCAAAAGTGGTATTTTGAAGCGTGAGAGTGTGGTTCTTCCACCAGGTATGATGGAGGCGGCAACACCAGATGTAGTTGTCGCCGCTTGTTCTCACTGCTGTACTTTAGCTAGTAGAGCGCTGTAAAGAAAAGTCTTCCCAGTGCCGCCAGGTCCATCCACGAAGAACAAGCCGCCTTCATCATATGCAGCCCTCTGCTCGTTGTTTAATGAATTGGACAGAGCCACATCATCGGCACTGGGTACTATGCTTGCCTCCTCAAAAATCTCACGTGGGATACCGGTTGTTGTGTCATATGTATCATCGATAGCTGGCAGAGTGAATAACTTTATATCCTTCCTCATTGATTGCAACATATTTCTAAGGTCAACCAACACCATTTGTTCCACGACCACTGAGGTAGGACAGTTGCGCCGATAGTCCTCTAACATTGCATGTATATGTTTCTGCCACAATCCAAACACGTCACTTGGCTCGCAAAATATCAAAATTGTTGCAAATATCCTTCTCAGTGAGCACGACATCTGGTACAGTGTGGCTTCTGTAAGGCAATCATCAAGTGTGGTGTCTTCTTCGATCAGGTCCTTTTTTCTGCAGCTTCTCGGAATGTCGGTTGGATCACACCATCCACCGTCCTCAGATGCTGATATGAGGTAGCACCGGTGACGTGGTTTAAGAGAATCCGGAGATAGTAGCGTTCACCTTCAGCCGGATGAGCCGAGACAATTCTACCAATTTGGCTACGTTTTTATATTTTCTCCATTGCCAGAATTTTCCATTAGATTGCCAAGTAAAATATTCTGGAAAGTCACGGTAGAGGATTTCACGAGCATTCTCGTGTAACCTATTTGCCTCGAAGTACGCCGTTAGCATGGACTTTTCGACCCCTGGACGGTTAACCACGTCTTTGACCTTCTGGCGTTGATGGAATGAGACCATGTGCATGTCGGGAAGATGAAGTTGCAGCTGCTTTACAGGCGGATGGACCTTACTCAAGTCAAAGTTGCATATCCTCCACAATGCTTCTGGAGGAGTAACCCACATGGCGTCCCTGTACTGCTTATCTCATCGATGTTTCCTTTTTCATCTTCCTTGCCACCCTCCCTCACGGCCACGGATGCCCGATCATGCCCCTTGTATATGTATTTGGACAAATATTTCACGGACTTAATGCTCCCGCATGCCTCAACATTGATGTGGCAGTTGAACAAGCGCAGTAGGTAAGGGTTGTATGGGACGACCCATTGATTGTCTAGCTCATGGCCCCGGATTTTTTTCTTACGCCCGTCATCACATCGCCTATAAATGGGATAAGAATCCTTGCTCTGTGAGGTGACCTCACAGAAAGGGCGCGGGTAACCGTTCTTGCATGAACCACGACCCCTCGTGCATGGGAAATTCATATTTCACAAACCGCACGGGCCATGCATCATATGCTTAGTGACCATCCTGTACAGCTCCGGGTACTTCTTCTTATTCGGTAGCTCAGCTGAACTTCCTATGCATTATAAGCAACCAATGGGCATGCGGTACTCCTCTCTTCTGGAACTCAACAACATATACGTAGGCTCGGACCTCTCCAAGGATGTTATCTTCGAGCAACCTTCTCCTCAATTCCTCAAGTTTTGCCCTGAAGACCCGGGTAACCAGATCTGGGCGATCTTGTGGTGTCTGCCCTGGGTAAAGTTCACTCCTGATCTCATCCCAATTAGGGTTGCAGGTTATCGTGAGAAATATATCAGGTTTACCAAACTTTCGCACCAATGCCATAGCATCCATATATCGTCGCCTCATATCCCGAGGACCTCCAATGAATGACGTACCCAGCACAGTACGTTTGCCAACTGCATCTGCTGGACCCTCTCCAGCATGAAGGCTGTCGACAAGACCTTGGTATAGATCAGCCCTTATCTCATCCTGGTTATTACGGATGTAGTCTAAACAAGAGCTCTCAATCTTGATGTATGTGTCCACAACAAACTGCTGGAAAAGACGCTTGCCATCAGTATTGTGTTAAAGATTTCTGGCCGTATCTAAAATTTGTAGCAGTAGTAATCACGTACGGACACACATATATTTCCAGCAAACTCTATACATACAAGAACATTATATTAGTGATCATGATTGCACATCCTACAAGGTATACTGCATGGATTACGTCAAGACAAATTACCTAGATCATCGTCACCATTTCCCTCAGCATGTTGCCTCTGTATCTCGCGAGCGGCGTTCACTTCATCCATAGTAACACCAGCCTTTGGAATCATGTTGTGCCACCCAAGTTCACCTCTTGGGAAGAACAAAGGGTACGAGAGTACGTCGTAGCACCCATGATATGACCGAATGTCATGTCTAGACTTATCCTTCCCATGCAGAACAACACTATGCTCGAATTGACCTCGACGTTCGCTCCCTTCTATCCATACGGTGGCCACTTCGGATGTGAGCGGTGTGTTATATGTTCTCTGGTCTAACCGTTGATCAAGGTTCAATGCCACGTGATAGTCTTCAAGATTTGTATCATGCCCCACATTCCTAAGATGTTCAGAGTACGAGTTGCCACGCATGATGTTGACCAACGTCTAAATCACCTCCTTGTCCTTCTCTATGCACTTTTCCTGGCACTTGAGGTACCGATACTCAAGATTGGGGTCGTCATCATAGAAGTAAAGCTCGAGGTGTCTAGGTTTTGTACCATCTTTACCAAACGATCTAATGTTGTGGTAAATTTGACCATGCGCACAAAACGTGTATACCCCAATGGTCCTCATATTGGTGGTGATACAATCTAGCCGATAATCTAATGAAGTGAATGAGAAATGCCCATTAGAATATCTGATGTTTGCACGATAGTGCTTAGCATCAGCATCTGCCTCATGAGCTCGGGTGGTGTATCAGGTGTGGATAGCTTAATCTTCCCACTGCGACAGCAGAATCCAGGGGGCTCGGACTCAAACTTCTTCGCGTTACAATCCGGGCAGTTCTCAACAGGCTTCAACATGTGGGTATCTTCAGTCATATTGGCATACACCGCATCGTACGGATCTGGTACATCTGGGATAGAAACAGAGTCATCATCTGCATCGTTGAGTACAACTTCCTCTTCGGTGTCATCATCTAAAGTGGAGTATTTAAACAATAGCGTGCGTTAGACATATTTAGTGATGGTATGAAAGCATCTTGGAATCTGTCTCCGTATAAGTACCTTGGCCTGCGAAGAGGTATCCTTCTTCAAACTCTTCGTCGTCCTCCTCAAATATCACGTCCTCATCGCAATCATCCTTGGCTGTGAGGTTGGTACACATGTTAATGAAATGGATGGTGTCGTGGGTTAAACGGACAATATTTTTAATCTAAGAAAATAAGGAAATTACTGTCATCTATATCATCTGTACATGTTGGATCCGCTGCACATTTTGGTTGGCTTTGATCAAGACTATCTGCGAAACATATACCCAGGTTAACGTAGGTTCTAAGATATAATAGTCGTATCAGCATAAAAATGTAGTAACTGTAACTACCATTGTTAATAACAGCCGATTGAGTCGGGGATTGCCATAAACTGACTTCTTCATTATATTCATGAATGTCTTGATCCTCCTGTACTGTCCAACTAACTTTTCTTGCCATGTTTGCCGCAAACTGTTGATTCCGACGTGCTATCCAACTAACTTTTCTTGCCATGTTTGCCGCAAACTGTTGATTCCGACGTGCTAATAATGAATGTCTTTTCTCTGTGTGTGACATGATGCCTATGGGCGGCCAGCAAGCATATCTGGAGCCTCGAGATCAGGTGGATGTTCTTCAAGTGGATGTATGTAGACTGGCGTCCTGGTCAACTCGGGTATAGTCCAATCAGCAGCGCTTACTTTTGCACCATCATTAGCTGGATGCAAAACTTCAGGGATATAATGTGGATTCTCCATGGCGATGGAGTGAGGGTGTCGTTTGTTATTTCTTAACTCATTTCATCTTCTTTTATCAGGACCAACATTTTCGTCGTTTAATGCACGAGCCTCCTCTACAAATAGTTTGTACAATTATAAGAATATAAAGTAGTAAAACTCGAACAAAAATCCGGCTTATCAAATGGAGTGCAAGAAACTCTACTTGTTATTGTATTCTTTTACTGATATTATGATAACCACACATACTCCAAAACCAAAGTAGAAATACATAAGAAAATGTTACGAAGCTGGTAGAAGTATTAAAAGATCCAAATAATTTGTAAGAATCCTGAAATCTTGACCCATCCAGATTACAGGTAATGTATTTGTAACAACACAAATCTATTATGCATCTAGCACCTTTCTTTTTTTGACGCACTTCACGGTGCCTCAGTTATCTTGCATTCTTCTCTTCTTGAGACATTGCTGCATACCTTGCTCTCTCCCTTTCCAGCTTACGGTTCTTATCATTAATGTTTGCTGACTGTGAATTGGATACACTATCAGCCCCTGCGGTATAAATGGCAGAACACATGTAGTCAGTGTGTCGTTTTATTTTAATTTAAGTAATCCCTCATATCATGTTTAGTCATTCGTTACCTCCATTAGTGTGTTTTGTCAATTCGCCAAATGGAGCACGAGAACGGTTTGTTTCCATTTGATTTTGACATTCTGAAACCACATATAATAAAAAACCAACGTTAGCCGCATTCTATAGTATAGTTAGTAAATACAAGTAGAAATACATGAGTTCATGGCATGAAGAAGATAGGAATATTAAAAGATGCAACTAATTGGTAGCAACCCATGAAATCTTGACCGATCCAGGTTACAGGGTAATATATATGTAGACCCACAAATATGTAATACATCCAGCACCTTTCTTTTTTTGACGTGCTTCACGCTGCCTCAGATTTTTTGCGTTCTTTTCTTCTTGAGACATTGCTGCATACCTTGCTCTCTCCCTTTCCCGCTTACGCTGCGTATTATCATTGTTTGCTGAATGTGAATTGGGTGCGCTCTCAACCCCTGCGGTGTAAAATAGCAGAACATATATATTCAGTGCTTCTATTTTTTGAATGCAATTTACCCCTATTATCATGTTTATTCATTAGTTACCTCCATAAGTATGGTTTGTCAAATCGCCAAATGGAGCACCAGAACAGTTAGTTTCCATGAATCCTTTACTCAGACTTTGCTGGAAACACAAGGTTTTTAGTATTAGTGACAAACACATGGTTCCATTGAAAATTAACAGAATGTGGCACAATCAGTTCAAACTGCCTTAGCATATCAAATGCAAGGAGTCGAAAAATAATTCAGGTATGAATCAAAGAACTCAACACAAACAACATGCAAATGGAGAAGAAAATAAACTGAGCGACATCAACAATGCATACTCAAGAATACTTAACTGTACAAGGTTTAGTCAAATAATGTTAGTGATGGACATTCCAATGCTACGAGGCCTAAACAATTATTACAGTCTTGAACAGAACACCGAAGGATGCAGATTCCTAAAAGAACCCATACTTTTAAGAGGCAAAACAAAAATGTAACAATTTAAATGGCCGTATTGGTGCTGGCCATGACAAATTAAAGTATGTACTTCACAGTATTGGTACTGGTCAAGAAGCAATTGATATATCCTTTCAGCCTATTTCGTTAAGAAGCAACTTCAGGCATCTTAATGTTCTGATGAAATTCAGAGTGACAAGTTGCCATCTGCAGTTTCAGAACCACCATAGGAGTGGCATTTTCAGTAATACATCTTTTTGAAGATTAGTCATGCTATATTGACCAATTGCAAACAGGCTGACCGTGCACATGCGAGCCTCACCTTCACAGTGCAATGACATGAGTAGCAGGAGACCAGGAGTAAGAAACGGCAACCTTGGTGCAGGAGTCCTAAGCGCAGGTGGGTGATCTGGTCCCTGCCATGGTCGAATGCCTTGATCTTGAACCTGCCGATGCTCAGTTCCTTCGATGTTGGGTACTGCAGTGTTGTTGTATGATCTGCTGCGCTCAATCCAACAAAACCAGATCAGGAACCCCCTTGGAAGGAAACGCACAAGAGTATCGGTGCTAAAAGGAAGAAAAATAGGAGGGGAAAAAACATGGCAGCTTCTATCAGAGATGAAAATACGTGCACATAAAAGGAGCAAGCACCAAGCACCATGCTGGAACTATGTCAAAATTAACAGACAACCATATTGTGTAAGCAGACATACTCTGTCTCATGTTTTAGGCTTTCTAAAAATTGTAGCCTAGCAGCATTTATTCCATTTATTACACGCTTGTTGCATTTTACATAGAAGGAACATGTTCAACCAGGACAGGGTATGTACATGTATTTGCAAACCAGGGACGAATACCCCCTTTCCTTATAAAGAGAACTGGTATAACCTTCTCATCGAAATGAATAGAACAAGAAAAAAAACATTTGACAGATTTCAACTTATGCTCAAGTAGGCGGAAAATGAAATGAAAAGATTACCTTTGGTCTCCTTATGTTGTCAGAATTGAAATTGCCCTCTCTTAGAAAAGAACAGTAGTTGACCCTGCACACATTTAACAATTTGTAGTTACAAAACCAGGCATAAAGTCTTCTGAATTCAAGTAGGGTATTATCCGCGAGCAATAAGTACATAAAAGAAGCAAGCACCAAGCAGGAACTATGTCAAAATTAAAAGGTAATCATATTGTATAAGTAGACTGAAAGAATAGCCTCGATCATCATAGCAAACAGGACACCGAAGGATGCAGATTCCTAAAGAAACTATACTATTATTTGCATTTTTCTGAATTTTCTACTATTATTTGCAGCAGAATTGTCAAATCTAGAGCTACCAAACATAATATTCTCTAGAGCAAAAACTATTTATGAATTTATGATGAACCTGTAAGAAAAGTTATATATTTAAGAACAAGGAACCCAAAAAAATTTAGTTTGCATTTTTCTGAATTTTCTAAAATTTATTTGCAGCAGAATTGTCAAATCTAGAGCTACCAAACATAATATTCTCTAGAACAAAAACTATTTATGAAATCATGATGAACCTGTAAGAAAAGTTATAAATTTAAGAACAAGGAACCCAACAAAATTTAGTTTGAATTTTTCTGAATTTTCTACGATTTAATTGCAGCAGAATTGTCAAATCTAGAGCTACCAAACAAAATATTCTCTAGAGCAAAAACTATTTATAAACTCATGATGAACCTGTAAGCAAAGTTATAGATTTAAGAACAAGGAATCCAACAAATTTTAGTTTGCATTTTTCTGAATTTTCTACGATTTTATATCGAATTTACAAGTTGCAGTTCTATACAACATTCACACATATTTCAGTCTTACGAAAAAGTCCCTAGCTTTTAGCAGTAAGAACCCTAAAAAGAGCTTCAGGCTTGCAATGTGGCCCTTGGGTGGCCGTGGGCGCTGGGATTGAAATTCCGGCGAGGGGAGAGCTCGCCGGCGGTGGGGAGGTGGTGGCGGAGCACGAGGGAGGCGATAGCTACCGGTGGATGTGCTCTGTTGCGGCTGAGATGGCCGGAGGATGGCCGGTGGCGGTAGCAGTGCCCGCGAGGCCGCCGCGGCGGCGCTCCGGCGAGGCTCCGGCGACGCTGGGCGGTGGAGACCTAGTCTAGGAGGTTCAGGGGGGCAAGAGGAGCTCGTTATGGGAGTCGGCTGGGGTGGAGGAGGTGCGGAGGTCGGAGCTCGACAGCGAGGTGGAAGCGCGGCGGCAATGGCAATGGTGATACGACAGGAAACTCGCAGCGGCATACTCACGTTTAAAACTTTGGTTGCTCAGATCGCATAAGGAAAAAGGGATCACGAGATGCGAATCGGGAGGAACGGACCTGATCCTTGTCGGCGAGCCTGAGCCGGAGCGGGGGCGGGGCGCCGCGTCAGGGACGCCGGAGCGGCGTGCCGCGAACCCGCGACGGGGACGCCGGAGCGGGGCGGGGCGCCGCGTCGGGGACACCGGAGCGGGGCGCCGACGGGGACGAGCGCGGGGGAGGGAGCGGGCGACGGCGGCGGAGAGCAGGGAGACGACGGCGGCGAGCGCAGGGGAGGGACCAGGGGGCGACGGGCAGCGCGAGCGGGGTTGTGGGAGAGCGGCGGATGCGGCGTGCGCGCGGGGGAGGTTGGCGAGATGAAACGTGGGAGAGGTGGGGAGGGGGGTGGGGCGCGAGGAGGGGAGACGCTAGCGGCTTTTTTTTTCCGGTGGAACGGGACTGCGGGAAGGGATTAGGAAAGCGGCAGACTTATTAGGAGGCAGATTTTTTTTTAGAACTTCGTTCTTTTTACTTGTATAGATTCGTGCTAAATCTGCAGGAGCCAGTAGTGGTAAAATCTCACACTCCCTGGTGGCGCGCTTGTTCTATTCGACCTTTTCGCCTGGCCCAGCTAGGGCCCACACTATACGTAGACTACAGGAAGGCCTGAAACACCCTCGGACGGACGACGGCCCAGGAAGGGAAAAAGTTGGGGTGGCCGGTCCAGCGTTTGCGATGGGCCTTGTGGGTCGTTGGGTTTGATAATTTACCAAATTTACCGACCGAGTACACGAGTTGAGAACATTTCGAATCCAAAATTTTGTTTTCGTCTTCACGGTTACGAACGGTTCTCGTTTTCGTTTTGACTAAAACGCTGGAGGAAACACTCTACAATCGAGTCCTGCTAAACACAATTTTCCGTTTTTTTATTAAACCTGACTACAGATCGTCGCTGTAGCCCAAGTCCATTCAGATTCATCTCGATTAATTGCTGAATCGCCTAATCAGCGGCACATGAAAATGGTACGGTGCAACAAACCCAGATTGCAGACCCAAAGGAACAAAAAAAACACCCAGAGATTCTGACTGAGAATCCATACATTACAGCACAGGCAGCCCGAAGCAGCTGCTCCTTAAAAACCCAACCCAACGTTCTTTCAAGTTCACCTGCAGCAGCCAAACAAGATGATCATGTCACAATCAACTAATCATGTTCTGCAAAAGGATCATCATCCCTGGTGCATTCATCAGCTTACTACTACTGCTACAGCATCCGGATTAGTAGCACACTAGCACTACAAGCATGGTAGCTAACAACCTCTCTGCTGATCAGTATTACACCTTGTGCTGGCTGCTGTAACATCTCATCTTGCTGCTACCTGCTGCAGCACCTTCACCCTACCCTACATAACCTGACCGGCTGATCCGCCTCACTTGGGGCTCTTCTTCCAGAGCCCGCTCATCCTCCGCAGCACGCCGCCGCTATTGCGCCGCTTGGGGGACTCCTCGTCCACATCATCCGAGAATGGCGAGCTCATCAGCTTCCCGCCAATGGAGTTATTGTACTCCGGCTCCAGTGACCCAGTCCGCTCCACCGTCCTCCCGATGCCTTTGTTATCCCCGCCACCGCCGCCACCTGATAGAGCAGCCGCAGCCACCTCGGCAGCCTTGCGCCACTGGTCGGACTGCACGCGCAGCCGGCGCAGCTCCGCCTCCATCTCCCCGCTCGCGGACTGCGCCGCATCCAGCTGCTCGGAGGCCCGCGCGGCGCGCCGGCTGCTCTTGTCAGCCTCCTCGGTCACCAGGCCCAGCCGCATCCGCACGTCCTGCTCTGCCGCCTTGGCCAGCTCCAGCTCCGCCACCGCCGCCTCGTACTTCTGCTGCAGCTCCGCCTCTGTCCTCCCAGCCTGCATCTTGAGGGTCTCGTTCTCCTCTGCAAGGCTCTGCAGCGCGTTCTCCTTGTCCATCAGGCTTGCCTTCAGTTCCGTGTTGTCCGTGATCGACCTCATCAGCTTCGCCTCCAGCTCAGGCTGAATGGCGTCTGGCTTGTGAGGGTCCTGCTGCGTTTTGCCCGCTGCACAGGCTGCTGCCATTGCTTCCATGAGTGCATCATTCTTGTTCTTCAGCTCGAGCTCAAGCTCACCCACTCTGCGCATGTACTCAGCCTTCATATTCTCCAGCATCTCATATGCCGTCTTCGTCTCAATAGTCATCCGAGTTTGCTCCTCCTGGTACCTCATCTCAGCCACCTCAAGGGCAGTACGCAAGTCCTCGATCTCCTGGTCAGAACTTTCACAGAACCCATTGGCATCAGCAGTGGTCACCACATTCTTCAGAGATTCAGGCTCAGGGTTGCCAAAGCTGACATTGGTATTGGCCATGTCCTGTGCCTTCTTCAGATCTTCCTCAAGCGACGCTATGCGAGCCTTAGACTCATTGAGCTCCATGTCCCTTGCTCTCAGGCGGTCTTGCATGTTGAAACCCTCAGCTATGAACGAGTCAATGGTAGCTTTTGCTGTCTCCAGCTGCTGCTTGGCCTCATTTGCTCTGGTATTTGCCTCAGCTGCAGCCTTGTCGCTCTCACCGATATTTACCTTCAGGCCTTCGATAGTCGCTAGGCGGATCTCCATCTCCTGCTTTAAGCCCTCAATCTCAGTTTCTGCATACTCGCATTGCTTCGCACGGGCTGCATCAGATTCTGATGTGGCTTCCAGCTGCTGCTTCAGCCTCTGAATCTCAGACATGGCTGAGCTGAGTGCCATGGCATCTACTGAGTGCTGCTTCTGCACAGCCTCAAGCTCTGACTCCCAGGCACGGTCACGCTCCTGTGAGATCTTGCGCAGCTCCTGGAGACGGGATTCCTCTGCTGCTGAGGACTCGTCAAGCTGGTTTTGCAAGTCCTCCAGCTTCGCGGTTGCAGCCTGCTCTTGCTTTTTTGCTTCCTCAGCCTCCTGCTGTGCATGGCGCCTTCGTGCCTCCGATGAGCTAAGCTGCTCCTTGGCCTTCTTCAGTTCATCTTGCAGCTGGCTGACTTTAGATTCCAGTTCAGATAGCCTACTTGGGCGCTTCTTCTGAAACAGAGAGCAAATTATGCGACTGAATAATTCAAAACGAAGCATACTACAGACAATTCTGTAGTTTCTATGATGAATAATATACAAATGTTGGAATAATCAATCAAAATACAGCCATTTTCTCAACATAAATAGAACGATAATGTTAAAAACATAGTGAAGAGAATGTGCTGGCTGCAAGACATATCACTACCTCAGTAATTGGGCTTCGTGGAGACCGCCGCTCAGGGACCTTAGTACTCCTGTCTGTAGGTGTTCTTGTTGGGGTGACTCCTGTAGAATCAGTTTCATTCCCTCCAGTTTTGGCCACACGAGATGCCCGTGGTGTCCTTGGAGAAGTCTTCTGCGGGGCATCTGAGGGCCCATTCCTGCAGATCTCAAAGGTGAATTCCTAGCATCAAGTCATGATCAAAAGAGCATCTAACGAAATTAACAACATAAAAAAGGGTAAAAAATACTTTACAAACACTGAGAGAAGCCAAAGCTTTTATCAGTTACAAGTATTGTCAACATGTAGTGAAAGCTCCTAAATATACCCATCAAAATGAGTGCATATGGCAAAAATATGGCTACTGGGAGACACGTAAACATCAAGATATCTATGATCCTAGTATCTACAGTTATATGTGTAAATCTTTGATTTTTTGGTTATGTTAATGGCAACGTTTCACCACAAGGAATCGTCTAGTACCAAAGTCCAGCTACAACTAAACACCTTCAGATTCCCCAGGCCCTATAACTTATCTTGGTATTTGGAATGTGCGGACCTCGAACCTCAACAGGTTCACAGACAAACTAAATCCAGATAATATAAACATTAAAATCTGTTGCAGGCCCTTAATGCACTGAAGGAACTGTCAATTTAGGAAATAACCAATGTGTACTGAGCATGACAAGACACCATTATATATTTCTTTTTGTTGAACTGCAAGTGTACTGAAGCTCAACTGTTTCACTCTTAATAAGACAGTTTATATCAGCAGATTCACACAAACATGCAAGGACAGGAAGAAAAACGATTGATGTAAAAGACTGTCTACTGTTTTGGACAGTGAGTAGTAAGAAGCATACGGTTTTGTACAAAGACATGCATACAGTTCAGTTATTAACCAAATGAGCTGCCCAAAGAACTAATTAAACAGTTCTATGACACTACGACAGAAGTCAAATAAAAGGATGGATGCCTCTAATATCTATATACCTCAATATAGGGTTTGCATAGATCACTGTTTGAGGAAAAGAAAATCTGGAGTATTTGTGCAGACGACCCTGAACTCACTTGTATGCATTGTATGCAAGAACCAATGTAGTACTAGTCAGTACATTCAACAAATCTGCTCCCTTGGTAGGTCAGTAATTCAACTCTTAAGGAAAATGGTACCTAAGTACCTAGCTTCACATACATATATATGAGTATGACCTACAACGGCAGCATATTGCCCTCAAATTCTAGTACGACGTAGCTCCATGGCTTCACCAAACCAAGGTAAAGAACAAGACATCCAGGCAATATGAGACTTAAAATTAAAATTAGTAATTTATTTTCCATTTTCCAAAAGTGGTACAGTTGCAAAATGCTGATTGGACTGGCAACAGAAATAAAGCAAAACTGTACTAGTTTTTGACCTGTATTGCCCCTAAAAATAATTTCGTCTGCCTAGACTGCATCGGCCCCGGTGCAAATAGATCCTTTAAATACAAACCAGGTATTAATCCTTGGATGCTCACTGTCTACTGAGCTAGTAAACAGTGCCACCCAGAAATGCACATGCATGTGCAGAACTGCAGTTGTTCTTGGGCAACCACGAAAGAGAGAAATAAATAACCCAAGAAAGTTCCAGCGCATCTAGAGCTAACCTTGTTTTTGAAGTCTGCATGATGAGATTCCTCACCAAATCCTTCTGCAATGGAATGCTGCAACAAACAAAAGAATACTGATAAGTGAGTAAAATATTGCATATAGGCTACAACTCAGAACATGAATGCAACACCCTTAAAAGAAAAAACTACAGCCTTAAGTGGCATATCATCATTCAATAAGCTGCAATCTTTCTTTTGAAAACTAACCTAAAAACCTGAAATGGACGTGGTGCTTATATCTGCCTCTGCACCCCTTGACATCAAATTAAAAAATGCACACGGTCCACACAAGGAGACCAATCCAAGGACTCTGGTGGAGGGAATCCAGGAAAGAGCAGGAACCCACTTCCACAACAAACCTTAAAATATTGCAAGTATACCAAACTGCCCTTGATTCCACCAGCCTAGCAGATATAGCAGTGAGGGCCAAACTGGGGATTCTCTCCAGGAGGAGAACAATAATGGCAGCCTTGGCAGCCTTATATGGAGTGGCACAAAGTAACAGAAAAGGCCGTCGAAATTTCGAAGGGAGGAGGCGCTGTAACTCGCACAGTTACCGTCTCAAAAAAAAAACCACAGAAGGATATTTATGATAGATCCTGAACTGGGCCTGCCCTCATGTTTGTGTGGTTGTGGAGTGGAGAAATGCATTCATTGAAGGGCACGAACCACTGGAGAAGTTGAGAGCAAATGGGAGTCACCGGCGGATGCAAGCAATGCGATGCAAGACGCGGGGGCCACAGCAAAGGGAGGGCTAAAAGACGGAGCATTTGAAGAACTGATGAAGGTCTGAAGCACTGTGTGCGTTTCCTATAACGCATCTTTTTGCAGATTAAAGCATTCTTAACACTGTACGAACAGTACTAAGAAAGAGGCGTTACCTGCATGCCTAACGCATTGTTTGCGGATTAAAGCATTAGTATTTCTACTGTACCGGCAGTACTAAGAGAGACTTAATTAGCAATGGTTTCAGTTGCTGAGAAGAAATCCTACCCCACTTGCTTGTTTCAGCCGTTTGTGGCCAGCAAGAACAGAGCGGAGGAGAAAGAAAGAGGGATGGAGTTGAACAGGGAAAACAATCACGGATATCAAACCATTTAGACAAACAAAGCTAGAAAGAAAGGGGTGAATGAAAGCAAGGATGCAAAAGCAGCAGCCTTTGCTGGTCGTTCAAACTAGCACACCCCAAGCCTCTCTCTCTCTGTTCCCGGTTCCCATTCGTCTTCCTACTGCGTTTCGCCATTTCCCTACCAAACTACAGTACCAAAACCAAACAAAATCGAAACCCTATCTCAGCCTCCCCGGCCTCAGATCGATGATTCGAGCAAAACCAAGGAGATGCATTCCTGCACCAGAAATAAATGGATGGATCAAAGGCTGGCGGAAGCAGCATTGCGAGGTGCTCACCTCTGCGTCCTCCAAGGCTTCGTCGTCCTCTCTCGCGTCCCTTCTTGGGCTTATCCTCCTCCTGCTGCTGAGCAAGGGAGCAGCGTCCCCCCTTCTGCTGCGACTGTGAGGTGAGGTCAGGTCTCCCACCCACGCTTCCCAGGTTTGCTTTCGCTTGCTTCAATGGCCTATGTGGGTGGGGTAGGGTGGGCATGGAGGTGGAGCGGATGCTGCGGCCGCTGCGGCTGTGCGCCTTCCTGTGTCGTGGGCGTGGCCCGCCGCACGATGCCGCCGCGGGGCACGTGTCTCGGGGCGTGCGGGAACCCCGCGGCCTTCGGGCCCACATGGCAGCGACCGGGCCTGCTCACCAGTCAGGTTCCTTGGGCCCTGGTCTCGAGGGCTTTGCTGCCGCTGCTTCTTTCGTCCACCAAGCCGGGGCGGGTCTGCCCCGCGCACCTGATGTGGTACTGGCTGGTGGGCCACCTTAGAACCAGGCCCCACTTGTCAGTTTTCTGCGAAGTGCGAACGAAGAATGCCGTGCGGCCCGCGTGGAGTCCGCTCCCGACAAGAACTGCCCAGTCAAACGAGTATCTATCGCCAGACGCCACTGCCCTGTAGTACGTGCAACCAGACGAAAAAAAATGAAGAATTCGATTCGCTGCTGCTTCGGGCTGCTTGCATTGTGAATGTCCCCGTACAAAACACCCAATGTGAAAACCCATTGGAAATATAACTAGAATTTTTGAGGAATTATGCATCTTAAACGTACTTTGCCACAAAATTTGAGGTGCAAACTCAAATTAGAAAAAAATCATTCTAAATTAACAAATCCGCGTGTGCATTTCTAGCACACATGCACCTGAATTTGTTTAAAGAGTTTTCTCATGTTTCTACACAGGAGTGGTTTTCATGTTTCATTCGTTCTTGTGCTCATTCTCAATGCAGCGCGGTGATATCCTAAGCTCCCAGAAGCAAAGGCAAGAACAGCACAAGCATTAGCATGCCTCTCAATTTGCATTGGTTAACATAACATATTTTTTTTGTTGATTATATATAGGTAGGATCGATTAATAGAGCGAAGACCTTTTCCCCTCCGCCAAGGAAGAAGATGAGACGAATGATTAAATGAATCATGATAGCCCAAGGATCAATTAGCGTGCATAATTATGAAGTGTTAGTGCGTACTCATAGAAAAAGAGATGACACGAATGAATCATCGTAGCCCACTGGATTGATTGTTTCTATACAACAAATCACATGCATGGCAGGAACCTCACTAAGCTAGGACAACACTCAGTTTGTAAGGCAGATTCCGACTGGTTCAATAGTATTCTACGAGACCGAAAGCTGTGTGCAGTTGTGTGTGCATGCAGGTTCTGCAATCACTACACTTCACTGATCCATACCAATAGAGCGGGAGACGATAATGAATTAATGACGAGGAACGATAACCCTGCGCAGGTAAAACCAGACGAGGGCATCCCTTTTTTGCCTAAAAAAACCTTGAAACGCTACATCGGTGGCTGAACACGAAAACAGGATGAAGACGAGCAAGGTTCAAGAGACCGTATGGGAGTGGGGCCCACTGGATGAAGCGTGCAGATGCCATGGCCTGCGAAAGGTTGTTTCGAAACAGAAAAGGCTGGGTTCCTGCTTTGTTTTAGACTAGGTTTGTGCCTTGCTACGGGCTTGAATCATGACCAAATAATATTGCACTAATTAATATGCAAAAATTAAAGTAAAACCATAGGAAGGAATACCAAATAATATCCGAAATCTTATATCATAGTTGATTATACAATAGAGAAATTACTTACACACACAATTTTCAAAGCACAATCTTATTTCTGATCCTTGGATAAGAATAATTACAGCTATGGGCTATGACAAATAATATATAGAGATGCAAACACATTCAAAGAAGAACAGCTTGGGTGTAGTAAAGGACCGCAAGTTCGTCCTCATATCGCATTGATCACAATACGGAATTCTGAACAAAGAAACTGTAACACATAAGCCAATTCGGTGTCAAACAGCTAAGATTAAGCAGATGGAAATAACTATTTTTTTATAGAACGTGACTTGTGTAGGAATGGTGAGTCATCCGTTAATATATCCTGCATATAAATCATTCCATAATTCCTAAGGCTACGTTGGAGGACTGCAAGAGGATCAATAAAAGGTTAAGCAGGTATTGTTACATGAAATTGCTCACAAGGAAGCATGATCTTCCTCAAGTTCAGAAACACACTGAAAATAGTGAAAAACCCAATCAGACAGTTGTGACAAATTTACTTGATAGAACTACTGCTTTGTACATTAAAGTTCCTATAGCCTTAGCTCTAACATGATGAACCAGCAATCCATCGGTCTGAAACTACAAAAATGAACACTACACATTGGTTTCGGATATTATTTGGTTCATCAGTGGTGCAAGAGTAAAGGCAAAGTGCAGATTGATGGTCACCTATTTAGCTCAGTGGTTCTTGCTAACTTATTTATTCTCCATTCCAAATTTTTACAGAAGAAATAGAAGAAGTAAGCAAAGGAGGGAAACGAAGCAATGGAATAATATTCCCAAAATTCTAGAATGAAGACATACTAAATGTTTTCGTTTGATTGTGCACATATGCTAGAAAGTCTTAGATTGTATTTTGCACAACGGCAGACCTAATGAAAACACTAAGGTGACAAAAGTGCAAGTAAATTAGGGAAAAATTCTGCATCAAAGGGTAATTTTGCTCTTATTTTCTGCACTACAAAACTATGAAGAATTTCGTGCGTCACACAAGTCGTATTTATTCATGTAGTAAGGGGTACCCTTTAATATGAGAATGATCTATACATAGGTAAGATCCAATTAGCCTTGACAGCTTAGGTGAGCTCCATCATACAGAAACTTGTTTTGGCAATTATTTTGGACCTCACAAAGAGGAAATAAAGCAGTGAAAGAAGGGAGGCTTGCATGTACAGGAAAGGTCTGACAAATTAAAGATCTGAGCGTTTTCCAAGTTGATCATTGAACTTAGTCTAATCACACAACAATTCGTCTAATAAATCGTTCAGAGCAAGTCACCGCATAAACTGAGTTATAGCTCTCTGTTAATGTTCACATCTGATTGACAATAGCAATATGGCCCGTAGTCACCATGCGGATAGTAGACTTCATCATCAGTTGCTCAGTGTTGTTGTGTGTTAAAAAAAGGCAACACATGGACAGGCCCACGAAGGGTGTTAACCTCGCTCTAACGGGCTTTCTAGCAGCGGACAGAATCAAAGCACCAGATAAATTCAGCATCATTTATGTCTAATTTTTTAGCAATCTGATGTCTTAGGAAATAGAGTAACCTGCTAACCATGGCCTTGAGGAAAATACATCACTTTGAGTTAAGACCGCAGGCAACCAAACATGAACACCAGCACAGGCATGCCACAACTCAGAATCTATGCTTTTTATGCTCTTATGCCATGCTTCGGAAAAACCAAAATTATTTGAGCGGAAGACATAACATAATAATGAAGAAATATTCATACTACTAATTTGCTCACATTGAATTAAAAAGGGGCAAGAACAATTGCAGGCTGGTGGTTCACACTGAATTAAGAAGAATCTATGGGCAGTACTTGCATTACATTTGTTTAAAAAATACGGCTATATCTGGATCCTTCGTTTCATGCACGTGATTTAATTATCTACCTCTGTACAAGCAAATAGTTAACATACTAATACCTTCCACACAGATGAACAAAAAAGGAGTTGATCCCTGAGCTTTTGATGTCCAGCTTATAGAGGAATAGCCTGCACTCCTAACTCAGTCTCACTTGAACAGAATTGGTAAAGGTCTCACCAGCAGGAGTATATTGGTAAACTGCAGCTCGTAAGACCTCATTGTTGTGTTCACCATGTAAATTGCAAACATGCCTGGCAGACACTTCCTTGTGTATCGACTACTCTTTTGGGGCTTCTAAAATTAGATAACTCTTTTTCAACAGATATTTTTATACCAGATCTCCCACACCTTGTGCTGGCGACCAATCAATCAATCCAGCAATCAGTAAGCAAGGTTCATCAGAAAAATCATTCAAGCATAAAGGGATTCAGATAGGAGAGAAGAAATCAAAGTACCTCCCTGTCCCTAAACTCGTCAGCAAAGTTGCTGCCCCAGATGGAGGTGCCGCCGTTGCTGGTACCGGTGGGGTCACCGCCTAGGATCAAGAAGCCCTTGATTTTGCAGCAGTGCAGTGGGTCGTCGACCTCGCACGCACCGCCGCGGGGCGCGGTGGAGGCCGGAGGCGCCCGAAGCTCTTGGGGTTTCGGCCACCTCGTCGAGCGCGGAGGCAGGCCAGCGACATCATGCGGTGGTAGGCCAGCGACCTCACGCGGACGCGGCTATCGAGGCCGGAAAGCGAGGGGCGGGCGCTTGCGGTCTTCCGGGGAGGCCGGCACCGTCCTCCGCGGGAGTGATGCTATCGAGGAGTTGTGGGCGGCTCTGCAGCTGCTGGTGCAGCGGTCGGCGGGAGCTGCCATCGGCTGGCGACGCCCCGGGTGCGCCCAGGCCGCTGGACCACGCATGCGCCCCCGCACCTGGCGCACATGCGGCAGCAAGCAGAGAGCCCAGCGGTCGTGCCGCCGGCCCTCCAGGGCGCATGGCCGGGATTGGGACAGCGCCGCCTGCCGGATCGGGTAGCCCACTGCCGGATCTGCCGATTTGCGTCGTCAGGGCCTCGTTTCCGGCCTCCATCGCCGCCTGCCGGTCAGCCATCGCAGGAACCTCCACCGATTTCCGGAGGAGGAAAAAGAAACGACGGCGTCAGGGACGGTGGACTTGCGGTGGGGCGGCGCGTCGGCGTGCGGGCGGGCGATATGTTGTCTGGTCGGGTGGGGGAGTGAAAGGCGGGGTTGGGTGGGAGGGGGGGTGGATGGCGGCGCGTTGGGAGGCGAGCGGCAGACTCGCGAGACTTCCGCGCGGAAGGCGGACTCCCGGGGCTGGGAGGCAGACGCACGGGAGGGGCGGACTCGCGGGGGGCGGGTTGATTTGTTACACCAAGAATTGATCTTACTTTTAGTTTTTTTAGTTGCAAAGAGATTGGGTTCCTTGTTGTGTAATGAAGGCAACAATCCATTTCCTCGTGGAGGCTTGCGGCTAAGCTAAGCATAGCAGAAGGGATTGAGCTTAGCAGCAGGCAGCAGGCAGCAGCAGCACCATTGAACACTGTATTAGTGCTGACTTTTAGCCGGCCCGGCCCCTTGGGTGATTGGTTGTTTAGCAGCCAGCTATCCATAGGTGGAGGATGACAGGCAAGGTTCCTGAAATCATGGGTCATCAAGTATACATCATCAATCAACTCTGTCTTCTTTTTTATTAAAAAAAGGAAAAAATGTTGGTAGTTTTTTTCTTGAGTAAGGGAACTGGAGATCTTGCCGGAATTTGCCAGTTCATGAGCTATTTGAAATGTTCCTGTGTTATGAAGAACTCGGAAACTACATTTTTTCTGAGGGGATGGAAACTGCATTTACTGAGCCTGATTAATCACAGATCACGTGGATCATTTTATGGGCCAGTCGCAATACGGCAGACAGACCCAACCCACCACACCACCACCTCCAGATACTTCTAGGAGACTTGGGAGCATGGTAGAATTCAGGCCCACAAGCCCATCCGTCCCGTCTCCGCAACCGCAACAGGCCCAAGTTGAAAAGGTCCAAGTAGCCCAGCCTTGCAAAAATTAAATAAATAAAGGAAGCAGCTTTGCAAAATTTGCCTTCGCCTTTTACACCGTGATACATACCAAAGTACTATATACAGTGTACGCATGTATAATACGAAATGCATGTATTTTAGCTGCATAAGCAACTCGCACAAAGAGATGAGACGAGACTGTGAGAGAGGCAGCAATCATCGTCAATTCTTGATTGGGTGTTTGTTTGGTTGGTTCGGTTGCATAAAGAAGATGCTGCTGCGACCTGCAGCGCAGAAAGGTAGCTGCCCCTCTGATCCCCGCCGCAGCAAAATCAAAAGCAATTGCTGCCTCCACTGCAATTGACGCCAATGCAAAGATGCAGTTGCTTTCCTCCTTGCCGTGCGAGATGTGATCTCCAAGTACAGCATGGGACAGCAGCAACTCTGGCGCCAGTGCCAGCCAGACGCCCCAAACCAGGCCAAGATAACGTTCAATTGGCAACCGCGTGTGGTGTGCACGCTTAGCTACTAACCCAAGAAGAGCGAAAGTGTACGTAGAGAGCACTTAGATTCTAGGTTTGATTTTTTATGGGAGCGAATTTTCTAGAATTTAACGGCGTTGTGCTTTTAGTGGTAGGCGATGTTCTCGTCGACAGCGTGGCGTCCATGGTGACTTCGTCAATCTCGAGGATTTGCCGGCTCAGTCTCTCGGAGATGCTCATAGGGTAGGATTACGTGCATGTATTCATAAAGGTGAGTGTGCGTGCGTGTTGTGAGCGTCTGTGTTTTAAAAAAAATAATAATGTTCAATTGCTCATCAATTTTCAAAAAAAACCAATAATGTTCGTCTGTTCAAGCAGGTCTGTTCTCTTCTCAGAAAAGCAGGCATGATGCCCGTGCAAAAACCATTCAGGTTAAAAAGTTTGCGAAGAGGTTAAAAACCATTCACACGCAGCCAGGGCCATGAATGCGAAGAGGCTCCCGCTGAAACAACATCACCCTCTCGTTGGCCTCGCCAGTGAATCAGCAGAGCAGCCGCTAATGTTCAGAAAGCGTCACATGTCGTCTCTCACTGAAGCATCGAGCGTGCATTGCAATTGGCTCGCCCCTGTAATCAGGAGATTGGCGCTGCCATGGTTGTTAGAAACTTGGAATGGAGATGGAGACGAGGGCGGCGTGACTGCTTTGCCAACCGCCAGCTCTGACAGGCAGTTTCCGTGACGGAGGCGCTTATCTGCTTGAGCGTGGATTCCCCGCAGGTGGCGTCCCGGGCCGGCAAATTTACCACCGTCGATCCTGCGTCAGGAATCGTGCGCCCTGATTGAAGTGCCGGGAAGTTGGTCCCACCACCATCAGCTGAGGCCCGCAATTTGCCTGGCGCTGACTGCCTCGCTACGGAGTTCCAGGGGGGGCGCCAGGCACAAGGTTTTGGTATACCATCGACCCTACCTCATCTTCCCTGGTAGCTTCTTCCACCCCATGCTGCCTAGTTGGTGCTTGTAGATCCGCGAATCACGAAAGGGCGCTCCGTCCATCGATGTCGATTAGCGGAGAGGAGCCCATGGTAGAAGATGCCCATGGGAGCTCTATCCTTCCAGTAATGACGGCCGAAGAAGAGGGAACAGGCGGAGATGACGTGCAGGGGATCTCTCATCTTGGAACAATGGTGGCCAGTCGCGATAACTCGGCTAGCAAACAAGTTTTGGTCCAGCTCGACAATGGGAACGGCACTGGTACGATCTTGCCCTGCAGATCCATCTGTTTTCCAGCACGCATCTTTTTTGTGGCGGCTCCATCTGCAGATCCATCTGTTTTCCAGCTCAACAATGGTGCGTTGTCGATGGAGCACGCGGCGGCTCGTGCAGTCGTGCTACCCCTTCATAGATCTTTCATTTTCAACTTTACAAGCTAGAACCAACACGGTGCGTGATGTCTTATAGCAAATCCCTTTCTAGATTAGATATGAGCACTGTTACTGAACCTTGCTCTCTTTCTTCTTCTTCTTGATTTCTGTTTTTCGTGGTAGAGAGGAGTTCCTTCAGCAACTAATTTCCAAGCTTATGGTAATGCAAGCAAGCCATGGAGTGCTAGTCAGGGGATTGATAACAATGCCAAGGGAGATGACTGCTGTAAAAGGGATTGTGCTGTAAAGGGTAAATCAAAATTTGATCATGAGTCTGAATTCAAAACAGTTTGGTTCAGCCAACTTGGGCAGCCGACAAGTATCTTCTTCAGCAGACTTGTAAGCAACCCCCCCTCTCCCCCCCCCCCCCCCCCCCCCCCCCCCGAAATTTGATCATGTTATCGTGCATAACCTTATTCAGCGCTGATGCTTTTGGTTCTTTATTGTATGACTAACACAGACAATTGTGTTGTTTTTTGCAAATGGAGCTGAGAACAGCATTGGCACTGAACCGTTTGGAGAAGAAGTTAGTGTTTCTGAGGATGGAGGTGGAGAATCTATAATATTAGATTGTGGGGGGTGAAGCAAAACCAAAACCATGGCCGAGTCGGTGAAGTCCTAAAAAAGGGCTCTCATCCATGGAATATTGTCCATACAACAACATTATAGATTTTTTTTGTGCACTTAACAGGAAGTGGTTCGCTCTATGTGGTTCAGCAGAACACTTGTCAGACACCTTTTTTCCGCCAAGTTTTGAGTGAGCCGACTAGTTAACAAAACTGTACTCTATTTCCCTTTGCAGCACAACATGATTGTCCATCATACTCTTTCACAGCTTATGATGACACTGTGTGTGCTCCTTAAAATGCATGATACTATTGGTTGAGGTGCAGTTACCTATTCACATAAATAACAATGTCAAGCTCATATGTTTTGTGTTTGGGATGTAGGTTTGATGGAAGGACAAATAGCTGATGCACGAGGAAATGCAGTCTTTGCAAATATTACCTTTCAGCAATATGCTTTTACAGTGTGGTAAAGGCTCAAACAAATCTGAAGTGTATACTTGTTTCGAGCAATTAAAACTGCTGTGATAGATGGTTAGTTCTAAAACATCGTGCTTGGTTGACCGAGACCTATTGTATAAATGATGGTTCATAAGACAGGTAGGCCTATAGTGTATGTTGAC
Organism: Panicum miliaceum; assembly: GCA_032594955.1. Taxonomy (NCBI): domain Eukaryota; kingdom Viridiplantae; phylum Streptophyta; class Magnoliopsida; order Poales; family Poaceae; genus Panicum; species Panicum miliaceum. Next base: position 6,292,508 of record CM064058.1, on the reverse strand, counting down.
TTCTATGTAATCTGTTACATATAGGTCGCTGACTGACCTCTGTTTTCACAATTAACCAAGTCTTCATCTTGGACTGACCTCTGTTTTCATAAATTCAGAAGATACGCTTATTTGTGGTTTCCTCACACAATGGTACCTCTTTAAAGATTACATTTTAGCTTGGTTGAACCATGTTGCGTAAGATGTTAGTTATAACAAAATCCAGAGTATACATGTTTCTCGTATGTCCTCTCAGCTTGTAACAACAAATCAAGGATTTTATAGAGAAGAGACCTTTAATTGTGCAATTTGCAGACATTTACGAGCCTATCCATTCCAACTGTACGAACATAATCCAGTTGGTTCAACCATAAGAAACTCGTCCTTGAAATGTCAAAGATTCAGTTACCTGCATTGGTTACCAGCAGCATGGTAGTTGGAATGTTCTGTTTGCCTAGAGTAATCTCAAATGGTTGTTTCTAACAAAACATCACATTTTGTACAATGGATCGATATTAGTCTCAACACAAAAGAATTTAAAAGCAAAACAGATTGATACTGTCCCTAAGTTGTTTCTTCAAACAACACATTTTCAACCAAAAAAATTGTAAAAGCGGAACAAATTGGCAATTACATGAATTTGAAAATGAAAGAGCATCAATGCAGCCGCTGGCGCATGGCGTTCATCCAGCGCCTGCTGGACTCCTTCCAGCCACGCACCTGCCTCCGAGCAGCAACACCCCTCGCCGCTGGCCAACATGGGTCCTCCTGGACGCCCAGACCTGCATCTCCGGCCACCTCGCGAACGCCACCACCGCGCAGGCTGCCACACGGGATGGCCGTCCCATCAGGGTGACCTGCGTGGTGTTGTCGCCGCGCGTGTCCTACTTCTGCGTCCACCGCCCCGGCCTCGACTCGGCGGTGTTCGCGTAGGAGCCCGACATCCTCTCCGCCGAGGGCCGTGTCGCCATTGGCACCCGCCGAGCATCCAGAGATTACTTCCTCTACTCCGCCGGCCGCCGCCGCTCGGGCTCGGCTGCTCGGAGACAACGCCGCCGCTGTCGCTCCGGTTGCTCCCCAACCCGCGCATGTTCTTTTTTTTTCTCCCAATAGGCTGTCGGCCTCCTGCCCATCGAGTGCACCCACGACGGAGGAGGAGGGACCGGCAGCTGCTGCTGCGCCGTCGTGGCCGCGCTCCACCGCACCACGTTCGGGCAATGTGGCGGCGACGATTACGACTCCACCTGTTTGATTGCGAGGCGGGGGAATGGACCTCCAGGACCGTGTCCGTCGACCCTAGGAATGGATCTCAGAAAAGGAGGGGACGAAATCAGTTGAGGAGATGGGGAAGAAGACGCTGGAGAGAAGGTGAAGGAGAAGACGACCCTGCGAGTGGGGTCCGGGCGGAGAGAATCACGCCTAGCCGCATCAGGTAGGCAGGCAGCCAGGCACCGCGCGAGGCACTCGTCTAATATAAAAAACGGTTTCCTTAGTCCCGCACATATCTCGATGCAACCAAAATCGACGGTAATAAAATTACCGGCCCGGGACGGTACCGCCGGTATACTAATGCCCCGCTTATCTCTTCAGCACTTCCCGTTTTTTTTTCTCAGAAGTCCCTCCACTATTCGTAATTACTACTGTCTTAACGACGTTCCATTCCATCGGTGCACATATAATAGGTACAGATAGATAGAATCCACAAGCAAAATATTTCCAAACCAGTGGCAAAATGCCAAATAGCTCCTCCGCCTTGTGCAAGTGCCATCATGAAATCCCAGTTTTGTCACAGCACATGCTTACATTAACAATTACACAAAAACGCCTCGGTGAAATTGCGTCCCAGGCGTTTTCCTCCCATGGTGAAATTGCTCCGGCGGAGATTGCAAAGCTGAACGAGAGTATGAAGAAGCTGTAGTCCGAGACCGAAGAACACGAGAGGAAGGCACCGGCAGCAGATGCCCCATGTGAACGCGCTAGTGATTTGAGGGCGGCACCATGGATGATGCTTCATGTAATTTTGGAGAAGAAACGTTCGGTTTCGTGTGCTCCGAAACAGGGCCCTGCAGCTCTGCCTCACCATCTTCATGCTCCGCATACACGTTCGACGACGAGGTGGAGCAGCTTGCCTTGCCGGTGAACACGCGGTCGAGGCCGGCGGCGTAGTCGACGGGGAACTTAGTGCGAGGCGGCGACAACAGAGACCACCCTCCGCGCAGGGGAAGGAGGCGCCCTCCCGCCTCGAAGCAGGGAGCGGCGGCGACCCGTGACGGCCGTCCAGTCGCCACCGGCGCTCTGCCTCATCGATGGAGGGTCGTTTTTGTAAAAATCGACCACGGCATTTATGCCCTCCTCGATCTGGCCCGCACAGTAGCGATCGAACGGCTCATACCCACCCCGAAATCGGATCGCGACCAGCACCGCGCCGCCGCGCGCCGGCGTCTCCTCCCTCTCCTCTTCCGGCGGTCCTCGCGACTCCGCCACCATGGCACCGCACCGTCGTGTAAGACTCGTCGGCTGCGAGACTGCGAGGGCAACAATCCCCCACGGCGACATCCATTCCGCCCCCGGCGTTCGACGCAACGCCGCGCCCTCGGGGTGCTGCGGATTCTCCGACTCTGCTTCGAACGGGCTCCGTGCTCTGCTCGACGGTGAGGCGGACCACCTTGCTGGCGGACATGGCCGGCGGCGTGCTTGAGGTTGTAGTGTGGGAGACGCCAGCACGAGGGACGAGTCGACGACCCTCGCCGGCGGCCCATACCACAGCCTTGTCCGCCTGCACACGGGCCGTGCATCCTGCCGCTACGCCAAATGCCCCGAAAAAAAATATATGCGCGAACAATGTAGCTGGCACTTCCCAAAATAACCATGATCATATCTCACACAAATAAACTTAATTCGTCTTACACGTCAATTGTCAGCTATTAATCAGGTGGTCTGAAACCAAGAATGCTACAAAAGCTCTCGTTCAACGAAACAAATTCAGAGTGAAGAAACAAAACCTAGCTGCTGAGTGCTGAGCAACAGCGGCGTAGTTATCATATGAACTGCTACAAGAATTCAGTCGCCAGCAACTGTTTACAAGCAAAGTTTTACCAATCAGTAACATGTGCGCGAAACTGTTTCTACAGTGCCGGCCCTAATTTCTTTTTAGCTGAAGCGTGTCTGTACGTACATAAAGCAACCAAGAAAGGGTTTGTATGCTGATGTGCCATCAGCATGTATTGTTTTTGGTCCCATTCCTTGGCATTCTTGAACGACAATAGAGAAGAAACGGAGGGAGGCAGGCACAGCAGCGCAAAACGGTTGGATAAAGCAGATGCTCCTGCATTCTGGAATCTGCAGAACAAAAGCAACTGCTTCTGTCTCTGGAGCAAAAAAACAAGAGAGAGGCCAGCCGGTTCTTGGACGCCAATCTCTCTCTCCTGCTCCTGCTCCTTGAGCAGGAGGACAGGGCCAGAGAGACGAAGATGCAGCCAACCAAATCCAAGCAAAAGCAGGATGTTCTTTGAATTCGAAATATGCACGTGGGCACGAAACAGCTCGAATTCATGCTGTGCATCAACCAACTTGTATGTTGGTAAAAAGGTTCAACAAAACATTTCATCCCAAAAACACAATCACACCAATTGCATATTTATTTCAAAATATCTTGCACTCTTATAGTCTTATCACAACCAAACTGTGGAGTCTACACTACATGAAAAAGCCTACTTCCTCCGTCCCAAAATAAATGTACTTCTAGAGTTTGAATGAAAAGATTAAGGTTAGTGTGAAATTACATATATACCCTTTAATCCCTGTAAAGATGTAATCATTGCACCTCGGGAGAAGAAAAAATAAAAGTAGAAAATGACAAATAAAGTTAGTTTGTTCTATTTGTAGATATACATTTATTTTGAGATAAATTTTGAACTTTAGAAATACATTTATTATGGGATGGAGGGAATATTTTCCAAAAGAAAAACTACTAGTGCTCGAAAGCAGAAAAGGAAGAAGTACTATCTGCACAGCAGATTACAGAGCGACAGACGGTGCTCATGCAAAAATCCTTTTTCGCCAAACCCCCCAGGCCTAACCACAATCACACACTCCACCCAACCTCTCTTCTCCCCTGCTACTGCTTGGCTGCTTGCATTTCCTTCCGGCTCCGCCTCCCAAACCCCCAACAACAAACCCCTCCTCATCCTCTTCCACTCCCTCGCTGGCTTCCGCCGTCCGCCGTCCCGGCGTCCTCTCGCCCCGGACGCCCGCTCGCGCAGCACCGGCCCCGCCGCTCGGTAAGCACCGTTCTTTCTATTTCACTCAACCGTCCGTACGTTCCCTCCCAACCATGTCTCGAGTCCCGAGAAGAGGCGGACGGGGAGGGACTCGCGCCACACACGCTGATCGGTCGTTCGATTCGTTGTCTCCAGGCGGTTCGCACGACATCGCGCCGTCGCCGGTCATGGCGGAGGGCGACGCGGCGCTGCGCGTCGAGGTACCCCCCAAGAACGCTGCTTTCGGGGAGGGGAGCACGGTGCGGCGCCCGGGGAGGCTCCGCGTCATGCACCCGCGCGTGGCGGAGTTCCTGCGGAGCCCGCGCCGCCTCGCGCGGCCGGCGAAGAAGCTGGCGCCGGCGCAGGAGGAGGTGGCCGCCGAGCGCCCGCGGTACCGGTGCGCGTTCGAGGACGACGAGGACGGGGCGCGCGGGGCTGGCGTCGCGGTGCCCGGCCGCCTGGTGTGGGGAAAGGTGCGGCAGCACCCGTGGTGGCCCGGTCAGGTGTTCGACGCGGCGGACGCGTCGGCGCTCGCGCTCGCGCACCGCAGGCCGCGCGGCGCCGTCCTCGTCGCCTACTTCTGGGACAAGACCTTCGCGTGGAACGAGAAGGCCACGCTCCGCCCGTTCCGCGCCGGGTTCGCGCGCCTCCCCTCCCAGAGAGGGATGGCCCCGTTCGCCGCCGCCGTGGAGACCGCGCTGGACGAGGTCGCGCGCCGTGTGGAGGCCGGCCTCTCGTGCTGCTGCGGCGCCGGGGGCGGCAAGGACGACGACGCCGCCAACAGGCAGGTGATCGACAACGCTGGCATCCGTGAGGGCGCGTACGGGGCGGTGGTGGACGCGGCCTTCGCGCGGGGCGCGCTCCGCGGCGAGGCTTTCGTCGGGTACATCTCCGCGCTGGCCACCGCGCCGCTGGCCGGGGCCGACAGGGTCGACCTCACCATCGCCACGGCGCAGCTCAAGGCGTTCGACCGTTGGAGGGGCTCGACGAGGGACCTTCCCGAGTACTCGTTCGTCCACGGCATTGGTGGTGTCACCGTGAAGGCTGCCCCTGGGAGGGCCAAGAGGAGGAGATCGCCAACGGGAGGAGGCGATGGTGATGGTTCTGGCAAACGGAGGATGCCGAGGAGCAGCGCCAAAGGGAATGCAGCCCGTGATGGTGGAGGCTATGAAGCCCTGGAATTGGAGGATTTCCCACAGCCCACGCCTCAGGAGATGTCTACAAAGATTGGGAAGCTCATGAACCGTGCGGCGCAGCAGATGTCACGCTCACCGATGATCCTCAGGGTCAGGGATGGTAATGCTCCGCCTTCGGCAATGCCAAACATGGCAAGGTGTGCAAGAGTTACAGATGAGCTTCCTCCAATGAGCAATGGTGACCCCTCTAGTGGTGCATTGCTGGTGAGTGATAGCAGGCCTGCTGCAGAAATGGAGCATCACGCGCAGGTTGGGCTATTGCTGAACTTCAGCAGTGCGAGCGCTGTGCCTTCGACAGGTCACCTGATCATGATCTTCAGCCGGTTCGGGCCTGTCGAGGAAGTCAGGGCAGAGAACTCGACAGCTCTGGTGATCTTCAAGAAGGGTGAGCATGCTGATGAGGCGTTCTCAGCCACCGCCAAGATCAAATCCATCAGCGCGTCCCTCATCAGCTTTCGCCTCACCTATTCGCTTCCAGCTGCACCATTTGATCCACTACAGAGCATGTTGTTGGATCCCCCGCCTGTTGAAGCTCTTCAGTAGCTATTTACTCAGGTAATTTCTTCTGTTGATACTTGATATAAGAGAATGTAGTTTGCTTAGCACTTCATGTATTACTGTACTTGGTTAGTAATTGCAATCATGTTTTCAGGTGATGGATACGAGGAGGCGCTGAAGAGGTTGCTCATTCATCCATACATCAAGGTTTTATGGAGTTGCTAGCTTGATGGTAGTTTGTTTGAGGAAATTCTCGGGATCATAGGATGTAGTCAATCAAGTTGAATCGTTTCTGTTTTCACAGACCAAGCAGTGAAGCGGTCGCTTAATATTTACCAGTATCATCCTTTTCTGGCTGTTGTCTACACCGTGACATTTAAATTATATGCTACAGATGATGTAAAAACATCCAAGTGCTGATGTTTATTTTATGCTTCTAAGGTTATATATCTGGACTCAATGTTGTGGCCTCTTAGTGGTGTTCTATTGCCTGTTTGATGCGAGTTCTGATTATAAGCCAGATCGTCTGTTTGTTTGTTCTGATGGCATGCTATCTTCATCTCGGCATCTGTTTTATACGCCAGCCAGTGTCACTATAAACGATAAATTTAGATTCAGAAGAAACTGTGCGTATTCTTTGGCAGTCAATCATTAAATAGCAGCAATGCAAACCCAAGAGCGTTGGGTGCAGTAGCTGTGTACATACAACTAAATAATGTTATCCGAGAGGGGAGAACATTTGAGTTACATCTCTAGCAACTAATCCCCAATCAGAAAAATCTCAATCAGAACTCTGATAGTGGCTATTTACATCAAGTCGGTTTACACGATTCTTTCTAAATCACCAATAATCAATGGCTATCTACATCTACCCCTGAAGTCTACAATGTACATTGTTCTTCCATCATCCTGTACCTTTATGCCTTTTATTATCATGAGTCATGACAAGTGGAAGGAGCCTAAACCCTCTGTAATTGCATATTTGAGCTTCTCTCTCATTATCTCCTGCCGTCAAGAAAAAAATACCACCAGGAAATAGTTCTCAGTTTTTCAGGTTGACAAAAACGAAATCTCAAAATGATTATGTTCTTTTACAGTACCTTCGACGAGTACGGAGGGAGCTTGATAAAGTGCCGGCAGGTATTGACACTTGGCAATTCATCATCTACATTGCCATCACATTGCTGTCGACCAAGATGCATGTCAGATGAGTATTCATTGAAACATCAGGTTTGTGCCCTAGTGGTATAGTTTGGTATGTTAAAACGAAACACAAACCTTGCGCACGACAGTGAGCTTGGGATCAAGCAAAGCTAGGCCACCAAGTGGGAGTTGAGGCGCTCCAGTAGTGAATTGTATGAAAGCCCGCTGCTCCTCTCTTCCAAACTCCCGCAATATCTCCAGGAACTGCAAGTTGTTTACAATTGAGTCCTTAACTAGTTGGTTAGAGTTCTAAGAAATATAAAGTTTGATAGGCATTGGCATATCTGTATTACTTACAGTAATAATAGATGGACTGCTCATGTCATAGCCATGCTCAAACTCCATGTGATCCTCAAGGTTCTTTAACTGCATGAAGAAATCAAAATTAGAACAATTTGAGATTTTTGTGCACAACATAATGGAGTGCAGAAAGGCACGTACAGCCCAAGCATCCTGTTCACCACATAGTATGCGTTCCATTTCCTCCTCAGTAAACATTTTGAGGGTCTTAAGGGCAAAAACCTGCAAGTGGTAGATGTAAATCAAGTACTGTTGTTTACAGAGGAGAGAAGAGTTTATCTAGCTCCATTCCATGAGAAACAGACCTCGTCAATTCCAGATTTGAAAGCCTCTATTTGCTTGGCAATCCCGCTCTTCAGTGTTGCATCAACAACCAAATATACATATTCCTCTAAACTGTCAAGTGTCACGATCTTTTGCGAGCCTCCAGGAATAAGTTCATATTCAGGACTTCCAGGAAGAGTGAAGTCAAGGCACAAATCCTCCAGTTTCACGTTTTTATAGGACAAAACAGCAGTATGGTTAGATGTTCTTGAAGATGTTTCTAGAAATTTCTTCTTGTTCACAAGTGCTTGAAACTCTATTAATGTCTTGCCCAGCTCTGGATCAAACGATGGGATGTCATACATATCGAGCTCCTAAAAACAATAACACCATGATCAGAACAATGGAGAAGGAAAATGAGGGTCGTAGAAGAGGGAAGAGTCATGGGTGATTGCTGAAAGAATTACCTGCTCAAGCATGATCTTGTAAAATGCTTTAGAAAGTGGAATGTCTAGTATCCTTCCATCCAGGACTGCTCTCACAACAAGATGCCCCAGAAGCTTGAATTTCTGTAGCACATTAGAAAAATCAATCCCTTGCGTGCCTGATGACGACCACGGCTTTGGAAATAGCCCAAAAGAGGCATGAATGAATCCATCTTCACAATTGTCTCCTCTCCACATTCCAAGCCCGGCTCTTTGAAGTTCGTGGCTAATGGTAGTATAGAATTCGAACGTTGGACCTCGCCCAGTCCCAACCTCTCCTTCGAATTCCACCTCAACGATTCTGCTGCTTGGACCATGGTTGGTCATCATTGATACAGCGCCTTCAAGGATAGCACTTCGGCTTACTCGATACTTTTTAGTCTGCGGAGGATTCTTAACCTGGTCTGAGTGACCGCTAACTTGGTCAAAAATATTATTAACCTGGTCTGGAGAATTGTTAACCTGGTCGGTCATGAATGAGCGATGTGCAGTCAGGCAAAAGTACTTCCACCGAGTGTTGAAGGATAATAGGAACGGGCAGGTCTCAATCAGGTAGACACACCACGAGGGTATCAGGCCACCCTCAAACAAATTATCTTGCATTTGCAGCTCTAGCTTATTCGTCAAAATGCTGCTCATGAACTGATGCTGTGGGACTGGATAAATTGCCACCTTAAGATCATCAATATCTTGTAGAGTTCCTTCAGCAAATTTGCTTATCTGTTCATCCATCAACAGTTGATACAAAAAACGGTTCAGCCCTTCAAGAACCTTCAGCATGAACAAGAGATTGTACGATGGATCGGACACATCCAGATCACCAGGAAGTTTGCCAAGAAGTATGGCAGTGAAAAAAGGGTCCTTTAACCATGCTTGCTGAAGGTTTTCTTGCACGTGGGATAGCTGAATATTATAGGAACTCTCTGAAGATATTTCCTGGCTTCTGTTTCTCTTCCGATAGGTTATATAGTGTTCCTCGTCCCAGAAAGATGGGTCAATCAAGAGATCAGATTGTCCCTTATTCACCAAACGGAGGATTGACTCAAAAAATGTAGCAGATGGTTGAAGTATCACGCCATTGTACAAGAATCTCAGTTTTGAGGATCTGTTACCCTCATCTGGATAAGAAACAGGTGTCATTTTATCTATATTGTTACCATATCATAATCAACAATCAAGTAACCAAAGTTGTTGCACTTGAGATCCGCATAAGCCAAGGAAATTGACATGAAAGAGAGAGATTTGTACCATTTTTGGACTCACCTAATTTTGTGCTCCCATTTGCTCCGTTCTCCTGATTTGAATTCTGTAATCATATCAACAAGAGGGAATTATTAAACATTGTATAGGAAAGTATATGATATTGAAAATAAAAGCGAAAATATGCAAGATCTATCCCTAAACGATACGATCATCTGCATGTAAATGCACTGGTGTGATAAGAATAATTCAAGAGGCACTCTAAAAAAAGAATAGTTCAAAAGAATTAACCTCAAATGTTTTTTTTTGCATTAACATTGAGGAAATTATAGTTTGAGAAACACTGTAATACCTTGGGTGCAGGTTCCTGATCAGTTCTTCTGCAAATTTGAGGAAATAGAACTGGTTCAATGGCATCAGGCGTTGAGAAAAGATCGACACTGAGAACATCATTGTAGTTGCGCAATTCCTTCTCCCTCTGTGACCTCCGGAATTTTAATTCCAATGACTTTAGTTCCTGGGTCTCAGGATATCTCAGCGGAATCATCATACTCTCACGTGTACTCTGTTCATCAGATAGCATTACGGGAAAACTGTCATAGCACATGTGCAAGGTGTCTAGTAGCTTCTCCACCAAAATCCCAAGAGGGTTAGCTGAGCTGTCATTGGGCACAGTGAGAGCCAAAGAAGCAAATTTCTGCAGCCGACTCTGCACCTCACTAAGATGCCCTAGCAGATCCTGTCCATCACTGAGATCTGTATTGCAGTATGCCCCGTTTGAGAGATTAATTGACAAACATTTTATAGATCCACTCTGTACAAACTCAAAGGTAGAAGTAACTGGCAGTTCATCTGACAATAGTCTTCTTGAAAGATCAGACAATTGTTTGCAGCTATCTGGATTTTCAGTGGGGGGTGTTGCGGCATGAACATTCAACCTAACAAAAAAGTCCCTGAAACTTTTAAGAGCAAAGCCAAACTTATGTGGAGATTTTTTACTTCCTTTCACCGAGAAGAAGCTTTTCTTTATATCTTCTGCTAGTTTCATGACAGCATTGTTCTCAATCCTACATGCCTCGCCAGATGAGGAAGACTCCAGGTCAAAGCAAAGGCAACTTTCATTCATGTTGTTCTTTCTTTTGGACTGGTGACTCGAGTTTTTTTCTTGTGATACTATGGAATCAATTGAATGCTTAACACCCTCCTTGGTAAAGGTCTCGAGGAAAAACTGTTGGCGTTTCTCCAGGACGGCCCTTGAAATCTTGAGTGCTTGGAATACGATGTGGCGATTTTTCCGGGCCAGCAAAAAAGTAAGAAAGCTGATACAAAGACAAGAGATAAACATGAACACCATGCATAGTGAAAAGGAAGCATATTTCAGAGGTCAAAATCTTACTGAAGAAAATAAATTTGTGAGAAATTTTACCTCGAGAAATTTACAGTATTCTGTAACTCCATCAGGAAATCAGGTGTGCTTAATTCAACAATGTTGCTGATGACAGCGACACAGTTGTAGCAAAGTGATGATAGTGCAGCACATTTTGCAATCTACATCGGACAAATACGCATGTCAAGGGAAAGTTCTGTAGACACCTCCTCCAGTTAGAGGCCCTGAAAAGATAACACATACCTGTACCATAAGGGCAACAATGCTGGCAAGCTGGTTCATGTATATACTTTGTCCCATGATGACATTCTTCTTTGCTGTGACTAGTGTAGCATGTTGCTCAGATGCTCCAAGAGGCAGCATAAGCTGGTAAATGAGCTCCACAAGCATCTGCACCTGCAGGTGGGGATTGAATAATGTGAAGAGATCCACCAAGATGCTTGCAAGTGCTTGGCATCCACATAACTACTGTCTTGTGAGTTGTGATATACTGATATCACAGCCACATACATAAATACTGTATATTGATAAACTTAATGTACATGGTTTCTTTTTTGAACTCTCTAAAAGTATATGAAACTATACTCTGCTTTTTTTGAAAGAAATATGTGACACATGATGTTAACATTCATGCGTGGAACTTGTCAAGTTAGTCCAGAAGTTAAGGCACAAATGTGCATGACCACAAAATTCCACATGCTAAGTAATGTAAAGAGAAGAAGTGTGGTACCTTATCGTTATCACGGTTCGAGGAACTGTAGTAAGTTATCATCTGCTTGAACAATTCACAAAAATCCAACTTGAAAAGAGACTCCACGGCCTTTTCGGAGATAGACGCAAGATTTTTAAGCAGCCCAAGAATGCCCTGTCAAACATGTTCAATTCAGACATGAGTACTCAGGTGCTAAAGCTAAACAATAGAAAAGATGGTAATGACCAAGGTAGGAAGGATGATGCAGCATACAGTTAAGGTGTCATCACTGAGGCTCTTCCACCCCTCGTTACCCATCAAGCTCATCGTTGCCTCAACCGCATTCGCTTCGCAGAGCTTACCCATGTGTTCAGCATTTTCGGAAGTGCCAGCCGCGACCAATGCCAAGCAAGAAATAGCAGATTCAAGAATCTAACATCCACAACGATCAACAGCCCATCAATATAGTTGCCATGGAAGAAGAAACAAGTGCGAACAAATAAACCAAACTCAATCCTTTTCATCATATATATCCTCCTCAACACTCATACCGTCTTATCAGAAGACTGCAGGAGGTTGCACAGAGCAGGCACAGCCTCCATGACCGTTGGTGCATCCTCTTCATCGTAATCATTGAAGATATTCGAGACGATCTGGAGTGCCACTTTCTGTAGGCATTTCCGCAAACAGTTGGTGAGCATGGGACATACACAGACAGAGAACGGACAATGCAGAACCAAAGCAAGCGGCAAAACATACGCTCCTGCGCCTTACCTGCTTGTTCGTCGAAAAGAAGTCGAAGAACTGTAACACAGCTGCTGCTACCCCCCCTTTGAGGCACTCGTCGGGGCATTCTGTAGATATGGTGTCCAGAGCTCGCAAGCACTGCCAAAACAATGGGCCTGTTTTAGCAACAGCTTGCAACATATGAACAGCAATTCAAAGGGGAAGGAAAACAAATAGCTTGAACCCTTAGTATACCTCATATGATCACACGCAGTTGAATTATAGGCACGAATTATCAAATCAATGGATTAAACAAGCATATACACGCGCACACAGGGAGCGTAGTAAACAAACTCATCGCAGTACAAAAACTACCCTTGCTTGTCATAGAGTCAGGCACACCTAACTGCATCCAGTTTAGGCACACGGCGAATCTGCTATGTATAGCAATTTTACCATGCGGTTAGCGAACTGGAATATGCATAAACTGCGAACTACCTTCCAGTCAATTTTAATTCCAAATTTGACCACTGTACAACCACTACACTACGACCTTGACACTCATCCTGTCACCCTGTCAATATTAATTGCAGTCTCCACTTGGTATAAACAAGGAAAGGCTCAGAGAGGCAGGTGCAGCTGCAGGGGAGCAAGGGTGTAGCAGGACCGCACACAGTTTGAAACCTACCAAATCAACCTCATCACAGTTCGCCTGGCAACAGATTGATTACAGCCGGGGACACTAGCATTAACAGATTGGTACGACTAATTTAGACGAGGAAACTAAATTAAGAGAGTCCACCAGCCAATGATCAACACAAGCAGACAGGGTTTAAGCAGAGGGGTTTGGGTTTAGGGAGCGTGATGATGATGGGGCTTTCAGTACGAGGGGAGGGGTGCACCAACCTCCTCGGCGAGCTCGATGCAGTCGACGGCGAGCAGCCTGTCGCGGAGCGCCTCGACAGCGCCGTGCTGCGCGAAGCTCGCGGCCCACTGCGGCGCGCCCTCGCACGCCTCGGCCATGGCGCGCGCGGCGAGCAGCGGCACGTCGCCGTCCCCGGCGGCGACGAGCTTCGGGAGGCGCTTGGCGAGCCGCGCGGAGGGGATAGCGAGGATGAGGTCCGGCCCCGAGAGCGCGAGCACGTCGCAGAGCGCGGCGAGCGCGGCCGCCGTCTCCCCGGCCCCCGCGCCCTCGTCGGCGATCGCCGCCAGCGCGTAGGCCAGCACCGCCTCCCCCGCCTCCTCGGCCACCTCCATGAGGGGGGCGCCTGGTGATAAGCTGCACTAGCTTCCGCTACCGCCGCGCCGCCGGCTGCTGGAGCGCCCGGTCGGCCGGCGAGGTCGGTGGGGTCGTTGCGATCGGTTGCGCCCCCGCCGGCTCGCGCGCGGCTCGTGGCGTCGGTTGGTTGGTGTGGGTAGGGTATCCGGGCGGCGCGGGCGAGGGCTTATATCTCGGCGGCGGGAGGGAGAAGGGCGGCGGACCCGGACTCCGACGCGAGCCGGTGTCCTGGTCGGATCCGCCTGCCACGCCACAGCCCACAGGGGACGACGAGTCCGACCCCACCGACCTCGCCGGGTCACGGCCTCCAACTCCGCGCGGTACTACTGGCTCGCAGCCGCAGCTCGCTCGCCGCGTCCGAGTCGGAGACCGACCGGGCACGTGCCACGTCGGCGGGTCCACGCGGAGGGAGCCGTGGGGGCGGGCGGGTCCCGGCCAGGCGGCGCCCCCACCGGATGGAGCAATGGGGGCGGGCGGGTCCCGGCCAGGCGACACGTGTCGCGGGCGCGGTGCGTCCCAGCCCAGCTGGGTCGTACCGTACGGCTCGGCGCGCTCTCGGCCGACGTCGACCGTCTGGTGGGCCCGGACGGTCGGACGCTGTCGTGACGTGCTGACGGTGCACTACTACTAGGAGGCCATAACGTTTCCTTCGTGGCTGCGTATGCGGTATGCCGATGACAGTAGCAAGCGAATTTTGGAGCTCACACAAGTGTGTACGAAATCTCAAATCCGCGATTCCGGTGGCACGACGTGCAACTGATTTCAGGATTCATATCTTTCATTTTCCCTTGCCAGAACCCAGAACAAATGAACAATACTCCTACTTTTTTCCCCCCCTTGGAAGTAGTAACCTCGTCTCGCCAAGGGGTCAAAAAAGTAGGCCAGCATAAGTAACGAGAGTAGTAGCCCATGTTCGATGTTGGCCCAGCCCAACAACCTCCGAACGCGGTTATGTATTGGCGTTTACTTCCTATGCTGGCCCATGGCAGTACTAGAGCCCGAATAATGTGACAACTGACAGACGAGTAGACGATGACACAACAGAGAGAACTCGACCCCCATACGGTCCGCGGAATACAGAATAATTATTTCTCCTTCTTGAAGGAACTGACCTTTTTCCCCCCAGGCCCAGGGCATTGTTCATTGACGTAGACGTGCACGCCGTGAACCCGCTTCCATGCTCCTGCCCCCATCATAGTCCCACAAACCATACGAATACAAACCCAAACATAAATAAATAGACAAAGTTTTTGCAGCAGATCGTGCCGCTGCGTGCCTCCCATGTCACTGTCACGCCCCGAATCCACAACTGCTAAATCAATTCCGATCCCAGTGCCATCGTGCGTGTCGTCTCTTCCAGGCCCCTGACTGCAACGCAAAAGTCCGTACGGGGGCAGGCGTGGACTAGCCCACGCCCCGGCGGTGCACGGCGTGGCCCCGTTCGTTCCTCGTCCCCTCGGGTTGCTCGCCTGCTCGCGGCGCACGGTACGCCGAAACCAAAAGCTGACCGTGCCAATGTTCTTCCTGCTCGACCAAAGAGAAAAAAAAAGGGTTCATCCCTTCCCTTCCGTGTGAGTGTGATCGCACATTTGCACTGGAGAACGTAGAAGTAGCCTGTCAACGTTAGGGATGGATCGATTGGTCGGTCAACCTGAGCTTCACCGAAATGTTTACTCGCGCAGGTGAGAATCTGCTGCCGCAGGCCCGCAGCCCGGTGAAAAAAACCAAAACAAAAGAGGCCCGGCGCCGGGCGGGCGACGCTGTCGGATCCTCCGTTCAACGGCGGGGCACCAGCACGGCACGTGTCCCCGTCGCCCCCCTTGCTAGGTCTCGGCCCCAACACGCCATTAGCGCGGCGCCAACTACTAGTAATCCGCAGTCACGCGTAGTAACCTGCAACCCCTCCCAAAGCCCGCGGCGGCAGCAGGCCAGCGCCTCCCACCCATCTCCTCCGCCCCCGCCCCCGCCCCCGCCGCCGCCGCACCCGGGTCCGTTCCGAGATGGGGCAGGAGGCCCACCACCACCACGCGGCCGCCGCGGACGCCGCCGGCGCCGGCGCCTCCCCGGCGGCCTCCAGGCTCTTCACGCCGGGGCTGGTGGCGGCGTGGTACGCCTCCAACATCGGGGTGCTCCTCCTCAACAAGTACCTCCTCTCCGTCTACGGCTTCCGCTACCCCGTCTTCCTCACCGCCTGCCACATGTCCGCCTGCGCCCTCCTCTCCAGCCTCGCCCACGCCTACGCCGCGGGCGCCCCCGCCCGCCGCCGCTCGCGGGGGCAGCTCGCCAGGGTCGCCGTGCTCGGCGCCGTCTTCTGCGCCTCCGTCGTCGCCGGGAACGTCTCCCTCCGCTACCTCCCCGTCTCCTTCAACCAGGCCGTCGGCGCCACCACGCCCTTCTTCACCGCCGTCCTCGCGTACGCCGTCGCCGCGCGACGGGAGGCATGCGCCACATACGCCGCGCTCATCCCCGTCGTCGCCGGCGTCGTCATCGCCACGGGGGTAAAGCCGCCTCCATCTTCTTCGATCTGTTCCCTTCTGATTTGTTTCTCTTCCCCAAACTGTACAATGCCGATGCAGTTCGATCATTTTTTTTAGAAAAACGATAAAGTTCCGACCTTTTGCATCATCCAATGCATACAGCCATTGTCGATTATTACATCATCATTGTCCAGGACATGCAGTTCGATCAATACTTAACTAGGAAACCAGATACTGATGGACTATTAGACAGTACCACTGCCAAATTGAAATTGCTATGAACTCTCCGACAGTTTCACATCTCTCTGCAACACACATTGTGTTTCAGGGCGAGCCGAGCTTCCATCTCTTTGGATTCATCATGTGCGTCGGCGCCATGGCAGGGAGGGCGCTCAAGACCGTGCTGCAGGGGATCTTGCTATCATCAGAAGAGTAATTTATCGATAACCCTGTGACTTCAGGGCTTTCTCGATCTGTCAGAATCAGGCTTTAATCGTTCCGTTCCCCTTTATACACCTGCAGGGAGAAGATGAACTCCACGGACCTCCTCCGTTACATGGCACCCGTGGCCGTCATCCTGCTGGTTCCAGCAACATTGATCATGGAACGTGAAGCATTTGGCGTGGTGGCCACCCTCGCACGGGAGGACCCCAATTTCATATGAATCCTGCTCTGCAACTCCTCCATGGCCTACTTTGTGAACCTGACCAACTTCCTGGTCACCAAGCACACCAGCCCACTCACTCTTCAGGTGATCCAGTCCTCCTCCCCCTTCTGGCATTGCTATGCTCTGCAGCTGCAATCCTGCCTGTTGCTTCGCATGTTTTTCCAGGCAAACTGGAATGCACAGCTACATTGCAAGTAATGATGCAAATGTATTGACATACCTAATCTTTATCAGGTTCTTGGGAATGCGAAGGGCGCTGTTGCTGTTGTGGTCTCCATCTTGATATTCAGGAACCCGGTAACATTCATGGGGATGCTAGGCTACGGGATTACAGTCGCCGGTGTTGTTCTGTATGGTGAGGCCTAGAAAAGGAGCAAGTGAGAGCCCAGCCTGGTGAGAAGCTGCTGCCTCTTCTGTGTCAGCTCCTTCACGCCTGGAGATGCTAAGCTACACTTCGCTTCTACATTTTGCGCCAGTGGTCTGAGCTGCTCTGATGGAATCATGGTGATGGTATGAGGAAGACAAGCATATAGGTCCCTTTTTGCCGCATGCTCCGTAGTTGCAATTTGAGCTGCTAAACTGTAGGAATCTGGGATGTGGTTAACTTGGCATTTGGCTTCATGTCATTGAGATGTATTTATCCCTGTAACAGTATTTATGTACATTCCAGATGTACAACCGGCTGTTTGTACAGCTTATTGGTGCTTACTAGAGAGAATACAAACATCATGATGATCATGTTATTCCTAGTAAAAGGTTGCTCCACATTGAACCAATTGCTTCAACTGCAGTTCATGCACTCCACACTAGCCATTCCGTTATGCCTGAAAGTGGCCTTATAAATTTAGTGGGTTTCTGTATTTGGTGGTGTTCTTCCATTCCTGTTTATCAGCATCTGGTGTGCTCGTTGCTGCTGCTTGCTGGTAGCCTCTTTTTGCCCCAGCGCCCTTTCTTTTTGCTCCTGTGTTAAATGTTGTGGTATGATTTTCTTCTTTACTGTGAATTGGCAAAGATCCCGCTGTTTATTTTTGTTAAGAAAAAAAGGAGTCGATCGAAAGGAAAATCGTGCACGCTTTGCTTGCTTCACGTATCAGCAGTTCATGTGTGGATTCAAACTCCAGTGCATTGAGAGTTTGTGACAGAGGAAGACGGCCGTTTCGAACGCTTGCGGCAGAACAGCGGGCCGAGAAACACCGAAGGCCATCGCCTTTGTGCTTCGCCTTGCAGCCATTGAAGCAATATAAAACAGCTCTGGTCAAGATACCGTCGTGCACTCAATAGTCAATGAGATCTCATATTCGACAGGAGGCACGCCACGACGCGAGCCACGCCAGCGCAGCCCGATGCCACTGCCAGGCACGGAGCGCGCCGTCCTCTCGGTAAACGCGCACGCAAGGTACGGTGTGCAGGATTTGAAGGATGGTCGTAGCGCTTGCTTATCGGCGTCCGAGAAGAAGAGGTCCCCTCGGCGACGTACGGACAGCGGCGGCTCCTCTGTCCTCCTCACCCCTTGGCGCGCCGTCGGGGCGAGGGAGCACGACCGGAGAGGGGGGGATCGCCACACGCCGGCGTACGCGCGGAGCTCCCCGACGCCTACGGAACGGGGAACGGGAGAGGAGAACGCAGGGAACGGCCGGAACGCGGCGGCGCAGCCACAGTGGGGGTGGACGGTAAATGAAATACCGTCCACCCTCGGTCCATCATATCCGATCGGAGTGAGGGAGCACGACAGGAGAGAGGTGGATCGCCGCACGCCAGCGTACGCGCGGAGCTCCCTGAAGCATCCGGAACGGTGAACGGGAGATGAAAACGCAGGCAACGGCCGGAACGAGGCGGCGCAGCCACCCTCAGGTCCATCGTATCCGATGGGAGGGAGCACGACGGGAGAGAGGTGGATCGCTGCACGCCGGCGTACGCGCGGAGCTCCCCGACGTCTTCGGGACGGGGAACGGGAGAGGAGAGCGCAGGCAACGGCCGGAACGCGGCGGCGCAGCCACCCTGGGGGTGGACGGTAAATGAAATACCGTCCACCCCGGGTCCATCGTGTCCGTCGGATCGGATATGTGAGGCCAGGATTAACGTTTGTAATTGCTCAGGGGCCAGGGCGGCTCCCTTCCCTTCCCTCCGCTCAAGTACTCGACCGCCGGTTCCCCTCGACGACGCCCTGAGCTCCCCAGCAGGCGGCCAGGAGGCTGAGGACTCACGGCATAGGGAGGTTGTTGATGCTTGTGGCCGGACACACCAGCGGCCGGCGGGACAAGGCTCTCATCCCCTCCGGCGGGAGCTTCCCAGGCAGCAGGCAGCAGCGTGGGGGAAGAGGAGCATCAAAGGGTGGCACCCATGGCGTCGGAACTCAGCCGCCGGCCGCCGCGTTTGGCCTATTGGGCAGCAGAGGCACGGCGCGCCCGCCACGTCCATCTGTGGTCGTCCGGCGCAAGAAGCACGGAGTGGCGTGCACGACGTGCAGGCGGAGATGACGTCCTCGTTGGTGGCTGCCGACGCAACCCGTCGAGCCCGCCTGCGCTTCCCTCCCTCTCGCCAGGCAAGGTGCCGGTAGCTCGCCTTCATCCCCCTCCATGGCCTGCTGCCGCCATCACGCGACGATCCTGAGCCGCACCTCGTCGCGCATCCTCTGTGACGGCGGACTCGAAGCGCGGGCGCCGTCGTCTCAAGGAGCACAGTCATGGCACGCCACGGTACATGCTGGGATCGAGGATGGGTTCACCGTGCCAACAGAATTCACCGGGCACATCCGGATCTCTCGGAGGCCCCCTAGTAAGGTGAACGAGACTACGAGAGCGGAGAACGCAGGGACGGTGTGGGAACGCGGCGGCGCTGAGGCGACGCCGCGACCCTCAGTGGCCAGGGGTGGAAGGTGGACGGTAAACGAAACGACGACCGGCCCGGACGGTAAATGAAGTACCGTCCGCCCCCTGGGTAACCATACATCCGTCAGATCGGATTTGTGCGTCCAGGATTAGCGCTAGCGTTTGCTAAGGGTGGCGGCTCTGTTCTATTCCTGGCTCAAGTGCTCGGCTGCCGTTTCCCCCTCTACGACGCGCTGCAGCGCTGAGCTCCACCTGCACTCTTGCCTCTAGTTTCGCGCGCCCGTTGCCGCGTTCCCGGCGCCGGCTTGAGCTTGCTGGCCGTGCTCCCAATACCAGCTCCCGCCGAGTGCTGCGCGGCCCGACGAGGTCGCCCGAAAGAGTGGTGGAGGAGGCCATTATTGAGTTCCAGATGCGCTGCGCATATCCTTCTCCAAGCGTCTCGCTGCGGCCGTCTATTCAACAAGGCCACCGTGCTCTGTGGTGCGAGCGACGCCGTCACACGTCCGGCTACCCCCTCCGCCAACGTCGCCGCCGGTGCGGTCGCCTTGACGAGCACGGTCATGGCGCCACCGTGCGTGCTGTAGCCGCCGGTCGAGAACATGCCTACGATGCGATGCCTGGTGACAACCTGTTGAATCCTAGTTCTGAACTTTATGAGTGATAAAAGCATGTTATTCTAGTTTCAGTTAGACTAAAATGTTTGCACTGATATCTATGATTAGTGAATCTCAAGCTTGAACCAAGCGTCCTCGGGTCCTTCGTGCTTTTCCAAGGTGGAGTGGCCGCTTGAGCGCGCTCGGCTTCCAGCGGTGGTTGTGACTGAGAGGGCGAGTTGGTGATGGCCGTGTTGTTTACTAGGCTGCCTTGATGGTGTCAAGCACTGACAGCCTCCGAAAAGCATGCGATAGACAAGGAGAGATTACCCATTTGGTCTTGCTAGCTCTCAATTTCATTGGGCTTGGTCTACTCCAACGTCTCAACTGAATCTGCTATATTCAATCAGGAACGAACAAAGGTTCATAAACGGCATAGGAAATAAAGCAGAGGTGTGAGATGGAGATGTGATTTCAAATGGCTCATTCATCTCCTTTCCCAACTGGTGCAGTATATATACATACATGATACATGCTCCACAGTGAGCATACACATGCTATTTTTGTTTATAGCAAACAAAGTGTGAGAATGTCATGCCAAAGTTGAATCGGGTCTGTTGTGCGTGACTGACATGGTAAGGTGGTTTCGTTGTGGAGAAACTGGAGAGTGAGAACTACTGGCAAGAAAACATATAGTTCCAATGGCATTACTGCTCATTTAAAAATTGGAGTAATAGTTGAGAGGAGTGTAGAAGTACAATTGTATTAGGACTAGAGTTCTGTATTCCATGCATGTAATACTCCTAGATGTCCTACACGGACTCTACTTCTTGTAACAACCTATTGGTCCTATATAATGAGAATACCCAGCGCCCTTAGAGGTCAAGCCGATTCACCATATCTCACATGATATAAGAGCCACCTCCTCTAAATTCATCTAGGCGAGTTCTCCTTTTTAGTCGACGTCATGGCATCGTCGAGTTCATCTTCGGTGCTCACCCGCGACAATTACCTTGTGCGGCGAGCACAGATTTTTCCAGCTATTCGCGGATCGCATCTTATGGGTCTTATTGAGGGGACCGTCGCCCAACCTCCTGAAGTCCTTCGCGTCGAGAAGGCCGACAAAAGCGTTGAAGAAGATGAGAATCCGGCCTATGCTGCATGGATTGCTCAAGACCAGCAACTGGTTGCTTATCTTCTGTCTTCAATGACCAAGAAAATCTTGGTGCAAGTTTCTTCATGTGATCATGCCGCTCAGCTTTGGACAATGATTACAGAGATGTTCTCTTCTTAGTCGCGCTCCATGATCGTGCAGCTCCGGTCTCAATTGTCTAGGGAGAAGAAGGGCGGCCTTACTGCATCAGCTTATTATAGCAAGATGAAGGGAATTGCTGACGAGATGGTTACCGTTGGCAAGAAGATTGATGATGATGACCTCATTAGCCATATCCTCAATGGACTCAACTCGGATTACAGTCCCTTTGTGTCATCAGTTTCAGTTAAGGACTCATTGTCCTTAGGAGATCTCTATGCTCAGCTCCTCTCCTATGAAGCACGTCTGCAGCAACAGAGATCGGATGAAGGGCGCTTCTACTCTTCGGCCAACAATGCCTTGCGTGGACGTGGTCACAGTAATTTTTGTGGAAGGGGTCGCGGACCAAGCTCTGGACGCGGTTCTGGCAGCAATGCTTCGTCCTTCAATCGCAACCAGAGTACATCAGCCACATAGGACTCTGATGATGGCCCCTTGTGTCAACTTTGTGAGAGGTATGGCAACACGGTCCATGACTGCTGGTTCCGTTTCAACAAAAAATATGTTGCTCCTCGTGATGGTGGTGCACGACCGATCAAGACTGCTCCTCAGAAATCCGCCTCGTCTGCGGTTCCTTCATATGGGATTGATACAAATTGGTACTTCGATTCCGGGTCCACAGATCACATCACCGATGACCTAGACCACATTGTTGGGGAAATAGCCCCACGGTGGGCGCCAAACTGTTGGGGCATGAATCCTCCAAGACAGTCAAAGTAAGTATGAAGGGTAAGACAACACAAGCACAAGAGCAAGTGAGGAGTGCTCCAGGAAGAGCCCCCCCTATTGATCTCTTGGGCCCTTTATATAGAGAGGATGGGAGGTGGCAATTTGCCTCCAGACCCCTGGTGAATACATAATTTACATTTAGTCCCATTTGCTTAGGTGGGCTGGACTATTCCCCCAACACACATTACATCTCATGAGTGCTACGATGATCAAGATCAGATTCATGCTGCCAAAGGCAAAGGTATGAGATTAGCCACGTTGGCAAATCTAGTTTTCATACACCTCATCGCGGTTTTTCCTTTAATAATGTGTTGCATGTTCCTTCTGCCACTAAAAATCTCATTTCCGTTCATCAATTTACCTCGGATAATGATGTTTATCTAGAATTTCACCCCTCTTTCTTTAAGGATCTGGCCATGAAGAACCTTCTTCTTCAAGGTAGATGCCATGATGGTCTCTATCCGTTGCCGCACAAATCACAAGTTCATCAGGTTACAAAGCCCTCAACCACTCGGTAGCATCATCGTTTAGGACACTCTTCTCTAGCTAGTCGTGTCATTGGTCAAAACAAGTTAGATTTTGTTCGAGATCCTATTGAGTCTGTCTATGGCGCTTGTCAACAAGCTAAAATCCACCAATTACCTTACTCCCATGCAGATAGCGAGTCTTCTTTTCCTTTACAACTAGTTTTCTCGGATGTTTGGGGCCCGACCCCTATGTCTGTAGGTCATTATCAATACTATATAAGTTTCATTGATGATTTCAGTAAATTTACATGGATCTACCTTCTTAAAAATCGCTCCGATGTTTATCAAGTCTTTCTCAATTTTCAACAGTTAGTCGAGTGTTGCCTTAATAAGAAAATTATTACAATGCAAACCGACCGGGGTGGTGAATATAAAAAACTCAACTCCTTTCATAAAGTTGGTATAAGTCATCATGTTTCTTGCCCACAAACTCATCAACAAAACAGATCTGCTGAACGCAAACATCGTCATATTGTAGAAGTTGGGTTGTCTCTTCTTGCTCAAGCCTCTATGCCTCTCAAATTTTGGGATGAAGCTTTCTTAACAGCTACATATCTTATCAATCGTACTCCTAGCCGTGTCGTCAATTTTTCCACCCCCCCTAAATCAGCTGTTCAATGAAAATCCTTCTTATTCATCTCTTTGAGTCTTTGGTCGTGCCATTTGGCCTAACCTTCAACCCTATAACAAACATAAACTCCAATTTCGATCCAAGGAGTGTGCTTTCCTCGGCTATAGTGACATGCACAAAGGCTACAAGTGTCTTGACATTGCAACTGGTTGGATTTACATCTCTCATGATGTTGTCTTTGATGAAAATGTGTTTCCCCTTTCCAAACTTCATCCTGATGCCGGCAAACGCCTCCAACATGAGCTCCTTCTTTTACCTAAACACCTAATAATTGTGATGAGGAAATGATTTCTAGTGTTGCTTAGCCAACTAATATTTTACCCGAGCCTTGTGAAGTGTCTTCTGATGTTTTAGGAACAAATCCAGACGATTGTGCAACTGCAACACCTCATATGGTGTCCTTTCCCCTTTTGGCAACCCGCTGACGTCAGCTTCCCCGATTGGGCTTCAGTCCGGCGCAGACACGGCACCCGGAGCTGATTCGGGATCGGATCCTGGTGTAGATTGCCTCTTCTGTTTGTGAGCTCATCTGCATCTTCATAAGGTGTCTTCCCAATTAGCTTGTGAGCTTTCTTTTGCTGTCCCACGTTTTCCCCATCTTTGACAAGCAATGGCTTTACCAATACGACTTGCAGCGAAATCTGCCAGGTAGTACAACCAAGACAATCAAAGTTGGCTCAGACAAGTGAATTTAGTACACTCTATAAACCTAAAAAAACATTGACTATAAAGTGTTTTCAAGTTTTCTTTCAGTCACTTGTGTTTAAGAGGATGCCATCCAAATCAAGAATGGCACGGCACGGGAAATAAGCTGAGAAATTGGCTTGTGTGCTGCTATTCCAAGCACAATGCAGCAAGTGACAAGTTATTTGGGAGGCACAGCCTAAGAAATAATCAAACAATTCAGGCATAAACCAGTTAATGGTAGAACTAGAAGAAACATGAGCTTAATAACTACAGTCTACAGGAGGCACGCCACGGTGCGAGCCGAGCTATGCCAGCGCCGCGTGCTGCCACTGCCAGGCACATAGCGCACCACCATCTTTTTGGTGAAAAGCGCACTGTCCTCTCGATAAGCGCGCACACAAGATACGATTTGCAGGATCTGAAGGATGATCGTAGCGCTTGCTCATCGGCATCCGAGAAGAAGAGGTCCCCTCAGTGACATACGGACATCGGTGGGTCTGTCCTCCTCAGCCCTTGGCGCGCCATCGGGGGAAGGAGCACGACTAGAGGGAGGTGGCTCGCCGCACGCCGGCGTACGTGTGGAGCTCCCCGACGCCTCCGGAACGGGAAAGGAGACCGCAGGGAACGACCGGAACGCGGCGGCGCAGCCACCCTGGGGGTGGACGGTAAATGAAATACCGTCCACCCCCTGGGTCCATCGTGTCCGTCGAATCGGATATGTGAGGCCGGGTTTAGGCGATTTGCGTCAGTAATTGTAAAGGGCGGCTATTTGTCTATCTTCCTCTCCCTTCGCTTGAGTGCTCGACCGCCGGTTCCCCCTCGACGACGCGCGGAGCCCGCCCGCCGCGCCCCCCCCCCCCCCCCCCCCCCCGCCCAGGCAGCAGCAGCGTAAAGGGTGGTGTCCATGGCGTCAGAACGCACGGTCCAAGGGAATGATTGACTGTCGAGGCCGCATGCCGTGCGCCCGTGCCTAGCACAACGGCGAGCGCAACGTTGATGGCTTGTTGTTTGCCGGCGGATTAGGATGGTTGCAGGGGCAGAACATGGCGCCGAGTTCAACGTTAATGGCGGTGAATTTTGTCACGTCGGCGTTGGTTCAGCAAATTATTTCTGATTTGGTCAGAAGTTCAGAACTGATGCAGCTGTTCAACAAGGACTGCAGGATGGAGCATACGATGGACTATGATGCATCACCCATTAACCCTGACGATGCAAACATCACTCCACATGTTGAGGTGATCATCTCCAGGGAGAGGGGAGGGAAGGGGAGCTGGGGTGGCCACGCCAGTCGGCCAGGCTCTCAGGCAGGCAGCCACTCTCTTCGTGTAACAATGCGCACGCTGTAATCTTACTATTACTAATTACTAATAGTAAATGGCTGGCCACTGAGGAGATAAGGAAGTGTTCTATTGTATGTTGAGCAACAGTGGCTCATTGAGACCAAAAAGGGTCATGCTGGATTCGTATGGCATGACATTCTCACACTTTGTTTGCTAGAAACAGAAATAGCATGCGTATGCTCACCGTGGAGCATGTATGTATGTATGTATGTATGTATGTATGTATGTATGTATGTATGTACTGCACCAGTTGGGAAAGGAGAGGAGACGAATGAGCCATTTGAAATCACATCGTCTTCTTTGCTTTATTTCCTATATGCCGTTTAGAAACCTTGTTTGTTTTTCTGATTGAATATATATCAGATTCAATTGAGACGTTGGAGTAGACCAAGCCCAATGAAATTGAGAGCTAGAGCCAGAGCAGATACATAATCTTGACTTGGTGTGCGGTGCCGAGATGTTGCACAGCATGTATGACGCATGTTTTCTGTAGGCTGTCAAGCTAGAGGTGGTTGTAGGGGTGGTGGTTGTACGGGTGGTAAAGAATCTTATTTTTTATTCAGATAATCTAAAAGTCGGGCTCTAAAAGGATCGGGTCCTAAAATAATCAGACTCTAATCTTATTCAATTTTAAACTAAAAATATTAAAAATCAAATTGGATTTTGATAAGAGCATTAGGGTTATGGCCTATTACCACCTTGTTGACATAGTAAGTACAGCCCTCGACACCAACACGGCCGACGGCTGTTAGTGTTGGCGCTCCATCACCGCTCTAGTGGTGGCTGACAAGGCTAGGTTATTGTAAAGCGGGTGTATGAGCTCATCGCCATCACTGTAGAGGAGAGTTTGTGCTCCGCCACCTTGGCCTGAGCCCTGTACCCGCTCGAGCAGTGGTAACGAGGGCTGGCAACCCTGCTCGGCGCACTCCTGCAACTTCAAGGATTGCTGGGTGCGTCGCCTCGCTCGCTCCAACGCGTTCACAGACTGGACGTGGACGCCTCGCTCGCTCCGGCGCTTTCACAGACTGGACGTGGACGCCTTGGCGGCAGCAAAATGGCGGCATCGTGAGGTAGGTGCCCTTCTTGAATACAGAAGCTCATAATCAAATGTGCAACATATATATTGGGTCACTTAAATTGCCGCCCCAGCGCGTCTTATTCCTCTTCCGTTAATTTAAAATCAGTCTGTCTGGCGGGCAGATTTCGACAAATTTCAGCTAATTCAATAGTATCCTGTGAGAGAGAATAAGCCGAAAAAAGCTGAAAGAAACCGAAAGCAGACAAGGTAGGATTGTTTGCCGGATGTTTCTATTTCTTATGAGAATTTTTAGGATTTCTTTAAAAAACTACACCTAAATCTTACATGGCTTCGTAATCGCTACACGCTGTAATTAGAGCGGTCATGTAGCGCTGAGATCTCCTCCACGGCGCGCTAGAGCGGTCATCGAGCGCCGACACTAGCAGACAATTTTCAGATGGCTGTGACAGCACCCAGCCGTTGGCCGTGTTGGTGCCGAGGGCTGCACTTACAGTGTCAACCACCTCTAGCTTGACGGCCTCCAGAAAAAATGCGACAGACATGCTGTGCAACATCTCGGCACCACACAGCATGCCATGATTATGTATCTTCTCCGGCTCTAGCTCCTAAATTCATTGGTCTGTTGGATTGATCTCTACCCCTAAGTCTCAAAGGCCTTAATTTTTAATCCGCGCCCTGATCGGGGACGCCCAACCCAACACCTGTTGGTGGGCCCCTGTCGCCAGGGCCACAATAAATAGAAGGTGGGGGCCGGGGGGCACGCACGTCGAGATTCACCGTGCCCCTAATCCCCACCAACACGCTAACCCTAAACCGATCTAGAGGGCGGCACTGCGGCGGCGGGAAGCACCACCGGCACTGCACGGCACCGGCCATCGCCGCCTAGCGCGGATCCGCACCGACCCGGCACTGCTCGACGCTGCCTAGTGCAGACTCCACCAACGAACCCGTGATGGCGTCGTCATCGGATCAAGGTATACTAGCGTCTCTTTCTCTCTCGATCTGATCTAGCACAAGCACACGCACACGCACACCAGAGTTCATCCCAGAACTAGATCATGAGATAGAAACCGAGTTGATCCCACTGCTAGCGATCCCGGATTACGGCCTAACAATGGTACCAGAGCCACCTAAATTAGTGGTTTAACTCGGAAGAGATAGAAAAGAGTAAAGAGATCGAGCAAATAGAAGAATCAGAAAGAAAATTCGAGGAAGAAAACCAACAGAGCTCGAAACCCTAACCCTAACCCTAGATCTATCCGCTCTCCAACTTACCTGGCCCTTCTTCCTCCTCTGGCCCTTCTTGCTTTCTTCTCTTCTCCTTCTCTTCCCTCCGCCGCTTCCCTTCTTCCCGTACCCCAGAGATCCCCTCGACAGAGCCGCGCGCGAGACGCACGCGACTCCGGCGAGGAGGCCCATAGGGCGCAGATCCGCTTTGTGTGGACGCACACCAAGCCGAAATCGAGAGAAAACAAAGGAATAAGGGGTACTGGAAGCAGATCCGGCCATGGCACGGCCGCCGGTGTCGAGGACGAACGCGGCGGCGCAGCCTCTGGCCGGAACAGAGAGAAAAGGGAGAGGGAGAGGGCGAGGGAAAGTTGACAGAGAGAAGGAGAGGGAGAGGAAAAGATGGAGCTAGGTTAGGCTCGCCAGCAAATGCTGGCGGCCGGGCCGTGCGCCGCGCCGGGGCTCAAGCCGACGGCGGCGGCGACGGTCAAAGGCGAGGGAAAGAGCCAGAGTGAGAGGAGGAGGCGAGAGAGCGAGCGAGTAAGGAACGAAATGATCTAGGGTTTCCAACGGCGACGCCGACCGCGGGGTTTTTATACCGCCCAAAACGCGCGCTCAGCCGTCGGATCGGGATGGACGGCTGAGATCGACGCGGGCGGACGGCCGGCGCGCATGTGGGCCGAATTTGCGGCCCAGGCCCAGGTTGCGGCCTGTTAGGCCGTGGATGCACAGTAACGGGCCGATTTCGTGAGTGGGCCGGGCTGCGGAGGCGGTTTTTGGGCTGCACAGTAACGGGCCGCACAGTATTGGGCTGCACAGTGTTGGGCTGCATAGTGCTGAGATTTTTGGCCCGTTTCGCAGATGAACAGTAAAATTTGATCTTTTTTTTATTCTATTTTTGAAGCAAATTTGAATGATTTTGCACAGAATTTGATCTCTTTTCATTTTGAACCAAAGGGATAAATATTTAGAGAATAGAAATACAGATTTTCACAGATCTTGCTTCAAAATAGAATTATTTTATTCATGTTTCCGCTGCACAAATGATTATTTCAACTTGAATTTAAATTTGAACCAAAGGGATAATTTAAATTTCGAGTCACAAATTATTTTTTAATTAAATTGTAATGTTGTTATTTTCTGACCAAAGTTGATAATAACAATATTATGATTCCACTAATTAATTTTTCAGATTAAATTGTAATGTTGTTATTTTCTGACCAAAGTTGATAATAACAATATTATGATTTTTATGCATTTATCATTATGGTTATAATGTTCTCACTCGAGCTAACCTATTTCAGCTGGTTTTCCTATGATGATTTCCATCAAGGATATTCCAATTTTGAGAGGAGACAACTACAATGAGTGGTACAAGAAGTTGGATCTTTTCTTTACCATGGCTGAGCTAGACTGGGTTCTTTCTGCACCGGTTCCGTAGATCCTGAGAGGCCGGTCAGAGGGGATGATGTTACAGATGCTTCTTGGAAGCAAACAGAGATCACCTATAAGGCGAGCAAACAGAGGTATGACGCTGATCATGCCAAATGGCACCCTGCCAATAAGAAATGTTTGGCAGTGGTGAAGAACACAATAGAGCCTGCCATTCTGGGGGCAATCACAGACTTTTCCACTGTCGTTGAGTACCTTGAGAAGATAAGGAGTCAGTACACTGGCTCCTCAAAGACTTATGCTACCCAGTTGATCAAACAACTGGTTACAGAAAGGTACTTGGGAGGTGGGATAAGAGAACACATTCATCGTTTGGTTCATATAAACAACAAGCTTAAACCGATGGATATAGAGTTCAAACAAGAACACATAGTTCATTTGGTCTTTACTTCGTTGCCGAAAGAGTTTGACAACTTCGTTGCCAATTACAACATGAACCCCGAGAAATGGGATATAGAAAAGACCATAGCGATGTGTGTTCAAGAAGAAGAAAGAATAAAGACAGTACATGGTGGTTCTATCAACTACGTGAATAAGAAAAGAAATAATAAAGATATTCCCTCCTCATCCAAGGGAAAGGGACCCCAGATGCTTCAGCAGCACAGGCCCAAGTTTGGGCAAGCTATAGTAGAGAAGGATCAGTGCCTTCATTGCAAACAGAAGGGACACTACAAGTCAAATTGTCCCGGCTACTTAAAGATGATCATGGAGAAACGAGGTGAGAACATTATCTCATTTGTAAATGAATCCTTGTATACAGATTATTCGGAATCTACTTGGTGAATTGACTCAGGAGCAACAATTCATGTTGCAAACTCCTTACAGGGATTCCGTTCAACGAGAACTACGGGAAAAGGCGAAAGCAGAATTAAAGTTGCGAACGGAGTCGAGACAAATGTTGAGGCGGTGGGAGACCTCCTCTTAGAACTCGACACTGGCTTTAGTTTATTACTTAGAGATGTATTTTATGTTCCCGTAATACAGAGAAACTTAATAAGTGTGTCTCGTCTAGATGACGATGGATTTGAATGTCGTTTTGGAAACGGCATGTGTGCAATAGAATTTAATGATGTAGTTGCTACTATTGCTTTCAGAAGAAATGATCTTTATTTGTTATCGCTACGTGAAAGTGTGAATTCCGTATGTGATGTGAATGCGACTGTGTCTCCAACCACAGATAATAACAGAAAACGAAAGAGAACTCAAGACACGTCGTCGAAATTATGACAGTGTCGTTTAGGCCATATTTCGAGGGGGGGAATAGAAAGACACCTGTTGGTGGGGCCCCCGTCGCCAGCGCCACAATAATTAGAAGGTGGGGGCCGGGGGCACGCACGTCGAGATTCACCGTGCCCCTAATCCCCACCAACACGCTAACCCTAGACCGATCTAGAGGGCGGCGCTGCGGCGGCGGGAAGCACCACCGTTACTGCATGGCACCGCCCATCGCCGCCTAGCGCGGATCCGCACCGACCCGGCACTGCGCGACGCTGCCTAGTGCAGACTCCACCAACGAACCCGTGATGGCGTCGTCATCGGATCAAGGTATACTAGCGTCTCTTTCTCTCTCGATCTGATCTAGCACAAGCACACGCACACGCACACCAGAGTTCATCCCAGAACTAGATCATGAGATAGAAACCGAGTTGATCCCACTACTAGCGATCCCGGATTACGGCCTAACATGGTCTACTCCAATGTCTCAATTGGTTCTGCTATATATTCAATTATGAACAAGCAAGGTTTCTAAATGGCATAGGAAATAAAGCAGAGAAGGCGTGAGATGGAGGTGTATTTCAAATGGCTCCTTCATCTTCTTTCCCAACTGGTGCAGTATATATGTATACATACATGCTCCACGGTGAGCATACACATGCTATTTCTGTTTCTAGCAAACAAAGTGTGAGAATGTCATGCCAATTTTCTACGATTCCAGCGTTACCCTTTTTTGTTAGAATGAGTCACTGTTGCTCAACTTACAATAGAACACTTCCTTATCTCCTCAATGATTCGAGGAGGGACACACGCGGATGCAGTGGGAAGACCATATGAGCCTGAATGGACATAGATGGGCTGAAACTTCTCTTGTATTGCAAAGAGAAGTTGTTGACTCGGGCCTCTTGTGCGTGACTGGCATGGGAAGGTGGTTTCGTTGTGCAGACCTGGGGTGGTAGGCGGAGCTTTTGGCTGCTGCTTGCTGGTCGATCGACAGGCGCAGCGATCCTCAATCGTCACGCACGCACAGAGGAGGTAGTTGATGAACGCAATGCAGGGCAACAGAAAACCCACTCTCCTGTTTCAGGACTGGTTTGAGCTCCGAAGTTTAAACATCGAAACGGGGAGAGTAGCTTTAACAGTCTTCACACTATATTCCAGCTAAGCGCAAGACGATTATCAAACAGGCGCATTGTACCAGAACAACATAGCCTTATTCTCCCAGGCGAATTGGTGTGGGCTACAATCAGTGCACTAAAACGTTATGCTACAATCCTCGATACCTTGCTAAGTGAGGACTCGTTCATCACCGGTGAGGACTGAGGACTCTCTCTTCTGCTCCCTTCCTCGTTCCTCCGCATCAGAAGAGAGCTTAGTCGTCGGGTGTTGGAGCTGCTCCTCGGAAAGAGAAGGCCTTGCTAAATGGAACAGCCCACCTGGCCAGCCCACCAAGTGCACTTGGTGCTTGGGCTCGTTAAATGGGCCCAATAGACCTCCTCCATTTCTTTTCCTCGTCCTTGCAGCTTCCTCAGAAAAGGAGGGGGGAGGATCGGATAGAAACGGCGGCAGAAGAATAAGCGCGCAAACAAAAGCATTTCGAATCCCCAATCCCCCCAAACCCCTCCTCACCTTCCTCGGCGATCGCGATGGCGAACATGCCCGTCTCGGAGATGCGTCTCCCTCCGCACCTCGCGCACCTGCTCGCCGCGCGCCGCCTCGACACCGCCAAGGTCAGCCCCTCTCGCCTCCCCACTCTTCTCCACCCAAACCCCACCTCCTCTGAGTTCCGCGGGCGGAGCCGGCCGCCGGCGACCTTCTCAATGCAGGACGTGCTGTCGCTGCCGGAGGTGGAGCTCATGGCCGTCCTCGACGCCGGCCTCCCAACCGCCCGCGCCGCCGTCGCCCACGTCAGCGAGGCCGCCTGCCCGCCCTGCCAGACGGTACCCCTTCCTCCTACCTCCGCTTCCCGCGCCAGGGATTTGGGGGCCTCTAGGCTTAGTGGTCGATTTAAGGTTTGGGGATTTCGGTTGTGTGGTCGGCTTGCGCAGGCGCTTGCGCTTCTGGAGGAGCGCGTCAGGTTAGGGGGAGGCGGGCGGCTGGTCACCACGCTCTGCGGGTTGGACGAGGCGTTGGGCGGAGGAATCCCCATGGGAAAGCTCACCGAGGTCGTTGGGCCCTCGGGAATCGGCAAAACGCAGGTGAACCGCTGATTTCGGGATTTTGCACTCAATTTGCTTACTGCGTGGTGTTAGTGGTGCTGTGGATGCACGGAGTTACCGTGCACGCATGTGGGCGCCAAGTGTTTGTGAATATGCACAGGCTATGCGCTTGCATGAACTTGGTATGCAATACATAATTGGGAAGGAATTAAGGGATTGCTTATATGCTTCATGTGGCGCTGCATTATGAGCTTGCATGTGTCGTAACTCCAATTCCAGTGACCCGGCCTCTTTATTGAGGCCACTGATCAATGACCATTTTTATTGCAAAAATATTTGCCTTGCGCTTTCATTAGCATTTGCTGTGTTTATCATCCAAATGCACCTATTGGGTTGATTTATATATGCATATGTTGCCAATTGTTTTATACCGTTTCATCTGGAGAGAATCTCTAGCATGTTAAATTGATGGATCCAATCTTGTGCTAACTTAATTGTATGTTATCTAACTCTGTTGCTCGTGCTGTATGTTTATTGACCTTTTCCCTATGGTTTTGCACACTGCAGTTTTGCCTGAAGCTTGCCTTGTTAGCAGCATTACCAGAATACTATGGAGGTTTGGATGGTAGAGTTGTGTATATTGACACGGAATCCAAGTTCTCTTCACGGAGGTAGCTGAAGTTTCTGATTACTGTTTACTACTCCCAAGTATGTTCTTTATGAATCAATCTTTAGTCGACCTTCTCACGATACCGTTAATATGTTGCAGGATGATTGAGATTGGTCAGAAAAGCTTTCCCCAAATATTTCGACAAGAAGGCTTGGCGCAAAAGGTCCTCATGCTCTATATTCTATAATCCATATTCTGATATGCTTATACTTGGGAACCTTCTCCCTCATTAACAAAAAAGAGCTAGGGAATCTTGTTAAGATATCTTTCAGTTCTTGTACTTCTGTTCACAATCTTGATATTTCTTGTCTTCTTGACTGTTGTTTCATATCATTGTTTATCTTTTGCAGATGGCTGGGAGGATCCTAGTGATGCGACCAGCATCTTTAGCTGACTTCACCAAGAGGTATAGCTGTTCGTGAAATCAATGAGCTTCATTGCCAACATTCTTTCCTTATTTAGGAAGTAAGCCTAGATCAACTGGTTTGGGTGGAAGGTGTGGTTGTGCATCCTAACCACCCATGTTCGAGTCCTCTTCAGCTCGTATTGGGTGCCTATTTTTTCTTAATTAAAACTGCCTAGTTCTCCTATGTTGGGTTTTGTTTTTTCCTTTATTTCCAAAATATACTGCTAGTGAACAGATATTTTTAGTGCTTTTAGTTCTTAGGCACCTGAAGTGTTGGAATTTTCCACAATATCTTCAAGATTCTAGTACCATGCTGTTGAAAATTTTAAATGCTTGTCGTCTGCTCAATCTGGTGCAGTCATAATTTAGATCTTGTGTTTTAGGTTTCTGCTCATGAAATTCAACATGTTGAACCACCACTGTTTCTCTCTCTCAATATTTTACTGTCTTTCAACAGTTTGGAACAGATGAAGGTGACTCTTCTTCAGCATGATGTGAAGTTACTCATTGTTGATAGCATGGCTGCTCTTATGTCATTGTAAGCTATGAACACGAAATTTGCTAGTCTAGTTAATAACCTGCTGTCTATTTTAAAAGGTTGAGGTGTATTCTTGTAGACACTAGACACTCTTGTGCATATCTTCTTCTGCTGGCTACCAGGTCATCAAAATATCCAATTTCAACTGAAGTATGTTTGACCATGTAATACCATCATGTCCAACACGTACTGATTAATTAGGACAAGCTTTCAATATCAATCAACTAATGCAATTATTAGCTATCGCTGTAGCAAAACAAGGGCCATGGTTGCTATGAAATGGCTAGCTTCTGTGCCTTCTTGTGCTGCTAGTGCTAGAGTTGAAGCCGCACCCTACACCTCCAATACTTGTTGTGTTTAGGCTTTAGGTTTTTACATCAGCTCAATTAAGTTCTTGAATAGTTACGCTATGATTTGATAGAAAACTAACCTTTATTACATCCTGTCTGTAACAGGGAAAATGAGAAAGCTACAAGAGGTTTCAGACAACATCCTTTAAGATGGGCCCTTTCTTTTCTTAAGTGGGTTTCCCAGTTTATTAAAGTTCACATCATTTTCTATATGCTGTTTCTAGTTTACCAATATTAATCCCGCTGAAATACCTTTGGTTTCCTTACTTTCTTTCTTTGTCTTCTTTTTTTCTTGTGCAGGTCTATCGCAGAGTTCTCAAGAATTCCAGTTGTCGTTACAAACCAAGTACGCAGCCAAAATAATGATGATGGTTACCATTTTTCCTTTGAAGGTTTGGACTTTATTCCTATAAGTCCAATGTGTTAGACAATTTTCTGAACTGGACTGAAGTATTTGTACAAAATCATCTGCAGTGGACAGGAAGGATGGTAATAACCGCGCTGAAAGGTTTGATTCTCATCTTATTGCTGCTCTAGGGATTCAGTGGGCTCATGCTGTAACTGTCCGCCTAGTCTTTGAGTCTCATTCAGGTTTGTCTTGATATTTTCCTAAATACAGAAGGGAACTTATGTCCTTTGTTCATCCACCATTGATGGATCACAAGACTCATACATAACTTTTGAATTCGTGTCAAATTAGTACCTATTAAGATCATAGGAATGCTTGGTACTTTTTCATGGTTTGATCTTTTTGATATGCTGCATGTCTTGTAACGAGAAAATGACATACAACTTCAATTGCAAAACATTGTTTAGTTATGTCCGTATCACGTTATTTTTACCTTAGAACTTGAGACTTCAGTTTTGATGTGTGGTTGAAGTGCACAGAAGCACAACTAAACATTAGGGACTTATAAAAATGCATTGCCTTTTTTACCTTGTAAAATAGAAGCAGTCGGTAACATGTAGTGCTGCATAATAATATGGAAAAATTGACATCACTTGGTAAAAATGGTACGGTATGAATACACAGCGCGACACAAGAGAATCACAACTATGCTAAGGAGGTTTTCTCTGACCACAAAATCTTTATAAAATTACCGAAGAAGTCATATTGGTTACTAAAGTACTCCCCTTTTGATATTATGTTTAGTCTTCTTCACTTGAGATTTTAGGAATCACATAGAATTTTCACATTTACCATTGCATAATATGAGATGAAATAACTATATAAATTGCGTTCTCCATAGGCCACAGGTTCATCAAGGTGGCCAAATCACCTATGTCTCCAGCAGTAGCATTTCCATTCGTTGTTGAGTCATCAGGCATTACATTGCAAAGTGATGAAGGCATTGATGTGACTGGTCCCGAGATAACCTCAATTCGTTGTCAAGGTACAATCTATATTTTGCTTTGCAGATCCTGGACTTAAGCTCACAATCTTCCTGTTATAAATCCTTCTAACTCAGATATTGCTCCAGGGCAAAATATTCTGTCTCGATAAGACGATAAACCATTTGAATGCTACTGTATTGAACAGGTGTAATCTCGCGTTTCTTGTTTTCTAATGACTATGAATAGATTTTATTAATTTCAACGCACTCTCCTTGACTCCTTCAAGTTCATAAGTAGTCCTGCTTGTGTATCCTGTTTTCGCTTCGTAGCAAGGCTTTTCAATTGGTTGACTGTGGCAATCTTGTATGGATTCATGAACTTAAGGTGATGGATGTTTTCAGACCTGAGACTGTGGGGGAGTTATCTGCAGCATAATCTTTTCTCACTAAATAATACTCCCTCCGTCCCAAATTATGAGTCGTTTTAGCTTTTTTAGATTCATAGGATTTGCTATGCACCGACATATATTGATGCCTAGGCGGATAGGAAAACCTATGAATCTAGAAAAGCCAAAACCACTAATAATTTGGGACGGAGGGAGTAGAAACAAACGTATGTACAAGGGAGTTACACAGCCTGGAAGGCTGAAAGTGCAAAAACGAAAAGGAAAGAAACATCAAGAGAAGCTACTCAGCCAATCACTAAGCAAATGTTTATCTGAAGGTTTTTCCCTAAGTATATCCCTAGTAAATTCAACTTCGAGTTCTCTCTTCCATCTTGTTAGAGAAAGGATACCCCCATAGAAAATTTTGCTGTTTCTATGACACCAGATGGATCGGCAAGCCAAAGAGAGTATTTCTCTGCAAACAGCATTTCTAAATCTTTGCCTTTAATGAACATGCCAAGAATTGGTAGGTTAAGGTTCAAGTTCAACTGAATGCCCACAAATTGCCAGGACCACTGGCTAAATGAACAATTAAGAAAGAGGTTAAGGTGATGGAAATTGGAATGCTGCATCTTGTTAACCACAACCACAAAGAATAAGAGATTCATTGGGATGTCTGAAAGGACTCCTCATGTAAGATTTGTCTTACCACTTACAAGGCATGATCTGTGAACTGTGAGGTCATGTATTATTTTTGTAGCTTGCAGAAAACTGATGCCAAAGGCCTGATAAGTTCACAGTTTTGCTTGAACTATTCACTGATTGATCCTAATCTGTTTATTTTTCTGACTTTCAGAACTCAACTACTCATCTGTCCAGTTGTACAGGCAGGCAATATTCAACCATTGCCACTCTGTACGTACCTATCCAAAAGTGATAACAAATAATTATCATGGTCTTAAATATCTCGATCCTAGTTTCTTTTGTGTTGCAACTGTCACTTGTAGGTATCATTCCAGTACTGTATAATTATGGTCGCAACATGATTAACTCCAGTGATGATTTGGTTTTGGCAATACTACGGGCTGTATAGGAATAAGGTTCACCTGTGCGGGTCAAATTGATTGATGTCTATTCGAGATAATTTGATTGATATGTCAGATCTGGTTTTTGTGGGTGTTCTGTTCAGTTAGTGGGAGGGGATTCCTGCTGCTGTCTACTTTATTGTGCATAAAAAATGGCAGTTATTCAATCTTTTCCCCTTATGATTCTGTGAACCCTCCGCCGTTGTCTTATTACTTTGTAAAGATCAATTGTTGTGAAGAAACTTTTTCTGAATTTTGGAATTTTAGAGGTTTGTATCCTTTCGTAAGTCCTGCTACAAGGCTGGTATCCTGCAGGTGAGGTTTCTTTCCAAACATCTTTTATGCTTGTAACATAGCATGGACACCATAAAGTGATACCATTAAGGGGAGGAGATCAGACATGGCCTTCTGTAGGAAGTGTTGTTCAGAAAGGTCATTCATAACAAGGTAAATACTTCTGTTCCAACACATCATGTATTTGCATCCAACCATTAGCTCAACGATCTCAGAAATGAACATTTTGTTTTTGGAATCCTGAACTGTCTTAGGGGCATAATAAGATGAAGTTAAGCGCTATATGAAGAACGCTAGTAAACTATGATATCATGGTCAATGGTTAGAAGAAAAATGGCAATCATGTACAAGAGAAAAATCACCAAGATGCAGTTTTGTGTAACTCTTGTAGAAGGCCGAAGTAGTAGTTTTTACTGAATTAACTAACTTTGCTTTTGCATGAACTCTGAATTCTAGGTTTCACCCTACCTGTACCCGATGAGATCAGCAGTCATCATTGGCCTTCAGAATCAATACAAGGTACAACAAATTTACTCATGAGCTTTGAGTTATCTTGATTGCAGAAAATTTAACAGTCTGTGCTTTCATACGCGACTCTGCTGCCTGATCCATTACTATTAGATAATGTATAAAATCTTTTAGAATCCCTGATTGGACATTTAATATTAGACACGGAACCATGAAATTTAGTGGAAATAAATAATGGTCTGACCTGTGTGTTTGGTTTGGGCTAGTGGACTTTCTAAGAATGGATACCAGTCCTCCACGTCTTGCGATAGCATTTTTTATACCTCGATAACCTCGTATGGTGCGTGCGCAACATCATGCCGCTTTCTGTTTCCACCCACAGAAAAGAACAGGAGCCACAGCCCACAGTTGCCGCCTTATGGGCTCCTTTTCCTTCTTAAATTCAACAATCGCCAAATCATACGAATTCTTCGAATCCTTCTCGCCTGGCTTTTGTTTATTCAATCTAGGAGTTGCTCTTCTCGTCTATTCGCCCTTCCTAGCTGGAATGGGCACCCTAACTAATCTCCTGAAAAAGAAAGCTGCTCACCTGGGAAACTTTTTGCGCACATCGCGCCACTAATATGGATAGCATATGCCTGGAGGTTAGTGTTTTACCGAAGGGACAGTGTTTGCTTTTGAGAGCTTAAAGAAACAGAACTAGGTTCTAGGGGAACCAATTGAGGCGAAGCAACTGAACTGTCTTGTTAGTAGACAGGAAGAATCACTTTACCGGGTGTTGATTGCTTGACAATTAAACTAAAAGTCCAATGCTTCCTTTCGTGCGATCTTGATGGAATGCTATCAGGGTCACTTTTTTGTGATGGGTTTATCTTAATTGGACGAAAGGGGGTATGTCTCTAGAAGCAACATGTTTGTTCATGGGACTCATTATTGACATGTCATCTTTTTTTAGAGCACCAGGAGAAACAGTGTGCACTTGCAATAGCAAAGGCCTAACCACTTATTCCCCCACATGCCCTAAAAAGGCAGAAAATATTCACCATATTTGCTAGTGCGTTTCCTCATTTGGGGATACGGTATTATAACAATAGCCCTGGTCGCTGCTATTTGAGGACATAAGCTTTACCCGGGCATCTAAAGAACATCAGGATGCATGCAGACTGGATTCTGTCTAGAAACAACTTTGTTCCCCGGCGCAGCTGATTCTCGTAATGGCGCATCGTCTCATCGGAAACACTAGCTAGGGCCTGCTGTAGAGTTAGGTATTTGACCATGTTCCTATGTCTGATGACGCTGCTTTTACTTTTAACATTTTATTTGCATCCGGCTGTAGGCCCCCTGAGCCACTTGGGTCGATTGCTTCAGCGTCGAGTCAGCTAGCCAAAACTACCCTTTCGGTTGGGTTGTCTTGCTCTCGGACCTAAACATAGTATGTGTGGTAGTAGTAGTACAAAAGAATAAAGGAGAAAAGTGTTACCAAGGTTCTAACCTAGGAGTCAAACATGGGCGCGCCCCACTTGTTTGGCAGGCTGGCATTGGCTACTAGTCGCTGGGTCCAAGGTCCGTATGGCCGCCAGAAGAGCCTTCTAGTAGCTAACATGTGTGGCTGAGAGCGAAATGTGAACCAATTGGATTGGGCGGTTGTTGAATGGGAGGCGCGGGCGCCCTCCCCTATCTATCTATTCTAGGGCCATCCAAAGGTGAGCTCCTTTTTTCCACAAGAGTAGGTGTTCACAAGTACACTCTGTCGCATGATGATACGGTTCATCAGTTTCATCTCCCGGCCGCTTGCCTTGCCTTATCCGTGCGGCCCCGTTGATAGCTCCGGGCGGCGGGGCGTTCTCGCAGCTGGGAACCGATCCGACCCCCCACCTCCTCCATCCCTAAAGGCAAAGCAACCGGCTGCAAGTTGCAACCCTCCATCCCTGATTCCCATGAGCAAGTTGCGGCACCATGATGTTGGATTGTTGCTGCCTTTGCTGGGGCCAAGCTCAAGCCATTACCTTTAACCACCTGACCCTCTTGCTGGGTCTGCACTGAAGCTACACTACACCTACTATTTTCGGCAGGTGTGGACAGATGCTAAAGTACAGGCAACAGCCGCAACAGCATCTCGTGTCTAATAAAATATTTATAATCGCTCCAAGGTCGTTTCCAGAGCTCAACTGAGCTCATCAATCAATTACTACATGGAGGTAGATAAAGCGCAGGGAATTAAACTATTAATGGTTGTTTAGTGGCCGGATGCGCAGGGGTGAGGTGACCTGCAAACCATAATGTCCACAAACAAAACCATAGTTTTCCGATTGGTTGGGCAAGTGGCGCATGAGGTTTGTTTGTTTAGTCAGCCGTTCTTATAAGGGAGGCGGTAGGGACAGTACGTGATTGATGTGTCGCGTGTGGGCTATTCCAAAAGCGTCTCTTCCTCTCCCCCTTCCCGTCGACCTTGACGGCTTCCTCCTATCTAATTTGGGATGGAAAGGCCGGGCCGGGCACGGGCAGACCAGGCCACAGGCATCCTCATTAGTGGGCGCCACCCCCACCACTTGCGCTTTGTCTCTGCATCCTACTGTGTCGGCACTCGCCGCCGTTCCTGGCTCCCGGTGGCCGCGTCGTCCACGTCTCGCCGGCGGCGAAAACAAAACCACACCATGGCCCCCAGGAAAAAAATCATATGTGACACACCAGCACACATCACCATGATACAACTTCTGGATGTCCTTGTTCTGTGCCATGCCGTGCTTGGGACCATATGCCCTCGTGATAAGATCACGCCGGCCGTACCCTGCACGGACCGGGCTCCTTCAGGCTGCTAGCTAGCGTCTCGGCCGGGCAACGCTAGCTCCTCTTTTATTTGACGAAGAAAAACGTCGTCGTGGCGGCTTAATACGGATTCTAGTACAACGTCTAGAGAGAGAGATTCGTTGGGTTTCCTTTTCTTGCATAATCATGATCACCGCATTTGGATCTTTGAGAGCGGGTCAAACAGTCGTGTGCGTGCGCCGCGTGTGCCGTGGCGGATGGGAACCGGATCGGATGTGCCTCCTCTTTTCTGCCACTCACCATGTCTTCTCCCATATAGCTCGTCCCGATCACCGTCGTCGATCACTGCTACACTAGAACCCTTCCTTCCTTGCCTGTGTACAGGGCGCATCTAGTGTCATGCACTGCATTTTCACCCGTAAAAAAGTCACACTTTTCCGTGACCTTTTGGTACTATTTTCCAATTTCCTCCCGTGGGATCTTTGCGACCCAGCTAGCAGGCCGCCGCAATCAACGACCCGAGATGATCACAGTTGCAGAGTTGCAGACCTGCAGCCGCCGCCCCACGGTTTTCCGGTTTGTCATCTCAGCTTGTCGGCGGACGGCACGTTAGAGCAAGTTTAATAAGGTTTGGCTTATAGCCAAGCCAAGTAAGCCAGAGATAGATGTAGAGACCAATATGTACAATAACTTGTCTCTTCATAATTTCCATCATTTATTTTCTACTCCGAGCTGCTGCTCGCTACTGCCTCGGGAAGACCAGAAGATGACGGGAAAAGGGAGGACGACTGGGTGAGCAGAAGTGGCGGGAGCCAGAAGGGCAGCAGAAATCTTTGGAGCGCGTGTACAGCTCGTCGATGGACGCAGCGACAAGCTCACAATTCTCTCTCGTCCACCTCGGCAAGGACGACGACGTGTTGGTCGATTCGACCGTCATTGTACCTGCTCTTAAGGGGTAAAAGCAGTACCATGATCTGTTCAGAAGTTCTTTTTTCCTTGCTATAATCATCATCGTGTGGATGCATATGGTACCGGTAGCACGGCGATCTCCACCGGAGATCGAGCTCCGCGGTACAGCACGGCGGCGGATCGGCGACGATGCTGCTGCTGAGCTGTCTCGCAGTCATAGGCTGTTGGCCCGTCCGAAGCTGAGCCCGGACGGTGGGCCACGCGACAGGTCGCCCGGTCTGGCCCCCACTCGCCGGGGCCGCCTCCTGGCTCGCCCCAAGGGCCGCCTGGACCACCAACGAACCCGTGTGCCGCCGTTTGGGGAAAATAAAGTAAAACTGAAAGCGATCTCAAAGTTTTCTTCCGCCTGCGTTTACTGATTAAGATAGTAAACAAGCAGCCGAGACAGGGAGCGGGGAACGATGGTGGGCGCCACGGAAACCATGGCGGCGAGCTCCTAGGTTTTCCGTGCAGCAGCCAGCCAGCCAGCAGCTCCCTCCCCAGAGTGGCAAGTGGGCGTTTCCTATTGCGTCGCTTTGGCTTGCTCCCTGTCTCATGCTGCACGCCCACCCTCTTCTTCTGATAAAAGATACATATATGTATCGTTGCGTGATGCTGGGCGCCGTGTGTGCCTGTATATATGTATATCTTCCTAGCCGCGATCCCGGGCCCCCGCTGGATCTTATGTTATTGGCAACTTGTGCGCAACTTGTAGGCTAAAAAATCCTCGGTTTCCTAGAAGATCGGCGGTGGCGGCAATGATCCTTGTACCACGCAACCACAGCGGAGATGCTCAGTTCAGGAGACCATTTGCTCTGCGGCCAATTTGACCACGGGACTGCCTCGCCTCGCCTGCCGGCAACGTTGGACGACCTGTCCCTAACCTTTTTTTTTTCCTCTTTTTTTATATACACATGCTCTGCAGAACAAATACTGTGGAGACAGGCGATGGAGGCAATAATGATCTGCAGCCCATATGTGCACTTGTTTAAGTATTTGTTTAGTACTGCTGGTAGCTGGTTCTCCAATCTATCCCTGGCGTTGGGTAGTTAGCAACAGGCAACAGCATACACGGTTGCGTTCGAGATCAGCTGCAAGTTGCCTGGGCTGATGAGTCTCCCTGATGGGGAGGGAAGGGAAGCCTTGTTGTACCTGTGGCCGAGAGGAGCCACGGACTCATTGGGGGATGGGCATGGGGGCGAAAGAGGTCATGCTCATGCGTGATCCTCGATCCCTATGAGGTGATGCTAAAACCCACGTTACGTGAGTTGAATCTATAGATGCATCCCTGCAAGTCTGTTGTATTGTTCTGTACTTGTGTTAGCTGCAAGCCTAGGACGGAGTGAGTTAAGCTCCATGCAAGTCATGGCTGGTTTGTAAGGCATTTGCAGTGTAAGATAGCTTTTGTGCTCCCCACCTTCACCCCCCTACTTCGCCCTGCCATTGCCACATTTTGCGTGCTCATCATTGAAATGGCAAGCTGTTTTTTTTTTTTGCACTTTGAACGGAATCCATTCCTTCAAGAAGAAAGGGTTCGTGTTTCGTAAGTGTCGTGTCAAAAGGAAGGTATTATAGGTCGCATGCTTGTCGAGAGTTTAGACCATGCAGATGTATGCGAATAATTATACTATGTTTGTTATTACTATCTCGCGTGTAAAGGTATTTTTAGATTCGTGCCGACCTTTGATACGAGAGAGGTAGAGGGTAAAAGAAAAATAAATAAAACCTTGTAGTGTCTTCTATTGTTGTGTTAGTTGCAAGCTTAGGAGTGAGTTAAGCTCCATGCACATCATTGCTGATTTGTGAAGGCATTTGTGGTTTAAGATAGCCTTCATGCTCCTCACCTTCACCCCTACTTTTCTCGCGCGTTACCACTCTTTGCGTGCTCGTAGGCAAAGTGTTTTTTTTACCTAGAAGTAACGGTTCTGTTTCATAAGCGTCATGTCAGAAGGAAGGAAATATAGGTCGGTGGCTTAAAGAGAGTTTAGGCCATGTAAGCCCAGTGGCGAAATGTGGAGCCAAGCCAAGTGGGGGCTAGTTGAGCTCACTCTTGTGGATTTGTGCTTATGGAATCAGCCGAACAAGCATATACGCAGACTTGCAGTGGGGCAGCGCGCGTAGGAAGCAAGGGCCGGTGCCTAGTTTCGCCTCCACTACGGTCTGCCGCCTGCATAGACCTATGCGAATATTTATACTATATTTGTTTTGTAAAGATATCTTTCGATTTTTGCTGACCTTTGACGCGAGAGAGGGAGAAAGATTAGAGGTAGAGGGTAAAAGAAAAAGATAAAACCTTGTAGGTTTCTTTGGTTCGTCGAAGTGGAACCAAAGATTAATAAAAATACCAAACAAATAGATTTAGACGCAACAGGAGAACAAACGGAGGGGAGGGGGCCGCCCCCCACACCGTGTGGATCGGCGGGGAACACCGTCCACACGCCGGGTGACGAGGACGACGATGACGATGGACGACGAGAGAGAAATCATTAAAAAACACAAGTACGGCGGGCCCTTCCGCTGCTGGCTGCCATTGGACCAGGCCCCGCCCCGCGAATAATTGCGCGTCGCGCGGGCCCACCCGCAGTGGCGTCGCTGTCCCCCGCCCCGCCACCCCCCCCCCCCCCCCCCCCCCCCCCCCCCGTCTCTCCATCCGC
Organism: Panicum miliaceum; assembly: GCA_032594955.1. NCBI lineage: Eukaryota > Viridiplantae > Streptophyta > Magnoliopsida > Poales > Poaceae > Panicum > Panicum miliaceum. The sequence goes on along the minus strand of CM064058.1, from coordinate 6,248,259 downwards.
CGTAGCCGGTGGGCGGTGGCGCTCAGGGCTTTTCCGGAGGCGGAAGGAGGCGCATACGAGGATCCGCCAGCCAGATGGGGCGCTCCAAGGTTTACCCGATCGGGCAAAACCTCCTTTTCTTTTCCGAAACCTGCGAGCCCTCTCTCTCTCTCGGGTCGTGGGTTTCGGGTTGGCGGGGGGCTGCGCGCGCGGCACGCTCGTGCCCGCTCGCACTGGATCCCCGGTGCTGAGGGGAGGGGGCGCGGGCCCGCCGGTTGGTTGTCTCTCTTTCTACCGCCCGCCCTCGCTTGTCTTTGGCTCTTTGCTCTGCTGTCGACAGATTCATGTTTATCTTGCTGCCTGCGTTGCTGTCCACACACTAGTACAAGTGAAGGGGGTTTTCAATGTTTTTTTTGGACGTGCACCAGCGCGCGCTCTCTCTCTCTCTCTCTCTCTCTCTCTCCAACTGCACTTCAAACCTGAGTAGCTCAGTCAAACATACAAGTCTTTGTTCTGAAGCAGTCCTATATGTAACAAGCTAAGAGGACATAATAACCTTAAGCCCCCCAAGTGCAAGTGGTTACCATACATGGCACACAGCCAGTTGATTTCTGATAAAGTACTGTGGGGTTTGCTCGATGGAGAATGCTCCTCCGACCTATGATGCCGTGGCCACCCCCAAGTTGCGCCCAATGATTGGCGCGTTTATGCCCGGGGCCGTCCCGACGCGCTGCACGCAAAGTCGCGACCTTTTTTCTCCACAACGGGGATGCTTCGCTCGCTCGCAGCACAAGTCTAGGCTTTTGGTCAAATAGGACGACCCCCAGTTCTCCGCTGGATAACAATAGCATACTACTATTCTATGTGCCCTCGCATCAGTTTTGCTATTTTCGTAGTATACCCATAGCTAATTGGGGACCGTACCGCGCCTTGGAAGAGAAAAAAAAAGACTGTATATCTGTACCCTCACTCATCAATTCTGATGCTGCCGACCAATACTGTGCGCCCACGTACGCATCAAGCGTGTACGGACTACGGGTGCTGTGCTTAGTGGAAAACCGTCAAGGGCGGGTGATCGGGATAGTCAGCTCTTGAATTTAATCTCGTATCTGGTACGCGTACGTACGGTCCAGTTGTGGAGGAGGAGTTCCAACGACGACTTTGCTTTATTAGCGGAATCAATCAATCAATTAGATCAACTAGTTAAGCACATCATGTACTACCGATCAAAATGATCAATAGTATATACGTATATAGATTTGTTAAAATGATCTACCATTTAGAACGGAGGACGTATACACGTCCAGCTGAACGAAAGTTAAGCACGACACACGCATCCTACTGTGTCTACAGCCACGAACTATTCAATCATTTCTTCCTTTCTTTCTCTCGCCTTTATTGATTTCCTTATCCCTGTCGAGATCAGATCGATCGCCGGCCGGCCTGTTCATTCATTCATGGCTATCACGTCCGTCCAGTTCAACTAACTGTTCCTCCGATCCCCTTCCTCCCTAACCTTCTCGGTTCTTTTATTATTTCCTTCATGAGGTTCTCGAGACATGAGTGTGTGGTATATATATTTAGCACCTTATAAAAAGTCCAGCGTGTCATGGCGCGTGCTTGCATTGTGCTTTTCTTCGCGGAATTTCTAGATGTACATGCGCATGCATCCTTTTAATTCGGCTTGCTTTAATTTCCGGCTCAAGAAATTCACGCCTAAAAGCAAAAGAGACCCCAGAAAGGGGCTGGCGCAGCAGCCAGAAAACAGAAAAGGAAGCACGACGAGAGCTGGCCGCCATCTTCAGCAGACTTCACCCACGTCGAGCGCAGTTACAGCAGCCGGAGCCCCGTCTTCAGTTTTTCCAGCGTCTCTTCCCTTCCCGCCAGATCCTTTTTCGCCGCCTTCATCTTGCTCCAGTGCTGCATGAAACCAACTATCCGATAAGGAAGTACAGAGGGCGGCGAGATTAATTTGTTAGAGAAAATCCAGTCGTCGCGTGTTTTACAAACCCCCTACGTAACCTTTTCTATTTGAAATAATTTAATTTTAGAGATATTGTTAGTTAAAGTTTAAAAATTTAATTTTGAAAAAAAATAAATATAACTATGTTCTCGAACGGAGAGAGTACTATTTACCGTCCGTCCGAAAGTATAACCGTGGCGGGATGGTTCACGTACGTGTACGGGGCCGGCGGTGGTTGGCGTGTCGGGATCGAGGAGCGCAAGTACACGAGCACACATGAAACAGGCGCGCACCGGTGGTACCACACCCTATATATTCCTGAAGTAGTAACGTGCGTGTTTCCAATTCCAGGTTGGCGGGCCCGCGGCCGGGCGCCGGCCATCGTCGGTCTCGGGCCATAAAAACCTGACGCGCCTGGGACGGCGCGGCGCCGCTGCGGGGTGGTCGGGCCGCCGCGGCACCGGCGCGCGGTGCACGCGAGGGTACGGTGAGGACGACGCCTTTGAATGCTCGAAAAGCCTGGACCTGAACAAATATTTCACCCGCCCGATCGGAGAAATAAAAGCCAGGCATGCATGTGTGTACAGTCGAAAATAGTGGAAATAAAAGTCAGTCGCTACGAGAAGCGCCAGGCATGCGAGTACCATGCATGGCGACATTGCGTAGTTATTTCGGGAGGGGACCGGATCGGATCGGAAGGGCATGCAGGCCCTGCAGTCACGCGGCCTCGACGTACGCACGCCTGAACCCGCCGGCGTACGCGCGCAGGCCCAGGCATCTATGATCGGCTACTGGCCGCAATCCAATCCAAATCATCCCCGGCTGGGCTGCCGGCTCTGCTCCGTCGCATCTGTACAAGGCAGCCGCATCCGCGCGCAGGATTTGGAGCCAGACCGGTGGGCCCCGCTTGCCCCGTCGTCGACCATGCATCTAACCTCCCCGGCCGGCGGACCCCACTCTGCCAGCATGCATGCCTCTTGGCGCCCCTCAAGGGCCGGCCGGCGGATCTGCACCTGCTTGCGGCGACGATGAAATTATCAAGGCCCCGGAGCCGGCCACGTGGTCATAGGTTTCGCTTCAAAACCTTCCTCGTCCGTCGGATGGTGCGGGTTCGTTCTTGATTTTTTTTGCCTTTTTATAGACGTGTGTATATATATATATATATATATGAGAGAAGTTTATATTTATTTCTTTTTCTAGGCTTTGGTCTTGTTTAGATTCAAAAATTTTACACCTAAAAATGTCATACCGAATATTTTTGCACATGCATGACATATTAAACGGAGATCAAAAGCCCCCTATCACAGATTGGGTGTATTTTGCGAGACGAATCTAATAAGCCTAATTAATCCATAATTAGACAATATTGTGCTACAGTAAATATGTACTAATAATATATTAATTAGGCTTAATAGATTCGTCTCGCAGTTTACAGACGAGTTCTATAATTAATTTTTTAATTAGTCTATATTTAATATTTCAAATGTGTACCGACATTTTTCAAAAAATTTACGACCTCTTTATTTGAATGAAACATTTATGTGTGTTTGCTACGTACTCCAGGAGCTTCGTGCTGCTCCACATGCAAGTGGTGGGTGGTTTATTGTTTGTTTAGACTGTCCACATCAGCCGTGCCACGGTCCGTGGGAATAATTAAGGAAATTGCCAGGATACAGAACGAGAGAGAGAGAGAGCGCCCGGGGGGGGGGGGGGGGGGGGGGGGGGGGATGATGGATACACGCATGACTTCGCAGCTGCAGCTAACCGTGCGTGCACGGTGACTCTGCGATGAGCAGAACAGCAGATCAGAGGAGACTGGCGCTGGCTGTACAGCTCCGTGATGGCGAGGGCCCGAGTGAATGCACACCGTACTTGAGCGTACTCTTCCCTCTTTTGGATTATGGACACACGTAAAAGGAAACGGTCAAGCACGAGGATAAACAGGAGCAACATCTGTGTGTGTGCGCTTGCGCATTTGATTTCCCCTCGATTTTTCTTTCAACAAAATTCTTCTTGAATTCAAGACAGGTGAAAAAAGATCGGGTGCCACTTTACGATGCCTTATCCTATGGAAGATGGTATGGAGTAGAGACCGACGTGTACAGTACACCGGTCGATATATAGAGGATTCCGCACACTTTATTCCTTCCTTTGAGGTAAGGACTTGCCCATCATTGGCTTGTTCACTGAACGACAACACTACTTCCAAAACTTTCTCTTTTATCCCTTTCTTTTTTTTAAAAAAAAAGAAAATAACACTAAAATCCATATTATAACATGCATGGATCCAAAGGAACATACTACCCGATACGTTTACACACAGATATTTTAAATAGCCGGCAATAGGATTTAGTGGCAGGGGTCGAAAAAATGCTATTAGCGCCGCTATAGCCCACTACTACCTACTATAGTGTGTGTTTTCTCCTGTAGTAGACATAGTGGACACTTCACGAAGCTGCTATGACCCGCTATTTTAAACATTATTGGTTTACACGGACCGAACATAAGTGCAATCCCAATTTTCTTAACTCACGCGCGTACGATTAACTGCCAAGGACATTACGTATGTTTGGCACGTACACCTCTCCTTAGGCCAACGCAAGCAAACAAGCAAGCAGAGAAGAAAAAGAAAAGGAGCTGCCGATTATGGTTCTTGCAACAGCAATGCTATATGTATACTTGGATGCTGGCATCCATGTCGGTAGAAAGCTTGCGGGATCATATCGATGCGTAGATCCACTCATGGCCTCCCCTTTTGCTACGGTCGCTGAGGATGACACACGCCCGCCCCCCGGTTTGATTTACCCAAGAGATGCCCGAATTGGAAGGAGCCGATGAAGGAGCTACTAGTGTTGGTTCCCCCGGGCCCATCTCCACGTGGGCACTCGATGCGCCTCGTTTTCGCTGCCGCTGGACCCTGTGCCCGCTCGTTTTCGTTGTAGGAATCTGGTGTGGGGCACAACCGAAAGGTATATGCACGCACTTGTGCTACGCTACCTGCACACAAGTAGGATATTCCTAAGACAAAGACATACTCCTATATAGTAGTAGTTGTAAAAAACAGAATTTGTAATCTGTGCATCTAAACAAATGCTGCCTGCCAGTACAAATAAATTAACCTCACTGGGGAAAAAAAAGTAGTACTAGAGGACTGTAGGTCTGGCTGTCTCCTCGGTCAATAATTGGCGGGTCACTCTGCAGGCTGCAGCACACACGGCCATCGTGCAGGGACCTCCATCAGAGGGCACTCTGCCTCTGCTCGACCTGCGGGGCCAGCATGCAGTGCATCGAGCAGCATGGAGTGCGGTCGCTGCAGCACCAGGAAATTCTCTGCTCAGTGCTCACTCAATCCTCCTGCAGTGGCGCGCTGCTGTCTAGTGTCTACGGCTACACGCCCACGCGCGCTTGTCTTTTTTGTTTTGTTTTGTGTATGGATGTTAATGGGGGATCTCTATCTATATCAGGCATGCATGGCCGCCAGTGGATGATTGGCCGGGTTTCTCTCGTCATTAGTTTGAGATAACGGGGTTCCTTTCATCATTAGTCGAGAACTTGAGATGAAGCGCGAATCAATGCTCCTGTTGCGATCACGTATCAATGAGCGAGGAGAAAGACGTTCCGTAGAGTCGCTGAACACTTTTGCATGCCTGGGCGGCTGGGGCCGAACGAGCGAATGGAGTAAAACCATACGTGTCAGTTTCATGCTAATTAAATCGATGAATCAATCCGATCCGTGCGGGCACATGCATGAATACAATAATAAGATTTCTCCAACACACCCGCGCACTGCACGCTTTCACATCTCGTATGATGATGTTCCAGTCCCAACTACTAGCTCCTTCGTGCTGCGTGTGTTCCTTCTTCTGGCTCGTCGATTGCTGGATGGGGTGTGCATGCACGCAGCCAATCAAAAGCGTACGAGATTTTGTGACGCGCAGTCGCTTACAGTACGTGTTTGCTATACATTGTACTGTACTCATCTTGGCCTAACTCCTCTACATATCTTGCCAACCAACCATGCATCGGGACCGCGACACGGCACAAGGATCAACAGTGGCGTGTGTAGCTACTTTCCCATTTCCCCTCACGGTCAGTACGTTTTCAAGTGTTTTTATTTCACCTCTTCATATATATACATACATACATACATGATTCGTCTTCACATATACGGTGTACGCCTCTACGTTTGCAAGCCGTAGCCAGCAATACCACTGTTGACCTTCCGTTTTCGGTAGTGCTATCGCATTAAAATCCGTGCCCATCCGTTCCTGTTCCATCTATCAAGCTGTTCATACCCACAATACCACTGCATGCTGCTCTCCTATATATAGATAATCCCTTGATAACCCTATAGTTTATTCCCTAGTGGCTTCCAAGTCCACGTACACTTGCGCAGGTACACACGACGTTCAATCTTTTTTGCGCCAAATCAATCAACAAATTAAAGCACGATTTTCTCGCGGATGGCGACGTTTCCGATCGCGATAAGTGATTATATATCTCTATATAGATTTTCCGGCATATACGTGCACAAAATTCAATTGATTTTGGTTCGAATAATTCGCGTGTTTGGTATAAACTGTGTAGAAGCCTACTCTATAGTCTTTCCAAACAATCCGTGAAATCGAATTAATTGGCCGCAGTGTTTGCATATATAACTTCATCGATTTGGTCCTAATAAAGCAAAGGAAAAGTAGTCATATTGTAACTAATTTTGAGTTCTATGGAATATATACGCGCAGCGTGCAATTGTGAAAATTGCCAATTTTGTCCATTATTATGAGCACGTGCGGAGCCCAATAAATGTTGTTACCAAATGTTTTTAAATTTCTGTGGTCCATATCGCAGCCCAGACGATATTGCTTGCTCCAATTTCTAGCTGGCTAGGCAAGGTTGAAAGCACTATGTGACCGATTGTTGCTGGCATTTCGCATTCTATGTATTGTGTCGTGTGCACTGTTCATTTGTCGCAATTTGATCCACTTCATTGCTAAATATGTCTGGCTCAGTTCGTTAGGTTTCATGTGGTAAAACCTGCTCACTCGAGTCTGTGTCCTGTGATCATAATTTTAAAATACCATGAAGACGCGCCAATATATAGCGCTAGTATTCGAGGTTATTGACTATTCGCGGTGTTCAAGGTGGAACTTGAATATTACCTTCTACTACACATCATAGTTTATAATTCCTCGCAAAAAAACATCATAGTTTATAGTATCTCATAAATTACAATATTATGAACAGGACATCCAAATTTTATATTATGATTTAAGCTACAAAGTTTTGGGAGATATTGATGGCCAAGGTTTCAAAAAGTTGACCAAATCTTGATTAGAGGGTAATCTATTAATTGTGACTTAACGGAGTACATGGATGAATGTAAGACCATGTGTTTCAAAACAAATTATGGGCGTGTTTGTTTCCGCTTATAAGTGGATTCTCCATGGAAAAAGCTAGAAGCCCACCCAAACGTCTCGATTAATATCCAATTCTTTGGGCGCTGCTTCCTTGGGAATCACGAAAACAACGTGAACCCCGATTCCCATCAACTCCTCCTCGAACCCGGCGTCGCTGGTAAGCGAGGGGCTTTTTTCCTCGCCGCCCTTCGCCTCTCTCTCCCCGACGCCCCTCCCCGCGCCGCCGCCGCCCGCCCCTTCCTGCCCTGCTGTTGCGCCGCCCTCCCCGGCCGGCGGGTGCTCGAATCGTGAGCGGAGGCGGACGGCCCACTGCGGGAGCTCCAGGCGCGGGTGAAGGCAACCGACCCACTGCGGGAGCTCCAGGCGCGGGTGAAGGCAGCTGGCGCCCGCCCGACGCCCGCAGGAGGTGGGAGCTCGAGGCTGGGATGGACGCAGGCGCGAGCGGTGGCAGGAGCTGTGTGGGGAAGAAGAGATGATGAGATAGAGGATGAAAGGAAAATGAGTATGAAAAAAAGTAGGAAGAGAAGATTGTTGTTCCTCTATTTTTGATAAAATCAGACTTTAACATATATTTAATATTATTGTAATATAATTATCTAGTCAAGATACACAAAACAAAATTATAATTATTGATTTCGGCTCGTATTTAGTGAAAAATGAGATATCATCAGCCCCAGGGGCACTTCGAATATTTTACCACTTACATCAGAGAATCTACTCAGGATTGTCAAACACCCAACTTATTCAAACAGCCGATTCTCCAGACAAAGGTTATCACAGAATATCTTGGTTCTCGGGGAAGCGAGGTCCAGATAAGCAAAAACAGAACCGGTCACCACGAAGTAGAAGAAATTACTGGCACCACACCATATATGCATGTGATTGACCATGTGTACAATGATGACGGATGCAGCATGGATCGATCCGGCGGTGAGAAACCTAGGCATAGATAACTCCGGCAGAGTCCGACGTTGGACCGGTGGCCTGGTACAATGGGCTGAGCTTAGCCTAGCTGGCTGTTCAATGGCAAGTGGCCGCACAACTTGATGCAGCTAGCTGCTGCATCACTTCGATCCTTTCGAGATCTGGAGCTCTACACTACAGCTAGTCCTAGCTAGATGCACCAGGACCACAGGAGAGTATTCATCCGTAGCTGCAGCAAATGGAGTAGACGCGTTGCACGCACGCGTACAGATCGAAGACGAGAGGGTGTGCCGTGGCCCTGTGCGATCGACGAGAGGTGCGTGCTCCTCGTGGTCCATTACAATTTGGGACAGGGGCAACGACGCCTCACCCAGTCACCCTTCATGCATCAGGAGGCCATTAAAATACTCACAAAACACGTAGCTCACAGAGGGCCACGTCAGTCGCGGACACATGGCCATATTCTTTCTGACAACCTGTGTTATACTACCAGTACATTATTAATCTGCCGGTTTATCGATCGATCTCTCCTCGATTTGCTTCCTTGATCTCGCCAGAGCACAGTAGTTCTTCGGCACGGTTTCCATTTGCTTTTTACTACTTGCCTCGTCATCACTGGCAACATGAAAAATATATTCAGACGGTATGGGCAAACCAGTGTGCGTGGGGAATGGAAGGAGTTGAAAGGTATTAGAGCGTGGACACAGTGTGTGACTCAGATGGCTAAATATACACCTCCACCTCATCTTGTACTCTCTTCCTTCGTTTTAAATTGTAAATCATTTTGACTTTTTTAACTTCATAATTTTTACTGTGCATCTAGATTATGACTTGATACATAGTAAAAAGTGTGTATCTAGAAAAATCAAAACAACTTACAGTTTAGAATGAAAGGAGTAGTCAATAAAATAGATAAGTCATTTTGTATCGTCGATAAGAAGTCTAAATGATACCTGATGATTAAATGGTACGTGGCTACAAATAATAAATAATGCCACTACAATGGATAAATTGCTATCTATAAGAGTTTTCTCACATATTCCCAGACTGTCTCTGTTAATTACTACTAGGTGGTAACTTTTTCTCCTCTCCATGTCAGATAAAATTCTACATGACACCTCATCTAGATAGCTAATGTTACCCCCACCGTACACGTAGTTACATTTTCAATTCCGGTGGTGATAACTAAACTCCTCCTTTCCTTTGCATTCGCTTGATTAGATATGGTGGATGGTCGGCTTTCTCCTTTTGTTGCATCCACCTTATTTAGGACCTGTTTGGTGCGGCTCTAGCTCTGGCTCCGCCGGCAGCTTCAGCAGGAGCCGCACCAAACGGGGTGCTCCATCAGCAGCTCCGGTGGTACAAAATTGGGAGAGCCGGAGCTCTTTTGTGGGGTGCTCCTGCAGAGCTGGCGGAGCCACAAAACGTGGTTTCGCCTGCTCCAGCTTCAGCTCCGGCTGCTCGAGGAGCCCTCCCAAACAGGACCTTATCCACCATTGGCTATGTGGTCGAAGCTCATCTCCCAATTCGACACACATAATTAGTATCAATGTGTCTTTCTACCCAACACAACGCTCATTCCCTTGGTTACATTCTTTTTTTCCTTTTAGCGGACACGATATATATTGTCATTGTCATTCTCTTTTTACCTAGCTATATTTGTATTTTGTTAGCATATTTTACATCAAAATATCATTTGAAGCTGCAATTTTAATCTCATAAATGCATATAATGTACAACAAGCTTATCGACTAATTACATTATGATGGCTTCTTTTTTACATCACTGGGCTGTATTTTTTTAATGATGGTCGATGTGGATAACAAAGAAGCATGTATAGAAGTATAGATGCATCTTGAGCTAGTTTTACATAGGTCAATTTTGCTAAAGCAAACTGTCAAAACTTTTTATTTCCATGGTAGATTGTCAAACGTTACAAGAAACTAGACATATTGCTTTACTGCAAATAAATGAGTCGATCTCCTATAAAAAAATTATTTAGTGTTGCACAACAAATTTCATGGAATATTAGTGCTCAGAAGAAAAATAATATTTTTATAACAACAGTGGTAAGTAATTTTATATTTCTTTCTCTTCTGATTAATGTGATAATTTCTTGACTGTGGGAGCCAACATCGAGGCTTCTTGTGTTGCCAATTACTAAGATAACTAAATAGAATAAGTGCCATACAACATCACCACAATTGTTTGTTCCATAGTATTTTTACATGAAATCCAATTTCTAACCTTGGTAATTTCCTAAAAGTAGATTAAAAAATTAAGAAAACCCTCAGCTCAAGTCTAACGGTAGAGACTGCCCATGCTGTGATGCAGGCAGGAGAAGCCGAGCAAGAAGCATCTGCCCCAAACAGAAAGAAGATATTTTCTCGAAGCCATAGCATCATCTGCCACATCAGCACTTTTCTTTTTTTGCTCTCCCTCGTGCTGTTATTCTTGGACAAATCCAGGCCCGCAGCCACCCACCAAATCGGACGACGCAGGGCCGAACACAGGGTGCCCAAATCAGGAAGGATTTAAGGTTAACCGGCTGCCACCGGCTACTGCCCGTGACCCCCTTCTTTTCGACGGCCCCTCCTCTATATATTACCCGCCTCTTTTTCTCTCTCCCTCCGCACCCGTCTCGCCTCTGATCCCATTCTTCTTCCTCGACTCCGTCGGCCGCCGCCACCGCTCGCCGGCGCCGGCCGTCCGAGCTCGGAAAGGTTGTCCCGCCTTTCCAGCCAAGATCCCACCTTTCTTTCTCGAGCCAGCTGACCTCGCGTGCTCCGTACTAGCTAGCTAGTTGATTGGTGGGGCGTTCTTGATTCGTGAAGCGACCGTACAGTAGGATCGTGCTCGCGCCGCCTGAGGGTTGCGTGCAGGATGGTCGTCAAAGATTGGGAGTGAGGAAGCAGCTCAACGTAGTCGTGGAGGCTAAATGTACCGCAAGAACGACTCGGCACTCTCCTGCTTCTACCTCTTCCTCCTCTGGTTCTTCTTCTTGAAATAGACTAGCCCGGCCCAGCGAGAGCAACTCGACTGCGACTGAGATCGATCGCTGTCTCGTTGTTTGGTCCGTGTGAGGCTGAGGTGATTCTTTCCTGGTTGCTTGTTTGCTCGGGCAAGAACCACAAGGTGCTTGGAGGAGGAGGAGGAGGAGGAGGGAGGAGATGGAGCTGGATCTGAACGTGGCCGAGGTGGCGCCGGAGAAGACGGCGGCGATGGCTGCGAGCGACTCCGGCTCATCGGAGTCGTCGGTGCTGAACGCGGAGGCGTCCGGCGGCGCGGCCGCGCCGGCGGAGGAGGGCTCCAGCTCGACGCCCCCGCCGCCCGCCGTGCTCGAGTTCAGCATCCTCAGAAGCGAGAGCGACGCGGCCGGCGCCGCCGACGACGACGCCACGCCATCGCCACCGCACCACCACTACCAGCAGCTGCAGCCGCAGCTCATCACCCGGGAGCTCTTTCCGGCCGCCGCGGGCCCGCCGCGCCCGCCGCCGCAGCATTGGGCCGACCTTGGCTTCTTCCGCGCCGAGCCGCCGCGCCCGCAGCCGGACATCAGGATCCTGCCGCACCCACACGCCACGCCGCCGGCACCGCCGCCCGTGCAGCCACAGGCGGCCAAGAAGAGCCGCCGCGGCCCGCGTTCCCGCAGCTCGCAGTACCGCGGCGTCACCTTCTACCGCCGCACCGGCCGCTGGGAGTCCCATATCTGGTCAGCACACACCAGCCATCTTCTCCTTGTTTCAGCTACTAACCAATCACTTCTAACACGAACGTTTTCGTCTTCTTGTTCCTCGACCGGAAATGCAGGGATTGCGGCAAGCAAGTGTACTTAGGTGAGCAGATTGCCAACTAATAATCTGTTACAATTCCTCTCTTTCCGATCTGTAATCGCCCATGGTCTAACTGATTGAGTGATCTGACCAACACAGGTGGATTTGACACTGCCCATGCTGCTGCAAGGTATGCACAGAATTGTGCTCTGAACCCTGTACTGTACTGAATTCATCATGTCCATTTTTGTTTCAACCCATACTAATCTTGGAACTTTGCAGGGCGTACGATCGAGCGGCGATCAAGTTCCGCGGCGTGGACGCGGACATAAACTTCAATCTCAGTGACTACGAAGACGACATGAAGCAGGTGAGGAACCGGCGACCCATGTTCTTGTAACATTCAGTGAAGTATCTGCAGCTGAATATGCATGACATGGCATGGCCTGGCCTGTCCTCTTTGGTGCACCAGATGAAGAGCCTGTCCAAGGAGGAGTTCGTGCACGTCCTGCGGCGGCAGAGCACAGGGTTCTCGCGGGGCAGCTCCAAGTACAGAGGCGTCACCCTGCACAAGTGCGGCCGCTGGGAGGCGCGCATGGGGCAGTTCCTCGGCAAGAAGTAAGAACACTTCACAGCCTGAATCATCAGATTTTCCTAGAAGTTGCTGTACTGTGAATCCTTGTGAATTTCCTATGTTATTAGTCTCATGCTAGAACCATGAGCTCCTAAGATTTAGTACAAGTTTATAGTTCAGTAGTAGTATAGGCTAGATGCATGTAGCTTAACGGCTGTTTCAACAAAAAATAAATTAAAGAAAAAGGGAGGTGGATAGGGAATTCCTAAGTCCTCATCGGTTGGAACACCATGCTTGGGTGCAGGTACATATATCTTGGGCTATTCGACAGCGAAGTAGAGGCTGCAAGGTTGTTCATCTTGGATTCTGCCATTGATGCCCAAAAAATATTTTTTTTACCTTGTCTTTTGATTTCCAAAGGGTTGAGTACCGACTCGATTCTCCTCTTTTGTTTCTCTTCTTCTCGTTACAAAATTCAGGGCTTATGACAAGGCCGCGATCAAATGCAATGGTAGAGAGGCCGTGACAAACTTCGAGCCAAGCACATATGATGGGGAGCTGCTGTCCGAAGTTGGAACTGAAGGTAGAAACTCTTCTCATAATGTTCTTCAGATAAAGTTGTTAGGTGATGAACTTGTTTGAACCGAGTTATTGAATAAACTCGAATTTTGTTTTGTTTTTCAGCGGGTGCTGATGTTGATCTGAACTTGAGCATATCTCAACCGGCATCTCAGAGTCCGAAAAGAGATAAGAATTCCCTCGGTCTGCAACTCCACCATGGATCATTTGAGGGCTCCGAGTTGAAAAGGACAAAGGCAAGTGCTAACGCCTTTGACATGTATCAAAAACAGTAAAATTTTCTTGTTGAATTCTAGTGGCTACCTGATGCTCTATGCGCAAAGTAACCCAAATTTCGCTCTCACCATGCTAATGACATAACTACCATGCCTCGTATGGATCAAGTCCTTTTCATAGTTTAAGTAGGAGATCCTATTTCTACGTACAGCTGTTGTCCAATTTACATTTGACTGCCCTGACAAGTCGGAATCAGTAGGGAAATTATTTTATCGCGTAGGAACAAGTTTCTCCTTTCAGAATGATCATGACAGTTGAGCGGAACATCTTTTTCCCTTCCAAAATGAATTGTTTAAGGAATTATAGAGTGTGGACAAATATGTAGGTCTTGATTATTCAACTGAAAATCTTTTGCTTCTGATGCAGGTTGACACTCCCCCTGAACTGGCGGGCCGCCCTCATCGGTTCCCTGTTATGACTGAGCATCCACCGATCTGGCCTGCTCAATCTCACCCCTTCTTTACAAATAATGAGGTTAGATGATACTATATTACTGAAATACAGACAGTTAAAAAATAGCTCTTATAGCTGCAAGGATTGTCTGAGCATCAGATAATTGAGTCAAGTTGTCCGTATTGCACAAATCTAGCATGTGATCTTGACCATCTGATGAGCAGATTATGCTCAGCCTGAAGGTGTACTTTCAGATATAGAATTTTAGTTAGTTTCATCCAATTGTATTTCTTGTGCGGCCATCAATTTGGTTCTAGTCTTACATCAACAGTTCATTTTCTTGAGTTCTAGAGTCCACCTGTTCCCTGTCGGTTTCAGAGATATTAATGCACATCACAATATTTCATAGGTATTTCATATAGGATTGAATATTTTGGGTTGGCCTAATCTGGGAATAATAGTACTAGCAGCCTTATGAGACATACGTTTGATTTTTTTTTTCCTTCAAAAGGAACATCCTAGACTGACGACAATTCAACATTAGGCTACTCAAATCATCGATCAACTACTCCTGCCTGCGGCCAATAACCTTTGAACGGTTCCCCTTGCCTGTTATAGAAGTGTGGCTATTATTCAGACCTTCCATGAGAACAAAATATACATATTCTTGTAATGCTATTATAGAATAGAAGTACTAAATTTGCCGGTTGTTTCAACAAACATGTTTTTTACTATTCAACTAGAGAGTTTGGTCAACTTGAACTCTCGAACCTTTCAGGTCCTAGCCTCCTAAACTTTAATAAGGTCACATGTGTCGCTTTCTGATTCTACTGGACGGAAAGTTTGAGCTTGACGCTTCAAGCTCGTCGTTCTGTCCAACTGAACTGATGGAAAGACTAATTAGGAACAAGTTTCCATCAGAAAGCATTAGGATTAATTTAACTGTTCAATGAACTCATCCTATATCAGTAAGCATGCTGAGTAAAAACTGTTGCTGCATTTTGCAGAGTGCATCAAGAGATCTTAACAGGAGGCCAGCAGAGGGGGCGACAGGGGGTGTTCCCAGCTGGGCATGGAAGGTGACAGCCCCTCCTCCCACCCTGCCATTGCCGCTCTTCTCCTCCTCCTCGTCGTCGTCGTCGTCTGCTGCAGCATCATCAGGATTCTCCAATACCGCCACGACAGCTGCCCTTGCCACCCCATCGGCCACCCTCCGGTTCGACCCGCCGTCGTCGTCGAGCCATCACCGCTGAAAACCAAGAAGCCACGCTGTAAATTTGCCGGGAAGCTGGCATTTTCCCCCCTCTGGGCGTTGCAACTTTTTCGGTTTTGCGCCGGGGTGGTTTCTTGTAGTGGATTGGATTCGTGACTGTATTTTCATACTACCCAAGCGAAATGGTTCTCTGTTTACACACTCTGCAATGCTGCTCTGGGAGTTGCTGCTGCTGGAGATTGACTAACTTCAACATCGGAGATTGATCTTTACATTGTGTAGAGAATCATTGCTGAACTATTAACATACAGAAGTATAGGTATCATAAGCCATGTCCTCTACTTGTGGACAAAGTTCAGGAACATTAATATTCCAGTTTCTTTCTTGGCTGTCAATTCGGTTCTTGTCCTTGCTTTGGAGCCAATTGCCTACTGTCTCGTCCTGTCGTTGTTTGTTCTTGCAGAGTTACGAGATTTACCATCTCGAAGTCTCGAATGGACGGTTACCCATTAATATCCTTGCTTGTGTCTGTATTAGAAATCATACAGGACGACACTGCAATTTTTTTTTTAAAGAGGGGCTTGAACCTTTTAACTTTGGTCATTTGAAGTATTACCCCTACATATGTTGCTGACCCTGCCGTCATCCCTAATAACTTTTGTCAAGGAAATGATCGCGAGAAATGCCGACAGCTACCGTCGGCAAAAAGTGAAGGAATCTGCCATGTGCTAGGGCACAATTTTTTTACGCCCACTAGATGCGTACTAGATTACTTGGATAGATTCCCTTTCAAACTCGAGGGCGCATCGAGATTCGAGCGCTGCCGCCTCTTGTTCATCGATTCATTCATTATATCCCTCTCCATCATGGTCTCAATGCCGGAATTGTCGATGATAAAAATGCACACCAACATAGGTGCAGTGCATCCATGTGGTATGCATGGTGGCATGTGTAGTAGTACTAGGACCAATCCCATATGCATGGCTGGCTCCCTTGGATCTCTTGTTTACTTGTCTCCATGTGCCTCTGAAGGCGTACGGTGATCGCGGCACACAAGTTGGCCATTGATTATACTTTTTGTTGTTTTCATGGGGAAGAAGGAGAACGGCATCAACTTTACTAAGGAATTAAGCAACATACATATGATATCTCATCTAATCCATGCATAGAGAAATGTCAAGTGTAAGACGTTTTAACAAATTGCGCCTTTCTTTTAACAAAAAGAAAATGAAGAGCTCGATCAAAGCTTCTGATTTTTCTAGTTTCTATATTCCTAGCTAATAGTTCCAAATCTTCATCTTCATAAGATTTAACCACAGAGATTCTCTGAAACATCAAATAAATAATAGCTAATTAAGCGTGTAGTAGTCTGTTGATACCTGTAAGTCTGTCCCTTCATTATTCCCTCCTAGAAAGGACCCATACAAATATTCAAAGAACAGCTCATCCATTAGAGCGCCGACAAACGACCATCAGGTACCATCGGAAAAATAGCCACAAAGTTGAGAGTATAACCGCCCGTTTGCAACACCGAGATAGGCAGATAGTAACCCTAGGCATCAAACAACAAGTTGTACGTAGTACATATGATATGTCCTTTTAGATTAATGAAAATTAGTTCCATTAAATATGTCAGCTTGACCCCATATCCTTGGTGTCCGAAAAGAGAGCAAAAACAAAATGAGATGATAAAATGGCGGCAAATCTAACGCCCACATTTAGCGAGTTGATTTTTTTTTAAAAAAAATTGTGGGTCTTTGTGTTAGTGCCCACGTGCGCTTTCGAATTCAAAGAAAATTGTTTTTTACCCATAGCAATAATGAGAAGAAAACTGACAACGCCCTATTTGGATTTTTTAAGGATTGGAGGTGTCCTTGTTTTCTTCCATGTGGTGTGGGTCTCTCTCTCCCCTTTTGGCATGATTCCATTCCCCCTCCGAGAGGAAATATATTGCTATTTTATGCATCCCCCGAATTACGTCACTGCTTACGTTAATTCCCAATCGGATAGTAATAATCTAACACAACCTTATTGCATGACATGTATCATGGACCAACAGAAAACAAATTAGACAGGTCCTGCTGGTACTATATTAGCCCAGCCCTAATATAATGGCGTTTGTTTATCTTCTGTTGGTGCGATTGATTCCTTGTATTAGGTGTACTCGAAGGATCAGTTGAGCTCCTTTTTAAAAGTAGCCCTGCTATATATATATTGTTTCAAACGCTCTTTGTTGGTTGGAGATAATCTTTTCTACTCTGTGTAAAGAGCAGTGTATGCACACTACACATGTAGTGTACTGCTTCTTTTAGTATGCTGCTATATTTTTCTAAACAGCATGATTAGTACCTCTGGTCATATGTGTGATAGGTGGTCTTAAACTTTGTACTCCACATCATCATGCATGCTAATTTCCTGCCAAACTACACTAATCGGTTGTAGCAGGGCGCCCATCAACCTGCTCAACCAAGCTGCAGATAAAGCTAATATAAATAAAATACATGCGGGGAGTCAGATGACAGATGTAAGCTGAACCAGCTTGTGCCTTTCTTAATGCCTCGAATGGTGATCTGATGCTGATTCTTTTAGTTTTAAACTCTCATTATTTTTATTTTCTGATCCAGTTGATGGTGACAGATTAATGCCAGTTGTAGTATAACTTAACTTGTACGATGCTAGATCGGGATTGGCCGGCCATAGAGAATTCAATTTATGTGCTATAATAAGATGTTAATTATCAGTAACTCAATTTGGTGTTATACTCCTCTTACAACACTGCATCTGCATATAATAGCGATGTGAAGAGACTTGGAAAATTTTAGATGAAGTATAGCTAGGGATGTGCATACATGTACCCATCGTTTCAAATTATTAGTCGTTTTGATTTTTCTGGACACATAAATTTTGCTATATATATAAATGCATAATAAAAATAATAATACCTCTAAAAAAATCAAAACGACTAATAATTTGGACGAATCGGAGGGAGTGTCCATCAAACAGTCTAAATACGTGGACACTAGGATTTGAATCCCGATGAGCGGAACATGCACCCACTTCTCCACCACCCAGCTAACAAAACGTAAATCACCGTCTTAGTTGTGGTCATTGATTGGACATGCATGCATAGTATATCCTTAATCCTTGTTAACCCTTGTCTGAGACGACGATACATCAATCAATCCAACAGAAACCTCCAATTGGACGTAGCTAGCATTTTCAGTTGACGGAGACGCCGCACCAACAGCGGGCTGGGCTCGTGATGCACAATCCATCTCTGTCGGCATCGCCTTGCCTGCTGTCACTATCAAAATTGCTAGCTCCACACACACACACATCTTGGAATAGGAAGAGGAATAAGGAGGAGCAGAATGAGGATGTTCTGATGCAGGAAGAAGTCCAGGCAGAGACAGAGAAAAAGAGGAGGAAGAGTGCTGTCATTCCTATTGATGAGGGGCGTGTGTGGTCGAGTGATATTATCCGGACGAAATTTCTTCAGATTTTTGGAAGTTTGCAGGAGGGACCAAATCTTGGAAAATCAGACTAGAAGATCCTAGTAGCCAAAGGAATGATTTTTCTTAGAAAAGAAAGGCATGTATATATGCTAGAAATACAGAAATATTTCAAGGGAAAAAAAATGCTTGGACACTGCTAGCTGCACCCCATTTTTTTACACATTACACGCACGCACGAGTGAGAGTTAGTAACGTCCGTTTCAAAATGATTGACATTTTTTATTTTCACTATTCAACATTGCGTAAAAAGGCATAAATATATAAAATGATTAAAGTACTTTTGATAAAATTTAATGATGTTTTTCTTCAGTTTACTTAGCTAAATGTTATAGTGATCTATTGGAGATGCTGTGTGGTACGGTCAGTGATCATATTTAGTCTGATCAGTGAGTGAGTATCCAGCCAGGCAGGCCATCAGTGTATCCAACCTAAGGCCCAACTCGCAGATCGGAGAAGAAACCTTCTGGGCTTGTAAAAGGCCCGTGCAATGCAATAGATCCAGCAGGCCTCCATCCAAATGTAAAATGATTATTTGGTTAACGGGCCTTTAATCTTCCAAGCCCATTACTGCGTAAAATGGGCTTTAATTAATTGATCATAGCAGTAGAAAGGAAGGAAGCCCGTGGCCCGACCCATCTGTGTCCTCGAAGGCAAGAGATCGCACGCGCCCCACTCGCATCCAGACAGAACCCTCGCCGCCGCCGCCGATGACGTCCGTGCGCAGCTCCGCCGCGTCCCTGGTCTCGTCGATCCGCGGGGCGGCGGAGCTGGTCCGCCAGGAGGCGCTCCGGCGCGAGCTGGACGGGTGCCAGCTGCTCGCGGGCATCTGGTGCCACGGGCTCACGGTGGCGCAGCTGCGCAGCATCCGCGCGTCGCTCCCGCCCACGGCGCGGCTGCTGGTGACGAAGAACTCCGACATGGCGGCCGCCGTGGCGGGGACGCGGTGGGAGGCGCTCAAGCCCTGCGCGCGGGGCATGAACGCGTGGCTCTTCGTGCGGTCCGACGAGATCCCGCCGGCGCTCAAGCCCTACCGCGACTTCCAGAAGGAGTGGAAGCTGCAGCTCAACGACTTCACCGGCGCCGTCTACGAGGGCCGCCTCTACGGCCCCGACGACTTCGCGCAGCTCGAGGCCATGCCCACCAGGGCGCAGTCCTACCAGTATCTCCTCGGCTGCCTCCAGATGCCCGCCGTCAACCTCCTCGCCGTGCTCCGCGCGCGACAGGAGGCCATGCTGGCGCAGGCCGATAAGCCCCCGGTGGAGGGAGAGCCAGCCGCGCCGGCGCCGGAACCGGCGGAGAAATGATCCGTCGACAAGGGGGATTTCTTGGCGTTCGTCTCACTCTGCCTCTGCATTCTTGTATGTTACAGCCGCGGCTTTGGCTTAAAAGAAGCTCCTTTTGTGTTTGTGCTGCTAAAATTTGTTCTTGGTCTGGAATACATGTGGTAGAAAACTGATAAATCATTACGGCACATTGCTCTGATGCGTTGTCATGTTCGTGAACTTGATTTTGGAATTGGAGTGAGTGATGCTGGATTGCTATTGCTGGTTCAGAAACCAGCCTCAAAAAGTGTCGTGTGCAGTTCTGTGCTCCAGTATCAGTATGCACCATATGCTAGAGCTTTCAGTGCTTTCCCTAATGCAGAGGGGGTACGGTGCATTTGCTGGAATGAAGTTGCAAAGAATCCTGTTGGAATTGGGAGCCTAAGGAAATTTGGGCAAGGGCGAATCCAGGATGCTCTGAAACAACAGGAAAAGAAAAAAAGAGGGGCAAAGTTCACAGGAATTAGCATCGAACATGTTTCCAAGCTGTTCTGAAGCTTGAAGCATTTCAAGACACATGATAAAATGATAACGATCTGCTACTCTTGCGCCTCAAAATCTAGTATGGCATATTGTATTTATATTGAGGACCTAATAATCCCTACCATGTCTGAATCCTATATAAATATCTAACATGTTGCTTTCCTCTGCCTATACATGCAAAGTAAATTACAGATATTTCAATTTACAAAAGTGTGCTGGAACGTCCAACGATATCTTGCGTGATTGCGTCTCTTCTCCCTTCGGGTCCTGGACGGATCAACCTGAGAGAAGCCATCTCAGATACTCAGTTCCATCAACATGAGCAGGTGCATCATCAGGAGCAGCTACCCTCTTCCGCATGAAAGTCTCACAGATACGGGCTTCCTCTTTCGCCCCCCTGTTGAACGCGGTCGCTGCTCATCCGCCTCAACAAAATCACCCTGCAAACAATTGGTAGGGAATCATAAACATCCCCCGGCAAGCTGCATTTCCAAAGGGGAAGTGCATAATTTTTTTTCAAAATTGTTATTGGCTATATGTGTTACCTCAGTGTGCACATGAGCACTAGACTTCTCATGGATGTCTCTTACATGCTTGTAAGAAAACTTCTTGCCACACCCAGAGAATTGGCACACGAAAGGTCAGTGCCGCTCGTGGACTGCCTTAACATGCTTCTCCAAATTGGATTTCTGCAGTTCCAAGTTCACCAAGAATGAATAACAAAGTATTTTGCCAATAAATTCGAGAGAACAAATCATTAGAGAATCAAACAGTGCTAGATTACAAACAAGACCTTTGAAAATGAACATTTGCAGTCCTCAAAGCGGCATTTGACCCTTTCAGTAATGTAGGAGCCTTCATGCATTTGGCGATGGCGCTTAAAATTCCGCTTTAGTTGTTTAGTGCCACAGACATCACACTGAACATGTTGATGGCAGGATTGGTTATGTGCTTTGAGGCATTCCACATTTGTAAAAGGTTTCATGCAGCCTGGTTCGCAGCAGACAACCTCTGTGTAGTCCAGCTTGACTGCACCACATGTACCAAAAGTTCATCACAACAAAGAAAACTTTGGTAATTAGCGATTACAGAGAGTTGACAATGGTAAAGTTGGCTCAAAGGGATGGAATAGACTATAACTTCCTACATCCAATCCAAGTAAAATCAATAAACTATAAAATTTCATTGGGCGTTGCAAATGTGTGCTATTTTGAGTCAGTATCAGAAATATGGAAATGGTTGTAAAGTGAGATTCTCACCATGTGATTCTTCATGCTTTTTTAAGTTGGAAGCATATTTGAAAGTCTTCCCACAGTTAACCTCCGGACAAATGAATTCCTTCTTGCTTTCACAAGGAGAACCATCTTTATGGATTTCCTGGACATGTCTCTGCATATTACCCTTGATATTGAACTTACGGTCGCATCCTTCGATGGGGCACACAAATAGTTTCCCTTGATGAGTAAGTAGATGTCTGTTGAAATGGTCCTTCCTGCTATATCTTAAGGGGCAACCATTGACATGGCAAGCAAAGGGTCTCTGCAATAGTTTTCAGAATGCATACATCAATATAGTATCCAAAGTAAAGTTTACTAGAAATAATGTATAGCGCTGCAAACAGTACCACAGAGGGGCATGCTACGACAGGATCTTTAAGTAGCTTGAAATACATAGAAAGTACAGTTATAAAGCACATGTAAATAACAACAGCAAGCACAAAAGGGAAAATGGAAGATCTTATAATAAACAGACAGAAACAAATGAGCAAACCTGAAGAAGCGTGTGGATAAAGGCACTCTTGATGGAACTTCTCAGGACAGTCTCCCGATCCTGATACTAGTCCATTCAAGGCCTTATCGCATTTTGGAGTTCTTTGGGATCCAATGCTTCACGCTTTTATATCTCACTTGGTAGTCTGCAGAAATCAGAGAATCAAATGACATACAACAATCCAATCAAAAGCAGAGCCGAATGGCAACTACTACTTATCCAAACACCTCAACTTCAGGTGATAATTAATTTGGATCTAGGATGAAATATATCATTTCCACCGAAGGACATATAACTAAAGTTCAGCATATATTGGCTTCACACAAGAAATTGCGTTGCCCTATTTGTTTTACAATTTGATTGTGAGAAGACCATAGAGTGATGATGGCTAGATATACTCAAATGGGGTTGCAGAGTCAACCTGTCAATTATCAAATATGACTAATAAGGTAGACACATGACTCCTTGAAAAAGACATTCCATACTGAGATTGGACCTTTAGCATATCCCGTGCAATAGCAACAGAAGGAACAAACAGCAAGCAGCTCAGAACAGAAGAGACAACAACCTGACGAACAGCGTGAAAGAGGCACTCTTGATGGAGCTTCTCAGGAGGGTCTCCCCATCCCGGTACTAGTCCATTCAAGCCCTTCTCGCATTTTGGAGTTCTTTGGGATCCAATGCTTCACACATCCATGTCTGAACAAATAGACTGCAAAAATCAGCATAATTAATAATTAATGGAACAAACTACCATACACCACAACCCAACAAGGCACCATGCAGAGCTAAATGGAAACTACCAAGACATCCACAGAACCAACTGTTAAAACAGGCCGGTAGCAACCACACAGAAAAGCCTGTAGTTTTCATTTTGGCCTTCTATTATAGAGGATATTCATCGGATAATGAATCGGATAAACATTACTAGCCGAAGCATCTATTGAGCATATACTACAACTCGACATAAGCCAGATACCTCGAGTGAATGGCTCTGCATATGCTGCTTCAGATGGGCCGGCTTCTTGAACCTCATGCCGCACTATTTGCAGTCATGGCTGACCTCCTTGCGCGAAGCACCATCTCCACCTTCCTGGTAGTCCTCCAGACCATCCACTTCATCCTACAGATCAGAAGTATTACTCCAATCACAAAGGAAACACATATCTGGAGCGTAAACCAAGTGATGGTGCCATGAGCAGCACCACTACCTTATGGTTCTGGAGGACATGGGCGCGGATCAAACTCTTCTTGGACCGAACCACGCCGCAAAACTCGCACTTGTACCGACGTATATCCCTCAGCGGCGCCCCAGCCCTCGCCGCCGTGGTCGCGCCATCACCGCCGCCAGTCTCTTCCCCATCCCCCATCTGACTAACCCCCCAAATCACACCGAAATAAATGGAAAATCAGCAGAAATTCGGAGGATTAGCGCCTCGCGCAACATCAATCGGAGGAAACCAACCTCGAATCGCGGAGGAAACTGCGGAATCAGCAGGATCGCGCGGCGTCGAGAGGTAGCTAGCCGCGGCGCGAGACAGGAGAGAAACCCTCGGCTCGCGGATGTGCTCCAGTAGGAAGCGGGGCCAGGCCAACAGTAGGAGAGGCTTAACGGGTTCCGGTTGGTTAACGGTTACGGGTCACATTCCGGGAGCGCACGTGCGCTCCGTTTCGGTGGCTGACTTCCCACCCGCTGTGGCTGAGCTCACGGCCGTACGCAGTACGCTTCCGAGCTCCACCCGCCTCACCCGCCCGCCCGACCTCGTCGCCGGCGATGGCTTCGGCGGTGGCCGCTTCGACCGCCACGCGGTTCCTCCCGCAGCTCCCGGCCCCGTGGCTGCGTCGCGCGCGCGTGGCGCTCCTTCCGTCGTCGCTCCCATGGCGGCCTCTCGCGGTCACGGTGGCCGCCGCGTCGCGGCGCCCTGGGAAAGGGGAAGGCGGGGGGCGGGGGAGAACGCGGAGGCGGCGCGCCAGGGGTGCGGAGCAGGAGGAAGGCGTCTCACTCAGCTCCGGTGAGCAGCTCCCCCGCCTTCTCCTTCTCGCTGCTCAATCCCTTCCCTCGGCCCCTGTGAGCCAACCAGCCAGGGGCGCATACTTTGGTTGGAACATTAGATATGCGCGATTACTCCTGGAAAAATCGTGAACCTTATGAAGTCGGGTTCTTCAGAAGTCGATTTTACAGTGGCCGTAGTCCAGAAGAAGCTGCCTGCTGAGTTTATTTGTGGTGGTTTCATGAAATTCCTCTCTGATGGCTGACCATGGATACGTATGCAGAAAAGGAGACCGTAAATTATACTCCAGGTGCACAAACCAAGGGCACGGAGCCTGTACTGGAGTCCAGCACGACCGGGAAAGGTTCGGCCATTAGAAGGGTCACACTGGTGGTGAGTTTTGTCTGTCCATAATATTCCTGATAAAGTTAATTCTGTACATGGAGTTGATATATTGGGTTTTTGCAGATTCTTGCTGCAGTGCTTTTTGGAATTAGCATTGCTTTGAGGGATGGAGCTGAAAAGGCATCGGAGTATTTTGCTGGGTGTGTGATATGCTTATCTTGTGATCTTTAACATCAACACTGTTTTACAAAATGGTTATAAGTTTTGCTCCCTTTTGCATTAGGATTTTCAGGATCATATATGAATAACAGCCCATTTTTGAGAAGCATGCAACACTGCATATTAGCTTTAGCTTGAATTTGCTATGGAATGGATCCTCCATTATTTTGTGCAAGTTAGTTTAGTTAGTTACTTCTGAACTAATTATACATCTAGGCATATTGCTGTTTCCATATTCCAATATCACTCTTTTAAACACTACTAATTTGTATATTTGAAGATGTGTTTTCCATTGTATTGAAATTTTATATAAAAAGATCGATCATGACCATAGTTGTCAAAATCTCGATTCTGTCTTGTGATTTTACAACTTTACGATCTTTTATTCAGTTGATTCTACGATTTTATTCTGTAGAATCTATGATTTTACGATACTAGGTAGTTATGATATTACGACTTGCGATCCTACCATTTGAATTCCCATCCGAATATCTGTTTCAGGATCACGATTTTAACAACGTGGATCATGGAAATGCATTCCTAAACTCTATACACAACAATATAATCTTGTCCTGTTATGTAACAGGTATTTATTGGAACAGAGTTTGTCGGTGGACAATCTCTTTGTTTTTATTCTGGTTTTCAAGTATTTCAAAGTGCCAAAGGAATACCAGGTATGCTTAATAGCTATTGTGACAGTTAAGATTCAAGTGTACTTTGTACCTTTTCTCACCATTTCTGATATCTGAAACAAGAACCGAGTACTTTCTTATGGTATTGCTGGAGCAGTGGTCTTTCGGACTGTGATGATCGTCCTTGGAGTAGCTACCATTCAGGTTGATTGTTCTCTCATGCTAACACTGGTTATATTTTTGTTATTGTATTATATTAGCTGTTACAATATTCTCATGTTCTGTAGAAATTTGAGGCGGTGAACCTGCTGTTGGCTTTGATCCTACTATTCACCTCTTACAAGGTAAGACTGTTCATTTCATGAAAATTGATGGGCCACACTAACCCCTTTTGTAGTAACTTTGGTTATTTTCCCTTGTTTTTACAATTAACATAATAGTGGTTAGCATGCGCTGTAACTTCATGAGACTGGTAACCTCGTAAATTGTTTGTTTCCTGTAAAGTTACCCTTTTGTGGAAAAAGCAAAGTCCTGTTTCCACTTTTTTGGATGCTGGAAGGCTCTTAAGACAGTCATACAAAGTTTCATTAAGTAGCTTCAAGGCCATGACACTGATACTGTAGTATTAACATAATGGCAGCTATTTGCTGAAGAAGAAGAAGAATCTGATCTATCCGATAACTTCATTGTGAAAACATGTCAAAAGTTCATTCCAGTCACTGGTACGATTTTCAGTGTTCCTTACCATTCTGCTATTTAGGTTATTAAAATGCTCCACTGTCCACTCCAGATTATGGACATAACGATCAGCTTCTCACTCAAATTCTTGAATCGGATATCTTAGAAATTGGAACTACATCATATTTTCACTAGTCAAGATTATTCACTTGCATGGTGTGTAGATGAACATGAACTCATTCCTCTGTCTCTCTTTTCAGATTATTATGATGATGACCGGTTTTTCACTAGTCAAGATGGCTTATGGAAAGTAAGTGTTGTCCGGTTTAAGATGGATAATTTACTAAAGCTATACGGAAATATGGAACT
Organism: Panicum miliaceum; assembly: GCA_032594955.1. Taxonomy (NCBI): domain Eukaryota; kingdom Viridiplantae; phylum Streptophyta; class Magnoliopsida; order Poales; family Poaceae; genus Panicum; species Panicum miliaceum. Next base: position 6,221,844 of record CM064058.1, on the reverse strand, counting down.
TTTATGCATTCCCCATTGTTTTAGTGTGTTACTATTTCAGCATCCATGGTTAAGCTTCTGTTTACAACAACATAGATGCTTAGTTGGATGGATAATTTCATGGAATTTTTTTATATCCAATTCTTTATAAGGTATTGAGGTTATATATGTTCCTGAAGATGTGGTACTTCTTTTGGTTAATATCTGCAGGCCACACCATTACTCTTGACTTTGGCAGTGATTGAGCTGAGTGATATTGCTTTCGCTGTAGGTTCCTTCCCGTGATATTTCATGCACTTTGTTTTCTATTTTATAACCTCCAAGTGTAGGGATTAACATTTGTGTTCCACAGATTGACTCAATACCAGCAGTCTTCGGCGTCACAAGGGATCCACTTATAATACTATCATCAAATATTTTTGCTATTTCTGGTAAAATCCAGTCTGTTTGCTTTTGGTATACAACTATTAGCATTCGTAGCTTAAAATTTTTACAAGAACTAAATCTGCCCTAGTGGTGGGTTTGCTGTCTGCTTGGTCAAAATCTTGTGTATATTTCACTTTTTCTGCACTTCCATACAATGTCGAGAGTTAACCTGATGGAACAATTACCATGTAGGTTTGCGGTCACTGTATGTGCTCATTTCTGAAAGCATGGCCGAATTGGAGTATCTACAGGTGAATATTGCAAGGTTTCTTGTGTTATTTCCCTTTTAATTTTGAATAATTAGATATTATTTATTTCCTTCTGTTATTATCTTACAGTAGAACAAACAAATCATTTAATTTTACATCACCCATTGTGAAAATTAGGTCCATGCTAGTGTTAACTGATGGTACTGGATTATTGTTGTTAACTTTTGAACCTCCTGTATTATTTGCAATTATGAATGGTCGATGAATAAACAGGTTCATATATTACTCTATTATCTAAATGTACCACTTACTGCTATTGGCAATTTGCTCTGCAGCCTGCTATTGGTGTCGTTTTGGGCTTCATAGGGACAAAGATGATCTTTGACTTTTTTGGTAAGCAATTAGAACCATCAACTAGCTCTTATTTTCTTACATTAATATTCATTCTTCACCAAATGTTTTAATCTCTCCGGATATTTCTGGATTTTTAAGTGCTTTTCGTCTCATTTAATTATGGGTTTCTACTTATGCAGGTTATCATATTCCAACAGAAGCTTCGCTTGCTATTGTTACCACCTGTCTTAGCGGAGGTGTCATATTTAGTCTTAGGAAAGCATCAAAAGAGGAGGGGGACAAGTAGACAGATGCAATGACCCGCGCAGGTAAAAGGAATGGATCAGCTTGTTGCATTTTCTGACAGATAGTCAAGCTATGAAAGAAATGATAATGAACACTTAGAAGCCAGTAAAAACATGCCCTTTTTCACAAAACTAACTACTTGTATTAAAAATTGAACCAGACAGAATATCTTGTAACCCATATATGTAGTCTCAGCTAAATGCCTTGTGCCTTTATTCATTTAAATAGCCTCTTCATTTTCCACATTGGAGGTAAACTTAAGAGCCACCAATAATGAGGAAATATACTGATTGCCAAGGCTGCCACAAGATTGGCTTTCTAGGGGCTCCCATTTGTTTAATAGGATCTGACCATGAAACCATCCAGTTCCACAGGTTAGCTACACAAGTCATGGTGCCTGTAATGCCTCCACAAGGTTTGCGCTGTTGATCTGGTCAGATGCTGTTGGTAACAGGATTACCTAAAGAGTGTACTTTTGTGATAACCTCGCCAAGCTTTGTGCAGCTCTGTGAAAACTTAAGTGCAGTTTTGTGTTAGTTTGCGCTCATACATGTTGTTCTGGAATTTTGAGCTTAACAAAAGTAAGGAAGCTTCTCAAGGTGGTTCAGCTTGAGCGTGTGTTAGGGTTGAATATCTCGAATATCATTGCCATGGCTTAGCGGCCCCTGCTTTTTATCGAATTTGAACCATCATCATGCTGAAACCCCTGCATCACCTCATGTAAAGCATTGGATTGCAAATACCCATAACAAACATTTTTTTTGTCTTATCACAAATTCCGGATGTAGATTCTATACTGCCCTTTAAACATCACCGCTCTGATTGCAGTGAGCAAGAATCATGTCAAGTATCAACCATGTTTGAAACTGACGAGGACTTAGGTAAATTATCATTGCTCATAGTTCTACTGAATTTCTTTTCTGCCTTTTCTCCCCTGTGTTTTCGGATGATCAGATCCGTCCAGTTTTCTTTTGAGATGTTCAGACTTCAGATCCATATGTAGTTCTCATTTCATTCAAGTCCAGCAGTTATTTCTTAGATGGTGCATCATTCATGTCGTTTGTTTTTAAAATTTTCTTTGAATATTCATGCCATGAATTTTGAGAAAAGGTCCCAAGGAATTATCCTACATTCCTCCTTATCAGGCCTTGCAGAATGGAAATCTTTTTTCTGTTTCTACATATACAATGGCACTTACATCCAAACTGTTCTTTTCCCATGATGCAGTGTACTTCATTCACTGTTCATGTTTGGAAGTAGGACGCCTTGAAGACATTTGCGATTGGCATAACACCCGTGTTGCACTAGTGGTAGCCTCCACTACTTAGCTGACTTGGAAGCTGTTCAGCTGACGGCTGTTAGTATGTGACCTCAGTATAGAATGACAGATGCGATCAGGACATGGCATTGGTGCCTGATCCTGATCTGGAAGTTCCATGACCTTGGTTCTGAACCAAAAGGTTTTGGGTGGTGGCCAATCGAAAACTGCAGGGCGAAAACATAGGAATCCTGTTCTTGTAATGTCTGTTGCTTGTTAAGCTAGCACATAGAGTACATTCTGAACATGATGGACAATGAGCTACAATTTACGGTGTAACTCAAACAATAGTATGCTCCAGCTTAATACATTACAACAATATGAATTTTTATCATTATATTTCATCCTTTTAGCTAATGCTTCTGACCTGAGGTGTAAAATGAATTTATTCCCTATGCGTGCAGTATATCTAGAATATTGTGAAATTCAGCCTCTCCAGCATAGTGCCCCCTTAGATAGAGGTAGTCTGATATTTGGAACAAGCTCCCCGGATTACAGTCACAGCATAACAAAGCAGTATGGCACAAAGTTAGATTCACTTAGGGAAGTAGCAAACCAATTGCATTGAGAATGCAGTTTATTGTTCACACAGAAATCTGAAAATGTAGAATAAGTAACGGCCTTACTTATGACTTTGCAACCAGTATAACACTATATACAGATTTAAGAGAGCTAAAAGAGACTTTGTTGACGGCATAATATAGTTAAGTGCTGCTAATCATAAAACCCTGACGAGCGATGACCACATGGGCTCAGACCTTCGAGGCATCAACTTCAGCAGCGTAAACCTGGCCATATTCGCCCTTGTTGTCGTCCTCATACAGGTAGTCAGCCCTTGCATTGAGGGCCAGCATCTGGCAAACAAGCCAGAAGAGAGCAGCGTCTAGGGCAAGGAAAGCGGCGCCACCAAACAGTCCAGTCTTTGCAGTAGGGCACTGGTAATTCATGTCGTGATGGATGGTATTGCTGCGGTGAAGGCCCTCGGTAACAGTTGCCCAGAGCAACATTGCAATAGCCAGGGCTGAGACAAGCCTGATTTCACATAAAGCAAAAGGAATCAACAACGCGCACATTTGTTACTCGAAATAGATTTAAGTGCAGGAAACAGCATGATGCACAGTTCAAGTCATACAATGGTGGTAATGGAAATAAAAGGTTAATAGCTTGTATGCCGAAAATCCGAATCATCAGTGCAGAAGATTGCATGATGTAATATTTAGTTGAATAACCTTCTAGATGGGCAATTCTACACTTTTAGCATTGATTAGCATTATTATACCAAACGGAACACGATAAAATGACTTCAGGGTCAGGGAAGACAATTCTGGAATGCAAAACTTGGATGGATCAGTTTGCAGTTCAATAGCGCACTAAATGGCAGGAGGACCCAACAAGTGAGCCACATAAAAGAAGTAATATAACACACAGAAGGCATACTGTTTCCGGACCACATGAGATTTGTAGTTATATAGCTGAAAGGGCACTCAATCAGCAACAACGAAGAACACAGTCAAGCTGGTGCTTTGAAAGAGTGCTCCACGAGGAACCGACTTGCCCGAGTACCGAAAAAAGATAGCAACATGCCCTACAATGGCAGCTACCACAAGCGCCACAAGGGACAGGCTTCCCAATGCAAGAGTCGGGTCACTTGGAAACTTGCAGATGACGACATCCTTTCCTGGGATAGGAGCCCCAGCAGCGGGCTGCAACAAAGACAATATAAAATTTAAAGCATGTTTAGAGGAAATTCATAATAACGATAGTGTTTGGTGTTGTGCTGAATTCATCATCCTTCACGAGGAACAAAAAAAAAAAAGAACAACGATCAGTGCTCACAACAGGGAAAAAGCCTGACCTTTTTGTTTTCCGCGATGACACCAAGCACGAACGCCTGACCTTTTTGTATTATTTATTTCTTTATTTATTTTGGCGCCCTTTATCTCGTCTGCTGCACGAGAGAGAGAGGAGATAGAGAGGAAGAGAGAGAGAGAGAGCACGCGCGCGCATCTAGACGATGGTTGCGTCCTGTTACGATCTTGGATTTCGGTTGTTTTGTCAGTTTGTTTGTTTGTTACTGTAGATTTGATCGATTTCGAGATGAAGCAATTTTGAAACTGAAGAAGGGGAAAAATGCAAGTTCAGATTAAAAAAGGATGTGTTGTAGGCGAAGTGTTCCCCAAGCGAGGATCGGAGTCTTGAGAGGTCATTGTAGCGTTGGCTCGGCGTGCACTGCTTCGGTCTACTACTACTCTTTGATCGAGGCGTTGATGCCCAGCCCAGGGCACGACGCGCATCGCTCAACGCCATGGGCGCGGTATATCCGAGCTAGTGTTGGCCTGGTCTGCCATTCTCTGCATCATGTGAACGCAGAGAGGCTACGATCCGGCGGCCGGCTGGCCTGCGTGGCAACGCCTCGACGGCACGGCGGTGGTTGTTGCGCGAAGCCAAAGGTGTCCACGTCTCACTGAAAAGGCCAAGTGTCATTCTCCGCATGTTGAGGAACAAGTGCTAGTGCGCGGTACATGTAGTACGTTGTTACGTGGAGCGCAATCTCAAACTATATATTCGCAAGGGGAAAAATAAGAAGAGGGACGGCCGGTGGTAAGGTCACAGCTGGCCTTTGGGCTTTTTCGCGGCCCATTTACATTTAGCACGTCGACTGAGACAAAAAGAAAACGTTCCGTTGCCGGGACTCGAACCCGGGTCTCTCGGGTGAGAGCCGAGTATCCTAACCAGCTAGACTACAACGGATTCTGGTGTCCCTCCTCTTACATACTTAATTGAACGAAACTTCAACAACTTGCAAGTGTAGACACCTACACACAGAGATTTGGTTGTTGGAATACCAAACGCTCATCATCGTATCATGCATGGGCTGATAACATCGGCAACAAGAAATATATGTATGCATGTGCGTGCACATGCCACCCGCCGACCCTCCCCCCGCCCCCTCTCATACGTGTGGTTTATGGACCACCCGGTACGTCCGTACGTACCTAGCTAGCAGCAAGTTTCGTGCGCAAGCAAGCAACCAACCAACCAAGACATCTTTTCTGCATTGCTTGCATGCACGCACGCACGGCCCCTTGAGAAAGTTCCATCGAGCTGAGAAACATTGTCTTGATTTGTCATGATGGTTATATATATATATATATATATATATATGACGGCGGTCTCGCGCGCGGCCGGCCGGTCCAGTCAACTACCGATATCAAGTGCGTGCATGCCGTTAAATAGATATGTTTGCTGCTTGTGTTGTAAACTTGTAATGGCGGCGGCCGTCCATCTGCAAGAGGCCAATTATATATATGTGCAAACAAATGCATGCCACGCGAACGCGAGCAGCAAGTTTTCAGTCCGCTAGTCATGACACATAAGTGCAAAACTTTACTTTACGGTGTCAAGTAGTAGAATACTATATATGTGCAACATACTATATGTGTGCTGGACAGCAACTAGATTCCCTTGCATGGACTGAAAAGCTTCCCGAGCAAAACAAACATGCACGCAGCACGGCAGCAGTACCTTTTTGCAGCACACAAGACAAGAGCTAAATTACTACTAGTTTAGAAAAATACAAGTACAGTTAGCATTCCACCGACCATTCTCCAAGGATAAAGAAGGGAACATACGAGGGGGTAAAAATGTAAAGCGTGAGGGTGCAGTGTCTGAATATTTGCATGGAACAAAAATGTAAAAGGGATCAACCAGAGGGATCATCTAATCACATGGCGGGTGCAGAGATGACAAATTAGCATCATGATACATGTACACACGCACATACAGTTTGGACCTGGGACATGCTTGTAACATAAAACAATGGCAGCAGGATTGCAGCGGGATGCAAGCTTCACGTGGCTGCCACCTACTGTGTTTTCATCAGGCCATGACTCATGTGCCCCTCTCCTACTAAAGTTTTAGGCAGCACAAGAAAAGAACTCTCACCAGCCTGTAATTTTCAAGGATTAGATTTACAAATATTGCTGGATGAATATACATATATATATAGTCATCTAACTATCATCACAGGTACCTCTTTTTAGGAGTGAAGCTAATTTGTACAAATACGGGTTAGGGCCTAAATCACATAATCATCCACCAACTGCAGCTTGTTTTTGGTGCGCACCCTGTCCAAGATGCAGCATTTCACTTGGGACTTTGGGCCCATCGAGGTGAGATTCATTCAAGAACCAAGACATCGGATGACCCCCTTTTTTTACTGAGTAATTACTTTTGCGTCAACGCTTTAAAAAAGTTTCAAGGAGAAAGCAACCATTGGCCTATAAGAGTAGGGACTTGAAAATGACCCATGAATCCTGCATTTCTGTCAAAATCAGTAGCAAACTTGTTCTTTTCTGTAAACCAAAAGGCATGGACCATGGATATTACATTTCCACCATTGAGTGTGACTAGGTACCATAATTCATCAATTTACCATCCATGGTTACTAATGGGTGATTTATTTACCATCCAACTTATCTTTTCCCCTTCTTTTGCAAGGATGAAGCAACAACTTTTCCCTTAATAAAAACTCATAATTTCTAATATTAGGTCCTGTAAAAAAGAGCAGTTTTGACTTGCAACAAAAAAAAAGCAGCTTTCAACCGACAAGTTATATGATTTGCAGAGGGAAGGAACCATCTACTGTGCATACAACAGAAAAGTACGCAACTGGTAATGTCCATTTAGTGCGCAAAGAATATTACAATGTAAATACCTTTTTTTTCAAAAGTTATTAGTTCACCTACTGCCAAAGTGCCAATTAACAAGTTCATTATTTTGGCCAATCATCAAATTTGAATAGTTACTACTAATTCCTCCGTTCCAAATTGTAGTTCGTCGAACTGCAATTTGGAAGGGGAGTATGTTACAGGACGGAGGCCTAAACTTTCTTTTCCTGACGAACTAACTACCACTTAGCAGTAAGCCTCTTGATGGTATCTGAATTTTTGACTGGTCAAACGCATCAAAGCCGGGTCAAAAGCGAGGCTAAGATTGATCGTTAATAACTCATCGGGAAGAGTCGGTACACTAATCTACTCCACTGATCAATAAATTACAAAAGACATGTACATTTGGATAGATCTCCTTTAGCGTACTCAACGCAATAATCAAATCCAATCAACACCTACCAAAAGGAACACGAATAGACTAATATAGTCCTGGAATAAAAAAAATGAAATCATACTGGTTCGAAGACATTGAACCAAAATGTTAGACCTTTTTTTTTAAAAAAAAGTCCATTCAAAATTGCAAGAACGATCATTACTGCTGATTATTCTTTTACTTCTGTTACTGGCTTATTGAATCCAAAATAAATGGAAGAAAGAAAACGCTACATGGAGAAAACCGAGTTTTAATTGGGCATTATAGCAGTGTAATCAACTGATGAAAAGTTAAAATCTTTTGTCGGTAAAATTAGTGTCACCATCCAACGTAAACTTCTCTGTCCTGACTGCCTGACGGGTCACTTGCTTAGACATGGCAAACAGCTTGAGCGCGTCAGTATTACGAATTTGAGCTGCCTCCAAACAAAAGGCAAAGATAAAAGGGAAAAGCTAGAGAGAGAAAGAGCAGAGGGGGAGGCCATTGATAGAGACCACGAGCTGTTCTAGAAGTCACCGCGCCGCGGCTCAGGGGGGGCCTGCTCCCTGGATCTCGCCATTGCCACTGCCGCTGCCCCCTACCTACTGCTCCTGCTCCTACACCCCTACTAGTCCTGTAGGTGTGTTGGATCGTATTGCTTCGTTGATTTCCCGTCTGCGTGTGGGACAGTGTGAGTACCCCCTGTCTCATGATTCGTTTCTGTGATTGTGTTTCTAGAGCCACTGCTTTTGTTTCTTCGTCTGGTATTGATTGATGCGGCTTCCTGCGAGAAAGATCTCATTTTGATGGTCTGAGCGAGTTATTTCAGCTTGATTTCGGCAGCTAATTAAGCAGCGGTAGATACTCCTGGGCATTTTTCTTCAAGCATCCGCTCTTATTGGATTTCTGGAGTACTCGCAGATTATCTATTTATTTATCGTTTTGTGTCCTTGTTTCTGATTATCTGTTTGGTGTTTCAATCTTCCGGGCATAGTTTTTTCCCTTTCGTTGAGTGGGAAAGTCGGAAAGATTTTGTTTTGATCTGCTAAACAGCTGCAATTGCATCTTAATTGGTTTCGGTCTATTCCCGTAAAGATCTCACGGCGTATTTTCTCCAAGATTTGCATCTGCATAGCGTCTGTCTCGATGCTGTTATCTTTTTCTGCATTTGCTCTAGAGGCCGGCATTTCCTTGGCTCTTCGTGCTGCTCCCCTAATCTGGGCCAAATTTTGACAACCAGTCCCTTGCTGTCACTCTTTTATTCCGATACCCAAGCTGCCAGTTGTTTAGATTTTTTTTAGTTCAATTGTTCGAGCAATTGGCAACTGCATTTCAAGAAATTAAGCTTCCGTGCAGAATTTTTGTTGACGAACCTACCGTACAGAATTTGATATTGGCCGGGCTGTTGTTAAGAGGAATTGGAGATGGAGAAGAGGAATTGCCCTCCATCACCATCACCAAGGTCGACTGAGAAGTCCGGAAGAGAGTTGAGATCCGGGGAGGCCAATGGCAGCGCAAATACCAATACTAACACCATCCCGAAAGGTGATAAGGAGAAGGGTGTCAATGTGCAAGTCATCCTTAGATGCAGGTGAAGAGGGTTCAATGGTTCTAGTTAGAAGTTCCTTGTAATTTACTTTTGTTCTCACAATGTATAATTTGATGCATTCAGGCCCTTGAGTGATGAAGAGACCAAGTCTAATACTCCAGTGGTGATTTCCTGCAATGAGCGCCGTCGGGAGGTTGCTGCCACTCAAATTATCGCCAATAAGCAGATTGATCGAACATTTGCCTTCGATAAGGTACTAGATCACCTTCTAGTATCACTTTGCTAGGAAATTACCTAAGTGCTTAGTTATTTGACACTTCGAAGTTACCTAGTGTTCTTAACTTCATGTTTGCAAGTTTTGACTCAAATTGAGTGAACTCTTTGGTTTTGATTAGGTCTTTGGCCCATCATCCAGGCAGAAAGATTTATTTGAACAATCCATCTCACCAATAGTAAATGAGGTCCTTGAGGGCTATAATTGCACTATTTTTGCTTATGGACAAACTGGTACCGGGAAAACATACACAATGGAGGGAGGTGGAACAAGAAAGGTCAAGGTAAATATTCCGTTATTCATATCATTCAAAGCTGTAGCTTGGATCTGCATATTTGCTATTATTAACTAGTTCTTCTAACATCTAGAATGGTGAACTTCCGACTGATGCTGGAGTTATCCCAAGGGCTGTAAGGCAAATCTTTGACATTCTTGAGGCTCAATGCGCAGAATACAGCATGAAAGTCACCTTTCTTGAGCTTTACAATGAAGAAATCACTGATTTGTTGGCACCTGAGGAACCGAAATTCCCTGTTCCTGAGGACAAGACGAAAAAACCTATTGCCCTTATGGAAGATGGCAAGGGGTTTGTTTTTGTGAGAGGGCTTGAAGAAGAAGTTGTGTACTCCGCTGGCGAAATCTACAAGATTCTTGACAAGGGCTCTGCAAAGAGGCGCACTGCAGAGACATTGTTGAACAAGCAAAGCAGTAGGTCGCACTCCATCTTCTCAATCACAATTCATATTAAGGAACTGACTCATGAGGGTGAGGAGTTGATCAAAATTGGGAAGCTTAATCTTGTCGATCTAGCTGGTTCAGAAAATATATCACGCTCGGGTGCTAGAGATGTGAGTAACTTTTGAATTTCATCGTAATCTAAAAATAATCAAATGCATCCCCTGATCTTTCAAATTCAACGAAGCACTTTTGACATTGAATTTGCATTGCAGGGCAGAGCGAGAGAGGCTGGAGAAATCAACAAGAGTTTGCTTACGCTTGGCCGTGTTATTAATGCTCTAGTTGAGCACTCTGGACATGTCCCATACAGGTAATTGTAAAGAAATCCCCTGACAGTTTTAACTTTAGTAACATATTCCTAAAGTGAACCTATATTTATATCTATTCGTTTCAGAGATAGTAAACTGACAAGATTACTGAGGGACTCATTGGGAGGGAAAACAAAGACTTGCATTATTGCTACAATATCACCTTCCGTATATTGCTTAGAAGAGACACTGAGCACACTTGATTATGCACACCGCGCAAAAAATATCAAGAACAAACCTGAGGTTTTCATCTCCTTTTTTTTTCAATAAGTCAGTCCTATTGGTGCTTCATTGTTTAAGACAGTAAAAACTTTACAATTGATGCTGTAGTCTAACTTGTGCTTACTGTTAAAATCAGATAAACCAAAGGATGATGAAGTCTGCTATGATAAAGGACTTGCACTATGAAATTGACCGTCTTAAACAAGGTTCTTCTTCTTGCAAGTTTATGTATCTTGAAGTGATAAGTATCATACATCATCCATTCATTCGGTCTCCTATATGTCTTCAGAGGTGTTTGCTGCAAGAGAGAAGAATGGTATATACATTCCAAGAGAGCGCTATCTCCAAGAAGAAGCTGAGAAAAAGGTTTATCTTGATTTTCCAATTAAACCTATATTTGGATTTCTTCAGATAAACTGAACCTAGCTTTATTTTATACATCCTCATCTCATATTTTTCAAATTACCTTTGTCACTTAGGCCATGACAGAGAAAATTGAACGACTGGGAGCTGATTTAGAAGCTAGGGATAAGGTTAGTTGTCTTAGCATAAGAAAACAAACATTTATGTTACTAATGACTGAAATGAGAATATTTCTGCAAAATCTATGACCAGCAATTGGTTGAACTAAAAGAGCTTTATGATGCTGAACAACTTTTGAGTGCAGAGCTGGGTGAAAAACTTGGAAAGACTCAGGTACCTTTCTAGTCTCAGTCATATGGTTTCACATTATCTTAGCAAATATGTTTCTTATTACTTTCGATGTCTCTTGATTGTAGAAAGACCTGGAGGACACCAAGAGTGCTCTGCATGATCTAGAAGAAAAATACAATGAAGCAAAGTCTACTATTAAAGAAAAGGAACATGTTATATTCAATCTTCTAAAATCAGGTTTGTTGAGATCATGTCTTATTTTGTTCTGCTCATTTGTTTTGTTGAGACTTGTTGGCAAATTTATGTATGCAACTGATATTCAATTTACAACCTTTCAAGGGTTCCATGGTTCCTCCATGCTTGGTTTCAATTAAACAGCTACGTGCTTACTGCTTTTACAATCATTCAATAACCTTTTTTTAACTGCAGAAAAATCGCTTGTAGACTGTGCATATAACCTTCGTGCGGAATTAGAAAATGCAGCAGCAGATGTTTCTGGACTATTCTCAAAAATAGGTTGGGGACCTTAACTAATTTTTTAGGCCGGGGATCTACCTGATCAACCCTACTTTCTGACCGTTATGGACTTGGTCTCACTTCACTAGTCATTATTCTTGACTACTTGTAGAACGTAAAGACAAGATAGAAGATGGGAACAGATCACTCGTGCAGAGATTTAGGTCTCAACTCACCCATCAGCTAGATGCCTTGCATAAAACCGTCTCCAATTCTGTCATGCAACAGGAGGACCACCTTAAAGAAATGGAACATGATATGCAATCCTTTGTGTCTTCGAAAGATGAGGTAATTGAGTTTCTTAGTATATTTTTCACTGCCTAATTAATTGTGTATGGAACTCTATGCAAGAGTATTTATTGATATGCATCAATTACCCATTTTTAGGCAGCACAAGGGCTCAGGGAGAGTGTTCAAAAACTCAAAGTCCTGCATGGTTCGGGTATTACTGCTTTGGATGGTTTAGCAGGTGAAATTGACATGAATTCTCGGACAACATTCGAGAGACTAAATTCACAAGTACAATCACACACGTCAGCCCTAGAAAAAGTAAGTTCGTTTCATTCAGCCTTCAGCCTAACGCGAATGCAGTGGATTTTGCAACATTTCTGATTGTTCTATCTGTTTACAGTGTTTTGGAGGAATTGCTTCAGAAGCAGATAACTTGTTAAATGAGCTTCAGTGCAGCCTAACGAAACAAGAAGAAAGACTGGCCCGTTTTGCAAATAAGCAGAGGGAGGTCTGTATCTTGTGGAAGCACGGAATCATTTGCTGTTCTCCTAAGCCACATTCTGTTGTAACTTCTGTTATTGGGCACAGGGACACCTGAGAGCTGTGGAGGCATCAAGGTCCATCTCTAAGATCACTGCTGGTTTCTTCCACTCGCTAGATGTTCATGCATCTAAGCTCACCAATATTTTGGAAGACACACAAAGTGTGCAAGATCAACAACTTGTTGACCTTGAAAAGAAATTTGAGGTGATAATTGCACTGACTGCATGCAGTTCATCGGAGGATATGATTTTGCAACATAATATAATTTTATTCTTTTTAACAGGAGTGTGCTGCTAATGAAGAAAAACAGCTTCTAGAGAAGGTGGCGGAGATGCTTGCAAGTTCCAACGCACGGAAGAAGAAGCTGGTGAGGATTATTGATTTGCTTCCCTTGTTTTGTGCCCATCTGATTAACATAGTCTAGTGTCTGATGTGCATGAAAAGAAGTAGTGTTCTGATGGATGGATAGCCTGAACTATCAACACTGTTGATCATGGGCATGCATTGCAGGTCCAAACAGCCGTAAGTAGCCTTCGAGAGAGTGCTGTAAACAGGACAAGTCACCTGCAGAAAGAAATTTCGACGGCCCAGGACTTCACCTCATCAGTGCGGGAAAAGTGGGGCTTTTACATGGAAGAAACCGAGAAGAATTACATTGAGGACACCACTGCGGTTGATAGTGGAAGGTCTTGCTTGGCCGAAGTGCTTGTAGAATGGTCAGTACGGCACCATCATGTGATGGTGGTTCCTTGTGCTTTGAAATGTGGATGTTTTGAAATTTTACATTCACTTGGAAATTTGCTGCAGCAAGGCGAAGACGACCATGGGCGCACAACAGTGGAAGAATGCAGAGGATTCTCTTTTCAGTCTTGGCAAAGGAAATGTGGAGTCTGTAGATTCTATAGTCAGGTATGAGGTATCAGAATAATAACTGAGAAGGGGTATCTCAAATTTGTCTCTTGAATTTGAATTGAATGGTAGGCAACCAGAATGTGTTGAAGTCTGTGTGTATGTTGACAGGACCGGAACAGAAGCCAACCAATTGCTACGTTCCAAATTGTCATCTGCAGTATCGTCAACTCTTGAAGATATTGATGTTGCAAACAAGGCGCTCCTTTCTTCCATCGACAGTAAGATCACACTTTGAAACTCTGCCTACTAAAGTGCATAGCATAGCAGGAACGATTCCCTTTTTCTTACCACAAATTCCTGCCGTCAGGCTCATTAAAGCTTGACCATGACGCATGCGCAAACATTGGTGCCATTCTTACCCCGTGCCACGGGGAAATGAGGGAGCTGAAGGGGGAACATCACCACAAGGTTGTGGAGATCAGGGAAAACGCCGGGAAATGCCTCGAGGAAGAGTATCTGGTGAGCAGTCATGAAAAGTAACAGGTAGTTAAGAAAATGCATGTGCTCCTGATCTCCAACTGATGAAATTGCCACTGTACCTTGAAAAATGACAGGTGGATGAGCCGTTGTGTTCGACACCAAGGAGAAGGCAGATCGACCTGCCAAGTGTGGAGTCGATAGAGGAGCTGCGGACCCCGGACTACGATGAGCTTCTGAAATCGTTCCGGGAGGCGAGAGGTACCTGGAAGCAGGCAAATGGAGGCAGCAGACATTTGCCAGAGACAGCGCTGGAACCTCTTATAGGAAGAAATTAGATTTATGAAATGTTTGTACAAAAAAAAGAAAGGCATTTGTTTAGATTACCCTTTTCCCATATTGCTGTTGATAGTGGTATTGGATTAACTGCTGCTGTTGGTTGACGAGCTGTTTGTTCTTAGGGTGGTTTGCATGTATAGTGTGGCATATACCTGCTATCGCATCGTTGGATCTGAATATCTGATGTAACATATGCGAGGTTTCATCAGGTGTCATCAGTTCTGTCAGTGGTTACGTGTTAGTTCTAGATGGCGTCAAGTCATTCATATGGTTGCCGTCATAAAAATGTGTGAATTTGTGACGCATAAAAAATGCTACATTCGTCTCTAATATTTCCATAACTGTAGACTTCACAATTTATTTGCTCGAACTAACACTTGTTATCGACCTTGTAAATTGGCACTCTTTGTCTTACAGTGTATTACACAATTTGTCATCAGACGGTAATGGTCGCTTCGCTGGCGGCTATTCCGAAGGGCATCGATGCAGCATGGCAACAGAGTATCACACAATTTGTGACAGCTGCTTCTCTCAGCACTAGTTAACATTACCTCGTTTTTTCATGAGAGCGCCATTCGTATGTGCACTACTGAACTTTCTATATCATTTCATCCGAACATGAACACACAAAGTACATGATATGCCTAACAAATTCACATAAGAATTGCGGCATAGCAGCTGCACAAGATGACAAGACCACTAGAAAAAAAAGAGAGAGTAATAAACTACAGAAGCTCATTTAAATTATGACAAGAATGTACAGGCTATCTCAACTAAGAAAGATTGATTCTGGCGGAGTCTGAGGCCTCATATAATGATGCTTGCTATGGTGTCCATGTCCAAATATATAGCAACAAGATGAACACTGCTTTCTAGTTTCTACCCTGCAAAACAGAAGAAGCTGTCACAATGGGTTCATGGATGGGCAGCAGGGTTTATATTGTCTCATGGTTAAAAGACACGTGCAGTTTTCAGAATATTTGCGGAAACAATTAAGTAGGCAAAGAGTCCAACCAAATGAAAAAAAAAAGAAAATCTATTCAAAATGACAGTGAGCAGAATGAGGATGGATGCAATCAGAAAAGTCCTTCCCACACTTTGATATTTGCACGAGCTATTTGTAATCATCATATGAACTACATAAACATATATTTGCAGGGAACTACATGATCTTAAACTGCTCCAAGCAACGCTAACTAATGAACTGGAGAATAGAGATCTCAGAATGAAGCAAGGCTAGCACATCCTACTATAGCTAAGTGTGGCCTGCACAATAGGGCATCAAACATATAATTACGACATAGGAATATCACTTCGATGCTAACTTTATGTAGGAAATAATACAATTCAAATAACATATCGATAGAACAGTCTCCCTCTTTCACTGAAAAAACTGTAACCAATATCTGAAAAGAATGTTGCCTTTTTCACAACAATCGTTATAAGTACAGGCCCAACTATGATAGCTACGGACCGGAGTGTTAGTAAATCTGTTTGGAGACAAAGCACTGTATTATAACATGATATCCAGCAGAAAGTATAACAATTTCACTATAAAACAGACTGAGCTCTGCTGGGAGAAAAATAGGGTAGCATAAAACCATCTAAGCATTTCTAGTTTACATTACTGCAGTGTAAAGAGAGAGAAACAACAGTAAAAATGAAACAAATTCTCATAATAATAGCCAACTGTAGCACTAAGAATAGATGTCACAGGTGAAATGTGATTTCTGCAGAAATTACCTATGCTGACGCTTCAACACATGTGCTGCTCACTGAGCCATGATGTTACTATTATTCATGGCAGGGTAGCATCCATGCTGGTGTTCTCAGGGAGTGCCGTGCTGTTTTTATTCTGTTCTGGGACTGACTGCCCACTTGCTGGGTTATCATCAGCCCTGCTGCCTGGTTTTGCATCTACTGAATTTGAGCCACCATCATCTGGTCTTGCATCAATGTAAACAGCTCCAACTGATTCTTCGTAATTTTTTGATGATGGAACATTAAGATCAGGATCACCCTCACCACAAGATGGATTCTGAGTTGCGTTATCTCCCTCATCATTAGCTTCTCCTGATACTGTAGGATCGCCATGGTCTGTCTTTTGCTTTTTTGCATTGTTCGCCAAAGGGGTGCCAGTGCCATCATCATCGAAATCATCGTTTGCTGCACCTGGCTCTGCCGGATCAGAGGGATCTTTCCTCGGTCTCTTCCATTTTTTCGTAGATGACGTGCCATCATCCTCAAAATCTTCCTCCTCCCTACCCCTGTGTAGATAGGTCCACAATTTTTTGTCATTATCATACAGTACGCAAGGATCACGTTCATAGTGCAAGCGATCAAGAGCACCGCTGACGACTTGATTAATAGCAGCCTCTTTATTGGCTTCTTCATGGTTTAGGTATTGTGAATCTCTGAGTAGTGTGCAGACATCAGCTCTAGTTCCAGTTCTTGCAGGCAACCTAGAAGCAGCATCTCTTACAAGACAGAGGATGGTAACATGTGGCGGCCGATCAGGTAAGAGCATGGGGTGACCCCTAGCTTTAGCAGTGGGCTTTCCACCTCCTCTTCTCAAGGGAGCAACTATAGATTTCTCCCCATCAGCAGCAGTATAGCAAAAGGCTCTATCAGGTATGGAGTACCTCAAAAATTCCTCACGCTGGAAATATGCCCTTGCTTCGTCTGAGCTTGGGCTTATTGTGTTAAGACTTTTCTGGGCTCTAAGCTCCTTGAATCTTTCCTTCAAATCCAAGTTTGCAGGATTTGGTGGTGGAGGTGGTGGAAGGGATCCTATCTGCTTGAGGGTTTCCTGACCACTTTTCAGCCAATTAGAAAATGCATCAACCAACTTCACAAGCATCTTGTGCGGTATACACCATGCTTCTGCAGAAGTTTCTTCATCAGGATCGTCATATGATGAAACAGAAGATACTGAACCAACCCAGAACCAACTTTTGTTTGACTTTTCATAGGCAACTAGTGCTTTCCAGCTCTTTGCACCTAGAGGAGCTGTTCTAGATGACAGTACCTTCAATACTCCTCGAACTAAATCCTGGAGGGGCTCCTGGGTTTCAAGTATCCTAGGATCTCCAGGATTTGATCTAATTCGATTGACGATCTCTTGAACAGTGAGTGCTGGTGAATTGCTCGGTACATTCTGCTCTGCAGCACTGGCATCTGCACCATCAAGAACCTGCTGAGCTTGTTCTGTCATACTTTGTTCTTGAGGCGTTTTGTTTTGCTCTCCATTGTTGAACCAATTTTTGCCATCCTCTCCATCAGGTTGCTTCGCTGGTGCTGGAGTATCCTCAACAGGAGAGACCATAGCCTTCTTTACAGCAGTTAAAAGATGTACAACGGAGAATGAAAAGCCGGTATGGATAGTTGGTGATATTGGTACATACTTCTTCTTGGGCTTCTCAGGCTCTACTGCTACTACATTATCTTCCGGCACATCAGCAGCTGGTTCTGCTACAGTAACTGCATCTGTGGTGCTCTCTGGCTTCTTTTTGCTTTTCTTCTTCGAGCCACTGATGTTGTCGGCCATTTTTGGACCAGATGGCACATGCTCACTGTGCTCATCCAGGCTAGGAACTTCAACTCTTCCTTTTGTTTTTTTGGACACAGAGCTGCCACTTACTCTTTCAGTACCACCAAAATCACCATTAGAATCTTGGATCGCATGGCCTGATTTACTGGCAAGCCTTTCACTCTCTGTTAGCCTGAATGAATCATTGGCGGTTTCATTGATTTCATGCAGTTCGGAGTTATCATGAACATGTGTTTCCAAATTTGCCATCCCTTTCCGCTTCCTTTCACCAGTAGCTGCTGGAGGTTTCATGACATCACTAATCTGTTCCATCATCTTCACATCCACATCACGTAAATAACCAGCCTCTGAAACCTTTCCTTTGAATCCTTTGCTCCGAGAGGGTTCTAAATCTGCATCAGCAGTAGGATAGTTCATTTTGACCACTTTAGAAAGCTTTTTTGACTTTTTGGCACCATGTGCCTGTCTATGAAATCCAGAATGGTGATGCTCTGGCTTCCGTTCAAGAAAATGCACGTCCCCACTATCTTCAAACTGTTCTGATGAATCAGATTCTGTCTCCTCACTTTGAGAATAGGCAGCATTGCCCCTGGAGTGCTTCTGGCCAATCCTATCAAATTGGCTACTGGATTTACCTGCCATCTTCACCTGTGGTATCTTGCTTCTAGGGTCTGGCCCAATGCGAGCATCATTAGCCTGTTGCTCAATGCTTTTATAGGACCTAACCTTCAGACCATAGCCAGCTTGATCCTTCCTGCTCCTGTAGTCACCTGCCAACTGCCCCTTTCGCCAGTCATCTACTTGGCTAGTGTGGGCACCAGCAGTCCAGTGCATTTCATCCCCTGTTAGTGCTTTACTCTGCACACCTTTTCCACCTTGTACCCAGTCCCTCTCCGAGTATCTTGCATTCCTTCTGGTGTCAAAATATGGAGGATCATATGCTGCTGCTAGAGTGACTCCCTGATTAGGACCGGGATTCCTGCCATAGTAGTATGGAGAAGCATTATTGTTATCGCGGTAGTTGTTTCCATACAGATTGCCATCATAGCTCGTAGTCAATTCCTTCTTCTTCACTGGCTTTGGCAGCAGCCTCGGAAACCGAGTTCTGGACGAATCCCGTTCATATCCTAGCTCCTCCGAGTAAAGGCCATCTATGCTCCTATGAAGCTTCCCTCTATGTGTGCCCGAATCATATCCATACACATTGTCTTGACGAGAAAGTGCCACTGCAGCATCACGGCCAGACCCTCCCCCATACTCTTCATCCACTCCTTTTGGCGTATTCACCCGCAGCAAGCCCTTAGACCTATCCTTCACTAACTTCCCTGCCTTCTTCTGTCCAATCTTATCTAGTTTCAGCTGATTTAAGACCTGTTTCCCAGACTCCCTGCTCTCCAAATCAGTCTCTGACCCAGCCCGCCAAGCCGAAGTCAAAGCTTTTCTCTGCTGCTGCTGTGCCTTCAACGCGTTCAACATCCTCAGCCTTTCATCAAGGCTGTACCCCTCACGGCCCTTCCAGCAATCCTTGATCTCCCACAGACCCCGCACCATTGAGTTGTGGTAGCTCTGCAGCCAGTAGTAATGCTTGCGCCGCTCCGCAAAGCGGGTGCCACGACGGTACAGGTTGACCCTGGGGTCACAGAGCCCCCCTTTGAGCTGCTTGAAGAGGGCGGCGAGGGGGCTCCCAAAGTGGAAGTTCTGCCCTGAGAGGAGCTCGACGAGGGTGCGGGCAAAGGTTTCCTGGTCCATGTCGGGCAGCAAGGCGGCGAGACGGAGCCGCTCGTCCTCGCTGAGGAGGGTGTTCCAGGCATCGAGCGAAAGCACATCACCGAGGCCGTCGAGGTCGTAGAGCTCCAGCGGCACGGCGACGCTCTGGCCCCCGACCTGGCACATCTCAGCGCCAGGCTCCCCGAGCTCCGTGACCTCCAGCTCATCGGAACCCATCCCCGAGTCCCCCTCCTCTTCTTCCTCCTCCATCTCCTCGCCTAACTCATCCTCCGCCTCCTCTGGTTCCTCACCTCCGCCGCCGTTCTCCTCCTCCTCCTCCCCCTCCTCCTCCTCCTCCTCGCCGCCGGAGAAGCCGTCGGCCCCGGACTCCTGCGACGGCGTGGCCCGCGACTCCTCGTCGTCCTCCGGCGAGCCCTCCCCGCCGCCGTCAAGCCTCGGGAGCCGAACGCCGGCGCCGGTCCTCACGATCGCCATAGGGCCTCCCACCTACGCCGCCACACCAAAAAAGACACCGCACAAAGCCAAGCAGTTAAAACCCTAGCCCCCAATCCACTCCATTGCCCAGAAGCAGCAGGAAGGAATCGAGCGGAGCCCAAGAACCGAGCAGGAGAGGGAAAAAAACTCACCGGAACCACCCGGGCCTCGGCGGAACACGCGGACGCAGATGCAGCGAAACCCTAACCCTAGCACGCCGATTCGGTGGGGACGGGAAGGAAAGGGAGGAAGGTGGGGCGACGGGCCGCGTGGGGCGGAGGGTAAATAGTGGGGAGTGGGGTGGGGGAGGAAGACGACGGCGACGTGGCGCGCGCGGGGGCCGTCGGATCGGGGGGGAGCCGCCGCGGAGTGGGGGTGGCGGCGGGTGGGAATAGGGCGCGGGGGCAGGGGGCGGGCCGCAAAAGTGTACTCGTGTGTTTTAGTCGGTCCGCTGCGGAGGAGGAGACGGAGGGGAGGAAGGGGAGGGGCAGCCGAGAGGAAGGGGAAAGCCCGCCAGCGGGCGCGGGGCCCGGTAGCCCGGATAGACTGGCAGGTGGGACCCGATGACCGCCTTCCGGGTTCCCGGGTTTGCGCGGGAACTTAAGCGTCGCGTGCAGTTGATGGTAATTTGGGAATGGGAACTATGGTTGACACGGAGCCACCAAGCAGGCCAACCAACGCAGAACAAAAGTTTGGTTATCTCCAGTGCCATTATGGTTGTTGTACCTCAAAAAGTGTATAAGATGCAGGATTTGTTTTGTTTGTCAAATCACTTCGGTTGCTTATCTTCTCTGATATTTATCTCATATCAAACTAGTACATGATTTATATTTAAACCTCGATTCTCTTCTTTATTCGTTGTATATGTCCAGTTCGTTTATAAACAAATGGTTGTACCTAGAATGGTTTTCATAGGCTTGTGTTTGAGGTGAAGAAAATTAACACGAGAAAAGTAGCCTACCATCCCCTACATGAATTTTGTAGAAGAATAGAATAAGATAATCGAACATGTCATGGCTAAAGCTCGATGGATCTAGAACACTCAAAAAAAGTATGATCTGTAAATTATAGCATTTTTTAAGTTAACCAAAAAAGTTTTTAAAATTAAAACTATTATGTTGAACATACTTGCGATGTTTTAATTGAAACTTTTATGTTGAGAATATCTTGCTGATTTTTAATTAGTTATCTAATGAGTTTATTTTGTTCCTATGGTAAATATTCTATGGAACCAGAGCAAAATGTTGTCTACTATATTACTTGAGATGCATAAGACATTAAGGCAACGATGAAGACGGTTTTGTGTAGTAGCTGAATAAATGCATGTACCTCACCAACTAATCCTTCGCGCTAATCTGGACCGTTGAGCTTTCGTATCAGACGGTCTCCATACCCCGTCTCCGCCTCAGACCATCCCAATTCTCCGTCTCGATCCAATCCATGTCCGCCGCCGCCACCGCCGTCGCTACCCCCACTGCCGGCGGCGACTGGACCGTCGTCCGCCGCCGCGGCCGCCGACGAGACGAGGCCCTAGCCCCACCCACTGCTTGCCAACCCGACGCTCCCCCGTCTCTCCCCATGACCCCAGTTCCCTGGGCCCCCTCCGACCCCTCCCTCGACCCCGCGCGCGTCTCCCGCCTCGTCGCCCGCGCCCACGCCGCCATCTCCCGCGTCGCCGCCTCCCGCCTCTACCGCCTCCTCCTCCACCCGGATTCCCCGCTCCGGCGCCGCCTCGCCCTCCTCGCCCCCGCCCGCCTCTCCCTCCTCGGGGTCGGCGGCTTCGAGTCTTCCCCCGCCGCGCGCCTCCAGCTCGCGCTCGCCGCACTCCTCCGCCGGGGCTTCCTCCCTGACGCCGCCTCCGCGGACCTCTTCGATCCCGTCCTCTCCGCCGTTGAGTGCGCGGCCGCCGCCGAGCTCGGGTTCTCTGTCCCGAGCCTCGATGACGGGTGCCGCCGCCGTGTGGAGGAGCCCACGCTCTTCTACATGCCCCACTGCGAGGCGTTGCTCTACGACGCGCTCCTCGCCGCCAACTGGGAGTCACCCGCTCAGCTCCGCCGCGTATGCGTGCTCGGCAACAGCTTCCGGCGGTACGCGCTGCATGCCGAGGACAACCGCTCAGTCCCCGCCGCCAAGGCAGCGCATGTCCTCTTGGCTAGGCGGTTCGCGTGGGAGGAGCGGGTCGGTGAGACGGGGGATTTGGATGACGAGGATTGGTTCGCCCGCGCGTTCAACGAGACGAGCTGGCATTTCTTCGACGTGGAGGACGACGTCGACTTGGCCGCCTCCATTGCTGGTGGAAGGAGATAAGTTCCAAAGCTCTGTCCATGCTTTCATGGAGCAATTGTGAACTTGTAAGTTGTGTGTTGCTTGATTGGGTGCAATGTTGATCAAGGTTCAAGATTCAAATGTTATCAACTCTATGTGGTTCTTTAGTGGATGCAAAGTTGCATATTGACTGATATTTTCATTCTGCTCTGATATTCAAGGAACACCATAGGCACTTCTATTTTGCTGTTTTAAAATAACTCGTTGAAGAGCTTGAATTGTAGTGATGTATTATTAAAGCCAGAGATTGAGTTGGATCACCAGTAGACTAAAGCCTACTTAGCCTAGTATCAGGTTCGGAGTCTGTGCCACAATTTTCTAGCAGTGATCAAGATCTAAAAGTTACATCTTGACAGTATCTGAGTTTCGGTTCTGGCCCTTATTATTCTATGGTAAATGACAGTGCGGGTTCTTTTTTAAGGCAAGAACACTGCCTATGTTATTAGAGTCACGGAAAATTTTAACAGGAAGACCCTTGCTCCCGGCAAAGCCTGAGTACTGTTAACAAACTGAAAGCTGCTAAAAATCTATCTGAAAATGGGCTGATGCAAAATATGAAGTTAGAGCTCAAGCTACTGGATGAACTTCCAAAAGACAACTGCCGAGTGCCGGCTGGTACCATCTTCTTGTCTTCTTCGGATGTAAATCCTCTGTAATGAGGGTTAAGAATTAAGATATCAGTGCCGTTTGCAGACTTGTTTTCGAAAAGGGTACTCTGCTACTCCTACCTGTCCAAATGTTTCAGGACATGTACTGTCTTAGTATTAAATCCTGTCGGCTGCTCCTGTTGTAAAAAGAAAAGAAATTTGCACCTGTTCTCATATTTTGGGTTGAATGGAGTGTAGGAACTCATGCCATTTAGGATCCTGATCTGCAGAGTGGAGACATAAAACCTTTGCACTTGTTCTCGACCAGTGTTGCTTTTTTTTCCCCGCCTGCTTCCATCATTTGTGTCTTCTTACAGTAGTGTCAGGCATGGCAAGTGATTTATACTTTATACATGTATAGGAACCAACATGAAATCTTTTTTCTTGGTTCAACTGCTAGAAATACTTCTACGTACACATGTAAACACTAGGTACTTGTCTCGCTCGCTCTCCCCAGTAACCGAATGCTGGAAAGTGAAGCTGTTGCGGTAATGGTTTACTCAGCCAGATTACGAATGATCTAAACACCTGTAAGCTTTTCGTTTCAACTGATTGCCTGGATTGTGGAAACATACTCATTCTCCAAGCTGACAAGGCTGACGTAGAAACCGGCAGCTTCATCGGGAACCCTGACCACTGGCAGTAAATCCAGCTATTCTGTGGCATTTTGCTGAATTGGCGCCTGATTGTAATTGGAGTAATCTGGTAGAAGCCCTGACTCTCGATTAAACAGGCAGCCTTTTTTTTTAGATTAAATTACACAGGCAACTAGAAGCCTTGAATCCAGTGGTCCCAACAGGCCAACACCATGTTTAACTTTGAAGGTTTTTTATTTAAAAGAAATAGTGCATTTGCTGCAGCCCAATGTTGGTAATGGTTGCATTGTACCTTTTTTCCAGTCTGCCGGATCAAAGGGCCACAAAAACAAACCCATAGTTCATATTGGCCCAATTAGGGACCTGGGCCCTTACATAATCCATGTAAGGCCCAATGCTTCGTCTGGCAAAATAGGCTAGGATCGAGCCCCGTGGGCCGAGTTCGACCCTACGTTGCTTTAGATCGGGGTGGCTTATGCTCATTTTGATGGCCTGAAAGGCAGCTGAAATTAATTAAATCAATTGCTTTTATACCCTTATAAAGGCTGGACGGCCCAGCCTAAGGTCGAGCCTAGCCTAACATAATGGAGTTGTTGGACGAATGTAGCTAGACACAGATTTTTTTTTTTTTAGGGGAACTACGGCGGCAAGCAATGTAGACACTGATTCATCAAGCATCGGAAGAAGGCGGTTTTTTTTTTTGTTAGCGTGGCTTTATCCTTTCCCCAAGCTCGTTCCCATCCTCCTTGAAATTTGTTGAAGAATGATGGCAACATTCACTCAGCCGAAACGACGATGGTGGCAGCTCACACACTAGTGAAAAAAAAAAGTAATTTGAAAGGACCATGCATGGTCATGATTTATAATTAATCACACACAGCTGGGTTGTATTTGTTGCCGCCTCGTGATATATTTCGTTAATTACCTTTATCTATGGCGTTCGGTCGTAGCAATAATGCGGCGCCCTGCACGCAGAAACTGAAAACATCTAAGGAATTCGGTACACATTGTTATGGCCGCATCGACTCCACTACTGTTTAATTGTACCCTGCCGCTTGTGCTTTGTACAATCCGTGTGCCCCACTGATTGGTGGCTAGGCGTGTTAATTGTATTAGCTGGATCGGATGGCCACTTATTAACTGAGTGAGCTACAGCTGCCTAGCTACGATCGATCCAAGCACACGTCAATGCGTGACAGAGTTGTTAATAAATCTCGCTTCATTCTTCGATCAGTGGAGGCAGACGAGGCTCGATCGTCGTCGTCGACGACGAGTAGGCCTGCTGCCTGCTGCCTGTGACGACCTTCATGGACGAGATCGACCGGTGCGGGCCCACACACCACGCCCGCGCAGCGCGTGAGAGCGAGGGAGATGACAACACTTGGAATGTTATGGGTAAAGACAAAACATTAAGATTGCGTGCGCAGCAGCAGTGTCGTCCATACATGCAGCCGCAGGGGCAGAGTTGTCCTTCGATCAACTTCTCTCTCTCTCTCTCTCTACCCTTCTCTCTCCTCTTCGATCTTCTCTTCTGCGCGCGTGCAGTGGAGGCAGGAGGCAGCCATGCGTCGCGTACACAGACACATGCATGCATGCAGATATATGTATACACACACACATACATGTACAGAGGCGTGCAGTAGGTTCGGCATTGAACTACTCGGCGTGCCATGCCACAGCCAGGCTCTCTTCTGCCGGCCTGCCTCCGCCGAGAGAGAGAGAGAGAGAGAGAGAGAGAGCTGCCGGCCGGCCCGGCCTCTGTGTGGCGTGAGGAAGAAGAGAAGAGGAACAGGACCAGCAGAGAGAGGAATGAAATGAATATGATTTAAGATATGATGAGGGAGTGGTCACATCACCCCGCATCAGTACATCAGAGGATCGCATCGACCGATCGATGCCGCAGCTCCGATCCTCAGCTAGCTGCCTACCAGTAGCTGTGCTGTGCAGGATCATCGATCGATCCGCGCCTACGTCCGCTTGCGCATGCACGCAGCGGCGTTGCAGTTGCAGCGTGCATGCCGCGACGCTGGGCAGGCATGCGTGGCCATATAAGTCGCCATGCGCACAACTACATATATGTCGTAGTGCCAAGTACAACACGTCACGTGCGTTATTGTACATAGTACTGGTAAATAAACCACCGCCAATATATGTAGGGTGAGAATATATATGTGCAAATGCAAATTGTTGTGCAGCCTTTTGGGCTTCGGTTCCCTTCTACTCTCCTTGCATTGGCTGGCCTCTACCATCACCTTCCACTGACATCCGTGTCCCTCTTCGATCTCCCTCCCCCCCCCCCCCCCCCCCCCCCCCCGCCCCCCCCGCTCTCTTTCTAAGCTTCTTTATCCGGTGTGTGCATGGTTGCTGCCTGGGCTCTCTCTTTTCCATGCATGCATGCATGGCGTGTGCATTGGCAATAACTCTTGTGTTGTCCAGGCCCTCAAAAAAAAAACTCTTGTGTTGTCCAGTCACAAGATATATAAAAACCTCAACGGCTTCATCAACAGACAACGTTGGCACTGGTTTTGAGCTTGGGTTTAGGGTGTGGCTATCGGTCGATCCAGTTATTGGCCAGCGCGCGGCACATGCATCTTTGTCACTTTGAACCGGCAATTAAGAACGCACCGGATGCCACCAGTTGATCTGTAGATGGAATGGACTGACAGACACCACCGTTACAAGTAAAACTGAAAGGAAATTTAGCAGTGGTGCGCTACGCACACGCACCGGCCTAACTGCTGCATATGCTGCCTCTCTGTGGTCTACTATGCGCACGGTAGATGGAATCTCATTCAAGTCAGTAGCTAGCCAGCAACCAATTCAACAGCATGCGGCCGTGTCCCTGTTTTCTTTTAGAAACTTTGATGCAAGATCTCAGTCCCTCTCACGGCAGGGAGTAGCTGCAGACCTCTTTCCGAGAAACAGGCAACTGCATGCGCCTCTCTGTAGTCTGTGCAGTACTTGCATGTGTGTGTGTGTGTGTTGTATGTATGTATATATATCTACACACACACACACACACACACAAAACCAAAAGGCTACGTCGTTGTGCATCTAATTAATACCTAGCTTCACGTACGTACATCAACCGATCAGAAACCTAGCTGTGGGCATGCATGCATGGACAGATTCCTAGCAATTTCGCCATCCAATGGGGAGCGTAGGGCATGCAAAGCTATATGTATGTATATATACATTAAATTAAACTGCTAGCATGAATTGCAATGCACAAAAGAAAGCGCAAGGGGCACAATGAATTGAATGGGTTGAGAGAGATGGATCGAGAGGGACAAGATGTTTATTTCACATGCAGATGACTTGAATATACATGCAAACGCACAGCTAGAGCAGCTTGCAGCTCTACTAGCAGCCGCAGGGCCGGGCCGGCCATAAAAGAGTCTGTTTTGAATTGGAGATAGATGCCCGGTAGCGGCCAGTGAGTGATGAGTCAATACTCACTCTCAGCTAGCCAGTCGTCACTCCAGCCACTGATCTGATCAGTAGGAGTACTGCTGCATTCTTGAAGAAATTAATAAAGAGTTGTGTATGCATATGGCGAGGCAGAAATCAATGCCTGCCTAGTTATTAGGAGTGCAGGAGCTTGCAGTGCGAGCTGAGAGGATTCATGGAGGGAGAAGAAGCAGCAGCGGCAGCGGCTACTGATCCGATCCACACTACCATGTTTTGTTCTTGTCAAGTTATTGCATGCTCTAGCAGCTACGTACTACGTACCATAGCTTGCTAGTGGCACACTGTAGTAGTATATGTCTTTTGTAGGAGAGGCTGTGTTGTGTGTGGAGTTACTGCACGCAGACGCATGCAGGTTGCAGGCCAGCCAGCTTTCCTTTGGTCAGATAGTAGACAGAGAAACCGAGAGAGAGAGAGAGAGAGAGAATGCATGTACTGTTCTTAACATTTCAAACCTTTTTAGCAGCAGTACCACAGTACTGTGCGCGAGTGTGTCCTTGGGTCCTTGGTGTTGCAATTGCTCTGGGCAGGAATTGATGCCGCAATGCAATTTGCGAGCCTGCTCGATCGGAGCTGTGCATGCTACAGTTTACGCGGCCGGTATACTATAATATTCTTCGAGATGAATCATCCGTCAGATCAGATCAGATCAGATCAGAGGGTTGAAATGTTCCGGGCGGGGCGAGAGAGCTGATGATCGAGGGGCCGGCCCGGATCGATTAATGCTGCGCGCAAGAGCGTTTTAATTTTGATTCGGTTACGTTCTTAGTACAGCAGCAGCATAAAACTATGACAAGATCAGTGCCACGTGAAGCCCTGCATCCATGCTTAACTTCTCCATTAGCTACGACTGTGCAAACCTTCCTCTCTGCTGCTGTACTTTCTGCAACCTCGTAATTGTCTCTGCTGCTCATCTTTCATGTCTCTCAGCTTCATCTCCTTAATGGGGTTATCTTACAAGATAGTACTAGACCTATTGTTAATGGCATCTCCGTTATGCCCGGCCCGTATATGTATTTAGGTTCAGCTCATATATAGTAGTACTGTAGTAGTAGCTAGCATGATGATATATAATGATCATGTTAAAGGAAAACATGCAGCTGATCGATGATGAACATTTGCAAGAGCAAGGAGATGGGCAGCTTGAAGAGGGAGGAACAAGACAAGCAAAGGGAAGAAAGAGATGGGAAAGGGTGGATCGTCGGAGGTGGAAGAAAAACAGTCTCTGACAGGCAATAACTTTGTCAACTTTGTCGAGCCAAGGAAGGCAGAGAAGAACGAATAGAATTATTGTCTCCGCGTAAAAAGGCCGATCGAATTGAAAGAGAGCAGCATGACGTTCGCCTCTGGCTGCGTGTGTGTGACCCTGGCGTCCTGCTCGCTTGCTTGCTACTGTAGACCGTAGCAGCGGCCCAGCCAGTACTGCTGCCGCTGCTGTACATGGATCGTATTCCCGAGACCCAGACATCTAGAAACCAGAGAGAGAGAGAGAGAGAGAGAGAGAGAGAGAGAGAGAGAGAGAGAGAGAGAGAGAGAGAGATGCTTCTACCGCTGCTGCACCATCCAAACAATAAATCCCCCTTTGCAGCCGCAGTCAGGAGGAGGCCAGCAGCGAGCGTAGGATCTAGCTGCTGCGACTACATGTATATATACATATATGCATATATATAAATGTATGGTGGCATCTTGGTCAACTCGGTTCGTGATCTATCAAATCAGAGGCCTCCGAAGGACCGAATCGCTAGGTACCCCCGGCCGGCCGGCCGGCGCCCGACCGCATGTAGTAGTAGTAGATGGATCATGGATGTATGAAACGAAGAAGAAGCCGCAGCGACGACACATCACAGACATGCACGCACTGTGCGGCTGCAGCTGCATGCATGCATGCCCACACGGTATCCATGCATGCTCAGCTCGGCGCCTCTGGCCCAGCACCGGCCGGCCGGAGTTACTCCGGCGTCGTCCCCTGATCGATCGATGAACTCTCTCGTGTCGTCTACGGATGCAGGCACCACCACCCCTGCGCCCGTATACACACGTATGGCGTCATCCTGCATACGTTTACTACTGTTCGATCCAGAGTACTACGCAGATCATGTATTTGTATTGCACGCTGGATTGCTGGTCCTGTTTTTGTGGTGACAACACGCTATAGCTGCATGCAACTAATGTGCTGGACGTGACCCATGGATTTGGGATCGACATAAAACCCACATGACGGTACACGCATGTGCATTAGTGAGAGGGTGTGTGTGTGTGTCTATACACACACACACACACACACGAATCTCTCTGAATCTTCTTAATTCTCAACACAGTAATGAGATGCGTGCGGTACTATATTTTTAAAATGGGTCTGCTGCGTGCCTAGCAGCTAACGTGTGTACGTTACTCTAAACGGGAGTACCTGATCCAACCATTTTGGAAATAAATCTCATGAATAATCAACGCGCAGCAGGGTCGTGGTACCATTTTTGGCGATCCGAGGCACGCACGATGATTCAATCCAACCGGTGGTGCAAATCTCGTAAGTAAACGCATAGGATCCTCTAGAGGCCAGTACCGCGCCGTTTTGTAATGTGGACTCCAAACAGAGATCTAAGTTTGAGGTACACATATATAGTAGTGCGTGTTCTATCCACCATAAAATCAAACTACTAGCTAGCTAAAATGCATGCAAAGGTGCAAACAACTAAATTCAGCAGGTGCTCGATCTCTCTCAGGTTTAAAATTTTTGTTGTTATAATTTTTCAGGATAGTTTTTTTACCGAGCATATGCCTATTTATATATTCATAGAGTACTGAAGCTGGATTAAAACTGCACACGGTGATAATATGTAAAGGTGTCCAGCACGGCAATCTCAAGTTAGCTAGTCAGGCAGGCTAGCAGGCCAGAAGGCAATGATGTACCAATGAGTAGCCAGCCATTTACTAGCTGCTATAGCAAATGAATGTGGCGAAAAGGGAGATCCATTCCAGGCAACGCACAAACGAATTTATGAAGAATTTCGCAAATCGATCTGCGTACACACATGCCATGCAGCACCGTACGTGCCTGCAGGGATTGGAGCAGTACGTAGATGGATGGATAGATACGCATCAAGAGAGGACAAGGCAGTCACTCTCGCAGCACAGGAGCATCGCGTCGTACGTCCTTGTCAAAACCTAGCTCTCCGCCGATCCGTCATCCCTCCCTCTCTCTGTCTCTCACCCGCAGCTGCGGCCAGTTTGTGTGGAGTGGAGTAGTGTGTGACGCCGCCTGCTGGCCGCCCAGACTGGTGGCTGACTTTGCAACAAGACTAGTCGATCGGCCGCGGCCGGCCGGCCGGCGACGTCGCACATCGGCTGGCCGGCCTGCAGCTGCATCTGGCTTCTCCGTTCAGTAGTTCAGGGTTCAGGCCCAGGCGAGACAGCACGTCGCATTTCGATCGATGGAATGGACGTATGCGCGCGTGGCAGCAGCATACGCATATGCCTTGCCTAGAGCTACACGTACTACGCGCACGCACATAATATATAGCTAAATCGCGAGACGAATCTAATGAGTCAAATTAGTCTGTCATTAGCATATATTTATTGTAGTAATACTGCAGCAATTTATTATCTAATCACGGTTTAATTAGGTTCATTACATTCGTCTTGCGATTTACAGTCCATTTGTGTAATGCGATTTCTTTTTCGACTACATTTAATATATTATGCATGTGTCCAAATATTGATGTGATTGATGTGTAAAAATTTTGACGGCGAACTAAACAACGCCCTAGGCCTTGTTTAGATCCAAAAACTTTACACCCAAAAATATCACATGCATGGCATATTAAACGGAGATGAACAAAAAACCTGTCACAGATTGGATGTATTTTGCGAGAGGAATCTAATGAACCTAATTAGTTTGTAATTAGATAATGTTATGCTACAGTAAACATGTGCTAATGATGGATTAATTAGGCTTAATAGATTCGTCTCGCAATTTACATGTGAGTTCTATAATTAATTTTTTAATTAGTATATATTTAATACTTCAAATATGTATCGACGTTTTTTAAAAAGTTTACAGTGTTGGATCTGAAGAGGATCCTATTTAACTTTGAAGTGGCGCGCCGGCAGTCCTGTGCCATATATGTAGTATTTACCTCGAGCTCGTGCAGCCATGCGTGCTCAGCTCGCGCGCTCTGAATTCCTGAGTAATTGGATTCCGTGTCTAGCATTTCTTGCAGGCCGGACGGCGGGCCGGCCGGCCGGCCATTCCTAGCTATTTACACCTCTCAGGCACCGTTGCCCCGATGCGCTTTCTAGCTACTCCGTATAGCACCCTGTGTCGATCGGCCGGTTTTCTTGTCTGTTCAACCTATCACATCAAGTTTGAATCCAGATCTCGTTTACAAAGGTTTTAGCTAGTTTAACCAGCTTTGACTTAGATCTGTTTGGTTAGGGATCAAAGTTTAGCCCCGTCGTATCATAAAATAAGAATTTTACTATTTAAAAGTATTAAATAAAATTCAATTTTGCGAGATGAATTTAATAAGCCTAATTAACCCACAATTTGCTACAGTAGTTGTCCACTGATCATGAATCAAGATCTCCTTTACAAAGAGTCAGTTTAACTAGCTCTGACTTATAATATGGCTACAACTACAAGGGATGGCGAACAATTAATTCGTAGTAGAAAAATGAAGCATTCTGAATTAACTTCTAGATCATAGGGAGCCTTTTCCTTTGAACCGATAAAACTATGAATCTCAAATAGAAAGAGTTATATATTTTTTATAAACTTGCTTTTGATGATCTGATTGCATCAACCTTATTGTGTTGCAAAGCTACTGGATTTTAAAGCAATGACGCATGGTCATTTTTTTTAGTTGGAACAAATCTAAAACAACTCTGTATTTGCGATAGGAGAAAGCAACTCCATGCTATGTGGTCAACAGGAGTACAAGGATCAGTCTCAAAATGGCTGGGTTCATATTTTTTTATATAATTTTTATATGTGAATGATTAAGAGCTAGCTGAGTTGAATTGTGAAGGGGCATTAGCGCTATATATAGTCCATTACCACCTCTACACCTGAGCTCGAACCAATAGGGGCAGCTCCAGTGTGCTTCCAAAGCGAACCGTGGGACAAACATGATTCGATTTAGCGAACCGAGCACACTGCAGAGGTCGACCGTTCGTCGTCGGAGCCAAAATCGGATTTTGGAGACAAGTCGAACCATGCGCGGCCTCGCGAATTAAAATACTCCGTGCACGGACCGGAGCATAGGTACGTGTTGCTGATGAATTTCATCAGCGATCAGAAATTTTTATATTTTTCCTTCAAAGTATTGATCAAATGCGACGCTGAGACTCTCGAACCAGAGCATACGTATAGCACTGGAGGTGCCCTAGGTATCACCTCGCTCCTTCATCTAGAATGCCAGATCATAGCTCCTACCATGCATAGTGTTTATTTTATTTTTCCTTTTAAAAAAGGGAACTGTCAATTAAGCTAGCCAGCTGGATCCATACATACATCATATTTTGCCCATACTTGATTTATTCCTGCAAGCAGTGCCCACCTAGCTAGCTACGATTGGCGCATATTCTTGCACACATTTACTCATCGGATGTATATTGATTTTGATGCGTCCTGGCCTGCAATCAGCTGCCGTGCTTGCAAGCACACACAGCTTTCTACCTGTAGGGTGTGTGGGGGTGGCAGTGCACACAGGCCGGATCGATCGGCGACTGGCTCATCGATCATTAAGCTAGATTCACATAGCTTACAGCTTATAAATTCTTCCAAAGTTTAAGTACGCAACGAATGAATGGATAGACCCCTCAAAAAAAACCCCCGAATGAATTCGCATAGCAGCGTTCAATAATTGCAGTAGTGGCGCCCATGCATTGCATGAGTACTCACGCATCCGATCCTGATCAACCGCGTGTGACCGATCGACCGATCCATCCTTGATTGTTTGACACATTTCCCG
The DNA here is from genome assembly GCA_032594955.1 of Panicum miliaceum. Taxonomy (NCBI): domain Eukaryota; kingdom Viridiplantae; phylum Streptophyta; class Magnoliopsida; order Poales; family Poaceae; genus Panicum; species Panicum miliaceum. The sequence goes on along the minus strand of CM064058.1, from coordinate 6,188,725 downwards.
GCGGTGTGCTGCTACGGCGTGCTACACCCAACACTGTGGCTGTGGTCACTGTACGTGTTGCGCATATCTGCAGGGAGTGAATGCAAATGAAGAGCTTCTGGGGCTAAGGCCAACGTAAATGTATACATCAAACCATGGTGGGGATCAACAGACTACATACTCTTTCAACGCATGTGTACAAGATAGCAAAAGTGTATAATTGCACAAATACTGCTGAAAGAAATCTGGCTTTCTAGACAGGAGTATTGTTGCAAGTTTTGGGTCAAGGATGGTCCTAATAAAGGTCTATATATAAGTGTATAACCGTGTATTCGACACCCCAGATTGCAGATGCCCCTTACAGGTAGAACGGTATTACGATAGAGAAGTTGACTTTAAGGCCATCACGGTAGAGTTCCTTCTATTTCTAATATCTAAGGTGAATTTTAAGGATGAAGTGATAATGTTCAGGGAAACGAATATGGAAAAGCTAGTTCTTTTAGCTCTTAGACCTTAATTTATTTCATCTAAAAAAATTACTTCATAGGATGAGTTTTATCTACACTCGCTTGTAGCTACTCTCACCATCATTATACCACCATGCGTATGTCCACATACTCATTTATTACTTTGAGTATGTCCTGTACTAATTCTAAGATATTTCAAAGGGATATATACGAAAAATTTCCAAAGTATCCCTATTTTTTAAATATATTATGATTATACTTTAGTACTAGTATATAAAAATTGGTATGTCCACATTCATTATGAACGGTCGTATATACCATCGTAGATGGTCTAGTATGATCATATAATTCACGTACATGCACTTCATTGGGTCAGATATGCCCTACATATGGCATCTACTACACTCATATAACTAGTATAGTACCTATAAACATTGTAGACACTCTAACAGTTTAAGTCTCTTTTTACTAATCAAAAGATGAAAATTTAAGCAAACTCAGTTGTGCTATACTCCTACAGTATACTACTAGCAATTCTTTCTTTATTTGTAGGAGTACTACAGCTAGGACGGGATTAAAAAGCAAACGTAGTAAACGATGTACACCCCCACCATGTCTAAATGTAAAAGGCTTGGTAGAAGTATAGGAGGGAGTAGCCAACTAGGTATAGGTAGGGATATAGGAAATACAAAAAGGATAGAAGTAATTACTCAGTGAAATCTGTTGATCTCTACGGTTCCCTACATTGGTAGGCGTGGATCCGAGTCCAGAAGTATAGACGCCCTACGCTATAAAAGCACCATTTAGAGAAAGTATTATGGTAGGCTATGAGAAGGCTAAATGCTAAGGTGAAGGAGGGAGAAGAAAAGAGAGAGAAAAAATTTGCAGCCAACTTGAACATAAGGAAAAAAATTTTTATAAGAGAGACAAGTGAACCCTACATTAAATTATGAAAGGCTAATCATTATATGAGCTGGCTAAGATTGTTACAGCCAGTATATCATTATCCTTGCTCTTAGTCAGCCTTGCAAGGACACGGAGAGAGAGGAGCACGCATCACGATGCTGTGCAAGTGTACGCAGATGCAGGTCGGGGCCATCATCACCTCATAATTCCCAGTTTCCCACTGCAGCACAAGTTCTCTCCTCTCTCTGGCCACTCAATCCGAAATCCTAGACAGATTTCCACAATCCGACGTGTAATTCTATCCTTAAATGCACGCGTGCATGCATGCATGACCCCGGCCGGTTTCTCTCTCTTGCTTTGCATCTCTCTCTCTGAGCTACCACTGATCGATCGTTCTCTCTGAAAGATCAGTCGCAGACGGGTGCAGAAGACACGACGTGCTAAATAAATCGCCATTAGGAACCATTCATGGCGTTCGCAGGCAGTATTGGAAATCAGACATTTTCTAAAGAGGAATGTACAGTACTAGGACGCCCATAACTTGCCAAAGACAAATAGGTACTCGATGCATTGGGAGTAGTAGTCCCTGATCATGCACCATCACCTGGCTTACTTTGCTGCTTACTATTAGGTATCTAATCCCTGTACCTAGTTGAATAATCACCATCTGTGATTCAGTTCATGTTGCAACTAACAACTATTAAACCATACTGAAGTTACCTTCTTCGTAACTAATAGATGCTACTCCTATTATCTCTTGACCAACATGACATAGAATTAGTTCAACTAATTAACAAATCCGTGCTGTATATTTAAACCTAGCTGTATATACATAGAAGAACAAGTTCTGCCTGATGTATACTAGTAGCTTGCATTGTACTGACGCGTGACGATCGTAGATGAGGATTGAGGAGTACCACGAGTGACCAAATAACTCTGCACACGCAAGTACGTACCACCGCTCGCGTTCAACAAGCAGGGAATTAAGAACGACACAGCGTACGTGTACGTGTGGCCAAGCCATAAATACAACAAGAAAACAGACGATCCAACTGCTTTGTTTCATTCCTCTCACTTGCATTCAGACTTTCAGAGACATCAACACACACATTCTGAACGCATGCACGCTCGATCGATCATCATCGCAACGGTCGATGCATAGATGATCGCCGGCCGGTACAAATATCTTGGATGTGGTGTTAAAGACTAGTGTTAATCCATCAGGATTAGGAGATCCATCACACGACAGTACACATTATTCACTCTTGATTACTACACAGTAGTAGCTGCGTAGCTCTAGCTGGCTGCTGCTCTGCGTTCTGGGTCTGTGGGCAGAGACAAGGGAGAAGAAGACCCGCGAGCTACCTATGAACAGTACCACAGCACACAGGCCGCTTTGCTTTGCATATGGCATCGCCACATCTCTCTCTATCTAAATTAAACAGCCACTGCTAGTACTGTTCTCTCTCTCTCTCTCTCATGTCTGAACTCGGTGGTGTGCATGTGTAAGTGTATGTATAGTGTCGGCATCCATTATATATACTGCAGACAGGAAGGAAGCAATGGCCTCCATTCGTTTCATCCTCTTCCTCAGTCCTCAAGCTGCAGCAGCTACCAACAAACTCTCTCCACCCGCCGATCTGCTTCTTCTCCTCCCTCCTAGTACCCCTTTTGTCTCTCCACGCCCAGCCAACCAACCAGCCACGAGCTTAACAGCAACAAGCCAAACTGATCGATCACACCAATAGTCAAAGCCACAGCAAGATTCCTAGTATAGTAGCTAGAGAGCCAAGTATAGTAGTAGTTGGCCGCTAGAGGTAGACGACGACATGCCGTCGCAGCAGGACCAGCCGCAGCAGCCGGTGGTGGCTGGGTCGACGCGGTGGTGCCCGACGCCGGAGCAGCTCATGATCCTGGAGGAGATGTACCGCAGCGGCCTGCGCACGCCCAGCGCGTCGCAGATCCAGCAGATCACGGCGCACCTCGCCTGCTACGGCCGCATCGAGGGCAAGAACGTCTTCTACTGGTTCCAGAACCACAAGGCCCGGGACCGCCAGAAGCTCCGCCGCAGGCTCTGCATGAGCCACCACCTCCTCTCCTGCGCGCAGTACTACGCCGCGGCGCACCACGGCCACGGCCACGGCTTCCTCGCCGCGCCGCCGGCCGCGCCCTACGGCTGCAGCGTCTTTGACCAGGCCGCCGCCGGCCAGCTGCTCTCCCCGACGTCGCCCACCCCAGCCGCTGCCGCGGCGGCGGCGGCGGCTGCAGCCTACGGTTACTACTACCCCGCCACGGCGGCCTTCGCCGCTGCTCCAGCGAGCAGATGCGCCGGCGCCGCCACTCCCCCGTCGCCGACCCAACTGTTCCACTATCAGGTACGGAGTGCTATCCGGTGACAGCTCAGGTAGTCAGCTTGGAGTTCTAATCAAGCCTCGATCTTTAGCTGACCCGCCCATGCAACGACGATGTGTTTTACAACGTACAGGCCGGAGGCGGAGGGATCGCGCCTGTGGAGGCGCTCGGCCGGCCGGAGTACTCACTGGGGAAGCTGGACAACTTCGGCGTGGCGCTTGACGACGTGGTGAGCTCCGCCGCCGCCGTCGACATGGGGACGCCGGGGTTCGAGGTGGCGCCGCCGGCGGCGGCCTTCTGCCGCCCGCTCAAGACGCTGGACCTCTTCCCCGGCGGGCTCAAGGAAGAGCAGCACGACGTGGCCTGATGATCAAGCATTAGCTGTGGCGATCAAGCTAGCTAGCGACCTTAGTCAATAACAATATAATTAATCTATCTATCATGTCATGCAGTAGCTAGTACACTGACATGATGAGCTTCTTCATTCATTAGCTCGTCCCCATCTCCGATCCTTAGCTATGTCGTCGTCGTCTTCTTGTTCTTTCTTAGGAATATGTGTTTGATTAGAGGATGTACTTAGAGATTAGTGCACGTCTACTCTACTGGACTGGATAGTAGCCGCTAGAGTAGAAGAGGCCGGGATATGATGTGCATTGATTGCTTAGTGAGTAATGGAATGTGACCGTACGTAGTACGTGTGTAGCTAGGCATGCAGTATGAGATGTTGCAGCTTGTGGAGTTTTTGGCAGGGTAGCTGGCTAGGCTTTGCAGAGCTCATTAACTGATGGGAGATGGAGATCAAACTAAGGGCAATCCTAAATTCATGATGTCTATAAGTAGTGTCTATACTGCCATATCATCAAGACACTACACTTAGAAACCATACTCTACAATCTATGATGTCTTGGTGCGAATTTCTATTAAACTCACTCTCTTCTCTACACCAATCATATTTGCTCTTCATTAATTATGAAGACATCATCCCACTCCCAACGCACAACTTGTAGTGTCTAGCATATTGGTTTACGTGTTGACACTGAGTCTTGCATGAGACCCAGTTTCTTCCTCTCTCCACTCTCTCTCTCTCATTTATTATGGTGCCACATAAGCTAAAAATCCTATATAGCAGCATAATTAATGCTACGGAAACCATCCTACATGGAGGGTGGGTTGGAGATGCCCTAAGTGCGATGAAATGAAATGTTCCTTATCATGGTCCCCCCAACTCCCAACCTCCAACTCCGTACCATCTACAGCTCTCTCTCTCTATGCGCGCGTGTGTTGACTTTTGTTTTAAGTTCACATTGTCTTCAACTTCAATAGTAGAGTTTATTCGGTGGCTATATGACATAGTCAATGTGATCGGTAGCTAGTATATATAGGCTCACTAGTAACTACGAGTAGCTAGTATATATTTTATTTTTTTTCTTTCTTCATTAGATCTCTACCAATGTTCGAAATAGTCCGCTATTTAGGAGATTTAACGCTACGCTATGCAATATTTGTCCGCTACATCCGCTAAATGGTGTTTGAAGAGATTTAGCAGTGCTAAATATCCGCTAAAATTATTTTGAGAGATTTAGCAGCGCTAAATGTCAAGTTGCTAGTAGATTTTAGTGGTTGCATTCGCTCAAAGACGCAGTCAAAAGAACCGATACAACTAAATGAACGTAGTGTGGACCCTAGACAAAGTAGCATGAGCACTGTTGGACAGTTCAAAGTTTATTTTTTGGTGTTAGATCAATAACGGCTATCATTTTATATGTGATTATTAATTATTTTATCATTCCGCTAAATAATTTAGCTTTTGCTATAGCCCACTATAGCTTTCTATAGTTTTTAGAGAAGGCTGCCGCTAAACTTTATAGCCCGCTATTTTGAATATTGATCTCTACTCAAATGAAGCAAAATTCTGAAGCGCGACATGGATTGTAGGAGATGCACGCACTACTACCCCTCTCCAAGGAAAAAAAATCATTTTGGACGGCAACACGTGCATCAAACGACACTACGAATGACCATCAAACACCGATGGCGCCGTCGTCCCATCTTTCCCTCCGGTTTCCCTCCGGCGCGCCTCGGTCTCCCCCGCGGCCACCGCCGCAGGTTCCACCGGCGCTACCGCGGGGGCCAGCGGCCGCCGCGGCCTCTCGGGGGCCCTGGCTCGCCGGCGCGCCGTGCACCGGGAACCATCCTCCGTTGTTGGCGGCAAAAATTAACATATACCAATAATAACATGTATATGTAGTACGTGTATGCACCGGATCGGACGACACGATAGCGGCAGCCGAGTCATGTCATGCAACATGAATCTATCGTGCGTGCGTCGTAGCATATATCGTATATATGTACGCACGACCATTTTGCACCGTACGTACGTGCGATGGCGTGCGTGCATGTGTCTCGCGTTGGTACAGATCTTCTTCTTCAAAAAAGGAATTGTTCTTATACGTACACAGAAGATGTACGGCTGCTGTAGGATGCATGCCTCCAATTAATCCAGGGCCATGCATGCATTTCGAGTACCAACGACCGAGATCGGACGAAATGTTCTGCTGGTTGGGGGTTGCGTTAATAAGCTGGATCATCACGGACGACGACATGTTTGTCTGGTTGAGATTGCCCGGTGATTTTATAATCTTATAGGGGAACTGTCAAAGTAAAAAAAACAGCTTTTTTTTTTGAAACGATACAGTTCTTTTTATATAAACGAATACAACTTTTCTTGTTATGAAAGAGGAAGAAAATATAGCCACACAAACAAAAGCAGCAATAAATAAGGCCACGAGTCGAATCGGCCCACCTGAACGCAAATCGTGGCCCATGAGGAAGCCAATCCAACCCAAGCCCAGTTTCAGCCCATAGCGTTGTAGAAAGTTGTATGGGCCTGGACAGCAAGTTGACCCACGAGGTAGATCACCACCGGGCTCCAACTGATAAAAACACCACCAAACCCCACCCCCCCCCCCCCCCCCCCCCCCCATCTTCTCCTCCTCGCCTAGCGCAATCCGTTGCGGTTCCTCGTCCTCGATCGCGCCCGTCGTCCGATCCCTCCGCCGCACGCGCCCCAGGGCGACCGGTTTCTTCCTCACCTCCAGGTGAACCTCACCCCTTTCCTCCCCTTGTAGCGCAGGGGGGCCGTTCGTAGGTGTTAATTGATCCGAGGCGGAACTCGATTTTTGGTGCGCACAGCTCCAGCTGCTGAATGCTAAGCCAATCGGTCGCCCTTCACGCGATTTAGCCGATAAGGCGAGCAATCTGTTCAAATCTAGTGAAAACATGTTCAGGATGTAGCGTAGGGGCACCCGGATTGTTGTCTGGCTGGCGGCTTAGCCAGTTAGTCCTACTAGTACCTTTCTCAATTGTGTTGTTCGGTGATGAAATGCAGATTAGTTTTTTTCCCCCGGAGGAGTAACGCAGATTGGAACTTCTATACATAATAGCCCTCATGCTTTTGTTATTTTGGTGTTTCACTGTTTGGGCTCCTCCAATTAGCATAAAACTTATTTTGCCATTGGGCACCATGGTTTAGCTGATCCAATGAGCATATAGTGCAAACCTAGCGAAAATTTCTACAGGTCGTGGCAAAGGAGTTCACAAATAATTCCTTCGTAGGCTGATTGTGGTCTGGTAGCTTTGCCCTAGTATTTTTGGCAATTGTGCTGCTATGTATGTTACTTCTTTTTTGCTTGTTTGTGTGAGGAGTAACGTGGACTAAAACGTTGCAGAATAATCCTGATCATGGGTCCTTTGGTGTTTAAGTTCTGTCAGCTCGTGTATCATCTGGTTCGATAATGTGAAATCGATTTAAAAGATGGGGGTATTTCAGTTTTAGCTTCAGCCTAGTTAAACTGGTATTCATGTATGCCCGGATTTTTCTTTAGTTTGATTCACAATAAGGAATAGATTTATAGAGGCCTTGGAAAATCTATGCAGGATGTGGTCTAGGAGCACACACCCTAGCTGATTATTGTCCTGGCACCTTAGCCAGTTAGCCCTAGTACTTTTGGCAATTGTGTTGTTCGGTTATGCAATGTAGATTAGTCTTTTTTTATTAAGGAGTAACGCAAATTACAACTTGATCCTGCTTTACTTTGGTGCTTTACTGTTTGGGCTCACCTTTTTTTTTGCGAGACACTGTTTGGACTCCTTCAACTTGCATAGAACTTATTTTGCCATTATGCACCGTCAACTCATCCAGTGAGCAATTAGTGCAAATCTAGCAATATTTCTGCAGGCTGTGACCCGGGAGCTCCCAAACAGTTCCTTCCTAGCTGACTGTCATCTGGTAACTTTGCCCTAGTACTAGCGGCACTTGTTCTGTTCAGTGCTGCAATGTAGATTACTTCTTGGTTTGTGCAAGGAGTAACGCGGATTAGAATATTGCAGGTTAATCCTGATCATGGGCTGTTGGTCCTTTGGTGTTTAAGTTATGTGAGCTTGTTTAGATTTGGTTTGAGAATGTGAAATCAATTTCAAAGATGGGGTATTTTGAGCTTCAGCCTAGTAATCAGGTTTATTAAAAGTTACCCCGGTTTGCTCCTCTCCGTGTTCCCCGGACGAATCTGGACGCGTGTCGGCCAGCGGAGTACCGAGGCCTTATCTTTCCCCTTCCGTTCACTCTCCCCCACCGACCCCGTCTCTCTCTCCGCTCGCTCTCAGATCCGCGAAAGAAAGCGGCGGCGGCGGTACAACCAGCGACCCCTCGGCGCAGTCGACCGCGTCGCGGGCAGCCTCCAGCGCGGGTGGACGGGCGGCGGACGGAGCTCGGCCTCGGCGCGGAGCGAGGCGGCGCTGGACGCGGCCATCGGCGTCGGGCGAGGTGACCAGGCGGGCAGCGGCAACCGGTGTAGGCGGAGGTGAGGAGTGCAGCCGGCGCGGGCGTACGAGCGGGTACAAGCCGCGGGCCCGGAGGCGGCCGAAGTGGGTGGCGCGTTGCAGATTGCGAAGGGCGAGGCGGGGCGCGGGGCTTGGCTGCTGGCGAGATCAGGCGCACGGCTGCGCGACGCGCGAGCAACCGCGGCTGCAGACGGAGGCCGGCCGCGCGGGGCCACCGATGCGGCGCGGAGGGCGAGACAGGGCGCTGGGCTCGGCTGCTGGCGAGGCCAGGTGCATGGCCGGGCGGCGCGCGAGCAAGAGCGGCCGCGGGGCTGCCGGCGTGCGAGCGACTACGGCAGGCGGAGGCCGGGAGTGCGGCTGCCGGGCCGTGAGCAGGCTCGGCGGCGAGCGGAGGCTGAGCACGCGAGCAGGCCGACCCCGCTCCTGCCCTCTGCCGCCGCCGCTGCCGACCCTGCCCTCTCCCTGCGCTGCCCCTGCAGTCTCCCGCCGCCGCTCCTGCCCTGTCCCGCAGCCGACGCCGCCCCTGGCTCTCCCGCTGCAGCCGCCGCAGCCCCTGCCTTCTCCCACCGTCGCCCCTGCCTTCCCTGGCTCCCCTTGACCCCGCCTGCCTTCGGATCCGCGCGGCGATCTGCTACTGCCGCATCATCAACGGCGATCTGCTACTGCCTCCGGATCCGCGCGCAGGCCTCCAGATCATGGACGGGGCGGCCATCTGCTACTGCCGCATCGTCAACGGCGACGTCCAGCAGCTCCTGGTGAAGCTGATGAACTTCACCAGAATGTTCTCCCTCACGGATGAGTGCGGCCTCCTTTTTGGGCTGGATGCACTCGCAAAGCACCAACATTAAGTTATCATTGATCTGTATATAATTAATATGCTAGATTTATTGCAAAATGTAATTAACTGATGTGTTTAGCATCTTGACAAAGGTATCATATTGGAGATGACGTGAACATGGACGCATTATGTGATGCCATTGCTACCGCTATATTTTTTTGATTTACTTCTATCCATCATTTAATAAAGGGCGTACCAACTGCAGACATCTCCTGCTCTGTGCGGGGTCTGGGGAAGGGTTGGGGTCTGGGAAAGGGTATGGGGAAGGGTTGGGGTCTGGGAAAGGGGTATCAGTGACAAGTTTTACCCTCGCCTGTGCAATGCGAGTAGATCGTGACTCGAACCTGGGACCTTCCGGTCACAGGCGGTAAGACTCTACCGCTTGCACCAGGCCCGCCCTTCTCTATCCATCATTTAATATACTCGGAAATTAGAAATTAGTGTTGGTCTATCTTTTGATATATATATATATATATATTACTTTTAACATATATTTGATATTACTGTAATATAATTATGTAGTCAAGATATGCAAAAGTATAAGAATTAATGGCAGTGTTTGGCAGATACATTTCGGCAGGTTCAATAGTATTATGTGTGAGAGAATAAGCTAAAAATAGACAAGCCGAAATGAGTTCTCATATTCAGTTAAAAGATGAGATAGCATCATCCTTAGAGGAACTTCAGCTATTTTACCACTCAACCTAGAGAATCGATTCAAAATAATCAGGATCGCAAAAACACCCAATTTATTTCCAAATAGCTGGTTTATCACAAATCTAGCTTCTCGTAGAAATAAGATCCAGATAAGCGAAAACAAACAGGGCCTATATCCATGCCTGCAGTATGAAATTTGCCTACAACTGATTTTTCTCTACTTGTCGTTGCTACATTTAATAGTGATATTGTCCAGATGATTACTATGAGGGCAGATAGCCTAACATTAACGGATAACACATTTGATCAAATATGTGCATGCATTTCTTTTTTTTATGTAGCATGGTTACTGCCTTGATAGCATCAAATCTATTGCCTATTTGGCTACTAAATCTTTTATTTGGCACACTTCACTATAGCTTGCTAATCCTGAAATCAACATGGATGCTCCTGATGGTTCTGCAATGAAAACACATAAGAGCACTATATAGAAGAGGTTATCGTTAGCCTCGTTGATAAATAGTTTGTTCATCGGATGTTTGATAATTGAGGTACCGAAAAAGACTCCTAATGGATAGAATAAGTATCACTGATGGTGCTTTTGGTAGCATATACTATAATTTCGTGATAGATTTTTTCTATGACATGTATATATCATCTGAAATTGATAGAAAAAGTGATTGTTTCTTTTATTAACTTGTGTAAATTCAGCTATCTAATACTTATATTTGATTGTTGAATGATAGGGCGCGCAAAGCGCGCTGAATGTTCTAGTCTGGTATTCATGGATGCCTGAATGTTTCTGTTAGTTTGATTCACAGTAAGAAATAAATGTATAGGCCTGGGACTGGTAGTCAACAGGGGAACTATGCATACTGGTTAATGTTGAAATTTTGAGGCGCTAGCAGTTAGTGCTCAAGTTAACGAAGCTGATTTGATTAGGAGTTTCTTTGAACCTGGTTCAGTTTACTTGCATCTTACTTTTTGATTGCCATACTGAAATATGCCTATGTATATACCAATGAAGAAGGGAACCTATCCAGATTCTCATGGAGTTTTTAACATGGGGAAGGGGGGAGAGGCATTGATTTAGTTTGGTTGCCTCCTGGCTCTCTGTTATGTATTGTTTGTCCCTGGTCTGTTATAAGGTGAATTTTGAGATGTTACAAGGCCTTAAACATAGTGCGTGAAGAATTCAGGCAGGCCTTTTCATGATTTCTCATACATATGGTTGAAGTGCATGGTTGCTATTATGTGAGCATATACGGCCTACTGTTTGTGTTTGATTCATCCATTCTGTCAGAACTCAGAACAATATCTTAGCTGCTAAGATTGTATCTTTTAAAATTATTGCCTTTATAGTTATGATGCTAGGTTTTAGTTGACTCTGAAACTTAATATGATATAATCACAGCGATCAATATCTAACAGTTTAACTTATGTTTGATTAGTTACGCTTTTATTCACAAGATAATATGTTGTCATAAACTATTTAACTGTATGGAAATCGTTAATAATAGGAGCAAAATAACAAAATATTGTTTTTTACGAAAATTTTATTGGTTACACTTTATCATGCTATTTATTCCGAAATACTAGTACTCACATGTGCACTATTTTGAGTTTGCTAATTGAGTGCGTATACGGGCTTAGCTCCTAATCCTTCTCAGAGCCATTTTATGTATTTGGGGAGTCCCTAATATTCTGTATTGATTAATCAAGTTAAGATTGCGCTCTCAGTATCTCATAGTCGCTCATTTTGTTAACAACCTTTTCTTTGCTCCCCTTTGCAGGTCAGTTCGGATGGGGTTCCTGCAAAGCACTTTTTCGCTGCTGATCGGCGCCGGCTGCGGCATCTACATCGCTCAGAACTACAACGTCCCAATAAAGAAACTCGTAATGGAGATGATGGACAGGGGGAAGAAACTTGAAGAATCGTACAAGAAGCCTGGCAACGACAAGAACAAGGATAGCAAATAGCATCAAACTCCATTATGTCTAGGAAACCACCTGGCTTAGCAGGCTAACTGTTGAAAGAGTATTCGGGTTCTTGTTTGAGGGATAGTAAATCCATTGGGGCTACCTTTTGTCTACTTGTTTTAGAAGAGAGGAAAATCTCATACTGTAAGTGCATCTCACGTATGATGATGCTCTTGCCCCGACTTGATCCTGTCTATTGGCAGTTCAAAATTTGAGGTGATGCAGCTGGACACGAGCTGCAAGGGCCGTCACCTGGATTTTGAAATATGAAAGTGTCATGACTCATGCTGGCTTAACTATGGAGGCACTGACTGCATCGTGATTAGTCTATTCTAAGTGTCCCATCTGATGATGGCTGCTGTCTTTGTTTGGCGTCTTGCTATTTTAAAAGTGGAACCCATGAGCCTGGATTTGCGGCTGCATGTGGAGGAGCGTTGAAAAGCTTGACGGCAGACGCAACCTCAACCAGAAGAGGGTTCTTGATCTGTGCTGGGGCTGTTTACATCAAAGGTTTTATGATATTGAGGATGTCCAGGACTGATCGATTTGTCTATCTGTGCTCCTGAGTCAGATCAGATGCTAGGAAAGTGGGTATCCCACATATCGTGGTGAGGATTGATTCTTTGCAAGTTGCCACTGGCCAAAGGTGGCATCTCTGATTCCATTTGGCCTGCTTTGCTTGAGTGCCTTTTTATTGTGACTTCCACTGGAGCCTGGGTCTTGTTCAGATGAAAAAAATTTACACCTAAAAATATCACATCGAATATTTTTGCACATACATGGCATATTAAATAGAGATAAAAAAAAACCTGTCACGGATTGGGTGTATTTTGCGAGACGAATCAAATGAGCCTAATTAGTCCGTAATTAGACAATGTTGTGCTACAGTAAATATATGCTAATGACAGATTAATTATGCTTAATAGATTCATCTCGCAGTTTACAGACGAGTTCTGTAATTAGTTTTTTAATTAGCCTATATTTAATACTTCCAATATGTGCTGATATTTTTCAAAAAATTTACAGCTTTGCATGGTTGATAGAATGGTGTTGTAAATAAAATTAAGGGGTGATCTCATCTCTTAATATGGTCAACAGGAGGTTGACTCCAACCGCATCACATACACGACTCTTCCTATGTGAATCGTCGTGTCCCTTCAGGGGACAGTTACTATTCACCATGTATATATACATACTCAATGATCAATGGAAACTCTCGGTACTCTTACCATTTTACTGTTCATTCGCGATTACATCAAAGACGTTATTAGCACTTTGTTCTTCCACTGAGAAGAAGGAGAGAAGGAGAAACAGAGGGATCGTTCTTCATCGGCGGGAAATCGGCTTCAACTCCTTGAGAGGTACAATGCCGAGACGCTTACCGTCAATTGATGAGATTGTTGGCTCTGTTCTTCGCCTTCCTCATCGCTAGCGCGCCCGTCATCTTCTCCACCTTCTTCGCCGGCAGATCCGGGCCTCTATTCGTCGTCACCACGGCCTGGAGGCCAGGCGTGACCTCACTGGTGGGTGCGGCTACCTCGCCATGAGCATTGGTGGACCTCGGGGAGGACGTAGCCGCAACCGCGGCCGTCATGTAGTCAGGGACCACACTGATACTCCTGAGGCCGGCCATCTCCCGGTCTCCCACCGGGCTGACGCTCTTGAGGCGCTCCACAGGCCTCCCGCGCCGCCAGACAGTTTCATGGCGCCGGGGAGGATCTTGATTCACTCCCCAGGCCACTGTCTGGTGCACGGGTGGACAGCGACAGTGCGGCTTGAGGGCCCTCCTCATCCGGCTATGGCACCGAGGGTGGTGTCCTCCTACTGCCCTCGGCACGGGTGGATGCGCTTCGCCGCCGGATTTGACGAGGTCGGCTCTTCTTCCGCAGCACCGGTCACCCCTCCACCATCGCCGCCTCGAGCACCTTCGCCACGTCTCCCTTCACCTGCGCCTACCGGCCCTGAGTGCCGGGGCACGAGGGCCGCACGCCGAGGTTGGCCTCCCTACTACAACAAAAACGGGGAGTCCAGCGGCGCGGCCTCCATCGACCCTGCCCTCGCCACCCCTCCACCTCCGCCGCCCGCTCCGGTCTCCGTGCGTCGCAACGCGACGGCGGCGGCGAACCGTCGCCCCGGCCTTTGTCCCCAAGCAAACGGGGACGTCTGCAATGGCCGATGGCCGGACAGGTACAAGCCCTCCTCCTCCGGGGAGGGGGCTTGAGCGGCGGCGGCACTGACTTGGGGAGGGGGCAGAAAGGGGGAGGGGAGGACGGATCGGGCCAGACCATGGGCTGATCTAGCTTCCGCAGCCATGGATCTAGTGGGGCGAAGGGGGTGCGGCAGCAGCGGCGGTTGCAGAGGAGGCGGCGACGGCGTTCCTAGGGAAGGAGGCGTCGGCGGCTGAGGCAGTTAGGGTTGGAACCCTAACCGCCGGCTCTAATATGCGGCGTTGCATGGGCTGGGTCGCCCAGCGGCTCATGGGCCGGTGCACTCATGTGTCATTCGCCCAAGGTGGCGAGACTGTACAACCCAAAGGCATTGCAGGACGGGGGCAGCTTACAGGCCGGCTCAATGGCCTGTGCGACAAAGAGGCCGGCTCGGCTTGAACAGCCGGAGCGGCTGATTGGTGGTGGGCCGAAATTCCATTTTTCGGCCCTAAACCAAGTTATCAATTTATTTCAATCCTAGCAGTACTGTTTATTCATTTTAGCATCTTTGCTATATGTTATTTAGTACTGTTCATGCATTAGTTATTTTCTGATGGTCATATGTGATTGTAAATATGTGTTTGTACTCAAGTCTGATCATATCATGTCATTTTTCACTTAATATTACTTTGCAAAATATTGTTTTGGTCCATTATGTGTGTTTCATAAAATGCAATACATTGATTCTCTATTTGGAATAATTTGTTCCATTTTCTTGGACTTTGGTCATACATGAGAGTATTTTACATACGTTCTCGATGTTCATCCAAATCAGAATTTGGACATACATCATATTAGAGATTACCTTGATTCATTTTTAAATTGGTCATACACAAGATAGTATTTTCATACTACTGCGGGCTCTTGACTATGTTTTACATAGTGATCATCCTCAACGTGCATATCCAATCTTGAATTTTGGATTATAAGGTCTACTCTATGTTGATGATTGCCATCAAAATTATTCCAATTCGTTGAGAATCACTGGAATTCAAGATCATTGAATTCGCATTGATACGTATTGCTGAATGCCAAATTATTCATGTTTGGCATTTGATTTTGTAGGAAATGGCCGCCAAGGAGTTCAAGGTTCTCGCACTCGATGGGCACAACTTTCCTCAATGGGCGACGGACATCAAAGTGAGTCTATCGCGAGTTGGACTTTTCCAGAGCTTGGCACCACCTGTTACGGGTGATCCGCCAATACCCCATACAGACAAGTATGGGGCCTTATACATGATAAGGAACCATATCCACATGGACTTAAAGTCCGAGTATATGTTGGAAATGGACCCACTCAAGTTGTGGGACTCCCTGAAGCAAAGGTATGAACAACAAAAAGAAATTGTTTTTTCCGAGGCTTCCTATGAATGGAGCAACTGCGTTTCCAGGATTTCAAATCCGTGGATGCATTTAATCATGTTTTAATCATGCTGTTCATAAGATAAGCCAGAAACTCAAGTTCTGCGAGAAGGAGCCCTCTGATTTGGAGAAAATTGAGAAGACATTGTCTACAATGCTTCCATCAGAGCGACTCATAACTCAGCAGTACCGTGAGGAGCGTTTCACAGTTTATGCAAATTTGATACAGACATTGCGTCAGGCAGAAAAAAACCATGAGCTCACTGTGTGGAACTCACAGCAGCGTCCTCCTAGTACCGCTCCTCTGCCTGAAGTACATGTCACTCAAAAGACTGGGAGGGATGGTTCGCGTAACCATCCTAGAAACTCATCTGGTGGTAAGCGGAATAAGTTCCGCAAGCCTCGGGGAGACTTCAACAACAAGGGGAAAGGTATTTCTAAGCCAAACAATGACAAGAAAAAGGCATGTTTCAAGTGTGGTTGTCACACTCACTTGGCTAAGAAATGCAAGACTCCTCAGCATTTGGTGGACTTGTACTTGAAGTTCATTGGACGTGGTGAAAGCGCTAAAGGAAAGAAGTATGAAGCACACTTTGTCTCTCACATGGCTGAGACTGGTACTTTGGACCCGACATCCAATGAAGCAGGACCAAGTGGTACCAAGAGTCTGCCAAAGGGGGAGACTCCTTCAGATGATGATAAGATGGTCGTGGAGTACGAGTCCAATGACATCTTTGGGGACCTTAACTAGACTCGATATCATACCTAGTTGATATTCGGATAATTATATTTGCAAGGCTTGTAATATTAAAGACATGATGTTGTCCTTACTTTGTTTGTATCAAGCACTCTGTTTACAATGTCAATGACAATCATATGTGTTCTATATACTTGCAAAGTTTTTATGTTTAAATTCTGCAATTATATAGATTTCTACTGGAGTAAATCCGATGGAGGAGG
The DNA here is from genome assembly GCA_032594955.1 of Panicum miliaceum. Classification (NCBI taxonomy): domain Eukaryota; kingdom Viridiplantae; phylum Streptophyta; class Magnoliopsida; order Poales; family Poaceae; genus Panicum; species Panicum miliaceum. Next base: position 6,172,178 of record CM064058.1, on the reverse strand, counting down.
AGATGTGTCTGGTGGACAGTTGTTCATCAAATACAATGCTTAGGGAAATAAAATATTTTCAGACTCTCACAAAGAGAGAAGGAAATATTTTAACAATCGCTGGACGCGATGCTATGATAGCTGGTTCTGGTCGAGCCACTATCATACTCCCTATTGGTACGCAGATTACCATCGAGGAATTATTATTATTTCCGGATGTGACTCGTACTCTCCTAAGCTACAAAGATATCCGTCATAATGGTATTCATGTTGAGACACATGAAGAGAATAAGGAGGAATTCCTCTTATTCACCAAGGACAACGGATTAGGTAAAGAGACACTTGAAAAAGTGTTATCTCTTCCGTATGGATTGTACTACACATACATAAAGCCCGTACCTCATGTTGCATACAAGGTGATTTTCCAAAATGTTGATGCATTCCAGATTTGGCATGATCGACTTGGGCATCCTGGAGTTGGGATGATGAGGAAAATCATAGGCAATTCTATTGGTCATGATTTGAGCAGTGCTAAGTTCCCACAATCTTCGGATGTCATGTGCACTTTGTGTGCTACTGGGAAATTAATTTTGAGACCTTCGTATCTCAAAATTTAAGATGAGCCTCTCAAATTCTTGGAGCGTATCCAAGGTGACATTTGTGGACCAATCCAACCTTTATCTGGACCGTTCAGGTACTTCATGGTTTTGATCGATGCTTCCACGCGTTGGTCACATGTGTCGTTATTGTCGACACGCAACCATACATTTGCTAGATTGATCGCTCAAATTATTAAACTGAAAGTGCATCATCCTGAACATCCGATAAAGTGTATAATAATGGATAATGCTGCAGAGTTCTCATCACATGCCTTCAATGACTATTGTATGGCACAAGGAATTGAACTTCAGCATTCGGTCCCATATGTTCACACTCAGAATGGATTAGCTGAAGCGCTAATCAAGAGGATAAAGCTCATTGCTAGACCAATATTGCAAGGTTGTAATCTTCCAACAACGTGTTGGGGTCATGCAGTTTTGCATGCTGCAGACTTGATACAACTACGCCCAACTGCATACCATAAAGCTTCCCCGCTGCAAATGGTGCGAGGTGATCCTCTAAGTATTTCCCATCTACGGAAATTCAGTTGCGCTGTGTACGTACCGATCTCACCACCTAAGCGAACATCGATGGGCCCTCACAGGAAATTGGGGATCTATGTGAGATTTATATCTCCGTCGATCATTAAATACCTGGAGCCCCTTACAGGGGATTTGCTCACGGCCCGGTTCGCTGATAGCATCTTCAATGAAGATCACTTCCCCGCTTTAGGGGAAGAACTTAAGTACCACACTGAAAGTCAGGAAATAAATTGGGATGCAAAAGGCATCGCCACAGAGGATTCTCGTACTCAGGAATCAGAACTTCAAGTTCTAAGGATTCTGAATTTGCAATCTATTGCAAATAATTTTCTAGATGCTTTTACTGCTGGTAAAGACGCCACTAAGTCCTATATACCCGCAAGGAATGTGCCAAAAAAAATAGAGGTACCAAAGAAAACTATTCAACTTACTTCTTCCAGTAAGAATGGAAGAAGTACGGCAATTCCTGTAGGTGCGGCTTCTCATAAGCGCAATAGGAAAGAGAACGATACTCCTTCTGAACCAGCAAATGTGACTCAACCACTGGTTGAGAGGAATAGAGTGGATATAGAACATACACAGCCTGCATCAATAGTGCACTCATTTTCTGATGTTGGGGCTTCGGAACACCTTGACGCGATCGTTTTGGGAAATAACAAACTGTCAAGGGGAGTACAAGAAATTTCCATAAATTATCTTGATACTGGAGAAACATATGATTGCAAGACTACAGTTGTCGACATATACTTCTCCGAATCAATTGCTAAGAATCTCCATAAAGATCTAGATCCAAAGTCCATGGCAGAGTGCAAGAAGCGCTTGGGTTGGATTAAATGGAAGGAGGCAATTGATGCGGAGTTAGCCTCACTTGCTAAGAGAGAGGTATTCTTATCAGTGATACCTACACCTCCTAAAACCTTCCCTGTGGGTTTTAAATGGGTTTTCGTCCAGAAGCGGAATGAAAACAATGAGGTGGTGAGATACGAGACGAGGCTTGTAGCACAAGGTTTCATGCAGGGATCCGACATTGATTTCAATGAGTTATGAGTAGAATTACGTTCCGATATCTTATATCTTTGACAGTACAATAGCGTCTATCTATGCAGTTGATGGACGTAGTGACCGCATATCTCTATGGGTCACTTGATTCGGATATTTACATGAAAGTTCCCGGTGGGATTTCTATACCGAATCAGGGAGATAATCGCAACATGCATTGTGTGAAACTAAAAAGGTCTTTGTTTGGCTTTAAGCAGTCGGGACGGATGTGGTACAACCGACTGAGTGAGTACCTTATGCAAAAGGGTTACTCTAACAATGATGATTGCCCGTGTGTCTTCATCAAGAAATCCTCGTCGGGATTTTGCATCATATTGGTGTTTGTCGATGATATAAACATCATTGGCAATCGTCGGGATTTTGCATCATATCGATGTTTGTCGATGATATAAACATCATTGGCAATTCACAGAGTATTGATGAAGCTCGCAATCATCTTAAGACGGAGTTTGAGATGAAGGATTTGGGTAAAACTAAATTTTGCATTGGCTTGCAAATTGAGCACCTTCATTCAGGAATCCTAGTGCACGAGTCTGCCTATATCCAGAAAGTATTAGAGAAATTCAATATGGATAAATCATATCCGGCCAAGGCACCCATGGTGATTCGATCGATTGATCTTGAGAAGGATATCTTTCGACCACGGGATGAAGGAGAAGAGATACTGGGGTCTAAATTCCCTTATCTCAGTCTCATTGGAGTACTTATGTATCTCGCGAATACCACTAGGTCTGATATTACTTTCACGGTGAACTTACTTGCAAGATATAATGCTGCTCCAACAAAGCGTCATTGGGTAGGAGGGAAGCAAATCCTCAGATACCTTATTGCACAAAAGACTTGGGTTTGTTCTATCAGAAAAACCAAGATCCTACATTGGTTGGATACATTGATGCTGGCTATTTATCTAATCCCCATAATGCCAGGTCTCAGACGAGATTCATTTTCTTACATGGTGGAACTGCCATTTCTTAGAAATCGTCTAAACAGACATTGGTGGCAAATTCCACAAATCATTCTGAGATAATTGCACTTTATGAGGCATCACGTGAATGCGTGTGGCTTCGCAGAATGATTAACCACATGCAACAGTCATGTGGTATTGGTTCTATGGAATCAGCTACCATTATCTATGAGGATAATGCTGCTTGTGTTACACAGATGCAAATAGGCTACATCAAGAGCAACATCACTAAACATATTGCTTTCAAGTTATTTTATCCTCACGAACTCCAACAGAGTGGTGAGATAAATATCTTGCAAACGAAGTCTTGTGATAATCTTGCTGATTTGTTCCCTAAGTCTGTACCTGCTTCAACATTTGAAAAATATGCTCGAGGGATTGGTATGAGAAAGCTTCGAGATTTGCAAGATTTAGAGGGAGACATCCAAGTGCTATGCCTTGTTGAATGCATCATATTGTATTTTTTTCCTTTTATGAGTTTTTTCCCATGAGATTTTCTCATATAAGGTTTTTGAGGAGGCAATGTTAACAGAAACCTATGCTGTATAGATATATTTTTCTTTTTTCCCATAAGATTTTTAGGAGTATTTGGAGAACATCGATCTATGATTAGAATTCGATCGAGGGAGAGTGCTGTAAATAAAATTAAAAGATGATCTTATCTTTTAATATGATCGACGTACGAGTGATCATACGATTGACTCCAATCACATCACTTACACGGCTCCAACCGCATCACACGCACCGCACCGGCCGCCTCACGCACGCACGCAGGCACCGAGGCAGCCAGGTGCCCACTGCCCAGGTCCCCTTGTTGCGTGGACGCTGCGCCTAGTGGTCAGGACACGTGGTGGCACGTGTCCTCCATCGCCTGTCTCCGGCCGGCCCGGCTCGCCGGCGACGCCTAGTTGACCCGCACTTGGACCAGACCCCCGACCGGACCGGACGGTAGGAGTATCTGGCATCAGGCCGCCATGTGGGGCCGAAGCGGACATCCGTCGTAGGGCGTAGTAGGTCCGTATCTCTCGGGATCCCCAGCCTCTCGCCTCCCCCACGTATCGCCGGGAAGGGAGGAGACTTTGCCCGGGGGAGCGTGTGCTCGGCCACGGTACAAAGCCGTACGGTCCCGCGCCTCACCAGCCTCCACCTCCACCGCGCCGCCGCCTGCCTCACTTGCTCCCTACCCATCGCCGCCACCTCCTACTCAAGAAACCCACCGCGCCACCGCCTGCTCGCTCGCCTGACAACCGCCCTTCGCACCGCCCGTCGGCAGAGGAGGCTCAACAGGCAGCGCCGTCCGTTCCTTGTAGGCTCAACGCCCACGGGGCCCGGCGATGGAGCACGCGGCCGCGTTCCTGGAGCTGGTGGCGAAGCAGGTGGACCCGGGCGCGCCGGGGTTCTGGCGGGACTTCCTGGTGGGCATGCTCAAGCCGGCGGCGGCCACGGCCGTGGTCGCCATGGCCGTCGCGCTCAGCTTCTCGCAGCGCCTGGGGCTCGAGGGCGAGATGCTCTACGCCATCGCGCGCGCCTTCCTCCAGCTCTCCGTCATCGGCTTCGTCCTCCAGTTCATCTTCACCCAGAAGAACGCGCTCTGGATCCTCCTCTCATACCTCTTCATGGTAACCCACCCATCGATCGCCGCCTTTTCGTGCTGGTGCCGTTACTGATCTATCCACACTCGATTAGAAATGGTCGAGCCTCCTCTCAATTCCATCCAATTCAGTTTGACACCGACCAAAGCCTCAAGCAGAGAATTTCGAAGCAGGCATGCTCTTCAATTCCACTGCCAGCAGCTAAAGATGCCTCTTTCATATATTCCAATTCAGGACACACCATCACTTTGCTCGCCAATTTTTCCATGCTACAGTCTCAAATTCTTTTTTTTGAAAGGAACAGTCTCAAATTCAGGACACACCACACCATCACTATGATTTCTGCATTTGGCCTGAATTCAAATTCATTTGCCAATGTGATGGGCACATGGGATGGAATTGTTCATATCCGCGTAGCCCTGTGCCTCAACATGCCTGCCTGACAGTTCATCGACGCGCCGTGCAGGTGACGGTTGCGGGCTACACGGCGGGTCAGCGCGCCAAGCAAGTCCCCCGCGGGAAGTACATCGCCTGCGTCTCCATCCTGGTCGGCACCGCCATCACCATGTTCCTGCTCGTCATGCTCAACGTCTTCCCCTTCACGCCCCGCTACATCATCCCCGTCGCCGGCATGATGGTCGGCAACGCCATGACCGTCACCGGCGTCACCATGAAGAAGCTCAGGGAGGACGTCAAGATCCAGAGGAACCTGGTCAGCTCCGACCTTATTTGGCCTCCTCCCCTGCTTAATTCCTATTTTTTTAAACCCATTTGCCTGTTTCGTCGCAAGACCACCATGAATTGTACTACAAGGACAAGAAAGTCAGAAGCTGTTGCATAAGGAACAGCTCTGACTGGCTCATAATACACATAATAACAGTCTAATAGGCTGATACAATTGCACGATAGAGTGTTATGTATGAGTTATTAACAAAACTGTAACTTTAACTGTGTGATGAACACCATCACCTTGCATTAGCCCGCTGATGATTAGAATCTAACAATATTCTGTTTGCAACTAGAGACTGAAGATTCATTAGCATTTCCCTTTTCTCTCTCCTGTCTGCAGGTGGAGACGGCACTTGCTCTAGGTGCGACGCCGCGTCAGGCGACCCTGCAGCAGGTGAAGCGGTCGCTGGTGATCGCGCTGTCCCCGGTGATCGACAACGCCAAGACGGTGGGACTGATCGCGCTGCCGGGCGCCATGACGGGGCTCATCATGGGCGGCGCGTCGCCGCTGGAGGCCATCCAGCTGCAGATCGTGGTGATGAACATGCTCATGGGCGCCTCCACCGTCAGCAGCATCCTCTCCACCTACCTCTGCTGGCCGGCCTTCTTCACCAAGGCCTTCCAGCTCGAAGAGAAGGTCTTTGCAGACTAGAACAGAACACTAGGGAATGAAGTCTCTTTCTTCCGAGAAAGGAGAAGAAAAGGAGTGGGTTAAGGCCAATCAAATGCCTGCGTTTTCGTGTGAAAAAAACTGTAACTTTCAATGTCAGTGTTGATGGTGAATTACTGAGTTGTGACTGCAGTTTAGAGATTGCCCAGCGCCTGTGTGGCTGTGTTTGTAGAATTTGTAAATAACTGCATCCTTTTCCGACTACGACCTGCTGGGCGTGGAGAGATCCTCGGCGCAGTCGGAGATCAAGGCGGCGTGCCGATCGCTGCAGCAGCAGTGCCACCCGGTGGCCGGCGCCGCCGAGGACCACGACATGGCAATCGTCCTCAACGAGGTCTACACATTGCTCTCTGTCCTCTGACCCGGCCGCTCTCGCCTCGCCTACGATCAGGAGCAGGCGCGGAGCTCCGAGTTCGCCGGCTACACGGGCCGCCCGCTCTACTCGTCCTGGCTCTTTGCCGGGCGGTGTTCGTCGGGACAGGAATGATGAAGGGGATGACGGAACAGAGCGGAAGAGAAGGGCAGGGAGCCGAGGAGGGCCGGCGCCCGGCGGGGACGCAAGCTGATGTGGCGAAGAGACGGCATGACGTGGACCCGGGAGCTGACGTGGACAAGACTCGGGTCAAAATGGACTTGACTTCTATAGAAATGAGTCCTTCGCTGCCTTCCGGCCCAGGACGGCCCAGTTCTGTTTTTCTTTCCTCCGCTCCGCTGCTTTCCTTCCTTTCGTAGCGGCGGCGATAGGGCGAGCGGCCACTCGCCGGCGACGAGCATCCGACAGGTAGGGATGAAAGCGGGAATGGGAAAATCCCGTACCGACCACGATCGTATACCGTGTAAACCGATTGAATACCGTTTAGATAGGAAAAACGGGAAAACGAGAAAAAAGGGGAAAATACGGTGGGATTAGGAACGAAAACGATTAGGACCATTTTCCGACCGAATTCGCGGTTCCCGTATATTACCGGGAATGTTCCCGCGCGAGGTTCCCGTATTCAAAGCCCGACTCCATTTCCCCTCTGGCGGCCCAGCCCACCACCGCCCCACTACCGCCCCCCAACCGCCACTACCACCCACTACTGCCCACTACCGCCCCCCAACCCCTGCGCCGCCGCCGCCCGTGTCCCGCCCCCCAACCCCTGCGCCGCCGCCGCCCGTAGGCGCCGCCGCCGCCCATAGCCGCCGCCCCCCAACCCCTGCGCCGACTCCGGCTCCGGGGATCGACACGGTGCTGCCCGACGCCGGCTCCGCGAACACTTGCGTGTGCCGTTCCAGCCCGCCGCCCCCTCGTCAATCTCGCGACTCGCGAGACTAGGCCGCCGCCTCGCCGTCGTGCCTCCTCCACCTCGTGCCTGCCCGCCCAATCGCCCATCACGCACAGAACGACTCCGGCCGCCGCCCGCCGTCATGATTCCTCCCTTGCAGATCTGAAGAACGGGTGCTCAGCCCCTTTACAGGCCATCCCCTCCGTGTGGCCCTTCTCCGTTTCAGGCCGCCGCCCCTCGTCAATTTGCGACGCTCGCCTCGTCAGGCCGCCGCCCGTTGTCGTGCATGCAGGGCTGCTTGCCTCCTCCCTTGCAGACTTGAAGAACGGGTGCCCGACCCCTGTACAGGCGCCTCCTCCTCGTGGCCGCCTGATTTCTGTACGTTGGAGGCGGCGACGGCATCCTGGCCAACTACTCTGGTGCTCCTCGTTGGCGTTGTGAGGACGATCTTCCTTGTTGCCCCTTGCATTCATCAGGTGAGTGCCCCTTGGCGTTGCAAATTGCTCAGATTTATTAAGTATCTCATACAGCTAATGTATGCAAATATATTATGATGGATCTGGTATCTGATTTCTGTGGAATGGTTGTTTAGTGTGTAAAAGAGAATGGTTAGATCGCAATATTCATCTACTATTTATTGTCTATTGTTTGAAATTAATTTTGTACAAAATTATGTGATTTAAATCTTTGATTAAATCTGATTGCTATTCTCATGGGGATGCGCTGAGAGGTGCTTATCGCACAACAACATGTTGAATTGCTTTCATTGGTCACAACTCACAAACTGCTGATCAATTTTTGCAGTAGCATTAGTAGTAGTCACAAGCTTCATTCTCTATTGCCTGATAGGAAGAATGGATGTTGCTTTTTTAATCTGATCCACAATAATATTTTCAGCTAGCAGAGGCAGCCAGCGGTTCCGCTGCAGCAGCTGTGACCGAGGAGGTGAGGATGAAGCCACCAACCGGTTCCGCTTCCACGTCTGTTGCTGCCTCGTCGGGATCCAAGCGCCGGCTCATCCTAGAGCCACAGCCACCACTGTCGCCGGTGGTTCTAAACACTGACGAAACTGAAAACACTAGTAAGACAAAAGTTATAGTTGTGGACCTGTGTTCTGTATAGTTTCTATTTCATCTAGATTCAATTTATAACAATTTTAGTTATTCAATTTCAAAAAGGATTGGTATAAGCTTGAATATTAAATTTGAATCTGACTGTATGTGTTTAATTTTTTCCATTGCTAGAATCTAATAGGTCAAGCTCAATAAATAGAAGCTCTGTTCCTACTCAAGATCTTGATTTGTGTATTTCTAGTGGAACTCCTACATCTAGCCAAGCAGCTTATTTATCAAGTCCAAATGGAGATGTTACTGGTGCTGGAGCAGCTTCTTTGTCAAGTCCAACTGCTGCTGCCGGTGCTCCTTGTGGTGATGCTGCTGGTGGACAGGCTGGAGGAGATGCTGCAAATACCATCATTGTTGAAGGTGATGATCTTGTTGCAGATAAAGATGAACATACTGGAAAGAGGGTGAAGAGGTGCACACTGATGTGTGGCAGTACTACAACAAGAAGGAATTGGTCATTGAGGACAATGGGAAGACATATGTTAAGAGGTGGGCTTACTGCAAGTACCCAAAATACAAATATAAGGGTAGATATGAGAGCAATTATGGAACAATAGGATTTTGGACTCATCTGAGGGTAGCACATAGTGTAGTGAAGGGCCAGCAGCAACTAAAAGTGGAAAAAGACAACGGAAAAGACATCAAAGCTGTGGTACCATACAGGTATGATGAAGAGGCCAGCTTGAGAAAGTTTTACTTGGCAATAGTCATGCATGAGTATCCGTTTAATATATCTGAGCACGAGTATTTTGTTGAATTTATCAAATCCATGCGTCCAAGCTTTCCAATCAAATCTAGGGTTACCATTAGGAAAGAAATCATGAACATGTTTTTACAAGAGAAAGAGAAATTGTATGCATATTTCAAATCTGTCTCTTGCCGGATTAGTGCCACCATGGATATGTGGACTTCAAATCAGAACAAGTCTTACATGTGTGTCATTGTACATTGGATAGATGACAACTGGTGTATGCAGAAAAGGATTGTGAACTTTGTGCATGTAGGTGGACGACATACTGGTGCCAAGTTGTCTGAAACATTTACTGAACTCATGGTTAAGTGGTACTTTGATAAGAAATTGTTTGCTCTGACCTTGGACAACGCATCAGCAAATGAAGTAGCAGTCAAAGACATCATCTCTGATCTAAGGGCCAATGCTAGTGCTTCATCTTTGGTATGTGATGGAATATTCTTTCATGTAAGGTGTGCTTATCACATACTAAATCTAGTTGCTATGGAAGGTTTGAGTGTGATCATATCCACAATTGAGAATATTAGACAACTAGTACTTGCTGTCAAAGGATCTCCATTGCAATGTGAGGAGCTCATGAAGCGTGCATCTGAGTGTGGACTGAATACAAATAAGAGCCTTTCACTTGATGTATCAACAAGATGGAATTCAACCTATTTGATGCTCCGAGATGCCTTGTACTACAAGAATGCATTCATGAGGCTGAAATCATCAGATCGTCGTAGGTATGAAAAAATTACTCCTTCTCCTAGTGAATGGGCTATGGCATTCAAACTTTTCAAATGCTTGAAGAAATTCTTTGATCTCACTAAGTTATTGTCTGGTAGTTAATATCCCACTGCAAATCTGTTCTATAGAGGGTTTTGTGATATAAAGGTTTTGCTACATGAATGGTCTCTTAGTGAAGATAACACTATTTGTGCAATGGCTATTTCTATGAGTAGGAAGTTTGAAAAATATTGGAAGAAATCGTCCACCACACTTGCTGTTGCTTGTTTCCTAGATCCTAGGTATAAGAAAAGGCTTATAGAGTTCTACATGAGAAAATTCCATGGAAATGCATCTCATCTTTATGTTGATGAACTTGTTGATGTTATCAAGAAATTGTACCAGTTCTATGTTAATGATGCACCCCTGTCTTCGAGGCCTAAAAGCAAATCAAATGGACCTAGTGATATGGATATTGATACAGCAGACCTTTTAGTGGACAATGGAGATGAGGAACTAGAGAGAGCTACCTGTACGAGTCTAGTGGACCTGATGGTGATGAAATGAATGAGTTGGATAAGTATATGGCAGATCCACCTCTCAGGCTTAGTGGTCAGTTTGATATCTTGGCATGGTGGAAGAACCAGACCGATGAGTATCCTGTTCTTTCAAGAATAGCTCATAATTTGTTGGCTGTACAAGTCTCAACCGTCGCTTCTGAATCTGCTTTTAGTGCTGGTGGACGTGTAGTTGATCCTTTCCATAACCGCCTTGATCCTGAAACTGTTGAAGCTTTGATATGCCTGAAAGATTGGATTGCTGCAGGAAGAAGAGGTTAGAAAAACATCTCAGTTTTAGTTATTGTACAATATTTTATCATAATCATGTTTTCTAATATATGTGTCTTGGCTAACTATGACTTTCAGATAAGAAGATTGATTTGATTGTTGGTGATCTTGAAGTTATTGAGGCTCTTGCTTCAAAGCTGAAGATTGAGGTCATTTTACTGTACAGTTACTTGTGAATTTTGAACATTTTTTGCTACTGTAGCTCTTAAGATTGATGCCACCTATTTGTTGTAGGACGACGATGTCGCGGACAGTGATGAAGAAGATGGGCCACATGCAGATGATCTGGCCTTCTTTGACATGTAATCATATTACTCGTGTAGATGTAGACATGTTAGCTATTGTGGTATTTTTTTTAATTTGGACTTGTGATCTGTGAACTTATTTTCTACTGTGCTTATGACTTGTGAACGGTTGTTAGCTTGTTGATTGTTCGGCTGTTCGGAACAGTAGCTAGTTAACTTGTGAACTTGTTTTATGCTGTCCTTTGCTAATTGCTACTGCTCACATGTACATATATTCTGTCTGCTATTTGCTAGTTGCTACTTGTCAACTTGTTTCATTGTGTGCATATCGTTACTATTGATGCATCGAGCTCATTGTTTTAAGTGGTTACGTATATTGATATTCCCGTTTTATGTTACCGCTTCCCGATCGTAATCGACACGTTTCCGTTCGAATTATTCCGTTCCCGATATCCCGTATTACCGGTTTCGTTTTCCTGTCCGGCCTTCCCGTTCCCGTTTCCTTTCCCGGCAAAAAAATACGGGACAGTTAATACCTTTTCCCGACTGTTCCCGACCATTCCGCGTCGTTTTCATCCCTACCGACAGGTGTGCCCGCCTGTTCCCTTCCCTTCCCTTCCTGCTGGGCGAAGTGGTGGTTTTATGTGCTCATACAAAATGAACCTGAGTTTGATAAATTAGTTGTATACAGGACCGCCGCCGCCGCCGTCTCGATCCAATCCATGTCCGCCGCCGCCGCCGTCGCTACCCCCACTGCCGGCGGCGACTGGACCGTCGTCCGCCGCCGCGGCCGCCGACGAGGCGAGGCCCCAGCCCCACCCACTGCTTGCCAACCCGACGCTCTTCCGCCTCTCCCCGTAACCCCAATTCCCTGGGCCCCCTCCGACCCCTCCCTCGACCCCGCGCGCGTCTCCCGCCTCGTCGCCCGCGCCCACGCCGCCATCTCCCGCGTCGCCGCCTCCCGCCTCTACCGCCTCCTCCTCCCCCCGGATTCCCCGCTCCGGCGCCGCCTCGCCCTCCTCGCCCCCGCCCGCCTCTCCCTCCTCGGGGTCGGCGGCTTCGAGTCTTCCCCCGCCGCGCGCCTCCAGCTCGCGCTCGCCGCACTCCTCCGCCGGGACTTCCTCCCAGACGCCGCCTCCGCGGACCTCTTCGATCCCGTCCTCTCCGCCGTTGAGTGCGCGGCCGCCGCCGAGCTCGGGTTCTCTGTCCCGAGCCTCGATGACGGGTGCCGCCGCCGTGTGGAGGAGCCCACGCTCTTCTACATGCCCCACTGCGAGGCGTTGCTCTACGACGCGCTCCTCGCCGCCAACTGGGAGTCACCCGCTCAGCTCCGCCGCGTATGCGTGCTCGGCAACAGCTTCCGGCGGTACGCGCTGCAGGCCGAGGACAACCGCTCAGTCCCCGCCGCCAAGGCAGCGCATGTCCTCGCGGCTAGGCGGTTCGCGTGGGAGGAGCGGGTCGGCGAGACGGGGGATTTGGATGACGAGGATTGGTTCACCCGCGCGTTCAACGAAGACGAGCTGGCATTTCTTCGAGGTGGAGGACGACGTCGACTTGGCCGCCTCCATTGCTGGTGGAAGGAGATAAGTTCCAAATCTCTGCCCATGCCTTCATGGAGCAATTGTGAACTTGTAAGTTGTGTGTTGCTTGATTGGATGCAATGTTGATCAAGGTTCAAAATTCAAATGTTATCAACTCTATGTGGTTCTTTAGTGGATGCAAAGTTGCATATTGACTGATATTTTCATTCTGCTCTGATATTCAAGGAACACCATAGGCACTTCTATTTTGTTGTTTTTAAAATAATTCGCTGAAGAGCTTGAATTGTAGTGATGTATTATTAGAGCCAGAGATTGAGTTGGATCACCAGTAGACTAAAGCCTAGTATCAGGTTCGGAGTCGTGCCACAATTTTCTAGTGGTGATCAAGATCTAAAAGTTACATCTTGACAGTATCTGAATTTTGGTTCTGGCCCTTATTATTCTATGGTAAATGACGATGTGGGTTCTTTTTTAAGGCAAGAACTCTGCCTATGTTATTACTTATTAGAGTCAGGGAAAAATTTAACAGGAAGACCCTTGCTCCCGGCAAAGCCTGAGTACTGTTAACAAACTGAAAGCCTGAGTAGTGTTGATGGTGAATTACTGAGTTGTGACTGCAGTTTAGAGATTGCCCAGCGCCTGTGTGGCTCTGTTTGTAGAATTTGTAAATGACCGGTTCCTTTTCCGACTACGACCTGCTGGGCGTGGAGAGATCCTCGGCGCAGTCGGAGATCAAGGCGGCGTGCCGATCGCTGTAGCAGCGGTGCCACCTGGTGGCCGGCGCCGCCGAGGACCACGACATGGCAATCGTCCTCAACGAGGTCTACACATTGCTCTCTGTCCTCTGACCCGGCCGCTCTCGCCTCGCCTACGATCAGGAGCAGGTGCGGAGCTCCGAGTTCGCCGGCTACACAGGCCGCCCACTCTACTCGTCCTGGCTCTTTGCCGGGCGGTGTTCGTCGATCAGGCGCGCTGCGACGGCTGCCTCAAGTGTGCGCTGCACACGCCGAGGATGCTGTCCGGCCCCTCTGGCTCCTATCGTGCGGCACTGCTGTCCGGTCAGAAGTGCCTGGTTTTATGTGCTCATACAAAATGAACTTGAGTTTGATAAATTAGTTGTATACAGGATAACAGCGTTTAGAAATACTGAGATAGATAAATGGCAGAGGAAAATACAGGTGACGACGGGTGCTGCTGCACTGAAAGGAAAGCTGCACGCATTTAATCAGGTTGCCTGAATACTTATTTAGCTACTTTTTGTGATTTGTAGTTTAACAAGTTACAAGTCTACATCTAAAGCCTCTGCACTTTCCCCTTGTATGAGAACAGAACATAAGTGACCAAGTTGCTGGTTATACGAGGGATCCAGGCAAAATGATTAACAGGATGTATTTGACCAAATCTGCTGTCGGTGAATTTGGAGAGGTATTTTAGATGCATAGCATAGAGGACCGCCGATCATATTTGTGCACCTTGTTAACTATTAGCATGTAACTTTTGTCATTTATATTTCAGGATGTTGGAGAACCTGGAGCTGCTGAGGTTTGAGCATTTTACTTGTTCTCTTGAAATTCTTTAAAACTACCTGCGTCTCCTTCAAAGTACTGAAATTTGACAGTTTGTAGTCCATTGAAGCTCATTTCTTCCATTGAGATGAATATTTCTTTTTTTAATTGTTGCAAGTTATTTATCTGACACATAAACTTTGATATCAGAATGTTTTTGTTTATACAGTTAGACAATATATATGTGGATTGCATTTCGTGGCCTCATTTCTTCTTTCTGTAACTTATTAGGGGCATGTTGTGGAAGGTGATCCTGAACTTATTGATGATTCTGAGTTTTATCATCAACTTCTCAAAGAGTTTCTTGAGTCATGTGATAGAGGAGCATCAGGTTAGTTCATTTTCAGCTACTGGACTTATTATTATTTATATTTACACGCATTCGCCTGCCCAAGCAATAGGCATTAAATTCTCAGATACTGCTGGGAGAAAGAATCTCCGTTAACCCTGGTTATCCAGCAGATTAGTCTTAAAATTCTGTTTCAATTTGAATTTTTTATATTTTGAAAAATACACTAAGTTTATCTGGAACTTTTGTATCTATATCAATGTGCCTACCAAAATCTGGTTCATCTGGCAAAAGATACATTTTTTTAGAATTTTCTAATTTCATTCAAGTTTTCTTAAACTATTACTGTTCCAATATTTGTAAGAAATGTATATTTTTCTACTTCCACCATAAACACCTGCCAAATGACTTTTTAATGTATGCAGAGTCAGCATTTTATGCTCTAAGAAAGCAGCAGGTGAAAAAGAGAAAGCTTGTTGATCGCCGTGCTTCAAAGAGCAGAAAGATAAGGTGTGGTCTCTATCCTCTTGTTGGCTGTCATAGAATTTTCCCAATTTGTTTAACTTATATTTGGGTTATTGAGTGTTTATTTTCGCTCTTATGTGATTTGTTCAGGTATCATGTTCATGAGAAGATCACTAATTTCATGGCCCCAGTACCCATGGCTCTTTCTCCAATGGCCCCAAAGTTGTTTGAGAATTTATTCGGCACAAGCAACTAGAAATCCACCAAAGCTTGAATTTGCACACTATAACGTGTAGTAATTTTTGTAGCTCTAAAATTGTAGCATGTATGATGTTATATTGAAACTATGAATCCAATATTTTCATGTTTAGTTGCTAATTCTGAGTAACAAATGTTGCTCTCTTTTCCTCATGATAAGTCTAAGAGGAAATGTCATTGTTAAATCTTGTGGAACTCTCGAGATGATGATGGACCTAATTTTTGCAAAAAACCGCAAATTCTAATTTAAACTTGAGTCTTTGTTCGGCATTCAATACCTGATTGTATTTTACCATGACCCCCCCCCTTTTTTTTTCTT
This sequence comes from Panicum miliaceum, assembly GCA_032594955.1. Taxonomy (NCBI): domain Eukaryota; kingdom Viridiplantae; phylum Streptophyta; class Magnoliopsida; order Poales; family Poaceae; genus Panicum; species Panicum miliaceum. Next base: position 6,156,665 of record CM064058.1, on the reverse strand, counting down.
CAAAAGGGCGGCTAGAGATTTGCCGCAAGTTTCATTATCATTAGAAAAGAAAAGAGGCAAACCGCAAGATTCCTTTAGAGATAAAAGAGGTGGTGTTGGGGATAGGAAAAAAAACACCCGTCTAAACCAGAAACAGCACCAAAATCACCAGCGGCTACCAAAGCTACCAAAGTTAGTGTATGGCTAGTGATATATCTAGCTGGTAAAATACCAACACTGTCAGAAGATCATCACTCAGCGAGTACCTTTTAGATCCTTTTGACAGTCGTCCTTTACATTCGAAAAGTGACTAGAAAGTTGATATGGAGTGGAGATGGGTGAGGAAGATCTTCCTTTTCAGATCAGTCAGGTACGTACAGTGCCTGAATAATTTTCTTGTGATAAAGAAAAATAAACTTTCAGCATCTTTTGACGTCAAAGTTGGTTGCGAGTTACTGAATTCTCGCTCGAGTCTGAAAGAATCCAACTGCAATAGGATCACTACAGCTACAGGATTACAAAGGCGTGTAATAACAATTCCGCAAATCAGTTCGGTGCCGATAGAACGTATATATCGATTGCTCCAGGCTCCTGCGAAACACAGAATGAAGCAATCAATCAGGAAAGAACTCTCATCAGAGAGCATATATAGATGGATCATCATCAGAGTAAGAAAAATGAACATATTGTAAGTTATTGATGATCTTCATTGAGCCTCTTGGACTGTTGTATATATCAGTAGAGTGCACGTGCGGCACGTACGTATTAAAAAATTAATAATAACAATAAAGATCTTTACGGAACAAGTACGTATTAAAAAATTAATAATAACAATAAAGATCTTTACGGAACAAGCATCTACTTCTGATCTAAACCTTCTAGAACCACATCCTCTTCCGATATTTATTGTGTTTGAGGTGTCACCAAGTGTGGCCTCTTGTCGTTGATCAGAATGTAAATATTTTAATCTACAATAAGGCTATACAATGATATCAACCTTAAATAGTGCGCGAAATAAAAAATCAAGGAATTGCATTACGTCGTGCATCACTTGATTTTCCTAGTTTTTCAGATCGATGGCCCGCATGTGCCCTAGCCGAAACGACAGCCACCGCCTGGTCCTTTTTCAATGGTCAAGTATCTTCGCCGTCGCCACAACAATATTTGATAACGTGGTCGTGCCCTCGCCGAAGATAGACTCTGAGACACCGTTGCAACGTCAGCCTGCTGCGTGTTGCCTTTCATCATCGCCATAGATCTGTGATAGCGTGGCCGTACCCTCGCATGAGACTGACGCGGAGACGCCAAGACACACCACCGCAACGTTAGCCAAATACGTGTTGCCTTCGTCGTCGTCGCCAGTCTGTGATAATGTGATCGTGCCCTTGCCGAGACGCCACCGCACGGCGGTTAGGTGCTGCCTCCCCCGTCGCAACAATGGGGTGTGTGACGGCCTCCTCCGGAAATAGAAGCCAACACGCCACCAATTTTGAGCTTTGCATACAGTAGTCAGGATTCCGTGTGTGCTTTTCATGCTAAGATCACGGTAATTTAAAAATCATGTGTTCTTTCCAAGCTAACAAGCAATCACGATAATTCTGGCATGTGTGTACCTTGCATGCTAAGAAACAATCACGATAATTCTGGCATGTGTGTACCTTGCATGCTAAGAAATAATCACGGTAATTATGGTTGGAACTAGCAAATTTGGTATGCATGCGATTACCAATTATAATTTAAGTGTTTTCCGGATGGGCCGTGATTGGAGGTGGGTATGGTGTGTGGGTAGAATTTTTCAGGATGAAAAAAGAAGCGTCAAAATTCGGAAAATATTTTAGAAAGCGCTCTTTTTTCAGCGGCATCAAAACTTTCCATACCAAAATCTGACAGTTGGGACCGTTGTGAGGGGTAAGAGGTGTTTTTCTATGATGAGAAGTGTTTTCAATTATCTTGGATTTTTATAGCATAGATATAGATAGATAGATAGATATAGATAGATATAACACATGGTGGCTTAGATCTCAAGCAATCATAGAGATATAGATGGAAACTAAACTTACCCTGCCATTGTTAAAGTATCCATAGCTGACGGGAATAACCTCTCTCTAGCTGTAGTTTGTTACAACTCGGATTGTATAGGATCCTCTCCATATATATTCTCTAACAAAGAGAATAACATACATTGAGAAATTTATTTATAGGCAGCATAATTAAGCACCACACCGTGTCAACCCGCATCATTTCATAAGTGAAAAGAATATCTTGCTTGAGATGAACACACTTGCTAGGGTGCAAGTGGATATATCATCAACACAACGTTACTCAGTTCTGTGCTTATTAGCAAACCATGTGATGGTCCAGACACAAACTTCTAGAGTGGTACACAAACATACACACCCGCAGTTCTCCTGCGTGTTCTGAAAAACAAAACAAAGCATACAGATACGGTCTCCCTGCATGGAATAGTAGCTAGAAAATACACGTCACAAAGCCAGAGGCTTTAATTCCCTGACATGATCGATCGGTGTTGAGAAAACAACGTCCCTAACCTTCACACCGACTTCCAAGAAGCGATACCAAAGTAATGTGATACCACTTTTCCGTGGACCCTATACCCACACTATAACGATAAGATCTTCATCTGGACACCAATATGGGAGACCAACTCTCTATAAGGAACTCAACTTCTCTATTCACAACCCAACAACCCTTATACTTTTTATGTGGCTACCCTACCACACTCTACTCATACCATCCAATGGCATGTCACTCAATTATCCATGGTGGCTACCTATGCTATCTTCAAATGGCTTCTCCTTAACATGGCTTGAGGGGTGGAGTGACCCCATATATATAGGACTCCATGGCTCATATGGTGTTATCATGTGTCCACCTTCCACACTCTTCTACAATTCTAGACTTTTCTCTATTTTTATCCTATCATACAAATATCTCTTCTCTAGAACATTCTAAACTTCACCATGAAGCATGACAACTATGAATCATACATGTCCTCCACTCTTCTAGAACCTTCTTACCTTGTCATGATCTTATTCTTATCCTTATGGATTGCAAAGATAGTTTCTTGTGATTTCCACAATCTCCTAGAATGTTCCAAGTATGCATTGTATATTTCAACACTCCCCCTTAATGCATACTTGTCTCTGGCGGCCAGACCATTCTGTGTCGCTGCACTTGGATATTTTCCACTCTGCCGTTACGAACTTTCTTCTTCACTTGCCCTCATGATATGATTTTCTCCTCCTTCAACTTATATGCCTCTATCTTCCGTCGGAGGTTTCCTGCAAACTTGATGCATCCATGCATCTTTTCTTTCTTCTTCACTCTTCTAGTTGTCTTTCCTCTAGATGGTTCGTTGTACGAAGGCAAAATAACATCAAGTGAAGCATTGTCATACCTGAGATTTTCACAATTGCATCCTTCCGGAATTTTCTTCATCTTATCATGCTCTTCCAAATCTTCATGGACCACCAATGCTCCATCTTTGTCTTCGCCATACTCTTGTAACTCCTCATGTTTATGAAAACTAGGCTCATTCTTCTCATCTCTATTATCTTCCTCCTCCTCATCGCTTAGAGTCTCCCAGTCTTCATCATCATCACATTCAAATATAATAAATCCAGTAGAAATATCTGGATCTCTTACCTCCATCGAGAAACCAGCTTCTGCATCTTCTTCTTCTTCTTCTTCTTCTTCTTCTTCTTCTTCTTCTTCTTCTTCTTCTTCTTCTTCTTCTTCTTCTTCAGCAATTCTGGTCGATAGAGCTTCACCCTCTGTCAAGTCTTTCACAAAGTAAGCTTCATCATCTTCAGTTGTGATGCATGTCTCTGCATCCCACTCTTCTTCACTAAGCCACCCACTATGGACGATTTCTTTCATAGTAGCAATATTTCCTTCTGTGTGCTTCTTTAGACTTGGACAATCCCTAGCAAAATGTCCCTTCTTACCACAGTTGAAGCACTCACCTCTTCTTCTCCTCTCATTCTTGACCAACTCCTGGTCATCTTCATCGTCGGTGTCTTCTTGAGCTCCCCTTGAATAGTTGTTCTTCTTTAGGCAATACCTATCACCTCTTGTCCACTCCTTCGCCTCTCCTCGGTCTTTCGGTGGACCCTTCTTCCTGATGAAGAGTGCCTCCTCCTAATCCTTCTTCTCCAAGGTGATGTTGCCCATCCTCTTTGCTAATGCCTTCTGATTAGTCAATAGATTCTCCAACTCCACCAAGGACGGCTGTATTGGCCATCCGCTCACCGCAGCCATAAACCCACTATACTCGGGTCTTAGGCCATTGATGATGATCCTTCTCATCCGAGCTTCGCTGACCTTCTCCTCCGGGTCAAACTGGGATATCTCTCGGCAAATATTATATACCTTAGTAAAGTATTGATTGATGCTTAGTGTGCCTTGTGAGATACCTGCAAGCTCTTTCTCTAGGAGTTAGAGTCGCGCCTCATTCTTCTTCGAGAACAGCTTCACGAATGTCTCCCAAACCTCATTCGGTGTCACTGCATCTCTGATGTGCTCCACCAAATCTTCCTCGATCGTTGTCTTCAATACGAACATAGCCTTGCCCGCCTTGATTCGCCACTTCCGCAAGGCTTTCTCGTTCTCCTTCGACGGAAGAGTAGTCTCGATGCGTGCCAATATTTCCCATAGGTCCTGACCCATCAAGTATGACTCCATGCAGGTTTTCCAATAGCCATAATTGTGGCTATTGAGCCTCCTCATGGCACCTGCGCTCAAGAGATCTGTCATGTCAACTGACGCCCAGCGTCACCTACGCTTGGTCCCAGACCAGTGTTCCTTCACAGTCCCGGACTATGATCTCCGGCAGAGTCTCCCCTTAGCGCCTCTCGGTGCCACACCGAGCAATGTAAGCGCCCTGCGCCTACCAACCAATGCACCGACCACTATGAGTGCCTTGCTGTCAGGGGAAAATATTAACGACCCCCTAATGACCATCGGAACGACGATCATGAAGGCTCGGGCCCACCTGCAGCAACGGCGCCCGCCGTCGGCTCAACGTGGGAGTGAAGCGCTCCGCCTCGCCCGACCAAGTCCCTCGGGGTCAGACGCTCCCGACCCCTCGAACGGCCAGACTCCGTCTCACCCGACCAAGTGCCTAGGGATCGGACGGTCCCGACCCCTCGCCACAAGGCTCCGCCTCGCCCGACCCAGGGCGTAGGGGGTCGGATTCACCCGGGCCCACCAGGCGAGTGTCCGCCTCGGGCGCAGACTAGAGGATGTGAGCGCGGATCTCGTGGGCCCCCCGGCGGTCTTGCCATAAATGTGTCGCGGCTCTGGCACGCAGAAACGCGCCCGCGCCCCCGACGTGACCCGTCACAACTACCCAAGCGCGACCGCACAGCGCAGGCCACAGTGGCGCAGTTTCCCCCGATTCGCCGCCAGGCACTCATGACCTGCGCCGCCTGGAACAGGAGGAAGCCCGCCCGTCCTCGCGCCCCGCGAACCCGGTGACAGGGACGGGACGTCCACGTCCCACGGGCCGTCAGCAGGGTAACAGGGGTGTCCATCTTCCCCGACGGGCATGGATGCCGCGACCAAACGCCATCATCACGCACGCCCGGCGGCACCGGCCCCTGAGGAGATCGTCGACAGGATCCGGAGGACGCCGTCCTCCCCTGGTGGACGCGCTGACAGGAGCCGAAAGTCGGAGCGGGGGGCGGCGACCTGAGGACTGGGACCTTCCCCTTGTATTCTATTTTTTCACCTTCTCTCCCACGCCTGCCTCATGGGTAGCCCGGAGCTTCCCTTGCGCTATAAAGGGAAGGGCGGGGGCCCTGAGACGGAGGGGACAGATGGACAGACTCTCTCTCGCACACCCTCTCTCTCTCGCACGGATTCCTTCTTCCCCGGCGAGAAGAATATACTCTCACCATTAGAGCTTTAGTGCACACCCAAGAGACTTGGGACCAGCTCCCTCTCTCGCCCTTCTATAACCCCTACTACAGACCCCGCGTGGGCAACACAAGCAACTACTCATACTGAACGTAGGGCTTCTCCTTGCCCGAACCAGTCTAAACTCCGTGTCTCCCGCGCAACCATCTGAAGCCGTACGCGCATAAAAGAAATTTAATAGTCTTAGTATTGATCCGCTAATCTTGACGACGACACTTGCACTCACCACAAACTCCTCCTAATGACGGTCCCTGACCGACCAGCTCTGATACCAATTGTTGAGAAATCGGCGCCCCTAACCTTGACACCGACTTCCGAGAAGCGGTACCAAAGTAGTGTGATACCACTTTTCCGTGGATCCTATACCCACACTATAACGATGAGATCTTCACCTGGACACCAATATGGGAGACCAACTCTCTACAAGGAACTCAACTTCTCTATTCACAACCCAACAACCCTTATATTTTTTATATGGCTACCCTACCACTCTCTACTCATGCCATCCAATGGCATGTCACTCAATTATCCATAGTGGCTACCTATGCTATCTTCAACTGGCTTCTCCTTAACATGGCTTAAGGGCATATATATATAGGACTCCATGGCTCATATGATGTTGCCATGTGTCCACCTTCTACACTCTTCTACAATTATAGAATTTTCTCCATTTTTATCCTATCATACAAATATTTCTTCTCTAGAACATTCTACACTTCACCATGAAGCATGACAACTATGAATCATACATGTCCTCCACTCTTCTAGAACCTTCTTACCTTGTCATGATCTTATTCTTATCCTTATGGATTGCAAAGGTAGTTTCTTGTGATTACCACAATCTCCTAGAATGTTCCAAGTATGCATTGCATATTTCAACAAACGGGCAGTCCTGGAAGGCAAGCAGGCTGCACCAGAGGATCATATATTTCGGAGTTTATTTATATATTCGGCAAGTAGAGTATAGGGCAATATCCATCCATCTGGGTGATCTTGGACCTCGATCATGCCCCTTGGCAGCGAACTTGCCTTGCCCAGCATGCTTGTTGAACTTGCCATCGTGGTGAGCATAGTGCTTAAACTTGCCCTGGTGTCCCTGCTTGAACTTGCCATGGTGGCCATGGCCGTAACCAGCATAGTCTCTACCATGTCCGTGGTGTTTGTGGAGGTGGTTGTACACTCCATAAGCGCCAGCTCCGGCGGCGGCCACTCCGGCTGCTAGCCACCCCATGTGCCTTCCGTAGCCATGGCCGCCCCAGTGACCTCCTGCTAGTACAACGTACGAAGATATGGACTAGTTCGTTAGTCTGAATAATCTCGCTGATCCGTGCAGAACGAACAGCTAGTACCTTGGTGTGGCGGATAGCCGCCGCCGTAGTAGCCACCCCAACCTGCTGGTTGAGGAGGGTAACCGTACGGCTCCGGTGGAGGGGGGCAATCATCAGAAGGAGGAGGGTAGCCGCCGTTCCAGCCCGGCTGAGGCTGAGGAGGGTACCCATAAGCCGGCGGCGGCTTCCGAGGGGGGGTACGGTGGGTATGGTGGAGGAGGGCGGTGTGGGTATGCTGCAGCAGTGGTGTATGATGAATTCGATGATGAGTACTCGGTGTAGTGCTCCACTGGTGGGAGCCGACCATTTTGACCATTATTCATCTGCTGCTTGCGCATGTCCTGCTTGCCCTGGCCAGTGCAGTAGTTCCCAATGTTCCCGGCCAAGTAGACATCCTTGTCCTTAGGCATCTCTGTCGTCCCAACTCCCAACCAATGCAAAGAAACAACAACATGCGTATGTATGTATGTATCCTTGGAAGTTGCATGCTATGCATGCTAAACAAATATATAAAGCATAACCATGCATGCATGCATAATGTTTTCCCTTATATATGCAGTATAATGTTGCTGATAGCAATAATAAAACCATACATGCATAACCATAAGAACTAGTTGCATGCCTGATACAGTATCAATCACTAGTAAGAAGGGATGAAACAAATAAAACCATGGAACGAGAGAATGGAATTGAAGGAAGCCTTGCATTGATGGATAGATGGCTAGACCTACATACAATGCAGCCTGGGAAACAAATAGAGATTAAATTAGACGCCGAGAGGATATCAAGGCATACCGGCCGTCGAGGGAGCGAGGAAGGGTTCCTCACTTCTTTGGGCTTTGGAGGAACGAGCAGATAGGCTGCAGCTAGCCGACCCCACGTCGTCCCTGGATGGCGATGCTGTGGTGTGGTGGTGTGCCATGGAGGACGGACTGGCTTGCTATATATAGGCGGCGAGCGAGCGAGGAGCTGAGGCCGGCAACGGGTCCGTGTGCATGCAATCCAACTGAATTGTGGGCCTAGCTCCGCCTCTTTTATACTCCTATGTATGACTCACCGGGATAGATCAGTCGATTAATTGGTTCGTCTTTGGGTGGGTGGATAGAAGATTTGATTTTCTCATCAGGTACAGGATCGGGGCTGGTAATTATTTGCGTGCAATCGACGACACCTCACGGCGTCAGACAAGTATAAAGATTATTTTACCCTGCCTGCTATATTGGATGGATAGACTAGAATATAATCTCGACGAAGACGATGACCGAATACGAGCAGAGCATCGAGATCGAGACCTGCACCGGGAAATTAAACGGAAGAAGAATCACGCAGACCATGCACAAGAACAAACCACGCATCATTCCAGTCCCCAAGGACTAACAGAAAGCAAATTAAGCCAACCGGAGACCTCCGGCGGCGTAAGTGCATGAGAACTTGCGACCGAGAGAGTCATGCTTCACTGAGACAACTAACGTTTTAAACCAGAAATATGTAGATTATCAGGCCAATCAATTAAACAGCAACGTGAAGAGATAACAAGATCGAGCACAACACTAACAAAAGCAAGTACTCCGCGGAACTGGTAGTGATGATGCACTAACATATAAGACCAGTCTCAATGAGGTTTAGAGTTTCGTAGCGTTAAATTATATATCACATCATCAATTTTGCTAACATGGTAAGAAGAGAGAATAATGGAGTTTTATCATACGAGAGAGAAGTTTCATCCCCTTAACACTCAACAGGCATAGTTACTCAGTTCTCAGTCATGGTAACTGTGTGAGGACACTATGCACTGAGACTGGAGATTTCATGAGACGTTTCAGGGCATTAAATGTCATACCACGTCAATAAATTTGCTGATATGGCAGAGTCATTATGAGAAGAGAGGAAGTGAATTGGTTTCGAGAGCATTCCGCCACTTTTTGGCGACTTTTACTTTCAACCCGATTCACCGCCTACGTGCCCTTTACGCCCAATCATTCGAGGGAGTTTTATAGGATATGAGAGTAGTTTCATCACCACCAAATCTAACCGATACAGTTACTAAGCGGAACCGAAACTGTGCATGGAGACTATCCTAATAGTTGATCGTAGCAAACCTACAGTAAAGGCTGGTTTTTTTATCCCTGCAGATTCCTTCATGCCTTCTTAAGGCAACGCGATGACAACGAGGTGGCATCAGATACAATCACAAAGACATATATAAACAAATGTAGTGAGAAGCTCTCATTTTTTTAACAATTGTTAGTCTCTTCTCTTCTTTTTTCTCTTGTGAATGAAACACTAATTAATAAGGTCCCATTTGGATACCAGAGCTAAATTTTAACTCTCTTATTTAGATGTTCCTCTCTCTTTCAAATTATAGGTTATTTTAACTTTTCTGAATATCTAGTTTTTCTGTATATACAGAAGTAGCTTATATCTAGATGCATAAATGCAGCTCTACATCTAGAAAAATCAAAATAACCTATAATTTGAAACGAAGGGAGTAATTATAAGGACTAAATCTTTCTATTACTAATTGGAGGCTCTTTTAAAGCCTCCACATGAAGCCACTTAGGATCCTAGGTGGACCCTTAAAAAATTAGAGAAATCCTAGAAATTCTCACAAAAATCAAAACATCTGGCCATCAATCTGACAAATCTAATCATAGTAGTCATTGAATGTATTATCTTTTCCATTAAATTACCCATCTCTGTTATTGTTAAAATAGGCAAAAGTAACCACCTAAACATGTATCTAAATTATGTCATTAATAAAAAATTAAAGTAACCCATAAATCTGAATCTAAATTATATAATTATAAAAAATATTATAGTTCCCAAATATAAAATTGTAAATTACTATTTTTATCATTATTAATATATTATTTATATTATTATTTATATAAAAGTATTACTCATGATGTATGTCACCATGTATTCATGTATGAGGAAAGAGATAAGAATACCAATTTTTATGTTGTTCGCATAGTTCAAACAAAGGGTTCAATTAAGTACATATTAAACACATATGGAGGTGTAATGCAAAGTAAAAATAAATTGTTACTAAATAAACTTATTGCAACCAGATAATGATAAATATGTATCTTTTAGAGTATTATGTTAGAATATTTAATAGATGAAAGAGATCATAAGATAGATAATTATAATTATTAGTTATAAGTCTTACTTTTATATTAATTCTAACTAGTCCGTGCAGGAGCAGGTGCGGAGCCAGGATAAGATTAGAACCCGGGCTAAACAAGGGACAACAAGCAAAATATTTTCCGTGACACATGACATATAACTCACAACGCACGCACACTCACTCCTATGAACGCACGCACGCAAACCCTACCCCGATGAGCATCTTTGAAGACTGAGCCGGCTAATCCTCAAGATTGACGAAGTCACCACTGGCACCTCGCTGTCGACGGGAACGTCGCCTACCACTGAAAGTACAATGCCGTTAAATCCTAGAATATTCGTTCTCACAGAGAGTCGAACTCAGGACCTGAGGTGCTACTGAGGCTCATGTAACCACTAGGCTACAACCCTTTCGCGGTGCTTAGAGATGTTTGTTGTGAAAAAAAACCAGATTTCTCATATGGATATATATGTAGGTAAAAATATATAATGCTTGCAGTTGCTGGTAGCAAGAGACCCTTAGTTTGCATCCGATCCGTGCTTCACGGTGTTGCTCCTTTTTTCTTAGTGGATTCCCTTGTCGGATTACAACCAAATGATACCGTTATGGTTCTTTCCTATCTAACTGCTGTCAGTGGTCTAGTCTTGCTGGGTCGCTGGTTAGATATTTTTTGCCCGGCCTTGGCAAGATTTGTTACTGCCTAAGGAATCGCCGATGGTTCTAGTTATGTGAAACGTGTAGATATATATCGGAAGCATATGGATTAGATCGAACAAGTTTCTTGCCAAATGGCCTGCCATATATTAAAAATAGATAAATTTGGATGTCATGCATGTAGTACTATTGCATCTAAGATTTGAATTTTTATCTTTAAAATGATCAAATTTCGACTAGAGACTTGCGTGTGTACATGGAACATCAAGTATTCCTACACCTATGCAAAAAGGTACAATTTTCTAAAAACAGCTTGGTATATTTTTAAAAACTGCTTGTTATGCAAATTGTTTAGACTTGAGGTTCGATATGTGACACCATGTTAAGAGTATTATTGCTAGAGCTCCCTGGCCTATTTCAAATTATAAATGATCTTTCAGCAATCCACCACTCAATGCACAACACCAGCATCCACCAACTCACAAACTTTTTATTTTGGGGGCATCAATACTCATCAGTGTCAGTGTCAATGCACAAGAGAAATTTAATTTCTTATCGGCCGCATCAATACGCACACATACAGGCCGATGGAGTTTGGTTAATGGGCCCTACTGTCAATGGAAAGGAGTTCAGATTACAACGGGGCCGGGTCATTATTGGTGGAGCTAATTATTGCATGGAGTATTTTGTTTGGTGTTCATATAATACAGTAATAACGGCATTAGATACCAGAAAAGATAAAGTTCGATCGGCCAACGAAAATGTTGACCGTACCGAACACAAATCTCTCAACTTTATGAAATAAAGATATTCTCTTTCTCCTTTCTACTCTACCACCGGAGAAGAATATGACTCTCAGCAGGTAGGAGTTGGACAGCGACGCCGTGGTTGTTTTGTGATTATGCCTGACCTTGACCTGGAGAAGTAGTGTCAGGACTGTATATGGGCCTCCCTGTCCCACCTCAACTATTGTATATGAAGGCCCACAATACAAGTATGGGCCATAAGCCCATAACGAGCCATAACAGGCAACAGTAGAAGTATGGGCCATAACTTGTATCGATGTGCACATTCTATTCTGTTCAAGGTCCACGCGCCACCTGAAAATAGAAAGGGCCAAACAAAAACATTTCTGCAGCACCCTCGCCTCATCTGCTGGAGAGCTGCAGGCGAGCTGCTATCTTCATCGGCGTTGACCAATGCAACGGCGGCGATCGGCGGCGCACGTCTGATCGGAGCCCTCCGGTGGCAGCTGAAGACCGCTGGAGCACGCATCGGCGTTGCTGGAGCAGGTGCCGCGGCAGGCAAACCTGGGCGCGCCGGGGTTCTGGCGGGATTTCCTCCTGGGCATGCTCAGCCGGTGGCCGTCACCGCCGTGGTCGCCATGGCCGTGGCGCTCAGCTTCGCGCAGCGCCTGGGGCTGGAGCGCGAGATGCTCTACGCTATCGCGCGCGCCTTCCTCCAGCTCTCCGTCGTCGGGTTCGTCCTCCAGTTCATCTTCACCCAGAAGAACGCGCTCTGGATCCTCCTCGCATACCTCTTCATGGTAATCACAATTCACACAGCCAGCCATTCTCTGCAGGTCCTTGACGTACAAGGAGTTGCTGTTCTTGATCTGGCCCGCCGTCGAACAGGTGACGGTCGCCGGCTACACGGCGGGCCAGCGCGCGAAGCACGTCCCCCGCGGCAGGTTCATCGCCTTCGTGTCCATCCTGCAGGTCGGCACGGCCGTCACCATGCTCGTGCTCGTGCTGCTCAAGGTCTTCCCCTTCACGCCGCGGTACATCATCCCAGTCGCCGGCATGCTGGTCGGCTGTGCCATGACCGTCACTGGGGTCACCATGAAGAAGCTCCGGGAGGACGTCAAGATCCAGAGGAACATGGTCAGTCAGCCCCAATCGACCAATCCCGTACCCTCCGAACTTCAGTTGCTTGCAGCTTGTTTATTTTTCCCTTGCTAATTATTTCTTATTCCAACATTATATATCAAATAGAAAAGGTTCAAAAAAAGTCAGCTGCTGTTACATCAGAACCATCTCTTCTTGGCTCAAAAAAATTCGAAATGCACATAGTATAACACAGTCAAAAGATACGTGGAGTCCTAAAAAAAATTGCAGACTTTGAGCAATAATCATCATGGTCATCATCCTATTTTTAGATAATGCTGGAAGGGTGTTCGGACTTCAACCTTCTCTTTGACAACGAATCAATAGATGTTTTTCAGGGACACAAAAATAAAGTTTTGTTACATTTCATTAAGAACCTAACCATTTGATGTTAGAAACTTTATAAATTTCTTTGGCAACTAGTAGAGTTCGAGTTTTTTTTAAGAAAAAACTAGTAGAGTCAATATATATAATAAAAGATTCATCATCAGCTTCTCTTGTTTCTGCTGCTGTGCAGGTGGAGACCGCCCTGGTTCTGGGCGCGACGCCGGGGGAGGCGACGTTGCAGCAGGTGAGGAGATCGCTGGGGATCGCGCTGGCCCCCGTCATCGACAACGCCAAGACGGTGGGGCTGACCGCGCTGCCCGGCGCCATGACGGGGCTCATCATGGGCGGCGCGTCGCCGCTGGAGGCCATCCAGATGCTGATCGTCGTGAAGAACATGGTCATGGCCGCCAACACCGTCAGCAGCATCGTCTCCTACCTCTGCTGGACCTCCTTCTTCACCAAGGCCTTCCAGCTTAAAGACGAAGTCTTTGCTGACGAGTGACTATGAAGCATGGCCTGGTAGTAATGGGCGTGCCTACAACTTCATTGGAAAAAAAGGAAGAAAAAAATACAGCAAGGTGGTGAGTTACTGAATTGGAGTGATGTGATGCCGCTTATGTTTGTCTCTGAAATCTGCTCTGTTCTGGCTAAGACTAGTTTACATGTTCATAACCATTGCCAAGTTTTTCTGAGCTCATCAAAGACCAATGTGACGATGACTCGATTGCAACGATGTCCAAAAATTGCTCCTCACCAATCAGTCTGCGTATTACTTTTCCAAAATTGCATAATATTCGAAGCAATTGATCAGAGAATAACCTTCAGAGTTCAGACACACGGCACCAACAATCTTCAGAAAAGTTTAACTGGCGCCAGGAATACGCAATGCCGGCATCAATTCACATCAGGAGAAGAATTTCAGTGGACCATACAAACGCAAGGTATCAGCATCCCTCCATTAGAGAAATAATCTTCAGAGAACAGCTATGCACATAAGATACAGCATCATCGCAGGGAATCGACAAGGTTATTCAGTTACTTATTAGCAAACCATCTTGTCACTCGCACACAGGCTATAGTACCCAAACATATGGAGGAAGGATGAACAATCACCCTGCTAAATACATTGCAAAGGCATTCCAGACAACAGAAGTTCTGGAAGCCTGCATAGGAGTTATAGTATGATCAATGCATTGGGCGCACATCACTTCCACTTCTTGAACTTGCCGCCGAACATGCCGTGGCCATGCTTGCCATGCTTGAATTTGCCGTGGCCGTGCTTGAACTTGCCGTGGTGGCCGTGACCATGCTTGAACTTGCCGTGACCGCCGTAGCCATGGCCGTGGCCGTAACCGTGGCCATAGCCTCCAAAGACCCCATGTCCACCATGTCCGCTATGCCCATGAGAGAGCTTGTGTGCTCCATAAGCGGCTGCAGCGGCAGCGGCACCTCCAGCTAGAACCGTCCCCATCCCCATGCCACCATGGCTGCTTCCATGACCTGCAACCACAAGATCCCATGAGCACAAACCACCATTTGGCTGACACAATAGGACTATGATTTCTGAATTTACAATGGTAACTTCTCAGATAAGCTGATGCAATTGTTGGAGAGAAGCACTGAACAATTAAATGTATGTTGCAGCACAGTGTAATTTAGAACTAGAACAATTTCATCAGAATAACATTGATGCAGGTATAGGAGATGCGGTAATGATAAGCTTATATCTTGCAGCGCAGTATAATTAAGAACAAGAAGCAATCCGGCCGATCTAAAACTAGTATTAAATGAGCAAATACCATTTTTTATTTGGAAAGATTGAAAAAAAGCACAATCACTTGATGGATTTCAGCAGGAATGCTTGATAGCTGTTCTGATGACTCTGTACTTTTAAAAGCTATAAGCATAGAATGTAAGAGCAATTCATACCCTGGTGAGATGAACCGGGATAACCAGCCGGGGGATAGCCACCATGCTGTGGCGGGTAACCACCCGGTTGAGGGTACCCATGCTGTGGCGGGTATGCCCCGGGTGCAGGGGGGTAAGCCCCTGGTGGAGGATACGCCCCAGGGGGAGGCGGGTACGCCCCAGGCGGTGGTGGGTAGCCTTGCGGAGGGTATCCCTGATGCGGGTACCCATGCCCACCGGCAACACCATGCATTATGTTTGAGAAGAGCCCCTTGTCACCCTCGCCATGCTTGTCCTTGCCTCCTCCCATTGTCCCCCCAAGCTACCTGAAGGAAGAACATGCAAAGGCAAACTGTGAGCCAACTGATTCTAAATGTTGCAGAATGAAACAAGAAGATGCACTGAGCAGATCTTCAACATATCCATGAAAATGCGCTGTGGCAAGCAGGTGGTGCAGGGATAAACAGGGGAGTAGCTTCAATTTGGATGCGGTGCCAGATGTGCTGAACTAGTGTGATTTACCGAGAACATCAAACAGTATAATTTCAAACAAGATGGAAGGTATAGTAGTAGAAAATATTTGATATCCACAAACCGCATTCACCGAACAGGCAACACAGGGACCAAAGTGGCTAGCTTCATTTTGGATGCGCGATGTCAAAGGTGAAACTAATGGTCTGTTCCCCACTCGTTACACAACTTCTGATCAACCTTTACATGTTCCACAGGGAAACAATGATACGTAATTGGTAAAAATATGATGCACTTAAGATATAAGGGTCCATGCCTTGTAGCATGCAACTCTGCGTTTGCACAATCAATTCCTAACAAAACAAAGATCGACTACCAGCCCTACAAAAACAATATAAGTATCTGTCATCTCCAATTTGGTACCGCGCATTACTTCACCATGCTACTGTATCTAGAATGGCCAACTACTTAACCGAATAGATCTTGTTTGCTATAAGATGAACTATGATCAAGCAGGAAATTCAGTTCGAGGCTTTATTTTTGTGCAAACTAACAGAGATCTCCAATTTAATACTAGGCGCTACCGGTTGCCCAAATTCAACTTGTAAAATATTTGCGAGAAATAAACAAAACACTCCGAATTCCCCCGTCCTGATCATCGCTCCGGCACACAACCCAAAAAAATCCCCACATCCAATCCAACTCCACCAAACAGAGGAGGGTTGGCAGGATCATCACAACCCCGCTCCGTAGATCGACGGATCTCACCATCCACGCCCCAGTTCACCGAAACCGCGATTATTGGCGAGTAGAAAGGGCATGATAAAGCAGAGCACAACACGCAACACGACCACCACATGCGCCCCAGAAATCGTGGAACAAAAAAACTACAGAATCGCGCACAGGTAGAGAGAAGGAGAAGACAAATTCAAGGCTGAGAGATTCGACATACCGAACGACGACGAGAACTCCGGCGATCAGCAAACCAAGTAGCCGATCTCAGGCGACGTTTCTGTGGGCGACGCGTGATGGTTTGGCCGCACCCCCTTCCCCGGCTATATACCCGAGGAGGCAACGCGGCGAAAGGTTAGTACTCGGAGGATTCGGCAAGGAAACGCGTGCCGCCTGCGCGGGGTCTCACTGACGCGTGGGCCAGGGACGCAGTTATTCGCGCGGCCGGTGCGCCCGCCGTGGGGTGGTGGAGTGGATGGATAGGGTTGACCCCAGGGCGCCACGTCGCTGCCATGCGGGCCCGGAGCACACGTCTTCGGTTGCGACCCGCGACGCCGCGAGACGGCGAGGGAGGCGTGCGCGTCGCAAGCGCGTCGTGGGGTGGTCTCGACTCTTGAGGAGAGGGAAGGAGGAGGAGGAGGAGGAGGAAGGAAAGCAGCGTGACGAAGGAACCGAATCCCCACCACCATCCGGTCCCACCGCGCAGTGACTCAGGTCAGCGAGCGGACGCAGATATTTGCGTGCGATCCACGCCGCGCCGACGCGTGGAGAGGCCGAGCACGAGGCGGTCGACGGCCCAGGTGGCCCGTCTGAGCTCGCCTACCGAATGGGTCAAACGGGCCGAGATGGGCCTCGTTTGTTGCTCGCTCTGCTTTGCCTGCCAATGAGCCCGCTGCGCTCTGTTTTCTTGAACCGCTTATCAGCATTTTGCACGCACCGCAGTAACCTCTGAAACTTTGCGGTACAAATGAAGCAAGAAGATTTTCTGGGCCATGTTGCACGCATTTTGATCCTTACTGGACAACGCAAGCTGATTTTCCCTCCTCATGCAATACTGCCAGATAATCAAAAGAAGCATTCTGTTGATCTCACAAGTTACACTGCCCTGCTAACTGAAAACATCCTGTTTTTTTTTCCAAACCAGGGAGAGCAGTTATAGTCACAGATGTCAACAAGCACAAAAATATGCAATATATCGATCGCCTTTGCGTAGAATCAGCTGGTTAGCAAAATAGCAAACATAAACACTTTCAGACCCAGCGAGTGTGCTGCAGCTGCACGAGCCTTAAGAATCAAGCTGACACATAACGAATCTGAAGCCTTGTTTTCCTTGCGCATTGTGTCCACTCAATCATGAATGTGGCTCTTCCATTTAAAAAAAATCATGAATTTGCCTACACCTAAAAGACAGTCATCGCAGGAAGATAGCTGAAAGTTCAGTAATTGAACAGATAGGGGGTGCCTACCAATTTTCATTTGTGTGTATAAAGAAGGCCACACATGTCGCTCTTTTGCTTCTGAAGATGCAGGGTTTACACCTGCGAACGGTGACAGTTTAGTTTTCCTGGCTGCAAAGAGGAGCATCCGGAGCTGCATGCTGCAAAGCCTGAAACCTTGATTTGGAGGGTGCATTCCCTCCTCCGGATTGCCTTCTCGATTTCCTGTTGATAACCTTGTCGAATTCTTCTTGGATCCCCCTTTCATGTGATACAAACCTGCCTGCATGGCTGCATCCATCTCCATGCATCCTTCAGTTCCCTTCCCGCTCCAGACTTCAATTGAATCATGGCTTCGGCGAACAAGCCCTCACGGAGCTCCTCCCGCCTCGGAAGATGCTCGTGCTCCAGGATCATCTCCGATCCGTGTCCGCCGCGGCGGGGCCTCGCCGGAGCGCCGGCGACGCCGCTATTGAAGGAGGCCGCCTCGGATCTTCTTTTAAAAAGTAGTCCCTGCGTTTTTTCACTGGACCCCTCTTTTGGATCGCGATTATTAATCGCGATCCGATCCGGGGGTTACATGAAAATAATCAAGAACTAATTTTGCACGTGATCCCTGGTTTGGATCGCGATTAATAGTCGCGATCCAATCTAGGGGTTATATGAAAATAACCAAAATAACTTTTTCATATAGCCCCCTGTGTCGGATCGCAATTAATAATCGCGACCCGATATGTTTGCACATTACCCCCTGTCTGGGTCCGGTTTTTTGCATGTTAGCCCTAATGGATCCGAGCAGATGGCTGACATCTCTGCCTTCGCTTCGTTCGCCGGTCGTCCTCCGCCTCCCGGCGCGCTCGTCGACCGGCTGTTCAGACCTGACCTCGCGCGGTGAAGGAGATTTTTGTCATGTTAGCCCTCCTGTATGTGTTGATGGCCTGGCTTTTCTTGTCTCCCCCACCGCAGTCCGCCATCCGCCATCCCGCCGGTGAAGACCAAATCAACCGCACAAGTGGTTGTGAGGGAGAGAGAAGACGGCGAGTTCGCACAAACTGAGAATGTTGCAAGGATTGCCCCTGCCCTGGGAAGGTGATACCCTATTCCCCTGGACCTTCGTTGGCCACGGCGCTGAGGGCTGAGGCTGATG
This sequence comes from Panicum miliaceum, assembly GCA_032594955.1. Taxonomy (NCBI): domain Eukaryota; kingdom Viridiplantae; phylum Streptophyta; class Magnoliopsida; order Poales; family Poaceae; genus Panicum; species Panicum miliaceum. The sequence continues at coordinate 6,137,727 of CM064058.1, read as the reverse complement.
TGCCGGCTAACCGTTCGATGGAATGCGGCGTCAATTCGACACCACCTTCATGTTCCTTCCCCTCAGGTGCGTGCGGATCTACCAGAAATCCAGGATCAAGACCTTCGTGTGTTACTTGCATATTTTCGTATGACTGAGCTTGTTGACTGCTCTTCTGTCTTCTTGTACTCTGCTTAGTCTGCTCGCCATGCTGGAAGCTGTTCGGTGTGAAGTACCTTGGCTCTACCTTCCCCAGTTTAGTAATCAATCATTCGTGGCCTCAAATATTACAAGGTACCTACCATTTACCACCTACTGTCATAGTGCATTTATTTTGATCCTCAATGAATGACACAAGCAGAATCATCATGTGATACTGCCAATAGTACAAAATAATCGTTTATTTCAGCGCACAAGTACAATGCACCTCAATTTAAAAATTTCTATTTTCTAAGACATTTGACAAGCTATAGATGTCAAAAATTACAGTGATGCATATCCCCGTTGAATAGACTCAGCTGGTTAGCAAACGCTAATTAATCCCAGTGAGTGCACTACAAGAACCGTAACATATGCCGAACATATCATTCTGTCATCAGGACAAAACCTAATATTACAAATTTAAAGTTCTGTTTACTACTTTGCTGGCTCAATGATGAATTGGGCTCCATCCGGAAGACCTGATCATCACAATAACATGTTAAGCCAAATAACAACACTAACATAGCTGAAAGTTTAGGCATTCGGGCAAACATTCATGCATACCTAGCTCATTTTAGTGAAGAATTCCATGTCGCTATTCTGCTTTGAAAGATGTGGATTTACACACGCAAACAGTGATGCTTTCTTTTTCTTGGCTGGAAAGAGGAACATCCGGAGCGGTACTCTTGATTTAGAGGGTGCATTCCTCCAGATGCTGCTAGATTTGGGCCCAGATAAGCTAGTGCTCTTGAGTATCTTTGCCAAAACCTTTTCAATTTCTGTTTGGAGCCCTTTCAAATGATCCGAACCAGCCTGCAGTTCATCAGCAACTTTGTTGTTTTCCTGCTTCATGTTCAAAATCTCCCCCTGAAATTTTGCAACCTGATATGAAGTGAATCTAGCTCCGCCCTCAGTGTCTGCATCCATCTCCATGGCTCCTTCAATTTCGGCTTCTATGTCGCATAGGGAATCAAATTTACACTGGAGTTCCCCTTTGAACATTGCATTCTGTTCCAACCATACCTGCAGTTCAATCTTCAGTTCTCTTAGCCTCTTCTCTGTTGCTTCCATTTCCGATTTTGCAGGGTGCTCATTTGTATGATCCTTGTTTGGCTTTAACCTGTCCTCATTTGTTAGCTTGCTGATCTCAGATTGTAGCAGATTATACTTGGTTTGAAATCCTTGTATCTGTTGTAATGACATGCTGAACTTCATCAAGAACGCTAGGTTATCCTCCAGAAGCGCATCAATGTCTCTTCTGAACTTTTCTTCAAGTGGGGATGTTTTCTCCATCTCGGTAACATTTGTTGATGTGAGGTCCTCCAGAATAACAGTTTCTGGATTGGTAAAAGCATCGTTTGATGCATCAGGCTCCTTATCCGAATCGATACTTAGGTTATTTTTCAGGCTAGAACTACTTTTTATGCTCCTGGGAATAGAGGAAACACTCTGTGCCCTTTGATGAACTGGCAAAAAACTTGGAGTCCTTCGGTGGCCCGTAACAGCTCCATCCTTCTTGCTTAGGGACATGGTTGAATTCATGCGATGACCACTGTGTGATGCATCTTTGTAAGTTAAAGAGTTCAAGAGCTTACGAAGTGACTGAATCTCTGCATCTTTCATTCCATTGGCACACTCTAGTTCACTTATCATGGCTTTCATCTCATTCAAGCATTCCTGGTTCTTTGTCTCCACTTCTGTAAGCCTTCGCTTTGCATTTTTATAGTTTCGGAGGATGGAAGTATATTCGGCTAGTAACACCTTTTCCTTATCTTGGAGACCATTCATAAGCAACTTCTGCAGATTAATCATGCTATCTTCTTCATCTCTGACATCGACTACTTCTCCGCTAGTAGGACTTTTGGTGATATATGAATCTTCTGCTTTGTTCGTCTCCATCTTCTGTTCTGAACTGCCCTCAGAAATGCTTTCAAACGGGGCTGAGTAAATCATATTGTCCTCTTGTTTCAAATTTTCTCCTGTATTGAAGGAATTGTGATGCAGGACTTCCATCGAATCACTCTCATGGGAGTGCACAATATATGGTTGCGCACTGCTTTCAGTGTTACTGACGAATTCATGAACATGTTCTGATCCTCCATTGTTATTATCATCAGACAAAGTATGATCTGCAGTTCCTGTTGTTCCCACGTCCACTGCTGCAGCTGCACTGAACGTACCTTCAAACTCACAACACCACAAATCCTCTGTTTTATCTGCATGACCATGCTTTTCTACTTTAGTCTCATGGTGACCACTAGATGACTGACTGTCATCGCTGAAGATAGCTGGCCCTGGTGTATCCGAATGATCAAGAAATACATTCCTTCCGTGTGGCTTTCTTGCAGCTTCATACATCTCAGGATCATCTGATGTGTTTGTTTTGCCATGCTCACCTGATGGTTCAGTGTCAGTGGATGATGTCACTCCATCAGTTAGCATGCATGAAATATTACAGAAACTATTTATTGTTTGGGTGAAATTTGTATAGATTATTCTTTCTTCGGCATGGTAAGATCTCTCAAGGTTATGTATTCTAATAAGTTCCTCTTCTGCCTCCTTGAGCTTGTCATTTAATTCAACCGAGACACTTTCTTCTGTCTTCTCTTCCTCCAATTTCTGTAATGACTTCTCCAGCTCATTGTTTTCTAGACACAGCCTATTTATCTGTGCAGTCTGTGTTGAAATCATGAGCTCCAAATCTACAACTTTGCTGACTAGTTCATCAATTTTCTCTGCAATCTCTACCACAGAAAGATCAGAGTTCTTCTTAAAGTATCCCTTGATCTTTTCTACTAGCTCTTGTAGTTCAATTTTCTCCTGCTTCATGGAGAACAATTCATCTTTCCTAGCACTGGCATCAGTATTAACATTCTCATCTGAGGAATTTCCTGAATATGTTTGGGATTTACCATGTCCTCTCATGATACCCTTCAGCTTCTCCCTGGAAATCTTGCCTCTTTCGGACTCAACCATTGCTTGGCTGAAAAATGTCTTCTGTTGCTCCTGCATTTTGGTAATGGCGTCTTCACAAGATTTAAGAGCAGTTGCTGTCATCAAAGCCCGGGCTTCATCATCCTCTATCGCTGCACTTTCATTGAACCGGTCTTGGAAGTAGCAAACTTCTTCCTGCATATCATTAATTCGCTTTTCAAGATCCCAGTACTTCGCAATTCCACTCTCGTAAGAGCTTTTTATGAACTCTTTCTCAGTCTGCAGGACTAATATCTCTTTCTGCAGCCTGCCAATCTCGGCTTGTGCATTATCCTTGTTGACTGGAGATGCAGATTTCTTGCCTCTATCCTTCAGTTCTGATTTGTCACCGTGCTTCTTCTTCATTAGTCCCTCCACTGTTGATTTGTGGATTTTGCGAGGATCAACCATGGTAAAGGCCTTCGGGAGATTGTCATCATCCTCTTCTAACAATGAATACTGAATCTGGTCAGGGAAGGCAGTTGCAATGTTATGGTTTGCTTTGTGTAACTCCCCTGACATATGGTCATAGCGTTCCGCAAGGGCCCTGTATGCCCGGTATGCTTCTTCCACTGAACTGATCACCTCTGGTCGTCGCTTGTAGTACATTTCCGCCCTCTTAGCGAAAGAATCAGCTTCCTCCCCAAGGAGGAAGAGAATGCACTTAACCCTATCTTCCATATCTGCGCATAGATTGCAATCTCTTAATGATCGAAAAAACGAAGCACAATTGAAACCTGTGGAGATGCTGAATGTTCTTTTTTTTTTGGGTGGGGGGGGAGCTAAAATGTCACTAAGTTGGCAGGATTGCATAGATACATCTTGAAGGATGCTTCATTGTACTCCCTGTAAAACATATTTGTAGAATCTTTTGCTCTGTGTGTCCAGACATCATTATACATTTTTCTTTGGCAAGTGAGTTGATACATTCATGAATTGCATAATCACCTGGACTAGGGTATGTGTATTTACTAGAAACCAGATGTTCTTGGTAGAATCCTGGTGCAGATAACATACATTGTATTTTTTTCATATATTTGGCATCTTTTGCAGAAAAAAATAGGCAAGTTTTGACCAAGAAAAGAAACGGTTGAGATAAATCACTCTCTCTCCCTGGTCACACCCGTAACACCACAATGAAGGTAAATTTGCTCATGAATCGGCATGCATTGTCTTGCTAAAAAAGACAGAGCAATTTGACCCAGGTGCTAATATGTTGTGCTTGTATGTAAATGGATTGGATGGTGTGATCAAGGAAGCCAAACCTTTAAGGTTGTTGTCGAGCCATTTGGACTGCTTGGTGCGGACATGGCTTGCCCACCACCACGAATAGGCATTGCTCGCCGCCCGCTGCAGCATCCTGTTCCTGCCACTTTCAGCTCAAGAGTTCTTCAGCCGGGTAACCCACGCTCGTCTTCTGTGTGAGTTCACCCTCCCTACATTAACTGATTTCTTTGAAATGCACTCAGAACTAATCGATCTGGCCGCCTTTCTGGTATTGGTGGTCCTTGATCGTTAGCTTGCTCTTTGCAGGACAAGAAAGTGACGAGAGATATCACAACTCAGGAAGAAATGAAAGCCAAGGGGAAAAAATGTCATGAATGGTCAACGTTCGGTACCTGCATTTGCGGTTGCCGATTGTTAGCAAACTAGCTTAGCTTGCACGCCAAGGCTATTTGCCTGGCCGGTTGCATCTATTAGCTCACGCTGGACCCAGTCGGCAATCTCCCCTGTTTCTGTTTCTATAAACCAGGGTTGTTACGATTGCCTTGACGTTTGGCCTATATATGTAATCCTGAACCTCCAGTTGAATATATTGATCTTCTTGCGTGATTTCAATCTCTATCACCGATGAGCCATCTCTAAACCAGACGAAGGAGAACGCAGATTCCTGTGCTTAGCTGGCATCCCAAGAGAGTAATTTGTAGGGTAGTGGAGACGAAGTGGCAGGACTCGTGAGAAGTAGTCCCTGGATCGTGGGATCCTTGGCTGTGTGAGGTCCTGGTCACGGCTGGTGTTGCTCGGCACGTCGGCATGTCCTCGTTGGCTGGAAATTTTCTGCTGGGATATGTTCCTCTTATCTTACCAGGGAAACCTGTGAGTTGGCCAAAAAAGACCAAATCTTGTGGTGGGTTCCTGGTCGTCCAACTTCAGTTGTTCATCACGTCATAAAATTTGGACTAAGGTCTTGTTTGGTTCCTTGTGTAAAGTTTTTAAAATGGAATTTTTTCACGTTTGAAGCATTAAACATAGACTAATTAAAAAAACTAATTACAGATTTCGTTTGTAATCGCGAGACGAATCTAATGAACCTAATTAGTCCGTCATTAGGATATGTTTACTGTAGCAATTTATTATCTAATCACGGTCTAATTAGGTTCATTAGATTTGTCTCGCGATTTACAGTCCATTTGCGTAATGCGATTTCTTTTTCGACTACATTTAATACACCATCCATGTGCCCAAACATTGATGTGTAAAAATTTTGACCGGAAACTAAACCAGGCCTAAATTCAAAATTCTTGCCCATCCAACTTGAGTTACTCAGCTCTATACCTCATCGTGTCAGATTTGCCTTTCCATCCCATGGAACTTCCTCCGGGCTTAAAATGCCTCAACAAACTATGACATGCTCATTCTGTGTTCTTTCTGGGTCGCCACAGATAGTTGCACAGCATGCATATATCATATATGTCACAAATTCTCCAACCATACCAGATTTCAGATCTCTGAACTTCACAAACCTGGAGCGGGTGCAATGCAACACCTTCCCTGTAACAAGCTTTTGCCCAACCTGGCTTTAATCAGCTACAGCATAAGAGATTAGCTAACAAAAAAGACTCTACCAGGTGCCAAATAAGCTACCAATATAAACTTAGAACTGATTGGCAAAAGCCATCTCTACAGCTTTAGTCCCTGATCTTAAGGAACCAACTCCCTTATCTAGAGAGGAAACGATCGAGGCACAAGAGTACTCATTTTGCTGCTATTCCATAATTTTTCCCCCACAACAGGTGAAGACAAATTTCATTACCCAAGAGCAATGAAATTACAGTAGATATTCCACCAAATGAAAGCTTTTCGCGATGCTAGAAGTACTACTAAACGGTCCATAGTCGAATTACAGAGCAAAATGGCCTAACCAGATCAAGCAAAGAAGTCTAACCCATGTAAAGCAACACGATTACAAGTTCCAAATCCACACCCATACAGCAAAAGAAAGTAAAATCATGTCTTTTGGACAACTGTCCCAGACAGACAGGTAATAATCTTCTGAAGCCGTTGACAGTTTCCAGCTTCGCGCTTCATTGCAGCAACATCATGCTGCAGTCTTGTCATTGAGTTTCATAGGGATGGAAGTTAAGCACCGCAGCCTTTAGCAGTCAGCACCTCCGCTCCATCTTCTAGGATAGCTTGATCATCACCCTTTTGCAGCCCTGCCCAATAACGATAAAAGAGGAAGGCAAACAAACAACCTACCCAACAGATTTCGGCAAGCTAGTCATATGGAACTGTGACCCATTAGGAATGTACAGCTGAGACCACACCCAAAATTGCTTGAATGAGCTGGGCCGCAGGGGCCAACAACAACAAAAGCAGTTATACTCCAAACATATTTAGCCATAGAACAACAATAAACAGATGACGTAATTCTGCAAGCAAAATGCACGTTTCTCATCACCATGCCATTTTCTTTTTCACAACAGTCTTTTCTTAGAATAGCTTTTCTATATGCTAGCCACATGGACAATACTCTGCTCCAGATTGCTACTAGGGCAGCACACGGCGGGTTCACCAGGTAACCTTTCAGTGCCAAACTCAGCTGCGCCTTGCAGTGTGTTGTTCCTCATGTTAAGAGCGAAATCCATGCCTTGGGTTGGGGATGCAGGAATTTGATCCTGGCCATCAAGTAAACAACGTCTTCATTAGTGACACAGGAGCGTAGCGGCCCAAGAATGGCCCATCAGCTGCAACGCGGGAGGCCCACCATTTGTTCTTTCCTTATTTTTTTTAACATTCATTACAGTCCAGTCCTCGTCATTAACCCAATGCTGTCTAGATTTCTTGATGTTGTGCCTTTGGAACGAAAAAAATGAGATATTTCATTTTGAAATATAATCAAATAATTTGTTATTTTCCATCTCTCTTTATTAATATCTTGACACGTCAGTAAGAATGTTGACATGACATTCTTCTATTTAAGGAGAATGAAACTGACCGGTGTGAATTGGTTTCTATGTGGCAGCAGCTGGACTTTCTAATCTAGTACGACTCTACAACAGCAAAACCCTACAGCCTATATATACTAGGATGGTGGGCGCGCTAACGCTGCGCCTGTAGGAAAGACGCGCATGGTCTGCGTTCTCAGAGTTATCATAGTACGTAAGAGCATCTCCAGTAGATTGCTCATCCCTCGTATTTTATATATTTTCTCTCTCTATTGCCAATAATACTTTTTGTATTTTTAGTAGTGAGTGCTACAACAGATTACTCAATTGATAGTGTGGAGAGAGTCCTCCCTACATTTGAAAGAGGGAGGTGTGCTTTGGCAAAAATCAAAAAATTTTAGTATTGGCGATGGAATTGGTAATATATTGGAGCATTTCACATTATAAAATGACAATTTTTTTAATATTGGGGAGAGAGAGTTTTTTCTGGATATTGAGGAGAGAGATGAGTAATCTACTGGAGATGCTCTAACTATTGTATCTGAGACTCTAAGTGTAGCTTTTTTGAACCCCCCTAAACAACATACAACAGTTGAACTTAAAACGAATAAAGCAAAGCCATTTAACGGCAGGCAGACTTTTGAATTTTATGAAAGGTATGAATAGTAGTTTAATCGTAAAGATTATCCAGCTATTCAGATTGTCAATGATTAATGTGTAGAAGCAGGTAGCTGAAGTACATATTATGCTTGCATATATAAATTTGAACGCATAAACAGTGGCTGAGGGCATAAGAACAACGATAATATGCAGGTACCAAATGTCAGCATGAAATATCATGAGGGATTTCCTAATAGTTCAGTTTTCAGTAGACGTTCCATGCTGAGCTCGCCGTGGTCCAGTTCAGTTTTCAGTACATGGCGTCAGCTCGAGGACCCTGACGATGACACAGAAGGCGAGCCGTGCATATTATTCCTGCGGGCGGATGGAATATTTCGGCGGTCAAGGACGGCACGTCAGTCTCCGCTTTGCACCGCGTAGAGCCGACGCGTCTGGCGGCCTGACTGACTGCCCGTCCCGTAAGCAGCAGCTAGGTGCCGCAACGTGAATGGCGAAAGCAACGAGAGGCTCCCGCAGGCCTCCAAATCTTCCAGCGATGTAAGTCTACATACAAGGAACAGATCCGGCCTGGTCTTGAAGTCTGGCAGCATCTGGACTTTCTAGTCTAGTACGACTCTACAACAACAAAACCCTACAGCATATATATATATATATATATATATATATATATATATATATATATATATATAAAAGGAACAGATCCGGCCTGGTCTTGAAGTCATTCATCGCGAGATGTGCGGATCTTAAGGGGGACTAGGGGGGCTCCAGCCCCCCTACCGGCCTAATGCCTATGGATCCCCACCTAAGCCTTCCCAACAAATTTTTGACATGAATCAAGGAGAGGAAGAAGAAAAGAGAGAGGAAGAAGAAAAGAGGAAGGAGAAGAAAAAAAGGAGGGAGATGAGGTGGACAAGCCCCACTAATTTTTTAGGTTGCGTCCGTCACTGCTTGTTCCGTATGCTATCGCGATCTATTTATCTGATCATATCCATCCCCGCACGTCTACTCATCATGCTATGCAAGGCTAAAGGATATCCTAATCACCTTAATTAATTTGTCTTCCAATGCAAGCATAAATAATACTACTAGTAGAATCTAGTACGCAGTAAACCAACTCGATCCTTTTACTTTCCTACTATCTAGTAAACCAAACGGTAGATGAAATCCTTTTGCATTTGCGCTTTTGCTAAGAGGCAGCAATGCAAATAGAAACGGCAGGAAGCAGCTGGCATCCGATCCACGTACGTACTCCGTGGATGTGCGATAGGAGGGCGCATACGTAAAGGGGGGAGGGCGGGGGGGGGGGGGGGGGGGGGGGGGGGGGGGGCCTGTTTGTTGTGCTGAGGGGCCTCCAGCCTCCTGCCTCCATGAAGTCCATGGAGCCTCCCCCTCGCCCCCTCCCCCCTCCAAGCCCCCATACAATTTCTAGCCACGGTTGACAAGGAGGAGGAAGAAAAGGAGAACAAATGAAGAAGAGAAAGTGAAGGAGAAGAAAGAAGAAAGGGAAGATGAGCCCTTGCCCCAAATGTTCAGCTTCTGAATTCGCCCCTGCACGTATGCGATGCATGCGAAGCTAGATGGCAGCTAGCTAGCTAGCTAGTCAATGATGTAAACGATGATGATGATTGATCCAATATTAGGCATGTATGAAGCAATATGCAAATAATAGGGTGTGCACTGTCGGTACTTTTATCGTCAACCTACCTAGGGATACCCTAAGGTAGGTGATTATTTGGTGAGGGATCACCAGAATGTGAGGACACAAGATACAGATTTAGACAGGTTCGGGCCGCTAGAGTAGCATAATATCCTACGTCCTGTTTGGGTGTTGTATATTGCGCCCTGCGCTTGGGTGTTGAGTTGCCTGTTGGCTGCTCTGTTCTCTTTGGTTATCTAGGTACCCCTGCCCTCCTTTATATATCCCAAGGGGTGGGGGTCCTAGTAGGATTACAGGGTATGAGTCCTAGTAGGATTACAGGGTATGAGTCCTAGTAGGAATTCGACTTCTTTTCCCCCACGGGTAGCTTCCTTATGGTACCAGGGGATCTATCCCTGATAAGCCCCCGAGCTCTTCATAGCCGAGTACTGTAGGTATTTCGAGTACTTCTGAAGTAGTCTTTGGCTTCTTCTGAAGCTACGTCTGTGAGGCATTCTTCGAGTACTTCCTTGGCTGCCTCGAGGCTGTGAGGTGCACTAGCCCCGAGTACTTTCAAGTCTTTTCTTTCTATGGGGTGCGATGCAAATCGCAACCCATATGGAGTAGCCCCCAAGCCTTAGGTTGAATCGAAGAATAAGGCTGAGGGTCCCACTAGTCTTGAATCTTCTTTTCTTATCTTTCAAACTTTTTGAAAAATAAGTCATCGATGACACGTGTCCCGCAGCCCTCGAGCCTTGAATCCAAATCCCAAGGTTTGCAAAAAAGATCCAAAAGAACATTGAATACTGAACAGTGTTATGTACAAAATGTGTGTAGAGAATGCGTAATCTGCCTTGATGGTTTATTTCGAAAATCAATTGGTTCAAAATTCAAAAAACCCCTTTTTCGGGATAAGGTCCCTGAAAAAATGGTTAATCAAATAAACTCTCCAAAACTCTTCCCAAATAACCGATCAAAATAAATCACACACTTTTTTAGGGGAGAAAACTCTTCCAAAGGACCATTAGGCCGCCGCTGGTTATCTAACCGCGCGGCAACTTAGGGTTACCTTTAGACCTTCAGTCTTCATATAAGTTGTCGTTCGAGTAGTTTTGCGGCGTTCAGCCCATGAGCTTATGAGCCAAGTGAGCTGTAGGACCAACATCGAGTAGTTATTGGCACCCAGCCCCCGAGCTTGGGAGTCAAAGGAGCCACATCGAGTAGTAATCTGCCTAGCCCCCGAGCCGGGAGACGGGCTAAGCGGTCTGGCGAGTTGTTGCTGAAGCTTGATCTGGAAAAAGATAGTGCATATATTATGTAGCATAATATGAAGATACCGAGTTTTACTCAGTAATAATATGAAAATACCGAAATTTATTCAGTGATAAAAAGAAGTTGTCGTGTCGAGCTCTTGTTTAGGCCATTTAAATCTCTCGAGTAGTCCACCCTTTACGTTCAACCGGTCCCAGTTTAGCCTTCGCTCATAGCATCCATCAGATCTTTGTCTCGTGCATAGAGTCGCTTAGGTCATGACTGAAGACTCGAGGTTTCATGAGTTATGGCATCTGCTACTCGAGTAGATTAGCGACCGTTAAGAGAAGACAACGAGCAGAAAAAAGTAGACATCATGCGATAAAGAGAATGTGCGTTGCGCAAAAGGTAGTCGGCGATGTCTAGCTCTGGAGGGTTTCGTGCCCATCGAGAGACGTACACAGATAAGTAGTCGGCGAGAGCGCGTGTTGTAGCGCGAAGATCTATAATTCCATAAGGTGTAGCCACTTGAAGCCTCCAGCACTCAAAACACAACTTTGTCGCGTAGCCTCCGCAGTCGGTGTGCTAAGACTGTGGCAAAGCCGCCAGCACTCGGTGTATTAAGTTTGTGGCAAAGCCTCCAGTACTTGGTGCACCAAAGCTGTGGCTGTCGGTCTAACATCCCAGGAGTAGTTGATCACGGCGTAGCCCCCGAGGGTGATTCTCGTCGCGAGGCGTACACAGAAAAGTAGTCGATCTTGTGGAGAACAAGTTGTAAAAAGGTATAAGTCACTTAGCTTGATTCATGGGCGATTGCCGATGAAGCAGTAGCGCTCGTCGATGAAGCTGTGACGGTTTGTTGATGAAGCCTGACTAGTCAAAGTTGATTTCGACTAGTTGTTGATGGTGCAAGACCCGCTTCGACTAGTTTTGTAGTCGAGATGAGTAGTTTGAAGTAGTCGAAGTAGTCGTCGGCGGGTCGCCGAGCGTCCTCATGAAGTCGAAGTAGTCGAAGTAGTCGTCGGCGCGTCGGCATCGCAAGTAGGAGTCGTGCCAAGTAGTCGAAGTAGTCGTCGACGCCAGCAGTAGAAACGCGGAGTTGTCGAAGTAGTCGGCGACGCAAGCAGGAGACTCCTCGAGTTGTCGACGTAGTCAGCGACACAAGATGAAGTCGAGTGAAGTAGTCGGAAGTCGTCGCTGCTGCGCGTTGATGCTGCGGCGCGAGCTGAAGTTGAACCGGACCGTCGGGGTCGGCAACGGTGGTGCATCAACGTTGCAGCGCGAGGTGAAGTCGAGCCGAGTAGTCTAGGTCGATGCAGTCACCAAAGCATCCGATCTCGAACTCGACAAATCAATCCGCTGATGCATATGTACGAAGTAATAATCCGCCATGTTGCGTGGATTGATGTTGATGAAGAGGTCCTTTAAATTCGCCTAATGATCGCGACGATCGGCCCCACGGTGGGCGCCAGCTGTCGGTACTTTTACTGCCAATCTACCTACGGATACCCTAAGGTAGGTGATTATTTGGTGAGGGATCATCGGATCTGGAACTTGAAGGTAAACGCGAGGACACAAAACACAAATTTAAACAAGTTCGGGCCGCTAGAGTAGCGTAATACCCAACGTCCTGTTTAGGTGTTGTATATTGCGCCCCGCGCTTGGGTGTTGAGTTGCCTGTTGGCTGCTCTGTTCTCTTTGGTTCTGCCTATCTAGGTACCCCTGCCCTCCTTTATATATCCCAGGGGGTGGGGTCCTAGTAGGATTATAGGGTATGAGTCCTAGTAGGATTAAGGGTAGAGTCCTAGTAGGAATTCAATTTCTTTTCCCTCGCGGGTAGCTTTCTTGCGGTACCAGGGAATCTATCCCCGACATGCACTAGAGTAACACTTGAACTATTGAATCAGCATCATGCAGATTTAAAGACATGATAATGACATGATGAGGTTTAATGACTATGAAGCTGTGAAGGAGGTTGATAGTGAAAATGGCATGATGTGTGGTTGAAGGACAAAGAAGTGATTAAAATGAGGTATTTGATGATGTGACAACCACTAGCTATGAGAAAAGGAGGTGGAAGATTGTTGGAGCAATGCATCTGCTTCAAGACAAATAGGGTTATCAAGTACTTCCTAGATTAACGTTGTAATATTTCGGGGTTTTAGCGTTCTTGCCCCTATTTTAAAGGCAATTGATGATTTTATTACTTTTATTTTTTTAACTGTGTGATTTTACCCCTACTTTTGTAAAATGAAGGCACTGTTTACCCCTGTTTTTAACCATGTTAGTTAGAGGCCCACGAAAAAAATTAAAATGGGTTGAAAAAATATGCATAGCTATGAGAAGAGACTATTGTTTGCATGTTTATGTAAGTATTGGCATGATGAAGTAGTGAGATTTTTTATAACTAGACAAACTAGTGTTGATTTATCTTATTTTCATGTCACACCGGTTAATATTGGTTGGGCTTTACTACCGGTAAGTGATACAAACTAGTACTTTTGTCTCATTTGTGTATTATTCCTAACCATGAATATCTAGATATCTTTACTTGATACAAATACAATAATTATCCGCAAGATTTAACAATGAGTCAGGTACCATAAATGAAGAGGTATATATAATGATGAAGATCGGAACCTCCAGGATCATTCGTATATTATGGAAACATATAAGTGGCTCTACTACAAATGATTTCTGAACTTATTTGGGATATTGATCCTATTGCTCCAGAGGCTCCATTCCATCATCTTGGGATTTCTATTGATAATGTTTCTTGGATCATTAATTTATTTATTAAAACTTATATTCATCTTAAATTTTTCTTCACTTGTTTGATTTTATTTTTTTACAATATGCATATTACTCATAGTAATAAATTCTAGTGCACCTTACTAATAGATTTCTCTGGTACTATATTGCTTCAAAGATTATCCAAGTGTCAAGTGCAATTCATTAATTCCTAGAAGGGCTTGTTCAGTTTATTTATTTATTTTATCATGTTTCATTTATTCAATTACTTAAATGTTTTAAATTTAATGGCCCCATTTATTCCTCTAGAGATATCTCTGTATAAAAAACCTAATGCATATCTCATTGGGTAGTTATTCATTAAAATCATATGCATCCTTAAGATTTTTGTGAACTAGATTTATTTATTGCTCGTATATTAATTGTATAGTACCGAGTTATTTTACTAACTTATTCCGGTGCCATAAGACTACTTTCAAGGTTATCCAATATCTATGTTTGGATAGCATAACATTGATTTCTTTCTACCAAGATTTTCCTTGAAAGGTATGTTCTTTGATTCCATAGGTTATCCGTGTTTGGATAGCATACCATTGATTTCTTTCTACTAAGATCTTCCTTGAAAGATATTTTCATGTTTGGCACTAAATAAAGAGGTAAAAGCTCAACCAAAGACATCACCAATTGAGTTCCCATTTTTACCTCTAAATGGAGAAAGCACACTTGCCTATTCCAATGCTTAGCATTATAGTTCTCACTAATGCAATCACAAGCGGATCTTTTCCTTCTAATGTTGAGGTACCTTACATGATACTATGTTATGTTTGTACCTTAGTAATATCTTCACATGCTTTCATGTTTATCCAATGTTGGTTCAAATAATTTAAGCAGAGAAACTCGACAATTTGTTGGCCCACTGAAAGTAGTGAAGAACAAATCTCAAGTGAAGGTTCTTCAGAATCTGTTTATGTGAGTGCTACTATTTTCCTAATACCCTAGTTTATACTTTTTTCATGTTAACCTTGAACAGTGCATCTTCTTACACTGGAACTGAGTGGATTTTCTCTTCAGATTGCAACATACTTTTGATCTCCAGCAAATGGTAATAAGTTTTATGGTGTCGAGGCTACACTAGATGTTTATGGTTTTCCTTTAGGAAATGATCAAGTAAGTCAAGCTTCAATTTGGATCGTTGATAGAGGAGATGGACAACCATCCTCTTTGAGTAGGTTCCAAGCTGGATGGAATGTAAGTGGATATGTTCATGCAATTAACTGATAAAAGAATCAAAGTACCTCCTCCCTCCCCCATCCACCTATTTTTTTCCATGACATATAACTCCTCAAAAGATATTAGTTAGATTCCTATTTTGGACTCACATAAGTATATTTGTATCTTCATTATTTGTTTTGCACCTCCGGACTCAAGTGCTAAGAATTTTAAGAAGATTGTATAAATAAGTAGCTAAATGTTATTAAATTTCCTACAATGAATTTATAGTGTTTTGTTGCATGAAAAATATTGCTTTGCCAAAAATTTATGACTTTAATATAGCTGTTTAACATTACTAATATATAATATTATTATACTTTGGTGTAGATTTCACCGGCAGACTACAAGGACTCTAACACTCATTTCTATGTTGAGTGGAGTGTAAGTTTTTTTTTGAAAAATATATTATCTATCTTCGTTTAAAAATAGCATATGAAATTATCAAGTCAGCATTTATGCCTTGTAGATAGGTTGTCACATTGAATGAAAAACATAGAATGTAAAAACATGCATACTAAGGCTTAAAATTACAGTAATAGTGATAGTGCCAAAATATGCATCCAGTATGTCACATAGACTTACGTGGCATCATTGATCTAGATATGGACATGCTTTTAATTCATTTCAAGTCTGTTAAAACATTATATAAATGTGTTACATATTTTTATAAATGAAGTCAATGCAAAGAATACACATTGCTGCAAAAGTACATAATCTACAATATATTGATGGCACTTAATTATCTATCATAAAAAATATTTTATGGATCATAAACAAAATAGAATTATTTGTTGTGACAATTTGTAGATTGATATTTGGTCACCCAATTAAATACAATTATTTAGAAGGTTAGCAGATAATAAAAAGAGTACACATTTTGTTAGAGGGCAATTGATTTTTTAGAGTAGTGGTGGCCAGTTGAATTATTTTTTTTGTATTTGTACCGAACCACTTTAGTTGTTTCCATATTAGTTATTAGATAGGGACAAGGCATGGAAGCAACATGAGTATTTGAATGAATTTATATAATGTATTCATATTTTAAAGTAGAAGGGGTATGTAAAATACCTTCTGGTTCTATGGGGTATGAATTAACTGGAACTCAACGACTATAATCTGTTGAAGAAAGCTTATACCTCATCAGGCTGAATTTCATTAGGTTGTTTCCATTTTTATGTGGCCTGATATTCTAGCTATATTGAAAAATATAATATTTATATTAGTTAAGGTGTGATTTGTGTTCATAAGGCCTTAAACTAGCTGTATATATTGGTTAACTAAAGACAATATTGACTTAGACCAGAACTGTGGAAATTATTGTAGTTTTTTTAAACAAATAACATTATACATTGAACTTTGTTATTTGATAACGTGATGAAAAGAAATTAAATACAACCATCAATACTTAACAAGATCAAGCGATGATCATAATAAATTGATGGAAGTCTTTGCTCCATCAAACCAAAATTTCATTTGGCTGGTTCCGTATTGTCAGACCCGGGGCTACGGGACTGCTGACGTGGCATAGAATATTCTAGTTCTAAGTAGGGCATATCTCATACCTTATCCATACTGTAAAAGTACTCGGACACGAGTACAACTAGTCGGTACAGAAGGAAACTACCTGAAAAGTACTCGGGTAGGACTCTTAAGCTCGTATAGGACTAGGACTTCCATGTAACCCTATCCCCCCAAAGTACATAAGAGCGGGCAGGGACCCCCTCCAAACGAACACATCATCAAACGAACACATCATCAAGGCAATACAAACCACCCAACAAACGAACACATCATCAAGGCAATACAAACCACCCAAACAGGATGTAGGGTATTACGCATACTGCGGTCCGAACCTGTCTAAATACTTCTGTTGCTTGCACCTTCGAGTTCCTGATCTCGGCGACACCCTGGCATCCCTAGGTAGGCTTGCCGGTAAAACACTGACATATACAAGTCAATAATATTATCTTCATTTCGCCAATATCTATTTTTTTATTTTAGGTGAATGTGAAAATTAAGTTAGAAAGGTTAATTACACTATAATTCTGAAAAACAACATTGCACATGAAGTCAAGAATGGATATGGTATCTATGTCAATAAACCCTTGTGTTTGTTTTTTTTTTGTTTTTGAAGGATAAATCGACTGATGATTGGCACATTCATTATGGATTCAATGGTGCCCCACAACCAGTGGGATACCTCCCAAAATCCTTGCTCCCCGGATTGATAGCCCAACCTCTAGAAATCGGTTTTGGCGGTTTGGAAGGATTTCTAAATATGTACTACAATGAATAAGTGACAAATAATCTCCTTCCCAGAAAGGTTTATAGGTATATATTATGTTCTTGCGCATTGCGAGTCCGCTCCCAGACCAATGTGGAGAGTAACAACAAAATGATACTTGAGCCACCTCCCCCTAAAGACTAGTCCAATGTAGGGTGAGCACTCCCTCGCGCTTATAAGTTGTGCTACTCCACTCTCCACAAGCAAGGTGGGACTATTCCCAACAGAAACAGAATGAGATGCTTTCATAGACCAGTTTAATTGGAAAACCAAGGACTGTTTGATAGGTTGAAGAGTAGGAAGAATAAGGCCATGCATCTGAGACACTCGCTATTGGTTTCATTCTCGAATCTTGTTCGGTACAACATTCCGAGGTTGATGATTTGATTAGTCACAAAAATTGTTAATAAACTTCCCTGGCAGAACGGCAATTTGAAATAGGCTCGAACGCTATTGAACCAATAACAGATCAGGGAAAGGAAGGTAACTACCAATCTATTGCCGGCCAGTAGGCTAGCAGTCTAGCACAACCAATACAAGGTAGACCAATCAAAACTCCATTCATGATAGGTACACAATCGTTGGTCTTTGACTCTTGATGGCCCGCTCATCCTTCGCTCTCCAAGCCGCTCTGTCATTCCGGGTTGGTGTTTCAGAAACCACTTCTCTAGTGTACTTTGTGATGGTCAAGATCGGGGAAGACAACGATGGCATCATCATCAGAAGCATGCCTCTTCTCAGTAGCTTGCTGGACAACAATTGGCTGCAATTGAAATTATGTACCAATTGTTTAGTGGCAGACCTGTCTGCACAGTGTATGTTAATACATAAAGAATTTTTACGGCGCACAATACGATCATATACTACTGTTTGAAAAGAATTTGTATATGTTGATCTCCTCTAACTGTGAAGGCGACTGCGAATTGCAAGGGACTAGGAAGGCAGACGTTCCTGTTCTTGTGCTGCAACCCCAGCTCCCAGCTTTTCCAGCCTGCACAACGTTCAGGAATAGGCTTCGTTCTTCAGTTTATAGAGTTGCAGAGGCGCGCGTGCCTGGAGCTGAAGCCCTTTGAGTTCTTACTTCTTAGAAAATTTCAGAACCAGCCTGGAAGTGGCCATTCTTCATGAAGAAGCCCTCCCCAAGTGTCTGCTGTAGAAACACCAAAACCTAAGGCAACAGCACAGTTGACTTGTTAGTATGGACCTATCCAGCTGCGAGTTCAGGACAGATCCATTTGGTAATGGACAAATGACCATTGCTTCTCTATTGCCTCTGCACCGGGCTTTCTTTATTGACCAGAACGAGGTGCCAGGTACTAAATTTTGAAAAAGTCCAGGGCTCCGGAAAAATGCAAGTTCTTCATTTGGCTCACAATTCACAACACGCGATATTCATCTTCAACCCAAATAAAGTTTTGGACGGCCGTTTAAAGAGATGTGACCGTGAGGCATATGGTGTAGAGATACAGGGCTTCTACGGGAAAAGAAAATTGGATAACGGGATAAGCTCGTGTGATACGATTTTTACATGAAGTTTTGGCCCAGCCCAGATAACCTGGGCCGTGTAATCAGTTGCCGACAACATATACAGAGCCCAAATCGTGGCCCACTCGGAGTTCCTAGTTGGTTTCCGATCGATTTCCATGGCTCGGACGAGCACGATATATAATGCCGCGCAAGAGGGAGCACAGATTGACGCAGGAGAGATCAAGAGACCTGGAAGCACAGCACGGCGAGGCGACGCGACGCAACCGCTCGCATACCATCGTCGACGATCGCCAGCCGTGCCTGTATCAGCGGGTTGATTATAGCTGCGAACAGCTTGGTCAAAACTCAAAACTCAGATGGCCGAGGCGGCGGAGGCGATCGGCGGTGGCTGCCGTGAGGCGAAGAAGAGGAAGGAGGTGGATGTGAAGAGCCTGCCGACGGAGCAGTACACGGAGAAGAAGGTGAAGGCCAACTTCTGGGAGCGGTCGGAGGACGCCTACGTGGAGGCCGTCCGGGAGAATCGCCGCGCGAGGTCGCTCAAGTCCCAGGCGACCAGGGCAATGGTTGACAGGCTGTTGGCGAGGATGGACGAGTTGCTGTACGAGCTCACTAATAAAAAGTAGTTATAGCGCGGGATGTGTTACACATGTAGTACGGAGTAGCAGCATATATATCGCTTGATGCATTGAGTTTTTCGTTTTATGATCGATTTTCCTTCAATGATTGGCATGTAATTGCAAATTACTAGTATCTTATAAGAAGTAAGATTGTGAGAACAGAACGCTACTTTAGTTAGGTTTTTATATATTGATTAAGTAGGCACAGTTTTATAATCTCCGAGCTTGATACATTGAGGGATACCAGGCAGACCATGTTGCTGTGTACTCTAGGAGAATACTCAGTAGTCAGTACTACTATCCCATTGGTGTGCGAATCTGATTGCTTCACGTTCTGTCAATTCTGGGAAATAGATCCGTAGCCAGAATCCTTAAAATTTTGATGCATTTTGGTTGCTCCAGTTCTTTCACAAAAACAAAAACAAAAACAAAAACAAAAAAAATTGAAGCACGCACATGCCTCCTTTTCCAGGTTTGGCACAAGTAAGTTTAGACAGAAGTAACAATAACCAATCTGGACCTGTGGCAAAACACCAACATTCACGGATCATCAGGATTAAGCCAAACATCAATGTTCACGGCCTGATCACAATTCACAACAATAGAGAAAAGCATTATTCGGTCTCATACAAGAGCTTAACCTGCAGATTACTACGACACGATCACAGCTTCTTCTTCTGTTTTTTCTAGTTCAGCAGAGAGCTTGGGTGCTCCGAAAGCAGCACCGGGGATTCCACAGGATGGCCCCCAAGGGACCTGATCACGCACCTGGTGTTGTTTGCCTGCTCTTCCATAGCATCATAATCTTCCAACAGCTTATTGAAGGAGGCATCAATGCCATGAACCTGGCAAGAGATTCTAGACCAGTCCGCCAAATCATCTGCTGTGTCTTGAATCAGCCTCCGCCTGTGCACCAGCTTTCGGATGGACTTCACCTGGTGAACCATATCCATGTAGATTTGGCTCAGGTGTCCATTCTCTTCTACAACAGCGTTGCTGTTTTGGTTCGGGCCTTCGCCTTCAGGGGGCCGATCAGATGAGTTTCGGGATCCTCCTCCTCCTCTTCTACGGCTTCTGGCTGGCCCTTGTACGCAATCAGTGACTGGGCCGCACGGCGGCGCGCCCTTCTTCCCTGACCCTGCACGCGTGGAACAAGCAACCGATAGGCAAGGAATGACAACTAACGATTACGACACTAATCAATGCAATCCATCAACAACGAATTCAGACATTCAGATGTGGGATTATGCTCGACAAAATAGAACATGACATACCGTTGGTGTTTGACCACGGGCAGCTGGGACTTGTGGGCCTGGGCGAGCTTGGGGCGCTCCTCTTCCTATGCCAATCACACGCACTTGTCTTGGGGCTTCAACTCGCACGCCATGCCCAACGGCGTCGAGTGCAACTTCACGCACTGGTGCCGCAGCTCGAACCGGCGCGCCATGCCTAACGCCGTCGTCCGCGGCTGGACGATGGGCGCCGACGCGCATGCGGGCGCCGTTCCGGCCCACGCCGTGAAGGAACTCCGGGCGGTGGACGCGAACGCGCTCCACGGCCCAGGGCGCGGCAGGGCCATGGAGGACATTTGGGTGGTGGACGTGTCCCGCTGCCCAAGGTGCGATCGCGCCGTAGAGCAGCCCCGGGTGCTGGAAGTTGCCGTGTCCGCCGCCCCAGGGCGCCACGGGGAGGCCCGCGGCGTGGGCGAGAGCTGGGTAGTTGATGCCGACGTGCTCCCTGCTCCAGGGCGCCGCGGCGTGGAAGAACGCCGCGTAGTTGACGCCGACGAGCTCCGCGCCCCAGGGCGCGACTGGGACGCCCATGCCGTCGAGAAGCACGGGTTGGTTGACGACGGTGTGACCGGTGCAGAGCGCGACCGGCACGGGGATGCCCTCGCCGTGAGCAGCGCCCAAGAGCACGACGCGACCACCCGGGTCCGCGGCGACCCATGGCGCGCCGTGGATGAGTAGGTTGCGGCGATGAATCGCCTCCCAGACCCAGAACCCCTCGTGGTTGACGTAGGTTGGGTCGCCGCCTTGCCCAGACGCCACGGATCCCGTCATGGCGACACGTCGCCCTTCCGCGAGGAGCTCGGCGTCCTTGCCGTCTCCCAAGGCCGGTGGCGAAGCCATGGCAGCGGGGTTCGTGGCCCGGGGATGGAAGGCGGTGGCCGCGGCGGTTGGATTTGTGGCAGGATTGACGGGGCGATAGGCTCCCTCGTGGGGATGAGGAATGGTTGAGTCGGGTTGTTACTCGGAGCAGGAGGGGAAGAAGAAGAAGGTGGAAGGATAAAAGGAGGGGGGCCGAGCGAGCGCGGCCAGCGGAGGAGGCAAGCTGGCCAGGGGATGGAAGGCGGTTGCGGTGCTGCGTTGTTGGATTTGGGGACGAACTCGTTCGAATCGGCTGCTGCTGGTTCGTGCTTGATCGGGGGAGGCTTGTGGTGTCGGGTGGGCATTGGGTTGGCTC
Organism: Panicum miliaceum; assembly: GCA_032594955.1. Lineage (NCBI taxonomy): Eukaryota > Viridiplantae > Streptophyta > Magnoliopsida > Poales > Poaceae > Panicum > Panicum miliaceum. Next base: position 6,116,019 of record CM064058.1, on the reverse strand, counting down.
GGGGTTTTGGCGAGAGGCTGATCATATGGCGCGCGTGCGGTAGCCGGTGGTGGGTTCCGCTGCTCGACGGCGGTGGCCGGGTGGGTGATGCGTGGGATGGCTCAGGGGTGCGGCAGCAGGGAGCCGTGGCGTGGGAGGGAGGAGCCCTCAGGCACGTCCCCAGCATGGACATCCCCACCAGCACCAGAGGGCGGGTGTCGGATGGCGGTGCGCCGGTGAGCATCGAGCAAGGCAGGCGCGCGGCGAGAAAGGAAAGGAGGCGTTGGACGGCGGTGCTACTGCTGAGGCTGAGCCTGGGCTGCCGCTGAATTCGAAAGTCGAACCGGGGGGGTTCTCGTCGTCAGCGCCGTCGTGGACTCCGGCCCACACAGAGATGCTCATAGGTAGAGTTAGCGTGTTCGTGTGTTCATAAAGATGAGTGTGCGTACCTTGTGAGTGTCTGAGTTGTATCGTGTAATTAAAAAAACTATAGCAACGGTGCGGGAGCGTAAGCGGTGGACTAACTGTCCGCCGCCGCCGCCCGCAGCATTGCAGCAGGGAGAGGGAGGGGTGCTAGACGGCGGTGAGGGAGGCTGCACGGGCGAGCCCAAGGAGGCGACCGTGGAGGGCACTCTAGTAGGGCCTCACGCTCCGGCGGACATGTGGCGGCGGCGGCAGGCTCTCCTCCCCCGGCTCCCGCAGCTGGGAACGGTGGTGCAGTCCCCGCCATCCTAGGCGGACGGCGGGCTGGGATGCTACTACGGGTCTGCGCCGGAGTGTACGAAGGGAAAGACGGCGCCCCTGCAGGTCTCCTTCCTTCCTTCTCCGATTTTTTATTCCTCTATTCTCCGTCTGCCGCCTCTGATTCTGACCGGAGGCGCGCATCGTATCGTGTGGATTCGGTGCAGGCGCGGGGGATGGTGGACAAGTTCCGAATGCGCGCCAAGGGTGGCGACGACGGCAATGGCTGCATCAGCCTCAGGCGCTCGAGGTCCGACCGCCAAGGCAGGCCCGATGGTGGGTGAAACAAGACTTCCGTTTACATCTACTGCCCTCTTGTGCTGCCTTGCTTTCGTACTATGAAATGCTGTGGAGCCTGGTGTTACTATTAGTTTATTAGTTTGTGTACCATGTTTGTTCTTTTTATAGTGACGCTCCATCACTTCTTATGTTCCCTTCATGAAGATCGATTCTATAAGGCCCTTAGTCGCTTCGTCTGTTTGTAATCCCAAACTATTGATAATCGGTAAATTTTTCAATCTTGATACAAGCTTGAAGCTTGACAAACGGTTACTTTCTTCTGAATCACGCGGTTAATTGTCATCAATTCTTCAGTTTTGTTTGGTCCATGTAATATATTTTATTGACCAACAGATCATGAGCAAAGTAGATGATTAACTGTGCCACTTGCACGAAATCTAAGAGGTTTCCAATGTTTCCCCTTTAAATTGGTTGAAGTCGGTTCCTGCTACTTGGGCTAATTTTAACACTCTACTTGCCAGATCTATATTATTTACAATTTTATGGACCAATAGAACCTGATCTGGTGTTAAAAAAAAAAGATGCAGGTGGTAATGGAGGAAAGGGAGGTGATGTCATTCTTGAGTGCTCATGGTCAATCTGGGATTTCAGTGGTTTGCAGCATCACATGGTATATTTTCAAAAAAAGATACATTAATTATTTGTTTTATCCTGAGTTAGATATGTATGTTGGCTGCACTCATTGTTATGCTTCATGTAAAATCCTCTTTTCATAAAACACCGTGACCTAATTAAAAATTCAGGTTGTGAATATATTTGAATTGGAAAGGCCCAACCCGTACTTTTATTTATGAAACTAAAGTGTCAAGCTAGAAATTATGGTGTATCTTAATGTGGTATGTAGCCTTTGAATTCTTGAGAATTCATTGATACCTGACTTTTAGTCTGTTTACTTTTGGTTTTTGGAGAGGAGGCCGAGGCAGCAATGGAGTTTCTAAGAATCAGATAGGAACAAGAGGTTCTGACAAGGCAGCCATGAGGACATGTGTATATATATGCCCTTCTCAATTTTTATTAGGTTTACCTTTTGTAAGAAAACTGACAGCCATACATTACCTTATGTTTATATGTGGAACAGATCGCACAAGTACCAGTAGGCATGGTGATTCATCTAGTCGAAGGGGAGCATCCTTCTTTTGCAGTAAATAAACCAACCAAAGCTCTTGATCTCTGGGACATACCTGGTGTCGCTGAACACTCCTCTGCCAGTTCGAATCAGATTGCTAATGCAGTGATGAAAGGTTTGGATGGTGGCTTATCCCATCGGTATATCACTATCAAGCATAATACTGATGGAAATGAAGCTGAAAAGGAAAGCAACAGTCACCCAGAAAATCAAAAATACTTGCATACGCACTCCGAGTCTGAATTCTCAAACACTGATTATGATGTAAGAACCTATCCATGTCAGGAGGAGATAGATGAAAAGGATCTGACTGAAAGCGAGGATGGAGAGTTATAGGAGGGTGAAGATGAGTTCAACATTGATGATGATGATGATGAGGAGGAGGAGGAGGAGGAGGAGGAGGAGGAGGAGGAGGAGGACGACGACGACGATGAAGAGAGGGAGGAACCAGATGTGCAATATTCTGTTGCTGAAATGACAAAACCTGGGCAACGGTTGATCATTGCACGAGGAGGGAAAGGTGGACTGGGGAATGCTTTTATCATGACGGAGATGCGACCATCCAAAGCATACAGACAAGAGAAGATAGCCCGCTTGAGTACTAGGCAGCCAGGAACTGAAACCTTCCTCATCGTGAAACTGAAGAGCATCGCAGATGTCGGTCTGGTTGGATTGCCTAACGTCGGAAAGAGCACATTGCTGAGTGCTCTCTCTAGGGTATAGCCAGAGATAGCCGACTACGAATTCACCACACTAAGGCCCAACATTGGCAGCCTAACCTATGAGGACAACTTCTCTGTGAAAGTGGTTGATATCCCTGGTCTTATCAAAGGAGCCCACGAGAACCGTGGCCTGGGCCATTTTTTCCTGAGGCACATAGAGCGCACCAAAATTATCGCCTATGTGCTTGACCTTGCTGTCACACTCAACGGCAGGAAGGGCAGCCTGCCATGGAACCAACTGCAGGATCTAGTCACGGAGCTTGAGCATTACCAAGAAGGCTTGACGAGGCGACCAACACGATCATCGCAAACAAGATAGATGAAGAGGGAGCTGATGAAATGTACGAGGAACTGAAGAGGAGAGTGCATGGTGTCCCGATATTTCCAGTGTGTGCTATCTTGCAGGAGGGGGTACCGGACCTGAGAATTGGTCTTAGAAACCTAATGGATGATTCAGATCCCCAGGGCATAGATTTGAGAAAAATCATTGTCCAATGAGGCTGCATGTTTCTTTTTCACCCATAAGATACTGACGCAGAGGACAAGTGTGTTGTGATTCCCCCGACCCAGAACAACATGATTAGATGGATTAGATATTTGGGCTCTTTCTTTCTTTGTTTTGTGTTGCTTATATATGACAATAGGTCATTTACAATGTTTCATGAAATCAGTGTATAATAATATCAAAGTGGGAACTAGTATCCCTTATTAGTTCTTACCTCAGAAGAGCAGAAATGTGTTGTAACTGGAAATGGTTCTTTTGAATCAAAGTTGCTGACATATTGACTTTGGTCAGGAATAAGTGCAACAGTACTTCACGAGAAAATATTTTAAGGTAGTCCAAAAGGAACGGATTATGCTCCTCCTATATCAGCCCAAATTTGAAGACTGAGTTCCTGAATCCAAATAAACAACAGAACTCATGGAACTTGTTGGTTTAAATAAAAATTTATATCCACACTACTTCAAATCCCATCCTTATTTGCAATGGTTGACGGCTAAAATGGTGTATACTGGCCGTCAACACACACCCACGCTTAGATCTTTGCTCACCCTAAGCAGAGGGTAGGATGAAGAATACCGGTTGTGTGTATTGTGCCCTTCTTTTGTCTTTCTCTTCTCTCGTACCAATTTTTGCTACCAGCTGATTCACATCACACCTCATTTTGTGTATCTTATTATTATATAAAAATACAGCAGTGTATTGTATTTGATGTCTTCTATTGCAATTGTTGTGGTTATTATTTGCTTATTCATTACTCTTTAGTCATCGAGGTGGGCAAGACCAATATTGCTGCACCATAAGCTGACACGAAATGAAGTAGGAATAGTTACCGCCTAGTACATAATATATGCACCTTAATGTGGATCCCACCTAATAATAAAGAATTAGCAACTTTGCAACCGTTCCTCTGGTGGTGGCGTAAGTAGAGAGCAGCATCAGAGAGAGAAGAGACATGATGGATAGAAGTGATAGATTAAATGATTTTTTATTTTCTTGTGGTGCATCTTAAGCTTGAGGTGCACTCTAAAATATTATTTCTTAAGGTGTTGCTGCACAATGGTTATGATCTATTCCTATAGCAGTATTGATTGCTTAATGCCACCTTTTTTCACACATTAGAGCTGAGGTAAATGATTACTCTTAACTCCGCAAACTGCCACTCCCATGTTTCTAAGAAACTCTTGTTTTTCTTTTCTTGGAAAGACTACCAATAAACACTTACAACTTCATTTCTGGAAACTCAACTCGTAATAGTACAATCACAAGCACTGATCCGTTAAAGCAGGATACATATTTGAGAAATGAAGAAATATTGCTGGAAGAAAAAAGACATTGTTGATTGCTGATACATACTCCCTCCATACTCGAAAAGAAAGTAGTTTTGGAGACCAATACGGTATCCAAAATGACTTTCTTTTCAAGTATGGAGGGTCCAAAATAACTTTCTTTTCAAGTGAGTATGCTTTTGGACGTGGCTGAGAGTTCCCTTTCCTCTTGTAGTCAAGCAAGACAATATAAAAGCGCTCTGAACAAGAACAGCGACACGTAGTGGAACCAGACGAGCATGGTCTGGTACGGGAACTTGAGCAGCGACAGTTAGTGGAATTAGGGCAGCCACAATGTACTTAAAAAGGTGATCTTTAGCAATAAATGCAATCTTCTGGTGCATCTTATACATTGTGCAAAAGTAGCAATAGCTGAAAAATTTCTATGGTGCATCTTAAGCTTAAGGTCAAACCATAGTGAATATAAAATAATTTCTCTCCCCTTTGCTCTCTTACACAATCTACTAGAATAGTGAGCAGTTGTAGGTAGATGGTTTTTTGTTTCCAAGTACAAATCATAAGCATTGTGAAGCTGATCATAGCTATGTCTAACTGTTTATGGGTCCCACCCATTGCCCTTTATAGGTTGCTTCGCGGTAGGCATGCATACTTAGTGCCATTTCTCTTCCCAGCAATCAAGAAGCATGAGCTCGTCATACTACTATTTATGTGAGTGCTACTACTACTCTTCTGTTAAAACTTGCCGCTGCTTGCTAGCATACCACTCATATTTGGGCCATGTTGAAACACACGAAAGAAAGCCTCTCATCATATGAAAAGGCCTCTGCCGAGAACCAAACCGATTTATCGTCGCATACCACATAATACAGATTAATCTGAATAATTACTAGCGTAAAACCAATACTAATTAAAAGTTTCTGCATCAAGCATTGCATCATTACGCGTAAAAAACTTTTAATAGGGAAATATATATATTATTTCTTAAAAATAAAAAGTAGCACACAGCATTCGAGCTATACATTTGGTTCGGTACAATCACAAAATAACTAGTTGGCTCATCTCCGCTTGTTCTTGCTGCCGACGAGCAAGACGACGTAGAAGAGCGCTCTAAAAACGAACCCCCATGCCACGGTCACCAGCAGGCACTTCCACCTACCAATGTCCGTGACTGCCTGCTGCGCCAGAATGTCGGCGCCGGTGGTGATGCAGGTGTTGGCCGTGACGTTCGTGCCCAGCGTGGCGCTGATGGCGTCCAGCACCCTTAGCTTGACGGTCTCCGGCAGGCGCCCGATCGGGCTGCCGTCGAACATCTCGACGCCGCGAGAGAAGCAGCGCGACGCGACGCCAAACTCGTTCTGGAGCACGGCCTGGTAGGGGTACTTCACCAGGGACAGGTAGTGGAACCATGTCCAGTACTCCGGGATGCGGTCGCGGTTGATGAAGAAGCCGGAGAAGAGGAGGAAGTAGGCCAGGATGGCCACGACCACCGTGTAACCCAGCATGACGTGCGGCACCACCGCGGAGAGTAACGTGACGAAGCCGCTGCCCGCCCAGAAGGAGGCCAGGATGATGAGGACGAAGAAGAGGAACGACGAGGCGCCGCCGGCGAGCCCCACCGCCCAGAAGGTGATGAGCGCGAAGGCGAGGGAGAGGAGCACGAGCGGCGGGAAGGCGACGACGGCGTTGGCGAGCCCGTAGGAGATGCGGCGGTAGGCGTTGTGCGCGGTCTCGCGGTGGTAGATGTGGCGCTCCTGCACGAACACCGGCAGCGCGTCGGCGCACACGTAGAACATGGTCGACATGGCCATGGCGAAGAAACCCAGCAGCTCCTGCACGCCCTTGGGCGTGTCGTCCAGGCGCCAGAAGATGGTGGCAAGGATGAAGCCTGTGACCATGATCGTTCCCAGCCGCATGGCGATGAGCTCCGGCATTCGCGCCGTGTTCATGAACGACCGTTTGATCAGCACCCACACCTCCATCCACGCCGGGTTCGCGAACGTCGGCACCGTCCCGCTCAACGCGCTCCCCGAACCGCTACCGGCCACCAGCTTCCCCCGAGACACGCTCTCGGCGATGGCGAGCTCCAGGGGCATCGTGCACATCAGCTTGCTTTCCTTGTCCACCGCTGACGTGTTGTGCCACTTGGTGCAGAAGTCGGCGAGCGCGGCGGCGCCGTCGGGCTGGCGCTCCAACTCGCGGATGGCGTCGAGCGCGAACTCGGCCGGGTTCTCGTTGCCCGGAATGGGCGCGCCGAACTCGGCGAAGAAGGGGTTTAGGCCGGCGGGCGTGCCGGCGTAGACGGTGCGTCCGCGCGAGAGCAGGAGCAGGCGGTCGAGGATGCCGAGGATGCGCGCGCTGGGCTGGTGGATGGTCATGATCACCACGCTGCCGCTCTGCGCGATGCGGCGGAGCACCTGCACCACCATGAAGGCGCTGGCCAAGTCCAGCCCGGAGGTGGGCTCGTCGAGGAACAGCAGGATGGGGTCGTTGATGATGTCCGTCCCGATCGACACGCGCCGGCGCTCGCCGCCGGACACCCCGCGGTGGCCCTCGTCGCCGATGATGGTGTCCGCGGCCCGGGACAGGCCGAGCTGGTCGATGAGCGCGTCGACGCGCGCGCGCTTCTTCTCCTGCGACAGCGCGCGCGGGAGGCGGAACTCGGCGGCGAAGCGCAGCGTCTCGCGGACCGTCAGCATCGGGTACAGCAGGTCGTCCTGCATGACGTGGGCGGAGATGGCGCGGAGCCGGCGGCCGTGGAGCGGCTCCCCGTTGAGCGTGACGCTCCCGCGGAGGCTCTCGCGCGCGATCCGCCCCGCCAGCGCGTCCAGCAGCGTGGACTTGCCGGAGCCGCTGGCGCCCATGACGGCGAGCAGCTCGCCCGCGCACGCCTCGCCGGAGACGCCGTCGAGCAGCGTCTTGGCGCGCCTGGACGACCCCGACGGCGGGGGCGCGTCCTCGGACGCCACCAGGCGGCTGCTGGCGCGGGGCGCCAGGCAGCAGCCCGCGAGCCCGCCGCCCTTCTTGACGCTGTACGAGAGGTCGGCGAAGCAGAGCACGTAGGGGACAGGCGCAAGCAGCGTCTTCGCCGCCTCGTCAGCGGCGGCGTCGTCGATGTCGACCACCGCGTGGCCGGAGCCCGCCATGCCTGTATCCGTTGCGTCACGAGGGCACGACCGCTGCTGCAGGAGCACGGCGAGGGCGGGCATGGTGCTTGGCTTGGATGGTTTGGACTTTGGATGTTTGGTTGTGTGAATAGCGTGGCGTGGGCTCGCTTATATTTACCTGTTATAGAGAGGGTGCCGGAAAGAAAAATATAATGCGTGGAAGCTTGCATATGTTTTTTTTTTGCGCGGTGGAAGCTTGCATATGTTTTTTTTTTGCGCGGTGGAAGCTTGCATATGTTAAGGCTGGACGGCAAGCTCCCTTCACTGCAACTGCAATATAAAGGCTGTCAAGAGGATAAATTATCTGCGAATATCCAAATTAAGCAGTCTAAGAAGTTCAAATACCAACGTTACAAACCAGGGATAGCCCGAGGGCAACAGATCCTTACATAAGTTTCTAGCTCACAAAAGCAGAATTCGTCCAGAAAATGATCAAATACAGTTCATTCTGTCTTGAAACTGAAAATATTACCGTTACAAGCGAATCGGAGCACACTGCATCTCAAACTGGGATGGAAGAGGGCGACTGGCTTCCTCTTGGTGAACCGCGGCCATCATCATCACCAGCATTGCCTTTGGGACTAGGGCTCCGCTCATCTCTAGGGCTCGGGCTGCGCCCATTGGCTGCAGGGCTACGGTAGCCATCAGATGGGCTACGGCTCCTGCTCCTGCTCCTGCTCCTGCTCTTCTCCCTCCTCACAGGGCTGTCACCACGGTCTGAGCCATTGCGTTCACCATTGTCCTTTGGTGGCGGGCTCACCTGATCCCTTGGGCTGGGACTCCTTGGGCTCCTACTGCCGTTAGGTGTGGGGCTGCGCTCCTTTTCCTTTGCACTTGGTGAGGCAGAACGCCTGGGGCTCCTGCTGTAGCTAAGACTCCTTGATCTCCTCTCATCACGGTCACGGCGTCCACCCCTGGGAGATCCAGATACGGATCTAGAACGGCTGGATGTAATACAAGGACCCGTTAGAAAAAGGATGATTGGGGAAAACAGATATACAAGATCAACAATAACATGAATAGCTCAGGGAAATAATCCATAGGGGTTTCGTCAGCATACCTATAGCTCCGGCTTCTGCTGTAGCTCCGGCTGCGCCCCCGTCCACGGCGTGGAGATGGTGACCGTGAATAACTTCTCTCACGCCTGAAACATGTTTAGCAAGCAGACTGTGAGTAAAAACATACGATAAAAAACTAAGATGCAGCAATTCAAGTGCCTGATAGCAGTGGAATGGAGCTGAAGAATGTTATCAATAAACACCTGAGGTTCCTTGGACTGTTCTGGCAATTTCTTTCTATGTGGCCCCTTTCTCCACAACGGTAGCATTTGTTCTTCCAGTCACCAGCCTTGCAGTCCCTTGCCCAGTGACCATCAATTCCACAGTTAAAACAACGACCTGTCCCTGGCGGAGGCCCTCTTCCCATGTACTCACGTGAGCCGCCAGAACCGCGAGGAACCTGCAGTCATAGATGTTTGAAAGACCATGTGTTCAATATCAAAGCACATGCTCATTAAATCAGAAGCTTGAAAAAAACAATTATTGTAATCATTCAGAAATTGGATAACTAGCCAGCAACTTACCCCTTTAGCAAACTCAACGATAATGCGACTCCCATCAACTTCCCTGCCATCTAGGTTGTATTGTGCATCATCAGCATCACGAGGATCGCTGAATTCCTGTTTAGCAAAGAGAAGAGGCAAAAAAAAAAAGATGCCACATGTGAAAAGTATTTTTTCCAATTCCCATAGCATGTGAGAACCAACACTAAGAAAAGGTGAACTATTCAGAATCAAAATGAGGGCAGTAAAATTCACATACAATAAATGCATAGTCGCGCTTCAACTCCACTTCTCGTATTCTGCGCAAATGGTTGCCACAAACAATAAGCCGTCGTGAGTCAACTACTCAAATGCATCATCAAGTTGCAATTTCCACTACAACAGTCAATAAGATTACACCAAGGGCGCCCTTCACCAAAGTCCTCCACAAATATTGGAACAATGGCCACCAATTCCACCAAGGGCACCCTTCCACCACAGACCTCCCAGGTTGGGTAAAAAACCGAAAAACCTTCAACAAGATCATTCAAGTCAAACACACAAGGCCAGGAGGTCAAACTTCTACTCTGTGCTTGCTGAAATAACAGAGAATAGCAAACAAAAAAGTGGATTGTATAGCCTCATCCACAAAACGCTAAGAATGCTCCTAGTATCACCGAATCCTCATAAACCACCTATGCCAAGGATAGGAAGGACCCCTCACTCATTAGTGTAGTCTAAGTTCTAGATACCAGACGACCTGCATCCCCATGTCAGAAGGATTATAGAGCTACTGTTTAAGAAATGATATCCTGATGTAGACCAAAATATTTAACCACGCTAAGTTATTACAACATCAATTGCTCACAGTAGGTTTAGGACAGAAATGGTGTTTTACCGTCACAATAACAAGTAGCACGCTATGAACTTCACAAGAACTCTTTGTGAATATGTCTCTTACCTTCCATATTTGCTGAAAAGATATTCCAGGTCACGGGAACGAGTGCGGGTGGACAGTCTGCCAACATACAAGCGTGTGCCCCCATAACGATCATCATAGCGAGGCATGTCTCCTGAACACATGAAAACCTTCCATCAGTCCTTTCATAAGAAAAACTTGCTAAAGTACACGTGATAGTATGGACACTATAGTTGAGACTTGAGAGAGAGTACATTGAGTACAAACAACGATATCAGAACCTATAAACAATATCACATACTGACTATAAAATTCTCCTCGGTCTCAATTTACAGCACAACTCGATCGCAGTCGGAAAATCACAGCAATTGCAGCATCTCGCATCACAAGCTGCAGTTAGGAATTGTGCTACAAACTTAACTATGGTAATCAGTTCTAATCAGAAGACCCACAGAGAGAAATCATTTGTGATTTGTGAACAGTGAACTGAACACTAAGATTGATGCTAGTCCTATGGACTGGCGGTTTGACGACCTTTTATTCAAATGACGAGCTGCAACTATTCCTAATTCCTGAGGAAGTAAAATTAAGATCCGCGCTATAAATCCTTCACCGTATATCCGACGAAAACAGCTTGACCCAGCAAAACCAAAGAACAAGTTGCCCCACCCGCAAAACACCGATTTTGCAAACAAAAAAAACGAAGTTGTTGCTTGAAAATGATAAATACAACTAGATCTGACCGAGAACTAACAAATCCCCCAAACAACATGGGGAACCCTAGAAAGTAAATCGATTAGTCCCCACCACGCAGCAAGTCCAACGTAATACAAACAAACAGATCCGCAGCAAAAAAAAAAAGGGAAAACTTTTGGATTCAAGGGCTCGCAGCAGAGCAGAGAATCTGCAAAACACAAAGAACAAGCGGTCGCAGCAGAGCAGAGAACCTGCAGAACACGAAGCAACCGACCGGAGCGCTCCTGAGTGAGGAGAAAGAGAGAAGCAGTTGCCGCGGCGGAGGGTTACCTGGATCTGGATCGAGGCGCCTCCGGCGGCGGCGCGGAGGGGGCAGGAGGGTGTGCAGCGGCGCGAGTGGGGCAGGAGAGGGGGGGTTGGGGAACGGATATGGTCACTGGTGAGGAGCGCTGAACCGGATACGCAACTTGGGCCAGGCGTTTTCCGTTTCGGCCCATGGACCCAAAGCCTCAACAGATGGCAACGGAGGAGGCACCACAACAACAAGCAGCACCTCAGGTGACCTTTTTATGCAATTTTGATTTTTTTTCAGGGATTCCTTTGTAGGGGCTGGATGTGAAAGCACTTTTATCGTATTAATAAATGCTATCTTTTTTTAGAAACACAGTACAGACTACACACGCAACCCTACCCCTACGTCTCGCTGTCGACGGAAACATCGCCTACCATTGAAAACACAAACGCCGTTAAATCCTAAAAAAATTCGCTCCCACAAGGAGTCGAACCCAGGATCTCAGGTGCTAATGAGACTCTGGTAACCACTAGGCTACAGACCCATGATATCCATCTCAAAAGACACAGAAATATTTGATGACCAGAGCAAGTCAGCGAACATCGGAACATTTGGAAAACCACTCAAAAAGAGTTTCGCTCGAAGAGTGTGTATATTTCTTTCAATTTTATAGAATAGAATTATCCTAATCTCTTGATCGACTGGGTATGTATATAACTATTTATTATTACAAGTATTTCAATAGTGCTGATGAAAATGTTTAGCATAGAGATGCCAATACGTGATCAAAAGTTTTTTACTAAATCTCCGCTCATTGTTGGCAAAGATGTGCATCATTTGTTACATATGACCCTTTTCACTATGCATTAACCACACAGCTAGAAAATCTGCATTAGTGGCACTAGTGTTGTTAGTTATTAGTTGGAACTATGAGATGGTGATGGTTGTGACATACACAATGAAGTAGTAGTACTATTGAAGGGCCGAGAGTTTGAGATAAGACTATGGCATTTAGAGGAACTAAAGGCGCTCATTAGATTCAGTTTCATTAGTTGGAGATTGTCTGCATTAATATGGTGCGTGTTAGAAAGAAAATCAATCTTATGCCTGCTAGGGAGTACAGAGAACTCTAGAAAAAGAATAAGGAAGAAAAATACATACAACATAATCAAAGTATTTATCTATAAACCTATATTTGCAAACTTATCTCAACACCATTTACTTCTATGAATTCGGATTCTTGGTCTCTTGGACCCTCCGTTATCCTAAATCTTTAAGTCATTGCGCTAGAGGATCTAATAAACCTACATTCAACAATAGTGTGGTCACTAAAGAGCTAAAAGCCTCTTACATTTGCGTACATGACCATGACTTACACGCAAGGATAGTGATAGGAAAGTCCAAGAACTTCTTTTTATCAACTTTGGCAAATATATTTATTTATAATAACTTTGCTGTGGGTTTATGTCAGTAACAATAAAAGCATTCTGAAAAGACTCGTGTAAGCCACCTAAGATAAGAAGGCACAAATAGAAATTAAAGATATAGAGAAAAAAATACACAGTATATGGGAGGGAGGGAGTGATGCACAATGAAGAGAGAGGAAGGCGGCAACAAGGTTCTCCCGAATACCACTATCGGGCAAAAGGAGGAAATTAAAAAAATGCAAAAGAAGATAAAAGCAACATTACGAAACTCAAGAAAATGGCAACGCACATGTGCTAACTTGAAAAGTTCACGTTTTTAGATGGTAAATTTGGTTCGAAATTCGAGCAGAGATCCTCAAATCAGCCTAAAAAACGCCTGCGGGCGGCCGCTGCCCAAAACGGCCAAATCCTTCTTATCAAAAAAAAAATAACAGCCAAACCCCAAAAGAGGTAAAAAAAGGGATTCGGTGGGCCTGGCCGGCCCAAATTGGGCCGCGGTGAACGTTTTCAGAGCGATATCGTGTCCTACCGGACCGCATGGCCCGCCTGTAAGTCAGACGGAACTCGTTTGGAAGGGAACCGACTTTCGCAGGTCGCAAGCTTTCCCGGCCTGCTCCGCCCGTAGCATCCACTAGGGTTCCACCGCCCCCCGGCTTCTCCAAGGCAAAGGCTCCAGATCCTTCCCACCGCCCGGTCCGAGACGCACCAGACGCCACCACATCCGCTCCCTTCCGCGACCCCTCTCGCCGTCGCCGCCGGCTCCGTCCAGGTCCAGGTATCCATCCTTCCGCCGCTTCATCAGGGTTTATTTTCGATGAGCAATTCCAGGTTGGGGCTCAACCCCCGTGCCCCGCGTTCAGTTTGATGCGGGGATTTGGGAAATTTTTGTGCCCGAATTAGTCCTCCCGGTTTCCGAGAGTTGCTCAGGGTTTTGTTGTGGGGATTTGGCTGCTTTGGTCGGATAAGGCTGTGGGGAATCGGAAACAACAGCGCCTTGCAACTAAATCGCAAGGCTAGTACCGGGGTGATACAGTTGAGCCCCGATCTCCTAGCGCAAGCTACTGTTCGCAAAGTAGCTTCTGTACGGTGACTCTCATGATTAGTGAGCAAGACGAAACCAGTTTATATCTGATATGACGGGAGCGAGCTCCAACTTTTAACTACTGCTGCGCCCGCTCCATCATCAGTCCTCTTGAGATGTGAGGTGCTGCAACTGCTGCGATGTATGCACTGACATGGAATTGTACAAGGGGACAGTGACAATCGACTAGTCTAGTGCCTAGTATTCAGAGGGTTCTGATGGAGTTGTCTGTAGTCTGTACTACCGCCCTTAGCGTTAATGTTGTTTATGTTCAGTTTTGTTGTGTGTTATCTCTTTATGCAATAAGTTTTTGACGAAACATCTGATGGGGTTTCATGTGGTTAGCAGATATGCCTCGCTATGATGATCACTATGGAGGCACGCGCTTGTATGTTGGCAGATTGGCCTCCCGTACTCGTTCCCGCGACCTAGAATATCTGTTCAGCAGATATGGAAGGTAAGAACACTATGTTAATTAGGAGTTCTCCAAGAGTGTTCAGAAAAATAATTTTGCAATTCGGTACCCTTATAAAAAATTGTGTTAATATTGTGATGAGTGTCAACTCCAGTTTTATGGGCTGTTGATTCAGTATACTAATTTCTGCGGAACATATTAACCTGTAATCCATTACAATTGGTGGAGGTGCCGGGTTAACAGGCAATTTGTAGCAGGTGTCGGGTTAACAGATACTTTTGAGTCCTTTCAGGCTACTTGTTATTTTTTATGGAATACACTCATCTGTGATTTGCTAATCAGTGATTGTCGTGAACTGGTGGAGGTGCTAGTCGTCTGGTACATAGAATAGATTAGTAAGCTTTTGGGAGTGTTTCCAAACCTTTCCATATGCAGTTTTAACAGGTGTCGGGTTCAGTGATACTACCGAGTCTCTTCAGGTTACTTGTGGGTGGGTCTTTCCAAACCATGTTGTCTTTGGTAGTTTCTGTTACTTCATTAAGCATAACGTCAAAGTTTGACACCCGAGGAATTGTGTGTTTGACTTGAATGATCTTGTTGAAGGTTTTTCGGTTTTTACCGGGAGGTCTGTGGTGGAAGGGTGCCCTTGGTGGACTTGGTGACCATGGTGAAGGGCGCCCTTGGTGTGATGTTGTTGACTGTTTTAGTGGAAGTTCCAAGTTGCTGATGCATTTGAGTGCTTGACTCATGACGGCTTACTGTTTGTGGCAACCCTTTGCGCAGAATACGAGAAGTGGAGTTGAAGCGCGACTATGCATTCATTGTATGTGAATTTTACCTCCCTCAGTTCAATTCTGGAACGATTTATATAATGTTAACATACATCTCGTTTGTTGGGAAATATATATATTTATTTATTTACAATACATGGCATCTTTCTGTTTTGCTCTGTCTTGCCAAATTGTCAAACAGGAGTTCAGCGATCCTCGTGATGCTGATGATGCACGATACAACCTAGGTGGCAGGGATGTTGATGGGAGCCGCATTATTGTTGAGTTTGCTAAAGGGGTAAGTTGCCCCTTCAGCTACATGCTTTCTGAATTTAGTGTTTATAATTTTTATCTGCCATTTTTACGCAACTAGAATTATCATGTGTATTTTGATTTTGAATTTGGTTACGATCTTGCAAACAACTTGTGCTTGCAGGTTCCACGTGGACCAGGTGGCTCACGTGAATACATGGGAAGAGGCCCTCCCCCAGGAACAGGTCGTTGTTTCAACTGTGGAATCGATGGTCACTGGGCGAGAGACTGTAAGGCTGGTGACTGGAAAAATAAATGCTACCGATGTGGAGAAAGGGGCCATATAGAAAGAAATTGCCAGAATAGCCCTAGGAGTATCAGGTTGCTAACATTCTTCTGCTCCAGCCTAATGTATCTTGTATTGAATTGCTAAACCTTATCCTCATCCTTCATGATTTTACTTGAAACGCTCTTGATGAATATGCATATTTCAGGCGTGAGAGAAGCTACTCACGGTCCCCATCACCACGCCGTGGACGGGGCCGCAGTCGGAGCTACAGCAGAAGCCGAAGCCGGAGCCGGAGCCGGAGCTATAGGTATGACTAAAAAGCCATGTGCATGTTCAGCTGTTTGTTTTTATTGGTTATTTGATTATTGTCTTTCTGGTATTCTTCTTCTTCTTCTTTTGTCACACGGCTTGTGTTAACATTCCTTTTTTATTATCCTCAGCCGCTCAAGATCCCTATCTGGATCTCCTAGGGGAGGTCGCCGTGACCATGGTGAGAGGAGATCAAGGAGCCTTAGCTACAGCAGGAGCCCCATGCGATCTGCCTCCCCACCTGCAAAGGAGCGCAGCCCTACACCTGATGGAAGCAGGAGCCCCATGCGATCTGCCTCCCCACCTGCAAAGGAGCGCAGCCCTACACCTGATGGAAGCAGGAGCCCAAGGAGTCCCAGTCCCCGGGGTCAGGTGAGCCCACCGCCGAAGGATAATGGTGAGCGCAATGGCTCAAACCGTGGTGATAGCCCTGGAGGGATGGAGAAGGAGAACAGCAGGAGCAGAAGCCGGAGCCCATCTGATGGCAACCGCAGCCCTGCGGCCAACGGGCGGAGCCCAAGTCCTAGGGATGACCCTAGCCCAAGCCCTAGGGGTGACCGCAGTCCAAGTCCCAAGGACAGTGGTAACAATAATGATGATGATGACCGCCAGGCTTCACCCACAGGAAGCTAGCCCCCCTGAAAACCTCCCATCCTAGCCTGTGATGCTTCGTGACATAATGAGCAGACTTTGTGGTAGCAGCTATATTATTATGAGTTTTAAAGACATGATAAGTATATTTTGCTCCTTTTTGAAAGGACAACTTTCTCTCTTGTGTAAGGATTTGGTGCCCACCGGCTGTAGTTTATGTGTATCGGAGACAATTGAACACTTTACTAGCATGCGCAATCTGAATAAGCGAGTGGTCGCATGTTGCGTTCCTTGTTGATATGCTGCCTGTCTGCCTGACGAGCTGCCAATGGTCCTTTCAGCTAAGCCAAGCCTGCCCTATGACTCCTAGTTAACTGACTCAAGTTAAGGTGCACGGGAAGAGTTGTTGCGCGACTGCTGTCGACTCGCAATCGTTGGCCGAGTCTTGTCCTTGCCAGGTACGATTACGCTTTGCAGTTACGAGCGGGTGAGCGTTGAGGCCGTGATCGTCCTGGATGATGCAGCTCTGGTCACATGACCCGGTGGACTCGCGGCAACGGGTACACCAACGACCGGTTTCATGTGCTACTACCGCGGTGAAAGGGCTTTCTTTCTACTACCGGTAGGAGTAGAAAAGCTTTATAGGTTAAGTACGTTTTATTTGATTTGAAAGACCGTCTGATAAATCTTACAGCAGCAGGAGATGCCAGACCCAGTTAAGAAAGAGAGAAAGGTGGTGTCACGGGCTCCAGGTCAATGAAAAAAAGTGGTTTTACTTGCTCGGTCTTTTTTCTACAAACGAGGAACGGAGAGATGCTCTCCCCGGGCACAAAGTGCAGCGAGCCCGTGTAAAATACAAGACGAATTGTAAGACAAACACGAACACGAACACGAACACGAGCAAACTTACACACACCACACAAATTTTTGGCCAGAGTGCGTACGAGGATGCAATTCCACGACGCCAAGAAATACCCGGATGACTCCTCTCTGGGAAGCGGAGCCTGGCCGAGACGAATCGTGATCGAAAAAGAAAGAGCCGAGAAGGGGAAGAGGAGGGAAACGGCGTGGACGGCCGGTCGCCGGTCTCCTACTCCGACTGCTACGTCAAGTACGAAGTGGAGCCGGCCCCCAGAGCCCAACTCGGGCTCGCCCTCTCCACCGCCCTCCTCCTATAAAGCGAGCGCGCCCACGCCACGGCCTCTCCAAACCCAAACCACTTGCCCCCCGATCCGTGCTCTCCGCATCGGCACGCCACGCCAAGACCGTGCGGCGGCTGACGCGATTCCACACGCGCGCGCGCGCGCGATGGCCACCTCCGGCCACGCCGTGGTCGACATCGACGAGGCCGGCGGCGACAGCGGCGGCGGCCAGGCCATGCGGCCGGCGCTCCCGCCGGTCCCCTACGTGCTCAACTTCGCCGACCTGGCGTACAGCGTCAAGAATGGTGGCGGGCTGCCGGGCTGCCTCCCGTCGCGGAACACCAAGACGCTGCTCGACGGCATCTCAGGGGAGGCGCGGGAGGGGGAGCAGTTCGCCGTCATGGGCGCCAGCGGCTCCGGCAAGTCCACGCTCGTGGACGCGCTGGCGGGGCGGATCGCGCGGGAGAGCCTCCGGGGGACCGTCACGCTTAACGGGGAGCCCCTCCACGGCCGCCGCCTCCGCGCCATCTCCGCGTACGTCATGCAGGACGACCTGCTGTACCCGATGCTGACGGTCCGCGAGACGCTGCTGTTCGCCGCCGAGTTCCGCCTCCCGCGCGCGCTGCCCCAGGACAGGAAGCGCGCGCGCGTCGACGCGCTCATCGACCAGCTCGGCCTGTCCCGGGCCGCGGACACCATCATCGGCGACGAGGGCCACCGCGGGGTGTCGGGTGGGGAGCGCCGGCGCGTGTCGATCGGGACGGACATCATCCACGACCCCATCCTGCTGTTCCTCGACGAGCCCACCTCCGGGCTGGACTCGGCCAGCGCCTTCATGGTGGTGCAGGTGCTCCGCCGCATCGCGCAGAGCGGCAGCGTGGTGATCATGACCATCCACCAGCCCAGCGCGCGCATCCTCGGCATCCTCGACCGCCTGCTCCTGCTCTCGCGTGGACGCACCGTCTACGCCGGCACGCCCGCCGGCCTTAAGCCCTTCTTCGCCGAGTTCGGCGCGCCAATCCCGGACAACGAGAACCCCGCGGAGTTCGCGCTCGACACCATCCGCGAGTTCGAGCGCCAGCCCGACGGTGCCGCCGCGCTCGCTGACTTCAACAGCAAGTGGCAGAACACGTCAGCAGTGGAAAAGGAAAGCAAGCTCATGAGCACGATGCCCCTGGAGCTCGCCATC
Organism: Panicum miliaceum; assembly: GCA_032594955.1. Taxonomy (NCBI): domain Eukaryota; kingdom Viridiplantae; phylum Streptophyta; class Magnoliopsida; order Poales; family Poaceae; genus Panicum; species Panicum miliaceum. The sequence goes on along the minus strand of CM064058.1, from coordinate 6,097,284 downwards.
GCCGAGAGCGTGTCTCGGGGGAAGCTGGTCGCCGGGAGTGGATCTGGGAGCGCGGTGAGCGGGTCGGTGCCGACGTTCGCGAACCCGCCGTGGACGGAGGTGTGGGTGCTGATCAAGCGCTCCTTCACGAACACGGGGCGCATGCCGGAGCTATTCGCCATGCGGCTGGGAACGATCATGGTCACTGGCTTCATCCTGGCCACCATCTTCTGGCGCCTGGACGACACGCCCAAGGGCGTGCAGGAGCGGCTGGGCTTCTTCGCCATGGGCATGTCGACCATGTTCTACGTGTGCGCCGACGCGCTGCCGGTGTTCGTGCAGGAGCGTCACATCTACCTCCGCGAGACCGCGCACAACGCCTACCGCCGCATCTCCTACGTGCTCGCCAACGCCGTCGTCGCCTTCCCGCCGCTCGTGCTCCTCTCCTTCGCCTTCGCGCTCATTACCTTCTGGGCGGTGGGGCTCGCCGGCGGCGCCTCGTCGTTCCTCTTCTTCGTCCTCATCATCCTGGCCTCCTTCTGGGCGGGCAGCGGCTTCGTCACGTTCCTCTCCGCGGTGGTGCCGCACGTCATGCTGGGGTACACGGTCGTGGTTGCCATCCTGGCCTACTTCCTCCTCTTCTCAGGCTTCTTCATCAACCGCGACCGCATCCCCGACTACTGGATCTGGTTCCACTACCTGTCGCTGGTCAAGTACCCATACCAGGCGGTGCTCCAGAACGAGTTCAGGGACGCGTCGCGCTGCTTCTCCCGCGGCATCGAGATGTTCGACGGGACACCGGTGGGGCACTTGTCCGAGGCCACGAAGCTCAAGGTGCTGGACGCCATCAGCAGGACGCTGGGGTCGAACATGACGGCCAACACCTGCGTCACCACCGGCGCCGACGTGCTGGCGCAGCAGGCCGTCACGGACATTGGCAAGTGGAAGTGCCTGCTGGTCACCGTGGCGTGGGGCTTCTTCTTCCGGGCACTTTTCTACGTGGTCTTGCTCGTCGGCAGCAAGAACAAGCGGAAATAAGCCCATGTACTTAGTTATTTTGTGATTGTGCTGAACTGCTGATGAAGTAAATGTATAGCTCGATGTGTGCAATTTTTTTATTTTTAAGAAATAATATATATTTCATTGTTTAGCATTGTACGCCTAACAATGCAATTGTTGGAGTAAATTTTTTCAACACTAGTAGTAATTATTCAGGTTAATCTGTAGCACGTGGTGTGCATCGATGAATCTCGGTTTGTTTCTTGGCAGAGGTCTTTTCAGACGGAGAGGGAGGCTTTGTTTCGTGTGTGTCTCAACATTCCCCAAATATGAGTGGCAAGTTTTAACAGAAGAGCAACACTAGCACTCACATAAATGGCATGAGGAGCTCATGCTTCTTGCCTGTTGGAGAACGGAAATAGCAGTAAGTATGCATGCCTAGGCCGCAGAGCGTTACCAACCCTACAAGATATAAATATCCTGGTTGGAGATAGATCGGCTACTTGAAACTGCAATGCGTTCTTGTGTGTTTTTTCTGTTTGGCTTCTCAAGTTATTTATCTTGGGATACTGGAGTACTAGTGAGGTTAATAATCCGGTAAAAGTAAGATGTTTGCTGAATCTGGAGTGACACGCTGACACATGTAAACAACCTCTAAAGTAAATTTAACGTGTGCAGCACAGAAAGGTTGCACCATACATCATGTTTCTTATTTGTTTGTTCCTGTCAGGTGTTTGCTTATGGTCGGTAGGTTGATTGTACGGTCCGAATGAGAAGTATATGTCTGAAGGCCTTATTTGGTCCATATAAAATCGTCAGTTCCTTGCGTTCTTCTGATGGTTCCTTGCGTTTACAATGTACAGCCAGCCGTTGGAATATCCTGAGAAACTTGTGTTTTCAGACACTTGCTATATCTATTTCAGGAACTGTTTGTAGCAGCCTTGTTAACTTTGTCAAAGAAAAAACTTGCGCCGACCAACACCTTGCATAGAAAATAAACATGGCACCAATTCGATCAGTGCCGGTTGAATTTTATCCCTCTTTTTTTAGCCAATACAGTGAAAGCTGAAAAGCTGCTGCTGCTCCATTTGTGGTGAGTCATGCGTGCATGCGGCAACTGCAGATGCCACCGTACGTATCTCTCTCGTACACGACATATACCTGGGGTTTGTGGTCAAATACCTGTCTTGAAAGTAACACTCCAAGACTAGTGGTTTGGCACCTAGCTCGCAAACCTGAAGCTGAACCGATAAACCAGCATGTCAGAGTTGGCTGGTCTCGCCGTCCACCCATGCTGATCCATCACCACAAGGAAAATGTGCCTGCCTGCAGGCTGGGTTGGGTGGCTTGCTCAAGAAAGGAGAAGGAGAAGTGTCGATGGGAGATAGGTGACAAGATGCCAAGGCTTGCTGGGGCGACGGTCTATCAGGCAGCCAAATCTGATGCCCTCACGGCTCTCGCCGGGGCGGCGTCGCCATTGGCTGCTGCGTGCTTGCTCGCGTTTCCGGGCTACCTCTGATGAGCCCTGCAACCAACCAAGCTTATCGCTTTGCTTGCTCTCAGTCTCAGGGAAGGCACCAGCCAACTAAACCCATTAGAAAATTGAAGGTAGGTTAAAAATCGATAAACTATACCAGCAAACGGTTTCGCAATTTGCTATCTTTCGTGTGTCCCTGCTGCGTGCTCAAGGTGCTGTACGCTAGTGGTTTTATTATATTTATATATATGCACTGATCAGTGATAGTAACTACTAAGTATTAGGTGAAGCAATATCAATGTCGGCGTCAGTGTCACCTGGACCAGCCCGTTGTGGACGATGAGAGAGCTGATTCGGGGCTCGTGGCTAGCTAGCTGTTCTTGCTTGGCACACGAGGCGATGTGGTACGAAAAAAGGAAAAGGTGGATTTGGAGTCCTGCAGGGGACGCACGGTTTGAATTGAATGTGCGTTGAACTCAAAAAAAGTCCAGCCTATCAATGTGAAAAGGGAACAGGGAAAAATGAGCCAGAATTTGGGGAAAAACGCAGGCGCACACGTCCAAGGATGGGGAGAAACTTGGCGGTTTGTTGCCTCCGAAGCCTGGGCACATGTGCTTCTTGCTTGCAGGTAAGCAGGTTTCAGAAGTTCTTGTTCCTGTCGGATGCTTCTTCGTCTTCCTCTCTAGCAGCAGCAACGGCGCAACCTCATCAGGAAGAGAGGAAGACTGAAGAAGAAAAGCGCATGTGTCCGCCGTGCCGTGCTCCTCTCCTGTGTCCGCCTGCGCATGCAATTGCCTCTCCGGCAGAGTCGGAGATGAACGGGCGGTCAAACCGAAACAAACCCCATCATGTCACCGATCATATCATCTTGGGCTCGAATTCCAGGTACGTACACCCAGGAGAAAGGTCGCCGCGGCCGGCAGCTGCCGAACTTCTTGCAGGTTGCAGCGTCAGGACACACAGGCACAGTAGCAGCAGCAGCCAAACCGTCGCGGCACGCCCCCCGTTCAGACGGAAAAATCTGAGCGCGCGGCCAATCAATACCGCTGCATTGACTTGACCTGCTGCACGAACGAGTTGGGCACATTGAGTTGGGACGCCGTCCCTGTTTGCTGCATCACAAATTCGCAACCGTCGCGGCGCCGGCCCATGCTGCTTTCAGAAGATACCGTACAGTATGGTCGTCAGGCTTCAGTTCAGCATGCCGAATTAATACTGTCCGAAAAGGTCTTTGGTTCGCTGCAGCAGAGCATTGGCATGGCAAGAAAACTGATGCTGCCGCTGAAGTGCTCGCGAACCCTAATTTTGTCCGGGTCGCACGCATGGCGGCCTGCCGAATTAATCGCCCGTTAAAACGCATTGATCAGCACCACGGCCGGACAACTGTTAACGATCTGCTTATACGAGAATTGATCGGTGACGGACTGACGGTGTCGGTGTGCGGACCTGCAGGCTACACCAAAGTCTAAAGATACGTGGCCACAAAATTATCATTCTTCTTTTGGACGATTCTACTCTTGCAATTTTGGAAGTCCTGCATGCTCCGTATCAGCTTTGTTCAGAGTCTGGAAGAGGGTTTTCATTTTGTGAGACGAGACGAGCGAAGCTCTTGTAGGATGTGGCGAAGTCCAAGCTCGTGTCCGCTGCCTCCAGCCAGTTGGCGGCCCGTCTGGGTCCATCTCCAGCTACTTCCTGGTGGTCGGAGAAAGCCCGGTCGCCTGGAGCTCCGCCGCAGATGGAGGAGGAACGCCGGGCGGGATTGGCCGGCCGTGATTTTGACAAGACCGTACCCTGACGATCGACGAAGTGCCGCTGGGTTGGTTGGAAAAATGATAGGTGAGTGGGTTTTGGATGTATCGGAGGAGAAGGAGATAGACAAGATAAGCCATATTCATCCTTGACTTGACCTCCAACATTCAACCGGCCGCTCCACGCGTCGTCAACCACGTGCCATCGCCTTTCCCGTCGCCGAGCCTAGTGCTTCACGATGTCCTGCGATCTGGATCTTCGTGCGAGCGAGCAGGTTTAGTTTGTTTATTGTTACTTTATCGACCCTAGTATCAACGCTGAACAATGAGGCAGTTATCTAGGAGATGGGAGTAGTACCTAGTAGTTCTTAGGTTCCTTCTCCTGCTCCTGTTTATACTTCCTCCTAGGAGTACTAGTACATAAAAGCTGTGCCGTGCTGAAACAAGCTGCTGAGACAGTATTGCTCTTTTTTCTGCAGGAGATCAAGCTACTCAACCGCCGCACGTACGCCATTGTCTGCATTATTCTTCCTAGTGAACAAGAGATCCATATGCCTTCACTGTGTATATAGCTGAATGACCTGAATCACCAGATCGACTAAATCAAAGCTGCATACTCCCGGTCTGAATAATTTAATTTCCAACGAAATCTGTCCAGGGAAAAGGCCTCCTTTTGCAATCTAGCACTTGGCACCGCCACCGCCACCGCCACACCACGTACTAACAGATTCTTGCCCACGCACGCTTCCATCCAGTATGATTGTGATTAACGAAAGGGGCAGCTGCGCGCTGATCATTTCGATCGCTTGATGGTTGATAGTGCTGAACCCCACATCAGAAACTCAACTGCACTATATATCAACTAAACAAAACAACAAAATCAACAGGAGAGTGTTTGATCAAAAAGGTTTGCAGCCGCACCAAGTGGTTCAGCTGATCAAGGAAGAAGTAAACATGAGGAGGGTGGCTCGTGGCACACCCATGGTGTTCTAGTTGGCTCCATGTTTAGAGTTTTCTTGTTTAAGAGGAGGGTTAATGCTTTTATGTAAATCAAACTTTTGTTGAACTCGCTTGCTTCATTCTTAAATGCATCCACAGTGCTCTGCCTAATTTTTTTAAAAAAATATAATTTGAGAAATCCAGCGCACAGAGCAGACTGTCCAAGTTTCGGGCAGCTACTCTACTGTTCATGAGAGACACGCATGTCCTACTCTCTTTGCATCAAGAAACCAGAGACCTGTTGCTTTCGGTACTGCTGGGAATCAGTTGAAGTTCAGGCCTGCTGCACCTATCCCTTTCCAGTGCCTCACCTCACCGTACCTCTACGGATGCATGCCTCCCAGAGTCAATTGGTCAGCTACAGGCCTAATGGCCTATCACTAGTATCAAGTCGTATTGACATACTGTCATGTCCCTAATTACATCCCATTAGGCAACGTTTTATTACACGCAAGAGTATACTTTTTTTTTTACATCATGCTCATGCTTTATTCACCAGACGCTGGGCCGACAGGATCGCGGTCCATCAGAGTTCGTACAAAATTTGGAAGGGGATCTGACCATATTGCAGGTTGATCCGGGTCCCTTTGCAGACCAGAACAAGTTAGTTCACAAGCACATATGTTACGAGCTAGTTCGTGTAAAAGAGCACGTAGTGTAGTGGTTACAAGAGCCTCAGTAATATCTGAGATCCGGAGTTTGACTCCCCGTGGGAACGAATTTTCTAGAATTTAACGGCGTTGTGCTTTCAGTAGTAGGCGACGTTCCTGTCGACAACGTATCGGAATGTTCGGTGCTCGGAGTGTAAGCTTCAGCGTGTAGGATCCACTACTCAAATACGGCATGGAGAAAACCAATTAACAAATACTCCATCCATCTAGTTTTTATGGGCGTATAAGGTTGGAAAAAGTATCCAGTATTTATGGGCGTCTAACGGGTGTACGCCACTTTTCCTTGGTGGGTGCTTGGTAGTTAATGCGTGGTCTGCGCCGTTGAACGGATACGTCGTTTAAGTAGTTCTGGTTCTCTACCACACGCAGCACGCAGCCCTCTCTCTCTCTATTGCTCTATTGTGCAGTGACGTCCATCTGAAACGTTCGCTCGCACGCCCTTCTTGGCAGGAACAACCATGGCTGATGAAGTTGAGGCCATGGATGAAGCGCTGCTTGTTGTAGGAGTGAGCTTGGCACCTCTCTCGACCCCTCCTTCCTCCCCAACAGCGCAGGTCTGCTCCTCGCCGCCAATGGCCGCAGCTGCCTCGCCGGTGCTCATTCAAGCACTTGATTTGGTGCCAAAGTCCGACGATCAAGAAGACAAGCAAGCCGCCGTCGTGGCCGTAGAAGGACTCGAGCAAGCTGTCGTCACGTCCGAGAGCGAGCGCAAGCTAGACTACGAGGAGTGGCGCCGCGCGCGCAGGAGGCCATGCTCTCGTTGTGGTCTTGTACACAGAGATTATATGATCTCAGCTTGGATCTACGACTTTGACGAGTTTGATTGTGAGGTACTCTTTCTCGACATCAACGATCTCATCGACGTAGTCTTACTACCTATACATCTCATCAGCCATCTCTTCGGCAACGTTGAAGATTCCGACGAGATTGGTTTTGTGGTGGACCCTTTGGCCGGTGAGACAGAGGTCCCCGATTCTCAAAATGAGCAACAATAGTTTGTTTATCTTCCATCTTGCATGTGTTACTAAGCGCAACATTGTCTATCTATTTCTACTTGTACTATGTTGATGGAGTATCATGCATTTATGTTCTATGAGCCTACTTGTATTGTGTTGATATCATTCGTGTTCTACTCCTATATGCAAAAGCGACCCATGTTAGAAATCACAAATTTAGCTTCTCTTGACACACACAATAGCTAGCCAACATTATGCAATTCGATAGGTATATAAAGTTTAGGCTAATCCAACAGTAGCATTGGCTAATCTAACTAAGAAATTCCAACGCTTGATTGTAAAGGTCCATAGGACATTGCAAGCTAATGGGAAGATTACCCTGCGTCTCCAAGTGCTTCTTCTTTATGTGTGGGGTGTTATAGTGTTGTCCACCATTGTGCTTCAGAATTTCCAGCATGCAAGATTGTTGTGTTAGGAAAATCCGGTTGGACCTATCAGCTGGATACTTCCGAAATGCCTTGTTGATTCTTTCCACAATTTGCTCGACATTGTTTGGAGTGCCTCTGTGAAACAAAGCTTGGATTGCTGCAAAGAAACCAAGGTCCAACACATTGAGATTAGGAGAGTTAGGCGGTTGGCATACTAGTCGTATGTCCCACCCATCTGCTTCGGCGGCTTCTGCAAATGATGGATCATTGACATCAATGTGTGTCTTGGCATTGTCCTGTTGGATGAATATGGGCATCCCTCTTTCTTCAGCTGGCCATTTTTCCTTTATTGCAGGAAGGACCTTATTCACCAAAAAATCTCGGCTAACTGCCTTTGTCACCGACGTCATCACCTTTGTATTCAATGTACCTACACATATCAAAAGATTGAGCATAATGTTCGGTTAAGATGCCAATGTCAACTAAAGATGCATGTCATACCTCTTGGCCTATTTGGGCTTTTCCTCTTTGCTGGCTCTACATATACGAAGGGAAATACACCAATTTTACCATCAAATATGCATGTACCATGCTCATCAAATCTAGGTCGAGTAACCACTGAAAGTACCATAACCTTTTCTATGAAATTTTTGCTTTTAACCTCCCTTTGTGGTCTTTCTTCATCATTGGCAAGATAGTACTTCTGGTTACGCCTAGTCCTATAAAACCACTTCTCATCAATGTACAGGATGTTGTACATTCGGTTGAAAATAGGATCATTTGGTATGTTGTTTAGGAGCATGGACAAGCAGTACTGGACGCGGGCCTTTTTATTTTCATATGTTAGGCTAAACTTTAGGTCATTGGTGTGCCGTCGAAAATAACCTTCATTATAACGGTTATGAAGAGTGCTTTTCTTCACGCCAAGCGCATTTGCTAGATCTTGGAAAGTTGTGCGCTCTCTCAAAGGCACGACTTTGATGGCTTCTATGTCTATTTCTATTCTTTTGCGACCATAATTTTTAATGAGCTTGTTTCTTACACTAGCTATGCCACCAGAATCTTGTCCACTGCGCCATATTTTCTGCACAACTCTAAGAGGGACACCAAATTTCTGAGCAACCTTTTTAGATATTCCACGATGCAGCACAGGTGGATCTGTCTTTGCTTACAACTCTAGATATATGGCGATCTTGAACTCATCGGAATAGAATTTTCTCTTTCTCACATTAGAACCCGCAAAAAAGACAAATCAAATTGGTATAGTGCACACGGACCATATTTGCAGTAGATGCATGTGCATGTACAGTGCCATGCAGCAAGCGCATGCAGAACTAGGTACTCAAACAAAAGCTATCATTGTGGAGTTAGTATATCAATCCAACTAGCAGGACAGAAGCTACTGAAATATTGCAAAACAAAAGCTAACAAAAATCAGCAGAAGCTAGACGTATGTTTTTACATACTGCACCAGAAGCATAAAACTATATTCTGAAACTAACTAAAACTCACTCTGAAACTTTAACTGAAACTCCAACTACAACTCTGAAACTAACTGAAACTCTAACTAAAACTCTACTGCGATCCAACAACATCTGTACTGACCTTGTTGTCCACCAAGTCCTCCTTCTGTAGGTGCATGATCTCCATGGGCGTGCTGTCCCTCTTCTTCTCCAACTAAGACAATAAAGAGAAAGGCAAGTCAATGGATCATCCAAAGCCAAAATAAAACAAAATCGTTTGAATAGAACAGTACCATCATCTCCATCGTCCCACACCATGTGGAAGTCAAGATCATGAACAGGACCTTCCCAGTCGCCGATGGCATCCCAATCGATGGGAGTGTTGCTGTCCCAACTCGGGGGCTCATGGTTGAGATCGAAATCTCTTGATACCATTGATTGGATAGGTTTGCAAAAGAGAGTTCATCAGAGAGCTGTACACGGAAGAGGTGAACGAATGCAGGGAGAGCATATATAGACGGAGGATCCATGGGAGCGGCAATCATGAAAATTTGACCGGCAATCCTGAAAAATTGAATTTCGCTCAAACTTTTGGCGGGCGTTCGGATGGGCGCAAGAAAATTTGATAGCAAGATTTCTGTTCTCATTTTGTTTTCGCGGGTGGTGAAAAGCAATGGGCGGGAGACGGAAGAAGAGCAGGCGTCGCGAGGAAGGCGAGACGCAACGCGCGGGCGGATCGACGGCGAGACGCTATGCGAGAAGGATGTACCGTCTGGATGGGACGTGTGTTCGCAGGGACGGGAAGTTGGATGGTTCGTGCGTGCGGCTGGCGCGTGCGGCGGGGAAACCGAAAGCCGGCGCTGTGCCTCGTCCAAGAGGGAATTAACTGTCCCTTGATGTCTGTGAAACTTGCTTATGCGCCCATGAATGGATGGAGGGAGTATCTCTATCTCTAAGTGTCAGCTCTTTGTGTGCCCCTGGACCTTAGCTACTGTCCGTGGATATCCTCGCCGCGCAGCACCACATATTTTATTCAGTTCGGTTCGACGCGTCTGCGGAATGCGATTTCAAGCCTGACATCCACGGTTCGGCGTTCACTATGTGCTCTGTTCGATTTTTCACCTTCACGATTTGTTACAACCAAGATGCAACTCAAAGAAATACACTCACGAATATAGTATCTAGTAACTGGAATAATGTTGGAAATAGAGGTAATAGGCAATCTCGAGCAGAAGCTCGCCTTCTCGAGCCGGAGCTCGCCGCCGTCCGCCGATTATATCCAAATCAAATCCTCCCTGAACCAGAGAGATCCTATATAAAGACGATTCAAGCCGTACGCAACAGCTAGCAAGTGTTGCTGGACTACTGGGCCTAAATTTCTGGTCCATAGTAAATTGTATTGGGCCTTCCGATTTCTCTGGACCTTAACAGCCCATTGTTCCTCAGGAGGCTTCAGCTCTTCCTGAATCATCAGCAGTAACTTGAATTTCATTTTGCATTAATAGCTTCAGCGAATGCTTAATGCTTCTTTTTATAGCTGATGCAGGCAGGTACGTGACATTCCTCCCTCCATGAATAACGGCTCGTCCCCAAGCCGTTGCTTCAATATCCTTGATTAGTTTCAACTCACCACGATCTCATGGAACAAGAATCTCTCTTATGTTGTATGCCGTCTGGTCAACACCATCTATGTTCATCAGTAAACCATGCCAAGACTCTGAGATGCTTTGAAGAGTTGCTAACTGCTCAACAGCTATTGGAATGCAGTGCCACTTGAGAAGAGCATGTCCAGGTACTCCGTATTATTCTGATGTACAACTGTTGTGCTTACATTCTCGAAATTGCTCTGGGTAGGAACTCCTGCCAGCACCCAGCTGTTTGTGGACCCATTCACTAGTTTCAATCTTGCAGCCCACTGTTCCGCCCAAACCATGGTACCTATCGGACCTCGCGCGTCCAATACTGAAACAATGAGCCCAGGGTGAAAAGCAGGATAAAAGTTGTAGTGACTTTCCATCATGATCTAGTTGCCCAGCTTGATTTCCTTGCTTCCACCATATTGCAGTACTAAGAAGTAGCAGCATATTCTGACTATGATAAGCCAAGAGGCATAAACAAGAAACATAGTACTGAACTGCATCTCTACAATTCCACCATAGAAGCAGGGCTAGTTCTGCAATCATCCTTTTATGCACCATACATTTGTCAGGGGCTTTTCAGTGTGTATTCCCAGAACAGTAGAATTCTTGATATACTGGTTGTGGCAGTAACATCACCTCTAGACTTTTAGATACATATCCTTGCATAGCTATTTGTAACAGCTTATTCAGTGTTTGTTGCCACTTGAGAACTGACCGGTTAAATCGGCAAGCAGCTACACAAAAGAAGTGACCGGAGATCCCCTGGCAGTTTTCTTGATATCTGAAAGACAACTCAGCTATCCATTTACAGCTCCACTTGCAGGCTTCAATATCAAATAAAACTGCATGAAGATATGACTGAAACAAATCAATTGCTTCTCTCCTTCTGCAACCATCAACTTGTACTGCATTTTCAAGTAGCTCAAGCCTGGGCCCCAGCTCCATGCACCCCCAGTTCTTCTCATTGTGAAAGCGCCACTCCATTCGCAATTTGACTGGAGCTAGCAGAACATGCAGTAGCTGGACTTGAAGTTGAGTTTCAGTTTTATCCAGCCATTTTCTCTCTAACGGGTTATGGGAATTGCAGACACCAGTACTGAGACTCTTGGTGCAGAGTTTTATCAGGTCCACGGGCACTTGGTGGGGAACAACATACCCGATCCACTCGACACAGTTACCTACGATGATGTTGAAGTTGTGCCCCTTGTTGTTGCCAAACAGGCAAGCGAATGTATCTTGCATTGGGTTGGTGTCGGTCATGCTTGCAGGCTCTGGAACATTTGTAGAGGTCGACATAGCCATTGACTGAGCTGAGAAAGAGGAGGGTGGTGCCGATGCTGTGGTCGCCGACACTGGAACGCCTAGCGGAGGTGAGGAAGGCGTGGGTGGTGCCGAGGACGTGGCCACAGACACCGGGACACACGCATTCTGGTAGAGACCCGTCATCGAACACCTTGTGGGCGCCATCTCCAGAAGCTTGGTGGCCATGACAAGAACAACGTGGGCAACATCCGATGATGGAGAGGGGATCAGGGAAGCCATTGCTGATGCCGAGGACATGTCTGCAGGCACCGCAATGCAGGTGGCCCAACTGGGACCCGCCGTCAAACACCTGGTGGGCGCCATGGGTAGAAGCTCCGTGGTCGTGATGGAAACGACCAGGGCGGCATCCTGTGATGGAGAGGAGGTTGGGGAAGTCGTGGGCGGCGCTGATGAGGACATCGATGGCTCAGCACGGCTGCTCAACTGAACGTTCATCTTCTCGATCATCCGATTTATGCCATCCGCCTTCCGCTTTGTGTTGTCCACCTTCTTCCCTAGTTCCCCGAGCTTCGCCAGGATCACAGCAAACATCTCCTCCTCCATCATCTCTTCCGTCGTCATATCCACTCATATTCCGGCGAGGTTGTGGTGGTGGTTCCCGGATCGAAAAGCTCTGGTTACCAAACGTTACAACCAAGATGCAACTCATAGAAATACACTCACGAATATAGTATCTAGTAACTGGAATATTGTTGGAAATAGAGGTAATAGGCAATCTCGAGCAGAAGCTCGCCTTCTCGAGCCGGAGCTCGCCGCCGTCCGCCGATTACATCCAAATCAAATCCTCCCTGAACCAGAGAGATCCTATATAAAGACGATACAAGCCGTAGTCCAACAGCTAACAAGTGCTGCTGGACTACTGGGCCTAAACTTCTGGTCCATAGTAAATTGTATTGGGCCTTCCAATTTCTCTGGACCTTGACAGCCCATTGTTCCTCAGGATGCTTCAGCTCTTCCTGAATCATCAGCAGTAACTTGAATTTTATTTTGCATTAACAGCTTCAGCGAATGCTTAATGCTTCTCTTTATAGCTGATGCAGGCAGGTACGTGACACGATTCGTCTTTTCCATACGCTGGAGCTGCCCTTAGAGGAACAAAATGCAGGGAAAGCAGATCACGAATCTCCCTGAAGACAACTCCACCCGGCGCCTGATGAAACTTTTCAGAGGACACAGCGTCCACAAGATTTGATGAATCAGTCTCAATAGCCACGTGACAAATACCAACATCCATCGCCTCCTTTAGTGCCGCCAAGAGAGCTCCCCCTTCGGCTGTCAGTGCATCATGCACCCATTTCAAACGTCCTGATCCCGCCAGGACCCCATGACTATCACAATCCCTGATCACAAAGCCCCAGGCCCCAATTTTCTCTGCATCTTGGAAGGCCCCATCTGTGTTTATCTTCAGCACATCCGGTGGAGGTGGTATCCATATTTTTTTTACAAGTTTTCTTTCATGGATATTTAATGAACACATATAATACATTAAGGATATAACAAAATATGATCATCTCTATGATTACCTCTAGAGCATATTTCTAACACTCGGATGGACTCAGCAGGGATCTGAAGACACCTTCCAGGAGTACTCGAAAGCCTGCAGTACTCGGCTAGGGAGAGCTCGGGGGCTTATCAGACCCAGGGCAGCGGGACTGCACACTTGGCGTACATATTTCTGTAATAGGGAATGGCGCATGGGTCATACTTTATCCTCGTTGTAACTAGTCGTATAGAAATAGAACTAGTCGGATGAAAGGAAACTACTCGAGTGGTACTCGGCTAGGACTCCTTAACCCGTTCTTAGCTAGGACTTCCATGTAACTCTGTCACCCCTCCGAGTATATAAGGACGAGCAGAGACCCCTCCAAAATATCTGATAATCCTCAAGGCAATACAAACCACACAGGACGTAGGATGTTACACTCTCGGTGGTCCGAACTTATCTAAATTTGTGTTCCGTGCACCTTCGAGTTTCTGATCTTGGCGACACCCCACCTACAACCTACGACCTCGGGGGTATCCCTCGGTGGGCTTGGCGATAAAACACCGACAATCTTTACATTGTTTTTATATAATCTTGAAAGAAGTATATATCTATTAGATTTCAATAATATTCTAAAAATATTCGTTACAAGGTAAAAAGTTATAGAGGTGAAAACTGGTTACGCAAATAAAAGACTAAATATTTCTATCAGATTTGGACCATTCATGCTCATGCTTGTTGTGGCGCCCCATGCAAAATGTCCGGCCGTGGCTTCCCATGCTCGTTATGAGCCCTCATCCCCATCGCATCCATCACTATGGTCTATTGATGTCGTCTATCTCCACCGCGTGCTGCTGGTGCTTGCCACGGTAGCCCTACAACTACTGACTTTGAGGAAGAAGAAGAAATAAGAAAAAGTAGCAAATCAAAAATGTTAAATCTGTTTTACTCGTATGTAGTCTATAGAAAATGTTGAACGTACTCCTTTCTACAAAATATTGATATATGTTTTGAAAAATGTTGATTATGTTATTTTTGAACGTTAGTTTGATTTTTTAAAGTGTTAATTTTGCTACGTTGAAATGTTATTTTATTTTAGATTATGGAGTCTTTATCCCTCTCTCTTCCATAAAATCGGTCAAGTCGGTTCGATCCGTACGACGGCGTCTGGTGTAGTTTTCTCCTTCCCCGTGACTAGATGTGGACATAATTAACCTATGATCGTAAATAAAACCAAAATAACACCGAAACTGATATTTTCGATCCTTAATTCAGTTTCTAAATCTAAATAACCAAATTAACTTGAAATTTTTTCTGTTCTTAGGCTCGGTAACCGAATAACCAAACTGTCCAATAGCACATGCAGCCCAGGCCAATAAAACTCTCCGTTCATCCCGAAATCCCCGTCCCATCCATCCATACCCGAAATCTTCTCGTCTCTCTCATCGGCGGCGGTGGTGTCCCCTCCCCTCCTCTCCTCCCCGCAAGATCCGGTGTGCCGGCGCCTCCACCCGTCTGACGGTGACGGCCTGACGGGCGATGCGCTGGGCAGGCCTCCGTCGGCACGAGTTCCTGTCAGCCGGGCGGCCCTAGCAGCTCACGGCCCCACCATCTGGCAGGTAGCCGCCGGCGGAGCAGCAGTGCCTTCTCCTTTGACGGGCAACACACGCCCACGCGGCAACAAGGCCCACTCCTTCGGCACCGCGACCCATCTCCTCCCTTCGCTCCCCCAGCGCCCGCCGCCCTCCACGCTCCCCTGCCCAGCTGCAGCTCGAGTCCAGCTGGTGCGGCAGCACCATCGCTTCCCACGACTTCTCTGTTCTTTCTCTCGGCCTCGGTCTTCTTTTCCTAGCGGCGACGACAGGGCGAGTTGCGCTGCCCGTTGTTCGTCGATCGACGGGCGCTTCGCCGGCGACGAACATCCGGCAGGGGTATGCCTGCCTATTCAACTCCCTTCCCATCCTGCTGCGCGAAATCAAACACCCAAACCCCTAACGTATGGTATTTGTATTCGGATCTGACCATGATTTTACCTACTAAATTCGATCTTTTTGCAACAGTGCTGGGGTCCGCCCCTGCCGACCAGGCTGGGGGTCGCCGGCTGCTGGACGGCACCTCTTCGGGAGCGTACCAACAACCGGCACCCTGGGGAATGGACATGATGAAAAAGGTGGCCGACATGGTCCGTACTGCGGAAGAGTGCGGCAAGGACGAAGCCGCGAGCAGAGTGTGGTCCGAGGAGGAGCACAGAGAGCTGCTCTACCGCCTTCAATGGTACTACTTGTGGTCGTCTGCGTCAAATCCGTCTTCTGTTTTTCCCATACCTACCACCAATGCAAACGTTTACTATATGGTCGGTTGATGTAATCCCCACCGTTTCTCTATCTGAATTTGTTCTTCGCAAGGTATGCCAAGCATGACATTGCCAGCATGTGTATCCACATCGCATTCCATCTGCCCAACAAGACTGCAAAGGATGTCGCCCTGCGATGGCGGTGGTTGCAGGTAACCGATTTCCTACTTGAATCGGGGGCATATGTACACAGCACAGTTTCTTGTGCTTAAATAAATAAAAGATCATCTGTCAATTCTCTTTTGTGTTCTAGGACAAGGAAAAAATTGCCAAGAAATCAGAGTTGGTAGAGAAAGATTATTCTGGGGTTAAGAAGGTAAGCATGCAAAAGCATGTGTGATTCTAAATTCAACAGTTACAACAAAACTCTGCTTGGCATAATTTATACCAGTATGAAATAACAGCTTAAATAAGGACTATCATATCTTATGTGAAAGCGCATGTCATGGATAAATACTTGCAGAATTCATTCTTTGTGCTAATCTGATTTTGAGAGGAGCCATTATCTAGGAAGAAAAGAGGGCATATAATTGAACTTGCTCGGCCTGATTAATTGGATCATGTGACGCCATCACAGTAATATCTGCATTTTATCTTTCCGATTGGCATGGAAACGCCATCCTGTCAATTTTGGCCTTTTTTCGATAGAGGCGTGTTTTTCATAACCTTCATTACTAACTTGTAATCTGTGACGCGTCGTTGCATCTTCCTTTTGACTTAGTAACCATCTCATTGGACAGGGGCATGGAACTAAGGGCGCTAAGAAAAATAATAACATGTATCCCCTTTCCAAAGGTACTGTTGATAAAGTTTGCCTATTCAATATCGAAGAATTCTTCCTCCTGTAATCTCATTCTTTATCTTTTAGATTAATGGCTTGCTGATTGAGGTTGTTCATCTAGTCAGTAATCTATGCCCTTTTCCCCTGAATTGTATTTATAATGCTATTCAATTTGCCAACAATTCAAGTATTGCTCATAACATTTTGGTTAGCCCCAACTTTGAAATTTATTTAGCCTGGACAGATAAGGTTCAATAAAATTTAGTTACCTCCAACTTTGTAAATGTTATCCCCCAACCAACTTTGCGAATGGCTGATTTACCTTTTTTTTCCATTATTACAGAGGCTCTAGAATCCAAGAGTACTAGAGAGCTTCTCCGGGATAGTCATATTTTTATGCAGCAAATAGAAGAGAACATAAAAACAGGAGAGGTATGCTTTGTTATGCCGTACATTGACTTATACGTTTAAGCCTTTGTCGGACACGATGTCACAAGGTTCTTTAGTCTCTACAGTTCTGTGTGCTACCATTCTTGTATCGTTCTCAATACCTGCATTTTCAAATGCTTTTCAGTTTCATACTTTCATCATGGGAGTAAACTCCCTGTAGTTTTGTTTTTCTCAAGGCAATAAACTGCACTGGTTTTGTTTTGGGCAGTTGGGCGAGGATACTGTAGACTACTTTTACTACGTGAAAACTAGCATGGATGCTATAGTAACGAGGTAAATCAAGACACGTACCGACTTATGAAATATACTGATTTTTTGAAGCAAATAAATACTGATTTGAGTATAGCCATTCTCTGAAACACAAGTGCTACGGTTTGCTTGTGCAGAGAGAAGGAATTTTGTAGAATCAGCATCCCTATGCCTCCGATAGATGAGCAAGGCCTAGAGGAAATCCTACACCAGTCTCGTCACAGTTCATCGGTCGGTACCTTCTGACACTTTGCGATTAATTTGCTGCGTCTGTTTCCGGTTTTATGCCGTGCCTTTTTTTTCGCACTGAATGCTATCTATCTTTTTGCTGTCCATGAAAAAAAAAAACAGGCCGGCAAAAAGGGTGCATGATGGCTGGAAGGCACCGCGCAAAGGTGGAGAGAAGAAGAAACAGGCCACCGTTCCAATTCTGAAAGATGGAAATGTTTAGATGCTGTAAATTTTTGACGAAATTTATTGTAGAAATTTTCAATCAAAGATCAAAAAGACTAAACATGATCTAATTATAAAACTAATTACACGGATGGATGGGAAATTGCATGACGAATCTACTAAGCCTAATTAATCCATCATTAGAGGTTGTTTACTGTAGCACGATATTATCTAATTATAGTCTAAATAGACTTAAAAAATTTGTCTCGTAATTACATCTGGGGGTTATGGAATGAGTTTTGTCATTTATCCGCATTTAATACTACTAATTAGTGGTCAAATGTTCGAAGTTATTGCAGCGATGAAAAAAATTTTAGGATCTAAACACTATCTTAGCATTGCAATGAGCTGTTCTTTTGCCTCCTTTGCACTCTATCACAACAGTGTTGGGTTTAAGCATGCTTTCTTTCGTTTGCTTCGTGCTAGTTGGGATAAATTTTGGCGCGAAATCCTGACGGTGTGATTCGAGCTGTTTTCTGTTGAATTTCTGGTGTCATTTTTTTTGAAAGATTTGGTGTCATTTGTACGAGCGTATGATGATGATTGTACGAATATTTAGGACGCACTTTGTACATAGAACAAAACGGGCGGGCCCCATGCCCGTAAACCCGAGCCCAACCACCTGATGCGGTGCGCACGCGACGGTGTCCGTCCATTCCGACGCTGGCGGACGGACGGCCAGGATTGCCCTGCTGCACCTGTCCCTTTCCAGTGCCTCACCTCACCGTACCTCTACGGATGCATGCCTCCCAGAGTCAGTTGGTCAGCTACAGGCTTAATGGTATCAAGTCGTATTGACATACTGTCATGTCCCTAATTACATCCCATTAGGCTACGTTTTACTACTCACAAGAGTATACTAGCTAGTGGTGTTTGTTGACAGTGAGCGTGGCCCTCGGAATACGCACCCGAATGCGCGCATTATGAGTCCTTAACCACAAGTTTCAATCATTCCAATCCATGCATGTTCCGTGCCTCTGTCTAGCTGTCCTCCTTGAGCTCAACACGCGGATCTACCCCTTTGCTCGGTCAGGGTCGGTCGATCATACTGCCATTGAACTGAATATTTTTTTTTAATGAAATGGAACTGAAACAATTGGTTACTGTATAGTAGTACTAGTATCTAGCCCCTACACATGTATCCAGTCCACTACTGGTACAAGCATATACACATGCATGGTAGGCTACCTTCCTGACAGAACAATTATAGGCGGTCGAACACGCCACGTAACTGGATTAACTACTAAGATCGTCGTTCAATTCCTGCCAAACCACGAACAACAACAAACCCCGTGGACTTTGTGCAAACTGATCCTCACAGTGGAAAATGCGACCAAACTTAGTTGTCATGTATGTTACTTCATGTTAAAGTTTCTGACATTATTTCACTTGGAGTCTTGCTATTGCAGATTTGCAGTGCGACGCATATAAAGAGACTCAGAGAGTGCGCGCAGAAGGCCTCACATTTTGACTGGCCAGGAAGGCAAAGCCATGGCCAGCAGCTCGCTAGCACTCATTGCTTGAGAGAGTGACCGCGATGATGATGCCACATAATTCTCGCGGCAGAAATGGCGACACCTTTCCTTGCAACCAAAGCCAAGCGCTCTCCTTCGTCTCCCTTTAACCTGTCCCTCACATGCTCCCATGCCCTTCAGTCGCTGTCGCGCTGTCTCTCTTATATACCCCACACGACACACAGGTCGCCCGAGTCCGAGCTCCTCCCTGCTGTCTTCTCTCTACACCTACGGGCGGCAAGCTGATGCAAATGCAAGCAAAGTAAACTAAGCAGCGACAGTGATTATTAGCTGAGCAGCAGAAGCTTAAGCAGGAGGAGCAGCTGGCTAGGTAGCTGCAGGTAGCTGGCCGCGACGCCATTAATGGCCGCCGGGTGCAAGGCGGCCATCGGCTGCGTGGACGCGCGCGCCCCGGTGCGGGCCAGCTACGTCAGCCTATACAAGTGGCCCGAGTCCGACGCCGAGTTCGTCAAGTCGGTGGCCATGGCGCGGCGCCAGGGAGGCGGCGGCGGAGGGCAGGAGAGCCCCGGCGCCAGCGCGTCCTACTACTACAGCTACAGCGGCAGCGCCAGCATGCGCCGCGGCGGCGGGTGCAGCGGCGAGCTGGGGACGGGGTACGCGAGCCCGCGGGTGGTGGACAGCTACTCGTGCCGGCAGATGTACCTCCGCAGCTACACCTTCTCCAAGAAGAAGGAGACCGTGCCCGAGCGCACCATGGCGTGCCTCGGCCGCGTCCGGGAGCGCGCCGCCGTGTTCCCCTTCCTCCCGCAGCGCGGCGGCGGCTCCGCGGCGGCCTCCGACGCCTGCTCCGTCGGCAGCGCGAGCAACGTTGCCGGCGCCGTCGGCCGCAGCGAGAGCAGGGACAGAGAGGACGTGGGGCTCCGCGACAGGAAGGCGAGTCGGAGCTGGAGGGAGAAGCAGAAGAAGCGGTGCGCCATGGTGAGGAGGCTGCAGGAGGCGTCGTGCGGCGCGGTGCGCGCCATCTTCCGCCGCCTCCTCGCCTGCACCACCAGCGTGGACGTCGCCGACGGCGGCGCGCGGCCGACCCGCTGAAATGGCCATGCTGCAGTGCTGCCTTCTGCATGCACGCTGCCATAACCTGTGTCGATTTTCTTGTGCCTGGCTGCTAGTAAATCAAACTGCATTTCCTCTCTCGAGCTCCTGCAGACTGCAGTACAGTAGCTAGCAGAGCTGCCATAAGACGACTTGGACGCAGATCAGGGATCTTACGTACGTATTGTAAGTTAAATCAATTTGTGCCTGTGTTATCTATTTGTTATATGCATGTATACACCTGCTCACTCTTGTGCATGGCTACTTCAGAGTTCAGACTTGAGACCTTGAGCCAAGTTTTTGTGTTGATCTTGCAGCTTCTACTTGACTTGGTTCCTTTTGAAAGGAAGAAACGAAAGATTTTACTAGTTTCTGATGTGTTTTACTTACTTCAGACCTTGAGCACAGGCACAGCGGATCCGGAGGAATAATTAGTGCATATAAGTAGTGTCAGAACGATGATGAGAAACGGCCCGATCAAAGTTGGTACCCATCGCGAGATTGCGACAGGCGCGATGACTGCGGAGCACCACTATTCGCCACGTAGACTATGCGAGCTTCGTGAAAATGGCCTGAAACTTGTAACCGTCACGGATGGTGACATGCACGTACGCAAGCATTTACTACACATTTAGCCACATCGACGACTTTCCTGGCCAGCGCCGTCGATCGGAACAGATTGGAGAGGGATGATCGATGCCAACGAGATCGAGATACCATGACAACCATGGCCATGCATGTATGCTTGTTGCTTGCTCGAGATACAAACGCTGTGGGATGAGATCTATTCACAGTCAGCTGTCGTGCTTGTATGGCATACGCTGCTGTATCGCTTCTATATATGTTTTGCTTGCAGTTCTTTGAACTGAGGGCAGCGGTCATGCATATGCCGTGCCACGCCGGAAGTGTGGGGGGTAATGGGATTGTTGCTGCTGAAACCGGGATAAAACGCATGCCTCCCTAGCAACTCATAGCAATGACATGATAGTTGACAGCTGCTGCATGCTCGATTGAAATGCAGAGTAGCAAGGGTAAATAATATATGTACGCATTATTTTCTCTCTTTTTTCAACTTATTATAGTAACAAATGGTCAAGCGTTTCTGATGCGTTGCGCACAGGGACATATAAAAGCATGTTCTTTTTAGCATCCATATAAAAGCACGTTGGAATTGTCATTATAAAGTAGGGAAAAATGCGGTTTACACACTCGAACTATCGCGAAATTCCGATTTTCAACCTTCAACTACAAAAGTGGATAACAGATGCCATCCAACTATCAAATCTGGACAAATTTGACCCTTAGGGTGGTGTTGAAGGTGGTTTTGTATTTTTAAAAAAAAAAATAAAAAAATTCTAAGTAGATCTGAAAAATTAAAACTAATTCATTTTAATCAAAAAAATACTGCTACCAACATTTTTCTAAAAATAAAACCTATCCATTATTGCTCTATTTAAATCTTAGTTATTCAAAAGTAATATGAATAACTACAAGCAACCAAATATTACAAATATAAAAAAAATAAATCTGAATAACTAACGAGTATCATACCAATAGATAGGTTACATTTTTAGAAAATTTTTGGTACCCATTTCGTATTTTTTGATTTAAAGTGAATTACTTATGCATTTTTTAGTTTAATTTAAATATTTTTAATTATCATAAAATGAAATACCACCTTAGAAACCACCTGAATGGTCAAATTTGCTCAATTTTAATAGTTGAGTGGCCTTTTTATCCGATTTTGTAGTTGAAAGTTGGAAATCGAATTTTTATAATAGTTCGAGGGTGTAAATTGGATTTTTTCCTCTAAAATGCACCTAGACCAGTACTCATGTCGTTTTTTTAGAAGAAGTACGCTCGAGCTGTGGTGCTCGTGGAGAAGGGAAGGCAAGTCATGGCGGGCGACTCGATCCGACCACCGCCTGCCTTCCCATCCATCCCTTTATCTCGCTCAGCGTTACTCTGCCGATGATGGGCTCGAAAGCAACTGGTGGGACCAGGAGTCCGTTGAAGGCCTCATGGGCCAAAAGGTAATCGCGCAGGCCGCCACTTACCTACCTACTTCCTCTTCCCTGTCGTCGGTCTCTCGGCGGCCCAGGCACACGGACGAAGTGGAACAGGCCAGCTGTTGGGCTGACAAGCGAATTTAATTCCTTGTACACTACCTACCACTGCTCGACTTGTGGCGGTGGTACGCGCAATAAGGATTTTACATTTTTGGCAGTAGTAGAGAGGTCAACAAGCTGATTTTACATTTTTGGCGGTGAAGGTATCCCTTTCCTTTGCTGCCTTTCCGGTGCATTTTTTAAACTCCGGTGGACGATGAACAATCGAATGAAGAAGACGATCATAAAACTCTTCGATATAATTTTATTTTCTTTCATGTCGTTTTGTGTCTAGTTGTTCTTCTTTTGTACCTTTCAATTGTTTTCCTAATCAGTTACGAGACATTTTTCTGGTGTCTTTCTGAAAAAAGAAAAGTCAACAAGTAATGGAACGATGGTTCATCCCAGCCCGTCTCTTGATGAGCGCAAAGGACAAGACCGTTCATGTACTCCACATCTCCACCGTGCAGGATAACCTGCTGCTGGTGGCTACAACGGATGGACAGCAGGGACTGAATCCGATTCGCACTACCTGCGTGCAGTATGCTCTAGCTAGCTTTACTCCGTCCATTTTACCTCCGTCCCGCTCGCACACAATCCCCTGGGTGCGCGTCGTGTCGCGTACAGGACGGTCGGAGCACAGGACAAGATCACAAAACCCAATCACAAATCAGGAGAACAAAAGGCTCCCCCTCCCTAAAGGCGGCCAAGGTCCCCCACAAACGAGCCCCCGGCCTGGATCACAGTGCCGACACGACCAGACCGGGTGCCGGCCCAACTTGCGCGAGCGCGTGGCCTCGCATGGGCACTAATCGTACCGTGCCGTACGTGGTTAGACTTAGAGACCTTAATTACACGCTGGAAACCGCTAACCAAGGCGATCTCAGATCAGATCCCCTCCACCAGGCACTGCCTCGTACACCAAACCCGCACGAGGCCATGTGCGAACGGAGGGGTTATTCCGTCTGCTGGTTCCGCTCCAGGCAGGGGATCTGCTAGCCTGCCACTGTTAAGCCAGCTCAGCTGCCCTCTCACACTCTCCTGCCCCCCTCCACTCGCACGTACGGACGGGTACGGGGTGCTGGCTGTTTGGCGTTTGCTACGCGCTCTGTGAAGGCATCCGTTTGTCAGCTGGTAATCCAGCCTGCGTTCATGTTATTTTCTGCAATCTGCTTAGTATTTTCTGCAAATGTTTTTTTTTTCATTATTTGAGTCGTCGAGTGAGACTTTGGAGCTACCTAGCTAGCTAGCACGGACGCCATTAGCGGGGGTGTCCGTGCGTGCGCCGGAAGGTCGCAGGAAGGAGCTGCGGAGGAGACAGCATCCAGCCGCAGAATTTCTCTGTTCGCCCGTCGCATCGCCGTTGAATCGCATCACCCGACCCGATCGACCGGTGAATTAATTCATTAACAAACCGGCCCTGGAGATCCGGCTGTCCCCGTCTCTTTTGGTAGCCCAGCAGATAGGTCGATCGAGTAGAAAACTGTAGTTACCATGATCGAGATCGATCCGTCTATCCCCATCACTTGCCAACCACTAGATCGGTGGCGATCTGCTATGTTCAGTTACCTGCTGTTGTTGGTACTAACATGATGGCCGTTGCCTGCTGCAGTGCCTTTTTACCATGCTCCCAGCCACGCCTCATCGATCACCTTTGCTAGTTACTGTACTGTATAACTCATCAGCATCTAGATGCCCATAAACTAAACTGTTCAGTATCTTGAGCTTTTACTGCTTTTGCCATTAAATTTACCGCCCTGGACTGCATTCATCGATTTTTCCAATTACGTTTGAGATCCAGGGCTCAGATTAAGGCCATTCTGAACTGCAGCCGTCCGATAAATCAGGCCAGACGGCGTAAGCTGCAAGCCTCCTCGTTGCCGTCGGATACCTCGCTTTCGCGTGCTCTAATCAACTTTAACCAAAAGAAAAAGAAAACTAACACAATATAAATTTGAAACCAGGCCTTCGGTTCATGTCTCAACGTCCGTACGGTCACTACGCTTGTCCGTACGAAAACGGCGTCTGCTTTGCTTTCGGTCGCTCTCTCCCTGGGTTTGGTGGTTTCATTGCAATGGTCTGTAAATTGTAACCACCGCATCGCATCATCCAAATCGCAGCATGATTCTTTCTCCCGCAAGCAACTGCGCAGGAGAGGCCAACTCTGTGCTAGAGAGACCGTCACGGCAGCAGCTTCTGCTTGTGTGTACGTATCTAATGTGTTAACATCACCGTACCGGAGGAGTTCCTTTCCAAAAGAAAAGGAAAGCGTAATGAGAGCTCAATTATTGTTTTTATCCTCTGATCACTGCCTTTACGCATATAAAAGATATATGTGTGTCAGTTGAACTGCGAGTTTTGCCGAATTTTTCGGTGAAAGCTGCTACTCCTAAGTTTAGATGTGAAATATATGATACTACCTCTTGTTATATTATAATCCCTCCATTCCAAATTGTAGGTCGTTTTAGTAAATCAAACTAATTATCTAGGTTGTCCCCTACCTATTTGGATGGTTGGTTGACTCGGCCCATTCAGCATATTCCTGGAAAATTTCAGCTCGACCGAGCAGTCATGGAGCATGCAGCAGAGCTCATTATCCAGTGAAAGCAACCAGTACTCCGAATATTAAGAGTACTTGTTAAATTTAGTGATTAGCTGGCGCCTAAACTCCCAAGTATTTACCAAGCAGACGTTCTTTGGTGATCAACTTGCCGCTCAAGTTGCTACATTCTCTATTGTTTCTAGTACTCTGATTCGGACAGCTAGGTGGCATCCTACTATCCACAACTAGGCTGCCATTGACATGGTCTTTTGCCTTGCTGTTCTGGAATGATACGCAACTGTCCTGCCTGCCAGAGGAAAAGAAATTCATCTCAACTAAGCAAGCTTGCAATAGCGAATGCGTGGCATACCAATACTTGTCGGCTTCTTTTGGGCTCTTTTCTTTTCGTCGATCAAAGGTCATGTAATTTGATTTTTACTCCTTCCGTGTCAATGGAAGAAGCACCTCATTGTTCTTGTTCGCAAGAAAAAACAGAGAAACCTGTATCTTCCTCTTTTCTCCATCCTTGCTAACGTTTGTGCAGATCTAGTACTACTTGGGATCCATGGCTGGACTAAAAGTTGCAAACAGCTGGTGCTTCAAATAAATGTATCCCACAAAGCTGTAGGAATGCAAGAAAGAACCAATGGAATTATGGCGCCTATAATTGAATAAGCAGACAATAAACTAAGCAAAGCCTGTCTTCTTGTCTACTATTACCGTTGTTTATTTGGGTGCCAATGCAAGTCTTAAACAACTTCACCACCACTGTATTTTACTACTAAAGCAGCAAGGCTGCTCAGATCAGAGCAGAGGGATAGTGCCTCGAGCGGAACTTTCCAAGAAGCAGCGGGCGAGGCGTGGATTTTCTACTGGTTTCTAAACCACGCCTGGTTGGGAATCATCAAAACAAGATTAGCTAGCACCGATGATTTTAAAATTCTCTGCTTGCATTGTACGGAGTAGATTTGTAGTCATCCTAGTAACAACAAATTGCATTCTCCTCTGCATAAGCTAGTAAACACCACTTGTAGTTATCCTCTCTTCTACTTGTAGTAGCAACAAATTGCATGAGAGGGATTGAAGAGGAACCGAGAGACAGGGTCGCTGCGTCTTTTCACGGGCAACCTCTTGTCCTGGTGCAGTGACCGGGATACACCAGCAAAAAAATTGTGAGAAAAAGGAGGCCAAGTGAACTGCACCTGCAGGTACTGGCAAGGAGGCCGAAATTTGGCAAGGGTTAGTTGACGGTTCTCATGCTGCTGCCCATACATTGTCTGTTTGTGCTGTGCTTTACTTAACACGGAAGGACACTACTCCAGTAGCATGAGCAAAGCAAAGCTGGAGACATACGGCATGTGTAGTGTAGATGCATGTCGTTGAGTAGGACCGAAGGAAACAATCTACATCGAGCAGGATTGTGTACAGTTCAACTGTTGAAGAGAGGGATCAAATAATGGTTCCAACCATTGTTTTATTTGGTGCGTGCCTGGTGGCTGCTGCAAGCGATCACCAAACACACTAGTAGCGGCCAGTGGGTGCTTTCTAAGGGCAAGGGCAATGCATCGGCAACCGGGACACCGCACAAACGGAAACGGACGCGCCCTAGGCCTGCCGGAGTTGAAGCGAAGCTTCGGCCTGTGATGACCCGTGCGGCGCAGTGAGTCCGATCAATCTCCTCTCGCGTCCAGACTCCGGACAGGTTCGGGCCCGGAGGATGCGTGGCGTGCCAGCTGTCTCGCTTGTCTGCATGCGGAGGACGGACGGAAGGAGAGGAGGCAAGAGTAGGAGTGCCCTGTGTCCTCGCAGACAGAGGAAGGAAGCAGAGCGAGCAAGAAGATGCGGAAGCCGAGGGAGTCTCCAGTCCACTCTCCGGGTCGTCCTCCATCCGTCCTCCCTATCCTCTATTCTACCTCGCTCCATGACTCTGCGACGAGCGACGAAAGAAAGAATTTTCTGCGAGGACGTGACTCGGGCGGACGACGATGCTCCTGTCGATGGCTTGTGGAGAAAGATGAGCAGAATGCTTGATGCATGGGTCCTTTGTCGCGGTTGCGTGCGTGGAGACAAGTCAAATGCGTTAAACCCAGCCGCTGGAGATTGGTGACGCCATCACCTCTCTCTCTCTCTCTCTCTCTCTCTCTCTGGTCTTCAGCGACTTCCCCACCAAGTTGCTGCCGCTTTGACATCCGCTGCAATATTTATCTTCTTTTTTCCCTTTTTTGTTTTATGTTATTTCCACGGGTGAGGTGTGTATGTTAAACTGTTAATGCGTAACGTGGCGAGCATCACATCACGCCAGAGGAGGTCGAGCGCGACCTACCCGTGTATTCCATGCCGCCGTAAAATACGAGCGGATCTAGTCGCGCATGCTATTTTTTTTTTGTCGTCACACACCATGGAGGCAAATGTTCTTTTTTTTTTTCAATATCATCGTGTCGAGCAGGTAGCAGGATGCATGCAGCATCCTGCTGCCAACACAGCAGTAAGTGCTAATCTTCTTTTATCCGAAGGGCCAGCTGGTGCGGTTATTTAGTGGTATTCTTGCCGTAACTTTGCTAGGTACGCATAGTCTAGTAGCACGACAACTTGGCACTTCTTTTTCTCGGAAATTTTTTGTCCCGTATATGCACCTAGCGTTCACCATCAGCGAAGACAGCAACAGGGGCATCTCCAACATAAATGAGAAAGAGCACCGGAGAAACAAATGCCGGTGTATAGTATCTACCTGCCACGAAGCAAAGCCATGGAACAGCTGCCAGTGGTCCCAGGACAAGACCGTCCTGGTGACTGGTGAGACCAATTATTCGCGGGCCCACGTCCCGGGTGGAAAAGGCAGGAATGGGATGAAAAAAAAAAAGAGGAAAGGGCAGGAATTGAAACGGAATTCGCAGTGCTCGCTTTCCGCGCAGCCTCCAACAACATGGGCGGGCGGGCCTGCACGCCCCGGGTGTGGCCGCGCCGGTGGGACCGCCAGGAGATCGTATCCCCCGCTCCGGGCCCACATCACAGGTCACCCCCCGGTGGTGGCAGGGCCAGGTGGTAAAGAAGAGAAAGGGGGTGGGCTGCTGCGGCAGGGTCAATGCGGAGAAAGGATTTCCGGGGTCAATTCCGAGGGAGTCATCTAATTTCCATGATGATGAGCGTGATGGCGGAGTTTAAAAGTGGACAAGTGGTATCGTATTGTCTGTCATCTGCGGGTGGCTGCGCAAGGCTCAGTGACGTTGATGGCTCACGCCATGCAGAAGGGGAGGAAGGACCCAGGAACCTTCGTTTAGTGATGGATCCAAGCTTGAGCCACCACGGCATATTCTTCTTTAGACCGCTTAACAAATGGACAGGTCCTTGTTCAATTGCAGGATATCGCTGCCTGGGTGTGACGGTCGACGGTACTCCATCCATTTCTTCTCACGAGGGGCGTGCTTATTTTAAGATCCGAACCTCGGACCTTTACGAGCGTGTGTAGCCTTACAAGACGTACTACTTGGTTTAAAGAGAAGTGTTCTGAATTATACTGCAAATCCGACCGGACCACATATTGATTTATCATGATAAAATACATATTCTTTTAATCAATTTAGTTGTTGGGCAAAGATCAGTGCTAGAGCATCCCTTCTACGGCGCAGTCAGGACGGGAGTGGCCGAGTGAGTCCACATCCCAAAGGGGCATGTGAACAATAGCTACAACAGTCGCGTATAGCCGCTTCTTATAATTTTAAATTAGAGTCTAATCTATTTCCTCCGTTTCGAATCTAGATTTGCTAAAATGATCTACAATTTACGATTTAGCTATCGTTCCGCGGAGAAATACTTTGAAGTATACTAAATCTAATCGGAGGTACTATATCAAATCTTTTATAGCAAAATCCATATATATATATATATATATCATGTTTAATGCTTGGTCAAAACCGGATGCTAGAGCAGGGACTCCAACCCATCAACGGGCTGCTAGTGCTATACAGTTTGGTTTCGGCTCCACCGTCTCATGGTTTCCGCGCAGCGGCGCAGGCGCCGCAGTCATGACACGAGCGGGTACACACCACACATCCCACGCGCATGCAAACGATGGCCGCAGCAGGCCAGGGCCCAGGAGGCCATCAATTTTCTTGCACAAGAAAAGCCCCGGCGCCATCTGTCCTTTGGCTTCTCTGCTGCGCGGCGCAGGCCACCATCCATCCCATCCCCTGCACGGCTGTCTGGGCTGCACGCCTGCACCCAACGCATTCATCAATCCGGCGCGCCCGCCCGCCACTTTGCAGCCGCGGCCAAGTCGTAGGTCTGCTGCTGCTTGGGTGCCTGCGACCGCTGGGCGTCAGCGGCAGGCCGCAGGCGGTTGGGAGTGGCCGCGCCCGCGGCGCAGGCAGGGTAGGAAGCTTCCTGCCACCTTCCTCCGCAGTACGCAGCCCTCCGCACCCCATTTGAACCCCCCCCCCCCCCCCCCCCCCCCCCCCGCCTCCTCCTCCGACTCCACTTGCAGCCGAAGGAGGCAGCGGGCGACCGAGCGGCGCGTGCGGTTCCCACCTCCTCTCCACCACCACCGCTACCACCAGTAGGCCGGCCGGACGGGGCCCGCCCAACAACCCTCCTCCGCCCGTCGTCCTTCCGCCGCCGCCGCCGCGTCGGGACGGTTCCGTGCGGCGCCGGGACTCCGGGAATTCCGCGGGCGCGCGTGCTCGGTTGATCGATCCGTGGCCGTCCGTGTCCCCGGGACCCGAGGCATTGGTGGGCTGCCTGGCTAGTTTGTTGCGTGTCCGCAGTCCGGCCTCCGCACGCCAACTCGCGGCAACAGAAAAAAAAAGGATCTCCTCGACGCGGCTTTCGCGGCCGCCGCCGGTGCTCCCGACTCCGTAAAAGCGATCCCCGCCGCCGAAACCCGCGCCTCCTCGGACGCACGCACCGGTTCCTCGGGCCGCTGGGGGGAGATCGCGCCCCGCTGAAGAAGAAGAAGGGCGCGACCATGGGCGAGGCGGCGCCGCCGGTCCCCGACGGCGACGGCTTCCCGGCGTGGGCGCGCTCCGTCGCGGACTGCGAGGCGCGGCTCGGGGTCTCGGCGTCGCGGGGGCTCTCCGCGCCCGACGCCGCGGCGCGGCTGCGCGCGCACGGGCCCAACGAGCTCGCCGAGCACCCGGGCCCGTCGCTGCTGCAGCTCCTCGCGCAGCAGTTCGAGGACACGCTCGTCCGCATCCTGCTCGCCGCCGCCGCCGTCTCGTTCCTCCTCGCGCTCTTCTCCTCGGCCGGGGAGGTCACGCTCTCCGCCTTCGTCGAGCCGCTCGTCATCTTCCTCATCCTCGTCGTCAACGCCGCCGTCGGAATCTGGCAGGAGACCAACGCCGAGAAGGCGCTCGAGGCCCTGCGGGAGATCCAGTCCGACCACGCCGCCGTGCTCCGCGACGGGGAGTGGCTCCCCGCGCTCCCCGCGAGGGACCTCGTCCCGGGGGACGTTGTCCAGCTCCGCGTCGGGGACAAGGTGCCCGCCGACATGCGCGTCGTGCGCCTCGTCACATCCACGCTCCGCGTCGAGCAGGGCTCGCTCACCGGCGAGACCGCATCCGTCAACAAGACCTCGCACGCCGTGCCCGTCGAGGACGCCGACATCCAGGCCAAGGAGTGCATGGTGTTTGCCGGCACCACCGTCGTCAACGGCAGCGCACTCTGCATCGTCGTGCACACCGGGATGTCCACGGAGATCGGCAAGATCCACGCGCAGATCCATGAGGCGTCGCAGGAGGACGACGACACCCCGCTCAAGAAGAAGCTCAACGAGTTCGGTGAGGCGCTCACCAAGATCATCGGGCTCATTTGCGCCCTCGTCTGGCTCATCAATGTCAAGTACTTCCTGACATTTGAGCTCGACGGATGGGTGCCGAGGAACATACGCTTCTCCTTCGAGAAGTGCACCTACTACTTTGAGATCGCCGTGGCGCTCGCTGTCGCTGCCATACCCGAGGGCCTGCCGGCTGTGATCACCACGTGCCTTGCACTCGGAACGAGGAAGATGGCGGCCAAGAATGCACTGGTGAGGAAGCTCCCAAGTGTGGAGACACTGGGCTGCACCACCGTGATTTGCTCCGACAAGACTGGAACACTGACCACAAACCAGATGTCAGTGGCAAAACTTGTGGCGATCGGTGATTCTTCAGGGGAAGTTAGGAGCTTCAAGGTGGAAGGGACGACATACGATCCCCGGGATGGGAAAATTCACGATTGGCCTGCTGGGAGCATCGATGTGAACCTTGAGA
The DNA here is from genome assembly GCA_032594955.1 of Panicum miliaceum. Taxonomy (NCBI): domain Eukaryota; kingdom Viridiplantae; phylum Streptophyta; class Magnoliopsida; order Poales; family Poaceae; genus Panicum; species Panicum miliaceum. The sequence continues at coordinate 6,066,373 of CM064058.1, read as the reverse complement.
CCATTGCAAAGGTTGCAGCTGTGTGCAATGATGCCAGTGTAGCTCATTCTTCGCATCAGTATGTTGCCACTGGAATGCCGACCGAGGCAGCTTTAAAGGTGAGGATTGCTAAACTTACACGCTGTTCACATTCCGCTACTGTTATGGTTTCTGAATCCTTAATAAGAGTATATGGTATTATTCATCAGTTACAAATGTACAGTCATAACTGACAACTGCTCACACATGTGCTGGTCCAATGCCAAACAGGACAAGATTGCTGTTGGGAACAATGCATTATTTAGCTCTCATGCTAACTTTCTTTTTTCGTTTCTCGTAGGTTCTGGTTGAGAAAATGGGTCTGCCTGGAGGAAAGAACGGACTGTCCTTGGATCCATCTGATACATTAGGTGATAAATAAATACATGCTGCTGCACCTGATTTACCTTCTATTTCCTTCCTAATATGTCCTGCTTAATCAGTACACGCAACGCAGAGAGTCTCACACAAGTGGATTGCAATGTTGTTTGCTGACAGGCTGCTGCAAATGGTGGAATAATGTTTCCAAAAGGATTGCCACCCTCGAGTTTGACCGCATGAGGAAATCAATGGGTGTCATTGTTAGGACCAGTTCAGGAAGCAATGCGCTACTCGTGAAGGTGCTGATTCCCCTATTTCTAGTTACTCACTTTTGGCGCACATTCATTTGTATCCAAAGATTTTCGTGTACAAGTTTACCCCTTCTCTGAATATAGTTTTATTGGATCACGTGTTTGCTGGATTGGTATTTGGAGTGCTTGACATTGTATCCTTTATTCATGGCAGGGAGCTGTTGAAACTTTGCTTGAGCGAAGTAGCCACATTCAACTGAAGGATGGTTTGGTGGTGCCATTAGATGAGAAGGCAAAGAAGATTGTCTTGGCAAGCCTCCACGAAATGTCAACCAAAGCTCTACGCTGCCTCGGTTTTGCGTACAAGGAGGATTTAGGAGAATTTGCAACATATGATGGCGAAAACCATCCTGCTCATAAGCTGTTGCTGGATCCAGCCAATTATGCCGCAATCGAGACTGACCTGATTTTTGCTGGTCTTGTCGGCTTAAGGGTAAGATGCTGTTCTGCTTTGAGCTATTTTGAATAAATTGTTTTTTCACTCCACAATCTGGATTAGGCAAAAATATATCCGTTAGGGACATGGATTAGACTAGATATATGCACAATGTGTCAAATACTCTTGTTACTTTGTTTCTTATATAAAACTAAGTCATGGATGTTTTAACTTGCCAGGACCCTCCCAGGGAAGAGGTCTATGATGCTATTGAAGATTGCAGAGCTGCAGGCATCCGTGTTATGGTGATAACAGGGGACAACAAAGAAACTGCTGAGGCAATATGCCGTGAAATTGGCGTGTTTTCACCTGACGAGGATATCACCTTAAAGAGCCTTACAGGGAAAGAGTTCATGGCACTTGAGGACAAGAAGTCACTGCTAAGGAGGAAAGGTGGCCTTCTGTTCTCTAGGGCAGAGCCAAGGCACAAACAAGAGATTGTGAGATTGTTGAAAGAAGATGGTGAAGTTGTCGCCATGACTGGAGATGGAGTCAATGATGCCCCTGCGCTAAAACTGGCTGATATTGGTGTTGCTATGGGCATTACAGGAACTGAGGTTAGTCCTTAATTTATCTACCTTAAATTGTCTGAAAGTCACTTTTTAGTTTCATTTTGGCTTGTTCTATTGTTTCCAATGACTGCTTTTATTGAAAGGGGTGGATAGTGGGCCAACAGAGAATGATCTACCTGGAAAATGAGTTTTTCTTACGTAGTACAAGACATTATGTGTTTGTGTCGTTTCATGTAGCCACCAGATGCTGCTTGAAATAGTCCACGTACAACATCAAATTTGCTGTGGTGTTTGTGTTTTTGTATTTCCACAAGAAAAGATTTATGTCTGCACACCTATGAATTTATCATACTAATGTTTGATTTTTCTAATGACAATATTATATTTTCAGGTTGCCAAAGAGGCCTCTGACATGGTGTTGGCTGATGACAATTTTAGCACTATAGTTGCTGCAGTTGGTGAAGGAAGATCAATTTACAACAACATGAAAGCTTTCATAAGGTTTGTACTTCAAGAGCTTGTTTTCATTATTTATGGTTGCTGTTAGTGTTTTGTTTTCATGCATACATTGGGTTCGTGTCAGTTATGACTCATGACTAGTCAGTTGGTTGAGTTGCTAGTTTGGCAGGTTGGAAAATCAATATCAATTTATTCAACCACTTAATAACACTAACCCCTCAGCACGACTATTATGATTGCAAATGCATGCACGTCAGTAGATTTTTGCATTCTGTTGTTGGGTTTGGATCAGCAACGGTGCATGTAATATGTATCCTTAGTGAGGATTCTGACTGCCTTCCTTGGCTGCTGCAGATACATGATTTCCTCAAACATTGGTGAAGTTGCATCCATTTTCCTAACTTCTGCCTTGGGTATTCCCGAGGGATTGATACCTGTTCAACTTCTATGGGTTAATCTTGTTACCGATGGCCCCCCTGCAACTGCTTTAGGCTTCAATCCACCTGACAAGGACATCATGAGGAAGCCACCTAGGAGAAGCGACGATTCACTGATCACTCCCTGGATTTTGTTCCGCTACTTGGTAAATGATCTCTCTGGTCTTTAATAATCCTTTGAATATATTAGTCCTTTTTGGACTTTTATCTTTTGAGATAATCTTATGATTGTACCTTGCCTGCAGATCATTGGCCTCTATGTGGGAATTGCAACTGTTGGCATCTTTGTCATATGGTACACACATGGATCTTTCATGGGCATTGACCTCACTGGAGATGGTCACACTCTTGTCAGTTACTCACAGCTTTCAAACTGGGGCCAGTGCTCTACTTGGGACAACTTAACGGTTACTCCTTTCACTGCTGGAACCAGAACTTTCACCTTTGACAACCCGTGCGAGTACTTCCAGGCAGGAAAAGTGAAGGCAACAACACTCTCTCTGTCTGTCCTAGTGGCGATTGAGATGTTCAACTCACTCAATGCTCTCTCTGAAGACAGCAGCCTGCTCACTATGCCTCCTTGGGTTAACCCATGGCTGCTCGTTGCAATGTCGGTGTCGTTCGGGCTCCATTTCTTGATCCTCTATGTGCCGTTCCTCGCTACAGTGTTTGGAATCGTGCCCCTGAGTTTGAATGAGTGGCTGCTGGTTCTGCTGGTTGCGCTACCAGTGGTGCTCATCGACGAGGTTCTGAAGTTTGTGGGCAGGTGTACAAGCTCTTCAGGCCCCAAGAGGCGGTCGAGGAAGCAGAAGGGCGAGTAACGCTAACATCGGTTCAATTCTCAATTACTGAACCAACCGATTGATCATGTAAAGATGATCCTCAAAGGGTGTTCGTTAAACACCAAACTATTCAATACATAGAAAGTGCAGGAATTCTGAAACAAGTACCCTTTTTTCAGTTTTCTGCTGTTTCTTGCACACCTTTTCTCCTAATGCTTAACAGCAACAAATTAGCTCCCCTGTTCTTATTTTCTAGTGGTTAGTTGGCAACCTCTCATCCTGTGAATTATGTAGTATCGAGTCAAGATGCTAATTCTCAGTTCATGGCTGCAATTTATGAAGCGGGTTCTAAATTATACCTAATTGTGGGCCTTGTGGCATATGAAGGTAGCTATTTCTAATACAATTCCTATGTTGTCTGAGATTCAGATTTCATTCCAAGGGGCAAACAAAATTCGTGTTTCGGTTGAGACTGGCAGCACACAATTTGCGTCGTTGGAGTTGAGATGTCAATTTGTGTTTGGGACTGACCTCAGTGTGAAAATTGCGAATAGGACTGTTGAGGATCATAGTATGATCGACGATGATCCAAAGCGTTTGAGATGACCTGACATAAAAAATGTGGTAACAGCATACATAGATAGCAAGGGGTGAAGAGCAGCTCAGCAGCACATAGAAAATTAAGCGCACATAGAATTTGCGAATGTTAAGCTGGCGTGCTTGCATAATTGCAGTACTAAGTTTCACAAATCCAGCACTTCACCAGTAACAAAATGAGACATGCTATACTAAAGATGTTGCCGCACAGGCTCACAGTAGCTAGAACTGTAAAAAAAAATCATGACTGCGATTCAGTACAATTACAGAGCACAAAAAGAAAGAAAAAAAGTACAATTACAGATGATCTCTCAAGTAAGCTTCAACAAGAGATAACTTTGAAGGTTTCCTCAGTACCCTACAGGCTGTCTCATGCTGATGCACCTTTATCTTCCTTCGGCTTTGATTAGCTGAGAGAAGACCCTGCTCATCGACACGTCGGAGAGGTCATGATCAGGCTCATTCGAAGCTCCAGCTTCCGCCATTGTCACACTGATACTCTCAAGGTTGCCAACATTCTGAACCTGGGACGGGAGTTCCACAATACGGTTCATGCTGTTCACGTCTGAGACAGTGGCATCTGCATCCTGAAGCTGCAGAACATACTCCAGGTTCCAGAGGACGTCTCCCATTGACGGCCGCTCCACACCATAGTCCGCCAGGCACTTCTCCACAGTTTCACCAAACTTCCTCAGAGAGTCTGGCCTGATTGTGCCTGAGATCCTCTGATCAACAATTTGATGCAGCTCTCCTCTCTTCTGCCACTTCATTCCCCATTCGGCCAAGTTCACCATCTCCCTCGGAAGTGTAGGGTCAATCACTGGCCTTGCACAAAGGACCTCAAGCAAAACAACACCAAAGGAGTAGACATCTGACTTCTCAGTCAGTTGCTGCCTCCGGAAATATTCAGGATCAAGATACCCAAAGCTGCCCTTCACTGCAGTGCTGACATGAGTTTGGTCCAACTCAGGCCCTGTCTTTGATAGCCCAAAGTCAGCAACCTTTGCAAGGAGATTCTCATCAAGCAAGATGTTTGCAGACTTGACATCACGGTGGATAATGGCCTTTGCAGAACCTGTGTGAAGATAGTGCAGTCCCCTTGCTGCTCCAATGCAAACCTCCAGCCGCTGCTTCCAATTGAGCGAGGGGTTATCAGAGCCATAGAGATGGCTCTTGAGAGTGCCTTTCTCCATATATTCATAGACCAAGATCATCTCATTCCTTTCATCACAGTACCCAATCAGAGACACCAAATGGCGGTGGCGCAGCCGTGAGAGGAGCTCAATCTCTGTGCGGAACTCATTGAGACCTTGCTGGGACTTTGGATTTCCACGCTTCACTGCAACCTTGGTATCATCCCTCAGCACTCCCTTGTAAACCTTCCCAAAGCCTCCAACTCCAATGACCCAGTTCTCATCGAAATTGTTGGTTGCTTCTTGGAGCACACTGAAGGCAAAGCGGTATCCATAGCTTCCATTCAGCCCTGATGTAAGAGTAGTACCATAAGATGTTCTGCTTCCTGTACTGAGAGAGGTGAGCCCATTGATAGAGAAAGGCATCCAAGTCTTTGAATGCTGCTTTTCCAGTGTCTTTTTCTTCCGGCAAAGAAGTACCAGAACAACAATGATTATCAACAGTCCAACAGCTCCAAGGACTGCACCAAGAATCACACCCAAATTTTTGTTTCCACCGCCAGACCCAACAGTGAAAGCAGAACCTCCAGTACTTATCTTCATAACCTCAAGCCCATTCAGAATCCCATCGGGCAATACATTGTCCAAGGTCGATGGGCCAATACTGATGCCAAGTTTACTGGATGCATCATTCGATGAAAGAACCACATCTATATAGATAGCTGTAGCCAACTGATTATCAGACATTACTGAGAGATCGAGATTATTTTGCGCAGAAAAACCTCCAACATATGCATTGAAGTAGAGCTGGTTAAGTGCCTTACTGACAATATCACAGAAGTGAAACCTTATCAAATAGCTGAAGCCAGCATCCACATCAAACTGCCATGTCATGTTGAAAAGAGCATTGGACGTATTTGATGCTGCCAATTCTGCAGCTGTACCATAGACAATATCAGGGGCTGTCAGCCGGGTTGCTCCACCCTTCTTATAGTTGACATCCTTGCCATCAACCGTTTTGGTCACGGTTGGGTTCAACAAGTATTTTTTATCGGTTATCCAGGTCCTCGAGAGGGTATCATTGTCGGGAGTGACCTTCGGACCACCCATGTTGACCCGATACACCGTCTCTAGCGGCTGTGTAGACAAACCACTGTACTGCTGCACAGGGTTGACCATTTGGGCAATATCGATGATGAGATCATCTGGGACAGAGACCACCTCAATTGCATTGATGAATGCAATTCCATTTGACGGCTTGAAGGAAATCACAAGTGTGTCACGGGTGATGTTCAAAGAGTACTCCTTGAACAAGGGTGCTGTTTTGTCTGGTTGCTGGAAGTCACTTAGCAGGAGCACATCTTGGGTCGACACAGTGAATTTGGCGAGTGAAAGATCATAGCTCTGGTAGGTGAAGGGAAAGAAGTAGAGCCGGACGAAATGCCGACCCTGCTTCTGGATAGGGAAAGTGTAGGATGATGGGCTGGTGAAGATGCGGGCAGTCTGGTAGAGCGCAGAGTTGTCGAAAGAGGCCACCCCATTTGCAGAAGTGCCAGCCAGGATCTCCTGGGAAGTGGACACCTTCACTGGAGATGCACCATCGGAGGTGAAGGTCCTCTGGCCAACTGTGGTGCTCTTGGAGGACCCGCAGTCAACAAGGTAGCTGTCCGCAGGCTTGAATTGCGCTTTGCAGATGCAGAAGGATGACAAGATGCATAGCAGGATGAAGGTCGTTGCAGCTTGCGGCCTCTTCCTCCCAGATGGAGCCATCATGATGTTGACCTGAGTAAAAAGTATGTTCACAATCAGGGGCGGACCCAGCATAGGACATGGGTGTACACATGTACACCCGATAATTTTTGCAAACGAAATCGAAGTTAGTAGGTAATATATGTAACTGGATTCAGATCCGAATACAAATAGTTTTGTTAGGGTCTGAGGTGCTCCGTCTCGCACAGCAGAAGGAAAGAGAAGGGGCGGGATTGCGGGAAAATACCTGGAGGATGCTCGTCGCCGGCAAAGGGCTCGACGAAGAAGTGGCAACTGGCGCCGCCGCTCGCCCAGTCGTCGCCGCTAGGGAAGGAAGAGCCAAGGGAGGAGAGAGTCCGAGAGAAGGGAAAGTTTTACGAAACAGAGGGAGGAGACCACAGCCACGGCAAAGCAAATGCCCCCAGCAATACGCGAGCTTCTAGATCAAATCGACCGGCCCAAGCAAGCTAGATGCACTCACCAGCAGGAGGAGAACGGATCCGGCCCCGGGCGGATCTCCGGTTCACGCCAGCATGCCAGCACCGAGATGGTGGCGGAGAAGAAGAGGCACGCTCCCCACGCCTCTCGTCAAGACAAGAATGTGGTGGTTCGAGGAGGCCCCGGCTCGCTGCGTGTCGACGCCGGCGGTGAGATCGCCGACGATGCGGCGCCAGAAAAGTTGGCGGCTGTGGGGAGAAGAGAGAGAGAGAAGGGAGGGAGGGAGAGAAAGCGAGCGAGCGAGCAGGAGTTTTGTACTAGCTTGGGCCCTGTTTTATTTTACCGTTAGTTCCACCGCCGCGTAATTAGGCTAACGCAAAATGAGGGTTCTATTTAATTATGCACTACTAACTCCTAAAAAAATCATCGTGTCCTCTCAAGACCCTTTTGATTCGCTGATTTCCTCTAAAAATTGGCCGGTTCAACCCCAAAGGCATGGATACAGTTTGATGCAGAGGTCCAGAGCAAATTTTCCCAACCAAGAGCAATGCCAATTTTTTAATACATTCTGCTAAATAACATGGTAATTTTTATGATGGAATAAACAATCTCGCAGACTTTATATCGTAATGATGTAATGGCTGGTATCTGTTAAAAAACTTGTAGTACACTACAAAGAACAATTAAGCTCGAATGATAAAAAGCACCGAGTTAAAAAATGAAGTGAAATATAGTCTTACTTAAACACTCAAAGAATTGCAAATAAAACTTACTAGAAATGATTTATATTTGAGAGAATTCGTAACAATCAAATGCTACAATGGTAATCACAAAAGGTTGTCCACGACAAGCTCACCATTTTCCGCAAACCTCGGGAAGTGAGTCATACCGACTCCCGTTCCCAACAAGTGATCGTGGCCTTTGATTTCTTCGGAGGAAAAAAACTCTTTGTTCTTTACAAAATATTATCCGTTCTAAATTGTAAATCGTTTTGACAACTCTAGATACATAAATTTTTACTATGTATCTAGACCTTTTTTAAATGCATTTTTGTAAAAATTTTGAAATAAAATCTTTTCACATTTGAAATATTAAACATAGACTAATTAAAAAATTATCTGCAGATTTCGTCCGTAAATCGCGAGACGAACCTAATGAGTCTAATTAATCCATCATTAGCATATGTTTACTGTATCATTATTGTAGCAATTTATTATCTAATTAGGCTCATAAGATTCGTCTCGCGATTTACGGACCATCTGTGTAATGCAATTTTTTTTAACTACATTTAATACGTCATGCATGTATGCAAATATTTATTTGGAATTTAGAATTTTGCATCTAAACAAGGCTCTAGATATAATTATATATCTAGGTGCATAATAAAATCTATTTATCTAGATTTGCCAAAACGATCTATAATTTGAAACGGAGGGAGTACCTGGCTGTTGAGTTTTCCTCTGTTTAAATCCTTCTTTTATCAAAATAGTTTTGTTGTTAGAAAATATTCTTTAATGAATGTTTTTGTTGTTAAATTAAATGTGTCGATAACTTCTATCAAAAAATCAGTTCATGTGGCTACATACGCTTCCCTATCCACGCATCCAACTAGTGCTGCACACGTCTCACTGTTTTCCATTTCTTTTTTCTCATCCGGTGGCTGGTCAGAGTGGTATTGCATATTTTCTTTCAGAGTTTCTATCCAGTTTTTTCTATTTTATACGAGAGAACATTATGTGGTTAGTGGACATGGAAGCATGGACGCTCTGAAAAAGATCAGACATTCAAAGTTTCCTCATCACAACCTCGTTGCTCAAACCTGCCTTTCGTCAACGTTGAAAATCAAATTTTCAAATAGAAATATGCATCAATAATTCAATCAAAATGAATGAAGAAATTTGTTTCCCTGCATTTTTAATTGCCAGCGTTGTTTTAAATAGTAGTAGGTACGGCCGTTTTCGTTAGTTGGAACAGGGTAACATGGGCTTCCATAGTTTCCTTGTCTTGTATAGATGAGGTGTCAAGTACTAACAAAATTTGTTTCTTGGGTGTGTGCACTTTGGTTAGCTCAACTCATTTGTTCTCTCATCTAGGCAATTAGGAGCAATATTTTGGAGGCATTTGCGCCGTGACTAGAGCTCACTTTCACGCTCTCCTAAGCTTGCTATGGTTGTCGCCAGCTATTCCCCCCTCTAAGCATGATATCTAGTAAACCATGAATAAGCAGTGTCAGCTTATCTAGAGTAGTTGAGATTCATGTTTGGAACATGTGCATGTGGATTGCAGTGACTTTCTAGTTTTCATGGAATTGATTGTTAACCACAACTGAAGCAATGCCAAGTCGGTGTATATCTTGTCACTTGACGTGAGGCACTACTTACTGCTCTTGCATCTTGTCATCCATGAGATAATTTTCTATTTACTGATTCTGTGAAGTTTAAAGGAAGATTGCACAGTAATGCCATTCTTTTATTGTTAGAGTTGCTTTTGCCACCCAAAAAAAGACCCCAGGGATATCTCTCTTCCTTATCACAAAAGTAGAAGTGATATTCATTTGTACTCAACAGTACTACCTAGTGTAACTCTCCATGAAAGCAAGATTTATATAGTTCTGTGTGAAGAGGTCTTCTTACAGTTTGATGCAGTTCGGTGGAGGACAGGTTGAGCATGCAATTAGTAGGGTGGACAAGGGGAGAGAGAGAGAGAGAGAGAGAGAGAGAGAGAGAGAGAGAGAGAGATCCTGAAAACTCTCCCCGGCCAAGGAAGAAGATGAGGGCACATGGCACAGTGGTCCCACGGCTCTCCATCATTGATGCCTGATTTTTGTGGGGGGAGCGACATGCACGTTAGCCTTGACCAAATCCTTAAAACCACCCTATTCTTAATGGCGGTCGGGTTATCTCGAATCAACTACTGTCGCTAGGTTAAAACGTGAGGTTTAACCGGTCTAATCATTAAAACTCAGTGCCGAACTTACCCTGTAAAGGAAAGGAGGACGTGTGGTCGGCTAGCGAAAGAAAAGGCTGGAGATTCTGATCTGATTTTTCGGCGTCGTTGAATGTAACAATGCCATTTTCGAGCAGGGGTCATGACGAAGCCGTGTCGAGTTATGGGATGGATGGGCACCGCGCGGTGCAAGTGCAAAGCGATGTGATCACTCCAGAGCATGGGGGGCAGCCAGCCCGGCCAATAGATTCGGCTGGAGCTGTGCGCCGTGTCCCCCCGAAACCGAAAGCGCCCGCTCAGCCATTTTCCTTTCCCTGTGCCGGATTTTCCTTTTTTTTTCTTTCTTTCCTTTTTTTTTTGAAAAAAAGAACAGACGTAGAACAGGCGGTCATAGCAGAGGACTAGAGGAGGAGGAGGATAATGACAGGTGGGTCCAGCAGAGCAGAGCAGGGCACAGCAGGCGGATTGGCAGTGCTGGGCCGGGCGCCAACCTAAACCAGCTGGATGATGGAGAGCATCACAGCCAGGCGGGGCAAAAGCAGTGGCGGTGGAGCGGCAGCACAGCTCCACAGCCACACCGCAGCACTGCTCATGCTCTGTTGTCTTCTCAGTTCTCATCATCGTCGAATCGTTGATTTTTAAAAAGTTTGTCATCATCGTCGCCCGGGACCAGGAGATCGAGCAGATGCCAGTTCCGCAGAGGACGACCCAGACCTAACGCGCTTAGGTTTCACGAACCAAAGCAACCACCACCACAACCCATGGCGAAGTCTGCGGCTAGGGTTCTGAGCTGACCATGCCAAAGAAAGATTTGGTTGGTTCACAGTTGTATATATACATATATTATTAATAATATGAATGGAGTGAACGGGAGGGAGGGAAGAAACTGGGCCGGCTCATCCTGCGCCGGAGCAGCACCGGACCGCGTGGGCCGTGGAAAATGTGGCCGGCGCGCACATGACATGGGGCGGTCGTGTGGTCCCATCCCAACCCGTGGGCCCCGCTACAAAACCTCCACTTATTATCAATTCATCCTGGGCTGTGTTGTTCCGTGGTCCGTGCTGTTTTGTTAGGCTGACGGTGACAGTACTGCCGATTAACAAAGCACACTGCCGCCTCTGGTTGTTATCCAAACGAAGTATCTTGACACTTGACACCTCTCTCTCTCTCTCTCTCTCTCTCTCTCTGTGTGTGTGTGTGTGTGTGTGTGTGTGTACTAGTCTAGGCGCAGGGAAAGGAAAATCGCCTCCGATTTTCACTACCTGATCCTTGCAAAGTTGCAATTGCAAGAAACGAAAAAGGATGCGACAGACCGGTGACAAGGATCCCCAACCCCAACCGCTGGCCGACGGCGTTATTCCTCTTCAGGTGAGGTCCAGAGGGCCGAGCAAGTTGGGCAGCGGGTTGGTTTGGTTGGGTCCGGTCTACTTGGACAGCTCACGCACGCACAGCCAGCTACGGACAGTTAGCTCAGAATCGCGTCGCGGTCTTGGTTGGTTGCTGCTGGACGGGGATCGGACGCAACCCGGGACGGTAGGAGTTGTATTTCTTCACACGCCTCTGCTCTGCTCTGCACACAGTTTTTTTTTTTGTTTGTTTCCCTTCTCGGCGGCTATGGCATCTCTGGACTCGTCCAGCAGTTTCTTCACCGCTCTGGTGGTGCGGTTCCCTCTTCCCTGCTACTGGGTCCGTTCTGGCGTGGACGGTTGAAATAGTACAGTATAATTTTTTTTTCTTTTTGGATGGAGTCTGAACTCTAAGTCCCTGGGACAGGACTATAGTACACATGATGGCACGAGGATAACGAGTTCGAGAGGCTCTGGATAAAGAGGACAAACCCACCACCGCAAAAGCCCAACTAAGAGAGCTCTCCCTGCTTTCGGCCCAAACCATGTCGTGGGCCTAATTCATCCCAACGCAGAAACAAGGCCCACTTCACATCCGTGGTTGTAACGTGCAGCGCGGGAGGACGAAACATGGTGTCTGTACTGAATACATAGGGCGGATCCTTTTTGGCAAAAGGAAAAGAAAAGAAAAGAAAAGAAGAGAAGAGATCGGGCGGAGGACGAAGAAGGGACGGGACCAACGCCAGTTCTGCGGCTGCTCACTGCTCAATGAATTCGACTCCTATGCTTGTATAGGCCAGGTCAGTTTTTTTTTTTTTTTGAAATTGTGGTCAGGCGGCGTTAGATAACTAGACGCTGCCGACCACCTCCAGTACTCCACCACATCTTCGGCTTTATCTGCCTCCAGGCTTCCTTTCTCCCCTCCTAGGCTACCACTGTACTCTGCTGGTGGTAGTAGCAGTAACCAGCCTTGGCATTGTCAGTCAGACGATGATTGCGTCCATCCGCTCTCAGCATTATTATCTTATCTAGGTCCTACTTTCACACACTAAGAAAAATGTGATGCGCATTTTCTAATAAGAAAATCCACGATGGAGCAGGTCTGTGATGGCACCTGATGATCCGTGGTGTTATACGAGTGTCTGATCCTTGTGCATAAGTACATTCAAAGAGCTCCAAAAAGATTCTGAAGAATTTAGTTCCCCCCCCCCCTTCAATTGTTAAACATATTTTAAGCCACCATTACGTTACAGCATATGGCCGTCAACTCCAACAAACATAGAGCATTACCATGTATTTTATCTAGGGAACACATACGTATATTTTTTTTCCATGTGACCAAATGTAAACGGCTAATAAGTTGCTGCATGCAGATTCTTAATATTCCTTACAAAAGAGCAGTCCACGTATTACAAATCATCACATTTTTTGAAAGAAAAGAAACGTACTGCCCGTAACTAACTTGTTTCTTCAGCTAGTGCTTTGACAATTGACTGCTTCTAGATCAGCATAGTGTGCTGGACACACCTGATCTGATAACATGAAAGAAAGTGAATACGAGGGTTCTGGCGTGGTCTAAACACTCCAAACTGCACTCCTTTTGCGAAAGCAAGAAAGCCTAAACTGTACGTGTTCGTAGCAAGTACTGAGGTTGATCTCGAATCAAATTGCAACTAACCTAGGCCAAGTGGGCAAAACCATTATGCTATTTTGTTTCATTTGGGCGCTACAACATAAACTCATCTCCTCTTTCTTTTGCTTGAAATGAAAGGAAGGCAGCAAAAGTGTTCCAGATATCTTGTTTGTCTCCAAAGCCACAGGCTGCTACCTGCTAAGCATAAAACAACTGCTTGCTTCAGAGAAAAAGAATCATAAACCAGTTGCTGGTTTGAAATAGAAAAAAAACACACACACAAGACACTCCATTGCCTGCGTTGGCATGGATCTCGAATCCTATTGCAATCTCAACCTTATGGGCCGAATCATTATCATACTAAGCTCACTCCCTGACAGTCTTCACCTACAAATAAAGTAGTAGATACTAATCCAGGTTATTAGTAATATGTTAACAGTACTAGGAGGACTAGTGCCCTCTCCCTCTTAACTACTAGTAGATGCTAATAATCCAGCTTAAACAATGGGTTTGTTAATCCTCAAAACAAGTGGTTCTTGCACGGTGTGTGGGAGTGAGTCACACACTCCTTGTCCTGCTCCTGCAGGGTGCAGGTGCACAGATATCTAGGGCTCGGCAAGGGTTGCCTTTTGGACTGGAACTGGACCAGACACGAGAGCAAGGCCAAAGGCTGGTCAAACAAAGTTTAACTGCCCTCTTGTGACTGGAATGAATATGCCTACTGCAACTTTTAAATAAGCACCCACCCTGTGCACCCCCAACAGTAGAGTAGTGAGATAAAAGCATGTTTAACTTTAACCCCACTGTAACATCAGTCCAAGGGAAGGGATAAAGATAAGAAACAAGTGAGCAAAGCAAGCCCATCTCTTTCTCTCTCCCCGGTTGGTGGCCACCATTGCATTTGCATTGCTGCATGTTTGTGTGAGAGAGAAAACATCAAACATGGTGATGATTTGGTTTGGCAGGCTTTGAGAAAGCTTATTGTTGGTTACTAGTAACTGATAATGCAGCATGTTTACCAGTACCGTCTTAACACTAATTGCCCTGCCGCATCTTTAACCGTTGGGAGTCTTTTTTGACCGCCTGCCTTTGCGTCCTGCCGTCCTGGAACGCTGAGCCACGCCACACTCCTCGCCTTTGCTTGCTGCAAGCCTCCTGCTCCTCCTTTCCTTGGTAGCATGGGCGCGGTTCAGTCAGAAACGAGGCCGGCATCGCATTGAATTGAATCGAATGCCGTGTTATCGCTGCGACAAAGGTTTGACGGGCATGACTTGCCAGAAGGAACAATTCACAGTTTTACTGCCATCACCAGAAGATTAGTCTGGTAAAGCATACTGCACCATACATACATGTGCTACAGAAGTTTTACTGCCATCACCAGAGGGTTGTTTGTGCATAAGCTGAAAATTCCATCCAATAAAGAATAACCAAGATTAATTGGATATAAAGGACGCATAATAAGAGGCAGCTGGTCTCGTGTCACGCTTTTGCCTCCTAACAGCAACACAGTCCATCAAAGGAGAAAAGATGAGGGGCCAATTTGCCAAACCAAAACCCAATACTAATGCAAATGCCAACCCAAAATGAGCCAGGCAAAAGCAACATGATCCTGACCGACTGATTCATCATCATCACAGCCACTTCTGTTTCAGTATAACTTGCAAGAGAGACAGAACAGAGCCTCCCACACCACACACTCCTCTCTTGCAAGATCAGAGATCACCGTATAACTATAACCTCCCTGCATTTGCACCTGCCTCCATTCCCCTGCCCAACAACACAAACTGTCGCACACACCGCACAAGCACACAACAGCCCAAAACCCTATAAACCATCTCCCATCTCTCTCAAGACTGACTCATCTACCCCACCTCACTGTCTTCTTCATCCCTCCAAAATTCCAAATCCGCCTCTCCTCCCTCCCAAACTCAAAGCTCCAAAGCTGGCACTGCCATTCCAGCAGCAATGGCGAGGCCGCCCACAATGGTGATCAAGGACGACTACATCGACATGGACCTCACCCCGGCCGCCACGCCGATGCCGCCCTCCTCGCCACGCTTCGAGTTCCAGAGCACCGCAGCCGGCGGCGCCAAGCACAGGGAGCCGGCGTTCGCGTCCCCGGCGGACGAGCTGTTCTACAAGGGCAACCTGTTGCCGCTCCACTTGCCGCCGCGTCTGCAGCTCGTGCAGAGGCTGCTCCAGGAGCAGCAGCCGGTGCAGGCGCTGCAGGGGGTCGATAAGAGGGAAGCGGAGTCGGATGCGGCGGCGGACGGGGGAGACGCCGGCAAGGCGTGCGCTGCCAAGAGGCCGTCTTGGGCCAAGAAGCTCAAGGTGGTCAAGCGGTGGGCGTCCAAGGAGTACATCAGGTCCTTCTTCCTGGCCAGGCCGACGCCGAGCGACATCATCGTCGACGGCACAGCCACTGGTAATGGCATCGGCAGCGTCAGCGCGAGGGCCAGAGTCCTGGATCAGGAGGAGGTGTGCCACCACCGCAAGTCCTTCTCCGGCATCATCCGGCGGGTGCGCCTGGTGGCGACCAAGGCGCCGGGGACCTCGCCGCTGTGCTCCTCGTCGTCCTCGTCATCTTCATCGACGCCGTCCTGCCGCAACGCGAACGGGTTCTTCATCCGGCCCGTGGCGGCGGCGGCAGCGACGACGCCGGTGCTGAAACGGAGCAGCAGTGCCGGGTCGGAGGAGGGCGCCATCCAGGGCGCCATCGCGCACTGCAAGCGGTCCCAGCTGCTGCAGCCGGGGATGGTGGTCTCGGCGCGGAGGAGCGTGAGCGACGTCATGTTCTACTCGGTGACGAATACTCCCAGGGCCTCCTCCGTGGCCGCCGGCGAGGTTGCGCAGGAGAGGCAGGAGATGTGCAGGGGCTGATGCCAATGGGGTTTGGCATCAGTGCCATGGATGAAAGCAACATTCTTTTGTTTCTTTTGCTTGTGAAGATGAGCAATGTGCTGTGGATTGCTGTTGAGGACGCAATGTACCGTGATTCTTTTCCCTGTCAAATTCTTTGTGATCTTCTTGGAGCAAAGAATTTCCTCATTTGAGCTGTGGATCTTGGTGGTTCGTTTCCTTTTTCTCCTCCCTGCTGCATTCTTCTCCCTCTAATCTCTCTCAAAGCTTCAGCTGCTGCTCGTGCCCTCACTCCATTGTTTGGGGAGGTAGGGTGGGGCACAGTGTGCGAGTAAATGGTGCAAGGGTGGCACTGACTTGGTGGCAGATTTGATTCCACCCCCAAGTACGCCGCTTGACCATACCATACCTCTGTGTACAAATCAGCCTGATTGTTGTAGTGAATGGGATCCAGAGCTTCCACCTACCTCTGTGGAGTGTAGACCACTCCAGGTCTCCAAGCCTAACTACCTACTATGCCATCTTCTTCCACGCTACAGCGCACCTCTGAGATGATCTCCCCGTTCCCTTGGCTTCGAAACAAAGCTTTGGACAGTCCATGAAATCGCATGCGGATGCTTGGGCTTTTGCCAACATGATGCTTTCCAGGAACTCTGCCGGACAAGATTACGGTCCCATCAGGTCATCCAAATGATGCGTCGGCAACCAGATCAGCAAAAACACATCAGTGATAGGCAAATCCGGAATAGATTTTTTGAAAGAAATCCGGAATAGAATAGGAATGCCATTCTGGCACTCGAATGTTTTTCTTTTTCTTTCTGAAAGAAGGCAAACCATTTGAATGTATGTGCTCTTGTTAGATTTACCACTGCTTGTGAATTGGAGGTTCACCTTTTTGTATTTGTGGGGTGTGCCTGGAACAGCTGCAAGCCGAGTTGCGTTGGGCACTGAAAAGGCGAGCACCTTTGAGCTGAATGATCGCCAGTTCTCAGCTCTCCTCCCCCCACCATGGCTTGCCTTCTGATCTGATTGGGATGGGTCATGCAATCCAACAAGCACAAGAGGCCCCCAGATCATGAGCACGGGCACAGATAAGAGCCACAGAGAGGGTCAGAGAGCAGAGCACAATACAAACGCGCAGAGATTCCTTCACCATCCATCCTTGTGGTTGTGGCTACTGTTAAAAAAGCCACAGCCACAGCCACAGTCCACAGGCTTCAACAGTAGCACCAGATGGATGGAGGGATGGACGGAATGGAGCAAACCATCTGCCTGCAACAACGTAACAAACCAAAGAATCTTCTCAGAGGAGGTGAGGAAAAGGCAAGCGAGCTGGCCCGTTAAAGTGTCCAGCCACTGAGAAAAGGCTTCACCTTTCTGTTTCTGGTGTTCAGGATGAGGGAGAAGAAAGGTGAATGGGAGAGATTTGCAATCACAACAAACTGGAAAAAGGGGCAAAAGCCTGGTGTACTGGCAGCAACACTTTGGTTCGTGTGCATCCTTAGCGAATAACTAGGTCATCATCATGGAGCATGACTGTCGTCTTCTGGACAAGAACATGGAACATACAAGTCCTCAGATCGAATGCAGAGCAAATTCAGAAATGGGCCAAGCCTACAAAGGGCCATCCAATTTTTCGAAGGATGGACAGCATACTACATTTATTTTGATTCCTAACGAAAACAAGGGTCATCATACAAAGCTGAGAAATAGGGCAAATCTGCAATTAGACATCAAAGTTGGCCACGAATTACAATTGACCAAAAAACAACAAAGTTTTTGCAAGACAAGGGCCAAGAAGTCGGCAGATGGTGCAGAAGAGCATTGGATTTTCTGCTACCATCTGGGAGCATTGCAGCGGCAGACGCCAGAAAAGAGCAGAAGATGGTTTGACTGGCAGGTCAAAGATGGGAGTATAAAAAATGCATACAGTATCAGACAAGTTTCACTGATTAAATCGACCAAGGTATGGTACTTTACTGTATTTTATTTGGTTGCAGAAATACGACAGCATGGCAGCAGGATAGGAATCAACGGTTCTTGCCATGTTGACGTTGTCACATAGCAAACTATCAATAGAGGGGAAAAAATACCAATTACAATTGCATTTTTCTTCCACCGTTAAAAGACAAGAAATCTGACAAAAAAGATTTGTACCTGTAGTTTGCAGGCAGGAGGCACCAACTTCATAGCTTGTTTGATTACTTTGATACCTGGATACAAGCTGCCAAACATAAGAATATTTGATAAAATTTTGTTAGGAGGAGGCTCCAAAACTCAACAGTAGGCTAGTTTAAAGTAATCGAGACAGGGTTTATCCTTGGTGAGACATGCCAAAACCACTGCTTCGCCTGTTCCTGAACTCGCGATGACACCATGAACAGTGTTGGTTCCCTCCGAGAACATTTGCCGGTTCTTCAACCAAAGCACCAAGAATTCCTTTCAGCTGCCAACCCGACCACATGTCACGTGCAGGTTTTCACAGTGTGAAGCTGGATGGTCTGTTGCAGGAACTCAAAACACTCTACTCAACGCTGGCCATCCAGAAAGATTTTCCTTCTAAAATGACCATACGGAAATAAACTAAGATCCATGAAGCAAAATCTTGACTGTTGCCATGATCAAGGATTTTTCTTTGCAAATTATATAATTGACTTAAAATTTTTTCTAGTGTTTAAAGAGAGATACAGGTAAAGAATGAGCTGTATCTGTCTGCAACCTCTGACTTTAGTGGGGTAAACTCATGCACTGACATAGAAACCGTATGCCCAAATGAGGTTAGCACACTTTCCGCTCTGCAGCGAGTGTTGCTTATGGTAAATCATAGACATGCATAACAGGACAAGCAAGACTCGGTAGAGAACTAAACACAACAGCCAAAGTTGAGCCAGATCAAACGCAGAAGGGCCCCATATGTAGGCTGCAAGGCTACACGCACTGGGCTACTTTTCTCACCACGACTCTCTAGACTCTAGTTTGTGAAAAAAAAAACAGAATCACATAGAACATCATCATGAATAAAGAAACTATATTGCGGAATAAGTTGGCTACTTTCTTTGAAGGGAAACAGCAGGGGGGCATTATGTGGCAATAAATGTGTTACTTTATTGGCTAATCTGATGGATATATAATATAAGAGATTGAATGACCTTCCAGTGTCTCCTTCACAGTTAGAAACTTACAAATACTACTACCAAGCTGTCACTGGTAACATAGTGACTAGATTCAGATCTCTAATCTTAGCTTAAGTGTGGACACTGGTTATGCCCTAGGTGGTTTCCTCATCTGACTTTATATACTATAAATTTGTATTCCTCCAGCTCCAGTAAGTTTTGGACTAATTGTTCTTATCTCGTGGACATGATGACACTTTGTCCGCTAAAGTAATCTGAGTTCCATTCCTGCTGTGCTGTCAAATTCAACATCATCTCCATCCAAAGGAAATAACAGCTTCAAAGTGATTCAAATGATTGTACCTAGCCATTAGTATGCACCTCTAAGTTTGTGCAAGGAGGCAAGCCTGAGTAATTTGGGCTCTAACACACAGTATTCCGTCAATCAGTAAACATCTCATCCCCAAAGTATAGCAATTCAAAGAGCAATGCACGAACCATTTTCCTATCTAACAACTTCTGTATATGTGCATTAGGAAACATCAAGTCGTGCAGATGAAGTCATCATAAGCAACTACATTTGGCAGCACTGCAGATGAACATGATACTTTCATGTAAGTTTTGAAACATCTTAGAAGGGTATAACTGGCACATAGCACCCACAAGGAAACAAACTATGTGACGGTAAATCGTACACGCAACTGCATTAAGCTGTCGAGTATTTGTACAGATGAAGATGATGGGTGCTCATGAAAATCAAATATTATCTTACATGGACAGCTTCCATATAATATCCAAGAGGTAACCGACACTGTGATTGCATTGAAGGCGCAGAAGCACAATCAATGGTCATCACAGGCTCGCGTTAGCTTGACGACAATCTGCATAGATTACAAAGATGTAAAAGACAGTAACTAGTGAAGCAATCATTCTTGCACTGTGGATGCAATGTTACCTTTGTTTTATCATTAATACCAATATAGTCGCATAGCTTGTGGTCCATGGCTAGCTCTTTTCCAGCCCACCAAAGCTGTATCCTCTCATGCTTGTTGTCTGAGAACCATATAGAAGATAGAATTCATTGTAAGCAGAGGTCAATTGATGTAATATTGCTCATCAAAAGTTCTTTCTTCAATTTCGAGGCTGGAACTATATCAAGGTGTATGCACTTCATGAAAGATTCAAATACAGGTAAAACAAAACTAGAAAAGGAAAGAACAACCTACGAATTGATAAATTCAACTTCCATGCTAGACTATTGGATGTGAATCTTCTCTTTTTATCTCCTGAAAATTACATCTATGGTATCTAAACACATGTGATACCTGATGATGATTCTTGCAGATCCAATGCCTCTGGAGGTTCTTGAAGAGCAGTAGCACATTTCTTCTCAATGTTCTTGATATGTTCCCTTAGAGCACGAGGGGACAGGAATCTGTTGTGCTGCACTTGCTCCTGTATGAAAATTCAGAGACCTATCAAAATCTCGTGCAGTATGCAGGCTCTGAAAGTTCATCTCCACCTGTGTGCATGTGTTAGATCAGACTGACATATCCTGTCCTGTGTACAAGTTACAAATTACTTGCACAGGGCATTGTTTAACCAACGATGAACAGAATGCCTCTGCTTCCTTTTTCCCTATATAAAATTATTAGCTTTCAGAGACACAGAACAGTTATCTAACGAAATACTGGATAGAACTCAGCTCCTGAAACGAACATGTCAGTTATTTTTCAATTTTTGCAAGTACAGAAAAATGGAATTGGCCTCAAGCATAGCAGCACTGAACCAGAGAATGCATTTATATGGCACTCCACCAGTAAAATTAGCACACATTTCATTTTGCGAGTGTCTGAACTGGTGAGCAGTGTACGCCTGCGGCCTGCTCTCATACTGTATCCTCCATTGGCTATATCTATATGAGTTCAGTCCTCAAATCCTCCAACAACCTAACTCATACTTGAACTCCCAAATCCACAAGCTCAATACTTTCATCAGTTTCTCCCAAACAGTTTGAAAAATCAAGCGCAATTCGCATCTAATAATTCAAGTGACCCCGAATCCAAGTAAGCATAAATTTCGCGTGTCGAAGTGTGGGAGAGAACTGCGTGGGGGAATGCTGACCTTGGAGGCGTAGGCCTCGGCCTCGTCTAGCGCCCTCTCGAGCTCGCCCACCGCAGCCGCACCGGCATCCGCACACCTCGCTGCAGACCGGAGAACCAGCAATACCGCGTCAGTACGATTCGATCCGCGTGCCCACAGCGAGGACCGGTCTTCGTAAGTATCTCACCTCGGAGGCGACGGCAGAGGGAGAGGAGGCGGGCCTGGACGCCGGCGAGCGCGCCGAGCGCGGCTGCCACGTCGGCGACGGCCGCGGAGGCGGCGCACTCGTACAGGAACTCCGTCTTCTCCTCCGCGTCCGGCGACGACGAGGAGGCGGCGGCCGCCGCCGCCGACTTCACGTGCAACACCACCATCTCGCGCCTGCCGCCGCGAAGGTTCTAGAACCTTCGGCTTGCTCGAGAGACGGCACGGCCGCAAGGGACGGAAAGCTCACACGGTGCGGTGGGACCAGGAAGGGGAAGCGGACTAGCGGAGGCCCCTTCTAATTATCCTGGAAGCTAATATCGGCCGTACAATTGCGATCCGACGGCTCGAAACCACCCACGGGGTGGACGGTATTTCATCTACCGTCCGGGTGGACGGTATTTCATCTCCCGACCACTCCCGGGGTCGCCACCGCACCGAAGCGCCGCCGCGTTCCGGCCGCTCCATGCGTGGATCCGCCTTGTTCGCCATGCTGGAGGCCTCCGATAGGTCCCGCGGGACAGGCCGGAGGGATCGCAGTGCGGTGGCGGTGCTGTGCGTGCGGGTTCGGATGTTCCGAGCGTGCTCATTCGCAGCCGATCGACGGAGGTTGTGCCAGTGCCAGCCCATTCTGTCCTGAAGCTGCAGAAGTTGGAGTCGGAGAGCCTCTTCACCTGCCATCGGATCCGACGGCCGGCCCCTGTTCTGGAACGCCGGCAAGGAAGCGCTGCAACGCCGCCGATGCTACGGTATGCTTCATTGCTGGTGTGGCCGAGTGGGCGCACGCCAGGCTGTGCAGTGGCCCTCTGCCAGCGAATCTTTTTACCGCCGTCGGAGGGGATTCTAGAGGCCGCGAGCCGCCGGCCCAATGGATGCTACGGGAGCCTCTGTACGACGGCCAAACAGGCGAGCTGCGTGGTGGTTTTGCTGCCGGCCATGGGTTCGCCGGCGCCCCTCTGCTGCGGCCTGCGGCGCTGGCGCTTCGCTCATTAAAATTTAGCTGGTGCTTGGCTGCTTGCCATTCATGAACAGGAAATCTCAAACCACGTGTTCGGCAGGCTGATTTTAGCTGGTTCAATAGTATTCTGCGTGAAAGAGAAATAAGCCGAAAGAAGTCGAAAAAAGCTGAAAGCAGACAAGCCGAACGGATTTTTATTATTTTTTTATCACAGCAGCATCAGGATTTACTCAAGGGTGCACCGTGCCCGCTGCCTTATACGAAGTTTTTTATCTAATTATTTCTTCGCCAGGAACCAATCATAACCTGAACGTGTACAGTACAGTGATGCATCCTGCATCCACCAGCCTGCACTTTAACAACTGCATCAGTTGACTGAAGTTCCAGTCGGTGTTTCAGTGTTTGTCATTTGCAGGGCCAAGGAATCACCCCTGATGTTAACGATTCGGAAAATAACAGATATGAATCCATGTCGATGATTAAAAATAAACCATCAACAATCAATGGTTACAGTTTCTAGAAGTTATAAATTTGTTTTGTTTTGGGAAAAACTATGCCTTTATGTAGCACTCTTAGCAAAATTACGCCACTGGTACCCGCAAAAAAAAATGCCACTGCCTTTTCTTCGACAACTGTACCTGTAGTGTCTCTGTTTCAGACTTTCAGCATAGCAGGCTGGAGAAAAGCTTTTTATTTGCCCATAACATAAGCCGTGACCAGGAACCAAAGGATCCCGACTGAAGGGCCTGAAATAATCTCGACTGTAAGACCCAGATGTGCGGGCAGTGAACGAAATGGTTTTCTCGGATTAGTCCCGAACTCATCTGGATTCAGTAGCAAACAAGTCATCTCTTATGCCACTAAATGGGATATGAACATCCAATATATTCTGCATTACATGGTAGCATAATTCTGTTGTCACTATAGAACCCCTGGAGTCAAGGAATGTAAACGGTAGTATAAATCAGGATTCTTACAATCAGCGGGTCAGTTTCCTTTTCCTTTTTTTTTGTTTGGTTGGGTAGGGGGCGCTTGCAAGAGCTGAGCGCAAAGAAAGATTCTAAGCTGAGGGTTGTTCTGTGTATGTACGCGACATAGCTGCTCACTCTTTAGTTGTGCCAAGGACCAGGGATTTCAGTTCCGGCATCAGCCTTTCTTCTAGATCTTCCTTCTCTCGCATTCGGTCCGATGCGCAATCTTCTTCCTGCAGGGCAAAGACACGGTACAAGTTCATGATTTTACTTTGTTCCCGTCCAAGAAGATCGTTAAATTGTTCAAACATCATGCTCATGCATGAATAAACATGCAGAATAATGAACAGTTGGCAGTCGGTCCATGTATATGGATCCACCTCCATAACCTGCTAGGGGGCCACTCGTGTATATGCGTGGTCAATATTTTTCCTCCAATTCAGAAACAGGAATAACTAGATACAAGTTTGCAGTTGTTTAAGTGGACTTACATCATCAGTAGCAGCAGCTTGTAGTGCTAGAAGTTTCACTGTAGTGCTGTGATAATCAGCCAATACCTTGTAGGTTGAAGCCGGCAGCTTATCCTGCAGAATGGTGAAGAGTGGTACAATCACATAGACAGATTATTGTTTTCATCAAAATTTAATCTGAACATGAGAAATACAGCATCACATAAGAAGTTCAAATATCCAGATTCTATAAAATGTTTGAAAGCTTAACCAACTGAACACTAGAAACAAGAACCTAACATGCCACAGGTAAAAGTATTTTTAGTGCTATTAAATAGATTGTGGACATTGATGACGATTCCAAACTTTAAAAAATTCAAACAAAAATTGAACTACAAAATACCAGCTGGAAGAATTTTTGAAAACAGGTAATTCCTGGCAAACAGAGAGGGAATGCATGTTCACTGAGTCCTAAAATTTGATCCTCGTTTATGAACTATGAGCAGAAATACATCTGCCCTGCAGTCTTATGAATTTGTCTACTGTGGGAACTGACCCTTCCTCCATGTACTCTCGTGCAAACACAGGAAGTAACCAATAGTTGTCTAGCGACTTCTACCAACGAGGTAATTTTTTACCTCATTTGTTCATGAGTAAACAAAGCTAGATGAGTACAAAATTAAGAAAGAAGTTTATCATTATAAGACGTGGGACAAAATTCTAGGAAGCCAAATGACAAATATGCAGACCAATGTGTCAAGCCATTACATCATGAATCTACCATCTGTAATTACTATTGCTAAAAAGGATCATATTCTACCAGAACTGCATGAAGAGTATCCAAAAAACAATGGAAGTCAGAGTAGTTACCTTCAGCAGTGCAATAATAGCACCGACAGCCCTTCCTGGTGCCTGAAGAGCCTTATTATATGCCTACAAATATTAAAATAGGATGCAACTCGGATCAATATAAGAATGTAGAATGAGGATTCAAGAAATAAAAAAAGAACAGACATAATGAAACAAACCTGCAGAAAAAGTAAAGCAACGACTTTTGGAAGAAAGGAAACAGGATCACTCTCTGAAGAAACTTGTGCTGTCAAGTCCTTCATTGCATATACCAGTTAAGGTGTCAAATAATTAGCTATTGAAAATCGGAAATAAAAATAATCAACATGTCAGGCAAATACCAAATTCCAAGTAATAATGTACACATTCCTCATGAATTTGCAGATCAAATGGGATGGATGTGGTTTAGGACATGATATGCCAAAATTTAGAAACCTGTTCTTGGATTGATTACAAAGAACCAACTGGTTCATGCCAGTTCTCTGAAACCTGTTGTAGAGTCCAGAAAGCCAAAGAACATACCTTGCGGTAGGAATGCAGCATTGTCCTCTCTAATCTTTTATCAAGCTTCTTAAATGTCAAGCCACTGCTTCCAAAAAAAAAATGAATAAACCCTTTGATAATTAAGAAAAATGTGGGTTACAATTGCAAACATTAAACATTACCTTTCCTCCAGTATATCTCTTAAGGCATCCATAAATGAATCAAATCTCTGCCACGAATTATTCATTTGGTTAGAAAGGAACATAATTTCCAGCTCATATTTTAAGCAGCTTCGTTTATACATCAAACATGGCAATTTGCAATCAGTGTGAAACAATAGAACTACAATTACATGCTTGAAAATGTGTATATTTGGTGAAGTAACCATATATGACATTTTAGTTGTTAGGTATGCTAAACTTCTCATAAAATCTAAAATCATGCTTTCA
This sequence comes from Panicum miliaceum, assembly GCA_032594955.1. Lineage (NCBI taxonomy): Eukaryota > Viridiplantae > Streptophyta > Magnoliopsida > Poales > Poaceae > Panicum > Panicum miliaceum. The sequence continues at coordinate 6,040,817 of CM064058.1, read as the reverse complement.
ATTAGACAAGAACAAATTTCAACACTTATCTTTGTGTATGGATATTTTTCTGGATACTGTTTTCATATTCATTCTACCTCACTGGTATAACGCCAGGACATTTTAAAGGATATAGGCACAATACAAGCAACTAAGGATTCACTAGCGTGTTCTACGAAATTGGCATATGGCATCTTGAAAGTATGGCGCAGAATCATATCCAGTGGTGGAGCTTATAGTCAATGGGAGGGGTGAACTGACACAAACCTAGTATCCAGTTAGCGCATAGAAGGTAAAACCTAGTAGGCTAGTACTGTTCTTAAGAAACTTTTAGCTCAAGCAGAGGGCCAAGACCCTGTTTGGCCTCCAGGCTGTGCCACAAATGAACATCTTAAAAATGCAGAAGCTTTACTGAAGAAGGGTGCGAAGTAAGGAAGTTAGCCGAGCCAACTAGGATTCGCATAGGTAGCTGGAACGTAGGATCCCTAACAGGTAAGTTGCGGGAGCTAGTTGATGCAGCAATTAGGAGGCGTGTAAATATTCTATGCTTTCAGGAGACTAAATGGAAGGGTCAAAAGGCGAAGGAGGTTGAGGATACTGGCTTCAAGCTTTGGTACACGGAGGCAACACCGGGTAGGAATGGTGTAGGTATCTTGATTGATAGGAGCCTTAAGGATGGAGTCGTAGAGGTTAGGAGGCGAGGCGACTGGATTATCCTGGTCCGGATGGTAGTTGGAGACTCAGCCCTGAATGTGATCAGTGCCTATGCCCCTCAGATAGATCTCAGTGAGAGCACCAAGAGGCAGTTCTGGGAAGACCTAGATAGCATGGCGAGTACCGTTTCTAGCAGCGAGAAACTCTTCGTAGGAGGAGATCTCAACGGCCATGTGGGTGCGACTAATGTAGGGTTCGAGCGAGTGCACGGGGGCTTTGGGTATGGTCGCAAGAGTCAAGAGGGGGAGGATATTTTGAACTTCGCGTTGGCCTACGACTTATTGATAGCGAATACGCTTTTTAGGAAGAGAGAATCCCATCTTGTGACCTTTCATAGTGGACAACACTCGAGCCAGATCGACTTTATCCTTGCTAGGAGGGAGGATAGACGGGATTGCTTAGATTGTAAGGTAATACCCGGGAAGTGTGTTGTCCCTCAACACAAGCTTGTGGTGGCGGACTTTCGTTTTCGGTTACGTGTCCATCGAGATAAACGCGTCAAGATTGCGAGAACGAAGTGGTGGAAGCTTAGAGGGGATGCGGCGCAAACGTTCAAGGAGAGAATGCTAGGTGAGGGGCCCTGGGAGGAAGGAGAAGATGCAGAAGACATGTGGCTAAAGATGGCAACATGTGTTCGGAAGGTGGCCTCAGAGGTGTTTGGCGTGAGTAGGGGAGGCAAACAGGAAGGGAAAAACACCTGGTGGTGGAATGACGAGGTGCAAAGGGCTATTAAGGAGAAGAATGAGTGTTTCAAGCGCCTCCACCTTATTTTTCAGTCCAGCAGGATGCCTGAAGAATGGAGGAGAAGTATATTAGTACCAATCTTCAAGAACAAAGGAGATGTTCAAAGTTGTACTAACTACCGTGGGATTAAGCTGATGAGCCATACGATGAAGCTTTGGGAGAGGGTTATCGAGCACCGTCTAAGAAGAGTGACAAGTGTGACCCAAAACCAGTTTGGGTTCATGCCTGGAAGGTTGACCATGGAGGCGATTTTCTTAATCCGACAATTGATGGAGAGATATAGAGAGCAGAAGAAGGACTTGCATATGGTCTTTATTGACCTTGAGAAGGCGTATGATAAAATACCGAGAAATATCATGTGGTGGGCTTTGGAGAAGCACAAAGTCCCAACTAAGTACATTACCCTCATCAAGGATATGTATAAGGATGCGATGACGTTTGTCCGAACATGTGATGGTGACACCACTGACTTTCCTATTAACATAGGCCTACATCAGGGGTCCGCATTGAGTCCTTATTTATTTGCCTTGGTGATGGATGAGGTCACAAGGGACATACAAGATGATATCCCTTGGTGTATGCTCTTTGCTGATGATGTTGTGCTGGTTGACGAGAGTAGGGAAGGGGTTAATAGAAAGTTAGAGCTGTGGAGACGCACGTTAGAGTCGAAAGGGTTCGGACTCAGTAGGACCAAGACCGAGTACATGATGTGCGATTTCAGCGCGACTAGGCATGAGAATGGAGATGTTAGCCTCGATGGACAAGTGGTGGCCCAGAAGGATACTTTTCGGTATTTAGGATCGATGCTTCAAAAGGATGGCGACATTGATGAAGATGTTAGATATAGAATCTCAGCTGCCTGGTTGAAGTGGCGTCAAGCTTCTGGCGTCCTATGTGACAGAAGGGTGCCAAAAAAGTTAAAAGGTAAGTTTTATAGGATAGCGATTCGTCCGGCGATGTTATACGGTGCTGAATGTTGGCCTACAAAAAGACGACATGTTCAACAACTGAGTGTAGTAGAGATGCGGATGTTGCGGTGGTTTTGCGGGCACACACGAAGGAAATGTAAAGAGAGGTAGAGGTAGACCTAAACTGACTTGGGACGAGTCGGTTAAGAGAGACCTTAAGGAGTGGAATATCTCCAAAGAGGTAGCTTTGGATAAGAGCGCTTGGAGACTTGCCATCCACGTACCTGAAGATCCGTGATCTTTGTTTTTTTTATGGGTTTTATCTCTAGCCTACCCCAACTTGCTTGGGACAAAAAAGGCTATGTTGTTGTTGTTTACTGAAGAATTTCTTAAGAAATCAGCAGTGCCCAATTGAACGTGCTCGTCTTCACTATCCTCAACCTCCATTCCATTCTTCAATTTTCTGTCCTTATCCTATTGGTAGTTCAGTGCAAAGTATATGCCATGGTCAGGGAACTAACTCTAAACAACATTAGAATGATTCAAAGCTGAAATGGAAGCTAAAAAATAGTTACATTTCTCTCGTTCATCAAACAATGAAACACCACAAAAGGCAGAGTAAAACAGGTAGAGCAGCATAAACTGTGGACACAAAACCATAATACGGCAACAAAACTATTCGTAAATTACAATCTTGCTGAAAAAATATGTGTACATGAGCAGGAGTATAAAGCTTACCAATGTAATCAAAACTTTGTCAACTATTGGAGTGCCCATACTTTTTAGCAGATGCTTGTGTAGGATACCCTGCAACCAGGGAAAAAAGATAATGAAAAGGACCATAAGTAAAATGCTCATAACTAATTGAGAAGCAAGCAATCTTGTGAGAATGATGCCTATGGCAGCTTACGGAAGTAGCCGGATCATCCTCAAATACATCCAAAGCTTTTTCATAGAGTTGCATATCCAGGACAGCCTGATCACAGCAGACAAAGAATTACACTAAAAAAACAGCAGATGAAGAATATATGACAATATCATCGAAATGGTCACATGACATAAAAGTGTGAAGAAAAGCAATATATAAATTAGAATAGAGCAGCAATGACATAAAATCATGAGGCAATGCATATATTGAATAAGATCAACAATTCCAAGACAGATACCTAGGAAACTAAAGAAGCAGGGACAGTACAAAATGAAACCAATGGGATGAGTGAGCTGATTACCTCATCTATCTGCTTCTGCAGATTATCAAGCAAGCGTCGCCTCCTTTCAGCATTTCCTGACAGCATAGTGTTCCGTTTCTTCATCCATGAGTCAACAAGTATTGGCCTCAGGTGAGAAGACAACAATTTAAGGGGGGCATTTGAGTCATCAGAGCCTAATATTCATTTAAACAATTAGAAAATCTTTTAGAATCACTTCAAGTCAACAGAAACTATCATCTAAATATTGATCTAATTTCTGACCTCCTAGCTCCTCTAATTCTGGAGCAACAGCCAAAACCTTCTGCTCTATCAATTCATCAGGAAAGATATTTGTACTCTCTTTCGTTTTCTCTGAAGCTTTTTTACCACCGTGTTTTACATCACCTGATGAACCAGTATCCTTGTTTTTCCTATGAGCTTTCTTGCCCTTAACAGGAATACTTTCTTCGTTGTCGTCATCCTTTTCAAGTGAACCACCTTTGGCAGACCCTGTCCCTTTCCCCCTTTTCTTCTTTGACCCTCTGTCTGATGAAACACCAGTACTGCTAGCATCATTATCACCAAGATCTTTTGTGTCTGAGTACTGACCAGATCCTGTTTTGTGCTCACTCCCCAGATTCATATTCACAGGCCTTCCTTGACCAACAGTATGTCCAATACCAAAAGAGTCCATATCTTTCTCAAATCGATCAAAAATACCCTGATATTGTTCACAAAAGTTGGGACATTGAATTAATTCAGAAATTTTAATGGCATAAAATACAAAGAGCATACAACTGCAAGAAAGGTTATTGCAAGATCATGAAGCCTTGAGGACTCACCTTAATAAACACGTTACTGAAGACACATGATTCTCCAAATACCACTGCTTTAGAAGACTGCAAAAGAAACATGTTTGGTCATCATGAGAAATCAACAACTAGTACTACTTAAAGGCACCCACCTTGATAGCCTTCTGCAGGGATGGACAAATGGACAAAATTCTGGTTGCATCAGGGCCAGTAATATATGAGGGAAGAACTGAAAGAGAATCAATCCTGAAACCACAAAAGTAGTTGGCATAGCAGCAAAACAGCGTAATTGCACTCAACTAGGAAAATGCTGCAGAAGATATAATTGTGCTACTCAAAATTGTTGATACAGTCCCAGCTGTTTCCATGAACACAACTTTGTTAATTACTTCAAAGTGTGAACTAAATTTACTAGAAAATTTGTTTCTGTAGCTCGTTATCATTTGATCAGTTTACATCCTTTGATCCTCTACTATGATGAAATATCAAAGCATTTTTGTAATAGTTCAACACCATGTGCATAGGAGAGAACTGAGAGACTTAATTTTTTTCTCATATGTGCATAGTTAGGTGCTTGCAGTAGATAGAAGTTAAAAATCACAATTAACTTTTGAGATATGAAACTTATCAATACCAGTGTCCATTATCAATTGCATCACCAACAGCAGTATCGAGCATATCAACCACGGAAGGATGAACAAAAACAGCATCCAGTGCAATACCATCTGGATATCGGGTCTACAGTAAATAATTAGATGAACACTTAAACGGTATAGGAAAATAAAGATGTCTGGGACAGAAAGTGCATGTCAACTCAAGTACCTCCAGGTACTGTTTAGGCTGAGGGATTAGAAGTTTCTGAAGCACGTCGTACCCAATATAAGAGTTCTGTACAAAAAAACGAACAAGTCAATACAAAGAGAGATGATACATGACAATAATGCAGAGTACGTGATATAAATAAAGGTGATTGTGTTAAATACTAGACATAGAGATTTGAGTAGTACTAACAAGAAACCACCTGTGTGTGGCAGGTGGGCATGCATGGGCGAGTGTGAATGTAAATGCAAAAATGCCATACACACTTAGTTTAGGTCGTGTCTAGGTCCATACACATTTTGTTCTGTGAAGTCTGGCTGTGCCTCTACCTCAAAATACTCTGATCTAACATATACTGAAATGTAGGAAGTAAAATGTAAGTTACAAATATCTCAACCTGTGAGAAAAAAGCATCAACACTCTCCTTTTGAGCATGGGCAAAAACCTAAAAGAGAAGAGAAACACAAGAATGTTAAACACAGTTTAAGAATTAAGAATATCAAGTAAACAATTGCAGATCTTACAGCTGGTGTTCACTGCCCTCCTGCGCAGATTGATCCCAGTACAGAACCTTCTTTTAGCAAACCATTGAAAATGGACTGGAAGAATGAACCTTCCACAGAAACTCCACTAGCACCATGCATCTCTTGAAGCTGTTGCTGTAAGGAGTTCCAAACAGATGGCAAATTTGTTAGGACTGTTATACCCCTTGCCGCACCACGGACCATGGCAGTAATTCGTGAGACGTAAGCTGGAGTATATAGCTGTCCACCTTCTAGCCTTCCTTTCACCTGGAAAGAGGGCAATAATAATAGTATAACACATATGTAAAAGTTTTTTTTTAAAAAAAATGGCATACATGTAAAATTTGAAAATGGCATATCGCAACAGGGAGATTTAATTATCTTATAGTCAAATTTAGAACATAGAGAAATTGACTAAACATTCTGATGCTAAGCATCAGATTTGGGAAGACAAATGTCAATGACCCGTGAAGTGAAGCACCAGAAAACAGAAATAGCAGAGACTAAACACATACAGTACTGCCTGAAAGCATGTTATGGTACTTCTCAGACCTGATCCATTTAAAGCAGCTAATTCATAATTCTTGAAATAGCAGATTGTATCAAGATTATTAAATTCAAATTGCAGAACAGCGACAAATGAACTACAGCTACAAGAAAAACCATGAGAAGCTTACAATAGTTCCAAGCCGAGGCTCAAGGATACTGATAACAATCTCTGATCCAATATGCAGCTGAGCAGCAATCTCAGCCAAGGCAATCTGGCTGCGCTCCTGCAGCTTTTCATTTATCTCTTCTGTCACAGTGTCCCAGTAAGATTGTGACATGACCTCACCATTTATCAACATTAGAGTGGGATCGTCTGAGACAACCTTCTGTGATTGCCTCTCGACATGGTAAAGATCTACACCCAGGGTATCTGATAGGTCAACTAGGGATGCACGGCCTTGCTTCTTGATCTCCATCTTAATCTCATGCTTCAAATGGTCCTGCCACACCATGGATGACCATTCATTCATCAGCTAAAAAACAACGAATTATCAATCGAGCGGGTTCTTTGAACTGAACTGAAGAAGATTAATATTAAACAAGGACTCTTAACCTGCTAGAGACATCCAAATATGCTACTTGATAGGAATCTCTTAGAGCAAGTATTATGGGTGGGCGAACCGCCGGCGGGGTCTGACGTGGGGAGAGAGAAACGAGGAGAGAGAATGAAGCGGCCATCTCGCGACGCGCCCGCCTGAGCCGGCGAAGAGACGCGCCCGCCCCTGCTATTGGCTCAGCTGGTGGGGTCCGCCACACCGCGTGCAGCAGCTCGGGTGAGCTGGCGTGCGAGACGCCAGCATGCGGGCGCAGTTATTAAACTTGCTCTTATGCCTGCTGCCCCAGTCAAAATATGCCAGAGAACAAATCTTCCTTGTGAACGCTAGAACCAATCTACGGGTTTGCTCCATATCACTCAATGCCCAGTCGGAAACAACAATTCCACCTGAACAAGTTCTCATGGGCTTCACTACTTGGCTTTGGCTATACCGCTATACACCGAGAAAGTGGAGAGGAAAGAAATTCTCCCTTGGCGCCATGGTTCACATCGTTAACCCCCCAAATCTCAGACTAGGTTATTTGCTCCCCCCCAAAATTAGAGGCTAATGGTTGAGGTAAATCTGATTCCAACGAGACAGCTGAGGGAGGCGGATGACGTACGGATGTGATGTACTCCTTCCCGGAGGTGGTGTGGAGGAGGTCGAAATCGATGATGCCGCGCTCCTGCAGCTTCTGCACCAGCTCTACCACGTTCCGCTCCGACACAGTCGCACGCTCGACCGCGCGCTCTGCGCGGCCTCCAGCTGCCGCTGCAGCTCCAAAAGCTCCGGGTCCATCTCCTTCCCCCTCTATTCGCGGTGAGTGCAAGGTGTGATGTCGGCGCAGCCTCGCCGGAGACGCGGAGAAGACGAAAGAGAGAACGAGCGAGCGAGACGGGACGGCGGCGGGTGCCGATTCCGACGAACGACGAGATCGAACTGCGGGCCCAGGGGGAAATGCTCGCTGGAAAGTGGGCCCTTGTGGAAGACGGCTGCGTTACTGCGAAGCTACCCTGTTTGCATTCCGAGATCGAAAACGGAGCTACGGCTTTACGTAGTCCCAAAAAAAATAATTTAGATTTTTTAATACCAATGGAGATGCACGAGACACAAGCACAAGCACGTGTTTTAAAAAGTACTTGAATAATATAATTATATCAAATAATTACTCAAATAAAAGGGAGCAATTTGTAAAAAAGAATTTTATGTTGAATGTCATGTCATTCAAATATGTATAGCTACAGAGCTAATGATTGTTGATAAAGTCAAACAACTTTAGCGGTCATAATTTGCAGTTTTCAAAATACGATGGCCAAATGAAACAAGCTAGTAAGTATATGGCTATTCTTACCGATTAGAATACTTACCTTGCCACTGAATCTGAAATTATAATATTGAACTAGGTGAGAATAAAGATTATTAGTACTATAATTATGTCCATCTGATTCGGTTTTATAATTATTCCACTAATGACTATTTTGAGAGCACGCGAGGTTATCCGAACATGCAGATAGCAATAACCATAATTGATCCCTTGAAGATCACAATAGAAAATAATCAAAGGAATTAAGTTCAGGTATACTTAGCCAATAAAATTTGTGCATTTCAGAATGGTCTGAAACTGTCCTTAATATGCATAAAACGTCTCATATACAGTTTAGAGGACCAAATAATAAATTTATTTTGGACATAGATTTCCATCAAGCATAGGCACCTTTTGCATTTGTTTGCTCATTATTTGCATATTGAATTTGCTTGCTCATGCGAAGGAACGTGTATGAAGAGGCATACTTATTTGCTATTTGCACGTCTTCATCTGTATAATTTCAGAACACCTGATTGTTCGCATCCCTGTTTGCTTGCTGAATTTTTCTATAAAAATTATGGTGTGACTACGTACCAGGAGCCTCTGCAGATGTGGGTAGTGGATGTTGTTCTTGCCCTCAATGATGGGGATGAAATCATCGATGAGCAGGTCCTGCTTCCAGGCGTCCTACCTCGCCTTCCCCTCATGTGGTCCAGAAGCTCTTTGAATGGTCTGGTTGAACTTGATGCCTGCTTGCAGCTCCAGCAGATACTAAATCGTCACCACAGCTCGCACCTGTCGGGTCGTGCATCCAATGACAGGTTAACTGCAGAAAGTTCATGTGTAAATAAATACTACAAAAATTAATGTGCAGCCGCAGTGCAAGACTACCTTGCCTATTATGTAAAGCAGATAGGACACAAGGCAATGGAGCATAACAAAAATCAGTATTGTGCAGCCAAACGTCTTTCAATCTTGTCCAGCGAGCTGCTCTGCGCCGGTGCCGCATGAGTGGACCATGGGCACAAGGCAATGGAGCATAATTAACCTTGATGTAATGCGATGTCCATACCTATCCGGCGATCAACGGCATGACTGCCCAGATCACGAGAAGAGGAAAAAGATGGCGGCGACGACGTCCTCCTAGATAGGCGATAAGGATACACCCGACTTGATGTGATGTGATGCGATGTTCGTTCCTATCCGACGATTATGATATGCCTGCCTGGATCACGAGAAGAGGAAAGAGGACGGCTATGTATCGTAGGATAGAGAACATCAACTTACCTCTATCAGTTTCAGTGTTGTGGTTTTGTCCAATAATATCGCCTACTACGATCAGCCGAGGTCATCTTAATTCTGCAACGATAGCGAAAAATTCAATTTGCGAACCAACCAACCGACCTGTGTAGACTCTCCTTCCTCCTCATTGTGATCTCCAAGGCAGTCTGTTTGATGTCCATGTACGATAGTGGCGAGTGGCAGGGAAGCTAAGGGCGCCTGCAACAGGACGCCAATGGGCTAGTGATGGTTGGAGGACGAATGGAGGCTAGGGATATATAGCACGTCAACGTCATGCAAAAGGGAAGGTAATTAGGAATAGGAACGTAATCAACGCATGTAATAAAAATAATCCAGGCTCAAACGTAATTGTGGGATTAATTTGTATTAAAAAAATAAGTAAGTGATTGCATGTAGCAATGGAAAGTAAAGTGCATGGTGACTTCCAAAAATCAGGATGCGGTGACTTCTAAAAAATCAATCGCTTGATTGCAGCTATATAATAGGAAAGTAAAGTGTGGTGGATCATTTTGCTTCCAACAAACTTACGTGTGATGGCATATCATAAGAGAAAGTAATGCGTGGGTAAGGTGCGTTTCAATTGTTTTTAAATAAAGAGTTTTAATTGTTTCAACTTTTATAGTATAGATAAAAATAAAATATTAGAGATTGTGGTTGGTAAGACGTCGCCTACTCCCTCTCTCTTATTAACTGTCGCTCGGGAACCGTATTACTCCTCACAGACATGCTTCCCGAGCGACAGATAAAAAAGGGATGGAGGGAGTGGATGACTAGGGGCATATTTTTTTGAACGTTTGGGCAAGAGCACTGCCGATGCATTTAAGAAGAAAGAGACAAGAATTTACAAATTAAATAGGAAAATAACTATTACAGAAAAAAGAAAAGATAACTCCTCTAGACATTAAAACTAGACTAAGACATCACCGAGTGGCCACATGCTACCCTCCTCCACAACACCTCTTCCTTAATCAGACTGAAAACAAGGTGAGGTTGCAAGCTTATGGAATGTAACTTAGGTGTGATTGGATGGGTGCGCTCTTCCTTAATCAGACTGAAAACAAGGTGAGGTTGCAAGCTTATGGAATGTAACTTAGGTGTGATTGGATGGGTGCACGCGCTACTTGCCCTCGAGATGCAACTGTCACCCCCAGCCTGGCTCACGGGATGCAGAGATTTCCGGCGTTTCGCCGAGCCAGGCTGTCGCAGCGCAGGCTGTCGCAGCGCGCGATGAGCATATGAACTTGGCTGATAACTAGTAGAACGTTGTCATCCGGGTAACCAATCAGATGCTCAGCGGAGCTAGGTTGCAGTCATACTTGTAATTGTAACCAATCAGAAGCATCTTGTATGCTCGTTGCCTGGCAGAGGACGACCTAGCTCACTAGTATAAGCTAGGCTATGTCCCTCCGAGCAACCAATCAGATCTAGATGTTCAGATGTGCTCGAGATCGTAGGCATCCCCTCACCTTGCCAGGATTCCTGTAGCGTCCACCTCAGACGCAAGGCGTCCGCCTGGACATCTAAAGGCGTCCTTTGAGTGTACTGAAGGATAAGGCAGACGTCATATATATGTAACGCGTGGAAAATTGAGCATGGCAGATGGAAAATCTAGGGATGGGCGGGAATCGAGCGGGAAATTAAGGGAGGGATGGAATCGGGCGAGAAATCCAGTGGCAAAAGCCCAGTCCTAGCTTAATCGAGAGAGGAAAATAGAGAAGTGAAAGGGAAACAGAGAGAAGGCAGGAGAATAACTCACAGTGGCGGGTGGATCCTCGACGAGGTGGCAACAGCGATCCCGCAGCCTCATGCATCTTCCTGTCCGCGAGGACTTGCGCGGCTCTACGCATCTCCGCCTATCTGCGAGGACCCATGCAGCTTCGTACAACCCGCCTCCTCTCTCTGCTGGTCATGCTTCCCTTCTCTAGTTCCCTTAACTCTAGTGTTTATGCTTGCTCTACTCTATGCCTTTACTGCTTGCTTGAGTAGTTCGTGGTTCTGTCTGCCATTTTTTGTTGATAGATACTGAGAGCTAAGAGATGGGAGTTGAGGGATTTAGACTAATGAATGCTGCTTTTGCCTTATGCACTACATTTTGTTTTATATTCTGTAATGCGTTCCAAAACTGTGGACTAGAACCTATTAATCATGCCCACTAGACTCTAAGCTTGTGAACTGATGTATTAAACTAATACTACTAAATTTTACTATCATGGTATATATATATAGGATATGTCTATAACTTCACATCGCCGCGCGCCTTATACATCTAGGCGTTGTGAGGGGAGTAGGTTGCCACGAGTCGGCATAGCGCCTTAAAAACCATGTTAGAGATATGACTACGATTCCGATTAGCTGGATTTTTAAGTACCTAAACATATAGGTTGGGATTATTTTGTTGGCTGCATGAGATACTAAATCAGATAAAAAAATATAAAAGAGCATTTTAGCCTGACAAAAATGCTTATTATCATGAAAGATTGGTGTTATGCAGATCTTTTATCTTAACATAATGATCCATTTGTTTCTTCTAGATTTTGCCCAATTATATATTTTTTCATTTAATTTTATTTTCTCGAACAATTATGTTGTCACCAGCTTTATACTTACCAAAATAAGATGAGATGAGTATATTCAAGGCAATCCATGTAACCAATCACAATCATCTCAATATAGGCTTAGCTTAACCTACCAACCAACCAACCAAATTTAAGTCAAAAGGTCTGCGCTAACCTAACTTGAGATGGCCTTACATATCTTGTACTCACGCTTAGATTAGACAAAAGAACCAATCACCACCTACATGTCTCTGAATATTAAATATACCCAAATTACCACTAAAATTCCAAATTTCCCACCAACGTTCATTTGACCATGATTTGAGGTGATTTGATTTTCCATGTTTATCATCTTGCATCCATTAGACTAAACCTTATATACTAGCAAATAACGTTAGTCTAAACAGTTAATGTTATCACATAATCACCAAAATCATCGATGATCGTGTTAGGTTCTTTTTCTTACATTATTCTTTGCTTCCAAGGTGAAAACAGATTTCAAGGAAAGGCTGAAAAGCAAGGCTTTTCAGCACCATGTGCAGTTATAAGAATTGCTGCCACACGTCTGCTTATTTCTATATCTTATGCGAGAAATAGATGTGCGCACTGTATTAGGAGCAGGTAAAGCCATTAATGAAACATCTACGCTGGGCTTTATTACTATTAAAAGCATTGATTACTCTCGCTTGGCAATGAACTATTTGTCCAGAACACCAGGCGCCAACCTCTATTCAGAACGCCGGGACCCAACAATGGAACGTCTTGTGTTTAGCATTGTCTAGCAACCAAAGGATTTCATTAGCACCTTGCTTTTTGCATGCCCATAAACAAGGGGCGACTGAAATAACACATTTGTATTCCACCAAAAATTGCACCCATAATTTTCCTCCGCAGATTTAGCTCTTAAATAAATACAAGACAGCAAACATATACACGTTCATCCGCAATGGCCTGCACCGGCCTCACAAAAAGAAACAAAATACAACTGATTATCCAGTGGTACTAGTGACCTGACCAAAACTTCGCTTCCTCATGGCACAAAGGGTACGGCTAACACTATAACAATCAAAACAACCAAGTTACCCTGTAACAGCAACACGTTACAGGAAATTGGATTCCATCTTGTTGGTAGGAGCTGCTGTATCAAAGTGCCACCAACCTGACACGCTGCTGAAACGTCCAAGTGTAATCCATCCTACACCTGGTACAGCTGTTCAGGCCATTTTGGGTATGCGCGTTTGAACAAGCTCATGCACACGGTATCATGCTGTTGTATGCTGCTGTTGAATATGCACTTCATAGCACCTGGTCAGTGAATTGTGGAAACAAAAAGTTAGCAAAACCATTCAAATGGCAGGGATATTCTAAAACAATCAAACCTGTACTGTCAAAAGGATTATTAGCCAACCAACATACCATGAGTGCCAACAGTCTCCTTGATCCGGCCACGGCGTCCATGTTTTGTCCACAACTCAACAGGCTGCAACCAAAATGACCTCATGGTTATTGGCCCATTGAATTAGCCTACAATATCAATAGAACATGGACAAATATATACTTGCCTTGAACCATTTGACATCTTCGGGATTGTGGAACATGTACCGCACAATAGCTTTCAGTTTCGAGACTCTCTGTGGATACCTGCATAAATAACATGTCAAATTAGCTGGCATCTAAACAAGAGCATTGTAGGTGAAGTTACTCTGTACTGTTAATGGAAAAAGTGAGCAAAAACGATGAATTGAAAATGCAGCACTAATAGTGTGCAAAAGTCAAATACCAAAACCTTCACAGAAACGAAAAAAAATACATGGAATTTTGCACAACTAAAAATGGGATGCCTCAGCGTACCCTGTCAAGACAATTTTCTTCAGGATGATTCGATCAGGATCCACGCTTTTTAGTGAACCTACAGCAGCAATGGCAGGTTGCTCGCCATCTCTGTTCTTCAAAACAATAAGAGGAACTGGAGGGAAGCAAATTGGAGCATATACAGAGGCAACAGAAAACCGCCCATGATGTAGAAACCTCTCCATCTTATGTTTATTGCAGTTGATATTGTCAGATGAAAACAACGGCCTAATATAGAAAAGAACAGTGAGATAACTTTCAAGGTGAAATGCAAAGGGAAACAAAGGGAAAAGGCAAGTATATAATTCCTTATAGTAAAATTGAAACCTCCATTACCTTGCTGTAAATTGCCTGAATCCAACATTGAAAATCAAAGGCTCCTTAGATTTGATAGGAGCTTCATATGAGTCGTGTTTCTTTATGCTGCAAAAAGCGATGCTAAAGATTAAGCACAGTATTGTAGCAATATAGTACAGCAGACAAGGACACAAGCTGAAACCATTCAATCGTCTATATTTGCTTGTATTTAAGAAGCATATTAGCTGTGTCTACATCTGCATTATGTCACCATCTTAAAAACTTGCCACAGATGGAGCTTTCTTTGCACTCTTGGAAACAGGTTATCCAAGTGGCTCTGGTCTGCCATAGGGCAAAACACCAGTTGTATAGAATCATAAGTTTTCTTCTGTTTAGTTCAGGGATTTATGTTACAGTTTACGATTCCTCCCCTCTAATCTCCAACCCCCCCCCCCCCCCCCCCTCTGTTTCTGTCAAAAATTTACCCACAAGAAATAATTATAACTAAAATTTAGAAATCATAAAAAACAATACTAGTGCTACTTTTCAGTATGGTCACTCCCAAGAGCTGCAATTTTGCCAATCCTTTGGTGATGGTGGCCATGCTTTTGCCAACTTTTTGGTCGGAATTATCAGTTAAAAGGGAACGAACCAGCATGCCAGCCAGCCCAAACAACACCCACATACAATAGACATGATCATTTTTCAGGGGGGGGGGGGGGGGGGATTAAGGCAAGCACGTGCGTGCGCACGCACACTAAGAGCAAATGAATTAAAGAAGCATACATTATTATGACATACAAATTGAGCTACAGACCTACCCGCAAAAAAAAATGAGCTACAGACCATTGGAGATATGCCATAATGCCAGAATATTGGAGCAAATGGAATTTGTTGTTTAGTACAGGATGTCTACCTGAAGTGAAGAACTGACATTTTCGACTCATGTTGAAGAAGACCAGAAACCACCACAGGTATTCTTCTTGATGGATGACAAAGTTTGGAAGCAATATCAGTAGGAATGTTTCTCACATGGAGCCTTACGTATGATCCCACAAGAGCACAATCCTTTGTTCCCCCATCTAGCTCGGCAATTTTTGCAAGGACATGCTTTTGAGTCCGTGTGAAGTTATCAAATGCAAATATTCTTGCATAATCAGGTGGCAATGATTCCTACAGTTAACAGGACAGGGAGGGAAAAAAACATTTCACATGAAATGTGAATAAATGCTCCGATAAAATAGCAGTAATTAGCGATAGTTTTTTAAGATTCAAAATAATTGTTATTGTTACGAATTAAATAATAGACACCTTAGGATCCCAGGATGACGTCCTAAATGACTTTAGTCCTCTGTATTTTGCAAACCGTTTTTTTGCTGGAACATCCAATGGCGTTTCCACCTCATCAGGAAATTCTGCGATATTATATGATATATGAATGTAAGTCTTTGTCAAATCCCTTAACCAAAAGGTACAAACTGCTAAAATTTACTGAAGCTAAAAGTCCACACTGATATTGACTTTGGTCAGATCATATTAGAAACTTTGCTTAGCTTCAAGCTTGACCAACAATGACATATATCATTTCTCAAATAACATACTCCGTTGAGACACTAAATCAGCACGGACAATGTGAAAAGAACACTCGCCTTCAATGTTGACTTAGGCAATACATTAATATTCCTGGCTGATTTTGAATTCATCTTATACGACAGAAATACCAAAACCTACTAGAAAATTGTAAACTCATCATTGGGGATTATTGATCAGGGGCCCATCGCAACCCCTCATCATGGGAATGACCATATCTGTTGAGGGATATGTTAACATCCTCTCAGTAATGTATAAAACATAACTCTTGAAAAGTTTCCACTATTGCAAATTGCAATGAAACTGTGTTCCATACATAATTGGCAGTCATAATAAGCTAGAAATATGTAAAAAACCAGAAAATTGGAACTGTTAAGGAAACGAGTGTTAAGTCCGTTCATATATCATGCTCAAATAACAGCATGTTAACATCACAAGGTAATAGCAAGCCCATACCTTCATCTTCAGCATTAGCTTCTTTGATTTTCTTAATCTCTGCTTCTATCTGTTCTTTAGTCAAATTTTCGTCATCCTGCAAATGAAGAATGATACTTTAAATCTTGAGACAGCTTAATATGGGCCATGCACACAATTCAAAAAATAAGAGTGTGGGAACATCAGAATATACTGAACAAAAAACAACAGGAGTAACAAGTAGAAAAATATAAGGAATAAGCTCGATTCACCCCCTACATCTTTTTCATGAATCCAATTTTACCCTCCAACTCCAACTCACCTCAGTCAAGAAAAAACAGGGCAAGAAAACTATGGACCAAGGCCGTAGCCAAATAACAAAGTGGTTCTGAGGCCACAAAAGTGAGGCTAGGAGCCTAGGATCCAGTTCGCTATCGCCAACCACTGAGTCAACGCCGGTTACCACTGTGCTCCCAACATTGCAACAGTAGCTGTCTGCTTGTTACTGTTATGTGTTTAGGGGTCTGACGGAATATTATGGACTTTCGGAGGAAACTGGACTGTGGGAGAAGAAGATGGCCAGCACTTACGGTGTTGATATAGATACTTAGTTTCTACCCTTCCTTCTTTAATACAAAGATACGCAGCTCTCCTGTGTGCTTGAGGGAAAAATAAGTACGGCCAGCAGCCTTATACTGGACGATAAGTGCTGGTCAAAGTTTTCCCTTCTAATTCCTTCATGCCCTCTAACAACTAGTAACTGAACCTTATACATCGGTTCAATCTAATCTTAAAAATCCATGCTTAGAAGATTCTCCAGCTTCCTAATCAAATACCTGGCTAATATAATGGTCAAGAAATTGTGGTCCTCTTTCGGACCCTGCCGGCCCATAAACATTGCAGCTACAGAATAGAAATCACATATTGTTATTGTGTGTGCCTAACATACTGCAACAGAATACAGACCACACAGGGGGCCATATTGGCCTGACCTAGCCAAAACAACAGAAGATTGATATAGAACAGCTGGTTCCCAGTGAAACCCTAAACTCTAATATTTCAAGCAAGTGCTTTAAAATGCATAAAATTATCAAATGAAGACAGAGAAACTTACTGCCATCTCAGTATCCCCAACAGTTTCTTCATCAAACTTTTCCGTGAAGTGAGAAACTGCATCTATATCTGAACCATCACTTCCTTGATCTGCATGACCTTGCTCATCAATGACCATTCCAGAACCAGCCTGGTTGTCATTATCGGAGTCATTATCTTCATCATCTGTGTCATCAGCAATCCAAGCAGCCTGGCAATAGCATTTGAGGATGATTAGTAAATATGTAAATATAATGAAACTGAGGTACTTCAAAGTTCAATAGAAATGCAAACCTGATATTCTGAAGTGCCTCTGGGAAGCTTCCTCTTTACCAATTTTCTCTGTTTGTTGTTTATGTTGGCCTCTTCCATATCTTCTTCGGTTGGCCAAGTCTAATCACATATAGATAATTATAACAATAAGTACTTAAAAAGATGAATTAAACTTTTCGCATTTTTTTCTTACAAAAACATAAACATCTTAACACAAAATATGAATGGGTGATCACATAGTTGAAATGCTACGGAGGAAAGACATAATTCATGAAAATCTACAGACAAGAGAACATTATTTATACAGATACTAATTATAAACAAATACTTGTAAAAATTACAAGTCATGGAGCAGTTTTGGAAAAAATACTCACCTGCTCCCCGGCAAGAGGATCTGGTACATTTTCGACAAGTAAGGGTTCCTGATTCGAAGAGTCTGGAACAAAGGTGTTAACAATCTGAAACAAAACAAAAGATGGGAGGTTAAAATAGTGAGTGAAACTATGACACTGAAAAAAGATACCTTAATATGTGAAAAGTGCCTAGCAAAAGGAGATTAGCATTATTCAATTTCTAAAGCTTTCAAGTTCAATATAACAAACCTGAATTCCATTATCTTCTGTTTCCATTACATCAGAGCTTTTCCGCTCATTAAGAGGACATGGATCCTTGAGGACATCAATTTGGCTTATCTGAAAATCACCAGCACCTGAAACATGGACCTTTCGGATGGAAAAGATATTAGAAAAGGAAATGAACAAAAGAGCTAAGAAAAAATTGAACATAGACACCTACAAGCTGATTCACTGAAAGATTATGGGCCCGCAAATATCCAGACACAAGTAGTGTGCACAATCCCGTATTGTCATCAGGTTTTATGCAGACCTGAAGCAGAAATCATGTGTTGGTACCAATGACAGTAAAATGAGAAGTGCAATAACATTGCAAGAACTGAAGTAGCTATATTGCACAAATAAAAGTAAACTGGCCTAAGATCACTTGAGAAACCTTTGATTCAAAAATGTACCAAGGTCAAGCCCAATCCAGATCCATAACGCCTGAAAGCATGTGGCCACACGTTTTTTTTTTTTGATACTCTGTGGCCACACGCTTTTTTCTTTTGGATACTCTGGCCACATGCTTTAGTAAAGCCTTGTGCCATGGTTCTTAAGGCGGTAAAACGAGCTATGGCAACCCCAGTATGACTCACCGTCTAGGCGCCCAAGGCATGAGATGAGACACACCTTACACACATATTCAACAAACAAGAAAAGGAAAATGCATCCTCTCTGCTCAGTGGAATCGAACAGGAGATGAGGTGGGCTGGGGCTCCTTACGGCAATGCGCCCACCTCATCGCCTAGGCAACACCATAAAAATCATGTCTTGCACCATACAGTGGGGCCAAATATAATAATATAACAGTGTAAACATAGCAGTAAGACTCGTCATTACATAAAAATAGTATAGCTTAGAACTTTAAACACTGGAAAATCAATTTATGTCTTCTGGCAATTTTTCATATTTGGAAAAAAATAATTAGCAACTGTTCTAGAAAAGCAACTCGGTGAAGCATAGCAAGTATGAAAACCTGTTCAGACATAACATATGGTCTCTGGTTTCTCCAATGTGGTGACGAAAGATGCTGCTCCTTGAAAAGCCACATGAACTGGACAATATCAAGGATACATGATCAAAACAGAAAATTGGAAAGAACGAACATAAGGTAACCAAAGGTTCTAATATTAAATATTCAAAAGAATACTAACCTTATGCAAATCATCCTTTGTGTCCGCTAAGTAAAACTTGCAGTCCTCAGGCAGCTCTGCAGAAAGGAAAGAAGTTGCTGCTTTCTTCAATTCTTGCCTACTTTTATTGTCCGCTGGAAGATCCTGATTATGTTAGAGAACTAAACAAGTAAGTCACCAGAAAATCGAAACACGGTATCTTAATGAGACATGTTCATGGCTGGAGCTTACTCGAATGAAAACAGCTGTACTAGGTAAACCCATGGCCCGGAACACCGATAGGCATTGCGACCCAAACTCATCAATTGGACTGCTCGAATCACTACTGTACAATGAATTTGCTGGTAATACGAACGCCAACAAATCAGCAACCTATGTAGGACAGGTACATTTGCAGGTTCCAGATTAGAGCTAAGAAAATAAAATAGAGCGTAAAATTGCCACAAATTGAGTATGGTTGAAAGGTGTACCTTTGCAAGTTCCATGCATGAGGTAAGATCACCATATGGTGCTTGCAGTACCTTCACAAATAGTGTGAATATAAAACAATGGTATATGTGAAATTGACTATCTAAATAAAATAAATGGAAACAAATAAATTGGCAAAACATGATGATTAATAACTAATAAGTCAAGAAAGAATCAGTAGAACCTGAGATAGAGAACAATGTCTAACCCAGCTATAAACATGAACAGGAAAGGGTACAGCCATACAATGACAGTCATAATGTATACTTTTATGGCGACGGATACATACACTAGAGGCATTACAATATCAAAGAATCTTAAAACTAGACCCATTGTGATTGTGGACTAATTGTGCCATCAATCAAAATATCATGACCATGTTTATTTTGAACTTACCGTGGTTCGAAGCTTATAAGTAGGAGAAGCAACAGTAGAGGATCTCAGTTTCCCATCACATCCTTCCGCATATGTTAAAAGGTCTTTGGCAAGTGATCCAACATTTGCTGATGAAGATAGAGCAACAAGAACCTGAAAATAATTAACTTTAAAAGAAGAACTAGCCTGACCACAAGAAACAACAAGAGTGACCAAATGGAATCTCGGAGAAAATCCTAGAACACTAACAATGACACGTGGTGCGCCTGAAGATCCTATAGATGACCGTTTCTCCTTCAGCAAAGCAGCACGTTTTTTATCACGGATCTGTACACACAGAAAAATGTTTCAGACAGCAGGATACAAATTATAAACAGGGATGGGGAAATTGCGGTATATGTTGCATTCGTGGCACTCAATCAGAAAGACAGTATACGTCAGATTGTTGCTCTGAGAGACATTTCTTCATCCAAATGTGTGGACAAAGCTGAGACATTTTAACATCTCTCACCATGTAAACAATACTGAGCACCTTTTATTAACATTAGTAAGTTACTGAAAAGAGTAGAGACATGCAAACTTCAAACTTGACCTCGATTTGCAAACTAACAAACAGCTTTTCTTTTTTTTTCTGGCTAGTGCTCTTTTCATATGTATACGTGATGTGCTGATGTCGTTTCGACCAGCACTGTTAGAACTAAAAGCAATCGCGCAAATCACACATTGGTCAGCTGTATATAGAGCGTCTAAAAAGGAAAAAAATTGGACACGGTGTTGAATTGAAAACCGACCGCCTTGCTCTGCTGGATGCGCGCGGCGCGGGCTCCCTTGACGGCGGCGCGGTGGCTGCTCTCTGGCTTCCCGCTCCCGACCTTGTCTGCGGAAGCAGATGCAACCAGTGAGATGAGGAGCCGCGGACAGGGGGGTAAGAGATGGACGCGGAGGGAGGGGAGAGACTGTACCGATCTTGTGCGCGTGGCGGGACGCCTTGGACGCGAAGCGGGTCTTGTGAGCCTTGTTTACCTGCGCGCGGCCCCCGCCCATCTCGGCGGCGGCGGCGGGAGGTCCGGCTGCTTTCCTGGGTGGATCAGCTCGGGGTCGTTGGAGAGCTGGCAGAGCTCGGCGGCACAACGGAGCACGAGAGAGTCGGGGTCGGCGGCAGCCTGTGGAAGTGGAGAGGAGGGGAGCGACGGCGCGGGCAAGCTCGGAGGGGCTTTGGGGTTTCAGCCGGCGGCGGGAGAGGGAGGAGAACCCGTGGGTTTAGGGCTTCGTCGCGGGCGAAATTTACTTCACTTGCAAAACAAATATTCGATGGGGACAGCTGCTTGTGGCCGTTGGATACCGATTGGACGTCCCAGAATCGAGTGGGGCGAGATACGCCGTCTGGCTGGCGGCTTTCCGTATTGGGCAATTTTCCTGTCAAAAAAAACGAGGCAATTTTGATTGTTTTGGTAACCCCGCAATAACTCTCCTGTCTTGGTTTGAAATCTTGTATGTATAGGTTATTGAATTGTATAAGCCATGATTCCTTGTGAAACTCGTTATTACTTGATATTTGAATTGTGGTTCAAAAGGAGAGCCATGGTTTCCCGGATTGTGGTGCAGTATTCGGCTTTTGAATTGCGGGTCACAATCCATTTTAGATATTTGACTTTGTGTTCTGACCTGTAAGCCGGAAGCTGCTATCAGTTTGAGTGACTGGATCCACTTTAGATTAGATGGTCAGATTGCAAACCAAATTCTTATATTTGTTTTCAAACATGAACAAGTTCAATTGAGATGTCGAAAGGCGGCCCAACACCGCCACTGGAGTGTTTCTACGCACTGCCGAGCTGACCTGCAGAAGTGTTATAGCTGAATGTTTGAAGCAGCAAATTCACAAAGGAAACAATTCTAGCAACAAATAAAACCGTCACATAACATTTGTAGAATTTAAAACCTATATAGTTCCATTGATTTTAGCTGAAAGCTATCTTTTTTTTTCACACGTGAAGTATAACATAGGGTCCTTGCATAGGATCTTTTTTCGTTGCAAGATAACACAAACAGGCCCTTGCATAGGATGATGTTATATTAGCCTTACACTCTATTTCTACATGTCCAAAAGAATTGACACAGGCATCGGTGATGGCCATGGATCAGGACCTAAAAGATCATTACAATTTACAATATACGAGAGTCATCCCTCCATGTGACCTAGCATTGTTAATACTGCTCTTGGGTGCCTCAGTTGGCGAAACAACAGGAGATTTAATTTCTGTATTAGTCTTCAGAGGAAAATTCAAGCTTCATGCTTTTATTTCTTTCGGAGCTTCTGCAAGGGTACAGGGAGACCATCGCCCGACAAAGATGGAAATGGCACATCTACTATAGAAACTAGCAATCTGATGGGTGCGAATATGCGGTGCTCAATTGCTCAACACAGTATTCGTGTCAGCTGTGAATATCTCTACACTTATTTATGCAATCAGCAATTGAGTCCTGCAAAAGAAAGACTGTTTAACTTTAACTCAGATTCCTCACAAACTCTTGGCCTCATTCCTCATCAATCCATAAAGAGCAAAACCACCATTGTGACAGCCAGGCATTCGCTGACTCATTCCTCGTAGCTCTTCCTGTAATTCAAAAACAACTTCAGTGATTTGAAAGCAGATAAAGGCAAGCTAAGGATCAGAGAGCTGCTAGCGCAGCTAAAACTCACCACTGAGACTGCATATAGTTTGGTGGATTCATATCCATCTTGAGCTTTAGAATAAAGTTCATTTACGCTAGTGGAATCAACGTCACATTTTGTAAAAAAGAATGCAGTTGGTCTAACATTCATTTCTCGGCAAGAAACTCCAATGAAGACAGGATCTGTCTACAAAATTAAACATTAATAGTTAATGAACATACCAAGAAGATCCTGAAGTAAAGAAATCTTTCTTGCATGCCAATTAGAAACAACTAAACTACATCCTATCTATTGCGTCCTGTTTGTGCATGCAAACCACTATGTTACACAAAATGGCATGCATTGTAGGTCTGTACTTACCAAGGAACTAGCAGGAACTCCAGTTTCCTCAACCACTTCACGGATGATACCATCAAACATCTCTTGTGAAACTCGTTCAGTGAGAGGAGCCAGGTTTTCTTCATCAGTTTGATGGCCCACAATGCCGATTTCTTGTGGCTGGTCTAAGCAATTTGAAGTTCAGTAATATGACATGCATTTTACTCATTTGACACTCAGTCCATGATTTTTTTTCCAGGCTATAAAAACAAAAATACTGCTGACTTCCAGAGCTACATTTAGATTATTGTCTAAGATGAAAATTTTCCTAGTGCGCCCTCTCTAGCCCTATTTTGTTTTCTCTTCACTTTTCTAAATTAAATGACAAACAGGAAGGTGCCACCCCTCACAACTCAAAAATGAGATGAGGCTTTTCCCAAGTTTTAAATTTGATCCAAAACCCTACAGTCACTTCAGACTCAGCACACTGACTGCCAGGGGAGAAACAACAGTTTAAGCCATAAGTAAGGCAGAGTAATGCCTGTTTTGTACATTCTAGTTAAATTTAAATTACCATCTCCATGTAATTTTTTTAATTCCTTAGTAATGAGGTAAAGGCTCCTCCTCGAAAAGTAACTTCAAGTCAGGATGCTACCTCAAAAATTAAATGTCACGTTCACTGGCAGAAAAAGCCACCAAATCAGTCTGTACTGCAGCCAGCAGTGGTATTGTCATTGTCTTCATCATTTCAAAGAATAAAGGAACTATACCTAGAGCTATATCTGTATATTAGTTATTCAAGAAAATCTAAGATGTACATTAAATATATACACAAATCTTGGCTTTCATCAACTGCTCTTAATATTGTCAAGGAATCTTAAGAATTTACCTCTGAGTGTCCTCCAGGGAAAACATAATATCCTGGAAACTCCCCAACATTGTGGCTCCTTTGCAAAACAATAATCTTTTGATCAGACGTTTCAACAATTGCACCATTGCCCAGTGGATTTGACATGTGTTGGCAACGTACAGGATCATCTGACCCAATCAGATTGAAAAAGGAATTGTTTTGGTCAAGACTGACACCATGTTGTATGACAAAACAAAGTACTATGGCAAATTATCTAATGAATAGTCATTTACAAACCACATAGATGTTCATCCTTATAATGGACTCGTGGTTGTTAGAGAAAACATGTTGGTAAATGGTAGGCATAACAGAGGGACAGGAATATACATATCAAGGATTTACATTTCTGAAAGATAGAAGATTTCAAAGTTTAAGACGTGAAAGGCACATGGCCAACTGTGATTAAGGTGTCTAAAATTACAAATTACCTTCATATGGGACCAAAAATTTCTCCCACAATGGATTGAGATTTGTTCCCACAAATGTCCTGTTTTGTGCAAGTAAACACAGTTGTTAAATAGAGGCATTACATTGAAATACTACAAAGAAAGATATAGTGGGAGAGACAGAAGTTGAAGAAATATAGGCTACCAGACTTTTATTTTCTTAAAAGAAGATCTGTTGAAATGATTACAGATGATCAAACCAACCTGTAGTCTGTGAGACCCAAATGAAGTGAGATACAGTACTCCTTCTTGGAGTCATCTTTATAGTGCACAGCATTTCCTCCGTACTGAAATTTGCGATCATCATCAAAGCTTGTATTCTCATACTCGATGAATGCAATAAAGCAGATACAGGAGATCATTCAAAAAAAAATTTGTGTACATGAACTGTTGCAATGATACATCTTTAGCTATAAAAGAAATTAAAAAAAAAAGAAATACTAACGCAAGCTAGGACAAGTAATGAGTCAGGAGTAAACATACAGTGCTTGGCAAGTTGGCAGTTGACAAGTTTAAGATGTGAAGATGCAAGTGCATTTTGGATGAAATAATGCCTGGAACTGACTAGGAATTTCCCTCGGATTCAGAAGCGAGCATAGAAAACCCCTATACTTTAACAAAGCCTGGAACAGCTACATTAAACATGCTATGTCCAGTCCAAATGAACACATTATTCTATAGGCCATATTTGTATAGAGCATGTAAATCACTTAACATGGAAGAAAGTTTCAGTTTTGTGAGTTTAATACGATGCGTTTTATCACTAAATGGCAGCATCTCCAAGTATAAGTGGAGCAGCAAAGTCAGCATACCAAGACAGAGCTACAGATGCATACCCGAAACTTTGTACCGTTATATAGAGATGGGTTCCTCTGAAGCCTTTGGTTCCATATCTGAAAGATGAACAAACGCGAAGTATGACCAATTGACCATGGATGCGTGCATAAGATAGACGTACAATTGAGAGAAGGCATATAGATAGACCCCCATTACCTCACTTATAGATTCCTCTAAGGCTGCATCCGGATGGGGAATCCTGTCGAATGACTGGCCAAACTTAACCGAAACCTTCAGTTCACAACATGAGCTCCCATCAGTTATCAGAACGGCGCTGTACTACTAGCAACCAGACACATGGTAATCTCACAGCGATAGCACTCCACACAATTAGCAACAACCTTAAAGCAAGCTCCACGGCTGTTCATGGCAATAGTACGGGACAAACACCTGAGGTTAGTTCATTGTTCTATTGTTCAGAATGACATAGCTGAAACACATGATTTGGGATTCGGGGAAACTGGCATGCCCACATAGTACGGGACAAAGCACGATCCATCAACCAAAAGTCGGGCTCGACGCTGTGCGGTGGTCCAAATGGGGAAACGGAGGCGCGACGTCACGCCATCAGACGTATCATGCAATCGGGAGGGGGATGGGGGAAGGGGGGGGGGGGGGACAAGAGAGAGTGTACTCACGCGGGAGCGAGGGAGGCCGGCGGGGCAGGAGAGGAGGAGCTTGAACGCCGTCCCCGGATCTGCGGCGGAGGCGGTGGCGGCCATGGCACCAATAAGGGGTTCGCCGGCGCGCAACACCGGCGGGCAGCGGCAGGTTCACGGAGGGGCTCTGCTCTGCAAGACTGTTGCCTGCAACCAGGGAAAGCAACAGCAATGCGTCCGATCGAAAATCCAGCGCATTGGATTTCAGAAGAGGAAAATTGCACATAAAAAAAAAGGAAAAAACGAGCGACCACAGTGGGAGTCGAACCCACGACCTTCTGATCCGAAGTCAGACGCGCTAATCCACTGCGCTATGCGGTCAAAAGATGTTCGCTGTAACTTGCGGATTTTATTTAAAAGAAAGTCTAAGCATGCGTTTCCTCTCAAAAAAATACCCCGTAAACATTCAGGGTTGATGTTTTGTATCCAATGGAGACGAGTCTCTTTGGATTTGGGGAGCTTCTTCCTCCTTGCTCTAGCGAACATCCACTGCAACTTCTCGCCAACTTGCGCCAGATCGGCAAAAGGTCCATGATACTTGGCGTTGTCAATTTAGAAAAATAGAAAATGTCATGTAACTTCAAGCAGGATCATGAATAAAAAGCATGATGACAATTTATGAACATGAGTTGACAAAGCCAAGTATTTATGAACATGATGCCAGGGATCCGATAAGTATGCTTAATTTTCAGACAGACGACACAGAGAAAAGAAGAGAGAGAAAACTATCACCATGTTTTTTATTCATGATCCTGCCTGAAGTTATATGACATTCAGCTGCGGCGGTGAGTCGTCGGAGCTGCCGTTGCTGGTTCCAGAGGGTGGTATGATCTTCCGCGGCAAGGGCTTCCCAGCCACTTCCTGCGCCGTCGATGGAGGTGACGAGTCATCGGAATTCGGAGCTGCCATTGCTACTAGGCTCAGAGGGCGGTATGATCTTTGGTGGCAAGATCTTTCCAACCGCGTCCCGCGCCGTCGACAGAGGTGGCCATCAAACAGCTGTATGGGCTGCAAATATCTTATCTGAATCCGCGATATCCAGAAAAGAACTGCGATAGGCGACTATCCTTCTGTCTCAAACAATGTAGATGCAAAACACGTGCGATCAATAACTTTGACACTAACCAGCATCCATAGAACTATTGTAATTTAGCGCAAAAACTGTACCAATGGTTTTGTGATGAAAGATATTTCACGTTGTCAATTATGAGATTTGAAATTCGATGCCAAGATCTCACCTCTTCTTTTTTCTGAACTCAAAAGACAAGGACACGTCATTTGATTGGCGTTTGACAAATCATCGTTATGAATGACAACTCGCCGACTTCTGTTCGGGAGGAAAACGTCACGGCAGTTTTGGAATTTTTATTTCGAATTGCCCGTTGCCAACTTGCCATGATCAAGAGATGACAATGCAAGAACCTTACAAGCTCATCAACATTAACAAGCCTAGGATGCATAAACGCGCGCTGAGAAACCCGCCTCTCTTGGCTCACGAATGCACAAGTACTCGCTCAAGCAAGCATCACGCCTGACGGCCGGGCAGCCGGCGGCCGGAGGGTGTAGTACCCGTTGCTCCCCTCGCTAGGCCCGGACGGAGGGATGACCTTGGCCGCCGCCAAGGCGCGCCGGCTCACCAAGCTTGCCGGCGGCAACGGCCGGGAGCCGCCGCCGGACGTCGCGGCGTCTGGCGCTTTCGAAGAAGGAACCTTCTTCGTCACCAGCACGCCGCCGGCGACGGACGACGACACCTCGTTCAGCTCGACGCCACCACCAGTCGCCGGCGCTGGTGGGGCAGATGCCACCGACGCCGGCGAGACGGGATTCGCCGGTAGTAGAAGCAGCAGCAGCAGCAGCAGCGCTGCTGGTTTTCTGGCGGCCGTCGTGTTGTGCATGTTGCGCGTGGCCATTGCTCCCTGGAAGTTCTATAATCGTATATACGTATTATTCTCGATCTGCTCTCCCACTTTATATGGATACAAGTAAATATGAGGTATAGTGGCTACAATTAATAATTAATTAATGAACGATATAAATGTATTATATATACATCCGTACCATGATAGATCTTGCTTTCGACGTTCATTTAGCTGGATGTATGGTGGGCTCTGCAGAGACAGAGAGATCAGCGCAGCAACCAAAAAAGGTTGAAAATTAGAGAAACTGCTGAGACAGGATGAATGGTACTTGTTGGTTTGTTGCTGGTACCGGGCCTGCTTACCGGGCCATCCAGGTAGTGTTTGGTTTATGGGATGCGGTGGGATGGAGTCATTTCATCCTACTTTTTCATATGTTTGGTTGGTAAATAAGGTAGAATGTAGTGGCTCTCATAAGAGAATATTCTCCTAAATGCTGAACGAACTCATCCTATAAAACTGGTGGAATGCAGTTATCCCACTTGGGATGTGATAATGACAGTGGGCCCAAAGTACTAAAGTGGAATGGAACCATCCCATTTCTAAAAATTGGGATGAAATAACCCCATCTTTGAAAAATGGGATGGAACCGCTCTTCAACCAAACATACCCTAATCTACGGACGACTGTAGTAAGCGCTCCCTACCATTGATTTCCGACCAGCTGTCTGTCCTCCGTTCCCTAATAATTCATCGCAATCCGCAAGGCACACCAGCTAATCAGCAGTCACACTCACACGTAATTGAGCTTTTTCTTTCCAACACACGTATTATTTCCCACGAATATCTTTCCTCTTTCTCTTCTGATAAGAAACTATACACACAAAAATTGCATACAGAAGTTTATATACACAAAGTTTGATCAAATCGTGAAGACAAAAATTGTAGAAAGAGAAAAATATATTAAAGGGTAGAAATAAAAGTTGCAAAGAAAACTTTGGGAAAAAAGTTTGGGAAAAATTGAAACAAACTTCCTGTGAGACTTAGGAAAAAAATTTGCAAAAAAAAATTTAAGAATAAATTTAGGAGAAAAAATTTCGGAAACAAAATTTCAGAAGCAAAAAGTTTGGGAGAAAAACTTAAGATCAAATTTGGAAGACAAAAATTTTGAAGACAACTTTTGGAGAACAAAATAATCAGAATGAAATTTTTTTGAAGCAAAATTTAATACCTAGTTTGGGAGAAAAATTTCGGGAACAAACTTTTGGAAAACAAAAATTGAAGGGAAAAAATTAGGCTCAAATTTGGAGACAAATTTTCAGAACAAAATTAAAGGAGAAAAAGGAAAAAAAAGAGTCACCGAGTCACCAGCCGGAACTAGGCAAGGAAGAGAAAAAAGAAAAGAGAACGAAAAAAGAAAAGGAGGAAAATGTAGGGTGGAGCGGACACGTGTTATAGACCCCACCACATGTTCCATGCTGGGAGCCGTCGGACGTCGCGGCGCTTGGCACTTCCGAAGAAGGAACCTTCTTCGTCACCAGCACGCCGCCGGCGACGGACGACGACACCTCGTGCAGCTCGACACCACCAGTCGCCGGTGCGGGTGGGGCAGATGCCCCCGACGCCGGCGAGACGGGATTCGCCGGTAGTAGAAGCAGCAGCGCTGCTGCCTGCTGGTACTCTGGCGGCGGTCGTGTCGTGCATGTCGCGGGTGCCCATTTTGGACTTTGGTGTGGCACGCGGCTAGCTTGTTGGCAGGATGCTGCAAGTCTTGCTAATGTTGGTCAACTGCTCATATTAATATATAGAGGCAGTTCTGGTATATATATTATTCTCGATCTGCTCTCACAGTTTATATGGATACAACTAAATACGAGGTATAGTGGCTACAATTAATTATGTAAATATATATAGACATCTGTACCGTACTGTACCATATGATAGATCTCGCTTTCTTTTTTTTGTAGAAATAGTTTTTTTTTAGAAACTTTTGAAGAAATATATGGTGGGCTCTAGAGAGAGACCAACGCAGCAATCAAGAATCAAGAAAAGGTTAAAAATCCTCGCAAAAGAAAGGGCTGTCGTTGCGGCCCAAGATCGTTACGACTCGGCCCACTTGCACGAGATTCAGATTTTTACCGTAGCAACGAACCAACTCTACGGGATCGAAACACTTCTCGTCCACAGTAACAGAACAAACGCTGAAACACTGCGCTGATCATCTTCAGATGAATACACCACAGCTTACAGGTGAAGAAGCTCAGATTGGTTCAACCAATGCGAGCATATATACCAATTAAATCTGAAAAAAATTATTCCTGATAAACCATATAATATTACGCCACCCTACGGCTTCTCGGCGCCGGCGACCAGTCGGCAGCGTCTTCAGGCAGCCCGCTCATCCACGGAGGGCAAGTCCACGTCCAGGTGCCCGCCGGAGTGCGAAGGGGGTTTGATCGGCGACGGGTAGACGACCGGCGGGTTCCACGGGGTCTGCGGCGTCGGGTAGATGATCGGCGGGTTCCACGGGGTCTGCGGCGTCGGGTAGATGATCGGGGCCTCCCATTTACCCTGACAAGGTAATTGGCGCGCCGCCTCCGACACCGTGGAGGAGAGCATCAGCGGCAGCAGCAGCAGGACGAGCGCCGGCGCCGTCGTGTTGCTCTTGTGCCCGGCCGCCGCCATTGTTGGTAGCTGCGCTACTAGCTAGCCTGAGCTCTCTATCGATATCGGTGCTTGCTTCTTGGGCAATGCGCTGTGTGCAAACGATGGCAGGGGGGCGGCTATATACAGTGTCCGGCCAAGTCGCTGGCTCGATTTGATTACTGCTTAAATTGCGTGGGCTAATTAATTTGGCAGGCGGTGCTTAAATTTAGCATTATGGATCGATTAATGTTTGCTCTGAGCGAGATGCGAAAATACCAGCAGGACGGTCGATTACTTTGGAATGAATTTAGCGCTCGTTTATACTTGACTGCGTTACCTATTGTTTGGTCTTTTTTAACTTTTCTCTATCTTCCGAAATCCGAACATATAACTTCAATAAGGAATCATATAAGCTAGAAAGGCGCGTGGTCTTGCCGCGCATGGTCTGCATTTCGTGTTGTAGTATTTTAGTTCACCCGTAGAGTAGCAATTATTGTATAGAAAAATGTACAATCTTTTTGAAGCAACGCGATTTGGATTGCTTCGCTATTTTTCATAGGTGTCATGATCTGCGACCTGTTATTGAACTTCATATATATTTTGGGCACCCTAATGTGGGGATGCTATTAAGTGATGTATTATTTTGGATATCGAAGTGGACCTATGATATACTTTGCTGTATTTATTGTGATCAAAGAAGGGGTAAAGTTATTTATTAGGAAGGACGGAGCGTAATTAGTCGGCAGCTTAATGTAGCTTCGAAATGTGGAGAATTCGACTTTGAATTATGAGATTAGGCAATTAATAGATGCTATGGTATTTTCTTTAAGGAAGTTGAGGTTATATTAAAAAAAACAAAACGTATTGTTGTGGAGCCAAAAGCTATCATAAAATATCCAAAGTAATTGGAGCAATATAACCGCGGATACGTGGAGTAATGATATGAATCTCACACTAAAAAGCATATTTATAGTAATTGAAGCAATATAACTGCGGATATGTGGAGTAACGATATGAATTTCACACTAAAAAGCATAGTCAAGCATCTAAAGAAAAAATTTCTACTAAACCATGTCATATTATGTGATTATTGCATAAACCTACATACGTGGAGCTCAACAAAACTGAATTTGTCATTTTTGGATTTATCTACGAATTACTATGCATTTATCAATCTTCAGCCGATTTAAAGAATTAAAAAAACACTAAGGGCGGAGACTTCGCAGCTGGAACCCTGAACTTTTAAGAAATTAACCTGCAGCACATAAGCACTATGCAACACTATTTATCCGAGTTTAGATCTTTGCATTGGGAACCCTCGAGAACTTCCTAATCATTTTTCTTCCTTCCTTCTCTTCTCCCTCACGAACAAAGCCAGGGAACGGGCTCGGCAGAGCCGATTCCAGGCAGCCGGCGGCCGCGCTGGTGGCGAGGGGCAGCGATGGGGTTAGCTCGGGAAAGCATGCTCCCATGGAGGGGCGAATCGAGGGCGGAGGGGCCTGTAGCCCTGCAGCCACGAGCAATGGCGGCCTGGAGCCGTGCCACTCGGTGGCGAGCAGGCTCCGATGGAGTCGATCTGGCCGGGCAAGGCCACGGCTGTGGCGGCGGGCCGGCCGTCAAGCTGCGTCAGGCCCGCGTTGTCACGAGGCCGGCCACGGCTCGGTGGGAGGCGGGCTGTAGCACGGCCGCGACGGCGGCATGACCGCGCGACGGTAGCGAAGATGGCGAGAGGGCCGGGGCCGGCCACGACTCGGTGAGAGGCGTGCCGTACCACGACCACGACGGCGGCGAGGACGGCGAGAGGGGGGCGCCGCGCCTGTGCTGGGCTAGCGCTCGCCATCGCCCGCGTTCGGGTTCGCGAGGATTTGCGATGGCTCGGGTGGATGACAAAGCGGGTGAGAGATCCGCACCAAACCGTATTGGACGGACTAGATTGCATGATCGCTCAATCCAACAGTTAACGGGTTATCGGGCGATGTGGCACGATGGTTTGCCCGCTTTTGGTGCAAGAATCGTATGTAGAAATTGACAATTTAAGATTATGTTAATGGATTTATCATGGAAAATTATTTCATAAGAAATGCCAATTTTTTCACATAAATTGATGTAAAACATGCATCTCTTTCCTTGTTAATCCTAAACGAATTATATTCATGATTGGAGACCGTTATATATTTACATGACACTTTTTTTTTTGCAAAGAAGCATTATTTGTAAAGGCACCCAGTAATAGGAACTCATTTGTAAAGGTACTAGTAATACACACCGAGCGTACAATTGGTTGACATTTCTTATGGTGGAACTTATCCGTTCGGGTTCGAGTCTTAGACTTAACACACGTGGGCGTTGTATATTTGTTAATATGAAGATTTAACGATCTAGTCTTTCGAATATACTTAATACACTTGTACGTGTATCTGCTTTTGTACCGTGTTTTGGAAAGGTAGAACTGAGCAAGACGTCATTATGGACCAAAATCAATACAACTCGGCCCATTTGCGAGACTGAGATTTTGACATGGTAGGGATCGGGTTGCATTTAACTTTTTCGTCCACCTTTTGAGGTTCCACGGAGTGGAGTAGAACAGTTTGGTAGCTTACGAGGCTCGTAACCTTTTGAACAGATTATGGGGATCTCTCAAACTATATGGTGGCTCACGCATATAATGATACTGTACACTAATTTTTCCTTTCGGTTTGTGTCTGCAGATAACTTTACGGTCACAAGTTTGATTGTTAAGGAGTTAGTTAATATGTTTTAGCATGCACTTTTTTGAGTGTTTATTTATTTTCGATTGGTATCTATGGATTGATCACAAGCCAATCAAGTAACCAACTCTACCTCTACCTGAAATACTTCTGCTCCACAGTCAGCCAAATCACTCCACTGATCATCTTCAGACGCCAACACCACAGCTCGGACATGAATAAGTTCAGATTGGTTCGATGAATCATATTTTGAGCATATATATACAAGCTCAAAAAGTTATTTATGACTCATAAAAACCTATAACGTTACGTCATCCTACGGCTTCCTCGGCGCCGTCGTCCAGTCGGCAGGGTCTTCTGGCAACGCTGGCGGGGACAGCTCATATACGGAGGGCAAGTCCTGTTAGATAAAACACGGTTTAAAACTCAATATTAACATGATCTTAACACAAAAACATGAGCACAACATATAGAACGATATGAATAACAAAAGAAGTGTTTAGATCTCGACCGCCAGTCATCGTAGGAGCCATTGAGGACGACATCTCGGCGGTGGTTTGTGTTGGGGACGAAAACGGCGCTTCCGTAGTTGTTCCCGTAGGTGTTCCCGACGTAGATGAAGTAGTCGATCTCGCTGGGTACCGTCTTCCTTCCGGCCTATACCGGCACTGTCTGATGTTGGACGGCAGGCGGAGGCAGTGGCCTTCAGGTGGCTCCAGCGCCACCGTAGATCGGGACAGCTGTAGTGGACGACTAGGGTTTCTGAGTATGATTAGGTTAATCACAAAAATGTCGGATCCCACTATTTATTATGGCGCTGAACGACCTGGGACCACAACCACTGTTGGGCTTGGGCCTCCGATCAAGGCGCGTAACGGGCCTTTACTTTTCCGTCTTTTTCTCCTTTTATTTTTGGCCTTTTGGACCAGCAAAAAATTCCAACATTCTCCCCTTTGGTCTAAAGGCCTAAAACTGATCCCATTCTTAAAGTGGAATTATGTAAAGAGACAATTTATCACAACAATGTATAATCTCATCGCGACACAATTATCCACAATGCATTAAACCACTTATCGTAATGGGAGGTGGTTGTCTTGTGACCCTTTTAGTTCCAAGATCACAGGCTATCCAATAGTCCCATGCCGGCAATTAGCTCACAAAATTGATTGGGAGGTCAGCCTTTTGTTAATGGATCCGCGAGCATTTCCTTAGTACTTATATGCTCTAACTCAATAGTACGATCTTGGACTCTATCTTTCACAATATAAAACTTAATGTTAATGTGCTTGGCACCACCACTTGACTTGTTGTTACTAGCATAGAAAATTGCGGCTTTATTATCGCAGTATAACTTTAGTGGTTTGCTTATGCTGTCTACCACTCTTAATCCGGGTATAAATCCTTTAAGCCACACATCTTGCCCCACGGCCTCATAACATACCGCAAACTCAGCCTGCATGGTTGATGCTGCAGTAAGTGATTGTTTGGAGCTTTTCCATGATATTGCTCCATTTGCAAGTGTGAAGATATAACCTGATGTCGACTTTTTAGTGTCAACACAGCCTGCGAAGTCGGCGTCTGAATAGCCAACTACTACTAAATTCTCAGTTTTCTTATATGTGAGCATGTAGTCCTTAGTGCCCTGCAAATAACGCAAGACCTTCTTGACCGCTTTTCAGTGATCCATTCCTCGATTAGATTGATATCTACCAAACATCCCGGTAATGAAAGCTAAGTCAGGACGTGTACATACTAGTACGTACATAATGCTTCCAACAGCTGAAGCATATGGAATCGAACTCATTTGATCAATTTCTAATTGATTCCTGGGACTTTGAAATTGCCCAAACTTATCGCCCTTAACCACCGGAGCAGCTGTGCTTGAACATTTATGCATATTATATCTTTTAAGAATCTTCTCTATATAACCCTTTTGAGAGAGTCCTAATGTACCCTTGGATCTGTCTCGCTATATCTCAATGTCTAGTATATAAGAGGCATCACCGAGATCCTTCGTATCAAAATTTGATGAGAGAAAATGTTTTGTCTCATGCAGCAAGTTCTTATCATTGCTTGCTAATAGGATGTCATCCACGTATAAAACTAGGATGATGAAAGAGCTCCCCTTGATCTTAATATATATACAATTATTCACTATATTTTAAACGAAGCCTAATTTCTTAATTACTTCATCAAACTTTAGGTACTATTGTCTGGACGCCTGTTTCAACCCATAAATGGATTTCTTTAGTCTGCATCCCAACTGTTCTTTGCCTTCCACAACGAAACCTTCTGGTTGCGCCATGTATACATTCTCATGCAAATCACCGTTTAATAACGCAGTCTTAACGTCCATCTGATGCAGCTCGAGGTCGAAATGAGCTACTAGAGCCATAACGATTCTGAACGAGT
This sequence comes from Panicum miliaceum, assembly GCA_032594955.1. Lineage (NCBI taxonomy): Eukaryota > Viridiplantae > Streptophyta > Magnoliopsida > Poales > Poaceae > Panicum > Panicum miliaceum. Next base: position 6,005,307 of record CM064058.1, on the reverse strand, counting down.
CTTTTTTTCGAGACGGGCGAGAAGGTATCAGTATAATCAATTCCCTCTCATTGTGTGAAGCCCTTAGCCACAAGCCTTGCTTTGAAACGTTCAATCTTCTCTTTAGAGTCATACTTGGTTTTGTAGACGCATTTACAGCCCACCTTCTTAGCTCCATCAGGAATCTCTACTAGATCCCATACCTTATTTATACTCATAGATTTCAGCTCTTGTTCCATAGCCTCAATCCACTTGTGGGAGTGCTCACTATTCATAGCTTCCTTGAACGAGTTTCGATCATCAACCTTCCCCATATCGTGTCCTTCTCCACTCATGTACACGTAATCATTGGAGATAGTAGTTTTTCTCTCTCGTGTTGATCTTCTCAGAGGCTGTGGCTCCTCCACTGGAACAGGCTCAGCAGTAACTTCTTGTTGTGCTTCTGGCGCCCCAGCGGCGGTCTGATCCTGTGCTTCCTCAACAGGTTCTTCCACAATTTCACTTTGATGCTCATCAGACACATTCTCATGCTCACATATAACAGGCGCTTGTTCCACATTCACTTCTGGGGAATCAACTGTCTGAGCTGGTGCTGTATTCTGAAAATTAGGCAAAATAGACACATAATAATCACGAGTCAGCGGTGTAGTATCATAAGTCCGCATTTCCTCGAGATCGATTTGCCTAGTCTCAGTGCATCCATTTTACTCTAAAAATATTGCATGTCTCATCTCAACAAACTTAGTAGTACCCTTAGGGCAATAAAATTGATATCCCTTTGATCTGTCTGGATATCCAATGAAATAGCAGCTTTCTGTCTTAGTATCTAATTTTTTAAGGGACGGATTAAATAACTTCGCCTCAGCTGCACAACCCCAGGCATGAAAACAATTAATGCTGGGTTTCCTACCAGTCCAAAGCTCATAAGGCGTCTTAGGGACTGACTTACTAGGAACGCGATTATTTATATGCGCAGCAGTTTTCAGCGCTTCCATCCATAAACTCAATGGCAATGTAGAGTTGCTTAGCATACTGCGCACCATATCCATTAGAGTGCGATTTCTTCTTTCTGCTACACCATTTTGCTGAGGTTCACCAGGAGTTGTGTACTGAGCTACTATTCCATTTTCTTGAAGGAATCTAGCAAAAGAGCCTGAGATTTGTCCATATGTGGCATGTCTCCTATAATATTCACCACCTCTATCTGACCATACCACTTTAATCCTCGACTGATGCTGATTTTCTACTTCAGCTTTAAAGATTTTGAATTTATCAAGTGCCTCGGATTTTTCTCTTATGGGGGTAAATATATTCATAACGGGAGTAATCATCAGTGAATGTTATAAAGTAACTAAAACCATCCACCGACTTAACATTAAATGGACTGCAGATGTCAGTGTGAATTAATTCTAATATTCCTGAACTACGCTTTGCTCCATCCTTCTTAATTTGTTTTACAAACTTCCCATTAATACAATCAACGCATTGGTCTAAGTCCGCACGCCAGACAATCCCTGTGAGGAATTTGTAACATGAATGGTGGCACCAGAATCAATCCACCAAGTACTTAATGGGAAATATGCATAAAAGGACTCATCGACTATGGAAATGATGTCGTTATTACCTTTTCTCTCACACCACGCCTTAAACTTCGGGCAGTCTTTCCTCTCATGGCCCTCATTGTCGCAGTGGTAGCAGAGAAGCTTCTTAGGAGCAGATGGATCATTTTGCTGAGGAGCTTCATAAGTTTTCTTACCCTTCGTTGGCTTATTGGGACGGGATGCCCTCTTGTTTCCTCCCCTATGTCCCTCATATCTTACGACGTTGGCAAAGTTGGGGTTCTAAGAGCGTAGTCGTTCTTCCTCTTGAGCACACATAGACACAAGCGTGGTGATGTCCCACTTCTGATCGCTTGCATTGTAATTTATCTTAAATGGCTCAAAGACTGATGGAAGTGACATCATGATGTGGTGAAGCAGCGCTGCATCATTAAGGGGACAGTCGAGGTCTCGAAGCTTATCCCTCATGTTGACCATGCCAATAATGTGCTCTCTTACACTGCCTTGCCCATTATACTTAGCCTTCACGAGCTAAGATAAGAGAGTGCTAGCATTTGCCTTGTCAGACCCCCTTAAAGTAGCTCTCAATCTTATCCATGAAGTCCTTAGCATTCTTAGGCTCTTTGTCAAGAGCTCCCCTGATAGAAGGGTTAATGGTCATGTTCATAAGACTTAGGGCCACTCTTTCAGAATGCTCTCAGCGCTCTTTTTCTTTCTCATAAGCAGCATTGCGTGCAGCAAGGGTAGTATCCTCAGTCCCTTGTGACACTGGTGCAACAGGAGCGGGCAGCCTCAGGGAATGATCCTTATCCATCGTCAGCAGAATGAAGCCAATCTCAGTCTTCCACTTGACGAAGTTATCCCCTCCCAACTGAGAAACGCCATTGATATAAGTCATGATGCTAGAGAGGGTGGCTTCTGTTCATAAAATAAAATTGAATCAGTAACGACAACAAAATAATGTAATCAGCGTTGGCAAGATTAAAACGTTAAATAATCTTGAATAAACAATTTGCATCACCGTTGGGCAGAAGCAAATAAACTTAGCATCTCATGAATTAATTTTGCATCACCGTTGGGCAGAAATAAAATAAACTTAATGACTTAGCGTAGTTAACGCAGCGGAAAAACTTAATTTTGCATCACCGTTAGGCAGAAACAAAATAAACATAATGTTTAGCGTCATTAACGCAGCAGAAAACTTAATTTTGCATCACCGTTGGGCAGAAGCAAAATAAACATAAATAAACTAAGCGTCTTAATAGCAAATAATTAAATCAACATTGGTCAGAAATTAATTAAATGCTCAAAATAAACTAAACAATTCTGAATAAAATTCACGTTGGTTTCATTTACTCAGAATAGCAACTCACAATTTTCTTATAATTTTTAGCGTAATAATCCCCAATTTTTTAAAAAAAATTCTTAATGCTAAAGAGGAAAATATACTGAAAATCAGCTCAGAAATTAATAAAACTAAAAATAAAACCGAAAAGAAAAATGGGCTTAAACCTTATTGAGATCTTGGCCCACAAACCGACAAGCGGGCCTCCATTTCGGCCCAGCCACGCCCCACCCACTCCCCCACCCGCCTGGGCCTGAGGCCAGCAGCGGACGGGCGGACCGCCAACCGGCCCATTCAGCCCGCCAAGGCCTCGCCCCTGCCTCCCCCCCCCCCCCCCCCCCGGCGCGGCTCATCTCGGCCGTTGATCTGGAAAACCTAGATCGGACGGTGGAGAGTTGATTTCGGAGGTATATATACTCATTGGGGGACTGAAAACCCTAACCCTAATTCATTTTCTCCTCCTCCTTCTTTCCTCAAGCCGCCGGCCTCCTTCTCATGGCGCCGCCGGCTTGGGCCGCCCGCCGCTCCTCATGGCGCCGCCGGCTTGGGCCGCGCCGCCGCCCCTCAGGGCGCCGCCGCGCCTCGGGGCCGGTCGCGCCTCGGGCCACCGCGCGCCGGCTCTGGCCGCGCCGCCACGCCTCGGGCGGGGCCGTCGCCTTGTGCTCATGGCGGAGTGCCGCCTTGGGGGGCCGCGGCGGCGTGCCGTCTCCGACGCCTTCACGGCGGCCATGGAGGCGGCCCGCTTCCGCGGTCCGCCATGGCCGCGCATTTTTTTTTGTTATGCCGAAGTGGGAGCCTTAGTGCACCGCCGGCCTCATGTAGTAGCCACCACGCGCCACACAGAGTATGTTTCAATCTTAGCGGAAACGTGCGTTGCCGTGGGGCTCTTATTTCTTATTCCGAGGGTTTGGAGGGATTTTCGGGTAGGATTTCCTTCGATCTATTGCTTTCTTATGCTTTCTTTTTCTCGGACCTGACTTAATTCATGCGAAATCGAACTTAGAACTAACAGATCTAAACTAAACATGAATAAAACCGAGAACTAAACATGAAACTACCGACCAAGATCTAAAACTGGACTAGATCTATAGGCTCTTAAAGCTCACGGTTAGGTGCTTAGGCGATTGATACCAAATGTTAGATAAAACACGGCTTAAAACTCAATCTTAACACCTGAAACATGAGCATAACCTATAGAACAATATGAATAACAAAGAAGTGTTTAGATCTCGACCGCCAGTCATCGTAGGAGCCGCTGAGAACGACATCTCGGCGGTGGTTTGTGTTGGGGACGAAAACGACGCTTCCGTAGTCGTTCTCGTAGGTGTTCCCGACGTAGATGAAGTAGTCGATCTCGCCTGGTACCGTCTTCCTTACGGCCTATACCGGCACTGTCCGGTGGTGGACGGCAGGCGGAGGCAGTGGCCTTCAGGTGGCTCCAGCGCCGCCGTAGATCGGGACGGTTGTAGTGGACGGCTAGGGTTTCTGAGTATGATTAGGTTAATCAAAAAAACGCCGGGTCCCACTATTTATTATGGTGCTGAATGATCCGGGGCCACAACCACTGTTGGACTTGCGCCTCCGATCAAGACGCGTAACAGGCCTTTACTTTTCCATCTTTTTCTCCTTTTATTTTTGACCTTTTGGACCACCGAAAAATTCCAACAAGTCCATATCCAGATGCCCGCCGGAGTGAGGAGGAGGTTTGATCGGCGACGGGTAGACGGTCGGCGGGTTCCACGGGGTTCGCGGCGTCGGGTAGATGATGGGCGGTTCCCATTTGCCATGACCAGGATGGCGCGCCGCCTCCGACACCGTGGAGGAGAGCATCAGCGGCAGGAGGAGGAGTAGGAGCGCCGCCGTCGCGTTGCTCTTGTGCCCGGGCGCCGCCATTGTTGGTAGCTACCTAGGTAGCTCGCCCCTCCAGTTCACTTAAAAAAAACTCGCCTGAGATTCTCTCTGTCGATCGGTGCTATCTTCTTGGACGATGCGTTGCGTGCAAACGCTAGGAGAGGGCCGACTTTATAAGGTGTCAAGTCGCTGGCTCAATTTGATTGCTGCCTGAAATTGTGTGGGATAATTTGGCAGGCGGGGCTTAACTTTAGCATGGATCGATTTGCGTCGGCTAAACTAGGAGGCCATTTAGTGTTTGCTTTGAACGAGATGCTAATACTAGCAGGACGGTCGATTATTTTGGAATGAATTTAGTGGTCGTTTAAACTTGGCCAGCTTTCTCCATCTTTCTGTTTGGCCTCTGTTAACTTTTCCCTTATCTCTCAAACACAACGTCAAGTCTTGGCCTGTGAAATAATAATTTATATCAATATGAGCTATACTCTGTTTTAAATATCACAAAAAAAAGAAAAAATATTCACGGCCCGACCGCAAAAATGTACGGGCCGTTCCAGCCTACACCTGTGGCCCAAAAACGTACATGGAAGCAAGACGAGCCTAGTGTGATCATGGTTTAAGCCCACAAGTGGCAGCTAATTTTGGGCTAGCACCATTCTAGCCCGAGAACGTCATTATTTTGGCACACTCGAACAATAAAAGGTCCAGCCTACTCACTCATCTCCAACAATCATCAGTCACCGATGAAAATCACATCTCGGCGTGAACTATCATATTTCTTCTTCAATCAAAGAATAGAAACTGATGAGACAAACAGCAATCATATTTCCTTTGTGCGCTTGAATTGCCTGCTTATAGCATACGTCCTATAGTTCATAACAACGCCACTTTCACACCATAATAATCGCATCATATAATAAGCATGATCCTAAAAACTTAATTATTCCTCGACCAAAACATTCGGTCATCCTACGGCTTAATTCCCGGGCGCCGCCGGCCAGTAGGTCAGCGGCGGCGGTGCATCGGGGTAGGTCACGCTAGGGCGCCCGGAGGGCACTTGGATAAGGTACGGCGACGGAGCCGCCGGCGTCACTCGCGGCGGCGGAGGAGTCGACGCTTTTCCTTTCTTCCGCGGCGCCGGCGGCGGAGGGTCGTCGGGGAAGGGTTGAACGACGATGGCGCTTCCACCTAACTGCCGCGCCGCCGACGCCGTCGAGGAGCACATCAGGAGGAGGAGGAGCACATCAGGAGGAGGAGGAGCACATCAGGACGGAGCTTCCAGGCTTAACACTTGAGGACAAAAGAAAAAGGAACTAGGCTCAGCCATGAAAGCTAACGAGTTCCTCCGGACATCATCAAGTACTTACCAATCAGAAGTTGAAAACTAACACTACTACAGAATTCTTTTTGGAGGCGGTTGTTTTCTATTTTCGGAGGCGGGCAAGGGCAACCGTCTCTGAGACAAGGTCACCGTTAATCGTGAGCTACGGAGCCGGTTGGACTGCCTGCCTCCGTTAATCGAGCAGGAAAAATAAAAAAAAGAAAACCTAGAAACGGACCCGCCGAGCCCATCCACAACCATCGCCGCCGCTCGGTGCTCGCCGTCGCCGCTGCTCCGCCGCACGCTCGCACGCATCGCACGCCGTCACCGTTGCTCTGCACAGCGGCATAGGCACCAGTCCGTCGCCACTCCTGGCCCCCCGCCCGCACGCCACAGATCCGACACTATCGCTCGTCCTCCGCTCCTCAGATCCGAGGGAGCGGCAGCGAACCGGAGCACGGGCAGCGACAGCGCAGGCTCGAGTGAACTTGTCCTCGGGGGCGCGGTAGTGGAGCTCGACCTCCCGGAGGCCGTCGAGGGTAGGGAACCGGAGGCAACCGCTCGATGGTGGGGAACCCAGGTGAGGGTGGCGGCTGTGCGCCCCGCGTCTGGGGAGGCGGCGACCCGGGCCTCGAGGTTGAGCGGCGCCGCGCACCACAGAGGGCGCCACCGGGAGAGGGTCTGCGTGCGGTCCTCTGGTTGAGGGAGGGAGAGGAAGCGGCGGCTGAGGGAGGGGCGACTGAGTGAGGGAGGGAGCGCGGGCTGAGCGAAACCTAAGTCCTGTTTATATGTAGGCCCGTTTATATGTAGGCCCGATAGGTGGGTAAGATACGGGCCTTCTTTCTGGCAGTGGGCTGGGCTAGATTTTAGAAGGCGGGTCTTATGAAATAACCGCCTCGGTTAACTGATTTGCCGAGGCGGTGTCGTTCTAATAACCGTCTCGGTAAATAGAAATTAACCGTGGCGGTTATACTACACTACCCGCCTCGGTTAATTGATTTTAGGCGGTGGTTATTTTTATCCGTCTTGATTAATAAAAAATGACCGTCTCGGTTAATCTGAGGCATTAACTGAGACGGTTTATAATTGTGCCCGCCTCCGAGAGGTTTTGAAAAGGTAGCGATTAAGATCTTTTTGTAGTAGTGTAAGTTGGCCACAGGAGACAAATAAATCTGTATAAAACAAAGATCTTTGCTACTTCTTCCAGGATGAGAAAACATCTATTACAACTTTACATGAGCAATTTTGCTACATGTAAATTATTTCCTCCAATAAACACGAACAGTTTTTTGATAGAATTGAAAAACTCAGTCATCAGATGAAAACGTGTTTCCTCGGCACCGGCGGCTAGTAGCCATGCAGGGGCGGCGCGCTGACGCCCACACCGGGGCGGCAGGAGGGCACGTGAATAATAACTGGCGCCTCCGTCGCCGGGGTCGGGGGCGGGGGGTAGATGACGATGGGATCATAGTCGGGGAAGGGAGAGGTCCTTCCGGCCGGCAGGCGCGCCGCCGACGCCGTGGTGGTGGAGGAGGAGAGCATCAGCAGTGGTAGCAGCAGGAGGAGCGCCGCCGCGACAGAGGAGTAAGTTGCGGCGGTCTTCTTGTGCGCTGCCATTGCGTGAGCTGCCTCTGGGCGCTGCTTCGTCTTGGATGTGTGCTGCAACGCTAGCTGCGTCTGCATGTGCGCCCTTTTATATTGCGGGTTGGGTTAATATTACTTGCCGAGAGTCAGTAACTTTCGAAGGATTTGCATCACTAAGCTATAATTGTTGGATTGATCTCCAACCTAAGGCCCAAAGGCCTTAGCCTTGATCCGCGCCCTGATCGGGGGCGCCCAACCCAACTCACGTTGGTGGGCCCCCGTCGCCAGCGCCACATAAATAGAGAGGTGGGGGCCGGGGGGCACGCACGCCAAAGATCGTCGTGCCCCGACTCCCCACCGACACCTAAACCCTAACCCGATCTCGAGGGGTGGCGCTGCGGCGGCGGGAAGCTCCACCATCTACACTGCACCGACCACCGCCGCCACAGAGCGGATCTGCTCCGACCCCTGCACCGCGCGATGCTGCCCGTGCGCAGACGCTACCAAGAAGCATGATGGCGTCGTCTTCCTCAGAGCAAGGTAATCTACCCTAATCCCCTCTCGGTTTGATCTTATACACACGAACGCACACGGGCACGACTGTGTTGACGCTAGAACTAGAACCAGAGCTAGAACCCGAGCCAATCCGCACCTAGCGATCCGTGATTTAGACCTAACAATGGTATCAGAGCCATACTAGGTTGTGGTTTGGACTCAGTTGTGGAAAGAAAAAGGGAAGGGATCGAGCAGTAGAGAAAACAGAGAGCGAATCAGAAAGAAATCGAGGAAAAGCTCGAAACCCTAACCCTAACCCTAGATCTAACCCACTCCGGCGTACCTGGTCCTTCATCCTCTGCTCCTTCTTGCTGTTCTTAACCTTTCCTTCTCTTCCCTCCGCTTTCTCCCTCTTTTCCCGTACCCCAGAGATCCCCTCGACGGAGCCGCGTGCAAGACGCACGCGACTCCGGCGAGGAGGCCCATAGGGCACAGTATCGCTTCGTGTGGACGCACACCGAGCCAAGAAAACAGAGTTTGGGTATTGGAGAAGTAGATCCGGCCATGGCACGGCCGCCGGCGTCAAGGACGAACGCGGCGGCGCACCCCTGGCCGGAATAGAAAAGGGAGGGAGAGGGCGAGGGAACTAGAGAGAAAGAGGGAGAAGGAGAGGAGACGAGGTAGATCCGGCTGCCAGCAGGTGGCCGGCGGCCATGCCGTCCGCCGCGCCGGAGTTCAAGCCGGCGGCGGAGGCGGCGACCAGAGGCGAGGAGGAAGAGGAGAGAGGGAGCGAGAGAGAACGCGGGCGAGCGGGCGAGCGAAATGGCCTAGGGTTTCCGCGATCGTCGCCCGGCCGCGAGGTTTTTATACCTCCCGAAACGCGCGCTCAGCCGTCCGATCGGGATGGACGGCTGAGATCGACGCAGGGGGGCGGCGGCCGGCGCGCGCGCGGGTGGGCCGCTTTCGCAGCCCAGGCCCAGGTTGCGGCCCATTAGCCGCGGGCCGCACAGTAGCAGGCCGTTTTCGTGAAGTGGGCCGGGCCGCGGACGTGGTTTTGGGCTGCACAGTAACGGGCTGAATAGTAACGGGCTGCACAGTAATAGATTTTCGGCCGGTTTTCACAGATCAACAGTAACTTTTGATAATTTTAATTCTATTTTGAAGCAAATTTGAATATTTTTGCACAGAATTTGATCTCTTTTTATTTTGAACCAAAGGGATAAATGTTTAGAGAATAGAAATACAGAATTTCACAAATATTGCTTCAAAATAGAATTATTTTATTCATGTTTCCGCTGCATAGATGATTGTTTTTGACTTGAATTTAAATTTGAACCAAAGGGATAATTTAAATTTTGAGTCATAGATAATTTCAGATTAAATTGTAGTACTGTTATTTTCTGACCAAAGTTGATGATAACAATATTATGATTTTACAGAATATTTTTCCGGATTAAATTGTAATGTTGTTATTTTCTGACCAAAGTTGTTAATGACAACATTATGATTTCCATGCATTTGTAATTATTGTTATATTGTTCTCACTTGAGCTAACCTGTTTCAGCTGGTTTTCCTATGATGGTTTCCATCAAGGATATTCCGATTCTGAAAGGTGACAATTATAATGAATGGTACAAGAAGTTGGATCTCTTCTTTACCATGGCTGAGCTAGATTGGGTCCTCACTGCACCGGTTCCAGTTGAACCTGAGAGACCGGTTAGGGGGGAAGATGTTACAGATGCTTCTTGGAAGAAAATAGAGCTCCCCTACAAGGCGAGCAAACAGAGGTATGACGCTGATCATGCCAAGTGGCTACCTGCCAACAAGAAATGTTTGGCAGTGGTCAAGAACACCATAGAGAATCACGGATCTTCCCACTGTCGTTGAGTACCTCGACAAGATAAGGAGTCAGTATACTGGCTCCTCAAAGACTTATGCTACCCAGTTGATCAAACAACTGGTGACAGAGAGGTACTTGGGAGGTGGGATAAGAGAGCACATCCATCGCTTGGTGAACATTAACAACAAGCTTAAGCCAATGGATATGGAGTTCAGATTAGAACACATAGTTCATTTGGTTTTTGCTTCGTTACCAAAAGAGTTTGACAACTTTGTTGCCAATTACAACATGAACCCTGAAAAATGGGATATTGAAAAGACCATAGCGACGTGTGTACAAGAAGAAGAGAGAATAAAGAATGCACATGGTGGATCCATAAACTATGTGAACAAGAAAAGATATAATAAAGATATTTCCTCTTTATCCAAAGGAAAGAGACCCCAGTTGGCTCAGCCACAGCCACAGCACAGGCCCAAGTTTGGGCAACCTCTAGTGGACAAGGACCAGTGCCTTCACTGCAAACAGAAGGGACACTACAAGACAAACTGTCCCGACTATCTAAAGATGATAATGGAGAAACGAGGTGAGAACATTATCTCATTTATAAATGAATTCTTGTATAAAGATTATTCAAAATCTACTTGGTGGATTGATTCAGGAGCAACAATTCATGTTGCAAACTCCTTACAGGGATTCCGTTCAACGAGAACTACGGGAAGAGGAGAAAATAGAATTAAAGTCGCAAATGGAGTCGAGGCAGATGTTGAGGCGGTTGGAGACCTCCTCTTAGAGCTCGACACATGCTTTAATTTATTGCTTAAAGATGTATTTTATGGTCCCGTAATTCAGAGAAACTTGATTAGTGTATCTCGTCTTGATGACGATGGATTTGCATGTCATTTTGGAGACGGCATGTGTGTAATAGAATTTGATGATACAGTTGCTTCGATTGCATTTAGAAGAAACGATCTTTATTTATTATTGCTACGTGAAAGTGTGAATTCCGTATGTGATGTGAATGCAATTGTGTCTCAAACCACAGATAACAACAGAAAACGGAAGAGAACTCAAGACACGTCGTCGAAATTATGGCATTGTCGTTTAGGCCATATTTCGAGGGGGGGAATAGAAAGGCTGGTTAAGAATGAAATTCTACCTCCTCTTGAGTTCTCAGATTCAGAAAAATGCATTGATTGCATTAAAGGAAAATATGTAAAGATAACAAAGAAAAATGCTGAGCACAACGCAGGTATTTTAGAATTAATTCACACAGATATCTGCGGACCGTTCTCAGTTAAAAGCATAGACGGTTATGACTCTTTCATAACGTTCACAGATGATGATTCCCGTTATAGATATATCTATCCAATAAAAGAGAAATCAGAGGCATTAGATAAATTTAAAGAATTCAAGGCTGAAGTTGAAAATAAGCACAATTTAAAGATAAAAGTTGTCCGTTCTGACCGTGGAGGGGAATACTACGGTCGGCATACCCCATACGGACAGGTTCCAGGACCTTTTGCGAGGTTCCTAACAGAACAAGGAATAGTAGCCCAGTACTCTATGCCGGGCGATCCTCAGCGGAATGGAGTGGCTGAAAGACGGAATCGTACCTTGGTGGACATGGTACGAAGCATGATCGGCTATTTACGAAGCATGATCGGCTATTCTACGCTGCCAGTGAGTTTATGGATGGAGGGGTTGAAAACCGCTGTCTATATTCTCAACAGAGTACCCAGTAAAGCGGTGCCTAAAACACCGTATGAAATGTGGACAGGAAAGATACCCTCACTGAATCACCTACGGGTGTGGGGGAGTCCTGCAGAGGTAAATATATTCAACCCGAACATTGGGAAATTGGATCCCAAGACAGTGAGTTGCCATTTTATTGGTTATCCAGATAGATCAAAAGGATATCGTTTCTACTGTCCAGACAGATTTACAAAGTTTGTAGAAATGAGACATGCTACCTTCCTAGAAGAAGAGATGATTCGGGGAAACACAACAGTTCGAAAGATTGTTCTTGAGGAGAAGCGGGTATACGCACCCACTCCAATGATTCAGGAACCGTTTTTCTCGCTGCCTACTGAGACTGCACCGGCAGTACGAGTTACTGTGATGCCAGTTCCCGAATTGATCCCTTCTGTGACGACGCAGAATGAAAATGTGGAACCTGTCCTTCAGGATCCTATAGATAATAACGTTACCACAGATCAGGGGGAGCCGTCACAGGTTCCAGCAGATAACATTCGAACAGAAGAGGCTCCTAGGAGATCTCAAAGAGAAAGAAGGTCAGCTATTCCCGCTGACTATGAAGTGCATAACATAGAAGAGTTTCGAATGGAAGATGATCCCATCTCATTCGAAGAAGCCATGAGAAGCAGACATTCATCTAAATGGTTTGAAGCCATGGAAGATGAAATGAAATCGATGAGGACCAACCGAGTTTGGGACTTAGAAGAAATTCCTGAAGGAGCCAAAACAGTAGGCTGTAAATGGGTCTACAAGACCAAATGTGACTCCAAAGGGAATATAGAAAGATACAAGGCTCGTCTTGTGGCAAAAGGATTTACACAGAAGGAAGGAATAGACTATAATGAGACCTTTTCTCCGGTCTCATGTAAAGATTCTTTCAGAATAATTATGGCCTTGGTTGCACATTTCGATATGGAATTGCACCAAATGGATGTAAAGACGGCATTCCTAAATGGGGATCTCGAAGAAAAAGTTTACATGGCACAACCTAAAGGTTTTGTCGTAAAAGGAAAAGAAAATATGGGATGTCATTTAAAGAAATCCATTTATGGATTAAAGCAAGCTTCAAGACAGTGGTACTTGAAATTTAACGAGACTATAAAGAAGTTTGGGTTTACAGAGAATGTTGAAGATAATTGCATTTATGCAAAGTTCAAGAAAGGGAAATACATTTTTCTGGTACTGTATGTGGATGACATTCTACTAGCGAGTAGTGATGTCAGTCTACTGTTAGAAACAAAAGAATTCTTGTCATCGAATTTTGACATGAAAGACCTTGGTGAAGCCTCTTTTGTTCTAGGGATTGAGATTCACCGAGATAGAAGAAATGGGGTGCTAGGTCTGTCACAGGAGACATACCTACAAAAGATTCTAGAGAAATACAGTATGCATGCGAGTAAACCTACTCCTGCTCCGATAGTCAAGGGTTGCAGATATGGAGACTTTCAGAGTCCCAGAAATAGGTATGAAAAAGAACAGATGAAAACTGTTCCGTATGCCTCGGCAGTCGGAAGTTGCAGTATGCTCAAGTGTGCACACGTCCTTACTTAGCCTTTGTCACTAATGTGCTTGGCAGATTTCAGAAAGATTCAGGTCTAGAACACTGGAAACTTGTAAAGAAAGCCTTGCGATATGTGAAAGGCACAAAAGGTCTCATGCTAACATACAGAAGAAGCGATTCTTTAGAGATTAAAGGATACGCAGATTCAGACTTTGCGGGAGATGAAGATGATAGAAAATCCACGACAGGTTACATCTTCAGTCTCGCAGGGGGAGCTATTTTATGGAAAAGCTCTAAACAATCGGTCACAGCAACATCGACGATGTATGCTGAGTTTATAGCATGCTACGAGGCCTCCGGGCAGGTAGAATGGTTAAAGAAGTTTATACCTGGCTTAAGAGTGGTGGACAGTATAGAAAGACCACTAAAGATGTACTGCGATAACCAGCCAGCAGTGTTTTATGCTCATAATAACAAGAAGAGCATGGCTACAAAGTCGATACAGATAAGATTTTATTCGATAAAAGATAGAATCCAGGATCACACCATAAGTCTCGAGCATATAAGAACAAAAGATATGCTTGCGGATCCGCTAACGAAAGGCCTACCACCGAGCGTGTTCATGGAACACGTAGCCGGCATGGGAATGAGGTACAGCCTATGATCTCTGGATAATAGAGGCCAAAAAAAATACAGAATCTATTTCTGAACAGAGGCGTGTATTGTGGCTATTGATTCTATCGGCAGTTGCGCGTGATGATGAGATATGCCCTATACATAAATCTGTGATGAGATAAGGAAAATAGAAAAGTGAAAGAGAAAGATAATGTGAGATCAAGGGGGAGATTGTTGGATTGATCTCCAACCTAAGGCCCAAAGGCCTTAGCCTTGATCCGCGCCCTGATCGGGGGCGCCCAACCCAACTCACGTTGGTGGGCCCCCGTCGCCAGCGCCACATAAATAGAGAGGTGGAGGCCGGGGGGCACGCGCGCCAAAGATCGTCGTGCCCCGACTCCCCACCGACACCTAAACCCTAACCCGATCTCGAGGGGTGGCGCTGCGGCGGCGGGAAGCTCCACCGTCTACACTGCACCGACCACCGCCGCCACAGAGCGGATCTGCTCCGACCCCTGCACCGCGCGACGCTGCCCGTGCGCAGACGCCACCAAGAAGCATGATGGCGTCGTCTTCCTCAGAGCAAGGTAATCTACCCTAATCCCCTCTCGGTTTGATTTTATACACACGCACGCACACGCGCACGACTGTGTTGACGCTAGAACTAGAACCAGAACTAGAACCCGAGCCAATTCGCACCTAGCGATCCGTGATTTATACCTAACAATAATGACGTCGTGCAGTGCTTGATTGAGCAAGGATCTGCATCGGCTACATGAAGAATGGAGAATCATATTTGTGAATGCGAGGAAATGTGGAGCTAGCCGCTACTGATAGTACGCAATTGCCAGCCAACGTGCTAGCACAACCTCACTACAAAATCGTCCTGCTTTGTGTTCCGTTGACAATGATAGCTTTCAGGCGTGTGTGCGGTATATACAAGTAGGAGTACACTACAGAATAGAGTATGTCCAAGTCCAAGTATCGATCAGAAAAGCCGGATATATGGTGTCGAACACAGTATTCGTGTTCGATTATTTTGCGGCATCTCCAACTTTCGACGATAAAACCAAATGAAAATCAAGATGATCTGTTTCCACAAATTCAAGTGAGAATTCACCCGTTGATTTGTTTGAAGTGCATGTCCAAACTTATTTTCTTTCCATCAAAACTCATATCGAAAAATAAACTCGCAAAAAAAAACTCATATAGAAAAGTTATGATTTTATTGAAAGGGCGATAAGTTGCATGGGCTCCTTGCGTGGCAGGCGACCGTGGGCAGGGAAAAGACGACAGAGGTTATTTTGCAGAGAGAGAGGGGGAGAGGGAGAGGGAGAGGGAGAGGGAGAGAGAGATCCGATAAAAAAAAATCAGCATACGACCTAAATGAATTCTGAGGGCTCCCCGCCGCAAATGTTAGGATGCGAGCCCACGCGCACGGTCCACGACGCTCCTCCGCGCGGCCCATTGGTGGTTCGCGGCCCAATTTATTTTTTTCTTTCTTTTTTTCTCCTAGAAGTTCCAACAAAACATTTTTTATTTCTTTTCCAATGGAACGTTTGTTCTAGTGGAATATTTTTTTATTTATAAGAAATATATATTTTTTTCAATAGAATATTTTGTTCCGGCGGAACGATTTTATTGTAACAATTTGTTCCAACGGAATAATTTTTTTCTAGTTATGAAGGGTTCGTTCAAATCCATGTTGGGCCGCCGGCCTAGCCCCCGCGCTTTCTGCGATGCATGGCATCCCAGTCGCACCTGCGACTGGGAGCTCCCCGCTCCCGGCCCAACCTTGTTGCGACATGTTTATGGCCTTACCGGCTTGAGACCTGAGGCCCTGTAGCAAATGGAGAAAGGCCGGCCCAGTCGTAGGGCTTGTAAGCATGACCGTTAACAATATCCTTATTCCTTGTATACCACTAGCAACAATGCCCGCACGACACGCGCGTGCTATATATTTATATGATGATAACTAAAATTCTAATATAATAGAACAATCCTTTTCATACTCGAGATACATAATTAATAATGACCATGGATCCAAAGACATGCATAGGTCCAATCTTATATCTTAGCTATGCTAGCCAGATGAAGTAACCAACAAAATTGGATATGACATGATCTTTGTTTTTTTCTATTTGTCGAGACCAAAAGAAGAATACTATCTTAAGTATTGATACAATAAAGTAACCAATAAATTCAGATACCATTGTTTGCGTTTCCAACCTTGATCGATGTACAAGCTCTGAATATTTCCATGCTGTGGGTTCCACATTCATGCCATAACCATCTCAATCTCAATGCTCATCCCTGATACTCAGATATCTTCTTTTCCAATTTTGGTAAGTGGAAGGATGTTAGGAAGTAACTGGGATCGATGAAAGCACCGAATTTATCAAGTCAGCCTCCCAATTTTCGTCAGTAATCTACCTTTCCATCAATGTAGCCTTGAAGCCATCTTCTCTATTACTGGTGGAATGTCCTGTCTTTCTCAATTTTATGAAGTGAAGTGGCAGTCCTAGTTAGCAGCAAGGGAAGCTGCCTTGCTTGCCGGTGATTATGCTTAGGATTTCTTCAGCATCATCTTTGCACTGAATCGGATATAGCTCAATCTTCTGCAGATTTACCTTGGGCCCTGAGATCTCTCCTGACTTCTATAGGATATGTATAAGATTGAATACCTGTTATTTGCCTGGTGAGACGAACAAGGAAGCACCAGCATATAAGCTTAAGGTTTGTTGCCTGATCCCCTATTAGACACAAAATCCCAATTTCTGTTCTCGTTAACTTGCTAATCACTTTATGCAGCAACACTTGATATCTAAAAAGCATGCAACATTAATGAGATGATGTGCTACTCTAAAAGAATCACACATCTTTCTTTTCTACCTTGTGTAAGGTATAATCTTGCATTTTATCGCATAGGGTATTTTACCATCCAGAAGTTCATCAGCTCACCGGCCTTTTTACGTGTAATCGATGACCTGTAAATTAAAATTTAATTAAGGTAATTGAAAGAGAAGTTATTAATTCACTTACACTCGGAATCCAATCTCTATTCAGCCTGGAAAGAGAGAAGTAGACGCATCAAAACATATACAATGTGCATGGCTTTCAAATAAAACGGTACATTCTCAGTATCTTGGTACAACCTGTCACTGATCTATTTAGTAATTTCAAGTTATCAACACAGCAATGCTAATCAGGGTCCTGTATTAGTTGCAACTTTGATTCCACAAGCATTAAATTTCTACACATAACACTACTCGATCAAGGCCACGATCCTTCCTAGGACAAATTCACGAGCAGCGACAAAAAAACGAAGCTAATTTCTTCCCCATGGTGATGTAATGTAAAACGACCTCAAGACACAATATGGTGCTCGGAGAGAGTGGCAGCAAAACTGTGCACGCCTCTACGAACAATGAGATAGGAGTAGGAGGAGAGGATAATAGAAGAGGGAACTTACAGCAACGACCTTGCAGGCAGCGCACTTGTTGCGGAGGAGACAGGCAGCCAACCACATCGAGGATTGCGACGAGTAGTAGGGCGGTGGGGATTGCAGGTTTCGGCTCTATCTCTCCTAAGATCCCGTGCTGTCGCATCTCTGGCCTTCCTCCTGGTCTGTAGTGGACTGTGGACCTCGTGGCCGCATTGGAACCTGGTGGTGGAGCTCTCCCCAGCCAGTGGCCGTCGTCGGCGTCAAAGGTCAACGACACTCTTTCCTCCATGGCAGTTGATGACGGGAGGTCTTGATTCAGATCGAGGGTGGCGTGGGAGTGCTAGAGACCGTGGGCACTGGGAATTGCAAGGCGGCACAGGGGCGGACGTCGTCCGCTGAGCGAGGGAGGGTCGGCGAGGATGACGAGGGGTGTGGAACAAACAACAAAGGAGGCAAGACAGATGAGAGGGCGATCCACATGGAAAGATTGATGAGACGCCGGGACGGGATAGGACTGGTACGCAGGTACAGCGGGCGGGTAAAGACAGAGCCACGGTGACAAAAACATTTGATTTTTGGCAGAAATATTTGGTCTGTACCCTATACTTTTCTTCAAATACATAACAGGTGGGTCCAACGTGAGGGGTACAGCGGAACCGATCCGGTGAGAAACGTTTTCAATTATTCTCGATCTTTATAGTATTATATAGATGTTCAACAATAGGAGAATCATCATGCAAAAAAAAAGAGGAGAACAAAAAAGAATTCATCTTAAAAAAGCAACAATACCTTTTTGTTTTTAGGCAAACAAGGAGATTACCACGCATCGTCGTTAGGGAGGATGATGTGAAATTCTCCTCTTAAAGTCAAATGGACAACGGCAGTTTTAAAAAAAAAATTAAAAGGAAAGAGAATTGCAAGTGCTGCGAAACATCAAAACATAGGAACCTTCCAATTCACATCATGAACTCACAAACTTCATTAGTAACAATTGTTTATTGCTGCGATCGATCCAGAAGAAGAAAAACAAAAATAAAGCATCATCCCTATTACAAAGTACGTTTTGCGTGATGAAACCTCAACACAAGACAGGGAGGCACACGCATCAAAAATCACCTCGCTTGCACGGTTCGTCATCAAATTTTATCGACCAAGTGTCACCTTCAAGAAGCCCGCGAGCGCCGGGACTCAAGCGCTCGTGTTCACTGGCGGCGGCGGGGGGTCGCTGGTCATGTTGTTTGGTCCACTTGGGACCTTCCTCTGAAGCGGGAAGCCGACGTCGGCGTTCACTGGCAGCGGCGGGGGCGGGTCTATGGTCATGCGGTTGGGTCCAGTGGGAACCTTACGCAGCACCGGAAAGTCGACGACGGAGCTCGTGGCCACTGGTGGCGGCGGCGGCGGATCGCTGGTCATGCGGTTGGGTCCAGTGGGAACCTTCCGCAGCACCGGGAAGTCGGCGTCCGTGCTCGTGGCCGCTGGCGGCGGCGGCGGGTCGCTGGTCATGCGGTTCGGTCCAGTGGGAACCTTCCGCAGCACCGGGAAGTCCTCCGTGCTCGCCGCAGCCGCTGGCGAGCGGCGCGCGGCCGACGCCGTGGAAGAGAGCATCACCATCGGCAGCAGGAGGAGCAGCGCCATGGCGGCGTTCCTGTGCCCGGCCATGGCTAGCTACTGGAAGTAGTTCTTGTGCTTGTGGGTGTCGTAGGCTCGTAGCAGCAGCGCTCCATGGGCACGTAATTTATGGGGGGCCTCTGGCGCTGAAGAAATGGCAGGTTGATAGACCGCTGAACACCGAAACGGTTTTCTAGCAGTAAATTCAGTAAACCGATGCGAAAAATTTGCTGGGTTACGTAATGTAATTACCGCCAATTAATCCACTCATTCACTCGAGCTGAATTTTTTCCTCTGGGCCCGGTTTTGCTTTCCATTTTTCTGGCTCTGCTGCGGCATGTAACGAATCAATTCAAACCAGACCAAATTTTCAGAATGATTTTGTTTCTGTGCTCGGCCTGGTGGCATTTGAAACACGGTCGATCTATACCTTCGTTGGGCCTTAATTTGATTGGAACGAGGAATGCGGGCCGAATGTAAATGAGGCCACGTATGACAAGGAAGTTTTTTTTTTTTTGGCTTTTGACCATATCAACTAATGCCCGTAATGAGCAGGTAACCGGAAATACAGTATTAGAAGGAGCCATCGGAGCCAATAAACTGTTTTTGGGGTATGCATATCTCCGAATCATAGCGCCATGATAGCATTGGCATCTCATGCTACTCACACATCTCATATGGCAGGTTCATTAATTTTAAGTCATGCACCTCTCCGAATATATGGAAAGTATGGAATACAGTTGTCAATTTTTTTTTGAAATATTCTATTTTTTTTCGAACTTTTGTGTCTGCAAGCCACATGAAGATTTTGACTTTGAAATTGAATGGTGCCCGTGGCTTCTAGATCAGCTTTGCTCCGGCAAACCTGATCAAGCCATGGAAGAACATCTTGTATACGCTGATCTGGAAGTGGCAGGAAAGGAGGATCATCGCCACACCATTGTTTACCGTTTGAATGTAATGCGATAGTGTGATGTATTGGGCAATGACTTGGACAGTGAGGGCACATCCTGTCAGTTAAGGCTCAAGGCTTCTGCAACCGTTTTGCGCTTCCTTCTGCGATTTAAGCAGGAGATTGAGATCCGAGCCACCAATCCTGCGAAAACAAGGCCGGATCCATTCCCGTGGTCAAGCTAAAATTCAATTGAAGCAAAGAACATGGATTATACAACGCGACTGTGTATAGGTGAAAATAATCCGGAGCGATAGAAAATTGAAAATTCTTAGAAACTGCCAAAAAAATCTTAAACTATTTAATGGCCTGGAACGAAAAAAAACCAACCAAATTCCAATATTTTTTTTGAAATTTTGTTGCCTTGTGGGTTTGCAAGATTATTTGTCATTCGCGCAGAGCAAATTATTTCCGTGAATCGACAAACGCCAGTACACAAACGCAGTTTCTTCACGAAGCATGGAGGAACAAACAACGGCAGTGGCGCATGCATCCGAAACACCTCACGATAAGATAACTCCGCGATCTCCATTTCTTTTCTCGAACAATCTTATCTTATATACATTCATTTCTTTATTCTAGCAACGCTCCTTGTCGGGCACCGGGAAGCTGTCTAGTTTTTCGCCGGCGGTTCCGGTGCGTCGATTGGGTCTTTGGCGGGTGGTCTCATGTACCCTGCAGGATGCTCCGACGCGACCTCCTCGCCGATTAACAACGGGAGCTTCTCGGTGACGAGGGCCGCCGATGGCGGCGGCGGCGAGGGGTCGTTCGGGCTGTGGCCGGGTCCCCTGGGAACCTTCCTCAGCGGCGCGTCGTCGTCGGCGCCTGCGCTCGCCGTCGCCGGCGGAGGGGGCGCTCTGGCTATCGGGCCGTGGAAGAAGGGCGGTGTCAGGTTCAGACGGACCGCCCCCACCGGCGAGTTGCGCGCCGCCAACGCCGTGCACATCAGCATCATCAGCGGAAGGAGCACTAGCAGCGCCGGCGGCGGCGGCGCGACGTTCTTGTTGGCGGCCATAGCAACTGGCTGTTGTGATCTACTAGTCCACTACCACTGTCCTCTTCTGCTTGTGCTGCGAGTACCGTGGCTGCCTTGCTTTGATATTTATAGGGCCTCGATCGCCTCTGCTGGGTCCAACGCGAAGCTGTGCTGTCAATGGCGGATTTGGTCGTCATTGAAACCATTAGCTGTGGCTGGTCGAGCTAATTACTATCGTTATCATATTGTGCTGCTAGCCAGCGATCGGGATGAGCTGTGAGATTGTGCGGCTTAACTCGCTTTGCTGGCGAGTAACAGCATGCTTATCCCACCGTACGAATAGCAAGTGACTTTCCCAATCCTAAATTATAATTTATTTTAATTTTTTTGATACATAATTTTATTATGTATTTAGATATAATTTATATCTAAATGCATAGCGAAATATATATATCTTAAAAAGATAAAATAAATTATAATTTAGGGCGGAGGTAGCCTATGATCGAGATGAGCTGTGAGATTTTGCGTGGCATTAACTTCTTAGTTCAGCAGCCAGCTAGGAAGTTTTGCGCCTGGTTTCTGGCCCGCCACCGCCAGAAGTTTTGAGCCTGGCTTCTGGCCCGCCACCGCCAGGGCCTAGAGGAGGTGGACCGCCGGTGGTGGCCCATGAGAAGCTAGGCTCGGAAATGGAATTTTGCAGCCCAGAAAGCAGCCAGCCAGGCCCCGAATGGGCCTAGGTCCCAGCAAGCCCAACTGAAACGCGAAAGAAAGGGCTGCTGTCGCCGCGGAACTCCGGCGACTGACGGCCGAAGGCGATGGGATGACTTCTGCTCCTCCTATCGGCGGTGGCGCCGGACGTCATCGCGGTGACCTCTCCTCGCTGGCTCGGAGCTACCGGCCGCGGCCACGGCGGGCCTTTGGCTGGGGCAACAACTCTTTCGCGGTTTCTCCTATAGGATAAATCGTTCGGCCAAATCGAAACCAACTGGTAATCACTGCACTGTTGCAGTTACGTCGCGGCACAATTTACAGTCCTCACCTTAGAAGATCAGATCCCAGATCACACCTGATCAACTGCACATTTTCCACCTCTGCGTAATCGTATCCTCAGCGGTGAGCTCTGAAGATGAATTAAGTTGGGAGATCACATCGCACCTGATCATCTGCTCATTTCGCTGAAAGAGAATTGGAGGGAGATTCTTTCAGATATACCATTGTATCTTCAGATGTAGATTTTCTTCAAAATTCGCAGCTCTGAATTTCATTAGACAGCAAGTGGCTCTGCTCTAGTACAGGAGGTAAATGATACTAAATTCAGAGATGATACTAAATTATGCTACGACTGGTAGAGAGAGAGTCAAACCTCAGTTCCTGCATTAGCTAATCTAGTTTCGTCCTTGACTGCAGGGTACCAAACACCTGCTTCCTACACCGACGACCAACCTGCATGCTAACCAAGAACCAAGCACGAAGCAATTGCATTGGTGGAGACAGGTTTGCTGTGGCATGATTTTGGGGTCGGCCAAGTTGACTGATTATGAAACTAATCGCACCCTTTGACATTCTGAAAAAACCTGCTCCAGCAAACCCTGCCCTGGATAACAGAGCTGAACAAACAGAAAACCCTGCTCTAGATAACATTGTCGAACAACTCGGCCAGCACACATGTCTGCAAAGAAGTGACATATCTCACGTGAACAGCAAGTAGCGGCAGACATCAAAATTTCCTTCAGTTTAAGGTTATAGTCGACCCTCCCATGATCCCATCAATAAAGCATACACATATTTCTTGTTTTGCTGTATTTTAGCTCAATTATAAGAAGATCAATAACCATAAAACACAAATAGCACAGCTCCACATGACATCTTTCAAATATGCTGAAACGTTTTTTAAAACACAAGTAGCACAGCTCCACATCACATGACACAATTTTTTTTACATCAACTACGAAGTACTGATGAATTATTACAATGAAGCTGCATCAGAGCATTGTGTTATAGCTGCAAGTAGTCTTGGCATTGGGGGTATATCGAACTCCTGGAGACCCTCAAGAGCCCGAACCACTTCAACCATTTCCGGCCGATCAAACTCATTATCTTGGATGCACCAACATGCAACTGGGCAAACCCTTTCAGCCTCATGCAAATTGAAATCACCTTGTAACTGTGGGTCCATCAAACTCTGCAGGTCTCCCTCATGAAGCTTGCTGATGGCTTGCACAGGGAAATAAGTAACATGGTAACCGTTACTACTATGCACTTCTGGTGAGTTCCTCCTTCCTGATATGATTTCCAGCAGTACCATACCAAAGCTGTATACATCAACTTTTGGTGTAATAGCAACACCGCTAAGCCACTCAGGGGCAAGATACCCTTGCAGTGCCTCTGAATGTAGTTAGAACTCGGCTGTAATCCCTTCCTACAAACGCTGCCATCCCAAAGTCTGCAATTTTAGGAACAAATGATGCGTCCAGAAGTATGTTTTCTGGCTTAATATCACAGTGTATGATGCATTCGCGGCAACTCCTATGCAAGTAGAGCAATCCTCTAGCAACTCCTATGGCTATTTGATACCTGGTGCTCCAACTAAGGACGGGAGCATTGCTCTGAAATAAATGGCCATCAAGAGACCCATTTAGCATGCGTTCATACACAAGTAGTCTCTTATCATCTCCACAACAGAAACCAATCAATTTTACTAGGTTGATATGTTGAATCAATCCGATTGAGCTCACCTCAGCCCTGAATTGCTTCTCTCCCTGGCGGGCACCATCAAGCCTTTTCACTGCTATAGTAGTTGAGTCACTTAACACTCCCTTGAATACAGAACCGAAACCACCACCTCCAAGCCTCTCGGAGAAATTTTTAGTAGCACAGCATAAATCATTGTATCTAAAAGCTACAATTCCACCAGAAGTACCTTGAATGATGTGTAATGGAGTACCACACAACTTAAATCTGTTCCTCCATATCATCAACAGCAGCACGAGCATTATTAGGAACCCCAAACTAGCTGAGCATGCTACTACAATAACAACTTTTGGTATTCTTTTGCTGTTTTTTGTAAAACTTTGCAAATCTCTTGCAGCAAGGCGAATGTAAAGAACGTCGAGAAGTAATACCATTTCCATCAGCCTGATTTACATTAAGCAATTCTCCATGCCACACAGAGCACATACTATTGGTATAGGCATAAGCAGTGCAGGAGCAGTCGTTGAGACAAGCTTTTGCGCAACTGCTTTGTGTGGTAGCATCTTCTAACCTCCGGGGATCATAGGGCAACGTAACGCGAGCTATAGGGTGGAACACATCTGTGGAACTTCTTGTGCTTTTGTTGCTAGTAGTGCAGTCTAAGGGAGTATTTCTGGCACACCCTCCTGTCCGATCATCAAGCTCCCAATCCCGAGGTGACTTTTGGTAGAAGCTCTCCATACAGCTACAGAATGGACTCGAATTGCCATTGCAGACCGTGAAAGGTCCACAGACGGCATACGTTGTGCAGAAATCAGAAGGCTGGGCATATATGTTCTGCCAAGACTCTGTGGCTTGTGACCAAACTTTCAGCTTAAGCTGACCAGTGATGTCTATTGGGACGAATACAGAAGCTGATTCATCCAATAAGGTGTATGTGAAGTACACCTCTTTGTCGTTATCGGCATATGTGGGCTTAAGTAAACCTTTGGTCCTGGGATCCATGTCTAGCAGAGCATTCAGGGCCGATACAAGTTCTGCTAATTTTCCAGATGGCCAAGACCAGTACAGTACAAAGGGGGGCTTCCGACTTCTGAGGAGCAACACCTTATTTCGGCCTATCTTGGCACCAGGTAGCCCGACATCGGTCGGGTAGTCAAAGCTCTGCCACAGCGGTACTTCATTGGATGAGGTTTCTGGTATGAGGGCAAGGTTTTCATTATTCATGAGAACGGCACTGGTGTTATTTGTGCTATTGAAAACAACGCCAGCAGTGGACCAGATTATGGATTCAGTACTGGCGTTGCTTAACATGATGACGAGATTGCCATCTCTTGAAATTTTGAGCTGTGCTACTTAGATAAAACACGGCTTAAAATTTAATCTTAACAGGATCTAACGCTTAAAACATGAGCACAACCTATAGAACAAGATGAATAATAAAGAAAGTGTTTAGATCTCGACCGCCAGTCATCATAGGAGCCGCTGAGGACGACATCTCGGCGGTGGTTTGCGTTGGGGACGAAAACGGCGCTTCCGTAGTCGTTCCCGTAGATATTCCGGAAAGTAGTCGATCTCGCCGGGTAACGTCATCCTTCCGGCCTACACCGGCACTGTCTGGTTTTGGACGGCAGACGGAGGCGGTGGCCTTCAGGTGGCTCCAGCGCCGCCGTAGATCGGGACGGCTGTAGTGGACGGCTAGGGTTTCTGAGTATGATTAGGTTAATCACAAAAACGCTGGGTCCCACAATTTAATATGGCGCTGGACGACCTGGGGCCACAACCACTAGTGGGCTTGGGCCTACGATCAAGGCGCGTAACGGGCTTTTACTTATCCGTTTCTTCTCCTTTTATTTTCGGCCTTTTGGACCACCGAAAAATTCCAACATTCTCCTCTTTGGTCTAAAGGCCTAAAACTGATGACATTCTTAAAGTGGAGTTATGTAAAGAGACAATGTATCACAACAGTGTAAAATCACATCGCAACATAATTATCCACAATGCATTAAACCACTTATCGTAATGGGAGGTGGTTGACTTATGACCCTTTTAGTTCCAAGATCACAGGCTATCCAATAGTCCCATACCGGCAATTAGCTCACGAAATTGATTGGGAGGTAAGCCTTTCGTTAATGGATCCGCGAGCATTTCCTTAGTACTTATATGCTCTAATTCAATAGTACGATCTTGGACTCTATCTTTCACAACATAAAACTTGATGTCAATGTGCTTGGCACCACCACTTGACTTATTGTTACTAGCATAGAAAATTGCGGCTTTATTATCGCAGTATAACTTTAGCGGTTTGCTTATGCTGTCTACCACTCTTAATCCGGGTATAAATCCTTTAAGCCACATAGCTTGCCCCACGGCCTCATAACATGCTACAAACTCAGCCTGCATGGTTGATGCTGCAGTAAGTGATTATTTGGAGCTTTTCCATGATATTGCTCCATTCGCAAGTGTGAAGACATAACCTGATGTCGACTTTTTAGTGTCAACACAACTTGCGAAGTCGGCGTCTAAATAGCCAACTACTTCTAAATTCTCAGTTTTCTTATATGTGAGCATGTAGTCCTTAGTGCCCTGCAAATAACGCAAGACCTTCTCGACCGCTTTCCAGTAATCCATCCTTGGATTAGACTGATATCTACCAAGCATCCCGGTAACGAAAGCTAAGTCAGGACGTGTACATACTTGTGCGTACATAATGCTTCCAACAACTGAAGCATATGAAATCGAACTCATTTGATCAATTTCTAATTGATTCCTGGGACTTTGAAATTGCCCAAACTTATCGCCCTTAACCACTGGAGCAGTTGTGCCTGAACACTGATGCATATTATATGTTTTAAGAACCTTATCTATATAAGGCTTTTGAGAGAGTCCTAATGCACCCTTGGATCTGTTTCGGTGTATCTCAATGCCCAATACATAAGAGGCATCACCGAGATCCTTCATATCAAAATTCGATGAGAGAAAATATTTTGTCTCATGCAGCAAGTTCTTATCGCTGCTTCATAATAGGATGTCATCCACGTATAAAATTAGGATGATGAAAGAGCTCCCCTTGATCTTAATATATTCAATTATCCACTATATTTTAAATGAAGCCCAATTTTTTAATTACTTCATCAAACTTAAGGTACCATTATCTGGATGCCTGCTTCAACCCATAAATGGATTTCTTTAGTCTGCATCCCAACTATTCTTTGCCTTCCACAACGAAACCTTCTGGTTGCGCCATGTATACATTCTCATGCAAATCACCGTTTAAGAACGCAGTCTTAACGTCCATCTGATGCAGCTCGAGATTGAAATGAGCTACTAGAGCCATAACGATTCTGAACGAGTCTTTTTCTCGAGACGGGCGAGAAGGTCTCAGTATAATCAATTCCCTCTCGCTGTGTGAAGCCCTTAGCCACAAGCCTTGCTTTGAAACGTTCAATCTTCCCTTTGGAGTCATACTTAGTTTTGTAGACCCATTTACAGCCCACCTTTTTAGCTCCATCAGGAATCTCTACTAAGTCCCATATCTTATTTATACTCATAGATTTCAGCTCTTCTTCCATAGCCTCAATCCACTTGTGGGAGTGCTCACTACTCATAGCTTCCTAGAACGAGTTTGGATCATCAACCTTCCCCATATCGTGTCTTTCTCCACTCATGTACACGTAATAATTGGAGATAGTAGTTTTCCTCTCTCGCGTTGATCTTCTCAGAGGCTGTGGCTCCTCCACTGGAACAGGCTCAGCAGCGACTTTTTGCTGTGCTTCTGGCGCCCCAGCGGCGGTCTGATACTGTGCTTCCTCAACAGGTTCTTCCACAATTTCATTTTGATGCTAATTAGGCACATTCTCATGCTCAGTTATAACAGGCGCTTGCTCCACATTCACTTCTGGGGAATCAACTGTCTGAGCTGGTGCTGTATTCTGAAAATTAGGCAAAATAGACACATAATAATCACGAGTCAGCGGTGTAGTATCATAAGTCCGCATTTCCTCGAGATCGATTTGCCTAGTCTCAGTGCATCCATTTTCCTCTAAGAATATTGCATGTCTCATCTCAACAAACTTAGTAGTACCCTTAGGGCAATAAAATTGATATCCCTTTGATCTGTCTGGATATCCAATGAAATAGCAGCTTTCTGTCTTAGGATCTAATTTTTCAAGGGACGGATTAAATAACTTCGCCTCAGCTGCACAACCCCAGGCATGAAAACAATTAATGCTGGGTTTCCTACCAGTCCAAAGCTCATAAGGCGTCTTAGGGACTGACTTACTAGGAACGCGATTATTTATATGCGCAACAGTTTTCAGCGCTTTCATCCATAAACTCACTGGCAGTGTAGAGTTGCTTAGCATACTACGCACCATATTTATTAGAGTGTGATTTCTTTTTTCTGCTACACCATTTTGCTGAGGTTCATCAGGAGTTGAGTATTAAGCTACTATTCCATTTTCTTGAAGAAATCTAGTAAAAGGGCATGAGATTTGTCCATATGTGGCATGTCTCCCATAATATTCACCACCTCTATCTGACCGTACCACTTTAATCTTTGATTGATGCTGATTTTCTACTTCAGCTTTAAAGATTCTGAACTTATCAATTGCCTCGGATTTTTCTCTTATGGGGTAAATATATCCATAACGGGAGTAATCATCAGTGAATGTTATAAAGTAACTAAAACCATCCACCGACTTAACATTAAATGGACCGCAGATGTCAGTGTGAATTAATTCTAATATTCCTGAACTGTGCTTAGCTCCTCCTTCTTAATTTGTTTTGCAAATTTTCCCTTAATACAATCAACGCATTGGTCTAAGTCAGAGAAGTCCAGTCTTGGAAGTATCTGTTCTCTAATGAGATGCTGCATTCTCCCCTTCGAAATGTGGCCTAAACGAGAATGCCACAATTTCGACGAAGTCTCATGTTCTCTCTTGCGTTTGTGACTAACTTCGCTTACATTCATCGCAGAGACATTATTATAGGACAGTAAGTAAAGATCATTGTGTAAAGGTGCTCGATAAATAATGTCACCATTCAAACTTATTACACATTTGCTGTCACCAAAAGTACATGAATAACCATCGAGATCTAATTTAGAAACGGAAATCAAGTTTCTCTCAATACACGGAACATAAAGGACATCAACTAAGTGAAGAATAAAGCCGCCACGAAGTTCTAATTGGAGAGCTCCAATGGCCTCCACGTCGGCTTCAACGGCATTTGCGACTCTTAACCTTCGAGACCCCTTTCTTATAGTCCGCACGCCAGAAAATCCCTGTGAGAAATTTGTAACATGAATGGTGGCACCAGAATCAATCCACCAAGTACTTAATGGGAAATATTCATAAAAGGACTCATCGACTATAGAAATGATGTCGTTATTACCTTTTCTCTCACACCACGTCTTAAACTTTGGGCAGTCTTTCCTCTCATGGCCCTCATTGTCGCAGTGGTAGCAGAGAAGCTTCTTAGGAGCAGATGGATCATTCTGCTGAGGAGCTTTATAAGGTTTCTTACCCTTCTTTGGCTTATTGGGGCGGGATGCCCTCTTGTTTCCTCCCCTATGTCCCTCATGTTTTACGACGTTGGCAAAGTCAGAGTTCTGAGAGCGTAGCCTTTCTTCCTCTTGCGCATACTTAGACACAAGCGTGGTGATGTCCCACTTCTGATCGCTTGCATTGTAATTTATCTTAAATGGCTCAAAGACTGATGGAAGTGACATCATGACGTGGTGAAGCAACGCTGCATCATTAATGGGACAGTCGAGGTCTCGAAGCTTATCCCTCATGTTGACCATACCCATAATGTGCCCTCTAACACTGTCTTGAACATTATACTTAGCCTTCACGAGCTGAGATAAGAGAGTGCTACATTGGCCTTGTCAGACCCCTTAAAGTAACTCTTAATCTTATCCATGAAGTCCTTAGCAATCTTAGGCTCTTTGTCAAGAACTCCCTTGATAGAAGGGTTAATGGTCATGTTCATAAGACTTAGGGCCACTCTGTTAGAATGCTCCCAGCACTCTTTTTCTTTCTCATAAGCAGTAGTGCGTGCAGCAAGGGTAGTATCCTCAGTCCCTTGTGACACTGGTGCAACAAGAGCGGGCAGCCTCAGGGAATGATCCTTATCCATCGTCAGCAGAATGAGGCCAATCTCAGTCTTCCACTTGACGAAGTTATCCGCTCCCAACTGAGAAACACCATTGATATAAGTCATGATGCTGGAGGAGGTGGCTTCTGTTCATAATATAAAATTGAATCAGTAACGACAACAAAATAATGAATGTAATCAGCGTTGGCCATATTAAAACATTAAATAATCTTGAATAAACAATTTGCATCACCGTTGGGTAGAAGCAAATAAACTTAGCATCTCATGAATTAATTTTGCATCACCGTTGGGAAGAAACAAAATAAACCTAATGACTTAGCGTAATTAACGCAGTGGAAAAACTTAATTTTGCATCACCGTTGGGCAGAAGCAAAATAATATAAATAAAACTAAGCATCTTAATAGAAAATAATTAAATCAACGTTGGTCAGAAATTAATTAAATGCTCAAAATAAACTAAACAATTCTGAATAAAAATCATGTTGGTTTCATCTACTCATAATGGTAACTCATAATTTTCTTATAATTTTCAGTGTAATAATTCCCAAATTAAAATTTCTTAATGCTAAATAGGAAAATATACTGAAAATCAACTCAGAAATTAATAAAACTGAAAATAAAACCGAAAAAGAAAAATGGGCTTAAACCTTATTGGGCTCTTGGCCCACGAACCGACGGGCGGGCCGCCATTTCGGCCCAGCCACGCCCCACCCACTCCCCCACCCGCCTGGGCCCGAGGCCCAGCAGCAGACGAGCGGGCCGCCAACCGGCCCAGCTCAACCCGCCAAGGCCTCCCCCCCCACCCCCCGCGCGGCTCATCTCGGCCGTTGATTCGGAAAACCTAGATCGGACAGTGGAGAGTTGATTTCGGTGGTATATATACTCATTGGGAGATTGAAAACCCTAACCCTAATTCATTTTCTTCCTCTCCCTCCACAACAGCCTTAGGCGGCCGCCAGCCTTATCCCACGTCGTCGGCCACTGCAGGCCGGAGCTGGCCGCCAGCCCTAGCGCCTCCGCGCCCCATGGCGCTGCCGCGTCCTCGCCGGCCAATGGCGGCCGCCGGGCCGCATGGCGCCGCCGCCTCTCATGGAGGGCCCGTGGCGGCCGCGGGAGCCGCATGGCGCCGCCACCAGTGGCGGCCGTGGGCGGCTGCCGCGCCTTGGGCCGCCGCGCCTCAGGCGGGCCAGCGGCGGCCGCCGGCGGTTGGGGCCACCTGCGCCTTGGGGCTGCCAGTGCCTTGGGGCCGCTGCGCCTTGGGGCCGGCTAGTGGCGGCCACCGGCCCTTAGGGCCGCCAAGGCACATGTCGGAGCGCCGCCGCGGCCGCGGCGGCGTGCCGTCTCCGGCGCTTTCACGGCGGCCATGGAGCGCCTTTTTTCTTTTTTTTTCTTCTTCATCGCCGCGGGTGCGACATGCCCCGCGCGGCCTCATGCGAAAGCCGCCACGCGTGTGCCCGAGAAATATGTTGAAATCTAGCGGAAAACCGGGCACCGCCGTGGGGTTTCTATGCTTATTTCGAGGGTTTGGAGGGGTTTTCGGGTGGGATTTCTTTTGATCTAATGCTTTGTTATGCTTTCTTCTCTCGGATCTGACTTTATTTATGCGAGATCGAACTTAGAACTAACAGATCTAAACTCAAACATGAATAAAACCGAGAATTTAAACTTAACCGAGGACTAAACGCGAAACAACCAACCAAGATCTAAAACTAGACTAGATCTATAGGCTCTTAAGGCTCACGGTTAGGTGCTTAGGCGAAAGATACCAAATGTTAACACGGCTTAAAATTTAATCTTAACAGGATCTAACACCTAAAACATGAGCACAACTTATAGAACAAGATGAATAATAAAGAAAGTGTTTAGATCTCGACCGCCAGTCATCGTAGGAGCCGCTGAGGATGACATCTCGGCGGTGGTTTGCGTTGGGGATGAAAACGGCGCTTCCGTAGTCGTTCCCGTAGATGTTCCCGACGTAGACGAAGTATTCGATCTCGCCTGGTACCTTCGTCCTTCCAGCCTATACCGGCACTGTCCGGTTTTGGACGACAGGCAGAGGCGGTGGCCTTCAGGTGGCTCCAGCGCCGCCGTAGATCGGAACGGCTGTAGTGGACGGCTAGGGTTTCTGAGTATGCATAGGTTAATCACAAAAACGCCGGATCCCACTATTTAATATGGCGCTGGACGACCTGGGGCCACAACCACTAGTAGGCTTGGGCCTCCGATCAAAGCGCGTAACGGGATTTTACTTATCCGTTTCTTCTCCTTTTTATTTTCGGCCTTTTGGACCACCGAAAATTCCAACAGTGCTATCTTGAGCTCACGGTCAGTGATGGGCTTCTCCCTATTGGCGACCCAGACAATGGTAAAAACTGGTATTTTATTGAACCATATGCCAAGGTACCAGCCGAGGGAGAACGAAGTGGTGGTGTTGGGAGACTTGCTGGTGGTACCAGGGCCCTGCTGGAACTGGAAGAAGCCGAGCGCAAACTTGCCATTTCTTGATATGAGCTTGTCGCTAACGGCAAGGGCCTCACCTGCTGCAAGAGTATCACCTTTCGCAGTTGCAGCGAAACTTGTAGTGTGCAAGGAAGAGAAGAGAAGAAGCCCTCCGAGTAATATGTACAGGGGTGGCATGGCCGGAGAAAAGCTGAGTGG
The DNA here is from genome assembly GCA_032594955.1 of Panicum miliaceum. Taxonomy (NCBI): domain Eukaryota; kingdom Viridiplantae; phylum Streptophyta; class Magnoliopsida; order Poales; family Poaceae; genus Panicum; species Panicum miliaceum. Next base: position 5,973,012 of record CM064058.1, on the reverse strand, counting down.
TGACTGACGGTGGATGTATGGGCTGCTATTATGAGAAGAAGAGGATATATAGAAAATGGATGCATCCAATGTAATGCAGCTTCCACTGCATGCATGATGCATGTTCAGCTAACGCTGAAGAATCAGCAACGACCCTGCAGGTCCAACTGCCTGCATTCTCTGCATTACCTTTTCTTTTGGGTGAAGATCAGCACTAGTCACATCTGAACTGCCTGCCAGTTGTACAAACTAATAGGTACAGCCAGGCCATGAGGTATATATATACTCCTTAACCAAAAATGGGCATTGATCTGATCTATAAAGCTATGCTTTGGTTACCAATTTCTATGGAAATGTCATTTCAAATATAAAGATTATATGTTATGAAACTAATTTTCTAGATGTATATAACTTTATGTTCCCAATCTACATGTTTTTAATAAATTATAATTGATCATACATCCATAAAAGTTTCACCGGTCTAAATCCTAAAAGCTGGATTAAATTTTAGTCTTGCAGGGGAAAAATACTTGGGCTTAGCCACCCTTGATATTATAGTCTCCCTCAACTTGACCAGGCAGGCCTGACACATGTGCCCATGTTCAATCACGAGGTTTCCCAAGCTGCAGCCTGCAGGTGGAGCTGATGTCTCCTGGCTCGCCCAAGGCCCAATACATGGAGCGAGATGCTGCACATCAGCACATGGTACATGTGTGCAAGAGTACAGCTAGCTACCATTCATGCCATGTTGTGAGGAAGAGAATTCTAATTCTGAATGTTCAAGGCACCCAAAGTAACAAACAGAGTCTTCTCCTGAGGCTCAGAAGAACGTACAGAGGCAGCAAGAAGAAAAGCCCCCAAAATTTCTGAAGCTCTCCTTCACCAGCATGAACCGAGCTTGGACACTTTTTGATTTTTTTTATAGAACAGGAACTGCTCCAAGAAGCTCTGCCCTAAATAACAGAGCTGAACAACTCAGACAGCACACACATACCCTACAAAGAAGTGGACTATCATATCTCTAAGGCAAGCAGTCAGTGGTGGCATACATCAATTTTTCCTTCAATTTAAGGATGCGTCGACTCTTCCATCAATAAACATAAACAAAGTTCTAGCTTTGCCACATTTTGCTGAATTACAAATAAGCAAATGGGGGACCACATGCAAAATAAAACTGAATTAGAAATTGCAAGCTTGCCCTTTTATTCCTTCAGCTCCACAATAGTACACCTTTCAAATTTGCTAAAACAAAAATAAATACCGATTGCAAGACGAATTATTACAAGAAAGCTGCATCAGAGCGTTTTGTTATAGCTGCAAGCAGTCCTGGCATTGGGGGCATATCAAGTTCCTGGAGACCCTCAAGAACACGTACTACTTCACCCATTGTCGGCCGATCACATTCATCATCTTGGATACACCAAAATGCAACTTTGCAAACCCTTTCAGTCTCTTCCAAGTTGAAGTCACCATGTAATCGTGGATCCACCAAACTCTGCAGATTCCCCACGTGAAGCTTGCTGATGGCCTGCACTGGAAAAGGCGCAACTTGATAACTGCTGTTACTATTTACTTCTGGTGTGTTCCTCTTTCCTGATATGATTTCCAACAATACCATACCGAAACTGTAAACATCAACTTTCGGTGTAATAGCAACTCCGCTAAGCCACTCTGGGGCAAGATACCCTGCGGTTCCTCGGAATGTAGTCATAACTCGGCTGAAATCCCTTCCTACAAACGCAGCCAACCCAAAGTCTGCAATTTTAGGAGCAAATGACGCGTCGAGAAGTATGTTTTCTGGCTTAATATCACAGTGTATGATGCACTCGCGGCAACTCTGATGCAAGTAGCATAATCCTCTAGCAACTCCTACGGCTATTTGATACCTTGTGCTCCAGTTCAGGATGGTTGCATTGCTCTGAAACAGATGGGCATCAAGAGACCCATTTGACATGTGCTCGTACACAAGTAGCCTCTTATCGCCTTCACAGCAGAAGCCAATCAATTTCACTAGGTTGATATGTTGGATTAACCCGATTGAGCTCACCTCAGCTCTGAATTGCTTCTCTCCCTGGCGGGCACCATCAAGCCTTTTCACTGCAATAGTAGTTGACTCGCTTAACACTCCCTTGAATACAGAGCCAAAACCTCCACCTCCTAGCCTTTCTGAGAAATTCTTAGTAGCACGGACCAAATCAATGTATCTGAAGGCTATAATTCCACCACTGCCTCGAGTGTCGTGTAACGGCACATTGAACCACTTGAATCTGTTCCTCCAAACCACCACCAACAGTATGAGCACCAGAAACCCGAAACTAACAATGCTTGCAGCAATAATAGCTCCTGGTTTTCGTTTGTCGTTCTTCTTCTTCTCCAAACTCTGAAAATCTCTTGCTGCCAGGCGAAGGTAGAGGACATCTTGACCAGTAATGCCAATGCCATCATCCAGACTTACATCAAGCAATTCCCCATGCCAGACAGAGCATTTGCTATTGCTGTAGGAGTAAGCAGTGCAGGAGCAGTCGTTGAGGCAAGCTTCTTCGCAGTTGCTTGGCGTGGTAGCATCCTCTATTATGTGGGGATGGAAGGGCAGCAGGACACGAGAGATAGGGTGAAACACATCTGTCGAACCTGTCTTGCTTCTGTTGCTAGTTTTGCAATCCAAGGGAGTCTTTCTTGCACACCCTCCCGTTCGATCACCGAGCTCCCAATCCTGAGGCGATTTCCGGGAGAAGGTCTCCAGGCAGTCACAGAACAACGGGGCAGAATTGCCGTTGCAAACCGTGAAAGGTCCGCAGACACCATGCGCTATGCAGAAATCAGAAGGCTGGGCGTACACAGTCTCCCAGGATCCTTTGGCCTTCGACCAAACATTCAGCTTGAGCTGACCGGAGATGTCTATCGGGACGAACACGGAAGCCGAGTCATCCGTGATGGTGTAGGAGAAGTACACCTCCTCATCGTCATCCTGGAACGTGGGCTTCAGCAAACCCTTGGTCCGTGGATCCGAGTCCATCAGCCCATCGAGTACTTGAACAAGCTGTGCTAACCTTCCGGCCGGCCATGGCCAGTACACCACGGAGGGGGAGCTGCGACTCGTCAGGCGCAGCGCCCCGTCGATGCCGACGTCGATGGAGTACGAGCCGAACCCCGGATCGATCAGGCTCTTCTTGGAGACGAAGGACCGGTTGAAGCCGGTGAGCTTGTTCCGGCCGATCTTTGCGGTAGGGAGCCCGACGTCCGTCGGGTAGTCGAAGCTCTGCCACAGCGGCGCTCCGTTGGATGGGGTTTCTGGTAGGAGGGCAAGGTTCCCGGTGCTGTTGAGAAGGGCGCTGACACTGTCTGTGCTGTTGACAACTTCGGTGGACCATAGCTCGGATTCAGTGCTTCTGGTGGTGGTGGTGTTCAAGGAGACGATGACGAGGTTGCCATCTCTCGAGATCCTGAGCTGCGTCGTGTTGAGCTCGGACTCGGCGATCGGCCTCTCCCGGTTCGCGATCCAGACGGTGGTGCAGACCGGGATCTTGTTGAACCAGATGCCGAGATACCAGCCGGGGGAGGAGACGGTGGTGGTGGTTCCGCCGGAGGCGGGTATGCTTTGCTGGAACCGGAAGAAGCCGAGCGCGAACTTGCCGTTCCTCGAGACGAGCTTGTCCCCGGCGGCGAGCGCCCGGCCTGCCGCGAGCGTGTCGCCAGTCGCGGTTGCGGTGGAGCATGGAGCGGCGGTGTGCAGCGAGGAGAAGAAGACGAGCCCAACCAGTGCTACGTGGAGGGGAGGCATGGCCGGTGGCCGAGAGAGAGAGAGAAGATGTGCCAAGCAGAGGTACGGTGGCAGAGAGGAGCTAGGAGCATGCACGCATCGTGGTGTGGGCTGATGATGTGCTGCTGGGAGAAGGAGCAGGAGGAGGAGGCAATGTGTTTAGAGAAAAGTTGAAGGTCTTAGCTAGCTGAAGGGGGTAATTATACTTGACACGCCATGGAAGGATGTGAATGGGAGAACTCCATGGACGCAAGTTGCGACGCGACGAAGACCGCGTGCATGCCCAGCTGAAGCCGCAGCAGCTACTACCAGTCACTTGCGTCGATCATGGCAGCGACGTGTCTGGTGCGCCGTCCTACTCAACAGTCCCGCGGTTGCCTCGAGTCCAGGGTGGGGCGCGCGAGCCGCGGAAGACCCGGCGACAGGGTCGCCGGCCCTGTCCAACGGTGCTGTCGCGTCGCGGACTCGCGGCGAGGTACAGAGAGGACGACGGAGGCCGCCCGTCGGCAGGGACATCTCAGATGGACGGGACACTGCTCCGTACGACCAAGCAAGGCTACGAAAATTCCAGCACCGAGCGATCAGACACGACGCACTCCCCGTTATCAGGATAGCGTGGTGGTGGTCAGCAGATTGGTGGATGAACGAGCAGCCGAAGTTGGACGAGAACGAACCCCCTGCCCGCCTGCCCGGCCGTTTTCACGTCCGGCGCGGCGATCGGTCACCAAGCTCCTTTAATTTGTTGCTCGGTGCGATTGGCACTGCAGACTTCTCAACGGGGTCATTCCGATGTCACGTCGCCGATGGCCTGAAATTTTCTGGGCAAGCGACGATGGTGGTCATCGTCGACTATGCCGCTCGGTGGCTGGCGCACACCGGCGGGAGGTCTCGGCGGGCATGTGCGGCGGCGCGCGGGCCGCCAGTAGCTCGGCGAGGTGGCTCATCAGTCACCGCCGGGCAATTTGAGGCTCCCTCGAGTCAATTTCGAGCAGGCAGGTCCCGGCTAGCTGCTGGTGTACAGCCTCAACCATCGCATTCATTTGGTCCAGACACGGCCAAACAAGGTGGGCATGGAGCAAACAGCAGAGCAAAGCCACGAGAATTGCTCACGAACTCCCAGAGAACAAAATCTGAAGCCTGACTTCTGCACAAAAGAAGATACTTTCACAATTCCTGATCAATTCATACCATAAAAGGAGCGCACTACAAGGAAAAACCAAGCACTTCAATAATCAACTTTGAAGTGATAAATCTCTAAATCAAGCAGCGAGTAGTGGACACATATGAAAATATGGAACCAGCACATCAGGAAGAAAATGGACAGTAGTCCTCCGTAATGTCATAATTCAGACAATCTTAGTAATGGCATATTTCAACAAGAAACTAAGAAGTGACATATCTCTAAAGAAAGCGGTAGGTGGTGGTGTATACCTTCTTCCTCCAGCTTTAGGATTGATATACATCAACATTGACAGAATAAACACATAATTCTAGTTCTTCCACAATTGGGATCATTCAAAAAAAAAGATACCCATCATATGTACAATTTAACAAGTGAAAGTCTGTCTTGCTTTATTCCTTCTAATCCACATTAGAAATTTGAACATGGCTACTAACTACGAAGCATTTGCAAATTACAACATTGAAGCTCCATAAGAGCATTCCGTTATAGCTGCAAGTAGTCTTGGCATCGGGGGCATATCAAGCCCATGTAGGCCTTCAAGAGCACGGACCACTTCAATCATTGTCGGCCGATCACACTCATTATCTTGGATGCACCAACATGCAACTTTGCAAAACCTTTCAGCCTCTTCCAAATTAAAGTCGCCATGTAATTGTGGATCCAATAAACTCTGCACATCTCCCTCATGAAGCTTGCTGACAGCTCGTACAGGGAAAAAAGCAACATGGTAGCTGCTGCTAGTGTATACTTGCTTAGGTGAGTTCCTCCTTCCTGAAATGATTTCCAACAAATACCATACCAAAGCTGTAAACATCAACTTTCGGTGTAATAGCAACTCCACTAAGCCACTCTGGGGCAAGATACCCTACAGTTCCTCTTGATGTAGTCAGAACCTTGCTAAAATCCCTTCCTATAATTGCTGCCATCCCAAAGTCCGCAATCTTTGGAACAAATGATGCACTGAGAAGTATGTTTTCTGGCTTAACATCACAATGTGTGATGCATTCACAGCAACTCTGATGCAAGTAGGACAATCCTCTAGCAACTCCTATTGCTATCTGATACCTAAGTGCTCCAATTTAGGATGGTAGCATTGCTCTGAAATAGATGTGCATCTTACCATGTGTTCATACACAAGTAGCCTCTTATCACCTTCACTGCAGAAACCAATCAATTTGACAAGGTTAATATGTTGGATCAATCCAATTGAGCTCACCTCAGCCCTGAATTGTTTCTCTCCTTGACGGGCACCATCAAGCCTTTTCACTGCTATATCAGTCGAATCACTTAGCACCCCCTTGAACACAGAACCAAAACCACCTCCTCCCAGTATTTCCAAAAAACTTTTAGTAGCATGACCTAAGTCGGCGTATCTAAAGGCTATAATTCCGCTACCAGTACCTTGACTGCTGTATAATTGTGCACCACAACATTTGAACTTTTTCCTCCAAATCATTGACAGCAGAATGAGCATTAGTAACCCAAAACTAATAATGCTTGCAGTACTAACAACTCCAACAATTGATTTCCTTTTGCTTTTTCTCACGCTTTGCAAATCTTTGGCGGCAAAGCGAAGGTAAAGAACATCTTCAGAGGTGCTGTCAATGTCATCATTCTGTTTTACATTAAGCAATTCCCCATGCCAGATATAACATCTGCTACTGTTATAGGAATAAGCAGTGCAGGAACATGTCTGTTGAACTTGTTGTGTTTTCCTTAACATTGCATAAGGGAGTATTTCTAACACACCCATGACACCTGTGTGGTCATCGAGCTCCCAATCCAGAGGCGATTTCAGAGAAAAGCTTTTCATACAGACAGAGAATGGATTTGAATTGCTGTTGCAGACTGTGAAAGGTCCACAGGTAGCATACGCAGTGCAGGGAACAGCAGGTTGGGCATATAATGTTTGCCAAGACTGTCTGGCTTGTGACCAAACATTCATCTTGATCTGACCAGAGATGTCTAGTAAGGCGCAAATCAAAGATGATTCATTCAATAAGGTGTATGTGTAGTACTCCTCTTCATTTTTATCAATATATGCGGGGCTAATCAACCCTTTGGTTTGTGGATTCATGTCTAGCATCATCTTGAATAGTGGTACAAGTAATGAACTTCCTGATGACCAAGACCAATACACTACAGAGGGGTTACGGCTCCTTAGGAGCATTGCCCCATTGTTCAATGCAGTATGAGCCAAGACCCGGATCAATCAGGTTCTTGCTCGAGATGTATTGGTGATTCAAACCGGTGACCTTATTCCGGCCAAACTTGGAGCCAGGAAGAAAAACGTTTGTTGGGTAGTCAAAGCTCTGCCACAATGGTGGTACCGCACTAGACGGGCTTCCCATGAGGGCAATGTTTCCATTGTTGAAGAGAACGGCGGTGGTGTTTATGATGCCGGTTTGTGTCTTATTGACAATGTTAGTGGACCAGATTATGGATTCAGTGGCATGGTTTAAGATGACAAGATTGCCATCTCCTGAGATTTTCAGTTGTGTTAGGTTGAGCTTTGGATTGCTGATTGGCTTGTCCCTATTAGCAACCCATACAACGGTAAAAACGGGGATCCTATTGAACCATATGCCGGAGGTACCAGCCAGGGGAGGTGGTGGTGTTAATGTCTGTGTACTTACTGGTTCGCTGACGCCCTTACCGCCCGATGCACAGTGCAGAGTGGAGGGGCAGGAATGCAGAGGACTCGATCGAGGCCGGGGTCAAAGCCACGCGGCTCAAACTGTACAGATTTGATCATACTACAATTGCCAGGAGCACAAACGCACAATTCGTCGAGAAATTCCACAGGATGCGGCTCAGCGGCTGAAATGGTTTCAGATTGCAGTCTGCAAATGATTCTCGACCCCCTGATTCCAGCGATTTCACCTTTGGATCTACCTACTTAAAAAGGTCTATCAAATTGAACAACAGCGGGTAGTTACCTAGGCCTTTGGCACCGCGGTGCTCCCTTCTCACTGCACACGACAGGACCGGACCGCGGGCAACGGAGCGCAGAGTGCTCGGCGGACGGCGGCGCGGCCGCACGGACACTGGCCGTCCGCGCGCTGAAGTCGGGCGGGGCAGCGCCTAGCGGAGGCCGGAGGGCTAATGCAGAACGCCGGCAGCCGGCAGGGACTGTCGAGCTGAGCGGCGGAATTGAGGTCCGACTGTCCGAGCCGGCGCCGCCGTGGAAGGTGGTTAACATGGTAGGCTACTGGGCTTGGGCCGCGGTTATTTTCTCTAGGCCCAGCTCTGCCTCTGTCTATCAAAACAAAAGAACATAAAAAAAATCTCGTGCAGGTGTTTTTTTTTCCATAATTTAATAATATAAAAAAAATTCGAAAAGAAAATACAGGGGTCAATTTGGCTGCAAGATGTCTCTCTCAATTGAGAATAGAGGACGAGCAGCTTTCAAGCCTCACCTTGGAAGATCATGTCCTTCCTGACCTGCAGAGATTATCATCTGACGAGCAGCTTTCAAGCCTCACAGTTGATGTGAAACATACAGGCTCTAGAATACAGAGATACCCAGCAAGCAATTGGATCTTACAGTAGTCCAGGCTCCCTTACAGTAGTACAACCAGATCTCGTGAACCTGACTTACCATGGTTTATTCACAAAACTGGCATAAGCTGCCCTGGATGCAAAAAGAAACAACGCAAATAAATGAGATAAGTTTGGACCCAGAGGTGCATTGCTCACATAGCTCCACATATTTTTACAAGGATCCGCCATATTCAAGGCAATCAAATGTTGACCCTCCGCATATTACATAGTAAACCATCTCGCAAACTAGTGGTTTGCAGCAGGTTATGCTATTCATTAGGTCAACAACTCTAACCACTACTACCCTAAACTTCAGTTGTTAACAAGGTAGCTCTCCTGCGACAGGAATTCGACAATAGAATCTTTTATAATATCATCATGGATCATCCTGGAAACCTTCCAATCACTTCTAGCTCAGAACGGTGATCCAGTGGCAAATGCTGAACATCCTCCAAAGCAAATGGATCATAGTTACTTCGCTTCTTCACCACTTGCCAGACGTTTTCAGCTAACTGTTCGTGATCTATTTTAGGCCAGTACTTCATCATAATCTTTGAGTGCAAACTGTTGTCAGGAGTTGTCATGTCAGCCAAGATAGAGTTTACTAGATCAAATAGAAGTTTCCTTTCCAATTTTGACCACAGAAGCAGCTTGCTATACTTGTTTTCAAGCCAAAGAAACACATCTGAGCCCACTTGCCAACCTTCTGGGTAGTCTGGCAATTTACACACGCTTGCAAGCATGTCCTGAACATAACATAAATCCCTGTCCTCCTCATCCTTGAATATAGGTGGCTGCTCTTCTGTCGCTTGATATGTTAAGATGTCCACATTTTTGCACTCACCGGTTGACTGTGTATCTGAATAGTCTCCACAGATGTCATCTTGGTCTTCCATCTTCAGCATCTTCAGTTGTGCTCTGAGTCCTGCATTTTGTAGAAGAGACGGATAATATTCAGTATATTAAACCATATGAAATGAAGAAAAATTGAATTGGCTTTGATGTACTAACCTTCAATGCCAACGTTGATGCTTTTGAAGATTCCAGAATAAGAAGTCCCTTCACCAGAACTTCGTGGCGATGAAGTAGTTGGACTTGAGCATTCACAACTCTCCTCACTTGCAATACTCACTGATTGTGTTGCTCGAGTGTAAACTTGAGCAATGTCAATCTCCACTGATGGGTTTCTTCCCTCCTAGAACCAGATGTTAAATCAGAATGCAATTTATTCGATTTGGAGCTAGATTTTTCATATCAGAACAAAAAAATGAGATGGTTCCTTGTGCAGGCAGAATAAATAATCAGTAGAATTTTATCTGAACCAGTAAATTAAGGTTGACTGTCCACCCCCTAACCCAGCAAACTCAAGTCATGCACATTTCTTCCTCAGCAGAAATGAGGCAATGCTTCCTTTAAATAAGCCTTTAATGTCAACACCAAAAGGTAACTCCAGTTCTTTAAAATATTTTTTATAAGATTACAGTCTACCATGTAGCCAACCTATTGTTTGTGCATCCTGACCAACTAACATTGACAAGTGAAAATGTTAAACTGCTTAACAATATTAATACTGCTGCAACATTCCTCCAATGCTAGGTTATCCTGATTCTGGATCGTTGGAACTTCTTTTGTCTTTGGAAAAGATGTTGCTAGTGTCTTGTATGTCCACCCCATATGACCTTCCGAAGTTTTCTTGTCATCATGTTGAACATCAGAATCAGATTTTTGTAGATCCTCAGTTCGGATAGCGTCATCAGGGTATTTTTCAGTATATATACTGTTTGCCCAAGACAGATCAGAGATGCAGATTCTATGCCGTGCTTTTTCCAAAGTTACATGAATCTCCTTCTCAGGTAGCATATTTTCCTTTCCTAGATGAACAATTGCACTTCCATTTCTCTGTTTTGCATTTCTGATTGGTGATCTCTTCCTGACAGGTGTATTTTCAGATTCATCAGTGGGTGTATTCAATATATCTTTCAGAATGGGCAACCTACAGGTTGGTGCCGACTGCCTTTTGCCTGATAATTTTGAAGAGGTAGTCGATGAGGCTGGAAGAGACTTGGACCTGGGAAAATTCCTTGACACACCACCCCTTGAATCATCTTCACAGTAAATCCCTGGCTTCCACCCATCTTTACTGCCAATACCAAGAGGGCTGGCTGGCACCTCTCTCACATTCGAGCGACTGAAGTTTGGATCTGATGATCCTTTGTGGGAGGATTCTTTTGGCGCATCTCCAGCAGACAGTCCGAGCATTTCACCTAATGTTGTTATTCCTTTAGGAATTGAATTTTCTGAACCAGATTGGCAGGCCATTTGCCATCTTTCAGAGAGGTGCTTTCTGGCCTTCCTACTCACTGATGGTCCAGCAAAATGCATGCTTGAATAAATGGGCATGGTGTCATCATGAGAGGTAGAAGCAACTTTTGTCCTCTCAGTGTCCACAGCAAGGTTATATTCCTCCTTGGACTGCCTCCTCCTGCTGCCACTTTTAGCTGTTTGTTTTATAAGCTTCTGTGTTGCTATGCCCTCTTCTCCTTCCAGAACTTCATTCTTTTGTTGCACAGAATATTGTTTACTATGGTGCGGAGGCTTTGAATGTTGTGTACCCCTCCTCTGCTTATATTTTGATGTTTCTTGGCTTGACAGAACAGGTGTGAAACTTTTCCTTTGAAGGTTTGGCTTCAGAACTACGATTTGAGAGCGATGGCTTGAACCTTTACTCTTGTAACCATTTGGTGCCAACGGCTCCACTGACGCAACTGAAGTTTCTTTGAGCAGCATACTAGGAATCAGTTTCTCAAACTCCTTTGTTCTGTCAAACATCTCATCACACATACCTGTCATGCTGCAAAGGATTTCCTGATCAGACGATTCTGCAGCAGCAGTATTACTTGTATGAGGAGAGCACTGCAACCCACTGTGACTAAGGATGTGTCCTGAGAATCCTGACACTGCAGTTCTGTTCTCCTCAAGGATTTCAAGGAAAGCATCCTTTTTGGAGTGCAGTATCTCAAGTGCTTCACTGAACTCCTTAGAATTCCTATGCCCTTCATCAGTGGCAAGGCGCTTCGCATCCAAGAACTTTTCCCTCACAAACTCCAGATCAGCCTCCAAGTTCCTCAGATACTGCTCCTCATTTCGAGGCTGCAAAAGCTCATGCATCACCATGTTCTCCATCTCTGTAACCTCAAAAACATCCTTCAATTCCGGTAGCTCATAAGAACTGGCGTTACATGGCTGATCTCCAGATGAAGCACAGGCCACTTGTTGAACAACCCCAGACAAGTGTCGTTGCAGATTAGCTTGGGTGTCACTCTGGCACCGGTCAAGAACCCTTTTGGGGCGAGGCACGGTGTCAAGGCCCATCAGCCTAGCAACGATGCCAGGCGAGCAATGGGTGAACTCCACTTGCTTCGGTGCCTCTTTCTTTGCAGGAACAGCATTTGACTTGTTAGCGAAGCCCTAGAAAAAAAAAGAGAGAGAATATTTACATGGCTTCAGCTGGTAGTTCACTAAGCAGCCATCTTTAATGTATGTAGAAATGCATTTGAGGACAACAGTACTGCATTATATACCTCTCTTATGTAGTCTCCTCCTCTTGGTGCATCCATGGGCGGCAGCATTGCCTTCTTTGCCCTTTTAAATCCTCTCTCGAATTCAAAAGTGAACTGGTGTAATCAAGCAAAAGTTGAAATTACTAGGAATCAGGGTACATAATCGTACCGAAATAATGACTGACAAGACCGCAAGATAATTGAATCTCTGGGTTAAAATATAGAATTTTCTAATCCAAGCATAATTAATTAATTAATTAATTGAAACCATGAAGCGTAATTAAATAGGTGCATGCGTTTGAAACCTGGATGGGCAAAATTAAACATGCAGTAGTACAATAAGAGTTAAGAGCAGCAGTTGTAATAATCTAAAACCTTGGTGAAAAGTAAAAACAAGAGCCCACGGGGAATGGTCTGCTTAGTGATGTTTCTTCCACGGAAGACACCACCGGAGCCTCCACGCCGACTGTTCCTTCGATTCGGCCGCACCGGCAGCCCCGTTTGCTGCGCAACCACAACATGAGAAAGCAAACAAAAAAAACTTTGGTTAGAAATGGAATGCGGAAACGGAGAGGGCATGGAGGCAAAGCTCGCTCTGTGCTGGGAACGAAACCACGCACCTCGGCGCGACGGGGCGGGCGGGGATGGCGGCCGCTGGCGGGAGTGGGGGCGTCGGGGCTTCGCCGAGGCACGTGACCCGCCGCCGCGCAGCATCCCTTCCGCCTCCGCCTCCGCTTCTGCTCCTCTCTCCTCCTCCAGGCTTTGGAGACCTTTTCTCTCTCCTGACGAATTCAGATTTTGAACTGTGGGGCACTCATCCGGCTGGGCCCCACATGGAAGTGCGGTGCCTGCAGGGGGCTGTGGACCTGCGAGGACCACGTCCACCTGCCTGCACCTGGGCCACAGCGTGATGCGGGGCATGGTTGTCAGTGACGGTGGAAGGGCGACGAGCGCGTGCGATGGGGGGGAGGGCTTGGGGTGGGGCACGGGCGCGTGGGTGTGCTCGAGTTCGAAAAGGGGCGGTGGGGCACGAGGCGCGAAAGCCCAGGAAGGAGAAGGCCAAGGCCACCCCTTCTCTCTCTCTCTTATGTCTTCTCTCTCACGAACTCGCCGCGAGGAAAAGAGCATCCGAGGAAGGAGAAGGCCACTCCCACTCCGCGGCCATGATTTTCTGCGGTGCTGGTCGTGGAGACGTGGAACGAGCGTGCTGTACTTATAGGCGCGTTGGTCAATTGCAGACACGCGTGTACAATGAGGGAATCTGGGTTGATATTGTTGTCATTGATTACACCATGTTAAAATGATTAAGATACGCTAGAGATATACATTATTAACTGAAGGAGATATAACGATGGATTTTCAAGAGGAAGATTGAAAGACGTGGGGCAAATATAGTGCGAGAGAGCACGGTGCATTTTTCATGGAGAGAGAGAGAGAGAGTAGTTGAGAGGAACTAGGTACCTTCAAAAATCTGCTCAACGTCTTTTTATTTCATTTCATCGCTTCTCTTTTTTTTAAAAAAAAGTACCTCTTGCAATAGCTTGCAAAGCACCTTTCTCTATCTCTCTAATGTTAAAAATGCACCATTCTATCACCTGCAACTAATAATGCATATCTACTAGCACACCATGGACTTATTTGGGTTAAGAATTCAAACTTAAATACTATTTCAGAAGGCAGAAGGTTCAATTCAAAATCAACAACTCCAACCCCCAATAAAAGAAAATTTGATATGGTAGATAAAATATTATTAATGAAAGAGATAGAAAGTTAGATACAGATATGATTAATTTAGAAAGATAGAAAGTTAGATATGCATACCATTTGAAAGGCGATATAGAAAGTTAGATATTCGTACCATTGATTGAAAGGATATAACATAGATATGCATTTTGGTTGAAAGAAGTAGAAAGATATGCATCCCAGTATCTCATTGATTGAAAAGATATGCATGCCATTGATTGAAAGAGATAGAATATGCAATTTCCTAAAAAAATAATAGAAGGAAATTGCAAATTAATGAACTCATTTAATTCACAGGATCCGATTTGAAATTTCTCGATCATTGGCAATGCATCTTGGAAACATAAGCACTAGTCATGGTATGAATTATAACTGTAAAATCAAAATTTACATCTCTGCCCGCAAGAATTCAATCTTGAATCATGAACTTTGAACCTAAAACTCCAAGCTTTTAGATTTGGACATTGAACTTAAAACCTCATCGGTGCTGATTTTCAAGCATCAAACCTCGATATATAGTTTCTTTTTAAAAACTCAAATCAACTTCAGATCTAATTATTTACCAAAACAGGTGATGACCCCAACCCCAAGAACATCAAAAGACCTTTAGACATCAGATCTAAGAGTTTAGCCAGTTGAGAAATAACTTTGCAAATTAAATAAATACTATTCCTATGATTTAGGCTTAAGGGTACAAGAACTTTCTAGTAGATGATGGATTTTGCAAAAGAAGGAAAAATGATAGATCAACTCAAAATAAAAACTCAAACAAGATGATAGAGGACATGAGTACTCAGATGTTATGTTGAGGTTTCAGGAGAGGGAATTAGTCAACTAGCACTTAGTTGCAAAAGCATAGCCTCAGCAAAGTCCCTCGCGCGGTTGACGATGGTAGACCACAAAAGCATGGGTGGCGAGACAACAGAGCGTAAGGACAATTACATTGCTACATGTTAGTGGTTTCATAGGTCGTCATGCAAGTCTATGTAGGATTTTTGATTAGGTGACGGAGAGGGAGGGAGGAGAGAGAACAAGGTGGTTGTTTCGCGAGATAACCGTCTCATAGGCTAAAATTTAGAACTATGAGACTATTTTCTCACCATTGTACGAGTTGCTGCCGTCATGCAACTCACAATATTTCCTTTTTCTATATATAAATTATGAAATTATATATTTACTAAGAGATAGTTTATAAGACAACCCATTGTATATATCGTTTGTTACATCATCTCAAGATGATGTGATAATGTATGAGACCGTTTATTAGACTAGACTAATGTATTTGCCCTTGTTTCGTCGAGCAAAGAAAAATGAAGTGGAAGAACGAGGGAAGGGGAAAGAACGATGGGTGCGCTTTAAATGCAAGGCGTGTAGTTGCTCATTCGAATTTTTCTCGATGGCCTTTTATTGCATACCAGTCCCCAGCCCGAGCAAAAATTTAGCACTTTTGTGAATTAGTCCCCAGCCTACTCCAGTTTCTTATTTAGCATTTAGGAAACTTTAAGAAGGGAAAAATGAGAGTTCCATATATAACCAAAACGGCCCAAGTTTACAGTAGTAGATATACTACTGCAGATGCTAAGACATAAGTAATGAAAGCAAGGTAAACACAAAGATCTTCTCATGTACTATCTAGCAAAAAAACTACTTTCTCCGTCCAAAAAAGAAAAAAATGTAACTCTCGCTTCATGAGAAGTCGAACAATTATAAATTTGATTAAATTTATAAAAATACTAACATGCTAGATTTGTTCTAAATGACATCATTTTTTTTAACTTTGATCAAATATAAAAATTCACAACAAATACTACACCATCAAATTATTTTATTTATTTGATATTATGGATGCTAATATACTTTGTGAACTTAGTTAAAGTTAAAAGAGGTTTAACTTATAATATAAAACTAAAATCCTAGATTAGTACTACCATGCCTACAGTATACGGGCAACATTACTATTTTTGAAAAAGGGCGCAACAATTACTGTGACACGAAGAAGATACGTCGAGGACAAATTGACAAAAAGCAGCAGCAGTGCGGTGCAGAATCCTTTGTCGCGTTCACCCTTTCATAAAAAGAAGAAGATCAGCAAATAACACACGCGGCCCCGCGGTCACGCTACGCTACCTACCTCACCACACGGCGCGACTCCCGAAGCCTCCAGAACCGCATCCATGGCGGGACCGCTTGGCGGCCCACACGTCAGCAACCCACAGTGCCCATCCCCGTCCTTGTCCGGTGTGATCTCTGGCTCCTATAACTGCGCCCTGAAACATCTGGCGGTCTCCTCATCACTAGCGAAAACCTCGCCCTGAAACAGAGAGAAATTCGAAGCAGCTCGCCGTCGCCAATCGCCATGACCGTGGAGGTGTGCGTGAAGGCCGCCGTCGGGGCCCCCGACACCCTCGGCGACTGTGAGTGCTCCCGTTCCGTGCTTCTCATCTCATCCGATTCGCATCCTTGCGCTCCCATTTCCGCGCCCGATTCGACCCAAAACCCTAGCGGTTTCTCTGATCCGAGTTTGGAACTTGCTGGCAGGCCCCTTCTCCCAGAGGGTGCTGCTCACGCTGGAGGAGAAGAAGGTCCCCTACGAGATGAAGCTCATCGACCTCAGCAACAAGCCCGAATGGTCCGTCTCATTTCCTTTTCGCGTTTACTTTTATTAAGAAGGTTCCACAGTGTCTGACGACTCTGATGGATAGAGTGCTATGTAGGCAGTGCCTTAGTATTTCCTGCTACAATTGTTTTGGAGCCGAAATTTCTTTACTGTCTTGACTTCATTTTCAGAGGTTCAGTGGTAGACTGGCAGTGGACTAGGAACAGTGCGAAACGGAGTCATGTTCTGTCAGCTTGTTTTCTGTAGAAATGATATTTGATTTATAGGATAATAAGTTGGATATCGTAGATTTTTCTTGATCCCACTGAACTGTAGCCTGGATCGGAACTGAAATCCACACTGCTTTGTCTTGGATTGATTAATCAATAGGACTGCTGAAGGACATGACTCATGAGGAATCTTTTTTCTCCTCATACATGGGGATTACTTGTGCTTCAAAGTCCTATCCGACAAAACTGACCTCATCTTCTCATCTGGGAATTCTTCTGTACCTTTCAGGAACAAGCTGTAGCCTACTAAAGTGTTCTTGGAATACTCGTGCATTTTCTTTTGGAACTTAAACTCTATCAAAAGACATAAACCTCGGACCACTGCTCGACAGTGAACATTCTTGTACCTTGTCTAGTAGAGTTGCATATGCCTTTTCCAATGCATTGAATTCTTATATACTTGGATGCCGACCAGTTTATGGGGCCTTAGAAAAGGCATGTAGCTTTTACCATAGGACCCATCAATTACCAAAATATTGAAATTACCTGAAACGAGCTTCTCAATTTATGCTGACACTCTTGGCATTATGCAACCTTTTCATGTGAATTTACAATGACTTTCTAAATTTGAAGATGAAGAGGATATAATATTTTGCCGCTTCTAAAATTTTCAGTGACCCAAGGGTATAATTTAGCCCCTCGTACTCTGGGTCTTATCTGTCTGTAATCTTCATATCTAACCTACTCTAATGGCTCTTTCAGGTTTCTGAAGATCAGTCCAGAGGGTAAGGTGCCTGTGTTTAACAGTGGTGATGGCAAATGGATTGCTGACTCTGATGTGATCACTCAAGTCATTGAGGAGAAGTTCCCAACTCCATCTCTGGTCACCCCTCCAGAATATGCATCAGTGTAAGTTGTCTTCCTCATGTCCTGTCTTTTAGGAAAACTCTGCATTCAGCTTTTCACATCTCGATCTTCCTAGGGAAGTAGCTGGGCCACGTTTGAGCATGGGAGATTTTCTTAATTCATAATGTGAAATTCCCATGTTCCATATGGAGCCTAAGTTTAACTATTGCTTTGCTCTGAAGATCCTTGTTCTATATTTAGTCCTGCAAGGGTTTTTTGTTAAAAGGTAGGTTGAGAATCAGTCAAATCTGCATTCATTTGAGAGATGTGTTGTGTTTAAATAATTGTCACCTCACAATCCATGCGCCTGATGCATCACAATTCTTGTGGCTTTTGGATTAGAAACTTGTATTTTTCTTTTTTCATGGGCATTGGTGACTAATATCCTACTAAAGAAGGAAGTAATGTATTTTTAAGGATATGAATACAACTGAATACTTTCATGAGCTTCAGTATGAGAAGTAGCTTCATCCTGCAGTAGGATCTATCAAGCACTGATTTGATAGCTTTTGAAATACTAACAACTTTCAAGATTGTCATCGCCTTTACCAAGTTCTTCTGAAGCATTATCACGCTTTCTTGTGTTGCTGCATTTTAGTTGAGCTTTGCAGTTGTCTTACTGTTGGTTGTGATGACAGGGGATCAAAGATTTTCCCATCCTTTGTCAAGTTCCTGAAGAGCAAAGATGCTAGTGATGGTTCAGAGAAGGCACTTCTTGATGAGCTGCAGGCACTAGACGAGCATCTGAAAGCTCATGTAAGTTGCAGGCGTGAGGTCTTTTCTTTAAGTGATTGATATGGCTGCTGCTTTCATCAAGGGAATAGACATAGCACATGCTTCCACGATCATTTCAGTCATACCCACTTGCCACATTTCTCTGCACTTACATGACGAAACACAATCATTTTGGTTTGATTCTTGCCTTGTTGCGTGGGCCTTGCTTAGTCTGACCATCTTGTTTGATTGAACCGGATCTTTTTTGATGCCATTATCAACATTCTCATGTTTGCAGGGTCCCTACATCAACGGGGAGAATGTATCAGCTGCTGATCTTAGCCTGGGGCCGAAGCTCTTCCACCTCCAGGTCGCACTGGAGCATTTCAAGGGCTGGAAGATCCCAGAAAACCTGACCAGCGTCCATGCATACACCAAGGTACACAAGTGCTCAACTGATAGCATTTCACTATCAGTTCCATAAATCTGTCCAGACTCAGATAATCAAGATCACGTTTGTCTTTGTGCAGGCACTTTTCAGCCGCGAATCTTTTGTGAAGACTAAGCCAGCCAAGGAGCATCTGATTGCGGGATGGGCACCCAAGGTGAACGCGTAACGCCCGTCCCCCTTGTGCTTTGGTGCTACCTTGTGGACACCATGCGTTTATCTGATCAGTCGCTGTCAGTGGTGTGGGTTGGCGCCTGTAGCTTGAACGCATGATTGGACTGGAATAATGCAGCACCATGTTCAGAGTACTTAGTTCTGGTTGTTGCAAGCGTGCGCCTTTTATATGGACCTCTTGCCGGTTCGGTTCGAGACCATGGGCATCTCTTGGTCTTATGTATGAGAGCGTGCATCTGCTGTAGTGTTCACCATGGTATCAAATAATGGAGTCGCTTCTATGCTCGTGCTGCGTGATCTGTTGTACCTCGCATTCATGGTTATGACTTATCTCTGTTCTCTCCTGTCCTCCGATGCTATGGTGATAGCCTGGAAGCAGCAGGTTATGTTCTCCATGCCTCCATGGGGCACCTTTCTGAGCTGGAAACTTTTTCTTAAGCACACGTTCATCTCAAATTGTTTGGTGCCAAGTAAGCGCGCATTATGTTGTGCGCACGATGCATTGCCTCGTGCGTCTCGTGGTGTTGCGATGGGGATGCTTGCAGATATTCTCAC
The DNA here is from genome assembly GCA_032594955.1 of Panicum miliaceum. NCBI lineage: Eukaryota > Viridiplantae > Streptophyta > Magnoliopsida > Poales > Poaceae > Panicum > Panicum miliaceum. The sequence continues at coordinate 5,953,621 of CM064058.1, read as the reverse complement.
CCTTTACTTTTTGCAAAAAAAAATAAATTTTTGAAACTATCATGGAGCTTAAGAACATATTCCAAACTGTCTAATCAGATGGGTTCCTCTTCCTCTTATAATCATTCCTCATCAGAACGGAGGAAAATTTTCCAAACTTGTGACGCAAGGTGGATTGTCTCGGCGGATTGTCTCCGGCTGTAACGTCCCGCCTCCCTGACGCTTTCAAGAATATAGACTACTACGAGTCTTTTCTACATACTTTGTTCTCACTCATACGTATTCGGAAAGAATTTTTCGGACCGTCACCCATCCCTAAATTGTTCCAAGCCAAGCACGCTTAACTTTGAAGTTCTTTAAAATTATTTTTTTTTTAAAAAAAATTATAATTTATTGGTATGAATATCCTATTAATTCTATTAAACGTGAGCGCGGGATGTCACACCGGTGCCACGATTCTCCACCCAACGGACCCTCAGATCTCCACCCAACGGACCCTCAGATCCATCCTCTTCTTCCTGTGTGCACCCGTGAGGCCGTGACCGTGACCCGTCGACACGACACGGCAGCACGCACAGCGCACACCGAGTTCGTGTGACGCTGCCGTCCTTCACACCTCAGGATTCCGCACGCACAAAACGCCTGACCCGGATACGTACGTGCGCGTCTGAATTTCCAACCCTCAAATCTTCTCTAAAAAGTGTTAAAGACCTGATCCAAAAATTAAACAGCCCAGTACTAGTAATACTTATCCATCTACTTTCCAAATTCAAACCCGTGGGACTCATCCACCTTATCGGCGATATACGGCTAACCAAATCCAGCTAGGGAGAGGACGCAGTTAATCTCCCGTCTCGCAAGAAAGAGAAAGACCAGGATCGTTTGAACTTTGAACAGCTCCCTCGCCCAATGACAGGTGGGCCCCGCGCCAGCTCACCGCGGAAGGGAGCCCAACAAACCCACGCGCCGCCACGGTGGGCCCTCCGGGTCAGCGAGCCGCACGGCACGCCTCGTCGCGCGCTCCCCCTGCCATCGCCGTAGGGGAAGGGGAAAGAGGTTGATACCTGATTAGCCAGCCGATAACCCCGCTCCCGTCTGTTCACTGGAGATAAACCCGCATCCTAATCCACCCCGTTAATCCAGGATTAGCCTCGGTTAATGGCCCTTATCCCCTCCGCCGCGCCTGGCCGCTATAAATACCCGCCCCGAGCCCCCGTCGCCTTCCTCACACCAAAACCCCGATCACAGCCACTTCTCCTTCGGCGCGATGGCGGTGGATCTGACCCCGAGGCAGCCGAAGAAGGCGTACGGCGGCGAGGGCGGCGCCTACTACGAGTGGAGCCCCGCCGACCTGCCCATGCTCGGCGTCGCCTCCATCGGCGCGGCCAAGCTCTCGCTCGCCGCCGGCGGCCTCTCGCTCCCCAGCTACTCCGACTCCGCCAAGGTCGCCTACGTGCTCCAAGGTACGCGCACCACCCGCCTCCCTCCTCGCTCTGATCGGTCGTTCGTAGTCTCGTAGAGTCAGAGCAGAGCAGAGCGAATATGGTTTGTTGCTGACGTGGCGTGCGTTCGTGGTTGACTTGTTCGGATTCGAATTTTGGGTAATTGGGAGTGTTGGATTAGTTGTCGGTGCTGCCAAATTTCCACTGCCAGATTAGGAGTGTGGGTTGGTGATTGAAAAGTAACACTGCCGCATTATATATACTACTACTAATTTTGCAACAATACGATGAGATCGGTCCCTAGTTTTTCGGTTCTAGTTTGTTAGTTAGATTCGTCAGTCATATCTCGATCTCTGTTTTAGTTTGAAATTTTTTTGTGGCATCTCGTTTGTCAACCGAATTTCGGTTAGCATCATAGCATGAGGTTGGAGGTTCAAGTTTGTTTTGCGTGTGTGTGGAATTCAGATTGGTAACGTACTTACTATGTGAGAGCTGAAACGTACTATGGGAGAACTGAACAGAACTGATCCGATCCTGGTGGCGACTACATGGTCCGATCAGTTTGTTGCTGTTTTATTTTAGTTTTACCAGATTAGATTCGCGCATCAGATCTCTAATTTGTCTAAATAAATTTAATTATTCGAATTGCACACTGTACTTTTCTGGCTAGTGGTTACTATTTTGATGATTGTGAAGTCTTGGTTTAAAGACGTCGTTATCATGATTCCCATCACGCATCTGAGAACTAAAACCTGACACCCATGTAGCTCAATTTCGCAATGGCATCACTAGTTTGTTATGGTATTTTGTTCATATTTACTAGCACGAGCAATATATGATGCCTAGCTGTTTTCTGTTTTGGAAACTCATTCGTCGCAGTGAATTTGTTCATGCTTTGGTTTTTTATTTTAATTGATGCTTGGTGCAGGCACGGGTACCTGCGGCATTGTGCTGCCCGAGGCGACCAAGGAGAAGGTCGTCGGCGTGAAGGAGGGCGACGCCCTGGCGCTCCCCTTCGGCGTGGTGACCTGGTGGCACAACGCCCCTGACGCCACCACGGAGCTCATCGTCCTCTTCCTTGGTGACACCTCCAAGGGCCACAAGGCCGGCCAGTTCACCAACTTCCAGCTCACGGGTGCCAACGGCATCTTCACCGGCTTCTCCACCGAGTTCGTGGGCCGCGCCTGGGACCTCACCCAGGATGACGCCACCAAGCTCGTCTCCAGCCAGCCCGCCTCCGGCATCGTCAAGCTCGGCGCTGGGCAGAAGCTCCCCGCCCCCTCTGATGAGGACCGCAAGGGCATGGCCCTCAACTGCCTGGAGGCGCCGCTGGACGTGGACATCAAGAACGGCGGGCGCGTGGTGGTGCTCAACACCCAGAACCTGCCGCTGGTGAAGGAGGTCGGGCTGGGCGCCGACCTGGTCCGCATCGACGCCCACTCCATGTGCTCCCCGGGGTTCTCGTGCGACTCGGCGTACCAGGTGACGTACATCGTCCGCGGCAGCGGGCGCGTGCAGGTCGTGGGCACCGACGGCAAGCGCGTGCTGGAGACCCAAGTCGAGGGCGGCTACCTCTTCATCGTGCCCCGCTTCTTCGTCGTCTCCAAGATTGCTGACGCCTCTGGCCTGGAGTGGTTCTCCATCATCACCACCCCAAAGTAATTCGCTGCACCGATCCTCTGATGCATTTGCTTTACTCAGCTCTCTGCACTGCACATGACATTGTGTGCGTCAGTACTTGACTACTTGTCGAATGAGTTCATGAGCTAATCCAATTGTCTTTGGAATGTGCAACAGCCCCATCTTCAGCCACCTGGCGGGGAGGACGTCGGTGTGGAAGGCAATCTCGCCGGAGGTGCTGGAGGCCTCGTTCAACACGACGCCGGAGATGGAGAAGCTGTTCCGGTCCAAGAGGCTGGACTCCGAGATCTTCTTCGCCCCCAACTGAGGAGCCCCAGCCACCATTGCCGCCCGATCCTCCAGCGGTCTCGGTGTCGTCGTCGGTCGTCGTTAGCTTAGCTCGGAAAGAATAAGAGAGAGCAGTGGAGTTTGTCGGTGGCGGCTTGCATGCTTCGTCAGTCACTGTCAGTCAGTCAGTCAGCAGTCTTAGGGTCGCCAGGGGGCAGAGAGCTTTGTGCGCTCTTCGTCACGGTCTGGTCGGGCGTGTCCGGTTGGTGAAACTTGCGAGATGAATACAAATCTCATGCTTCTTTCGTTTACGATGATGGTCAGATTATCGTTGGTCTCTGTTTTGTCTTTTATGCTCTGCTTGAAGTTGCCACGTCGCATGTTGTTTGTTCAGGATCGAAACAAATGCCGTGGGCCTACTCTTTTGGCCATTTCGGCGGCCCAGCGTAGCATAACTAATGAAGCCTGCCTCGTTGCTTGTGGGCGGAAGTTTGACGAGCCAGCGCTCCCCCTCTCCTCTCCAGAACCACCTACAGATGATAGCGCCTATCAATGGAGACCGCATGAGCGTCACCCCTGATAGTTTTTGAACAAAGGGAAAGTGCCTCCTCATGATGTTGCATTGGTTTCGGAAAGGTTTTTTTTTCTAACAAGATAGTACTATCAGACAAGTGCGGGCCACCTAACGTGCCGTAGCGCTAGTATCTTCAGTCTTCACTCCAAAGAATGTACCAACTCTTGGTTTGTACTACAGCGGCCGGCCGGCTACAATGAACTTGTCAGCTTTTCGGCACGCACACCGATCCCCACGACGGCGCGAATGCCTATCCACAGACGGTGAAGACGACGAAGGAAGCTGAGCTGAGGCGAGCACCAGAGAAAGGCCAAAAATCTAAGAAGTGCAGGCAGTGCAGCGAACCTACGGCTGCAGCCTGCAGGCCGCCGGCGGTCACGGGCGGTCCATCGCTGCCGCGACGCACCAACCAAACGCCAAAAACAGCTCTCCTCATCATTGCTGTCGCCATTTTCTATATAAGCCCCCCCCCCTCCCCCCCCCCCCCCGCACTACCTATATTCGCGATCCAGCTCTTTCTTTGGGATTGACTTCCATCAACTTCAGAGGTTCAGGCCTTCAGGGAAAGAGAAGTGTCATGTGTCGAACGGGACTGCAAAACAATACATGAATATTCAGGAGGTTCTATCTTCATAAACGCCGCAGCTTCTCCCACCAAATCCGCGATTAAAATCCTAAACCCGCGTCTTCCCAAAATGCCCCCCAACACCCCCGCTTATCTCCTCCTCGCCCTCCTCCTGCTCCTCGCCGGCACCGCCGCCTCGGCCGCGCGGCTCCGCCCGCCGCCGCCGAACGCCACCTCGGCCGGCGAGCCCGTCTACCTCTGGCCGCTGCCCAAGAGCGTCACGTCCGGGTCCCGAACCCTCACGGTCGACCCGGACCTCGCGCTCGACCCGTGGGGCCCTGGCGGGGCCTCGCCCGCCGTGGCCGAGGCGTTCGAGCGGTACAGGGGGCACGTGTTCGCGCCGTGGGCGCACGCGGCGCGCGCGGGCGGCGGCGGGTACGACGTCGCCAGGCTCACCGTCGTCGTCGCCTCCGCCAACGAGACGGTACCTGCTGGCCGCTTGCTGCTGAGAGTGTCGCTAGTTTCGTCTGGATCAGTGAGCGGGGTGTGAAAATTCTGCGCGTTTTTGTTGCATGTAGCTGGCGCTGGGGGTGGACGAGAGCTACACGATCTACGTGGGGGCGGCGGGCGGCGTCAACTCCATCGTTGGGGGAGCAACCATAGAGGTCTAAGCTCTTCTCCATGATTCTGCTGTCTAACTTTTGGCGAATTCGGTTCGGTTGTGCACCTGTCGAGTAGTTATTTACAAGGAATAGGGAGGGGATTTTTCTGCAGACATTAGTGAAGTAAAGTGGTTTTAGTGAAGATGTAGATGTCTGGCACAGGCGTACAACACACTTCTGTAAACTTTACTGGTTTCATATTGTGAATGTATACTTAGTTATTGCATCTAACTGTAAAATTGGAGGAACTAGTTCTCTGTTGCTTGCTGCTGTTACCCCTTTGCGCTACTGGCAATTTTCACTGGAATTGTCCTAGTTGTTAGTTTTTATCAGAATGAATTAAATAATGGTTAGTGATTGAAGTTCATAAGGTAGTTGAGACAAACTATTAAGCACCACTGGCTCACTGCTTAATATTTTGAGCAAGCAGTCCTGAGGGGATGATTGCATCAAAGCTGTCTTTCTTATCCATATGCACTAGGGCAATGATTGAGTGAACATATGCTGACATACTCACATTCGTATTGGTATTCTGTATATGTGTTTTTTTTTGTTTTACCAAGTAAATGCTTTGTTTGCAAAAAAATGTTTGCCTTTCACTTCTGTGTGCAAGGAATGTTGTAACTGAAGCCATAGTTTATCTGTCCTTGTAGGCAAACACAATATATGGAGCTATTCGTGGACTGGAGGTATGAATCGAGTGTGCAAATAACACCTTTTCAGCTTTTCATTTTCTCATTCAACTGGCTAAGGCTGCTGATGGTAAACATGTTTTGCATGATATTTGAAGAGCTAGTTAATACCACTCCCTCCATTTTTAAAAATATGACGCTTAGGACAAGCTACTTAGTTTATTTAAAAACAGAGGGAGTAAATTTCGGTCTTTTACAATTTTGGGGCATGCACATTAACATTTCTTGTTTGTTTGATTGGCAGACATTCAGTCAACTATGTGTTTTTAACTATGACACTAAAAACGTTGAGGTGCGGCATGCCCCATGGCATATTCAAGATGAGCCCCGCTTCGCCTTCCGTGGGCTACTCCTAGGTAAAATTATAACTTATTGCTTATACTAAAAGCAGAGATCACTATCAGTTATCGCAAGAAACAAAACATACAATGTGAAATGATTAAATTTGCTTCTATCGCGTGCATTGCAGACACCTCACGGCATTACCTTCCAGTTGATGTGATTAAGCAAGTGATCGACTCTATGTCATTTGCTAAGCTGGTAATACTACCGTCTTTTGGGTTGTGCTAGTTATGCTCCCAGAACTATCCATGTACTGAAACCTGGAGTTGTGTCCAGTAGAACGTTCTTCATTGGCATATCATCGATGAACAATCCTTCCCCTTGGAGGTTCCATCATACCCAAACCTTTGGAAAGGTTCATACTCCAAATGGGAGCGCTACACCGTGGAAGATGCTCATGATATTGTCAAGTATGTTATTCTATCATTTGGCTTTGGCATTTTCCTCATCCTCTACATTGTAAGATGTATTTTTTTCTTACTTCTTTTGTTGACTGATGTTCTCTGATCATTTCTTTTGCAATATCTCATCTCATACTTCATCACGGTAAAGCTACGCTAAAAAAAGAGGTACTTTCAGTCGCTTGCCCCTTACAGCACATAGAGAACCTATGCATATGAATCTTTCATCCTATTGACTGTATGATTTAACTATTTTAGTCAGAAACTACGTCATAGGTTTCTTACATATGTCATGGAATGCTCTAAAAGGATTTGGCGTTTTTACTATTTTATACTTTTCACAGGTATCAATGTCATGGCAGAAATTGACGTGCCCGGTCATGCAGAATCGTGGTGAGTTTACCTGTAGTGTTTCTTATGATGTTCAGAGAGACAGAGTCACATGAAGCCTTCTCCCTCTGCTTACATAAGTTGAGGGTTTTTATTTTTTTTAGTGTCACTTAGTGTTACAAGTATTGATTGCAGTTCGTTGCTCCTGGGTGCAGCATATGTCTTGTGATACCCACAACAAAAAAATTATCATTACTTTCCTTATTTGATCCATGGATTTACATTTCAACATAAAATAATGCATACATGTCAACACATTTCTAACTGTGCTATCTGATTAGGCGTCCAAACATTTCCAATTGTTATGATATTTATGTTTTCTTCTCTTGAAATTTTGTGCGCAAATTATAATTTCTGCAGGGGAAATGGATACCCAAAGCTCTGGCCTTCTCCCAATTGTACAGAGCCATTAGATGTCTCTAGTAATTTCACATTTGAAGTAATTTCTGGAATTCTGTCTGGTTAGTTCCCCTGACACCTCTTTCTCAATCTGGTTAACTCAACGAGGACTTGAATACTAATCGGAAAACGTTCATCCCTTTCATATCATTTCCACATCATATGTTATTTTTCTAAGAAAGTGAAAAAAAGGAAGACATTGAAGTTATGCAATGGGGCTTGTGGATTGTTTTTGTCACCTGGCATATGAATCTCCTTTCAAAAATGTACTTAGTGCTTTATCTAGAAGTGGTCTTCCACAAATCAATGACAAATATGGACTGCTAGCTCAAAATTGGGTTTTGTTTTACTGAAATGTGCTTTTCCACAACTCATAAAATGGATATAAATAATTAACCATTACATTAACATCGAAGAACTATAGTTCGGAAATTCATGGCCTGCCTTACGACTACCAAGTAAAAATGAAACATTATTATTTCTTAGATTGGACTGAACTTGTAGATTGCTTCAGAAGCATGTGCAGGCAATGGTAAGAGCGGATAATTGTGCACAAAATATCGTCCAGCGACAGTTGGACTGGACCATCCCCCTGTACAAAATTTCTCCACCAAATATTGAAAACGACCATTATTATTTCTCTGCAGACTTCTGTACCTATCAACTTGTGCATGGCTGCATTATAACAAAATAGTTGACATCACTATGGACCTTTTCATCTTCTCAGATATGAGGGAAATCTTTCCATTTGGGCTGTTTCACTTGGGTGGTGATGAAGTATATACAGGTAGTTGATTCTTTTGCAACTTAACTTCTAATTAAGATTGTAGGACCCTGTTTTAAGGAATGTAGTTCTATGCGTTTCCAATAATGTTTTTTTGCCAAAATAAGATGCCATTTTGCTGTATCAAGTTCAACTACAATTTTGATTCTATACTCCAGAAATACCCTGCCCAACTGCTGAACAGATTGATTCATACAATCTTCATAGATTTTTTTTATCTATTGATAGAAGAAAGATGGTTGGTGTGTCCGTTGGCATATTACTTCTGATACTCAAATGGATCTTTTGTGTAATTTTTCTCCATGTGTTGTCTATTCAACAGAATGGCCACTGATACAGTAACACTATCATGCCTAAATAGATGGTGATATGTAAAATATCTTAGTGTTACTGGAGTGCCATTTTTTTCCCTAAAATTTTCCCCAGACTCAATTCTAATATCCATGACAGGGTGCTGGAATGTAACACCTCATGTGAGGCAGTGGTATGGAATCTTATCCACAAACTAGGTTTCATCTATGATTTATCAATCTCTGTTGCTAGATTGTTTGAGAAAACATATCTGTTGCTAGCTGTTGATTTTATTTAATTGTTGAAAATCCTCAATTCCAGGCTTAATGAGCGCAACATGACCACAAAGGATGCTTACAAATACTTTGTTCTGAAGGCCCAAGAGTTGGCAGTTAAGCTAAACTGGATTCCTGTGAATTGGTCTGTTGCTTACATCCTTGCTTTTGGAGAGAGGAGGGAGGGAGGGAGGGTAGATGAACTTTGATTTTGACTTGCCGCATGCTTCTTTGTTCTTTTTTTCCTGCAGGGAAGAAACCTTCAATTCATTCAAAGAAAACCTCAATCCTCTAACAGTTGTGCACAACTGGTAAACTACAAATCTGCTTTATGCTACTGAATCTGTTTCTTTCATTTCTTGACAATCATATCTTCCATAGTTCCATATATAAGCTAATGGCCAATGCACAGTACATAAGTAACTATTGAAACACTGTAGGCTGGGTCCTGGAGTTTGTCCTAAGGTTGTGGCAAAGGGTTTCAGATGTATAATGAGTAATCAAGGTGTATGGTACCTTGATCATCTTGATGTTCCCTGGGAAGATGTCTATAGTGGCGAGCCACTCGCAGGGATTAGTAATAAAGACCAGCAAAAACTAGTACTTGGTGGGGAAGTTTGCATGTGGGGTGAGACAGCAGACACGTCTGATGTTCTACAAACAATATGGCCCCGAGCAGCAGCTGCTGCTGGTACGAAAGACACAAATCATAGAGCTGTGAGAATTTTCTCATCCTTTTTTCCCCATGAGAACTGACTCGCCTCTATTGAATTACTGTAGAGCGTCTGTGGAGTCAATTGGAGGCTATATCTGCCCAAGACCTAGAGACAACCGTCTTGTCTCGGCTGCATTATTTCAGATGCCTGCTGAATCACCGTGGAATCGCTGCGGCTCCAGTCACAAACTACTATGCTCGGAGGCCCCCGATCGGGCCAGGCTCATGCTTTGTTCAGTAAGCAGGCCCTTCAGTGAAGATATTCACGAGGTGCTCAGCCTTCATACACCTGCCAATGATACTTGCAACAAAGAACGTTATATTGTCCCTTGCACTGTACCATATCTGTTTGTCATTCACGATAACAATTTAATAATATGCCTTTGTGTATTCCACTCTGAAACTGAAATAAAAACTGCATCAGTCAAATCTGACTGGGGAGAAGCCAGTCAGCGGTATAACAGTAAATTCAGCTGCTTTTTAACAGCCTTGTCCCTGAATTCCTCCCATGTGTATCGGAACCAAGATCAGCAACTGGACAATTGGGTAGCCTCCTTTGAACTGGTAAGAGAGTGGTGATCTCATTGTGGATATTTCAACTCCTGCCTTGCTTGCTCGACTGCATTTGGATTTTTGGGAAGCCGTCGCCGTCAGACACCTTCCTTTCCTGAGTTTGGCCTTGACCGGAAACTTGCTGGTCCAAGAGAGCATTCATGGCGCGTGTAATTTACGACCACCTGTTGTGCTTGGTGATCTAGACTGATAAGAATGGGGCTTGGCCCCTTGTTATAGGTCACTGTCCCTCCCATGTCACCTTCATTGGCCACATATATCTGTAGCCTTTTGCTCTATCCATCATTCCGTTCGGTTGCCCAGTTTTTCCTATGGTGAGCACCAGTGCAGTGAAGGTGAAGGATGGAATACCATACTCCTACAGTCCTACTATGCCCTATCCTACGCTGCTGAATTCATTGAAAAGATGTGCGAAATTTTGTATTGGAAAGACAGGTTGAAACCCAAGACTTGTGGTGACTGGACAGTGACTGTGAGGTAGACTGGAGAGTGGCTCCTCCATGTTACATGTTTTACCTGTCTGAATGTGATGTTACGTGTCATGAGGTATTTGATACGTATAAATACTTGCATGTTTTTCACTTTTGCCTATGTGAATGAGATGTTGCTCCTCTGGTTAACTGGTTTTATAGTGCCGACGTGCCGCTGCAGAATTTACTTGGACCGGTAATTTCCCGGTCAACGAAGTAACTTGGCCACCGGTTTTTGGACCGGATGCCACTGTTCTGACGCTGATGCATACCTGCTATCTGCTACGATGTGAGCCAACGGAAGAGAATCAATCCTACAAGTATCTGATTCGTTGCTAAAATTACACGATTGAATGGGGGACTCCGATGAAAAAATCTTAAATTCTACTCCCTCCATTCAACGGACAGTCTGAGTTTGCATTTCTACGGAATTCTTTAGACTGTGGTGAGAGTAGTAGACCCGATTCATACTCTTCTACGCAAGGGGACAAGAACATTGATATGAAGTTTTAGACCATGATCGGTATTATACTAATACACTAAAGAAAATTTGGCAAGGAGCACCCAACAGCATAACCACATCAACAAAACAAAATCCCTCGCACCTAATATTCCTTTGGCATTTTGTAGCAAATTGGAATCCCTTTTTAGTAGTAGTAGTGATTTACATCACATGGTATCACTTTTGGGTTAAACTTTATCTTCACTTTATTTAAATCTCCGTCATTTTACGGTGTTGCAAAACCAACCAACCATTATCATCTTTGCTCCACCAACACAAGCTGACATCACCACTCACCAATCAATCACCGCACGCCAATCAGTTCTCAAAATGTACCAAATTTTGCCATCTTTCTAATTCGTCCTTGGAACACGACAATTTTATGGATCGTTGTAGGAATTGAACATTTTCCCGCAAAACTCTTGCGTGAAAACATTATACCTATAATTCTAGAACCGAACATATTTATACCGTACACAATAACATAGGGAAATCAAATAACCACAAATAACCATTACCAAGAGACTCGATGATCCAACAAAAACCTCACAATTTTCTTGCAAGGTGCCCGAAGAGCAGGTGCACCTAACATTTTGGGGCGACATGCAGTTTTTCTTTCCCCCTCCCTTCCTGTGCCTCAGCCGCTGCTCCGCCTCCTTCCATGTAGACCAGTCAACACCACCCCCGTCAAACACGGGCCCCACCGCGCAGCCACCCGTCCGATCCCACCCGCACGCATCACGGCGCGCACCCGACGGCCCAGATCGCGTCGGCGCCTCCTGAAAACCCTCACCCACTTGTGCCACTTCCTCCCCTTCCGTTCCCCTTCGCTTCGCTTCCCCTTCCTCGAGAGGACGACGGGCTGGTGGTGCCCCGCCTCGCCGCGCCTCGATCTCCCGATCTGGTCGCCCGCGAGCGCCCCGATTCGCCGCGGACGGCTGCTCCCGACCTAGATTTGAGCCTGGGGATTCTCTTGGGCGGATCAGGTTCGAATTCCCCCCATTTTTTTTCGGATTTTTCGGAGCCAAATGGCTTAACCGTCCCGCCCTTTTGGTGCGTTTCCGCGCAGCGTCGCCGATTGGGGTCTCCGATTCGTGGCCATGGCCACCCCCGACGACGGCCCGGCGGCGGCCGGGGGAGGCGTCGGCGCGGGCCGCAAGTTCTGGCGCTCCGCATCGTGGTCCGCGTCCAGGGCGGCCGCCGAGCCGCCGCCGGACGCGGCCTTGGCGCCGGGGGCCGGCGGACAGGCCCGCCGCGTCCCGCCGCCGCCGCCGCTGACCCCGCGGTCGATGAGCGCCAAGGCCCGGTCCTGCCTCCCGCCGCTGCAGCCGCTCGCCATCACCCGTCGCAGCCTGGACGAGTGGCCCAAGGCTGGCTCCGACGACGTTGGGGAGTGGCCCAACCCCACCACGCCCGGCGCGTCCAAGGTGGACGGGGGCCCGTCCTCGGCCAAGCCCGGGGAGGGCCTCCGGCTGGACCTTTCCTCGCTCAGGTCGCAGGGCCGCAAGGACCAGATCGCTTTCTTCGACAAGGAGTGCTCTAAGGTCGCTGCGCATGTCTACCTCGGAGGCGATGCTGTCGCCAAGAACCGTGACATCCTTCGGAAGAACGGGATCACCCACGTACTCAACTGCGTGGGATTCGTCTGCCCGGAGTACTTCAAGTCGGACCTCGTCTACCGCACGCTTTGGCTGCAGGACAGCCCCACGGAGGACATCACCAGCATCTTGTATGACGTGTTTGATTACTTTGAGGATGTGAGGGAGCAAGGAGGGCGTGTGTTCGTGCATTGCTGCCAGGGTGTGTCACGGTCAACATCGCTGGTGATAGCATACTTGATGTGGAGGGAAGGGCAGAGCTTCGATGATGCCTTCCAGTTTGTGAAGGCTGCCCGCGGGATTGCAAATCCAAACATGGGGTTTGCCTGCCAGCTCCTCCAGTGCCAGAAGCGGGTGCATGCTATTCCGTTGTCCCCAAATTCAGTGCTCAGGATGTACCGTATGGCACCTCACTCGCAGTATGCCCCTCTGCATTTAGTGCCCAAAATGCTTAATGAACCATCCCCTGCCGCCCTGGACTCTAGAGGTGCATTCATTGTACATGTTCTGTCTTCAATCTATGTCTGGGTTGGAATGAAGTGTGATCCGGTAATGGAGAAGGATGCAAGAGCTGCAGCCTTTCAGGTAGTGAGGTATGAGAAGGTGCAGGGGCACATCAAGGTTGTGAGAGAAGGTCTGGAGCCGCAGGAGTTTTGGGATTCCTTTTCGAGTACGCCCCTTAATTCAGATAGTAGCACAAAGGTTAGCAAGGACCAGATTGATTCAGCATCCAAGAATAACCCAGGAAGCCGGAAAGTGGAGTCTTATGATGCTGATTTTGAGCTTGTTTACAAAGCCATCACCGGGGGTGTAGTTCCAGCATTCTCAACTTCTGGGGCTGGGGATGAGACCCGTCTTCCAGCTAGAGAAAGTAGCTGGAGTTTATTGAGGCACAAGTTTATCTCCAGGTCGCTGGCTCGTGTTTATTCAGATTCTGCTCTAATCAGGGACTTTGATCCACGGGTAGACCGTGTACAGCACTTGGCTGCAGAAGCTTCAACCTCACCCCCTTTCCTTTCTCCAAGTTCTTTATCATCGGATTCAAGCATTAGCTCTAAGTATAGTTCGGACTCACCCTCCCTGTCACCTTCAACTAGCTCCCCGCCATCATTTGGTCTCTCGCCTGCTTCATCTAATCTGCCTCATGCTTTGGTGCCATCATCCAGGTCTCCCCTTTCTCAATCATCTAATGAGGAAGCTTCAAAGTCTGGTCTGGAATCAATGCGCTCTCCTTCCAAGACCTCTTCTATAGCAGAAAGAAGAGGAGGCTTCACACTTCTAAAGCTACCATCTCTCCAAAAGGAACTAGTATTGCCGCCAAGGGTACCGTCTAGTATTCGCAGGACTGAGGAAGTCGCAGATAAGAGTAGTACAAATGGTGTTAAACAGCTGACTGGCGAATGTTGCTCAGAAAAGTGCACTGGTAACAGTTCGAGCTCACATTCTGAAACTAGATTAATTGAGGGTACTGATGGTAACTCAGAAGCTTGCAGTAATGCACAACTGTTAGTCTACCAGTGGCCCAGCATGGAAAAGCTGACTACATTTGCACGCAAGGATCTTGACCCAAAGTCAGTTTTGATTTTTGTTGCTTCAACTGACAGCAGAAGAGAAGCAGTTAAGACAGTTTATGTATGGGTAGGAGGTGAAAATGAGAGCAGCAAGACTATTGACACTGTTGATTGGCAACAGGTTACTGGTGATTTTCTTCATCTAAAAGGCCTCAGCTATGCTCTTCCTGTCAAGGTACTTGCATGCCGCAGACCACCTCTTTATTTTGCGCTTTGTATTATTCCTTAGCTTAGCTGCCATTTAAGCTGTATAAACAGCTTGGAATTCAAAATTTGGAAGATTGCTAATTTTTGGCATGGGGTGATGAGTTTTTTGTTTCCCAACAGCACCCAAACAGTTTTTACATTACAAAATAGAAACAGAAATAGTGAAATTCAGTGAACTCAAAATCTTGCATTCTTCTCTTAGACCCCTTTGCAAGTATTGTTATAGTCATTGGCTCAACACAAATTGGCAGTTTGTTAGTTTGTATTCTGACATCAAGAAAAAAAATGGACTATATATTGTGCCAGTGATGTGTCATAAGACTGCACATAGGCATTCATGGCTTGCATATATCTATTTCTAGGCGGCTTCAGATTTTCTAAACTTACATATGAAAATTGGTACTTGGTGAATTTCTATGACTGAAGGATAATGATCTAACATGATCTGGAAATTTATGGATGTTGGAAAGCCAAACAGTATGTCAATGGTTTCTCTGTAGATATCATTTTGATACTATCTAGTGATTGAGTGTAAGATTGTGCGGTTCAATCATTGAGACTGGTAGTCCAAAAATTCAATTTTGAGACAAAGCTTTGGTTATTGTCATGTATGGGTGACAAGATTGTATAGAATATTAGCCCATCTTAGGTAGGAAAAACCCTGCGACCTTGGCTTCTTTACCTGATATGTATAGTTTATAGTGCAGACATGTTTGACCAGAGAGGATATCCTATTGAGTATATTGTTTTCTTGGAGTACTTATCTTTATTTTTGTATTGCGACATGCCTATATAGTCAAGAACCAATGACATCTGATGATGACTGGTTGACTAGTAAACAGGAATAATTTAGCATCAGGGTGACTTTAGTTCCTTGAGATTACTGAAATATGGATGAGGCTAGACCACTCTTTGACATGTTTTCTTTTGTTTGACAACTTGGAGAAAATCAGCTACTAGTTAAGTGAAAAGTAAAGTACCAGAATGAGTTTGCGCTAACTTATTGTGTGTCCCTAGTTAAGAGTTATCATGCTGTGAATGCCAAAATCCTTTTGTGATATAAAAAATAGTAGTTTCTATTTGCTTAAGATTCTCCATGAGGAAACATTTTCTTTTCTTTACATTCTATCTTCCTAATGGAAGTACAATTTTCCCATGTGATTAATGTCAGTTCAGCAGTTGTTTTTGCAACAACAACAACAACAACAACATAGCCTTTTTTGTCCCAAGCAAGTTGGGGTAGGCAGTTGTTTTTGCAATAAGAGGAATTGGTGTGACACCATAAAACAAGGATAATGGACTACTGCTATTAGTTGTTTCTCATTCATGTTTGTCCTGTTTATAGTGTAAACTGAATCGTTAGGTTACTGTTTGTCTGTTTGCTAACACCAGTGCTATTCGTGGACCTGTGTAACGTGTTTGAATTTTACCATTGAGTTTATCATTACTTAGTGCTATTTCCTTTATTCCGCTTAACTGACTCATTGGATTTTGACAACACAGGTTTTCAAGGAGCATGAAACTGAGAATCTTTTGAAAGTACTGAATGTTAGTTAACATTAGGCTGTAGCTATCAGGATATTCTAGTCGCTTAACAAACTCAGCCGCAAATTATCATTCAAACGAAGGCATTCCCTCCAGCATCAGTCAACACCAATGATTGTCAGCGAGGTATAAGCCACAACCATTACCCTGAACATAATAGGCTACAAACAGATTCCATTTTAGTAGAACTGATGGATCGGCAACTGTGCCTCATGATCTATCTTTTTCCAAATGGCAGGCGGCTGCCAAGAATGTTGTATCTGTTGTGAATTAACACTCATGGACTGGGTGTTGGCGCAATCTGCCAATTGGATGTATATTATCCACTCCCCTGCAATGTAAGATCAGATACCGGGAGATGCTATGTCAACAGTTACTTTTCACCCCAAACATTCTTGTACATCTTTGAAAGGAACAGATTTGTAATCCTCTTGGCTTATAAGTGGCTCCATTGGTCATAACTTTAAATTAAGACAAGGTTGTTAGCTGGCAGTCTCGTGTTTCTGGCAGTCTCGTGTTTCTTGCAGATTGCAATTTATTTCTGGCTACTATTGATAATTTTGCCCATTAATCTGCTGTCAGCTAAAACCCATATACCCATTACTGTAAGTGATATGCATTTATGTCTGGGGGAGTGTACCCAAAGCTCCTGTATTTATTTAGCTGTGCTGCTCATGTGAGCAGCACTTGAAGCTGGATCACAAGACTTGCGTGTGCTTACTAATTTTGTTGCTAGTGATTACTAATTTTGTTGGATGAGTCAGATCATGTTTTCTCAACAATCATAAAGAGAAGTCATGTTGCCAACGTCATCATTCTTATTGCTAGGATCCAAAGGTTGAAAAATCAAGATTTCCCCATGGTGGCATCTAAGGAAGTGTCTGAAAAGAGGATATAAATTCTTAAGCTCTGCTTTGTTGCATAGAAGGTGATCTTTTAGGAGTGCTTTTGAACGGCATTAGCGTGACAGAGACACAGCTAATATGTTTACTGGAGAACAACTACCCGGAGACGAGAAATTAGTGTTGCATCATCTGCCAGCAAGAAGTGTGATTCGTGTAGGGTTAGTACTCAACTAACATCTCGCCCTATCCTAGATATAACAACAATAAAAAAACTACGGATAGACTCAGTCTATAGAAAGATAACAAATCTAATCAAGTTCGTCTAGTCTGACAGGGCAATTTATCGAGCTACAATGCATATGAATGAATTTCAACTAAATTCGATCCGGAAAATGCGGCTTCCCCCTACGTGCAGAGAGCACCGGCGACATGCGAGAGGTGCCCGCCGCGCGGCCGCCCGATCGTCGACGCCTTCTTGGTCCTCCCCCTCCTGCCGCTGCTGCGCTTCACGTGCCGTGATCTTCCGTGGTCGGCGCGGTCGTAGTGCGCATGGTACAAGTAGTCGTCCTCATCCTCGTCGGTGACCTCGTCGTCATCCTCCTCGTCCTCCCCGGCGTCTGCCCAGCCGCGCGCGCCTTGCTCGTTGCTTGGTGCTACGTATACACGTGAAGGAGGAGCGGCCGCGGAGCGAACATCCTGCTGCGGCGCAGGCGCTGCGTCAACCTCCGCCGCCGCGTCCGCCGTCTCGACCATGCCATCGTGTTCATCACACGCCAACGACGCGGCGCCGCTAGGACATGACGGCGCCGGCATCTGTTCCTCCTCCGTATGAACGTTCGGTGATGAAGACGACGAGGAGCTCGCTGACGGCGGCGGCATCTGTTCTTCCTCCTCCGCATGAACGCTCGGTGACGACGACGAGGAGGAGCTCGTGGCAGCGCCGGCGCCGTGGGGTGACGTCGACGATGGCACGCCCGTGAACACCATGATGTAGTCGTCCTCGTCCTCGTACGCAGCGATGGCGTCGACGTCCTCCGCGTATGAAGCCATGCCGGCGTCAGCTCCGGCGGCGGCGCCTCTGCTCCGATCCGTTTCTTTGGGAGACGTAGATAGGTATGCCTCTATTTATACGTGAGAAGTAGACCTCTTGTTGGTGTTGTAGAGTAAAATAATGAACAGTGAAAGTGAATGAAAGAATGAATGGGATATAGTTCTTATTGATGGGATTGTGTACAATATATACCCACCGAACAGACAGTAACCTCTTAGAGGCACCCTTCGGGAGGTGAGAGCCCTTTGTTGTAATTACATATATTTTATAAGAACATTTCTAATTGATCACTAATGGTGTAACTTCTTGTTTTGTAACAGTTGGAAACCAAACGTGGAATCGTAAGAGTATGTTCCGCAATATACGTTGGCAAATCAGATTCTGTTGACAGAGTATTACCCATCTCTAATTGTTTCCCCTGACAGAAAAAAAAAGGATAAAGTTACACGTAATTTTCGAATATAATATTTTATTTCTTTACCTGGAACATCTTATTTCAAGATCATAATATTGTTTTTTTCTTAGACTAAAACATTGCCAAGTCTGATACATTTTTATCCCAAAAAACCAAATCAGCCGACCACGAATGTTTGAAAATGTTATTTCTTTACCTAGAACATTTAATCTCTCTGTTGAAACTTTTTCTCCAAACCAGAACATTACAAATAGGATAAAAAAGAACATTACAAATATATCTAGTGTCGACGGACAAATAGAGTTTTCTCAAAAACAAAAAATAGACCGATATACGCAACGCTTATGCTGAGTGTATAAAATTTTCTACAGACAAAAAATACAATGATCCAAGAAACTGTTGCGATACAGCTAAAAGAGAACGGCTGAGCTACAAAATTGGCAGACCAGCTCACATAATACGGGCTGGACTGCCTGAACAATTGGCATCTGGATGCTAAACTAACACTAGGACCACCTTCATCTCCTCCAGGTCAGGGAGTAGTAACACAGTTAGATCTGGAATCTATCTGCCCAGTTAACTTGTCATGACGCTGTTGATCTCGGACACAGACCTCGTTCCGGTACAGCAACAGTTCGATTTTTTCCTATATTATTTTGTCAACTGTTGTTAGGAGGATTCGGGCTAGAACCGCGTGGTGGGCTTGCAACCGCTGGTTTCTGTGGTTTACTTCTCAAGAAGCTCTTTGTGTACAGGGCCCCGAATACAATTGCCTGGTAATAGAGAATGTTTGTTATTCATGGCTGATATGGAAACAGGTAAGATGATTGGTGAGACTCAGGTAGATGACTTACTGCACCAACCCACTGCATCCAGCTGAGAGGATGTACAAACCAGACGCAGGACAGCAGTATGCTCACCAGCTACAACAATGTATCGACAACTATTGTTAGAACCAAAAAAAAAACGTTGAATAATAGGAATGAAAGAATACCACACTGATGAGATCAATACTCACCTGTCTAGTTGTCATTATAGTAGCAAATGTGAGAGCCCCAAATGTTCGAATGGTGTAGGATATGAAGAACTGACTAGCTGTTGCAACCTGGAATAATACAGAATGTAAATCCCACAGCAAAAGGATAAGCTGTCTTAGGTATTCAAACGAAAAACAGTGTAGCTTTTCTTTGTGGGTGCAGGAGAGGAAAATTAAAAAAGTTGACACTATTTGGTCCATATCTTTTTTCCACAGCACTGAAACTTTCACGATGTCTATCCATCGATTTATTTCATCTCCATTCATCATGCTAACTCTCCATGTACATTTATCCATCTATACTCAAGTGGATTTACCTACACTGGTTCACTTGGTCACTTGGAAAGGAGGAGCAGGCAACAGTGCAGAATTAAAAATGAAGAGGTAAGTCTTACACTGGATAGGATTACAACGTCAGAGAAGAAATCTGGATGACGAAACATAAAGTCCACGGCTGGAATCAGATGATTCTGGAGAATCAGACCTGTAAAAGAAAGTAACAGAGATGTATAAGCACAATCATAGCAACTGTTAACATGTACATGTACTGATATAGTTTAGCAAAACATTGGTAGAATAATTGGATGTACAGAACTGCTAATCAAATTCCAGCATGTTAGTACAGGTCATCGAGCAATTACCAGTTAAACAAAGAAGACAGGAGCACATTGTTGTGTAGAATATTTGGTTGTGTATTTCCATGTCATAACCTTTGAAGAGTTTATCTTGGAACGTGCTTGTGAACCCATCAAAACTACACATCCAGAAAATAAAATCATGGGGTCAAATTAGTTAGCAGCCTGAGTGTCAAAGATGGCATAAAGAAACCAGCAAAATGAGTTTTATAAGCCAATAGTGCTCTGTACAATCTGTATCTGTAATACAAGTCATTGTTGGGAATTTTCAAGTATTTTACTAGATATATCAAACCACACAGCAGCAAAATTTGGAAATTTAGGTATCAAATCATTTCTAATGCTTCGTGCCAATACATGTAGTAGGTGTGTCTAAGACACAAAGTAGAGCTCTGGCTACATAATCCATCTGGAACAGTTCAGTGCAATGTTATACTGGAAAATAGAAACAGGTTTCTGTGTTGAATGAATCAGAGAAATCGTAAAAATTCACAAATCAGAGCTATTACAGAATTTCATGAGCTGCATCATGAGTTCAAATGTTATTTCTTATTTTCTTTAGCGTGGAAAGAAGTAGAAGACAGAAGTCGTACCCAAGATAACCAAGCATGAGTGAAACACCCCAAATAGTGCTTTCTCTGCCTTTGTTGAATGGACTGACATCCATCGATGCCTGCATCCATGGAGCCCACAAGGAAAAGGAATCACTTCAGACAAAATACCAATAGCTCAGTACTCTGTATAATTTGCAAGAACCTTCATGAATATATATGGGTACTGGTCATAGATGCATTGGCTAATAGACCCAGAAGTAACTAGTTGGTTACCAGGAGGTTCCACAAGTCCATGCAAAAAAAATGTCAACTGATTAATACATTTTTTCCCTCGAACACACAGGATAATGGACCAATACAAGCCAAGAAGACGGCAGTGCAATTCTCTACTTGCAATAATTTTTTGGAAGATCGAACTCCCATCTCTATCCTGCAACTAGTTACAGTCCTAGCACATGTCCTATGCCAGCTCTACTTGCAATGCAACACAGCATCGGCAGTAATCAAACTTGGTCTATGATCCCGAATACTTTTTCTATAGCAGTGGAAAATTCATACCAGACTGCAATCATCTGATGCCAAACAACGAAGAGGAGAAAGTTGGATATGTGAATTACCGGATATAGAATGAACAATGAGCAACCCAGGGTCACGATGACAGCAAAGAAGTAATCTTTTCCACCATACTTCTTTCTCATTATTATTGTGCCCCAGATCTACAAGCATTAAAAAGAGAAAATATTTATAAGAAGGCATGGATCCTGATTATCCAGGAAATATATCAAAAGATGTAATATGCAGATTACTGAGACATCTTGCACAATACTTCTTAAATGCATCTTACTAAACATTTTTTCTTCATGTATTTAACATCTGAATGATACATATTGGTTCTAGACTTCTAGTAACTATTGGCAGCAAACTAGACTATGTACAGACGGACAGTATAATTGCTTCAATCAACCAAACAATACTTAATGGAGAACCATTAAATCGTCCACAATAATCCTCACATGCATATCATCAAACATTATTTTCATTTATTTAGCATCTGATGCATGCATATCGCTTCCACCATCGATTGGCCCCAAACTAGACTATATAGTGAAGGTGTATGGAAAGGTGATTAGACTTTACAGCACTAGTTAGTGTATAGCAGAGATTACCATCACAGGTATCATCTTCGCACATTTGGCAAGCGTTTGGACAGGGAAACTAACATACTTGAGGGCCTGAAATGATCACGTTGCAAATTCAGTGAATAAGTAACATAAAGCAACACAGATGACAAAATAAATAAAGGATCAGAACAAATCCAACCTCATACTGGCAGGTTGTCGTCAGTATATTTGATATAGAGACAACACCATATTTGTGCAATGGAGCCACAGGGTCCAAGGATTTCTTACTTGCCTGCACGATTATAAAGAATTTAACAGCCTTACAGATAGAGACAAGTTGGAGAGGTAATCTGTGAGAGGGATCATACCAGTAAGACCATTGCAGACACCATGGATGTGGTGATGCGGTTACAGAAAACAAGAAAAAGTGAGTATCTGAAGAACTCCTTCTCTGCTCCATAGGGAATTCTCATGATCTTTTCCTACACGACAATGAGATCAAAACATGCGTGGCCACGCATGCGATGCGAACAGGAATCAGAATGTTTCAGGTTGCTTAAATGACAACAGATTGATCAGTACCCGATTGGATCATGTTTGCGAACGCACATGAAGCATAGTTTTGGTAAAGGATAACCCAAGGAAGAAATAAACACTTGTTTGACAAAAGGAGATACACACTCTTCTCATTGTTTTGGGAGCAGTACTTGGGGGAAACGAGAGAATAAACAGTGCAAGGTTTAAGCTAAGGGGACCTTGGGCTGTATGCTACATCATGGACATGAAAACCTCCGCGGTTATAACAATCACAAGAGAAGATTGCGGTCTCTCATCTTATATCGCACTACACCATAACAAAATTCGCAATGAAGCTGAGCACTAAAAGTCACTGCACCAACGAATTGACTGATGGTTGAGTACTCTTTTCAGCGAACCAGAGTTGTGACGGGAGGCAACTAAGACAGGACGAGCACACGGATCCCCTTGGAGTGTGCCGTACTGGTGTTTGACGCAGCAAGCGGCAGCCCGGCATCGACGGGACGCAAGGGGGGGAAGGGGAACACACGTACGAATCCGGCCGAGATCAGAGCGCACCGCGCCGCCGAGCCGTCCTACCGCTGCAAATTTCGGCGGCGGAGGGACGACATGGAGAGGGGACGCAACAGATCAACACCCACTGATCCCGCCGCGACCGACGGGCTTGGCAGGCTACTCCCTTCCGGTGGGGAAAATTTCTGGCCGGCGTATGTAACGGCCGGAGCGGAGAAATGGGGAGGTGAGAGAGAGGCGCAGGGCGGCAGGGCCGCGGCACCAACCTGGAGGACGCCGTAGACGAGGAGGGTGCTCATGATGCCGAGCACGGCGAAGCCGCAGCGGGCCGCCCAGCGGCGGCGATCGTCCTTGTCCCTGTCCCTGTCCCTGCCCGCCGCCACTGGCAGCCCGGGCGCCGCCGACGACCCCGCCGCGTCCGCCATGGCCCCCCGCCTCCGCCCCGCGCCCGCCCTGACAGGTGAATCGAAACGGCAACGGCGGGCGATGGCGACGGCGCGGAGCTCGGGGCTCGGCTGGTAGTGGACGCGGGGGCGGGCGGGCGGCGGGGTGGGCCCCGCGCGGCAGCGAGACGTAAAAGGGAGGGGGGGGGGGGGGGGGAGCGCCGGTGGAAAGGCAGGCCGGGGCCGGGCCGAGCGCGACAGAGCCACAGAGGCGTGCGCCGCGGTACGGCCGCCTTTGCGGGGACGGTACGGCCTCGCGCTCCCTCCTCACTCCCCGTGCAGAAGGCCAGGCGTGAGATTAGATTAAGGCTAAACTGATTGAAATGGATTATCTACTCCATCAGGAACCATAGAAGACGGCAAATGTCAGTCGATAGATCGAGCACTCTCTCCGCCATCAGTAAAAAAACGTTGGCAAGTCAATATCTTGCTTGGTTGAATGCCAATTTTTGCCTAGCAAAAATCATGCCAAATTGTTAGCAAGAAATTTAGGTATCCATTTGGTTTAGTGCCAACAAATATTTTCTTCTCCGGTATAAGGTTTAAGAAGTTTCTAATAATTCGCCATGATTTTGGTCAAAGTGACTAATTTTTGGGCATGAATCAATTAATAGCCAAATTTTATTGGCATGCCTTGATTTTAGCATGGCAAAATTGGTAGCAAACCAAACCAAGCAGGCTCGTAGCCTTCTCTCTGGCTGTGCAGAAGGGATTGCACGGCTTCTAGAGCTTACTTCGGGAGTAACCATTTTGCATTGCTCACCTGTACTGCATTACGGGGTTGAAGAAAGTAACAGCATAGTAAAACGTTGGTCCATCACTAGTCCTGTAGTCCACTACAACAGAAGAGCGTGTCGATGATGCAAATGAGATCCAAGTAGTACAGATGAATCAGATACCATCGCTACTCCACTGCAACTGACCTAGCAAAATAAGCATGAATGCTAATTTCCTCTGAATGCAAGAGCTCTGAACATTCTTAACATAAGGCTTAAATGGAGCTTCGCTGCTTTTCTTATCGTAAAAAGCGCATTCTGCCTAAAAATATTCAAATGAAGCTTCAGAGACGTCCTTGACAACCGATCCCAACGCTTTCGGTTTTGGGGAGCTGAATCGTTTGACTTGTAGATGTGCATGTCTCCTTGGCTTCTGAGCGAGAAATCAATGCATTGTTTGCCAACCGTGACAGGCGGCGATGCAAAGATGCAGCCATTGATCTTCTCAAAACTTGCGTCGGGAAGAAGCGCAAAATTAAGAGGTCATTCAGAACGAAATTAAATTTCTGTCATGCACTATCCAGCCAGCATTATCTGTCAAAGTCTCAAAGAGAACTGATTTACTGTACTTCTCTCTGTCAAATTAAGAATCAGGCATATGTAATATTCAGAAGTTCTCGACTTAATGCCTTCTCTAGCGTTGTAACTGAATTAGTAAAAACAAAATTATTTATTTATTTATATACTCCAGTCCAGTGGGTGTGGGGCACTGGTGATGTTCACAGTCCACACTGCGCTCATCAGGATATGCAGCACAGCAGTGGCAAGTGAACTGGAGTTGGCTCGAGACGGACACGGGCACAGCGTGTCAGCACACACTTGAGCTAGCAAGACAACGGAGCAGCAGAACACGAGAAACTCTGAAGAGCGTGGATCAGGATCTCGTTCCCTTCACTTCTTCCTCGCCAGGAACACGTCGGAGAGCACCGTGTCGGAGCTCAGCGCCGCCCTGAGCAGGCCCAGCCCCTCGTCCATGCCCACGCTGACGAACTTCTCCGCGAGCTCCACGTCGCTGCCGACGCTGAACTTGTTGATGAGCGTGATGCTGGAGATCGCCGACATGGGCGTCACCTCCAGCCCGTCGGTGACCATGTACGTCACCAGCCCCTTCACGTACCCGCCGCTCTCCTCCCCGGCCGCGCCGCCGCCCTTGGCGCCGGCGGCGGACCACGGCGCGGCCGAGGGCAGCACGAAGGCCATCTCCGTCGCCATCGCCTGCTTGCACTGCGGGCACGCGGCCTCCCGCTCCATGGTCACCGTCACGCACTGGCCCGGGCACGTGTACAGCATGAACTTGGGCAGCCGCGGCTGCTCCTCGGCCTCGCCGTCGCCGCCGCCGGCGTGCGGCAGCAGCAGCAGCTCGCGCGCGTCCGGGTGCAGCACCCCGGGCTGCAGCAGCTCCGACTTGTCCGCGCCGGGCAGCAGGTAGGACGCGCCCATGTGGTCCACGCTCTGGTACAGCCGCCCGACGCTGCCGTGCATGGTGCCGGCGGAGACGAGCTTCGCCGCGGCGCCGATCGGCAGCGTCAGCAGGCTGAACACGAAGTCCACGAACTCCTTGCCGGCTTCCGCGAAGAGCACCTTCTTCGAGTTGGTTTCGACCAGCAGCTTCAGCGAGATCTTGGAAGCCATGGGTGGATCGATGGCTCGACTGAGCGTGAGCGATCGGGTGATGTGTTTGGCGATGCTTGCATACGGTGGTGGTTTTATGCAAGGAGCAGATGGACAGATGGTGGGGAAGATGGAGAGGTTCCATCAGTTTCTCATGCGACAGCTGAATCGATTGCGTTTTCAACTGCAGTCTCCTTGCCTTCTGAACATGAAGTAGTGCATTGTGGCGATTGTGACAGCCAGCTGCGTTACAGAACAGTCTCTTGGATTGGTTCACGGACGGAATGACGCAACCGTGTGAGCCTGGTAATAATAAACCGTATTGAATTTATTCTATTTTTTACAAAACTACCAGCCTCTCTCGTTAGAGCAACTCCCTCCAAGAGTGTAGTCAAATCAGACTAGCCAAATTCCCATTTAGCTAAGATTTCCTCTCTGTATTGTGGTAATCTCTAACAGACTAGCTATCTCATTTATTCAAAAAGGAGGGGAAGGTCGACGGGTACCGGCTGGCGCGCGCCGGCGGCTAGCGGGAACCGGCGACGGCCCGAGGCGGCGACGGGCACCCGGCTGGCGCAAGGCGGCGCATGCGCTGGAAATGCCTAGAACGGCGGCGTTCCCGCGCAACGAGGATCACCGGCGACCAAGAAGCATACCGCGGTGTTCAGAAATTCAAGGCACACAGGGTGACGCACTTGGCGGAGGTAGATGATGACCGGAGCTCGTCGGAGACGAGGAAGAACACGGTGGCGCAGGCTATCGGCGTGGCCACAATGTCCGCGGTGGAAATCTCGCGTTCCTCGCTGATTCGGCTGCGAAAACCAGAAACCAAGAGGAGCACGGCGACGAGGACGATGAGGCGATTCCATTTTGGTATTTTGTGGCCTTCGGTTCGGAGATTTTTTGGGGGCTCACTGTGGAGGTCCATGGCGGCGGTGCTGGAGCTCTCTGGTCGCTGGCGGCGTACCTTCCCGGCGAGGGATAAGGCCAACCAGTGGGTGGGGAGCGTAGAGGACCTCGTGAGGCTGTTGTGGGCGAAAGGAATCGAAGTTTGCTGGGAGGGATTCTTCGGATTTGAAAAGGGGACGGTGGAGCTCGGTTCTGTACCAATGGTGGGCGTCGAGCTCTTGATGCACCGGCGGCGTGGTTCGAGGGCGCGGCGAACCGGGGCGAGGTGGGGAGTCGATAGAGGAGGTCGCAGAGCTGCTACAGGTGGAAGGAATAGAGCTGTGGTGGAGTAGCTTGGGCGGATTTTGAGGAATCGAGCTCTGCTTCATGGCGGCCATGGCGACGGCGCGCGGGACGGCTGCGCAGCGCGGGCGGGAGAGGCGCAGAGCGGCTAGCACGCCACGGCGGCTAGGGCGCAGGCGCGGGAAGTCGTGGGAGGGAAGGATCGTGCAGAAAGAGCCCGATGGCGAGTCCTGGTCCCTCGGCAAAGAAAGCGAGCGGAGGGGACTTTTTCGCGAGCGAGATAGCGAGGGGAGGAGAATAGAGAGGCCGCTGGATCAAGATTTTAGCCCAATTTTTTCATTTCTGCAGAACCAATTCAATTTACAGAGGCTGTTGGAGTTGCTCTTATGAAATTACCACTAAATCTCTATTTAAATATCCATCTTTGCCAATTGCCATTAGGCAAAATAATTTAAACAACCCTCTAAGTCTTAATTTAACTTGCCCACCTATGAAATTATAAAAAATATAAATTAACACTATATTTGTGTTGGCGCTAAAAATCGGCCAGAAATCGGCCGATGACCTTCAGCGTCGGACACACGACCCGGGAAAATCTGCTTAACTTCTGTTCGGGTTATTATCCTGGTGCGGTTCGCGCGACGTGCTAGTCAATCTGACCTGTTGATTGACAAGGAAATAAACGTATTAAATTCCGTGCGTCCCGATCGGCTGAGATTCCGATCTGTCCCGAAAAACGTATCGGCGAATCGATCGATTTGCTATGAAAATAACCGGCTATGGATCAGCCGATAATCACGTAATAATTGCAAAGAAAACTGCTGGAGCAACTTAAACAATTATTAGAGATGCAACACTTGAAATAGATCTGATCGGCTGTATAATAATGAACGAGGTAAAGCAATGATAAAGCTGATAGTTTCGATCTCAAGCTGGATAACTGGTGATAAAACTAGAACAATAGGTGAAAACCTATAATTCTGGTAAATATCGATAATTGGTGAATAAATCTAAACGAAACAACGGCGATGCGCCCGAAGTTAAAGCTTAGATATTATTCGATAAATGGAACCTACCAATTGGCCGGAGATCGTGTCGATGCAGCACTGCTAATCCGTACGAACTCGTGAAAGAAAAAGAAGTAATGGCGAAGTCGCCGACTTGAAAGTAACGATGAAAAAGTAGATTGTTTTGTTGATTGATTGATGTCTCACAAAACCCTGACGACTCCTATTTATACCCTAGGACTAGGACTCCTGATCGATTACGATCTGTTACAAACTTGATTTAAATAGAAAACTACTATAACTATAATATTTTTCTAAATGAAATGGGCTCCCGCAGAATCTTCTGCCGCCATCTCCTAGTCCAATCCGAACTCTTTCCATTGCTTCACGACCGGGTCGGCATCGTTCTTTTGACCAACGTTAGGCCACTTTTGACTGGGATCCTCTGTTGGGATTCCAATAGCTTCATCTCTCTGACTGTTGGCGCAGACTGCATCGCCCATCGGCCGATCCCCAACTGTAGCCTCAATCGACCGATTCCTAACTGTAGCCTTCAAATCTGCCGCATCGGCCAGTCTCTTCCTTTCCTGACGCCGATTCAACACGTGTCAAAATCTGGCGTCAACAATTTGCATATAAATTACCTACATCCACTATTATTAAAATAAAATAAATTGATCCTCTAAATTATACCAGCATCTAAAAATTAATTTCGGTGAGAGGTGGCCATGCCCCCTGGTTTAGGAACTTTCCTAAGGAAAACAATAATTTTCACAGGGACTTAACAAAAGTATAGATTTTAATGTGTAAGGGCACCCGCAACCGGCCGTTAGAAGCTCTCTACAAGAGAGCCAACTCAGCCTTTTCAAATTAAAAAAATGAGAAGAGAGAGAAACCGTCGCTTCACTTGGCGCACGGGTAAACACGCCAAGCGGGCCCCACCTAGCATGTGGCACGCAGGGAGCAGAGATGGAGAAAATTGAGATAAGTAATAAAGTAAATACGTGGGGTCCACGGTTATCTTGTGCTAAAGATTCACTGTTGGAGCCATCGTCGTCTAGGTTCTCTGCAAGCTGAGGTGGAACGTACTATCGAGAGCAACTCACGTTAATTGTTGCGGGTGCCCTAAATATGAATTTCAATGTGGACGTACGAACACTTTGAGCAAGGGACTAGATTGACCTAGAAGATGAAAGTCGGTGTTGGCCAACTTGAAAGTCGATGGACGAAGTCGAGCATCATCCCACAGGGTAAGAGATGACGGACAGCATTGGCTACTCTGCCGTGACTTTTTATTAATAATTATTTTTCACCCTAGGAATATTTGTAAGCTACAAATAAAAAATACTCATCCGTTCGAAGAAAATTGCAATGGAGAACGTCGGCCATTAATAATGTTGCGCTTCCTTGGGACACAGCGTTGAGAAGACGAAAAGCTCTGTACGTACTGGTTGTCAATTGTCGCTGTTGTTTCCACATTGCATTGATTTTCCATCAGAAGCCAAGGAGACTGCAGTTATAATTACCAACGCAAACGATTCATCTTCCGACGACTATATAAATCCACAAATACGCACCACGTCTAGCATCCCAACACCGGTTCAAGAACCACTTCCCCGGGACAGGAGCACAGCCAAATCGATCCATGGCTTCCAAGATCTCCCTCAAGCTGCTGGTCAACACCAAGACGAAGTGCTGTTCGCGGAGGCCGGGAAGGAGTTCGTCGACTTCGTGTTCAGCCTCCTGACGCTGCCGATCGGGTCCGTGGCGAAGCTCGTCTCGGCCGGCACCATGCACGGCAGCGTGGGCCGCCTGTACCAGAGCGTGGAGCACATCGGCGCGTCCTACCTGCAGCCCGGCACCGACAAGTCGGACCTCCTCCAGCCCAAGGTGCTGCACCCGGACGCCCGCGAGCTGCTGCTGCTGCAGGGCGGCGGCGCCGACGGCGACGGCGAGCCGGCGCTGGCCAGGTTCAGGCTCTACACGTGCACCGGGTACTGCGCCACGGCGACCATGGAGGCGAAGGCCACGTGCCCGCAGTGCAAGCTGGCCATGTCCACGGAGGTGGCCTTCGTGCTGCCGTCCGCGGCGCCGGCGGCGATGGCGGGGTCGTCCTCGTCCTCGGACGAGAGCGGCGGGTACGTCAAGGGGGTGGTCACCTACATGGTGACTGACGGGCTGGAGGTGACGCCCATGTCAGCCATCTCCAGCATCACGATGATTAAGTTCGCTGGCAAGGACGTCGAGCTCGCGGAGAAGTTCGTCACCGTCGGCACGGCCGAGGTTCTTTCTTCGGACTCCGTCCAACATCGAACCATCTTGTTTCTGATCAGCTCTGCTCTGACATTATATCGTCTTTGTGTTGTTCCGTCGACCGTCCGTCAGGGTCTGGCTCTTCTCAAGGCGGCGCTGCGGTCGGACACCGTGCTGTCCGACGTCTTCCTCAGGAAGAAGTGATGCTCAACTGGGCGACGCCGCACCAAGTCGAAGCTTGGACGATATTCTGCTGCTTCAGTTTCCTTGTGTCCATGGGTTACCATTCTGCTTATCGTGTTTCAGTTTTCTGCCTGTTTTGCCTCCAGTTTAATACTGGTCATTGTCATGCTCAGATGCACGAAGGCTTGTTTTAATGATCAGACGTTCTGTTATCTGAATGCTATGTTCAGAGTTTGGTTATCCAAATGCTAATGATGCGGTGCCGTACCACGGCACATACTACTATCATTTTTGTTCAGTCAGAATACGCACTTGAAATTCTCTGAAAAGAGAAGTGAAGTTCAATCAAATTTGTGTTAGCGCAAGCTACATTGAACAAAACATTACCTTAAAGAACCTCGCCGAAAAAAATGTTTCTTCTGAAAGGAAACCAAATCCCAGTGCATTACAATTAAATGTAAACAAATTTTGCTATGAGAAATCGCCATAAGGCCACGGCATATATTTTGCAGGAAGTCACATCAATGCAAGGAGCCTATTCCTGTAAGTAGGAGATACATTAGAAATCTGCTACTGAAAACTAAACCTTTGGTTTCATTAAGACATTAGAACAAGCAAAAGTTACTTACTGAGTACTGAAAATATTGGTGCCGTTTCACATTTTTCACAAAGACTTTCTCTGTCAGAACTCAGCAAAATTGTATTTTTTACAGATCACTTGATAGAGTAACATATCTGCAGCAGAAGAATCACAATGCAAGTGATTGGTACTTTTCAGCCAGTATCCTCTGTCAAAACCATGTTCTACCTGTGTTCTACTACGAGTATCTTCAGTAACTAGTTTCTACCTGCTTCCAGGACTCTGAGCAGAGCAAATGGACTCCGAAGAATAGAACCGAGTTCAGGACACCTAGTTGTAGACATGTGGGAACTGAGCTACTCCCTATACTCTTATTCAAGAGAATTGAAAAAATCCTTGGGATGCCACTTCTGTATGATTTCCAGATCATTGTCTGATGTCCTCTTGTCTTGCTATTCTATGGATGGAGCATTCAAATCTGGGTACCGCAAATCGTTGTCCGCTGAAAATAGAGAGATAGTCAGCTTTAATTTGGTAATAAGAACATTGACACAAAGCTTTTTCTGAACCATTTGCACGATCTATCATGTACTTATAAGAACAGTGACATGCAGGTTGTGATACATTTGAACAGTCTCAGCCAAGTATTCAGAAAGCATTTGGTAATAAGAGCGATGGCACATGCAACATATATGAGACATTTGGACGAACAACCTCAGTCAAGTACTTAGCAGAAAGCACTTGGAAGCAGAAAAAAGATAAAGATGGAGAAACCCTGATCTGAGCTGAGCTGAGGTGAACGGAACCTCACCTTGTGTCCCGTGGTTTAAGATGACGATGTCGATGCGGTTGTTGCCGATGGGCAGGTCGACGAGCAGAGGGCTGAGGTGCCCGTAGCGGCCGGCCCGGATGCATAGGGTGGTGCGGGTGACGTCCCTGCTGGCGCCCAGGCGGCACGCCAGCGTGAGCCGCAGCTGCATCAGGTTGTGCGTGTTGAGCTGCATCGTCCTCCAGGCTCCCTCGTTGACGGTCCCGTTGGTCTCGCCGCGCACGAACCGGATCTGCCGGGCCACCTCGCTCTCGGTCAGCGGGCGACGCCGCGCATGCGTCAGCTGTTCATCGCCGATCGTGCGCAGTGACTTGTCAGCAAGGACGATGGATTACGGAATCCTCACCGTTTCTCGAGAACAAGGTCGCCAAATTACCTGGTAGGTTGGATCAAGGATGCAGGGCCGCGTCATCCTGATGGGGACGTTCTCGATGTCCCACTGCATCATGGTGCTGCCGTTGTCGCCGGCGGAGGTGACGGCCCTGCGCCACCTCAGGTAGCGGCCGTTGGCGCGGAGGTACCGGCCCGTGCCACTCCGGATGACGAAGGTGCTCCGCCTGGGGATCGCCTGCCACAGCATCCCGGGCGGCGGCGGGTTGTGGCCGAGGTCGTCCTGCGTGGTGAGGACGCCGTGGGAGGGGCCCGTGCCGGCCTGGACGCTGGTGGAGAGGAGGTACCGGCCGTAGGCGCCGCGGAGGAGGACGCAGGGCCCGCCGTCGGGGCCCGCCGCGTGGTGGACCGCCCACACGACGTTGTGCACGCCGCACTGGCCGGAGAGGCAGACGTTGAGGCCGTCGACGTCGGCCGCGAGGTACTTGCCGCGCCGCGCGCAGCACCGCAGCCGCACGAAGCGCACCCCGTTGAACACGTCCATGGATCGTCCGATCGCGCCCCGATTCGGGAGGCGCGACCGCACGCGCGCCCGCCCGACCGGGGGGGCTCTCTCGCGCTAGGCTTCCTCCTCCTTCCCTTGGTTTCCTCGCGGCGGCCGGCGATCGTGCATGGGGAAGAGGAGGCGGGTGGGGAGAACCCGTCGGATTCTTGGGTCCCTCGCCGCGTGTAGTGGAGAGGCCGGGCCGGAAGGGTGAGTTCGTTGAGGTGGTTACCCCGGGGGTGGTCGGCGCCAAGGCGCGAGTATATTTGAAGGCCGCTGACAAGGTGGGCCCACATTGGGTGCACGGAGTGGGCCCATGTCCTGACAGGACTCCAGAAGCCAGACGACGATAACCGCTGTTCCTTTCCGAGACTCCGAGCCTCCGACGCTGGCTGCCTGGTCGGTCGCCGTAACCCTACCCGACCGCGGTGACCTCGCCGCCGGGGAGAACGAGGAGGGTGCGGCGAGTGGTGCGGCTCGCCGCCGATGTCGCAGGAGCAGCCTCGCCTCCGACGACGCGCCGTAAGCTGACGCGAATCCTGAATCCGTCTCCATTCTGTTACCCATGGAAAGACCTGACTGAAGATCCTCGACGTACAGTTCCTGTTATCTTTAGTACGTTTTGAGTCCTTTTACATACGCCCTAAAAAAAGAGTCCTTTTACATACAGACACAGTATACATCATGATTTCCAAAAATATAATCCTGAGGCGTTCCATTATCTCATCAGCCACTGTCCTGTGCATTGTCAGGTAGCGTATGTGCATTTTACAAATGCTTCTGCTGCTAGTTTGATTTCTCCGAAATTTACGTAGTGTATTTTAGTGGCAGTCACTCACGCCATTTGTTAGTATCATGCAGTCCCTGATTAAAATAGGGATTTGAAGGTTGCAAAAATTAACATAATTTCCTTTTTCTGACAGGAACGCCATACTTAAGTGTCACTTACTAAAGGTTCATATGCCTTCTGTCACGTTCTAGGTGTGCTTCTTAATCGACTGGAAAAACTTACCGAGGAGCAATGCTGTTCTTGATAAAATAGCAATTGGATGCATGAGTTGATTCACTATGCAATTGTTTTGGATGCTGTTTACCTTTGGTGAAACTGAAGTATTTACAAACCAGCAGTAGTTCTAAGACCACAAATGACCTTTTTAACCATTGTTGGCTGCTGAATTCAAACCTGCGTGATTAAAGATGAATGCCCTTGGTAAAGTTTAGATCCCCTCAATCCGCATTTACTTGTCGACAATTTCCACAGTGATAAATCCCCTCAATCCGCATCACATGGCTACACTGAATGCTTGAGTAAACAAGGAGTCTCAGTATTTACGTTCTGACATTTAATACTGGTGAACTGTCAGTATATGGGTATTGAATACACAAACACTTATTTTTGTCAGTGCATACCATCATATTCAGATTTAACGATGCTGAATTGGTTATGCTGCTGTACTACTATCCGTTCTAGTTGGTTCTGTCACCACTCTCCACCACTTCTGCAGCGAACATTCTTCAGTCCGTGCATCTTTTAAAAGAAAACGAAAACCGTTACATTCAATACTGAACAGGAAGGAAACACATTGCCTCTTTCTTTTTCTACTTGCAATCCAAAATTAACAACGCTGCTAGCAAATATCTACCTTTTACAGAATGCCCCTAGAAATAGGATGCACCATTTCTGTCTGTGAAGTTAGCCAGCAATAGTTTCTTATAGCGTTTTACATGCTACATCAGTGTAAATATGCACTCGCACCAGCTCGTTTTGATCAAAGTTTTCTGTTTAGCAACTAGTCACCTCAAAACTCACAAGCTTGGCTGGTTAGCCATTCACATACTCTGGAACAGAGGGGTGCTTCACGTAGACTAGCTCCACATTTTTTGCTTCTTCCCTACTTGGTCTCGCGCCTGTGAGACCAGTGAAAACGGCAA
Source organism: Panicum miliaceum (assembly GCA_032594955.1). Taxonomy (NCBI): domain Eukaryota; kingdom Viridiplantae; phylum Streptophyta; class Magnoliopsida; order Poales; family Poaceae; genus Panicum; species Panicum miliaceum. The sequence continues at coordinate 5,919,350 of CM064058.1, read as the reverse complement.
TGGAATTGATGAAAATATCTAATCAGTACAAGCAACAGCTTATTTTTACACACTACTCAATCTATACTCACGGTCACAGGGAGCAGCATGCTCTTGCTGATGTTGCTTTGGCATGATTGTTCTTCAGTTGCTGCAGGCGTGCAGATCATTACATAGGAGACTCTTTTAAAGGTTACTGCAGAAAGTAGCATTTAGTGGCGACATAATAACTTGTAAGTAGATTCCTTTTATGTCCATACTGCTTTACATAAGAAAAAGGCTCATGATCTACGTACTGAAGCAAACGAGTTAAGTTTGCCTCTAGTGAAATGGAATATGCTTTTCTCATTTCAAGTTTCAGGGAAGAAGAAAAATTCTGGAGCTTGCTGTATGCTACCTGTTTGCACTTTGCAGTGCACTCCCAACTCCAGGTATTCTGTGAATGAGCTATTGCTTCTCCGTTCGTGTACTGTATGTGCTCTGTGAAGATATAAGCATTCTGTTCTGCAGTGCAGTCAAGTTGGATGAAATTGTCAAATTATACTCTCAAGAGTTCACTTCATTTGGTAATGATGAGTAGGAAGCAAGAACCCCCTTCTCTATCTGCTCATGTGAGACCTAGCAGGCTAATCGACCAAAACTATATTAGTAATCTAAGAGAGCAGTTAGTAGAGGTGGCTCGAAAAAAGAATTGGCATGGTCAAGAAGTGTGGGTTCCTTGGAGGGTGTTCTTAGTGTTGAAAAGGTGGTGTTGGGATATGCAATGCATTTAGCCGCTCAACGCCTCCTAAAGTCGGCGCTGATTCGTCACCCATGTTCTGCCCAGTTACATAATAAATAAAGTAAAGGGATGAGAACAAGTTTCGTGTCTCGAGGACAAACATTAGCAAAGGATAAACACTTGTTTCATCTGCTTAGAATATTATTTTGCTAATGGACGGAATACTCCAACCAAACTTTGGCACGTACTGTGGTGACATTGCTAGTCTGATGATGAACAAGGCATAATAAGTTTTTCCGTCAAGTCTGACAGGGAACTCTGAACATGCTACGAACTGTCCAGTTTTTCACCTAGACTAATTGCTTTTGTTTATCTCAAACATTGAACAAGTTAAAAGTCATCTGGAAATTCTGACACCAAAAGATAATGTAGCATATATTGATGTGCAGAGAACATATCAAGAAGAAGCTCTCCGCTGAACCAAGATCCTCACCACAAAGCAAGAGAAGTTGGCTCTGATACTCCCATGTCAAGCTATTAACAGAACAGCCTCATTCTAAGACACTCAAATGCCCAAAAATGGAAGAGAACAAAACAAAAAAAGAAGCAGCAGAAGGAAGAACTGTGAAGCCCTGCTATTCACATTATCATAAGCACCTGACTATACTTCTAGTAAGTTACTTCTATGACTCATAACACTACTATGCAGTTAGCAGCTAAACCACCATTACTTGTTGAAACGTTTTTTGCTGAACAATTAATGGAGAATGGTGAATCCTCTGTCGCTGACAAGTGGACCCACCCGTCGGCAATCAGGCGTACAACCACCGCGCAGCTGGGTTGCTGTCAATGCAGCCTCTGCCGCTTGGCGATGAATCCCGACGAGCAGTTGCCGGCGGCCATGGGCGTCAGCGGCAGCATGGGCATCGCCGTCATCATTGGCCGCTTCATGCAGGCGTTGGAGCCGGCGTAGCCCAGCGTCGTGGCGGCTGCCACGGCGTTGGCGCCGACAGCAGCCATGGGCGCACTGACGTAGCCGCCGGCGCGGGCGCCGAGGGGCAGCGTGTCCGGGGCGTGCACCGTGGGCGGGTTGCGCCACCGCGGGAGCTGCCCGGCGACGAGCAGGTTCTGCAGCAGCGGCCCGGCCTCCATGACGGCTGCCAGGAGGCGCCCCTTCTGCGGCAGCGGCCTCTTGCTGGCGAGCATATCGAGCACGGCGTCGGCCGCCGACCCGACGACGTTGGCGCCGGGCTGGCACTGCTGCTTGGCCGCAGCCGACGGGGGCGGCGGCGTGGCGGGGCTGTGCTTGCAGCGCCTGTCGGCGGAGGTGATGGGGTCGAAGAAGGGGTCGACGGGGGAGGAGACGAGGCTGCAGTCGGAGTCGGTGACGCTGGACGTGACGAGCGGCTGCGGCGGGACGGCGGGTGCCGGCGCGGCGGCGGCGAGGAGGCGGAGTTGCTGCAGCTGGTCGCGCGCGTCATCGCGCTCCTTGACCACCTGGCGGACTAGGTCGGCCAGCTTGGCGATGCTCTGCTCCTTCTTCTTGAGCTCCTCCTTGGCCGCCTCCAGCTCCAGCGTGGTGGCCACCAGGCTCTGCTTCAGCTCCGCCACGCTCTGCGGCATCAGCAAGAAATCAAAGATGGTTAGTAATCTTTTTTCTTTCTTCCTGTTGATGTGGGCAAGATTCCAAGAATCACTGGTGCAGCAAAAAGTTGGGATGCAAAAAAAAAAATCAGTATCAGAAACCAGAATTAAAACTGATACTAGCACTAACTATAATCCGGTTAAATTTCACTGTACGGCTGGGTGCAAGAACGGTCGCGAAACATAAGGTGATGGCTGGACAGGGACATGGCAGCACGATCTAGAGGGCAAATGATTTGGATTCCTGCAAATGATTGCATCATACAACCACTAGTACTCATGTCAGTTGGAGACCTGGGAGCCCATGATGGGCTCCTCCAAAAACCAAAGCTTTTTCTTCATAAAAAACAATTAGACATGCATCTTAAAGGGAAAAGAAAAAAAAGTGCGGAGCATTACAAAACAACACCATCATTGAACAGCATCTCGCTACAGTGGCAAGCTTTCTGGTTGAAAAGAAATGCGAACCAAACCGGACCAAACGGAAGGAGAAGTCTGAAGACAAGTCTAGTAGCGAAGTTAAGTTTTCCACGAGGCGAGCCGAACATGCAGGACCTTGAGATTAGGGAGGGCAGGAGAAGAATTCCACCACGCTAGAGAAGTGTCAAGGCGTCTGGATGGAACCCTCTCCAATTCGCTGGCTGCCTAACCCCCCTTGACCACGGCAGTAAATGTCACGCGGGCAGGGAGATCCCCTGCGGGGGCCCGCAACAGCGGGCACGGCGGAGGCCATTGCCGCCTCCTCCGCCGTGGCTGCCATGGCGGCCAGCCAAGAAGAAAAATGCAGCGGCGGCGGGAGCAGGAGGGCGAGGGGAGGAAGAGGCGAATGGGGTAAGGAAATCAAGAATCGAGTTCGATTCGGTTGGGGGAGAAAAAAGAGATTGGCTAAATTTACCTCTTGCGGGGGCTGCTGCAGATCGTCCGAGAAGGAGGGCCAGAAGGCGGAGAAAAGCGCGGCGTCCGCGCCGTCCCCCATGAAGAGAGGGAGTGGTTCCATTGCCATGGCCGCTTGTGCTTTTGCTTGATCGCTGCTGCTGCTGCTGCTTCTGGCGTGGCGTCTTGTGTATGTAGAGGGAGGGGAGGGGAAATCTCCGAGGGGGAGAGAGAAATATATATAGCGAGGGCTGCAAGGGAGAGGAGGAAGGAAGATTGCCCGATGCTAAATAATATGGAAACTTGGGAGTGTTGGGGGGAAGGGGGAGGAAATTAGGGATTAATTATATGGAATGTGCAGTGGCCTATGATCTCTTGCCATCTGGTGTGGCCACCCACCGGTTGGAAAAACATTTGAAAACAAATCATGGCCCTCTCTCTTCTCTTCATTCTCTCTCTCGTGGGTCCAACCACTTTTGTGTCCTCTTGTGTACCTTGGCCTTCGCTCCCTTGGACAAAGTCTTTGCCTTTTCCTTTTTTCTTTTCGTTTCGTTTCTTCAGAGGGTCCAGCATCTTTGCCTCCACAGCCTCCGGGGGTGCATTCAGTCGACACAAATTGTGACAAACCAAATGTCCAAGTCCATGCACATAACCTCTTTTCTGTGAGGAGTGTTTCATTAAAGCTTTGATGGAAAGGATAAAACTTGGAGCATTTTATCTTCAAGGCTAGTGGAGTAGTACAGGATACGGTGCAAAAACAATTTGAGTAGTAATTGCTCTTAACTCATCACCCGGTGACCTCCTCTTCCCTCCAAAATTGAGTTCAAAATGGGCTCGTTTCAAATGTTAATTTGACCGGCCTAGTTAATTACCCCCACCATCATTAGGCAATGAGTTGGTTTCCCTGCTGGAATGAATCATCTGTTCCTTCCCATTTAGGTTCCATGCACAATGAATGCCTCGTTGGCAACCATAATTTTGGTGACTTCGAGCTGTACTCGTTGATAATTACTAATCTCTACTCGGTTCAGAGAAATCGCATTTTATTCAAATGCTTATTGGTTGATTTATTGATTTATGTGTGCGCTGTTTTCTTTCCTCTTTTTTTTGGAAGGGAAAAAATGAATTTATTCTCTAGAACAGCACAGCAAATTCTTAGTTGTAAAGTAGTGTGAACATTGGCTGCAGTGTGTACTGGTAGGGGGAAAATGTCTTGATTCTTATTAATTAGACGCGATTTCATGCAGATCTGTTTTTGCAGTCATATCTCAAGCCAGTATAGAGAGTTGCGCACAACATGCATGCATTACCATGTATACGTTGTTTCCGAAGAGGCCTTAAAACATGATTTTATCTATTGTATTTATACACATCCGGTCGTAATATTTGAATGTAGAATAAATGGTTTCGATTCATATAGTAAATGTTTTTTTTGTATATTTGCATCTATTTGGTGGTATTTATGGCTTGACATGACATATTTGCGTACTCCCTCCGTATAGGAAATAAACGACGTTCTGGCCCCGCTCGCCTCGGAGGAAAAAAACGTCGTTCTGGAGCGCAGCCTGGAATGTGGACGCGATTGCCCTTGGCTCTTCGATCAAAGCACCCGCTCGCCTCTCGCCTCTCATCCGCGCTCGTTCTCATAAGCCATACGCCGCTCGCCGCTTGCGTCAAGGTCGCCGCTCGCGTCGCGCTCGCCGCTCAAGGGTGACCCGCTCGCCTCGGAGGAGATGACGGCGGACTCCACGGATGCGTCGCCGGCGGACTCCACGGGCACGGCCACCGTCCTCCGCGTCGGCCAGCACGGGGAGCACGTCCTGGACGTCGACGGCGCGGCCACCGGCCTCCGCGTTGGCCAGCACAACAGCGCGGCCGCCGGCCTCCACGTCGGATACGAGTACTCTGAAGGATGCCGCGCCACTCACCGCGAGTCTAGAAGGTGTGCTCGTTGCAGTCTTGTTCACTGTGATTGCAGTGATTACGATCTTGGAACTAGGATGATATCTGATCTAGACAAGTTTGATTGTGAGTTCTTTATTCCTCATGTTGAAAAGGTTCAAATGGATGGCAACATTATAATTCTTCCTTATCACATTTTGGAGAAGTTGGACGAGCTATGGAAGATGAAGCAAGATGCAAAGAAAGATCAGTAGATGGAGTTCTCGGTAAGGTTACATGTCTCATTGATTCGACCTAACATTCCTCTCCTAATTTGCTGCATAAGCTAACGGTGCATCTCCTAAATGTTTGATGCAGCAAGAATAGCCTCGGCTTCCTCTAGCAAAGATGGTTCACAAGGGATAGGGATAGAAGTTTTCATACGAGGAATCTTGAACTTGTTGCATCCTTTCACTTTCATAGCTTTCATCAAAACACTTTGAAGTGTTAGAAACATTTGATTTGTTTTGTGTGGAGAATACTCCATGAATGCCTACAAAACAAGTGTGTAAGAAATGAATCAATGAGAATATTGCTCGTTGAAGAAACGATGAAACGTCGTCATTTTTTTCTGGTACGAAGGGAGTATATATTTGGCATATCTATGCAAAGGAGGACGCTTGGTGTACGCATGCACAATCGACATGGTGTCGTTGTCCATTCCCGGCCGATTACATAAAGAAACCAACCAAGAATCTGAAGATAAATTAGTAACATAATACTAGTTTATGTTCATGTCCAGGTACGCTTAACGTCCATGCACGGGAGAAAAGAAACTTTAAGGTATGCGTCTGAGGTAGAATAATACTTTATTATTATAATAGAGTTGGAGATTGAGGGTGAGGACAATGATGGGGTTGCCATGGCCTGCCTCGTGTCCTCGCGGCCGCGCTGAGCTTTGTCAGGGCATGGCTGTTTAAGTGGGAAAAGAAAACAAGGGATGAGCTAGCTGATCCAAGGTTACCCGTATCTCAACGTGTACTGTGTACATATATATATGCTATACACTACGTATTGTAACTAGTCAATGGGTCCAGGGAGCAAAAAAAATGAAAACAAATGGGGTGGCACTACTAATATAGTAGGAGAAGAAACGACAAAGGAAAGTAGGAAACCGTGGCCAGCAGTAACAATGTGATCGAGAGAAGCTAAGGCCTGAGGGACTGAGACGCCGGTTGCAGCTCGTTTCAGTTCACGGGCGGCGGGTTGCAAATGCAGCAGGGCCGGGCAGAGTTGACCTTGACCAGCCAACACTCTCGTTGGCGTGTGGACACGTAGGTTTAACCCAAAACACAAAGCAACGCGTACACCAGCATCTAATGTTTGAACACATGCATGAAATACTAAATGTATGTAAAAAGGTAAAAAGAAAAATCAATTAAACAGATGGGTTGTAAATCGCGAGACGAATCTAATGAGCATTAATCTATAATTCGCAACAGTGATACTCATGATTTGCAATAGTGATACTATAGTAATCATCCGCTGATCATAGATTAATTAGGCTTATTAGATTCATCTCGCGATTTACAATCCATCCGTGCAAAATATTTTATAAATAAATTTTATTTAATACTCTAAATAATAAGATTCAGTTTAAAAAAAAATAGCAAAGCGATCTAAGCACTCAGCGACGCTGAGGGGAGGGGATCGATAAACGGCCAGAAACAAATCAAACTAATGTAGAAAAAAGATCTCGGCTCGGCGTGGTATGGTGCATGCATGTACAGTTGACATTGACAGCCGTACGTACATGCACCGCCATGCGAGTTTACGGAGTGCATGCGCGGTGAAACAAGGAGCAACACGTAGCAGGCAGCCGCAGAGGAATGGAATGGTAGGTGCTTTGTTTCCTTGTTTTTGTGTTTTGGCAGTCTGAGCTGGCTGTGCCCGGGGAGGAGGAGGAAGGGGAGAGAGAGTCAGAGAGAGAGAGAGAGAGCGCGAGGAGGAAAAGGAAAGGAGAGGCGACAAAAGTTTGCATGGGGAAGGGCGCCATGTGGTGCGGTGGACCTTTGCCTTTCTTTACCGGCTCCGGCTGCACGCCATGCGGCGGCCTCGCCCTCGCCTTCGCCTCGGTGGGTTCGATTCAGCCGCAACCGCAAGTCCACTCCTCCAAACATACCAGACGGAAGGCCACCGGGACTGCCAAACTAAAACTATGCTACTCTACGTGATTCGCCGCGGCGGTGGCCTCGCCGCGCCGCGCCTAGAAAGAAAAAAAACAAGTCCTGTTCGCGCCGCGCCGCGCCGGCATGCAACGCAACCAACCGATCCAACCTCCCCTCCTTTGTTTGTAGCGCCGCGCCGGGCTCCATCGGCTACGCGTCTCCAGCGCGGCGGTGCGGTGCCGCGATTTTTATTGCTCCGCCTCCGCGGCTGTTTTTCCGTTCTTCCGGCGGCTACCAGACGAGACGAGCATGTTTGCTTCTGGATCTCATCCCCCTTCTTCCCCGCCGCCTACGAGTAGTCGACTACCGTGCGCCCGAGCGGCCGCTAGGTTTGCCTCGCCGCCGGCTACGGGCTACCCCAGGTGGATTTTATTTTTTGTCCCAGATGTAAATGGGCGCACAAGGCTTCCCAAAGCCAGTCACCGGTTTGAATTCAAGTTATGCAAATCGTTTTGACTTTTATGAATGAAATAATTTCATTATGTAGGAGAATTTCTAGATGTAGCAGGGGCAGTCGCACTCTGGCTAGTTCTCACGTGCAAATGGACCCTCGCACCTTGGCCAACACAGATGCCAACCTCATGCTCCGAATCAAGCCTTAGTTAACGAGCGAGCAAAACGACGACGGGGAACGTCATTAAGCTGGATCGAGGCAGAAGATCAGCCAAATGACACACACAACCCATATCATATTCATATAGCAGTGCGCAACGCAGGCATAGCCACGTAGGACGGCTGAGTAGCTTCAGGGGGCCATGCGGCGGAGTAGCTATCTAGACATACTAACTGCTACATGTACAAATCGTCCGGTAGCAAGTTAATGCACAAAACTTTTTTTGAAAACTTAATGCACAAAACTAACAAAAGCACACAGGTAATATAGTTGGTAGGAGGGACGAGGAGGGGCACCGTGGCTATATTCAATCTCCCTGTGCTGCACCTGCACCTGCACCTGCAAGAGAGAGCAGGAGGAGGAGGACAATGGCCGTGGGGGACACAATCCGGAGGGGTCATGTACCTTGGATCTCCCCACCCCATCCATCCGTCTCTTTCCTTGGGTTTTTTCTAGGCTTTGGGCGATGCACAGTGATAAAGCGATCGCCTTTCCTTTCAACCTTGCCGCGTGCATGCGCTCTTTTTCTCCCCATGCATCTTCTCTCTCTATCTCTGTATGCGTGGGTTGCTGCTACAGCATGTCTAGGGTTCTTGCATTGGGACTTGCTTGCTGGGGCTCCGGGACCCATCCCATGGCGCGGCGAGGCAATTATGGCGGCATGGCCAGCAGGTAGTGGCCTCCCTGGCCCCCGTCGGCTCCTGCATGCTCTGCCTTTTTCTTGCATTAGCTAGAGCTAGGGCATCAAGATCAAGCCATCAAGGGAAGAAAAGAACCCCCTCAATAGTATATGCTTAACCTAACACTTATGGGGTCTTTGCAGGTTCCTATCTTGCTCTTGTCTCATGCCATCTTCTTTCCAATCCTTTATTTCGAGCTCCCTGTGATCTCGAGGTTCAACCGCACGAAAGCTAACCTAGCTACCTACAAGTTGAGCAGTAGTAGATAGATGTGCAGCGTTTCCATGCTGGAGCACGTCAAGCGCTGGACCAGAGGATGGACTAAAGGGCGCGGCGATGGGTACGCGTGGCTGCCTCTGATGCGACGTCGGTGCATGCCCTGCCGCGTCGTACGTTGCTCCTCCGAGGCTCCGATCCGTAAGTTGCAAGCGTGCCTTAATCCCTTTCGCTATTTGCATGTAATTCAACCCCTGACCAATGTACAAATAAAAGATACGGGAAATTAAGGTGCAGATAATTAAGAACCGTGTTATCATCATTGTCGTCAGCGATGACGAGTTGACGACGACGACAATCAAACTGTTCCACGTGACAGGGATCATCCCTGGCCACGTAGGATAGGAGTCGTAGGACTGTGCCCACACGTACATGTCACATGCGTGTGCACGTACTGACGTACATACGCAGACAAGAGATAACGTTCACGTACACCTAGGCTCGTGCGTGCTACATGTACGCCGTCGTAGGCTAGCGGTCGAGATCGATCGATGGGGCGACCGATCGACCAGATGGGATGGATGGAGGCGGAAAATAAATAATATATTTTCAATACAATATACATGCGTTTGACGAAAGAAATGTATAATTGAACCAAGGAAAAGGCAGCAGCGGCGACGATATCGCCGAAGGAAACCCGGAGCTCGTCGGGGAACAAGGCGACCAGGGAGTGTGGCCCTGCTAGTGCCCGCTTTTATTTTCCCGTGGTTTTACTCCGACGACGACGACGCCTCCGGCCAACGGCTTTACCCGATAAAACGAATCATGTGCGGCGGGCGGCGGCCATAGAGCCCGGCGCAAAACCCCACCGCCATTAATGCACCTCCACTCACCTCCAAGATTTCAGTTCCAGCTACCTGCCTACCTACTAGTGCTAGCTACCATTAGAGCATCTCCAAGAGTTCCCAATATTTTCTTCCCAAAATTTATTGTTTGGCAACTTCCCAAATAAATATGAGGAGATAAAAAAACTTCATCTCCAATAATTCCTCATATTTACTCTAGAAATCGAACAAGCCTGGGCGTTCCAACGGGAGACGCGGCGAGGCGCCGGAGGTGGGCATGGAGGGCGGTGTGCGGCGGTGCACGCACTGCGCGTCGGAGAAGACGCTGCAGTGGCGGACAGGGCCCCTGGGCCCCAAGACCCTGTGCAACGCGTGCGGCGTGCGGTTCAAGTCCGGGCGCCTCATGCCGGAGTACCGGCCGGCGGCCAGCCCCACGTTCGTGCTGACGCAGCACTCGAACTCGCACCGCAAGGTCATGGAGCGAAGGAGATGATCCTCATCCGCGGCAGCCACCGCGACGCGGCGGCGGGGTCCGCCGGGCTGAGGCCGGAGCTCATGTTCCGCGACGGCGTGTGTTGATAGCGAGCCGGCCGGAGAGGCCCGGCCCCGGGGTGCTGGCTGTGCGTTGCATGCATGGAGCCCTCTAGATCCCTTTGCGAACCAAATTCTGCCGCCGTTTCTTCTTTTCTTTCTTCGATCGATCGCCATGCGTATTCCAGATATTTTTCCTTTCTCCGCGCGGGGAAGAAGAAGTGCGATGGAAAAACAGCCGCGGGGAGTCTGATGGGGAGCGACGGAGGCGTGCACGTATTTGAGCACCAGGATGGTCAATTTACCAATTGTTAGCAGATGGGAAAATAGTATGAGGAACTATTGGAGACTATTTTTTCTTTTTTTTCCAAAAGATCAAGGATGAGGAAGAGAGATGGGGAACCGTTGGAGATGCTCTTAGCCAGTGGTTAGGTTTATCTTTAGACGTTAGAATACTTATATGTGCTCCACATCGCCTAAGGCCAGTCTCAATAGAAAGTGTCATCACACGGTTACCAAGACTGTAAACTAGGTAACCGAGCTGAAGGAATGTCATGGTGATGACACTCCTCTCACATCCAATGTCCCTCTCCCTCTTCTCTTTCCTACCATGTCAGCAAATTTAATGCTCATGACACTACCATAACACTCCCATTGAGATTGGCCTAATAAGTACTCTCTCCGTTCAAAAATTAATTTGTTTTAGTATTTTTAGATGCATAGTAATTGCTATGCATCCGGATATAATGTATATATAGATGCATATTAAAATTTATGAACCTAGAAAATCCAAAACCAACTATATTTTGTGTAGTTTGGAACATAGCAAGTATAAGTTTACTATACTCCATCCGTTCTAAAACATAGCTACATTTAAGTTTATTCCATATTAAACAATTTTAACTTCAACTAAGGATAGCAAAAAGATTATGATGATTTACAATATAAAAATGAAGTTACAAGATTAATTATGAAACCAATTATCATAATATGTACTCCCTCCATCGCAAAATAAATATTGTTTTAGCATTTAAATTTTATCCCATAAAAAATACTATTTTAGCTTGTAATAAGATCCATCTAATTAAAGCAATACCAAGTACCAAAAAATATTATATAGAGAAAACGCATAAAGCCAATCAAATACTTAGTAGATGTTACATTTCTAGTTCCAATGCATATGCATTAATTGAGGATCCAGAAAACTAAATAAATAACACGGGGTTCAATCACAATTGCTAGAATTGCTAGAAGTAATTACGGGTAACAAGGTCACTTCTTAGAGCATGTTTGGATCCCCTTGCTAAAATTTAGTTGCTAAAGTTTAGCAACTTTGGATCCAAACAGGTCCAACTAAAATTTTGCTAAACTTTAGTTGGAGCCCCAAAAGTGCTTTACACTTTAGCAAACCAAAGGTTGCTAAATCCTGCTAAAAGTGATGAAAGTCCAAATTACCCTCGCAATTAATGGAGCAGGTGGGGGTGGAGCATAGAATTAAATAAAGGGTAGCATGGTTACTTAGAAGAGTTAAGCAAGGGGATTCAAACAACACCTGCTAAAGTTTAGCAACCTAGCCTTTAGTTTGCTAAAGAAAAACTCCTGCTAAAGTTTAGCAACCTAGCCTTTAGTTTGCTAAAGAAAAACTCCAAACTTTAGCGAGCGTAGTTGGAGGGAATCCAAATAGGACCTTAGTATGAGTAATGTGTGTAAAATTTTCTATAACAACACTTATTTTGAGATGGAGGGAGTAATTTTTTTATTTTAAATTTTAAATAAATTAATTTTAAAAAGATATTATTGATCAAAATTAGAAATATTTGACTCAAAGTAATCTAAATTTAAATATATTTTGAGATCGAGGTAGCATGCTCCTTTCCCCCACTCTACTCTCGGTGGGTCCGTTCTCTTCAACACGCTGGACATTAGAAAATATTGATAATTCTATTTTTTTGGCGTCCCATTGACTTGGTAGAGTCTGTATCTTTATTGGAAAACAATATGGAGAATAGCACAATTCTTACGCAGCGGATCACTTGGACTGGACATAATAAAAAATTTAAAATAAAAATTAAGAAAACATGTAGCAACGCTCCAAGAACTGCCACGTACACCTCGCAGGAACATGGGCCGCACCCTGCGGTTCAGGATTCTCTTCATAAAATATACTGTATACTGCTCAAACAATATATACTGTATACTTATGAAGTACACGGGATATGTCTTGGCCGCCTCGTAATCTGTGTCCCGGGGGGGGGGGGGTTTAGGAAACATGGTAAACATATCCAGGGCTTATTAGAATATCATAATACCGCGTGCCTAACAGCAGGCTGGTGAAATACGAACCACCGTCTCGTATCTTATTTACTGCAAAACCAAGGGATAATGACAAGGATGAACCCCTAATCAAATAAAATATTTAGATTAGCGTTTTAAGCATTTTTCTTGCGGAGACGTTTGCTTGTTGTTGAGAGGAAAAAATAGAAAGAATGAAGAAAAGAACGGGGACGGTGGTGGGCCCACGCGCGGCGCCCGACGCGGTTGTCGTAATCGCGGCGCGCCCCGCGCACATGGCTCCCATGTGTGGCGGTGGGGTCTGCCCTCGGGCGTGGCGCGCCCCATTGGCCCACGTGTCACGCGCTCGTACACGTGCGGCGCGCAACACGACAGGGGAGGCCGGGGGCCTCGCTGGGGCGTCGCCACCGCGTGTCGCGGTCGCCGCCGTTGGAGACCCTCTTTTATTTCTCTACATCGACTGGTGCAATTCATGATTTAATCATAGAAAAAATGATATCTTAATTATGTTTTTGAACAATAGTTTGCATAAAAGAGTGTGTAGTGTTATATTCATGTGAGGTGAACGGTGATTAAATAGTAATGTATTCCAGTATATTTTCCACTTCCTGTCCGTTTACGTAACTCGTATATCCCGTTTCCAATCCCGTTCCCGGCTATTCCGCTCCCGCTCCCGTTTCCCGTAATAAAATACGGGAAAAGAAATGGTTGAGGGGGTTTCCCGCCCGTTTTCGTCCGTTTTCATCCCTAACCACGGCACAAGTTTCCTCGGTGTGGATACGAGTAGGTAACAGTTAACATGCACGAGCATTTGAGTTTGCTTGGAAATTATAATGAGTAAACATAGGCCAAAGTTTATCTACAAGTTGTATAATGACAAGTGTTTCAAAAATTATTAAAGAGCTAAGCCACAAGTATTTGAACAAAATGGAGTGTAGTACTGTCTTGAGTTCTAAAAGATGCTCCTCTTTTTCCTCCAAAGGACGGAGAACACAGGAGACAGGCATGAAAATTAAAATGCACCCCAGCTGCATTTGTGCTACATTCGAGTTTGCTTACAAATTATAATGAGTAATTAGTAAACATAGGCCAATAAAGTTAATCTACAAATTGTATAACGACAAGTGTTTCAATTTTTTTTTGAAGAGCTAAACGACAAGTATTTGAACCGGAGGGAGTGTAGGTGTAGTACTATCTTGAATTCTAAAATGCTCCTCTTTTTGCTCCAAGGAGAACATAAGGAGACAGGCATGAAAATTAAAGCACCCCAGCTGCATTTGTGCTAGCTTGGCTACCTGCTGGATACACATACACAGACCAATATGAAAAAAAATAGCAGCGCCTTTTTGACTAATATAATCCTGAATTTAGAAAAAGCTTAGAGTGGAAGAAAGATGTCGACCCTTCAATATACAGATAGAGTTTTTAATCAATGCACTTATTCTCTTTCATTTTCATTCAGAGTACACGAACAAAATAAAGATGAGAAGAGGACGTTGGCCGAGTGAGAGGGGCTTAGGGCTACATGCGAAGAACCGGCAACCACTGGCGTCGTTAAACAAAGGCCGTTTCACATGAGAGCCACGACCTTCTGCCACGCACGTACTTCCCCTGCTAGCTAGTATAATGGCCGACGCATATACGTACACCATAACCGTAGCATACTTACCGTTAATTAATTGGGATAAACATAGGAGATCGACATGTAGACACTGGCGATGATTGGCCAGCTGCTAATCATTGAGTCTGCTTGCAAAAGATGTTTTGTTTATTTATACATAGTATACATATACGTCCATTGGACTTTACAAAATATGTATATCTGCATATATATAATATATCTATGTCTACTCTCGACAAAAACAAACCGTGCATGCATACATATAGTCCAAGTCGTTGGATTCTTTACAGCTTGTTAGAGGCTTATTAGAGCATATAAATAATGGCCTTCGAAGAAAGGGGCAATATCTCTATATTAAAAAAGAAGATGAAAGTATCTACTGCTAACCAATGCAATGATAGCACAGATGTTATTTTTAATTTGAACTGAATTAACTCCACAAAAAATCAAGTGTTCGTTTAGTCTGACGTACGTACGCCACCTGAATTTTGAACCATTGGATCTAGAACCAATAAGCACCTTAGCTTGTCAAACTTCTAGAACAAAAAAAAAGAGATAACACTTATATTAATTGGACTCGTATCTGTTTGAATGTTTTGATGAATCATGAAGTTAGCTAGAAAGTAAAGGGCATATACATATGAAATATACTCTATATACGCTTGAACAGCGTGCTTCATCCTACTTCACTGCAGGCATGGTATTAATTTTGTGTCAAGTCGTGGCGTCCAAATCAACGACGACCAACGCAAAATTGAAAGGAAGTTAACGTCCGCAGGGTAGGGCGCCTAGCCGCTTAGGCTGCGACTTCCGGTCTCTCATTCTCATGGGTGTTGCTAGTTTATATATCATTTCATTTTTCTGGTTGTGGTTTCATTTCATTTCATTTCATGTCATGCGTGCATGTCTCTCAAATTCATAATAGCTTATTAGCATGGCAGGTGGTGTGTGCGGCCATGTGGGTGCCTGCCGCAACTTGCATCGCGTGCTGTTCCTCCTGGCCGAGACCAGGGGCCATGCCCGTCGCCATCCAGCTCCAGCCCCACATATGTATACATGGATATAATATAGAGAGAGAGGACAGGGAAAATCAAACCTACTAGCTATATAATATACTTGTTTATTTTTATGCGCTTTGCCTACCGGTTCTTGTTTTAATTTTTCCTTTGTCCCTTGAAAAGTGGATGCGTTTTTCTTCTCCATGTACTGCCCCTTGCCTCACTCAAGTCACATGGTTTGTTGTTTGTTTGTCTATAAAAAAACTAGATAATCAAAAACTTCATTTTTTAGACCATATTATATTAATAATTACCAGCGTGTTTGTACCTATTTCTATGATCATAGCGTACCATTTATCAAATAAGTTGCATGTTTTATTAAAGCATCGCTATATATATAGTCTGCAATATAATGGGAAGAGAGTAGGGGCATATATATACGTTTCTTCAAAAAGAAAAAAGAGTAGGGCATATACACCATGGTCCATCATTCCTCTATTTTTGCTGCCTGAAGCAGGGAACCAAATGATACTTGTACTATATTATACCAGAAGAAGAGATAAGCATGGACCAGGGATGCGCGCCACATGTTTAAATGATTTGTTTTCAATTTGGATAAGGACGATATACTCTCCACACGATAGATCATGCATTAAATTCGCTTCTTCATCTGCTCGATCTCCTGCACGTCGCCCTGTCGATCTGCTCAATGTACTACTGGTGGACCACCGCCCAGCAGCCGGCCGCTATAGTTCAGGAGTTGCTAGCTATACGCCAATTATCCGTAATCCAATTTGATCATCTCTGTCGTCGTCCTTGCTGATCTGATTCTGTTTATTTTTGGGCAGATCGGAACCCTTGTTTCTTTGACGAACAAGCAACTGTTTTCATCGGCAAAGATGAGTAGAAGTATGCCTTATTTTTCAGTTGATTGAGATTTGGTTTGATCATGTGCTTGTAATTAGCAGTTATAGGATACAGGCTTAATACCACTGACACAAACTTGACATATGCTATCTATATTCTCACCTGAAAGACAGTCGCTGCTATATCTAGGTAGGTTAGCTTGATACGCATGCATGCAGGTATCAATCAGGCCATCAGCAGCGGAGGACCACTGCATGCATGCACACCAGGGGGAAGAGGGGCAAAAGGAATTGGTGTGGACTGCATTCCAAATGGATTCTTGCACCGATATATACATCCATCCACAAAATTTGTGGCGTATACATGGTCGATTGCTACGTACATCATCCCTGCTGCATGTACATTCAATCTATACACTTGATCTGTACTGTATTGTATACATACGCCTTCTGTCGCGCGCCATGTGTCGCGTGCCCACACTTCTGAAGTCACTTCTCAGGTATTCCCCCAAAAGAAATGGTTTAATTTTATCCAGGGATTTGGGTTTCGTAATGTTCGATTGTGCAGAAGAATTCAGTTGGCTCGGTCGACTGGCTAAGCTGATCAAGCTGCAAAAGGTTCTTCTCAAGGGGGTGAGAATTTTTTTTTTGTAAAATACCACTACGAGTTAGTAGTGAGAGCCCCTTTGGCAGGGCTTCAAAACCGGCTTCACCTGAAGCCCTGCCAAAAGGGTGCTCCACAACCGGCTTCGGCTCCAAACCCTGGAAAATCCATGACTGGAGCAGTTTGGGTGAGGCGGAGCAACAAAAATGTGGCTTCGTCCGGTTCCGCCCCACCCTTTCCAGCCTTGCCCTCGGGTGGGGCCCGACGGGGCGCGGTGGAGACGACGACGCCGCAGGGCTGGGCAGAGGCGGCCGGCGGCGCAGAGAGGCATGCGGTAGCGCGAGGCATGGAACAGGGGGCGGAGGCGGCGCCGGTGCGGGCCGCATAGGAGCCGGGCGACGGTGACGCGAGCGAGGCGGCATGCGGGGGAGGCAGCGGCAGTGGAGCACTGGTAGGGAGCCAGCGCAAGAGGGGACGACAGCCAGGCGAGGCGGCCACAGGCGCGGCGGGGGGGGGGGGGGGGGGCGATGGTGGCGCGAACGAGGCAGTCTGCGGGGGCGAGGCAGTGACGTGGAGAGGCGCGGCCTGGATCCGTGGAGACGGGCGACGCGGTGGAGATGGCCAGGCGGAGGGGAGGAGGGGCCTCGAATGGAAGAGGAGGGGGAGGAGGAAAAATAAAAGGGGAGAGAAAAAGAAAAGGAGAGAAAAAATAACAAGGGAAAAAGAAGAAAAAAGTAAAAAAAAATATAGGGGAGGGTAATTTAGACATTTTACAACCTCAATTCAACAAGTGAAACCGTTTTGCCAAATATTTTCTAAAATGGCTACAGCTCCATTAGAGAAGCCGCTCCAGCGGAGTAGCCGAAGCCCTTTCAAACATGCGCCCTTCCAAACATGCAACTACTGATGAAATCTGTCAAAATTTCAGGTCAACAATAGTCAGCTGACGGTACATGAGATTTTGGTTGCTGCTTCTTGAGGGTGTGTTTAGATCATTTTGCCAAATTTTTTTAAAATAGAATCTTGCTATTTAGGAGTATTAAATAAAATCTATTTACAATTTTTTTTGCACGGATGGATTGTAAATCGCGAGATGAATCTATGAGCCAAATTAATCCATAATTAGCGAATGATTAACGAATGGTTACTGTAGCATCATTGTTGCAAATCATGGGTTAAGTAGGCTCATTAGATTCGTCTCGCGATTTACAACCCATCTGTGCAATTGATTTTTCTTTTTACCCACATTTAATACTCCATGCACGTGTCCAAATATTCTATTGCGTGGAGCTTGATGCACAGTAATAGTAGTAGTAAATTTACTTGGACCTTATCTAGTTGCACGTGTAAAATTTTTGAAATAAAATCTTTTCATATTTAAACTATTAAATATAGATTAATTAAAAAATTAATTGTAAATTCCGTCCATAAATCGTGAGATAAATCTAATAAGCCTAACTAGTCCGCCGTTAGCATATGTTCACTGTAGCAATACTGTAGTAATTTATCGTCTAATCATGATCAAGATTCGTCTCGCGATTTACATTCCTTTTGTGTAATGCGATTGTTTTTCAACTATATCTAATACATCAAGCATGTGTCTAAATATTGATGTGATTGATTGTAAAAATTTTGAGGGTCACTGAAGACGCATCTTGGAATCTGAAAAGAAGCTGGTATTCTGTTCAGCGCAGGCCGCAGAGCAATCCGGTAAAGTTGCGTCATGTCAGGTAGAGGTCGCCATCCATCCATCCATCCATCAATCCAAGTCATTGTCGGGTGGTAAAAATGGCAGGTCAAAACTTGCTGGTTTATTTTTATTAACCGCTCACGCATGCATCTTTCTAATCTCAATCATGGAATGGCCTCGCTTTCAGCAGCACAAATGCAGCGCAGCAGGTCTTGTTTCCTGTCAAAGCTGCTGATTAGTAGCATCTCGTTCCAAAAACTGACTGACTGTTCAATGGAGGCAGGCAGGCAGGAAGATGGTCGATGGATGGGAGGTCCAGATAGACCAACCTACGTGCAGGTGGAAGAAGAAAGGGGATGTTTTCTCATCTTTGTTTTGGTGTGTGCTATTCCATTTTTAGGCAGGACTACAGCGACCCAAGCTGCGCAAGCAGCTAGCTGACTCATGTGAGTGATGACTTCTCCAAGTTTCTGGAGGCTAAGGATATAGAGCCAACACTGACGACTTCCAGAATTAGTCCGGCAAGTGAAATTTGTGGATATATTATTCTGCAGAAAAGAGCTCCATTTAGTAATATATGTGAACCAGACGTTGGAAACTTGTTTATCATCATCTGTGATGGGCTATGGCATCACGGGCAAGGCTGGGCCGGAACTCTCTGAGCCCAAAAGCCTTGCCGGGTAAGGTCACAAGATTGTCCGGCCCATTCATTGTCAGGCCCAGTGATCATCGACGGGAGGGGGAGAGTGCATTGACCAGGTCAACGTACAATAGCCTACTACACGATGGGCTGTCGATGTGGCTGCACGTCAGCTTTGTGGGCTTCTGGCCCATGCTAAATTGATGTTTTTGAAATTCTGGAGGCCGAACAGCCACGAACGATATTCAGCTGTTTAACCATTCCTGAAATCATAGTTTGTATTCCCTCCGTCCCATATTACAATTCGTTTTGACTTTGTAGATACATATACTTTGCTATGCACCTAAATATATAGATACATAGAAAAACTATGTATCTAAGAAAGCCAAAATAAATCGTAATTTGAAACGGAGGGAGTATATATGAATTGACCTAATTTAGTTCTAGATTAATCAACACATATGTTCCCTTTATCTATCACATTTGTGAAGTGCACAAGGATGTTCAATAACTAGCTACCGCTAACCTTTTCTTTATGTAGTAACATAGAAAGTGGCGAGAATAGATTCGAAGATAAAATTAAGGATTCTCATAAGGGGAAGAAATAACCTATATATTCAGCTGTTGTGCGGATTGCGTTCGACGAAAAATTATGTTTAACATCGTACGTGTGTGTGGACTGTGTTATTCTCGATTTACTTTCATCTTACCTACATGTCTTTCCTACTAGACGTATGATAAATTAATTAATTAACACTAAGCAAGCTATCCTTTAATTTGCTTTTTAAAGCACTACAGATGTACTAGATGCTAGTTCTTGAATAAACCAAGATACCCGTGAATAATGCTTATAGGCAGCGCGGCGGCAGGGTATGCCCCTGTGGCATACCCATAATTTGGAAGAAAAAGTTAATAAGCATACTTATTTATACGTATACATTTAGCCCACGAAGGACTAACCAAACAAGGGAGAAACTTCCTCCCGTCTGTAGACTCGCGTAGTCGCGTCTTGCGAGGAGCGCCCCATTCCCTGCTCGCCTCAGCGCTGCATCCCGCGGGCCATATCGGCGCATCCTCCCCCTCCCCCCCCCCCCCCCCCCCCCCCCCCCCCCCCCCCCCCGTCAGCTGTCGGCACTCGACGGCTCCCCCGCTCCGACGACATGCGGGCAGCACCAGCACCTTGCGTCCTGCCATCGGCCATTGCTCGCGGGCTGCGGCTTCCTCCTCTCCTCTCCTCCCAGCGCGAAGGTTGGAAGGTGCCGGCCGGCCCTCCCCCTCGGCTGCTTCTGTGCTCCACTTGGTATACCTAGCCGTAAATTTCTGGCTCCGCCACTGCTTATAGGAGATCAGACCGGTAGATCTCAATCAATTTTTTAATTTTATTAATTGACTCTTCGCCAGATCCCAATCATCTGAAAAAGAAAAGAAAAATGCCAATCGGTTTCCTCTGAGGAGAGAGAGAGAGAGAGAAAGGTGGTGGAGAATTCGAGAATGGTTGGTCACAACGGGGAACAAGTTTTAACGGATGTGAGGTCATCACACGTCAGGCCGGGTTGTACAAGCTACTAGCACACTAGCTACAAGAGGGCCGGCATGCATGCACTCACGCGCACTGGTAAAGGAGGAGGCAGGTTGTGTGGTGAACAGGCCACTAGAGCGCGCTGGCTGCTAGTGGATTTTACGATGATGATAATGCTAGGTTATATTAATCAGGATCAGGAAGAAAGAAAAATGCAAGGTTTGTGTGTGTGCAACCTTCAGCTAGCCTCCTTATCACTAGCTAATTTAATCTGCGTTCCACCACAATTTTAATCTATTGTACCCGTCCAACCTCCTTATCACAAAAGCCACTTGGCCTTTTAGTTTTCTTAGCTTTCATCCAGCTTGCAAGGCCGATAGACAAATTAAGAGAAGCGTGTCGGCACGTGTAACCCCAAAATTAAATCTTTTCGTTAAGTCACTGACATATGAGCCATGCAAATGTGGAGATTATTCCAACTAGCTATTTTGCAATTGCTTTTGTTGGTTACGTGTATAACATATTTTTTCCCCGGGGTGTCCAAGATACAGCTGATGTGGATCACCCACTAAGCTACTCTCAGTTGCTAGTTGCTATATGTATAATTTTTTTTAAAAGAGAAAATCCTTGGTGTTAGCTCGCGATGGGGTTGGAATCGGACGCGATTGGAGGGAAGGGAAAGGTGCTGGTACACGCAGCAGCTGATGGAAAAAATTAAAGTTGGACAGGGACCTGCACCAACAATGGACTCCTGGCTGCCCCTGCTCTGCCGGCCTATCCTATTCTTCCCTGCCTGCATGCTGGCCTCTTGATCCTTTGGAGGGGCTCTTCTACTAGATGCCCAGGCATGCAACCCCTCCTACCGCCATGCATGTTCCCTCTGTTTTTTGAGCTTCATGCATGTTCCTGGGGAGCGGTTCGGTCAAACTGAAAATCCATGGGAGTCCTTTCGTTAACTCCGAATGATATCATTTAAATGAAGGGAAAAACTTTTGTGAAGTTTTAGTGGAACAATATTGGACCAAGTAATCCTTTTCCTTGCATTGCATCGCATCTATTTCTTCAGTGTTATCGGTGTGGCACAGAACAGAAGCAGTGTACTCGCTTTGGTAACGTTGCAGCTTCTTTTAATTTTCTGCTTGCTCTCTGACGGTTCTATCAGCAACTCATTCGATCACTCACACCTAATAAAGGAAGAAGAGTGATGCACAAGGGAAAAGCCAGCGGCATATTTCATATCATCGATTATTTAAGCTACACGATCGAGAAATTACAGGCTACAAAAGCACTATGGGAGATGTGATTCAGACAACGCATGCAGAGCTATATATTCAGACAATCACACTACTGCAGCTACCACCAATTAATAGTACACAGTTGCCTCGCCATGATCTACCTTGCTCATCACCGCTCTTAATTTTTCTCTTACACAACTGATTACAAACTCTCGCTCATTCAGACAATCTGTCGTCGATCTCTACCAGCATACTATACATGAAGGAAGGAATACAAGAAGATGGATGGATATGTGCATGGATGGATCAGCTGGCGTCGAGCTTCTCCCTGTAGTATTCCTCGTCATCGATCCTCCAGAGCGAATAATCCGAGCTGTACCCCCACACCGGCGACGACGGCACCGGCGGTGGCTCAGCGGCAGCGCCGTAATAACAATGGCCAGCTTCCCAGCCGTCGAGCACGTAGCTCGCCGCCGCATCGGCTGCCGCGATCTCGTTCCACAGCTGGTCCATGGCGCAGCAGTACTCCTGCGGCTCCTCGTGCTGGCTCGCCGCGGCGGCGGCCGTCGACGCCTCTTCGAGCTCGGCGTCGTCGCCGCCGCTGCCTTCACGCAGCGCTGAATCGTCGGAAGGCGGCGCCGACGAGGACGACGTCGCCGCGCCGCTGTTCGGAGAGCCGGGGCAGCAGGAGGCTGTCGTCAGAGAGGACAGAGGCGACGCCGCCACCGCCGCTGCCGTCTTGCTGCTGCTGCCGCCGCTGCTCAGCCGCCTCTCCTCGAGCGCCTTCTTCCTGGTGCGCGTCCTCCAGAAGTTCTTGATCTCGTTGTCGGTGCGGCCGGGGAGGCTCCTCGCGATGCGCGACCACCTGCTGCCCCACTGCGCGTGGAGCTGGACGATGAGGCGCTCCTCGTCGGCGGTGATGTGGCCCCGGCGGAGGTCCGGGTGGAGGTAGTTCACCCACCGGAGGCGGCAGCTCTTGCCGGTGCGCCTCAGACCTGCAGCACGGTGACGGAGGGGAGCCGCACGCAGAGAGACACAGAGGAGGAGGAGAAAGCAAACGGTTAACACCGCACGCCACTGCCCGTGGACCTCGGTCGATCGGCCCTCACGCATGCGCGGAGCCGCCGGAGCGGCGCATGCGTGGGGACGGATCGATGCACCCGCCACCGCGCAAACCTGACACCTTTGCTAAGAAATCCCATCGGCGTTCGCCGAACAGGCGGACGAACCGTACCAGCTGCGCGTCCTCCTCCTCCGTCCAGGGGCCCTTCCTCATCATCGCCGGCGCCGGCGCCGCGCCGGCGCCTCTAGTGATCTGCGCGCCATCCAGCTTCTTGTTCCTGCTGAACATGGACATGGTCGTCGCTAGCTAGCTTCCCGCTGTCGATCGAGGAGACACAGAGGGATCGATCCTGAATGCTTGATCGATCGAGAGGAGGAAGAAGTAGGCAGCTAGCTCGTTTGATTCCTTCCCCTCAGCTGGCCTCCCCTTTATATCAGGTCCACTTGGGTTAGAGAGAGAGAGAGAGAGAGAGAGAGAGCATGGTGGATATGGCCAAGAGATGGATCGAGCAGGCAGGTGAGTGCCGAGTGGAGCGTGGTGAGGTCAGCGGCTGGATCAGTGCCGCCCGCATGATAGAGCTTAGCTCCACATCTTGCCTAATACCTACATTTGCAAAGTGTCGTTTTGATCAGTGATCTGATCAACAAGGCACTATTTTGACCAATTTATTACAGTACAGACTGTATACAGAATACGATAAGCATAAGATTCCAATTTTGAGAATAAGTTCAGCCAAAGTATTCGAAGAGATATTGATGCTTGCCTAAGTTTAAACGTGTGTTCACTGCACTAATCTAGCTAGAGCTTCGCTTATAATTTTTTTACTGGACTGAGTATAAACAGCTGGTGAGACTGATGGAATGATGGCACCCGGATTGTCAAAGTTTAGCGATAAGATCATCTCAGGAGCAACAATGTACCACGCTTTTTTTTTGAGCATCCAACAATGTACCACGCTGATAAGTACTGTTTGGGTTTTCGATCATGCAAGTGAAATAAAAGACCTAATATAGCCCACTAAGTTTCTTCGTGCCAATACCCTGACAGGACGTGAAACGAAAAGATCAGACGGTAGCCAATCTTAATCGCTTAACTATACTAATGAGTCATCTCATAACGGCTAGATAACTCCAGCTTATCATTAGCCGTCCATGGGATTCTTTAAGCATATTCACTAATCACTGATACGAGTGATGGCAATAGAAACAGGCTATGCTTGTTAATCAGCATGTTGCAATTCGTAAGCATATCCTTGCATCCTCTTTTTTTTTTGAGAATAAAAGAACGAGGGAATCTGTTCTCCGGCTAATTATTGGGCGATCAACGCGAATTAAAGCTGCAAATCATGCAAGCTGACGTCACGCTTAGAACGCCCAGATATGTGATGCCTTTCTCTGGCTCTGCTTCAACTCCCATCCACATTTTTTCTCTCTCTCCATTTGATGCCTTGAATTATGCACACTTGCAATGGAAAATCAGAAGAAAAGTTGCGCTTCTTGGCACCTCACTAGATTCGTCACCAGAAACATTCACAGAGAAAACAGTCTTGTAAGATGCATCACGGGCTATATATATAGATGGAGAGCCTTATCAAGAGAGATACTCTGCCACAAGAACTTGGGTGTCACAACGATCCATCATCCATGAGAGTTTTTTTGACACGGTCAAAAACATACACACAGCATCTCACGTTTAGGGACGCGATGCACGCTGTTCATGAGAAATATGTGCGGATATCAAAGGACACCACGGTGACCCTGAATACATTGCAAGATCCATCCTAATGGCACTTTACTCGGGTATGTTCATCGGAGGTTCCAGGCTCTCCACAAGAGTCCGCAGGTCTAAATCCTTACCCTCAAACTTCTTGATGAAAGGGTGATTCTGCAACAACAGGAATGGCAACTCAGCACAACTTACCCAAATGAATGGTGCAAACAGTAATTCCAAATTATCAATCAGAAAAATATTAAATCGAAGAAAGGCAATGCTGACCAAGAGTTCTGAAGCAGACATCCTCTCTGCTGGGTCCTTCTGTATGCTGCAAAGCAATGTAGCAAAAAATAAAACTAATGAAGCACCAAATTCCTTAACAAAACTCTTCACAAAATTTATGATGGCAATTGAGCAGAATTTGAACACGGTTGTTCTTTTCAGATAGGTGCAGCCACAAATCACAATCTCATGATGTTTTATTAATCCAGATGTCCATATTGAGATAGCTCATTCTCTTATCCAATTATTATCTTTTGTCATAGAAAAATATGGTCAGTGCCATTAAAAGGCATGTATTTCAGATGAAATGGCAATGAGACTTTACACTTTAGCTAAAGTAGTACAGTTTGATGTTTCAAGGGCTGAAGGGGTACTTTGAACACAGTTGAACAAACCTTTTCTTAAAGGTTAAGATTGTGTGCTTATGTAATATATAGTATGACATATTAAATGTCAAGACAAAACCAACATGTAGCGAATTACGTCCCATAGCACTGAATACTATGTGTCCTTGATTGATATCCCATGACTACAGCTTCAGATTGAAGCCAAGTCTTAAAAAATATGTATCAACAGCAAGCGAACAAATCTATTGTAAGAGTTTTACCCACTGAGCTATTGGTCAGAAGGTGAACCTTGCAGCGTCTTTGATCAGAATGCAATAGTGAGACAGTTGCAGTGTGTTCCCAGTAGTTACATTGCAAGGTCAATCTTAAGATAAATGAGATTTTGCTTCGAAGTAACTGAGTACGATAGCAAGCAGGAAGACATTAACTGGAATTTTTAAATGTGAAATTACAGAAAGGAATGTTTGACATACCAAGAGGAGATAAATGAGCAGAATTCTGGAGAGAACTGATCTGCAGGTGCAGAAGGTGGTGGCTGATCAACAATTGCTTCAAGAAGTTCATAGAAGCTTAACCAACCTTCTCCTTCTGAAGGTATATAAGGGAACCGACCAATGGCACACTCAAGTATCACTAGTCCCAAACTCCATATGTCACTCTTGTAGTCGTAAGAGCTCCCACTAATCCTCTCAGGCTGAATAAGGAAGAAAAGTAAAGAACTGTCACCAGACGTTTTAAGCATTCCAGTCACTAATGAACATAAACTAGCCATCACATAAAAGAACTAAGTAAGTCAACATACCGCCATATAGTTGTAGGTTCCAACAAATGTATCCCGCTGACCCATCGAACTTGCTAGCACTGCACTGACCCCGAAATCAGTAATCTTTACTTCACCTTTACGGTTGACTAACAAGTTAGACGGCTTTATGTCCCTGTGAATCACATGCCTTTCATGATGAAGATATAATAAACCCTCCAAGACCTGAATTAACCAGAATACTATTCAATATTAGCTGTGTGAAAATGTGGTTTCAAGTTCCAACAGATGTTAATAACACAACTTTCAGCTTATTCTAAGTATATAATTTAAGCAGATTTTGTTTGTACCTGCTTGCAAAGTACTGCAAGGTATGGCTCCAGAATGGTCTTCACTTGTTTAATGATGTCTGCAAGAGATCCACGATCCATGTACTCAAGAACAAGATATATGACACCATTGTGGTAAAAAGATTGATGGCACAGAACTATATGTGGACTCTGTGTTGCTTGATTAATTTTGAGCTCTTGCACTATTTGTTTGCGCACTGACTCCTGAATGTTCATTTGAATACCCTGCAGAAGTATTGCAATACTGGTTAATGTAACATGTGGCTCATAATGCCATATGGAGTTCATCTGAAATGTCATATGGGTGAGATGCCACAGCACTGCTATCACCAGGGGCAGTTTTTGAAAATTTTCGGACATTAATGCCCTACCTGATGTACTCAAATTCATTACCATTAGTATTCATAAAATAATTAGTGTTCCAGATATTTCATATGTACACATAAGCTAGTACTAGATGTAACTGCTTTACCATTCATTTAGCATTTCCCATCTTAATTTACAAGAGTGCATCTTTGTAAACTCAGATTAATGCTGCCATGTTAATATGGCGTTACCAAGTTCACTAAACAAAACAATCAAATCATTACGTTCATATAATTCTAATTGCCGTAACAAGATATAACATGCAGGAAATCTGTTCGAAATTTTTTGATCATATAGATTTCCATATCCCATATCCCACCTAAAAAAATGATTTCCATGCCAAGAAAGAAGAAACATAAAGAATATAAATACAGTAAATGAGAATATGAAACTAACAATGCAAGTAAAAGAATGTACTCCAACAATGTCAGTTTTATATTTAATAATAGAAGGAGATTGGATAGTTTATATTGTGAAGAAATGTGCCTATTCTGCTCTGATTTGAGCAAAGCACACGTCCCATATCAACAGTGAGCCACCAATCAAAATTGACAGTCTATATGGGAGGATGAAACTAATAGTAGACTAGTCAACTAGGCGTGCACAAGAAGAAATTAGTGTGAAAAATTACCTTCAAGGCATACAATGTCCCAACCCATTTGTGCCGCACTAGCTGGACAACACCACCACTCCCTTTACCAATAACTTGGATCATCTCAAGATCATCCATTGATAACTGTACATCTTCCACCTTCAGGTTTGTTGATTGCTGAGGAAAGACACAATCAAAGTTCAGAAACTGAATGATCACTAAACAAATGCTAACACAAATAGAAACTAGAGAAACAAGATATCCTTATAGGAGTTCAAGCTAAGTATGATAATCATTCAGGGAAACTGAAAACACCTGATGTTCCCACTAACTGCAAAAACTTCTGATAGTGGCATTTAATAACCAGGACCAAGTAATAGTGTACAAAATATAAACTCTATGCATGCCACATCGATATTTGTTCATCAAGGTTAACCTGAAATGAAAAATCAGCATTACAAAACACAAAAGGTTCCTCTGCAGTGTGCACCATTGTGCTCCATAAAGCAGCACGAGCATCTCAGTTGCACCAGTACCATGCATTTAATTGAAACGGGGAATTCAGAACATATGCACACGTGCTTCTATGGGAACCAACAATGTTACGACTTACGATAGGAGTTCCATTCCACAGGAGTTTTCCAGGACTCACATTTTCATCTCCATTTTCCTCGGAGATAAGCCGCAAGCCTCTTTGATTAAGCCGCAGTTCACCATCCTTGAATGTACCACTCGCCGTCCTAAAATGGCACCAGCGCCAGCGATAAAAGGCATCAATTTAGTTGTTGTGCAATAACTACCGAAAACCAAACATCGAACTCGCAATCAAATCAAAGGGAGCACAAAATGATTCATGATCCGGAACCACAATTGGTTTACAAATGTCATCCCCAGCAAATCAAACCGTAAATGCAGTAATTAAAAATGGGAAAAAATGAGGGGGGGGGGGGGGGGGGGCAAAAGGAGGCTATTTTTAGGCTAAGAAAACAAGGAGACTGACAGGAACTTGTCGACGGGGGTCTCCTGCGCCGGCACGGCGAGCTTTAGCTCCTTCACCGGCTTCTTCCCCCTCATGGCCTCCTCGCCCTTAGCAGGGAGTCTTAGGGTTTCTTGGTGGGAGATGGGGATGGGACTCGCTGCTCAGGGAGGATCAAGGAGGGAAAAACTAGTTCTTGTTGCTTCCGGTAGTACCGGGAGCGGGTCCGACGCCTGCGGGGAGATGCGGCGGCAGGTGGGGCGGCGGGATCGGGTTGGAGCGGCGGCGGCGGCGACGGGCTCGAGACTCGGAGTCAGAGAGAGGTTGGTGCTGAGATTTTTTTTTTAATAATGTCTAGGGCATCATCCGTCATCTAATTTCCATCCAACGGTCACTGTTACTGAGGTGTACACTCTTGAGTCTCTGACTGTGTGTGTTCATTCTTTCTCACACACAAAATTCAGTTTACATCTCACTTTAGGTATTTACCACCGAACTTCATCTAAACTAAAAGCTCATGCTACCTCCGGTTTTAGACACCAATTTTGATTATTTATCTTTTCTATCTGAAACGTTATCTAATTATGTCTGGAGGGAGTACTATGTCATTAGCTTTATCTTTGGTATGATAGACATTTATCTTTCCATTTAGTTCGTAATTCATTTGCGAAGTTCGTTTATGAACTAGATATTCAGTATAGCACTATATTATAGAAGATGCCAAATTATTGCTACTGCTGACTGCTCAAAGAGAATTGCATGTCATTGTGCATTCTTGCTGTTTGTTATGGCTGTTACCTTTCTTTCTATTTTCACACCTATATGCTTACTTGGTTCAATTGGCTTGGTCACCAAATATCCTTGTCATTTGGGGCCACGAGATAGCAATGTTGCGTGGCATTGGTTGTATGAAAGTTGCCATCTTACCTTCACTTGTCATCTCAAACTCCGGTCATCAAACGTCTCATTATCACCCACTTCAAATAAATGCCATACCTTCAGCGACTATAAAATTAGAGAGAGAATTTAAAAGGTAAAATGTCATTCTTTACTTTCCTCGACAACAAAATTGCTTTCTTTACAAAGAAAGAAATACGCTGATTTGACTAATATTAGAAAAATCAAATGGTTGAGCTTATGTTTCACTCATTAGATGATAATTAACCCTCCAATTCAATTAACAATGCAAAGGAGCAGACCCGTGCATGCATGATCATTGCAGGCGCCTCCATGGAAAATTACCAAGCCACAATTCAACCACAAACCACCACAATTTGTTTCACCATCCTATCTTACTTTCTTTTCTTTTTTTTGGCTCTCCCCTCTTCCACCCATCACACTAGCCCTTGCACCACCAACTTCCCCTAGCCCATTTGTGTCGCTCTTGGATACCTTGCCTTCTACAATATTCTAGGGTCCCTCTATTTTGAAGAAAGTTTATGCTTTAGCTTACAAAGAGTCACATGTCCTAAGCCACTCACTAGAGAGTTTGTGGTATCCTAATTGTCAGCAACAATACCAATATCATATCCGAATGACCGAATCGATCTTGGTTTTGTAGTCGTTATTAATTTAAGAGTGATAGAATCCTAAAAGATAATTATGATGAACAACGAACTAGTAGTGGGTGTAAAAGAAGGCGCAACGATAATGCTAGGTTAATGAGGATTAGGAGTTAGGACCAAAGCAATTTGGAAAGGGAGAAAGAAGAAGTACATGTGGGCAGCGACCTGCCTTCCTATATATCACTAGCTCTCCGCCATTGTTCTTTCTATTTTAATCACTGTATCGCGAAGCTACGACAAAAGTGTAGTGTAGGTGACTGGCAAATTGCGAAACCATTTCTCTATGTCGCTGACAAGTGGGCTCCACCGACCGGCGAAGGAAATCCATGGGAGCTAGCAATCAAGGTTCTGTTCTCTTTGGAGGGAAGAAGAGCTTTGCGGCCTGTGCGCGTAGCATTTTGCAATAATGCCTTTGTGATCCCATAAGTATGGTGTCTAAATCACTCACTAATCGCTCTCGCTTGATGTCAAATGCCACTGTTTGGGATGAGGCTAGGCTACTTCTACTATTGGAGGGATGGAAAGGTGGATATGATGCACGGAAAAGTCGGACAGGGACCTGCACGTATACAAATGGCACGCATGGCATTGCCTGCTGATTGGATGCCATGCCGATGTCCCTTGTCCCTTCCGTCATTCCATTTCCATGGCATGGGGTTTAGCGAGCTAGATTCGCATTCCCATGCATGCACTCCGTCAGTTAGTTGAACTGGTATCTTGGAATATAATGTGTAAAAATTTTGAGATGCAGATTCTGCATTACATTCATGGTGTCCCAAGATCTAATGGTACTGATCGAAGAATTGTAGAACAGCTAGCGCCCTTCAACGACCTCCTCTCATTTAGTTTAGGCTGATTCGTAGCGTAATGAAGATTTCAGGAATCATTTAATTTATTAAACGTTTTTAGCTAGGGTTGCTTATACTTTTCCCAGTAGTAGACTAGTCTCTGCTTGTTGTGTGTGATGTTCCTCTGTTTAATCTTGTTATTATTCGTCCGTCTATGGCTGTTCGCCTGTTCCGAGTGTTTTCGGTTGTATTGTGCTGTCCGGGCGTTGTGTTGTTAGATGTGTTTCTCTGCAATTCTCTCCTTCAAGAAATATGTGTGCATGGCATGCTCTCGAAAGACTTGATTCCTTTATGGCTCGGTATAGAATCACGGGTTCTTAAATTTGGAAGGTTTTGTGAAATTGTAGTGTATCAATATTGAAGCAGTTGCAGTATTTTCCTTTCATCTTTTATCCTGGCCACTACAGTCAGTTGTATGAATCAGTGGGGATTTGTCTGTCTATATTAGCTGTTGTTGAAAAATTACAATATCATGCTTTCTACTTATCACTTAAATTTGATCATTGTAACATCATGCTTGCTACTTTTTGTCGTATTGATTTCTCATTCAGATCCAGAATACACAAGGAAGAATCAGTAGCAGATCACCATCCATCATCTGTTAAGCTATGCAAGAAATATGAAGCGAGTACAGAGGTTGCAATACACAAGCATCAAGATTGGGATTCAGGACAACACAGCTGTTCAGACAGTACTTACTAGTTAATGTAACTGCTCTCATATACTCAGTAT
Organism: Panicum miliaceum; assembly: GCA_032594955.1. Taxonomy (NCBI): domain Eukaryota; kingdom Viridiplantae; phylum Streptophyta; class Magnoliopsida; order Poales; family Poaceae; genus Panicum; species Panicum miliaceum. The sequence goes on along the minus strand of CM064058.1, from coordinate 5,888,080 downwards.
AATCCCATCCTCATCAATCTTACATGCATGAACACAAGGTTCCTACAGGCTACAGATGTTTTCTGATCTGATCTGATCTGATCTGATCTGATCTGAATACCTGCAGATTCAGCATAAGATGGCGAACTCTATGTCGTCTGGATGACGTACATGGCATGCCGCACGCGTGAAGCAAGGTACATGTAATTACAGTATACATATGCAAATATATATATATGTACTAGTATATAAAGAACGTAGGAACAGATGCAACGAAAGACGAACCTAGCTTTGAAATCGTAAAAAGACAGAAAGTAAAGCTAACTAATCAATATATAAAGGCTAATAAGATGCATGGTGGATTATATATGATCTGATATGCATGGTTCGATCAAGAAGCGTCGAGCATCTTCTTGTAGTACTCCTCGTCGTCGATCCTCCAGAGCGAATAATCCGACAAGTACTCCCACACCGGCGACGACGGCACCGGCGGCTCGGCGGCAGCGGGGTGGCCCGCGCCTCCCCAACCGTCGACCATCATGTAGCTCGCCGCAGCGTCGGCCGCCGCGATCTCGTTCCAGAACTGGTCCATGGTGTAGGAAGACTCCTCCTGCTGCTGCTGTTGGTGACGATGCTGGCTTGCCGCGGTGGTGGACTCCTCATCGAGCTCGGCGTCGTCCTCGCCGTCGCCGCCGCCGCTTTCTCGCAGCGCCGACGACGACGGGGCCGTGAGGCTGCCGCTGCCGCTGCTCGGAGAGCCAGAGCAGGACGCGGTGGTGGTCACGGTCGACGACGAGGACGCCGACGCCGCCGTCTTCGCCTGGCTCGCCGCCTTCTGCTTCCTGGTGCGCGTCCTCCAGTAGTTCTTGATCTCGTTGTCGGTGCGACCGGGGAGGCTCCTGGCGATGCGCGACCACCTGCTGCCGTACTGCGCGTGGAGCTCGAGGATGAGGCGCTCCTCGTCGGGGGTGATGCGGCCGCGCCGGAGGCCCGGGTGGAGGTAGTTGACCCACCGGAGACGGCAGCTCTTGCCGGTGCGCCTCAGACCTGCAGTACGCCGACACGCATGCAAAGAGAAGAAGCAGCAGGAGGAGGAGAGGAAGCAAATGGTTAACACCGCTCGCCACTGCCCATCTAGATCAATCCCCAAGCACGCATATATAAATATATATTTATATATATGCATGCTTGGGGATGCACCCGCCACCGCGCAAACCTGAAACCTTTGCTAAGAAATCCCACCGGCGTTCACCAAACAAGCGCACGAACCATACCAGCTGAGCGTCTTCCTCCTCCGTCCACGGCCCCTTCCTCATCCCCGGCGGCACCGCCGCCGCCTGCTGATTGCCACTACTGCTGCTACGCTCACCGTCCTTCTTCTGCTTGTTCCTGCTAAACATGGACATGGTTGCTGCCGCCATCGATCGATGATCCATCACCTCCTCTTCGTCCTCCCTGCTGCTGCAGCCGCGGCCAGGCGTGTGGTCTGATCTCCTCCTCCTCCCCTTCGAGTTGTCCCCGTCGACGACTTGCCTTAATAGTCTGGCGGCCGCCGGACAGAGACAAAGGCCGTCCCAACGAGCTTCGATCAATCGAGAGGAAGAAGAAAGAGACTGCAGATAGATGCCTCCGATCCACTTGTGTACGCTCTAGATTCTAGCTAGCTGTATGATGAGTACACTACAAGATCCCCTGTACTGGCCACAGGGATGACGGATTATATATAGGGAAAAGAGATCAGTTGGTTGCTATGGCACGGAAGAGGATCGGAGCCTAGTTAGTATAATGGCAGATCTGGTGAGCGAGCTGCTCGATCCATGAGTGCAGCGAAGCTAGTGCGCCATGAGGTCAGTGATGGGCACCCGCACTCAGAAATGCTCCGATCATGTGTCAGCACTTGGGGACTTTCTAGAGTCACCTCACCCCTCTTGGTTTTACACTCTTGTCGCTGCGCAGCATTTGCGCCACCAAATTAATTAAGTTTTGCAAACCAGTCAATGTCAACCAGGGTTTAAAATTACTGGTTTCATTTGTTGCAGGCAATGTTTTGACATATATTCACTGCAAACTGAAACAAAAACGCTGCAACGTAATGCAAGTGGCTGTAACGAAGGCGGCCGGCTCACCGCAGCGGTTTTGAACTTTCCAAAACCCTGGGTTTGGAGGGCACATGAAGTTCTTACATCGAACAGTTAACTCATCATTGATCATCAGCGATCAAGATTTTTGAATAGTGCACCGAAGTTATCTCCTCCATGTATATCACGGTGTTGGATTGTCTCTGGACTACACTAACCTAACAACCCGTGCTCCCACATTAGAATTAATATAAAAGTAAAACTTATAACTAATAACTATAATTATGTATCTAAAACTCTCTTTCATCTATTAAATATTCTAGCACAATACTTTAAAAGATACATATTTATCATTATTTGATTGCAATATGTTTATTTAGTAACAATTTCTTTTTATTTTGCGTCACACCTCCATATGTGTCTAAATGTATTTAATGAAACCCTATGTTGAACACTTGAACTATGTGAACAACATAAAAATTGGTATTCTTATCTCTTTTCCCACACATGAATACATGACCATACATATCATGAGCAGCATTTTTATATAAACAATAACATAAATAATATAATAATAATGATAGAAATAGTAATTTCGAATTTTATATTGGTGCACTTTAATATTTTGTTATAATTATATAATTTAGATTTAAATTTATGGGTTAATTTATTTTTTAATAATAACATAATTGGATTTATATGCAAATTTATGGGGTTATTTGCATTATTCTTACAATGGTATAGGTGGGTAATTTACATAATGATTAGGGATTATTTTAGATTACCTTTTATAATGGTAGAGGTGGGTAATTTAGATATATGTTTAGGGGGTTATTTCAGTCTATTTTCATAATGACAGAGGTGGGTAATTTAATGGAAAAGATAACAGATCCAGTGGCTTATGATTATATTTGTTGGATTGATGGCCAGATATTTCTGATTTTTATAAGAATTTCTAGGATTCTTTATTTTTTATAAGTGTCCACCTACGATCTTACGTGGTTTCATATGGAGGCTTCAAAGAAGCCTTCAATTAGTAATAGTAAGATACACAGGATGCTCATCAACGGCAAGATCACGCAGCAGAGAACAGACTACCAGAATCACTTAGCTATTGAATAGATTTCAGCTCAGTTGCAAAAATAATCTTCTGCTGTTAGAGACGAGCTTCTTCGCTTAATTAAAAAGGGTGTCATGATTGTTGATCTGATTCTCTTCAAGCCTTCTAGACGATCGATGCAGTTTTTTCTGGACTTATATTAAACACCATGTTGCAGTTCTTAAGCATATCCTTTGCTTTGTTCTTCTAAATAAAATAGTGAGAGAATTTGTTCTCAAATGACAAGCATAAGTGATCAACGCATGCATGCTGGCATCATATTCAAGATGCGCGAATTGACTAGATTAACCGAAGAAACAAAATATTCAATCTACCACGTTACACTAGTACAGAACATCAAATAGATCCACCCTCTTTAATCCCGGATGGATTGGACCTGGGACTAATAAAGACATTAGTCCCGGGTCAAACGGTGAGAGGGCGGCGCACCACCCGAGATTAAAAGGTCTTCCACGGGTTAGTTTAAAAGAAATGCATTCCAGCTAGAGTCACATGTACTGTGTATGTGTGGTGGTAAGAGAGCTATGTGTGAAGCAAGGGGTTAGTTCAAGTCGCATGGGACATATATATTTTTAATTTTTAGACTTTTTAATTCCAGATTGGTAGTTCCGGTTAGGAAACCGGGACTAAATCCCATTTCTGTGCTAGTGGTAATATACTCGCCGTGTCCTCATTTTTTTTTCGGTCATCGTCTACCGTTCACTGTTATGACTTTGTTGAAGATGCAATTCTTCCTATCTCACAAAATTAGTCACCTATATCGTTCATATAGTACGTGATCTATTACCGGCAAGATCAAGTCCTCCAAGATGTAGCGCCAGCACTGATTGATGTATTAAGGATGATACTTACATGACTCTTCTGAAAATCTAGTAAAATCAAATAAAAGGTATTCAGGTTGAGCAGGAGTCGTATTTTTTTTTAGGAGAGATGTGTAGTGTGAGGTCATACATGCTATTTGCGGAAGTGGCCCACTATTAAACATTTCTACTAGTGGTATCCACCAATATCACACAGAAAGGTGTACTCCACTATCAAGTCTCCAAATTCAGTACTCCAGGCCTCTCTCAACATTCAAGAACCCTAAATTTTTGTCTTTTGTTGCTAGAACAAGTAATTTTTATAGAAATTGCTTGATTTCTGTATGGATTCTGATTCACATTGATGTTTGTCTGTTCCACAGAGTCGATATTACTGACAAGAAAAGGAGCAGAATTGTAAGAGAACATTGATGTGGTGATCTCATGCTGTGTCCATCTATGCCCTCTGGGCACTGCAGTAGTTCTGAAAACAGCACCAACTCTTTAAGAAGATAAGGTTGATGTGCTAAACAACTGCTAACAATACCACGTCGTTCATTGTTAGAAAAAAAAAGCCTCAGCTCTTGGGGGTCACTGTTAGTGTTGTGGCTTTCCCATCATTCCGAGGAAAGAAAGGTAAGCTGATAAGTGATAAGATGGGTGATGTGGCAGTGCACCAAACATCGTGCAACCTACGGCTCAGATTGCAGAACAGTGCACATCACGATGGCATATATATATATATTTATAAAAAGAAAGAATTAGCAGGAATTCAACATGTCCATCTTACCCAGCAGTTAGCGACCATCGACTTTTACGAATCCATCAGTAAGCTTGCTGTTACTGAACATTGCTGCACTATATCTCTTTGCATCAGATTGATCTTCAAAGGATAAAAACAACAAATCTGATGAAAAACGACCAGTTCAGCCAGCTGAGAGTCTGAGATCAGCTCAACAATCTTGTTGATCTGAAGAATGATCAGAAGAAACCGAGGATTTTACTTAGAGAGGAAGCTAAACCAACAAGCATCTGAAGATAGAATTTCTGCTGACATGAAAAAGGAGGGAAAGGTGACACGGACAGCACCATGTTGGGTTGGAGGATAACCCCACTTGGAGTATAGTCATCTACCTCCGGCCCCTTTATCCTCCTGCCTGCTCATCACCATACTCTCTTTTTGGTCAAAATCCATATCTTCCTATCTTCCTTATCCCCTACAGTGTCATTCAATCCGCATTATTCGCCATTCCTGGTGCCGAGCCTCAGATTGGTTTTCGCCCAAGTGCGAATCCCTTGTCGCTTTTCTTGCAAAGATTTGCAAAGCTTGGTAAATGGTGGGCAGGCACGCGTAATCCCAGATAGAAAATGAGTGGTAAATGGTGGGCAAGCATGCGTTGCCCAGAAAGTTGTCTTCAACGAGACACTTATCTAGAGAGGTCACGAGCTCAAGGTATGAGCTTTTGGAGAGTGGACGAGCTGCTGAGATAGTAAGATGGCCGTCCTTCTGGTCCCTGGAAAGCCAGGCCGACCCTGTTTGGTAGCGGAGAGCGGCCTCCGCCACATCCTGCCAAAAACGTGTTGTGCTTTCAAGTAGCACAAGCATTAGCATAGCATATCAACTGGAAAGATAGAGCAAGTTGGCAATAAACAGTGAACTCAGTGGGCCAAATTTTTTTGCAGGAAAGAATATGGCAATAACTGAGGGCGGTAGTAACCATTCTCTACATGCTTCCCCTTATATCTTGCGAAAAGGACCTTATCACACTCTTCTGGCAGTATCGCTAAGTAAACAAAAGAACAACTATGAGCAATGATCTTGCATGACAAACAAACTTCTGAGACAACCAGTCTTCTGTCGGCAACAGTAAGCAAACACAAACATGACTAGCAGCAATGATCTTACATTATGAACAAAAATTCTTCCGTCACTAACTGTAATTTGGTAAGTAAATAAAACAAGACTAGCAGCAATGTAACATGATGAACAAAATTATTTGACAAAGGTAATACTTATAACTGATTTGCCTCAACAAATACTAGTTCTCCAGAAGTGGCACAAGTGTTGGAAAGTATTACAATCAGGATTGTGCATCCAAAGTTGCATCAGAATACAGGAGCGCAGGAATCCACCATGCAAAAAGAAACTGATGCATCCGAATCTAGCCATCCTATAAACCTCCTGAATGTTTTTAACCTTATTAGGAAGAGCAGCACCATGCAGGAGCAGCTTGATATCAGCTCTTTCCGCTGTCCTCCTCTTTCATCTTTTTCTCCCACCTACGTTTCTGGATGGGAAAAAAAGAGGATTGCAGCACAAACAGACAAAGATGAGCCAGTTAGATCTTTTTCAGAGGATGCCTCCGTTCAATCACTATCACAGCCATCATTACATCTGGTCTAAAGCACAAACAAGGCATCTTTGCACACCAAGGTCAATGCGGGCTAAAAAGGTTGGATCACCGACAGCTGATATTTGAGTGTCAGCTAGACCAAAACTAGTAGCACAGTTTTAGAAAGTAATTCCCAATTTAAGTTGTTATTAGCCTAACAAGATGTGAGCAACCATCTGGAAATTTGGTTGACAGTAGATCATTATAACACTACCCCATCAACGTTCATAGATCTGCTTGGTATGGTTTATGTTTATATTATCAGTTGGATTATTGACCTTACGGAAGTCTTAGACCATGTTTCATGTAAACGTCATTATTTACCTGTTGTAAAATTATGAGATCGCTGAACCAGCCCACAAACATCTTTTTAAAACAAAGGTTAGGCTTATATCTAGGCTCCAAAAATATACTTGGTGTACAATGCTGGGATTACTGGCTTATGCTTATGCTGATGATAAGCCAAAGATTAAGGGCTTCTGCTGCCCAGTTACACCTTACCTGCAGCTTATCACTGGATAGGTTGCATTTCAGCCAATAGGTAGCATCTGAGTGAATTTTTCTGGACACATGCATATACAAGCTTCTGCCTTGGTACTAGGAAATTAAAACAAACAATACCCAGGTCTTGTGTCTTCTCTATTTTAGTGGGCTTGATTCCAATCATGGTTACATTTTACCGTTGATAAAGCACAATAACAACTAGTTTACATTTAAACTGAAGATCAACCACCTAGATTCAACCGAATCTTAACATAAGGTGGTTATTGAACAAGAATATGGCAATAAACCCACACATGCTCTGATAGACTATGATATACGACAAAGAGGGTCTGACAAGCTCTCAAATATAGAGTTATATATTAGATGAAACAGTGAAACTCTACAGGCTTTTTTTGTCAACTGATATATACCGTGATAGAGGGAAACCAAAGGGAATGGGTTACATCATTTGAAGTTTGAACAAATGTTACTGAGAGCCTAATTTGCTAAGCTAAGTAGTCTTCAGCACATAAAACTCCATGCTAAATAGACGAATTTTACTAGATGCTGAGCAACCCAAAACTACCAGTTAAACAACATCTGAACTGCCGGTATGGGCTTGAAATTGGCATACACAAGGATCGCTAACATGAGTGCAGTATGTATGTGCACACTGGATTGCGGTTCAAACGTGCAAACCTAGTTAGTAGAAGGTAGCTAAGATAAGGTAGACGCAAACCTTGTAGTCGAGCAGCATCTGGGGCATCTTCTTCATCAGCTCAACGGTATTCGCGCGCCTGAGAAACGGAATGAAACATCAATCACGCAAGCCACTGACCGAATAAGCAAATCGAATACACAAGTGAAGAGAAGAGAGGCAGGAAATGCGCGCTTACTTCTCGGCGGAGATGCGGTCGCACTTGTGGCCCTTGCGCTTGGTGCGCATCTCGCCGCGGGGCGGGTCGTAGGTCCAGTCCTCGCCGGCGAGGAGGACCTCCTTGCGGAGGCGGGCGCGCTTGCGGGCGCTGATGCCGAGCGGCTTCCACGCGCCAAGCTCCCAGTACCCCCACACCCCCTTCCCGAGCTCCCCCTTATACTTGGCCAGCTTCTCCCTCCACGGGTACCCCTCCGCCCACCTCGCCGCTGTCGCGGCTGCCGATGCCGCAGCCGCCTTCCCGGCCATCGTCTCCGCTTGCGATCGCTCTGGCTCAGTTAGGGTTCCTTCTGTTTCTTCTCGCCGGCGGCGGCTGGGGAAGCGAGTGAGTGGCCGGCCTCTTGGGCCTGGATCACCGTGTACTCATGTTGTGGGCTTTGATGGCCCAAGTTGGTGGGTGGGTTAAGGCCCAGTTGCCCCAAATAAGCCCAACTGGCCCATTAGAAAAAAACCCTTCAGGCTCACTTCATCCGCCGCCGCCTCCCTCTTCTCCCACGGAAACCCCGCAGCCGCAGCCGCCGAACTCGAAGAAGCAGCCATGGTGCTCGCGCGCAAGAAGCTGAAGCAGAAGCTGCACACGCTTCTCCCGGCCGGTGAAGCCGAGGTGGAGGAGGCTCATGGCGAGGAGGTGCAGGATGTGAAGGAGCGGCTCGCCTCCTCCAAGCGGCCGCGCCCCAAGCGGCCACCCAGGAAGAAATCGCTCCCCGAAGTGATTTTGCAGACGGAGGAGGAGAGGAGGGAGGAAGTTGAGAGGAGGAGAGAGGAGAGGAGGAAGGAGAAGAAGGAGAAAAGGAGGATCAGGAGGTTGATGGAGGCCGAGGCCGCGGCGGAGACGCAGCAGGTGGGAGGGGAGATGGGGGCGGAAGCGGAGGGCAAGGAAGAGGCTTCGGAAGAAGACGATCCTGCTGTTGAGTCTGACCAGCCAGTCGTGGCAGAGAATAGGTGAGTCAGGGCTTGAAAATTTGGTTTTTTTTGGCCCAAAAAAAAGAATTAGTGATATCTGAATAGCATTGTTACATGCTGGTATTGTGAGCTCAGAACAATATAGCAGTAGCAGTATATGATATAATGAGAAAACATGGGTTAATAACTTGCTTTTGTGTATCTTTGATTTGCCATTGATTGAAGCAGTATTACTTTGTAATGCAGCAAAAACTGTAATCTAATTGTATTTGATTATTATATGATTGTGAAAACAAAAGTGGTCACCTTTTTCTGCCAAGCATACGCCATTGAACTTTTGAGTGTGCTGAAGCTATTTTGCCATCTTGTTCCTTCCAGAGAGCAAAATATAAACAAGGTAGAAGTGACCTAACATGCAATTGCGGCCAACAATCCCGTTGTTGCATAGGTAACTTAGGGTACAATATATCAGTGCTGTTGTACTTGTAAATATTGTTGGCTGTGGAGGAACCGTAAAAAAGGAAAAAGAGTCTTGGAAGCGGAACTATTTTGCAGTTGTAGCTTGTAGGATGTTGTGGTCTTTTAGGCATTAGTTGTGTAATTTTGTGCATTCTTATTTCAGGGAGCAAAATATAAACAAGATGGAGGTGACCAAACCTGGAGTTGGGTCCAACAGTCCCGTTGTTGCTGAGAACAAGTGAGTTAGTGCATGATAGATTGGTTCCTCTTTTGCATTTGTAAAAAGTGTAGGTGATAGATTGATTTTTCAGTTGCAGCTTGTAGGGTGTGGTCTGTTGGCTCTGGTTGTGTAATGTTTTACATTTGTTTCAGGCTGCAAAATCAAGAAGTGAAATTGGCCAAATCTGGTGTTGGGTCCGACAATCCTGTTGCCGCAGAGCATATGTGAGTTAAAGCTTGGTGCATTGGTGCTTTTGTTCTCACCCAGGACCTGGTTGGATGTCGTAGACTACAGCATTTGTTACATCCAAACACCTCTTAGTTTCTTGAGACCGAAGTATTTTGTAAAACTGTAGTGTTTTCCAAAATTCCAAAAGAACTTTGTATCCAAACAGATCCCTAGCCCCATTCTTGTTTGATTGGCATTGCTGGTACATGGAAATAGGACAAAAAGTGTTAAGATGATGTCCTTGTGAAACGATCAGACACAGTTGCTGAACATGTTGGTACAATGAGTTTGTTGAGATAACATAGGTCATGGACCATCCATGAGTTAAACTTGTATTTGGCTGTGTTGTTTTTCTTTCATATTAATTGAGGTAGTACGATAATATGATTAAAAGTGCAGACCCAGTACTAAATGATAAATACAAAAAATAATTAAGTCACCAACTTATTTGGCTGTCAACTTGTGATCAAGTTGGAAACAATCTGTTATGTTTGACTTGGTGGAATATAACTAAGTTTGGTGATGTTTTCGGGATTGATAAGCAGTCTAGCTTGGTTATTTCACTTATAGCAGGATGTTGGTCTTTCTTGCATGTTACCTAATGCTTTGCGTCTTTATTTCAGAGAGCAAAGTGTAAAGAAGGTGTATGTTGGTGGCATCCCGTACTATTCATCTGAGGATGACATAAGAAGTTTCTTTGAAGGATGTGGCAGTATCACTGCAATTGACTGCATGACCTTTCCTGAGAGCGGGAAATTCAGGGGTATTGCAATTCTCACATTTAAGGTCAGAGTCTAAGCCAGTTTTGCTTCTTTTAGTTTAGTATTCCTGTTCTCTTGGGGAAGTCAAACTCTTATTCCATATACAAAGTTTGTTACTGTATTACATATGTACATGTGCAAAGTTCTTATTCCATTAATTATGTCCACTTAGACTTGTTAACAGAGCTGAGTAGTCCTCGTTCAGTCTATCTGTATGACGTTAGATTGCAGCCTTGCATCTATATGGTCTTGTCTTCCATTTTAAGTCCACATAATCAAGAAGTCAACTGAATATCTGCATTGGCTGCTGCTCGCATTTTCACAATTATTTTGTTTGGAAATGTGAATCTGAGTATCTGACTGACTGTTATTGTTCAGACTGATGCTGCTGCACAGAGGGCATTAGCTATGGATGGTGCAGATATGTAAGTGTGCATCACTCTTTGTTGTCCCGCTCATTGGGTTATTCATGAGTAATGACATGCTTGATAACAATTTCAGGGGAGGATTCTATCTGAAAATCCAGCCTTACAAACATAACCGTGAGAAGGAAGATTTTGCACCGAAGTTGATAGAGGGATATAATAGGATATATGTTGGGAATCTACCATGGGATATAACAGAAGATGATCTAAAGAAGTTCTTTTCAGACTGCAAAATCTCATCCATCCGATTTGGAACAGACAAGGAGACAGGTGATTTCAAAGGCTATGCACATGTTGATTTTTCTGATGGTACATCTGTTGCTGTTGCACTGAAGCTCGACCAGAGGGTGATTAAGGGACGGCCAGTTAGAATCAGATGCGCAGTTCCCAAAAAGGATAATCAGAAAATCTGTGATAATGAGAATTCAGATCTTTCGAAGAGTAAGATTCAGACATGCTATGAATGTGGGACCCCTGGGCACCTTTCTTCTTCTTGCCCAAATAAGAAGGTTTCTGAAGTACGGAAATGCTATGAATGTGGCACCCCTGGGCACCTATCTTCTGCTTGCCCAAATAAGAAGATTTCTTCTGAAGAAAACAAGGCTACTGTTGATTCAGCTATAGCATCATCAAATAAGAGACGAACATGTTATGAATGTGGCATCCCTGGGCATCTCTCTTCTTCTTGCCCAAATAAGGACGCTGAATTTGTTTCTGATGAAAAGAAGGCTAACATTGACTCAGCCACAGCATCATCAAAGAAGAGGCGAACATGTTACGAGTGTGGGACTCCTGGCCATCTCTCATCAGCTTGCCCAAACAAAAGGCCTGCAGACTCAGTTCAGAACAACAGGGAGCCTGTTGTTGATGCAAAGGCAGAACCACCTACCATCGTATCCGAGGAAATGAAAGTAGGTGATGAATCGAATTCAGTACCTTCAAAGAAGAGGCGGAAGTGCTATGAGTGTGGAATTTCTGGCCATCTATCGTCAGCTTGCCCAAACAAAAAGGTTGCTGAGGTTGTTGATGAAGTGAAATGTGATACTGGCTCAAACACTATACCTTCAACCATTGTTGAGGAGAAGAAGGCCAGCGACGACGCAAAATCTGCACCTGCAAAGAAAAAGAAGAGGCGGACATGTTATGAGTGCGGCATCGCCGGCCATCTCTCGTCGGAGTGCCCAAACAAGGCAGCTGCGTAAGTCAAATGATTGTTGGCATCTTGGGCCTCTCTGCTCAGAGTGCCTGAACACAACTGAACAAGGCAGTTGCTGAGGCCAAATGATTGTAGCATTTGTTTGTTTGTTTTTAATTCTTCAGGATTCAGTCCCAGTGTATTGTATGGTCTGTTCCTTGTTTTGAGCAGCAAAGTTGTTATCTCTGAAGGAAGAGGGAAGCTTTGTAGCAGGTAGGCCTTAAAATAGACAAGTTTATTATCTTTCCATATCAATTTTTGATTGCATGAAAAAGTATGAATGGGATTATCACTCAATTATTGGAAAAGAGTTTGGTGGAATCACAGTAACGTGTGTCAACTCTTTTGTTGGAAACTGATCATGAACTCGTGAATTGGAAATGTGGGGCCTTTTTGGGCAGCATTGGTAAAGGTAAACTGTGAGACTAGGAGCCCCATGCTTAATTCCTTCTAGTATAATGGTATTACTTAATCCCTTCGTTTTGCTATATCGACCTCTGGTGAGTATGTGGATACAATGTTTCTCCATTGATGATATTAAGAATGTGGTTACTGTAATGTTTTGACTTTTCGCCCCTAATAAAATGCATTTGGAAGAGAACAACTGATTGTATTATAGGATGGTGTCTTTTTCGTTTTAGCTCATACTTTTCTTAGTAACGCATGGTGTACTATGGATAAACTTCAAAACAAAGGAGTACAAATTCAGTAGAACAAGTGGTTCATCCCCAGGAGATCTCTGCATTAATTCCTTGTTTGAAAGGGGGGACTCTCTTTTCTTGTTTCCTAACTGTTAGAATGTAGAAGAGAGAATGAAAGTGGCAAGAGTTGTAGTTCTCAACTGATTCTCATTGATGGGATGGATTACATATATATACAAGCCCAAAGGGCATGGTGTCCCTTGGGGTTGGCCTCTTGGAGACACCCCTTCGGGAGGTGGGATCCCTTTGTTGTAATTATCTATAATTACATATTTATATATAAGGACATTTCTAATTGATCACTAATTGTGTACTTCTTGTTTCATAACACTCCTCCTTGATCAATTAGTTTCATGTAATCCCCATCCGTTGATTGATCTTCAGGTGGAAAAACTCCTCTAAAAATCCAGTGGGAAAAATCTTGAAGAGAAACCATCTTGTGTATTGAGATGCCATTAAAACTTCTTAAAATTCAGTGGAAAAATATAAGGAGAAAATGATATAGCATATTGTTGATTGCAAACTTTATATGAGAAAAACCTTGAGAGGAAAACTCATAAACAAGTTTGAAAACTAATAGTATGATCTGCGGATCATGTTTGAAGTAATCTCCCCCAAACCCGATGGGAAAAATATGAGGAGAAATAATATCTTGAATATCTTCTTAAAAACTTTGTAGAGAAAATAGAAGATATGATATATGTGATATGTCTCGAATACCTCTTTAAAAACCCCGGTGGGAAAAATTAGGGATATGACATAAAGTATTGCCTCATTAAAAACCTATGTATGAGAAAAATCTTGATAGGAAAACTCATTAGAAAAAGAGTGCAACTTATATAATCGGAAGATTATAAATATGTTATATCAAGGGTTTACTCCCCCTGATACTTGCAAATATTTAAGTCGTCTCATACCAATTCCGAAAATATATTTCTGGAATAATAATGTAGGTAAGGATTTAGTGAATAAATCTGCAAGATTATCACTTGACTTAGTTTGCTAGATTTCTATCTCTCCATTTTTCTTTAATGCATGAGGATAGAATAATTTAGGAGCAATGTGTTTGGTGATATTGCTTATTATATAACCTGCATTCATTTGTGCAATTTGTGCAATGCAAGCATTTAATGATTCAATGGAATCATAATTTTATCATTCAGAGAAGTCTTATATTGATGCTTCAGAATGATATGCTAAAGTTTTTCATTAGAATCCATTTGATGATTCAGTTAGCCAGTATCTCGATATCCTACTTTTGTCATGTTCTTATTTGATAATAAATTAAGATCTTTGGTGCCATTTAGATATATTTGGATATCTGATTTGACTCCGACCTGTATGGCATTGTTGGAGTTGCTTGAGCTAGCAAGGTATCTACAAAAGCAATATCAGGCCTGTTGCAATTTGTACGATACAAAAACGCATTTTGACACTAAGTTCCTCATCCCAGGGTCTAAATGGATATTCATCCATTTTCTTTTAGGGGTTGAATGGAAAAAGTGTTGGTGGATATAATTGTTTAATATTATCTGGATATTGATGCACAATATCACTTGAATATTGGTAAATTTATATAGGTGTATTTAGTCGAAGACTTAAACATCCATTGTGTTTACCCAATTTTATTTCATCTCTAATTCCGTCATAAATGAATGCTTGTTGTTTGTGTGTTGAGATGATGAAAATTCCATTTGGAATTTCTTTATGAACACACATATGCCATCATAGTGAGTAATCCTTTTATGGGAGATACTCATATAGTCAGTTGTACCACAATCAACTTGACTGTCTCAAGTTATAGAGTGACTTATACATAATGATGTTGCGATTTTTCTTTTGGATTCAGCATATAAAGTCCTCTAGGGACATATGAATCGAAATCTATCAAATTAAATTGATCTGCCTATAATTGAATATGGGAATATAATTCTCACACATACGATGAGGTATGTTGTTTGGTCTCTGCGTGAAACCATGTGCTACTAGCTCTCGCTATTTCACCACCTTACTTTCTCAAAGAAAGGTACTGTGAGAAGTAGATAACACTTCTCATTTGAAAATGAGAGCAATTCTCCTTAATTGCCACCTTTGATTTGATCTAATTTGAGTGTTTGCTAACACTCTGCCTAGGACTTTTGGTCTGGATCCAGTTGAAGGTGTATAGCAATTTTTGAATAGGAGTATATGTCGATAAATTTATAGTCTTAATATGATTGATTGAGATCACAGTCATATATCTTGTGAGAAATTAATCCTTTTGAATTCTATGTCATTTCCCACCATAATAGAATTAGGATGTTTCTTGACCCAATGCCTTAATTTATGTGCACATATACTGGACTTTTGAATGCTAAATATTCATAGATTTTAGATTCGAATAAATCCACAAACTGTCTAACAACATTTATGATGCTGATTTGCATTTACTATCTTGGTGATATCTCCCCTATTTCCGCGGATGCTTATAATAACCTATATTCCTAGCTTGTGGCCATACTTCTCCCTCATTTATTTTGACATGGGAGTTGAGTGATTTTTCACTCTTTCTGGCACATTAACCGTAGGAATTAGTTTGATGACATTTTTTATGAGTAATTGCATTTAGCAGGCTGTTTGCAATGCGTTGCAAATATAATATATTCTGAACTTTTGGTTCAGATATTCTTTATATATACGTGGATATGAGGATTGAATGTGATAGTACTCTTTTATAATTCCTGGTATTCTATGTTTGTGGTATTAATCTCCCCCTAATGCCTGAAATTTCCTCAAAATGTAGTCAACATACGGGCTTGTGAATTAATCCCTTACGAGTAATCCAAGGTATTTTATGAATGACAGATAAATACCTTATATGGATCCTCAATGCCCATGGATGTATGTTGTGGTGGTGATATCGGTATGTTCAAAATATAATCGACACGCAGATGGGAAATATTTGGCCGAGGCCATGATTCCACGTATATACTGCAACGGGGGGCACCGTACGATTGCAGTTTGATGAATTTGAATTTAGTTTACGGCGTGTACGACCGCATGATGCCAACAAGATGTTGGTAATTTGCAATTCTGTAATAATGGTCTTGCAATTAATTTTATTCTCTTGATAAGATATTCGGCTAATCCATTTTGTATATGTAGATAAAGTACAGAATATTCCACAATAATGCCTAGAACCATACAATAGTTATTGAAGGCTTTTGAGGAAAACTCAACGGCATTATACATCCTAATGCAAAAGCATGGTTTCTAGTGGATAACAAACATACATGGGACCATCTTGCTGATGCATCATTAAGTACCATGAAGTACCAAATAGCCTAGTTATCTCCTTTAATGCGTTCAAGAAATGTTAGTGGTTCAGCTTTTATCTCAAGATAGGAGGGTCTTAAGATTAATTTCCCCGTGGCACGTGCGGTGCTCACAAAACCTGAATGTTTGGAAAATTTAAGAATGCATGTGATGACCAATTGAATTGCCGATAATTTTTTGCATTATCCCAATTCCAGGATGACCGTGGCGATCATGCCAAGTCTTGAAGACATCAAGATTTTGAAAAATTATCTTATATGCAACATGTTGTACGGGTTTGATGTATGTAAAATACAATCCAGTTGATAGTGAAGGAATTTTCTCAAGCAATTGTTTGGCATATCCGCCAATTTTGGTCATGAATAGATATTCATCTTTGTTGTCATTATGTGTTTCGATTTGAAAACCATTATGACGGATGTCTTTATAATTCAATAGGGTACGAGTTGAGTCGAGATACATGAGTGCATCCTCGATTAGTAGGTTAGTACCCATAGGGATAATTAATGTGGTTCGACCTGAACTCACAATTGCAGTATTTGATCAGCAAAGGTTGGGATATTTCCTTTACTCTTTATTGAGAGTTTGAAAATATTTAATATCCCTAAGTGTTATTTTAGTGGTGCAACTGTCCATTAAACAGATTTCTTCCTCCATTAGGATTGTTCCCGTAATATAATCTATGATGAGTAAATCATGAAAGATTTAACTTATAGATTATATATATCCATACTTTATATATCAAGTATCATATATCTTATAATACTTGTGACAATAATTGTGTACCACACAATATAATAATACATGATTATGGCTTATAGAGATAAACCTTTCGGAGATCAGGACAACTAGTTCATGTCTCCAAATATGTCGTTGGATTGCAAATCCACGAGTATATCGTCAGTGCTGAATAAGTCATCCGTAAGAACATCTTCATTGTGTTCCGTAGCAACATCTTTGGAGAAACCGGCGTTAGTAGGTCGATTAGTGAAGTGAGCTTCCAACTCGTCCTCTTGAACTTGCTACCAATAGATTTTTGGTATAACTCAGTCAAATATCGGGAATGTGGCAACTCATGGTGTTGTGGTTGTGACAACCACACTTTTGACAAACTTGAGAGTTGTCTTTTTGAGTCATTTTCCCTTTTGTTATGACATTTGCTTGCCTTATAACTTTGTCTGCTATTGTTCCATTTTTCCTTGAAATTTTGTTTGAATTTCTTGCCACCAAATTTTTTATTATTATTCTGAATATTGAAATAAATTTCAAGCATAGGTGATGCGCCTACGGGACACATCCGAGGATTCTTTATTAAGAATCCATCATATTTTTTGCCTGGAGTAATTCGTATATCAAATCAAAATATTTAGCATAGTTGTGGTGATGGTATTGCTGTTGCAATAACCTGTTTGTGGTGGAAATGTAGAGAAAGTCTTTTTATTCTTTTCTGCATTATCTATATATTGATTGTAGAATTAAAGCTTGGAACAAATCTTATGTACTGTAGAAGTATTCTGCAACAGATTTTGAAGTATATAAGACATAGCATACGTCTTGCTTCTGGCAGTACTATGACTTGATGCTGATTATAGCTCTCTTTGAGTGGAACCCAAAGATTTTTAGGGTCTTATTCCATCATATATTCATTCTTAAGATCAGAATGAAGATGGTGCCATAAAATGCAAGGTCGTAAACTTGGTTGTTTCTAAAACAGAAGTTTCTGGATTAGGTTCATTAATTGTATTAATGAAACCTTTTGCTGGTATCATAATTTTCATATCCATAGCCCAAGTCAGATAGTTGCTACCATCTGTTGCAAGTTCATCGAAATCTTTATCGACTAAATGAACCATATTCTTACATGAGAGATCATGTATAGGATTAATTTACTACGGTAAATTAAATAATATATGTGTGTAAATTTGTGCAAAATAATGAAGTTAAGATGATTCTTGCAACATAACTTATGTAACTATTTTGTGTGTATTCCTACGGGAATTAATGACTTGATAGTCATATTTTATATACAAATTTTATTGTATAGAATATTTTGGATATACACATTATTGGTAATCATCATAAGATGTAGACCTCTTAGTAATGGGCAAGTAACTTGCTGCCTAAAAGTATGGTCTTAGGGCAAATAAATTCTGAATTTATTGCAGCCAATGCCTAGGTCTCCATCATCTTGTGTTTTCCAAATATTCAGATTTATATACGTTAGTTTTAATTTTTCATATTGCTACAGGATGTAGAATATAAATCAAGTGACATATTTGTAATGATACAAATAAAATAAATAGCACATGAAAAGATCGTTCTAAATAATATTTGCACAACCAATGTGAGATATGCGGATCACATAATGTATAGTTACTGCGGTAATCATAGCATTCTTACATATTGGTGCTAGCATCCGAACCTGATGGTCTAGATAGCTATTTACAAAATTTATGCAAATCCAGAATAGTCGGAAGACTAAATAGAACAATCTAGGGCCTCAAATAGAAATATTTAGAACAATATATTCTAAATATGTAAATACATAGAAATCTTAGGGCCAATTTGTAAAACTCATGGGGAAGAGTGGGGAGGCATGAGCGGCCTGCTTGGCGTGGCCTGCTTGTTTGCGGCGGCCTGTTTTGCCTGGCGCGGGTCGGCTCGGCCTACCGTGGCCCATGCCAGCCCAGTTCGGCCTGGCTCGAATAAAGGGCAGAGAAGGGGGGCGGTTAGGGGAACCCTAACCATCCTCTTCCCAGGAACAGTCGCCGCCTCCTGCCAAGAGCCGTCGGCGCCTCCTGGCCCTTGCGCCGCCGCCCCTGAGTCTCGGACGCGTTGCCGCCATGCGCCATGCACCGCTGCCGCGCCTCCTCCTTTCTCTGCGGTGCTGCAGCACCGCATCCTCCTCTTGTTTGCCGGCGTTGCCGGCCGCTGCCAGCCGTTGTCGGACTATGACCGCGATGTGGAGGAGCGGGTGTCGTGGGTGGGGGCGCCGTCCCTAGTGGAGGCGGAGCAGGTGCCGAGGGCGCCGCTCCTGGTGCCGCCGCTGCGCTGCCGGCGGGATGCGCTGCTGAGCGTAGCGCCATGGATGGCGCCGCTATGTGCTGCACTGCCGCCTCCTGTTCTCCTCTTCTTCTGGCTCCGCGTCACGCCCCCATGCGCCGACCATGGCCGGCCGCTGGCCTCCGGAGAGCCCCTGCGTGGTGGGACGCGGCGGTGCATGGCCGCGACGCCGCCGATGCGGCGGGTGGATGCCGCCTCTGGTGGAGGGGAATGTGTCGGCGAGGCCGGCACCGAGGGCGTCGCGGGGTGGGCGCTGCTGAGGGCGGCCCCGTCATTCAAGTGCGCTCGGAGGAGGCACTGGTGGTGCGCTAGGCCGGCGGTGGAGCAAGTGTTTCTCGTGGACGGCGAGGAATCGGATGGTGAGGCGTCCATGGCCAAAGGCCACCAAGCGGAAGGATTTGGAATCTTCCGGTGTAAAGAAATGTAAGTCAGTAGGATTCATGCTTACACAGTGGTGTGAGGCCGACAGGCCTCCGGCGTGTTCTCGTCACCGTTCTTGCCGTGAGTCGACGAGTTCTCGTCGAGTTCCATGGAGGCCAGAGTCGGCGAGTTCCAGGGAGCGTGAGGCCCTCTGGCCTGTGTTGCCTTTGTGCCGAAGCGTGGCTGATAACGTGTCGTAATAGGAAAAGTAGAAGAGAGAATGAAAGTAACAAGAGTTGTCTCAGGTGATTCTTATCGATGGGATGGATTACATATATATACAAACCTAAAGGGTATGGTGTTCTTTGAGGTTGGCCTCTTGAAGACACCTCTTCGGAAGGTTGGATCCCTTTATTATAATAATCTATAATTACATATTACTTCTTATTTCGTAACACTAACTTTTGGGAGTTCCCTCACGGACTCACGGTAGGTCTGCAGGAGAGGTGCAACGAAGCATTATGTTGGTAGAAACGATGCCCGCAACCATGTCAAAACCAACCATGGTTAAGGGCAGGACCTGAATGGAATGAATTTGGATCCAAAATCTCCCTCCACAACCATGCCAAAACCAACCATGGTTAAGGGCAAGCTCTGGATGCGACGAATTTTGGATCCAAAATCTCCCTCCAAAAAATATAGGCCCATAGTGGCCCATAGCATAAATTTATTAAGTATGATTATTGGAGTCAGCAACTACCTACCAAATGTCTTCTCTCTGAAGCCCTGCCTGTCCCGTCCCTATCTGATTCAGTCAGCAGTTGGTTTGTGTGAGATGATGTCACTGCACTTGGTCGGGCCAGATCACCAGTGCCTGCTTTCATGCAGGCGGATACTCCGATCCACAAAAAGATTCAATCAGAAAAATAAAAGGGTCTGCATCATCACAGTGGAGACCTACGTGGAGACACCGACCAAAACCATTGAAAAACTGGGACGTGCAGGGAGACGCAAGCAAAACCAAAGCTGTAGCGTAGCATCCCAGCTCTAACTTGGTTGTGAATGATCTCCAGCGTCAAACGCAGAAACTTGTTGGTGTTCTTCACTCAGCTGACAGCGACTCAACTCCTTCTGAAAAGCAAAGCCAGGCTTTTCTTAGGTCACCTGCCTTGTGATTTGCAACAGGCTGTTTATGACAGGGAAACAAAATTGGCAATTCATCACACCCCAGTTTTTTCCTTCTTTTTTTTTGAGAGAGGATCATACCGCAATTTATTCATCATTTTTGCATGCCGTATTACGACGGCACGTATTGTTATTGACTTATTGTTAGACTGCACAAAACCATAGGGTAAATTATCCTGATCATATCATTTGGTACTTGCCTAGTCTCTGCTGAAAATCTTTCGCCAGTTCATAGCTTCATCTCCAATACACTTCTCTTGGAGCATTACTGAACAGACAGTTCTGAATGGATAAAGATCTGCAGTTGATGGGGAGCAGCATCACAGCACTATCACCTCCTAGCATAAATTTACACAAGCCGCAGCTGAATTTAAAATCCGAGCTTCTTTTCAATTTGTATCCTCCTGGGACCGCACCAGCGCCAGAAGAAGAGAGAAGTGGATAGAACATGGCGAGCAAACTGAATCGAAACCGGCATCTTCGGGGCCTAAAGAAAACACTGCAATCGCGTGGTCATTGTTTTGTCATCCTTTTTTACACAACTAAGAACTGCTGAGAATCAAAGGTCAGTACTGAAGAGTGGCTGTCCTGATTCTTCCTCATTTTCTCAGAAAAAACTCAGCATGCTGGCTCTTAAGCAGCATGTATGGGGCGCTTAAGTAGTGACGCCTACTAATCTGGCCCCTGAATCCCCAAGGAATATTCTGGCCCTTCGTGGCGCGAAACCGCACTCTCAACACCGTGACGAAACGCGCATAATATCATATATATTATGCAACCAACCTTTTGAATCAGCATTAGCTAACTGAAGTAGTGCAGCTTATTGAAAGATTCTTCTGAACTCGGTGGTCGGCACACTGCATCTAATAAAAAATATTCAGAGAAGGGAGATGCAGAAAACAGGAGCAGCAGCTCCTCCGGTTCCGTCAGAAATGGTACTGGTTGACCTAATGGATGCAGTATGTTGATATTTCTATTGACCATTAAATTATAGGTGACTAGGTGTTATGCTCAGCAAGTTCGAAGTGATAAAAAGAATTGCACAAGAAAGTAAGGAACCATATTTGTTCTTTGATACTGCATCACCAAGAACTCGGGCATAATCAACTCTAGAAAGCAAGTCAGCACAAGCAAAATTTGATCATTGGGCCCCGAAGGCCGAGCCGGTGTAAATAATTTCTGCATGGGTTTGACAAACATATGGATACTGGGTTTCTGATGCAGCGGTTGCGGAATCATGAAGCAAATCAGGAAGCGAACTTCTACTTTTGATTTCTTAT
Source organism: Panicum miliaceum (assembly GCA_032594955.1). NCBI lineage: Eukaryota > Viridiplantae > Streptophyta > Magnoliopsida > Poales > Poaceae > Panicum > Panicum miliaceum. The sequence continues at coordinate 5,866,198 of CM064058.1, read as the reverse complement.
GCGGAGAACGGAAGACGCAATTCAAGATGCAAGCCCAGACAGAGAGGGACAGAAAAGTTACTTATATGCAGTGTCTATAGCCTGTCTCCTGTTGCACGTTCACTGTGATCAGGGCTAGACCAATAAGGTGGAGTTGCAGGGGCAACTAGAACTCTAAGCGCCAATCATCGGCAGCTGCTAAAAGAATACGTCTGCAGCAAACTGCAAATTGACCATTTCTGTCTCTGCCCTGATGAACATCATGCTGCGCTCAATGTGTGCGCATCCAAGTTTTCCAAATCTATTACAGCAACTTGTGGGAAGAGAACGATTATTCCTTTTTATATTGACTTGGGCCAAAAATCATCGTGAACCAGTGAGGGATTATGTTGCTTCAGCTGCAGAAGGGACCATCTTGCCAGCTGTCCTTTTGCAACTTTTTTGATTCTTGGGTGTGCTGCTACCATGATGAGAACTGTGAGATGCGGCAAATAGGTGTGCATGCTCATCTGTCTACTAATTGGCTTATCTGATAGAACTTTGATCCAATGGTAATATTTTTTCTGTATTGTACTATTGATACAATCTTCAGTAGTTTCTGTATTGGTTTGACCTAGAATTTGATTCGACTGATAAAAAGGTTGATCCAATATCTTCTTTCCGAAATGTGAATAGGAGCAAGATTCCATTTGATCCCCATCAAACACTGCCACTGTGTGGTGCAGTCGGAGACGCCATAAACTCTTAGATCCTAATCCACTGAAAATCAACAGATGCCTCTGCTTAAGCACCACCATATGGTACCTTTTTTATGTTTTCGCGTTTGCAAGTTGCAACAAGCAGAAGTGAACTATATATAAACTAGGTCAAGTTCCTTTCTGCTGACATCAACCAGCAATTATTGATCAGCTCAGTCCAATCAAGCAATGCAACGTCGGCGCACAAGCGATCCGAGAACCAATCATCGCCGAGAACCGGTTTTGTTTGATTCTAGACTCGGATGCCACTACTCAGATGGCTGTTCGGCATGATGAAGTATCAAGCAGGCACAGATCGGAAGAGGCATTTCTTTCTTTCTGATACTCCTGACGCAGTAGTAGTAGCATTATGAGTCAGTGCCAAAAGGGATCAAGGGGTAGATGCAGGTCACTATTTAATAATGCGCCATTTGGAGCAGCGATGAGACGTTTATGATCCCATCGCATATAAGCTGGATATATGTATATGTGTTCGTAAGCACGACGATCTATTTGTTGTTTCCTACAGTCCTATTGGTTGGTCCAGTTGTCTTAATAAAACCGAACTGACAGAAGGATGTCTGCAGGATTATTGCAAGAAATAATTCAGTGGGACACAGTATATTCACAGAAGAATAGTGCTTCCTAGTTGGCATAAAGGTTCATGACATTTTTCTATGATTTGAACTGAGATCAAACTAGGGCTTTAAGTTCTGCACTCTAGGCATCTAGAAGCCTAGAATGTCTCAACAGAGGCGTAAGCAAACCACCTTCAGAAATCAGAAGAAAACAACCATCTCTGAAATCTGAACTGAAGTTCCCTTGTTGATAGTTCACCCCCATTTCAGTGAAGCTTTGTTGTCGACGTCTAATGCACCTTAACAAAGATCATAACGCCGTCTATCAGGGAAAAAAAGGATTTAAGTTTTAAGAGCACAAGACAGGTTTCCAGAGAAGGAACCGTTGACCAGAATCTACAAGCCCTCATGAACTGCAAAAGTCAACACGCAGACGAGTGGGTGAATCAGTCCTGTTCTGAATTCTGATTCCACAGCCGAAGTTTCCGTCCCTTTGACTCAGCCCAACGTACACATGCATTATCTTTACACTATGCATCAATGATTAATCGTGCCGCTGCATCCAAACTGCCAAGGAACGGCGTCGACTCGGCGAAACTCGACGCCGTTTGCAGTTGCCCCTGTGCCCAATCATCGCCACTACTGCAGCTGATCTGCTGTCAGTACTGCGAATCAGCAATTCAGCATAAAAGAACTCTGTGCAAAAGCCAACTGTTTCTTCGACTACTCTGAAGGCCACTTGTGATTTATTTTAATCCGTGAGCCTAATAGAACCGATTAACTGCTACCAATTGGTCAATTTGTTTATGTCTCGCATTTCTAACCCAGCCTATAAATACACCTGCTCCTTGATGCGCTTCTTCTTCATTCAGATATATTAGCTTTCGATCGAGATCGAGCAGCTAATTCATCGGCAAGAACTAGCTGACAAGCGTAAGCATTGATGAAGAGGTTTGCAGTCCAGGAGGGCGAGATGGCACGCGTGCTGATGCTCATGTCGCACGGCCAGGAGCCGGCGCTGCCGCTGCTGCCGGTCGCCGGGCGCGGTGACCGCGCGCCGGAGCGGGTGTTCGTCTGCAAGACGTGCAACCGCACGTTCCCGTCGTTCCAGGCGCTTGGCGGCCACCGCGCCAGCCACAAGAAGCCGCGGCTGGACGGCGACGGCGACCCCTCGCTCGCCAAGCCCAAGCTGCACGGCTGCTCCATCTGCGGCCTCGAGTTCGCCATCGGCCAGGCCCTCGGCGGGCACATGAGGCGCCACCGCGCCATGACGGGCGGCATGCCGCCGGCGACGACGACGATCGTCGTGGACAAGAAGCCCGACGTCAGCATCATCCACGACGACGGCGTCAAGCGCGGGCTCTGGCTCGACCTCAACCACCCGCCCTGTGAGGACGGCTGCGACGCGGAGGCGGAGTGCGGCCACAATGCCACCGCAGGGATCACGTTCCATCAGTTCCTGGACACCGGGACCATGGCCGTGGACTGCCTTGGCTACTAGATACCACCAAGCTCCACGATTCTTCTACAACTTCTCAACTTCTTTTTTGTTTTTTTTTCTTTTGGACCTTCATTTTCTCACTTTCTTTTATGTGGAGAAATCCACATTTTGTAGCAGTAGTAGAGGTACCTAATGCATGCATGGATCATGCATGGAAGGTTTTGGGGGTGTCTTTGAGATACTGTGCTGCTTCGGTGGTTAATTAGGAGGCCTAATTGCTACCAAAGATAGCTGATTTACCTTGGGTTTCATGTTATTATGGATAAAAACCCTCTGGTCAAATGGCTTTGATGTAATTATTTAATCTTGGAAAGATATATATAGAGCTTGTGGCTTTCTTCAGTTGGTAATCCTGACTCAATGTCAAGTTGCCCCTTTTAGTATCTTGGGTGACATAACACGAGTTGAATCTGCGATACTCACGTCGAAATCAAAGGTCTTCCATTTGCTCTTGCAAGACTAGTATTATTCTCTCTTACAATTCTGTGATTATTACTGTTAATAAAAATTGACCTATGTTTCCTCTAGAAAATAGGTAGTATGAATATGACGGATATACTAATAACCTGCCCCAGTAACTCAAAATTCTGTATATATATGGTTCCCCTTATCTTAAGTTAACGTATTTTAGTACATTTATTTCCACTAATAGTTCCATCCTGAATGCTTGTCTTTCACCATAGCAAACTTCAGGATGAACTCCTGAAATTGAAATGTTCTCGATTCACTACATTGAGCAACCAGGCTAAGAATCTACTTAAGACACACATCCAAACTTCTGTTAACTATTCTCTTCCACCAATACAATCAAATAAAAATCAGATACGAATGCCTAACAAGAACCATCACCAACAAATCAACAATGCATACACACATTTTTGTCCAAAGCATTGCAGACAATAGAAGACTGAATGAAGGTTGTGTGCTTGTAGTGACAACGTACCCTAAGCTACTGCAATGCGGACAATTTTTTTATAACTATTTGGGTTTCCTCAGGTGATCTCACCTACACTTAGGCCACTTAGCAGCAGTTGTGTGACAAATCTGTAACTTCTCTAGATTTACCTTATTATTTGTGGTGTCAATAATAGAGCACCTGATGTGGTGACTAGGACCGTAACAGAAGGAAAATGCATGGTGCCCAACTTGTATTGGACCCTTGATGCGTTGAGATTCATGGTTCACCCAGCTCGCTGACGCTATTCAGCAATACAATGACGACATGTGAATTATATCTACTAGTGCTTTTCTTTTCAGATTTAAAATTGTTTTTCTACTGGGATGGAAATTTATAAAAACAGTGTTATATCAACTAATAATGCAATCTTAGTGCAATCATATATGATGAAATAATAATCCTATTTTCCACTTAGATATATACTCATGTACATGATGCATGAAGTATTGATGAACAGTGAAAGTTGGCAGTGCTATTGCTTGTACACAAAAAAAAACTACAGTAGTATTAGTTGAACCTTGTTTTGATACTTGTTTCATCATCTTCATTTTTATATTATTAGCTGTGAGATGGTTGAAATATCTATATATGTTATGCCCGGTGGGGGTAAGATGAGCACATCTGTTGACAAAATGCAAAGCGCCCCTAATAATTTTCTAATGCAAGAACAGTACTGTGAGCTCAGAGCTCAGCTTTTGTCAAACAGATTTACACTAGTTGGAAAAAGAGATTCCTCATGTAGCTCTCTGTGTCATCTCCTATTAGGAGAGTCGATCGAGAGAGCTACTGCGTACAGCGAATCTTGAGGCCTGGAATATAGTTTAGATGGTGGTTACCATGTGTGCAATCACCTCCTGCTAATAATTAAAAACAACTGGTCATAGGAAGCAAAATTCCAGTGCAACTCCCTGCAAGTGTGTAGAATATATATATATATATATATATATATATATATATATATATATATATATATATATATATTCATGTACAGTAGTGTATGTATGTGGAGAACTGCAGCTGTTTTCTTTGCTTTCCAAGTCAGCAAGCAGTGACACCAGGCGTATTTAATCCATGCATGATGTGTTCTTGGCTGCCGAAGCAATCATACCACAAGCACAGAAGCAGCAAGTTGCAGTTATGAAAACCTGTTTGCTCGCCTCATCAGGGATCAATTATGCGCGTACAGAAACTATCTAAAACCACAGAGCAGCACACTTCAGAGCTGAGAACTGGGGATGCAATCATCGGCGTAAACCGGTGTTCTTCGCACGTAGAGAATAGAGATAGGTTTGAGATGAACTATGTTTATCTATGAATTAAGTAGCTTTCCAACTGGTCGTGTATGTGAGCTTTGTCTTTTTGGTTGCTTGACACAACTGAACAGCTAGAGTATATAATAATTAAAATGCTCGGAGTTCGTGATGAGAAGTTCAATATTGCACGGGATGTTTCAAGTATGCGAAAGTCCCTCCAATCTTAAGGAAAGGAAAGCAGAAGCAAACGAATACGGACAGGAATATATGCTGATTTCCGTCGCCGTTCTTTGCTGACGTGGTCGCAGAGATCATGATGTGGAGCATATATAATCTCTGTTGGCTGGCTCACTCCGATCCAGAGAAGAAAAACCACACCAGACATCGTGCGTGTGCGGGATGACCCAACCTTCCATTAAACTGACCCTAACCCTAATGGCAACAAGTTGCCATTAATTTGAAATGAAGGCAGTGGTGTTTTAGCAGTTAATCACGATGAACGAAGTTCTCTGGTGCTGTCAGTTCATGATCCATCAGTAGTACCTGCTCTGGCCATTTGCACCTTCCAGGATTTATTCCACTCGTTTTACAGATCCAAGATTCTTTTAAATATTCATGAGCTAGCTCACATGCATATATGTGCAGCGGGTGTTATCCTAATAGACGGAGATTTATTGGGCAGAGTAATTGTTTTGCTTGACTGGGTCCGACTCAGACTGCGAGGAAGACGGCGTTCTTTTGCTGGATGGACACTGGCCAGCAACAGCTAGCCACCGGCGACGTCAGCGCTGCCGCTGTCCGTGCAGCGGCGGTAGGTCTCTGACGCCGGCTTGGAGCCACGCCGTGCAGGGCGCGTGTCGAGCTGGGACAAGAGAAGCCGAGACAGGTGGACGCGCGGCGGCTGCGCGTAGGCCGAAGAGGCAGTACGGGAGCGGCTGCGCTCGCGCAGTCTGCGGGCTCGAGTCCGGCGCCGGCCGGGGCAGCGCGCCATGGATGGATAGGAATCAGCGAGAAGGGGGGATCTTTTAAAAAGAAGAAGAAGAAGAAGAAGAAGAAGAGGGGAGAACGCAACGCAAATGGAGGAGGATACTAGGGCCCATAATAGATAAGAGGCCCGATAAAGAACTGAAGCCCGATCGGCCCATTCGCGCCCTGCGGCGCGCGGCCTGGGATGTAGTTCAGGGCCCGAATCCTAGCTGTGGAATTTTGTCGGGCTCGGACGGGGTGGGCGCTACTCCCTGAGGCCCATCTGCCGGCCTCCGTTTTTTCTTCTTCTGTCAACAGCATTTCTAGCATTTTGTTGCGATAAAAAGTAGAGAACGCGGTGCTCGTTTTATATTAAGATAGGTCTCATATGTATATCATTGTCATCTGACAATGTTATGTTATGCTACCTGTACAATATATAGCATGGAGAATTGGAGATACCAAATCCGGCTTATTTGGTAGAGAGCGAGCATCTGCAGGGCAAAAGCTGGGCAACGGCAGCTTTACTCAAGCTCGCTTCCGCCGACACACCTGCACTGTACCGAATGCCTGAAGGCTCCACTTGTTCGGCGATGGCGCTCGCATGCATGCACGAGGACGGAGCTACGGGGTGCCGATGGCCAGTGCGCAGATGGATGTTGGAGATGGGCACGGCAAGGGGATCGAGCTCCCCCAACCAACCCCGATTTCGTCCCCGTTGTTTTCCTCCCAGAAAGCCTGCTGTTCCTTCAGATACGCATTGCTGGGAGCATTCTGATCTGTTTCTGAACAGTCTCTGGCTCTGAAATCTGAATTGAAAGGGAGCAAAACTGAAACCAGCAAGAAACAAGAGTAGAGACGAAGGCGACGGCGAATTCTTTAGCACCGCCCGCGTGCGCCATGCCAAAATCAACCCCAGCGCCACTGTCCGTCTTCCTCCGAGACCTGCAAGAGCAAGTCGCCATCGCAAAAGTTGATTAGCATGTGATGAGGCGGAGCCCACCAGTGATTAGCGTATCACGATCACCGGCTGCCTATAGCTTATTATTAGCTTATGTTAGCTTTATTTGTTGTTACTAGTAGTTAATTTGATCGGCGAACGTAACCACTCTGTTTATTGCTTGGTTTTGTTTAGTTTCCGCTGCTGCTGGTTTCTTGGAAGCCAACCACTCGTCACATCCCAAAAGATCGGACTGCTTTGGTTTAATTTATTTTTGTGCTCCCATCCTGTTCCATACACGCACTCGCGCGTCATGTAGGAGCGAGTATTCGTCAAATTAAAGAGCTCTCTAGCTATATTACTATATGAGTAGCTCCGTTTCTCTGTATTTCAAACTTGCCTACCAGTTATTTGGTGTAATTAATTAATTATTCTGATGGCAGATAAAGTACTGAAGAGTGTCTGAGTCAATATATTACATCTCAGTAAAGTAGGGATAGAAATATATACCACATTAATCAAAAATAAAACAATCTATTGCTATCTATGATCATCATCTGATGCTCTATATTAAACAAAAAAGAATCCATGTCAAATGTACGTTATAGAATAGCTAGTTCCAAAATTAAAATTATGAAAAATATTTATTATTTTTCTATGAATAGGCAAAAGACCTAATTATTAAGAGTCTGTCGAAAAAGTTAGTACTTGTAGTTCCAAAGGAAGAGTGCATACATTAAATACAATTTGAAAAATTAAAATTGAAAACAAATAATAAATAAAGTTATTAACATGATTTTTATGAAAGAATTTACAATGGTTGTGCAACTCAACGTCATTGCATACGCAAATCGCATCTTGTGGACCATCAACTTCCAACAGGAACCGGTGACAAAGGACATAGATGAGAGTATTTGACCATGGGTTGGCAGGTAGGACATCGAAATGCATCAGTCCACGTATGAATTTGAAAGCATCGTGCTGCTCAGTATCATCACAAGTCTGCAATTAGAAAATCACATACGGTGTGGAGCCACAATGTATATCAATGATATAGAGCACTGATGAAAATATGTTATATCAAGTTTGCTGCAACAAAATTAGCCTCATCAAAGGTATATGAACTCTAATAACCCCCGTAATTTGCACGATTTGATTCACCTTGCTAGCTACTAAGATTTTAAGGAACATTAAAAAGAATATTTTTTTGCACCAGATCTCTCATTAGTGGAGCCTTTAGTTCGTTTTGAGTGGTGGCAGCTAAATGTTTTCCACTTAATTTGCACACCATGCATGTATGGGTGCTTTGATCGGGCAATGAACAGAGCAGTTCTAATTATGCTCCACAGATTCATGTTTCACTTAACTACTCCGGGACCTTTCTGTGAGCTTTTGTCCGAAAAGTTGCCGCCACTTAAGCTACCTGTCATTTCAGTGATGATTAGAGGGGAGCCATCAACACCACTCGGAAAGGCTTGATGTATATATGCATACAGCATGGTGGACTTTGATCATCGACGGTGCCTTTAGTTGCCTCGTTGTGCCATCAGCTGACAACTAATCGCCCATCTGAAAGCAGTTGTTGTACCCTAGCACTAGCAGGTTAAGGCTGTCCTGGCCTCACAAAACATCCCTTTCCCTTATCTTTTCTGCATTCTTGTGGGGGCTAATGAACTTGCTGCTGCATGCTGCATTTCCGACAGGTGGTGCCTGCCTCCCCACCACATTAATCCCCTTGCTGCTACATGTCATCAGCTAGCTAGGGCACATGAATCAGTGATGCTAGACAAGTCAAAACAGGAGACTAATTATAAAGCAGGAAATTAAACTAACAAGAAGCTACGCTGGTAGTACTGATTTGAAATGCACGCAGTATGGCCGTGCATATGGAGGCTTATACTCCAGCAGTGAGTAGTGACCCTTCACCAGCAAACTGCAAGTGATTTGTTGCATGATAGCTAGGGTTCATTAGGGCGATATGCTTGTTAATTGCCCACCTAATCTGCCTGCTAAGCACGGCGCTGGCGCGTGTCCCGGCCGTATCATTTTCCTAATCCCTAGCGGATCCCGGCGGTATGGTGGGATCATGAGATCAGGGCAAAGGGGATTAAAATTTTCGCTGCTGCTGATGCCGCCAGCTGCAGTTAACATCATGCTGCAGACGCTTTTAGTTTGCTCGTCTGTGTTGTTGTTTCATGTGCGATTTGATCGCTTGATTTTACTACTTTATTATGTTGGCGATGATGCGAGTTACGTACGTTTGAGTTTTGACGATCAACAAAGCGAAGTAAAGACGGTGGACCGATGCGTGGTCGGCCCACTGACAGGAACACGCCAAGGAGGGAGCAACAACCATGGCGCACACGGACCGGAGGGTACTGTAGTGTTGATGTGCACATTGCTCACATTTTTCTTGGGCTGAATCGAGGCGAGCATGAAGCTTCTGTGTTTTGTGCTTGCATCTACTGACTTCCACTCAAAGATAGCCCGACAGGTAGTGCTCATTTCACTCGCTGATTCTTGTAACCTTTTTTTTATATTTTAATTTGCAAAGCCTTTACTCAGTGATAAATGACATTTCAATTATCAGTAGAGTACAACCGTCTATAAATAACTTTGAATATGCCACTCTCTTTGGTTGCAGATCTGTAGCATTTGAGAAAGCTTACGCTCACGTTGACTCCTGAACTTTGATCACTGAATCAATGAAAAAACTGCCTGTATCGGTCATCTACTCATCTATATATAGCATCATTGGAAATTTGGAATTGCTTATTATATGTAACTTTGGTGTAAAAATTATGATAAATTGGCCATTCTCCGGCTTATGTGTAGAAAAGATATAACATTTACGAAATTATCGTCACAAAGATCTACTAATGTATTTCATATGCTCAACCTCAATATGGAAAGATGTATTTATGTTCTTAAAGTTGGATAAATCCTTTTTTTCGTCTTTTATTCCTTGATGAAGTATGACTATATCGCTTATCTTCTTTTTATTTATTTGTTCCCTCATTAGCTTAAGCTTTGGGGAATTATTAGTTGGTGCTTGCAACTCACTACTAGATGATCTATATGTGCAGAGCGAGCAGCACTTACATGTGCGCAGCGCGTGCCTTACATGTGAGGAAGCAAGAAGACAGGCAGACGACGACCAGGACTGAGAGGAAAATAATAATAAGCAGGCGCACTTCTCTTCGCGAACTCAACCGATGACCACCAACGAAGTGCGCACTAGCTAGAACACACAACACAGGGGTCGACGACGACAGAATATCCCACGATGATTCTGACGCAACGGGCCAACGGCGGCATTATTAACCACTAGTAGCAGCTGCTCTTGATTTTTTTCTCGAAAATGCTGGAAAGCCGTATTTCATTGTATTATTAAGAGGATGGTGAAAAACAGAGTTTCTTATAACGACGCGGAGCGGCTAGCACTCATGCAACATACTTCATGCAATATACTAGAGTATGCGGTTGTAATTTACACTAAAAATAAGGCAACCTAGGAGGGGTAGAGAGAGGAGAAAAAGAGCTACTACTGCTCAAACATCCCTACGAGCGACGGCTGGATTTGCAACAACGTCCCATTCTTACTCATGGACGGGAAGAGCTTCCTGGCCGCCTCTATGTATTTGACGCTAAAATTAGCATCAAAATACTCACCAATCATCTTCTTAGCTGGTTCTGAGGGTTTTTTCTGCGCAGAGACACCATTAAAACGTTGCGTGAGCAACACCTCAGCTCTCTTGGACGACACAATCTTGACCAAAGATTGATTGACAATTCATCCACTTCTCTTGGGGAGGCATGGGTAAGACGAAAATACCCTGGGGATTACGAAATAACGAAAACGCTCGCACAAACCGGCGGCGCCACCTTCATACTCCTAGGGGACTTTGGTACTAGCGGCGTTTGGATTTTGCGCTTGATATTACCAATAAAGCGCTTGAGTCGTTTCTCGGAGGATGCCACTTGAGGTGAGGAGGTGTGGTTAAGCCTCGGTCGTCGTATCTCTCAGGGTGGTTGGCTCGACGTTGGCCAACGCAGGGCAAATGTGCCGGGGTGCTCTTGATGACAAACATTATCGTTGACACTTAATGCCTGTATTATACTACCAAGTAACCGTCGAGCATGCTATCTTGAGCGTTAACTAATGTAAAAGGCCTAAAGGCGCAGCAAAAGGGCTGCGAAAAGCGTCAGTTGACGGGGTAAAAGGTACCGATCCTAAGCATCCTGCCTGCCTACTTTGGGCGAAAAGACCTGCTGATTTGAGTACGTGTGCGTATATAGAGTGTGTTAGGGCCTGTTTGTTTCCACCCTCCTAAGTTTTAGCTCCTAAAAGATTTTAGGCAGTTTTTAGGCACCTCCTAACAGCATGTTTGGTTCCACCTCCTAAAAGTGACTAAAGGCAATTAATGAAGTGGTAAAATAACCCTGGTACCCTGTGAGTTTTCTGGCGCCAAAATTGGTTGGCCTGCTGGCGCCATTTTTGCTGATCAGCTGGTGGCGCCACTTTTTCTTATTCCTGTCACAAGACAATGAGGTAGCTGCATGCGGGATTTTTTTTGAAGCCACAAATTTTTTACATTATGTAAAAAAAATGCACACAAATATATACACACTCGTCCATACAAAAATTCAACACATCAATAAAATCATCATTACAGGTTGACATCTATGCTCTACTAAACAAACCATCGGCTATCCAATCACGGAACTCGTTCATGTTTCGATCTTCGTCTCCATGACGTACATTTGACACATTACCGCCAGAAGAGGACCCCTCGGCGAATGGAACATAGTTCTCATCACGATCAACCAAATCAAAGTTCACATCTCTCGAAAAAATATCTCTAATAAAATTGTGTAGTGCCATGCACGCAATAATTATACGGCTTTGCTTTTGCATTGGATAGCTAGGAAGGTCAAGCAATATCCTCCACTTCATCTTTAGAACTCCAAACGACCGTTCAATGACATTACCAAGTGAATAATGTGAGTAGTTAAAGAGTTCTTTTTTACCTCTTCGCATTGGCCCTTGTCTAAACTCCGGCAAATGGTACTTGGTTCCTTTGTAGGGTGCAAGATACCCCGGTCGGTTTGGGTAACCCGAGTCAACAAGGTAGAACTTGCCTGCGCATTCATAATACATGAATTATGTAAGTCACAGACCTAGTGTTGTAATAATAATAAAATACATGCAACCTAGGTCATTATCTTTAGTTGGGTGCGGAAACTTGTCTCCAAACTTGTCAATTGCATCTTTGAAAACCCGCATGTCATGAACTGACCCAGGCCAACCAGCCACCACAAAGGTAAACCTCATATCGAAATCACATATGGTACCCATGTCTTCCCATATGTTGTACTACTTGGGTACTTGGCACTATTACAGGAATATGAGTACCGTCTATTGCTCCAATGCAATTGTCAAAGAATGGTGTGAACCTAGGGCTTTGCAACCTAGGATGCACAAAATTAAACTCAGGGTCCTTTGGCTTAATGATGTCAACTGCTAGCTTGTTCACACTCTCTAGCACTTTATCAAACTTTCTACAAATTATTTCTAGTGACCTTGTGAAACGGTCTTCAGCTTGTCTAAGAGATTGAGGTGCACCACATATCCATAGAAACAGCCCTAAAGCTTCAATTGATGACATCCTCTTAGTTGATTTCAATCCATAAGATTCAACTAGCAAACTATGCAGCCTCAGAAACAAATCTTGACTCATTCTAAACATATTATAACAAGATGTGTTATTTCCTAGTGTCCTCATGACCCATTCAAATCCACTTTTTGTTGCTATTCTGTGAGCTGCTTTGTTCATATAAGTGTCAAAGTGATACATACCCAACATGGCAGCAGCAATAGTTAAGATTTTTCTCCTCTTCTTCCTACAATGCAAGATATAGGACTGTATTCTTTGATCAAAGTCCTCTCTGTCATCGTCCTCTTCATCCCATTGGTCATCCCATTCTTCTTCTTCCTGCAACAACAAAAACAAGCAAATCAGTACTGTCCATTACAATATCAGGCATATAAACAACAATATTATGCAGCCACCAGTGATATAATTAAGATATATACACAGCAATATACAAAGCATATAAACAGCAATATACAAAGCAATAAACACCAATGAAATAACACAATTCACAGCATTGAATGCACACATTCATTCAACACCTCAATACATGTCCATTAGAAATTAAACAACACAATTGAGACATAACAAAAGGTTCTGCCATTAAAAGACAATTCTAGTTCCTAACAAAAGACACAACATAATTCAGATAGACATAGCAGTCATTCCATGTCATTCCACGTCCTCCTCTCAAACTTCGACCACCACGGCTACCACCGCTCCCTCCAACCGAAAGTTTGCCTCGTCCTTGTCCAAAACCAACTTTACCCCCAAGCAAACCTTTGCCGCGACCACGCCCTCTGTCGGCGGCTGCTTGCACACTCACACCAGGGGCCCGACGAGGGACTGCCTGCTCCAAACCGGCGTCATCACCCTGAAGGAACTCTTGGTAGGACTGAATATCGGAGAAGAAGTCCGCTTGTGAGTTGAGATCCAAATGCTCCATGTGCTGCCGGGGAGCGGACAGAGAGGGTGCCGCCGGCGAAACTAACGGGGCGATGTCGTCTTCGTCCGCATCAGGCGGGGATCTGCGGAAGCTGGTGGCACCGGAGGAGGAGCCTTGAGATAGAAAGTCCCTGTAATTGTACCTGTCCATCAGGCGCGGCCGAATTGGGGGAGGGGACGGCGCAATCCACCTGCGCACGAAATTAGATCAGCAATAGGAAGGAAGAATCGTAGATCGAGAATAGGAGAGGGAAGAAACTCACCCCGCAGTCCCAGGAGTTCGTCACGGACTGGATGACGGCGGACGCCGCGAGTAGGAGGACAAGGATGAGCCGATGAGGATATGGCAGGTGGCGGCGGCGGGGATCCGTCGGGGGAGCGCCCGGACGGCGATTTGTGGCGGCGTAAGGCGGCGTCGATGGCGGATCTAGCGGCAGGCGAGTTGGGGGAGCGCAGGGAACGGCGACAAGGATTGCGGGGTCTGCAGCCCGGGGAGGTTGGACTAGGGGCGGCGGACCGGAGGGGAGGGCGCGGACGGAGTTTCTTGACCACGGTCGCCGGCAAGGTAGGCGGATCTAGCGGCGGCGGGGACGGGGGAGGCAGGTTTGGGAGGCGGCGGGGTTGAGGGTCAAGGCAGGTCTGGCGCGCGGGGGAGGCGGGGTCTGGCGTGTGGTCGGGGTGGGTGCGGGGGTAGGAGCGGTCCAGAACCGATTTTAGTCGGTTTTAGGAGGGGGTCAGGGTCTAAAAGATTAGGACCTCCTAAAAGATTTTAGTCACGTTTTAGGAGGAGTGTTTGGCACTTTAGTCACATTTTAGTCACTTTTTAGGAGCTAAAGTTTTAGGAGGGTGGAAACAAACATTCCCTTGCACGCTGATTGCCGCACCATTTTTTTTTTGACATTATTGCTGCGCGGTTTTACCGAAAGGGAGGAAGAGGCAGCCAATAACTCTGGATCGGCTGATCGGGCCACGTCACCGCCCGTGTACTATACGGCGGGGCGGTCGTCGCGGTGCTTAGTAAAATCCGAGGATCAGTTTCATTATTATTGCTACTGCTAATTGGAGCCGATCGATATGATCTTCGGTTAATCCTCTCTTAAGAAATCATGCTGCGGTGTCGATGGATAATTTTATGCCAGGGTCGCCCGCCGCACCAATATTTGATAGATCCCCTACATATATATAAACCGCGCCGTTCGTACGGTATCAAGGAATTCTTTGTTATCCGCCTAGCTACTTGCATATATAGTTGTGATCTCACCAGTGATGCTTATTGAGTGATTAGCTGTCAGCGAGCGACTAGTGTCGAGTAAAAACCTGAATTATTATTAGCGGTCCGTTGGAGTGACTCCGTCGTGATTTTCCACGTACGGCTGTCAATAGGGCTGGAAAAATTGCTCGTGGCTCGTTAGCTCGCTCGACTCGCGGCCAGCTCGATTCGGCTCGGTCCAATTTCTAACGAGCTAAGCAGGACTTTACTCGTTAGTATAACGAGCGAGTTCGAGCCAGCTCGCGAGCTGCTCGCAAGCCTAACGAGTTACGCATATGTTGTAACCTCTTTGCTTATGATAGGTTAGCTTATGGGCGTATGTTATTGATGGAATATGTATGGTTGATAAATCATGAAAGTATCGTTTATGTATTATATATGGTGCTGAAAGTATAGAAATGAAACCATATTGTTATTCTAATATTTTTTTGCTTATTTGTATGGATGTATATCATCTGGAAGAGTATGTCAGTGTTCGGCTCGCGAGCTACCTGAGCCGGCTCGCGAGCTGGACCGAGCCGAGCCGAGCAGGCTTCTGTGCTCGTTAGGATAACGAGCCGAGCCGAGCCAGCTCGTTATCTTAGCGAGCCGGACCGAGCTGAGCCGAGCCGAGCCAAGCCGGCTCGTTATCCAGCCCTAGCTGTCAACCGTGTCAATGACAACGGCAAATTTGGGGGCTGCAAAATCTTACTATACCTGATCGATCAAAGTAGCTAAGGTTTACTTTATCATCAATCGCCACCCATGGCGGAGGCATAGGACCAGGCTCTCTCCACGTCGTTGGATTTGCTAGATCTAGATACTCACAGCGGTCACCTGTTGGTAATATTTCAGTGATACTAATAAACTACAATTAATATGTTCCAACTCTCATTAGTATTTCGATGATATATTAAAATTACAATGTGTCTCAGTAAAGCATTCTCTCACGCCCTCTTTCAATTCTAACACATACGCTAAAATGCATATTTATCATTATTTAGTTGCAATAGATTTTATTTTGCATCATACCTCCATGTGTGTTTGATATATATTTAATTGAACTATTTGTTTGTGAATTGGCATTCATATCTCTTACATCATACATGAATACATGGTGACGTATATCGCGCGCAGGTAGTATTTTTATATAAATAATAACATAATTAATATATTCATAATGATAGAAATAGTAATTTAGAATTTTATATTGGTGCACTTTAATATTTTGTTATAATTATATCATTAGATTTAGAATTAGGGGTTACTTTAACTTTTAATAATAACATAATTGGATAACTTATATGCAAATTTAGGGGGTTATTTGTATTATTTTTATAATAGTATAGGTGGATAATTTACGGGAGATTAGGGGGTTACTTTAGTATATTTTCATAATGATAGAGGTGGGTAATTTATCAGAAAAGATAACAGATCCAATAACTATTATGATGAGTTGTCGAATTGATGACCGGATGTTTCTGATTTTTTTGAGAATTTTTAGAATTTCTCTACAGTTAGAGTGTCCACCTAGAATCCTAGATAGCTTTACGAGTAATAGTAAGATACAGGACATGTCCATAGTCACTATCTTCTATTTGTTTTCCCCCGTGACCATGAGAAAGATATCAAAGCAGAAGGCATGGGCCAAAGCATGCATCCGAAGCTTGCTATATCATGAGACGCAAACCACCTTGAGATCCTGGATGGTGGCTTCTTTTTCCCACGCCCTCTCCTGGTGCTTGATCCACCCCAGCCCTGTAAAACACGCAATCTCGGTGGAAAAATACTTTGTTTGGAAGTGAAATAAAACAGGGCGCCAGCTAGACTCTGCAATATCTCCACTCGCCGGAGTCGAACAAGGAACTTACTTTCATTCATTTATTGAAGAAAAAGATAGTAGAGTCCAAGAATGAAAATGCAGGCATGCATGCATGCATGCAGGTCAAACCTCATATGCCATCGTGTATTAGCACTCAAGTTCTCTTATATTATCAATTATAAGCCCTTGTTCTTCTTTTAATTTGACCCTTGTTCTTTTTCGCTCCTGCTCTTTCCCGGCCACGCATATTCTATATGCGCAACAAATATCACCACTCGCACCTACTATTCCAGCACACTAGCTCGGTTCCTCCTTCAGTTGAACTGCCACGGCTGTCACGACAGATCCAGCTGACGCATGCATCCGTGTAGCTGACCAGTCAACGCGCGCCCCATGCTTACGTGTACATGCGGACTCCACCTCCACCATGTACGTACAGCAGGTCAGCTGGCTGGCGAGGTGAGCGAGCAACTGCTGCAGCAAAGCTGTACGTGTCCGCTGACACATGCACGCGATGCAACTGGGGACGACGACGGTCAAATGGGCCACAAATTAACGAGCTGGCGGCGGCGGCTCCATTGTCGACCTGCCTGCATCTGCACTCCCTCATCGCTCCCTCAATGTTTGACGTCGTGTTAGTTCAAAAGTTTGTTAATCTGATAGTCTTGTATGATCTGGGTGGGACTCCCTCATCGCTTCCTCCAGTTGAATGTTTTCATATAATCCCATTGAAATCCTGTCAGCCTTTAAATCCTAGCCGGAGAGTATTGCTGTTCCTGGTCTTGAAGCTTTGGTGGTTTTTCCTCTTTTTTACTTTGCCAAACGGGTACAATTCCAAATCTTGCCAACAACGACACAAAGTAGGAGAACATGCGCGGCTTCTAATTGGCACACACACACACACACGTGCAAGCACGATCCACCAAAAGGTTTGATCAATCTTTTTTCATGAAAAAATGAAGAATAAAAAATACCGATCAAAACGAATTGTTCGAAAGAAGAAGCAATAAGGTTTCCAAGACTATTTTGAATTTTGGATCATAATAATTGCAAACTAAAAGCTAATATGTCATGTACATTGGTCAAGTCGGCTCAAACTGGGTTTCTTCGAGCAGCCCGGGTCGGTCTTGCCAGGCCGGGCTACCCATATTTTCACTAGACTAGACACAAGAGGCAGCATGTGGGGCCCACATGCAGGGACAGAGTGGACCGGGAACGTGACTATAACGGCTGCAGCTGCGCCCATTTGGCACGCAGGGCACACCTATAAAGGCACCATCCAGCCCCCCAGTCCACGCTTGGCTTCTCTCTTCTCCCACCTCCCCCTTCTCCCTCTCCCACGCCGTTCTCCTCTTGTCTTCAGTTACCACTTCATTGGCAACCGTTCCGGGCTTCCCTCTCGTCTCGTACCCCTCTTTCCCCCTGGAAAGGACCCCGTTCCTCCCCCATTTTTTACCTGCACGGAGGACTCCCGAGAGCCTCTCCCCCTTCCAGTTTGCCGCATACAGATCGTCAAGGTGAGTGATCCTTTCGAGCTCCGCCTTTCTCCATTCTTTCTGTATGTGCGTGCTCTGTTTCTTTCTCGGCAAACCCAGGCCATGAACCGGCTCTAGGCAGCTCCTGTTACCTCAACTGCAGATGCAAATGGTTTCTTTCTTCCTCCCTTGGATGCGCGGCGCTTCCCCCAAACCCTCGCCGTGTTGCTCTGCATCACCATTCGCATCTCATGAGTCTGTAGGTTGTAGGAAGATAAGAAGATCGCCCTTCCCCGTCTTGGCTGATCGACCAGCATCTTTCCTTCCATTTTCATTTCGTTCAGATCCATGATTGATTCCTGAGAAAGCTTCCCTTTTGACTCTCGATTCTTATTGATTTCCCAATGCGAGATGGTTTGAATGTTTGTCAGAACAGAATAGATTGTTGGCGCATGTGCACCGTCCACTCTGCTTTATTTTTCTCCTCTCTTCTGTTGCTGAGCCTAGTTTACTCTTCCGGTTCGGCAGCTCCAGCCTCCAGCTGCGCAGCGCACTAGCTCGCAGCTTCCTTGCATTGATTAGTTTAAAATTACTTGAGATTTGGTTGCTCTTTACGACATGCTTTACACCTAAACACCGAAGGAGTAGGAGATCCGCTTGGCCCTGTCAAAGCTTCCTTTACGCACGCTATTATATTCTCCTGCCGGGTCTCTCATCACATGAGCTTTTTTTTGACAGAACAGAGAACAGTTCTTCAGGAGGTGGACCATGAGGACAAGGAATCCGACAATGTCAAAGGTTGGTCGGGGAACGAACTTTGGTCTAGCGCCATTCCTCCGGTTCCTTCTTTGTAAACGTCTTCAGAAGAAAGCTTCTTCTTTGTGGAGAAGGTTGGCTGGATGTGCTTTATTTACCGAAACCTTTCCTCTTTACTGTTTCTTACAGTCGTCGTCGTGGCCCAAGACGAAGACGGTGGTGAAGAAATTGCTCAACCTCAAGAACTCAGAGTTCCATTCGGACTGCATCAGTACGTCCAGCTAAACTTTTCATCTTCGACATTTCAAATCAATCTTTCACTTTCCCGCCCAAATCTTCTGATTTTCTTCCCCAATCATGACATCCTCTCATCACAAGATTGCGATGTGTTTGACCAGACGAGAGCTTTGGAGGCCAGCAGCAGGAGATGAGGAGGAAGAGCTGCTCCGACAGAGATGGCAGCCTTCTCACGAAGACAGACATGTCAGGTATTACGTTGCAACTTTTTTCACCAAGCAGAGCCACATCAACCATCCCTCCTCTTTTATCTTCAAAAGGCATGGTTACTGTTCTTGCAAGTACAATGGCCTTTACAGACTACAGACAGAGTACAGGCAGAGTAGCTGCGACGCTCTTACAGTACGTAGTTTCAGTCTTATACTCTTACGGTAGAAATAGGAGAAAGAAAGGAAAAATTAGAGGTATATTGTTTAAAAAAACTAGAGGTATATGTGCTGCTAGTGTGTTTTAAAAATTAAATTACAGAATTCGGTTTGAATCTTTCCTCATCGTTTTGTTTTATTTCCTGCCCATGCGGCCATGCACGTCGGCTCACCAGGTGGCTGGCTGGTGGAGAGCTCTGAGAACCTGCGGCCGCCTCCTCCTCCTCCCCGGTATGGCTCCCCGGCGCCGACCCCGTCGTGGCGGCCTCCCAAGGAACTCAGGTGAGTGAGCTGGACGCGTCTCAGCGCCAGGGCTTACGTATTTTATCTGCATCGGACCAGAGGCGTGCTTCAGAATGCAGAGTATGGAGCAAACAAAAACAAGATGCTCTGTTTGTTTCTGTGGACGTTTTTTTTTTCCATCGAATTCTTGCTGTCATGCCAACTTGCTGCCGTGAGTCAATGAATCCAGCTCATGTTCAGAAGTCAAATTGCGTTGAGTTCATACGATATCGTCGAGCTGGTGGTCGTGTTGTGACTACTGGATAGTGGATAGGAGCAGTGACTGGGCCTGGGAATACTTTGGGACTGCCGACCTCTAGCTGCTCTTCTTTTTTGACTCTGAAATTTATCTAGTATAGGGGACAGTGGTTGCAGCAGTACGTCGTAGGTGATTGTCTAATCTCGCTTAGATGTGGCTAATGATGCTGCTGAGTACATTAATTTTTTTTATAGAAAAAGCTAATCCCTATTCAGTAACTGTAACTGCTTCATGTTAATGTTCTTCAGGATGTTCGTTGGGACATGGAACGTAGGAGGGCGAGCGCCGCACCGAGGGCTGGATCTCTCCGACTGGCTCATCGACGGCCCTGCTTCCTCCTCTCCTCACATCTACGTTCTTGGGTACGTATCCGTACTTGTGTACAGCAGTAGTTCTTGTACACTCGTGTACACTAGAACAGAGTAAAATCGTACCACTACAGGCGCTATTCATTTCTGAAGACGAGCATGCGTTGGTGTAGAGATTCCTGAATTCTGACAGAGGCAGCCAGAAATGCTTCGGACAGTTGCGAGCAGCATGATTATTCCTGCTTGACAGGAAGCTCCACTCATGGTAATCATGAAACGCTGTCATAGGAATTGACAATTTTCGTGTGAATTTCAGTGCGAACCCATGGTGGCTGCAATTATGGCATCATCTGCTTGAGTGTACATAGGAGTAGGTCATGGTCATGGATTTCAGTGTTTGTGTGAATTTCTGGAGCTATAATCATGGTCATCACCCTTTCAGAAGCCATGAGTGCTGCAGTGCATAGGAAATGCAGTTCTGTCTGGTCTAGAACAGCATAAACAAACAGTGAAAATTACTACTGTTATATGTTTCCCTTGGCCAATTTTTTACTAGTAGTAATTATGTCTGCAAATTTGTGATCCAACTTTTCTTTATCAATATACAAGTATAGCAATAGGCAGCTCAAGTTTTCAGTTAACTGAATTTGATCATCCATCCTGCAGCTTCCAGGAGATCGTGCCGCTGAACGCCGGGAACGTGCTCGGCGCCGAGGACAAGGGCCCCGCCTGCCAGTGGCTGGACCTCATCCGGCGAGCGCTGAACCCTTCCTCCTCCCCGGAGAGCAGAGGCAGCCACGGCCTCTTCCCCTTGGACTCGCTCCAGAAGGGCCGGGTGAGCTTCTCGGACCTGCTGGCCGCGGAGGACAGCAGGCTGAGCACGGCGTCGGAGCCGGACGACGACGCCAGCGAGCCGTCCACGTCGAACCCGGAGTCGAGCAGCGAGGAGGAGGCCGGCGACTTCGGCGGCGCGGCGCGGCGGCTGCGCGGGCACGGCTACCGTCTGGCCGCCAGCAAGCAGATGGTCGGCATCTTCCTCTGCGTCTGGGTCCGCGCCGACCTCCTGCCCTGCGTCTCCAGCCTCAGGGTCTCGTGCGTCGGCAGGGGCATCATGGGCTACATGGGGAACAAGGTGATCATCAAGCCACTTCAGTGTCCGTGATTGATTGAAATACGCCGGCGCATGAAAAGAAAATTCATCGGGCTCTGATCTGAAATTTTTATCGATTCAGGGCTCCATCTCGGTGAGCCTGACGCTGCAAGGCGGCGCGTCGCTGTGCTTCGTGTGCACGCACCTGGCGTCCGGCGAGAAGGACGGCGACGAGGTGCGCCGGAACAGCGACGTCGCCGAGATCCTCAAGCGGACGAGGTTCGCGCAGAGCCCACTCCGCTTCTCCAGGGCGGCGGCGGCGGAGACCATCTTGGAGCACGAGTAAGGGACCTGCTCGTCTCCATCAGCATCGCGCCAATCAATCGATACGTAGTGACCCTGAACCGTGGCTGATCGGATGGGTGGACGTGCAGCAAGGTGATATGGCTCGGCGACCTCAACTACCGGCTGACGAGCGGCGGCGACACGCGGGAGCTGCTGGAGCGGCACGACTGGCAGGCGCTCCTGGAGCGGGACCAGCTGCGGACGGAGCAGCGGGCGGGGCGCGTGTTCGCCGGGTGGGAGGAAGGCCGCATCCGCTTCCCGCCCACGTACAAGTACCTGGCCGAGTCGGACGCCTACGCCATGAGCCTCGGCGCCTCCGGCTCCCGGGAGAAGAAGCGCACGCCGGCATGGTAACGACCACTAATCCCCCCCATGCTGGTTACTGCTGGCACGAGATTAATCAGGGTCGCTGCTAGGAATAATTGGGGTCGGTTGGATTGGGGGTGAAGAATTAGGGGTCACATGGACATGGCGACGCCGCATCGTGTGACAAGGTCGTGCACGGTCGACCACTAGGCGCGCACCGTCCCTGCAGACAGATCGGTCGTCGTAGCCGCATCACATGCATTGGCAGCACCAGATCATGTGAGTTCTAGGGACTAAACGCCTCGCAGGTCTTGACTTAATCCCCATGTCTCTGCCACTACCACCATCTTCAATTCCCCATCGATCACAAGCCAACTATCTAGCCATGAACGGTTTCTAGCTAGTACGAATATTGGCATAGATGCGCCACGTCCGTGGACGATTCGAGGTCGACAGGACGACCATGCATGGAATCTCAAGTTGTTTAGAGTGGGATCCATCAAGACAGATGCTCTGTATTCAGCTCTCCATCAGTGGTAGTGATTCGAAACTAACAAGCCTAGGAGGAGCAGCGTAGGCTCGACGGTGACCAGTCCCTGTCGAGCCCCGGCAGGCAGCGTCGCCTCCTGCTGCAGCATGATGCTGCCGCCTGCCGAGCATAGGGAAGCTAGCCAGCTGCTGCTTTACGCATGCACGCACGTAGTTAGTACTACTGAAAGAATCAGCCGTGACAGCGCCTCATCTTTACTAATTAACAGCCTTGCCGATCGCCGGACGGCAGCTTGGCTCACGCGCGTCTGCTTGATCCTGTGCAGGTGCGACCGCATCCTGTGGCGCGGCGAGGGGATGGACCAGCACTGGTACGCGCGCGGCGAGTCCCGCTTCTCCGACCACCGCCCCGTCAGCTCCCTCTTCTCCGCGCGGCTCCACGCCGACGGTACCAAGCCGGCGGCGCCGCGCTGCGCGGTGGAGGCCGAGGAGATGCTCCTCGTGCCGCGAGCCTGCCCGCACTCCTCGAGGTTCTGACGCGCGCGCGCGTGCATCGCGGACACCGGCAGCTGAGCTGGGTCGACGATGAGCAGGGACCGAGGCAATGCGGCGGCGCACGGACATGCATGGAGCCTTTACGTTGTTGCTCTGTCAGCGCCAAAAGATCGCGCGTGCCACCGGCCGTCGCCGGTGAGACGGAGACGAGCTGCGTGCCCGAGGCCCGGGGAGGGTAGAGCAGCCGTGCGCCCTCATGATTGGCCGAGGGGCGCCATGGGGCATGGGCGGCGACAGCGACAGCTTCAGGGCGTGTGCGCGGTGGCGACCGGCGAGGGAGACATTCTCCTCGGGAACTCGCAGGCTTTTCAGGGTGTCTTCTTGGGAAGAATGTTCTTTCTTGCTATACGCAGCTACGCTGCCCGTAGGAGGATGTAGAGGTATAGGAGAGCTCCTTTTCGTGCTCCGTCCTTTCTTGTTTTTTTTTTCCCTTTTCCCTCCTCCGGCAACAGGAATCGAGAAACTCGTGAGCGTGGAGCCATTGAGGGCTGCTGTACTCAAGGAGGTAGAGTTTCCTTTTGGGTGGTAAATGGGACAGATAAGGCTCTCCCGATTTCATCAGCAGGTTAACAGTTGATGGAATATATAGTTCACCAAAAAAGCAAGTTTGTCAAAATTAAATCATATATACTAAATCGGATCGGAGCTCTTTAAGTAGAATCAGAATCGTAAAATCTTATATACAAGAAACTCATGCATGAATGTAGATTCTAGATTCTATTAACAAAATATGTAGGACTAAATCGGCGGTGCCAGGTTTCTGAGTTCTTTAGGTCAAAAGTCTTTGCCAAGAGTTCGGTAGTATTAAAGGTGAATCCCCAGAGCAGTAATTTTATCTTTTTTTTAAAAAAAAAGAAAAGAAATATCATCAAGAGAAAATGTAAAGGCCTCGTGCTAATAATTGGGGCCAAACAATTGGTTTTGATTTTCTAGGGAAAAGAAAAAAATTGTTTCTTTGAATTGAAACGCTAAAGTTTCCTTTCCGTAGAAGCGAGGTCGTGTGCCATATTTGCACTTCCGAAACTCAAATGAAAAGGAAGGAGTGGGCCTACCTGTGGACCAAAAAAACTAGCCGCGTTTGGCCCAGTTTGTTTATAGGCCCGGTCCTTGCTGGAGGCCCACTATTTGAACGGCAGCAGATTTAATGGGGCCCATTCGGAGGCCCAGGATCTTCATCTTCCATTCTTGCTAAAGTCCTCCTCTCTCATCTCATGTCTTCTCTCACCCCTCAAAAAAAAATCTCATGTCTTCTCTCGTGGGAGGTTTTAAAGGAAAAACGCGATCACCTATCTGTGCTTGAGAACAAGTGTGCGCATATCGCGTGCCATGGAATGAACGAACAAGCTTACGCTTCGGCAAGGCACATGGCCTAACGTACGCTCTGTTCGGCTTGTCTGCTTTAATTTTTTTTGACTTATTCTTTTTCACAGAATACTATTGAACCAACCGAAATCTGCCTAGCAAACAGAGTGGTTGTGCACGGTGGCCTGCTTTTCTATGGGATAAGGTTGAATTCAATGCCTAGCAGTAGAACGTTTCCGAGCAAGTACAGTAGAAGCGATGGTTGCGAGCGTCAAGCGATCAAGACTTTTCCTTCTTGACGGGCCGTGATTTGGTGCGGCGAATCAATCCACATGTTGACATTATTATGGGTTCCAGTTGCATTCCATTGCTGTTACTAGTAGTGGTAACCGACTACGTATACCCGCGCGCTTTGGAAGCATCCGCCGTGGAGGAAGACGTCAAACGGAGAGACCTCTTCCAGACTTCCCTTTCCCTGTCTGCTTTATTTCTTTTCTGGAAAAAGGAGGGAGGCGGATGTGCGGAGGAAGAACGTTGCCGTTTCCACTGGGCTCTCGGTCCGCCACCAGTCTGCTCTGCTCCCGCACGTCCGGGAGGCCCGGCCTTTGTGGTAGCGGGCCGGTCGCCCAATGACAGCCACAGGCCGCCCAATGAAAAGCTGCATGGAGGAAACCTCTCTCTCTCAAAAAGAAAAAAAATCTGATTGGAGGAAAACGGAACGGGGCGTGCCACGCGACCACGGGTGCTCCTGCGGCGTGCGTCCCCTCTGCCGGTAGCAGCATCGATGGCGTGCAGTGTTTCAGATGCAGGCTTGCCTGGCATTGACCGGCAGCCCAGGAGGAAGATTCGGTCGCATATTACCGGCATATTCTAACAGCACTGGCTAGCCAGTGGCATGGCATACTACTACTACTAGTACTATATGTTCATACTACTAGTAGTGGTTTAGTTTAGACAAGGATCTCATGCTACCGTACTAGGTTGGTGACAGCTCCGAAGAAGGCTAAGTTTTTTCTTTTAAAAAAAGACAGCTCCGAAGAAGAAGCAGGCAAAAGAAAAAATGAAGAAAAAGAAGAAGGGGGTGCAAGTCGTAGGGGCTGGAGGAGTAGCCTTTGCGAAGGAAATATACCTTTGTTAACGAAAAAAAAGGATAAATGAACTCATAAAAGTAAGCTTGGGTTGTCCCCGGTCCAAGAAGGCGGGGGTCCTGTGTAGCGTAGGTCAGAGGTCAGAGTCCGTGGGGGGCGCGGGGTCAGCACGGAGCGGGGAAGCGTGCGTGCCAACCACGGATCGCGCCATCGATCCGTTTCGTTCCACCACCCACTTGCTTGTAGCCGCAGCCGCACGTAAATGTAACTAGTAGCAGGCACCGTTTAGTTTTTAAAACTTTTCCAGTGCTACGGTAACTTTGAACATTTGATCACTAATTGGGACGATTAAATGTGGATAACTGATAAAATCCATTTTATAACCTCTAGATGAAATTGCGAGATGAATCTTTTAATTCTAATTGGACCATAATTAGACAATATCGTGCTACAGTAAACAACCTCTAATGTCTAATACTTCTAATAGTCTTGTAAAAGTTACCCGCCAAAATTTTTTGGGTGCTCTTGCCGATCGATACGCAGGCCAGGCCTGGGACTGCACGATGGAAGCGCCTCAAACTTCCCTTCCCTGGACGATAAGTTTGATTTGACAACGTGGTTACCGACCCAGCAGGCGAGCACGTTGGCCTCCGGACGCGCGCGGGCGGCGTAGAACAGAGACCGGACCGCTTCCTTCTTCTCGTCTCCATGACTGGCTCCACCTGTAATCGACCTGCCTGCCGCGTGGAAGGATCGTCGGGGGCAGGCGTTCCCACACCTGGCGAGCGCTGCCGCCCTGTCGGAGATCCGTCAGGTAGCGCCTCCACCGGGCGGCGACTGCGGCTGGCGAAGAGCCAACCAACAGCTCCGCACCGACGTGCGACCGACACCCTGACGCTGAGCTCGCTCCCCCGCGCCGAACGCGCGCGCACGCGACGGGGACACCGGTTCTTCCGCACGCCAGCTTCCGTTCTAATCGTCGCGTCTTTTTTTCCCCATTTTCCTTTCTTCTTTTCTCCGACGAGTAAACAATACTCAAATGGTTGGGTTGAGCTGGTGCTGGTGCTGGTGCTGTTGCGGCATCTGGTGCGGGTGCAGCCGATCAGGCGTCGCTTCCACGCCAGCCAAGCGCCGAATCGGATTCCTCCTGCGCGGCGGGAGCAGCAGCGCCGGCACCGACACGCGCGCGCGCCCTCCGATCGCCCTCCTCGACGGCCGCGATGGAGCGAGAGCCCACCGGCCTCCGGGCCCACCCCACGACCCGTCACCCGAGCTGCTGGGATCGGGAAATGTGCGCATTTCCGCCGGCACGGATGCCCTCCGCTCCAAATTCTCACCAGCACCCTGGATCTTCCTAGGAACCTCGGATCAGTCCTAGCCGGTAGGCACGGCGAGGGGCTCGGGTGCAAATACGCCAAACCGCGGGCTTCTTCCCCTGACAGCCACTGCTAGTGAAAAAACAAACAAACAGGGCGAGCCGGCAGCCAACGGGGCGTGGCTTTAAACGCGCAAAAGCGCAGGGCCGAAGAAGCGGGAAGTACACCGCTCTCTCTCTGTCGGTCTCCTCTCGCCTTCGCTCCGCTCTGCACCGGCCGCCTGCGCCGCCTCCTCCTCTTTAAAAGCGCGGCAGAGCTCCCCCTTCCGCTCCCATCCCGTTCCCGTGGCTAGGGTTTCCTTCCTCCTCCGCCTCCCCGCGCCGCTCCCTCCCGCCCGCCAGATTTGGATCTGCGCTCCAGCCCCAGGTGAGCATGCGTCCTCCTCCCCCTCTGCACCCCCGAACAGCAGCCTGCTCCTGCACTAGCACAAGTAGATCCCCATTTCGTTTCGCGTCTGATCCTGCGCCTACGGTTCGAACCCCCTCCGCTCATACATATCCCCGCCTCCATCGCTGATTAGGCGATTGCTTCGCCTGCGCCCGCCGGCGCTTGCGTTTCACTTGAAACGCATATCCTCCTTTTGTTGCTCTTAATGTTGTTTAATCTCTCTTGAGCTGGCCCTGCGCTGGGACAGATTCTCGCCCCAAATGCGCGAGTCTCGTTCTCCCCTCTCGATTCCGTTATGGGCCGAATTGCTGGTGAACTTGGAGGGATGTGGAAATTTTGACCCCGGCTCATACGAGGTTGTCCTTGCATGAAGGGGAAAATATATACCTGCAAAACTCGTTCAGATCGCGTGCGCGTCATGCCGTCATTGCTTACTACGGAGCAGTACTTAGTACTCTCCATGTCCGAACTCCAAGTCAACAATATACTGCGTCTGCAATTCAAATCCTATTAATAGCCGCCAGCGATTTTCCTCTGTACATAGACGTATTGCGTTGCTTTGGTGCCACAATGTCCACACCACACGGAGACGGAGCAAACTCTGTATATTAGTATACACAAGACTCTGGCACATATGTGGAATCACGTACTATCCTGCTAGTTTTAGGGTGTCTGCAACTGCCAGTTTGTTTCTTATACACAGCGTGCACGACTCCTCTAGCAACCCTTCTCCGATCTGGCGATCTGGAAATCTTGTCCACTGACCATTTACTTCCCTGCACATATAGATTCACACTACAGCTGCCTGTGCAATTGCGGATGCAATAGTGCTAGCTCACAAGCCAAATTCCAAAACAACACGTCATGAATAGTGCTTTTGTTTCATTCCCTGTATAGCACCTATTGCACGTTCTCTTAGTATTTGGCTGTGCTTTATGCTGTGCTGTTCGATTTGTTAGCAGTTGGTTTGCTCATTTCATTTGTGATGACACACAGTATGCATGGATACAAGCATGGAGTTATGTGCCCAAAGCGCTTCCTATCACATGTTCACTCACTGTACCATGTGCTTTTTCACCATCACACAAAAAAGTGTAAACATGATGAGTGGTCTGTTTATATCTTTTAGCCTAACTAAACCAGACAACATAGTCAGTAACATCCATCTGCGTCTTTCCTCAAAAAGATTTCTTTGCTGCATTTAATTTTATCGCCCCTGACTTCCTGCTTTTAGCATTTTTAGGAGGCTTAATGCAGTTTTTGGTTGAGATGTTTATGATAATGAAACAGTGAAACACGCAAACGTGGACAATGCTTCCTATTTTAGTCACTGTTGGACAATGTATTCAGTGTGTACTATGTTACCTAGTGCAGTCGATGTTGGGCTATGTCTTCAGCATACATTGTTCCTTCCCCAGGAAGACCAATTCAAATCAGTTTACCTGGAAACCTTTTATTCTTGCCACAGGTTGTTCCCATGGCTCCCGCTGTAGAAGCTGTGAAGAAGGAGGCAGGCTCATTCCAAAAGGTTCCTGCTCTGAATGAAAGAATACTGTCATCCATGTCCAGGAGATCTGTTGCTGCGCATCCTTGGCATGATCTGGAGATTGGTATTCTACTCATCTTGACAAGCTGTCAATTTCTCTTGATTGCTATCAGATACTTATGTTTCTTGACTTCATGCAGGCCCTGGTGCACCAACCATGTTCAACTGTGTAAGGCCATCATATGATACTTCACTGATCAATTCATCTTCTGTTGCTTAACATTGATGGATACTTTTGCAACATGTTCATTTTGATATCACAATATTTTGTCTTTTCTTTGGAAAAAAACAAAAATAAAGAAACTCCCTGACATTAATACCAAGTTTGGTTCTGAACTATAAATGTCAATAGTCACTTTCTGATGCCTGCTCAAATGTTTTAGAAAGACTCATTGAAGTGGGTCCTATTTCTTTGCCAGGTCATTGAGATACCCAGGGGCAGCAAGGTGAAGTATGAACTTGACAAGAAAACTGGACTGATAAAGGTAATGCAATGCGGCTTGTTGCACATATTGTTGCGAACCTCTATCTTCTCAGTTCTAATATGTCCTGTTTTGCATTTGAATGTGCAGGTGGACCGTGTGCTGTATTCATCAGTTGTGTACCCTCACAACTATGGATTCATTCCTCGCACACTCTGTGAAGACAGTGATCCTCTGGATGTGCTGGTTATAATGCAGGTGTGTATTATTAGTTTTTTGTTCTATGAATTGCAAATTGTTAGATTCATAGTGTTCTGAGCAGTTGTAGCAATAAGTCAAACTAGTTTCAGCAGTGTTCTAAAGCCATCTTGCATGTACAAGTATTTCCATTTCTCATTTCTGCATGTGTCTCGGAGAAGATGTTTATCAAATGTTACTTTTGTGTGGGTGTGCAGGAGCCCGTTATTCCAGGCTGTTTCCTACGGGCAAAGGCCATAGGCCTTATGCCTATGATTGATCAGGGGGAGGCAGATGACAAGATCATTGCTGTGTGTGCCGATGATCCTGAATACAAGCACTACAATGATATCAAGGAGCTCCCACCTCACCGGTTGGCTGAAATCAGGCGCTTCTTTGAGGACTGTAAGTATTCATTTGATCAGTATTTAGTTCTGCTAGCTAATAATCTACTGTCTTATGTGTTTTCATCATAATTGCGAAATTCTCCTAACTTATTGCAAATAATCCTAACTTGACCTGAACATCAAGGCCTCTTTAACAATAGTAGTGCATCATTGGCTGTTGTGCATTTCCAAATGAGTTTGCCATATTTTAAGTGATTAACTAGCAAACCCTTATTATGTGTTAAACTGTTAGCTGTCTCGATCTCAAGGCCAGGCTAATATTAGCGTCCTTGCTTCTTAATTTGAATGATTTCTTTATCCGGGATCTACAGACAAGAAGAATGAGAACAAGGAGGTTGCCGTGAATGACTTTCTGCCTGCTAGCGCTGCTTATGAAGCCATACAACACTCTATGTAAGTTAATGTCAACTCTTGAAAAAAATCCTGACCGTGCTTGGTACCTTGATTCAGGTGAAATGTGTTCTTCTCAACCTAACTGGATGGCAATGTGATGTTCTTTTACACAGGGATCTGTATGCTACCTACATCGTTGAGGGCCTGAGGAGGTAGGCTGCTGCTGCGTGGTGCACCGATGCCTTGCTTGAGGATGTCTTTCACCGGTCGGATCTGGAGGATGTTGACGAAAAACTGAGATACTGCTACCTAATGAAACACAAGTATTGCTATTTGGTTGGTGACTTGTATACCGCTAGTAATGAACCCTGAATCAAATCCCCTGGGGAATCAGTAGTAAATGAAGCTAGTAAGTTAGTAACACGAGAGTGGGCAAAATATTCTTTCCTGACCTCAGTGCCTATATATGTTGTACTTCATTGGCATCGTAATATTCATTCCCTTTGTGATATAATCCAGCGGCTGAGATTGAATTCGTTCTGTTCCGTCATTCTATGATAGGAAATGTGCCTCGTGCAAACTTGCAAAGGTCTCAACGTTGTTCCTTCTTTGAAAAAACAAGACCTGACATTGTTGAGCTGTATCAAAAGCTTAAACAGTCTTGGAAATTTGTAGAGAGAACATGAGGATCGTTGCAAAACGGACTAACAATGCGCCTTACAAAAAAAAAACTGAGTAATGCGCCTTATGAAAGAAAAACTGAGTGATGAGCAACAGCTATCTTTTGCAAGATACCTCAGAATTCATATTGTTCAGTCTGGCAACGAACTGCCGAAGCCGCGTCTCTCTTGTTGGAGGTGGGTGATGAAACTTTCACCATCTGCAAATTGGGAACGCATACCAGCCAGAATTTCTCTGTCGAATACAGCTGTATCGAGCGTAGGTCGAAATTCGCATGCCAGCAAACTTGCAACTATTTTACAGCACACGAAATGAACCGGAACAGTTACAATTACAACTCGCCCAGTCTGAATCTACCTGGCAAATTTGTCATGAATGGACGCTCACCTCATTGAATCCATTCACCATTCCAATCACGTTGCTCCACTAACACACCACGCAAATCAGAAGTCTGAATCTACATGTCGATCTGCCAAAATGAAAATGCTCAAGCTTTGTCAGAAATGACCTGAATCATCTGAAATTCATCCCCGTTTTGCAATGTACCATCCCACAGCACCAAATCCATCGACCCCAATGGAACCAAAATAACAGACAAGTATCCGCAACGGGAGGAAACCAACTTCCGAAGCACAGGGAAAGAAGCGCAAAAAAACAGATCCAGAAATTAAAAGGAAAGCAAATCGCTCCCTCTTCTTTTCATTAAATTTTGGTAACATAGATATCCCCATCACCAACCACTACAGCTAGACCTAGAACTTAACTTAGGATCCGATCCGAAGCTCGGAGACACGATACATAGAGATGCGGCACTACATACACACAAAAGCAAGTAACACAGGGGACGCAAGACTGCTAGTCTCAGATCAGATGAGATCGGCGCGCGCATCAGCATGAACAGCCTACTTCTTCGGCGACTTGGGGGCAGCCTTCTTGGGCGACTTGGCCGCCTTCTCCGCCTTCTCGGCGGCCTTCTTTGGGAGGAGCACCGAGTGGATGTTGGGGAGGACGCCGCCGTGCGCGATGGTGACCCCGGCCAGCAGCTTGCCCAGCTCCTCGTCGTTGCGGATGGCGAGGAGGACGTGGCGCGGGATGATGCGGTTCTTCTTGTTGTCGCGGGCCGCGTTGCCCGCCAGCTCCAGGACCTCGGCGGCGAGGTACTCGAGGACGGCGGCGAGGTAGACGGGGGCGCCCGTGCCCACGCGCTGCGCGTACCGGCCCTTCTTGAGGTAGCGCCCAATGCGGCCGACGGGGAACTGGAGCCCGGCCTTGACGGAGCGAGACACCGGCTTCTTCTTCGGCCCGCCCAGCTTGCGTCCCGCCGCCGCCTTCTTCACCTTCGCGGCGCCGGCGTCCATCTCGGAGGGCGGGTGGATTTGGAGGGAATTCGGTTTTGGGTTTGGGGGGGAAGCGAGGGAGACGAGATTCGATAAATTTTTTTCCGTGGTTTCGCTGTTTCGAACGCGGCGCTGGTTTTATAGCTGCGAGCGGGGTGAGGGGGACGGGGGCCAGGCAGGGGGAGCGATCCGCGTGATGTGGGGTGAGCGCCGTTGGATCGCGGCGAGGGGTGCGGTGAGGATTTGTTTTGGGGTGGCGATCCGTGGGAGGAGGCAGCGCACCAATCACGAGCGAGGGAGTCGACAGCTGGAGGACTGCTGAGGTGTGTGGGTTGGTGGCAGGCGTGAGACCCGTGCGAGTGGTTGGTGTTGTGGCCGCCAGATACTGCATCAGGGATGGCAAGGATCTCTATTTCTTGATCCTCATCTAAACATGATACTGAGCACTAGCGATGGAGGATTATGATCTTGCTTTAGCAACCGCTAAGGGTACGTTTGGATTACCCCGCTAAACTTTAATCCTATCACATCAGATATTTGGATACTAATTAGAAGTATTTAAATATAAACTAATTACAAAACTAATTACAGATGGAGGCTAATTCGTGAGACTAATCCATTAAACCCTAATTAATTCATAATTTGATCATATTGTGCTACAATAAATATGTGCTACTGATAAATTAATTAGGCTTGATAGATTTGCCTCATGAATTAGACTTTATTTATGCAATTTGTTTTGTAGTTATCATATATTTAATACTCCTAATTGTATTAGGTGTCCAAACATCCGATGCGACGGGAGTAAAGTTTAGTCACCGGATCCAAATAGACCATAAATCATTAGGTTTTGTTGTAGTATTATCAAGGGTTTTTTGTCTTAAGGACATCACGAAATGTTGGTTTTGTGTGGAGCACGCTCCACTCCTTGATTTAGATCTGTAGGCACTACAGAAATGTGATTTTGTTGAAACACACCGCTCCATTAAATTAGTCTGTTCCAGCCTAGAGAGTCGAAAAATGTCTAGCAAAAGGACTGAAATGCCCCTGACCGCGAAAATGAGGCACAAGACCACCGGACAGCCTTGCAGCAATTAAATGTCATATTTTGTAACATATTTAACTACCAGCAACAACATACCATATTAAGGTGTACACACAGAATATTTTTTACACAACTTAACATTAACTAGTATCACATAAGTGACCGACATGACATAATGATGTGACATAATGATGAGAACATCACCACGCTGGACATGCACGAGCCGGCTTCATCAACGAGCTACGAGTCGTCGCCAACTTGGACTGCGAGTTCGGTTCGGATTCAGCCGAAACGGCAATATCTCCCTCATACGACGTCCAAATGAGGTGATCTTGGATGCGTTGGAAAGCTGACGACGAGACGCTTCTTTTGGTTCTGGTCCCAGCTCCAGAAGGTTCGTGGATCATTCTGTGTGACCATGATAAGGTGCTGCATCACCTGTTTTGGACCTTTTCAGACTTTGTATCGTGTCGGGCCTTAAGCCCATATTGTGGGAGCCCCTCCCTGGTCGCCCCCAACCCTAGGACACCCCCTTTGCTGTCATAAACTCAGTAGCCGCCGCAGATTAGGTTTCGGATTTTGTTTAGTCTAGTTTTCCATTGAGAAACAGATCTTATTCATTATAACTGTGACGTCGAGTCCTTTTACTGTAAATTCAGGGCCCCTGTTCTTGTTCTTCACCACTGTGGTGATTAGTCCTTTTGTGATTTGAACCCAAACCCTATCTCGTGATTGCTTCATACACATCTGCAATTTCAGATTGTGTGTTTACCCTCTCTTGCTTGTGTTCTTCGATTCACTTGCAGGATAGCCTTCTCGGCGAGGTCAATCAAGTTGTGCTTGGTTGATAACCAAGGAGCAGCGGTGTAACGGTTGCAGGACTTCGAATCGTGTTTGATTAGAAGCCCGAATCGCCAACGTCGAGTCTCCACCACTCGAATCTACCAATACCTATCGGAATATTGGGCCAGTGCTACATCAAGTGGTATCAGGACTCAGGTTTACCGTGAGGTATAACTTCATGTTCCCTTTTAGATTCATCTCGTATCTTTACCTACAGTCCAAAAAAAAGCCAAAAAAAAATTACACTTTCCGTTGTCCTATCGCCCCTTTAGCCTTGCAATTTCGTTTCAGTTTCGCTTTGTTCAGTTTGTGTCCGTGGTCGAGTTTTGTTGCTGGTGTAGGTCGTGTTCGTCGTCGTAGTATCAACCGCTCGTCGCTCTTTGTTTGTTTCCGCCGCTATCCCATCCACTTTAGCCATACAACAAGTCGAGCCACCACATTATTCCGCCTTGTGTGAACTCTCGCCGCGTCAACCCTAGATTGGTTGCGAGCCGCTTTGATCACCTTAGCAGAGCATACCTGATCCTTGTTTCATCTGGCGAATATCTATTGCTTGCTGCATACCAGGGAAGATTGTACCCTTGATTTTGTTGCTGAGAGGCCTTGCTCAGCCGTGTTTGGGTAGGGAAGGTTTGCCCTAACCACCGCCGTAGTTTCTGCCGAGTTGTGCCTCTGAAAACCATAACTTGAGGTACCTTTAGTAAAACATGCATAACTTTTTGCTCGGTGCTCTGTTTTGGTTCAATTTTTTACAGCAGATTTGTGACTCCATTTGGGCCATACCCAAACCCTACTAAGTATGGTTTGGATTCTCAAAAAATTCAAAAAAATCGGGAAGGTAAAGAAAAAAATCATTCAAGTTGAATTCAGGTTTTCAGAGAACGTGTTTGGTTTTCTGTAGACCACATCTGACCTCTGTTTAAGGTCCCAATTTTTGTGGTTCCATCTCTTGTGATCCTTGTTCAGAGAAAAATATAAAAAAATAGTGCAGAAAAAAAAATCTTGATTCCTATTAGTGCCTTTTCGGAAATTCAAAGGGAAATCAGGAAAAAGATAAATCTCTTTGACAGAGTTGCTGTGTGCTTGTTCTTTGAGCTGTTTCCATCGTTCTTTGTTCCAACTTGTTGTGCTACATCTAGGACACGTCTTAGCCAGCAACTGTGACTAGTTCTTTGGATACTTATTGAACTTTGCTAATCTGTTGCGATTATTGCTAATCCCTTGCTACCATATTGTGCCTGTCCAAGCTCCACATATACTTGTGATCAGCATAGGTTCATCTTGCAACTGTTACACTCAAGCTTACAACAGATTGTACCCCTGCTAGGCTTTGGTAGGAACACTTGCAAGACGGTGGTAAGCCGTTTGAGATTTTGCACTCCACTTTCACCACAACCAGATAGCTGTTAGTGATAGGGATAATACCTTTGTGTTATCTTTTTCTGTTTTCTAACCATGTCAGGATCAGGGAAAGAAGCGGAGTCCTCTTCGGACTTCAATAAGTGTGTGTCCAAGGATGAGCTTACAAGACATCTTAATGACCAGCGCACCTACATCACCAAGAAGTTTGATGTCATGATGAAGACTATTAACACTTTGGTCGTCCGGATTGAACATGTTGAACAACGACTGCCTGCTATTGAGGTAGATAAGGACGATATGTTGATGTTGATGCTGATCGTCTTCGGCGCAATCGTTGAGGTATGGGAGATAATCATAATCGTGGTAATAATAATGATCATTTTGCTAAAGCTAAGTTTACCATGATTCCTTTTGCTGGTACTGCTGATCCAGAGGCTTATTTAGATTGGGAACTTGCTGTTGAACAAAAGTTTAATTCTCATTTAGTACTGCTGAGCATAGAGTTAGACTTGCTACTTGTGAGTTTACTAGTTTTGCTCTATTTTGGTGGAATGATCTTTGCACTAACAAATGCCAATACTCTACCTCAAACTTGGAATGCTTTAAAACAACGTATGAAATCTTGTTTTGTTCCTCTTATTATCAACATGATTTGCGTTTAAAGTTGCAAACTTTAAAACAGGGAGATAAGGGGGTAGAGGAATATTATCAGGAGCTAATCATTAGTTTAGCACGTTGTAACATACATGAGGATGATGACAATCTTTGTGCTAAATTTTTTGGTGGTTTGCATCGTGACATACAGGATATACTTGATTATAAAGATTGGACTAGGTTCAGCCAATTGTATCATCTTGCTCTCAAGGCTGAACGAGAAGTACAGGGCCGACAACATCAACAGACTTTCAGATCCACCACTGGAAGATCCTTTCTGCCACGTTTGAACGTCGACAAGCCCAAGGTGCCTGTTGCTACGCCACCTGCTGCTGCTGCTACTCCACCTACTTTCGAGGTGAGTAATGTGTCTTATGTGTAGCCCCACCAACAGAAGAAGGTTGTTTCCACTAGTTCTTCATCGAGCCGCTCCACCAACATCGTGTGCCACCGCTGCAAGGGCATGGGATACGTCATGAAGGATTGCCCAAGTCGTCGTGCATTCATTGCTACTAATGATGGAGGGTATGTAAGTGCTAGTGATGTTGAGGATGATTTGGCTCTTGTTGCTGACCATAGTGCAGATTAGGAGAGCGAAGAAGAAGAGGCCATTGATTCTATGACTGCAGCTGCCGATTACAAGTCTATTCTTGTGCAGCGTGTGTTGAGTACACAAATTGAGCACGAGCCAGAGAAGCTACAACGCCACAACTTGTTCAACATGTTTCTCATTGTCAAGAATTGTCATGTTCATACAATAATTGATAGTGGGAGTTGCAACAACTTGATAAGTTCAGATTTGGTCAAAAAACTTGGTTTGCCTACGCGTGCTCATACGCAACCTTATCATCTTGAATGGCTCAACAATAGTGGTAAGGCAAAGGTAACTCAATCAGCAAGAATACACTTTTTCATTAGGTCATATCATGATTATGCTGATTTCGATGTTGTACCTATGCAAGCATGCTCGCTTTTATTAGGTCGTCCATGGGAATATGATACTGATGCTTTACACCATGGTAGAACTAATACATATACTTTGATGCATAAGGGAAAGAAAATTGTTTGCTTCCTTTAACACCTGCTGAAATTATTAAATATGACAAAGAGCTTGCTGAAATTTGTAAGAATGATGATACTTTAGACACTCCTAGCGATCCATCCAAAGAAATTAAGTTGAAGGGAAGTGCTTTACTTGCTTACACATCTCTGAATGCTACAGATTATGTTGATGGTTCACCATGTCGTACTATGCTTTGCAAACATACTTTGTGATGACATGATGATAATACTATGTCTAGCAATTTGCGTCCTGCTGTTCCTAACCTTTTGTAGGAGTTTGATGATGGGATGGAATCGAGGACGACTCCAATTCAGGAAGGGAAGGATGATGAGGACATCATCACGCTGGACATGCACGAGCCGGCTTCATCAACGAGCTACAAGTCGTCGCC
The DNA here is from genome assembly GCA_032594955.1 of Panicum miliaceum. Taxonomy (NCBI): domain Eukaryota; kingdom Viridiplantae; phylum Streptophyta; class Magnoliopsida; order Poales; family Poaceae; genus Panicum; species Panicum miliaceum. The sequence goes on along the minus strand of CM064058.1, from coordinate 5,828,615 downwards.
AACTTGGACTACGAGTTCGGTTCGGATTCAGCCGACAGCCCTGCACCGAAACGGCGATATCTCCCTCATACGGCGTCCAAATGAGGTGATCTTAGACGCGTTGGAAAACTGACAACGAGACGTTTCTTTTGGTTCTGGTCCGGAAGGTTCGTGGATCATTCTATGTGACCATGGCAAGGTGCTGCATCACTTGTTTTGGCTCTTTTTAGGCTTTGTATCGTGTCGGGCCTTAAGCCCATGTTGTGGGCGCCCCTCCTTGATTGCCCCCAACCCTAGGACGCCCCCTTTGCTGTCATAAACTCAATAGCTGCCACAGATTAGGTTTCGGGTTTTGTTTAGTCTAGTTTTTCATTGAGAAATATATCTTGTTTATTGTAATTGTGACGTTGAGTCCTTTTGCTGTGAATTCAGGACCCCTGTTCTTGTTATTCACCACTGTGGCAATTAGTCCTTTTGTGATTTGAACTCGAAACCCCATCTCGTGATTGCTTCATACACATCTGCAATTTTAGATTGCGTGTTTACCCTCTCTTGCTTGTGTTCTTCGATTCGCTTGCAGGATAGCCTTCTCGGTGATGTCAATCAAGTTGTGCTTGGTTGATAACCAAGGAGCAGCGGTGTAACAGTTGCAGGACTTCGAATCATGTCTGATTAGAAGCCCGGATCACCAACGTTGAGTCTCCACCAATCGAATCTACCAATACCTATCGGAACATCAGGCCAGTGCTACATCACATAAATTTTAACATGTCTCAAATTTACATCAATTTAGTATGTCAAAAGACATCTGGTTTACTTCCGCACACAATCATAAAAAAAGGGTGGGAATGAAGGCACGGTGTGTTTGGACCAGAAAATGTAGAGGAAGGGAAAGAGATGAGGTAGCATGATGCATGCAAGCAGGTGGCCGATGCATTAGGACGGTACAACCACAAGATGAAGCAAAGGTAAAATGATCTATTTACCAGGCATCATATTCCCTCCCTAGCTGCATAATCTATTTTTAATGTGGCAGGTGTGTAACAGGCAAAAACTTATTTTCAGAATGTCCAATCCGCTACAACGAAGAGTGGAGTGTGTGCTGCACAAAACCACATTTTGAGTGTGTCCTATAGACAAAAAAAAACCCTATTATCAAAATGCATTATGAAGATCAGAATTGGGGAAGATTGGGAATCCAGAGTTGGAACCAGAGATGCTTCGTGCTTGTTTTTTAGGGATGGCTGGGAGGCAGGTTGGATAGGGGTGTCTCAAGATGGCAGACGCCTTCGAGGTCGTGCATCAAAAGTTGGAGGTGGACGGATCAGTTGTTGATGATGTTGTCATCGGACAAGGGGAAGTAGGTCGTGAGGTGGTAACGGGGTATGTGGTGATACATGGTTGGTGAGGTGGAAGAAATAAATGATGAAGGGGATGAAATAGAAGAAAAGCAAGGTGTGAAAAAAACATGAAAAGGGGAATAGGAAAGAAATGCAATGTCTTCGTTGATCATTGTTGTTGTTGTTGCGTAAGCAGGTATATCGATACAAAATGAGCATTATCATTAAACCATAATCAATCTTACCGTTTACTCCATGTCTATCTACTTTGATGACCCATTGGGGCCTTGCTAATTATGCTCCTATGAGATTATATTAAACTTTAGGAGGTATCTATACGGTGCTGATGCTTTTTGGGTATTCCACTCAACTCATTGATGGCAATAAGAGGCAGAAATGATGTAACAAAAGTCATCAATCATAACTCGTCGTAGTGAGACACGAACCATTTAGCCCTCCTCATAAGAAATCATCTCATTTTTTACTATCTCCTTGTTTATTTGTGAAGATAAGTCCTACAGTTCATTGCAAAGAACCCTAAAACCCTAGTTGATCTCACAATTTGAGGTCACATGATATGCCTAAGAAAAGTGAGCGTGATACTACAATGTTGTTGTGTATGCCTAGTGTGACGTTAGTAGAGATGAAATATATAATCCTTAAAGGAGTGGAGATGAAACAATGGTTTAGCCAAACTTGTGCAAGAGGAAGAACACACTAAGTGCTACGCCAAAGTGATCAAAGTGGCGTTAGATAGGAAAATTTCCGTACCTGTCATATTCAGGAAGAAGCGAATCCTCTCCTCAACCAACCACATGCCAACAATGATTCCACATTTCTTCCCTCCTCCCAACTCCCTCCGCGTAATATTTTTTTTCCGCCTCGTCCCCCACATCGCCCCAGGGGCGACTCGGGCGGATCGCCTTCCGCGCCGCGCCTGCCGCCCGTCGTCGTCGCCGCCTCTAGCCCCCGTCTCCCTTCGTCTCGGGCCTCCTAGCCGGTGGCAAGGGGAGTGGGGCCCATCCCCTTGAAGATCTACTTCATCGTTAGGTTTTTTTCCTAATATTTTTCCTTTCCTCCAGAATAATTAGGTTAGGTCTTGGATCATCTTTTTAAGTTTTCGATCCGGCTTTCTATGTCGTATTGGATCTCCTCCGGGGGATGTGTCATTTTCTTTGGAGACGCCGTGTTCTTCATTGAGGGATCAAGGTACGTTGGTCTAGTCCTCTTTGAGGAGGGATTGGATCCATTTTCCCCTCTGGTGGGATCATCTTTCCGGTCGCTGGTGCTACTACTGGCGGCGGCGGATCTGCTCTTCCGGCCGCCGTTGGTGATGGATAACGGCGGCGTCAGATCTTATGTTCGGTTCAACCTTCAGAAGATATGGTCGATGTGCTCTTGGCGCCTTTTACTCCCTACAATGGTTGAGCATACAACGCCTCTTTTGCGGCCTCCACATCCGTGGAGTCTTCTATTGGTGGGGGACTGTGGTTCTATTTGGATGTGTTGCTGTTCCACGACGATGGAGTTTCCCGAAGCAGTGGACGAATCCGGTTGCAAGGAAGACGAAGGGTAGAGACCTAGTGGCGTGCTTCAATGTAATTTTATTTTATATTGAAGTCTCAGTTGTAAAAGGGGTTATTTTTTAATGAAATCTGATCCATTTAAAAAAAACCAGCCACATGCCAACCTACGCTCCCACGTTGCAGCAACATGGCCACGACATCCTGAGAATCAAAAGCTGGGACAAAAGGTATTTTTAAAGTCAGGTAAAAAGATATTTCCATACATGTTTGGCCACCTGCCTATAGTTAAATACATCCAGAAATCAATAAAAATACACCCACCGAATTCACAATATCATCCACCTTCTCGGCTTCTCCATCGCCACCTCCTCTAGATCCTACCTTGGCGGCCCTAGATCTGGTCGGAAGATCTGACCTCACACGGCTCCACAACCAACGATGTCATCTTCTTGGTGTGATTCTACGAGAGAAGATCAACTCATAGCAGTTACATAAGGTTCTTGAATCTACATGGAGGCAATTACCTGTCAGGCCACGAGGCGACCACTTTCCAGTGCAGAACACAAGTGTTGCCGTCATTTCAGATTGGATCCCATGCCGCTGAGGGCTCCATATGGGTAGGATTATGTTAGGGGGGAAGCTCATCCGCCGCCTCGTGTCACACCCCTGTCCGCTTCTCATTGATCTTGATTGGTACCCTCATCCTCATCGAGCTGACAACGTCCCCACCCTCCTCTGCTACCCTTGCCAACCTCATGAGATATGGCACCACACACCATGACACGACACATCTTCTCTACTGCAGGCGCTGCCATCCGTCACAGCGTCTCCGTATGCACAATGTCAGTCCTACTCAAGTAAAACGGAGGGGATTTTGGAAGAAGTGTGAAGCACGATGGAAGCGGCGGCGGTGGCTGTGGTGACGACGAATGGGGGTGGAGAGAGCAAGGGGAAAGAGGAATGTTGGGGGAGAATAGAATGGATGCTCTAAGATCCCGGGATCAAGAAGCTCGCCCATCGGGGAATATCAGAGCGGATCGTGAACGGCCCACAGGCGGCCGACGAGCCATCGACGAACGGCCCAACGGTCCAGGGGCGGGGGCCGGCCCGCGAGCACATCCCACAGAGGGAAGCCCGCCTCGCCCGACCCTCCGCGGAGCAGGTCGGGGGACTCCGTCTCGCCCGACCCTCTACGGAGGGAGTCGGGACCTCGCCCGTGCCTCGAATCATCTGTACTCTGACAAGACCGCAAACCTACCCTGAGGGAGCTGTCCCCCAGTCAAAGGGACGGTACGAATGGTCGCATCAGGGTACAGAACGAGGCAATGCGACTATTCGGGACGTGCCTTGAACAGTGTCGCTCCGGCAGCCGCGGCATAGGGAGAAGCCCTCCAACTACTCCTCCAGTGAGCGGCGCCAGAGAGTACAACGACCACAGCAACCAAAAGACTAAGGACGGACGTGCGCTAGGACCAGCGTACATTCCCCAACAACGACGTCGCCCCCCCTCCCACAGGACGGCATGGGGAGCGCTCCACGCTCCGCACAAGATGAGGAACAGGGGACGAACATCCCCTGTCGGAGTCAGGGCCCCACGCCACGATGGCGAGGAGTGGGGAACATTTAGCCCTTCGACTCCTCGTCTATCTCTCTCTCTCTCTCTCTCTCTCTCTCTCTCATTTGTAACCGACCCCTTTCCCTCCTTGAAGGATAAAAGGGGCGGAAAGGGGCCTGAGCGGGGGGACTCTGAGACATTTTCAACGACACACCCACGAATACAGCGATACTCACATTCACCCACGCACGAACACAGAGACTTTGGAGCCCGTCTCCCTCTCTCTCCTGTTTGTAAGCCCTACTACGAACTGAGTGCAAGAACACAAATCGCCTGAACTGGACATAGGGACATTCAGCCCGAACCAGTATAAATCTCATGTCTTCCCTTCCATTATCATCCGGGCCGTGACGCGCATACAAATCTACTAGCCGGTGATTCGATACACCGATAGTTGGTAGGCCAGGTAGGGGCCTTGCGCATCACCATCAGGCTGCGGATGGCCAACATTCCAGGAGTGTGGGCTTCCGGGATGCGCGTGCGTTTCGAGACCCTGGACTTCATCGTCTCCATCGACGGGCAGCTGGAGCCGATTGGATTCCAAGTTGCTCCCCAGCGCGCCTGCGTTCCTGAGGAAGTCGCATAGGCTCTCCTCTGGCTGCGTCTGGTCCCTCAACAGCGCGCACCGATGCGTCCGGCGCCGCTGAGTCTGGCGCCACCGGGCGTAGCGTTGTCAAGGGCGTTTCACCACCTGGCTTCGGTGCCGCGAGGCTGGGCCGCCAACTTCATGCCTTCCTGGGTCCACAACCAACCCAGGAGGACCTTGACGACGTCATCTTCTCCTGTGTCAATGTGACATCGCAGCTTCTTGGGAGCGAACCCCTTGTTCCACCCCAACGGGGGGGGGGGGGGGGGGGTGCTGCGGCTTCAGCATTGGCAAACCGCTTTCTCTCGGCCTCTTGAACGCGGCAGGCCGCACGGACCGGTTTCTGAAATCGCGCCTCGCCTGTCTCTCTATGAGCAACGAGCTCAGCAAGATGGCTGACGATCTCTCCGACCCGGGGGACAACCTTTACGCGCGAGGGTCAACCCTTGGCTCCAGCACAGACTCCCACGAGGGGAGCCACCATCCCTCCCGGGAGTGCAACATGGCCGACGCCCCGGAAGGGCACGTCGACGACGTTGATGACAAGCCCAGCGCTGTCCCACCTGCTTCCCTGCAGGACACTCCTCCAGGGGGACAGGGAGAGGTCAAGCGTCGGCAACAGTGCTTCGATCAGCTTTGCGCGCGCTAGAAGGAGCTCGAGGAGGCCCAACTCTAAGCAATAGCGCGAGGAGCTGGCGCGTGAGATCGCTCGCCGTGCCGATGGCGGGCACGAGCTCACGCCAATGAGGTAAACCGCAGGATAGTGCAGGATGCGGCCGGACCTGCACTGTACGGCGGGCCAGCCCGAACTTGGCGGCGGCGGTCGCCCTACTCAAGGTACTGCCCGCCCCCGTCATGCCCGAGGAGCAGCACGCCCGTGAGAACATGCGCCGGCACCTGGAGCTCGCGGTGATACAGCAAGCTAAAAGCTCCAATCTCCGATGACAAGCGCCACAGGGAGGGCGCCAGGCCCCTGCGGCGCCCGGGTTACAAGAGGTCTCGGCGCCCTCCGCGCCGCGCCCGGATACACGACGCGGTCGCTTCCCGCACCCCGCCGCGCGGTGGCCGTCCCATAGTTGTCGCGACGAGGGACGAGCAGTCACCCCCGTTCGGCAGCGGGTGGGAGAAGAGCGCGACGTTGGCCACACCATCAACGCCCGGCGACGAGGGTACAACGGCAACGACGCCGTCTCGGCCAACCGAGTCTTCCGCCCGCACCGCGGTGGGCATTACGACAGCGGAGAGGACCGGAGCGTGAGTCCCGACCCTCCCGGGCCTCGGGTTCTCAACGCGGCAATCCGCAACGCTCGGGTTCCCGAGTGTTTCCGTCCCCCGACGAACATCATCAAGTATGACGGGGACACGAACCCTGGGCTCTGTCTCGACGACTATTGTTTCACTTGCAATTCCCAATGCGCGCGCGATGACGACTTCGTCATCTGCAACCTCCCGTTATACCTCACCGACTCTGCTCGAACATGGTTCGAGAACCTTCCGCCCAACTTGATCCACAGCTGGACTGACTTGAAGGAAATCTTCGTGGACAACTTCCAGGGCACATACGAGCGCCTTGGGAACCCTTGGGACCTCAAGTAATGCCGGCAGAAGCCGGATGAGTCCCTCTGTGAGTACATCCGGCGCTTCTCCAAGGAGTGCAACGCCGTTCCCAACGTCGTCGACGCCGATGTCATCGGAGCCTTCCTAACCGGGACCACTTGCGAGTCCCTCGTCCATAAGCTGGGCCGCAAGTGCGCCCGCACCACCAAGGAGCTTCTCGACATCGCCACTCATCACGCCTCCGGCGAGGAGACCGTTGGAGAGATTTTCAACCGCAACCAGGTCAATGCCAAGCAGGACGAGGCAGCTGGCGAGGGCACCCCGAATCGACCCGGCAAAAAGGGCAAGAAGAACAAGAAGGGTGGTGGGTGTAGCCTCGTGGCCGCCGCCGACCGCAAGGCCGACAAGAAAGCGGCAGGCGACAGTCTCGACCACTTCGAGAAGCTGCTCGAGAAGCCCTGCCTAAACACGCCTACCCCATCAAGCACCACTACAAGTATTGCGGCTTGATGAAGAAGTGGCTGACGAGCGCCACCCAAAAGGGGGGGGGGGTAGAGAAAGAAGGAGGCCGAGCCGGTGGACCGAGACGCTGAGGAGAAGCAGTATGGTTTCCCCAATGAGGATGAGCAAAAGGTTGCACGACGGGAGGTATTTGTGGCCGAACCCGTAGCACCCTCCTATCTGCGATGGTCGGAGTCCGCGGTCACTTTCGACCGCGCCGATCACCCTGATCACATCCTGCAGCCAGGGAGATACCCGCTGGTTGTCGACCCGATTATCGGCACCAAGCGACTAACCAATGTGCTCATGGACGGGGGTAGCGGCCTAAACATCCTGTACGTGGATACCCTTGACGCCATGGGCATCGATCGGTCTCACCTCCGACCCTCGGGGGCTCCCTTCCTTGGTGTCGTGCCAGGAAAGCAGGCGGTCCCTCTCGGGAGCATCGATCTGCCGGTCACTTTTGGGGATCCAGCCAACTACCGGAAGGAGACCCTCACTTTCGAGGTGGTGGGATTCAAAGGAACCTACCACGCCATCTTGGGTCCGTCATGTTACGCGAAGTTCATGGCCATCCCCAACTACACCTACTTGAAGCTGAAAATGCCGGGCCCAAACGGAATCATCACCGTAGGGTCAACTTTCCAGCGCGCCTATCATTGCGAGGTGGACAACTACGAGCTCGCCTCAGCCGTTGTTGCCTCCGAGGAACTCGCCCTCATCAGAGCGGAGACCCTTGAGGGAACCCTCGACTCGAAGCGCACCACCGGATCTTTTGAGCCCACGGAGGGCGTCAAGGAGGTCCTCATCGACCCCCAGGCGTCGGGAGAAAAGAAGTTGAGGGTCGGCACGACGCTGACCCCAAATAGGAAAGCGTGCTCGTCGACTTCCTACGCACCAACAAGGACATCTTCGCGTGGAAGCCATCAGACATGCCGGGCATTCCGAGGGACGTCGCCGAGCACGCCCTCAACATCAAACCGAGGTCGCGCCCGGTCAAACAACGCCTGCGCCGCTTCGACGTGGAGAAGCGTAGGGCCATAGGGGAGGAGACCGCAAGGCTCTTAGATGCAGGTTTCATTAAGGAAGTATTTCACCCTGATTAGCTTGCCAATCCTGTTCTTGTGCGAAAAAACAGTGGGAAATGGAGAATGTGCGTTGATTACATGAGTCTCAACAAAGCATGCCCAAAGGATCCTTTTCCTTTGCCACACATAGACCAAGTAGTCGACTCCACATCCAGGTGCGAAACCCTTTGCTTTCTTGATGCGTACTCCGGGTATCATCAGATTGCGATCAGAGAGTCCGACCAGCTCGCGACCTCTTTCATCACTCTATTCGGCTCGTACTGTTACATGACTATGCCGTTCGGTTTGAAAAATGCCAGCGCGACCTACCAGCGCTGCATGATCAAATGTTTTAGAGAGCTCATTGGGCGAACCATCGAGGCTTACGTCGATGACACCGTAGTCAAGACCAAGCAGGCCGATCAACTCATCGCGAACCTCGAGCAGACGTTCGCCCGACTCCAGGTCAACGACGTTAGGCTCAACCCCGAGAAATGAGTTTTTGGGGTTCTGCGAGGTATGCTTCTGGGGTTCATCGTCTCCCAGCGAGGAATTGAGGTGAATCCCAAAAAGATCGAGGCCATCATGAAGATGGGACCGATCCAAAATGTCTAGGGGGTTCAGCGGGTTATGGGATGTCTCGCAGCACTCAACCGCTTTATCTCCCGACTCGGGGAGCGGGGCCTACCTCTCTATAAACTCTTGCGAAAGAACGAGCGCTTCACCTGGACTGCCAAGGCTCAGGAGGCACTTGACGAGCTCAAGGCGCTCCTGACCCGGGCATTGATCCTGGTTCCCCCGATCGATGGTGAGCCCCTCTTACTCTACATCACGACGACCAACCAGGTGGTCATAGAAGGAGAGGAAGAGGGCCACGCCCTCGAGGTCCAGTGCCCCGTTTATTTCGTCAGCGAAATCTTGGCCGACGCCAAGACGCGGTACCCCCAGATCCAGAAGCTTTTGTATGCAGTGCTCATCGCCAAGAGGAAGTTGCGTCACTACTTTGAGTCTCACCCTGTGACAGTGGTCACATCTTTTCCCCTCGGCGAGGTGGTTCGGAACCTCGACGCAACAGGGAGAATAGCGAAGTGGGCCATCGAGCTCATGGGATAGGGGATCACTTACACGCCACGCACCGCCATCAAGTCACAAGCGCTAGCAGACTTCGTTGCCGAGTGGATGGAGACGCAGATCCCGCCGGCTCCTGTCGATGGGGAGTACTGGACAATGTTCTTCGACGACTCGTTGATGAAGGAAGGCGCTGGTCTTGGCATCGTTTTCGTGTCCCCCCTCGGCGTGCGCATGCGATACGTCATCCGCGTGCACTTCCCCGCGTCTACTAATGTGGCAGAGTAGGAAGCTCTCATCAACGGTCTGCGCATCACCATCGAGTTAGGCGTCTTCCTCCTAGAAGTCAAGGGCGACTCCCGCCTCATCGTTGATCAGGTGATGAAGGAGTCGAGCTGCATCAACCCTAAGATGGTCGCGTACTGCCAAGCGGTGCGCGAGCTGGAGGACAAGTTTGATGAACTCGAGCTCACTCACATCCGCTGGAGGCTGAACGAGGCCACAGACACGCTTGCCAAGATTGCATCACAACGGCAACCTGTACCCCACAGGATCTTCGCCAACGACCAGCGAAAACCTTCGATCTGCAACATCGAAGCAGAACAGGCCGAGCCTGCTGCTTCCACGGCTGACGCAGGGGCTCAATCGCAGCCCCTCGCAGCGGCCGACCCCGACGCAACCACGACATGCACGGGGGCACGATCGCCGATCCTGAAGTCATGGAGATCGACGAGGGGGGAAGCGTTGTCCCCGACCCCGCATAGGACTAGCGAAAGCTTTTCGTTGATTGGCTAGCCGATGGAGTACTCCCCGCCGACAAGACGGAGGCCCGATGACTCGCTCGCCACGCCAAGTCTTTCGTTCTCGTTGACGGAGAACTCTACAAGCGAAGCCACACGAGGATCTTGCAGCGGTGCATTCCGATCGAGCAAGGAAGGCAGCTGCTGATTGACATCCATGGATGCGTGTGTGGACACCACGCCGCTCCTAGGACCCTGGTCGGGAACGCCTTCTGGCAAGGGTTCAATTGGCCCACGGCGGTAGCCGACGCCAAGCAAATCGTACGCACCTGCGAAGGGTGTCAGTACTATGCTCGGCAAATCCATTTGCCGGCTCAGGCGCTACAGACTATCCCCATCACATGGCCTTTCGCGGTCTGTGGACTCGACCTGGTAGGCCCTCTCAAGAAGGCACCCGGGGGCTTCACGCACCTCCTTGTCGCCGTAGACAAGTTCACCAAGTGGATCAAGGCTCGACCAATCGCTACCATCAAGTCGACCCAAGCCGCGGCTTATTTCCAGGATATCGTCCATCATTCGGAGTACCCAACTCCATCATAACCGATAATGGTACGCAGTTCACCGAGGGAGTTCCTGGAGTTTTGCGACGACTACCACATACGGGTGGATTGGGCCGCCGTGGCGCGCCCCCGCACGAACGGGCAGGTCGAGCGCGCCAACGACATGATCCTCCAAGGACTAAAACCTCGAGTCTACAGTTGCCTCAGGAAGTTTGAAAGGCGATGGGTCGCGGAGCTCCCAGCCACCCTATGGAGCTTGAGGATGACTCCAAGCCGCGCCACAAGTTTTACCCCGTTCTTCATGGTCTACGGTTCGGAGGCAATCCTCCCAACCGACTTGGACTACGGCTCACCAAGGGTCAGAGCCTACAACGAGCAAGGGGCAGAGGCAGCCCTCGAGGACGCCATGGATCAGCTCAATGAGATGCGCGACGTCGCCCTCCTGCGGTCGGCCAAGTACCAGTAGGCTCTCTGAAGATATCATAACCGTCGAGTGCGGGGTCGGGCGTTCCACGTTGGAGACTTGGTACTTCAGTGCGTATAGAGCAACAAGGATCGCCACAAGCTTTCACCCCCCCTGGGAAGGGCCCAACATCGTCGCGGAGGTGCTCCGACCCGGAACCTACAAGCTCCAAACTAAGGATGGCAAAGTCTTCCCCAACGCATGGAACATTCGAGCAGCTACATCGCTTCTAGCCTTAGTTTGAGCAAATTATGCAAACTGCTAGTTTCAATAAAGGGAACCCGCTCAGCAAAGAGAGTTTCTTTGTCGATCCGTTTACAATTCAGGGGCAACCCCCGACCCCCACCATAGCGTGGGGCCGGGGCTCACTCGGGGGCTATACAGGCTATACCCTCATTTTTCTTTTCCTTTACCTATCGCGAACGAGTTAGACAGACCAGGTCGCGGGTTGGAGAATACTTGGCGTTTTTGAGTCAGACTGCGAGCCGCCAGGGCTCTGGCAGCAAGGGCACTCGCTCACTCGCACACCCAAGGAGATTTTCTTTCAAACCGTACTTCTTCTGTTCATTTTTGGCGATAGGAAAGGATGCTTTAACGAACCAACCCAACTCGCGGCGGGTCAGAATTGTTTGTAAACAAAAAGCAAGTTAAATTATTACAGCTCCCCGAAGAGTTCAAAATAAACCAAAACGAAACAGTAAACAAAAGTTCATTTTTTGAGGACGACCTCGTCCTCCATCTTTTTAGCTAAGGCACGCGCGAGGGGAGCGACATCATCTTCAATCCGCTCCAGCTCTTCCTCCTCGTACCCACTCGCGAACCCTTGGCTCAGCTCGGGTAGGTCGATGTCCTCGTAGTGGGAGCGGGCGACCGCGAACACACGACGGACACCGAGGTGCAGTGCTTGGGTCACCGCACTTTGAGCCCCCTCAGCGAGGTGAACCAGCTGGGAGATAAGCCTGTCATCCTCCGTGGTTGCTGACCCACCAAGGTCTTCCAGCGCCATCCTCGTGGCCATCTGTAGGTTAGTCAACTTGACCTCCTTCTGCTCAAGAAGCCCCTTCACCACAGTTAGCTCAGTCGATAGCCACTGCGACTTGGACTCGTCGTCCTTAAGTTGGGCACTGACGGCTGCACCACAAAAACGAAAATACATCAGCACAACTAGTCGTCGTGACACTGAAAGGAAGGCGAGAAGGTGACGACACTCACCAATATCCCGATCGCGTATCGACGCCACTGTGGTGTTGATGTTGCTGATCGCCGAGCGTGCATTGCCAAGACTTTGGGTCAGGGCCGCCTCGGATGCTTCAGCCTTTTCTTTCAGGATCTTTATTGCAGTCAGCTCCTCGCGAAGGCAGCTATCTCCTTCTAGGCACCTACGCGGGATAGGGGATCAGACAATCCCGACTCCTATCCCACAGATATTCGATCGCTGACGGTCAAGACCCCTTACCTTGAAGCTTCGATCGCGCCGCTTGCACTTTCAACATGGCATCCTCAGAAGCCTTGGGCATGGCGTCTCGCTCGCCCCGCAGCTCGTCACTCTCCTTCCGGAGCTGCTCAAGCTCGCGGCGCGCCATCTCAAGCTCCTCCGCCAGGATCTCCCGTTCTTGGGCGTCCTCGGCATGCTGGGTCCGATGCCGTAGTTCGAGAGCCTGCGTCGAATGGGTCAGAAACGAAGGGACCCGCCGGCCGTGGTCGGTAGGATTGGACGAAAAACAGGAAACGAGAGCGCCATACCTCGCATAAGGGGGTGACAACATCGCGCGGAGCAGCCAGCGTGCAGGCAACGCCACTCCTAAGGTCAATCCACTCGGCGCCCACCAGCGCGTTGCTCATGGCAGAGAGGACGTCCGTCATGGCGCCGCTGCCTCCCAGCAGGGTAAGATCACCGCCATGTCGAGCAAGGCAGGGCGATAGCTCCCTGGCTCGGCTCGTCGATGGGAGAACCGCCACCTCCGAGGAGGAGGGCATCTCCACCATCAGCGCAACCGCCCAGGGAGGAGGGATGACCTCATCTCCGACCACCCGCTCCCCCGTGCCCTGACTCATCGCAACATCAATCTTGGGGATGAGCGACAACAAGCCCCGCGGTCCTACGGGGGCTGATGCGGAAGGCGACAATGCTAGCTCAGTAAGGGAAGGAGGACGACGCCAAGAAAAAGAGAAGACAAATCAGGTTACGCACCGGGTCGACGTTATTCTTGAGCGCTTGAGGGTTGGACCACCCGACCCCGGCACGCCTCTTGGAGGACCCCGCCGCCGAGGAAGGTCCTGTTGTCATTGTCGTCCCATCCTCTACCCCGCTTCCCCGCGCCGTGGGGGTCTACGGGGCGAGCGCGGTCACCGATGCCGCCCCCCCAACACCCCCCCTCCGCTCCCGGCTTTTCCTCCTTGCGACTCGGAGCGGTGGGAGTCGGGCACCTCCACGTTTCCGGCCCTTTCCCCCCGCGCGCTGGGGGCGAGGGGTCGGATGTCGCCGCCTCGGACGGGGGTGGTGGCGCCTCTTCCCCCTCCTCGTCGTCGGCCAGGAAAGTGTCCCACGACGCATCCCCCTCGCCGTCCGAGCCGCCATCATCGTCCTCCTCCTCCTCCTCCTCGGTGCTCATGAAGTCACTGTCGCTGGACACGACCTCCCCGGCCTTGCGGCGCCTCGCATGATCGCGCCTCCTCTCTTCCCATTCTTTCTTCCTTTTTGCCCGCTCATCTTTTCTCTTCTTGTACTCCTCGGCATGGAGCCGGTTGATCCTCCTCTGGTCCGCGTCCTCCGGCAGAGGCGCCGGGCTGGCCATGAAGGGGTCGTACCCGTCCTGCGAGACGCGACCTCTAAAGGATCAGGCAGAAGGAAGGAGAGGCGCAAGCGCTGGAATTAACGAACAAAGGGAGAGGACGCTTACCAATGGGTCGGCCCGGGAGTCCGGAAGCATCACCGGATGACCCGGGACCGGGTATTCCACTTCCTTGGCGTCGATCGCCTCAAGGACGCGTTGCCCGACCTCCGAGGCGTTGATCTCCCCGGCATCGAGCATGATCCCCGGGTACGGCAGGAGGGGATCCATCGCACACATGGGGATGCTCCGCGCCATCAGCGGCGCAACCCGCTTCTGGTGGTAGGTGCCTATCACCCCGATTCCAGTGAGTCCGCGTTCCTTCAGATGCGCGATCGCATCAAGGAGCGCTGGGAACCTCTTCTTGTTCTTCTTGGGCGGCCCATACCTCCACACCAGAAGCGGCTCCTCAATGATCCGACCCGAGAACTCCGGTAGGGGGCTTCCCGGTAGTTCTTGATGTAGAACCAGGTGGAGTGCCAGCCCCAGTTGCTCTTAGTGAGCACCAGATCCATGTACTGACGGGCCCTTGACCCCAGACGGAGGCGGATGGAGGCGCTACCCATCACGGCACCACCCACCTCACCGGATTCGAGTTGGGTACCCTGACCTTGGCAATCTCCACCTGGAAGAAATACGTCCAGAGATCGAAGTGTGGAGCGATTCCTAGAAATCCCTCACAAAGGGCGATGAACGTCGCAATGTGCTGAATCCTGTTAGGATTAAGGTGCTGCACTTCAATCTGGTAGTGATGCAGCAAGCCGCGCTGATCCCCCATTCATGGAAGTGGGCGAACAACACGATGTAGCCGTCGGGCGAGGACGACACCCTCTCGCCGCGGGGGAGCTTCCAAGCAGCCCCTTGGCCACGAGTCCCTCCGCACGGGCCACGGTCATGTCCGAGCGCAGCCACTCTCCCATCTCGCGTCGCGGACGGACGAGGACGGCGTAGGGGCGCCGAGGCTCGAGGGCTCGGTGGCGGCGGCGGCGCGATGAATCAGGTCTCCGCGCGGACTCTCTCTCTCTCTCACTCTCTCTCTGTCAGTGTTCTTTCCTTTCACCTTGCGCTAACAATGGCAAGAGGGGAGAGCGTCGTTTCCCATCTAATCCCGATAAAAAGGTGGGGGGGAGGGGGAGGGCGAACCGCCTCCTCATTTCTCGCGCGTCATCATCATGACGGCCGCGCGCACCTTCTCTCGCCACATCCCCACCACACCGGGCCACGGAGCCACTATACGTACGCCCCATCGAGAATCGCGCCCGCGGGGGAAAAGATGGGACAACCCCAGAGGTAAGCGGAGAAATGGGCCGGTGGCGCCTCGCGCAACCCATTTCTAGTCCACGGGTTCTAAGGTTGGCCCAGTTAAGGGTTCACAGCCGCCCGAAATAACTATAAGCTAGGGACAGAGGCAGATGGGCCCCAGCGGCCAGAACCCAGGCGCGCCCGCGCGCCGGAGGGCATCTCGACCCGTGTCCGAGTCCTGAGTCGGAATTGATCCGCAGTTTCCCCCTGAGGGGAGGTGTTGAGCCGCTGGAGTCGGGCGAACGACTCTTGTAACATGAGCGGGTCGACCATCAGGAACTTTGAGGGTGGTCACCAGCTGATCCATCTCGGGTCCCTAGCGAAAGGGAGCCGGACCCTCACTTGGGTTGACCCGTTAACAACTCACCGGGCACTAGGCTCTCAACCAACGAGGAAGAGCCTGGCCGTGTCTAGCCCTCTCGCCCTTAACGAAGGGGGCGCACGGAGGGAGTCGATGCAAAGACGAGTCGACCCCTCTCCACCGCCCCCTCGAAGGTGGATGGAGTCGTGGGGGTCGGAACCCGCAGGAGAGCCGACGGGGCCGCGCCTGATGTCAGGCCGAAGGAGTCGGCGATGCCCGACCCTTCTGCCGAACAACGAAGAGGAAGAGGGCCTCGGGGGTTGCGCCCCGATATCACTCTAAATAGCTTCCGAAGCCAAGGGAAAAACACTTTATTCCTCATAAAGATTACAAGATACACCCGGCCAAAGGCCGTTCATAGCACAAAAACCTTGTCATCGCCGTAAAAGCGGCAACGATGGGGTCCTCAGGGGTGGTGGTTTCAGTCGCAAGAAGGAGGAGGGTCGTGCTCACCTCGCAAGTTTCCTTCTTGCGCCTCGCAAGAATTCTTCTTGCATCACCTCCCCCGAGGATGTCATGTCAGGGGATGAGGCCGAACAGCCTGCTCGACGCCACCGTCGCCTGGGCTTCTTCTCCGCGGGAAGGAACGACGAGAGCTTCCCTGCGGCGACTGATGCCCAGGCTGGGAAAGTCTTCCCAGAATAGGACACAGGCACGGGAGGACGCATGGGCGACCTCTCAGGCCGAACGTCGAGATGTCCACGGTACACGCCCGTGTATGGTGGAAGCTCTGATACATCTGCGTCAGGGCGGGAGAGTAGGGCCCTACGCGAGACGCGGTCCGTGGAAGGCATCTTCCGCCGGTCCGACTCGCAGAGTAACCCGCAACTTCATCCCGAAGGGTGGGTGGCGGATTCATCCATCTCCCCGCTCCATCATCCGACTCCAGGAGATCACCCGACGCCACCAGTGAACCATCCCCTGCCGTTCGCAAGCATTCTTCTAGCACCATGATGAGGACATCCTCTACTATTGCCCGCTGGCAAAGACGCAATAAAGGGGGTCAAGTGGCTCAGTTGTAGTCACACGGCGACCGTGTTAGCCTCTGAATAATCACACCTTGCTTAGCTTGGGAGGAGGAAGCCACAGGGAGAGCCACCATTCCCCTATTGGACTAGTCTTTTAGGAAGATTGGGCCTTTCCTCGAATGGGTGTGCCTAATAACTGTTGGGGTCCGGGCAACCTTAATTTGTTGGGCCTCAGCCAATCCCACCTTGACCGGATGCATCATTTGGTATCAGAGCTGGACCCTTGTTTAAAGGGGTGGGAATGATGAGAACATCCTCCACTATTACCGGCTGGCAAAGACGCAACAAAGGGGGGCAAGTGGCTCAGTTATAGTCGGGCGGCGACCGTGTGAGCCTCTGAATAATCCCACCTTGCTTAGCTTGGGAGGAGGAAGACACCTTAAAAGGAAGAGCCACCCTTCCCCTATTGGACTAGTCTTTTAGGGAGATAGGACCTTTCTCCGAATGAGTGTGCCTAAGAACTGTTGGGATCTGTGCAACCTTAATTTGTTGGGCCTCGGCCAACCCAACCTGGGCCGGATGCATCACACCAGGTGTTGGGAGGACAAAAAGCGAGGTTGGGGGGGGGGGGGGGCGAACAAAGGCAAAAAAACAGCTCCATTATGAGAGTTGAGGAGTGGGGGGCTTGTCCAAGCAACCCTGGAGCGCTCTTTTTTTTATAGCCGCGGCGAAAGAGTACAACCCCTCACGGGGCCAACAGGACGGCATGAAGGGCAGTCGTACACGCCGGACGGGCGGCCAGACCCATCACGATCACCTTCAATGAGTCACATCGATGGAAAAGGGGGTGCCGCAGACCGAAAAGCAAAAGACAAGACCTGACCGGGCGCGCTCTGAGCGAATCTCTAATTCGCCCCGAGCCTCGGGGGCTGCCCCACCGGGTGCGCTCGCGCGCGTCCACTAAAGTCAGAACGTGTTCTGTTTTATTATCCCGACGGAACGGGAAGGCCCGACCAGACGAGTCGGTCGTCTGGAACCCCAGAGCGGAAAAGCGCTTGAGAGGAGGACAACGGGGAGACGAGCCGACCCCCGGGGCAGAGTCCCAAAAGGCCAGCAGGGACCGGGGGTTCGGACCTCCCAAGCGATCCTAAGCGATGTCACGATGGAGACGAGGGTCGGCGATGCCCGACCCTCACTCAGCGGTGTACAGACACGAAGGGACAAACCCTCCAACCACTCCTCCAGTGAGCGGTGCCAGAGAGTACAACGACCATAACAACCAAAGGACCAAGGATGGACGTGCGCCAGGATCAACGTACGTTCCCCAACAACGACGTCACCCCCCCACAGGACGGCATGGGGAGCGCTTCACGCTTCACACTGGATGAGGAACAGGGGACGGACATCCCCCATCGGAGTCAGGGGCCCCACGCCACAACGGCGAGGAGTGGGGAACATTTAGCCCTCCGACTCCTCGTCTATCTCTATCTATCTCCCTCACCGACCTCTTTTCCTCCTTGAAGGATAAAAGGGGCGGAAAGGGGCCCGAGCTGGGGGACTCTGAGACATTTTCAATGACACACCCATGAACACAATGATACTCATATTCACCCGCGCACGAACATAGAGACTTGGGAGCCCATCTCCCTCTCTCACCTGTTTGTAACCCCTACTACGAATTGAGTGCAAGAACACAAATCGTTCGAACTGGACGTAGGGACATTCAGCCCGAACCAGTATAAATCTCGTGTCTTCCCTTGCATTACCATCCGGGCCGTGGCGCACATACAAATCTACTAGCCGGTGATTCGATACACCGATACAAATCTACCATCGTGGGGGAGGTGCATTCAAAACCCTAAACCACCGCTGCCTTATAAGTGGCTTAGACAGGCTTGGGCCAAGGTAGAGTGAATTGGCAAATTATTGCCTTGTGCTAGCAGGCCAACTTTTGGAGGTGGGCTCCATAAATACTCTCATGTGGAAATCAAGATTTTTAAGAGGCATTGCTTATGCGTACGACTTGTCTGATTACCAAAGATGGTTTCAAGCCAGGGGGCGCCTCTCGATTTGTAGGTGAAGTTGTCCTCGTTGCCTATAGTAAAGGGTGGATGTCCGAAGAAAGATTTGTAAGTAGTGAGAAGAGGTAAGAAGTGTGACGGACGAATGTGGTAAGGGTCCATCCTTGCCTACTACTAGTAGAGTGCACGTGCGGCACGCACGTGTTAAAAAATAGACAGTAACAACAAATGTCTTTACAGAATAGGCATCTAATTCTGATCTAAACCTTCTAGAACCATGTCATCTTCTGATATTTAATGTGTTCGAGGCGTCACCAAGTATGGCCTCCTATCATTGATCAGAATGCAGATACTTTACTCTACAATGAGGCTATAAAATGATATCAATCCTAAATAGTGCACGAACGAAAAAAAATCAAGGAATCGCATTACGTTGTACCGCATCTGACTTTCCCAGTTTTTTAGATCGACAACCCGCCTGTGCCCTAGCCGAAACGACAGCTACCGCCTGGCCCTTTTTCAATGGTCAAGTGATGTCTTCGCCGCCGCCACAACGATCGGTGATAACGTGGCTGTGCCCTCACCGGAGACAGATGTCGAGACACCGCTGCAACGTCAGCATAGTCTTTCATCGTTGCCACCGATCCGTGATAGCGTGGCCCTGCCCTGTAGGAGATAGATGCAGAGAAACTTATAGATATATATTGTTTACCGTGGCCGTTGACATTTACTCTGGTCCTCTTACGACCTACTAATGCATTAGTAACATCGTCGAGAGAAGAACAATTATCCATGTGGGAAAAAAAAGATGGACGTAGCATCCAAAATGCACCTTCAAAATTAAAAAAACTTGATCGAAAAATTGAACACCATGAAGATTTATAGCAGATTGCTTGCAACCAAAAAAACTAAACACAAGGTTACCTTCCAACAAAGTTAGGGCAACATCATCCCCGGCATCGATGGCCGCTGGTACTACATCCCAGATGGCAGCGTTCCCGGGTCGCGGCACCGTCGTCGTTCACCCGGACAACCGCACAGGCACCTACGGATGAAGGCAAGGCTCCCGTGGTGAACCTTTTTTTTTGAGACCGGCTCCTGTTGTGAACTTAGGATACAATCAGGTTGCAACAAATGTTTTGTTTGGAAAGAAGCAAGGAAAACGTGGCACGAAGGAAAGAAATAAAAGGAGAAAGGAAAACATGGCAGCAAGGAAAGAAAAATCGTGTGTTCTTTCCATGCTGATAAACAATCACGGTATTTCTGGCATGTGTGTACCTTGCATGCTAAGAAATAATCATGGTAATTTAAGATTCGTGTATGGTACATACAAAGAGATAGTAATTATGGTTGGAATTAGCAAATCTGGTATGCATGAGATTTGGCATGCATGCGATTACCAATTATATTATATATGGTTGGAATTAGCAAATTTGGTGTGCATGAGATTTGACATGCATGCAATTATCAATTATAATTTGAGTATTTTCCGGGTGGGATTGGAGGTGAGTATGGTGCGTGGATAGAATTTTTCATGGTGAAAAAAGAAGCATCGAAACTCGGGAAACATTTTAGAAAGCACTATTTTTTCAGCGGTATCAAAACTTTCGTCATATCAAAACCTGGCAGGTGGGGCCATTGTGAGAGCTAAGGGGTATTTTTCAATGGTGAGAAGTGTTTCCAATTGTCTTGGATCTTTATAGTATAGATATAGATATGTTACATCACTTCAATGACTATCAATTTCCTTCACACTCTTGTCTATCTAGTGTAGCGTATGTGTGGGCATAAATTTGGCTCAGCGGGTGCTAAAATTATGCAAAAAGAAGATAGCTACAAAAAAAGCTAACCCTTTTTTGATACTTGTGGAATTACACCAAAATCTCAACCTTTTTCACCAAATCACCATAAGAGGTATCCAATTCCAATCTACTGCAATATGACATGGGGAATGGATCGGGCCAAATGCCTGAACAAGCCACCCAAAACATATAAACAACCTAGGAATTGTTTGATTTTGGTTGGAGCGTTCTAACCCTACCTACTCGTATATGATCAAGTTTGATCGCTGGTTGGAGAGGTAAAGAATCATACCTGATAACATGGTGCACGACTAGTGGCCTACTTGTATATGATCAGTTATCTAACAAAGGAGTATGGTACGACCATGGAACCTTATGCTGTTACATAAACATATCTTGTTTGGACATTGGAATAAAAGCTTATTCTGGCACCTAGAATGATATTTACCAATTTACCAGCTGCCCATAATTCGTAAGCTAGCTTGAAATTTTGTATGATAGGAGACCCACCTAGGGGTGGTAATAGATTATTATGGTTCTAATAGTCTCTTCACAATCTTACATTACGAAACCTGCACCAAAAGAGAGGCAGGCAGCGTGGCCACATCACGGGCCGTTCCCGGCCATCCGGTCGGCTAGGCAAATGGTCTAGATCGTGCATGTCTCGATCATTCTAAAAAAAACCCTTAACTTTTACTGAAATCAACCTGCAGTCTGGCATCCTCTCTGTCAGGTAATTTTAGAAAAATCTCATAATTTTTCTCAAAATCAACCCGCAATCCAACCTTCCCTATTTAGTGAAATTTGCAAAGAAAACATTAAGTTCTTATAAAATCAACCAACCCGCCGTCATGGCCTCTCTCAGAATTTCTTCATAAAACCCTTAAATTTTACTTAAATCAATCCACAACTCGTTCCATCCATTACTTCTACACGAGCAACACTACATGTACAATTTGAACATCAAAATACGTTGGAATTAAAAGTTATTCAATATAGAATGTGACGACTTCATCGTAGAGCAAATTTTAAAATTCAAAACGCTTTCGCAACTTGTTTGCACAAATGCTTGCATGCGATCCGTCATAAAACAATATGCAATATGGACACCAAAACGTCTTCAAATTAAAAAGTGTTCAATACAAAAATTACTCAGAAATTCAAAATATACATTACAATTTTAATTCAAAGTGCTTGTACAATTCATCCACATAAATATTTACGTAGGATCCATTATTTTGAATACAAAAAATTGCTCAAACTTTCAAACATAAAGGTTGGCTACAAAGCAAACTTTTAAAATAAATGATAACCATAAATACTATAACCAAAACACCAAATATAAAAAAAGATAGTTCTAGTTCCATAAAAAATAATATCCTACGATAATAGAGTGTCCAAAATATATACCAATTACGATAACGGACTACAGACTGTGACACCTACATATACAATAATACTACTCTTTACATGATCTAAATACACTACAATCCGACGACACCAAATACGGGTCATGTGCGGCTTTGCCATGCGCCTTTCTAGTTCAACTTGACACTTATATACTTTTAGCTCAAAATTAAATAAGATCTGAGTCCGATCCTTTTAGTCTGGCCCTTAGATTATCTAAATCATTTGAGACCCTTTACCACCTATAGACCCACCCTCAGCATGGGCCCATCGTCCAGAAGCTTCTTCTGTCCAAGGTCCAACCAAGGCCCAACGATTCGGAGATAGCTCGGTCCCAGCCCAATAAGCGCAAAGACAACCGGTGAAGCGTCATTTCCGGGAGCAGCAGATTAAGTAATTTCCTGAAAAAACAAACGCCAAAAAAAGCCCAGACCAAGTACACGTGGCACCTTATCCACTCGCCCAACTATAAATACGCCCGCGAACACCACGACCTGCTCCGCGTCAAGAAAAAACACAAGGAATCGAGGAGGAGTGGGGGGAGAGGAAAGTCGTCAGAAAAAAAATCCTCTTCCGCGAGGCGAGCGATTCGTCGTCCCCACCACACCAGCGCCGCCTCCTGCTCAGATCTGCGGAGTCCCAAGCCCGACCTCGCCGGCGGCCGCGGCGGCCGAGGCGCGCGCGGATCCAGGATGCCTTTGCCCGTGCGGGGCTGCTGCTCGCCCTTGCGCCGCCTCCCCCGCGACGACGCGCTCTCCTGCCCCTCCGCCTGCTCCCATCGTCTCAAGCCTTGGTCTTGGCGTGCCCAGCCCATCTCCTCCTCCTAACGCTTGCATCCCGCCCCTCGATCTGAATATTTGTCCATCCATCCATCCGCCCCCCTTTCTTCCTCCTAGAGTTCTAGTTCTGCCTGCTGCCCTTGGCGCCTGCCGTTTCCTCTAGCGCACCGGCTTGTCTGCAGGGTTTGGTGCTGTCTTGTGCTGGATCGGATTGGTTTGGGTCGGTTGCTCGCTCTTTGGACCGGATCTGCGCTGCTGGGAGTTAGGTAACAAACAGGATCACCTGCCTCTTAGGATTATTGTATAACCAAATCTATTCCTAGAAATTATTAGTCGACCCAGCTTCAGTGGTTTCACTTAGGATCGGATTATGCTATGCTTAGAGTTTAATGTGTAGCCTATAGTGATGCAACTCTGTTACTTAGCAAGTTAGCATCAACATCTAAATCTTGAAGTATGTGTATATGGGAGGAATAATAGCTAGAGCTGTGCTCTTCTCCTGTTTTGTAGCATCAGTGCAGCGTGGTCGTACGCTTGCAGTTTCGGTGTATCACTCTGCAAGCAGCAACCCAGTGCCTTGATGGATGGTCGCACCAGCTGTCTCGAGAGAGCGCCAGTAGTGACATCTGGCGACAACTCTCCTACCAGTGCTGCCAACGATGGTCTTCCGCTTCCGATAGAGAAGCGCTGTGCTTCGGTTGATGAAACCTGCAAAGCTGCAGATGGTGGTAATGGCTTGGTGGAGGCTCAGATATGTACGGATTTCTCCGAGTCGATCACTTTGGAGGTGAAGAAAGGCCTCCAGAAGTGTGCGACCTTCCCTCCCCCATCTGGTGAGGCTCAACAGGAGGATCATTCATGCTGCCATGCAGATGATGGGCACACTGGTGCCCCTGCTTATGAGCGCTCGGTGTCCTTACCTGTGAGTACCTCATGTTAAATCATCTTATCATTTGTCCAAAATGATTGGTACTGTATTTATGTTCTTGCTAATTTGTGCATGCCCCATTGGTACTTGAATGTGACCTTCCATTATGAGCGAAGTTTCAGAATCTGACAGCAGACTGGATTCCAACTAGGGTTCTTAGTGTTCTATAGCTGCTTTAAGTAATCATATTTGATTTATATTTGTTTTTCAGTTTGTAGGCAACTAGGCATGAATCATGATGCACTCTGCTCATACAAAATTAGCAACATGTTTTCGAAATACAACAATACTTTGAACTAGTTTAAAGATTTCCAGATTTTATTCTGGGGTAGCTGAGTGTTTTGGGGCTAAAGCTCCAGTAAATTAGGGCTAGCTGGCCATAGTAGCAAGCGACAACCATGCCATGCCAGCAACCCACATTTCTTTATCTATATTTTTTTGTTTGTGTAAATTTGGCCGTAGTTGTTTCAAGTTGTTCATTCTACGTAACCTGATATTCCTTGTCCAAACATATGCTCGCTTATTGCTGTGGCTATAATGAGGAAGCCTGCACGATAATTGAATGCTCAGGCTGTTTTCCTTTGTACCACTCTTGGAAGAAGAAAGATATGATAAGCTTGGGATTATTATAAATACAGTTGTGAACTGAATTGATCAATCTGCTTTACTGCCTAAAGTGAGTCCATGCCTGTATGGCAATGCTTCTGTAGTTCTGTATTAGGGTAGCCATGCATGCCGGACAGCATTTAGCAATTTGGCAGATCAAACAACCAGTAGTGCTTTTTCACGTTCACGTGAAGCAACCAGTTATTGCCCTTGACGTGTTGGCCAATCACTATTTGCTCTCTGGAGCCTTGTTTGACAACTGACAAACTAATAACGCTTTTGTGGTAATATACATTGCCTAATGATGACTTATTTACTACCCTTTTCATTCTGTCCGTCACTAGCCAACTTTGAAGCTCATCTCTGCTATGAAAGGAGGCCGTGAAAAGAATGGAATGGCATCACCAACTGAAAATCGCCACGTCAAATGGGCCCCTGACGTGTATGATCCCCCTGTGACGTCGGTATGCCATTCAGTGAATAGCAGTTATCAGCGGCGGTCCAAATCCCGCAAGGAGAAGAATAAGCAGAAGAAGAAGCAGAAGCAGAAGGGGAAGTCCAAGAAAAATCACCAGAATTCTATACAGAGTTCATCTGTAATGCAGGTTCCTGATCATGGGTATGAGCATTTTACTGCTATTCTCATCTTTGCAATCCATGGGCATCCAATAGTTTTCTGATTTATGCACCTCGAATTTTGTTAGGTTGAAAGGTGTTAGCACTACTGGCGGTCAGTCTTCAGTAGACGATCATGCGACCATGATCATGGATTACAGCATGGGCAATCAGGAAGCCAAATGTGGAAGCAGCTTCCTGCGTGAGTCTGTTGCCAAAATGCATTTCTCGATTGCTGAAGCATCCTGAGAGGCGCTCAGGTTCTGCAGATGCACCCTCAATTCTGTAAATATGATGGATGTATATAAATAAATCCAGCATGCTGTTGTTGTCGTCGTGGGCGTTGTGTTGGGTTGATGTGTTTTGAGTTGTGGCCTGGTGTGATACTGGAGAAATAATTTTTGGACAGACTTTGTTCTGTATGTTTTGGTGGACACATCTATCTCCAATCCATGGCTTTGCTGTTGTTGCCTTACATGTGATTTGTTGATTGTAGCGCTGTAGCTGGCTATGGATATTGCAATAGTTGATTAGAAATGACGTTTAGCTGGTAAAGTGTGTGAATCTGTGCTCATTGAAACAGCTGCTGATTTTCAACACCTCGAATCTGATTATAGTGCACACTACAGTACTGGGTGTATTCTCCCAGCTTCTTCTCTTATCAGTTTACCATCAGGCATTGTGTTGTACACTCCTCTGAAAATCTGATGGATGTCCAGAGCTTCTGTTAGATACTGTAATGCAGACTCTGATCATGGGCATGAGCATTTTACTGTTTTTCTTGTATTCGCAACTCGCAAGTCACAGTCATGACTGCACGAGGCATCCAATATTTGGCTGATTTAAGCACTTTGAATTCCTGACCGTGAGTATCAGCATTTACTGCTCTTGTATTCGCAACTCATGGGCATGAGCCATGAGCCATGAGGCATTCGATATTTTGCTGATTTATGCACCTTGAATTTCGTTAGGTTCAGAGGTGTTAGTGCGTGCAGTACTGCTGGTGGTTCCGATAATCTGGACATCTAGGAGGATTCCACGGAAATGTTGCCAGATGTATTAATTGCAAATTTGTTGACAGATGTTTAACCGGAGATAAGCCATGTTTCGGTTTCAGTTTCAGATCTTCCAACCAGGTTTTGATAGACCGCAAGACAACTGTATCGTAGTAGCACATTGCATTGTGAATATAATTCTACCACCGAAATGTTGCTGATCATGGCAAGCATGACAGCATACCAAGAAAATTGACGAACAAGCACGCCGAACAGATAGATTTATCGCTGCAATGACAAGCAGCGTTTGCCTCAGGGGAGCACTAAGTCCTCGTCTGATGTTCATACTCAAGCAGATGCAGTTCCATTATTGGCCATGCTCAGTTTGCACGGCCTTGGATCACGTCAAGACCAACCTCAGCGGAATCGGTAGCCTGAAGCTCCACCTGGATGCCATCCAGCTCCCTCTTGAACCTCTCCTTGGAGCTCGCGTAGATCATCTTGCTCCTCACACGCGCCGTATCAGGAGACCTTCACCATTGCAGCCCATCAATGTCAAGCACATCAGCAGCCAGCCACACCCAGAAACGGAACAGAACAGTTAACAGCCCAAGTGAGAAAGCACATACCACGCGATGAAGAAAATCTTGCTCTTCTGGCAGTTCTCCTCGGTCACAAAGTCGTAGTCGAAGATGGCGTATCTGCACTCATTTGCAGGGAGGGTCGCAGCGAAATCGTCGTAGTTCAGCACAGGCTCACCGACCTTCTCCACCACGACCATCTTCTTCTTCTCGTCAATCTTGTAGATGATGAAGCGGTGGGTCCTCTTGGCCTTTAACTCCAGGAACCGGAGCTTGCACTCGTCGTCCACAGCCATCCCTGACGCTGCGTTCGCCTACAAGTAAAGAAAATTCATAGTCAATGAAGACGATTTGCTTGCACCGCAGAACATCCTGGAACTAAGAAACAATCACATGCTAGTTGCTTCAATTGTAAAGCATTCGCTGTCAATCGATATGATACTGGTGTAAAAGCAGTTCCATACGGAGGATGTAATGTGAGATGAGCTCGTTATGATCTGGGATGGTTACAGAACAACTGTAGTTAGCCTGCCAATTCCAGAGGAAGATTGGCTGCAGTTGGGTTGCCTGTACCTCTCATCTGAGCTGAACACAATCAATGCAAATTACTGGCACTCTGGCAGGACAACGGCTGCTGAACAAACTGAATTCGGCGATGTGCTCTACTAGGTGGATCTGAATCTCAGCTGGCAGAATGTCACAACATAATTGGTCGGTGTGAGTCCACAACAGGTCCACATGAAACAATGACAGTGACTACCGCGAGCACAATTGTGAAGACATGAACTAGGACCGCACATCATGGCACAACTAGATGGAAAACAATGTGATGCCTTCTCTGACGTTCCTTTTCAGCACATGCTCTCTTGGATGCGGTGTACCAAACTGGCCGAGCTTTGGCATCTGAAGATCACAGGTAGTCAGAAATTACATCTAAAGCTACCACCACATCTGATCACTAGACATGGCAATTGAACTGGAGAAGCGAGCCAAACGAGTCCTCCCATAGGGTTACTACTTTGCCATCTGATGATTTGAGGTTTTTTCTGATCGTGTGATGGAAATGGAAGCCGGCAGTCAGT
Organism: Panicum miliaceum; assembly: GCA_032594955.1. Classification (NCBI taxonomy): domain Eukaryota; kingdom Viridiplantae; phylum Streptophyta; class Magnoliopsida; order Poales; family Poaceae; genus Panicum; species Panicum miliaceum. The sequence goes on along the minus strand of CM064058.1, from coordinate 5,801,335 downwards.
AAAATACTGAAAGAAACCCTGTTTTCCCCCCAAGTAGTCAGCTCCCAAACTGAAGCATAGCTGCATAGGGCTAAATGCTTGGTCTGCTAAATGAGGGCCCGAATCCGTCGCTGAACTGATATAAAGCAGGCATTCAGTGAGGCTGTGACTGCTTCGCTTGTTCATCTACGCGATCAATCAAAATCGACCCTAAGCTAAACGCAGGTTGAGACATCCTGCCACTGTGTGAGGACAAAACGGACAATGTGCCGGAACTGTAGCTTGTGAGAGAACAAGAGCGTCGCAGATCGAATCTCGCCAACTCTTACTCACCAGTCACCCCTACTCGACAAAGATCTAGATCGCGTAGGCTGATGAGCAGAGCAGAGCAGAGAGCTACCGTGCACAGACAACAGGGACAATCAGCCAGTGCTGGAGGGGCAACGACGACAAGTGGGAAGAGGAGACGGTCGCGCTTACCATTTGCGCAGGGCGGGGGCGATCGCGGCGAGGAAGGAAGAACGGGATCGGCGGCGCTCCTCTCCCCTGGCTGCCCTGCGAGTTGCTTGGTGGTGGTGGTGTGGGAGGGAAGGTGGCGGAGCGGTGGTGGTATTTGTGCGGGGGGAGTCGCGTGGAATGGACGCGCGCCTACCCTCCGCGGCATCTTTTCGATCGGAAGGCTGCCACCGACCCCGGTCCCACCAGTCAGTGTCTTCCCCTGGTCCTCCTGCACACGCGACCCCTAACGAGAGCCTACTAGGCTACTAGTCTCTAGCCACCCGTGTGCCGGGCCCTATGAGATGGTGGGCCCCAGGGATCACATCACGCGTCACCTCATGTAATTCACGGATCAATTTGAACCGGCCCAGGTGTGGCCCGTTTAGGTGGTGGTAGTCTGGTAAAGAAGGGGCCCGGGCCCAAGGCAGGTATGCGATCAACTCACTCTCATACAGATATCCCTCTCTTTTTTGAAATGAAAAAGTTCTACTTTTTCACATATCTATGGCTTTATTTAGACATGATTACGCAAAAAATGTACGAAGTTTTATTCACGTTGGTTAGCATTTTTGGTGACCTGCCATCAGATTTTAGGATTTAAGGCGAGGGAGAATGAACTAGTTCATCCTGATGAAAGTAAATGCTATATGGAACCTACAAAACAACATGGACGCAATCACCGGAGGGGTAATTTCAAACACAAATTCATTACATTCTTGCTAATACGGTGATCTTAGAAACACTAAGGTCAATCCTGACATGTGGTTTCTTTTTTTTCTTTATTTTTTAGAAATTTTCAAGAGTATCATGTCTAGAGTGCTTTTGAGTTGATGAGTGAAATAAGTCTCTCATATTTATGTCATTTTATTGTTTGATAGGACTGCTATAACATTTAATGGACGATGCACAAGATTAGAGGATGTCCGATTAAGTGATGCTTTTACCCCTTGTTTGTGTGGCACCTCATTGAGTGAAACTCCCATTAGGACTTGCCTAATATTAAACTTCTCATTGGGATTAATCTTATTTCTACTCGTGTGCTTCTTCTGCATTTCGATCAAAAGTTTCATATTCCAAAATAAATATAGGTTCCTATGTCTGCTTGAACTCTACAAAGCTGAGAGTTTTGAATATTCAATTGAAGGTTCGTAGAGTTGAAATGATTTCATTAATTGTTCACTGGAAGATGTTGACATTGCAAAATTGGAAGAAACAAGTGAAATGTGGAATTGCTTACATTAGTGGACTAGTAGGCAAATATTAGCCTTTTTGAGGGAAGAGTACGTAGTAGCCTGGTAAAACAAGCAAGAGAATACTCTTTTTTTAACGAACCAGACTGGAGAATACATTATTTCAGTAGCGTATAATGGTTATCGAAAGGAAGCGAGACACTTAACTATATTACTATAATTACATGCTTATCGATTCCAAACTTATTCTATCAGAAAAAAAAAACTTAAAAAGCAATTAGCAATATTTTTATTCATCGTCATCATCCTACCGGATCAAACCGGCGCTTGATCACTCGAATTCAGAGCATGCAAGCCCTTACGGCTCGGCCATGGCCGTGTCCTTCGCAAACTCGCCGTCGTGAGCGTGGCCATCGACGACGACAGAGACCGGCACCTCGTCGGCCTTGCTCATGTCGTGCTGCTGCACGACGAGCACCGACGACGTCACCCCGTGGCCGGAAGAAGCGAGGGCGTCGCCGATGGGGCCGAGCTCCGGGTGCTCCGCCGGGCGTACGGCGAGCTGCGCCACCATCGAGGACGGCAGCCGGCCCTTGCCGACGACCACCAGGCCGTACTCCCTGCTCTTGCCGATCGAGACGACCTCCTCGATCACGTTGCCCACCACCACGCGCTCCTCGAACCGCACCAAGGACCCCATCCTCTGCCGGAACTCCGCCACCGCCGCCTCGTCCAGCTCCTGAATGCGCCATGGATCATGCATCAAGCACAAAATGTCATCTTCTGAATTCAAGGCTGGAGTTTATCGGGATGGAATTGGGCGTCGCTGTTCGCCGGCGTTAGTTAAGTTACCTTCTCCTTGCGGGTGTCAACGACGGCTGTGGAGAATGTGTAGCTCCGATCGGCGTTCTTGGTGTTGGACGGGCGCAGGGTGACCTCAGACTGCTCCTCGCTGCCGGCCTTGCCGTCGACGAACCGCACGACGGTGACCTCCACACCGGGGTGCTCGGCCATCCTGCCGGCGAGCTCCAGTGCCTCCCTGTCGTCCGGCCCGCCGAAGAACACGACGCAGATGCCGTGCGCGACCTGCTCCGAGCTCACCTGCTCGCCGCCGCCGAAGCCGCGGTCGACGAGGACAGCCACCGAACAGGGCGCCTCCCGCAGGATCCTCCGGTTCACGGCGCGCCACTCTGGCCCCAGGTTCTCAACGTCGTCGCCGTGCCCCGTCTGGCGCTTGTGGAACGGCAGCACGACGAGCGAGACTCGCTTGTCCTCGGCGACGGCGGCGACGTCGTCGTGGATGGTGTGGAGCGCGGACACCGCGGTCATGGGGCGGACGCTGACGTGCCCGAGCTGCGCGTAGGTGTCGAAGGCGACGTCGACCTGGTCGTGGGGCTCCCCGGCGCGGCGCGGGCGCAGGAACGGGAGCCCGTTCCGGCGCGCGGCGCGCACCATGAGGATGGAGGAGGTGCGCTCGGTGAGCTCGACCATGCGGAGGATGTAGAGCTTGACGAGGCGGCGCGGCTGCGTGTGGCCCCGGATGGTCTCGATGAGGTTGATGAGCGCCGGCACGTCCTGGCCGCCGTGGATGCAGGCCAGCACGCGCAGCTCCGTGGCGCCGGCGCCGGCGCCGGCGGAGGCCGACGGGGAGGAGGGCGCCGAGGGGACCGCGCCCTGGAGCTTGCGGTGGTGGAGGCGGCGGCGGCCGGCGGCGCGCGCGGGCTTGTAGATGGCCATGACGGTGGGCGTGGTGATGAAGGTGGTGACCAGCGCCATGAGCACCAGGATCGCGAACGTCTCCTCGTTCAGAACCTGCAACGCGACAGTAGATGTTGGCAAGTTTGGAAAAGTTGCGCGGAAATTTCCTTTTTCCTGCAAATTTCGTAGCTATTATTTTTCTTCATCTTGGCAGAACATATTTGCCTTGCAGAAGCAAATTCAACTTGTCCTGTGCTAAATTTTAATTGAGTGATTTTGAGATGCTGGTATACACGACAGGACCCACATGTCAGTACATGAACGTTGAGCAGCTGGTGCTGACGTGTTGCTCTGTAGAATTCGAGACGGGGGAGGGATGACTTCAGTCATGAATTTGCTTCTGCATGCGTACGTTTGTTTTTTATGGTAAAATATAATCTTTCAATTTTTGTTTGCGGGTCAAACTCATCCTTATACTGATATTATACTCTATAATAAGATGAGATTTATGCAAAATGTCCTCTTTATATTTGACTTCTTCCTCTTCTAAATTCATTTAGAAGTTGAACATCACAAGTGCTTAATTTGGAACATAAAATTTTATTTGCCCATGCATCATATTGTATTGCGGACGTGGAGAGTACTTATTGCATAACTACGTACCACCATATAAAATGTTGCGGAAAGTTAAGCGAATAGTAACACAAACAGTGGAAAAAGAAACCAATGGTAAAAATAACATTTTGCATTCATGAAATGCTATTATGGAGTATATCAGCATAAGGACGACTTTGATCTTAAAACAAAATTTGAAGAACGAGAGACGAATTTGACCCTCAGGATAAAGTTAAGGACCAAAATACCTATTTTGTACTTTTTTAATAAGATATACATACGTTTGTTTAACTTTTCTCCGCATTATTGAAGTTGACAGACACACCAAAATGGATCCTTCAAGTGAGACGCTAAAGGCACCACCTCCAAGCGTCCGTTTGGATCCACCACTACGGTGGAATCTAGTTTGTAAAGGCTCTAGAGGATTCAAACAAGTAAGTTTTTCTCCAACTTTACAATCGCAAATACTAACTTTTTGTAGCTTTTACCAATGTTTGCTGATCAAAATTTGTCCAATTTTTTGCAACACCACAACGCGCAATCTACCTATACCTTTTACATTTGCTGCCGCATCACCAATGCCGCTACTACCCCTCTTGGCCACATGCCCACCTCTCAAGCCGTTCTCGTCCGACTAGGCCGGATGGTAATGCACGCTATAGGTGTGAATATCCATGGGTGCTACAACCAAAAGAAAAGATGCATGAGCGAAATTCAACCAAAGGGTGCAGGTGTAGATCTACAAGTAATTCCTTGGCCTTCAGAGCTAACCATGTACTTGGTGCATGCACCTTCCATTACCGGCTAGTCCGGCACTAGTGGTAAAGTTTCAGATGGGGATGATCATCCCCACGTTGCCCCCTCAAAAAAAAATCTATAATTTTACATGTATATACTAAGGCCTCGTTTAGATTCCCAGAAATAGAATTTTTTCACATTTAAAGTATTAAATATAGACTAATTAAAAAACTAATTGCAGATTCTGTCCATAAATCGCGAGATGAATCTAATGAGCCTAATTAGTTCTTCATTAGCATATGTTTACTGTAGCAATTTATTGTCTAATCACGACCTAATTAGGTTCAATAGATCCGTCTCGCGATTTACAGTCCATTTGTGTAATGCAATTTCTTTTTCGACTACATTTAATACATCATGCATGTATCTAAATATTGATATGATTGATGTGTAAAAATTTTGACGGGAAACTAGACCAGACCTAAATGACCTAAATGTATAGGGGCTTCTAACTTCCAACGGAGCCCTGCCATGTGTGATGTGTAGTATACCTACTACGGAAAGGTGTTCACCTGGCAATGTCTGAAGATCGCGGAAAGACACGAAAGTTGAAGGTTCTAAACTTCATTTGCCTCAAATCAAGAGTGCTTTGTTTGATTACGGTTGATGCAGAACGACCATCGGAGACCTTGGAAGCACTAGCACCGCAATGTGTCTCGCAGTGACTAAGGAAATGTCATGGTCGCACATCATAACAAGAGATTAAGGTAACTTCATGGTAGCTCTTGCTCGTTCTACAAGGCGCGCTCCACTTTCCAACGCACCGCGCAGGCAGGCGGCCGGCCTCGGCCTGACATGACATGCTAGGTGTTCCCAAAGCATACATAGGAGGAGAAGGTTCATGCAGGTTTGAAGTTTCCACCTGTGGCCGACTACTAGCCCGATCAGCCACCTCTGCTGTTCGCATCTGTGACGTCGCCGATAGCCTAGTGAAATCTCCTAAAGAAACCTAGTCACGAGCAGCACTAGAAAGCTAGTCGCGATGACACGGCCATGAATCGCATGGTCAGGCACCAACGGGAACCAGGTGACCTCTGCTTTTGTCCTCGCATGATGAACTCCTCTTTGGCTCCATGCAAGCTCGTGCTATCTCGCTCTAAGTCAAAGACAAATCCCAAAAAGAAAGAGAAGAAAATGACTTTTTTTTAGGGAAAGAGAGGAGAAAGAACTGATGTGCAACAAAAGATTGCATATTAAGAACGAGGCAGGGTCGAAGCATGCCACGCGTACCTTGCGCTCCCTGCCGATGTTGAGCACGATGAGCTCGACGAGCCCCTTGGTGTTCATGACCACGCCCAGCACCACCGCCTCCCGCGCCGACATCCCGCACGCCATGGCCACCCCGAAAGTGCCGGCGACCTTCCCCGCGCAGGCCGTGCCGATCACCAGCGCCAGCATCGCCCACGCCACGCCGCCCCGGATCGCCGCCACGTCCGTCTTGAGCCCGCTCGACGCGAAGTAGAGCGGCAGCAGCAGCTCCGACACCAGGTCCTCCACCCGCGCCGTCACGCGCCCCGCGAACGCGCCCTCCTTGGGCACCGTCAGCCCGAACACGAAGGCGCCGAAGATGGCGTGGATCCCGATCAGGTCCGTCGCGAACCCGGACGCCAGCACGCCCGCCAGCGTCGCGGCGACCCAGGCGTCGCCGCCGCCCTCCCCGGCGGCGTCTCCGCGGCGCGCCACCCACGCCATCGCGGGCTTCACCGCGAGCATCCACGCCGCCACGAACGCGGCGCTGCACAGCAGCACCCACAGGGAGGTGATGGGCCCGCGGTCCCCGCCGCCCGAGATGGCGACGGCCAGCGCGAGCAGCACCCATGCGGCGACGTCGTTGAACGCGGCGGCGGCCAGCGCCGTCTCCCCGATGGGCGTGGTCAGCAGCTTGAGCTCGGCGAGGATGCGCGCCAGGACCGGGAACGCGGTGATGGAGAGCGCGACGCCCATGAAGACGAGGAACGGCGCGTACCCGGCCTGGTCGGCGCCCGGGATGGCGCGGCGGAGCACGAAGGCCACGCCGACGCCGCACGCGAAGGGGAGCGAGATCCCCGCCGCGGCGATGGCGAAGGCGCGGCGGCCGCTGCGGCGCACGGAGCGGAGGTCGAGCTCCAGCCCCACGAGGAAGAGGAAGAAGAGGAGGCCGAGGCTGGCGACGGACTCGAGCACGGGCGCGCTCCAGGGCGGGAAGAGCGCGCGGAGGTAGGCCCCGTTGCGGCCCAGCGCGGAGGGGCCGAGCAGGATGCCCGCCACCATCTCGGCGATCACCTTGGGCTGGCGCAGCGGGCGGAGGAGGAAGGCGAGCAGGCGGCTGAGGACGAGGATGAGCAGCGCCTGCAGGATGAGCAGCGGGAAGGCGAAGCGGAGCGGGTCGTCGCCCTGCCACACCCCGTTGGAGGACGTCTTCACCGCCGCCATGTCCGCCGCCGACGCCGACGCCGACATGTTGGCGCGCAGGGGAGGCGAGCCGAGCCGAGACGAGCGAGGAAGGGGAAGCGATTCAAACGCGCGAGGTGGGCTTCGATTCGCGAAGAGGCTTGTAGTAGTCAGTCACTTCACTGCCTGGGACTGCGAGCGGGAGCGGCGGGGGTCCCGTGATCCGGCGACTGCTCGAGGGAGACTGGCGAGAGGGACCTTTTGCATGTGAAGTGTGGGTGGGAGTCACGAGTCACTGACGAGTGGGCCATCTGTTCTCTCTCGGTCGCTGTCCCAAACTTGTTGGGAATGGCCCAATCTGAAAATCACAACCGCAACCTAGCTAAGTAGCTATGGTCATGATACTCTTCACTCACTCTGAGTATTATCTGAGCATTTCTATGGTTTTTTTAGCTTATTTTCACTGGTATTTTCTCTATCATTGTGGATGGCGACCTCCCCATCATTCAGGGAGGAAGTGCCCTAGATGACTTTTGCAGCGTATGCTAACTGGTTCACTTAACCCACGGATGTCCTCTGAATCCGAGGGCTGGTGAATCCCCTCAATGACTCAATGTTAACCAAATACTAATACTAAAATTTCAGTTGTTCCTCATCTATGACCAGTTTGACTACATGAATTCCCCCCCCCCCCCCCCCCCCCCCCCCCCTCTCCCTATACTAGTCTCTCCACACCTCAGACAGGCAGGGAGGTGCTGATTACTATTTTCTTTTCTCACTTTCCTTTCCTATATAGTGTGCCCACACCTCCATCATGCTACACACTGCTGTCTGCTACTACCACCTTGTGAGCAAAGTCAACCACAGAGGCCAGGTCGATACATGGGAGCCGAACACGTGTCGCGCTGCTGCTAGGCTGCTAGCTCCGCGCAGTTTCTGCCGGGTTGCAGCTCTGCTCCCCCATCTCCTTGCGCCACCTCGCTGCGTGCGTACCAATAGCAACCGCCGTGCAGAACTTGTGACCGTCGGCCGTGCACGATTCTAACTACTGTGTAGAGACATAAGTAACCTTGCTACAGGAGCTATTGGCACTAATATAATTACCCAAACGACAAATAAAGAAGGTTGGCACATGCAAAGTGGAGATGCCTTGAGCCACGATGACGCCAATTTTGGTCAACCCTGCAGTATAATTGTGTCCTGTGCTAGTCTCTTTAATCATGCACACGCTAAGTCTCCAACTTTGTTGTGCTAGTGGAATAATGGTAGAACCGTAGAAGCAAGCGCCGACCGTCCATTCCAAAGTAAATAAAGCAGAAAGAAAAGGCTACCGCAGCATAATATCATATCATCCAACCTAGCAATAATGCAGCTTGATGACTATGTTATGGAATGTATACCTTTTGTTTTAGTATTTTCATAGAAGGGCGGGCCCACCTGGTATTCAAGGTATTCATTGAGCACCAATTATTTTTACAAAAAATTCAAGTATATATAGTCTTATACATGTGTATATGACTATATATACAGTAGTGCGAGCATGGTCCGTTTATACTAAGTCGTAACATGACCGACTCGATCACGTGTCATGTATGTACGCATATACATACGGTGCAGTGTCAACTTGAATACTAATATAGTTGACAGTCTCGCATGCTGCGAAGACCAAGCTAGAGATCGAGCAGCTAGCTACTCCGCGTCATGTGTTTATCACCGTATCAAAATTATATTAATATTGTTCCTTCGATAATGCTGTGAACTACGTTGGCATCGCCTGATTGACACAGCAGAGAGCGATACTCGATTCAACAAAGAAGAGGCCGGGACATTGGGCCTATGGGAGCCTACTCTCCATCGGGTGTCGATTCAAGAGGGCCCATTAACTATCAATTGGGCCTCAAGCGTGTTGGACCACGCTGCATTGATGGAGATCTCTCAACAAATCCTAAACCCTTAGGGTTCGTTTGCCATCGAAATAATTTCATTCCAGAGTCTCGAGGTGCGAAGCCTGTAATGCGACCGCCGTCTACCGACGCTTAGGGCCTCCACGGTGTGGAGCGGTGCCTAAAAAATTTAGACCTCGTGGAGAAAATCTGGACATCGAAATCCCACCGCGTGCTGGCATCACTTGCTGACCCACGTGATGATAGCATGCCACAGCTACTTACTCTGTCGTTGATTGGTGTAGGGTTTCCATATTTGTTTCTCTCGGTTTCTCTTCCTGCGCAGTCTAGAAAATCACTCTCTAGTGAACGGGCATCGATAGTTCTTCACGGCTCCCAGTTTTTTAAGCCCCGGCATCACTACCTACGATGTGGCATTGCGCTGAGTAGTGTTTTTTTTATGCTTTCTCTCCTTTTTAAAATAACATAGTGAAAGTCTTTTACCTATGTACCATTAAAAATATCAGTGCTTACCTCTATACCACTAGAAAGTTTCTTCGCATCTACGTACCACCGCGCGACCTTCGTACATATACAGTCTTCCAAAGTCCTAGTCCGAGTGTAGTAGTAGATCTGGTTAAGCACGTCAGCACGGCGTACCGCGTACGTGTGCGTGAGTGGAATTTGAGTGGGGGCATGTGTCCCCACTAGGTTATTTTTTACATCATCTTGGTGTTATTTTTTAAAGGAAAAAAATCATTTTGGTGGAAGAGAATTTATTAGGGTCAAATTCCCATTACTGTTTTATTTTTCTTCGATAAACTACTGCTTAAAAGAATGGTGTACGTCTAATGAACCTAAACATACACCGAAAGAACACAAAGCCACTGTTTGAATGATGTAGTCGTCGAAGATAGGGACCTCCCGGCATGCGGTGGCGTTCTTGTCCCCGAGATCGAGTAGTTCGTCCAGATCCTTCTCCAATGCGGAGTAGAATTTGGACTTCGTGGCCTCCCGGTAAATGGTGGTCGTATTGCGTAAACCGAAGGGGAATCGGTCACGCTGCTCCTCAGATGGAGTCGAGTCCGATCCGAGGAAGCCTGATGCAGCACGAGTTAGAGTCGCGTCAAAAATGGACAGCTTCTCGATCTCTCTGGCGAGGTCAGGGAGCAGCATCTCGGCGAGGTTGTCAACGAACTCATCGAGAACGCTGCTTGGTGTTGCTGCAGATGCCTCCGGCTTGTTGTCGATGAGGTGCCGACGGAAGTCGCCTGTGCCATCAGAGACACAGACCCAAAAGCCGAAGACGAAGATGGTGCCCGCAGGGGGCACAACGCCGGTGAAGCTGAAAATTACCATCGAATTCGCCGGTGGATCTTCGATGAGCACCCCTACCTAGCGCGTCGGCTGTCGGTGTTTTACCGGCAAGCTTACCTATGGATATCCTAAGGTAGTAGACTTGTGATCAGGGTGTCGCCGAGATCAGGAACTCGATGGTGCAAGGAACACAATCGTTTAGACAGGTTCGGGCCGCAGTATACGTAATACCCTACGTCTTGTATGGTTATGAGATTGTTTGGAGGAGGTCCCTGTCCGCCCTTATATATCCTGGGGGGACAGGGTTACATGGAAATTCTAGTCTGGTACGAGCTTAGGAGTCCTAACCGAGTACTCTCGGGTAGTTTCCTTCTGTACCGACTAGTTGTACCCGCGTATGAGTACTTTACAGTATGGATAAGGTATGGGACATGCCCATCCCTTACTCTAGAATGTTCTACGCCACACGTGCAGTTCCGTTGCCCCGGGTCTAACAAGCATGACATTGTCTAATCATGGTCCAAATAGGCTTAAAAGATTCGTCTCGCAATTTCAACCGAAGGTTATGGAATGGATTTTGTCAGTTATCCACATTTAATACTACTAAGTAGTAGTCAAACGTTCGGATTTAATGTAGTGCTGAAAAATTTTTGGGAACTAAACACGGCCTAAGACACTTTTGCTACACGTTAGCAGTCTTATAGGTTGTTTCATACAGATCCACGTAGAATTTTTCATGATGTGGAGGAGAGAGGGGGATGAAAGAGAATAAGGTGGTTAAATAACCACCTCATAGGCTAAAATTAAGGACTACGAGACCACTTACTCACCGTTGTACGAGTTGTTGTTGTCATGCTACTCACAATATTCATTTTTTTAATTCCACAACTTAAGGGATATGGTACTGCTAGAGACAACAAAACGACAACCTATTGTATAGTTTGTATGTTCAGTCGTCTCAAGATGACGTGTCATTGCATGAGACCGCCTATTAGACGGCTCCGATGTACTTGCCCTAAAATAACGTCTTTTATTTTTATGCTCATAGTTCATGCTCATGACACTGTAATCATGCTCCTGATATCTTTCTTTATACGAATCACGCTCCTAATTCGACTTAAACAAGAGCAGCGATAGATACATATATAGATAGGTAGTGCCAAGACGATAGCTAGTATGACCGCAGCAATGCCGCACGCATAGAGTAGTGCCGCCGCCCTTGCTAGCGACCTCCCGATGGAAAGGTACCTGGCGCCGATCGATGGATCGATCCATGGCCGTTGGCTGCCGGCATGGCAATCGATGTATCTGCAAGTTGGGCAAGTGGTCTTGGGTCCTTGGAGCCAGGGAAAGCGACAACGATGGCTACTTCTTCCTCCTCCGGACCCGCGGCGTGCCACCCTGATTCCTGAAAACCATGAGCAGCCGCACAAGTCGCTGTCCAGGATTTGGATGGATGGGCATCCTCCTCCCGGCAGCTTTCCCTCTCTCTGAATATGCCTGAATCCAGTATCTCCCTCCTGCCGCCTTTTCAACTTCAGCTTGCAATCACATATACAAATCCATTTCCTGTTGAAACTGATGAACTTGCCCGTCTCCTTGCCTCTGAAAGCTGGTGCTACTGTAGCAGGTTAGGCACAAGCATGGGTGTCCTACCTATATCATTGATGGGACGAAACCAGGGGCTCTACTGTTTCGGATATGTTATTCACTGACAGACCGGACCCATGTGCAATGCAGGCAAGCTAGTGTGATATACTTGCAGCAAACAGAATAAAAGGACAATGGGACGTGGAGAATGGAAAACCGCAGGGACAGGGTGTTGTACATGCTCCCGCTGATGATGATTAAATGCCAATAATACATGTGCTTCTTACAGCATTATTATCTGCTCTCATTTCCTGAAACAAGTGGCTTTCAGAATACTACCTCACACTAGTCAGGTACAACAGCATCCATCACCAGCCTACTTTCAGACTTAAATACATATATATGCCTTTTCGGATAACCAATTGCAATTGTACACAATGTCATTTACATTTATGCATCCTTACAGACAAGTACAAATTGCGCTTACATGAGGAGACAGGCTTTACATTACTCTCGAAAGTACTAGCAGCAATCATACAAGAAGGTAGGAAGGAGGCAGGAAAACAAGACAAGGTGGTGAAGCAGATGTGGGAGGACAACAACATCTCCACTAAAATAATTTACAACAAACCGGCTCATGCATGTATCTGTGTCAGCATCCAGTAATCCCCTGAATCAAACAAAAGCTCAATCATTGCTCCAGCGATTTGCACCTCCCACCAAACATGCTCCATTTTCGGTCTTCTCATACCTTTCTTTTTCAACATGTGCACAGCACAGCAGAGGCTGGGAGACTAACACCACCTCCAGTTTCTCCATTGCCAGCGACCATATGCTCTACATTGATCAACTCCAGCAAACATCACTTGCCAAAAGTCTTGCATCGCTTCTTTACAAATATACTGTCATCTCTGAAATTCCGCGAGATAGCAGAGGCTGAAGGCTTAGATGAACCTTCGGCATGTCCCATCACCATTTACCTTGACAGAGCGGGCAATTGTGGGTAGCTGACAATGGAGCTAGAGATACCAATTTTGGTCAGGAAGTGTCTCACTTGGACTGCCCACAACATTCTGGATTCAGGAGTGGCCATAGTTTCAGCCTTTCAGATACATAATTTACTGGATACATTGGAGCTCTTCAAGCTTTGGATTCTTTGGAGACAGAAACCGAGCCTTAGTTGTAACAGCCCATCAGCGTTTTCCTTACCCTATCGACAACACGGTTCCTATTAGTTGGGCTGTTTGCCAAAGGGAATTCTTTGCTGTCGTCCAGGAGGAATCTGTAGACCTCCCATTGACACTCCGATGCTGTCTGTCTCCCAATTTCAGCCTGAAATGAACAAGAGTAAATACTAATTCACAATGAACTAACTTTCTACCTTTTAAGATTAGTCGTTCTAGAATCCTTACAGAGAAAATGCAGATTCCAAGCGCTTTCAGAGCAAGAGTAGCATCATAGAATACACGTGGTCGTCCCTTCCCAGATAGCTCAACTGGGTTGGCAACAAGGAGTTCTGTGTCAGGTCCACGACTGACGATCATCACTCTAAGAGGATGGAGCATCTCAGACTTCAGGCGTGACCGCAGAGCCTCCTGTTTCTCAGGATCTACAACCTTCTTGCCATCTACTTGTTTGACAAAAAGATCAACCTCTCGACAACCTTTATTAACTGACCCTTTCTTGTCTGATCTGAACCGCCCATAAAATATCTGAGACAGAGTACCAAATCATGATATGAGAAACTACACAAGTCAATTTAACTGTATACAAGTATGGTCATGCACATAGAGCTCCAAGTACCTGAATGTTGCAGTCCTTCATAGTTCTCAAGATGTCATAAATGAGCCCCTTCTGATCAGCGCAAATAATCTGGACCAGTGTGTGCGCAGGGCTCAGGGAATTGTCAAAGTTAATGGTGGCCGTCTGAACCCTTTTCAACTCTGCACTGAGTGAACTTGAGCAGATCTCACTGCCAACTAGTTCCACCCTGAACAGTTCCTCAGCAATTTTCGGATAAAGAGAAGAGAATCCTTGCTGGAATCCTTCTGCGGATAGAACCTCACAGCTTATGGAATGACCCAAGGTAGCAATAAGTGTCGAGCAAGTCTCTTCTTGCCTTTCTTTCGTGTGCAACAGTTCCCTTCAGACCGAAAGATGACAGTCATGTTTTTGCATTATTGTGTGCAATGCAAATAACCCACACCATTTGGAATAATCAGTGTGTTAAAACTGGGGTTGATATGTTGGCTTACATGCCGTCAGTGATAAAGAAGAGATCCACAACTCTTCCATCAGGCGTGGTCGACACCTTCACTCTGTGGATTAAAAGCTCCAGCTCCGATAGTATATGCGTCACATCTGCAAATCACACAGCACAGTCAAGTCAAATTACAATTTCACACACACTTTTAACATAAGGCGTGGATAGATTGTCATTTACATACCATGTAACAGTCCTTTGCGATCAGGTAACAAGAGCTTGAGGAGGTAGAACTTGGGGGGGCCTGGCTGGCTGATGTCGGGGTAGAAAGGAATGGAGTATGAGGAAGGGCACATGGACATGAGGCGGTTCTTGAGGCTAGCCCACCGGATTTTGATGGACGAGGAGCGGGGCACGACCCAGAACACCACGAAACACCAGTGTCCGTCGGTGGATACATCTGCTTGAATGGCAAAATACTTGAACTTTAGTCAACAACAAAGGACTGCACATATGCAGAATTGGGACTTGCAGGTTGTAAGGCTATGCAAAATTTGGGACAAGGAGATGAGCAAGCAGTTGCAGTTTGAGTAGCTCGTAAGTATGTACGGCACGGTCAACATAGAAGGCACTAATGATTGTAACGACACGACATGAACTGTAGCTAGATTGGTGGCAACTTGGCAGTATAAGAAAAGAAAATGAAGCCTTTCCAGAGAGGCAAGAAGAGCAGACAAATAACGATGAAATGAAAAGAGACCAGATATCGCCACTACACCCAAATCCAACGAGAAATCTGTAAAGGAGATGAAACTATTCTTTTTTAAAAAAAATCAATTTTTGACGCTGAGCCTAACCTAGCTACTCAATTCGCAATCGCAGGGAGGCAGCCGAGCGTGGGCAAACCGAATTCCATCCAGAGAGCGAAATCAAGGGAACGAGAAGAGGCCTGGCGGCGCGCGCGTACCGCCGCGGGTGATGCGGAGGCCGAACTCGAGGATGGTGCGGCAGAGGTCGCAGCCGAGGCCGGCCTGGTCGGGGCAGTTGACGGTGATGACGGTCTCCTCCCCCTCGGCGGCGGCCAGCTGCATGACGACGGCGTCATCCCCTCCAACCGCCGCCGCCGCGGCGCCGCCTCCCAGCACCATCCCGCCCACTCCCCCTCCTGGCCGCGCCGCCACCTCCTCCACCGGCATCACCCGGCCCCGCCGGCGAGATTCCGGATCCTTCCTTCCTTCCTTCCTTCCCCTCCGGCTCCCTCCCCCTCCCCCTCTCTCTGCTGTTCCTGTCCTCTCCTTTCGGTGGGAAAAAAACCTCGGAGCGGCGAGCTCCCGTTCGCGGCGCTTATATACAAATAAAATAGTGGAATTTGTAGGGGGTAATCGGAAAATAGAAGCGCGAGACGGCAAGAGCACACGATGGGTGGTGGTGGTGGCGTGGCGTCGCCGCAGCGGCTCGGCGGCTGGTCCATATCTATGCGGTGGGCTGAGTCAGCGCTGGCTGGGCCGGGCAAACCGCGCGCACGAGACAGGAGGGCCCACCTGCCATTGACTGCACGCCGCACGCGCCGTACAGGTGTCTCCCCGCCATAAACGGCTACGCGTACTACACAGCTGCCGCCACGCGAGGACCAGCGCAGGTAGCTTATGCACGGTTGGTCCGTGGGTAGCACGCGAGATTAAGAGGGGATCCAGCTCCCCGTTCTCTCTGCTCTGGCATCCGATCCAGACGTCATCTCTTCTGTCAAACCAACCAAGAAAGTCGTGTACTCGACATACTTACTGTATCAGGACATTTGTACATTTGTATGTGCAGTATCATATTCTAGAGAACACGCAAAAACATCCACATGTCGTACATAAATAATGTTATTACGTTCTTCATCGAAAACCTCCGAGAGACTGAGATACTCCGTGTGAGCGAATTTTCTAAAATTTAATGACGTTGTGCTTCAGTGGCAGGCGATGTTGCCGTCAACAGCGAGATGTCTGTGGTGACTTCGTCAATTTCGAGGATTTGCCGGCTCAATCTCTCGGAGGTGCTCATAGGGGTAGGGTTGCGTTCGTGTATTCATAGGGATGAGTGTGCATATGTATTTATGAACGTCTGCGTCTGTACTGTACAACAACAACAACATAGTCTTTTTTGTCCCAAGCAAGTTGGGGTAGGCTAGAGATGAAACCCATAAAAAAACAAAGATCACGGATCTTCAGGTACGTGGATGACGAGTCTCCAAGCGCTCCTATCTAAAGCTACCTTTTTGGAGATATTTCACTCCTTAAGGTCTCTCTTAACGACTCGTCCCAAGTCAGTTTAGATCTACCTCTACCTCTCTTTACATTTTCGGCCTGCTTTAGAACCCCACTACGCACCGGCGCCTCAAGGGATCTCCGTTGGACATGCCCAAACCATCTCAATCGATGTTGGGTAAGTTTCTCCTCAATTGGTGCCACCCCGACTTTATCCCGAATAACTTCGTTCCGGACTCTATCCCTTCGTGTGTGCCCGTAAAACCACCGCAACATCCGCATCTCTACTACACTCAGTTGTTGGACATGTCGTCTTTCTGTAGACCAACATTCAGCACCGTATAACATCGCCGGACGAATCGCTGTCCTATAGAACTTACCTTTTAACTTTTGTGGCACCCTTCTCTCACATAGGACGCCAGAAGCTTGACGCCACTTCAACCAGGCATCTGAGATTCTATATCTAACATCTTCATCAATGTCGCCATCATTTTGAAGCATCGATCCTAAATACTGAAAAGTATCCTTCTGAGCCACCACTTGCCCCTCGAGGCTAACATCTCCATCCTCATGCCTAGTCGCGCTGAAATCGCACATCATGTACTTGGTCTTGGTCCTACTCAGTCTGAACCCTTTCGACTCTAACGTGCGTCTCCACAGCTCTAACTTCCTATTAACTCCTTCCCTACTCTCGTCAACCAGCACCACATCATCAGCAAAGATCATACACCAAGGGATATCATCTTGATGTCCCTTGTGACCTCATCCATCACCAAGGCAAATAAATAAGGACTCAATGCCGACCCCTGATGTAGGCCTATGTTAATAGGAAAGTCAGTGGTGTCACCATCACATGTCCGGACAAATGTCATCGCATCCTTATACATATCCTTGATGAGGGTAATGTACTTAGTTGGGACTTTGTGCTTCTCCAAGGCCCACCACATGACATTTCTCGGTATTTTATCATACGCCTTCTCAAGGTCAATAAAGACCATATGCAAGTCCTTCTTCTGTTCTCTATATCTCTCCATCAATTATCGGATTAAGAAAATCGCCTCCATGGTTGACCTTCCAGGCATGAACTCAAACTGGTTTTGGGTCACACTTGTCACTCTTCTTAGACGGTGCTCGATAACCCTCTCCCATGGTAGTTAGTACAACTTTGAACATCTTCTTTGTTCTTGAAGATTGGTACTAATATACTTCTTCTTTATTCTTCAGACATCCTGCGGGACTGAAAAATAAGGTTAAAAGATTTAGTTAACCATACTATCGCTTTGACACCTAGGCATCTCCATACCTCAATGGGGATACCATAAGGGCCCATCACTTTACCCCCTTCATCCTCTTCAACGCCTCTCCGATCTCAGCCTCTTGAATTCTCCTCACAAAGCGTATGTTGGTGTCATCAAAAGAGTCATCTAACTCAAGGGTAGGGCCTCATTCTCCCCATTAAACAACTTATCAAAATACTCTCGCCATCTGTCCTTGATCTCCTCATCCTTCACTAGAAGTCGATCTGTCCCATCCTTGATGCATTTGATTTGGTTGATATCTCTTGTCTTCCGCTCGCAGATCCTATCCATCCTATAGATGTCCTTCTCCCCTTCCTTCGTGGCTAGCCGCTGATACAGGTCATCATACGCTTTACCCTTTGCTACGCTCACAGCTCGCTTTGCAAACCTCTTCGCTAAATTATAGCTCTCGATGTTGGTTGCACCCTTATCAAGGTGGAGGCGCTTGAAGCACTCCTTTTTCTCATTAATAGCACCTTTGCACCTCGTCATTCCACCACCAGGTGTCTTTCCCTTCCTGTTTGCCTCCCCTACTCACGCCAAACACCTCTGAGGCCACCTTCCGAACACATGTTGCCATCTTTAGCCACATGTCTTCTGCATCTTCTCCTTCCTTTCAGGGCCCCTCACCTAGCATTCTCTTCTTGAACGTTTGCGCCGCTTCCCCTCTAAGCTTCCACCACTTCGTTCTCGCAATCTTGATGCGTTTATCTCGATGGACACGTACCTGAAAACGAAAGTCCGCCACCACAAGCTTGTGTTGAGGGACAACACACTTCCCGGGTATTACCTTACAATCTAAACAATCCCGTCTATCCTCCCTCCTAGCAAGGATAAAGTCGATCTGGCTCAAGTGTTGTCCACTATGAAAGGTCACAAGATGGGATTCTCTCTTGCTAAAAAGGTATTCGCTATCAACATGTCGTAGGTCAACGCGAAGTTCAAAATATCCTCTCCCTCTTGACTCTTGCGACCATACCCAAAGTCCCCGTGCACTCGCTCGAACCCTACATTAGTCGCACCCACATGGCCGTTGAGATCTTCTCCTATAAAGAGTTTCTCGCTGCTAGGAACGGTACTAGCCATGCTATCTAGGTCTTCCCAGAACTGCCTCTTGGTGCTCTCACTGAGATCTACCTGAGGGGCATAGGCACTGATCACATTCAGGGCTGAGTCTCCAACTACCATCCGGACCAGGATAATTCGGTCGCCTCGCCTCCTAACCTCTACGACTCCATCGTTAAAGCTCCTATCGATCAAGATACCTACACCATTCCTACCCGGTGTTGCCCCCATGTACCAAAGCTTGAAGCCAGTATCCTCAACCTCCTTCGCCTTTTGACCCTTCCATTTAGTCTTTCGAAAGCATAGAATATTTACACGCCTCCTAATTGTTGCATCAACTAGCTCCCGCAACTTACCTGTTAGGGATCGTACGTTCTAGCTACCTATGTGAATCCTAGTTGGCTCGGCTAATTTCCTTACCCTTCGCACCCGTCGAGGGAAGTGCGAAGACCCTTCATTTTCCACTACACCCGGGCGCAGATGCAGCGCGCCACTCAGATGTTGTGTCTGTACTGTGTTTTTTTTAAAAAAAATATTCATCATCCAAGAAGAGCTATTCGACCCCTGTTAACCAAATTTGATAAACGTCTCGTGTAAATTTCATCATTCTTTTCATAATATTTTTCTCTTTTTTTTAACTGTGATCCTTTTAGTGTGGATCCATACAAAATCCTTGCTCCGGTGAGGTAGCTATCGGACAGTTATTTGGTCAGATTATTAAAGCTGTAGCACAACATTGTCACCGATCATATTTCAATACTGATTAGAGGCTTAGCTAATAAAACTTGTGTCATTTGTGTATACCCTTATCAGGAATTCGAGCATATCTTAATATATGCATAAGCCATTGCATGTATACCTTATCTAGATGAGGGAGGAAGCAGACATAATAAGCGTTACGGATAATCATAACAACTTCATCAATATGTGTATAAGTGGAATAAATAGTACACCTAATGTTATTCATACCGAACATGGAAAGCGGAAACTCCCAAATGACACTACGGTAACATAATAATCTATTCCTATTTCTAAAGCACGGAAGAAATCCTTCACGTGTTCTGTCTTATCAAGTTTTCATCCGTCATCGGTTAAAAAATAGTTTTCGTCGGTCATAGAATCTCAAAAATCTCCGTCTCCCAGGAAAACAGGCGGTGTGGGGCCTAATCCGTTCCTCCAAAAATAGAAAGCGACACACACACGGCAACGATCCGTTTCCGACGCATACTCAGCTACTGTCTCAATGTGCGTATGAATCTAGATCGCGGCCTTTTTTTTTGCAATGCAATGCAAACAACGAAAGCTAACAAAAGGTTCTAGCAATCTCGAGAGGTGCGTGCGCCGCCGGATTGGAGGGAAGGGAGAGGAGGGTAGAGCCGCCACCGGATTGGAAGCAGCGGAGAGGAACGAAGGAGCCACCATGGGCTGCAAGCAGTAGCGTGGACGAGGAAGGATGTTGAGGCCAAGGACGAGCAGCAACCATAGGTGCCCGTTTCTTCTTACCTGCGTTGACTTCATCACGACGGGGACCCCAGTCTTGATCCGTTTTGCGACAAGGCTGGAAGGAGGAGCACAGGGGTGGAAGCTTTCACCGACGGCGTGGCGCACACGAGGCGGAGGCTCCGCGCCGGCCCTCTCACTCAATTGCCCTCTAGGTCTCTCTTAGTCTGTCCCAATCTCCTAGATGCGGTAGTTCTTTTTTTTGAACGGTAGATGCGGTAGTTCTGATAGTGACGGGAGGGGAAAAAAGAACCGCAGGTCCAAGCAAAAAGGATATTTTCTACTGTACAAGAAACGCCAAAGATTAGGGCTGAAAAAGCGCGGTAGGACCTATGATATTGGACCTTTCCTATTCCCCTCGATGGATTTTCTAGATAATGTTATTATAGTATTTGATTTAACATAGCATTTGGTTATTCATAATATGATCCGCCAATAGCTGTATTTCTTGCAGATGGTTTTTTGGAACAATCTTAGGACTACATTGAAAGATCTATGGAGCACGAGCAGCAAGTAATATCAATTAACTATTGTCTATAAATATTTATCCTATATAATACTACATAACTAATGCATATTGTATTTTTTAAATTAGGACTGGCATGGAGATGGCTTCTCCAAACTAATACGAGGAACACACTCCATTGAAAGAGCTGTGCAGCGCCACCAACACAAGTAGTATTGTATTATTTTTTAGATGGTGACAACATTCAAAATAACAATTGGGCACGACACCCGGTAACCAGTTACCACTCATGGATTCTACGGAACGTAAGGGGCAGTGCACAATTATCTGACCAGCAAAAGGATGAATTACTAAAAGAAATAATGTGGAGCTCGTCAACGAAAAAATGTTATGCAAAGAAAATTATGCAAAGAGATATGGGGTCAGTCAAATTTTTGCAAGGAGAACTACAATGCACACCAAACAAATGGAAGCAAGACGTGCAAATGCTAGGACACATTATGCAAATTTAATACCTAAGCAGAGACATGCAATACCTGATCGTCAGAGATTGCTCTATGCAAACATGACATCTGAGCAAAAGCAAGCAAAGAGAAACCGTGAAAAAGCACGTCGTGCGACAAGACGTAACGCTCCGAGTAAGAATTCTATCGCCATAATAAACCCTTTGTGCAACTTATCAGATTCAGATTAAATGGTACTTCTAGAAAATATGTTTATTTTTTGATATTCTAAAGTATGAAAGTACGTACTAAAAAAATCACTCACTTTGCTCCCTCCCTCTATCTAATTATCGTGAGCCCGTTGCAGTGCACGAGCATATTTGCTAGTCTTTTATATATAAAATTATTTCTTCGTCGTATATAGTTCGAAAAAATGTGCCTTTCGACATGATAACGACTTATTTTTCGAACTTTCTGCAAAAAGCAAAACGTTCAGTTTTCCAAGCAAAGGAAAGCAATAAAAGCATAATAATAAATCCACATTCTTCGTATATATATAGGAGTACAATATAGGAAATACTGAAGATATTCACCCTCGATCGGCTCCAAGCCTCCAACGACATATAGTAGAGGTCTCCTAACAAGAGGACGGCTAGAACCTTCGAATCTGATCACGAAACCAAAGCGACAAGTCAATAAACTTGCGTTAGCTAGGGCCGGCCGAAGGAGAGGTTGGTGGATGTCGCCATTGCTTCGATCGATCTCGCTGTTGTCACTAGCAGCTGCCGTGCGGGGCTACGTGGTGTGCTGGCCCTGGCCACAGTCCCGGGAACCACACGTTCGATCGCTCGAGAGGGAAGGGGAACGGATCGGATCACCTGCTGCCGCCGAGAACTCCCTGGCCAACCAGCCAATCCCTTTCCGTCTTGTTTGCCGTGTCTCGTTCCAGAAGCTTAAAGCTTACCAATAATTTCCTTCTCCGCCTAGCTACCCTCCAGCACTTTGAGAAAACCGTACGTCGCGCTTTCTTTCGAATTCCATCCAATTCCACCGCGGCGTGTCGATGGTGCGCGTCTCACTCACAGGAATTGATGGGCATGCATGCTTGTGAAACTAAGGAAACGTCGTCAAATCCAAAAGCTCTACTATACTCGTTCCTATCCCTAGCCCCCATGTTCGATCTTGTGCCCATTCCTGACAAGATAGCTGGAGGAGATAAGGTAGATAAAAACACGTGCCTTTTTCTATTGCCTACTATACGACGAATACAGAATTTATTTGTTTAATTCTTGCGAAATACTGTAACAGTTGCCTAATATATATACACTTATGTATGGAGTATATGTCACGAGAGAGAGAGAGAGAGAGAGAGAGAGAGAGAGAGAGAGAGAGGCGCAGATCGAGATCGAGATCGAGATTAAACTGACCGAGCAACTAACCCATGGATCGTAGTCGTGGGTACTCGATCGATCGGTGGCCATGGGCGGCGGCGCCCACGGCCGTGTGTGTGGGTGCGCTGGAGAGGTATGGACGGTAGATGATGCCTCGCATCGGGACAGGCAGGCTGGCACGCATGTTCACACAAGATTGGAGTCAAATTAAACTCATGGATTGACCAGCATTTACTTAGGAAATGGACGTGCAAACAATTAAAAGACCATGCAAATAAATTCGATCTTGGACACCTGAATAAGGCGCCGGCGCCGCCGGTGGCCCTTGGTCGACGATCCGGCCGGAGCCACGGCACAGAGTGCTCCGCGAGCAGCCGACACCAGCCGTGTATGGCTGCATGACGGCGACCTGCAGGTGACCAGCCTCCACAGCACCACCACTTCACAGACCGCGGAAGACTGATCGAAGAGCTCGCGAGCTCGACCGCGCGCGTATAACTAGCAGAAACGACGCTCGCTCTGATCTCCTCTCCTCCGTGCGTACGTCCTCCGTATCACTCGCTCGGACCATCGCTGTCTGATTTGACCTGAGCTGATCCGTCGTCGTCTATCCACCGCGGTATGTATCAGCTACGTATACGGCGCGCCTCCTGCTCGTATCTTAGAGCCACCGCGCCCTCGTGCGCAATACGATTCCTCGAGTCACAAAACAATGTCGTTTTCAGAAATCTTGGAATCGGATCTTTTAAGATCCTAGTGGACGTTTTTTTCTCTGTTAACATAGCTAGACCTTGTACGTATTATCTTCTTTTTCATCGTGTCAACGAAAATCTGGAGACGACGACGTCAACAGATTTGGAGACGCCACAGCACCTGGGCCCAGAAAATGAGACCCACGTACGTTTCTCTCCCGGCCCACCAACTCGGCCCACCTTGTGCCCATTGAAGCCCGCGCGCGTAGAGGAAGGAAGGAGATCGTGTGACTTCGTCAGGCGGCGGCGGCGGCGCAGCTGGCCCTTCCTCACCATGAGGACGGCTGACTTCACTGAGGAGGACCCCAAGAGTCAAGAACTCCAAGTTCGTCCAGGAGCACAGGAAGCACTGAGCCACTGACGAACCAGGTGACTTCGGGCTGCTTCACCTGTCCGAACTCTCAAGTCTCTATGCGGATGAAAAAAAAACTCCAGAGTACGATTTGGGGGAAACCAGCCGGAGGTAACTTATTTTCTGTTTCAGGGGAAATGGGTTGGTAGAGGATAGGCGGGGTTCAGCCAACGTATCCTCGAGCTAGTTTTCCCATGCCTACCATACCAAGTGCCACATATACTTCAGATTGCAGAAGTCAATGAGCAATACCCATCCATGCATTCTCTGTTATGAGAAATATGAGTAGAGTAGGTTATCGGAACAAGGCCAACACCTTTTGCAATTTGTTCTATCACAGCAAACCTCGGTTCCACCGTTGCAGTTCTAGCTTGTTCCTCCTTTTAGCAGTGTGATGAGGCCTCTGACTAGTGTAATTTTTTTTTGCTCGATTCATTTGGTAGTCTAAAAACTCCGATTCCCTTCACCTGCTGTAGTACCAATGGGTATTGTCCCCCCTGCTGCCTGCTGGCACCCCCCCTGGTTCCACCGCTGAAAGCCGATGCCTGCTGGATGTTTGTCTCTTGTTTGCTTGCATGATAAAGATAAAGCACCACTTCCATATAACGTATAACCTTTTTCTATTTAACATAATAGTTTTCATAGGTATCGATGTCATGATGATGGACTTCTATTTCTGATTACGCAAAGTAATCTCTCTTTGTCTCTTAATAATAAATTTAATATTTGACAGTTGAACTATTGTGTGGTGATATGTGGAGCTTGGAAATTTTCTTCTCCTGATATGTGAATGGCCTAAAAAGTAAAAAACCACTAATCACCACCAAACATATATACTCTCGATCGGTACTTTCTTTCATTGTCTATTTTTCCAATTGCCAACCGCAAATCTTTATGGTAAATTTGAAATTGCTCTTGTGATAATCACAGATCAACTAAAGGTTAACATTAAAATGTCAGATGCTCAAGTCATAATGCCCAAAATTTTAGACTGACAATAAAGACATACTAACTAAAAGTTAACTTGAAAGCGGAGAGACATTCAAGCTTATTGAAATGAAAAAAATAATCTGGAAATCTGCAAGACTTGTCCTAACACGAGGAATTTTTTTATATTTTAATTATTTTTAATCTAATATTTTAACAATAACCTGCGTGGATCTAAATTTTCAAGAATTAGCCCTTTTAGTCACGCCACAGCTCGTGGCGCGACTCCCTGAAGGGTCGCACCACATGCTTTGGCGCAACCAATATGCCACGCTGGCCCCGCGCGCCCACACTGGCGCCCGCGCTCCCGCTTTGCTGACCTGGTAAGGTTGAGTCGCGTCAAATGCTTTGGCGCGACCCTTCAGAAAGTCACACCATGTGGCGTAGCACGACCCAACTTAATACAGATCCGGCCTCTTCTTCCTCTTCCTCTCTTTCTTTTTTCATCCAATCTCCACCTGACCCGACCTCCATGGTTCCGCCCCTCCCTCTCCCATCTAGCTCCACTCCATCCTCCACCCGATTCGAAGGGGGAAAGAATGGAAATTGTTCCTCGAAGGTACCTCCTCTATTCTAACCAATTGATTTTTTTCCATTTCGTGAATTTTCTAAGATTTGAGTTGGTTGAGGTTATTATGGTGCTCCTGCTTGCATTTTTTTTGACAACTCTTATTTAACTGCTAAAGTTCAACACTAGTTCAACTCTTATTGAAAGTGACGTAGCGTCAGTTTAATCCTAGTGAATCTGTTGGGACATATGTGATGATGCCTTGATAGTGCCTTGTGAAGAATAATGCCTTAACCTTAATCTTGCGAGTGTTCATGTGGAAGTTGACAGCAAACGTGCGGATGGCATAATATCACTGAGTGATATTTTCAAGTTCTTGACGAACTTGTCAGAAGAGCATGGATGTTTTGTTATGACAAGTGCCAGAGTTTTATCTGTAGCAAATAGCAGGTGCAAAGCAAGCCGCTATGCCCATGCCATGGACGAATGGATCTCTCTCAGGCTGTATGTGGCCTTTGGATAAGTAAGGCGGGATTAAAGGTGGCGGCTTGCCTTTGCAGAAAATGACCATTCAATTCAGAGTATGTAAAGTTTCTTATTTTTTTTCTTTTTATGGCCCTTGTTACATAAAATATCTGGTAATTTTTAATTATTGGATTGTTTTCCAACTTGTCGCACTAGAGATATCATGGTGCGACTCTTCACTATGTCGCGCCGAGTGTCTTGGCGTGACTCCTTCAGCAGTCATCACTAAATTTGTGCCATCTATGATGATTTGTTTCAGTCGTGCAATGTGTGGTCAAACATCACAAATCATGAGATGACATGACTAATCTATGACGAAATAATCCATCATGTGCATCTCTAGCGTCACTCTTATACAAGTTCACATTCATGCCTAATAAAAGTAGTTGCAGATTAGCAACATACATTAAACAATCATCATAGAATAATACAACCCAAGCATATAATGTTTTGTGGCATTTATCCAATAGATGTCAATACAACTATTTCATTACATATCACTTTGTCACATTCGTTCACAATCCAACTACCAAAAAACTACAAGCCATTGTAGAGATGAACTAGTTAAATGAATAACCATGTTCACCATATAAATTTACTAGATAAACTGGATCCAAACATAACTCTATCACAGTCTCGTATGCAGATTCGGCTCATCACCTTCCATGTCAACCTGAAATTATGTATTAGTAGTAAACAAAGCTGAACAAAACTAACATGGTAGTTAAGACCTTTTATATAAACTAACTGCAGATAACTTATACATACATAGTATTTTTTTAAGCAAGATTGAAACTTGATGGTAGTATAGCCGATTCGTACTCAATCCCCCATTTCAACTCAAACCCTATCTAAATCCCAACAAACTCAAATCTTAGAAAATTCACGAAATGAAAAAGAATCAATCGGTTAGAATGGAGGGGTTACCTTCGAGGATCAATTTTTCTTCGTTTCCCGTTCGAATCGGGTGGAGGATGGAGTGGATCTAGATGGGGAGGGGGAGGGGCGGAGCCATGGTGGTCGGGTCAGGTGGAGAGGGGATGAAAAAAAGAAAGAGATGGGGAGGAAGAAGAGGCCGGCTGGGTGGGCCTGTATTAAGTTGAGTCGTGCCACGCCGCATGGCGCGACTCCTTGAAGGGTCGCGCCAAAGCATGTGGCGCGACTCAACCTTACCAGGTCAGCTAAGCCAACGCGCGTGCCAACGTGGCAGGTTGGTCGCGCCAAAGCATGTGGCGCGACCCTTCAGCGAGTCGCGCCACGAGCTGTGACGTGACCAAAAGGGCTACTTCTTGAAAATTTAGATCCATACAGGTTATTATTAAAATATTAGATTTAAAAGAATTAAAATATAAAAAAAATTCTAACACGAGCACTATGGAGGCCAAGGGTTTCTTCATCTTATTCTCTTATTACCTTGAGCGTAGGCCAAATGAAATATATGCCATGTAGTGATCCAATCAAAAAATAACAAAAGCTATGACCTAGGGTTCCTTGCTTCTCATGTTCTCCATGGTTCTTAGTCAAGAATTATGATACTTTAAAACCTGTACATCTCAAAAGACTTGTGGAAAAACAAAAAAATACAAAGAAGTTCATGTTTTCACCTTGATTTTTGGTTGCTCTTCAATACCAAAAATTCTTCAAATTTCTCAAGCAAGCAAACAGAAGGTCACCCCTGGAAACCTGTTTTAGGTGCGTTCATGTATTGTGGGGAGAAAAATAAGCTTCTAACGTTAGATAATTTCCAATGTATGGGTTATTTTCACTTGTAGTATGGGGAATAAAAAAGCATAAATAGTACCATATATTGTATGTTTTCTCCTAAGCTTATTGGCACTTCCAAACAGATAATTTCTTATACTTCCAAACAGATAATTTCTTATACTTCCAAAGAGATAAATTCTGTCCTACACATGCACAGTTTTTAATAGATGCAACGTTTTCTTTGACCCATTCTGTTATACATTGAGCACAGTTATAAATCTAAAACTATAGAAGAGGAAATGTAAAATGTACCTAGCACTATGAGTCAGTGCCATCTTCCAATTTTGGAGACGCAAATGCGGTATGTTATTTCTCAACACATAATTTTTTTTTCTTTTGTGCTGGCCAGTTCTGTGTATGTTAGATATCTAAAATATTTTTTTTGTGGACATGCTAGTCTGTAGATATAGAATTAAATAATTTTATTGATCCAACAACTGAATGGTACGCCCTCGCTTTCTTCTGTAATGCTATTATATACCTGGTCAAACCGCATCTTGCATTTGAAATGAGAGACTAGCTAGTAAGTAGAATACTATATTGGAAAAGCCTCATCCAATTCGAAGCAGGCGAGAGCTGCATTTCTTCACGACACCACACATAGTGCTATAAATTAATGTGGCACCAGGCTGAAGCATTTTGAGAAACCTGAGCAAAGCAGCAGCTTGCTGTGGCGACGGTGAGTAGCCAAGGCTTCTGATTAACCAGCGGCGGGCGAACAAGCTAGTGCATCCACGCCGGCATAGCCAATAATGCTTCGAGGCATAGCCAACAGGTGGCGCGAGCTCCATGGCAAGGACTCGTGGAAGGGCCTTCTGGACCCGCTCGACATCGACCTCCGCAGGTCCATCATCTCCTACGGCGAGCTCGCGCAGGCCACCTACGACGGCTTCAACCGGGAGAAGCGCTCCCCGCACGCCGGCGCGTGCCTGTACGGCCACTCCGACCTGCTGGCCGGCTCGGGCGCGTCGGCCGCCGCGGACTACGCCGTCACCAAGTTCGTGTACGCCACGTCGGCGCTGCCCGTGCCGGACGCGTTCCTCCGCCTGCCGCCGCCGGAGCTCAAGGACGCGTGGTGCAGGGAGTCCAACTGGATGGGGTACGTCGCGGCGGCGACCGACGAGGGCGCGGCCCGGCTCGGGCGGCGCGACATCGTCGTGGCGTGGCGCGGGACCATGAGGAACCTGGAGTGGGCCAGCGACTTCGACTTCACGCCGGTGCCCGCCGCGCCGGTGCTGGGCTCCGCTGCGGCCGCGCACCCGCTCGCCGTGGCGCACAGGGGCTTCCTGTCGGTGTACAGGTCCAGCAACGCAAACTCCAAGTTCAACAAGTCCAGCGCCAGAGACCAGGCAAGTCGATACTATCGATCCCTTAATGCTTGTCCAATTCTTACTGCACTTATTACCAGAAGAGTATGGATTCATCAGCACATTGTATAGAGTGTAGAGAGCATGGTAAAAGTTTTTATATATCATGTATGTGCTAATTGCGGTCGCTAAAAAAATGTATGTGCTAATTGAATGGACTGCGTCGAGCACTCTATATATACAATGTAGAATGTACAATCGATAGGACCTAGTCAAGATAAATTTGGTGCGGATCCGGATGACTAGGACATTTTAAACACGACGATGGATGACTTAATTGTACGTGCTGGCTAGAAACAGGGTTTGATCGTGGATAACTATAAGCATGATTTGGTTTCGCATGCATAACTATAAGCATTAAACCGGCAGCTTGCCAAATTAAAACGGCACCTCTTCGACTATAGAAGGGGTACACTTGCTGTAATTTATTAAGAGGCAGACCTAATACACCTTATCTGACAATTTCAGCTAACTACTATATCATTGATTTTTTTACAAGTATTCAGCTGTCGACAAATTAATAATGCTCATGAAAGCCATACTATATGAAGACTTGAAGACCTCAATGAAAATAACAGCATAGTTATTAGCAACTGGAAGAGCATATATAGTAGCCAAAGACGCTACGCAAGTACTCCACCTAGTCAACCACTAATGTGAGGACAAAGAAACTACAGTGCTGGCAGAATGGTGGGTGTGCGACTCATCAGCACAAGGGCATGGCCAGGGGCGCCGACGGGCATGGACACTCCCGGACTTTAAGCAAGTCAATTGATATCCCTCTCGTGCACACCTTCATACGCTTGGTTGTGGTTTGTGAGGTCCCATTTTTACACAAATAAGTGGGATGCAAAAGGATGCCTCTATTTCCGGATAGGACAAATTATATCTTCCACTACTCGTCCATGCCTACCCGGATATATAGCAATTTTAAGAGAAATATAAGTATTAGAATTTATGGATAAATTTTAGAGTCCAAAAAAGAATCAAAATTTCTCATATTTGAGTATGCTCTCTCATTTATTTATTTTCTAACACAGATACTATGTAATCTTTATACTATAGCTATAGGCATAAAAATGTTTCAACTGGCATCTTAGTTTTCCAAGGTGTTGAATTTCCTCTATTAAAGAACTGTGAGTGTGTTTGAATATTTTCTAGAAAAAGATTGGAGTGCGCTTACTAATGTTTTGGTCAAAATGTAACAAATTTATGTAAAATAGCAATGCACGTAGTTACAATTCTTTACAATGGGGTTTTAATATAATTTAACATGTATTTTTTATTATGATTGGTATGTATTAGGAAACACCTTTCAAGATTACTACATGGCTGCACGAGACGCGCATGTATACTTCGAGTTAGTTTTCCATACTTAATAACGAGAAGTGGGTAATTTTTTAGCACATGCAAGAAGTATTTTAATTTATCTTTTCGTAATGGGAGATGTTGGTAATTAGATATATATTTAGGAGGTAACATTAGATTAATTTTTATGATAGCACACTTGGTTAATTTATACGTAGATTTAGCGGTTACTATACATTATTTTTAATAATGGTAAAATGTGGGTAATTTAGAAGCAAATGAATCCAAAGGCCATAGTTGCCAATAATGATTGGGTGCATAAAATAAAGGGATGGATGCTTTGCTTCCGTGTAAGAATTTTTAGGCTTTCTATCTCTTTCTAGTGTGTCTCGCAAGGTTTTAGAAAGAGCCTCTAGGTAATTATTAGCAACAATATGATTGCACAGAAATGTGTAATTGAATAAAATATTTCTCTGACTTGAAGTGACTCTTTCGGTGCTGAAAATGGCTCCATCTATTGAAGGGCAAAGTATTTTTTTAAAATTATATGCTGAAAATTAGCATTGTGTTCGTGACACAAGATAATTAGTAGCAATAGCTTGAATGACTAGTGAAGGTAGTCTTATCCCCAATCCACACCAGCGATCAAACTTCAGGTTTGACGTCGTTTTGTATGTCTCGTCAATATATATGGCTTTTTGCAAAGAAAATCCTGTTGACCAACCACGACACTAAGAGCCTGATTGGTTTGGTGCTAAAATTAAATTTTGGCAACCATAAATTTTGGAACTTATTTGGTTATTAGAATCCAAAAAAGTAGTCCACCTCACAAAGTACTTGTCAATGTTTTGGCATGCCGGCAAATTTTAGCACCAAATCAATCAGGCTCTAACTATCACACGCATGCAGGTTTTTGAGGGGGTGAAGAGGCTGATGGAGTTGTACAAGGACGAGGTAACCAGCATCACCATCACCGGGCACAGCCTCGGGGCCTCCCTCGCCACCCTCAACGCCGTCGACATCGTCGCCAACGGCCTGAACGCACCACCGAGCAGCAAATCCTCGCAGCCGCCATGCCCGGTGACGGCCATCGTGTTCGCGAGCCCGCACGTGGGGGACCACTTCTTCAAGGTGGCCTTCCGCTCGTTCCGCGACCTCAGGGCCCTCCACGTCAAGAACACCAACGACATCGTGCCCGCGTACCCGCCGATCGGCTACGTCGACGTGGCCGTGCCGCTGTCCATCACCACCGGCCGGTCGCCCTACCTGCGCCACCCGGGCACGCTGCTGACGCTCCACAACCTCGAGTGCTACCTGCACGGCGTCGCCGGCGAGCAGGGAAGGGCCGGCGGGTTCAAGCTGGAGGTGGAGCGCGACGTGGCGTTGGCGAACAAGCGCGTCGACGCGCTCAGGGACGAGTATCCGGTGCCGGCGGACTGGTGGGTGGCGAAGAACAAGGGCATGGTCAAGGACGACAGCGGGCACTGGGTGCTCAAGGACGCGTGAAATGCGCGTGTGCGGCGGCCTCCTGGGGTTTTCTTTGTATCTTTTTTATTTTTTCTAGGTGGCGCGTAGCACATCATTTAGTACCGGCCAGGCGGTACCGGCTGCTGCAGCGGTACGAAGCCTGCTATATGACCGGTACATATGTGAGTTATTCTAGCAGTGCAGATACTAAGGGTCATCCAACTTCGAAATCGGACAAGATTGATCTTTTTGGGTGGTTTTGTACTTTTTTAAAAAAATAAAAAATCTAGCTAGATTAAAAATCAAAATTAATTCATTTTATAAAATATGAAATTAGCACCATTTTTTTTCTAAAAATGTAATATGTCTGTTGTTGATCTATTTGAATCTTTATTAAAAATGAAAAGTCTAAATTACTCCCCATTAACTATAGCTAAAGTTCAGGTAACCCCCTAAACTATCGTTTGGTTCATTTTACCTCCAAACTATGCCTCTGTTCAAATTACCACCTAATACAATTTGTCCTTTTTATTTCTCCATGCATAGGTGGATTTTAAAGTTAAAATTTTATAAGATGATAGCACATATCATAACACATGTTAGAAAAAATATAATATAATTTTTATCATTATTTTGATAGGTCACGATATTTAATAATAACTTAATCGTTGGAGTTTAAAATTATATGAAAAAATTATAATAACTTTTTAATACGCATTGTGATATCCACTGCTACCCTGCAAAATTTTAAATTAAAATTCAACTTGTGTTGGAGAAATAAAAAAATATAAATTATAGTATAGGGTAAAATAAACTAAATGGTATAGTTTAGGGAGTAAATTGAATCAATTTATAGTTTAGGGGTTATTCAGACTTTGGCTATACTTGAAGGTAGTAAATTAAGTTTTTTCCTAAAAAATAATAGGCACAACTTCAAGCAAAATAATGCTAGAAAAATAAAAAACATTAGATCCGAACAAGTGACAAGTAGAGTGCCCACTAGATAGATTATTTTTTTCATATTTTTTTATTTAAATGAATTACTTATAAATCTTTTAACTTAATTTTGAATTATTTTAATTTTACAAAGGATTAAATTTATCCGGTTTCAACAATTGGATAGCCTCCGCTATCCAGTTTTGTAGTTGAAGTTTGAAAATCGAACTTTTAAACTTTTTATGATAGTTTAAGAGTATAAACTGAATTTTTCCATAATCAGAACTCAGAAACGTCTATGTCCTCGTGAATAGCAGATCAGCGCCTGATGAAGTAATAGGTTCGAGTACCCAATGATAATACATTCCTCTTTTTAGGTCAGGCAGGCAAAGACAGGAGCATATCAAAGGTATGATGCATGAGAAATTGAGAGGCAATTCAAGCTAGGTTAACTAGATTTCCTTGAAGTCCTTGAGCGTCCAGCGGCCGTCGGCGCCCCTGACCATCCACTTGTTCTCCGGCACCCACCAATTTGCCGGCACCGGGTACTCGTCCTTGAGCGCGTCAGCGCCCTTGTTCACCAGCGTCACGTCGCGGTCCACCTCCAGCTTGAACCCTCCGCCGCTGCCCTGCTCGCCGGCGACGCCGTGTAGGTAGCACTCGAGGTTGTGGAGCGTCTGCGCGGTGCCCGGCGACCTCAGGTACGGCGACCGGCCCGTGTCGACGGGCAGCACCACGGCGACGTCCACGTACGCGAGCGGCGGGACCACCGGCACGAGGTCGCCGGCGTTCCTCACGTGGAGGGCCCTCAGGTCCCGGAACGAGCGGAAGGCGGCCCTGAAGAAGCGGTCCCCGACGTGCGGGCACGCGAACACGACGGCCGTCACCGGGCAGGGCGGCCGGGAGGAGCCGGCGGGGGCGTTCAGGCCGTTGGCCACGATGTCGACGGCGTTCAGGGTGGAGAGCGCCGCCCCGAGGCTGTGGCCGGTGATGGTGATGCTGGTCACCTCGTGCTTGTACAGCTCCATCAGCCTCCTTACCTCCTCGAAAACCTGCGCGCACTGTAGGCGTAAAAAACCTTTTTTTTGTTGTTGATAAGATTTTTTAGGCTGTCCTGTCAATCCGTAGCTGGGAAGATGACTCGAAGCCGGTTGGATCTGAACCGTGCGGTGAGGTTCGTTAATTGAAAATAATAATAAAAAGAAAAAAGTTAAATTACTCCCCCCAACTACAATCAAAGTCTGGATAACCCTCTAAACTATCGTTTGGTTCATTTTACCCCCAAACTATGCCATTTGGTTCAAATTAACCCCTTATACAATTTGTATTTTTTTATTTCTTCATGCATAGATAGAGTTTTAAGTTGAAACTTTACAAGATGATAGTAAACATCATACCACATATTATAAAAAATATATCATAATTTTTTATCACTATTTTGATAGGTTAGGATATTTAATAATAAATTAATCATTGAAGTTCAAAATTATATAAAAAGTAACGATGAAAAAATTATAATAATTTTTTTAATATGCATTGTGATGTCCACTACTACCCTGCAAAATTTGAAATTAAAATTCAACTTGTGTATAGAGAAATAAAAAAGATAAATTGTATTATGGAAAAAG
This sequence comes from Panicum miliaceum, assembly GCA_032594955.1. NCBI lineage: Eukaryota > Viridiplantae > Streptophyta > Magnoliopsida > Poales > Poaceae > Panicum > Panicum miliaceum. Next base: position 5,767,188 of record CM064058.1, on the reverse strand, counting down.
AAATGAACTGAATGGCATAATTTAGAGGGTAAGTTGTAGTTTAGGGGGTTATTCAGACTTTGACTATATTTGAGAGGAGTAAATTGAACTTTTTTTTCTAATAAAAAATACAAAATTTTATTTTAAAAAAAAGATTTCTGAGGTGTATCATTTTGTTAAGCCGTCGGTGTGGACGTGACTTCTGGAGTGTGGACTATGCATATCTTGGTGGCGAATGGCGATCCATCATCAGCATGTACATGAACTCATGAACACCACGCACGTACACGCGTACCTATCATATGACGTTCCTATTTTAGAAGCAATGCATCGAAATTGCACGCGTGCACGTAGCATGGTGTTCGTCGGTTCATGAGTACATGCTGACTTGCATAGGATACGATCGGTCGCCCGAGGTTGATCCGACAGGTAATCTTCAGAGTTTGCACAGCAGCCAAGAAGCTTTTAACGTCTGTACCAAGGCTTTCATGAACCTCTGTTTTTTTGTAATATGCAGTAAGAAATGAACAGATTCTTAATAGTATATGCTAGAGAGATGGAGTGTATTAGCAGCTTGCCTGATCTCTGGCGCTGGCCTTGTTGTACTTGGAGTTCGCGTTGATGGACGTGTACACGGAGAGGAAGCCCCGGTGCACCAGGGCCAACGGGTTCGCGGCGGCCGCGTCGCCCAGCACCGGCGCGGCGGACACCGACGCGAAGGACAAGTCGTTGGCCCACTCCAGGTCTGTCACCGTCCCGCGCCACGCCACGACGATGTCGCGCCGCCCCAGCTCGGCCGCACCCTCGTCCGTGGCCACGGCGACGTAGCCGATCCAGTTGGACTCCCGGCACCACGCGTCCTTCACCTCCGGCAGCGGCAGGAGGAGGACCGACTCCGGCACGGGCACCGTCGACGTGGCGTAGACGAACTTGGTGACGGCGTAGCGGCGGCCCGCGGCGGGCACGCCCACGCCGGGCAGCAGGTCGGAGCGCCCGTACAGGCACGCGCCGGCGTGCGGCGAGCGCCTCTCGCCGTTGAAGCCGTCGTAGGTGGCCTGCGCGAGCTCGCCGTAGGCGATGATGGACCTGCGGAGGTCGATGTCGAGCGGGTCCAGGAGGCCGTTCCACGAGCGGTTGCCGTGGAGCTCGCGCCACCGGGCGGCCGCCGTGCTTCCAGGCGTCGCCGGCGACGGCGGCGGCGCGGCTGCACTCAGTGATGGAACCTGCAGCAAGCACAAAAAGAGGGAGGAAACTAGCGGCGACATCTTTGCACCTCACGCTGCTTGATCAATTAATCATTTCGTCTTGGCTAGCTACAAATTAAATGCTGATAGCTAGCCTTGTCTGGTTTATCTCAAATTTCTTTGCTTCAGATTATTGGTGATTTGGTGCATGTGTATTTATATATGTATATTGCACATGTATATGTGCAGGTTGCCTCGGTATGATCAATTAATGATGTTATATTTGTAATTCTACTAGTCAGCCTACAGCTTGATTAAGCGTGATACGTATGCTTCGTTTTCAATTCGTTGGTCAAAGAGGCATTCAGGAATGAATCAGTGCGACTTCTTCTGACACCTGGCTTTGGCTAAGGGATATATATATATATATATATATATATATATATATATATATATATATATATATATATATATATATATATATATATAGAGAGAGAGAGAGAGAGAGAGAGAGAGAAAGAGAGAGAGAGAGAGAGAGAGAGGTGGGGTCAAAGGAATGGGCAAGGATCTCAGAACCTCTGAGAGTCAGATCTACTATCGCTCATGCGTGTATGATGAGTCTCGAGAAATAAAATGAGCTATCCAACAGAAATGTTTTTTTTTCAACGCGAGGCCAGCACCATTTCCATTACTTAAAACGAAAATATCGGTAGTTTTTTTTAAAGGAATTTTCATTCCACTTAACTCATGGACTCAGCGATATCGTTGGCCACTAGGTCCTCGACATCAAACGGCGTACCATCCCAATGTAGGTCACTCCGAGAACACATACAACCAAGCGCCAAGCGCCGCCACCGCGTGCGCATCCCTATTACAAGTTCTAGGCGTAAACAAGACTTTAAACTCAACAAAAGACGAGCTAATCAGACTCTTTAATTCATAAACAATGCCCCCTGTGTCCGCGAGGCAAGCACCATTTTCATTACTTAAAACGGAAATACCGGTAGTTTGATATAGATAAGAAGGGGGAAAGTGGAAAGCCAAGCAAGGGGGTCGTCCACACCTACGAACGACACCCAGAATTCCCAGGTGCCTCTACCGAAACGGACCCAAACCAGCTTAGACGCAAGTTCTCAAAAGGTTCCCGACACCACCCTTATTTACAGAACCAACATGCCCACCGCAAACGAAACACGCAGGAGGAACTCCAACATGCTCATCCCAGGTCTTCAAGCTTCTTCGTCTTCGTCTTCGTCCTCCGGAGTGCCCTCCCCTGGCGCTGGCAGTGCTCGCACGTTGGTTCAGGCTGCTGCATCAACAACTTGCAGCAGCCTGAAGGAAATGATTTTTTGACGAAATGATTGTGGCTTCCTTAGCTGTAAGGTGTTGTTAATTGCAAAGTCGTCTTCTCCCATGAGAGGAGCATGGATATTATGGAGACACTGACCGAGGAGTTGATGAGGGCATGTTCATTCTTCGTGGCCATATTCCATAGATTCCAACCACAGCTAGCATGTGGGAGGATTAGTTAGCGTTGCACTACTGCTCCTTGATGACAGTTTTGACTAAGATATACTAGTTATCTAGCATTAATTTTGATTCAAACCATGTTTAGCGCATCCTTCTGCCAAGAGGTGTAGTAGTATTTGTTACTGGAAGGAGTTGTTAATAGTGTCTGCAAGTTCAACTTTTTTTTTAAAACATAGTACAAACGCTGCACGCTTGTATTGTATACATACATGCACATTCACCTATATGAAAATATATAGGCACATTATACCCTTGTGAATTGACACTTGGGATAGTTATGTCATCAGATGTGTTTCACTCCTGAGTTACACCCAATAAGTTCAACTTTATTCATACATGTGCTGTGTAGACACAATGTCTGTGCTTTTCTCAGCATTTTATTTTTTTTCCTTTTCAAACGGATCTTTCAAAGCTTAAAAGGAAGGGATCTTTCAAATCTGATGCGATTTCTTTACTAATGAGATGAATTTGATCTGAGGGTTTAAGGTTCAGTACTCAGTAGAGTGGTGATAAGCAGGTAATAATAGTTAAGACCAGTGGACACACTGCCTGATCGTGGGCTTCGGAAAGGCCCAACTGCTCGCATGCCTGCGCTACTGGGCTGGTCGGTGTAGACCATTTTGGGCTGTTTTCTACACTCGGGGCTCTTTCATAGCTTTTCGTCTTTCATTTTCCTTTTTCTGTGACCGAGTTCTCTAAAGTTGCAATCAAAGTTTTCAAAAACGGTCGATCTTTTTTTTGAAAAAGAACCGGCAAGAGTCTTGCCGGTTCTTATATTAATATAGGAGAGTGAGAACAGAAATAATTAAGCTTAAGCTAAAAAGAAAAAATATTAGTCTAATCTCCTAGTCATAAATCACTCAGACATTTAGCTTCTGCCAGGTACCACGCACGAGCTTTCTCCAGATAACGTTTTGGATTGATGACTCTTTGTGTCGGAAGATTCTTCCATTCCTCTTATTCCAAATCTCCCAGAAAATGAGCAACAAAAACGGTTGATCTGAGGCAACTAAAGACGACTAATATTTTGCTTCCGAAGAGTTAGCATGCAAGAATAAACGGTTGACCTGGTGGCCGCGCTGCTTGTTTTTCTCTGCGTTATACTGACGGTGACGGAGGCGACAGGGAGTGGAGTGCCCGGTTTGTCACGTAATAGCAATATAGAGGTAACTAGCGCGAAATAAATCGACGTCTCCACATCCACGTCGCTGGATGATGGGTGGATCGCGTCGCTTTCGGACTGGGCTGCTAGTCTCGCCTCCTCCCCGCTCCACGTCGGCACGTCGCGCCCGTTGACCACTGACGCCGCATGCACTGCTTGAGAGTTCAAGGTCGACCTAATTAACCTGCAACTTGGTCAGAGCTGGAATTTATGATCCCGCTCGTCTTTGGCCTAAGTGTCGACCTCGAATCAGACTGCTGCGTTATGTAGTCCTTGTCAGGTCAAAAAAAGCTGCACCGACTCACCAAGCCCAGTTGGGTCTAAAATTATATTTATACGCCGCCATGCTTTATATGTGTTACTGGTTACTTACTAGCATCGTGCCTTTTATCCGGATCTATATCAGATTATCAATTTTGCACACTTTCACTCTGTGTGTATTGTTCAGTTCTTATTGGAGTTCCGATTAATTTGTATGGTTTTGATTAGAATTTCGATCGATTTATCCTATTCCGATTAGAATTCCGATTGGCGGACCGAGAAATCAATTTTTACTTTAGAAATAGGTAAAGAGATAGAGGTTAGATAGTGATGTATTCCCTTGGTCCTAAATTATTTAGTCGTTTTGACTTTTCTAAATTTATAAACTTTGCTATATATTTAGAAAGACGAAGGAAGTACTAATGTACATCATAGACGCAATTTAACATGGTGATGCACAAGATTGGACATGTATATATGGTAATTAAGATAAGCGAGCCTTTCTGACACGTATGGATCTGCACGCATGTTATGTCATCTAGATCGTACGACTGGTACCGCCACCTGCTGCCGTATGATCATCACTAGAAAGATCAGAAGATTGCACATTAAGCTTGCTTGCCGATATGACCAATTCTGAGTGATCGAGTTTTGAGTCTGTCAGAGCTGCTAGTGTCATGGAATATTATACACGCATACGAAGATGAATAGGTCTCGATCTCCATTCATCCAGCAAAACTAATTTTATCGAGACCACGAATAGTTAAACAAACGATCAGCCATGCGCTGCTGGCTGAGAAGGGATCAAAAGCGATATCTCGGTTGGGATTTGGCAAAGAATCGAACAACACGTGTTCAGGTGGTAGACGCTGATGAGTCGTCGCTGCAGATGCATGGGCGCCGCCGATGCTGTGCGCTGGCATCTCCCCTTGCCAGAGAAAGCGTCCATCTACCCAAGCTACAGCCCTACAGGGCAGGCGACTCGTCCTCCTGCTCTAGAAGCTAGCTAGCTAGCTATCAAGAGCTCCGGCCGGTCCCGGCGTTGCTCGATCTGCACTGCATCATGTCATGTGCTGTGGTCTGCACAAGGCCAACAAGCTTCGTCGTCTCCACTCGATTAACCGGACCCATCGCTGCCCATTCTGCGCCACCACCAGCCATGTATCCGGTCCGGTCAACCATGGCTGGCTGCGTATGTCTTGGCGCCAATCGCTCCTCCGCATAATTTATCAGCGCAAGCTCAGCCCGTGAGGCCGTGAGGCCCCTATATATATGATACTGCATGCAAGCAAACAAGCCGGCTGACAGGAGGAGGAAGACGACACCCACAAACAAACCAACAATGGCGTCCTCGCCGCTGCTTCTGCTGCTGCTCGTCGCCGCCGCAACGGCGGCTGCTCCGCGGCCGAGCTCGGCCGTGGACCCCGTGGGCACGTACTGCGCCAAGAACTTCACGGGCGCGCAGACGCAGGCGAGCATCGGCCAGGTGCTGGCCTCGCTCGTCCCGCGCGCATCCGCCGCCTACTACGCCACGGCGACCGCCGGCAGCGGCGGGTCCGCCGTCTGGGGCCTCGCGCAGTGCCGCGGCGACATCCCGGCCCCCGACTGCGCGCGCTGCGTCGCCGCGGCGGCCAGGCAGGCTGCGTCCGCGTGCCCGGGCCAGGCGGACGCGCGGGTCTGGTACGACTACTGCTTCCTGCGCTACAGCGACGTCGACTTCCTCGGCCTGCCGGACACCGGGTACGCGCTCATCCTCATCAACACCATGAACGCCACCGACCCCGCCGCGTTCGACCGCGCCCAGCGGAAGCTCATGGCGCGGGTGGCGACGGAGGCCGGCGACGCGGCCGGCGGCGGGCTGGCGAGAGAGACGGCGAGGTTCGGCTCGGCGACGACCATCTACGGGCTCGGATGGTGCACCAGGGACATCACCGCCGCCGACTGCGGGCTGTGCGTGGCGCAGGCCGTGGCGGAGCTGCCCAACTACTGCCGCTTCCGGCGCGGGTGCCGCGTGCTCTACAGCAGCTGCATGGCGCGCTACGAGACCTACCCGTTCTTCTTCCCCGTCAGCGGCGCCGCGGCCGCCTCCTCCCACGACGGCGAGTACCAGAAAGTCGTCCTGAACCACACCTAGTTTCAAGTGTTCGACCGTTTTGTCAGTCGCAGTAACCGCTACATATCGAGGTGTTGTACACTACAATACGCATATTTCGATTCAATAATGCGGATGCTTGCATTGCATTCACCAACAATCTAGAAACAATCACTAGTAATTCAAAGAAAGGCATGTTTGAACACATGCATGCACTCATTTTTTTTTCTCGGAAATAAAATGCACGAGTTCTCCGTGTGCTACAATGCGGCTTCCAGTACAACCTATGGTAAAAGTCCAATTTACGCCCTCGAACTTCAATTTTCTACTTTAAACTACAAAATTGGATAATAGACCATCCAACTGTCAAAACCGAGCAAATTTAGACAATGAGTCTGACTACGTTGTGTGAAGCTGCTACTAGTGTTGACAATGAGCAATTGAGCCCGAGATGGCCAGAGGCACCGCTCACGGTGGGTGGTGCTAGCTATAGACAACTGGTTCATGAGCAAGCTCCGACGATGTGTTAGCTCTAGTGGTGGCTTTGATGAATAAAGAGGGAGGGTTGAGGTTGCATTGCTAGAGAGATGGCGGAGGGGCTCGCCGGTGCCGGAGACAACACGAGCGAGACGGAGGCCGGCAAGTGCACATGGTCGTCGGGTGGTGGGAAGAAGATAGGGAAGACGTACAGAAAGCTAGCTGATCTCAACCATTCATTTTCCAATATGGCGGCCGAGAATTTAGGGGCTAGTGAGGAGCAGAAAAGAATATCCAAGCATGTCCTGGGCTCTTGGGTGCGCTAGCAGCTTTGCTTTCCAGCCCACAATCCAACTGTAGTCGAGAGTAATTACAAAGGGAAATACTGTGCTAAACTCTGGGAGATACATCGCTACATTATTCCAGGGTCCAAGCAGAATATAATTGAAATCACACTAATTTTCACATCAGATAATCCATATTTTAATGGAAAAACTATATCTACTCGGGTATTTTCTCCCTCTCTCACACTCGATTTATTTGCTTCTTCTTCCTCGTCGCCTTCAGCTTCTCCGTCTCCGGCAAGATTCAGAGCTAGGGGCTTAGGGTTCGAGGTTGGGGGTGGGGTCCGGCGGGATTCTACATTATTGTCAGACCTAGAGGAAAGGTCAGCGGAAGTTGGTCGGCCCGGCGGAGGTTGCGGGCGCAGGAGCGGTGAGGCTGGCGGCGATGGTACCGTCGGGTGGGCGGTGGAGAAGGCTGGTTGGGCCAGGTCGAGGCAGGGGGCGACGACGGCCATGGTAGCGGCAGGGATGAGCAGAAGCTCCAGAACATGACCGGAGCTTTTTGGCTGGATGTAGAAGATGAAAAAAATATTTCGAGTGTAGGAGGTTGCAAAAATACTCGAGTGTAATATATTTTAAATTAGTGCGATTCTTCTGCTGCTTATAACATGTTTTGAATGACACTATTTCAAACGCATAATTGAACTCAATCGATGAGGTGTACTCAAATGCATGCTTTCCTTCTTGAAAAAAGAAACAGTTAATGAAATTATTTGGACACTCAGCTTGCGAGTCACTATACCGCATCCCCAAAATTCCGTCACACGTGGGTTGGCAAAAATAGAGAATTAGCACTCAATGTCACCCTATGCTTCGGGAGTCAGTATACTTTGGGGTTACGATGGATACAATGGACCTTTGAAACTCAATGTCACATTTGCACTAATTTGTCATGGATCAGTTTTTTATCCACATAAACTATCATGTTGAACCATTGGACGCTAAAAACTCCACATAGCGTCAAATGATCAGTCGGTAAAGAGAATTCGGTTGGTAAAAGCTTATACCGACGCCACTTGCAGCGATAGATAGGTAGAGTCGTCAATATTTTATACCAACTGATGGTTTGTCGGTATAACGGCTTATACCAACTCCTACGTAGTCGGTAATCCAGGGCGTGGTACAGCGAGTGCTTGATTAGTCAGGAAACAATATGCATCGCTGGATGGTAGATAGCTTTTGCGCACCACGCGCATGTCCAGCAAGCGTTGACCAATATACTACTGCATAGTGCAGGCACTAGCTAGTGCCTAGTCCACGCATCGTCGTGTTTACTACAGTGCTGAACCCAGCTATATATACATGAACGCCATGCTACTCTTGGGGTCGCCTATAGGCTATATATGATATATATGCATATCGGACAAAAATAGCAAAGAAAAAAGAAGGAGACATCCAAGTAGCTAGGCTAGGGAGGCAAGGGATGGCGTCTCCGGTGCTTCTTCTGCTTCTGCTCGCCGCCGCGGCTCCGCAGATTTGCTCGGCCGTGGACCCGGTGAGCACGTACTGCGCCAAGAACTTCACCGGCGCGCAGACGCAGAGCAGCATCAGCCAGGTGCTCGCCGCGCTCGTCCCGCGCGCCTCGGCCGCCTACTACGCCACGGCCACCGCCGGCACCGGCGGCTCCGCCGTCTGGGGCCTGGCCCAGTGCCGCGGCGACGTCCCGGCCTCCGACTGCGCGCTCTGCGTCGCCGCGGCCGCCGGCCACCTCGCCTCGGCGTGCCGGGGCCAGGCGGACGCGCGGGTCTGGTACGACTACTGCTTCCTGCGCTACGACGGCGCCGACTTCATCGGCCTGCCGGACACCGGGTACACGCTCGTCCTCATCAACACCATGAACGCCAGCGGCGACCCCTACGAGTTCGACCGCGCGGAGGGCAAGCTCATGGCGCGGGTGGCGTCCGCGGCCGGCGGCTCGGTCACCGGCGGGCTGGCCAGGGAGACGGCGAAGCTCGAACCGACGACGACCATCTACGGGCTCGGGTGGTGCACCAGGGACATCACCGCCGCCGACTGCGGGCTGTGCGTGGCGCAGGCCGTGGCGGAGCTGCCCAACTACTGCCGCTTCCGGCGCGGCTGCCGCGTGCTCTACAGCAGCTGCATGGCGCGCTACGAGACCTACCCGTTCTTCTTCCCGGCCAGCGGCGCCGCGGCTGCCTCCTCCCACGACGGCGAGTACGAGAAAGTCATTTTGAACCCCTAGTTAAGTTAACCGCAGTAATTAATCACTATGAATCCAATTATATGCATGCTTGCATTGAATCCACCAAGCAACTAGTAATAAACTAATAATAATCAATAACTTGCAAACATGTATCGCCGCGCCAAATGCGAATTATTGTGGAAAACGCATGAACTTTCCAAGTTTCCATGGTGTGCCGTGGCTTCCAGTAGCGCACGTAAGTGCTAAGTGTTTGTTTGTAAAATTATGCTCAGTTCAATAAAATCAATCAGCACTATCTCGTTCCCGTTGGTTCAAAAAAAATCTCATTTTTGCACCATTCCCTCTAAGAGCAACTCCAAGTGACTCTCTGTATCTTTTCTCATTGTTAGAAATAGAGATTTTGATAGAAAAATACCCTCCAACAGCTTCTCCAAGTGGTTATCCAAATATAACCATCCTCCATTCCGCATTTCTCGCTAGCTAAAAAAAGATAATAAAAATAGCTTTCTAGAGTGCACGCAAGATATAGAGAAGCTGTTGGAGAATGAAAACATATAGAAAACAATTTTTATAAAAAAAGCTCTCCAAATGATAATTTAGAGAATAAAATTTAAAAAAACTCTTGGAGATGCTCAGGCTCTAACTAGTACTACTATCTCTATCTCTTAGTGGCCTCTGGCCTGGTTTTACGTGGCCAAGTGGTTATTACTGTTTCCTTTTCTCGGTTAAGTGGTTATGGTCTTGTTGATCGTGAGTGCTGACACTGTAAGCACACAGCAACAAGTACTGTGCTCACTCATCAGGACCTAGCTAGCTGATGGTCGATTTTGCGTATGTGCTGTTGTCATCTATATAGTACTTCCGTATACTGATGCATTTATGAGCAATTTTTATCTGTTTTAAAAAACAATCTTGTCGCATCAGAAAGATGTCGATATGATCCTATTATATTCACCCAAATAGAAAGAATACAAGTGCACACTTCTTTATTGGTTCGTCAACGCATCAGTAGACTGTAGAAGTCTGTGAAAGATAGATCGTGTCAAGAGTGGTCTAGCGTTGTTCGTTGGCCATGACAAGGATGGCCAATTCAAACAAGCACAAGTGCGTTCCAAAACTGCAAGGGATCATCATCAATTAATCCCTCCACCGTTTACGTGAGGTTTGACTCCCAAATGGGGCCCGCCAGGCCTACTCAATTGATGATTGATAGAGCATGATCCCGAGAAGGGCCTAAATTAATTGGGCCGCGATTAGCCCACTGCTATTGTGGGCCAATTTGCAGTTCAAAATGGATCGCTCCTTACTGGATACCTCTTTTAGCCCAATACAGACAGCACCCGCTCCACTCAAACCAGCAGCAAATCCAACCGTGCCTCGCCGCCGGCGATCGCCACCGGCAAAGAGGTCAGACGACCCCAGCTCCCTCCCGTAGCGGCCAGAGGCTGCGCCGAGACGCTGAAGCCCGCGCTGAGGCGGATTTACATGTCCCATGCCGGGCGTCGACGTACACGGGGCCGCGGTGAAGAGCTTCGTGGAGACGTACCAGGAGAGGCTCAAGGATCAGCTGCAGGGGGAGGCTGGTGATGGGGGTGGCGGTGGTCGCCAGCAACCACAGCAGCAGGGCGATGAGGCAACGCAGCCACCGCCGCCTCCTTCGTCATGATATCATGCAGAGATTCCCAAATGTGTTCCCATGGCTCTGCTGACTTGGGCGTAGCATTGGCCTGAATCTGAATGCAAAACCATCGATGGACCCGACCAAATGTTTCTATGTGTCATGTCAAATTAAAGTTAATTTTGTTTAAAGTATATATGAACACGTGATCCATGAGCTTGAAAGCACCACCGCGGGTCTTCCTTTTGAACAGCAGGGCTATATATATACTCCACACATTAGCTTAATAAGTTAGCTAATGGCCTCTAGCTGGAGTTGCTAACTTAGTTTATCACCTCCTTTTGATTCACACTCACACCACATGCACATTACAAATGCATGGAGGATTTGCACTCTACCTAGAGGCAGGAGGCCATTGGCTACACAGATCATCGATAAGCTACACACAACAGTTGCATTTTTTTTTGTTGCAAATGTGTCTGAGCACGTATTTCATTAACAGTCTGCAGATATAATAGAGCGGTAGAGCCAAGCAAGCAAGCAGCAGCAGCAAGTGTGGCTCCCTTTTCCGTTCCTCTAGGGGACCAGAGAAGCAACACAATGCAAGCCCGCAGCCAGCAGCAGTTTAATCGATGGGTCGATCCATCGAGCATGTCTCTGCTGCTACGACCTCGCTCGCTCGCGCCAATTCAGTGATGATCGGTCGTCACTGCACCGTGCCTTTCTTTACCTTTGATCGAAGCAATCATCGCCACCTCGCTTTCCAATGATGCACAATCAAACAGGTGTCCTCACCAGTGGTTTAAAGACGGCGATCCATCTGGACACCAGGCACACAGACATCTATCGATCAGTAGTAGCATGAATGTCTACATGATGGATCGTCCTATCTGTGCCTGCAGCCTGAGCGACTGTTCCCGTGCATGCGCCCTATCAAGAGAGCAGCACGGCATTATGTGTGCTTCAGGTTCTGTATATAGTAATTGCAATTCTAAGCGCTAGCTCCGTTTGGACGGTCAGAGATTCGACGATCACCTGCTAATTCTTCTCTGCATGCAAGATGTTCCCTGACAGAACAATGGTCTGAACATCCGCAGTTGTGTGGCCACACATATATGTGAGGGTCTTTTTTGGTCACATGCCACTTCAAATATAATGCAATATCCTACATTATCGGTCGATCGAAAAAGATTCATCGGATTGCTTTGCTTTTGCTTCGAGAGTCAGCATGGAACAGAGATAACTAGCAAAAAAAATTTGGCCAAAAATATCACGTCAAATATTTAGACACATGCATGGAGTATTAAATATGGGTAAAAAGAAAAATCAATTGCACAGATAGGTTGTAAATCGTGAGATGAATCTAATGAGCCTACTTAATCCATAATTTGCAATAGTGATGATACAATAATCATCCGCTAATTATGGATTAATTAGGCTTATTAGATTCGTCTCGCGATTTACAATCCATCCGTGCAAAAAATTTTGTAAATAGATTTTATTTAATATTCCTAAATAGTAAAATTCCATTTAAAAAAATTTAGCAAAGTTATCTAAACACCACCCAAAGCTTCAAGTCTGCCCATGCGCTGCGTGTGACATCCTGTCATGAATATAGTATATATAGTCTCACAACTACAATGAGGCCCTATACTATACAGTTATGTATCAAGCCCAACTACGCATTACAAGACCACACTGCAGTTTTGTAGCGTCATTGCTTGCTTGCATCGTCCCTGTATTTTCCGTATCTTTTTCTCTTTGAAAAAAAAACTTGATCGGCAAATTTATTACAAAGGATTAATTAAGTGAATGTTACTATATAGTCCTGCGCATATGCTAGCATTTTAAGAGAGATGAACCTTTTTAGAAAAGATGTGACTATTACAAGTTCGTGAATTAATTTGGGCTCACAACTAACAAAAAGCGCTTATATTTGCTCCTTCTTGTTTGTTTGTTTTCTAACATAATACTACCATATAGAAAATTATGTAAAAGTTATCCATATATGATAGACTTTGGCTACTAGTTACTCTACAAGTTTCACCATCCCCATTCATAATTCCCCCTTTATAAGAAATATGTTTGTTCTCAACGTATGCTAAATTAAACCTTATCATGAGCCCCATATTTTGACTTTCCAATTTTGATCACTAGCCTATCAATCCCTGCTCCCATACGGACTAGTTAGAATTATATAAAAATAAAACTTATAGCTAATAATTATAATATCCATCTCATACTCTCTTTCATCTATTAAATATTCTAACATAATATTCTAAAAAATACATATTTATCATTATCTGATTGCAATATATTTATTTAGTAACAACTTTTTTACTTTGCATTACACCTCCATATGTATTTAATTGAATCATTTATTTGAACTATGTGAACAACATAAAAATTGGTATTCTTATCTCTTTCCTCATACATGAATACATGGTGACACGTCATAAGTAGTATTTTTATATAAACAATACCATAAATAATAAATTAATAGTGATAAAAATAGTAATTTACAATTTTTATATTGGATCACTTTAATATTTTGTTATAATTATATAATTTAGATTCAGATTTATGGGTTAATTTAACTTTTAATAATAATATAATTAGACTTATATGCAAATTTAGGGGTTATTTGCATTATTCTTATATGGTGTTGGTGGGTAATTTACATGAGGATTAGGGAGTTATTTTAGATTAGTTTTTATAATAGCAGATGTGGATAATTTAGATATACATTTAGGGGGTACTTTAGCCTATTTTCATAATGTCAGAGGTGGGTAGTTATTAGGAAAGATAATAGATCCAATGACTATTATGATTTCTCTATTTTTTTTTAGAGTGACCACCTAGGATCCTAGGTGGATTCACGTGGAGGCTTCAAAAGAAACCTCCAATTAGTAACAGTAAGATACTACCTCCACTTGATTTGTAAGAATATGTTTTTCCTCCACATGTTAAATTGGAACCTTATCGCTTGTTGTATCTCTTATTTCAGACTTTCTCTTTCGATTTCATTGAGAATTTAGACCCTAGATCACATCTTAGTTACAATAACAGCTAAGGGGGTGTTTGATTCCGAAGGTCTAAATTTGAGCCCTATCATATCAAAGAAAATTTTATTATTTAGGAGTATTAAATAAAGTATAATTACAGAATTAATTATAAAATTTTTATAAACATATTTTATTTAATACTCTAAATGGTATGATTCTCTTTGATACGATAGATCTAAACTTTACCTCCGGAACCAGACGGGGCGTAAGTAGAAGTTTCAGCCAAAACCGAGGTGCTCGAGATATGTATTCTTAGATAGAAAAAAAAAATCTAAGAATAGGTTTGCTGCATGCATGCATGGGCATATGGATCCCTTCTTGAAAAGCAGCACTCCCTGTACTTCCATATCACCAGAGATGCTGCATAGGGTGGCAATTATGAAATTAGGACTGTGTGAATGAAGCTTCTTCCTGACGCTAACCATATTAAACCGCTATACTTTTTGCTGACCACTGTACTTTTTGACTGCTGCCCGTTGTGGTGCGTGGGGACAGCCCAGTCCTCAGGTAAAAGCACTAGTTAATTAATAACAACCCCGTAAATGATACCGTTCATCTGCCTTTTAATTTGGCACTAGTTAACTAGCATGGGATGTGGCCGATGCGTTTTATTGGAAGAGTCTGCCTGCATGATGAGCCACAACTTAGAATGGGCTAACTTAATTGTCTTCCGTGTTTTTTGTTGGGTTATACACATATATACAAATGTAAAAGTAGAAAAAGGATTAAAAATCGAGGGAGGCTCCAACTAATCCAATAAAAAACAATGCGTTTTTCTTAATTAGTGTGGATAAGGGGTGTTCCTATGTTCATACGAAGCTTTGTTGCGAAAACCGCAGGTTATATAGGAGCGTATATAGGACCTATAATTAACTACTTCATTGGCACTTTGGTTATAGTTAATGCTTGAATTCTTAACTGTCTTAGAATGCCACTACACGTTTGCAAGATTGTAACTTTGTGCATCAGAGTACACTCATCATCTTATGGCAAACTCTCCTCTAGTATTCATCGCTGGTTAACTTGAACGGTCCCGCACAAATATTTTTTTAAAAAAAATAAATAGGATTCTAAATCCCAACCATATAAGATGGCTTAAATGTGTGCACACGAAAATTTAAACCGTAATTGCTAGCTCAACTCGGTTGCTAGCTCCACTTTACCACGAGCTAGCCAAAGCTAGAGTTCACTTGCAAACAAGGGTAAGAACTTATAATAACCACCGGTTCTTAGGGAACCCATCAACGAAAAATTATATATCAACAATTGACAGTGAATTGGGTTCTGGCCACCTTATCTCATTTTTATCACGAGACTGTAAAAGATCATCCATGGATGCAAAACCACCGACACAAATTAAAGTGAGATATATGGAGGGAGCTTACAAATCCATAGTTCCATATATCTGGGATAATCTCCACATCCAAATGATTATCAGGCAAGGAGCTCCACCTCCTCAAATATTTCGGCAAACTTATCTAGAGCTCTAACCGATTTTGTGCTGCTTTGGCTCCAGTTTCATATAATGTACGTACTCCCGAGATGACACCCAATGTCAACACCGCAATCCTCATTCAGTTTTAGCACCAACGGTCAATTATGGAAGATAGGAACCCAAGCAACCGGTTTTCCGGTCGAGAAAATCCTTCGAACCCTGGCTACGCCAGCAAAGAGGTTTTTTTACCCACAGACGGAAATTTGCCCCACGCGGGGTTCGAACCCTAGACCCGTAGGATGCTATCGGAGTGCTTCAACCAGTTGGTCTAGCATCCGTTGGCTCCTCCCTACGATGCACATGGGAATTGTGATGGTTATGAACCTGATAAGAATAAAGGAGGGAGGAATAAAAACACCCTAACATGATGGAGCATCACAAATCGCCGCACCCACTACTAGCGGACTCAACCCTGAGTTGTTTCTTGAACTAATTCACACGTTTCTTCAAGTTACCAGTGGTGTGTGATGCACGCTCTAGTGTGGCAGGAGGTGATGGCAGCGGCCAATGGCGCAGCTTCAAAGACATACTGGCTCGTTAGTTGGACAGAGTGCACCATCGCGGGCATACAATTGGTGAGGTTGTAAAGTATCAATAGCGCTGGTGTCTCCCTATCACTCTCGGGGTCAGGCGTTTAGGCGTCCATGCCGTAAGGGTGTGTCGACGACGACATCTAGTACTCTTTTGGCGATTCTCCTTGTTTTGTGCTCTGGAGATCGAACTCGTGGTTTTTTCTACGAGGACTGGAGATAATAGAACCCTACTAGGGCATATCATGTTCTACAAACCACAGTGGTGTTTCCTAGTTATTTTCGAGCTGATTTTGTAACACTGGACTATCAACCCGTGCTCCCGCACGGCTAGTTAAAATTAATATAAAAGTAAGACTTATAGCTAATAATTATAATTGTTTATCTTATACTATCTTTTATCTATTAAATATTCTAACACGATACTCTAAAAGATACATATTTATCATTATCTGGTTGCAACAGGTTTATTTAGTAACAACTTTTTTTACTTTGCATCACACCTCCATATGTGTTTAATATGTATTTAATTGAACTATTTGTTTGAACTACGTGAACAACATAAAAATTGGTATTCTTATCTCTTTTCTCGTAAATGAATACATGGTGACACACGGTATTTTATATAAACAATAATATAAATAATATATTAATAATGATAGAAATAGTAATTTAGAATTTATATTGGAACATTTTAATATTTTATTATAATTATATAATTTAGATTCAAATTTATGAGTTACTTTAATTTTTAATAATGATATAATTGGACTTATATGCACATTTAGGGGGTTATTTGCATTATTATTATAATGCAATAGGTGTGTAATTTACATGAAGTTTAGGAGGTTACTTTAGATTATTTTTTATAATGGCATAGGTTGGTAATTTACATACATATTTAGCGGCTACTTTAGATCATAATTTTTAATGACAGAGGTGGGTAATTTAGATAAATAATGACATAATTGGACTTATATGCACATTTAGGGGGTTATTTGCATTATTCTTATAATGCAATAGGTGGATAATTTACATGAAGATTAGGAGATTACTTTAGATTATTTTTTATAATGGCATGGTGGGTAATTTAGATACATGTTTAGAGGGTACTTTAGATTATATTTTATAATGGTAGGGGTGGGTAATTTAGATACATGTTTAGGGGGTTACTTTAGTCTATTTTCATAATGGCAGAGATGGGTAATTTAATGAAAAAAATAACAGATCCAATGGTTATTATAATTAGATTGTCGGATTGATGGCCAGATGTTTCTGATTTTTGTGAAAATTTCTAGAATTGCTCTAGTTTTTTAGAGTGTCCACCTCGGATCCTAGGTGACTTCACCTGGAGGCTTCAAAAGAAACCTCCAGTTAGTAATAGTAAAATAAGATGAATGTAGGAATGATGTACCATTTGGAATTAACTAACAAAACATGTTGTGTTTGATGAAGTAATGGTAAGTGTTGGTTTCCATATATCGACCGAAACGATTGTTCTCTGCAGTTGACTATACTCCACAAAGTGTAACTCTCATTGATCACCAAATTAGTACCAGTTACATACATATATATATATATATTATATATATGTGTATATATATACGTGAACACAATCAAGATCTCCATCAGCTAGCGATCACAACTTGCAGGTAGCCGTCAGCACCGCCAAGAACGTGCACGGTTTGTATTGTATCCTCCCACTGGGTCGGTCATGAGCACCACAGAAAAGAGGAAAAGCAGCAGCAACACAAAAATAAGGCTACACGGAGACAGAATGGTACAGGCCTACTTTTTCCTGCTTTATTTTTTCCCCTCCTTGCTTACCCGGGCCCACCCGAGTCCCTCACTGATATCATCCCTGTCTCAGTCTCATCTTCCCTTTTCTCTCCCTCCTTCTCACACCCCCCTGATTCCCCCATCAGCCTCAGCTCCCCTCCACTATCTCCGAGCAGCCAAGAGACAGAGCTCTGCAAGGGAGGGAAAGCCGCGGCGCAAGAGGCAAACCCTAGCACAAAGACTCACTTTCTCCGGAGCAAGCCAAGCCAAGCCGGATAGCATAGCATCCGCATCGCCGCCGCACCCACCATGATCTTCCCCCCTGCCTTCCTGGATTCCTCGAGCTGGAACGATAACCAGGTAACCCGATTTCGCTAGTCAATTTTGTTTGCATCTCCCGCGCCCCGCTCCCTTTCTTTTCCCCAGATTTTATTCACTCTCTTTTGAACAAGCGCGAATAAAAGGAGAAAGTTGCTGCGACGATAATATAGTTTGCAGCGCAAAGGAAGAGAATAACACTCCTCTACTAGGGCTTGCTAAATATTCCGATCCAAGCACTATATATCTGCTTGCTTGGTATATACTAGCAAGGCCGCGGCTTGATTTTCTTGCCGAAATCAAATTCTGAATTGATCCGTATGGTTTTTTTTATTCTCCTCTCTTTGCTGATGCTTTTTCTGATCTTTGATTCGATTTTGCAATAGCAGCAGCAGCAGCAGCAGCAAGCTCATCACCACCAGGTTGCGGCCAGCGGAGGTGGCGGCGACGGCAATCATGACTTTCTCCAGCCATCAATCATGGGGGGAGCGCTTCCCGAAGGTGGTGCTGGCGGCGGCGGCGGCGGGCAGGTGGGGCCGGCGAAGCCGATGTCCATGGCCGAGCGGGCGCGGCTGGCGAGGATCCCGCTGCCGGAGCCGGGGCTCAAGTGCCCCCGCTGCGAGTCCACCAACACCAAGTTCTGCTACTTCAACAACTACTCGCTGTCGCAGCCGCGCCACTTCTGCCGCGCCTGCCGCCGCTACTGGACGCGCGGCGGCGCGCTCCGCAACGTGCCCGTCGGCGGGGGCTACCGCCGCCACGCCAAGCGCGCCAAGCCCAAGGCGGCGTCCGCGGCAACCTCCGGGACGGCGTCGGCCACCACCGCCGCGCTGGCTCCCGCCGGGCCCACGTCATCAGCTGCCTGCACCACGACCAACGTGCCCGCGCTCCCCGGCCCCGGCATGCTAGGCGGCAACCTGTCCATGCTGCCGCCGCTGCTCCGCCTCGCCGACTTCGACGCCATGAGCCTCAGCTCGAGCTTCTCCGGGATGGGGAAGCCGTCCCTCGACGCCGCGGGAGGCTACTCGGTGGGTGGCGGCAGCGGTCCCGGGGGGCTGGAGCAGTGGAGGGTGCAGCAGATGCAAAGCTTCCCGTTCCTGCATGCGATGGACCAGGGCCCGCTGGGGCCACCTCTGGCGATGACAATGGCGCCCGGGATGTTCCAGCTAGGTCTAGACAGTGGTGATGGCCGTGGTGGCGGTGGCGCCGGCGGAGAAGACGGGTCGGGAGAGCTCCACGTGATGCAAGGAGCTAAGAGGGAAGGCGGCGGCTACCCAGCAAGAGGCATGTATGGCGATCACCACCTCGCCGCTGCCGGTTACGCTTCCTATTCCAGCAATGCTGCCACAGGTAACCATCTCTTGTAATGGTCTCGAGCTTAATTCAGGGCCAGCTACGACGATGATCGTTAAGTTGCTCCTACAACTAGCTAGAGAGAAAAGAGAGTGTGTGATGGTATTGTGATATAGAAAAGGCTAGCATGCATTTGCAATGTTTTCTTCTTCAAGAACTGGTGGAGAGAGAGGGAGAGGGAGAGAGAGACAATGGTGCTCGATTTGGACATGGACGAGCCGTATGCCGGATCATGCACAAGTATTATCTATAGCTGCAAGTTAGCTTGCATGATCATCACTTGTTTTATGTTTCTTCTTTCTTTTTTTCTATGATCTGATCCCTTTAGGTTTCACTGTCGTCGAACATTGGGGTGAAGTAATGTGTACTGCTGTTGATCATCTTGTTCATGGAAACACCTATCATATGTCAATTATTCCCCCTAGCTTTTAACTACATATATATGTATAGCTGTCTCGACCACTCTCTCCATATATACATGAGCAACTGTTGCTTGCTGCGATCGATCCCGGAACGGGAATACGCATGGTCGTTGGTGAATTTGAGCAGTGGTGCAACTAATCAACTAGTTATTATCACACCACAGTTAACCAAGATGCGTCTATATATTTCATCATACGACAAATAGTACTGGAATGGAGATTCATTTCTTGCATGCATGATTAATGTGCAAAATACAGAATGCATGCATGCTGGCAGTATACATAAAGTTTTAATGCACGTTTCCCCAGCATGCAATACTATTGTATATATAAATCTCCAATATATAGGAGCAGTTAATTTGTAGTATGCACATATCTCCCATATATAGGAGCTAGCTAGCTAGTTACATATTTAGTGGTGCAGCATTGTTTAATTGTAATGTTACTCCTGGAGAGAAAAAGGGTGTAGTCAAAGAGCGAGCTGAGGCCCATTCAAAAGGGTGTGTCTTTTACTTGCCTGTTTTTCACCTTTTACTTTACCATCTTTTTACAGTGATAGAACGTACTAAAGCAAGCGTGATGAAATCCAAGGTCTTTTGTGTTCCATGAAGACCGTATTGATCGACCAGCTCATCAGTAGACGATATATATGATGCACATATCTAGGTGGAGAGAGAGAGAGAGAGAGAGGGGGAGTGAGCTGAGCTCTATCTTCACCTGACTATAGGCAGCTAGCAGTGTGGCCAATTGTTTCTTCCTGCCACCACTTGCTAATTATTGTAAGCACGTACTCAAACTACTGACAGTACTATGCGGCCAGGGTAGGTATAGCAAGATACAGAGTGAGTGAGAGAGAGAGAGAGAGAGAGAGAGAGAGAGAGAGTAGTAGTAGTATTGCTGTAATCTAGTAATGTATCGCCATAATATATAGTTTCATACACTATCGTAGGTAGGGTATACTAGATTGATTATGCATAAACATGTAAGGACAAGATAGATGCTCATGATGCATGGCACTGCTGGCATAGAATAAAGGAAAAGGAGTCGTCCTGAAAAGCAAGCTAAGAGAATTCCTTCTTCATATGAGTTTGTGTATGTGATCTCTCTGCTGCTGCTATGTACACGTAAGCCAGCTACTAGCTTGAGCCAGAGGCGGCTATATGGAAGCAATGGGTGGATCATATCTTTGAATGATTCGAGTATATATCCGTATATGGAAGCGAGAAGGACGAGGAGAGATGATCATCAGAGAGATCGAGACGAGGGAGGCCGGCCGGGGTAGGTAGGTAGGTTGTAGCTATCAGATCTATGAACGAAGGATCCATCTGATAGACGATGAAGCCATGCGCGCGGCATGCAAGCTGCTGCGCAGGATTACCGGCCGGTCAGTTACATTGGAGTTTGAGATGGAACACTGAGACAGAGAGAGAGAGAGAGAGAGAGAGAGAGAGAGAGATGACTATAGAGTACAGTGGCTAGCTTGCTTAGAACGGAGCAACGGTGTTCCCAAAAGCACGAGGCCGGCCGGCAGCACTGCAGGCACAGAAGAAAAGCGAAAGGAAGCAGCGTGCGAAGGGGAGAGAGCGCGGCATGAGAGAGAATGGAATTAACGTAGCAAGAGGGATTGCAAGGTGGTGGTAGCAGGATCGTCATCGTCGGAGTAGTTAGCTGCTGGCTGGTAATGGCGCCCGGTGGCCGGGCCGCGCGCGTACGTATTGGATTTGGAATCGGAAGCGAATGGTCCAAGATCTCAAAATTCTTGCATTGATATGCGCATGTTACTCGGAGGCGGAGGGAATCAGATTCTCTTCCGCTTTGCGCTGCCTGCCTGCCTGCTTTGGGTCGCCTTTGCTTTCTCGAAGGCCTAGGGAGCCCTACACAACCCTGGCCGCTCTCTCAGCTCGCTCATCATCTACTACTACTACTACTACTACTACTACTACCGGTAGCAGTAGCCATCTCTGATCTCTCTCCTCCCCCGGCAGTCCCTGTTGTCCCCTCTGGGAGAATAAAGCTACCATGCACATGCGCTCATGCTCCTCTCCATCCTCTCTCATGCATCAACAGCTCGCTAAGCTAGCTCGTCTGACTCTCCACACACCTGTACATCATACAGTCCGTCCTCCACTCCACAGTGGCGGCTATACACTGAGTCACCAGTCAGGAAAGATCTAGAGAGAGACGGAGACCTGCATTGCGTTTGCATACATGGCTGCTGTTTTCTCTTTTATTCTCTGTTCAGTTCTTTTCTAGATTCCTGAGGAGGAACAAGGAATTCAATGATTTAACCCAAGCATGCATGTAAGACGTAGCATCTCCATTCTTTAAGGTATCTCGCGGATCGATCGATCTCGTGTTGCTAGAACGACTGTCCACCTCCAGCATGCTGGAGTGGCTCTGGCTGAAATGGCAAGCATCAGTTCGTTTGGAAAATAATTAAGCTGCGGGGAACATATTGCACGTGCGTTCATCAGCTAGCTGTGGGGAACACATTGCATTGTTTCATTCGAATAGCGACTAAACAATAGTAGGTGGAACAGATATAAAGGTCTTTTGGGATAAATGCATTTGAGGTTTTGGAGGGAGACTAGCTACATGATTGTTATCTTCATTGTATTAGGGACATGCATTCCTGATACATTTGAGGGTATATATTGATGGTGTAGCTCTCAAAATTGGCATGAAACTAATATAAAAAGTCCATTTTACCCCTGGCTCCTTTCTCCTTTCAATTTTTTTTAAAACGCTAACCCAGACTACCATACTTAGTGCTAGAATTAAAAATTAGATTGTCTAATTTTAACATTACAATTCAAGTTCTAAAAAGTAAAAACCGGTGGCCCATTGATCGGGAAATTATAGGTCCATGTAAATTATGCAACGACACATCGGTGAAAATTGAGGAGGGTAGGAAGGAGCTAAGGGTAAAATGGATATTTCATGTTATTCTTTTGCTAATATGGAGAGCTACGTCAGGATAAGGACGAGTTTGACCTAAAAATAGAATTTAAGGGATTAGATTGGCCAATTTAAAAGTTGAGGGACATAAACGCCTATTTTGCCGAAAATTAAAGTAAGCTCTTCCGATCATCTATCCGATGTCAATCTTGCCGGCCTCCCCTCTCCTCCAGGGCCCAGCCAGTAATCTTGAATTAGGGGTGGTCTTGATGCTTTCTTAGGAGATATATATAGAGAGAGAGACTCTCGTCGCGCTGATTATATTTGACGCACACAGTAAGAATGGAAGATGACGAATTAATATTGATGGAGATATATGTAGATCCGGTCCCACGTTGGTTTTCTGCCCTGTCGTGCCAGCTGTCGAGCTGTTACGTACTTGCTAGGGTTTTGTACCGCATCATTGCTGATGACGAGTGTAGTATTCTGTGCGTACGTACATCAGTACATGTGCTCTCGACTTCTCGCTCGTCATCGTCGGGGGAAAGCTTGAAGCGCATGTTCAAGTTCTCCTCGTTAAAAATGGGGTCCAGAGTTTCAGACGGCGTGCCGTGCTCCGTGCATTTATGACAGTTTAACGAACGGGGTTTCCTTTTGCGAGGGAAAGTTAGCGAACCGAACCGGTAGTGGGCTAGTGGCAGTCATCTGCGCGCACGCAGTACGCTGGGCCCTTTTCTTTCTTGAGACAAGAAGTGGGCTCTACAATGGGGAGTGTTTCAGCCCAACTCGTTAGTGGCGCTGAGAGAGGGAAAGGGAAGGGAAGAGTGTGCACGCCATTGCTATTGGGCTCTCAATGAGGTTACGTCGGCCCATCTAGAGAGTCTCCCTGTTCAGCGTCCAAGATTATTGAGCCCAGCATGCTATTTCCTTTGCAGTTTAACCATTTTCTTTTCTTTCTGAGAAAAAAAAAAGCTTCTTTCCCCCTTCTTTCGTAATTAATTTTAGGTCCTTTACTGCTGCATTACACTGATCCATAAAAAATGAAACACTCTTTTAAATAGAGAATTATTTGGACGCACGAATACTGCTAGCTCCAAGATATTTTTCTCGCGATCAAAGCGGATACACGGCCTCCCACGAACTGCAGCGGAATCAATCAGATTAGGCAGACGGCGGAATGAAACAGACAGACAGAAAACGAGAGGATTATTGCAGGAGCGCGTGGAATTGGACTTCAGAATATCTCTGGGTTTAATTTATTATTGGTCCCTTGGAAATAAACGCATGCTTCTCTCAGAAATTTCCATGCTGACTCAGCAAGTCTGTTTGTTGCTAGTAATAAGACTTTGCGAGTTCTTCTTTTAATAACTAATATCAGCATTTGAAAGAGAAGTGGCCTGATGTGAGGTCGCCACGATGATTGGCAGCATCTCTGCCTAACTGACAAATAGCACAAGGCAATCTGCTATCTGAGCTGCAGCATCTACAGTAGTTGCTTTGTTCTGACTGTTATTCTTGCCAAGATCGAGCGGCTGCTGCTGGGTAGCAGGAGCCAGGAGGGTAGGAAAGAATTTACCGCTCTCGGTTCGTAACTTTTTCATCATCATTGCAGCCGGATTCCAAACAAGACACGATCATCAAAGATTGAATCCAGCGCCTAATGTTTGACTTTATACCGTGTCAGCTAGATTAACTCTGAATTCGGCAGAAGGTGTGACTGTCAGGATGAGAAGTCGTACCGAACCTTCGGCATGACCAAACGAGCTAACTCACTCTTAAAAAATAGATTTGTCCAAATCATATGGGAGTTGTTTGTGACCGAAAGATGCTCGGTGCTTCCCCTCAAAGGCACCTACGCCTACGCCATTTTGGTCGCCGCCTTCTCCGGCCAGCCCAAAGGAAAAAAAAAAAGAAGAGGAAACGCGCGTCGCATCGCCACCGTTTCCGCGTCGAAAACTCCGACGGCCAGCGGCGCCGGTGTACGGGGTGGGAGTGGGACCCAGCGTCTAGAAGCCGGTCCGCCCAGTTCGTACGTGTGACAGCGAGCCCATCCCGGCCGTCCATCTCCCCCCGTCCTACCATCAGAACCGTCGCCCCGTTGGAGAACTCCTCCCGCGCGTCCCTGCACTGAAGCCGCGTCCTCTTCTTCAGTTTCTCCTCCGTCTCTTGGATTCTCCCAACTCCCAAGAGCCGGGGGCGGAGGAGGACGAGGAGGCGATCGTCAGAGAGGCGCCGCAGACCTCCTCTCACCTCTCTCCCTCCGCTGCTGGTTCCTCTCCCCGCGCGCCAGCCCCAGGTCGCCGCCATGTCGATCCGCAAGGCGCTGGGCGCGGTCAAGGACCAGGCCACCATCGGCATGGCCCGGGTCTCGGGCGCCGTTAAGCCCGACCTCGACGTCGCCATCGTGCGCGCCACATCCCACGACGGCGCGCCCCCCGACGACCGCCACGCGCGCGAGGTGCTCCGCCTCGCCGCGGGGGGCTCCCAGCGCGCCTGCGTCGCCTCCCTGGCGCGCCGCCTCGCGCGGACCCGCGACTACGTCGTCGCCGCCAAGTGCATCGCGCTCATGCACCGCCTCGCCGCCGAGGGGGACGCGCACCTCCGCGGCGAGCTCCTCCGCCCGGCCCAGGGAGGGAGGCGCGCCGGCGAGCCCGTGCTGTCGCTGCTCCTCGACTTCCGCGACGAGGCGCACTCCGCGTCCTGGGACCACTCCGCGTTCGTCCGCGCCTACGCGCTCTACCTCGACGAGCGCGTCCGCTTCCTCGTCTCGCTCCTTCCGCCGCCCCGCGTCGTGCGGTTCGCCGACGACTACAATAGCGGCACCGGCGGCGGCGCGTCACCGCCCGCGCCGGCGTCGGTGCGCGACATGGACCCCGAGGGGCTCCTGCTCCGCGCGCGCCAGCTGCGGCAGCTGCTCGACCGATTCCTTGCGTGCCGCCCGGCGGGCGCCGCCAGGGACAGCCGCATCGTGCTCGCCACGCTCTACCCGCTGCTCAAGGAGAGCTTCCAGCTCTACGAGGACCTCTCCGCCGTGCTCGCCGTCCTGCACGACCGCTTCTTCGACATGGAGTACCCCGAGTGCGTCAAGGCGTTCGAGACCTACGTCAGCACCACCAAGCAGATCGACAATCTGCTCGCCTTCTACGCCTGGTGCGACGACGTCGGCGTCGCGCGATCCTCCGACTTCCCCGAGGTCAAGCGCATCGACGAGAAGCTCCTCGAGACGCTCGAGCAGTTCCTGCGGGAGCGCGGCCAGGCAGGCCGCAGCTCGCCGCCGCCAGTTCCAGCACAATCGGCGCTCCAATCCACTGGGCAAGCCCAAGACGAGCCCACGGAGTACGCCGACATGAACAGCGTCAAGGCGCTCCCGGCGCCGGAGCGTTACAGCGCTGACACCACCCGATCGGTCCCGGCGAAAGCCTCTGCGGCACTAGCGGCAAGCAAGACCGATCAGGCACGTCAGCCTGATCTGGTGGACCTTAGAGAACCGGCCGCCACCGCGGACGAGCAGGGGAACAAGCTCGCGCTCGCGCTCTTCTCTGCGCCGCCTGCCACGAGCGGCACCGACAGCAGCTGGGTCGCGTTCCCGTCGGACTCGGACGACGCTCCGGCGGCGACCTCGGCGTGGCAGACGCCGGCCGCGGAGACAGGGAAGGCGGACTGGGAGCTGGCGCTGGTGGAGGCGGCGAGCACCCTGTCGCGTCAGACGGCATCGCTCGGCGGCGGAATGGACCCTCTGCTCCTGGGCGGGATGTACGACCAGGGCGCCGTCCGGCAGCACGTGGCCGCGCAGGCCGCGTCGGGGAGCGCGAGCAGCGTGGCACTGCCCGCGCCGCACGGGCGCGGCGCGGCGGCGCCAGTGCTGATGCTGCCAGCGCCCGACGGCACGCGGCAGGCGGTCGGGGGCGACCCGTTCGCGGCGTCGCTTGCGGTGCCGCCGCCGGCGTACGTGCAGATGGCGGAGATGGAGCGGAAGCAGCAGCTGCTGGTGCAGGAGCAGCAGATGTGGGCGCGGTACCGGCAGGGCGGCATGCAGGGGCAGCCTGCCGGGTTCAACGGGCTCGCCGCCGGCAGCGTGTTCGCGCCGAACACGGCCGTGGCCGTGCCCTACGGGATGCCCGTCGCGCACAACCATGCCGGTGGATACTACTAGCGATGGGAGCATCATGGTTGCGTGAATAATACTCGTGATGGCAGCAATTTATAGTGCCTGTCTCTCGATCGATTCTGAATTTGTCTGCAGTTTACACAATGTAATCCATTACTGAGATAAGAATCCGGTTCTGTTGGATGTCGATCTTGTTCGTGTCATGCAATTTGCAGTTGATGTCAAGCTCAGGATACACCACCCACCACCATTGTGCTTGTTGCGGTCTTGCGGATCTTGAGATGCGGTTGAAAAATGTCGTTATCTTTGACACTTCATCAGTGCTCGCTCGTTCTAGCCTGCAATGTTTGGCGTCAGTTCGAGCTTGCCAGAAGAAGGCCGAGCAGGTGATGAAAATCCAGCTTTTTTAATGAAAATCCAGCTGGGTCGATGTAATTTGAATGCAACATCTTCTGAATGCCCAGCCTTTACGGGCTGAATTCAGAATTCTCAGCTGACGACGGATGCAGGCAGACATGAATCGGGTGAAAATGGGCTTAGTGCTTCATGGGCCAGGCCTACCTTTCCTCCTCAACAAACAACACAGGACTCTTTTCGGCGCGGTACGGAGATAAATGCAGCCCAGTAATACAAGTTTGTACCTGCCGTCTCTTTTTTTTTTGAAGGAATAATCGCATTCCATTAAACCTCGTCTCTATGTTATCAAAAGAGCGCTTCAGTTTCCTCTTAAAAAAGAGAGCTTCACTTGGTTGCCGGTGCAAGACAATCCCTTGACAGCAAACAATCTCCAAGCAAGGAACTGGCAGTGCAACCCCATCTGCAGCTTATGCAATCAGGAGCCGGAAACTGCTGAATACCTATGCTTGAGATGCCCCTTTGCGTTACAGGTTTGGGGGCTCGTGAGAACGTGGTCAGGCAACATGATCAGCATCCCACCTCAAGACGCAACGGTTGAAGATTGGTGGTGCGACACAATGAAACAACAGTCAAAGACGACGGAAAGACAAATAGCGACTTTGCTTATATACACGACGTGGAACCTACGGAAGGAGAGAAACAGAAGGATCTTCGAAAGGAAAAGCTTGGAGCCAAGCTTAGTGCTACATCCCATCAACCATCAAGGAGGAAATACACTTGCGTTTCAGGGCCTGCGGTACCCCTGTTGTATCCTAAGTTTTTTTATGTTAATTGTTGGCGCTAAAATTGGCCAGGAATCGGCCGTTCATCTTCAGCGTCGGACACACGACCCGGGAGAATCTGCTTAGCTCCTGGGTTATTGCCCTGGTGCGGTTCGCGCGACGTGCCAGTCAATCTGACCTGTTGATTGATAAGGAAATAAAAGTATTAAATTCCGGGCGTCCCCGATCGGCTGGAGTTCCAATCTGTCCCGAAGAGCGCGTCAGCGAATCGGCCGATTTGCTGTGAAGATAATCGGCTATGGATCAGCCGATGATCACGTAATAATTGCAAAGAAAACTGCTGGATCGATCTAAACAATTATTACAGATGCAACGCTTGATAATAGATCTAATCGGCTATATGACGATGAACGAGGAAGAACGATAACAAAGCCGATAGTTCTAATCTCAAGCTGGATAACTGGTGATAATACCAGAACAACAGGTAAAACCTATAATTCTAGTAAATATCGATAACTGGTGAATAAATCCAAACGAAACCACAGTGATGCGCCCGTAGTTAAAGCTCGGATGTTACTCGATAAGCGGAACCTACCAATTGGCCGGAGATCAAATTGATGCAGCCCTGCCAATCCCGTAGGATCTTTCGCCGCCGTCTCCTAATCCAATCAGGACTTTTTCCATTGCTTCTTGACCGAATCGGCATTGCTCCGTTGACCAACATCAGGCCACTTTTGACCAGGATCCTCTGTTGTGGTTCCAATCTGTTTGGCGCAAGTTGCATCGCCAATCGGCCGATTCCTAACTGTAGTCTCAATCGGCCAATTCTTTACTGTAGCCTTTAGATCTGTTGCATCGGCCAATCTCTTCTCCTGACGCCGATTCAACACGTGCCAAAATCTGGCGTCAACACATGCCCCCCAGTTTCGGAGTAAAACATAATTTTTACTTCGAAACTCTTTCTTTAATCCTTTTCTCCGAAACGGGCGCAGTAAAAATCTCCTTCCGTTCCGCGGTCTTCTACATAATGATTGCGATTTTCTCGGACCGGGAGCTCGAGACAACTGTTCCATTGGAATTCGTGTAGACGGCGCGGCAAAAATCCCGCCTTTGCCCTTTCTCTCTCGGATTGTCTTTAAGTACCGGCATTCTCCGCCTTCCATTCTCCACGAGCCTAGTAATCTTCTCCTGCGAACAACTGTTCATCTTCTTCTTGAGCCCTCTCGATCTCCAACCGCTCCCCCAGCGATTTCACCTGCAACCTACTCCAACCTTCCAATCGCGGCACTATCAGCAACTTCTCCAACCACGGAGGTTCTGTCGGCATCCCCCTCAACGACGGCGGCCCGATCGGCGGCTCAACTGGCGGCCCCATCGGCAACGATGAGCTTCATCCCGGAGGTGATCATCTGAAATTTTCCCCTTTTGATTTTCTACTGCTCCAGTATTTTCTGGATCCATTCTCAGTTTTTTCCCCTTTTTCCTCCTTTTTAGGCATTTAGACATCAGATTACCATTCATCTTTCAGAATCCCCCGATCTTATCTGCTTAGGCCCCATGGGGAATCCTGATCCAATTGACCTGATCAACCTAGAGACTCACAGAGTCTCATTCAAGCAATCGCCCATGGATTTAGGTCAGTGGGTAGGTGCCTTTAGGTCCTGGCCGAATGAGACCCCTGGCTGGAGAGAATGGTACCATAGAGTAGCCAGGTCTAGGAAAGTTCAGTGGGATGAACTGAAAATCGGCCAGTGCATAGACCTCTCTCTGTCCCAGATGGAGAAAAATGAGCCCTTGGTCATAGAAGCTTCTAATTTCTGGTCTGACGCACTCAATGCGTTTCTTTTTGGACATGGACCCATGACTCCAACTTTGGCCGATGTCCTGTTGTTGACCGGCCTTGACATCTCCTCCTCTGATACCCCCTTTGACTATCTGATTAAGCCATCACATCGGCTAGAAACCAAAGGAATCGGCGGATGGAAGGGGTACATCAACAAAAATATGAGGACTGGGACAGTTTCAGAGAGGGAGCATCCTGCGTTCCTGATGATGTGGCTGGAGAAACATTTTTTATGTGGCAGAGCAGTTGGCCCTTCTTCTAACACCGAAGCCCTGGCAGAAGCTCTGTCACTAGGATCGGCCATTCCCCTTGGAAAGCATATGTTCGGATCGGCCATATGATGCACCAAATCGGCACTAGACTGTCAAAAGGGGAGCCGATTGGGAACCCTGGCGGCCCTTGGTGGTTCATCACTCTCTGGGTCAACCTGTATATGAGCAAGGTCTCTCAGCAACAAATAGATACAAGACTTTTCCTAACGTTGAGTCAGAGGAAAACCCAACCATCCGACGACGCTGCACATCTTTTGGAGAAGCGGCATCGGCCTTCCCTGGCTGTCAATTCACTGCTGCCCGAACGGCCGAATACTTCAGATGTTTCTATAACGGCTTCAGTGAAGAGACTGTCAGTTGGTATCCATATCAGACAGTAGGGCCGATTTTCGAATTTCCCGTCTGCTACGACTCGTCCACTCATACTTTTGATAGGGAACTTATGGATACCCTGATTAAGCCAGGGATTTTGCCGGCCAACTTTTTCTCTGGAAAGGACTTTCCCACATATGAGTTCTATAATCCATCGGCTGCAGCAAGGCAACTGGGCTTTGGTCAACTGCCGATTCGGGTCTACTTTGCCGGTCAAGTAAAATTCAGAGATGAACTGACCAAGAGTCTTGACTACAATCGGCTGTGCAACTTAGTGCCAGACTCTAGCACCATTGACCTGAACAATTGGAAAGTGGCCCCTTTTGCCGTTCAGCAGTTCAAACTATGGTGGGCAGAATGGAAGCAATACCTCTTCTGCATATCCCCATCAACATATTGCAACATTCTGGACCCAGAAAATATCAACCCAAGTGCAGCGGTATGTCCTTTCTCCCAGCTGATTTCAATGTTGTCTCTTTCCATACTACCATCTTACCGTTAACTTGTATTTATCTTCTTAGTCTGAAAGCCAAGTCCCTCCGACGCGGAGCCGAAGCGGTAGGCCGATAGAGAGCGATCGTCCATATACGCCATATCCACTCATCGGCTTTCACGCTCCAACCATCAAGGACATCGCTACTGGCCGATTGAAACGAACACCGAAAAGGCCAACCTTGAAGACAACAAGCCGCTGAGTGCATGCCCGCATCGGACTGACTGACCAATCGGCGGTAGTATCGGCTGAAACTCCGACTCCTCTATCCTTGCCGACTACCGAGATGGCCGATCCTCAAGTCACCGCAGAAGTCGGAGCAGCTGCGGCATCACAGCTAGTGGAAGCTGTTCAGGTAATCTTGCACACTTTATATATTTTTAAGTGCTCCACTAATACTAACTTTTTCTTTCTGTCAGGCTACACAAGCCGCTCCAGTGCAGTCCCCACAGCAATCGGCCACATCCCAAGCGGAAGCCAAAACTCCAGCGACCCTTCTCATCGAGGTAGATAATTTCTTAACCCAATTTCTCGACATTCAGAACACTAACTGATTCTGATGCAGGTCGATTTGGGTGCGTTGGTCGAACTTCCTCAACAAACATCGGCCGAAAGACCAACAGAAGTATGGCAAATATCCCATATCATCTTATTCAATTATCGTAGTATACTCACAGGATTTATTTGTTATACCTTTCCAGGAAGCTGGCCCAAGTAGAGCATTAATAGTGGTTGAGTCTTCTTCCTCTGACGAGCCAATCGTGCCGGTTCCTGAGATGAGGGAGGTATTCCCATCGGCGCAAGCAAGAGAGATTCACTTCAAGGAGGTAACAAACTTATCACTGGAATCGGCCAATCCCCTTTTACTGCTCGCTGATCCTTGTCTTTATTCTTCCGCAGGAACAAGACACTCCAAATAACAGCCTTTTCTCCTTTGCGGTCACCTTGCCCGACGATGAAGAAATCGCTTCACGCCAAGTTCCGTCGAGCTCTATTTCTGACGATGTCCGCGCCAAGCTCGAGAGCATGCGGATTCTCCTCCAAGATGATATCGGCCGATTGGTGGAAGATGCTTCGCCGATTCGGCGGCTTTTTAGTGACATCAAAGGCCGAATCCCGGAAGAAACAACAGAAAGCTTGGAACGTGCTGCATTATAGAATCTATACAAACCCCAGTTCTCAGAGCCCTGCGCCATATGGCCGATCGTTCCCAGTTAGCAAAGACCCGGGAAGAAGCCGACTCGTACAAGCACCGAGCCCAAGAGGTACACCAACGGATCAACTTCCTCGAGATCTCTCGCCCGGATATCGTCAGCACGATAGATCGCCTCAAACGGAGGAGAGCAGAGCTAGCCAAAGAGATGGAGCAAGTAACCAAAGACATAGCTGCCGAAGAAAAGAAGCTTCAAGAGCTCCCATCCGTCATCGCTGTGCTGAAGCAAGAAAGGCAGAACTTGGCCTGAGAAGCGATAAGACTTCGTCGCCATATATTAGAAGTTCCCGGATCGGCCGACGACGGCCAAAGACTACTAGACTCGGCCGATCAGATTAGGCAACGAGCTATCGCGGCCATAGATGCTTTCCTCGGGTTGTAAAGAATGCTGTAAACATTTAATGCTCCTTTAATGTTACTGCGCCGATTTAATCCTGGACCACTTCCTTTGGCAGATTTGCATTTATGAATGCTTTTACTCCGATAGGATGTATCCCACTATCTTTTCACTTCCTTCTCTTCATAAGTACGAGATCCCACACCGTCTCCAGAGGCATATGCATTACCCATCTTCTCTCCCTCCAACAACTGGATCTCTATTCTCCCAAACTAAACATCAAGATGTCTTTTTCTTCTTCGTCCTCTGTCAACCAGGTACGAACCTTCCTCTGTTTCTTCCCTCGACATCTCAATCGCTCTGATGCTGGGTAGCTTTTCATCTCTGTTTAGCCAAAACGTCTCAATCCCAGTCTGGAACGAGCGATTGAAGTTATGCATTCAGACGAACCACTGTCGCAGGCAGACATAGATCTGATAAGAGCTCATTCTGAAGAACTTAAAGATCATGTTCCTGCTGTTGTCCAGAAGTATTGGAACATTATAGACGCTCACTGCCTAGTCCCCAAGCGACTACCATCTGAAAAGAATCCTCCACTCCCTCATCAAGTCGAGACTGAAGCCGCCATGGAGAATCTGGAGGAGAAGAAGACCCACCTCCTGATAGAACTATGCCATCAAGTTGAGATTGGAGCCACCATGGAGGATCCGAGGGAGAATAGGACCCACCTTCTGATAGAACTGGGCCGGATCGAGAGAGAAATCCAGAGCAAGCGTAATCAATAGATATATCGGTATTTTTATTCTAAAGGCGACTTGTACCATGTTGGCCATGTACTCTGTTGTTTTCATCGAATAATGAATTGGTCAGACCAAACAGAAAATATTTTCCTCCTCAAGGCGATGTCATCCCTGCATCGGCTATGTAGACGAAAGCCGATAGAAGTCAGCCATGTTGTCTTGATGTATCTTACTGCAAGTTATGCATCTACCCAAATGCTTGGATAGTATCTCTTTAGATATCGTCCATTCAAAGCTCTTGGGAATTCTTCCCCTTCGTTAGTTTCTAGAATATATGCATTTCCCGGAGCACATCGGCCGATTCTATATGGCCCTTCCCAAGTGGGCGACCATTTACCGAATTTGGGATCCTTAGACCCTATCGGCAGCACCAACTTCCATACCAAATCTCCCTAGGAGAATTGTTTACCTTTGATCTTTTTGTCATACCATCTGGCCACCCTTTTCTTGTTTTCTTCTATACTAATCAGGGGCCTCAACCGCTGACTTGTCAAGTCATCGAGCTCATCCTTCATGAGGAAAGAATAGTCATCGGCAGTCAACTGATCTTGAAGCAATACACGCCTTGACCCCGTCCTTAATTCCCAAGGCAAGACTGCCTCGTGACCATAAACCAGCTGATAAGGAGATATCTTAGTGGCTCCGTGGCAAGCCATCCTATAAGCCCATAGAGATTCAGCCAAAGACATGTGCCACTTTTTGGGTTGTTCCTCTATCTTCCTCTTGATCAACTTGATTATCCCCTTATTGGACGATTCGGCCTGGCCATTGGCTTGAGCATAGTATGGAGAAGAATTTAATAATTTAATCCCCATATCGGCGGCGAATTCTCCAAACTCTCCAGAGGTAAACATCGTCCCTTGGTCAGTCGTGATAGTCTGAGGAATACCGAATCGATAGACAATATGATTCTTAACGAACTCGATCATATCGGCCGATGTCACGGTCCTTAACGGAACTGCCTCCACCCACTTAGTGAAATAATCAGTAGCTACCAATATAAACTTATGCCCCCTGCTTGATGGAGGGTGAATCTGTCCGATGAGATCTATTCCCCAACCTCTGAACGGCCACGGCTTGATTACTGGATTCATAGCCGATGCTGGCGCGCGCTGTACATTGCCAAACTTCTGACAATCTTGGCAACCTTTATAATATTTGAAACAATCCTCAAGAATCGTTGGCCAGTAATACCCATTGTTTCTAATCATCCATTTCATTTTGTGAGCCGATTGGTGGGCTCCACATACGCCTTCATGGATTTCTCCCATCAGGACCTTTGCTTCTTCTATTCCCAGGCACTTGAGAAAAACTCCATCAATCATCCGGTAAAATAAATCATTTTCAAGTAACACATGCTTTGTGGCCTGAAAACGTACTCGCCGATCCACTTTCCGGGAGGGGTCCTTCAAGTAACCGGCGATTTCCCTTCGCCAATCATCGGTCGCGAGCTCTAAAATCATAGCCCCCTGAATCGGCCGATATCCGGATGCATGTTGGGCCAGCCTGTTGGCCTCTTCATTATAATTTCTGGGGATGTGCTCAATTATCGCAGACTTGAATTCCTTTAACGACTGGAGACAATCTTCATAATAATCCTCAAGATATCATCCTTGCATTCAGATTTCCCCGTTAACTGATCTACGATGAGCATGGAATCTCCAAAAATCTCGACTGCGTCAGCTTTGACTTCCCTTAATAATTGGATACCTTTTAGGACGGCCCGATATTCCGCCTGGTTATTGGTTGCGGATGCTTCTATCGGTAGAGAGAAATCATAACTTGCCCCCCGAGGCGATACAAGAACAAAGCCGATTCCTGATCCGGCCCCACACGAAGAACCATCGAAATACAGAGTCCATGGAACCGGTTCAACAACAGCAATCTCTGGTCCGCAATGCTGAGCTACGAAATCGGCCATGACTTGACCCTTGACAGCTTTGGCCAATTCGTACCTTAAGTCAAATTCTGACAGAGCCAGGATCCATTTTCCAATCCATCCTTTCAAAATCAGCAATGATAGCATATATTTCACCACATCATCCTTGCATACAACTATGCATTCTGCCGATAACAAATAGTGCCTGAGCTTGGTACACGAGAAGTATAGACACAAGCACAGCCGCTCCACCGGGGAATATCTTATTTCGGCGTCCAGGAGTCTTCTGCTGACATAATATACCACTCGTTCTTTCCCTTCGAACTCCTGTACCAACGCCGATCCAATAGCTTGTTCATCAGCCGATAAGTATAATTTGAACGGCTTACCAAGCTGTGGCGGGACTAACACCGGAGGCGAAACCAGATATTGCTTGATATCTTCTAACGCTCTGCGTTGTTCTTCTCCCCATACAAATTCCTGGTCGGGCTTCAATTTCAACAAAGGAGTAAAAGCTCAAATACGTCCGGACAGATTGGATATGAATCTTCTGATAAAATTGACCTTGCCGATGAGGGACTGGAGCTCCGTTTTATTCTGTGGGGCCACAACTTTGTTGATGGCGTCTATGGTCTTCCGGTTAACCTCTATCCCGCGCTCATGGACCATGAATCCTAAGAATTGCCCGGCCGATACACCAAATGCACACTTGTTCGGGTTCATTTTTAACCCATGCTTCCTTGTGCACTCCAGTACTTCTTGTAAATCGGCCAGATGTTCCTGATGACCTTTTGACTTGACCACAACATCGTCGATGTAAATTTCCACCGATGCACCAATGAGCTTGTGAAAGATATAGTTCATGACCCGCTGATATGTAGCACCGGCGTTCTTTAACCCAAAGGTCATTACAACCCACTCGAATAAACCCAGGTGACCCGGACACCTGAAAGTCGTTTTGGAAATATCCTCTTCGGCCATTAATATTTGATTGTACCCCGCACTACCATCCATGAAACTGATGACTTTGTGTCCTGCGGTGGCATCTATCAAGACATCGGCCGTTGGCATCGGATATCCATCCATTGGTGTGGCCTGATTTAGATTCCTGAAATCGATGCACACGCGCAACTTTCCATTCCTTTTATACACAGGTACAATATTAGAAATCCATTCGACATAGCGACACTGCCGAATAAATCCTGCTTCAATCAATCTTGTGATTTCGGCCTTTATATCAGGCAGAATTTTGGGGTTGCATCGTCGTGCAGGCTGCTGATATGGCCGATATCCTGATTTTATAGGCAACTGGTGTTCAACAATGGACCGGTCTAGACCTGGCATCTCATGGTATTCCCAAGCAAAGCAATCCTTGAATTCTTTTAATAAACTTATCAATTTACACTTATATCTAGGATCCAAGTTAGCACTAATATACATCGGCCTTGGCTTTCTACCATCTCCCAAATCCACCATCTCTAATGAATTGGCCGACGTAAACCCATGCCCAAGCTTTCCCTCTTCTCGGCTGCTTGGATCGGCTGTAGACCGAAATCGGACACCTTCAGGAAATCAGTGTCCCAAGTCCTGCCGGATATACACCTGACGTGTTCACAGCTCCATTGTTGCGTGTCGGCCGCTGCGACGCAGTAGGCGGAATCGGCGGTGACTATCTCTGTGCTGTCGCCGACCCATTGCATGAGGCATTGGTGCATTGTAGATGGGACACAACAATTCGCATGTATCCAGTCTCGACCGAGCAACATGTTGTAGGACCCCTTACCATTAATAATGAAAAAGGTAGTAGGAAGGGTCTTACTGCCGATGGTGAGGTCGACGCAGAGCGCTCCACGGGCGGGAGACACGTTGCCCTCGAAGTCCTTGAGCATCATGTCCGTCTTGGTCAGGTCTTCATCGCTTTTGCCCAATTTACGGAACATGGCATATGGCATGATGTTGTCTGCGGCGCCTCCATCCACTAGTAGCCTGGTAACAGGTCGTCCGTTAACATGCCCTTTGAGAAATAATGCCTTAAGATGTTGCCATTTTTCGTCTTCTGGCTTCTCAAAGGTAGCTGTCATCGGCTCTAACACCAATTGCGCCATCTAGTCTTCCATCCTCGTCACCTTGTCCCGATCGGCAGGCGCCATGAACTCCATCGGCAATATGGACACCGCTGTTTCCTTGACTGTCTGTTTCCTTGCTGTTGTTTTTCTTGGGGCGCCAGACCCGAGACTTGGCGTTTCTCTTTTTCAGCACCTGCCTCTGCTCTTCTTCCTGTTGCTCCCATTGGCGCAGGCGTTGGATCCTCCGTTTCTGGGATTTGGATAATCCGTCAGGGCACCACCTGGGGTTTACTAGTTTGGCCGATGAGCTGGCGTCTTCCCAATCTGGTTCCCTTCCTAGGGGGTTTTCATCTGACGCCCTGTCATCAGCCATCTCTTCCAGCCGATCGTGTACGCTGATTCTGCCCCCCAGTCGATCCTGTTGGTTGATCCTGCTTTTCGACCGGTGACGCCGGTCAACTCTGCCCCCCAACCGATCATGCACTGAAAGGCGCTGTCCTTCTTGTTCGCGCCGATTTCTGCTGATCGGCACTGATCGGCGCCGATTTCCTTAATTTGTGGCAAGAGGCCTTGGAAAGCGATATTGGCCAATTGGGCATCGGTCAGAGCCAGACTGTAGCATTTATTCCTGATTTCTCTGAACCTCTGTATATATCCAGTTACCGGTTCATCGCTCCTCTGTCCGTGGCTGGTCAAGTCTGAGAGCTTCATCTCATGTACTCCTGCGTAGAAGTACTTATGGAACTGCTTCTCTAGATCGGCCCAAGTAACAATAGAGTTAGGTGGTAAAGTGGTGAACCACTAGAAGGCCGATCCAGACAGAGACGATGAAAACAGACGCACCCTCAGAGCGTCTTGTGTAGCGGTTTCCCGCACTGGATGATGAATCTGTTGATGTGCTCCACGGTGGATGTGTCGTCCAGCCCCGAAAACTTGGTGAAATCAGGAACCTTGTACCGGTGGGGAAACGGCAGCAGGTCGTAGGCAGACGGATATGGCGTCTTGTATGTATAGGTCTGCACTTTCGACTTCAAGCCGAATTGGTCGTGAATTACTTCTGCTATTCTTGCCGTCCAATCCACCTGCTGCTGATGAACAGCCGTTTGAGGTGCCGGCATATGTTGGAGGATTGGCTGTGGTACGGCCGGGTGATGGATTGGTGAATCCTGTTGCATCATGGCCGTCTGAGTAGCTGAAAGTTGGTGGCGAAGTGAATCTGCCGCCCCGTCGTACATCGTCATCGGCGCCGTGCTTCGGAGTGTCTCTACAGCGCCTGCCCCCCAGCCGATTTCTGACGGGACTGGTTGATACTGAGGGACTGTCAGCCGGACGGCCGATTGGAACGGCGCCTGGATTGGATAGCTCCCATGTCCGGTTGATAGATCGGGAAAAACCGTCGTCGCCGATGCCCCCCAGGGCACTGAGCTTGTAGGCAACGATTGCACAGAAGCAATCTGAACAGGCTGAAGCGGTGCTTGCGATGGGAAACATGGTGCACCGTTATACCTTGGAGACACTGGAGGCAACGCAGTGTTGTAGCCTTCGCGTTGCGTCGATGTCGGCTGAGGAGCCGATTGGGACGTGCCTGGTGAGCTTCTGGCTGGAAGTGCAATCGGCGGGGTATACGTTGGCCCCTGATATCCTTGAACTGCTCCGCTGGCCAGAGAGCTGATGACGGCGTTATACACAGTATTGGTCATCACCGAGGATTGGTCGATGAACTCCTGGTAGACGGATTGTTGGATCATATCGGACATCTTGCCCGAATCCTCAGCAATGGTGATATGGCGGGGAACTGGAAGAGGAGCTCTCTTGACTGTATCCCCGCTTCTGGTGCGGCTGAACGACTGCAGATACATCCTCTTGTAATATTCCAGATGTTTAGCCAATTCTTCCTTCTGGTCGTCCTTGAGATCCGCCTCTGTGATCTCAATGATATTGCTCTCAGAGACTTCCGCGTTCTTTGACATATTGGATCTTGAAGTTGGTCCCACCAGGTGTGCCAAAAGTGTGTTGGCGCTAAAATCGGCCAGGAATCGGCCGATCGTCTTCAGCGTCGGACACACGACCCGGGAGAATCTACTTAGCTCCTGTTCGGGTTATTGCCCTGGTGCGGTTCGCGCGGCGTGCCAGTCAATCTGACCTGTTGATTGACAAGGAAATAAAAGTATTAAATTCCGGGCGTCCTCGATCGGCTGGAGTTCCGATCTGTCTCGAAGAGCGCGTCGGCGAATCGGCCGATTTGCTGTGAAGATAATCGGCTATGGATCAGCCGATGATCACGTAATAATTGCAAAGAAAACTGCTGGAGCGATCTAAACAATTATTACAGATGCAACGCTTGAAAATAGATCTAATCGGCTATATGACGATGAACGAGGAAGAACGATAACAAAGCCGATAGTTCTAATCTCAAGCTGGATAACTGGTGATAATACCAGAACAACAGGTAAAACCTATAATTCTAGTAAATATCAATAACTGGTGAATAAATCCAAACGAAACCACAGCGATGCGCCCGTAGTTAAAGCTCGGATGTTACTCGATAAGCGGAACCTACCAATTGGCCGGAGATCAAATTGATGCAGTCCTGCCAATCCATACGAACTCGTGAAAGAAGAAAAAGTATTGGCGAAGTCACCGACTACTAGGAAAAAGTAGAAGTGTTTTGTTGATTGATGTGTTGATTTTTCATACCAAGCCCTGGCGACTCCTATTTATACCCTAAAACCAGGACTCCCGGTCGATTACGACTTGTTACAACCTTATTTCAAACAGGAAAACTACTATATCTATAATATCTTTAAAAAGGAAACAGACTCCCGCAGAATCTTTCGCCGCCGTCTCCTAATCCAATCGGGACTTTTTCCATTGCTTCTTGACCGAATCGGCATTGCTCCGTTGACCAACATCAGGCCACTTTTGACCAGGATCCTCTGTTGTGGTTCCAATCTGTTTGGCGCAAGTTGCATCGCCAATCGGCCGATTCCTAACTGTAGTCTCAATCGGCCAATTCTTTACTGTAGCCTTTAGATCTGCTGCATCGGCCAATCTCTTCTCCTGACACCGATTCAACACGTGTCAAAATCTGGCGTCAACATTAATCATCTTTAGAGTTCTGAGTTTTAGATCCTTTTATGTAATCACAACTATGTAATATTTTGCACTCTCCTTCTTCTTATATGACATGGCAGTGCTCCTGCCTTTATTTTGAAAGAAAAAAGAGTGCTTCAGTTTAGTACTGTTGTAATTTGTTGATCGAGTTTAATTTACATGGTGAAAAGATAACGCTCGTAGACACTGTTGAAAAAAAGGAGAGGATGAGCAATCTCTATAATTATTTGCATGCAAATAGAGGCGGTAAAGGTCCTAAATTTTAGACTAGATAATTTAGGAACCGGGACCTAATCTTATATAATTTTAAGCTAATAAATATATAAGGGCCAAGTTGAATTGTTTGAACATTAGGATCATGATCCGTTAACTAAAATTTGCAACTTAGTAAGTAGCTGTTATTAGTGGACGCGGATGTGGTTACAGTACCAACGGATCCGGTCGTTATGCGTTAATCCGAAGAATAATCTAATTATAATCAGCCGGTGAGCGACCAGGGGTCCGCGGTCCGGCCCGATGAACGTGTCAGCCTCTCCGCGAGAGGCGAGACCCACCGTCAGACTGAAAGCGAAAGGGAAGCTGACAAAAGACAAAAGAGGCCTTTGAATATATAGTGCAAATTGTATATACACACTATATATATTCACACCTGCTTATTGCCAATAATATAAGTTTGTTACACCAAATACTCCTAGATCGCCACGCAACAAAGTCTTGTCGTGTTGTGAGAACGTTTTAATTTGTCAGCATTGCGTGTATATATACACATGGACGCACACAAGCTAGCTCTTGTATATATTAGTATATGCTGAAGATCTTTTCAATTCCTCTCTGGTGAAGAAAGTCCACACCTAACTCCAATCGTTCAGTTTAGTTTCTTTACGCGAATTAGTCGTATCTGCAGCTCGGTCACAGAGGAAAACGACAGGGGGATGCATGCGGCTCCGGTGGACGATCTGAATTGGATGATCAGTTCTTGAGAAAAGGTTTGAACTTATTGGTGATTTTAGCGCGCATTATTCAAAGGGTCAGCCGCTAAGTTTTCTCACCTGATCCATCCGAACGTACGTAGGTTGAGGCGGTCAACATCTCACCCAAAACTAATAAGGGCAAAATGCGCAATTATATACTGTGCTGCAATGGTGTTTGTGTATGGGTAGATGGCCAACGGTGTAACGCATTTTCTAGATTTACCTTTTCTACTAGTGCCAAAAGTTTGGTTGGGTACCACGATTGGTGAAATTATTTTTTTTGGTCTAATTTGCTTCCACGCCCTTGGAAAATGTCACAACAAAAAATAAATTTTTTTTGAGAAACTCACAACACGCACACACACTCACCCCTATGAATACACGTACGCAACCCTACCTGTATGAGCACCTCCGAGAGACTGAGCCGGTAAATTCTCGAGATTGACGAAGTCACCACAGACGTCTCGCTGTCGACGAGAACGTAGCCTACCACTGAAAGCACAACGCCATTCAATCTTAGAAAATTCGCTCCCACGGGGAGTTGAACCTAGAACCTCAGATGCTACTGAGGCTCTTGTAACCACTAGGCCAGCAATGCTAATTATTCATGTTCGGTTCCAACACTAGGGAGCCGTGGTTTATGAGGTAAAAAAATGAAAACAAAATACGGTTTGTCAAAAAAAAAAGAGTTGAAAAATTAAATTCTATTTTCTTGGGATTGATAAAGTAGAAACTGTTATCATAGACACTTGCACAACACATGCATATATTCAAATAAGAGAGCCAAAGTTTAACCTTGTGATCCAAACATAGTCTATGAATGCATGCCAAAGAAGAAAATTGGAGGACTTCCATCGCCATGCATTTGAGACGAGCGGCACATGGATCGGATCAACGCGAAATAGTCACCACTCGCCACGAGTGGAGACGAGATCAGGGACGACCGACCTGACCAGACGTACGCCCCCCTGTTGAAGAAGAGCATCGGATGATGATCATCCATTGAATCAGAACCATATACGTACGAGACCACACGGGCACCGGGACACGGTCCACACTGGCCTGCGGTCATGGCCGGGCCCACTCCATGCGGGGCCCACGCACGGGAGGTGTACGTACGGTGTGCGGTGGGGCCCGCCCTCCACCAACGCTATACAGTGCGTGCTAATGACGGGCAAGCATCTAAATAAGCTACGGACTGCATTTACCACAATTATATGGCCCAAAGTTAATCTGATATAGTACACACACATGTGCACCTCAGGTGATATAGGGCAAAAGCTGTAAATAAAAGAAAAATTACAATAAAAATTTGTGGCCAGATCATACCAGATCTGGTTTGTGAGGTTAAAGATGGTGGCCAGATCACCTCCAAGCATGTTATTAGCATGGCTAAAATTAACTATGCATAGTTCTGGCCGCATCATGGATTTTTACTGTTGCTATTAATAATATTATACAGCAGATGAGATGGAGATGTGTGTACGACAGGTAACGTGTACAACTCGTGTCCGAACTGTCACCTCCCTGGTGCTGCCCTGCACGGCGCAAGTAGGCTATAGGTGTGCAACGTGACAACAAGGCCCAAAAATAAACTAAAAGCAAAGCGGCATAATAATACAGTGCCATAACCAGACATCCAGTTGACACCAAGAAATGGCGCGTGTACGTGCTCCCACCGACGGCCGGCGCGGATCTACTGCACCAACTAATTACCGGTGCAGTGAAAACATCAAGCACAAAAAAACTGCTTTTAAAAAAAAAAATATTTTTTACAAATGCAAACCTGAAGCTTTAGTCCTGCCCTGAATTTTGTAATGGAGCGTGCCACTGATGCGAATTTTAATCGCTTCATCTGATGAGATCGGTTTGTCTGCACACGCGCGCTTGGATCCAACGACGTTGAGTGCCCCGGTGACTCGCGTTGCATCGGACGCGGTGCTGGAGCGAAAGCAAAACAAACAAGGCGCAACGCAACAAAGCTAGGATCACATCCACGGCATGGCCTAGACACGCCTAGCAAGTAAGCGAGACCAGCCTTACAGCTTGGCTCCCCTCCCATGCAAAAATAACCTCATTCATGCCCCGTACGTGCTCACCAAGGTTGATGGGGTTTTTAAGTTAAAAAAGGTTGATGGGGTTTCAGTTACGTGTTCATGTGGTGCGGTTAGTTTGCAAAAAACTCATGTAGTAATTTTACTTTACTCTGTATTGCAGTGGTGGCAGTAGTCATTTGTGTTGTACAAAAAGGGCATGCTACATGTACTTCCATGAGGTTAGCTCAGATACAATCGGGCATGAAACAAAATGGCCCAAATAATAGCATTTTGTCACCTCACGGAGAAAAGGAATAAAATGCTTTCCCAAAAAAGCCCCTTCTTTAGCCGCATTACTTGCAAGATGTTGTGCCGAAAAGTACCACAACAATGGAGGGAATCATCACCATCATCATGATTTGCGGTTGTACCCACCAACCATCAGGATGAAAAAAATTAGGGAAAAGGTGAAGGCCACACCCAAAAAAAGGGGGCCTGTCCAATAGCGCCGACACGATTTCAAGCATGGGGTCCTTCATTATATTCGCCCTTCTTTCTTGGACACGTTCAAAAGCCTTCAAATCTCACTTCTCAAGTTCTCATGAGGAAAATTTTAAACAAAGAAACTCACTTCGCAGAAAGAAGGCCGTTCAGATGTTTTCTTTTTT
Organism: Panicum miliaceum; assembly: GCA_032594955.1. Classification (NCBI taxonomy): domain Eukaryota; kingdom Viridiplantae; phylum Streptophyta; class Magnoliopsida; order Poales; family Poaceae; genus Panicum; species Panicum miliaceum. The sequence continues at coordinate 5,723,206 of CM064058.1, read as the reverse complement.
TCCCTTCACCATAACATCGATTTACATGTGCCTTTTGAAATCGCATAGTATTTATATTTGTGCCTTCTGAAAGCAAAACAGACACTTGGCTTTCGAGCATATGAGTATGGATGGTGGAAACAAGTCCGAAAAACAGCTTTGTAAGTGGCTAGCATCTAATCTCACACCGAAAGAAAAGAATAAGAGAACAATTCCTCGAGGAAAAAAAGGAGAATAATTGTGACATGGCAGCAAAAAAAAAAAGGCAAAGTTTTCAGAGGGCAAGCTAAGGGCCGTTGTTTTTCGGGGAGAAAAAAAAAAGCCGTTGTGATGGACAAGAAGAAAAAGTGATTCTACCGGGCAGACTTCCGATCAGATGATCCGACGGCTGACAGTGAACGAGACGTCAATTAGCGGTTACACTTACCCCTGTTGATTTTCATCAATAAAGAAATCAGAGATATTTCGAATTTCCCTTTGTTTCTTTTTCTCGCTAAATAGAGAGAGACAGACGGTCTGACTGGGAGCGTGTCGATAAAAAGGCGTAAAGCCGTCGCCTCTCTTTCCCCATTCCACGCTGCTTCGGCGCCCGGCACCAACCTCCCCCCACTTCGCCGCCGGCGGGTGGAGTCGGGCCGGAGCAGCCGCCTTTTACCAAAGCCTACCAAACTATCCGGCGCCCATGGGGCACGGCGTCAGCTGCGCCCGCACCGGCGACGAGCACGACTACTTCCGCGCGGCGCAGCTCGGGGACCTCGACGCCCTGGCCGCGCTCCTCGCCGCCGACACCTCCCTCGTCCGCCGCGCCACGCTCTACGACCGCCTCTCCGCGCTCCATATCGCCGCCGCCAATGGACGCCTCGAGGTCGCTCCTCCTCCCCTGTCACCCGCGCCATGGATCCCCTCCTCCAGTTCTTCTCCTCGGCCTCTGAACCAACCCACCTCTTGCTACTTTTCCTGCAGGTGCTGTCCATGATCTTGGATCACGGGGTGCCGCCGGACGTTGTGAATCGGCACAAGCAGGTGCTGGATCCCATCAAACTGAGGCCTTTTTTGCTTGCAACTTGCAAGGATCTCTCTGCTAGCTGCTGACAAATCTCCCTTTTCTTTAACCCCCTGAAAGGACAAAAATCTCATCCTTTTCTGCTTGCTTCTTGCTTGTGCTCCAGACCCCGCTGATGCTCGCGGCGATGCACGGCAAGATTGACTGCGTGCTCAGGCTCCTCCAGGCCGGCGCCAATGTGAGCAAAGCTTCAAATCCCTTGTCCTCATGGTTCTGCCGCTTGCAAGATTCACTTGCTAATCATGTGTTCGATCTGCGCATCAGATCTTGATGTTCGATTCGGTGCACGGGCGGAGCTGCCTGCACCACGCTTCCTACTTCGGCCATGTCGACTGCCTGCAGGCCATCCTCTCGGCGGCGCAGACGACGCCGGTGGCCGACTCATGGTGAGATCTTTGACTCCTCGTGGCTGTCTGACTCTGTTGCCCGGCGAGATGTCCGTGCCACTCACTCGTTGCTGTCGAAGCTTGGCAGGGGTTTCGCCCGGTTCGTCAACGTCAGGGACGACCATGGCGCCACGCCGCTGCATCTCGCGGCCAGGCAGGGGCGGTCAGGGTGCGTGCAGATGTTGCTGGAGAACGGCGCCATTGTATCCGCTTTGACCGGCTCATACGGGTAATCTTGCTGATCTTGCCGCTGCCTCCATTGTATCCTCTTCCTAAGTCAGATTGCAGTTGCTGATTCGTGTATTGCTTTCTGCTGTAGGTTCCCTGGTAGCACATCGTTGCATCTGGCCGCTCGCAGTGGGAACCTGGATTGCATCCGGAAACTGCTTGCTTGGGGAGCAGATCGTCTCCAAAGGGACTCGGCAGGGTGAGCACCACATCCCTGACATGCAATTAATTTATATAGCTCAAGGCCTGAAACCTTTGTATATAGTAATTGTTCCGATTACCAAGTTATTTGTTAGTTGTGATTTAAGAAACAAAAACAAATGGCCCCTGTGTCCCTTGTTCAACTCAACTGGCCTACTAGCAAGTGGAGGAGTCATCAACCATTTGCTGAATTCACAATTGCAAGTGGAGTCACCAACCACTTGGCGAATCCAATGAGGGACTAGATGTTGACCGTGCTGCTCTCAAATTGTCCTTTTGCTGAATTGTACATACTCTCCGCTGAATCTTATGATGAATGATTTTGATCCATGCAGGAGAATTCCCTATGCTGTTGCACTGAAGCGCAACTACGAAGCATGTGCGGCTTTGCTAAACCCTTCATCAGCTGAGCCCATGGTGTGGCCTTCCCCACTTAAGTTCATCAGCGAGCTTGATCCGGAAGCAAAGTCTCTCCTGGAAGCAGCCCTGATGGAAGCCAACAGGGAGAGGGAGAAGAAGATCTTGAAGGGCACAAAGTACTCTCTGCCATTGCCTTCGCATTGCGACGCCGATGTTGTCGATGATGCATCATCAGAGGTAAATTCAACTGCTTCCGTGACGATTGTGGAATTTGAATTCCACCGGCACATACATTCATTTGGTAGTGTATTGATGTGTGCTGGGTGTCAAATGAGGGACTAATGCATCATTCATTTGGGTTCACTGACAGGTGAGCGACGCGGAGCTTTGCTGCATCTGTTTCGACCAGGCATGCACCATCGAGGTGCAGGACTGCGGGCACCAGATGTGTGCGCCGTGCACGTTGGCGCTGTGCTGCCACAGCAAGCCCAACCCGACTACCCTAACGCTGCCGTCGCCAGCCTGCCCATTCTGCCGCGGCAGCATCTCACGGCTGCTGGTGGCCCGGATCAGCACGCCCAGTGACCCCGAGAAGGCAGCCTACTCCCCGCAGCTATCCCGGCGGCGGTCTCGGCGGTCTCATAACCTCAGCGATGGGGGCAGCAGCAGCTTCAAGGGGCTCTCGTCCGCCATGGGGTCCTTCTCCAAGATTGGGCGCGGCTCGAGCCGGATGGTCGACAGCGACAGTGGCAGCCTGGACAAGCCCGAGCACGACCTGTGAAGCAGACCTACTGCTGGCCGGCCGGCCCGCGGTCATGTGGTAAAGCGGAAGCAGCCGTCACCGCCGCCAGCTTTCCGAAAATCAGAAGACGGGCAATCCCAATCCAAGCAATGCGTCGGGAGAGGTGATCGTGAGTTTATATAGATAGGAGCTAAATAAGTAGTGTCTCGCTATGTCTTTGTCTGCCTGCCCTATTTTTCTGGCGTGCCAGGATTCACCTGGCCGCGCCACATTCCATTGTCACCACCAGCTATAGATTCCTTGGCGCCCCGTTCCTATGCTATGCTTGCTTGAGCCACAGGCATGTACCGTCGATGTAACTGTCGGGGGAGCTCGCCTATTCCATTCATGGCATCACAGATACGGCCGGATACTGTGGCTGGCGGATTGGCCTGGTGATCTGATGAAGGAGGCAGACTTGTTTGCACGGTGCATGTTGCAGCAGCGGTGTGATGTGAAGGCGCCAAGCTGTGGCTCTAAAGGTGGCCTGCCATGGCATGTGAGCTCTGCCGGTCTGTCTCTGGCCCGGTCTTGGCCGTCTTGCTGCCTTGGTGTTAAATGGCTGCTGGCTGCTGCACTGCTGAGAGGCTGATCAGCAGCTCTCCATGGGCGGGGCTCGTGTACTGATGGGGCCGCCCGGCCGGAGGCAGAGCACGGTGGTGGTCCATGGATGGCGGTGGCTTGGATCGTCTGAGGTGAGATACGCCTGCCTGCTCCTGCCGGGATGCCAATGTACCGGCGCCCGCTTTAACTGTGGCGTGACTGTGACTGTGAGGGTCACCACCTCCGGTGGGACTGCGGACTGCCTGCCTACCGGCCATCGCCGTCCGGCTGTCGCAGCTCTGGCTAGTGCCAATGGTCCGTGATGGCTGCGGCGGAGCCAGAACAGACTGTTGATGGCTCAGCCACTGCCACCGCAGCTTGACGCTAGTTACTATGTGTTGCCGTGCACCGGGTAAAATGTGTGCTCTTTAACTTCAATGAATGGCGGACGCGCTTTTGGATGGTAGCTGCAATGATCTCCTGAGATGTATGATAAGAATTATGATCATGGATGCTTGAGATTGCACTGCAAGATGGAGCCTGAAATGGAAGAACAGATAGATGATGCGGCTTTGATTGAAGCATGGGCCGAGGATGGGCGATGTCTGTAGGAGCAGGTGTGGGGGGAGTGTATCACTGTAGCCATATGTTGGGAAGGCTGACTGACTCGTGTAAGCTAAGCCAAACCCTGCCGTGTCCGTGTGGACTAGCCGACTAAACACTAAGTTCAGAGTTCCCAGAACTCGTCAACCGGTGCTAGGAATTCTTCGGCAGCGACTCTGTTCGTATGCAGAGTTTGCAAGACTAAAAGACGGCTGCAACAGACAAGAAAACAGGGTATTAGTCTAAGTCTAGTTTGAATGGGACACGGCGTGTTGGAAAATATCCGTGCATCCAGCTCCCGTGGATGCATTTCCAGGTCGCATGGTTGACCAAACGCTGCTGTGTTCGAGGGTGCGTGACGAAGGCAGGCTCAGGCAGGCGAGATAGATATTTGTGGAGCTTTGCTAGCTGTCAAGGATGCATGTCATCGGGTGATACGAACCCTAATCTATCTAAAACAAAAATATCTAGGCATCACACTTTTTTCCCTTGAGTTTATCAGCTGATGAAATGACCAAAAAGAGAACCAGAAGTTGCCTTTCTGTAGTGCCCGTTGATGCGCTAATGACCAAGCACTCACTCGCCCATGTCGTTGTCACTTAGCTTACTGTGATCCATGAATACCGAAGCTTATTGCACCTGTGGCACTACAGTTTAGAACTGGTGCTTCTGGGTCATCTTAATCCCAGTTTAGACTTTAAAAATGGATACTTAACACTTTGTTTAATCTACATAGTTATTTAGCTGCAAATTCTAGGAGTTGGAGCTCTTCTAAGCGAACCATTAACTCAGATAGGGAAAACGAAACTGGTTTCACTAGGTATGAAAAGGAGAGAAGAGAACTATGGGTTTGATAAGGACAGAAAGCGTACCTATATTTCTCCACAGCGGATGAGGATGTCACGTCCAAGTTGAGCACGTCTGCATCAGGATTGGAGGGGGAAATGCCACTGTTCTGGGTGCCCCTTGGTCGAAAGAAATGTCTACCTCCACGCTCCACTTGGATTGGAATATTGGATCCACTGATTTATTTTTAATTCCTATCACATCGGATCTTTGGATACCAATTAGAAGGACTAAACATAACTTAATTATAAAACTAATTGTATTAATAGAGACTAATTCACGAGATGAATCTATTAAGCCTAATTAATCCATCATTAGCATAAAAATATTATCCAATCATGGACTAATTAGGTTTAATAGATTCGTCTCGCGAATTAGCATCCATTTATACAATGGATTTTGTAATTAGACTATATTTAATATTTTTAATCGATGTCTAAACATCCGATGTGATCGGGATTTATTTTTATTTTTAGTACCTGGAAGCAAACAGGGCAGGGCCTGATGCTTCAACCTAGGGTGCCCGTCCCTGTAAGGAAAATGACAGCTCCCCTGTTTCCTGACACAGGGCAGGGGCACTGTTAAGCATCGGTTAAGCTTGCAGCAAAGCAATAGCATCATTATGGCACAATAATACTGTTAAAATGCTTCTCATTGTATAATTCCGATAACTTTACAGCTTTACTGTCAAGTATTGTTTTCAGGGTATCGCTCACCAAAATAAGTTGAAAAAAATAATAACAAGTTTATTTGCTAATTTTACAACAAAGTCATAACAGAAAAGGAGTCCAAAAACTTCAAATCTTGAAAGGCTTCGCGAAAACCAAGTTGTGGCACGTCGGGTTGCAGGGATATTCACAATCTATTTCCTTAACCTCTCTCCTGTCGAAGAACCAGTCTCCAACCGCTTCTGCAATGCTCTGTTCAGTGTTCGAGAATACATATTTAAGATTAGAATGTCAGGCACAATATGGCCAAAGTGAGATTTAAAATTTGTAACAAGCTTGTTATCTCCAAGTTCATATATGATTGTAACAGCACCTTATTGTTCACTCTGGGGGAAGTTGGAGAGTGCCAGGTGAATGAGTTCAACGATTGACAATGAACAAAACAGGAGTTGATATAAAAACCCCAGTCCCTTTTCTGCATAACTTCTCTTATGGCGTCATGCAGTTCTTTCCTGAAACCTGCAGAAATTTTGTATTGTGCATGGCAAAACACATGACTATGAATCCGGAAAGCTAGATAAGTTAACAGGTTATACGTAGGGTGTGGCGATCCAGTCTAAAAGCTGAAGGGTGTGTGTGGTGTGTTGTGTGTTGTACGGCTATTTTGACCTTTCCTTCCTATCTTAATGCAATGATGCGCAGCTCTCCTGCGTATTCGAGAAAAAAAATATGTAGGGTGTGTCAACCTTGGAGAATCTCAAGTTGCTCAGAGCTGCACTTGGCAATATCCAGTCTGCAGTCCAGCCATGAATGCTGAGGGTCAGATGCTTCTGGAGCTAAGGCATGTTGTACCTGAAAAATAAAGTTTCAAGCATATGTTGAAAAATTAATATTTTAACACAGAAATAGGACATCTCTGAAATCTGATGGATACGGATGAGGATACCTGCCAAGCATCGTACGCTGGATTAAGAATGAATACTGGGTTGGCAATATGTTTTACAATTTCACGTGGAAAGAAGCACTGAAACACAGTATAAGTGGCATTAGAATATCATAAGTTCAGCACTTCAGCGATAGCAATGAGTGATGATGCGGCCTAATTATTATATTATACTGGGAATTAACTCATTAAGTACTAGCCTGGCCTGGCTCAATGTTCGAGTTACAGTGCGAAAACCTTTCCCTTAGACCCTGAAACAAAGCATTCAGAAAAGAAACATGAATGTTGGAAAAGGAGAAAATGGTGGGAGGTTGTCAGAGATGGAAAGAAACCTGAAGGCGGACAACATCACTGTAAAAAGACTGCATTGTTCTTTTCCCAGAAATGTCTTCTCTGTAATTGAAGAGCAGAACAAGTGAATTAGATAGCCAAGTACACAGAAAAGTTGTACAATTCCCATTTTCCAGTATTTTTAAATTTTCTGAAGGTACTATCTCATCCCTGATTGGTGAATTTAACAAATGTGAAATTTGATGCTTGTTGGCTGGCATTTGAAACGTTTAATCAGCTAGAAAGATATATAACTGGCAATGCCTTTCTCTCATGTTCAAAAATGCATCTGAATATTGAAATGGTTTTTTGTTGACATTGAATGCCGTGAGGTGCAAGTACTTCAGATGGTCCCATTTTCAGGTCCTATAATAACTCCTGGTACTGTCAGATACAGGTACCTGAGTTGTCACCAGCCAATTTACTGAGGATTTAGACTGGTATATAAACACTACCAATTTTTTTCTATAACCTTTTCATTCTTCAAATCTATAAGAGCAACCATATCTAAACTCTAACGAAATAGCATGCATATACTCTAAATTAGACTAATTTTTTCCTGCAAACCCTGTCTCCCAATAGGATTTCCTGCCACTGGCAGTTTGTGGAACCTTGCTTGAGACTATCACCAGGATGTACTACACACATTTATGTGAAAAGATAAGCCATTCAGCGCACGTGACAAAAGAAACAAATAAATGGCAAAATGTGTCAATAACAATCAGAAGGATACTATACAGAAACATACACATCGAGGAAAAAGCCACCGTCTGCAAGACATTTAACCCTAGAACCCTTTGGTAGCAGCGCACGAAAAGCATCACAGTGAATGTAGGTGGCTAGCCCACCAGCAGAGCATCCTGTTAGGAAAGCCTGAAAGCTGGAAATAGAATATCAGCATCACACCATCAGTATAATGGTTGAATTACTTATATGGGAAAAGATGAGTTATGAAGTATGAAATCAATATATACATCCATGATACCTAGTAACTAAACTTCCAAGTACATATGAATGTGCTGTGCAGTGTATTAGATGGCAAGAAAACATCAAAGCAGACCATCCAAAATAGCCTTTTAGTAGCTCATAGACAATGACTTAATGATAGAGTGATCCCTTAGATGAATGTATACGAGACTAATACCATTGTAATAAGTAGTGAGGTTCCATTATTTACAGATAACTGTCAGTACCACAATCCAGTTCATATTGTGTTTCTTTGTGAAACAATCCATATTAAATTGATCGTGCACCAGTGACACATTTTGGTATTATGATGTAACCTTCACCTAATCAAATTAAAACACATATGGAGCACAATAAGTTCATGAATCTATATGGTAGCTGATTGATTCATAGAGTATCAAAATAAGAAATGTATTTTTATCTTTTCTTTTTTGCAAGATAAGGCAATTGACTCTGCTTGCAAGTAATGACCTGTTTAGCATTTCTGAGCCCCTTGAATACAAGTTCGTTCATAACTGTCTCCCAGATACGCTGGCCTCTGAAGAAGAATCTTGTGCCATTCTGCACGAATTCACAGAATAAGACATGTTTTACACAGTGATTGTACAGCACATTTGATGGAAAATAAGCAAATCAGACCTGCAACTCATCTTTGACATTTCCAGAAAATGACGCCCCATCGCAATACCTTATCTTCACTTTATTCCAGTTGTAAAAATCTGCAAATTAACAGAGGTATGAATATATGAAAATATTGTGGCATAATACAAAAGGATGACCATTTAACTGCTGAAGTAAAGAATTCAGAAATTCACTGTTTGCAGTGAGAAATTAAGACAGAGTTAAAAGCATTTATAGTTACTAAAGGAACAACTCTCTTTTGAGATGCAATGCTGATCACAATTAACTGGAAACTGTAAATTAAACTAAAACAGACTGCTAGCTAGCTAATTACATTTAGTGAATATGATAATTAGTGAAATATAATCTACTCGCTCTGGTTGGAACTTGGAAATTCATGTCGTTCCGACTGGGGGAGTTTGCTTGGCACTAGTACAATTTTTTTGTCAGAAATGTCAGGTTCTAACTACTGGAGGGAGTAACTGGTTAATATGTAGAATACCAATTCAAGAACGGTTAGAAAATTGATGATGACTTGATGCTTCTGAAAAAACTGTAAACAGTAAAGACAAACTTCTCTGCAGGCACAACTCCAGAGGTCTGAAGACATATTAATGAGTGTAACATTGCAATTCAGACACAGAAACACATCATACAATTTCTTTAGCAAGACACATCATAAAAGGAAAGGTGACAAACATGAAACATCAGACAGTTAGGAAACATCAATACCAGGATTTTGGGATTTATCATCGCTCAAGATCCCGGTAAACTCAACCTGGCGTTCCATGTACCGGGATGAGCCCAAAATTGATCTCTGACGTGACGCACATGACTTAAGATTGCGGCACCAGCCTCCACCCTAATGGTCATGAAACATAGAGAATTTAGGGAACAGAAGCATAAAGCACTGAAACAACGGACAATCATATTGTAGTACCCTTAACAGAGTATCACTACACCACTAGGATACTGCAACATTATGTTTTGCTGAAAATGGAAAATGCTCCTTAGCACATCACATTGCTATACATTCATATGCTCCTAACATAGGCATTGCAAATCAATCATCGACCCGACAGAGCCGAAAAACCAGAAAAAGAAGTGGAGTTAGAAACCTTTTTTTTTCATCTTAACAACACACACAAGCAAATAGTGCCTATCATTATGAAACAACTTCAGTGAGAGACAATTCTCACTTCTGCACTCATTTCGATACCTGGAGTTCAAATTCACAGTGCATGTATTGTATACAAACTAACAATAAGACCAAAGGTGTACGAGCCTGTACCAAAATTGTACTCGATTGAAAACGTCACCTACCTCCAAGTGGATTAGCCAGCTCTGCGATCCTGTCCCAGACCCTCTCTGCAGATGGTACCCTGGCGCGCTCCCATCCAAGCAGACTGCAAAAATAACAGCAAAAAGTCCCACTCTAACCGTGAGCACAAACTCCAAACAGAAACAACAAATCCAGTTTCGATTAGCTAGTGGAGTATTGAGGAACCGAATCCAGAGAAAGCGGCGTTGAAATTTGAAATTGAAGTTTGAAAAACGGCAGGGGAATTGGGAAGCGGGAACTCACGCGCGCCCTTCTCCTGAGCTCGGCGGACGAGTGTGAGACCGACGAGGGCGGGGCTGCGTCCGGAGGCGGCGGAGTGTTCCGACGCGAGGGGCGCGGAGACGAAATAAGAGAGCGTGAGCAGCAGCGCGGCCGCGAGCAGCGCGACGGCGAAGGTGGCCCCGGCGGCGCCGGCCCGGCCGCGGCGGCGCAACCAGAGGCGCAGGTGGTGCGAGGCCGGGGCCGACGCGGAGGACGGCGGCGACGGCGGCGGCATGGTCGGGGCAGCCGCAGGATCTGATCGCGACGGTCGGGAGTGGCAAACTGGCAGTGTCGCTCTGCGGTTGGTGGCCGCGCGTGCCTCGTTTTATATTGGGCTAGGCTGCTTTTACTTGGGCCACGCTGAATCCCGCTCCGTATCCCTCGGCCTTTTAGGCCCGCCAGCGAGAAAAGAAAGGCTTTTGGCCCAAGTTTCTGTTCTTGTCCATTCCCCCCAATCGCAACTACGAGTATAGCATAACTTATCATCATTTCAATAGTCCATCTTTAAAATCCATTGTAACTTGTTGTAGCTTTAACTAAGAATCTGTCAACTCAATTCAAACAATAGAACCTCTTTATATGTAAGAAGGGGGAAAATTCAAACAAGAGGAACTGCCGCCAAAACTTTTGCTCACTGCCTTTGTGACTAGCTAAGCTAATTCGGCAATTACAAGCAGATTTCTCCCCGAGTGTTACTACTGTCCTTCAGAATTAATCTTTTTTTTTACAATGTACATTGTACATCAGTATAATGCATTCTACCATTACAATGTCACGATCAGTAGTGACAAAGTTCATAGACCTATGATCTCCATATCTTCCCCTCCAACGAGATGATGATGATGGAGACGTCGTCGTGGTACCGCCTTCGGTCGCCTTGCTGAACCTCGAGCAACTCATGGAACCCCATCCCTACACGCATCATCAAAATAATTTGGTTAGGTCCTCGCGTAAGCATATACTAAGCACTATCAGTAATATCTTTGATTTTCTATTTTTTTCCACTGGCTAATCAGGAACACACTACACTCTAGTACTCTACGCACTCACCGGCTTGGTTGGCAGCGCGGAGGAGGATCTCGTGGCTGAGGTACTTGGCGGGGTCCTCGTCGGGGTACCTGGCAGTGAAGGCCTCCACCTGCGCCACCACCTCCTCGTTGGTGAAGTAGTCGTAGAGGCCGTCGGAGGAGAGGATCATGAACTTGTCCCGCGACCCCCGCCGGTGGTGCCGGAGGTAGGGCCGGCAGGTGATGTACGGCGACGTCCCGACGTAATTCACCCGGAAAACCTCCAGGAGGGCCTTGTTCCACCTCGGCTGCAACGCGAGCTCCGACGGATATATCAATGGCGATCCATTCGATTGTATGCACGGAAGCTAAATTCTATAGGTTTTTCAGCAATGGTTGAGCTCCCTGATCTAGCTATCTTCTGTATACAAATGGCAGCTGGTACACACCTCTTTTAGGTAGCCGGCCCCGAATGCTCTTGTCACCTTCAGACAACCCTTCACCCTGTCATTCACAATGCAGGCAGGATCATCTAGGTGCTCGCTCCGGATCCGTCTCGCCTCCTGCATCGATCGAACCAAGAATCGAAGTATGGAGCCAGCGACAGCGAGCAAGCGATTGAGTAGTCAATGGTCGTCGATCACCTTGTAGACGCTGGTGCTGTGGTCCATGGTGAGCTGCAGCGCAGTGAGCTCACCCATCTCGCACGCGTCGATCTGCCGATTGATCTCCTCGTCGACGCCGGCGAGGCCGCCGCCCTGCCGCAGGTCGGGCTCGGCTCGCTGCGCCAGCACGGCGCGGCTGTCCCCGACGTTCATCACGTACACGTCGGCGCCCTTCATCAGCACCACCAGCACGCACGATCCCATCATCGCCAGCTCCGGGCACTCGGCCGCGCGCGCCTCCGCCTCCGCGAAGAACGCCGCCTCCGTGCTCTCCAGGGCGCGCGCCAGCGCGTCGAGCACCTCCTGCTCGTGGTTCCGCGCCGCGCGGCGGCCGTTGCACCGCGGCGGCGGCTTCCCGTCGGGCCGATCGGCAGCGTCCACGTCCTCCGCGAGCACGCCGATGAGCTCGCGGCACACGGCGGTGTACAGGTTGGCGACGAGGTAGTCAGTGGCGTCGGGGCCGTTGAAGCCGTCGTAGATGCCGACGAACATCCATCCGTGCTCGTCCGACATGACGACGTGCACCCTGTCCTCTCCGGCCTTCCCGCGCGCCCACTGCACCCTCGCCGCGCCGTCGTCCGTCGCGGCCTCGCCGCTCCTGCCGCTGCTCTCCGCGTGGCTCCCGATCGCCGCGCAAACGCCGCGGCCGTTGCCGACCGCCACGGCGTGCTCGCCGCGGTCCCGGTTCCTGCCGGGGGACACGCAGGGGCCCGCACGCAGCACCGACGCGACGGCCCTGCGGAGGCCGCCGAGCAGCGGGCTCGTCTTGGACGCCTGCTGCTGCAGGCACTGGCGCCGGTGCCGCGTCGCGTAGAGGTCGGCGAGGATCTGCTCGTCTGTGCGCGGGCCCTGCCGCGCCACGGACACGCCGGAGGTCGTCGCGGACGTGGACGGCGACGTGCTGTACTCCAGCGGGCCCGAGTACTGCCGCGGCTGGAGCGTCCGGAACGAGAAGGAGTTGGAGCTGTCGAAGGACGACGAGCCGGAGAACGACATCTGGTCGTTGAGCACGGAGCCGCCGGCCGCGGAGCCCAGCGTGGACTGGTTGGACGGCAGCAGGACGCCGTGGATGGCGCCGGCGAACGCCGGGCCCTCGCGGCCGTCGAAGCTGAGAATGTGGCCGATGCTGCTGCTGCCATCATCGAGCGCCCCGTTGGTGTGCACGTCCGCCGCCCTCGAGCCGTCGGCGCGGTGGCCGCGCGCGCCGTGGGCCGGCGCGAAGCACGGCGCCGCCAGCCTCGCCACGCGGTTGCCCATGGCGACGGCGACGAGACGTGAACGAGATAGGCAGCGTGTCGGCGTCGCCGGATCTGGATTGGCATCGGGGAATGTGGCGCCGGTCGGGGGCAAAAAAATGGGCGGCAAGAAGGAACGGGAGGGGCGTTGACATTGCCGCGAGCAAATAAGGTTTGTTTATGGAGTTGACCGGGATCTATCCCTTTGCATTTGTTTTCTTGTCTGTGCGATCAGGGTTTGTTTATCCTCGAAATCCAAGTTGACTTTTGGTTCTCACGAGTAAAATACCATTGCAAGCTGCTTTGGAGGTTCAGGGTGTGTGACTAGATTGGGCCGGCGCTCAACGTGTCGTGACGTCCGGTCCTTTTTACAGAGTACATTTGACATGCCGTATTTGCATCAGAAATGGATACGGGTCTCCTGGTATAAAAAGCTTCTGGGGCCCAATAATCATTACGCGTCAAGTGTAGTACGGAGTATAACTCATCATCAAAACTCTAATTTTTGGATGTCTGAAATCACTTTGTCCTTTGGCATTCTTCTTCCTTGGGTTTTATGAAGAGCCAATCGCTTGTTGGTTCGTTGTGATGCCTCATGCGCCCCTGAAACTCCACTCGAAACCAACTGCCAGTACATGCAGATCGACACAATGAGACGGATCAGCAGGTTGCCCTGCTGCTCAAGTTGCATTACAAATCTGTCCGTTTCTCTGATGCTACGCCACGCCCACATCTGCAACACATCATCAGCAGCAGCATACATAGGTTATAGGTACATAAACTACATGCACCTGCGCTGACTTTTGTAACCAAGGAAAGTTCAGGAGCAGGATTATACTAACCGGTACCTGAGAGAGCCATTTTGATTTGCGCAGTGGTGAGTTAAGCTCTAAACAAAGCCGGCGATTGGACGGGGCAACCCCAAGTCAATCCCCAGGCTGGAGTATTTTTTTTTCATTTGGTATACGGTGGCACTACTTGCATACATGAAATAAAATTCAAAGGTAATTTTATTTGGAAAAAATGGAGCAAGTGGACTTTTCCTACGTGTGGCAGTGTTAAACAATGAGATGAAATGTTAGTATGTATACCGGTGCCAATGAATCGCCGGGAATATCCTGCCGGATCTTAGCTTGCAGCATGCGTGATCTAGCTGGTTCCTTGTGACGTTCCTGGATAGAAAACAACGTTATTTGTGGCTACTAGCTATAGCTAGTACCATGATATATAGCTAGAGAGAATTTGTTTGTTGTTTGACTATTTGCAGATCATGGTGAAGTATAATACTGGTGAAGGTTGCTATTTAGTAGTATTCATGATCTGTTGATGAGCTCAATCTTAACCATTTTGGTTTGAACTTGATCGTCAAGAATGCATACAAATCGGGCGAAGGTTTCCTAATCTATTTACAGTGTCACTTCAAAATTGTCACGCTTTTTATTTTTTGCTGACATCAGGATCAATCAGCGTGAAAATGAATTGGATGAAAGCGGTCGGGAACGATCGGGAAAACACTCTAACCACTTTTGTTTTTATATTTTTATTCGGTTATGGGAACGGAAACGGTAACACCGGCCGGGAAAAACAGAATCGGATATGTTATGATACATACAATGAAAAATGCCAAAACCCCAACAAATAAAATTCTGACTATGGACGAACTTCTCAGTTAGAAAGCTGATTGAAGAGAAAGTAAAAAGAAACACGTTCCGATTCCCCAGAGTTCCAAGTGAACCTGTTTCAAACGTGAAGACAAAATAAGAGGACGGAGATGATTTTTCTTTCAAAAAGAGTATGACTAAGAGGATTATTATTGATTACTGCTGCTCTACAGCAAGGGTATAGGATACTTCTTAAAATACTTACAAAGTGTCCAGTTGACTTGAAGAGAGGCGCTGAGAAAAATATGGATGATTTGTATGCACCCCTATACATGTGTATTGGATGCTTGGACATGATTAGACTGGGCGCTCACAGATTCTCCAACTTTTGTTTTCCTTCATCTGTTTCTGGGCGCTCACAGATTCTCCAACTTTTGTTTTCCTTCATCTGTTTCTGCTTTCACTTTTTCTTTGTGTCTATTCTCTCCTGCCTTCTCCAAGGTTCACTCAACTCAAAATTAATCTGAAACAATGTACCTTACCATATGTTATGGCAGGAATTGACATATTGATTTTTGGATTTTAAAGCAAAAAATTCAGCTGGTGACGGATCTGTTTCAACTCACCTAAAAAAAATCTGAAATGAGGTTTGCAGAAACCTTTTAGTGGTTTAGAGTTCTGACTATGTCGGGATTACTCTCCGGAATATTTGGGGAAAAATTAAGTTGTACAATTTATAAGACACTCGTATTCTTTCTTTTGGCTCAATTAGAAGTCCATGCTCCATTAACTAAAGGAAAATATCAAATTAATAGTAGTCATAACTGTAGCTCGCCCTGTTGCTGTTTCGGTTCTCAGGGTACTCTGCATTTTGCGAGATCTTTTCAGAGTTTTGAAAGGTGTGACCTTTGGCAGGCACTTGGGCATCAAATCGGCCGTGCGTGTGATCAGCTGGCTCTTTGCGAGAGATATTGTCCACTGCCGCCCGGTGCTCATGAGTCATGAGTCCTTGGTCATGCACATCCAGGGCCAGTGTTGTAATGCTGCCTGCTGACAACCGTCAGATGACGACTGCACATAAACATGGCTGCCTGTTTCTCTTCAGATTGTCCTCTGCTCTCAAAGTTTGTGATATCGAAAAGCAGGCTGGTGCCTTACTGCTGAAGGAGTTTGCACATGCATGATCAGGAAAACACACACATGATCCTGTTTTCTGTTTCTTCAGATGGCTATCCATGATTTGATCAGAGAAACTGTTTTCTTTGCCCACATGTTGTTCTCTTCAGAGTCTGCATATAGTCTGAACAAGGTGTTCAGGAATCAGTGTTGGAATTGATCGCGGCTTGGTCCAAGGGACCGTGACTTGGTCCAAAAGACCGAATCCTAAGGGGCTGATAGCCACCCATGTTGCCCTGATCTGGGGTAACAGACCAGCCAACGGCCTGACCCCAAGGACGGCCTGTGCTATAAGAAGAGGCCCTGGAGACCTAAGAACTATGAGAAAAAGAGTTCTCCTAAGCAAACACTCTCAGCACAGGACCGGACTTGAAGACCTACGCCGTGCACCGTCCACTCATGATGGTGTTCTTCATCCAGTGTACATCTACAACACGCCTGCGTCAAGCAGGCACGAGGTCATCAGCGCCCGTAAGAGGATCTACAGATCTAAATGTAAGTGATTAAGCTATAATTAATTGAGTTCTTAGGTGTTCATGCATTTGGACTATAAGATCCTGTTAATCAGTGATATGGTTTTTCCTACAATCAGGAGCAAACAGGTAGCATCTGGCAAACACACAGATGCAAGAAGCAAAGCAGTGACGCATGGACCAGATCACCAGACACACTGGTAGTTCTGAAATACATATATTAAAGGTGGCATGCACGAGGAGGACACACGAGATCGACGACCGGCATGCGTCGTCGATCACCAGACGTTCAGACAACCCCGGCTGGGACACGGTAGATGATGGATGGCGAAGTTGGCAAGATCTTATTTAGACGCTGCTACTATATACTACGCCGGGGGGCTTCTCCTTCCTGTCCTCGTGCTCCATGGCGGCGGCGCATGGCCGCCTCAGTTGCAGCTGCAGCAGGAGCACCCGCAGCTGGTGCCGCACTTGCAGGTGTTGCAGTCGCAGCCGCCGCTCTCGGTGGCCGCCTCGAACCCGCCGGAGCTCCTGCACACGCACAGGCAGCCAAGGTTGAGTTTGAGGAGAGTGACATCACAAATTCACAGCAGCGGCGATGAATCGGAGACGAAACAAAGGATCGTTCTCTACGACTTACGCCTTGTTGCTGGCGGCGGCGATGACCATGGTGGTGGTGGTGGAGGCGGCCTCCACGTCAGGGAACATCTTGCAGCTGCACACAGGTGGATCGTACACATCCGTCAGATATACGATCAGCTGCTACAGATTCCGTCATGGGATCGAAATGGTGATATCAGCTGTCAGGTTCGATTAGATTCCTACCCGCCGCATCCGCTGCCGCACCCGCAGCCGGAGCCGCACCCGCAGTTGCCGCCGCAGCAAGACATCCTCTTGGTGATCACGAGCAAGGAAGCAAGTAGCGCGGCTGAAGAAGGTGGAGTGCTTCTTGTGTGCTCTGCTTCGCTTGTGATGAGGAATGGCGAGGGCGGGCGGAGGGTATAAATAGGCCCGGCGGCGCGGTGGGGGAGACGCGCGGCAATGCCCGGGAAAGAATGGACGCGAGCGAGCCCGGGACCACCACCTGCTTTGGGAGCAGGAATATGGATAGACAGAGACGGAGGAGGGAAGAAAGAGAGGCCGGTGGCGGTGAGTGGTGAGCTCTCTCGTTTCTTTCTCTTATCTTTTGGAGGGAAAAGGGAATTTCGCTGCAGTGGTTTCATTTCGCTTTACTCTCGAGCACTCTATGTAGGCTAGGTGTCTGTCGGTCATGATATCGCAGCAAGAAAAAGGATGTTCTTCGCTGTGGTAACGATGTAACAGCCGAATATTTTAATTAGCAAACTAACTTACCATAAGCATTTCACCGAACACCTTGTGTGCAGAAATAACATAACATCTATACTTGAAACCACCAAACCACAAATTTTCCAATAATCCGACAACAAGATACTTGCAGCAGCTAGCTCACTAGAACATCAATCTCTATCATCTCATATCAACGTATCAAAGAACACACATATATCTCTCATGCCAACTTATCCATACAAACAACCATTTGAGATATGGATCAATAGCAAGTAAGATGGTGACTTAACCAACACAAATAGCAAGGAAAAGTACCGAATCAAGAGTAGACACTAAGATTTACGTGGAAACTCCTTGTGGGGAAAAGGCACGGGCGACGGCGAGCAATCCACTGTACGAAGAAGGAATACAAGAGGTGAGAGCCAACAATGATGGAAAGGCTCCAAATTCCCCATGGATTTCACTTTCTATTGGATGGATTTGGTGGATCTAAACCTCTCCTCTCCTGTCTCTAACCCTAACTCTCTCCCAAGGATAAGATGTGAACTCTCTGTTTCTTTCCGAGTTGGGGATGAGACATATAATGGCAGCTTTGCAGAATAGCTCTTGCAGCCCTAATTTCAGCATTCAAGATGTATAGGATCTGTTTTGCATAAAAAGAGCTAATGGGCTTCCAAATTGGTGAAATTAGAAGTTGCACATCACATTCACAAAGTTGCATGTAATTAATTTTTTTCAGGGATGAAGAAGGGCTGCAGCAAGGAGATGAGGCGGAAATTTTGACAGAGATATCAGTGATGAATGAAGCGTTGTTGAACAATTTATGCTGGGCACGGCACAAAAGCGTTGTTGAACTGTTGGAGGCATCAATGAGCACCTTGGTTTAGAAAATTAGGCGCTTTTGGTATCCGTTTTAGCGTAACTAACCTGACTGATCAGGTAGTGCTGGACTGTTGGTGCTCAGGTCTGCAGAATGAATCCAGGGCCAATAATTCAGAGGCAGGCTCGGACGGAAAACCTGATGCCTTCCCAGAAGAACCAACACTCCCCCTGGGCCGAATCAGAATCTTGTGCGAGCGGGAGACGACATGACCGCCGCACCTGTGCACGAGTCGTCGCCATATTGGCTGCGTCGTCCAGAGATGGGGACGACAGGGGAGCCTGCCTGCATTGCCGCAGTTGCAGATGGGCGCAAGCAAAATCATTCATGCAGATGACGAAAACGACGGCTCACGGGCGCCCTCGCCGTCGTGTAACTTGCACGGCGAGAAGAGAAGAGAACACAGAACAGTGGGTGATTGATGGGTGCCCGCCCAGTGCGCCAATTATTGCGGCCGGGGCATCGCGCAACAGTCCGCGGCGGATGAACGGATAAAGCGCATGCCAATCTTGTAGGTTCGATCCACATGCCTCTCGGGGAAAGGAGTTATTGCTGGAGCATCACGGAAGGAGATATTGGAACGGTGAATTGCCAGCAACAGCAGCAGCTGAATATATTCCTGGCTCATGCCTCACGGTTCCTCTGAAACGAAGTTCAGAGCGATCGTCGTCGTCAGTCCGGTTTCAGTTTCTCGTCATATATGCCCAATAATGCGTGGCTCAAGATTAATCAATCCGAAAAAGGGTCACTGTTTCTCGTGTTATCATGTTTCTCCCTCCAGTATAATGCAGCGATGATGTTCAGAGTTAAGATTCTGAGCAAGTGATCAACTGAACACACCGCGCGCGGCTCAAGATTACCTTTCCTTTAGCATAAAAAGCAGCGTAAATCGGTTTGAATATGAGATACTCTGATCGAAAACTGAACCCATCAGGTGCTTTCCTGGGGAAGGCGTCGCGCAGCTTCTCCCGCCGGCGTGCCCTCAATCGGCAAAGCTCGCCGGCACGGTTCCTGTCGAGTTGCCATACCATGGTCCGGTCTCAAGAGATCCTCTCCAACTTGGGGCAGCTCGGCATCCATGATTCCAGGGGCAGAGAAGGGGAAGGCGGCGTGAATCAGCAGAGGAGAAGCACGAGGGGGCGGTGCGGATCTCCGGCGAATCTCGCGGCGGACGCGGAAGCCATGGCAACCAGGCCACGAGAGATCGACGACACCAGACGCACACGGGGGACGAATTTGAAAAATCGCATCTCGAGTTGGGGGGTTATATGTAAATATTCGGATCGCGATTACTAATCGCGATCCAAATCAGGGAGGAATATGTGAATATTCGGATCGCGATTATTAATCAGGATCCAAATAAGGGGGTTTTATGCAAAACGTGGATCCAAACGAGGGGTTATCTTGCAAAAGCGCTCCTCCTGCCCCCTGCCGGCGGCCTGGGCGGCGGTGGGCGGCCGGTGTTGATGGCGAGCCCGCGGGGGATTCCGCCGCTCCTTGATCCGGATGGAGAACACCTCCAGCTTCTCTCCCACTCAAGACCTTCACGGCTTCCCCGGTTTCGACGGAGGACCGCCAGTGACGGGGGGCTACGCTGGACGGCCGCCGCCAAGGTCGCCACCGCGTAGCGCCGGAGTCGAGTGTCGCAACGGACGTACGCATCATTCAGAAGCTTGAGGCCCTGATCCGCTCCTCAGGGTTTCTGCTCAGCAGCTCCGTGCGCTGTCTCGCGTCCACCGTCTCCTGGTGCCTGTCGTAGCTTGAAGAAGCTAACAAGTAACGACTCTGGCAATCTTCAGTCCCTGCGGTCTGCGAATCCATGGCTGCGCGGAATTATCTGATGCGACCACTGGAGATAATGGCTCTTTCTTTTCAACCCAAGGAGGCAATCAAAGACAGATTATCTGATGTTGGTTGACGATCAGAAACCGCAGGGCATTATCAGTTTATCACCATCTTATTTCTAGCAATGCCAACACTGAACCAAAAGTTCAGACGCTTGCTTGTCAAGAAGATCCACTAGCACAAGCAATCATGGCACGCAAGACTCTGGCCCTGTCGCTGCAACTTCCATATATGTTTTCTTCCACTCAAATAAATCATCCAAGAATCAAAAAGATGAAATGAAATTCAGAAAGGCAAGACAACCCAGATGCTTAGAACATGCTCACAAAGCAAAAGTGCCATTCAGGAACCAAGACTGAAGATGGTAGCTTCACTGATGGCTCCTCTGAATATGGTTTCACCGCAGAAGTGCTTATTTTTTTTATTGTGCAACAGTGGCACCACAAATCCAGTTGCATAACTAGGTAGAGTAGTTAATGAACTCAACAGCTGTTCTGTTGCAACCGTGCCAGCGGTGGTGGCATCCCTGATGATCTTGTCTCTGTGGTTGCTGCTGGAACCGGATACGGCGCTACTGATCATTGCATTTTTCTGCAGGGGTACAAGAGAAGAACCAGATTCAACATTGTTGTCAGACCATGCTTAATGGTTCCAAACTTCCGATGACTGAAGCTAGAATATCCTCCTTGTTCAAGAGAAGAAGAAGAAGAAAGAAGATCTATCTTTTTTCCATATATATATCAACTAAATTAATATGCATGATGGTTATCTGCTCTTTGGGTGAAAACGGGAGAACATATATGTTACAAGAAAGCCTAAATTTTCACTGGTGCTAATGCACCATAACTAGGAAAATCTTAGCCATACTGTAATAAGGTCAACACTGCAAATGGGCATGCATCTTTTTCCCCAATAGGCAAGTAGGTAAAATTTCCTTGACATGGTGTTCAATTAAGCACAATTAAAATTGAAAGATCCATGCTGAAATATAATTATTACCCAGTCACAGCGATCATGGGCCCTTTTCACTCCATACACCATGCCAACATAAACTCCAGCAACGGTAGCTGCGTATTAGACAAAGAAACATCTGAATCAGCCAGAGAGTACAAATGAAGAAGAAGGTAAAGAAGCCACCACAATTTATTTAAGTGGCAAACGGTACAGAGCGATCAATTAGTTACCCCAGCATGCACCCTCCTTGCACATTTTCTTCAGTGTACTGGATTGAGACTATATGTGGAGATCTTCAGTGTTCAGAACAAGTGCATTTGGAATCTCAAGTAGATCAATATCCACGGGTGACAATGCATATATGAGCTTGTCCTTATTAAAGTGCTTCTCAATTCGATCCACATGTCTCTCAAGAAATTGTTGCAGGAGCATCACGGAAGGAGATATTGCAACAGTGAATGTGAATCAATGGTAGCAGCTGATTACATTCCTGGCCTGCGCCTCAGGGTTTTTTTCTGAAAACAAGATGGATCCATCTGAAAAGGCCACCATTTTTCATTCTATCTTGTTTCCCGTTTCAGTAATTTACCATTGCATTGATAATGTTCAGAGTCAAAGATTCTGATCATAGCACGCGCGGCTAGAGATTAATCTGTTCCTTTTATTTACAACAAAAAAGGAACCCAAATCAGTTTGGAAATAAGATACTCTGATCGATCATGGCGATACAAGTAGTTTCTTGGGCAACTGAACTAATCACCAGGCGCTGCACTTCCGTTCCGGGGTTGCAGATCGGTGCAATTAACCACGGCCATACAGTGCAGTTCAGGTTAACTATCCCCGCTGCAAGTACCAGCCTACCAAGCAGTCAATTGGCGTCAGGGCCAAGGCTGCAACAGGCAACCGACAGCTTGCATGGTCATATGCCGCCCGCCGTGGCAGCCGGAATCGCGCGTGCTGGCTAAGGCGATGCGTGCTGTCGCGGGGTTTCTCTCCCAGAGACGCCTCGTGACGCGCAAGCTGCTCTTGCCATCAGTCGGTAGTTCGGTACAGGTCACCGGCGGCGCGATTCCAGTCGAGCTCCCCCATGGTCGCGTCCCACGAAGACTTGGGGAAGGTCCACATCCAGGTGTGGAGAAGGGGAGGACGGCGCAGAGAACAGAGAATCTGTCGTAGCAGCACGAGAACGTGCCGTCGCAGATCTCCGGCGAGTCCGTACCGCCGGCGGGCGCGAAAGCCATCGCCATGGCAGATCGAACGAGGAGACGAGAGGGCAGCAGCCGCAAACCAGGGACCAATTTAAGAAGTATTATTCCTGGTCAGGGGGTTTCATGTCAATATTTGGATCGCTATTTTGCAATAACACCCCTGAATCGGATCGCGATTAGTAATCGCGATCCAATTCAGGGGGGTTATTGAAAATATTCGGATCACGATTATTAATCGCGATCCAAATTAGGGGGTTTCTGTAAACGAGATCCGATTCGGGGGGTAATTTGCAAAACCGCTCACCCTCCCTACCGCGTCGCCGGCGGCCTACGGGGCCGGCGTTGATGGTGAGCCCGCGGGGCTCCCGTCCGGATGGAGACCACCTTAAAGCTTAAAATCCTCCACCTATTAACCAGCTTCTGCGGAGGACGCGCCGCCGCGCCGGCGACGTGGATCCCGTCGCCTACGCGGGACAGCGCTCCCATCCTGTTTGTGTCCGCCACCATTCAAAAGCTTTTGGAGCCCTTGCTGAGCAGTGGTCGACGGTGCTATCTCGCGTCCGCCGCCTTCCCCATTGGACCTGCCAAGCCGTGGCCTTTTGTCGCATCTGCAGTAGCTGAGGATCCATGATTGATGATTCCATGGCAATCCCTTTCGGGAAAAAAAATCAATTCCATTGCAATGGCAACTGTCACTCCCTCCATGGCTGCACTGAAATCTACCCAACGATGTAGCGTGGCCAATGGAGCTAAACGACCCAGCAAGTAGGAAAGTCAACACTGAAGAAAAGTTGAATAGCACCAGCAATGGAATCCGAGCACCGGATAAGGTTCTTTCTCCATACTGTTGCTGCAACAACTTGCATATATATTTTTCCTTCAATCAAATAAATCATCACAGAATCACAGTGATGACCGCAAACCTCAAAGATAACGAAAAACGGTTGATCAGGACATTCGCCCACAAAGCAAAAGCGGCAAAGAGCAATCAAAACTGAAGATGCTGGTTTTATTGAACTGAACATGGCTTCACAGAAGAAGTCCTTACTGTTATTGTACGGCAATGGCACTGCAAATGCAGTTGCATAACTAGGTAAGGTAGTTGATGAACTCAACAGCTGTTGCAACTGCACCAGTGGTGATGGCGTCCTTGATGATTTTGTCTTTGTGGTTGTTGCTGGCACCAGAGACCAGGGCACCAGATAACGCGCCTCCTATCATTGTATTCTTCTGCAGGTAACCAGAACACAGGAGGATTAATGAACACCAAAGATGACTAAAAACATGCATGGAATGAACAAGGCAGATTCTACAGTTATTTTTGGCGAGCAGATTCTACATTATTGTCATACTGTGCTCAATGGTTCCAAACTTTACATAACTGAAGCTTGGGATATCCTTATTGTTCAAGATAAAATGGAAAAAAAGGACTTATCATGTATTACATTCACATCAGTTAGAATTCTAACAAACTAAATTAACATGACAATTATCTGATCTTTGGACAAAGAGGGGGAGAACAAATGTATAAGGTACCAGTGCCATATAGCGCCTCATCTTTCACTTGTACCATTCACAGGTTCTTATCCTATCTGTAGAAAGGTCTACATTTCAAGTGGGTATGTAACTTTTTCCCAAACAGGCAGGCACATAAAATTTCCATGAAAGGTTCATATTTCAGTTAATTCTTACCCAGTCACTGCGACCACGGACCCTTTCCACTCCATACACCATGCCCACATAAACTCCAGCAACAGTACCTGCGTATTAGGCAAACAAACATCTGAATTAGCCAGAGTGTAAAAGAAGAAGAAATGAAAGAAGCCAGTGCATTTATGTTTGCAACAACAAACTGCTAAATTAGTTACACCAGTAAGCACCCTCCTTGCACATTTTCTTTAGCTGCATAGATATTCAGAAGAGAAAAGGTGTACTAGTGTAATGCAAACAGGAACTTACTCTATGAAGAAATAAACCAACAGATACACAAGCATGTAGCAATAAGCTAAAGAGACACAGGGATTTGGTTCTACATTTCTATCCTGAGGAGCCGCACATGACAATGTACTGGATTGAGACTATAGCTAGATATCTGCAGTACTAATTACATGTATTTTTGGAATCTCAAGTAAATCATTATTCACGGGCGATAATGTAAGAGCATCCTTATTAAAAACATTTAGGAAGTTGAAGCGTAGAATCATCTAACTGGCAAGGCCTAGGAACATTGGACCACAGTATGTTCTCCAAGTGTCAAAAGGGCATGAAGCTAGAATAGTTCAAAAATAGGGAAATGAACGCCACAAAAATACTTACAGCATGCTCAAGCTTGTGATTTGAAACATCCCCTGCAAAGAAAGAAAAGAAAATTTTATTATAATGTGTGCAAATAGAAGGGCACACTGTACCAACTTCTCCTGTTTGGCTGTGAAATATAGCAACAAAGAGTGCAAGCGTCCCATAATCTTTTCAGCCACAACAGAAATACATACTAGAACTAATCTGAAATACCAGAGAACAAACTTAAAGCCTGCTACTAAGTATTTAACTAAAAGGAGGAGAGTTAACAAGTGCTCAACCAAATAAAAAATGGCAATATAAGGTAGAGACATCAAGAAATAAGAGAAGTGTACAAGCTGGCCTATAGCTAGAGTGAGTGCATCAGTTAAGATCCGTTGCGTTAACACCACTTTGCACTGGCTGAGGCCCTATGTTCAGAACTAAGGGCACCTTCAGTAACAACATCAGAATTTTCTTGTCATTTCAGTCATTTAATCAAGACTGAATGCCAAATGCTGGATGAACAAATGTGCAGGAATTCAGGATAAGGCCGAATGCCAAATGCAGGCTGCACAAATGTGCAGCAAATTCAGTATAATACAGAGTGCTAAATACAGGCTGCAGAAACGTGCAGAAAATTCAGTATTATACTGAATGCCAAATGCAGGCCATACACATTACAGTATGGAGTTGTAGCTCCTCCACTCTTTCAGTCTTTGCAGTTAATTGCAGAGGCAAGAGTGTGCAGTCCGTTTTTCCATTAAGTATGGTTATAACACATGGTAGTATGACTGAGTGCGAAAAAAAAAACTGCAAATGGAATCTCCGCTCGGTAGCATCGTCCACGAAAAAAAATGTTCAGAAGTTTATTAAGAAAATCATGAAAGAATCCATATGTGCTGTCGTGTGTTGACATACGGTGGCAGCATGTTCAGAACCTCAAAGTAAGAGGTGAAATGGAATCGCAAATGGACATTGGATAACAGAGAGTAGTAGCTAGTTACAATATCATACAGCAAATTGTGGAGGCTGTTTTACAATTATCAACCTCTTACATTACAGATTTACAGTACAGCAATATATCGCACAATTATTATAGTTTTATACCTTGAGAGCTTTTAACATTGCCGTGGTGATCTGAACGATCGATTACTTAAACACCAAAGTTCCACAGTCAAAGGTACTAGTCCAATTGGTACGCCATAGATGTGCCTTCATAGTGCTTGCTCAGTTTGTACCTGGTTTTCTGAACCATTGTTGCCAAGTGACTACAAAGAAGACATACACCTTGTCATATAGTTTGTCGAAAAGGCTAAAGTAGGCGTATCTCCAAGTCTTCTTGAACAAAAGGCCACAAAATATTATCCAAAGTCCCGCCAAGAATCCCACAGTTAAACCAATATAAAAATCCATTTGAGTGTTGTCATCTTCATGCCACCTGGCGGGATCTTCTTGTGCTGGATTTTCTCCAGAACATGCGTTTGGAAGTGGATGCCCACAAAAACCAGGATTGCCAATGTACATTGAAGCAGGATCGTCTGTGTTGAGAGTGTCTAGTTGATGTCCTGAAGGTATTCTACCTGATAGGTTATTGTAGGACAAATTCAGATAGCTCAGTGAAGTCAAATCTGACAAGCCCTGAGGAATTTCACCAGAAAGATGGTTGTTGGACAAGTCAAGAGACTCCAATGATTTCAGATTGCCAATCTTATACGGGATATTTCCACTCAAGAAGTTTGATGACAGATTCAGATTTACCAGCCCAAGAAGTGAACCTAATTCTTCCGGGATTTGCCTGAGTAACCTGTTGCAAGACAGATCAATGCTCATAAAATATATGGCATTCTCTTTGTATTCAAGCACTTGCCCTTTAATTACCAACAATAAGCTATCATTATTAGACTGACCAGATTCTGAGAAAAAATACACATGCTTCTGAAATTCTCGGAAAGGATTATCTAATATATCTAATGCCACAGCAGTGGTAGTCAGAGCTTTCAAGTTCTCAAGAGTTCGTGGCATAACCCCAGAAAAAGTGTTATTTGCAAGATCAAGGATACGAAGAGAATCAAGCCATGTTATTTCAATCGGAATATGACCAGAAAACTTGTTAGATCTTAACCGTAACATTACCAATCTTTTCATGTCCTCACTTATCCATGTAGGTAAATTCCCACTGAACCTGTTTTGAGTTAGATCGAGGAATGCAAGATTTTGGCATTGTTTCAAGAATAAAGGAAATCCACCTGAAAGGCTGTTGTTGCTTAGAAGGAGAGTACGAATTTCCAAACTATAAGAATTTGCAGAGTTGATCCTTGACGAGTTGTTGCTATATGGGTTCCTTTGTTTCAGCAGTTGTTTGCCACAATCAGGTAATCCCCCTGTTAGAAGGTTGTTGGAAAGATCTAAAACCCGCAGGTGAGGCGATTGGCAAATCGAGTATGGAATGATCCCGGTTATACAGTTGGAAAAGAGAACTGCAACCTGTAAATATGGAGCTCCAAAATTTGATGGCAAATGTTCACTTAAAGAATTTTTGGAGATGTCTAATAACACAATGCTTCTTGGCAACTCTGGTACTGAACCAATTAAACGATTTGACTGGAGAAAAAGCTCTTCTACTGACATGAACTCCAAACTAAGTGGTAACTCACCGCTAATTTGGTTATAAGAGAGGTCCAAATTCATGTAGTCCAAAACCAATCTGGGATCCTACCAGTGAGATCTGCATCCGACATCTGAAGCTCATAAATGCCCTTTTGCCATCGAAGCCAATTAGGAATCTGGGGACCCAAATGACAAGATGAAAGATATGCCCTGCCCAAGTCGAATGGAGGTATCCAATCCGAGTCCACCTTGACCTGAAGATAAGTATGAGAAAAGTCGATGGACTTCAAATTCGTCAAGCCAGAGAAGTGGGCTTCTGATATCACACCACTCAAGCTGTTACTGCCAACATGCAGTTTAGTCAAATATTTTAGTGTTCCTATCTCCACAGGCACAGAGACACTCAAATGGTTTTCCTGAAGATTAAGTATGCTTAAGGCAGTGAGGTTGAGTACCGATTTTAATGTCGTGCTAGTGATGTTGGTCTCAAACAAAGTTAACTCTCGCAAACTATTCCAGGAACAGTTTGGTAACCTCTCTATTAGATCTGTTACATCACCACCGATGATGTTCTCGGCGAGGTATACCGTCTGTAAACTGCACAGGTTTTTCAGTGTTGCTGGTATCATCCCCTCGATGTTATTCCATCCCGTGTAAAGGGTCTCCAACATGGTCAAGTTTCCCAACTCATCAGGAAAGGGTCCTGACAATTCACAACCTTCTATGTCTAGAACCTTGAGGCTAGTTACATCCCAGTACCAATTGGGTGCAGCGGGGCTGTTAAAAGGGTTATTGGAGAGGTCAAGTTCCTCCAGAACCGTAAGGTTATAGTGCCCAAGTGACGGGGTTGAACTATTAAGTCCACATTTGCTGAGATATAGTCCTCTCAAATTTGGAAGGTTGTTCACTGCCTGAACCCAGCCAACCGCTGCGCTAAGATTCACAACGCTCATGTCAAGAAACTCCAGTGAGCGCAGACCTGCTAACCATGAAACATCTGACGAATATGCATATGCAAATGCATGTCCATGAAAGGAATCCTTGTGAATGTCGAGGTATACCAGTTTGGTGAGGTTGCCTAGCTGAGGAGGTACTCTACCACTGAAATTCATGTTGGATAGGTCGAGATAAGTCAAGCTCTTCAGAGAACCAATGAATTCCGGTATAGGCATATCGTCTCCGAGAACATTTCCACTTAGATCTAGATGCTTGAGGTGGCGTAAGGCGAGAAGCGATGAACTTATCTGCCCACGCAACCAATGAACGGTTTTGTCATAATCAAGACTGTAGTAGCAGTCCTCCATGAGGAAGCCGTTGCTGAGGTCGAGCTTCACGACGTGGCCTGTCCCGGTGCTGCACCTCACGCCGTACCACCGGCAGCAGTCTTGCCCACGCCGCCATGACCTCAGCCGTCTGCTGGGGTCGCTCGTGATGCCGGCTTTGAAGGAGAGCAGCGCGTCCCTCTCGGCCGCGATGCAGCTGCTGCCGTTGAACGACGACGACGTCGTCGTCTCGGCACCGGAGACGACGGCAGGCGGCGGCGAGGAAGCCGCGACGGGTGGCGCTAGGAAGAGGAGTAGGAGGCACATGGCTGCAGCTGCAGCTCCATGGAAGGAGGATCGTGGCGTTGCAGCCATTGTGCAGCAGCTGGATGGTTCCAGTTTCCCGTGCTGGGCTGGGCCGGATGAGAAACTGGCTATGTTTCACTGCATTTATGGGGAGTCTGAGCATGCAGGAAGTACTGCTACGAGCGAGGAGGAAGTTGCGTGTGCGATGTCCTCTTCGAACCATTTGCCACGGCAAGAACAGCTTTTAAGAGTGTGGCAGTGGTCTAGCATAACCCCCTCTGTGTGGGACGCGGTGCGTTCACATGCTATGTTGGAAAAAGGACAATGCTATGTCTGCGCGACTAGCGTCCGACGCTCTCATCTCGTCACCGTCCCAACAGAAGCGGACATAGATTGGAAAAGGAACATGTTTCCTCTTCAGTGTGTTTCACTATGGAAAAAAAGACACGTGCATGTTCAATGGCTTTATTGTTACTATTTATAAAATGTGAGGTTTACATCCAAATTTATTGGGCTCACATTTATTTCGGTCAGACGCTGCCATTTACATTGATCGGAAAAGGATGATGACATACTGCCTCCGTTTTTATGATCAAGTCTATAGAAAATATAGCAACAACTGTACTACCCAACATATGCACTATCAACATATATTTCACATCACAGTGAATTCAATAAAATAAATTTGATGCTGTAAAAGTTACTATATTTTCTATAAAATTTTGATCAAATTTGACCAAATTTGATTTGAGACAAATCTAATGCGACATGTAAATAAAAATATACTCCCTCCGTTCTGAAATGTAGGCATAAAAGAATTCAAAATTTGTACGTAAATGGGTGTTTTGGAAAACTAATTCTCAACCTACAATAAAATTAGCAAAATAATAACTAAATAAGATATTAATTAGAGGTATATATGTTATTTTCTTATCTCCCTAATCTATCATAAAAATGCTAAGATGCCCTGGATGGAGTAGGCTTTAACTCCTGCACTGTGAGCCAGCGGGGCTCTCGACTCTCGTCCGGATGGAGACCACCTTAAAGCTTTAACTCCTCCAGCTCTTCACCGGCTTCGGCGGAGGACGCGCCGGCGAGAGGGAGCCCGTCGCCTACGCGGGGACAGACGCTCCAGAGCACTCGCCGTGCAGCGCTCGAGGCTCGACGGTGCTGCACAGCTCCATACGCTATCTCGCGTCGGCCGCCTCCCCCCATTGGAGCTGCCAAGCCGTGTGGCCTTTTGTCGCATCTGCAGTAGCTGAGAATCCATGATTCCGTGGCAAACTAGCAGTGGCAACCGTCACTCCCACCATGGCTACACTGAAATCTACCAACGGTGCGGCGTGGCCACTGGAGCTAGTGACTCTTTTCACTGTCAGTTGACGATCAGAAATCGCAGGCGCAGGTCATTACCATCATCTTATTTCCAGCAAGTAGAAACGTCAACACTGAAGAAAAGTTCAGACACTTGCTGAGTTGCTGGTGATGAATAACACCAGCAATGGAATCAAGGCACCGGATAAGGTTCTTTCTCCACTGTTGCTGCAACAACTTGCATATATATTTTTCCTTCAATCAAATAAATCATCACAGAATGACAGTGATGACCGCAAGCCTCAAAGATAACGAAAAACGGTTGATCAGGACGTTCAAACAAAGCAAAAGCGGCAAGGAGCAACCAAAACTGAAGATGCTGGTTTATTGAACTGAACATGGCTTCACAGAAGAAGTCCTTATTGTTGTTGTACGACAATGGCACTGCAAATGCAGTTGCACAACTAGGTAAGGTAGTTGATGAACTCAACGGCTGTTGCAACAGCGCCAGCGGTGATGGCGTCCTTGATGATTTTGTCTTTGTGGTTGTTGCTGGCACCAGAGATCAGGGCACCAGATAACGCGCCTCCTATCATTGCATTCTTCTGCAGGGGAACCGGAACACAAGAGGATTAATGAACACCAAAACATGACTAAAAACATGCATGGAATGAACCAGGCAGATCCTACAGTTACTTTGTCGATGAGATTCTACATTGTTGTCATACTGTGCTTAATGGTTCCAAACACACAACTGAAGCTACGGATATCCTTATCGTTCAGGATATAATGAAAAAAAGGACCTATCATGTTCTACATTCACATCAGTAAGATTTCTAACAAACTAAATTAACATGACAATTATCTGATCTTTGGACAAAGAGGGGGAGAACAAATGTTGCAAGAATCTTGATGTATGAGGTACCAGTGCTGTATAGCGCCTCAACTTTCACTTGTACCATTCACAGGAAAATCTTACCCTATCTATAGTAAGGTCTACATTTCAAGTGGTCAAGTAACTTTTTCCCCAACAGGAAGGCACATAAATTTCCTTGACACAATGTTCAATTAACAACAATAAAACTGAACGATTCATATTTCAGTTAATTCTTACCCAGTCACTGCGACCACGGACCCTTTCGACTCCATACACCATGCCCACATAAACTCCAGCAACAGTACCTGCGTATTAGACAAACAAACATCTGAATTTTTTCAAAAGGAACAAACATCTGAATTAGCCAGAGTGTAAAAGAAGAAAGGAAAGAAGCCAATGCATTTATATGAGTTTGCAATAGCAAACTGTAAAAACTCTGTTATAAAAGAAAACTGTAAAAATTGGTCAATTAATTACCCCAGTAAGCACCCTCCTTGCACATTTTCTTTAGCTGCATAAATAT
Organism: Panicum miliaceum; assembly: GCA_032594955.1. Taxonomy (NCBI): domain Eukaryota; kingdom Viridiplantae; phylum Streptophyta; class Magnoliopsida; order Poales; family Poaceae; genus Panicum; species Panicum miliaceum. The sequence goes on along the minus strand of CM064058.1, from coordinate 5,691,564 downwards.
TCAGAAGAGAAAAGTGTGTTAGTGTAATGCAAACAGGAACTTACTTTATTAAGAAATAAACCAACAGACCCACAAGCATGTAGCAATAAGCAAAAGAGACACATGGATTTGGTTCTACATTTCTATCTGATCCTGAGGAGCCGCACATGACAATGTACTGGATTGAGACTATAGCTAGAGATCTGCAGTACTCATTACATGATTTTTTTTTAAAAAAATAAAATTACATGTATTTTTGGAATCTTGAGTAAACCATTATCCACGGGTGATAAAGTAAGAGCATCCTTATTAAAAACATTTAGGAAGTTGAAGCTTAGAATCATCTAACTGGCAAGGCCTAGGAACATTGGACCACAGTATGTTCTCCAAGTGTCAAAAGGGCATGAAGCTAGAATAGTTCAAAAATAGGGAAATGAACGCCACGAAAATACTTACAGCATGCTCAAGCTTGTGCTTTGAAACATCCCCTGCAAAGAAAGAAAAGAAAATTTTATTATAATGTGTGCAAATAGAAGGGCACACTGTACCAACTTCTCCTGTTTGGCTGTGAAATAAAGCAACAAAGAGTGCAAGCATCCCATAATCTTTTCAGCCACAACAGAAATACATACTAGAACTAATCTGGAATACCAGAGAACAAACTTAAAGCCTGCTACCAAGTATTTAATTAAAAGGAGGAGAGTTAACAGGTACTCAAGCAAATAAAAAATGGCAATATAAGGAAGAGACATCAAGAAATAAGAGAAGTTTACAAGCTGGCCTATAGCTAGAGTGAGTGCATCAGTTAAGATCCGTTGCGGTAACACCACTTTGCACTGGCTCGGGCCCTATGTTCAGAACTAAGTGCACCTTCAGTAACAACATCGGAATTTTCTTGTCATTTCAGTCATTTAATCAAGACTGAATGCCAAATGCTGGATGCACAAATGTGCAGGAATTCAGGATAAGGCTGAATGCCAAATGCAGGCTGCACAAACGTGCAGAAAATTCAGTATAATACAGAGTGCCAAATACAGGCTGCAGAAATGTGCAGAAAGTTCAGTATAATACTGAATGCCAAATGCAGGCCATACAAATTACAGTATGGAGTTGTATCTGCTCCACTGTTTCAGTCTTTGCAGTTAATTGCAGAGGCAAGAGTGTGCAGTCCGTTTTCCATTAAGTATGGTTATAATGACCAAATGTTTCGGGGGGCAACATAGCATCAATCTCCGGCGTGTGTGCCACCAAAAATCAAAACTTTTCCATCTAGCAAGGGTCCTCGGCTATGGAACAGAGACTACCAGTTTTGTTCAAACATAATGCGTTTTCTTTGTTCAAAGGAAAGGTAAAAGTTAAATAAACAAAGTAAGGAGAATACAGTATGACTGAACTGAAGAAGAGCAATGAATAAAGAAAAAAACGCGCGGGGGGGGGGGGGGGGGGGGGGGGGGGGGGCGGGCAGGAGGGGAGCAAGCAGAGACAGAGAACCTCTGTGGAGGCACTCGAAGGTCTCCTCGGCGGCCACCTTGCAAGCGCCGACCTGATCAAGAACCGAACACAAGATCAGGGATCGAATAGATTAGAACAGATAGATGTGAGCGGCATGCAGGCACATTGCGAATTCGTGATGTGCAAGCAGGAAAGGGGGAACGGACCGCGCCGATCTTGAGGAAGCCGTCGACGGTGCGGTTGAGGAAGGGGTTCCCCATGTCGATGACGACGTCGATCTTGGGCGAGCAGAGCGACGTCGAGAAGCGGCCGTGGGGCATCCTGCCTGCCTTCTCTCTATCTTCTCTTCCTTCCCTGGCAGTGAAGCTGTGTGACAATGTGAGATGGACACTGGACTCTCTCGCCTCGGAGAAGATAAAGAATGGGAAAGAGAGGGCGGTGGCCGGTGGCGGTGGCTGCCAAGCCACGAAACCGATGGCAATCCCCACGGGCAGAGGGCTTTCCCCCTTGTTTGCTGCTGCTCCAACAACAGGCGGCCACAGCTCATCTACTCGCGTGAGGCGCGCGCGCCACCATGGCGTGGATTGGTCCTCTCTTCTCTCCTTTTCCTTGGCGCGGGGCGGCTGGGCTGGCCCGCGTGTCAGCCAGTGTCGATCAGGGCTTGCGGACAAGGCAACGAAGCCGTCCCCTTCTTCCTCGCCCCGTGTAGTCCGTGCAAGCATGGACGGTCCAGAATGCGCCCGCTGCGTGCAAGCTACTGACTACTACTGTGTGTTGGCTCTCGTGCAACGCCATATCATCCGTCTCGAGCTCAGACAAAATTCGATATTCCACACTGAATACGCACGTCTCACGGTTCACGTGTTTTGATATCCAATTTGCATGCCTTTCATAAATATAACCTTCCGCACGTGAATTCTTTCGATTCAAGACATTTCATCCTCTTTTCTCTAATTCTCTGATTTTCCTTTTTTTTTTCGTTTTACAGCCCCCTGATTTGCCCGTTTTGCCCCTCATTCAATGGATAAGAATCGACTGGCCAGCCGGTCTCCTCTGTTCGTCTCTCTTCTTCCCCGTCTCTCTCGTCTCGCCCTGTTCCCCTCGCGGCCTCCTCGCCGGAAGCCCCGCCGTCACTGCCCCTCCGCTCCTGCTGCCGTCCTCCGCTCGCACAGCCTCCGGTGTCCCTCAGCTCCTGGAGCCGTCCCTACACCCCATGTCGCTTCTGTCGCTCCGGCGAGGACGCCAAGGAGTACCTCAGGCTGCTCGGCGAGATGCGGGCCTCCTCTGAGGCCACGCCGAATGAGAACACGCTCTCGGCGAGCCTCAAGGCCTGCTGCGTTGCCGGCGACACGACGGTGCGGCCGTGCGGGTTTCTGCAGAGTGCAGACTAGCGAAGCGGTCGTCGTTGTTGACCGGAGTCCACAGGGTCTTGCTAAACTTGCGCAGGTGGAGCAGTGGTGAGGATTTCTTACGGCTCACGTCTCACCTTGCTCAGGATCTTCATCGCTTCTGCTGCTACTCCAATTACCAACCTAAGTGTTCAGAGCAATCATGGTTGCGAGAAGAAGCCTGACTGAGATCATAGGTGCTCACAGGGCTTGGGTAAAAGTGTGGATGATATCGAAGTCTGAAATTGAGTGAGTATTGTGCGCGATTGTATCTTGTGATGTGAAGATTGATGAATGCAATTGGCAAATGGAATCAATCTTACTTGTTGATTCAGTAATTATCAAATAAAAATAATCTGAATAAAAGACGTCTCAGATTTCAGCCAAGATAATGATGGATGCTTCAGACATTGAAACGTAGCAAACTGAAGCCAACGCATCATTAGTCCTGCCACTCTTAACCGTACTACGTGAGTACGGTTGTAGAGGTCGTACACTTTACCCACAAATCGTGTTCCCCTGAGTCGCTCGGGTTTGCAAGGCCCTTAAATACTTCCGAGATGAGTGGCGAGGGTACACTACGAAGCCTTTACAAAGACATGTCGAGAGCTAGGCAGCCTGCTAGATTTTCAGTAGCAGGCAGTGTGGTCCATAAAATGGTCAGCTCCTTAGCAAAGACAGCTACCCCAAGAGGATCGGGCTATGACCCCTATCATCGACCCCCTCCTTGCCCTTTCGGTAAGGCCACCAACAAACTACACATCTAATTAATTGGCTAAGGTCAGAGCCATATGACTTTGTGATTGCACTGTTCACTTGGTTGGTTCTCCATGTTCCCATTAATCAAAGTTGATCTTGAAATTACGCGGTATAACAACATTATGAAACGTGATCAACATTGCCATAAGAGTAAACCAATACCAATCCCAAAGTTTGCAACTAAGCGTGTCTACCCAACATGAATAATAAACCCAGTTGTTTCAAGGTTTGGGGTAAAAGACTAGGTATATCCTTAGCATAGGTAATCCATCAAGTTTATGCAAGCAACAGTAAAGTAAAGTGAATTATCATGCTGTTGTTGGGATCAAATAGAATATGCAGGGGGGAAATCACTTGCCTTCTTCAAACAGCTGTTGATTCTCTTCCTCGTAAGCTTGCTCTTGATTTTGCTTGAATGTCACGTTGTCTATGCGATCACACAAATAAGCATACACAAACAAATAAGAAACAGTACAACAAACAGTACAAACAGAAAGTAAAAAGATGCTAATGTTGTAGTTCATGATGCAAGGATCGCGTGGGCGCAAGAATCACTGAAATCGGAGTTGAAACGATGAAGATATGGCTAAAACAGTGATCTAGGGACCTAACTGCGAGAGTTTTGAACTTCCAGGGGCTAAATCTGAAGAAATCAGGGGCTAAACACATAATTAAACCTTAAATAGAGGGTCGGGGTGCAAAACTAGAGGTTCTGGACGGCGGGTACTAATTCTAGAAAAGTCAAGGGTCGGAACAGAAAAAGAAAGGGCTCAACTCTAATTATTTTTCTACTGATCTGGACTTCGGGTTGATTCCTGAAAAATCTAGGGATCTTTCTGCAAAGGTTCCGGGGACGGCTAGGGTCGGGTGAATTTGGTCCGTTGGATCAGAATCGGGCGGCGGTTTAATGGTCGGGCGAATTGGCGGACTAAGGGTCGATTCTGGCTGTTAGATCTAGATCGAGCGGCAGAGGAAGGGTCGGCTCGACGGGGTAAAGAGGGTCGGGCGAAGCGGAGCTGCGCTGGGCGCCGGCGGCGAGCGAGTGCGGCGGCGGACGGCCGGAGCTTCACCGAATCCGGTGTTCCGGGCTCGGTTCAGGCTGGGGTTACGTCGGGGAGAGAGCGGGTGACATGGCGAAGGCGTTGGTGGTCACGGGATGGCTGTGCGGTGACTGTAAACCGGTGGCCACGGCGGCGGGCGAAAACAAATCTCCGGCGAGGAATTGGGGTTGCGACAGAGCGAGAGAGAGAGGGGAAACGAGTGCGGCTTGATGCTCACCAACTCGCGGAACTCCGGCAAGAGTTGAAGGCGGCGGAGAAGCAGCGGGACGGCGAGTCGACGGAGAGGCGGCGACACGGGGCGGCGGCGTTCCTCCGGTGTGCGAATTCCAGCGGCGTGTGACGGTGTTGAGTAGAGGAAAGGATTGAGAACAACTCTGGGTGCAAAGCGGTGCTCCGGTGAGGTTTTATAGGGGCGGAGTGGCCGGGGAAAAAGAAGGCGGCGACTCTTGCGAAGGAAAGGGCGGAACTGCGGCTAGTAAGGCAACCAGCGTCGCGGGGAAGGAAGGAGAGACGTGGGCGATGACGTGGAGTCAATCCGGACTCGGGGTGAGGAAGGAAAAAGGAAGGAGAAGGAGCGCGGCGGGGCGTCTGGCATCGCGGCGGAGAAAGGAAACAGAGGAGCGGGAGCGGTGGAAGAAGAAAGGAAAGAGAGAGAGAAGGCGCCGACAGGTGGGGTCCAGCTGTCGGTGGGAGAAAGGTGAGGGTGAGTGAGCAGATTGGGCCGTCTGGTTGGGCCGGCTGAGTTGGGCCGCGGGGAAAAGAAAAAGAAAAAGAAAAAGAAAGATTGAGCTGACGGGGTTGGGCTGCTGGATTGGGCTGCGGGGAGAAAAGAAAAGGAGAAGAGAAAGAAGTTTGGGCTGGACTGAAAGAAAAGAGTGGGAGAAGAAAAAGAAATAAAGATGCATGCACAATTTTATCTTGTGACTTTTATAAAAATACTTTTAAAATTTTGATTCCTATATTTTTGGGTGTTACAGTTTCCTTCCAAAAGAATCAACAGCAGGACCCCATACATATGAGTAGATTAACTCTAAAGGAGAAGTAGTAAAGCTAGAGGAACTAGAATAAGGTAACTGGTGACTTTTCGCCTGTTGACAAGCATCACAGACCAAGTCTTTATTCTCATCACTAGAATGCGGAAGACTAAACTTGCTAATGACTTTCTAAACTATGGGAAAGGATGGGTGTCCTAGCCGGCGATGCCATCTTGTAGCAGTCGGCTTTATTGCGCTCAGAACCTGACTCTTAGATTCAAAAGGAATTGGGTAGAGGCCGCCCTCACATTTGCCTCGCAGAAGAATTTTCTTCGTGACCTTGTCCCTGATCAAGAAAAAATTTGGATGAAATTCTAGAAAAGCTTTATTATCAACAGCAAGACGATGAACTGAAACTAGATTCTTGTGTGCGGATGGAACATGCATGACATCATTTAGATGGAGAGGACGAGTGGATGTAGGAACAATAGCATGACCCACATGATTAATACGCATACCTGCACCGTTTGCTGTTCTGATCTGGTCGTTGCCGCTGTACTTGTCATGAACGGAGAGCTTGCTGAGATCTCCTGTGACGTGATCCGTGGCACCCGAGTCGGTGTACCAGTTTATGTCCACACCGTAAGAATGTGTCGCTGCAGATGCACTCTTCTCTGGTGGCACAAAATCTTCATCAAAACGGTACCAACAATCAATTACTGGATGATTGCCATGCCCACAGAGCTGGCACTTCTCACAAGTGTTGCTGTTTCCACGGCGTGAGTTGTTGTAGTTGTTGTTGCCGTTGTTGCCTCAACCTTTGCCGCCGCCATTGCGGCCACCTTGAGATTGACCATGGCCACGACCTCGGTAGCCTCGGCCGCGACCACCGCACGAAGCCATATTTGCAGATGATTCGCTGCCTTGTTTCAGATTCAAACACAACTCAAAATAAAGGAGTTGGGCATACAACTCAGCAATTGTGATTGATTCGGCTCATGCCAAGACGGCCGAAACAATCAGATTGTAGTCGGAGTCAAGCCCGGTGATGATGTGGCCGACGAGTTCTTCGTCGTCCAAAGGCTTGCCCGCTGCCGCCATCTCATCGGCGAGAGACTTCATCTTCGCTATGAACTCTGCCATAGTTGAGCTTCGCTTCTTGGTAGTAGCGAGCGCGATGCGTGTGTTCATCGCACGCGCCCGATTCTGTGAGGAGAACATCTCCTCGACGGCTGTCCACACTGCGGCCGTCGTCTTGTGCGTTGCAACTTGAGATAGAACGTCGCGCGTCATTGACGACAGCAGGTAGCTGAGAACCTGCTGGTCCTTCGCAATCCAGGACCCATAGTCCGGATTGGGCTGCTTCACGGCCTTGTCGTTCTCCTGGGCGGTGATCTCCTTGGGTGGTGCCGGCGTGTTGGGATCAAGATAGGACTCGAGTTGAGCTCCTCGGATCGCCGGCATCACATGTGCTTGCCATAAGAGATAATTGCTCTTGTTGAGCTTCTCAGAGACAAGCAATGGAAGAAGTGGAGTTGACGGGGAGGATGAGCTCGCCATGGGTGTTTTGGAGAGGAAAGGCTCTAATTACCATGAAAGATAACAAATGTGTTTTTGGGAAGCGTAGAACCCTGTAGGGCCGCGTACCTTTGTTAAATAGGACGACAAGAGCCGTCGTCGTGGCTTACTGAATCAAGGTAACATGATATGGTTGTTGCCGATACAATCTAGTTACAACAAGCTTACAAGAAACGTATCTACCTATATCTCTAAGGCGACAACCATTCATTGTTATCTCTTGTGAACCACAAAGGTTACATCGGAGGCTTATCTAGCCACTATCTCTAACAAGCTCAACCAAGAACACACATGGTAGTATGAGTGAGCTCGGAATACAAAAACTGCAAATGGACCCTCCTCTCGGTAGGATCGTCCACGAAAAAGAAAATGTTCAGAAGTTTATTAACAAAATCATGAAAGGATTCATACGTGCTGTCGTGTTGGCATACGGTGGCAGCATGTTCAGAACCTCAAAGTAAGAGGTGAAATGGAATCGCAAATGAATATTGGATAACAGAGGGTATTAGCTAGTTTCAATACATTGTGGAAATTCCAAACAACAAACAGACCACACACCAAATTGTGGAGGCTGTTTTACAATTAACAACCTTTTACATTACAGACTTACAGTACATCAATATATCACACATTAATCACAGTTTTATACCTTGAGAGCTTTTAACATTGACGCGATGATCTAAACGATGCATTACTTAAAATCAAAAGCTCCAGAGTCAAAGGTATCAGTCCAATCGATACACCATAGATGTGCCTTTATAGTGCTCACTCAGTTTGTACCTGGTTTTATGAACCATTGTTGCCAAGTGACTACAAAGAAGACGTGCACCTTGCCATATAGTTTGTCGAATAGGCTGAAATAGGCGTATCTCCAAGTCTTCTTGAACAAAAGGCCACACAATATTATCCAAAGGCCGGCCAAGAATCCCACGATTAAACCAAGATGAAAATCCATTTGAGTGCTGTCATCTTCACGCCACCTGACGGGATCTTCTTGTGCTGGATTATCTCCAGGACATTCCTTTGGAAGTGGATGCCCACAAAGACCAGAATTGCCAATGTACATTGAAGCAGGATCATCTGTCTTGAAAGTGTCTAGTTGTTGTCCTGAAGGTATTCTGCCTGATAGGTTATTGTAGGACAAATTTAGATAGCTCAGTAAAGTCAAATCTGACAAGCCCAAGGAATTTCACCAGAAAGTTGGTTGTTGGACAAGTCAAGAGACTCCAATGACTGCAGATTACGAATCTTATATGGGATATTTCCACTCAAGAAGTTTGATGATCAATTCAGATTTACCAGCCCAAGAAGTGAACCTATTTCTTCCGGGATTGGCCCGGTTAACCTGTTGCAAGACATATCAATGCTCATAAAATATCTGGCATTCTCTCTATACTCAAGCACTTGCCCTTTAATTACAAAAGATAAGCTATCATTATTAGACTGACCAGATCTTGAGAATGTATACTCATAAAGTTCTCGGAAAGGATTATCTTTTATATCTAATGCCACAACAGTGGTAGTCAGAGCTTTCAAGTTCTCAAGAGATTGTGGCATAACCCCAGAAAATGTGTTATTTGCTAGATCAAGGATACGAATAGAAAGAAGCCATGTTATTTCGATCGGAATATGACCAGAAAAGTTGTTAGATCTTAACCGTAACATTACCAGTCTTTGCATGCCTTCACTTATCCACGTAGGTAACTTCCCACTGAACATGTTTTGAGTTAGATCGAGGAATACAAGATTTTGGCATTGTTTCAAGAATAATGGAAATCCACCTGAAAGGCTGTTGTTGTTTAAACGGAGAGTATGGATTTCCAAACTATAAGAATTTGCAGAGTTGACCCTTGATGAATTGCTGCTAGATGGGTTCGTTTGTTTCAGCTCTTCTTTGCCACAATCAGGTAGCCCCCCTGTTAGGAGGTTGTTCGAAAGATCTAAAAATCCGTAGGTGAGGTAATTGACAGATAGAGTATGCAATGATCCCTGTTATACAATTGGAAAAGAGAACCACAACCTGTAATTATGGAGCTCCAAAATTTGATGGCAGATGTCCATTTAAAGAATTTTTGGAGATATCAAATACAACAATGCTTCTTGGCAACTCTGGTATTGAACCAATTAAACGATTTGACTGGAGAAAAAGCTCTCCTACTGACATGAACTCCAAACTAAGTGGCAACTCACCACTAATTTGGTTATAAGAGAGGTCCAAAATCATGGCATTTGAAAATGTAGTCCAAAACCAATCTGGGATCCTACCAATGAGACCTGCATCCGACATCTCAAGCTCATAAATGCTCTTTTGCCATCGAAGCCAATTATGAATCTGGGGACCCAAGTGACAAGATGAAAGAGATGCCCTGTGCAAGTTGAACGGAGGTTCCCAATCCGAGTCCACCTTGACTTGAAGATTACTATGGGAAAAGTCAATGGACTTCAAATTCGTCAAGCCAGAGAAGTGAGCTTCTGATATCACACCACTCAAGCTGTTATCACCAATAAGCAGTTCAGTCAAATTTTTTAGTGTTCCTATCTCCACAGGCACGGAACCACTCCAGTGGTTTCGATGAAGGAAAAGTGTGCTTAAGGCTGTGAGGTTGAGTAGCGATTTTAATGTCGTGCCAGTAATGTTGGTCTCAAACAAAATTAACTCCTGCAAACTATTCCAGGAACAGTTCGATAGCCTCTCTATTAGATGTGTTACATCACCACCAATGTTGTTTTCGGCAAGGTATATCGCCTGTAAACTGCACAGGTTTTTCACTGTTGCTGGTATCATCCTCTTGATGTTATTCCATCCCATTTCAAGGGCCTCTAACATGGTCAAGTTTCCCAACTCATTAGGAATGGGCCCTGACAATTCACAACTTCCTATGTCTAGAACCTTGAGGCTAATTATGTCCCAATACCAATTGGGTGCAGCGGGGCTGTTAAAAGGGTTATGGGAAAGGTCAAGTTCCTCAAGAACCGTAAGGTTATGGTCTTGAAGTGACGGAATGGAACTATTAAGTCTACAACCGCTGAGATACAGAACTCTCAAATTTGGAAGGGTGTTCACCGCATGAACCCAGCCAACCGCTGCACTAAGATTCACACTGCTCATGTCAATATACTCCAATGAGTGCAGACTTGCCAACCATGAAACATCCGATGAAACTGCATTTGCAAATGCATCTGCATAAAAGGTATCGTTATGAATGTCTGAGGTATGCCAGTTTGGTGAGGTTGCCTAGCTGAGGAGGTACTCGACCAATGAAATTCATGTTAGAGAGGTCGAGATATGTCAAGCTCTTTAGAGAACCGATGAATTCCGGTATAGACATATTATCTCCGAAAACATTTCCACTTAGATCTAGATGCTTGAGATGGCGTAAGGCAAGAAGCGATGAACTTATCTGCCCACGCAGCCAATGAAGGACTTGGTCATCATTACTGTCCATGTCCTCCTCGAAGAAATCTTGCGGAGGTCGAGCTTCACGACATGGCCTGTCGTGGTGTTGCACCTCACGCCGTACCACCGGCAGCAGTCTTGTCCACGCCATGACCTCAGCCGTCTGCTGGGGTCGCTCGTGACGCCGGCTTTGAAGGAGAGCAGCGCGTCCCTCTCGGCCGCGATGCAGCTGCAGTTGATCGACGTCTCTGCACCGGAGACGACGGATGAAGCGGCGACGACGGTTGTTGCAAGTAGGAAGAGTAGGAGGCACATGTCTGCAGCTCCATGGAATGAGGACTCTGGCGCTGCGGCCATTGTGATGAATCTGATTCAGTTTGCAGTGCTGGGATGAGAAACGGATCGTGGCAGCAAGCAAGGCACCTTAACCACTTAGTTGATACGCCATTGTGAGATTGGCTAGCTTGTTGCACTCCGCACTTTTGTTGCGTTTGTAAACTTCTCTTCTATTTATAAGCCGGAACCTGGTCTTTCAAAAAACGAAAAAAGAGAAACGGACCGTGGCGTTGCCAAATAAATGTATGGACATTTTTTTTTTCTTTTAACTAGCCTATCAACCCGTGCTTTAGGTTATTTTAGATATTTTATAATGGCAGATGTGAGTAATTAGATACATGTTTAGGAGGTTATTTTAGTCTATTCTCGTAATAGTAGAGTTGGATAATTTATTAAGAAAGATAACAAATTCAATAACTCTTTCTTAGTATTAGAGTTGTCTTGTCAGATTGATAACCGGATGTTTCTATTTTCCTAAAGTGTCCAACTAAGATTTTAGGTAGCTTCACGTGGAGGCTCTAAAAGAAGTCTAATTAGTAAATTAGTAATAGAGTAAGATAGTCATGGTGGTATGACAATACGTCACTGTCACCTTAATCTTCTTCGAATATATTCATCCAACTGTAGCGATCGATCACTTTTTTTTTGAGAGCCAATAACAGGAGCTTTATTGATCAACAGCAGGATTACAGTCCCTAGTGGCTATCTCAGACAACCAGCAGTCTGGAGATGGGCCAGACTAGGAGCGCACTGGGGTACGCGGTGATGACATTCTCGCACAGCAATGAGGTGCAGAGTTTGCATCACGCTTTATTACAAAACAAATTGTAAAAGAAACTAATCTCCTGCCTAGCTCTTGGATTTCATGCCAAAAGCCTGCAATGCATGACCTTCTCCCATTGTCTGACGATCGAAGAGAAGATGATGAACAAGTGAGAGGTTATCGAGCTCCAATATGACCCGCCATGTTGTAGCCCCTCGCCACTGCTAGCAACATGCCATCCCGTGCCGCTAGAGCTTCAGTGGTCCCCCAGAACGGTCAGATCAGACCGGTCTGCTTGAAATTACTAGCCGTTAGCGCTCAGATCGGTCAGACCGGTCCCTCAAACCGGTAAGACCAGTTTGAGCAAGAGCAGATCCGAAACTGACTTCTCTCAAAACTTCTTACTTAGGTAGACCTATAAACACTTTAGGTGTTGTCAATCAACCAATGTTGCATCCCTCTTGATAGTACGGCATTCCTATACTCAAGATAAGATATGAAATCTAATTTAACTACTTGAGCTTTGTGTCACTTCAATCTTGCCATACTTAGTCTTTCTTATTCTTGGGACTTTCAACATTGCTTATAATCTTGAGTACATCCATACTTGAGCCAGTGACTTAGGATTTTCCATCATTCATGAAAACGTGCACTTGAATCCTTAAGTCACTCCATTTTATCAACCATAACATATATGATGCATTGCGTTGCTCTTCTCTTTGAGACTTAGGTACGATACTTCGAGAACCCCACGAATACTAGTCACTTTACCTTAGCAATACGCACATGGTCTCAAGCCGTCGCTTAACCAAAGCTTGCTTAGTCGCTCGCTCTAGTCATCTCGGTTGGTTTCTTCACCACTTACCCTTGCCTCATTGAGTTAAGCTTTGCACATCAATAATGAATTCCCACTTGAATCTTTTTCTTCAAATGCTTGTTTTTGATTGATAAAGAATATCACATATGTTGCAAGCTTCCAATGGTAAGACCAACATATAATCATATGCTCTTGTCCTTTGAAACATGTACACATAAAGCCTTGCAATATTCATTTGTATATCAATGTATCTTTCTTGATGATCTCTTCATTTCTTGACCAAGATTTGCTTGTCATTGATCATCCAATATTCATCATGAGATCACTTACTTATTTGATATCCTCATTGTGAGTCATATCATGTTCATCAATATATGAATCAATATCATGCGATGAATCATTAGAATAAAAACCTGCTCACAATCTTAATCCAACAAGTTAGTTTTTTAATTATTTTATCATTCAAACCATCAAAACCCACTTAAGGATCTAGATGCACTTTCATGGCCGCTGCTCCTCGCCGGCCTCCTTGCGCGGCTGCGCCCGCGCCCTTGCTGCTCCTCGCCTTGCCGGCCTCGCTGCTCATCGCCTTGCTGGTCATCCCCTCGCTGCTCCTCGCGCCTGCGCCGCCGCTGACTCACTGCTCCTCGCTGGCCGTCCTTGAAGTCGAGGCAGTTGCCCCCGCAGGGCCCCGCCGGGGACCGGGGATCTGTCGGGGCCGGGGCCAGGCACAGATTTTCCCCCGTTGAGCAAATCGGGGCGGGGTGGGGAACGGGATTTCGAGGATCGGGGCGGGGATGGGAGCTGTGTCCCCGACCTGCCCCGCCCCGTTGCCACCCTGGGCAGAACCCACGCGACGTCGATGCCAGGTGGGTCTGGACTCCTATTCTTTTTCTACCTCGTGCAACAGCAGCCGGAGTTCGGTAAGGGAGGCTGCCGGGGCTTCCGGTTGCTGCCAGCCTTAGAAGAGGGGTGGGGGCGGTAGGGATGACCGGCGGCGGTGGCGGGCTGAGTGGGCGGCGGTCGGGTAGACAACCGGTGGGCCAGGACTAGGGCGGGGGCGCAACAGCTCAACGGTGGTGGCAGGTTGCAGGGCGGCGTCTCCGGCGGCGGCCGCCGTCGGAGATGACAGATGAGGAAGGTTGACAGTGGCGGGGCGTGGGCCGTCGTGGGCCTTCTATGATGCGACTGCATGTAGTTGCGCGCGTGGCTGCGAATAAGCCCCCCTCCTGCCCGCGGTGGCAGCAGACATGAAAGCACCAGCTAAGGCGCCTCCAATCACCATGTTCTTCTGTAGGATCGATCAGAAACACAGCAATGTATTAAAAAAATGAAGGCCGCTGCAGACAGCTAGGATGCCGATTTATCAATTTAGAGAAAATTCCCTATGTAGCGTAAATAAACTTGCTCTTCCCTATGTAGCAGTCAAATTTCAAAACTTCCTTATCTGTGCACTACCAAAAATTTTCTTCCCTATTGGACACTTGACGGTGTTAACTGCAAGGGAAAAAGACTTTTTTGCCCCTCTTTGGTTTCCATGTCTCTGGTACGTCAGGGTGCTACGTTAGGCGCCATTTTTTCGGTTATTGTTTTGTTTTCATCTTTGGCGCCAAATTTTTTCAATCTTTGGTTTTAGTTTTTTTTCCTTTAGTTTTCTCTCATTTAACTAGTATAAAATTGATTACCCATGGCCTTCTCTTCTCTCATATGCTTTCAATTTTGTTGGTATGGTTTATTTTTTTTCGTTGGTTGCTGCTGCTCTCTCAAGTCGCTCGATTCTGACCGCTAATGGCAGACGCGCGGAGGCAGCGAGATCTAGTACGAGGTTGCTACAGCCCTTGGCCCTTGCCAACTGCAAGCTACTTCACGAGGCCAAGCGTGCTCGGGCCGGTAGAGAGTAGACGTCCGTTGTGTTGTTGGCTCCTCTTCGCATCCCTTCCATGGTAATGGGGGCGACGGCGCAGCCGCGTGCAGCAGGCGTTCCGGCCCGGCGCAGCAGATGAGCTTCACGGCGGCGTTTTCCTCGCGCGCGCCACTGGGGCCTGGCCGCCCGCGCTGGCCAGGGCCTCCGCGCCGCTGGGGGCCTGGCCGCCTGCGCTGGCCTGCGCCTGCTCGCGCGCGCCGCTCCCAGGGGCCTGCGCGCCCGCGCCGGCCAGGGGCTGGCCACCTGCGCCGCCAGGAGGGTGGCCCATCTCGATCTAGGGTTCACGGGTAAGGCCGAGAAGGAAGTGGCCCCTGGCTATTTTTTAAGATAGATTAGAGAAGGGGTATTTTGGTCTTTCCATGGTGGACCCTATTGCTATTCACGGTACATGCTGTCCGTAATAACGGAAGTGCTGGGTAGGGAAGAAAACTTTTGATAGTGTACGGATAGAAAATTTTTGAAATTTGGATGCTACATAGGGAAGATCAAGTTTTTTGATGCTATATAGGGAATTTTCTCATCAATTTAAATGGCTCCCTCAAAACAATTTAAACGGCTCCCCTTCTTCCTCACCCTGTGGTCCGTGCAAGCATAGACGGTCCAGAATGTGCCCATTACTGTGTGTTGGCTCTAGTGTAACGCCAAGTCATCCGTCTCGAGCTCTTGAGTGAGCGAGGCTAACAGCTCTAGAGTACTCTCGCCACTGCAGGCCTGGTAAGCACATATAAATATATTCCTATATTCCTCTGTATCAGAAACTTTTTTTTTCTTTTTACTGAAAATTGCACGAGAAGTAAGCCTAACCAAGAACACACATGGTAATATGAGTGAGTTCGGAAACAAAAAACTGCAAATGGACCCTCCTCTCGGTAGGATCGTCCATGAAAAAGAAAATATTTAGAAGTTTATTAAGAAAATCATGAAAGAATCCATATGTGCTGTCGTTTGGCATACGGTGGCAGCATGTTCAGAACCTCAAAGTAAGAGGTGAAATGGAATCACAAATGGATATCGGATAACAGAGGGTATTAACAATTAAGGAAATTCCAATACATTGTGGAAATTCCAAACGACAAGCAGATCACACGGCAAATTGTGGAGGCTGTTTAACAATTATGAAAAAAAGTTCAATTTACTCCCCTTAAGTATAGCCAAAGTCTGAATAACCTCCTAAACTATAACTTGATTTAACTTACCCAATAAACAATACTATTTAGTTCACTTTACCCCATGATATAATTTGTCTTTTTTATTTTTCCATACACAAATTAAATTTTAATTTTAAATTTTGCAGGGTAGTAGTGGACATCACAATGCATATTAAAAAATATATTATAATTTTTTATCGTTATTTTTTATATAATTTTGAACTCCAATAATTAATTTATTATTAAATATCTTAATCTATCAAAATAATAATAATAAATTATAATGTATTTTTTCTAACATATGTTATGATGTGTACTGTTATCTTGTAAAGTTTCAACTCAAAACTCCACCTATGCATGAAGAAATGAAAAGAACAAATTATATTAGGGGGTAATTTGAACCAAATAGCATAGTTTGGGGGGTAAAATGAACCAAACGATATTTTAGGGGGTCATCCAAACTTTGACTATAGTTGCGGAGAGTAATTTAGACTTTTTCCTACAATTAACACCATACATTATAGTACAACAATATATCACACATTTTTTATAATTTTATACCTTGAGAGCTTTTAACATTGTCGTGGTGATGTGAACAATCCATCTTATTATTACTAATTGGAGGCTCCTTTGAAGCCTCCACAAGAAGCCACCTAGGATCCTACGTGGACACTCTAAGAAATTAGAAAAATTCTGAAAATTCTCATAAAAATCAGAAACATCTAACCATCAATCCGACAAATCTAATCATAATAGCCATTGGATCTGATATCTTTTCCATTAAATTATCCACCTGTGTCATTATAAAAATAGGCTCAAGTAACCCCCTAAACTTGTATCTAAATTACCTACCTATGCCATTATAAAATATAATCTAAAGTAACCCCCTAAATATATATCTAAATTACCCACCTCTACTATTATAAAAAATAATCTAAAGTAACCCCCTAATAATCTTTATTTAAATTACCCACCTATGTCATTATAAGAATAATGCAAATAATCCCCTAAATTTGCATATAAGTCATTATTATAAAAGTTAAAGTGACTCACAAATCCGAATCTAAATTATATAATTATAAATATTAAAGCGCACTAATATAAAATTCTAAATTACTATTTCTATCATTATTAATATATTATTTATATTATTGTTTATATAAAATACTACTAGCCATGTATTCATGTATGGAGAAAATGATAAGAATACCATTTTTCATGTTGTTCACATAGTTCAAACAAAGGGTTCAATTAAATACATATGGAGAGATGATCCAAAGTAAAACTAAATAAACCTATTGCAACCAGATAATAATAAATATATATATTTTAAAATATTGTGTTAGAATATTTAATATATGAAAGAGAGTATGAGATAGATATAATTATAATTATCAGCTATATATTTTACTTTTATATTAATTCTAACTAGCCTGCGTGGGAGCACGGGTTGATAGGCTAGTTACTTAAAATCCAAAGCTCCACAATCAAAGGTACCAGTCCAATCGGTACTCCATAGATGTGCCTTTATAGTGCTTGCTCAGTGTGACCTGGTTTTATGAACCATTTTTGCCAAGTGACTACAAAGAAGACATACACCTTGTCGTATAGTTTGTCAAATGTGCTGAAATAGGCGTATCTCCAAGTCTTCTTGAACAAAAGGCCACAAAATATTATCCAAATGCCTGCCAAGAACCCCACGGTTAAACCAAGATGAAAATCCATTTGAGTGTTGTCATCTTCATGCCACCTGGCGGGATCTTCTTGTGCTGGCTGATCTCCAGGACATTCGTTTGGAAGTGGATGCCCACAAAGACAAGGATTGCCAATGTACATTGAAGCAGGATCGTCTGTGTTGGGTGTCTAGTTGATGTCCTGAAGGTATTCTTCCTGATAGGTTATTGTAGGACAAATTCAGATAGCTTAGTGAAGTCAAATCTGACAATCCTCAAGGAATTTCACCAGAAAGTTTGTTGTTGGACAAGTCAAGAGATTCCAATGATTGCAGATTGCCAATCTTATACGGGATATTTCCACTCAAGAAGTTTGATGACAAATTCAGATTTACCAGTCCAAGAAGAAAACCTAATTCTTTAGGGATTGTCCCGGTTAACCTGTTGCAAGACAGATCAATGCTCATAAAATATATGGCATTCTCTCTGTACTCAAGCACTTGCCCTTTAATTACCAACAATAAGCTATCATTGTTAGGCCGACCGGATTCTAAGTATGTATGCCCTCGCTGATGAAGTTCTAGAAAAGGTTTATCCATTATATCTAAACCCGCAGCAGTGCTAGTTAGAGCTTTCAAGTTCTCAAGAGATCGTGGCATAACCCCAGAAAAAGTGTTATTTGCAAGATCAAGGATACGGAGAGAAAAAAGACATGTTATTTCAGTCGGAATATGGCCAGAAAAGTTGTTAGATCTTAACCGTAACATTACCAATCTTTTCATGTCCTCACTTATCCACGTAGGTAGATTCCCACTGAACTTGTTTTGAGTTAGATCGAGGAATACGAGATTTTGGCATTGTTTCAAGAATAAAGGAAATCCACCCGAAAGGTTGTTGTTGCTTAGAAGGAGAGTACGAATTTCCAAACTATAAGAATTTGCAGAGTTGATCCTTGACGAGTTGTTGCTATATGGCTTCCTTTGTTTCAGCTCTTCTTTGCCACAATCAGGTAATCCCCCAGTTAGAAGGTTGTTCGAAAGATCTAAACTCCGCAGGTGAGGCGATTGACAAATCGAGTATGGAATGATTTCGTTTATATAGTTGGAAAAGAGAACTGCAACCTGTAAATGTGGAGCTCCCAAATTTGATGGCAGATGTCCACTTAAAGAATTTTCGGAGATGTCTAATAACACGATGCTTCTTGGTAACTGTGGTACTGAACCAATTAAATGATTTGACCGGAGAAAAAGCTCTTCTACTGACATAAACTCCAAACTAAGTCGTAACTCACCGCTAATTTGGTTATAAGAGAGGTCCAGATGCCTGGCATTAGAAAATGTAGTCCAAAACCAATCTGGGATCCTACCCATGAGACCTGCATCCGACATCTCAAGGTATGAAATGCTATTTTGCATCGAAGCCAATTAGGAATCCGGAGACCCAAATGACAAGCTGAAAGAAATGCCCTGTCCAAGTTAAAAGGAGGTTCCCAATCCGAGTCCACCTTGACTTGAAGATAAGTATAAGATAAGTCAATGTACTTCAAATTCGTCAAGCCAGAGAAATGAGCTTTTGATATCACACCACTCAAGCTGTTATCGCCAATATACAATACAGTCGAATAATTTAGTGTTCCTATCTCCACAGGCACAGAACCACTCAAGTGGTTTTCCATAATATCAAGAATGCTTGAGGCGGTGAGGTTGAGTACCGATTTTAATGTCGTGCTAGTGATGTTGGTCTCATGCAAAGATAACTCCTGCAAATTATTCCAGGAACAGTTTGGTAACCTCTCGACTAGATCTGTTACATCACCATCGATGTTATTTTTGTCGAGGTATATCGCCTGTAAGCTGCACAGGTTTTTCAGTGTTGATGGTATCATCCCCTCGATGTTATTCCACCCCATGAAAAGGGCCTCTAACATGGTCAGGTTTCCCAACTCATCAGGAAAGGGCCCTGACAATTCACGCTCTGTTATGCCTAGAACCTTGAGGCTAGTTACATCCCAGTACCAATTGGGTGCAGCGGGGCTGTTAAAAGGGTTACCGGAGAGGTGAAGTTCCTCCAGAACCTTAAGGTTATGGTGTCGAAGTGATGGGGTTGAACTATTAAGTCCACAATTTCTGAGATGTAGTGCTCTCAATTTTGGAAGCTTGTTCACCACATGAACCCAGCCAACCGTTGCGCTAAGATCATTCTAGTGAGTGCAGACCTGCTAACCATGAAACATCTGATGAATATGCATTTGCACCTAAGATATATTTGTTAATATCGAGGTATGCCAGTTTGGTGAGGTTGCCTAGCTGAGGAGGTACTCGACCAATGAAATTCATGTTAGAGAGGTTGAGATATGTCAAGCTCTTCAGAGAACCGATGAATTCCGGTATAGTAGACATGTTGCCTCCGAGAAAATTCCCACTAAGATCTGGATGCTTGAGATGGCGTAAGGCAAGAAGAGATGAACTTATCTGCCCACGCAGCCCATGAATATTTTGTAGACTTCCAATGTCCTCTATGGATAAACTGCTGTGGAGTTCGAGCTTCACGACGTGGCCTGTCCCGGTGCTGCACCTCACGCCGTACCACCGGCAGCAGTCTTGTCCACGCCATGACCTCAGCCGTCTGCTGGGGTCGCTCGTGATGCCGGCTTTGAAGGAGAGCAGCGCGTCCCTCTCGGCCGCGATGCAGCTGCCGTTAATCGACGACGGCGTCTCGGCACCGTAGACGACAGACGAAGCGGCGGCGACAGTTGGCGGTACTAGGAAAACGAGGAGGATCAGGCACTTGGCTGCAGCTGCAGCTCCATCTCCATGGAAGGAGGAAGGTGGCGTCGCAGCCATTGTGCAGGAGTTGGTTCAGTTTGCAGTGCTGGGATGACAAACTGGCAATGTATCATGTATGGAAGTCCGAGTATGCAGGAAGTCCTGCTACGAGCGAGGAGGAAATTGCGTGTGCAATGTCCTCTTCGAACCATTTCACACGGCAAATTGAGTGTGCAGTGGTCTAGCATAACTCGCTCTTCACATGGTATTGGGTCTAGGTCTATTAAAGCACACCACCAACCAAGACCTTAGACTGAAAATGTCCGTTCGCAGTGATGAGATGAGGTATCGGCAACATTTCTCTCACTAGTTAGCGATCTTACTGTTATGATGTTGGTTTTGAAGTATACGTTAATCCTTACTAGATAGACATTTTTTTTTTGATCAAGGCCATCCCCATTTCCATTACTCAAAACGGAAATACCAGTAGTTTGAAAGACTAAAGAGAAGGGGAAACTAGAGGGGCAGAACGAGTAGCTACTCAAAGCTTCTAGCCTGATTCAGACCAACAACCTGAATCCTTACTAGACATTCTGAAAGAAAAAATAAATTATAAAAATTCTCAGAAGCACCCTGCCATGAATTTGGTGCACTCTAATCATCTTCTTCTAAACACGCATCCTGGGTCTAATCCGAGCAACGTCATTAGGCCACGTCGCGACTAAAACCTCGGCCGCCCAATTATGCATCAAAGGTGAAAAACGCACATTCACGGGTCGCCCCTCGGCCATCTTCTCGACGCTTCAGCGGCAGGCTCGCGACCTTTCCTCTCTGATCTCACGCCCCAATCGCAAGCAAGTCGCAGCTAAATATTACATGGACAAATATTACAAGTGGTGAAGCTACAGCGGAAATGTTATACATCAAGTAGGATCTGCATGATCCCTTCAATCATAGTTGCAACTTGTTTAAGGATCCTTGCCAATTACTGGATGTTTTAACCTTATCCATACCATGCAGCTGACAGAAACACCTTTTTTTATCGCAGCTAAAGTAAAGCAGCTTATCCATTGGAACTGTTCGACCAAATTACAAGGTTGCAGAGACAAATAAGTGTTAATTTAATTTCACCCTGTTCTCCTGAACTCTCGATATAATTTATGGTATTTTGTATTGAAGCATTCGATTCAGAGTTTCAAGAAAGGGCAGATCATAATGGACATTGACACTTGCAGCTTAAACCCTTGTTGCTTCACTTTGCATTCAGGTTTGTAGATTGGAGTACAAGCCTGGCCATTGAGGTTTTCAGGAATTATTTTCTGTAAAAAAAAGTTTGCAGTTTTCAGATGATAGTACCTACATATATCAACAATTCCAGCTTGACTGAACCAATGAACCAAGAAACTATGAATCCTCCAAATGCAAGAGCTTACCTTATAACTTGTCTAAAACATAACATAGGAAATTGTAAGTGTTATATTCACAAGTTTGATTAAAAATTGTTATATTTGATTTCTCTATGTATGTGCGTAATTGTGCACACTATTATACATGTTGGCTTCCAATTCTCAGACAAGATACCATGCATGTCTGTTGTTATTGTTACTGGCAGAGATATGCTTGTTTAACTATTACAAGTCCACCCTTAGTTATAAACTGCTTCTGAATTCTAATTTGAGGATGCTTTGCTGCCAGAGATATCACACGTTGGATTCAAATAATTCTCAATTTTGAAAATCATCTTTTCGTACCTTTTCATATTGAGTTCTAATAATTGCCTGGCTGGCTACCTCCAAGATGGCGCGACAACGTCGCGCCCAAGGTTTTCTAGTTATCGATAGTAAAAACTACGTAAGTATCTAGAAAGAATATAACGATATATAATTTGGAACTTAGGAAGTGCAAAAACAATAATGAAGTCTAAGAAAAAAATCAATACATAAAAAAATTATTCGCTGCCAAAATTTGAAACGGTTTTCTGCACATAATCCAGTGCAGTACATCATTATTTTACATATATCTAACTGCAAGGAGCAATAAACTGCAGGTTCGGATGCAGAGGCTGTGTGGGACGGTGGGCTAATGATCGAGCAACGACTTGGCAAGACCGACCGCAGGAGTCGTTGGGTTGGCATTGCAGAAGGACCCGGCCCTAAATGCTCTCAAATGCTATGTTGGAAAGAGGACTATGTTTTATCTGCGACCTAGCGTCCGACGCTCTCATCTCATCACGGTCGTACAGAAGCGGACGTTTCGGTCAGACACGGTCATTGACATTGATTGGAAAAGGAAGATGATTTTGAGACGCAGGGAGTAAGTAATAAACAGGTTTCCTTTTCAGTGTGTTTCATTATGGAAAAAATAAACATGTTTAATGGATTTATTATTATTATTATTATTATTATTATTATTATTATTATTCATAAAGTGTGAGGATTATATCCAAATTTATTGGGCTCACATTTTGACGGGACACGTATGCAAACGCACAAACGAGCGGGCTTGGAGCTAAAACCATTGTTTTTCTTAAACTGCCAGGGCCGGTTGCGTGGCCCATCATGGAAGGGCATCCGTCCTGAATTGCAGAGGCAGCTCCACTTCTCGACCCACGATCCAGGGATCCACCGCCACCTCTTGGTGTTCCCAAGGTTCGGCCCCATTTTCACCTTCCTTTGGTTGCTTCTGCTTCTGGTGCCAGCAAACCTGACGGGACCCAGATCGACGCGAACGCGGTGGCCGATGAACTCGGCGGCGGCTGCGATGGCGGCGCCGGCGATGGCGTCCTTGACGACCTTGTCTGTGCGGCCGCTCCTGCCGGCGGTGGCAGCAGACATGACCGCACCAGCTATGGCGCCTCCGATCACCGCGTTCTTCTGCCGGATCGATCAGAAGCACATTAGCTGCAGGCAGCTGGGATGCTGGTTGATCAATTCGAATGGCTCCCTCGAAATATTGGAGCAGGTAGGGGTAGTTGATTACCCAGTCAGTGCGGCCACGCGTCTCTTCCACTGCCGACTCCATGGCCACATAAACTCCGGCAGCCGTACCTGAATGCAATGCAAGTATTCTCTTTTTTTTTTGTCGTCGGAGAAAGAATAAACTAGTGGGTAAACTACAATCATTCAGTTGATCGGTTATTACCCCAGTACGCTCCGTCCTTGCAGATTTTCTTCAGCTGTAATACGTACACGGATAGATAGAAGAAATCAAGAAATGGGGTAAGCTACACGTATCCCCTACTGCATTTGCGTCTATACGTTGCAACAAAAGTACTACTGGTACGAGATGTTGATGCACTTACTGAATGCTCAAGCTTGCGCTTTGGAACGCCGCCTCCTGTGGTGAGGCAGTGGAACGCGTCCTCGGCGGCGACCTTGCAGGCGGCGGTCACGGCGGCGTTGCGGAAGGCGTGCACGGCGCGGCTCAGCACGGGCCTGGCCGCGAAGCTCCCCGTGACGCTGATGGGCCACCACCGCCGCGACCCCAGCCACACCACCACCACCCAGAATTCTGCGAGCTCTGGCATTTCGGGCTTCCCCTCTTACTCTGCGCACGCACCAAGATTGATACAGCAAGTTACATGATCTACTGGAACTAGAAGGCATGCAGAAGCAAGGAACTCTTTTTTTTTGGTTAATTTTTGAAGAAAAGCAGATGCTGCAAGCAAGGAACTTAACTTCTGCTTTCGTAGTAATTGGTATGGATCGATCAACACGGGACTAGAGTAAGGTTAAGTAGAGTGCGCTGAAAGCAGAGTAGGCCGGGCTAAAAGACTGCATCTTGTCCTCGTCGTACCAACGAGTTTTCTCTAGTCTTTAGGTCAACAAAATAACTCATAAAAAACTGAACAAGTAGAACTTCAAAGTAAGAAACTAAGAAAAATAAAATGAAAATGAACTAAGGTTGGCCAATAACTACTCATTGTGTGTATATCTATTTGCATCCCAAGCTGTAAAGGCTCTTCTAGATTTTTCAGCCTCTTCTTTATAACTTGCATGGGGATTTAGCTGTTGTTTTCCATTGAATTTGCATTTTTCATAAACTAGCACAAATTGGTACATTTCTCTTTTCTACGCTCTCCATAATCTTACGTTGCACAAGTTTTCGTGCAAGCTTAAATTTTGCTGATTGCACGTTCTGATTTCTTCTTTTAATTTTTTTTTCTCCTTGCACAAGTTTTTTTCGTGAGCACAGTACCAAATCACTGATTCCATGTACTACTGAATTTTCATCATTTTCAAAACACAAACGTACACATGTCTTATTCAGTTCCCAATTTTCGTCTATAGGGACTAAGTTGACTATAACCTCCTTTTTAGAGAGGGAGGGAGTTATTGTTCAACTGATAATATTGAGGTTGACATCACATTACAGTTTGATTTTATTATGGCGTGAGCGAGTGGATTTGGAGGTAGAACCCGTTTTGTAAAGGTCGGGCCGGGCTGGGCCAGCTTGCCCTATCATCAAAAAGGCTACTGTTGTGTAGGAGACGTCAGTCCTTTGGCCCACATCCCACTGATCCAATCGCTCGCGTCTTTGAATTCCCATGGTTTGTCCATTTTTATTGGCATTATTTCGGGGTAGCTCCCACATTTGGTCAGTTTCATCGGCATCATCGAGTCTGATGGGACCGAAAACGACATGCCTGCGGTGGCTGATGAACTCCACAGCTGTTCCAATGGCGCCACCGGCGATGGCATCCTTGATCACCCTGTTGCCTCTGTGGGTGCTGTTGGCGGCGGAGATGAGAGCACCAGCTATGGCACCTCCGATCATGGCGTTCTTCTACACGATCGAGATGGAGTGCCAGAAACAGCAATCTAAATGATGAAGATTTCTGCATGCAGACATTAGAAAACAGTGTGCCTTCAGAGTTCAGAAAGAACATTGGAGTATTCGTGTGGTTACCCAATCGGAACGACCGCGTATCAGTTCCACTCCATACTCGATGGCCTCAAAAGCTCCGGCAGCAGCACCTGCATGCGTGTTTGATTTGTGA
Organism: Panicum miliaceum; assembly: GCA_032594955.1. Lineage (NCBI taxonomy): Eukaryota > Viridiplantae > Streptophyta > Magnoliopsida > Poales > Poaceae > Panicum > Panicum miliaceum. Next base: position 5,666,551 of record CM064058.1, on the reverse strand, counting down.
AAGAAATAAAGAAACATAGCATGGGCTGGAGGTGGGGAGGGTGGGTGAACTATTAAAGGAGATCATAGATTATGCCAATTGAAATAATTGAGTTTGCAATAATTAATACAATTACCCCAGTATGCACCCTTCTTGAACATGTTCTTCACCTGTATATAAAGGGTACTGTTTTAGTACGGTATGCATGTAGTAGGAAGAGTTCAATGTATTACTAGGAAGGAATTTAAACTAGACACCGAATTTTTCACGTATGAACAAGTTTAATCAGCAATGACGTTTAATTAGACATCAGCATGTTTTTTACCACAACCTTTTGTTGTAGTATAGTATGTTCGATTCTAATATCACTCATATCTACTCGGAAATAATCCTGTGCATTTACGTACAAAATTTACTATTCTGAAGCTACTTTTCAAGGCAGATATACTCGTACATATGATTTTTCTAATATCAAAACTCAAGACATGAAAAGTCTTTGTAACCAAAGTTGAAAACTTGAAATGGCTAACTAAACACAACCCCATATTCAGCTATTATCTGTGACCGGGGGAAGTCTCTATAGATACTCACTGAACACTTAACTTTGTGCCTTGAAACACCCCCTGCGAAGAAACCAGAAGTCTGTCAGCGAATCAAACAGGAAACGAGACGCGGACAAGCGGAGCGCGGCAGCTAACGATGGATCGAGAGAGCGACCTGTGGTGAGGCAGTCGAGGGCGTCCTCGGCGGCGACCTTGCAAGCGGCGGCGGCGCCGACGTTGAGGAAGCTGCGCACGGCGCGGCGCGGCAGCAGGAAGCCATGGAGCGTGCGGCTCAGCACGGGCCTGTCCATCTCAATGCTCACCGCGACGGTGTTCCGCCGCGGCAGCCCTAGCCAGACGACCTCGGCCTCGAATGATTCGGCTGCCGTGATCTTGTCCATCTCTCTGTTTCTCTCGCGGCGCCAAGAGAACAAAAAATGGAGATGCAATTCAGGGACCTCACCTTACCTGAGTAGTTCTGTGTGGAATGCAACTGCAAGGCTGCAAGCAAGGAACTTCTTTCTATGCTGCAAGCAAGGAACTTTGGAACCGATGCCCTTTCCATAACGGGCCGGCCCATGGGCGGCCCTTCTGCTGGAAAAGAAGGCCCATGGGCCGCATCTCGTCCTGTATTTGCAGGGTCTTCTGCCTGCTTTAGCCTTTACTCTTTCTTCTTCTTTCTCCTTCAGCCCGTCCTCCAAGAAACACAGCTGAGCCATGGACGCCGCCGCCGCCGCCACGGCCGCCGGTGACGAGGAGCAGGACCAGGCGCGGATGGACGCCATCGCCGACAGCCTACAGACCCGAGACGCGTAACTAGCCCTTTCTCTGTCTCTCGCGAGGAGCCCTTTCCTTTCCTTGCTTGCTCGCTGAGCCGTGTTCTCCCCACCCCGGTGTGGTGCCTCGCAGGATGCGGCTGTACAACTGGCTCACGCAGCGCTGCTTCTCCGAATGCGTCGTCTCCTTCTACCGCCGGGCGCTCGGCAAGCGCGAGGAGGAGTGCGTCCGCTCCTGCGTCCGCAAGTACCAGCTCTTATCCACCGCGTCCGCCGCGCGTTTCGCCCACTTCGCCGACCCCAACAACTCCTCTTCGGCAGCATTCGACGATTGATTCACCGCCGCTCTTGCCCATCGACGCCTCTGTACGAGCCCAGTTCGTTGTCATCTTCTTGCCTGCCGGCCCGCTACTTTGTTTGCTTCAGTTCTTCAGTCTAGCTTAGCTTTTGCTTTGTGATCTCAAGGAAACTGAAACGCGACGGCATAAGGCGAGAGTAGCTGTTATTATCATTTGGAATTGGAAGGCCAAGAGTGACTGATTTGTACCACACAAAAAAGTTTGGAATTTTGATGAATGAATCGATGGATGGATTCTTCATGTCCTGCTGTTTGCTCTCTGAATGAATTTTGTTATTCCAACTACACCTTGCATGGTAGTAACTTGATATGAATGCAAAAAAGAATTCCTTTTTATCTCATGTGATGCTTCATGTTTAGCTTCAGTTTCTGTCCTGTACAACATCACTGCAATCCAGTTCAGTTTTTTCTTTCTCCACCCTGGGAAAGGCAGCAATGTTTCATTCAGAAGATGTGGTTCATCAGAGTAACGTCTGCAAACACAAATGAGCCTCATATAACTGCCACAGAGACTATGCTATTAACAAAAATGGTTAACCCTGATCAGTATAGTGCATTCCTACATTGCAGATTTTTATTGGAACAATAATGCCTGTAAGGTAAATAAGACCATTAACAAACAACATTTTTTTTATGTCATTCTGATTGCTACTGTTATCATATTACCCATCATTGTGTCTTGTGAAGTCCAAAAGGCTAATAGTCATAAGTTATACAGTGAAAGCCACTAAATGTTATGATGCTTCTGAGCTAAGACCATCCCAAATTTGATCTCACTAGTTTTGACCAACACCTCTGGGTAAATACTCTTAACGTGTACAAGTTTGACAAACTACTTGGAATACTGTTAAGGATTAAGTTTATATTCTCTGCAGTATTTATTTACAAATATTGGTAACACTAGCAGGTAAGAGCTCAGCTCGCAAACAACATGCAGCAAGTTCATGAACAAATATTGATGACAATAGCAGGTAAGTCACACCTTAAGCAAAAAAAAAAAAAAAAAAATCTTAAGGTCAACCTTAAGCTTAAGGTGTGGACATTAGGAGTAAAAAAATATTTCTCTTTCGTCTCATCTTGCTCCATGACATGCATGCCTTTAGTGCCCGGAGAATCTAAGGGAGGATGGGATGCTTCTTATTGCAAATGGGGCCCACCTTAATGTTACCTTCTACCTTAGGCGTTGTGGGCATGGCAATAACTGAAGCTTGCTTTTGTTGGGCCTCACCTTAATGCTATTTGAGCATTGCACATTGCCCTTATCCTTACAGGCATGGACACTCAGGGAACAAAGGTTGGATTTCTTTAGATGAGACCTCAATCTGCCGTGTTATCATCACTAAGTCTATGCATATTATGCTTAGAAATGCGCAGCGGAAGAGCGAAAACCTTCTCTTTCTCTATTTTATATTTAACAATGCGTCATGTCTTGTTTTTTCCTTTGTTAGATGAAATTTGTTATTTCAAATCCATTAGTCTGCTGCCTTGATATAGACCTGAATTCCCCATCCTAAGCGATAGGTGAAATTTGTTGTTCAACTCCTGGTATTCCTGAAAGATGACCAAAACAGTTTGCTTTTTTTAATCGCATGGCCTGGACTAAGATGAATCAATTACTTCCTGCATCCTGGTATCTCTATTTCCTGAAACCTTTTTCTCTTCACAAGGAGTTGAGGAGATGAGACAAGAATGATTCATTCCAGAAATGTGATTGATCAGAGTAATATGGCCGACATCATAAATGGATCTGAGATAGCAAAGACAATGATACCACTGAGAATAGGTTGTATACTCACCATGATTGCATATTTTGGGTGATGCATACATCGGTCTCTTAGCATCAACGAGACGCTCCCATTGTCAGGAGGAAGCAGATGAGTCGATTGATTCATGGTAGCGTGGGCTGTGTCCATTTGGTTTTGTGTTCTTGCTTCTGATAACATGGAAGATCACACTGACTACTGTTCGCAGCACAACTAAATAAATCGTATGTGCTCCATCTGATCCGATCATCTGAGAGGCTCATTTCATCTCTTTTTTGTGTTATCCAAAATTTCCAGATTTCTTGATGTTTTAAAACTATGTTCCTCATTGCATCTTGAGGCCAGAGCAGTGCTATGCAAATCAGCCTATGAGACACCTTCAAACTTCAAATTCGGCCACAATAGATTGAATCTTTTTTTTAGGGAATAGTAATTCCATTAGCTGATGCGCGAGGATATCCTTGGCCACCAAAGTCTCCATGCCCGCAGGCGTGCCGTCCCAGAACAGGTCGACATCAGGAGAACAATTACATCCACGCGCTGCAAGAGCATGCGCCACTTTGTTACAGACTCGAGGACTATAACTAGCAGAGAAAGAAACAAAACTAGAAGCAATCAAAGCTTTGATCTCATGTATGATGCCGCCAGCAGGAGCCAAAGCAAAAGTGTTCCCCTTCAAAGCCATCACGAGCATCGTAGTCTGTATCAACCATCACCTTCGTCATACCTTTCTCGCTTGCTGCTTTCAGTCCGGCAAGACAAGCCAGGACTTCAGTATGAAAAGCATCCAACGCCCGGGGAATTAAGCCAGCACCTGCGTGCATTACAGCTCCATCTGCATCCCTGATCACAAAACCCCATCCACCTTTTCGCATCTCGGCCATGAAAGAGCCATCAACATTAATCTTCAAAACATCATCAGCTGGTTTACACCAGTGCCTGCTCTCCCTGGTCTGAACCCCGACAGCCTTGGTAGCAATTTTCAGAAACGCTGGTTAACAATTGGCTGGTTTACTTTCTCCATGCATTCATGTAAGAAATGAAATAATATGATATGTAACAGGCTAACGGCAGGAGCATTTCTGCCAACGACTGATTCCCGAGTCCTGACATGCTCTACGTTTCTTTTTCCTTTCTGCAATCCCGCTTGTGTACGATTGCACAGTTCACAGCCCAATTTACTCGATACTGGCACTCAGGTCACTTGGTAATTACTATTCTCGAATGACAGCCAATTCAAACAGTGGAGTTTGCCAGTACTCCAAACATAAACTACAAATTTAATTCAGTTACAAGAGGTAAAACCAATCCATAGCATCCAACAACAACCCTCCACCATCGACATACACAGCTAATTCTGGCTCAGGAATGTCTATTGCAATCCCATGCTACAAGTTGGCATACAGACTAATTCATAGCACTTTACTACTTGCAAAGATCTTTCTTGTGTGCAAGAGACTCATTTCGGGTTCCTGAGAACAATGATGACTGAATCCCCACGGAGGAACATCTTGCTTATGAACCTGTCTTTGTTCACTGGAAGAGCCTTCTTCTTGCCTTTACCGGTCTTTGGTACCTGAAACACAAGCAACATGTGTTCACGAATGAGCAAAGCATAAAAGACAAGGAAACAATACAAAAGCAAGAAGAATGTGGTCACATACCTCAGTCCACATCTCCCTAACATTCTCAAGAACCATGTTGCAATGCCGATCAAATGCCCTCACACGACCAAGTAATTTCTTGTTGTTCCGGCAGTTGATAAGAACCTAAGACATAAGGCACAACACATAATAATCAGGATAAGGAGAGGTTGCAAAGCACTATCTGCAGTCAACACCATGCAATTCAACAAAAATCTCTTCTAATATGCAAAAAAGCATAGAGAAACACTATACAGCACTAAATCAACAATGATATAGCAACCACACTAGTAGAAAAAGATACCCTTGGATAACATGACAGTTTAGGTCACATGGGTGGAATTACGGCCTTATGGGATATGTTACTTGCTTGCCCAGCAGTTGGCAGCAATTAAGCAGGCAAGAAAGTTACCACACACATCTTATAGCTTATTTTTGCAATTCATCAAAGCAATAAAGATCAACAATCACAATGTCTGGCGAACTGAAATAGCAAGTGAGAAGCACTTTTTGGCTGAATGGGTCCAAAATCAAACGAACTAAATTAGTGCAAAATCAATAATTCCACTCAGAAAATAGATCCTGGCAAATTAATATAACTTTCGATAATGGAAATAATATAAAAATGATGCTGTAGATAGGAAACCCTATGATTGAGAGGTACTAGTACTACAACTTTCAAAATCATGATGCCATGATATACTGACTACCAAGACTACCACATCACTTCCATGCACATAAAGTTTTGTCCGCAGTTAAGTTATATATATACAATACTGATTACTGATGCTACTGCCGTACTGCGTCACTTTCAATGCAAAAAAATATATAATAATAATGTTAGAATCAGTATAAAATGTGAGGATCACAACTAAAAACATGCTTCAGCTAAGAAGCTTATGATTTGCTCAAACAGAAGGTTCAGGGTAAAAAGAGCTAACACTTGTCTCAGCCAATGAATGAGAGAAAATGCTATAGCAAAATCAAACTAGCATGAAGGATACACATAGACTATGGCTACATCTGACCATGGATCTAAGTTTCAGGACTACAAGGAGGAGGTGGCACTGTGGCAGGGTATTGACACAGCAGGACAGGCACCTTGGATAGCGGATCATGGTACCAGATTACACGACATATACTCCAACACAAACATGCTTTTCATACTTGGAAGGAATTGTAGTTTCCAGCGGAAATCCACCAACCTGGGTATTGTTCTTGACGCTCATCATGAGCACTGACAGAGGACCTGTGCTGAACTCCTCCTCCTCCTTCTTTCCCTGTTTCAGCAAAGGAAAGGGGAAGACCACACAAGAACGAAATCACAATTAATTCACAGCACCAAGAAGAGGAGAGCATACAACCGCACATAACGGAAGAAATGCAGTAATCATGTGCTTACATTTGCTTCCTCCGCCATGGCTTTGAAGTAGAACTGGCAGTCTGCATACAAAATGAAAGACAAGTCACTCAGTATTCGCTTGAAGGAGACCTATATATGTAGCGAATCTCAGATCCATATATAGTAAAAAAAAACTACGGGTCTGCTAGTTCTTAGCGTTGACAGCTAAAATTCAGTTCAATGGCGGAGCAAACAAAGGAATTCGCGAATCGAAACAGCGATCCTTGGCTCTTTGTGAGGCATCTAAACAACAACGGAGGAATCTCAAATTCTGAAGCCCGCATGGATCTCCACACAACAGGCGGCGTCCATCAGAGAGAAGAGGGTGAATACGACGAGTACGCCGGCAGGAGAAGGAAAATAGGCGCAGCTGCTGCTTGCAATTACCTGGGTGGCGTGGAGGCGAGTCGGAGCAGCGAGGCGGCGGCGGGAAGGAAGAACCCTAGGCTGGGCGGGACGAGAGGGTTTTTCCGTTTTCTGGAGGACGAAGACGAACGGGCTACGATTTTACACGAAGCCCCTGAATTGATGTGGATTCGCCATAGCATTGGCGGATGGGCCGTGATGGCTTTGGGCCCAGCCGCCCAGGATGTTTCGGCCCTTGTGCAGTTTCAACTTTCATGTACGTATTTCAAGCAGAAGCTAATAACCACCCACCAAAACAACCACTACACAGAAGATAAACCTCAAAGGATTATTACTGCAGAAACAAAAAAGGAAACGAAATGCTCATAATTCAAAGAACTCAGCGCCTGATCCTTTAAATTTACAGAAGCTTACAGTTTATAAGCTGCTGACTAGCCTAATTACAGACCACAAATTCAAAAGACAAAAACGAGGATTCACCGCACACCATTATACAAAAAACATATAAAAGGAATATAAACACTGATCAAAGTATCCATACATAGTTCAGATTCAGACAACCACAAAAGAAACAGTTATCTGCTTTACACGACGCAGTGATGCCATATAGACCGGCATCTCAACAAAAACTAGGAACACTGGATTTACTGACTTCAGTAATTCGTAGCCCTAACGTAGGACTGCCTAGCATATGCTCCCGATGCAACACCGCTCCCATACGGCTGCTCATGGGGTGCAGCACCCGCACCGGGGCAATTTCTGGCAAAGTGCCCAGGCTGATTGCATCTGTAACACAGACCAGAGCCAGCGTCACCAGGTGAAGAGCCGTAGGAACTAGTCGTGCTCGCAGCAGGCTGCTGCTGCTGCCTATACATGCCAGAAGGGCAGTTCTGCGCGTTGTGCCCACTTGACCCACAAGTCATGCAGGTCTGCACATTCCGTGTCGCTGAAAATGGAGCGGACACCCCGCCATATGTGTTAGCTTGCTGCTCAAGCTGGTTCGCAGACTCACCATACCTTGGGGTGGCCATACTCGTGGCATAGGGGCTGTTGGAGGCTGGCACGCTTTGTCCAGTGCCCGAGTTATTAAGACCAGCATTATAGGCCATGGCGCCTTGAACCTCAGATGGTGAGCCTGTATCATCCTGCAATAGGGCACCTATCGCCTTCAGAAGGTAAGAGCATTCTCTCGATAAATCCAGCTTCTCTGCTTTTGAAATTTGGCACTTGATACGCTGCTCATCATTAAAGGTCTCCTCATAGACTTTCAACTTGAATAGAAACTGCTGCCAGCGAACCCCCTGTATGATCTCTGCAAATCGTTCTGCATCTTCTTCTTTTATGTTGTAAAGCTCTTCAGCTTTGTAGCCAAGTATCACAACTCCAGGCTCATCGAATGCATTAGCATAGGTGAGCCCAGTGTGATCCTGGATCTGGCACTGCAGCAAGTACCTATACTCGCACTTTTGTAAGCTCTGGTCGCATCTCTCACAAAGCCATGTTCCATCACCATTATTTATCACCTTTTTGTTGCACTGCCTACCATTCACCTCCAATGTACAAGCAGGGTAACAAAAACTCTCAGTGTTCACATGCGAAATTGCACCTTTAACAGTGACCCAGTCCGGCTTCTCTGATCGCCCCAGATTTTCATCCTTGATCTGCACAACTGCTTTCCGGATATCAGTCTTGCCCATACTACTTGCAGCTGACAAAGAAACACAAGCAGCAGTCTTTCCTTCAGTTACATACCAGTGTCGCAGCTTATCAGCCTCAGGAAAGTCTGGGTCTACTTTTAAATGGGTTGAGCTGATTGTGCTCACAGATCTACCACTGAATTCAGTAACACGGACACTTTTCAAAGCTAGTACAGGATTCAAACCAGAATCACACAGCGACTGCAGCTGCCGGCCTTCAGCATCACAGTATTTCCCCCATAAGGTTACTTCCACGCTTCGACCAGACATGTCTTTCAGTTGAAGAGTCCTTTTCTGGGCTTCCTTACCATCCTTCCGCGTTATTGTAGCAGAAGGGCAAACTGATGCAACAATCCCAACCAAGTCCACAATAGAACCAACCTCAATGTTCTCAATTTCGTTTATCTGATGGAAATTGTACTGCTGCCTGGGGATGCTGCTATCATCATCAGGGCAAACTTCAATAGTAGTTTTGAAATCCACAGTTATTTCGTACTCATGATTCAAAGGGTTAAACTTCTTCTGTGCAGGTTTCAGCGACCCTCTAGATATCAGGTACACCTTATCAACCTCAATAAGGTCAAAAAACTGATCAGCCTGCACATTGAAGCATGTTGCACGGATTTCTCCACCCTGCGCATCAAGGAGATGAAACGAGAATACTTTTCCAGGACCTTTCTGATTGTTGTAGTGTTTAAGATCATTCTTTGAAGTCACCCTAGCCTTGATTGTCCATCTTTCTTGGTAGGGGTTCAATTGAGCCACTGGAACAACATGGGTAGCTTCATTCTTAGTAACAGGACCTCTATTCATATGCCCTGGAGGTGGTTGCTGATAAAAGGGCTGTACAGGGCGGCCGTAAGTATTGACAGGAATACCACTGCCACCAGCCATGGCAGGAACTGCAAACCTTTGGTTCTGGTGAGAGTTCAGTGAAGGCTGCTGCAAGTTTGACTGCACCATGTCAGCATTCATTGTATGATGTGCTGAAGCTGTACCATGAGAACCATAAGAGCCACCAGATGACACATTGGGAACAGGTTCTACTGCTCGACCAATTGGAGGGCTCACCGTACCCGGATAACCACCGTAGGATCCACCATGTGATACATTATTAGCAACCTGCACTACCCTTGAAGCAACAGAAGATCCTAGCATGCCTGGGCCACTGGAATATGCTCCACTATTAACTTGAGCAGCATCGACTGCTCCACCATGTGATACATTATTAGCAACCTGTGCTACCCTTGGAGCAACAGAAGATCCTAGCATGCCTGGGCCACTGGAATATGCTCCACTATTAACTTGAGCAGCATTGGCCGGTAAGTTGGGGGGCTGCTCCGTAGGTGGGTTTATCATCTCATAGGGTTTGGGGCTTCCAATTATCTCACACTCACTTTGCAGAACATCGAGTTTGAGAACAATAGTGATCCTGGATAAAAGATAAAGGCATTGTCAACTTAAACTGATAAGAAGGCATAAAAAGGTGTCAACAAACTACCATTCAGATAGGGTATTCCTCTCTTTAAAAAATGCCTAGTCAACTCTACTAGAATAGATATTTCTAAGAATTAACTGAAGTCATAGAACCAAAGAAGTTAGGCAAACAACGATTCTTGAAATATTCAGGAAACAATAGTGACCCACTTCAGATCTTCAAATTCATGCTATCAGCAGAATGGTATTCTGTTGTTATGATACTCCATGCTCTCCAATTATGCAGACTTGGCCACAAGAATATGAAGGTTCAGACCTGTTTAACAGAGCTACTTCTACAACTCATTTGAATGGTCACAGCAGCACATGTTTTGCTGATTTGACATGGATGTCAGAATGAAAGCTTGTTGAATTTTAAGCACTGGCACAACACCACAGCACCATTTCACTGCACTAAGGAGCTTCAGCAGCACAAGATGTCTATACAGAGTAAAGGGTACTTTGCACATTAACTTTCGCATGTTTGAAGGTGTTCATGTCATTGGGAGATTGCAAATGCCAAGGGAAATAACATCATGTCTACTGTTGGATCAAAAAAAAAAGAACACGCGGAGAAGCACAACAGGCACAGAAAAGAGAATCTGCAAACTTAGTAGACTCCATGGACAAGAGGGCAATTACGCAACCTAGCCGGCAGCTAACTGAAAGATAGTGGAAACCCATCAACGAGCATGAGACTTCCCCCTCAGGCTGGACCGACAGGAGCGTGAACACTACTACCACATAGTACAAATACCATTGTCTATCATTTCAAAGCGGCAGCCGCAAATCTCCTATGAAAGATTTGCAGTGTTTGCATCCCCAACTATCTCGCAGCAAAATTCTCCGTATTGAGCGAAGCGCGCGGGATGCAAAACCAAGATCCAACCTTTGTAGGCAAGCAAACAAATAAATCTGCGATCCGAACCGGGGAGGCAAAGATTAACCCTCACCTGCGTCCCCGGATGGTGCTGCAGGTGTACTCCTGGAGGTGGATGATGGACCCCTTCTGGATGGAGCCGTCCCGGATGCGCTGGTTCTCGGCGGTGGCGAGCATGGACTGCAGCGAGTAGACGCCGTCGGATAGCAGCATCCGGTAGCGGTCGGAGGCGTTGGGGTTGTCGCTGTTCTTGGCGACAGGCCGCAGGTCAATCACCTGCAGCACCGCCTGCAGCGTCTCCTGGCCGTTGACGTGGCTGGAGACCGCGGGCACCCCGCCGGGAGTTAGCTGCGCCGGCGCCGCCATCGCGCTCGGGGGATCTCTGGAGGCTTCCGTGGGAAAGAGGAGGAGAGGGGAGAGGAGCCGACTCGATTTTGGGGGGTTAACGGGATTTTGGGGAGGCGGCGGTTCCGCCGGGAGGGTGGGAAACTGAACAGAAGGGAGGGAGAAAATATTGACGCGAAAAGACGGGAATGCCCTCTTCGATGGGTTTCATGGGCCGGAGCCTCGCAGATTGGCCCATTTTAGTTAGAATTCCTGATGCACTGAAGAAGACTGGGCTGGGTCGTTGTTTGGGCTGGAAAGCCTGGAAACTCTCAAAAATCATTTATTGACCAAACAACCTTTCACGAGCATGGTAGTGCCACTAACAGTAATTTCATCCTCCTCGAAAAAAAAAACAGTAATTTCATCCTCATCTCCACCGTTCACCTTTGCTGAGTTCTCTGTCCTTCTGCTCTTCATGATCCTTGATCTTGAGATCAATCTGATACGTGATCTTTCAGGCTCTCCGAAGGTCCCAGATTCAGGCCTCAGTGAATAGTGATCAGCATCAGCTTGAGCTGGTGCTGGTGAGTTAACCTGCTGTGCGTTAAGTTGTGACGGTGTGGTTGCTGTACTCTGCAATGCAGGTTCTGAGATGTCCAAAATCTAAAGCCAACATGGACGTACGACACCATACATGCCTGATTGTTGTGCTATGATGAAGCGTGTCAAAGTAGGATCGGAGCACATGGGCATCAGCTGTTAATCCAGATGCCATCAACACAGCATGAATGGGAATACGATCATGCGTGTTTCCAGCACCTGTTACCTCACGCCTTGCATGTATACTTGACAACCTAAGCAGAGCCAGAACGCAAGACCAGGTACAGGAAGACGTAGCCCTTCTTCATCAAAATCATCCTGGGGAAACCTCCATTACACACGAACAGCAACCGGCCACACTACGTTTTCCTATCGTTTCTACACCTGAACAACTATTCTTCAGGGGAAATAAAAGTTAAACTGCCCGAGCACCTCACATGCTGAAGAAAAGTATGATAACACCAAACCATCGATGAACTCAACAAATATAACACGAATCTCGATTCAAACAGTCTAGAACATAAGATTAACTTGAAGCATAGCCCATTGAAGTGCTTATTAATAACATAGGTTCCAGAGTAACACAAGCTTGCCGAGGACATACTATGTTCCCCGGGACATAACTAGGTGCTCACAATATAACTACAGCACATTATAGAGTACTAGGTGCTAAAGCAAAAGCAAACTTCATAGAACCACTTCATCTGACAGGTGTTTAGCAGCCGAACAAGTAGCTCGGACAGGACAGTTGCCCAGTGCTCAGGCTGATTGCAGACAAAACACGGGCCACCGCGGTCACTGATTACTGGCAGACTGGACCTGCACCACCCGCACCAGTGGTATAGCCAAAGGCATGACTGGAGGTCTGCATGCCCTGTCCGGCTCCCAAACCGGCAGCACCAACCTTTGGGTTGTAGGACGAAGCGTCCTCCGGAGCAGAGCATGAAACGTCCTTCAAACGGTTGTCAATCTCTTTCAAAAGATGATGGCCCACATCCCACGCATCCAACTTTCAACACCAATGATGTTGGATTTCACACGCTGCTCGCCGTTAAAGGCTTCCTCCTTGATTGTCAGTTTGAATAGGTATTTGCGCCAAAGGACCGCTTCCATGATTTCTATGAACCTCACCTCATCTTGATCCACATTCCGAATGACGAAAAGTTCATGAGCTGTGTAGCCAACTATTGCCTCACCAGCCTCGTGGAACGCAGTAGCAAAAGTAGTACCGGTGTGATCCATGATCTCGCAGATAAGCAAGTACCTCTACTCACAGTTTTCAAAGCTCTCATTGCATCTACCACAATACCATGTCCAATCACCATTTCTTGTCACCTTTTTGTTGCATCGCTTACCATTAAACTCCAAGGTGCAAGCTGGATAACAGAAGTTATCTGCCACCACATGTGAGATTACAGCGCTGACAGTGATCAAATCAGGCTTATCTGATCGCCCCAGGTTCTCATCCTTGATCTGTGCAATTGTTTTCTGCACGTAGATCCTGCTTATGCTTGATATATCCTGAGACAAAGAAACACAAGGAGCAGTCTTTCCTCCAGACACGTACCATTGCTTCAGCCTTTCAGCCATTGGCACGTCTGGGTTTATTTTTAACTGAGTTGAGCTGACAGTGACCACAGATCTGCCATTGAAATCACTGATACGACCACCTTTCAGAGCTAGTATAGGGTTTGAACCAGAATCACACAGTAACTGAAGCTGTTGTCCTTCAGCGCCACAGAATTTGCCCCAGAAGATTATTTCCACACTCCGACCAGACATATCTTTCAGTTGAAGAGTTCTTTTCTGGGTTTCTGTGCCATCCCTTCGCATTATTACGGCTGAAGGGCCAACTGACATAACAATCCCAACCAAATCCACAATAGCACCACTCCCCATATTCTCAAGTTCACTGATCTATTGGAAATCGTACCGCAGCTTAGGGATGCTGCCATCACCACTAGAGCAAATCTCGATAGAGGTTCTGTGATCCACAAATATTTCGTTATCATTATTCAAAGGGTTAAACTTCTTCTGTGCTGGTTTCAGTGACCCCTCAGATATCAAATACACCTTATCAACCTCAATTTGATCAAAATACTGCTCAGCCTGCAAATTGAAGCATGTTGCACGAATTTCACCACCCTCTGCATCAAGAAGATCAAAGGAGAATACTTTTCCAGGACCTTTGGCATTGATGAAGTGCCTAAGATCACTCTTTGCAGTCACCCTAGCCTTAATCTTCCATCTAGCTTGGTATGGGCTCAGTGCATTAATTGGAGTAATGCGAAGAGGAGATTCATTACTAGGAACATGGGTTCTATCCATAGATATTGGAGGTGACAGCAGACATGAAGGTGTCAAGGGACTTCCACAGGCATTACCAGGAGATCCAAAGGCCTGACTTGTCATAGCAACATCAAACTTCTGGTTTTGATGATCATTATTCAGTGAAAGCTGCTGCATCTTGGCAGCTACTGTGTTCTGTGCTGGCATAAAACCATAACATCCACCAAATGGCAGATTACTCAAAGCATGATCTGCCCTTGGAGGAAGTGAAGAATCCAACCAGCCTTGTCCAGGATAACATGATGAGATGTTAACAGCTTGTTGAGCTTGAGCCCCTTGGATGAAGCAAGGCTCGTTGCCTAGGCTACTAGAACAGGATACACCATTAAGTTGAGTTGCATTGGCCTCACAGATTGTTGGACTGCCGATCAGTGCACACTCAGCTTGCAGTATCTCAAGTTGGATCACAACAATGACCCTGAATGTAGAGCCAAGGCACAGCAGGAAAAAGAAGTCAGAGAATGGTCAACTTAATTGACAAACATAAATCCATTAAATTATTTATCATGTCCATGTTTCAAGTAAACAAGAACTTAATTTGCAGAAAACAAACGGCTGAAATAAAATTAACCAGCGCCCAAAGAATTAAAAAAAGGAATGACACTTGTATTAAAAAAACTCAGAGCTTGTTTGTGATGAAACAACTAGAAAGGTGAAACAAATAGAGTAAATTTTGACTCAACGCTGAGATCTTAACCATTTAGGTAACATGACAGTACAAATAAGAGAATAGCATACTATATTTAGCTTAAGAAACTAAGGTGACAAGTTGGAAAGCCCAAGCCTTTGTATGATTGTATCCTTGCATGCAGGTATGCAAGAGACACGGAAAGATGCACCCATCTGCTTTAGTAACATACAAGTACACATCAAATCTATGTGGAAATGAAAACTAAATAGATATGGCTATTTTGCTGCCAAATTAAGTAGCCAAGACCAAATTTAACCTAATAATCTTGTAATGTAAGTTGTTTTTTCAGTTCATGGATAAAGAATAGGGCCCTATCCATAAAACAGAATTACTCAATCTGATCAGGGTTTCAGGCAATATTTGTTATGCTACGTATTTAGAAACTCAATGTGTAAAACCAAACCTAAAAGGGCAATGCCGATCAAGGGTCACAAGTTATTCCCTGAATTTCCATGTAAAGGCAACCATAGATCAGTGCTGAAAAGGAGGGTGCCGTAACAGCCGATGACACACCCTCGGTTGAGTATCAGTAAACAACAAGGAGGATGACTGAATCAGCACAAGATGCGATTTTGCACAGCCATCGCCATGCACAAAAACAATGTTACAAAACCCTAATCATGTCCGGCCTTTCTTGGCAACACCCACCCTAGGATCGCCATAGGATTCAATTTCCACAATAGGTGAGAGCACAGCCAGAGAGCATTAAAGGCCAAAAGGTTAAAAAACCCTAAGCACTCCATAGTAACACTACAGGAAACCGGTTGTTTGCCGAGTGCTCAGGGCTTTGCCGGGTGCTATCCATCGGGCACTCGGCAAACAGCCAGTTTCCCGTGTGTAGCAAGAAAAGCACACGACAAATAGAGCACACTCGGTAAAAAAAATGCTTTGCCGAGTGCTATACAGAGGGCACTCGGCAAAACAATCATTTGCCGAGAGCCTTACCCAAGACACTCGGCAAACAAACGTCACGTGCGGCGCACGTGTATAGGGCATGAGGCGGCCGTCAGGTAGGGCGTCGGCGTTAGCTCTTTGCCGAGTGTCCGTTGGTGACACTCAGCAAACATGCACTTTGCCGAGTGTGTTTCTGGGAACACTCGGCAAAGGTTAGATTTTGTCGAGTGTTTGCACCGGCTCTCGGCAAACAAAATATAAAAAAATTCATATTGTACATTTTCTGCTATCCACATATTGTACATTCTACACAATGTTAAAATTTGGTATATTTTTCAGTTTGTTTGCTATATTTAGTGAATTTATTACATTAAAAGGAGTTTTTGCGGATAAGTCAATTTTGAACTGCAAGTGACTCGAATAATAAAATTTATTGAATGAAAAAATGATATTCATGTTACTGAGTTCAATGTGAGGCCTTATCGAGGAAATTAGAAAAAAATCGTGAACATCTTGTTCACGAAATATGACAACGAACGTGTGGCTGAATAATTTTTAAATTCTATAAAAAGCAAATGAAGTCTGAAAATCATGAGACTTGCCATGGTATCATGATATCATACGTGAAGGCTGTAGTAAAAAATTGAGAAGCTTCCGGACAAGTTGACACGTGCATTGCTCACAAATCAAAGCATTTCGGAAGAAGAACAATAGAGTTCGAATGGATTTCTTAAGATTTGGACACAAAGTGACGGTCGAATTGGAGTTTGACTTCAAACTTTTTTGTATAATCAATACACATCATTAATTGTTTCACGTGAAACTTTGGTTATTTTCCGGACTCGTTTCATAAATTTAATTTTTTTTGTAGTTATAGTGGTTGAATTCATATAAATTGAAATTAAGCTATAACTGCATGAAATAATAAAATATTTTTTGTTGCAACATCAAATATGAAGCATTGAGTGAATTTAGCTTGGTATTGTAAAAGTACATTCGGAGAAATTTAGTACAACACGTTATGAAAAATTGTTAATTGATGTAAGTTTAATTTGGGCTATAACTACATGAAATAATGAGTTTTTTCTATAGAAGCACTCAATATGAATTATTGAGTGAATTTTGCAAGATATTTTCGATGTAGGTTTGAAAAAATTTAGTAAACAAGTAATGCAAATGAAACAGGGAGAAAAAAAGGAAAAAAGAGATTTGCCGAGTGCCGTATTGCGCGCACTCGATAAACTCTTGCTTTGCCGAGTGCCAGATCGGCGGCACTCGGCAAAGCCGTTCTTTGCCGAGTGCCGGATCACGGGCACTCGGCAAAGCGAGCCCCCCCAACACTTAGCAGTCCGGCACTCCGGCTCACCACACACGCACACCACCCACGCGCACACCACCCACACTTCCTCCGCCGCCGCGCCATCTCGCCTCCGGCCCCCGTCGTCGCAGCCTCGCCGCTGTGCCCCGGCTGCGCCGTCCCTCGACCCGGCTCCTGCGGCCGCGCCCACCGCTGCCTCCCACCCACGCCCTCTCCATCCACGCCCCCCGGCGCCGCCGCCCGCGCCACCCCGCAGCTCCCTCGCCGCCGGCCCTCGCCGGTGCCTCGTCGCCAGCCCCCCACGGCTCCCTCGCCGGCGCCACCCATCCCCCCCCCCCCCCCCCCCCCCGGCGGCTGCCTCGCCGCTGGCCCGCGCGCGCCCGCGCCGGCGCCCCCCGTGGCAGCTGCCACGCGTGAGCCGGGGAGGGGCAGGCCACCAGCACATGCTCCGCAAGCAGGCCGACAGTAGGACAGGTAAGCAGCCCAAGCAGCAGCTCTCGGTTTGCATTGTATTTTCATGCACTCCTGTTTCATCTAGTTGATTAGCTCTTGCTTATACTAATACCTCGTGATAATTTGCATGCTTAGTTAAAGCTAAATCTTGTTTATTCCTTGCTGCATCTCATCAGTTTAATTATTGCTAGATCTTTGCATGCTTTGTGACCGAGGTTAATTTGTGCTAGTCTTTTTGGTAAGACTCTTAATTGGCTTTTTAGATAAGCTTTGCTTCCGATTGTTTTGAGATGTGCTAATCATTATTGAATCATCTCACATGCTTGATCAAGTGAAGTTTTATCGATAGCTTTGCTCGAGTTAATCGCTTTACATTAGCTTCCGCTTGTGTCATAGGAGGAGAAGAAGGAAGAAAAGGAGGAGGTAGACCACCGCCGTGGGAGAACAACGCCAAACCTGCGCCTGAACGACGACGACGACAAAGCTGCTCGGCACGGCACAACACCGCTCTCGCCTGCGTCACCTCGTCACAGCGCCGAGCTTTTTCGTCTGCAGACCCGTCCGGTGAGACCGCCGCCGCCATCTCGAATTTCATACCATGTTCGTAGATCACATAACCCAGTTAGGCGTCTCCCGTTCGAAAGAGATACAGTTGGAATATGCAGTTCTTTGCATATCTCTAAACGTATCTGTTTCGAATTGTCCACGTTTTTCGAACTACCCGAGAATGCGTAGATGTGGTTAGTTTCCATGCTTTACTCCAATCCGAGATAGACTTTCGGCATCATCTCCTTGTTGTTCTCCGGATACACAATCTCCCTGCCAGGACGTGTATTTGGAGAACAGCGGGGAGGTGCTGCCGAAATTCTGTCTCGGATAGGAGTAGAGCATGGAAACTAATCTCATCTACGCATCTTCGGGTGGGATTAGGACCTATCTTCACCTATTAGACAGTATAGATATCGTGTAGATGCAAATAATTTTTATATTACTCGCTGATATGTTAGAGGATGGATGGCTGTGAGTGGATGTGCACGGGCCGCTCAAGTCAATGTGATTTCACCAATGAATGGATTCAGAAGACCGATGCTTTCTTGAACGAAGCATTTGCCAAGGTTAAAGGAGCGCATCACTTGGTGTCCCTGCAGCAAATGTGAAAACATGCGTCGACAAACAAAGGAGGTCATGGGCAAACATCTTTGCAAGAATAGATTTACGGCAGACTATACCGGGTGGATCTACCACGGTGAAGCCGATCGTATGAGAGACGAGGTCGTGAGACAACGCGTAGAGGATTATGATGATGATGCCGGGGTAGGAGACATGTTAAATGATTGTCATGAAGCACACTTCGATGAAGGATGTAGGGAGGAGCAGCCAGAGGCAACCGCAAAGGCCTATTACGATATGTTGTCTGCGGCACAGCAACCCGTTCACAGGCATACTCAGGTTTCTCAACTGGATGCCATTGCGCGCCTAATGGCAGTAAAGTCCCAGTTTAGCCTGAGTGAAAGGTGCCGTAGTTAGCAACCCTGCACCGCAGATGATGATAGGTGCCGCGGTTCGTGCTCAGTTAGATGCTCTCGAGGTCAATCAACAAGACAGAGGTTTTGTGGGATATGGTGAGCAACATGCCTGGACTCAGAAGTCGGGCTTATGGAGGCTTCCCTATATGAATGATCTTCTTCTTCCACATAACATTGATGTAATGCACACTGAAAAGAATCCCGGCGAGGCACTTTGGGGAACAATCATGGTCATTCCTAACAAAACAAAGGACAACGTCAAAGCTAGAGTGGATCAAGCAACGTTATGTGATAGACCAAAGCTAGACATGGCGCCTCCCAGAGCCGGCAAGTCATGGAGAAAGCCTAAGGCCGATTTCGTCCTCACAAGGGCCCAAATGAGGGAAGTACTAGAATGGTTCCAAACGTTAATGTTCCCTGATGGGTACGCAACGAATCTGAGAAAAGGTGTGAATTTATCTACTATGTGAATCGATGGGCTCAAGAGTCATGACTACCACATATGGCTTGTGGGGCTTCTTCCGGTGATGGTTCGAGGCTATGTTCCTGAGCATGTCTGGTTAGTGCTGGCAGAGTTGAGCAATTTCTTCCGCCAGCTTTGTGCCAAGGACAAGTCTCAGACCGTGGTTACAGATATGGAAAAAATGGCGCCTGTGTTGCTCTGTAAGTTGGAGAAGATCTTTCCACCAGGCTTTTTCAATCTGATGCAGCATATGATTTTGCACCTCCCATATGAGGCACGAATGGGAGGCCCTGTGCAGGGCCGCTCGCTATTCAATTGAGAGATGTCAATAGGTTCTTCGAACTAAATGTAAAAATAAATGCAAAATTGAAGCTTCAATTGCGGAGGCATACGTTCTGGAGGAGGCGTCAAACTTCACAACTAAATACTATGCTGACAAACTTCCTAGCGTGCATAGTCCACCCCCTCGTTACAATGTTGGCGAAGATCAATCGAACCTCAGCATCTTCCGAGGCCAACTCGGAAGTGCAAGTGATGCGAGGCACTTGACCTTGAAACATGAAGAGTGGCGCACGATCATGCTATATGTGTTGACCAACCTTACAGAAGTGGAGCCGTACATGCGGTAAGTTCTTATCAAACTTGTTCTCGAGTAGTCACTCTTCTGCATCCAACCCCATTTTTCCTCATTGGTATAGGGAATTTACTCGGCAATTTTGGCATCGACGGAGGGAACCTACACCGCACGAAGCTGAGACCCTTCTTAAACAGGGTGCGGGAAATGGAATGCCAGATTTCATTTCTTGGTTCAAACAGAAGGTACTGTCCAATTTAGCTCGTACTTAGTTTGAAATTACAAGTTGCTCGTGTGTGCGAATAATATAATGATCTATCATACTTGAACTTGCAGGGCCAAACCGATGCGTCTATGAGTGCCGAGTTGAGACAGGTTGCCGATGGTTGTGCCTACAGAGTCAGGTCATTTTCCGGTTATGACGTCAACGGATATCGCTTTCACACATCAAGCTACGAGCAGAGTCGGCCAAATCGAAGAACCACAAATTCTGGAGTTTTTACGCCCGGCCTTGATGGGGTTGAGTATTATGGAAGAATTGAAGAAATATACGAACTTACGTTTCATGGTTGCAAACATCTCAATCCTGTCATTTTCAAATGCCATTGGTTTGATCCCGAAGTAGTGAGACGGACCCCCAATCTTGGGCTAGTCGAAATCCGGCATTCATCCATCTTAACAAGAGACGATGTCTATATTGTTGCTCAACAGGCCACTCAAGTTTACTATCTATCATACCCGTGCCAAACCGACGAATGTCTAAGGGTTGGGATGTTGTGTACAAGGTATCGCCACACGGTAAACTACCTGTCCCAAACAATGAAGATTACAACATTGACCCAAACACATATGAGGGAGAGTTCTTTCAAGAAGATGGGCTACAAGGGAGTTTTGAGATAGATTTAACCGAAACTATCCGAACGGAAGCAGACAATGAAAGGGTTGTTGACGAGGACGCTGGAGATGAGGTTAATAATGTGAAGGACTTAGAATTACTTGAGCGATTACATTTAGGCAATGACAGTGATGACGACATTCCTCCTTCGGAGCACGAGTATGGACAGATCGAGATGCATGATAGTGATGACGAGACTTATGATCCAGCTAATCCCGATCATGATGATTATTTCTAACACGCGTATGATCCTTACTAATTAATTTACTATTTGAAATACTATGCTATTTTCGAATTATGTTTTGTTTATTTGCATCTCTTTTAAATAACGTCTTAATTAAATTTGCTGATTGGTTTACTCTTTTTTATTGCAGGTAATTGAAGAAAGATGGTGGGCAGTGTGAGGTCGGTCTCAGCGCTTTACGCCGGGTCCGATGCAGCTGAGGGCTCCTCGAGGAGTCGAGGGAGAGGTAGGGGCCCGAGTCGATGGAGAGGTGGAGGCAGGGGTCGAGGGAGAGGGAGACCAAGTTCACCGTCGCCTGTAGCTCCGTCGTCGTCTGAGGAGGAGAAGGAGCAGGTACCTGCCGCGCACTCCTCTGGTGATGAGGAGGAGGCAGATGTGCAACAGGAGGGGGAGGGGGAGGAGGAGGGGGAGGGGGAGGAGTCAGGGGATTTCGCTTCAAGTGTCTGGTTGAGAGGTCCCTCGACCCTCCCGAAGCGACCGATACCGTTTGAGAGACGGACGATGATTCAGCCCGTTGGGTCTAGGTAAGTAACTTTACATGTTATCACCATCTTTTCATTTTATATGTTGAAAATCACAACGGAAACTAATATTTTTTCTTAATCACTTGGGTAGGGGTTGGCAGAAGGTCGCTCTAGGTGCTCACAATCGCCATGTCAATGGGATCCTGGGTCTTTTGTGCAGGTTACACTTCCTTGGCATGGTTCAGTTTGCTAGGAGGGAGGAGCCGGCCTACACGTGGGAGCACTACACCGCCTTCCCCGATTTACTAGATCGGGAGGGCTGGGTATTCCCCAACAAGGCGGAGCGGGTGGTGGCGAGCTATGGGTAAGCATTCCTTGCATTATATTGCTCAATATCAAGGTGTATTCATTGGACACTCTTGAAACAATAACATGATACATCGCATCTTTTTGCAGGACTTCTTCAGATGCGAGCCAGGATACGAGGACAGGGCGGCTCAACAAGCGCACAAAGCCTGTTATAAGCTCGTGAAGGACATGCACTACGAGGCACGCATCCAGGCCGTTGTAACATACAACGCTCAAATCCTTAAAGTGAAGGTCAGCAAAGCTGAGGCAAGAGACCTGAATATGAAGCTGACTCATGAACAATACCTGCAGGTAAATATAGAACATTAATAATGTTTTGTTCTGATATTAAGTACGCTTATTTTGATCTTCTTATACGTTATATACTTGGTAACGTGTAGGTGCCTCCGTGGTGGTGTGTGTTAGACCCGGGGCAGCAGGACTGCACACTTGGCATACATATTCTTGTGGTAGAGGATGGCACATGGGTCATACCTTATCCTCATTGTAACTAGTCGTATAGGGCTAGGACTAGTCGGACGTATGAAAACTACCCGACAACGTACTCGGGTAGGACTCCTCAGATCGTCCCGACTAGGATTTCCATGCAACTCTGTCCCCCCAGACTATGTAAGATCGGGCAGGGACCCCTCCAAAGCAGATCGTGCATACGCATAATCTCTAAGGCAATACAAACCACACAGGACGTAGGGTATTATGCTCTCGGCGGCCCGAACCTGTCTAAACTTTGTGTTCCTTGCACATTCGAGTTTCTGATCTCGGCGATACCCTACCTACAACCTACCACCTCGGAGGTATCCCTCGGTGGGCTTGACGGTAAAACACCGACAATGTGCCTCGGATAGACGGTGCTGGGAAGTTATGGTGAACAGCTGGTGCGACCCCGAGTGGGAGGAGACGCACATCATCAAGGCAAACTTACCCTCAATCAATACGCTGCTAAATGGGTATGCAAATTTATTTCTTAATTCTAGCGCTAAATACTGCATAATTTCTAATCATCTTGCTATTTTTTCGCAATCGTCGGCATATGATGGCCAGCCTTGCTCACCGTTCATGGCATTTGCCATGGCTCACAAGGGCAAGGCGACGTCCGACATCAACTAGAGCCTGGATGACCCGCCCTCTGCGTACAACAATGCGAGCGTGTACAGCTGCCTCAACGACTACACATCGATGGCAAGGGAAGTCCATGGGCCGGAGTACGATCCGAGCACGCAGCCCATTGATGGAGAAGTCGTGATGAGGGTGGGAGGAGGCAAGAAGCATGGACGATACTGGATTGGCGACAGCACACTCGACTCGGCCACTACTCCCACTCTCTCACAGATTCGAGCGAGGAGTACGAGCTCAAGCCCGGCCATACGCCCTCGGCCAGATACTACACAGTCTAGGATGGAGGCACTCCAGGTTATTTCAATTTTATTCGTCGTTCATTAATTTTACATATGTTTGATTTGCATTGTAACATAGGGATGAAATATTGCAGGCTCAGCTGGAGAAGAGAGGAGGATGCGGGAGGACATGGAGAGAAGGATGCTGGAGGAGATTGAGAGGAGGATGGAGGTCGATCGGCAGAGGGTGGAGGCCGAGCGGCAAGCCGAGCGACAGAAGATGGAGCAGATGTTTCAATGGATGCAAAGTCTTGGCGAGAGGATGGATCAGCCTATGCCACCGATGTTATTTCCTTCTCCACCTCCTCATGGCACTCCTATGAGTATGAATGATTTAGTTTGTATGTTACTACCTTTAAATCTTATCTCACAAATGAATCTTTTGTGCAGAATCAATCGGCAGGATCGAATGATGCACCTGGCACGGCAGACTCGCAGTGGTCGCAGTGGCCACAGTGACGGTTTGTAGTTGTGGAATAATTGTATGAGCTTGTGTTGTATGGACTAGATTGCATTTGCATTTGTGGACTATTTGTGGTTTGTGGATGAACGACACTAGCTTATTGTGGTTTGTGACGCTTAATGTGGTTTGTGGATGAACGACACTAGCTTATTGAGGACTATTTGTGGTTTGTGACGATATGAATTGCTTGTGACGCTTATTGTGATATAAATATGATGCCTGCAATATTTATTTGAGGGGTACCATATACGTGACCAAAGAAAAAAACAAAAATAAATAAGCATATTTGTTGTGTGCCGCACTCGGCAAATAAGGCCTTTGCCGAGTGCAATGACCATAACCCTCGGCAAATAGTGCTCATCTGGGCGTGCCTGTGCATTCTTTGCCGAGTGCCACATGCGGGCACTCGGCAAAAATTCCAATTTTGCCGAGTGTATTGCCACGACACTCGGCAAAATGTGCAATATTTGCCGAGTGTTTTTTGACGTGGCACTCGGCAAAGATTACGGCAAAGCCGCCGTTAACGGCGAACGGCCGTCAGTCCGCCGTGGGGGACGTCTTTTTTTGCCGAGGGTCGTCCCAGCACTCGGCGAAGTCTTTGCCGAGTGCCTGATAAAAAGCACTCGGCAAAGAGCTATTTTGCCGTCAGAACATATGCCGTGTTCTGGTTGCCGAGGGTGGCTCACGGCAACAAGGTTGCCGAGTGTTTTTTGCCTAGTGTAACTAAGTGCACAGTAGCACAGCACTAAGAAATTAAAAAATCAATCTTGCTTTGGTATTCAACCGCATTAGAGAGACTAGAGGGGGGAGCGACTCGTCACCTCTGGTTCCGGATGCAGCTGCAGACGTAGTCGAGGACGCGGACGACGCTGCCGCGGCGGAGCGTGCCATCGGCGACGAGGTGGTTGAGGGAGGTGGCGAGCACGCCCTGCAACAGGTGCGCGCCGTCAGAGAGCTCGAGGTGGTACTTGGCCGCCGCCGCGGAGGAGCCGACGAGCCGCGGCGCGTCAGCCACCTGCAGCACCGGGCGCAGCCCCTCTGTGTGGCGCGACATCGCCGCCACGGCCCCGTGCGACAGGTCCACCTCCATCCTTCCTCCCCCTCCTCCACCCGTTGCTGTGCTCGGGAGGACCTCGTCCTGAAGCGGAAGCCCCGCCATTGCAGTTGCAGGGCTGCAGGCGATCGATCGCGACGGGGAGTGTGAAGTGGGTGGCGAGATTCTCAAAAGTGGGAATGGAATGGAACGGGAGAAATGGTAACTGACCATGGGACGTGGAGTTATCGCTGGTTGGTGAAGAGGGGGGCGGCGGTGGCTTACAAGAGAAGCTTGGTTTCGAGGTGGGGACGTCGAGGTGGAACATGCCGGAAGTCCGGAACGTTTATTTTTTTAAACAGCCCGGAACGGAGTTTTACAGCACCAGCATCAGTCGATTTTTTCGATTTATTCTCTCTTACAAAATACTATTAAACTAGTTAAAAACAACGGCTTTTAGACTGGCCGAACCGGCTGAAGTAGCTAACGCTGCTAGCACTAGATACGGTAAGCCACCCGCTACACCATCCTCCGGGAGACCGATAGAGGAAAATCTCCTGCAGCGGCGTATTATAGAAGGAACGCTATCGGAGCGGACGCCTTCCCTTCCGCTAAATCCAGCGCCCTTCCAGGCCGTCCTCTACGCCCCGCACTGGCCCCACCTCGCCTTCGCTCGATGCCGCGCGCGCCATCGCCAACCTCCAGCCGTCGCGAGGCCCGCGCTCCTCCGCCGCCGCGCCCCTCCGCGGAGCAGCCGCCGCGCCCCTCCGCGGAGCAGCCGTCGCGAGACCTGCCGTCGGGGAGGGAGAGAAGGTGCGCCGCGCCCCTCCGCAGAGCAGCCGGCGCGCGCAGAGAAATAGGAGGCCGAGGAGGACAGCGGCCGAGGGAGCGGAAGGCGAGGACGCCATGGACACCATGGACGCGACGAGGAAGGTGACCGGCGGAGGGGAGGGCGGCGGCGCAGAAGAGGCGTCCAGTCATGGGCTTGCTCGCGATGCTCCATCCATCGCTCTGCTGCTGCTCACGTAGGCCGCCAGGCCCCCGTGCGCGCACCGTGCCTTGCCCTCGAGGCCGCCGCCGCCGCCGCCACGGGCCGTAAAGGCGAGGAGGGACGTGGGGCGCAGATCCGCCATGGCACCGCTGCCCCAATCCGGCCCGGCAGACCCCGCGGCTCGCTGGCCGCGAGAGGAGGGGAGGGGGCGGCCCCACGGCTCGTCGGCCGCGGGAGCAGGGAAGGGGGACTCGGTGCCCCTGGAGGTCGAGGGCGAGGGGCTTGGGGGCCGCGACGGGCGGGCGGGCGAGGAGCTGCGTGCCCTGCGCGAAGTGCTGGAGCGGCGCAGGCGGAGGGTGGTGCAGCGGGGGAGGGAGGCCGCTTGCCTGTGCTGCTGCTTGCGCGGTGTAGCAGAGAAGAAGGGGAGGCGGACGAGCAGAGGGAGAGAGACACGGGGGAGGGAGCGGGGAGTAAAAAAATGAAGGTGAGGCTGATGCGTGGGCCCACTGACTGGTAGTTGGTATAAAGGATGAGATATAGAGTACGATGAGTGCGGAAAAATTGAGGATACAGAAAAGAATTTTGATGACCATGATAAAATATTTCTTTTAAAGTATGAATTTAGAGTATGACGAGTGCTGACGCACTGGTACCTGTAAAACGAACGCTAAATGAAATAACGAAATAGCGTAAGCCTATAGCGTTTTTTCCCTCCACTGGTTTTCTCTATCCCCTCCGCTATCAAAGCGGATGAAGCGGTGTACGCCAAATCGAGCGAAGTAGCGGGCGTCCACTTCGCTCACGCCGGACCTACCTCTGCTCGTCGCGCTCGCGCCTCCGCTCACCGCGCCCCCCCCCCCCCCCCCCCCCCCCGCGCCTCCGCTCGACGTTGGATGGGAGCAGGGAGGGCGGAAGAGCACAGCCTGCAGCGCCGCCGCAAGGAGGAGCTGGGAGGGGCTCCGCCTGCAGTCTGCAGCGCCGCCGCGAGGCAGCAGGGGGCGCGCCATGGCCTTCGCCGGAAATAGAGCCGCCGCCGCCGCCCGAAGCACTGCACCGTTGAGCTCCCATCTTCGCACCTCCTCCGCCCGAGCAAAGCCCCGGAACGGGTAGCCCTCGTCTCCCTCGTGCTCCCCCACCGCTCCCTAGCCGCCGGTGAACCTCGCCCTCGCCGAATTTTGACCCCCAACCATGGCAGCTCCGTCCAGGGTTCACATTGCGATCGTCCAAATAGATTTAGGGTCCTTTAACGCAAAAACCTGAGGACTGGACCGTAAAACCTGAGTTCAACATTTTTTTAATCTACGAACTTGTAAAATTCGTATAAAATTGTAGAAAAATCAGAAAAATACAAACTCAACTGTTTTGATTTGTTTGTGACAAGCACTACAACTTTCATTACATGCAGATACTCGGATTCTAATTCAATATTTATCTAGTTTAAAGACCAGTAAAAATAGCATCGGATATGCAGACATCTCCGCTCCCTTCGATAGCATTTTCTTAATTATATTTCATTAATTAAATAGTACTACTATCAATTATTACTTAATTAAAAAATTATATTACTAATTATTTTAGATTCTATAATTTAAGAATAGCCAAATGATTGTGTTATGAAGAAATATATTTGTTAAAATGAGATGGTAGTTGGAGATGGTTGAATAAAATATGTGGTAGTTGGTATAGAGAATGAGATATAAAGTATGATAGGTGCGGAAAAAATTAGTATAAAGTAGAGAATGTAAAAGAAATATTATTCAGACTATTATTTTAAAAAAATAAAAAATAAAGTACGACGAGCGCATATAAGCCGACGCTGAACGCACCGGGTCCGCTCCCTCCAGTACCGATTTAGCGTTTATGACGCTGCACTGGCGTACTCTATCCCGTCCGCTTCGGGAGCGCATCCGCCAAATCGAGCGTAGGAGCGGACGTCCGCTACGCCTGCGGCGGCCCCACCTTGCCTCCAGAGCCCCAACCGCCCGGCCTCCCCGCGCGTCGCCTGCCCCAACCGCGCGGCCCCGCTGCTCGCCGGCGGAGGGAGCAGGGGAGGCGTCGCCCCGCGGCTCGCCCGACAAAGGGAGCATGGGAGGCAGCAGCGTTGTGGAGGGAGAGAGAGAGGGCTGGGGAGCTGGAATAGAAGCTTGGCCACCGCCGCAGTAGAAGCTTGGGCGCCGCCGCAGGCGTGGGGAGCGCACGTCTCTGCGGCCGGAGAAGCAGGGGAGGGGCCCGCCGTCCGCGCGAGGCCCCGCCGCCGCCCCGTGCGAAGAGCCCCGTCGAAGCCCGCGTGAGGCCCCGGGCGAGGAGCCCCGCCGCCGCCCACGAGAGGCTCCGCGCGAGGAGCCCCGCCGCCGCCTCGCGCGAGGAGCCCCCCGCCGCCGCTCCACCGCGCTGCTCGTCGGGGATCTGCTCGGGGATCCGCCGCCGCGCCGCGCCACGCCGAATCGAGCCGGGAAGGGGAGGGTGGGGGCGGCGCGGGGCCACGCGCGCGCCCGCCGGCCGGACCTTCCCCCAGCCGCCGCCGCGGCTCACCGGGATCCGGCCCGCTCCTTCGTCGCCGGCCGCCGGGATCCGGCCACTGCGAGGGAGCAGGGGCGTCGGCCGTGTGGGGAAGAAGAGGGGAGAGAGAGGAGGAGGTGGTGGGAGAGAGAGGGGTGCGGGTGTGGGAAAAAATATAAAAAAACTGAAACGTGGGTCCCAGGTAGTTGGTACAGAGTAACCATATAGAGTATGGATGAGTGTGGAAGAACTGGATGTAGAGGATAAATTCTCGATGAAATATTTGTTACGACGAGTGCGTACGTGCGAGGGAATGAGGACCGAAATGACGAGATAGCCCTCGATTATGTGGGCCGTTCTAAACTGGGCCCGATGGTTGGAGGCCTTTTGAGCATCCGCTGGCATTTTTGCGCTCAGAATTGAAAATGCTTGGGCATATTGATATAGATTTTTCTAAAAAAAGGGCTTCACCCGAACATTTCACATAAAGAAGAAAAATATGGCATCATCAAACTACCAACGAACTTAGCGAATATAACACAAGGTCATTACATTCAAACAGACTACATAACATAAACCTAGAGCAGAGCCCATTAAAGTACTTGATGTCGCTAACACGGGTTCCAGAGAAGGTAAGCTGGCCGAGGAAATAACACCATTGTCCCCGTCACCTAGATAGGTAGTGACTAGATAACTACTGAACGTACATTACAAAGTAGGATGCCACGCAATTAAGCAAAAGCAAGCTTCACAGAACTACTTGATCTGATAGGTTTTCTTTTCAGAAACTTCCTGCATAAGGTGAGACACTAAGTGGCTTGGACAAAGCAATCTTTAGCCCAGTGCCCAGGCTGACTGCATCTGAAACAGACTTGAGCTGCCCCTCCCTGCAGACAGACTGGACCAACCCGTGAAGCCATCATTGGAAATGAACCCATTGGACGAAGCGGACACTGGAGGTGGAGGAGGCATCCTGTTAAACCTCCCATATCCTGCGACACGCACACCCGTGGCATAGCCACAGGCATTGCTGGAGGTTAGCATGGTCTGTTTGCCTTCGAAATTGGCATATTCAACATTTGGGGTGTAGGACGGATCCTCCTTCAGAATGGGGTGTGAAACATCCTTCAAAATGCTGTCTAACTCTTGCGAGAGATGGTGATTTATATCCGACGCATCCAACTTTTCAACGCCAACAATGCAGCATTTCACACGCTGCTCACCATTAAAGGTTTCCGCCTTGATTCTCAGCTTGAATAGGCATTCACGCAAAAGGACGGTCCCCATGATTTCCGCGAACCTCGCTTCATCTTGTTCTACATTTCGTATCATGAAGAGCTCTTGTGCTGTGAGTCCAAATATCTTCTCACCAACCTCTTGGAAACCAAGAGCATAAGTAGCAGCGGTGTGATCCTTGATCTGACACACAAGCATGTACCTGTACTCATAATTTTCAGAGCTCTGATTGCATCTATCACAATACCATGTCCCATCACCATTGTTAGTCACCTTTCTGTTACATCGCTTTCCATTAAGCTCCAACGTGCAAGCTGGGTAACAAAAATTATCAGCCTTCACATGTGAGATTACAGCCCTGACAGTGATAAAGTCAGGCTTATCTGATCGCCCCAGGTTCTCATCCTTGATCTGGGCAATTGTTTTCTGCACATAGATTCTGCTTATGCTTGATATATCCTGAGACAGAGAAACGGAAGGAGCAATCTTTCCTCCAGCCAAGTACCACTGCTTCAGCCTTTCAGCCACTGGCATGTCTGGGTTTACTTTTAACTGGGTTGAGCTGATCGTGACCACAGATCTACCACTGAAGTCGCTGATGCGACCACCTTTCAGGGCTAGTATAGGGTTTGAACCAGAATCAGATAGTAACTGCAGTTGTTTTCCTTCAGCATCACAGAATTTGCCCCAGAAGATTATTTCCACGCTCCGACCAGACATATCTTTCAGTTGAAGAGTTCTTTTCTTGGCTTCTGTGCCATCCTTTCGCATCATTATGGTAGAAGGACCAACTGATGTAATGATCCCAACCAAATCCACAAAAGCAACAATATCCATGTTTTCAATCTCCCTGATCTGTCTGAAATTGTAGTGTTGCATAGGAAAGCTGCTTTCATCACCACAGCAGATTTCTATAGATGTTCTGTGATCCACTACAATGTCGTAGTCATTTTTCAAAGGGTTGAACGTCTTCTGTGCTGGTTTCAACGACCCTTTAGATATCAGGTACACCTTATCAACCTCAATTAGATCAAAATACTGATCAGCCTGCACATTGAAGCAATATGCACGAACTTCTCCACCCTGTGCATCAAGGAGATCAAAGGGGAAGACTTTTTCAGGACCTTTGGCACTGGTGAAGTGCTTAAGATCTGCCTTTGCGGTCACCATAGCCTTGATCTTCCATCTAGTTTGGTAAGGGTTCAATGTACTGATAGGAGTAATGCAAAGAGGAGACTCCTTCCTAGCCATGTGGCTTCTATCTACATGCATTGGAGTTGAATGCAGATTTGAATGTGCCACTGGGTTTCCATAAGTATTGCCAGAAGAGCCAAAGGCATCACCTGTTGCAGTAACCACAAACCTTTGGTTTTGATAATCATCCAATGAAAGCTGCTGCATCTTGGCATCTACTGTGCCCTGTGCTGGCATTGAACTAAGACATTCACCGAACGGCAGATTATTCACACCAGGTTCTACCCTTGGAGTAACTGAAGAATCCAACGAGCCATGACCCTGAAAACATGATGAGTTGCTAACAACTTGCTGAGCACCTGGCATGAAGCAAGACCCATGGCTGCCAAGACCATAAGAACAGGCTACACACCAATATGTTGAGTTGCATTGGCCTCATAGATCATGGGACAGCCGATCAATGTGAACTCAGCTTGCAATATCTCAAGTTGGATAACAATAATGACCCTGAATGAAGAAGCCAAGACACATAGGAAAAATAGTCAAAGAACAGCACTCTTACTGACTAGTGACTACAACTATAATTAATCCATGAAACAAACCACTAGATTTAGCGAGATACAACATATGAGTTTGTTCATCCAGAAAACTTATCTTGAGTAATTTAAATTGCAGAACAGAAATGGTCAAAGAAAATTGAACAAGGCCAAAGAGTTAGAAAAATACAACAGTTATACTGGAAGAAACACTGAGCATGTTTGTGACAAACCAACTAAAATAGTGAAACAAATAGCAGAACATTTGGCTCAAAGCTGAGCGCTTCGCCGTTTAGTTAGCATAGCCGTTCAAATATGTGAATAAAATGTTCAAAAGAACTTAAGAAAACAAGTTGACATGTTGGGAACTCCATGCACATGTACCCTTGCATGTAAAAATGGACAAATACAGTCCATCTGAACTAGTAATGTACAAGCATAAACCAAACGTAAGTGGAAATAGGAAATAAAGAGTAACGGGCATTTCACTAAGAAACCGAGAAACCCAGACCATGTTGAACCAAACAAACCCCTTGTTTCAATTTTCACCTTTCAGAGCCTGGAATTGAGGAAAAGAAAAACCTTTTCGGAGTTCGTGTGGTAAAAGAATAGATGGTCAGCGTTGTTTTTGACATCTTTCAAAAAAAAGCAGGGTTTTTGACTAAAAATACGAATTACAGCATGATCTAATCAACTACAGAAGCAGAACTATAAGAGAAGGGCCCATTCAGACCAGCTCCATCTCGATTGATTTCGTGCAAACAGTCAAACAGACAGCCATAGACTCAATGCAGTAAGAGAGATTTTGATATTTGGGATCCAAATCTTGAAATTTCTCATGCAGTAATGATCGATCTCTCACTGCATGGAACTGGTAGCCACAGAATCCAGCCCTTGTTGGCAGGAGCAGGACATGCAGTTGTGATGGGTCTCTCAGTGACTCAGTGCAGGTACGTCACAGAAATACGCACCAAAAATGGAGTAACAGCCCAATCCGTACGGAAACACCCGCGACGGGCAAATCATTTCAGCAACGAAGAATCACTAGACGTCTAGACGCGATTTTTCCAATGGTGAGCACAGCCGCCCGAAACCGCACGGCGCAAAATTGTTACAAAAAAAAAATCACAAAACTCTAAGCATTTCTACAGTAACTAAGCACGCAAACAGTAGCAAGAAATCCGATCCGATGCAGCCGCGCTAGGCTAGGGAGGTGGAGAGCGATCCGTCACCTCTGGTTCTGGATGATGCCGGAGAAGTACTCGAGGACGCGGATGACGGTGCCTCGGTGGAGCGCGCCGCCGGTGACGAGGTGGTTGAGGGGCGCGGCGAGCACGCCCAGCTGCAGGTGCGCGCCGTCGGAGAGCGCGAGGCGGTACCGCCGCTCCGCGGGCGGGGACCCGCCGAGCAGCGGCCGCGGCGCGTCCAGCAGCTGCAGCACCGGGCGCAGCGCCTCCGCGCCCAGCTGGCGCGGCATCGCCGCCACCGCCCCCCGCGACAGGTGGTCCACTCCATCTCTTCCCCTCCTCCTCCTCCCATCCTGCCTCCGCGCCGATGGGAGTTGAGAAGCCTCCGGAGCAAGCGAAGCGATCGATCGGCTGAGGCAAGGAAAGGAAAGGATTTGGAAGGAAGATGTTGGTTTCCCGGCCCGGACGTGAGGGAGTCAACGCGGGTAGGTGGAGGGGAGGCGGTGGCGTACGTGAGAAGCTGGGGGCTCCGCGGATCTCGAGGCGAACGTGCGGCGGGGAGGTGGAGAGTGGGCGCGCGCGAGCGTCTTTGGGATTTGGAATTTGGCTCGCGGTGCAGTGGAGGGAGGGAGGCAGAGAGCGGGAGGGCATCCGGGGCGAAATGACTGGAATGCCCATGGAGCCCGTGGGCCGTCCTAAACTCTCCCGGTTGGACCCTATCACCTATGGATCACTAGGCTCAAAGCCTTTTTGAGAGACCACGGTATTTTCGGCCTGCGCTGTGCTTTGCGGCGCCGATGATTTTGGTTGGGACAAGATGAAATCGTTGCGCTGCAGACAGCATCACAACATCTCATTCCAGCAGATAAACATGCACATCGAGAAAATAGTAATGCAAGGTCCTGGAAGATAATAAACATATACGGAGCCATAAGGTACGGATACATGCCCTGACTCCAAGCCATACAAATACAACTACTGAACTACGTGATACTTGCTGAATACCTGAACTCCTGACAGACTCAAGCGGTCAAGCCACACATAACACATGGTCCTGAACTACAGCTACCACATGATACCGTCGACTTATGCATGGTCCTGATTCAAGCACCCAAAACACAAACTTCTGCTTCGGCCCAGGAACCATAGCTTCAAGGCGGACATAAAACTACTCCATAGACTGACGACTGACCCAGTAACAACTTGCTTCAACAAGGACCCCACCCATCTCCTGAACACAGCAGCCCATGAGGCCACCAGCCATCACCTACGGGATATGCTATGCTCCAGGGAATCAGGGTTTCCCTGGAGACCGTTCAGCCCCCTGCGCAGAGGTCCGCGGACTGCGCACGTCGAGGGCAATGTTGACATCAGGTGCCAGTGATCGCTGCCCACCATCAATGTCTGGAGCGTATGTCTGGAGCGTCGTGACCTCTGCGCACGCGGCGCACATCAAGGGCAATGTTGACATCAGGTGCCAGTGATTGCTGCCCATCAATATCTGAGCCATGGTCACGGCCGCAAGCACCAAATGCCGAGAGTGCGGATGGCTCCGCATAAAATTCGTTGACCTGCTGCCTGTATTGGTCTGCAGAGCACAGCCGCCTCGCACGGCCAGCACTGATGGCATGGCTACTGTTGGAGGATCGCGCAGCTGAACGGCCCTTCAAATCTGACAAACCGGAGTAGGTGGGCATGGAACTACCAAAATGTGCGTCAATCGCCTCCAAGAGGCGGCGGGATTCAGCTGATGGATTCACCGTTTCGGCTTTGAGAACAACACACTCCACGCGGCGCCCAGAGAACGGTTTCGCTTGGACCTTCAGCTGGAGTACATATTGCTTACTCACAGCACCCAGTATGATATCATCCAGTTGTTTGTAATCTTGCTCTTCATGCTCCATCAAGAAGAGGTCCTTTGCAGTGCAGCCAAATATCTGTTTCGTGGCCTCTCCATAAGCAGTAGCAGAAGTCGTACCCGTGTGATCCTGGATCTGAATGTCAACCAAGTACCCATAGTCACAGGAACCAAAGCTGTGCCCACATATCTTAGAGCGCCATGTCCCATAATCACAAGATTCAAAGCTCTGCCCATATCTCTTACCGTGCCACATCCCGTCAATATTACCAGATGCCTCGACATTACATAGCTTACCATTGGCCACCAGCGCGCAAGCAGCAGAACGAAAGAGCTCAGTACTTATAAATGAGATATCAGCCTTGACAGTGATGAAGTCTGGCTCATTGAAGTACCCCAAGTATTCATCCTTGATCTGGCCAACCGTTTTCCAGGCAGCTGGTTCTGCCAATGGAGCAAGAGAACATGGCGTGTCTCTACCAGGTAGACTGGATCCACCAAAAGGCCCATGATATGATAAGAAATTAGTCCTTTCCTCAGCCTCAGAGGCAATACAAGACTGATGAATGTGTTGGCATCCATAATAAGGTTCACAATCAGGCCTTGGAGCATATCTCATTGATCTAGTGCTGAACCCCTCAGATTTCCTTGTTGGCTCATAGAGCTTGAGACTCCCAATCAGAGCGCACTCAGGTTGCAGAATTTGTAACTGAAGGACGATGATGGTTCTGAAAAAAGGAAAATGCAAAATGTAACAGGGAGATAGGAATGACCAATATAACTTCCAAGCAGCAAGCCACTAGGAACTGTTAGACACAGTTGATAAATGCCTTAGGTTACTAAGAGACATGTTTCAAGGAGTGGGCTCATATTTCCCAACTGCGTGAGCTTAAATAATATTTAGGATGAAACGGCAATGCAACTCCTTTTGATGCCACTGTGATGTGCAGCTCATTGAGAATGAAGAGTTATCTTTCTCCAACATTTAGCATACCATAAAACAAGTTGGATTAGAAATAACAGTGAAGTGAAAACAGCATACAAATCAACTAGCATGTAAATTATCCATCAATAACAATTGGCATGTCAGAGCTTGCTTTTCTTTGGATTATGCTGAAACCAAAGGTTTTGGTTACAAAGTCCAAAAACACTACACCAAGAATGTTTATGTTTAAATCCAAAGGACATTGATTTTACATGGATTGTCCACTAACCATCTTCCAGTGGTTACAAACTGGCAAGCCTGCCATTTATTTAGGACATGGAAAATATGGGAATCAAGCAAATGGTTGTTCGTGTGGAACAGTGGAAGGGGATGGAATTTTATTTTCTTAGGCAATTGTTGCTTGTGTAAACTAAGGTCGGTGGCAATTTTACTGAGGAAATGTCATTATGTCAAAAGACAAGCATATTCCACACAGGCACAACTGAACTTGTAACCGATGGAAACGAGGAAATGGGATCGCCAGACTAATTGAAAGTTTGGATAAGGACTTTACAGATCTGCGAAATTGTCACCGAATACATCGCGATGACCTGATGGGTACAACGTTTCAGTTTATTCAAAATCCAGAAATAACCCATAAGACGTTAAGGGCTTTTTCTGGTGCAAGCACATTGTATAGTTGTATTTTACTAGCATTCACCGCTCAAAAAAAACACACAAGAAAAACAAAGAAAGCCCTACCAAAACCTAGATCACTGGATCACGATGGAACCGTTTTCTTTCCAGTTCAGAAAGTATACAGTGCTTGCCCCCAAAAAAAAACGGGAGGGGGAATCGATATCGGTTCTTCACCTGCGGCGGTAGTCGCAGTTGAAGTCGAGGACGCGAACCACGGAGCCCCGGCGGAGGGCCCCGTCCCTGGCGAGGTGGTTCAGTGAGGCGGCGAGCGTGCCGGGCTGCGAGTGCACGCCGTCGGAGAGGTCGAGGCGGTACCGCTGCTCCGGCGCCGGGCGGAGGCCGCTGCCGTCCGGCACGTGGCGCACGTCCGCCACCTGCATCACGGGGCGCCACCTCGACGGCGGCGACCTCGACAGACAGGTCCACAGCGCCGCCACGGCCCCGTGCGACAGGCCGACCTCCAGTCCTCCCCCCATGCCCCGGCGCTTCCGGGAGGCGCGGCGATCACGCGGCGGGGGCGAGCGAGAGATGGTGGAGGGCTTTTGGCGTGAGCCAAGCGTTTGTCAGCTGAGCCTGAACCTGTGAGTGACAGGACAAGACAAGGCGGAGTGATGGGAGGAGGCGTGCGAGGCAGGGAGGTCGATGTTGCAGATCTCGAGGCGGTGTGCTGCGGACGGTGGAGATGGGAGCAGGCGTGCCGTGGTTTGGTTGAGTAGCCATTGATGGGAGCTCGGGGAGGAAATATGCAGCTGGACACGAAATGACCAAAATGGCCCTGCTGAGAGCACACTCCGCGTCTCCACCCCTGCCTGCCCGGGACACATCTGTAATTCAGAGTCGAAAAGTTCAGAACATTTGCCTATCAAGGAAACAAGGAGGTTCAGAACCCTTCTTCATCAGTTATGGCCATAAATTAGCCACCCTGCTTCCAAAAAGAAATAACGTTAATCACACCAGACTTCCAAATTCCTGCAGTTACATGTAAGCATGCCAGATAGTTAGTTTGCATTATTCGATTGGAGTTCACTCACTAGCATGGCGAAACCAGATCACTCTTTCTTCTTTCCTATTCAGAAATCAGAACCTGAATGCCGAGCATAAGCACTACTAGCCATATAAGCAGCATTTGATCAGGAGTTAACAATCAGTGAGTTGCTCTAATCAGTGCACAGTCAGTTTGCAGGATTCCGAATTGGATCATCAGCTTAAAGAAACCTGAGTAAAGAATCCAAGAAACAACATGGGAAAGAGGAATGGTCAAGTCCTCACCACGCAAAGGTCTTCTCTGTGACATCTGCACCGTGAATTGCATGCTCTGGCTGAACAATCCTGATCTTTCTAAATGGTAGAGTATCACAATTCAGAAATGCAAATAAAGTATATTGAAATCTAGCCGTATTCTATCCTGGTGAAGCTGGTGACGGTCAGTGGGACGAACAATGATCTAGCATCGGCCAAGAATTATATTGTTAATGCAGGTGGTGCGCCCGGCGTTCCGTGGCTTGGTGCCCGTGGACTCCGGCGTGGCGGCGGAGCTGGAGAGAGGGAGCTCGCCGCGGGGACGGTGCACGTGAGGCCGTGAGGGTGGCCGTGGAGCTGACGCTCATATAGTCATGTACCAGGTGTGGCTGGCCAAGGAGGTCTTCTTCCACAAGTACGACTGCTGGCTCTGGTTCCCGCCGCCGGCCAACGCCACACCGGCGGTCTTCAACGCCGGCAGTCCGGCACCCAGTGCTGGGCCGCCTGGCCAGTCGAGCAGCGATCCGATCCGTCCGTCGCTCCGGCATGTGGCCAGTTGAGCAATGTTCACTAATAATACTCGATCTCTCCAAAGCCTAAACAGGGCCAATCTGGAAAAGCGAAAAATCCCGGGGCGCCTGAAACGGGTGCCCGTACGTGCAGGCGTGCGCGCATGCTTTCCGGAGATGCCATGCCACGTACGTCCTCGGCCGGTGTTGCTAGCTCTACGACGCTGGCCGTGGTGTGGGCACTGGCTTCGGATGCAACACGGCGACAGAGCTGTACATGCACGTAAGCGTGTCACGGCTCCCAGCCGCCTAAATCGACACGTGTGTAGTGGTGCGTACTCGCAATTTATGAGAGCGGCACGAATTCGCATGCTCGGAGCTGCGCCGCGACCCTATACGTTACATGCCGCAGGTGCAGTGCACCGCCGCTACGTCCCGGTACAATGTTTCTGCTGAACCGGCCGGCGACGGCGAGGCGCGCCGCCGCGCGCGCCGCCGCTGGGATCGTGATCGAGCGGCTGATCGTGCCTGGCGCGAATCTCAAAGTCGCAAAGCTGGCCGACGAGAGGTGAAACGCAAACGCTACGGGTGGACGTACGGGCGCGCACGCGCCCAGTTGACAGAGAGCTAGCAAAAGGTGACCCGGCCGGGCCCGCCAGATCGACCTCTGCGTGCCTTGCCAACTGCCAAGCAGCAACGTTAGTTGGTGCGCACGTGTCGGCGTGCATGCCCGCGCGCGCTGTGTTTCGATCTAATTAAGAGCACGTGCGCACATGCATATATATATATATATATATATATATAGGGCCCTATATAGTTAGTTATAGGTCAGGCGGCATAGCTGAAGTTGGATGAGAGGATATATCAACACAGCTCCATGCATGGTGGCACGTGCGCGCCCCCCGTCAACTCCTGCCAGTGGATAGATAGATCCATGATGCTCCCGAGCCAGCCAGCCAGCCCACGAGTCGATGCAAGATCACGCTACAACTCCTAGCGCCGCCGCGCGCCTCCTTATGGGGCTGCCCCCGAGGCCCTAACCGTGTACAGACTAGAGCACCGTATTGATCCTATTAATTTCAGCCTAGCTAGCACCCGTCGACAATTCGTAGGAAAGTTAAAAGACTATCAACTTACAGAGAGTTTTGGTTCAAATTAGGCATAGCTTTTCTTTAATCTCAACCCAACCAAGATGGGTTTGCCCGTGCTATCTTTAGTACGATTTGCCAATTCTGGAATATTTTGAAGTACCTAAATCCAAGAAAGAAAGAGGGAGGAAAAAATATACTTTATGCATTATTCAACTGAACACGATTTTATACATTGACTACGGTCACACAGTGTAATGAGCGACAAATAGGCGGTGGTAACGCGCCAATGACTGCAGCAGGTCATACACCGTGAGCACGTGTGGACCCTTACGAATTTGGAGTGGGTAACACCTTGCGAGCGTGGACGACGATTCTACTCGCAGGTGACACTTATATTTTTGCCGGATCCGACACCGTTCCCACTATTACTGGTTATTCCTATGGTGGAGGAGCCTGCATTTGGCGCTTGCCTAGACGGAGGAGGTTTCATTTGGGCAGTTACCTTATAGGCTTCAATGGGATTTGCCTCACCGTACGAGACCCAAGCGGGGGATCACAGGAGTGATTTGCATTGCAATAGACTACATGTGTATTCGGATCCAAACCCTCCGCTCAACCCCTAGGTCTCGGGGCAGCGTTGCCTCAAGATCTAGACTTCACACGCAAGCGTCTAAGCGGTGCAGATCACATCACGGGTACGCTGGATGTAGTCTGTTTGTCAAGATTCAAGCCCCCATGGGTGGTGGTTGGTGGCGGCAACGTAGGCGAGGTATAAAGAACTTTCGAGAAACTAGCGTGCAGGCAAACCACGTGGTGTCAGCGGCGCAGGCCAGATCACGTCATGCCATCAGTAGTGCAGGCTGACACCACTTGGCGTAGTAGCGCAGGCCACTTACACCGTGCTGGATCCAAGCTGTCTGCCAAGATTCAAGTCTCTCTAGGCAGCGATGATCTAAACAACACCCGAAAGTTTCCGATCCGAGCCTCTCTAGATAGCAATGACCTAGACGACATCCCTAAGAACTTTCTATAAACTCTAACTTATCTGACTTATGGATACTTGACGGCTCCGGCTCCGATTATTTTAACCAAGATCTAAAGGACAACGAAGCACGTGTTGTTTGTGATTATTTTAACCAAGATCCGCAGGCTCACACCACGTGGCGTAGTAGCGCAGGCCACTTACACCACGTTGGATCCAAGCTGTCTGCCAAGATCCAAGTCTCTCTAGGCGGCGATGATCTAAATAACACCTAAAAGTTTCTGAGCCTCTCTATACAGCGATGATCTAGATGACATCCCTAAGAACTTTCTAGGAACTCTGACTTATGAATACTTGACGGCTGCGATTATTTTAACCAATATCTAAAGGACAACCAACAACGCGTTGTCTGCAATTATTTTAACCAAAATCTAAAGGACAACCAAGCATGCGCTGTCTGCTAAGATCCAAACCTCTCTAGGCGGTGGTGATCTAAGCAACATTTTGAAGAACTTTTGAGAAATCTTAGGCGGCGATGATCTAAGCAACGCCCAGAAAAAC
Organism: Panicum miliaceum; assembly: GCA_032594955.1. Taxonomy (NCBI): domain Eukaryota; kingdom Viridiplantae; phylum Streptophyta; class Magnoliopsida; order Poales; family Poaceae; genus Panicum; species Panicum miliaceum. Next base: position 5,626,105 of record CM064058.1, on the reverse strand, counting down.
TTTTAAGAAACCTTAAGCGTAGATATTTAGACGGCTGCGATGATTTTTGAGCGAGATGAGACGGCTGCGATGATTTTTGAGGAGATCAGACGGCTGCTTTTTGAGCGACCTTGGACACCTAGAACTTGGACGGCTGTAATTATTTTTAGCCGAGATCCGAAAGACTAATAATCTACTCCCTCCGTTTCAAAATATAAGTCGTTTTAGCAAATCTAGATATATAGCTTTTATTATACATCTAGATAAATATTATGTCTAAATACATAGCTTTTATTATACATCTAGATAAATATTGTGTTTAGATGCATAGAAAAATTTTATATATCTAGACAAAATGTAGATCGTTTTAGCAAATCTAGATACATAGCTTTTATTATACATCTAGATAAATATTGTGTCTAGGTGATCTAGACTTACTAAACCAACGATCTAAAGAACTTCAGAGTGCTTAGCTGCTAAGGAGTGAGGTCCGAAGAACTTCGAGTACTCTCGAGAAACCCAGGTTGGACAGGTGTGATTATCTCTGGCCAAGATGCTGCGTCAATGGAAGGTTTGAACGAATGATGTGGCGCTACCAGGACTCGAGAATGTGACCACATCTCGGTCTTCAGAGATTCAGAGATTGTGTATGTATGCAGTGCCGGCACGTAGCTACTCGATCAAATGCCCAAGAGAGAGTACCATATGTACATTACATTATATTATACACACACACATTAATTAGCACTGTACAAACATATATATATGTAAAGACCCGCACGCGCGAGGCATATGTATTTTTGGCTATACAATACCACTACTGTATTCGTACGTACGGCGAGCCAGGTGCTGCGTACCACACCTCATCACCATCAGTACAAGCTCTAGCTCGCAACTCAATACATACTGTACCACACATGCATACACTACTCAATATACTGTACAAAAACCCGAAACGGATCGGTCGAAATGAAACCCGCAGAGAGGAGGAATTGAGAAAGAACATATAGATCATGTCCTCGCGCGCGCGTCGATCCACTTCGCCACGTACACCAGCTCGATCGATCGACCCGCTGCTAGCTACCTCCTCGATCGCCGGGCGCCGGCGCTGATGGGGGCCGCGGCGTGCGACCGGCGATCGATGAAGCTAGCTAGCTAGCAAGGCAGTCGAGTTGGTGCAGGGCGGCGCGTCATCGGCTCGGCGGATGAGTCGAGTCGCCGTCCAGTCAATTAAAGAGGGACCACCTGCAGGGCGGGGTCGAGCATCATGGCCGAGGACGGCCAGGCGACGGTGTGGTCCCAGCTGCCGCCGCCGGCGGCCTCGTCGAACACCTCGGGGGGCACCTCCTGGAAGCCCCCGAGGCCGAAGTCCTCCGCCTTGGGCAGCCGCGTCACGTAGTCCTCGAAGTCGTCCACCTCCGCCTGCTGCTGCTGCTGCTGGTGGTGGTCCGCGGCCGCCGCCAGCTCGTCCGCCATCATCTGCTGCATCGCCGCCGTCGCGGTCGCCGCCGCCGAGGAACTGGAATTAGAGTAGTTGGAGCAGTTGGAGTTGGGCGAGGCGTCGTCGGCGGAGCAGCAGGGCGCGGAGTGCGTCATCGCCGCCGCCATCATCATGGGCTCCGGCTTGTAGTTGTAGTACTGGTGGTGGTTTCCAGGGGAGGACGGGGACGCCGCCGGGGACGCCTTGATGACCACCATGTTATTGTTCCCCGCCGCCGCCGCCTGGGGGAGCGCAGGCATGAGGTTGAGCCTGGCGCAGTCCCCGTAGAGCGCCCTGGCGGCGGCGTCGTAGGCGCGCGCGGCGTCGAGCGCGGTGGCGAAGGTGCCGAGCCAGAGGCGCGCGCCGCGGTTGGGCTCGCGGATCTCGGCCACCCACTTGCCCCAGGTCCGCTGCCGGACGCCGCGGAACGGGCACCGCTGGTTCTCCGGCCCGCCCTTCCCCTTCATGCACCCCTTCCGCGACCGCCGCAGCGGGCAGCACTTGCGCCCGCTGCCGCTAGCCTTCTGCTGGTGCGGCTGCGGCTGCGGCTGCGGCTGCCGGCCACCACCACCACCCGCTGCTACAGCTGCACCCTGCTGGTGAAACGGCGGCAGCGGGAGCAGCCGCTGCTGCTGGTGCTGCACCACCACATCCATGGCCGCCAGCCAAGCAATCAATTCCGGCGACCACTAGCTACCTAGCTATGGAACTGGCGGCTACTACTGAGCCTGCCTGCTGATGCAAATCTGGAGATCGATCCTGTACGTGAAGGCTTGCCTTGCCCGGCGCCGTGTATTTATAGGCGCGGCGGGGGGGCGGGGGATGGGGTGTGTGCAGTTGGCATGCATGCCGATGCAATGAAGGCGGGAGGGGATGGATAGAGACAAGCGAGGCCGGCGGGTGGCGGGGCGGCCGGCCGGCGCCTGGCACTGCATGGCGCCTCCGTGTAGGGAGCGCCGCCGTGGTCGCAGCCCCGGGGGCCAGGTGGCCTGCCCCGCGGCCCTGGCCGGGTGAGGTCAGCCGGAGGTGGGGGGTGGCCCCTGGGTCCCGATCCACTCGGCAGGCCGCCTCCGCGGAGGCGCACGTGTGGCCTCGCCCCCTCGACACCTCTGCTCCGTCTCCCCGCTCGTTCCCCTGTCCCCCTTGACAGGCGTGCAGCTGCGGCCGCGACGGCCGGCAGCCCGGCACACAACTGTGCTTCTCCGTTGTGGGCGCGCGCCGGCGCGACACGTGCCGGCGGCTGCCACGGCACCAGCTGGGGATTATTGGCACGTGTGTGTAATGGAATTTGATGCGGTTTAGTACGAGCGAGCGAGCAGCACGAATTCACATTACTTGCAGAACGGAGTAAAAAATGAGTAAACATGCTGCTCTGAATGCGTGCGGGCCGTAGGTTAAGGGAAAAGCTGCCCGATAATCGAGTGAGTTTTGATCACCCAGTTTTTGCTGTGCCGCAGTTAGTTCATCATGCCAGAGGCATCTTCCCCAACTCCGGTGAGGATTCGTGAGACTCGGGAGAGACGACGGCCGTCGACGATAAGCTTGGCCGGTACCATGCTGGGCGGGTGTCAGGGTTTGGATGCTGGTACCGAGTGCGCGAATGAGGTGGGACACAGCTTGAAGAAAGGGCTGAGGCGACCAGCTGGGCTCACACACAGTATTACGATTTGGGTCGGATGAAGAGTAAAAAAAAGAAAAATAACAAGTACCGGTTGGGCTGTATAACTGTCCAACCCAGCAGCAGGTCTAATGATTCATTATGCCTTCACATGCAGTAGGTCTTTGCAGCGCTCCCTGCACTAAAAATATGTATAATCGACAAACAAACATTAAGTTAGCTTGAATCCGTAAACATTATTGAATAACAGAAGAAATGCGGTGCCAGTTTTTTGTTGAAAATGTTAATGGAACAAAATGATTGTTAAATTAGCTTGTGTTGGAAAAAAATGATCAATGAAGAAAAATTAAATTAATATTTGCTGAAAATGTTGGATAAAATGCTGGATCAACAAAAGTACAATTCGCATGTCCTGGGAAAAATCCAGTCGTTAAGAAGAAATATAGAGCCGAAAAGAAAAAAGGCCAAAGCGATGTTCTTGTAAAATTGTTCGATGCACACCTATAGTTTAAGCCAAAGAAATAGAAAACATAGTGGGGGAGAAGGAGGGAGAAGGAAAAAGATGAAATAGCGAGCTGACTGGCACCAGCAGATCGAAAGCATAAGGAGGCCCATGCTCTGGGCTGAAGCGCGAAACCAGGCTCCTGGCCCAGACGAGACGCAGTGAGCCAAAATTGGAAACGCCGAGAGCCCAAGCGGATTAGCATCGAAGTTGTAGTTCAATATTACTTTATATAGCAATCAAGTACTGTACTAAGTAGACTAGAGATTTTGAAAAAAAAAAGGAAATGAGAGACCAAATTAAAAAAAGCTCACCAACCCTTGCAGGGAGCTAGACAGACAGCTGAGACAGGCCGCCGTAGCGACCTGACCTGAAATTAAAGTTTGCCCTGGCAGCGTACAGCGTTGACTCCGGCCGCCTCCATTCATACACTGATAGCAATAAATAATTCACGTGCACCAAAGTTTGCTCCTGCCTGCCTCCTGGTGCTGGTGCATGCATGTACACATCCTACGATGTCTGACGACGACTTTTTTTTTTTTGAAACGATTAATTTTTTTTGAAACGACTTTTGGGGCGGTCACGGGAATAAGTAATATCGTCCACCATCTTTTCCCGTATGAACTCGGTGTGCACTAGCTAAGACGTGCGCTCGTGCATGCGACGCCCCAGTGTACACTTGCAATCTTTAATCCATCTACCCGGCTATTACCCCCGTGATTATAGTTTGACCCCCGCTATGCTGGTGCGCGCGCGATTCATCCCATCCCGTCCCGTCCCGTTTGCATCGCGCTGCGTGCAGCACGGCCTCACAATTATTAACAGAGGTACGTATCGTATACGGTACACATAGCAATACACGTTTAGCCAACGGCGATGATGTATCTGAGTTGGCATCAATTCGGCTCCTCCTTCCGTCAGTAGGAGTATTTCACATGTGTATTTTATACAGTGTCCCTATATAATCTGTTATTACTCTGCTGTTTCACCTCTGTTTTTCTTTTTTCCCTTACGAACGGGTATTTGAAGCCACCGCTGCAGCAGCGCCGCCGCGCCACTAATAAAAGTTCCAGGACGGAGCAGGGAGTAATTAGTCAATTAGCATAGGTCTTATTGGACCAACAGGCGCCGTCCCACTATTGCTGAACTGTGTAATGCAGACGTTCGTCCTGCACAGACAAAGCCTACTAGGTTAGTCCCGATGCACTGTTTATTTCATAGCACAGTTAGCAAGATTGAAAATTAGATAATTAGTGGCGGAGCCAGGGGACTAGCAGGGGCCATGACCCCTCTAAGCTCCCAACGTTTACCACTATAAATCTTAATTTTTCTTTAATTTTCATCAAAAAAAGCATTAAGAAATTAGTACTTAGCCCTGCTATGGAACGATTTGTGAAAAAAAAAGTTTCTTAGCCTCCTCCCAATCTTCAATCCTAACTCGGTAACTGTACCGGCTGAGTTTCATACGATGAAACTCTCTCCTTCTCTCCTCGCTATATGAGCAAAATTGAGATATAGCATAATATTTAATGCTATAAAACTCTCTATTAAACTTTCGTTAGGACTGGGCTTACCATGTTTACGGAAATTCGGTAGGAATCCACTAGGCGAGTCAGCACGTTACATTCACGGAAGGTGTGGTTAACCTAACACTACCCGCGACTCTAGTCTAGTCTCTAGAGGCACAGGCAGTGGACACTTCCAACTTGCACACGCACGCACATACGTGAACGTGCAGGTAGACCTTGGGGTTCGCAAAAATATTTTGCATCGTGGTGTCGTGCTACTATACTAGTAGTAGTATGCTATCCTGGAGGCCGCGTGCGTGTCCCCTGGAGCCCAGACAGATGACACAAAGTTCCCTCGGATCTATCCGCTGCTGTCAACAATGCAAGCACGTACGTACGCGCACGCAGCTTTAATTCGCACCGGCCGGCTGCCCGCTCGGTCGATCTCACCGTCACCGAGTACTAGCGTACAATTCCGTGGAGAATCGCACAGGAAGGAGGTGCGCCAAACCTATCCACCTACTACCTGTAGGATCGGGACTATATATATCTCGTCTGGGCATACAATTCAACTCGGGCATAGGCATGTGCGCTTATTAGAGTGTGTTTAGCAGCGTTTCAGCTCCTCCAAAAACAGCTCTAACTCCGATTTTTCTTGAGCAGCTTCTCTAGTGGAAAAAAAGCTATTTTTAGGCATGTGCGCTTATTAGAGTGTGTTTAGCAGCGTTCCAGCTCCTCCAAAAACAGCTCTAGCTCCGATTTTTCTTGAGCAGCTTCTCTAGTGGAGAAAAAGCCGTTTTGAAAAACGTTTGGTAAATCGATTTCACCTGTTGGATTGAGGTTGTGAAATATCTAAATTGCCCTTTCCTATATTTTCTTTTTCTTCATTTTTCCCCCTTTTCCCTTTTCATTTTTTTCTCTTCTTTCTTTTTCCTACCTTTTTTTCCTCCTCTCCTCCTTATCCATTCGCCGCTCCTTTTCTATTTTCTTTTTTTTCCCTTTTCTTTCCTTCATTCTCTTTCCTCCTTATCTCTCTCGCTTCTTTCTTCCTCCTTATCGCTTCCTGCTCCTGAGGTCCTGGCCACCTCCAGACCGCCGCACGCTTCTGTTCCAGTCCACTCCAGCCACCCAGCAGCAACAGCGCGAGCGGGCGAGCGGAACGGAACACTGCGACATCGAGCGATCCTGCTCCCACGAAGCCGCGAACCTATTAGTGAGACAGCGGAGGCATGCTCGCCCGGCTGCGGCCGCGTACAGTTCGGCGGCGGTGGCGGCGGCCCACGGGGGCGCGGCTCCCGCCTAGGCCTCCGTGCTCCCACCTCGAATGCTCCTCCGCGTGCGCTCCGTACCACCCGACGAGGACTTCCACTTCCTAGCCGCCTTCGGCAGCTCCTTCCTGTTCGCCGCCAACGGCCGCTGCGAGCTCGTGGTGGTCAAGCTCACCGCGCGCGCCGGCCACCTCCCGCTCCTCGCCGGCTTGTTGCTCGCCGCCTCGCGCTCCTTCGCCCCGCCCTCGACAATCTCGCCGCACCCGTGCCACCGTGGAGGGCAAAGAGGGAAGCAATGCCGACGAACCGCGCGGAGCCATGTTTTGTTGCTCCGTCTCCGTCGATGGGCTCTAGAGAGCGCGATTTCAGGGGCTTCTTAGGTGGAGCCGTCCCTCTCCACCCTGTTTGGCAGGGCTTCGGTTGGAGCCGGAGCTGGAGCCGGTTTTAAAGCCCTGCCAAAGGGACTCTTAGAGTCATAGAGTGTAATAGTAAACGATCTAGGTGGAGCGAGGAAGAAGAAATACCACTCCACTAGACAACAGCACACACGGTAGCAGAGACCGCACCTACCATTTTCTCAGCACTGCACGGTTGGGAAATTATTGGTCGATCATTCCTGGATGAGCAGTAGGTAATGCCCGTACACATGTCATAATAATCGGAGCATCCTATATTTATTTAATTTCTTCCCAGGCTGCTCTGTCATCATGCCGACCTGATGGGGTACGGTTGAGGGGGCAGTTGATTAGCCAGCCCGGCCCGGTCCCTAATTAATCTTGAACGGAATGCAATACTAATCTTTGGTTGTATCGCTGTCTCGGAGTCGGAGTGGTTGCCTCGTCGCCATCGCGATTTGGCGCGGTTGCGTCAGACTCAGACGGAGCGATTTGCGGCCCGAAAAAAAGCTCATTTTTGTCCATACACCACGCACATCGATCGGCCGATTAATTGCCTGATGATGCTGGTTGGACGGTGCAGGAGCAATGGCTCGATGAGCTTATCATCATCATGTAGGGTTTGCCACTATAACTTACAGTACTTAGCTACTCAGCTGCATACAGTAGTACGACAGTAGTAGGTAATAAGGCGAGGTTACTAGAAAAGTACTCCCTCCATCCAGTTTTCATGGACGTATAAGGTTGGGAAAAATATCCAGTATTTATGGGCGTCTAACGGGTGTACGCCGCTTTTTCTCGGTGGGCGACGCGAGCGTCGCCTCGGAGGGTGCTTGGCTAGTTAATGCGTGGTCTGCAGCCGTTGAACGGATGCGTCGTTTAAGTAGTTCTGGTTCTCTACCGCACGCAGCATGCAGGCCTCTCTCTCTATTGTGCAGTGACTTCCATCTGAAACGTTCGCTCGCACGCCGTTTTTGGCAGGAACAACCATGGCTGATGAAGTTGAGGCCATGGATGAAGCGTTGCTTGTTGAAGGAGTGAGCTTGGCACCTCTCTCTGCCCCTCCTTCCTCCCCAACAGCGCAGGTCTGCTCCTCGCCGCCAATGGTCGCCGCTACCTCGTCGGTGCTCATTCGAGCACTTGATTTGGTACCAAAGTCCGACGATCAAGAAGACAAGCAATCCGCCGTCGTGGCCGTAGAAGGACTCGAGCAAGCTGCCGTCACGTCTGAGAGCGAGCGCAAGCTGGACTACGAGGAGTGGCGCCGCGCGCGCAGGAGGCCATGCTCTCGTTGTGGTCATGCACACAGAGATTACATGGTCTCAGCTTGGATCTACGACTTTGACGAGTTTGATTGTGAGGTACTCTTCCCTGACATCGATGATCTCAAGATGGATGGTGACGTAGTCTTACTACCTATGCATCTCATCAACCATCTCTTCGGCAACATTCTTCGGCAACGTTGAAGATTCCGACGAGATTGGTTTTTTGGTGGACTCTTTGGCCGGTGAGACAGAGGTCCCGGATTCTCAAAATGAGCAACAATAGTTTGTCTATCTTCCATCTTGCATGTGTTACTAAGCACAACATTGTCTGTCTATTTCTACTTGTACTATGTTGATGGAGTATCATGCATCTGTGTTCTATGAGGCTACTTGTATTGTGTTGATATCATTCATGTTCTACTCCTATATGCAAAAGCGACCCATGTTAGAAATCACAAATTTAGCTTCTCTTGACACACACAATAGCTAGCCAACATTATGCAATTCGATAGGTATATAAAGTTTAGGCTAATCCAACAGTAACATTGGCTAATCTAACTAAGAAATTCCAACGCTTGATTGTAAAGGTCCATAGGACACTGCAAGCTAATGGGAAGATTACCCTGCATCTCCCAGTGCTTCTTCTTTATGTGTGGGATGTTATAGTGTTGTCCACCATTGTGCTTCAGGATTTCCAGCATACAAGATTGTTGTGTTAGGAAAATCCGGTTGGACCTATCAGCTGATACTCCCGAAATGCCTTGTTGATCCTTTCCACAATTTGCTCGACACTGTTTGGAGTGCCTCTGTGAAGCAAAGCTTGGATTGGTGCAAAGAAACCAAGGTCCAACACATTGAGATCAGGAGAGTTAGACGGTTGGCATACTAGTCGTACGTCCCACCCATCTGCTTGGGCGGCTTCTACAAATGATGGATCATTGACATCAATGTGTGTCTTGGCATTGTCCTGTTGGATGAATGTGGGCATCCCTCTTTCTTCGGCTGACCATTTTTCCTTTATTGTAGGCAGGACCTTATTCACCAGGAAATCTCGGCTAACTGCCTTTGTCACCGACATCATCGCCTTTGTAATCAATGTACCTACACATATCAAAAGATTGAGCATAATGTTCGGTTAAGATGCCAATGTCAACTAAAGATGCGTGTCATACCTCTTGGCCTATTTGGGCTTTTCCTCTTTGCTGGCTCTACATATACGAAGGGAAATACTCCAATTTTACCATCAAATATGCATGTACCATGCTCATCAAATCTAGGTCGAGTAACCACTGAAAGTACCATAATCTTTTCTATGAAATTTTTGCTTTTAACCTCCCTTTGTGGTCTTTCTTCATCATTGGAAAGATAGTACTTCTGGTTACGCATAGTCCTATAAAACCACTTCTCATCAATGTACACGATGTTGTACATTCAGTTGAAAATAGGATCATTTGGTATGTTGTTTAGGAGCATGGACAAGCAGTACTGGATGCGGACCTTTTTATTTTCATATGTTAGGCTAAACTTTAGGTCATTGGTGTGCCGCCGAAAATAACCTTCCTTATAACGGTTATGAAGAGTGCTTTTCTTCACACCAAGCGCATTTGCTAGATCTTGAAAGGTTGTGCGCTCTCTCAAAGGCATGATTTTGATGGCTTCTATGTCTATTTCTATTCTTTTGCGACCACAATTTTTAACGAGCTTGTTTCTTACACCAGCTATGCCACTAGAATCTTGTCCACTGCGCCATATTTTCTGCACAACTCTAAGAGGGACACCAAATTTCTGAGCAACCTCTTTAGACACTCTACGATGCAGCACAGGTGGATTTGTCTTCGCCAACAACTCTAGATATATGGCAATCTTGAACTCATCGGAATAGAATTTTCTCTCTCACATTAGAACCTGCAAAAAAGACAAATCAAATTGGTATAGTGCACACAAACCATATATGCAGTAGATGCATGTGCATGTACAGTGCCATGCAGCAAGCGCATGCAAAACTAGGTACTCAAACAGAAGCTATCATTGTGGAGTTAGTATATCAATCCAACTAGTAGAACAGAAGCTACCGGAACATTGCAAAACAAGAAGCTAACAAAAACTAGCAGAAGCTAGACGTATGTTTTTACATACTGCACCAGAAGCATAAAACTACATTCTGAAACTAACTGAAACTCTAGATAGAACTCTGAAACTTTAACTGAAACTCCAACTAGAACTCTGAAACTAACTGAAACTCTAACTAAAACTCTACTGCGATCCAACAACATCTGTACTGACCTTGTTGTCCACCAAATCCTCCTTCTGTAGGTGCATGATCTCCATAGGCCCCCTCTTCTTCTCCAACTAAGACAACAAAGAGAAAGACAAGTCAATGGATCATCCAAAGCCAAAACAAAACAGAATCATTCGAATAGAACAGTACTATCATCTCCATCGTCCCACACCATGTGGAAGTCAAGATCATGAGCAGGACCTTCCCAGTCGCCGATGGCATCCCAATCGATGGGAGTGTTGCTGTCCCAACTCGTGGGCTCATGGTTGAGATCGAAATCTCTTGATGCCATTGATTGGATAGGTTTGCAAAGGAGAGTTCATCAGAGAGAGTTGTACACGGAAGAGGTGAACGAATGCAGGGAGAGTATATATAGACGGAGGATCCATGGGCGCGACAGTCATGAAAATTTGGCCGGCAATCCTGAAAAATTGAATTTCGCTCAAACTTTTGGCGGGCGTTCGGATGGGCGCAGGGAAATTTGATAGCAAGATTTCTATTCTCATTTTGTTTCCGCGGGTGGTGAAAAGCAATGCGCGGGAGACGGGAGAAGAGCAGGCGTCGCGAGGAAGGCGAGACGCAACGCGCGGGCGGATCGACGGCGAGACGCTATGCGAGAAGGATGTACCGTCTGGATGGGACGTGCGTTCGCAGGGACGGGAAGTTGGATGGTTCGTGCGTGCGGCTGGCGCGTGCGGCGGGGAAACCGAAAGCCGGCGCTGTGCCTCGTTCCAAGAGGGAATTAACTGTCCCTTGGTCTCTGTGAAACTTGCTTATGCGCCCATGAAAACTGGATGGAGGAAGTACTAGTATCATAGTCGGCGAGAAAAAAAATGCTACTATTACATAACAATCCAACAATCACCTACTAACTACTGGTTTGATTTATTTAATTTCCTACTTGTTGCTCGCCCTTGGAGACGCGAACCATCGCCGTGTGTGAACATGTGCGTGGCGTCGAGATTTGCGACCTCGTCCCCGCTGGCGGTTGGGAGCAAAAGGAGACAAAATACAAATACAATACTACTCCTACTAGTTCAACGAGCACGACGGCGGCGCCTCCGATCCCCTCTCCGATTATTCAAAAAAGCGAGCACGGATGAACCGGGTTCGCACGACGCGCAACGGGCGTCTCCTTGCGTCGCCAGGCGCGCGCACACACGCCCGCGCGAAACGTCTGACCCCATGGACCAAAAACAAATTTGAATTCAATTCAACTCGTTTTCCGAATAAACAAACGCCCCCGCGGGTTCAGCCCAAACCGTCAACTTGCGCGCCCCTTTGGACTCCATGGAGCCGTACGGGGTGCGCACCGGCCCGGGGATTTTTTTTGAAAGGAAAAGGCAGCGTGCCCAGCCACGCCGTCCGATGTCGGACGGCCGCTCCGCACCCGGGGCCAGGACCCGCACCGAGGTGGAGGGCCCACGTGTCACGGAGAGGACTCCTGGAAGTGGGCGCGAATAAAAGCCCGGTTGGCTGGGCTGCAACGGGCCCCGCCTCCCGCCTTCCTTCCTTCCTGGCTGACCCAACCACCCCTCGCCTCTCCCCGCCCCGCCATTAATGGCTGCCTCCCCCTCATTCTGGAACTGAAAGCGGAGCTGCGGCGGCGCCGGCAGGCAGTATCTGATCTGATCCCCCACCAGGCCACCACCCCCCAGCTCTACCTTTCTCGCCGCCTGCCTGTCTCTCTCTCTGGCGACCGGGCGGGCGGGTGGGAAAGTTCAGCCCCCTTGGTTCGAGGCCAACGCGGGGGGCGTGAGCCGGAAAGGGATAGCGGGCAGCTATCCGCCCCCTTGCTTCGGTTGGTTGCTTCATCCATCCCGTCCCGTCCATCCGCGCAAAGCCATCGCCTTTTCTGCCGGACCCCCCTTCCCCCCTCTCTTCACCTCCTCCCTCTCTCCTGCGAGCTCAGTGAGAGGGGGCATCGGGCCACCTCGATTTACCTGCGGTTTCCCGCCCCTCGGAGTTTGCGCTTCTCCAGCGGCTCCATTTCTGAGCTCTCGGATCCCCATCCGGTACGGTTCCGGCCGGAAGCAGGCGCCTTCTCCACCACCGGGGTCGATCGGCCGCGTGTTTCGCCATGGGAAACTGCTGGGGCGCCAAGATCAGCTCCGACAGCCCGTCGCGCGGCGCGCTCTCCCCATCAGGTCAGGCTCCTCTCGGTTCCCTTCTCTAATTCTCTTCTTCTCCTTCGATCACTTATTTTACTTCTTCAATCAATCATGCCTTCGTGTTAATTTTGTGCTCTTTCTTTGTCCTCTACTGTTCTGTTCGATTGGACACTAGCTAGCTACTGTTCTGTAGGGCGATGCCAATCCACTTCCATTATTTTTTTGTTGTCTTGAGGCAAGCTACATACTGGTTGTGTAGGATCGATCATGGTTGAGTAGGATCGATCTATCCCCCGTGATCACGTGGTTTGGCACCTAGTTCTGCCTGCGCGTGCTCAAAAGAAAAACAGAAAGCCCTTTTCAGCTTGGATTCTTCCTCCTGGATCCTTCCATGGACAGAGGCCAAACCTTTCGTTTTCCATTTTAGGAGACGAGTTATTCAGTGTAAATGCTAGTACTGCTAGTACAGCTAACTTTATATGACTTGTCAAATCGTGAGCGCGAACTTCAATTTCGATGCAACTTTTTAGCTAAATCTCGGCGCCTTTTTTCAATGTTCTTGACTGCCGCGCTGAAAGTTGAGTTGTTCCTACTTCCAAGCTGAGTATGGAAGTAAAGAGGAAAGTTCCTTTTCTTTTTTCGTGCGACCTTTTAACTATAACTTTGCGGCTTCGCCCATGAAGTCATGAACTTTTCTTTCCCCCTCTATAATGCTGAAAGAAAACCAAATACTCCTAAATACATAGTAATAAGGTGCTCGTAACTTAATAATACAATGGACAGAAGTGTCTGAAACTCTATTCTTTTTTGGTGATGAGCAGGGGCAACTTCCAAGTTCGCCAGTAGGAATGGGGCAGCCCTGAGCAGCTCCAGCAGCCATGCCTCGTCGGCGTCAATGCTGCCAACACCACGTAGTGAGGATGAGATTTTGGAGTCGGCAAACGTCAAGGCCTTTACCTTCAATGAGCTCAGGACTGCCACCAGAAACTTCAGACCGGACAGTGTGCTCGGCGAGGGTGGGTTTGGGTCGGTCTTCAAGGGTTGGATCGATGAGAAGACACTCGCCCCAACTAGACCAGGCACAGGGATGGTCATTGCTGTCAAGAAGCTGAACCAGGAAGGTTACCAGGGCCACAGAGAATGGCTGGTTAGTATCTACAGTACATTGAATTATTGTTTGTTGGGCAAAAGCGTCCTATCTTTTCATGCCATTCCTGCACCCTGTATGACATGCTCCTTTGATGTGCAGACTGAGGTGAATTATCTTGGAACGCTGTCGCACCCATATCTTGTAAGGCTCGTTGGCTACTGTCTCGAAGATGAACAGCGGCTCCTTGTCTATGAGTTCATGCCGCGCGGGAGTTTGGAGAATCATCTGTTCAGAAGTAAGCATGTGGCCTTTTCTTCTCCTAGCTTATAACTGCTATTTTTCAAATTTGAAGGAATGATACTATAATGTCTCAATTCTCAATATGCAGGGAGCTCCTATTTCCAGCCGCTTCCCTGGAACCTACGAATGAAAATTGCCCTTGGAGCAGCTAAAGGTCTTGCCTTTCTCCACAGCGATAATGCTAAAGTCATCTACCGTGATTTCAAGACCTCTAATATTCTTCTAGATGCGGTATGCAATATTCGATAGTCATATCCTTTTGGACCAACAGGGATAGCTTAGTTAATTGAGCTCATAGCAATAAATTTTCTGCAGAACTTCAATGCAAAGCTCTCTGATTTCGGGCTGGCGAAGGATGGTCCAACCGGTGACAAGAGCCATGTCTCCACAAGAGTGATGGGTACTCATGGGTATGCAGCTCCGGAATACCTTGCGACAGGTACTGCGGTAGTTCCAGTTTCCAAATCATCATATGCAATTGTACCATTATTCACATTCAAATGGTTGAAATTGTATTGCCAAAATTTAAGCAAATCTATCTGAAATATAATTGAATTGTGAGGATTGTAGATCGGACTTTATGGTCTCATTTCACACTTTGTTCACCGTCATACTGCTGCCACTAACTATGGAGTATCCTAAAGCCAATTTAGAATTTTAGAGTCATTACGAATCTAATTAGAAAACCTACTAACCAGTTTCATTTTACCATGTAAAGGTCATCTGACGGCCAAGAGCGATGTCTACAGCTTTGGAGTAGTACTCCTAGAAATGCTGTCAGGACGCCGCGCACTGGACAAGAACCGCCCGAATGGGGAGCACAACCTGGTGGAGTGGGCTAGGCCATACCTGAGAAGCAAGCGGCGCATATTCCGCATCCTGGACCCCCGGCTGGGCGGGCAGTACTCCCTCGCTAGGGCACAAAAGGCTGCAGCGCTGGCACTGCAATGCCTCTCAGTGGAGTCCAGGCACAGGCCCACCATGGATGAGGTGGTAACAGCGTTAGAACAGCTCCAGGACGCCAAGGAGGGAGGGCACCATTACCTACAAAAGAGGCCGAGCAGTCGGAGCTTGGACAGCAATGGTGTGAAAGTGTCCATGAAGGGGAAGCCTGCCCCTTCACCAAAACCAGTTTGAGTGGCTAGAGTATTTTCCTTTTCTTTTGCAGGTGTAGGTAACATAATATAGGTTCATAGAGGGATTTGTAAAGAGCCAAGAGTTCTGAATGTTTTGTGTTTATCATGTAGTTTCTACATCTTCGAGTCTTTGTAAAGTACACTATGTAAATACATAATTACATCCAGTTTGGAGTGTTATGAAATTCTGTTCAAGCCAACAGCTCTGCCACTGCCAAAACTTTTCAAGCTGCTTTGGCTCATCTTATGGAAGCCGAACTCGAGATGCTATTGATCAAGTGTTATCTGGAATCAACACAGGTTCCAGGTTCTCAAATTAAGCTGCGAGCCTACTGATTAATCCCGAAAACTTCATATACACCTGTATAATGCTGATTGCATCTGAACAAGTTTGTAACTTTTGTCTACATGTTGAGTATCCAGAATAAATTAATTCACACGCATCTTTGATGAAATGATTAGACATGTTTGGTGCAGAGTTTCAGCCTTTTGATCCTCCCTCCTGATAGCATGGATGCCCTCGTAGCTTCTCGAGTGATGCTTTATCATTGTATCATGGGTTTATCTAAAACAGAAAAAGGAAAAGAATACAATGCAACACGGGTTCATCTGCAGTGTTTGGAAATCTCAGAAAGGAATGTACTATTTGTTTTACAAAATACATGGCTTGATCAATCTTTCAATGGATTCGTACACAATAAGCCCCCCGATCAATAAGAGCGGTATCTGAAAAATGATTCAGTTGATCAATAGTGCCATCTCGCAACATGATCTTAACTTTCTTCAGCAGCTGCCATCGGAACCCTAGTCTTTTATCCATTTCCGTTTCCTAGGATGCCCTTGCTTCACTAGATAAACTCGGCCATAGACCCAGCTTCTTCTAGGCCCTGACAATGATTTCTGCATAGCAACACCGCGAGGAAAACATATATATACTTTGTTCTGTGATGCCAAAAAATATAGATCCACTAAATAGTTCAACTCCCAAACCCTATGGAAATCTGGAATCAAAGCTCCCACACTAAGTTTTTATTGTATATTCATTAGTGTACCCATTACTGCATGCCAATTGTCCCGGAGAATTAAGGATCTGAAACCTCAATACAGGTCATATAAAAAGGGACAACAGAATTTTGTGATACTGCAAGAGCTCGGTGCAGATTTCACAGTATTCTACCCTGGCAAAGAAAACTGTACTGTTTCGCATGCATTTCTACCCAAATAACATAAATTCAATCCCAAAATTTCAAATGTTCACAGCTATACGTGTCCCACTCGCCATCTGGAAGACTACAAGGACGCGGTGTACACGCCTGTCGAGGAGACTGAAATTGCTCTTGGGGAGGTGTCTCCTGATGAATGGCCTATCCATCAGCGAGAAGGCTGGCGTCAGTATGGATATGGTCTGGTGCAATCTAACAGCTGACCGACAATAGGAGAATCGGCTAAGCCGAAGAGCATGGCAAGATAAAAGATGCTGCCTGGTACTCCGAGCTGTACCAGAGGAATCTGTCTTTTGGTGGGAAATGCGCGCTGCATCTCTGGAGTGTAGCCTGATGACGTTTTTCAGTGAACTCTAACTGATCTGCGTTGTGAAGCTGATGTCTGTGGAAACAGCAAGGGTGCTGTCTGTGTTGTGATGCTACAGCAAGAGTAGTGTATGTGCTGTGATCCTGTAAGGCTGTAATGCTGGTCCTGATTAATTTATGGACGGGGGCTCGGTCCCTTCAATTCTAAAAGTGTACACAACTATACAATCCAACACTGCGAAGTGGTATGAAAATGACACATATTTCACGTACCTCGATTTTAGTGCGATACTCCAATGGGCATTCACAAACATGACATTCTGCTCTATGAGGTGCTCGAATGGATTTATCTGTCTTAACAAATGCAAATACCTGACAGCAACATGCTCAAGTTTCTCAGATTGCCAGATGATTATAGATAAACAATAATAAGCAGAATGATAATTGATAAATGATAATAGCAACATTACTAGAACTAAAGCTGACCTGCTCGCCACAATTTGGGCAGGAGGCTTTCAGTGCAACCAAATTATTTGACAATAAGCTTCGCAGTGCACCAACTGACCCAGGGAAAAAGATTCAATGACATGGTTAACCCCATGAGTGGAAATTAAGACATGAGGTATGTACCACATGATATGGTGAAGGTGAAACTCCAAATACCAGCACAGATCAATTTCTTACCAGAAGCAGATGCAATGGGGTAACCAACCAGGTAGCCCATTCCAACTAAAGCCAGGTCATTAACTCTTGTTATAGCGTCAAGGGACTCTGCGCCGTACAAGAGGTACCTTGCTCCGAATGCGTCCCCGAATGCAAGGCTCAGGGTGTAGAGACTTGGAACCAGGAAGGCCGAGGTGCCAAACAGGAGCAGCAACATCCAGATGCTTGATAATGCCATAAACATTGATTGGTCCTCCTGCCCTATACCCAAAGGCCGATGGAAACATCAAAGTGTAAGCCATCGCACATCGCAGGCTTAGCGTTGAAGGAATGGGACCAAGTTCTAAGCAAATAAAAATGTGAAAGGTTACCTCAGCGTCGGCATAAGTTGACTGGCTTATGAGGCTGCAACGGGGGTATTTCACAACAGATTTGGAGCCATACAGCCGGAGCTTCAACTGCGCAGGTTAGATGATTTGTGAGAAGACAAAGCTGAAGTCTAATTGTGTGGAGGATTAAGTATCAGTTAATTTTGATTGTTATAGAGGTGTGAATTTACCTCAACTTTGTCAAACATGTCATCGACGATCAATGGCTGACCGCTGTAGTAGGAATCCCTGGCCTGCACGGGGTTGACGATATCAGCATGTTAATGACGGCTAATCCGAATGCGCAATTAACAATCGGCTGCCTTTGCTGCTGTGGACGGCTAATAATGTATGAAAATGGAGTCGTTTTGTTTCCCTCGAATCCGAAAGGTGAAACGAATGATCGAACCGAGCAGGAACAAACTAGTAACGCACACGCACCTGGTGGTAGAGCGCCTCGAGCTTCTCCTGGCTGGCGGTCTCGATTGGCCCCACGTAGAGGCAGGACGGCCCCTCCGCCGCGGCCGCCGCCACCGCCCACGCGCCGCGCAGCCCCACCCGGGGCGGGCGCGGGCGGCTGAGGCGGCCGCTCCCGGGCGCCACCCTGGCGGCGGCGGCCATAGATTCGAACCGAACGGCGGCGGCAGCGCTCGCTCCCGTCGTGGACACCTCTCTCCTGCTTGGGGTGGGGTGGGGGACGGGGGTAATGCGTTGCGTGGGAACGGAGCGCGGCGCGAAGGCAACAGGAAGGCAACCAAATCAGGCATCACCTGGCCGTCGTGCTCCGAGCAGCAGGGGAAATCGAGCGAGCGGCGGTTGCGTGGAGGACACAGTCCGGCGGCGCGCCGCGACGGCGAAGGGCCGGGGGCCAACGTGTGGCTCCGCTCAGCGGGGCGACGGCATCGCACGGGCCAGATCTTTTGTGCAGCAGCTGCAGCCTGCAGGTGGTGGATGGCTAGCACAAGCCGCCGGGTAGTAGAGTAGAGTAGCGTAGCGGCCGAGACGAGCTCTCCCTGAACCCAATCCCTGATGATGATAGAGCCGGCGCCAGCCGAGTGGAGTTCCTTCCGTGTCCGCTTGTGCGTGATGTTGATGCCTACGCCACCGGCGTGACGTTCTGTTCGTCTTGCTGTGTTTTCCAGTGTGGAAGATCAGTCGTTTCATCTGTATCTTATCCAGTCTCCAGTCTTATCGCTCATCATCATCGATGGATGAGGCGAAACACACGCACGCTTCCAAAAAACATTTAAAATTTATGCGCATATAACAATTAATTACTTTTAAATATGAGTAATAAATAGGAGCAAATATGATCATTTTACTTTCTTGTTAATCGCCGCGAGATTTCAATCGACCCTTAGCAGCTTGGAACGGTGAAACAATCACGTTCCTGTAGATGGAACAAGATTGTTCTTTTGCTGCACGGGTAGATGGAGTAGTTTATTACACGCGCGTACGTGTGATGTGTTCGTGCGACGCTGTGTGGTATACTGGTATGTGCGGCGTAAACCATAAGAATAAGAATAGGCTAAACCATCCAACCCGGCCCAACTACGTACCTTCTTGGCCCACGACCCGACTCGCAACAAACCCATCTTACACGCTCGTAAAGATAGGCCAAACTATCCAGCCCAGCCCAACTACGGATCTCCTTGCCCCAACACAAATCCCAATTCCAAAAAGTTTCTGGAATTCCCTCTCTTTCTTCTCTCGAAAAAAAAAACAGAGAGAGAGAGAGAGAGAGAGAGAGAGAGAGCCGGAGGCACCACCGGCCGTTGTCGTCGGAGGAGTGCCGGGCCCGCTTGAGCCGAGCAGCGGATGGCGTCGTCGGTCGAGCACCAGATGGCGGCCGCCCTCGAGCGGGCGGCCCCCGTCGCCACCGCGCCTGGTGGAGGCGGGGCGGGACCGCTGGATCCGCAGTGGAGGAAGACGGCGGCGGCGGCGCTGCGGGGGCGGATGGCGGCGCAGCGCGAGCGGGGGGCGGGAACCGCCGCTCTAGCGTCCGCCCGCTCGCTCGCCCTCCAGGCCTTCTCGCGCCAAGGCAACCGAGGTAACCGACACGTCGCCCTTCCTTCACTCCCGCTCCCCCATCTCAGTTCTGGCCCGCGAAAACCCCATTTCGAGTGATTCCGCGTGGTTTGGGTGGTGCAGAGCAGCTCAAAGGGCTCAAGGAGCAGTTGCGCGACCTCCAATCTCAGCTCACCAAAACTCTCTCCGGTACGTGCAAGCTTCCTTTTAACACATTTTGGGCAGTAACGTGGTGGACTTCAGGACTGTCCAGTTCAGTTCCTTCCCCTTCTTCAGCAATGGCTCTTCTTTTATTCACGGTTTTGGGGTCACGTTCATCTAATTTGCGGTTCACGGCTGGGAGCCTGGAAATGCATACTGCACGAGCCCCCTCTCTTATTCTGAATTTCTCATGATATGTGCAATTTTTGTGTCCTGTGTTGACCCCAAAACCGCACACGTTGCACCATTGATCTTGCTAGATGGTTGTGCAATTGGTTGGTTCATGAGACCATGCTATGGAGGCTGAAATCTGGTGTGTGTAAACTCCACTCCGCCCTTTGCAGTTCAATCGTGCAAGGAATCAAAGGGCAAACTTACCACCGAGTCGATTTCAGACGCCACTGCTATGATCGAGCGGCTCGGTAACTCGGTTGCAGATCTGAGGGACAAGAGGGACAAACGCACCACAGTCATATCCGAGCAACTTCAAGGTACACCTTTTTCTAGTCTTCCCATGCTACTTTTGTCTTTTGGGTGGTTGTTTTGCCTGATCGTTCACAGAAGTCGTCATAAATATGTCAAGTAATATGCCAGCCCAGTGATATACTTTATTTATGGCATATGGAAGCTCTTGAACCACTTGAAGCAAATACTAATGAAGATGCAGCAGTGCGGGAGAAGATGGAAGAAGCTGTTTTCTGGTATGAGAAGTTTCTTGGCTTCAAGATCGTTGGAGAAGAAGAAGGTAAGCAATAGACAAATGCCATACTGCATTTAAATACATGAAGTTGATGCCATATCCCCTGACAAGCATTCTGTTTGCTTCCTCAAGGTGTGAAGTTTATTTTCAACAAGGTTGACCCGCAAAGTCCAGAGAAGGAATACTCACTTTGCATAAATTTTGACAAAGATAGATATAACTGTGAGTTGAAGCTCCTTAAGAGATTTTGTCAACTGCCTTTGTTGATACCTCATCCTCCATTTTTCACATGTACATTTTTCTAAAAGTTATTTTTTTGTCACAGCAGTGCTCGAATGTGATCCGCACATCAAAGATGTTGAGAAACTGGTGAAGGATTTGAATTTGAGTGATGATGTAGTCAAGTTTGTAAGGATCATCAGAGAGAAATTCCAGTCTTCCGCAATGAATGGTAACCAATAATATTTATATCCTTGGTACAAATATATGAACATGTGTCAGATTCATAAACATCTTCTGCAAGCATAATAATTAACATGAACTTTTCCTTTTCTTTTTTACCAAATGCTAGTAAGGGGCAAAGGGGTTAAGCAGAGCAGACCTGTTTTCTTCCCAAGTAAACATGTGACTTTGCCTCAAATACATCATTTATATGTACATAAATGAATTACACTGTGCACTGGCAATTGCAGAGGTTTTATGTGTTGGTTCTTATGTAGGTCTGGTTGTGGTGGAATTTCCAAAGTATATTTTAAATGTTACAAATAGTACAGTGCACGATTTCCAACTTTAAAACCAGATCTCCGTTTCTCTTTCCCATTATTGAACGAACCTGCGGATTAAAGTGCATGTTCTATACTTTTTTGGGGTTATCCTTTAACTCTTGTCACTGCATTCCTCAGGGACTCTTCCTATAAGCCCAGTTGCTGATCCAGATGTCTCTGCTGCACCATTTCCATCTCCCACGGTGACTTCAGTTGACGGCAGAAGTGAGGATGTTCCGAATCAAAGCCATTCCCGAAGCAAGAAGCAGTCTCTTCCTGCTAAGAGAGGAGCCACAGACCTATCTGCAACATCTCCTGGCAGTTTGCGTCGTTCCTCACGTGCCAAGGCAAGTTGACTGTATCTCTAGAGTGTAGACCAGCTAGTGGTTAACTGATTATCTAGAGGGAAGCCAAAGCACTATTGAGGCTTATGCTAAGCTTTTAACATGATTTCCCCAAAAAGAAGAAGGCATTTCTGTGATTCTATTCTTGTTCATTCTTACTAGAGGGGAAATGAAAACTGCTGCTGTATGCGTGTCATAGTTTTCGCATTGTTTGCGCAGGGCGTGCGGTGAGCTGGCAGCCAAGCAGATTCTGACCTGGACAAGCTGATGAATCCTTCATCTTCTGCCTGTGATTTGGAAGAAGCCTAGAAGGAACCAAGTGATTAGCTGATATAGTGTGGTGATTCTACTGTCCTTATGGTGCGGTTGCTTGGTTGGCTTGGCAGAGTGGCTAACTTGGCCTGTAAATAATTTGTTAATATTCTGCTCTAGTGGATGAGTTCATGAGTCGTGTTCTGGTTAATGGTGTGTGTATATGGTAAGTGTCGTTGAGATCTCCACAACCATGAGTAGAAAGTGACTCCTTGGTTTTCTGAAATTTCCATGAGTGCGTTTCTTGCACCTTGGTACAGACATTGGTGTTTCGGTGACAGTGCGTTTCATGCATGCCCAATTGCCCAAGTACTTGTTTGGGTGAGTGTACACTTTGGCCACTCGATGTACCAATGTGCTGTTCCATTACACTTTGATCACTCCATGCACCAAGGCCTCTCACTCATGTGTTGTTCTGGTTTAGGGTTAAATTCCGAGTTTTCATGGGGATCTTTACTTTCTTATATATGTAAAAGGATGGTACATGCTCTTTTTAATGCTTCGATCCAATCATCAGGTGCATCACCCAGTGAAAAAGTAAACCCATTCCTGGTCTCCTAGCAAATGATGATTATGCCATATAGCAGGTTCGTCCCTTTTCACTTCCTCCAGGGGCATAATTGCATAAAAACGTAAATACCAAAAGCTGCGGGGGGCGCGGCCGTAGAAAAATAAGGGGAGGGAGCGCCGCCGCTCGACTCCAGCTGACTGCCTCGATTTGGAACTGCCCCGTGCACGTGCGCCGCCGCGATCCGCATCTCCCGCCTCGCCTCGGGGATCCCGCCGCCGCTTCACCCGCTTCTGCCTCCAGCGAGAGAGAGAGAGGGAGGGAGCGAGAGCGAGAGAGAGAGAGAGAGAGAGAGAGAGAGAGAGATGGCCAAGGCCAGGTCGTCGGCGAGGCAGTCGCGCGCGCAGGCGCAGGCGCAGCAGCAGAACGGCGGCGGCGGCGCCCACGCGCTCTCCTCCAAGCTCGCCAGGTACCTCGACCCGGAGGCCTCCTGGGACAAGGTACCCCCGCCGCCCTGGCTACTCCTGATCTTGGCTCCTGCGTAGCTGCCGCCGCTGATGCTCTCGGCTCGGCTTTTCCCAGGACCAGCTGCTGGACGCGGTGCACTGGATCCGCCAGGCGGTGGGGCTCTTCTGCGGCCTGCTCTGGGGAGCCGTCCCCCTCGTCGGCGCCATCTGGATCGCGCTGTGAGTCGCCCAGCCCTTCTCTCATCTTCTCATGCTCCAGGGTTGCGCTGTAGATCTGTTAGCTTTCCTTCGGTAATCTTAGATGCAATTCATGCACAATGGAGCGGAAACGCGTGGATAAGCGAAATTAAACTCTTTGCACTGTAGAATTAGATATCAGGGCATGACTTCCTTTGCTGGGGATCAAAACTCAGATCAGTTTTATACGTCATGGACATTGCGACTGAGCACAACAGATGTTAAATTGACAGTGTTCAGAGTATTGGAGTCAGGGAGGGATGATTTCACCACTGTTAGTAGTCAGTAGTCACATGTGGTTCAGATCTGTTGTTACCACTTGAATTTGCTTGCCAGTTGGGATCTGATTAACTGGATGCAAGCAGAATTTGCTAGTTACCTCTGTAGAATGCAGAACTTTGGCTATTTTCTGCTTCTAATTCCTAAGTGGTACTAAAATCAACTGTGGCAGTATATAGCTGTGTGCACAAACATTTCATCCTTGGATACATATTCTTCTGGTCTTGACTATTTTCGGGTTGTAAATGCATGGGTTTACATGAGTCTTGGACTCTTGGTCCAGAGTGACTGTACAATACTCTTAAGGTAGCTTTAGGAACAGGAAAAACACACAGAGCAGACCGATAGCTGATTACCTGCTTTTATTTTCGGATGTGTGCTAAGCAATAGACATACTGATTGCCATAGAAAATGACTTTGTTGCCACGACCTAAATGCAGTTATCCGTTGCTACTTTTTTCACACTTCTGTAAACGTTATGACTTTAGGGCTGATGTTTATTTGACCGCAGCATGTGAGCTTTTACTATGGATTTGTTATAACTTATTATGTGGCCTTTTCCAGATTTATGGCTATTTCGACTGGCATTATTTATTGGTACTACGCATACGTGTTGAAGATTGATGAGGAGGAATATGGAGGCCATGGGGCGCTGCTTCAGGAGGGACTTTTTGCTTCTTTCACCCTTTTCCTGGTAACTATTCTACCTCATCAATAGGAATGAACTAGTGTTGATTTAGTCATTGACACCTCATTTACCTTTTTTATTGCTTGCAGCTTTCGTGGACCCTAGTATACAGTTTGGCTCACTTTTGAGAAGCTCCTTGCTGCACATACCATGCGATCTTTGCTCACCTTGTCAGCAGAAGAGACTCACCAGAAAAGTGTAGATTAAGGAGCATTTTAGAACAAGCATTGTATCAAAACGGGTTGGAGTTGTAATGTTATTTCCCAAACCCAGTGTAATTTTGGTACTATGGGTTTAGCTCAGTGTGAGGTAGAACACTGCCAATGAAATCTTCAATCGGAGGGGGAAATGTTGATCACTGAGTTTGCAGTCAAACAGCATTCAGTTGCTCAAGCCATGATTTCGATGTACAACATTTAACGCATGAATTGTTCTGAGTTTTTTTATATGTGATGTTGGGTGAGCTATCAGAAAGCTTATTTTGTCAGATGAACCATACTGAAATGCTGAAATCTAAAGACACTTGTACCTATTGGTGACAAGTAGAATCTATACTCAACATATATTTGAACCAATAGTAGGGGAAGCTTGAAAATTGGAACCATCAACTGCATGTTTCGACTGTATCATTGTGCTTTTCCATTGGAGTTGCTGATAAGAGGACGTTTTGCCTTTGGATAGGTTCCAATCTGTTTGGTCAGAAGCATCATTCCTTAGCCCAATGCAAAAGCTCTGGTCTAGTACATCCTGGGCTTCTTTCCAAAACAATGTTGAAGAGTGCTGCATGATTATTGTCACCAATACGGTAAGATCTGTTAAAAGAAAATCTTCCGTGGGGAATATTGCACCAGATGGTGGAGGCTTACAAAAGCCTGCCAGAATAGAGCACATGTTTGAACAACCTTGCACCATGATGAACTATTGAGAAGTGAATTTTCTTAGACAATTATGTCTATATATATCATATACATCTGCATTTGTTTTGCCGGCGCCATTTCCAGGTATTTCTTTACTCTTTAGCTTTAGTAAAGTCGATTGATTCTTCTTTCTTTGGAAGAAAAGGATGAGATAATGACTTTTGATTGGTTCAACCGTTCCAACCTGGATCCATTTGTTTCTGCTCTGCTTTTTGGCACCATTAGCTGTATTTCATCTTGTACCTATTGTCACGGACAGTCGCTGCCAGTCCATTACTCTAGTTTTCATCATCAACAGAAGGAAAAGTTCATTTCCTCATGGTTTGTGGACGCTGTTACGTAATATGGCACGATTTCGTCTGCTTAATCAAATATATATTTGTATTGATGTTGAGTGCCTTGTAGTTTGCTACAGATGGATTGAAACCTGGAGACCGCATAAAAAGTATATGCATCTGCTGTCCATGAAAAATTAAATCAATTGCATAAAACAATCTACTGCACACGGGAAAGCAGGGTGGTATCATTATGAAATCTTGGGCCACTATATGATATTTCCTATAGCTCCACTCTCCACTTACAAGTTGCGACTTAATTTTGTCATATGGGTGAACTAAAACTTTATGTGCATGGTATCATTCTCAAGTCTTGGGGCATTCTCTCCCAAATTCTTCAGAGTTATTTTTGTCATTTAGGTGAAGAATGCATGATTTCACCTATAGGGCTAACTCGTTTTTCAGGAATCAGTACGCCATTAACCTTCACGCTAGTTTGCTGGGCGGATGATCTTGTCAGTTCCTGCAAGAGGACTGAATCCTAACCAGCTGGTCAATCGCTCTCGCTCTTTCCTCCCAGTTTTCGCCTCTTATCGACCATCCAAACTCCAGCGGCTGAATTATAAAGAGGATGAGAAGACAATTTCTGCCTTTTTTTTTTACGCAAAGGGCGACAACAATCTGGAGCATTCTCTGTCTCCATCCTGAATGTCACCATCCCAACACGAATTTGATTGAGAAGAAATTAAAGCTACAAGGAAACGTCGGAGAGGAGAGGACATAACAATTTTTTTAGTTTACATCGACACCACGGACTCTCTGCTCAGTGCGGCAATACCATGGGACATCTCAAGTCTAAACGATCATGATCTCTATATAAGCCTGATGTGATCACATAGAAAAACATATGTCCTCTTCTCCCTCTGCCGCAAGGACTTGGACATTGGTGCTGTTGCTGATTGGTAAAGGTATGTTGAAGCATACTTTCAATGCTTGTTGTTCATGTCCAAAAGTTGGCATTCATGGCATTCTCCCGTTCAAATAAAATTAGAAAAATCAGGATCACTCTTTTGCAGCAAGAAGTGCTATAAGTTGTGTTGCCTTCTATAAGTTGAGTCTTATTGATTTGCAGTTCAGGAACTGATGCAAACCACAAAATCTGTACTCGGAAAAGTCATACATGTTGCTCACCATGGCATACTAAAACAATTATCTATACTAATTTAAAAAGAACCAGTTGCTGTCCTTTCCATATCAACCAAAGTGTACGAGGGTTGGTTAAATCCATTCAATTAACCGCATCTAATGACCCCTATTCATTTTGCACAAATCTTTTCCTCCAACGTATTAGAATTTTTTTTTGTTTGAAGAACTTACGTATTAGATTATCTATGCTACTAATCTGGCCCATCATTATCAACACTTCAGCTATAACATCGCTACCACTAGTGACCCATAAGTTCTCTCACCTCGATTAACTAGAAGCATACATTGCACATGTTGGTTGTGGCTTAGTATAACCCAGCTGATCTAAATAACCTTTCTTGTAAAACCTTTTCTTCCCAAACCATTCAATTAGTGGTAGGCGCATGAATTATTCTGACTTCGAGAAATTAGAAAGGTGAATCTAATTGTCATTATCCTTGAAGTAAATTGAAGACTCATTCAAATTAGTTTTTTTGTCTTCCCTGTTGCAGAGAAGAAGCTGAACATTAGTTGTGGGCTTCAGAACAATCATCTTTGTATAAAGGTTTGAAGGGAAAATCCTCCCTGTGTGGTGAATAAACTGTATGGTGATTGAACCTCTCTTTGACGACCTGCACACCATTACAAGAACCGAGAAACCATGTGATGGATCTTCCTCTTCTTCCCAGCAGCAACTCACAACATATAACTAGACTGTCTGATCCCCAGTTCTTTCCCCAACCAACCAATAATGAATCGAACGCAGAAATCTCCGACCTGGTCCCCATCCCTGGAATGTATAATGTCAGTAGCAACCTCGGACAAAACCAACATCAGATTTCTGCAGGGATAAGCCCAGACTACCAAAGGATCAGATCAAACAATGCTCTTCACAACATTAGCCAGATGCTGATGGAGGATGTCGATGAGAGGATTGGCTTGCATGAAGGGGAAGCCGCCCTTCATGCTGCTGAGAAGGCCTTCTATGATATCCTAGAGCAGGTATACCCGCCTTCATGGCCACCACTCTGTAGCAACAATGAAGCAGATGGCCCAGATGAGAGCAGGAACAATTACCAAAAACGGCCTCGCAGAACTAGCTCCCCTAGTGACATGTCCAGTTGCAGCATGTTACACCCCTTACCAGCCCCTTTGAGTCCATATAACTATGGCAGGAGCGTTTTCATGCCATATCAGCCTTCAACAAGCACTGGGAGGGCCGCTAGATTTGGCTTCCCTGCCTTGCAAATCATAAGAAGTGCCGAGGATGCAAAGGGGTTTGATAAATTGGTCATCTATTTGGACAGCGACAAGCTTTCCATCTGCAGGCTGACTACAAAGGCAAAAGTAGTCGAGAAGAGCAAATATGCAGTCTTTCAGATCACAGACCACAGGGGGAACAATTCATATACCCAAGACTTGAATAACAGGGAAGGGAGAAGCAGTAAACAACATACGAATACGGTTACTTGCGAAATAAGCCATAACAGAAAGTTTGACAGAGTTCTGCTTTGCTACCGTCATGAATGTTTCAACGAAACAGCAAGCCTGCGGGAATTGATGGCAAAGCAAGCAAGTAAGGATTCACCGAAAGGTCAAAGCAAAGGACCTGCTCAACAGAAGCTGCGGGGCAAGAGGCAGATCAACAAACAAGTGGTCGATCTCAGGACTCTCCTCATCCACTGTGCACAAGCTGTAGCAGCTGACGACGTCAGAGCCACTGAGCTCATCAAGAAGATAAGACAGCACTCCTCGCCAGATGGAGATTGTAATCAGAGGCTGGCCTTTTACTTAGTGGATGGCCTTGAGGCACGCCTGGCTGGGATCGGGAGTCAGCTGTACCGCAAGCTCCTGGCGAAGCGAGTAACTGATGAAGAGGTGTTTCAGGTCTACAAACTTTGTCTTGCGGCTTTCCCTTTGCACAGGGCATCATACGCGTTTGCCAACAAAACTATTTTTGAAGCCTCCAGGGGGCAACCGAAGGTGCACATCATCGATTTTGGCATATGCTTTGGCTTTCAATGGCCATCACTGATCCAGCAGTTTGCTGAGCAAGGAGTACCTCCAATGCTTCGGATTACAGGCATAGATGTGACTCGACCAGGTTTCGGCACTTTGGAGATCACTGAGCAGGCAGGGAAGCGGTTGGCTGATTATGCAAACATGTTTAAGGTACCTTTCCAATATCAGGGCATTTCCTCACGGTTTGAAAACGTTCAGATTGAAGATCTCAACATCGAGGAGGATGAACTTCTCATAGTCAACTGTTTGTACCGGATGAAATCTCTTGGCGATGAGACAGTAGCCATGAATAGCGCAAGGGATAGGGTGCTGAAAATCATGAGAAGGATAAACCCAAAGGTCTTTATTCTCGGCGTTGTGAATGGATCATACAGTTCTCCCTTCTTTATAACGCGTTTCAAAGAGCTTCTGTTCCATTACTCCTCAGTGTTCGACATGTTTGATGCGAATGCTCCACGGGAGAATGAAGCAAGAAAGCTGTTAGAGGGGAGATTGCTCGCGCGGGAGGCGATAAACATCATAGCATGTGAGGGCGCAGAAAGGACTGAGAGGCCAGAAACTTACAAGCAGTGGCAAGCAAGGTGCCTCAAGGCCGGGTTCGAGCAGCTCCCTGTCGATCCAGCTATCTTGAATTCAATAATAGAAATGAAGAAAGCGATTTATCATGAGGACTTTGTTGCTGATGAAGACAGTGGCTGGCTGCTACAAGGATGGAAAGGGAGAGTGATGCATGCAATATCCAAATGGAAGCCCAACGAATCACGTTCTGATCAGTAAGAAATTTAAACAGTTCTTCGTATGCACTATCTGTATCTTGTTATGCACTCGTGAACACAACGCGTCCAGAGATGCAATTCCGGTTTTGGAACTCTTCGTCTTGTTTTTTTTTTTGGTTCACCTGGCCTATGACAAAAGAAATCTTGGAAAAATAAACAAAAGAAGGTTGGCTGTGCTTTGTTTTTGCCATTCTTTATATGTTCTAAACGGATTGCTCATTATATGGTCCAAACGGATTGCTCTACATGCCTATTTTTCTTCTCTCATTACATACATCGGCTTCGCAGATAAATAACTCCAGAAGCCACAGCGAAGAACCAAGAAAAAGTCCTCTTAAAATACTCATCTCATATATGATGCTACTTCCGGTCGGAAACATGTTTCTGATCGGAGGTTTGAAGCAAGCTAATTTGGCCGGTCAGGGCATCATCTATTACTGACAGGAGGGAGCATTGCCCACTAGAAAAGTACACAAAGGATTTCTTGAGCTAAACATTGGAGCTTGACATTTTCACATAAAAAGTAGATCATGGCCCACTGGACTTAATTCTTCATTTCTTGAGGGGAAAACAATAGGGGAGCCCTGACTGTGAGATGTAATTCTTCATTTTTCATGCAGCAGACAACTCATGCAGCAGAACTTCTCACAGTAAAAGTACACTAAGGATTAAAAAAAACCAATGCCATAGCTACCCTGGAAAGATAATACTGTGTAGAAAGAACATCGAAATACTACTAGAAATAAACAATTATCTAAATACCAAGGAAGGAATGATGCGCAATCAATCAATACCTGGAGTTATATAGTTCCCGTGACGCCTTCATCTATAATTGTTCCACCTTCACCTGTCTACTACTCCCTCTGTTTTATTTTTAGTAGTTCTATTAGGATTTAAAAAAAATCATTGGCGGTACATTTTAACTATCAATTTCTCTTACAATATATCAATAAATTGCTACAAAACAATGTATCAGTGTCATATTGAAAGATCTTTAAAATATGAATCTTATTCATCCACCTTTTATACACAAAGCATATGTATAATTTGACCAATTGTTGGTCAAAAAATTATGAAGTTTGACCTCTTATACTCCCAAAACGCCTACATATTCCAAACAGAGGTAGTAGTAAATTATACTGTCAATGATAATTTCTGTATTATTGATCACTTCATCTGCGTTACCATAAAAACTTTTTTTTGGGGGGGGGGGGGTACACTATATATGATTCTTGGAAACTATTTCTGAGTTTTTTCATGCAGGGTTACTGTTGACGACAGAAATGTGATACATTATTTATACGATAGTTTGTTGCTTTAATTTCTTATTATCATTCCTCAAGCTATAAGAAATATCTTTCTGTAACAGCTTTCTCTATGACCAGACTCTGAGGCATCTGGTCAAAATTCATGGCCCCTCAGTCTTGCTGAATAATAATGCTGCCTAGGTTGTGACAGAAAGCGTTACCAGAAAACCATTTTTCTTTCTCAATTATCCAGGATATTACTTTTCGTACCTTCATGTCACAATCATGCCTTCAATAAATAGACATAAGCATCACACACTTTGAAAAAAAAGACCCTCCCATAAAACAGAAAGATGTACAGAAAAGGACAACAAGAAGCAAAATCCAAGAGCAGCACCACACACTTTGATAAATGCATCGACAAGAAAAGCTCACCCTATGCACAACGAGAGAGGAACCTAAGCCCCTCTCTTAAGGACCATAAGAAAGCCAATACTGTCCATGCCTGCAAAACATGTTTGTGGTTTTTGGCCTTCCTTCACCATCTCCTCCGGGACATTGAAGAAAGCTATAATCAGGTGCTTCCTCGTGTAATTTTGCTATAGTTTGTCTGAACTTTATGTTTCTGTTCAGCTTAAACAGCTCCTAAATTGTTCATACGTCTACATTTTCATTAACTAAGGTGCCCTTCCACCTTCCAGAGTTCCAAGTATGTTTGCCAAAGGTGTGACTTTACATGCATACAAGTAGTACAGATTATCCTATATACTATACGATCAAGATAGCTACAACTTTTAAAAATACTGTTTCGCATTTCATGCAAAAGATAGCCTTATTTTTGCTGGTCAGTGGTCTTGCAAAAACTATGTACACCTAGCTGGCTCCGAACTTTGGGATAAGTTCTGGGATTGTTGTTCAAACATATTTATCCTTTTTTAGCAATTCATAAGGAACACACTTATTTTGGAACTAGACAAAGAGTAGGAGAATAAGGGCGATAGAGCAGGGCTTTCAGTCTGTTCTGTTGACAGAAGAAATAACAGCATGGTTACACCTTTATCTATTCTCCATTGCAGATTATACACAGGACATTTTGGTTGTGAACTTCAGAAGGTACAATTTTTGGTAATTAAGTATTGGAAAGCAAATTTTCCTTTTCTTGGTCAAGAAACACTTACAAAACATTGGGTCCATCTTTTGTAAATCATAGTAAAGCTCTAGCCCAATGGACAACCCTGAGTATTGCGAGATCAACTCAAATATGACTCTCGAATATATAAACAAAATATTAATGGAGGAGGATATTGATGAGACAGTCAGCATATACCAAGAACCTGATGCGCTTCAGGCCACAGAGAAACCCTTCTATGACATTCTTGGACAGACATATCCATCTTCAGCGAAGGAGACAGTGATGAATAACGATAGTGGAGTAGATTGTCCCAACGATAGTAGAAACAATTATCGTGAAGGGGCATGCAGCGGTAGCTTCATCAATGATTTTCTAGGGCCATGGGGTGTACACCTGACAGCGAATGATCGCACTTCTCAAACTGACCACTTGTCTTTGCAATTTACAAAAGGTGATGAAGAAGCAAATAAGTTTGTCGCCATTATTGAGAAGTTGGTTGATCTGGATAGCAGTGAGCTTGCTGTCTCCAAACAAATGGCAGATGCAATAGTTACACAAAAGGGCAAGCATGTAAACAAAATAAGGAGTCATCCACATATGAATTTGGAGTTATTGGACGCGAGGAACAGTAAGCATTTGGCAATTTCAGGTAGTGAAACAATCCGGGATGAAACTTTTGACAGTGTTCTGCTCTGCACTGGGCAAATCTATCGTGATGTAGCCCACCTTAGAGAAATGAAGGCAAAAGAAGCACATGATAGTTCACAGAATGCTCAAAGCAAAGAATATGGCCAAGGGCAAGTGAAGTCACGAGCTAAGAAGCAACAAGAGGAGATGATTGATCTCAGAGCTCTTCTCATCCAATGTGCACAAGCGATAGCATCTAACAACCAACCATTTGACAGAGAGCTACCGACGAAGATAAGGAGTCACTCTTCACCATACGGAGATGGTTCTCAGAGGTTAGCAAATTATTTTGTAGATGCTCTTGAGGCACGCATAGCTGGGACTGGAAGTCAAATGTATCAGAAGCTGATGGCAAAACGAACAAACACCACAGATATGCTCAAGGCCTACGGCCTTTTCATTGCAGCATGCCCTTTCGTTAATGTAGCATACTACTACTCCAATCAAGCCATTGTTGATGTATTGGTGAGGCAACCAACGGTGCGTATCATTGATTTTGGCATCACATTCGGCTTTCAGTGGCCATCACTAATCCAGCGCTTTGCAAATCGAGAAGGTGGCCCCCCAAACCTTCGTATCACAGGTATAGATGTACCCGAGTCAGGTTTTCGCCCCTGTAAAAAGATTGAGGAGACAGGAAAGCGGTTGGCTCAGTACGCAGAAATGTTCAATGTACCAGTTGAATTTGGGAATGAGGATAGGGTTCGTGTGTATCTCAGGCACACACCTCCCCCTCTCTTTTATTACTACATGAGCAGATAGGTCCCTACATACATACATACATACATAATAGCATACATACATGCCAACACTCCCCCTCAAGATGGGCAAAATATATCAATCATGCCCATCTTGTTACATATTGCCATGCTTTCACTAGCACCTAATCCTTTAGTGAGGCAGTCAGCCACCTGCTCACTAGATTTTACATACTTCAGTTTCAACATTCCACTACCTATCTTCTCCTTGATGAAGAATCTGTCAATCTCAATATGTTTGGTTCGATCATGTTGTATAGGGTTGTTTGCGATATTCATTGCAGATTTGTTGTCACAGTGCAGTAACACTGTTTCATTCCTCAACACTTTGAGTTCTGATAACAGACACTTCACCCAAATCATCTCACTCAGACTCAATGCCATCGCCCTGTACTCGACTTCTGCTGTTGACCGAGCTACAACCTCCTGCTTCTTGCTTCTCCATGACACAAGATTGCCTCCTACAAATACACAATATCCTGAGGTAGATCTCCTATCATCTATACTACTTGCCCAATCAGCATCACAATATCCTTCAATATCCAAATGTTGGTTCTTTCTGAACCATAAGCCTCTTCCAAGACTACTCTTTAAGTATCTTAGGATTCGATATGCAGCTTCTAAATGTCCAGTCCTTGGATCATGCATGTAACGACTCACCACACTCACTGCATATGAGATGTCAGGTCTTGTGTGGCATAAATAAATAAGACGCCCAACCAACTGTTGATATGCTTCCTTGTCAACTGGGTCACCTGATTCAACACAAAGTCTATGATTTCTGTCAATTGGTGAAGCTATGGAGCGACATCCAAGCATCCCTATCTTGGTCAACAAATCAAGGACATACTTCCTCTGAGAGAGGACTATACCTTTTGTAGATCGAGCAATTTCAATCCTAAGGAAGTATCTCAATTTTCCCAGATCTTTCACTTCAAATGCTTTCCCAAGATTGCCTTTTAAGCGTGCGATTTCTTGAGTATCATCCCCTGTGATCACTATGTCATCAACATAGACCGCCAATATAGTGATGCGTGACTCTTTGTGCTTATAGAAAATAGTATGATCCCCATTACACTGCGTGTAGCCCATGCCACAAATCGCACGTCTGAACCTATCAAACCATGCTCGTGGTGACTGCTTCAAGCCATACAAAGACTTCTTAAGTTTGCATACCTTCCCACTTGTTTGCTTATTCATAAATCCAGGAGAAATTTCCATGTAAACTTCTTCCTGTAAGTCACCATGAAGGAAAGCATTCTTGACATCTAGTTGATGAAGTGGCCGTCCAAAATTAGCTGCACAAGAAATCAGCATCCTCACTGTGCTCATCTTTGCCACTGGTGCAAAGGTCTCATCATAGTCAATTCCATATGTTTGACTATACCCTTTCGCGACCAACCTTGCCTTGTACCTTTCCACCTTTCCCTCGGGGCTTTGTTTCACGGTGAACACCCACTTACAACCTACGGCTCGCTTTCCAGATGGAAGTGAGACGAGCTCCCATGTCTGATTTTTTTGAAGTGCAAGAAGTTCCTCCTTCATTGCTGCCTTCCACTTAGGATCTTGTTTAGCAACCTTCCAATCACTAGGAATTGGCACTGTTTGTAGTGATGCAATGAATACTTTATATGCAGGTGAGATATGGGAATATAACATGAAGTTTGCTATATCATGTTCTTCAAAACCATAACAGTTAGGAGGCCTACTACCAGTTCTACGTTCACGTCGTAATGCAAGTGGTAAATCTATGTGTTCAAGATTAGATGAGGAATTATTACCACTTGTCCCATGATTTGGGTATGAGCTTGATGGAAAGAGTTCCGAGAAGAGGGTTGGGACTGAAGCATCTAGTTCATTGGGTTGTGGTTGTACATCAACCTGTGTCGGCTGTCCTTTGTCCATCCCTTTCTCACTACTCTTAATTGGCTGCTCCCCCTTTTTACCAAACCGCCTCCTTTGATATACTTTTATTTCCTTTGTTGCACTCTTCTCAGTTAATTGCCCTTCTTCCATCTGCTCCACGCGACATGGGATGGTTCCTATAACTATTTCCTCCCAATCACCATGTGCCCTTTCTTGATTCTGTTCATTAACCTTATCTCCCTCATTTTCCTCATCTAATCGCCCTTCTTCTACCTGCTCTATAGGACATGGGATAGTCCCTACAACCACATGCTCTTCATTCTCCCCCTCTCTACAGTCACTCTTAGTGGCAGGAGATAATTCCTCCCAGAACTGAGCAAGATCATCTTGAGTCTTGTAATATGGCTCCCATTCCCGAAAAGTCACATCCATACTCACAAATAGCCTCTTTCCAACAGGATCCCAACACTTATAGCCCTTCTGACTAGATGCATAACCAACAAATATACACTTTACTGCATATGGGTCTAGTTTGCCAACGGAGGGACGATGATCTCTCACAAAGCGCACACACCCAAATACCTTTGGAGGTACTTTGAACTCCCTGCTGCCCATGAGAAGTTTGGCTGGCGACTTAAAACCAAGTATTTTTGATGGCAAGCGATTGATAAGTTATGCAGCCGTCATTACCGCTTCACTCCACAAGAACTTTGGCACATTCATTTGGAACATGAGAGAATGTGCTACCTCCAATAAATGTCCATTGTTTCTTTCAACAACTCCATTCTGAGCGGGGGTTCCAGGACAGGTTGTCTGATGCACTATTCCTTGCTCGGGGAGATATGCTCCAAACTCATTATTGATATACTCTGTTCCATTATCAGACCGTATGATCTGAATTTTCTTACTAAATTGAGTGTTGACCATTTTGTGAAAATCTTGAAAACACTTAATCACTTCACTCTTATGTTTCATCATATAAATCCAAGTCATACGAGTAAAGCAGTCGATAAAGGTAACGAACCATTTAGTTCCACTCATAGAGGTAATTGGACATGGTCCGCAAACATCAGAATGTATTAATATGAAAGGTTCACAACTCCTAAGTCCAACAACACTATATGTGGACCTCGTATGCTTGCTGAACTCACAAGCATCACACACAAGTTTTCTCTTGTCTACTTCATTGAATAATTCAGGATACATCCTACTCACATTCTCAAAAGATGGATGTCCTAATCTGCAATGATGCAACAAAATATCTTGCTCCACACCTTTTACTGCCAAAGCAGAATCTTCCTGGCTGATGTACCATAACCCATTATGCCTGATTCCAATCCCAATCCTCTTCCCAGTCCTCTTCTCCTGAAAGACACAAGAATCCTCATCAAATAAAACTGTGCACTTGAATTGACCGATAATAGAACTGATAGAAAGGAGGTTGACTGGAAATAAAGGGACATGAAGGACAGAAGGCAATGTAATATGTGGTGTGCATACAACAGATGCTACACCTCTAATTGGTTGGGAAGTTCCATCAGCTGTTTGAATTGTTTCTAAATGATCGTATGGAGTATAAGATGCAAAAGTATCAAACGAGCCTGTCACATATTTAGATGCACCAGAATCTATGATCCAATTTAAGTGAGGATGATATAATGCAAGTGCCTGTGCCTGAGTACCTTTGCCCGCATGGGCATAGTTGGCAAAGTTACCAAAATGAGTGGCTGCTGCTGCAATAAGCCCCTGTGTGATGCTTGTGGAGCTATTAGAGGCTTTTCCCTTCTGCCATTGTTCCCACTGTATGGCTTGTTCCCCTGTCAAGGTGATAGATGTAGCCTCCTCTGTCATCGCTGCATTGGCCCTAGGGCCACCACCTCGGCCTCGGCCTCGGCCTCGGCCTCCAGTACGACCTCCACGAGTACCACCATAACCACGACCACCACGGCCACCACCCCGGCCTCCACGATTGCTGAACTGACCCCCATTATAGTTCCTCGGTTGAGGACAGTCATAGCTCAAGTGACCTTTGATTCCATAATTATAGCAATCCCTGTCATCACTGTGGTGTAGGCTGATCGCACAGGATTGCTACTGCCCATCACTCGCAACCTGACTTCTTCTTGGACCATGGCTGAAATTGCATCCTCCAGACTAGGGAGACTATCCTGGTGGCATATAGCACCCCTCCTTTGCTCAAATTCAGGATTCAAACCTCTGAGAAACTGGGTTACCCTCCTGTCCTCCACCCATTTTTGTACAGCTTGAGCATCATTTGGAGTCTTCATTTGCAGCGGAGCATAATGATCTAACTCCCCCCACAAATACTTGAGTTCACTAGCATATTCCTCAACTGTCCGCCCTTCTTGTTTCACTGCATCTGCCTTGCTTTGGATTTCCATCATCATCATCACATTTCCTTTCCTAGAGTACATGTTACTCAGTGTCTTCCATATTTTTGCTGCACTCCGCATTGATTCTACCATCTTAGCAATAGATGGAGCCATCGATGCCATCAGCCATCCCACCACGGTAGAGTTTGTGGTGTGCCATACCTTCCATTCAGTGCTAAGCCTATTAATAGGCTCAAAACAATTCTCCTCCAAGTAGTGTTCCACTCCTTTGGCACCCAAAAGCACACCCACTCTCCTAGCCCAACTCAGATAGTTCTTGCTGCCCTCAAGCTTCACATCATTTGGCATAAGCTCCAGC
The DNA here is from genome assembly GCA_032594955.1 of Panicum miliaceum. Taxonomy (NCBI): domain Eukaryota; kingdom Viridiplantae; phylum Streptophyta; class Magnoliopsida; order Poales; family Poaceae; genus Panicum; species Panicum miliaceum. The sequence goes on along the minus strand of CM064058.1, from coordinate 5,588,510 downwards.
TTTAGGTCAGATGATCCAGCCCCTATCCTAGGACCAATCACACCCATCTCCATAAGCTCCTGCAACATATTTCTCATTTCACTCCTCATCTCATTTTTGGTGAGTAAATCTTCACCACTTCCACTGCTAATTTTCCCAGTTCCTACCTTCATTGCAGCTTCTTCGTCTGCCTTCCTCTTAGCCTCCAACTTCTCAGGGCTCATCACCCTTACTGGAGTAATGCCAAGCGATCTCTACAGCCGAGTGTGTCCACCACAATCACGGCACTTTCTTAAGCATCAAAGATTCAGTATGCTATCTCTGCCATTACCCACCGGACCAGGCTTATTCCCAAATCACTTAGCAGCACAACAGCAGAAATCCTCTTCCTTCTCGCCTAGATCTGGCAGTGGCAACAGCCTTCACAAGCAGCAGTTAGCCTTCACTTCGTATGCCTCCCCCTGCACCTACTCCATGCACCTACTCCAGCTCGCCCCCTTCTGGTATGTGAGGTACAGGAGGCCGACGACCCGCGCGCTTGAAGAACGAACCAGTCGGAGTTGGATTGGCTGTGCACGCGACAACGGGGAGGTGGAGGACGGTGGTGGATTTGGGAACGACGGTGGCAGCGGCGTAACCTAGCTCTGTATACCAAGTTGAATTTGGGAATGAGTATAGGGTTCGTGTGTATCCCAGGCACACACCTCCCCCTCTCTTTTATTACTACATGAGCAGATAGGTCCCTACATACATACATAATAGCATACATACATGCCAACGGTACCTTTTCACTATCATGGTGTTGCCTCACGATGGGAAAACATCTGCATCAAGGACCTCAACATTGACAGGGATGAGGTGCTCATAATCAACTGCTTGCACCAAATGAAAAATCTCAGTGATGAGACAGAAGACATAGATAGCGCAAGGGATAGGGTACTGCGTACCATAAAGAGGATGAACCAGAGGTTCTCATAATTGGTGTCGTGAATGGGCTGTACAATTCCCCATTCTTTCTACCAAGATTCAGAGAGGTTTTGTTTTATTACTCTTCACTGTTTGACATGATAAATTCAACTGTTGCACGAAGTCATGAGGCAAGGATACTGATAGAGAGGGATCTCCTTGGAGCAGATGTGTTCAACGTTGTAGCGTGTGAAGGTGCAGAGAGGATCGAGAAGCCAGAGAGTTACAAACAGTGGCAGGCGAGAATCCTCAAGGCTGGGTTCAAGCAACTTCCTGTTAATCAAACCATTCTGAAGGGTTCAATAATAGAGAGAAAGAAGGAGCTTTATCATGAAGACTTTGTTGTCGACGAAGATAGTGACTGGTTGTTGCAGGGATGGAAAGGAAGGATAATGCATGCACTGTCTTCATGGAAACCTAAAGAATCATATAGTAGCCAGTAGGATTGAAATGGATCTTTGTTTGCAAGTCAATTACACTATACTATAATTCTGCGAGGAACTTAAGGAAATTTCAAAGCTCCGAGCTAGCTACGCAACTTTCAGCAGAAAGGCTCAAAGTACCTCAAATTGCTTCTTCTGTTGGATGAGTTGATATCGAAACGATGATATAAGATGCTCTTTTTGCTTAAGTAGTGGCAATGGCAAGTTAAATGCCTCAAGGTCAAGGCTTTGAGTAGCTTCCTGTCAATCCAGTCATCTTGATTTTAATACGAAATGTGAAGAAAGGGGTTTCTCATGAAAGTTTTTTGCTGATGAAGACAGCAGTTGGCTGCTACGAGGATGAAAAGGGAGTGTAATTTGTGAGATATCCAAATGGAAGCCTAATAAATCATATGCTGATTAATAGGATTCAAACAGTTCTTCATATGCATGCTTGAAATCAAAGTAGGAGGGAGATTAGCTGCTAATAGATGCATGAATGTGATGCATTGCTTTTTGGACAGGTAATATCTTAATATTAGCTGTGCTTTTGCTGGACATGTAAGTTGGGATGTGATCTGGTGGTTTATCTCTCTACTAGCTGTTACTTTTGTTGGACATATATGATGGGATGTTATTTATCTTGATATGCATGTGGCTTTGGACTTCCGTGTCATGATGCTGTCAAATTTCTGATAAAATTTGTCAATCCTTGCTCAGATTCTAAAATTGCCATTGGTTGAAAATTTTCTTTTTGGGAATGTTGTCCAAATATTTCATGTCAGACAGGGCTAAAATCACTACATTCTTATCAAAGTAGGGGCATTTTTGCAAGGGCAAACTTGTCTTCTCCCAGGTCATTTGACACCGTTACATGTTGTTCACGGAGTAGGGGTAAGCAGAGTCTTCAAAGTAAAAAAGTAGGGGTAAAATCACAAACGGAGCAAAAGTGAGGGTAAAATCACAATTGAATTTCAAAGTAGGGGCAAGAACACAATAATCCCTAACCAAAACAATGTCCCTATGGACGTAAAGTATTAAAAATGCAGTGATTTTCATCATACTCCTTTATGTCTTATGCAGCTCTGGATGCTAACCTTTGTAGCTTGGCTTTTCCACGTAACTGAAAAGCAGAAGGAAAATAGATCATGGTCCACTAGATTTAATTATTCATGATTTTTGCAGGAGATTTTCTCACTGTACAAGCCAACAAAATCCTAACAACTCAAGGCCATAGCTGAATTGCATAGATATATATGTGTATAAATGAACATGTGGATATAAAAGTAAGAGAAAAAAATGTAAATACCAGGGAAGGACAGAAGAGACAAAAGATGCAAGCAATCAATCGCTGGAATTTCACATAAAAAAGAATCAATAGCTGGAATGGTAGTTCAATTTGATCGCACAGATGTGATACACAATTATACAGTGTTTATCTTGATTGAATTTATAATTTATCATTTCCCAAGCTATAAAGAAAAACTTGGTATGACATATTTCTATCGTCATATTCTGAGGCATCTATGCAAGATTTAAAAAACAAATAGCCCAGTCTGGCTCAATAACAATGTTGCTAGTTTGTGACAGAGAACGAGAAGACATTTGGAAAACTGTCTGTTAGCTTCACGTCACAATCATATTTTTAATAAATCAGAAAGCCAAGAAGATGCTTACAAGAAATGAAACCTGTCCATAACAGAAACATGTTGAGAAAAAATGACAAGAAGCAAAGTCCAAGAGCATCACTACACAATTTTCTCAGTTGCGTCAACAAGAAAGCTCATCCTCAGCACAAGAAGAAACCTCAGCCCCTTTCATAAGGACCAGATGGCAACCAATACTCTCTATGCCTGTAAAGCATTCATGGGTTTTGACCTTCCTCCACCATCTCCTTGGGCTAACCGGCTAAGTGACATTGAAGAAAGCTAACCAGATGCTTCCTCAGGTAATTTTGTGCTATTCACAGCAATTGACTAAGCAGGAATGCTCTTTATAATTGCATTGGGCACCTTCTGTTTGAACTTTATGTTCCTATGGAACCAAAAATTTCATTTCCTAATTATGGATACATCGACATTCTTCTCAGCAGAAGGATACAACGACATTTTTCTCAACAGAAGGTGCTCTTCCAGAGTTGCCAGCTTATCTTTGCCAAAGTTATGACTTTACAAGCCAAGTAAGCAATACATATTATCCTCAACATTAAGTGGATCCAGGTCACTACAATTTTTAGAAGAATTATTCTACATTTCATGCAAAAGATGAAGTTCTTTTTTTGCTGGTTAGTTGTCCGCCCGTGAACTTTGGGATTACTTCTGGGATTGTTGCTCCAGAGGAATTTATATTTTATAATAAAATTCTATGGGGAAAAAATAACAAAGAAACTCGACCAACTTAGGAGGAATTAGGTGGCATTGTAATAAAAGAAATAGGGACCCAAATTTGAGTCCAAGAAGACCCAAACTATGGTAACAAAGTTTCAAGCTAGCTAATGAATGAGCAGGACTTTCACTGTTATGTTAACAGGAGAACTAGCAGCATGCTGACCACCTTTTATGCTTTTTCCACAGCAGCTACTACACAGGACACCTTAGTTCACTTCAAAAGTACATTTCTGGCAATTAGGTTTTGGAAGGCAAAGCCCTCTTCACATGGGCAAGAAACACTTGTGAAAGGCAGGTGTATCTTTTGTCGATCATAAACTTTAAAGAAAAGCTAGATCTAGTGGACATCTAGTGCAATGGAAAGTCCTGATTGCTGTGAGATAAACTCAAATATGACTCTTGACTACATAAACCGACTATTAATGGAAGACACTGATGAGAAGGCCAGCATATACCAACAACATGATGCACTTCAGGCCACGGAGAAGCCCTTTTATGACATTCTTGGACAGGAATATCAATCATCACCTAAGGAAACAATGATTCGTACAGATAGTCATATAGATTGTCCCCAAGATAGTAGCAACAGTTATACCGAACGGGCAGGCAGTGGTAGCTCTGCCAGTGATATTCTTGGGCCACATGGTATGCAACTTGTAGCCAATGATTGGGCTTCTGAACGTGATCATTTGTCTTCACAATTTCAGAGAGGTGCTGAGGAAGCAAATAAGCTTGTTCCCAGTATTGAGAATTTGGCGGTTGATCTGGATAGTAATGGCCTTTCTGATTACAATCAAGTGACTGGGGCAGCAATTGGACAAAAAATCAAGCATGTAAGCAAAATACGGAATCATCCTCATGCAGACTTGGAGTTGTTGGAAGCGAGGAACAGTAGCATTTGGCCATCTCAGCTACTGAAACAATTCAGGATGAAACGTTTGATAGTGTTCTGCTCTGTGATTGGGAGCTTCATAGTGATGCTGCCTACCTTAGAGAAATGAAGGTGAAAGAAGCAAGCAACAGTAGACAGAATGTTCAAAGCAAAGGATATGGCCAAGGGCAAGTGAAGTCACGAGGTAAGAAGAAAGAAGAGGGGATTGACCTCAGGGCTTTTCTCATCCAGTGTGCACAAGCAATAGCTGTTAACAACCTTCCATTTGTTGGTGATCTTCTGAAGAAGATAAGGCAACACGCTTCACCGTATGGAGATAGTTCTCAGAGGCTGGCGCTTTACTTTGCGAATGGTCTTGAGGCACGGCTGGCCGGGACAGGGTTCAGAATGTATCAGAAACTGATGGAGAAACGAACAAGGGCCACAGACATGTTAAAGGCCTACCGCCTTTTCGTCGCAGCATGCCCTTTTGCCAGGGTAGCATACTACTTCTCCAACCAAACAATTGCTGATGTATTGAACAGACGACCAAAGGTGCATATCATTGATTTTGGCATCAGACTTTGCTTTCAGTGGCCATCACTAATCAAGCGCTTCGCAAAGCGAGAAGGTGGTCCCCCAAAGCTTCGTATCACGGGCATAGGTGTACCCCAGCCAGGTTTTCGCCCTTGTGCAACGATTGATGCAACAGGAAAACGGTTGGCTGAGTATGCAGAAATGTTCCATGTACCTTTTCAGTATCAAGGTATAGCCTCGAGATGGGAAAATATCTGCATCGAGGATCTCAACATTGACAAGGATGAGGTGCTCATAGTCAACTGTATGTACCAAACAAAATATCTTGGCGATGAGACAGAAGACATAGATAGTGCAAGGGATAGAGTACTGCTTATCATGAAGAAGATTAATCCAGAGGTTTTCATTCTTGGCATCATGAATGGATTCTACAGCTCCCCCTTCTTTCTTCCACGATTCAGAGAGGTGTTATTCCATTACTCTTCACTGTTTGACATGTACAACACCATTGTAGCTCAGAATGATGAAGCGAGGATATTAATTGAGAGGGATCTGCTTGGGACGGATGTTCTTAATGTTGTAGCATGTGAAGGTGCAGAAAGGATTGAGAGGCCAGAGACTTACAAACAGTGGCAAGCGAGAAGTCTCAAGGCTGGGTTCAAGCAACTTCCTGTTAATCAAGCAATCCTGAAGGGATCAATAGATGAAAAAAAGAAGAACTATCATGACGACTTTGCCATCAATGAAGATAGTGGTTGGCTGCTACAGGGATGGAAAGGGAGGATAATGCATGCAGTGTCCACATGGAAACCAAAAGAATCATATACTAATCAGTAAGATCAAAGTTGATATTTATGTACAAGTCAGCTACAATTGTAATGACTTTGTCAGGAACTTTAGACAATCTTCAGCAGGATGCTTTGAGTGCCGCAAATTATTACTTATATTGGTGAATAATAAAGACAACGAGCGTGGTACAGGCCCTAATCTGTACCGCTCGGGGTTCTTACCCCTCTTTTCTTCTTAATATATTGATGCGCAGTTCTCATGCGCTTTCGAGAAAAAAATAATAAAGACAATATTGGATGAAGATTGAAGACATTGTACGGTCTTGGACTCTTCGGCTTTTGTTTATCATGTAGACTGTCATTTGAACTATTGTAAGCACCACATTACACAAGGTGTTAAATGAGATTTAGGAAGGAGGTGATGGGTATATTTGAAGGAACTGATATAGCAAGTACAAACGCTGATATCTCTTTTGAACATTTTGGACGACTGAGCAATATGTAGTTGGTTCGCTTGTGTTTGATATGAAATTAGCAGATCATTTTTTTATATTGCAGTATTTGTAACAGCACTTCATAGGTTGTGAAACTGCTGTACTTTACCTATCTTGGTTGAAAACATGAAAGTTATGCAAATTTTACAGTAGAAAATGTTGATAGTAAACAACAACGCCTTAAATGGTGAAATGACAAATAATATTATTTTTCATTTATTCTTTGATTTACTATACAGAATGGCCTTGCCTTGCATAGCATTAAAAAAACGAGACGGGAGAGGCAGACAGCCACCACGCATTGCACTAAGAAGGAGGCAGCGAGACTCGAACCCAGGCTGGCTGCCCGGGAGCAAGCTCTGCTAGCCGCTCAGCCCGCGAGAGCCTCGCCCTTGCATAGCATATAACACAATTCATCTCCTAAATTAGCCTAGGTCAGAGAAGCAAATAAAAGCTTATTTCTTCAAAGCTTTCAAAGAAAAGGATGCTGTATTTTGGATTAAGTACAGGCTAGCTGACTTAAGTATTGCAGAAACCCCATAACCCTGGCACCTCCTCCCAAGAAATAAACCTCCAACCCACCCATAAGAAACACATGCTACAAATAGGGCCACGCTACAAAAGCTTAGAAAAGGTGATGCTCCTAAAATCCAAGGGGCAAAGTATACTATGCAAATATTTTTAGGAGCCTAATAAGTTGGCTTATAAATTTTACAAACTGGCAAATGAATTAACTCAAAACTAGGCCAAGTAACCTAATAACTTCATCGAAATTCGTCCTCTAGAGCACAAGACCCCTAAATGATAAATTCATGCATCCATAATTCCATATAACCATAAAGTGACTAGCTAACAGAAAGCTCATTAAAATTATATGCAGAATCCTCTGTCTATGATGGGAAACAAAGCCAAACATGGCTAAAGAAAGAAAAGAACACTACATGGAACAATGGTTATATTTTAGGGACTTAGTAAACAGAAAACTAACCTTACTCAATACCAATTTTATATCGCGCTATAAAAAGTTGCCCCCATTTCTTGGCAGAACAATCTTATCTTCTTAGAAGCGACTATTAACTAGTGCAAAAAGGGCCCTAAAGTCCGTAGTTGGCGTCCCTTCGCCTTCAGGTTTTGATGCCAGATCAAAGGCCTTAAACTTTGCCTCTTCAAATAGCAAGGCCTGGCATGGCAAAGCCACAGATTGATCAGACAACAGGGTTAGCACTTACCATAAGAGTTTCTCCATGGAGTGATATCAACACATGCTGCATCATATAGGTGGTAACTAGTAACTGCAGCAGCTGCAGCTTCACATTTGGTATTGGAGAAAAGCATTGATCTACAGGTATGTGTCTTATGTTGTACGAAGTTACCTGTATGCAAACTTCTGCAACATCTTCCCTGGCAATAGTTTTTGTTTCTGTTTTCAGGATCTCATCATCCTTCCCAACAATCAGCTCTCGCAAGCCACCATCTTTGTCTTGTAAACCTCCAGCCCTGCAAGGAAAAAGGACAGGTTTACATTATTAACACTGACATTCACAAAGATGGCCTTATAGCCTTAACAACTCTCTGCATGTTACACAACCTTATAATTGTATATGGCAGACCAGAGTCCGCCAGGTACTGTTCTGCCTTGCGCTTCCACACCTACAAGTTCAGTAGAAAATTACTTGAAAGTTCCCAAACAATGCAATAATGCAGATGATATTCCCATGCACAATACACATAACACATGAACACACAAATGTAGAGCAGAACATAAAAGAAGAAAAGCCATGGATATGTTACGTACCAGTATATTCCCATTTCCTAACTTGTTTAATGGGTGATTGATGTCTGTTCCGCCCATGGATCCAACCAAAACTATGTGCTTTACATCAATGCTCTTGGCTGCATGAATATGAGAAAAAAAGAGGAGTTGAGAGACACAAAGAACAATTATGTTTACCAACACAGTCATTTTGAAATCAGTATCCAAACGATTAGCATAAAAAGAGAGGTTGCATGCTAACTGAAACTTTAAAGAACGTGTGTGCGAGATGAGGGGAAACATTTACCAGCATCTATTTGATTTTTTTGGCCAATCCAATCCACCTTCAAACAGTGACAAACAATGCAACTCGTTAACTTCAAAGAGATTCACAAGTTGGCAAGGCTAATGCGAGCGAGATATAAATGATTTCCATTTTCTGAGGAGATACAGATGATTTCAGTCACCTGCTCAGGATAACTTCCTTCTTCGAAGTAAAACTCGGGGCGCCCTCCTTTGCTAGGATCAAACCCCGGCTTCATCTTGGGCACCGCGCTGGTTAGGATGATGAGCGCGTCAATGCCCTCAATCGCAGAAGCAATGCTCTCAGGATCTGTTATGTCTCCGATGAACACGTTGTCACCCCCTCCGATTTTGCCTTTGCTCTCTTCGGTCCTGACCAGCCCTCGTCCCACAAACTGGCCCGCCCTCTCCTTCAGCTTCTTGTACACAATTTGGCCTGAATTATCAGCAAGGGAAATTTGAGGGGATGCATTCGGGGAGATGAATCAGGGTACGAGTACATAAACACAAGAACTGATTTGATTCCAAGAAACCGCTTCAGAGGCACGCGCCACATTACAAATCCAAATGGCAATGTTCAGTGTCCGATTCTATTTAGTACATTGCAATCCGAAAGGAACGCCATATGAGTGGGGTATTGAAGGAACAGCTACCTGTTCGGCCGCCTGCGCCGGTGACGAGCACGGTGGGCGGCGACCCACCGCCGGCCGCGGCCGCCGCCGAGACTGCCAGCCCGGCCCTCCTGGCCCCCCGCCTCGCAGAGATAACGTGGCAAGGAGTTCGAAGAGGTGCGTCTATGAACGGAGAAGCTACCCGCACACACGTCGCCGCCGCCGTTGCCATGGTTCTCCGGCGAGAGTGGGCGGCTAGCAGCCGGTCAGCTTACTGTGCCTCCTTATCGCTTTCGTCCCGCTCGTGACGGGTGGATGAATGATGATGACCGTGTAGGCTTCTTGGGCCGCATGTGGTAGTGGGCCCCACGTGGGAGAGTCCGACGGGGAGAGAGAGCTTTGGACCGCTCTGAAATTGGGCCCGCTTCGTCAGGATGAGGGAGTGTTTTTTATTTTAGATGGTGTTTTTTATTTTAGATGTCTTCTAGAATTAACTTTTCCTAAATTGCACTTTTCATAGACTATCAATAAATTGCTACTGCCATACAAATTTTGAATAGAGGAGTAACTGTAAATGGTGAGAAATTTGCGGTGCGGCTAAAAACAATTGATATGATATCGTGTTTGTTATAAAACAAGAAGGGAGAGGCAGACAGCCACCCCGCATTGCACTAAGAAGGAGGCTCCAAGACTCGAACCTGGGTGGCTGCCTGAGAGCAACCTCTGCTAGCCCCGAGAAACTCGCTTGATATTGTGTTTGTTAGTCCTACTTAATTTAGTATCTTGTTTTTTTAGGGCAACATGGTGTGTTGTTAGAGAGGCTTTATATTGGCAGATCCTCCCACAAATCTCCAACATTTTCAAGCAATATTTTAAAAATAAGGAAGAAGCAGATCAAGTAGAGGTATTTTATTTTTGTTGGGATGGATATGCCGGTCTTTCTTTTGCGAAACACAGTATAAATGTAGATGTTTTCATAAACACGCACGCACACTCGTTCCTATGATACGCGCACCCAATCCTACCCCTATGAACACCCCCGAAAGACTAAGCCGGTAGATTCTCGATATTGATGAAGTCACCATAGATACCTCGCTGTCGACGGGCACGTCAAAAAAATAGCACTGCAATCCAGAAATAAATCCAAAAAAATACGAGCATCCGTACTAAATTCAGAACTCAAAGTGGATAGGTTCCACCACGAAAAACCTTACCGGTTGCGGCGACATGCCGCTCCCCTTGTTCGAGTAGAAGATTAATTATATTGCTGCTTCTCCTCGTGCATGCCAGATACCTATAGGCATGAAGATCGGCCGCATCAACTTTTCTTTTCCTTAGACAGTGCGTGGCTCGTCGTCTCGAGCGCACGCGATCGGTCACGACGACGGTGCGTTCGAATTAATTTGTTTTAGTTTTCGAATATAATGATCTACCCCGGCGTCGTTCCTGAACAGAAAGGGCGCCGGCGTTGTTGGCTTGCGCCCTTGTCTGGCCCGGCTGTTGAGTTCAGTTACTAGTCCAGGGCAGATACGGCCGATCGAGCCGGTGGCGAGCCATGCACTCGCACCAGCACCTGTCACGCGATGCAAGTTTCTTTTTAATTTCTATGCTCTCTATAAAAGGCTACACAGCCCTCTCGGTCTCGATCAGGTGAGCAGCTAGTGACGCGCCGCGTCCCTGTGCCACTGCCAGGTGGGTCCCTGATCTGCTCGTCGATCGTCGGTCGGTGGTCTCGTTCTCGTCACTCGCGACACTGAATTCGATCTCCGTCTGCAGTGCAGATGGAGGAAAGGGCGGAAGCATGCGAGGGGAGGGGGACGAAGGCGGCGAGCAACAACAACAAGCAGCAGCTGGCGAGGAGCAGCAGCACCCGGACGCTGCCCGGGGGCCGGAGGAGGTGGTCCTCCTCGTCGGCGGACCTGGACACCGCCGAGGGCGGTGCCCCCGCCGCCGCGATGCTCAGCAGGAGCTACTCCACCACCGCGGCCGTGGACGGCGGAGGCGGCGTGAGGCAGCAGCAAGCGCGGGGCGGCGGCGGCGGCGGCGCCGAGGGAGAGCAGCAGCATAGGAGGAGGCGCGGCGGGGCGGGCGCGCGGCTGTCCCGCGAGATCAAGGAGCAGCGGGCGCGCTTCTACATCGTGCGCCGCTGCGTCTCCATGCTCGTCTGCTGGCACGACGACGCCGACGACGCCGACTACTAGCAGCTAGTACCTACCAGCTCCGCCCGGCGAATCTATCCCACATCCACCGCCAGCTAAGCTAGCCGCCGTTCTGCGTGCATGCATGCAGCCGCCGAATCATCATCGTCGTCGTCATCGTTTATCTCCATGTATACTCCGGCGGCCGGCCGCCGGCGCCCATGGCATCTGCTTTGATCTGCCGCCCGGAGAGAGTGTTCGATCCGATCCCTCCCTTCTCGATCTCTTGTTCTTTTTACCAAGTTTGGAATGAGACTGGAGTTCGATCGCGTACGTCTTCGATTGATCTGAATATTTTCGTGTTCGATTCGATCTCACTCCTCAATTAAGGATGTTGTTGTGCTGAACTGCTGATCGTGCATGCGACACCATAGTTGTTATTGTCACTCTCGTCGATCGATCAGGATTCCGTGGCAAGAACCGGCCGGCCTCGGATCCGCATGAAAGAAACGGAAACTGCACCGCCTTTCTCCCCGGTTTCATGCTTTTATATATATTTGGATGCATGCATCATCGAACTGTGGGTGAATGGAAAGCAGCTGGCTTTGCTTTGGCTAGCGTACGTCCAGCATGCATGTACAACGGGCAGCAACTGATCGACGACACCACTGTGACAAGCTTGCTTGGTAAGATAAGCACAAAACTAGTAACCTGTAACCGCATGCAGCTGCCACTGCTGTGTCAAGTGTGTGATAGTTGATCAGCTGGCTGTACTCACAGTTGTGCGTACACTACAAGGCGCCATGCAAGCTAGGTATCACATTCACACGAAGATCGAGAGGCGACACGGGCACAACGAGGAGGGCCGAGACGATCGATCTAGGGTTGGGTAATCTTTGGGATCATTTTCTGCATATGGCACAGTCAGATCTTGATGACGGATAGCGAAAAAAAATAAAAGCGGTCATTTTCACTAGCTAGGGACGACGTAACTGAATGTTTAGTAGCTCAAGTTTTCTTAAAATAATGCCAGCTTACGCAAGCCGGCCGGACAGTATTATGCGTGATCAGCTCCAGCTTTCAAGAACTTATTAGTACTCCTTCCGTTTCAAAAATTTTAGACGTTTTAGTTCTATTCTATCTTTAATGAAGCTTTTCCACCTTTGACCAAGTTTGCAATGGGTTTTGTTACCTTCATGATGCGTATACGGACTAAAAGGGGAATGGAAAAAAGAGAACTCAGCTGCAAACCCAATTCCATTTTAGTTAAAAATGTTTGTGTATAAATGTTTAAATTAAATACGGTATGAGATAAAAAAAAACGACTTGTGCATGCATTGTGGCGTTGATGCATCGTTAAGTTGATCCCGCATGACAAAAGGAGCTAGTGAAATGCGTGGGCTCGACGCGACAAAAAAGGCCGGCCGTGTCGTCGTTGGTGGCTCCATTGGGTTGGAGATCCCACGTGATTTTTCTGGCGACCCTGATCGATCTGGATTAGCACTAGACGACACTAGGCCACGACAAGAGAGGAACGAGCGTTTAGTACTTAATTAGCTACCATGATCACATTTTATTGTCATCGTAATCGAGCTGCTGCTCTCTACTGCTTCTACAATCACTGGTCACTATAGCCACATGAGGAGGAGATCGACAAAGTGGCCACCACATGCCGCACACTGCAACAACACACCTACGCCATGAACGAGCGTTTAGTACTTATTAGCGACCATAATCACATTTATTGTCATCGTAATCGAGCTGCTGATACGACGATCATTGGTAGCACACTAATGTTTTCTGACAAGAAGAGATTCCAAACCAAAATCGACAGGAGTGCTGCCAAATCATTTAAGGAGAAGAAACATAATTTCACTGTTAATTAAGTTGATATTACATAGAACAGGGAACACACAGACTCAACAATAGACAAAAGTAACATAAGAATTACGTGGCGCTCAACCAAAATGACAATCACATTCATCCAACACACAACACATATTCAGACTTCAAAACCTGTCAGAAAAGATTCAGAGTGTACAGTGTACCTTTTTCACCCACGCTGGTGATCAAACGGGCACGTATACAGCACGCACCAGTTGACAGCAAATTGGGACATTATTCATGTACATTCTCTATATATTGTTGTAGGGCCGGGGTTGATCGAGCCGGCATGGATGGAGCGGCGGAATTCACGGCAATATATATAGTGCTTGGTGAATTAGCCATTAGCATGAGGTAGTAGAGCTACTTGTCGATCTGGCCGAGCTTGCCGAGGCCGTTGCAGTTGGGGCAGACGATCTGGGCCTGGTCCTTCCTCGCCGCGTTCGCCCGCAGCGTCGAGCCCGCCTTGCGGATGAAGCCGGCGCCGTCGCATTCCGGGCACCTGCATGCATGCGTGCACAAGGATGCCTTGCGGATGCAAGAAGAAGAAGGAGAAGGAGAAGGAGAAGGAGATGCTGACAGACCACCGCTAGATAGGTGACTTACGTGTCCTTGCGCGAGAAGAGGATGGGGAAGGCCGTGCCCACGAGCGCGACGGCCACCGCGCCGGCGATGAGGTACGTGTTGCCCTCCGCCGCCACGTCGCCCACCGCGCCCACCGCCACCAGCCGCCCGGCCGCCCTTCTTGACGTCGCCCTCATCGACGGCAGCGGCGCCGCGGCGGATGCAGGCCGTGGTGGCAGCTGCTGCTGCTGCTGCCCGGCGGCGGAGCGGGCCGCCACCGTGCACCACCCACCCGCTGGCGCGTTCACGACGGCAGCCATTGATACGTGGATCGCACTGCACTGATCACCACCGAAGAGAGCAAGAGATGGATGGAGCGAAGAATAATGGAGAGGATTCTGCGAGCGAGGAAGCTGGCTATAGCTCGCGACGAGAAGGTTGGTGGCGACGAGGATGAACCGCGACCTCACAAACTGAATCGCGGATAAGCGAGGGAGGGGCGGGCACGTACCGGTACCACAGGCAGGTCCCATACTGCAGTGACCGTCAAGAGTACAACCTCCCTATCTAGTAGATAACGTGGACCCCACCTCTGAGTCAGCCAGTCCGGCCTCGTCAGCACGAGCTCCAGTGTCTGACTGTCCATCTCTCTTCTTCCACTTCGAACTTTCGAAGACTGGACCGACCCTGGCAGTCAGGCAATGTTTGGTTCAAAGACATGACTTGCCATAATTTTTTTGCCACGCCTAGGTCTTTTTCCAATTATTTATAAAAGCATAGCAGGATGTTCTGAGCATCTTCAATAGCTTCCAATGTTTTCTTCCCAAATCTTGTTGTTTGCGAACTCCCTAAATAGATATGAGGAGGCAAAAAAGAGTCCATCTCCAATAGTTCTGCATTTTTACTTTCAAAAATGAGAAGTTTGTGGCCCCATAGAGATAATTCCACGGGAAACGTCGCGGGGGAGGGGCGATCAGGAGGGGAGAAGCGGTGCGTATATTTACGCACGCGACCAGAAAATTTGTCAATTGTTAAGAGATGGGAAAATAGGATGGGAAACTATTGAAGAATATTTTTTATACTTTTCTAAAAGAATAAGGATGGGGAAGAGAAGGATGGGGAAGAGAGACGGGAAACTCTTGGAGATGCGCTGGACTTGTCAAAGTGTGGCAACGAATTTGATGGATTGGCCTCAAACAAGTTTGACAAAAAAAAAATTGGGACTTCATGGAATTGAGACTTTGTTTCAGAAGTTGCCCAATTAATAGCTTGGGCCTACGAGTGGATGAGTTGGGCCTACATTGAGAAGCCCAACAAACTTCTTTCGGCCCATGCAAAGAAAACAGTGTGTGTAGCAACTTCTTCTTTTATTTTATTTTGCTTTTTATGCAACTATATAGCTGCGCATTCCATGAATCGTGAGTAGCTAAAGTGTCACGGTATCACGGAGCAACACATGGCCTGATTTCCTACGGAGTCGGCAGATCGCATTAGGGTTCATACAGGAGACCAGAGCAGAGCCTGCGGAGTTAACAAGAAGCTGCTGCGGCATGAAACTGCTCTTGCCTCTAAAGTACTAAAATGTGCTCCTCGCAGTCGCACTCAGTTCAGATTGAGTGCTGTGCAGCCGCAATCATGCATGAGCGCGCCGCATACGCATTGCAATTCGTCTGGCCTGCTGCTAGCTTGCAATTGCATAAACCAGCCAGCAGCCAGGCATGGGAGCAGCCATCCCATCCACAACATACCATGCTCTCTCTTCAACAGGTTGTGTGCAGATGCCGGCCAACCACCAGGAGTCAGGACAGGCATATGTATCCATTGCTCTGTCCTGTCTTCTTTCTTTTTTTTTCTCCCTCAAGCATAATAAATTATTTGCATATAAATTAAGCAGGTTTTCGAAAGGTACAGTATACGCTTGTCGACACTAAAATAATCGGAGTGACTCGCTCCAATAATGCAGAAAATATAATATATATGTGCCAAGCCAATGACTGAATATCTTGATTGGTTGCTGCAGAGAAAGCCATGAGGCACTCGAGGAGGAGGAGGACCATCTCTAGGCTCGACTGACTTTTGAATTCAATGGATTCCTCACCGGATCCAAGATAACACACGGCGCCGATGATAAGCAGGAAAGGCGACGATTATTATATATGTGATTTCAAAAGCAGGTCGGCAGCAATATCAATCGATGGTACGTATGCCACAGGGAAAAAGAAGAAGAGAGAACGAAGAAGGTCCGTCGGACATTAAGAGCAGCATGGAGAACCAGCTACCTCTTGCTTCAAAAAAAAAGAAAGAAAGAAAGAAAGAAAAACACAAAAAGGAGACCAACACCAACTCTATGTGCAATTGTATCTTGTTTGTCGTTTCAGAATTCAGATGGGAGGAGGATTGGACCAACAGCAACCGAGGCGGTTAAACCGTCGCTTACCATTAGACAGAATGATGGCACCAAAGATTTTGTGCTAATACCTGTCGATTTGTCTACGCAGACAAGCCGAGCAGAAATATTGGCGGTCGTACCGCTGCTTGCACGCAGCACCACTCCAACAGGACGAGGGTTCCCTGCTCGCACATCGCGGTTGCCGATTGCCGTTGCAGCTCACCTACCAGCACAGGCGCCGGTGGCGGCATCCGCCGCACGGCTCTCAATCATCGCTGGACGACTACTGCGTGTGTACAAGAATTCACAACACAACACAACAGCTTCAGGCTTCAGTTCAGAAGGTGAATGATCCGTCGTACTGCTACCACCATATAGCATGGACCATGTGAATATGTGATGCATGTATTGAATAGACTAGTTACTGTATGAACTGGGCGCTAAGCTTGTCTCTTAATGATTTGTCTTGGCTATAAGCTAAGCCTTATTGGCCTTGCTCTAACCATGACTCCATGATGGAAGGATACGGAAAACTTGCTGCAAAAGGCAGTCAACCATGAGGAGAATCTAGGGGCTCTTTTTACCTGTAGGCACGTACCATGCATACATATGCAGCGCAGGTCCTTTTCAGCTGCGTAAAAGAGCCAGGTCAGAATGTAAATTCATCGAGCTGCTGCTATCTATTCTTTGCATCAGGACACTGGGACAATGATCCCTGCTCATTGAAATATCTTGCTTATAATAGACAGGTCAGGTAGTATACAAAAGAAGTGAAAATATCTCAATTCCTGAATATGACACGCCATGTCTCCGAAACTCAAAATTTCCGTCGGGTAGTCTATTCATAGGACGCAAGGAACATGGATAATGATCTTGTTCTTTTTGGACACATGGACTGAATACAGAGGTGTTGACTTGTGACAAAAATAACAATGCATCGCAAGAACATGATTGATCACTAATCATAGCGATAAACAATACAGAACCCATCCAGAAGCATGTCAAAGTCATCAGGAGTATCCATCTGCACGACTGCAAAACGGACAAGAAGCAAGAGACTGAACAAAGAAAAATATCATAGGCTTGAAGATTTCTATTGAACCTTTATTCCAGAAGAGAGAGAGAGAGAGAGAGAGAGAGAAGATTTCTATTGAACCTTGCAACAGCCAGCGATGAAGCAAAACATGAAACAATCATTCACTGTGTTCTTACAAACGCAAAGAATGATTCCACACTGAACCCAATCACATGTACCATCAATCATGCTAGCCATTTGCTACCAATAATGAAAGAACAATTTCATCACCACCTAATGCACCAACCGAATGCTCATTTCAGGATCACCATTTTTCACGGTGAACAATAATTCCCCACCCCACCTGCAAGCAGCAATCCATCCATCGTCTCTAGAGGGATGAGAGATGCTGCTCTCCTATGTACAACACCAATAAGTCGATCGCTCTGTTCTACAAATCCTTCGTGTTTCTTCTTCTTCTAAGTACTAAGCAGTAAGTAAATACATGAATGAAACAAGCAAGCAAGCACTTGTGCAGCGATTCTCATCTCTGCACCATGGCATCGGCGTGCCCGTCCTCGAGCCGCCAGCTCGTGCTCCGGCTCCTTGACCCATGGCTGAAGGCAGCGCTCCGGTCGGACGCCGCGTCGTTGAGCTCCGGCATCGTGTGGGATTGTGAGGACGAGGCCCGCGAAGAAGAGTGGCCCCGCCCGAAGCAGGCGAAGACGTTGCGCAGGATGCGCCTGATGGTGCCCCGCTCCGTGGACGGGCTCTGCCTGGACCCCCATGAGATCCTCCTGGGCGCGCCGCCGTTATTGAACCCGCCGTCCATCTCCGTGTACACGACGGGGAGCTCCCTCTCCTCGGGCCTCCTCCCGCCGGCGAACCTGCCGACCGCGAAGCCGCCGCCGGGGAGCCTCCAGATGGTGAGGCCGACGGTGGCCTCCTCCTCAGCGCCCTCGCCGGCGGCCCGCGCCCCGGCGCGCGGCGCGTCGGTGGGCATCTCGTGGCGGCAGACCGGGCAGGAGTTGCGGAGCGCGAGCCAGGGCAGGATGCAGTCGGCGTGGTAGATGTGGCTGCATGGCATCTCGCGCGCCTCGGCGCCGAGCTCGAAGGGCTCCTTGCAGACGGCGCAGTGGGAGTCGGCGGCGACGCGGGCGGCGTCGACGGCGACGACGGGCATGGACTCGACGGCGGCCTTGGAGGCCGGCGGGTTGTCGCGCGCGCGGGCGAGGCCGCCGGTCTCGATCTGCGCGAGCTGGTCGAGGAGGCGCTCGAACCCCGAGCCCATGAGGAAGTCGGACATGCTCTCGGGGAGCGGGCGGAGCCCCGAGCCGGCGCCGTCGTCGTAGAAGAGCTCGAAGCTGCTGGCGGCGGCGGCGTCGTCGGCGTCCCCGCCGGCGGGGGAGCGGCGGAGCACGATGACGGGGTTGAAGGGCGAGGCGCGGGTGTCGGCTCCCGCGCCCCCGGCGCCGCCGGCCCCGCCGCGGCGGGCGCGGCGGAGGCGCAGGTCGGCGGCCGCGGCGGCGTGGTGGTGGTGATGGTGGTGGTGCGCGCGCGGGCGGCGGAGGTAGGCGGCCCGCGGCGGGGGCGCGCCCATCTCCTCGAGGAAGCCGCCGCCGCAGGCCGGGCAGGCGACGCCGGACGGGGAGTCGCCGCCGCCGCCCTCCTGCTGCGGCGCGGCGCGCACGAAGCGGTCGCACTGGTAGCACCAGTAGGACGCCCCGGGGGCCGCCGTGGGGGACGAGGCCATCGGCAAAGGCGGCGGCTTTGGGCGGAAGACGGGGCCTTTGTGGGGGCTAGAGGCCAGATCTGGGCGGAAAACACCGGCACAGCAAGCGGACTTGCCGAGGCTACGCCGCCGATCCGGCCGGCGCGCGAGCAGGGAGCTGAGCGAAGCAAAGGCAGCTGCTTGCAGTCGGCAGGGGAGCTACGAGAGGAGGCGGACGGGCGGCGGCGGCG
Source organism: Panicum miliaceum (assembly GCA_032594955.1). NCBI lineage: Eukaryota > Viridiplantae > Streptophyta > Magnoliopsida > Poales > Poaceae > Panicum > Panicum miliaceum. The sequence continues at coordinate 5,569,447 of CM064058.1, read as the reverse complement.
GCGGAGGCGGTATTAGAGACTGGAGAGAAAGAGAGGGGAACCGGAAGAGGAAGAAGGGTTGGTGGTGGTGGGAGGTGGGGGGAGGGGGGAGGGTGGTGGTGGTGGTGGGAGGCGACCGATTCCGATTCCCCTTTGTTTGCTCGATGATTGAATTGATTTCGGGGAGGTTTTTAAGCGGCCGGCGGGCGAGTGGGGGAAGGAAAAGAAAAGCTTGCAGCTGCAGCTGCAAGTGGCCTCCCCGCTCCGCTGCCCGGAAGGCGACGCGATGGTAATGAGATGGGGACGCGGACGAGGGAAAGCGCGTTCAGACTTTCATCAGACAGACAAGAGCGGAGGACGCCGCGTCGAGACGAGACGAGACGAAACGGCAACGAACCACCGAGCGATGCTGTGCCGCCGCCTCCGGTCGTCGTCCTCGGCGGCGGCCCTCGGCGACGCGACCGCGGGCGTCGCGAAATTTCCCTCCCGGTTTCAATCCACACGCAATTTCCTTTCGTGTGCTTCTGTTGGGACGGACTTGTTTGGATCATTTCGCACGTGCGACAGAGACCACACTTTTTTCGCAACCGAGTGCTGTTATTCAGGATGCGGCGCGGGGTGTGCTGCGGCTGCCCGCCCCCGCCGCAAAGGCAGCTCACTCGTTTAAAATTTATTCTAAAATAAATATACATCTACAAATAAGGTAAAACTATTTTTTTTCTATTTTTTCTTCTTCTAAGATGTAATAATTACATCTATAATTATAGAGGTACATATATATATGTAATTTTATATAAATTTTAATCTTTTTATTCAAAACTCTAGAGTGTATTTATTTTGGAACGGCGGGAGTCCGCGGCCTCGAGCGGCGCACCGCGCGTGCTAAGGTGATTAAGCATTGGCCGTCGAGACTCGAGAGTGCAGGCAGGGCTGTGCGGCGTGCCAGTTGCTCTGCACGCCGGCTACCTAGGCGAACATCGTCTTTGTCTACAGGGTTTGCTTGCTGGTGCCAGAGAAAAGAAAAGACGCAACGCGATGCGCCGCACGCTTGCTAGTTGCTACCTGTATTTTGACCAGGAGAAAGGGAGAAGACGAGCGTCGCGGAGGTATCAAGGCAACGCGAACGCAATGCATAGTCGTGCCGGCCGGTCGCGGAGGGGGCACTGAGGCCGGAGCCGGTCAACGCGCGCCCGTCCCCCAGTTCCCTTGACGGCGGCGACGTGCTGCGGCTCATGGGCTCATGGCACGCACGCCTACCGGCCGCTTTATTCGATGGCCCACCTGTCACCAGCAGATTAGCAACTCGGCGTACTCCGGCCGACCGGGCCGGCTCCGATCGACTCGATCCGGTTCGGCACCGCATGTGCACGGCGGAATATGGCGGATCGCCGCCGCTGGCGACGCACGCAAAGGTCGATCCGCCGCCTCCGTTGCGGGCAGCGATTTGACCGGAATGCCCTTGGATCGGTTAACGAGACTTTTCTCCGCCGAGCCTGGTCGTTCCGTTGCAGGCAGTTGACATGCGAGGGCATTTCCGTCACGCCTGGTCCGCCTTGGATCCTTCTCGCGCTCCTCCCGTATCTCAGCCAGAGCCTGTGATGGATGGCTTTGCTTGCTCCTCCATCTCCATCTCAAGCTTTGCATTTGGAAGCTCACACGTACGAATCATCTTCTAGCTTATTAGGTCAAAAAAAAGGCCAAAGGCACCAAATCGAATGTTTTTTTTCTTCTCCTCTCATAAATACCACACCTTTTTTTATCAGCAAATGATGGTGTTGATTTAATAAGCTAGGTCAAAAAAGGCAGTGTTGCAAGAGACAAGGGCGTTTTGGCGCTCTAGGTCAGGAGTGCTTTGGCGCAATTAATCCTCACGCTGAGGACCGGCCGGCCAGTTCCGTGATTGGGGGTGCAAGGCTTCCCTTTTTATTGTCGTTTTTCGGTGTGCACGCGTGATGTCTACTCCATACAAGAAAGGAGACGCATGTGCATATGCAAAACCACTAAGCCTGCCGCACATACGTGCTCGCTGCCACCCCCCCCCCCCCCCTCCCCCCTGCATCTGAATGACATGCGGGCCCAACACTTGTTTTGTTTTAATCAGTGCGTATCCACTCCTCTGGGCTAGGTTTTAGTTTGTATTATAGTAGTGTATTGTGCAAGTTGTTTTGATTGGCATGATCTCTTGACCTGGGTTTGACAGAGAGGGGAAAATAAAGTTAATTAAGGTAGCTAAAATATCGACCTGTACGTACGTACCAACTTCAAAATCATAAGCGTTTACATCGGAATTCATAATGTATATTTTGACCACTTTTATATCTATGATGAATCGATGCATAGTTTGGAGATGCCGTCCTTTTAATTTATCGTCAAATGAAAACCTGTAAAAAGTTGCATCGCGTTCCTGAAACGCCCGTGCATGCACGCATCTTATAAAACGTTATAAAATTGTATGTAAAGGAAGGTTCAAATTCTAGCTAGTTGGGCGTGCAGTTCCCATTCGGGGCCTCATTTCGATTCTTATAGCTATCGTGGTTGGTCCATCACGAAATTCGCAACTAAATTAGAAAAAAGGCAGCTTCTTTACACAGACTTAAGCTGATGATGCGCTTTTGCAGAGCAGATAAACTTTCCTTATCAGCTTAACCTCAGTCAAAGAAAGAAAAAAAAGTACCCTATTTTTTTTTTACGAACCTGCATGAGCATATATTTTATTAAGAGAAAAAAAAGTTATCATATTTGATCCTGTCCATGGCCATCATGAGTCGCAGATCAGCGTGACATACGTATATGTACTGTAGAGTAGTATACTCGATGAACTTGGGATGGTCTGGCGGCCGGTCTGGCAGTCCATTTAGTCAAAGCTCGTTAATTAGCTGCCACGTCGGCCGATGGATGGGTCGCCGTCGTCTATCCCAGTGGCTGCCAACCGAGCATGCATGGTCCTAGCTACTAGCTAGCTACCGGCTGGCTTGGTAGCACCAGAGCAAGCAAGTCGTTGTTTGTTTGGCCACGTCCTGCTGGACCTTGACTCGACTATGAATTGTCCCGCGTGGTTTACAAGATGTATGTTAATTTTAGTCAGCTTCCATTTATCACGCATGCCAAACTTAATCTTTGGTAGAGATAAAGTCGAGAGTCGAGGCGCTGCCGATAAGCAAATTAATTATCCTAATTTAGTGTTGGTAAATGTATATATGATCGAGCAGGTGTTTGTAAAAAATGGAAGAGGCAAAAGGTGGGTACTACTCCACTATAGTAAGAGAGAGCAACTCTTGTCGTCTTTGTTATACAAAAAAAAATCTTGTCCATAAAGAAATCATGAGTCATCATAGAGTGGATGCTATTTGCTTGCAAGAGACCATAAAAGAATCTTTCACTGTTGGTGAACTGAAAGCTTTGGAGGTTGGAGGTCCTTTCTCCTGGAATTGGACAGCTGCTAGGGGTCATTCAGGTGGATTGCTCGTAGGGGTGAAGCAGGGAGATGTCGATTCAGTTGAGATGGATGATGGGGAATTATTCTCAAGTATTAGTGTGGTCAACAAAGAGGATGCCTTTCAATGGGAAATTATAAATGTCTATGGCCCAGTCCAGGTAGATAGGAAAATGCAGTTTCTGCAAGAGATTACAGCAAAACTCTTTGTGCTGGATTGCCCCTTTGTAGTAGGTGGAGGTTTCAACATGCTGAGGTTTGAGTGGGAGAAATCATCTGATAATGTGGATCATTATTGGATGGATACTTTTAATGATTTTATTTCTACCAATGGAATTAAAGAGATGCATAGGAAAGGAGCTAGGTTTACATGGACTAACAAGCAATCAGAGCCTGTGATGTGTGTCCTTGATAGAATTTTTGTCAGCCCTGACTGGGATCAGCCTTATACCCTGGCCACCTGTGAAGCTTTAACTAGGGTGGGATCTGATCATAATCCAATTCTTCTGATCACTAAAGATGAGAGGGTGAAACAGGACTATCATTTTAGATTTGAAAGGAGCTGGCTCATTCAGCCTGATTTTAAAGAGCTGATTATTAGCAAATGGCCTGAGAGAGGGAACCTAGAAGTACAAGATTTTTGGAAGTTGGTTAAAAACTCCATAAAAAAATTCTGTAAAGGCTGGAGTGCAAATTTGAATAGCCAATTAAGAAGGGATTAATGGTCCTTGATGAGTCAATTGAGTGATTTGGACACACAGGCAGAAGCCTTGGGCCTTTCTCCTGTACAATGGTCTAATAGATATCACCTGGAAGAGCAACTGGAAAGTATTTATGCTATGGAAGAGATTCAAATGCAACAGAGAGGAGGTGTCAAGTGGATTTTAGAGGGAGATGCCAATACAAACTACTTTCACAACATGGCTAATGGGAGGAAGAAAAAGTGTACAATCTTTGCTCTGGAAAGTGAACAAGGGGAAGTGAGAGGTGAACAGGAAATCAGATCACATGTGGAGGAATACTACAAGTTGCTATTTGGCAGAGAGACAGATGGGGAATACAGATGGGAGAAAATATGTGGACTGGGGAAGAGAGATTAACAGAGGAGGAAGCTCTTGATTTGGTGAAACCCTTCACTATGTCAGAACTGGAAAGTGCACTCAAAGATATGGATGCCACTTCAGCCCCAGGTCCAGATGGTCTGGGGGTAGCTTTCTACCTAGCTTTTTGGGATCAGGTCAAAGAAACTGTCTTAGAGATGTTTCATAAATTACATAATGAAGAACTGAATCTGAGGAGACTTAATTATGGTCTGATCTCTTTGATACCGAAGATTAAGGAGGCTAATAATATCAAACAGTACAAGCCTATCTGTCTTCTGAATGTGGACTATAAATGGTTTACAAAAGTGCTATGTATGAGGTTAACAAAATATGCTGCTTCTTTAATTAGTGACACTCAAACAGCCTTCATACCAGGGCGTTATATTCTCGAGGGGATAGTAATCCTACAGGAAGTGCTTCATGAGATGAGGGTAAGGAAACAACGAGGAGTGATACTAAAGCTGGATTTTGAGAAAACCTATAACAAAGTTAGTTGGAAATTTATGATGGAAGTTATGAGATAAAAGAACTTTCCTAGTAAGTGGATATCTTGGATGAGACAAATCGTAGAGGGGGGCAGAGTAGGTATCAACATAAATGGAAAATCTGGAGCATATTTCAGAACTTTTAAAGGGTTGAGACAGGGTGATCCTTTGTCATCGCTACTCTTCAATCTAGTGAGTGATGCTTTAGCCACAATGTTTATTAGAGCGAAGTATTCTGGTACGATTACCGGTTTGGTCCATAATCTGATTGAGGGAGCGTTGACACATCTACACTATGCAGACGATACTATCATCTTTCTGGATTTTGATGAGCAAAATTTCCTCAATGTGAAATTCCTTCTCTATTGTTTTGAAAACATGTCAGGATTGAAAATTAATTACCAAAAGAGTGAACTGTTTGCTCTGGGAGTGGATGAGGAGGAGCAGAATAGAGTGGCTCAGATTTTCAATTGTAACACAGGAACTTTACCAATGAAGTATCTGGGGATTATAGTCAGCAATAGGCATCTGGGTGTTAATGACATGGCTTACATTCATCAGAAAGTGACTAAAAGGTTGCCAATCTGGCAGAGCTGTGGTCTATCTTGTGGAGGGAAAATGATCCTAATAGAATCATGCCTAAGCTCCATACCAAACTATACCATGGAAATTTATATGCTGCAAGATGAGATTCATCACAAGATGGATACGGCAAGAGCTAATTTTTTTCTGGCATGGGCCTGGTTTGAAAAGGAAGTACCACATGGTTAAATGGGATATCTTGATGTCACCTAAAGAAGCTGGAGGTCTAGGATTCACTAACACGAAAATCATGAATAAATGTCTACTCTCCAAGTGGATTTATAAATTAGAGAGAGGAGATGACACCATCTGCCTTAATCTGCTGAGAAAGAAATACTTGAGGGATAAAGGTTTCTTCAGTTCCAACTTTAGAGGAGGTTCTCAGTTCTGGAAGAGCTTACATGAAGCTAAAGAAAGCTGTAGAAGAAGGGTAAAACATATGGTAAATAATGGGAAGAAGTCTAGCTTTTGGTCTGATGTTTGGAATGGTAACTGCCCATTGAAATACAAGTTTCCCAATATCTTTGCTATATGCCAACAACAATAGTGGTCTGTTTTTCAAGTTCTTGGCGGGGGAGAAGTGAGTTTGACTTTCAGAAGGAATTTTGGGGCCAGAGAGCAAATGGAGTGGGAAGACCTTTTACAATCTATGGAAGGGACAATTCTCGCACAGGACCAGGACACGGTTAGATGGGAGTTGGAAAGCAATGGACAATTTTCCACGGCGTCTCTTTATAGAGAGCTTATGTTCTCGGGGGTTAAGAATAGATGGATGATGGAGATTTGGGAGGCCAAACTCCCTCTCAAAATCAATTTTTTTTTTGTGGCAAGTGTATAATGACAGAATTCAATCAGCTGAGCAGCTGATCAAAAGAAACTGGCCTAGCCCGTTAGCCTGTAAGATGTGTGGAATAGATAAAACAACAGATCACATTATCTTTGGGTGCTTTGTGGCAAATTTCCTGTGGAACTTCAGTAGAGATGTGTTTGGCTGGAATGCGATCCCTAGTGGGGTCTCAAATTTTCAAGATAACTTCCTGGACATGGAGGGGCCTAAAAACAGACAAACCTTAATGTTTTTCTTTGGTTGTGTGGCCCGGTGCCTTTGGTTAACTAGAAATGACTTTGTTTTTAATAATATTGTGATTTCCTCTCCTGAGGTGTGCGTGTATCGTGCCATTTCTTTTATGCAGCGGTGGGGGGTGCTGAGCAAGGGAGAGGCCTGGCTCCAGATATCCGAGGCGGTTCAACGAATGAAACTCCGGCTTTCCTGCTTGTGACTTGATGCTGGTGGTGGAAGATGTACAACTGTTACTTTGCGCGAAGTGTCTTCCTTTTGTTATCGCTCTGGTTTTAAGGTCCTAGATTAGAGGGAGTTTCTAGACTGCGTTCCCTTTCTGGGTAGCTCGTGTCGAGCGGTTTGTCTTATGGTTGTTGGAGCTCCTGATATTAGTCCGAGTTTTTTGAAACTCTTATGCTTGTAAACTGGTCCCCAGCATATTTCTATGCTTTCTGAGTAAAGCTGGGCCAGATGTGTTGGAACTTTTTTCGGTGGTCAAAAAGGTCAAAAAATAAGAAATAAGAAAAACAGGAAAAAGAAAGAGATAAGCCCGTACCGCGTTTTGATCGGAGGCGCAAACCGACTCGTGGTTGCGACCCCAGATCGCCTAGCGCTATAATAAATAGTGGGGCCCGGCCTTTGGAAGTTTAGTCTAACCTAGTCCAAACCCTAGTTGCCCCACTACAGCCGCCCGGTCACTGGCTGCGCTGGAGCCATCTAAAGGTCGCCGCCTTCGCCTGCCGTCCACCACCGGCCAGTGCCGGTACAGGCCGGAAGGACGACGGTACCCGGCGAGATCGACTACTTCATCGACGTTGGGAACCTCTACGGGAACAACTACGGACACGCCGTCATCGTCCCCGACACCGACCATGGCCGGACCGTCATCGTCAGCTGCTGCAACCATGACTGGCGGTCTAGATCTAAACTTCAACTTATTAATCATGTTCTATAGGTTGTGCTCATGATCTTTAGGTGCTAGATCCTGTTAAGTTTAAGTTCTAAGCTATGTTATGTCTAACATTTGGTATCAGAGACTAAACACCTATACGTGAGCCCTAAGAACCTATAGATCTGTTAAGTTTTAGATCTTTGGTTGGTTTTAGTAAGGTTTTCGTTCTCGATTCATGTTTTAGTTCTCGGTTTAAGTGTTTGTTTCTCGGATTAAGGTTTGATTTCATGTTTCAGTGTAGATCCATTAGTTCTAAGTTAGATCTCGCATGAATAAGAGTGAGATTCGAGAAAGCAAGTATGAGAAATGAGAAGAAAGTATTAGATCAAATAAAATCCCACCTGAAAACCCCATCAGAACCCTCGCCATAAGCATAAGCAACGAAAGTGCGCCATGAGACCCCACGGCGGCACCCGACATTCCGCTAGAGTTAAACGTACTCGCCGGGTGACGCGGCGGTGCGCCATGAGACCGCACGGGGCACAGAGGCTCCCGCGGCGGCGTGCCATGAGACCGCGCGGGGCGCAATGCTACCACTGCGGCCAAACAAACAAAAAAAATAATAAGATGGCGTTGCGGTGGAGCACGTCGCGGATGCGCCGTCGGCCCCATGGCTGTCGTGAGGCGCCAGGACCGGCGGCGCACCCGCGACCCACAATACCGCAGATGAGGTAGCCGTAGATGAGGTAGCCGTGGCGACGACGTGGTGGCCGTGGTGATAAGCGCATGAGACTGCGCCGATCGTGGGAGCGCGCTGGCTCCATGGTCGCCGCAAAGGACGCCGGAACCGGCGGTGCCGCCACGGTCCTCTTGGCCGCAAGACAACTGTGCGCGCGCGCGAGTGCAACGAGGCCGCACCGCGGCGCTCGGGCCGACGGCTCACGGTCGCAACAGCTCCGGCGGCGTGAAGTGGCGGGCGGTGGCGGGAGCGCCGGCCGCCCGAGAGGCTACCGTCCGTGAGAAAAGGCAGCGGCGGCTGTTGTGCGGAATGAAGGGGAGCAAATGAAATTAGGGTTAGGGTTCAGGCCGGCTACCCTCCTTTTATACCTCCGAAAAGAATGGCTGACCGTCGGATTTAGGTTCTTGAGATCCAACGGCTGAGATCGAGCCGCCGGGGAGTGGGGGTGGTGGGTGCCTGAGCTGGGCCGCTTTGGCGGCCCGCTCGTTGGCTGTTGGGCCCAAGGCCTAGGCGGGTGGGGAGGGGGGCGCTGGCGGACGGGCTGAATACCCGGCGTGCTGGTTAGTTTTCGGGCCTTTGGCCCAATAAGCTTTAGGTCTCCTTTTGAATTTCAGTTTTATTTAGTTTTATTCATTTCTGAGTTGCATTTTCAGAATATTTTCCTCATTAGCACTGAGAAATTTGTTTTGGAGGTGAGTTATGCTGAAAAATTATGAGAAAATTATGAGTTGCTTTTCTGGATAAATAGAACCAACGTGAAATTTATTTGGAATTATTTAGTTTTATTTTGAGTAATTAATTAAATTCTGACCAACGTTGATTTTAATTAATTGCAATTAAGATGCTTAGTTTTATTTATGTTATTTTGCTTCTGCCCAACGGTGATGCAAAATTAAGTTTTCCGCTGCGTTAATTACGCTAAGTTATTTAGTTATTTTTGTTTCTACCCAACGGTGATACAAAATTAATTCATGAAATGATAAGTTTATTTGCTTCTGCCCAACGGTGATGCCAAATTGTTTATTCAAGATTATTCAATATTTTAATCTGGCCAACGCTGATTACATTCATTATTTTGTTGTCGTTACTGATTCAATTTTATTTTATGAACAGAGGCCACCCCCTCCAGCATCATGAGTTATATCAATGGTGTTTCTCAGTTGGGAGGGGACAACTTCGTCAAGTGGGAGACTGAGATTGGCTTCATTCTGCTGACAATGGATAAGGATCATTCCCTGAGGCTGCCCGCTCCTGTTGCACCAGTGTCACAAGGGACTGAGGATACTACCCTTGCTGCACGCACTGCTGCTTACGAGAAAGAAAAAGAGCGCTGTGAGCATTCTGACAGAGTCGCCCTAAGTCTTATGAACATGACTATTAACCCTTCTATCAGGGGAGCTCTTGACAAAGAGCCTAAGAATGTTAAGGACTTCATGAATAAGATTGAGAATTATTTTAAGGGGTCTGACAAGGCCAATGCTAGCACTCTCTTGTCTCAACTCGTGAAGGCTAAGTATAATGGGCAAGGCAGTGTTAGAGAGCACATTATGGGCATGGTCAACATGAGGGATAAGCTTCAAGACCTTGACTGTCCCCTTAATGATGCAGCGCTGCTTCATCACGTCATGATGTTATTTCCATCAGTCTTTGAGCCATTTAAGATAAATTACAATGCAAGCGATCAGAAGTGGGACATCACCACGCTTGTGTCTAAGTGTGCTCAAGAGGAAGAAAGGCTACGCTCTCAGAACCCCGACTTTGCCAACGTCGTAAGACATGAGGGACATAGGGGAGGAAATAAGAGGGTATCCCGCCCCAATAAGCCAAAGAAGGGTAAGAAACCTTATGAAGCTCCTCAGAAGAATGATCCATATGCTCCGAAGAAGCTTCTCTGCTACCACTACGACAATGAGGGCCATGAGAGGAAAGACTGCCCGAAGTCTAAGGCGTGGTGTGAGAGAAAAGGTAATAACGACATCATTTCTACAGTCGATGAGTCCTTTTATGCATATTTCCCATTAAGTACTTGGTGGATTGATTCTGGTGCCACCATTCATGTTACAAATTCCTCACAGGGATTGTCTGGCGTGCGGACTATAAGAAGGGGGACTCGAAGGTTAAGAGTCGCAAATGGCGTTGAAGCCGACGTGGAGGCCATTGGAGCTCTCCAATTAGAACTTCGTGACGGCTTTATTCTTCACTTAGTTGATGTCCTTTATGTTCCGTCTATCGAGAGAAACTTGATTTCCGTTTCTAAATTAGATCTTGATGGTTATTCATGCACTTTTGGTGACAGCAAATGTGTAATAAGTTTGATTGGTGACATTATTTATCGAGCACCTTTACACAATGATCTTTACTTACTGTCCCATAATAATATCTCTGTGATGAATGTAAGCGAAGTTAGTCACAAACGCAAGAGAGGTAATGAGACTTCGTTGAAATTGTGGCATTCTCGTTTAGGCCACATTTCGAAGGGGAGAATAGAGCGTCTCATTAGAAAAGAGATACTTCTAAGATTAGACTTCTCTGACTTAGACCAATGCGTTGATTGTATTAAGGGAAAATTTGCAAAACAAATTAAGAAGGATGGAGCTAAGCGCAGTTCAGGAATATTGGAATTAATTCGCACTGACGTCTGCGGTCCATTTAATGTTAAGTCGGTGGATGGGTTTAGTTACTTTATTACATTCACTGATGATTACTCCTGTTATGGATATACATTTACCCCGTAAGAGAAAAAACCAAGGCACTTGATAAGTTCAAAATCTTTAAAGTTGAAGTAGAAAATCAGTATCAGTCAAAGATTCTAGTGGTACGGTCAGATAGAGGTGGTGAATATTATGGGAGACATGCCACATATGGACAAATCCCAGGCCCTTTTGCTAGATTCCTTCAAGAAAATGGAATAGTAGCTCAGTACTCAACTCCTGGTGAACCTCAACAAAATTGTGTAGCAGAAACAAGAAATCGCACTCTAATGAACATGGTGCGCAGTATGCTAAGCAACTCTACACTGCCAGTGAGTTTATGGATGGAAGCACTAAAAACTGTCGCGCATATAAGTAATCGCGTTCCTAGTAAGTCAGTCCCTAAGACGTCTTATGAGCTTTGGACTGGTAGGAAACCCAACATTAATTATTTTCATGTCTGGGGTTATGCATCTAAGGCGAAGTTATTTAATCCGTCCCTTGAAAAAATAGACTCTAAGACAGAAAGCTGCTATTTCATTGGATACCTAGACAGATCAAAGGGATATCGGTTTATTGTCCTAAGGGTACTACTAAGTTTGTTGAGACGAGACATGCAATATTTTTAGAGAAAAATGGATGCACTGAGACTAGGCAAATTGATCTCAAGGAAATGCGAACTTATGATACTACACCGCTGACTCATGATTATTATGTGCCTATTTTGCCTAATTTTTAAAATACAGCACCAGCTCAGACAGTTGATTCCCCAGAAGTGAATGTGGAGCAAGCGCCTGTTATAAGTGAGCATGAGAATGTGCCTATGAGCATCAAAAAGAAATCGTGGAAGAACCTGTTGAGGAAGCACAGGATCAGACCGCCGCTGGGGCGCCAGAAGCACAACAAGAAGTTGCTGCTGAGCCTGTTCCAGTGGAGGAGCCACAGCCTCTGACAAGATCAACGCGAGAGAGGAAAACTACTATCTCCAATGATTACGTGTACATGAGTGGAGAAGGACACGATATGGGGAAGGTTGATGATCCAAACTCGTTCAAGGAAGCTATGAGTAGTGAGCACTCCCACAAGTGGATTGAGGCTATGGAAGAAGAGCTGAAATCTATGAGTATAAATAAGGTATGTGACTTAGTAGAGATTCGTGATGGAGCCTAAAAGTTGGGCTGTAAATGGGTCTACAAAACTAAGTATGATTCCAAAGGGAAGATCAAACGTTTCAAAGCAAGGCTTGTGGCTAAGGGCTTCACACAGCGAGAGGGAATTGATTATACTGAGACCTTCTCGCCTGTCTCGAAGAAAGACTCGTTTAGAATCATTATGGCTCTAGTAGCTCATTTCGATCTCGAGCTGCATCAGATGGACGTTAAGACTGCGTTCTTAAACGGTGATTTGCATGAGAATGTATACATGGCGCAACCAGAAGGTTTCGTTGTGGAAGGCAAAGAACAGTTAGGATGCAGACTAAAGAAGTCCATTTATGGGTTGAAACAGGCGTCCAGACAATGGTACCTTAAGTTTGATGAAGTAATAAGAAATTGGGCTTCGTTGAAAATATAGTGGACAATTGTATATATATTAAGATCAAGGGGAACTCTTTCATCATCCTAGTTTTATACGTGGATGATATCCTATTAGCAAGCAGCGATAAGAACATGCTGCATGAGACAAAAGATTTTCTCTCATCGAATTTTGATATGAAGGATCTCGGTGTCGCCTCTTATGTACTGGGCATTGAGATACACCGAAATAGATCCAAGGGTGCATTAGGACTCCCTCAAAAGAATTATATAGAGAAGGTTCTCAAAAGATATAATATGCATCAATGTTTAGGCACACCTGCTCCAGTGGTTAAGGGCGATAAGTTTGGGCAATTTTAAAGTCCCAGGAATCAATTAGAAATTGATCAAATGAGTTCGATTCCATATGCTTCAGCTGTTGGAAGTATTATGTACGCACAAGTATGTACACGTCCTGACTTAGCATTCATTACCGGGATGCTTGGCAGATATCAGTCTAACCCATGTTTGGAACACTGGAAAGCGGTCAAGAAAGTCTTACGTTATTTGCAGGGCACTAAGCACCACATGCTCACATATAAGAAAACTGAGAATTTAGAAGTAGTTGGCTATTCAGACGCCGACTTCGCAGGCTGTGTTGACACTAAAAAGTCGACATCAGGTTATATCTTCACACTTGCGAATGTAGCAATATCATGAAAAAGCTCAAAACAATCACTTACTGCGGCATCAACTATGCAGGCTGAGTTTGTGGCATGTTATGAGGCCGTGGGGCAAGCTGTGTGGCTTAAAGAATTTATACTCGGATTAAGAGTGGTAGACAGCATAAGCAAAACTCTAAAGTTATACTGCGTTAATAAAGCCGTAGTTTTCTATGCTAGTAACAACAAGCCAAGTGGTGGTGCCAAGCACATTGACATTAAGTTTTATGTTGTGAAAGATAGAGTCCAAGATCGTACTATTGAGTTAGAGCATATAAGTACTAAGGAAATGCTCGCGGATCCATTAACGAAAGGCTTACCTCCCAATCAATTTCGCGAGCTAATTGCCGGCATGGGACTATTGGATAGCCTGTGATCTTGGAATTAAAAGGGTCATAAGTCAACCACCTCCCATTACGATAAGTAGTTTAATGCATTGTGAATAATTGTGTCGCGATGGGATTATACACTGTTGTGATACATTGTCTCTTTACATAACTTCACTTTAAGAATGACATCAGTTTTAGGCCTTTAGACCAAAGGGGAGAATGTTGGAACTTTTTTCGGTGGTCAAAAAGGCCGAAAAATAAGAAATAAGAAAAACGGGAAAAGGAAAGAGATAAGCCCGTACCGCGCGTTTTGATCGGAAGCGCAAACCAACTCGTGATTGCGATCCCAGATCGCCCAGCGCCATAATAAATAGTGGGGCCCGACCTTTGGAAGTTTAGTCTAACCTAGTCCAAACCCTAGTCGCCCCACTAAAGCCGCCCGGTCACTGGCTGCGCTGGAGCCATCTGAAGGTCGCCGCCTTCGCCTGCCGTCCACCACCGGCCAGTACCGGTACAGGCCGGAAGGACGACGATACCCGGCGAGATCGACTACTTCATCTACGTCGGGAACCTCTACGGGAACAACTATGGACGCGCCGTCATCGTCCCCGACACCGATCATGGCCGGACCGTTATCGTCAACTGCTGCAACCGTGACTGGCGGTCGATCTAAACTTTAACTTATTAATCATGTTCTATAGATTGTGCTCATGATCTTTAGATGCTAGATTCTATTAAATTTAAGTTATACGCTACGTTATATCTAACATGATGGTCTTCGATCTAAAAAAAATCTTGTCGTCTCCAACTCGCTGTTTGCCGTTGCTATCCACTCCGGGGTTGCTGGTGGTTGGGTGCGCGTGCAAAATTGTTGCCGGTCTGATCTCAGGTCAGTGAGAGTGTGAGACCATACCAACTTGGATAGGGTTATTCCATTTACAGTTCAACGTAAATGATACTGTTGGGCTGCAAGCTCGATGGGTAGTGAATTTAGCCCATGCCACGTGGAGTTGGGTCTCTTGGGCCGGAATGCTGAATAATGGATGGATGGGCTCCATCTGCGAGATTCTGGACTCCTCGTCACGATGGGCCAATTAATACAAGATATTTTGGAACTCTTCGCCTGAGATTATTATATGTTTGGTTCTCACGAACTCACCACTAAGAAAAGAATGAAGCGAAGACCAGTGGCTCTGGGAGGGATCTTTCTTTCTTTACCTTTTTTTTTTCCTGCCTTGAAAGGACCTTGCCTTGGCCTCACTCCCTATTTTTACACAGCCCCGGCTTTGGCCGGCTCACCGTCTGTGCCATCGATTAACTGTCTTTTAGCCCTTTCTGTTTTGCTAATTCGATTTTTTTATAGAACGACGGATTGGATTTTTTCTGTTGCAGTAGGATAGAAAAACGATGGAAAAGAAATAGAGTTGAGCCATTGAGTGGACGAGAGGCTGGGAGCCTGAGTGACGGTGGACTGACCGCCTCGAGATGCACGCATGGGCTGCTGGTGCTGGCACGCCTTCTTTCTTCTGGCCTGCCCTCTCTCCTCACCTTTTCTCCTTCGTCCTCCCCTCCCCTCTCCTCCTCTGCTTAGCGCTAATGGTTGATTTGGAGCAGCTAATCCACTGTCCGATCCGTCACGTGCTCTCCATATTCCATCTTCTTCCTCCGGTCCGCTGCCCATGCGACAGCGCGCACGCGAGCAGCAGCAGCCTGCCTGCGCCGTGCACATACTCATCACTACTAGTCACTACTGCCCTACTCTACTCACCAGCTCCACCACTTCGACAGTTTCACTTTCCACCCACGGTTACTTCTTCTTACTACACTGCTCCTCTGGGCTTTTGCCTGGTCCCTTCCTCTCCCTTGCCAGAATTAATAGATTCTCCACAGCATCACACTCTTGAGTCTCCCTGACCCATCAGTAAAAATTAAAAAGTAAAAAATGCATTTTTTTCAGTTGCAATAATGCTTAAGATTCTGTTTGGATCCAAGTGTTGATGGGTGAAAGTGCTAAACTTTAAGCAACAACTCATCCAAATGGGAGTACTAATAGGATATGCTAAACTTTAATCAAGACTAAAAAATTTTAGCATGTACATGAGTGCTAATATATACTTAAAGTTTAGCACTCAAAATTTATAGTGATTTATGCTGCCAAGGTTGTTCTTGTTCGTCCGGACAAGAGGGGGCAGACGAAGCGAAGACACACGTTGTCCTTAGTAGTACCTCAATGCACGGCTTATGATTGTGATTCTGTATGCTGCACACAAATCTGATGTCTAGAGCAGGGGCCCAAATATCTGCTCTTACCGTACCATGCCAGGAGCAAAACAGAGTTCTGCTATATTTATCTTTGTAACACAAGCTCGAGCTGGTAATCTGTCTGAACAGAACAACGGCATTTGCCAGATGTAGCTTAAACGGCAGCAGAAAAAGAAAAGGGGTGCCATGGATGGAACCTGCCTGGAGAAGAATGGACTTTTTGGAGAAACTGACCTGAAAACATCTCTTTCAATCACCAAAGTAGCAGCAGCAGCATGTATATGAACGAAAAAGAAAGGAATTCTACTCTACAACATATTCAGTCAGTCACACACCAATGGAGTAAGCACGCAGGTTCTAGTATAGTACCACCAAGTTTCCATTTCTAAATCTAAACAACAAAAAAGAGAGCAAGCAGGTCAAGCTTGGCATCTCTCTTTCTCTCTCTCCCATCCAGCCCCCAGCAACAAAACCCTAGGGCCCAAAGCCCTCGGAGAGATCTCGCCCGTCCAACCGCGGATCCGACGACCCGAATCGCTCCGGCCGTTGTACTTAATCGAGCCGCAACGAGGCCCCCGACTCCTTTCTTCTCCAGTCTCTACTCTTCTTCCCCCACTACCAGCACGCCACTGCTCACACTTGCAGCGGAAAAGGGGAGCTCAAATCCCTCGCAAATCCGCACCATTTCGCCGAATTCGAACACCAATCCTCCCGCTGATGGACGCTCTGTCCCCGATTCATCCGTTCTGAGCAGCCAAAATCGATTCTTGCCGCTTCCCGATCTCGGCTAGTGCTCATTCCGTGGATAAATTTTGTTAAAAGCTGCGACTTTCTCGGTTTTGCTTGCGGGAGCACGGTAATGGAGGGATTCTAGCGCGCTAAACCCTAAAGATCTTGGCTTTTCTTGCGGCCCCCGCGATGGTGACGGAGATGGCGGCGCGCGGCGGCGAGGCGTTCGGCGCGGAGGCGGACCGGGACTTCGAGGTCTTCCGCAGCGGCTCCGCGCCGCCCACCGTCGAGGGCGCCATGGGCGCCGCCGCCGCCGCCGGCAGCCTCTTCCTCGACGACGACCTCCGCGCCGACCCGGCCTACCAAAGCTACTACTACTCCAATGCGCACCTCAACCCGCGCCTCCCGCCGCCGCTGCTCTCCAAGGAGGACTGGCGCTCCTCGCACCACCGCCTCCGCTCCTCCGGCCTCGGCGGGATCGGGGACGGCAGGAGGCAGCAGCCGCAGGCGGCGGCTGCAGAAGGGACGGTGGGGCTGCCCGGGATCGATCTTGGTCGCCAGAGGAGCTTCTCCAACGTCTTTCAGGTGGAAAGATCGAATCTTTTCTCCCCCTCTCTTTCTTTCTATAGTTTTTATTAAGTATTACATGTATCTTCATTCTGTGCTAGTATACGTCTTGTGAGAATGCCTTGACCTTGTACTAGTTGCGTGCCATGCTGCTATTTTTGACTGCTGAGTCACGAGTCTGAGTCCATCCCACTTATAGTGGAGTGTATAACTAGCGGTGAAATACTATTTTTAATCGTTATTTGCTTTTTTCTATTGTTGGTTTTAACTGTTTCTTTTTTGTAAGGCAGATGCTCCTCCATCTCTTAGATTTACTATGTTTGACATGTATTAGGTTTCCAGTCATTGTCCAGTCACTGCCGTGTAAATGCGTGATTGCACTTTAAACCTGTGGATTTTGGGTGATGTCTTTGTTTTACTGTTATGGGATCTGTTGATCTGTTGCATGCGTACTTCTTTATATGATCTGATTTATTGTGATCAGAATATCATACATGGAAAGATTACATGGTTTGATTTACACAAGGGATGTCTTTCGAAAAAAGAGTTTACACAAGGGACAGAATGATGCTCACTTTCCTTGTTTAGAGAGCTAAGTAACATTTTCAGCAAGCTGTTCTGGTTTTGCTCATGAAGGTGTTGCAGATGTCATGATACTAATTAGCTAATCTAGTTCTGAAGAGTTCATGGTTTGTGGTTTTTAAATGACTTTCCGATCATGGGAAGCACTGCTTCATATTTCACTAGTGTAATACTTGGATGCACCTCTATGGCTGGCAACCTTCTGTTGTAGCTTATCAATTGCAACACATTTATGCATTGGCAGAGCCACTGTCTCTGTTAGGTCATACATAGAATCTTCTAAATTTTGTGGTTTGCTCAGTTGAATGCCCTTTGTCAATCCTGTTCTTATTGACGACCGTGTAATGTAGAATCCTTGAATTCCTGTCTTGAGCATCAACATGTTAAGATTCCTTGTTTTTGTTGCGGCTCTTACCTTCTGCTTCAGTTTTAATCTAAATCAGATTTGTACATCTTTTTGTAATTGGTGCAGGAAGACTCATACCAACAGGATATGGATAGGCAGACTGCCAACCACAATAGTAATGACTTGCTAGGTTCTTCTGGAATACAGTATGGCCTACATCGTGGACCTGGAGCTATGGGAGGCCTGCACTCTAGTAATAATTCACGAGGCTTGGATGAAATTCATAACAATGATTTGTCATCAAATTCATATGCTTCTATTTTAGGGTCATCTCTTTCTCGAAGTGCATCTCTAGATCCTGAGCTTGTGAGGAGGGTCCCTAGTCCGTCTCTACCTCCAATTGGTGTGAAAGTTGGTGCTAATGACAAGAAGATTAATGGTGGTTCATCTTCTTTCCGCCGTAGTTCATCTGCTATAGGTGAACCTGATGATCTTGTGGCAGCTTTATCTGGGATGAGCTTATCATCTAGGGCAATGAGTGGGCAAACTATGGACCAGTCTCAGCTCTATCAGGATGTTGATAATGTCCAGAAGTTTCTGTTTGATCGACAGGGTGACCAAGCAAATGGCAATCAGCAGCACTCCTACATGAGATGTCCTGAGCATGGACAGTCTAAAGTACCTGATGGCTATTCTGCAAATTTAGCCAATTCATCTACGATGAGGAACCAGATTAATGCTGGCAGTTTCACATCATTTGACAATTTGTCACTTGGATCTGGCTTTGCTTCCCCTAGGATTGGTTCTAGATCCCCTGGAGGGACTGTATCTTCTCGACAAAATTTAGCTGGTATGTCTAACATGCTAAACTACAGTGGAATTGGAAGTCCAACTGCATCACCTTCTCTTCAGACTCCTATTGATCCAGCGTATATCCAGTACATTGCTCAACTTGCAGCTACCTGCGATGATCCTCTCATGGACAGGGGCCATCTGGGGAATTCTTACATGGACTTACTTGGTCCTCAGAAAGCTAACCTTGGCCCTTTGCTTCAGTCACAAAAGCAATATGGCTACTATGGCAATCTTGGATTTAACCTTGGTTATGGTGGAAGTCCATTGACTAGTCCTGTTCTCCCCTCTTCACCTATTGCACCAGGCAGCCCGCTTAGGCATGGTGATCGCAACATGCGCTTTCCATCAGGAATGAGAAACTTTGGTAGCTCCTTTGGTTCATGGAATTCAGGCATGGGTGGGAAGATGGATGCCAATTTGATGCCCTCTCTTCTGGAGGAATTCAAGAGCAACAAAAGTAAATCGTATGAGCTCTCAGAAATAGCTGGCCATGTTGTTGAGTTCAGGTACACCTTCTCATTGATGTTGTCATAA
This sequence comes from Panicum miliaceum, assembly GCA_032594955.1. Lineage (NCBI taxonomy): Eukaryota > Viridiplantae > Streptophyta > Magnoliopsida > Poales > Poaceae > Panicum > Panicum miliaceum. The sequence continues at coordinate 5,550,047 of CM064058.1, read as the reverse complement.
ACATCATATTATACTAACATGCCAATTATCTTAGTGACTTGCATTGTTAAAGGATACACCATAGTTTAGGAGTTTTTTTACTGAGTGCACAGCTTCAAACTATATAGTGACCCAGTCACTTATTGCTAATGTTTTCCATCACAAAGTAGACTTACTCCCTATTTCCACTTCCTGAAAGTTTTCTGTGTTGTCTTACTAATTTTTGAATATTTTGTAGTGCGGATCAATATGGGAGTCGGTTCATACAACAAAAGCTAGAAACAGCCAGTACTGAAGAAAAGGACATGGTTTTTTCGGAAATCATGCCCCAAGCTCTCACATTGATGACTGATGTATTTGGAAATTATGTTGTTCAAAAGGTAGGAACACGAAAGCGCTTCCCAGATATCTGTTTGAGGTTGACTGTGTTATATCCTCTCTTAATTCTCATTGATACTTTTTTTCCTCAGTTTTTTGAGCATGGAAGCACTGCCCAGATAACGGAATTGGCTGGTCAACTTATTGGACGTGTCCTTGCTCTCAGCCTTCAGATGTATGGGTGCCGGGTTATACAGAAGGTGCTTGTCAGTCGAAATATTCCCCCCTAACAAATATGATTTTTTAACATTTGGTGTTTATTCAATAGGCAGCTTGTTGTTCTTTTGCCTTGCTAGCTTGTTTCTGAGCGATCAAATTGTCATTTGGCTTACATATCGATGTGGTTCTATTGGTCCGTAATTTTCTCTTCCATATAACAAAACAACTCTTCCATATAACAAAACAATTACAATAAGTATGAGAACCCATGAAGCAAACCACTGAAGCAGTTGTGTGAAAAAAATATATATGTTGGATGATTGTTGGAAAGCTTAATTGCATCCATTTTGTGTGTCCTTGTACAATTGTCTAACCCCTTGCATTTGTAGAATTGACATAATTAGCTACATGACTGTAACAGGCAGTATGTTTTCCTGATGCTATTGATGATATATATGCAGGCTATAGAGGTTGTTGATTTAGATCTGCAGACTAAAATGGTTGCGGAGCTGGAGGGACATGTCATGCGCTGTGTACGTGATCAAAATGGGAACCATGTAATACAAAAATGCATAGAGTGCATTCCTCAGCATGCTATCGAGTTCATTGTCTCAACGTTCTATGGCCAAGTTGTAATGCTATCCACTCATCCATATGGTTGTCGAGTTATTCAGGTATGCTAATACACCATTCTCTCATCCATTTGGAGCTTTACCAGTAGTAGTATGCAATTTCTTATTGTTATATCACATGAATTGCTACAGAGGGTTCTGGAGCACTGTGATGATCCCAAAACACAGCAGATAATGATGGATGAGATTCTCCAGTCTGTCTGCTTGCTTGCTCAGGACCAGTATGGCAATTATGTTGTTCAGGTCAGTGCCATGTTCAGTTTCAAAAGAGATGCATGCTGTACCTGCTTACCTGGTTTTGTTTCGGTGGCCTCTGTCATGCAGTAGCATCTCAAGGCTATTAGGTTGATCGTAGTATGTTGCTATATTGGAATGTGGATTGCTGATCCCCTTCCCTCATTCCAATTATATGGAGGTGGACTATTTTGTATATCGGCTATGCTGCTCCTGCTGGTCAGGAATTGCCGTTAAGTGAATATTAGAGCTTGCTTCTCTTCTTGAAGTAACAAATAAATATGTATACTGGAGTATAATTTAGAGGCACAATCTTTATTCTAGTATCTTGATATTGTCAAACTGAGTGATTTTAGAATTTAGTTGCCATTTAATTCATGTAAATTATAATATTAAACTATAATATTACATGTTACTTGTTGCAATTGTTTCACCACAAACATTTGAGCACCTAGGTTGGGCACAATTTGAATTTTGTTAATTCAGTATAGACATTCCATTGCTGAAGTCTTGTTCTGATATCTTAAGTGGTTTCCTTTTTATGCTTTCCCAAGTTAATGTGTAGGAAACTTGATGGATTTTTGTAGCTATATGGTGCTAGGTAGTTATTACTCTCCACAAGTTCTAAATAAATAGTATTATTATGGAGAAAAATGGCCTTTAACCTGATTTGGACTGCTGATGTCTATTTTGTGTTTATAAAATTGCAAATATTATGGAATTATTTTTGGGGACAACTCTACATATATTGTTTCTTTTGGGGCAATTGAATAACACAATAATTTTGCTGCCAAAATTTGAAATGTTCGACTGCAAACATCCCAATGTGTTATTTTGGCCCCTCTGGAACCAGTGTACATATTCTTCTTTTAGGAATTATGATTGAATGTGGAACTTACAATGTCGATGTTTTTTACGGGATAGCCATTGTTGCATTCTATAAGTCATGCTTCTAAGATCTTCAGGACTTTCTCCTTTGATTTATTTATGTTAGGGGTTCCAGTTTCTCAATATTTTATCTCTAACTAGCAACGTGCTGAACTTTACAGCATGTTCTGGAACACGGCAAACCCCATGAGAGATCTGCTATTATTGAGAAGTTAATTGGTCAAATCGTGCAAATGAGCCAGCAAAAGTTTGCTTCAAATGTCATTGAGAAGTGCTTAGCCTTTGGAAATCCTGTAGAGCGCCAGGTTCTTATTGGCGAGATGCTTGGATCCACTAGTGAAAGCGAACCTCTTGAGGTATGGAACACTCCCTTCTGTAAAAAAATTCTTAAGTGGAACAGGTCAAATGTTTTTCCACTTATCTGGCTAATGGATATGTTGGAAGTTTGCAGTATCTTCAGGCCTTACTGAAATGGTTTGCATTGTGGTTGCTAGGTTATGATGAAAGACCAGTTTGCTAACTATGTGGTGCAGAAGGTGTTAGAAACTTGTGATGATCAGCAGAGAGAGATGATCCTTACAAGGATAAAAACACACCTGAACACCCTCAAGAAGTACACTTATGGGAAGCACATAGTAGCACGCGTAGAGAAACTTGTTGCTGCTGGAGGTATATATGGCCTATCTTTATTTCTGCAGTACTTGACCTTATGTGTCCTTACTCAGGGGGTGCTAACAATGTATATATTCTTATGCTTGCAGAGAAGCGCCTTGGGCTTCAACCAGCATGCACTGCTGCCTGAAGGGCAAACAATCTAGTTGTACAGCTAACAGTTGCTAGGTTTGCACTCACGTTTTTTCTCTACTAAAAACCTTATAAAAGGGCCCTTTTGGCTGCCGGAAATAAATACTGTATGTTTGCACCGAAGAGTGTACATTAATCCTGTAGCTGAAGACCCCACGCAGAATCAAGGGAGGAGTGATGCATGCAAGTTTGATCTGCAAGCTGCTGTAAAGAGGAGGAAGATGGAGGGAGTAAGAAGCACGTTTATTACTCTGCTGCTGTACAAATTAAATTTAGCTCTAGAGAGAAAGTAAGCTGTTAGCTGTCTAAAAGAAAAGCCGAAGCCATTAGCCCTCTGGTTGTATCTGTTGATATAGTAGTGGCTTCCTGTTGTTTGGCCTTTGTTGTAACATAAGCAGAGGCGCACTAGCCTTCGTTTACAGTTAAGCTGAATTATTAGTACCAGCTTTCCTGGACTGTTTGGTATGTATTATGACTTGTTTCTTGTGCTAATGGAGTCTCATGTAATCCAGGTCTAAGATGTTAATGTTTCATTTCTAGTTTTGCTTGAGACAAACATGACTTCCAAAGTGATTTGTAGGCAGGCATGCCTATTTCACACTGCCGCACTCTTGGAGATACTTCTTTTTTTTTTGGTCGATGAGAATGATGGTTCTTGTTTTATTTGAATTTTGAAGGAAGAGCGAAATTTTACATGTCCTATTATATGTGTTGCTCTCTATCATGATCAACAGACGTGGTTGTGGCACCTTGTTCGTGTGTGCGGAGGAATTAAGCTTTTGACGGTGCATTGTCTGTATATTCAGTGATGGAGCTGTTGCAGTACAAAAGGAAACGTTGACCTAGTCCAAAGGACCAAGGCGGGAAATCTCCCGCTCAGGACCTCCACGACGGCCATGACGCCCACCTTGCCCAGGAGATCGTGGCGCTGCCCACGATTAGGCTAATGGCGTCATTAGTGATTAACTGCTGTACTAATCTTTCTATAAATACAAGACCTGAGATCAATAAACAACACGCGAGTTACTGTTCATTTGTCCACTGTTCTACATTGAATCACAACACATTATCAGCACTTGGCTCCGGCCAACTGAGAAGAAAAGAAGGAGATCGCCGTAATCAAGCCGGGTAAGATGCCGAGACGCTCACCCAGGACGCTTGAACTTCGCCGTCTTGTTCGCCAGCAGCTTCTAGAGGCACTCCGTGCCCCAGTACGCCGTCGTGGTCGCCGTGGTGAAGGCCCTGCCGCAGCAGCTCGCCGCGCCGACGACCTCGAGGCTCGCCGCGCCAACGTCCTTGCCGCTCGCCGGGGGCCACCAGTGCCGCCGGACTCATGCTACGCGGAGGAGCGTATCCTCGTGAGCTCTCCGCGCCACTGTCCGTCCCACGGATGGACGGCCAAGGTGCGGATCGAGCACGGGGACCACCGGTGCCGCCGGAGGTCACCGGCTTCTGCCCGTCCCACGGGTGGACCTCGTACTTCCACGATGAGGGCGGACCATCGGCAGCAGCACCGCACGTCTTCGGCACCACCTCGCCACGCCGGTCTCCCTCGCCGACGTACTCGCCGGTCCGCTCCTCCTCGCCGCCGTACTCGCCGGAGTCGCCGCCGTACACGCCGACGCCGGCCGAGGAGCGCGGTGGCCGCGCGATGCCCCTGGTGCCGCCGGGCTTCGAGCCTTGGCCCACCATGGCCGCACGCAGCAACCGCCCGCCGTACTACACCGTCGACGAGGCTGCCTTGGCGGAGGCGGAAGCCGTCTACGCCGACGAGGCTGAGCTCGCGCCCCCACCACACCCTCCAGCACCGACCCGTGCGCGCCCCAATGCCACGGCGGCGGCCAACCGCCGCCCGGGATTGCGCCGGCCAAACATGATTCCGACCGGCCACATCCCGAACGGCCGGCCTCTTCGCAGTCCTCACCCCGGCGAGGGGGCCGCCTAGTCACCTCGGGAACAGAGCATGAGGGGTCGGGAGGGGGGAGATCCGAGCCACCCATGGCCGGATCCGGGACCGGGAGAGGCGGATCTGCAAGGGGCGGCGGCGGACCAACGGCGGCAGCGGCGAGGTGCATGGTGGCGGGCGGACCTGGGGACCTGAGCCCTAACAGGCCGCCGGGCGTTTTATGCCTAGACGCGCAGGCCCGGGCCGGCGTCCCCCCCCCCCCCCCTCCCCTCGACCGTGGGCTGGTTGTGGGGCGAGCGGCGGCCCAAATCTGGCCTGCCCGCTCACCCGCCCCCCCACCCCACCCCCACGGCTAGCTGGGCCGAAAGCGGTGGCGGGCCGAAACTGAGATTATTTCGGCCCGCCGCCCAGTTATCATTTCCCTTTTTATTTAATTTGTTTATTTCAGCAAATTTTACATTTAAGTTCTCAAACTTTCTGTTATTTACATTCCAGCAGTTATGACTCTATGTAATCTTACATTAGACTCCTGCCATTTCCTGTTAATGTAAATATGTTTGTTCAGCATTGTTTCTGCATTTCCATGTTTATTTTATTACTTTTCTTGCAAATTACTATTGTTGTCCATTTATTTACGCAATTTATTTCCAATGCAATATTCAATCTCTATTTTGGAATAATTTTTTCGACATTGAGACAACATGAGATCTACACATACAACTATATAGTGACTATCTCCGCAACTCGAAATAAATCTTCCTTGATGTTGAGACAACACGAGATCTACACATACAAACGTACAGTGACTATCTCCTCAACTCGGAATAAACTTGATGGCTCACATTTAATTTGAACTCGCTCTATTCTATCTAATTTTTTGAAATTGGTCATATGCAAAGTGATATTCCCTATCACTAAAGGATCTACACTATAACTAGTGACTATCATAACATATGATTCTCAAATTTTGGAATAGAAAATGAATATCGAGCTTATTCAAACATAAAAAATTGCCTCAGTTCACACACCAACTTATTGAGATTATTTAATTGTTGGAGTTCAGTTGTTGAATTCGGATTCTTGCATTAATATTGCCATATTTCTCAAAATTATTAGCATATCGGAATGTAGGTGAGATGGCCAACAGGTTCTCGCTCTTGATGGACAAATTTTCCTACATGGCAACAGACATCAAAGTGAGTCTGTAACGATCCGGACTTTTCAAATGCTTAGCTGACCCTGAAAAGAGTTCCAGCTAGCTCCAAAGCATTGCCAGAGAAATCCAAATATGAGGTCTTATACATCATAAGGAATCATATCCACCCAGACTTGAAGTCTGAATACATGATGGAGGAAAATCCACGTGAATTGTGGAACAATCTCAAGCAGCGCTATGAACAGCAGAAAACGATAGTTCTACCTGAGGCATCTCATGAGTGGAACCACTTGCGCCTACAGGACTTTAAAACTATGGATGAATACAATCATGCTGTTCATAGAATCTGCCAGAAACTCCGGTTTTGTGAGAAGCAACCAAATGAGGCTGAAAAGATAGAGAAGACATTGTCCACAATGTTTCCATTTGAAAGAATCCTGATGCTCTCATACCGTGAGAAGAACTTCAAAAGTTATGCTTTATTGATTCAGACATTACGTCAGGCAGAGAAGAGTCATAAGCTAACCATCTGGAACTCTCAGCAGCGCCCTCAGGGAGCTGCACCTCTGCCTGAGGTACATGCGAACATGTAGAAAACTATCCAGAATGGGAACACCCAGCCTGGAGGTTCATCTGGCAAAGACAAGCGCAAGAGAACCCGCAAGCCACGTGGCAAATTCCAGAAGGGGAAAGAGGTCTCTAAGCCAAAATATGATAAAAACAACAAAAGCGCTTGTTACAAGTGTTGTTGTTACAATTATGTGGCGAAGAAGTGTCGGATCCCGAAATATCTGGTGGATCTCTACATGAAGTCCGCGGGTCGTGCACAGAACGACTAGAAGTTTGAAGCACACTTCGCCTCACACGAGCTGGAGACGGGCACTTCGGACCAAGTTCCACTTGGAGCGGGACCAAGCAATGCCACGACTTCGCCACTTGCTGGGGAAGAACCTCTGAACGTCGACGACATGCTCGTGGACTACTCCGCTTATGTGTATGGAGACCTCATTTAGGCTCCTTACCACTTAGTTATTTATTTCAATTTGCAAGAAGGATTGTACTAAGTACTATTTTCAATCAATATTATTGGTGTGCTCTATATTTTTCATGATTCTTATTTAATTCCGAATTATATAGATTTCTACAGGAGTCGATCTAATGGAGGAAGGGATGTGTCTAGTGGACAGCTGTACCACTAATACTATACTTAGGGAAGTGAGATATTTCCAAACTCTTACAAAGAGGGAAGGAATGGTTCTTACCATCGCTGGACGCGATGCAATGATAGTAGGTTCTGGAAAGGCCACCATCACACTTCCAATGGGTACACAAATACATATCGAGGAAGTATTATTGTATCCCGATTCAACTCGTACCCTACTGAGTTATAGAGATATCCGAAAAAATGGGATTCATGTGGAAACACATGAAGAAAATAAAGAAGAATTTCTTCTTTTCACAAAGGATATCGGACAAGGCAAAGAGACACTTGAAAAGATGCCTTCTCTCCTATCTGGATTATACTACACCTACATCAAACCCGTACCATATATTGCATATAAAGTGATTTTTCAGAATATTGATACATTCCAAACTTGGCATGATCGCCTTAGCCATCCTGGTGTTGGGATGGTGAGAAAAATCATTGGCAATTCAATTGGTCATAGTGTGAGTGACAAGAAATTCCCACAATCCTCAGATTTCATGTGCACTTCATGCGAAGTGGGAAATTAATTTTGAGACCCTCACCTCTCAAAATACAAGCTGGACCACTTAAGTTCCTTGAACGCATTCAGGGAGACATCTGTGAACCCATTCAACTTTTATCCGGACCGTTCAAATACTTCATAATTTTAATTGATGCATCAACGAGATGGTCACATGTGTGCCTCTTGTCCATGCGAAACCATGCATTTGCAAAGTTGATTGCACAAGTTATCCGACTTAGAGCAAGTCAACCTGGACATCGGATCAAGACGATAAGAATAGACAATGCGACTGAATTCTCTTCCAAAGCATTCAATGATTATTGTATGGCATTTGAAATTGAGGTTCAACATTCAGTGCCGTACATTCACACACAGAACGGTTTAGCGGAATCTCTCATCAAGAGAATAAAGCTCATCGCTAGACCATTATTGCAAGATTGTAATCTACCAACAACTTGTTAGGGTCATGCAGTCCTACACGTTGCAGACTTGATACAATTGCGCCCAACTGCATACCATTCAGCCTCCCCGCTTCAATTGGTGCATGGTGATCCTCCAAGTATTTTCCATCTGCGGAAATTCAGTTGCGCTGTATACGTACCGATATCACCACCAAAGCGTACATCTATGGGCCCTCACAGCAAATTAGGGATCTACATGGGGTATTTATCTCCGTCGATCATTAAATACCTGGAGCCCCTCATAGGGGACTTGCTCACTACCCAGTACGCAGGCAGTATCTTCAATGAAGATCATTTTCTGACATTAGGAGGAAAATTCAAGTACCATACTGAATGTCAGGAAATCAATTGGAATCATGTGTTACGTACTTACTGTGTCACGATCATGTGTCGCCTAGCTATAGCACAGCACATGGTACACGCCTTGCAGCAAGAATCGACGAGATGGTCCTAGCATCCGTGTCGTCTCGCGCTGCTCGATCGATCTCCTAGATAAACAAGCTATCGATGATCATGGTGCCAGAGGACGGTAGGTGGTAAAGGACTGTCGGTGCTGATTGATTTTTTTGTGTGCATGGCATCGTTATCCTCCTCATCTTGTATGGTAGCTATCGATCATCCAAGAAGTACACGGGCACGTGATTTTCATTTTTTGCCAGGGCCTGTGAGATCGATCGATCCAAAGCCGGTTGCTTGCACAAATTAGGGATGGAAAACCATGTCCACAGACACAGGATGATCCTCTGCTCTTACTCACCTCTGGCCGGTTGGGCCTATAATAAATTAGGCACCCCACGACCGTACCTCCCCAGGCGCAGATCGAGCACACGATCGGCACTACTCATCATCATCACAAACTTGCACACAATCACCATCGTCAGTTCTAGACATGTAAGTTCTTCAATTCCCCTCGTCGAGCTCGAGTAACAATTCATTCCACAAACACTGTCGATCGATCCATCTCAATAATATAATTGACTCTGATGTCTGTGCGCGCAGATCGACATCGACGATGAGCTCCGTGGGCGCCACCGGCGGCGAGAAGAAGACGTCGTGGCCGGAGGTGGTGGGCCTGCCGGTGGAGGAGGCCAAGAAGATCATCCTCAAGGACATGCCCAACGCCGACGTCGTCGTCCTGCCCGCCGGCTCGCCGGTGACCATGGGCTGGAGGTCCAACCGCGTCCGCGTCTTCGTCGACACCGTCGCTCAGACCCCGACGGTGGGCTGAAACCGGCCGGCTGCTGCTGGATCGAAGCCGCTAGCTAGCGCCTACACCCTTTAGGTTGTTTTTTTTTCTATTCGGCAGGCTGGATTTCGACAGATTTCAACTGGTTTAATAGTATTCTATGAGAGAGAATAAATTGAAAAAAGCTGAAAAAAACCGAAAGCAGATGAATAAATAATGCTGTCATGAGTGTATTATGCATTTGGATAAATGTTCTTCTCCATTTGCTATATTTTGTACCTGCTTCTCAATAAAGAAATGAATTATGAACATATATGCAGCTTAACTTTGGCCAAAAGATAAAAGAGAATATATAAAACTGATATGCATGATCATATATATGGACTATTATTTGGTTAGTTCTGAAAAATATTTTCCATAATATAGTGATTTTATGAAATACTAAATATAAAAGAGACCATCACTTAAAAAAAATAATATGTGCTGGTTCATAAAAGGCATCTTTACCAGTGTTTGAGTTGGAACCGGTCCAGGAACTAGAAGAGATACTATAATAAGTATCCGGCCTGCTAGTTTGTAACATGAATGATGAACCTGCAGAGATAGTCAGTTCAGAATCCACTTTTTTGCATAAAAAAATGATTTATTTTTCATACAAGCAAACTCCCCAGGCCTTGTGATTTTTCATGTAACACAATTTTGAGCGCACATGCAATTCGTAGGAATCAAACCCATGACGTGACACTGGTTTCTAATATCAAGGCAATATTTTTTTGCCCTTTCTGACCCTTCTTTTTATATACCTATGTTAATTAATTGGGCATATAAATGACTTAAAATAAAAACTTCAACGTATTAAAAACTTATAGATCTAGTTGGAAGCTACAATTTTCATAAAAATTCTCCATCTAAGTTTCTATAAAAAAAATCTGAATTTTCAAAATGATCTGTACTTGAAACTATCTGTGCAGGAACCGGTAGGGATATTAACTATGTGTCTATGTCCATAATAATTTCGCATGTATCTGTACTAGCTTGTTGGTGTGATCAACCCACACAAATAGTCATACAGGTATCCTCCGTGTTACTCGTTTGTTACACATTAACACTCGTGTCTCGGGAGCTTATTGTCAATTTGCCGCTGCCGGCAGTAATAATGCTTCAGTCGTATTGCTCCATTTTTTTTGGTATGAATGGTCAGGTAGAGATTGTGTGTTTCTATAGTAGTGTCATGAAGACCCACGTCCCTCGTTTTCATAACAACACCAGGCTAACCATGATTGAGTACAAAACAAGCGGAACCAGACTGCAGAAAACAAACCAGAGACAAGTGTGCTTCTAAAGACAAACGAGCCAGAGTTAATAAACATAAACTCCATAATGAAAAACTTCAGAAGCAACCCGCGCCTGCTTCTTTCCATCCAGCCATCCCGGACGCTGTGGTGATCTCTTTGCACAACATCCCTCTCACTATAGATCTGAAACTCAAGTTGCAATAGCTCCATTAGTCTGCCATTATAATGGTTTATTGTTTGTTGTTTTTGTAATATCTGATTAGCGCCTTCCTATAATTCATGTACTTATTGGTTTTCTCAAACAAAAAAAAGGAAAAAGTCCAAATTACTGCCTTTGAATACGACTAAAGTCCAGATAATCCTCTTAACTATCTCTTATTCAATTTGGCCCCTAAACTATATCATTTGGTTCAATTTACCTTCTAATACAATTACCTTTCTTATTCCCCCACATACAAGTGGAATCTTAAGATTTTGCAGGATTGTAGTGGGCATCATAATATATGTTAAAAAGATATATTATAAATTTTTCATCACTATTTTTTCTATAATTTTTATCATAAGGGCTAATTTATTATTAAATATTATACTCTATCAAAATAATAATGAAAAATTCTTGACATATTTTTTCTAAATTATGTTATGATGTCCGCTATTATCCTGCAAAATTTAAAATCAAGACTTTGCTTGTGCATGCATAAATTAAAAGAAAAAGATAAATCTTATTAGGGGGTAAATTGGACCAAATGACAGAGTTTAGGAGGTAAGTTGAACCAAGAAATGGTTTCGGGGTTATCCGGACTTTGATGATACTTGAGGGAGTAATCTGAACTTTTTCCAACAAAAATAAAAATCTTGGGCTTTTTGGTATGTATGTCATGTATCTTGTTTAAATGGAGAGTGCAATCAAGGTCAGGCTGATGTATCTTGTTTAAATGGAGAGTGCAAGCAGGTTCATGTCCTCTTCATTTACAGTTTTGTTTGATCTACGGTATGGATTGCATTTGATGATGAAGGCTATGCACAGTACACATTTTGGACCAATCTTCTATTGTACAACACCATGGCATATGCATGCATCATCTGTTAGAGATAATAAGTAACATGTGCTTTTTGTGTGTTGAGAGTTTGTTGGCTACTTCTACTACTTGGTAGCCTGGGGCACGGTGGAAAGAGACAAGTGTGCTTCTAAAGACAAACGAGCCAGAGCTAATTAATAAACATAAAGTCCAGAATGAAAAACTTCAGAAGGGCCCTGCGCCTGCTTCTTTCCATCCAACCATCCGGACGTTGTGGTGGTCTCCTTGCACAACATATACCTCTCGCTCTAGATCTAAAACTGAAGTTGCAATAGCCCCATGCATTAGATCTGCCAATATAATGGCTTATTGTTCGCTGTTTTTGTAATATCTAACTAGCACCTTCCTTTAATTCACGGTCTCTTTGGTTTCCTCAAACAAAAAATAAAAATCCAGGACTCTTTGGTATGTATGAAATGCTTCATGTTTTAATGTAGAGTGCAGTCCAGGTCAGGCTGATGTGCAGTGTGCACGGTGCAGGTTCATGTGTCTTTCATTTGCAATTTTGTTTGATCTACGATATGCATTGCATTTGATAATGAAGGCTGTAAGAATTTTAAATGATGAAGTGAAGACGCCAAGTATGATCATTGAGCAAATCAAAGATACTTTCAGGCTTTGGGTCTCGGCCGGTGCCAAACACTTGGCCATTCTAGTTGACAGGACCCCTAGCGAGTAATCCATGTATTTTTTTTTTTGTCGTGAGGCTATTCCGATGCCCCAGCCCGAGTCGATTTCATATTGGTCCAGGTAATTTTTGGTGCCTCTGGCACCCATAATTGCTTCTTCTTATTAATTGATGCTGGGAAACTTTATTTCCCGGGTCTTTCGAAAAAAGGATAATGAAGACTACTATGCACAGTGAGCATTTTGGACCAATCTCTATTACCACACCATGGCATGCATGTGCATCATCTGTTAGTTATAATAAGTAGCTAGCCTAGGGTACGGTGGAAAGGGACTAGTCGAACAGTGGTGCTTCTTATGTGCGTCACTCCTTACGTAGCGCCGTTGTCTATATTGAAGCATGCACTTGCATTATTGTCGGGTCAATCAAGCAGGGGGTATGTGGCTGTAATACCTCGTACTAAGCTCAAATTAATTAAGGACGGAAGTAGCTAGTAGGACCCAAAAAAAAAACACAATCAGTCACGGAGCCAGGATTTCGAGGTTGGATATTTCTATTCCTAAGCCAAAATAAAATATCCAGTCAACAACACAATAATTAATGTTCATTCTCATAATCAAGTGCGTACATCATCTATCGGGTTCCTTCCTCCTCCTTTTGCAAAGTTCTCTGAACACACTGCATGCACGGTGCCGCCGCCCACAGTGCCCCAGTTGATGGCCAACCCCCTTGCCGGGGCTCTGGCGCGCAGACCGTATGGCGCTCACGCGCTGGTGCCGGGCTGCTGCTCCTGCTTGAGTGCTTCCTGAGTCGGGCGGCGCGCGATGCCCTTCTTGCTTGCCCCTTGCTGCTGCTCCCGGCCGCCACTGGCAACAAATCTCGTCGATGCATATGTCATGATAACTCAAACGAGGGAGACAATATACCATACACAATTAGCGACCTGGTCATAGAAAAGTCACTCGTCGATCCCTCCAAAACAACAGTGTTACTACAGTAGAGCTAGCTCTAACGCATGCTTCGTCTTCGGCACCGCCGCCGGCCGGGCCCTGCTGTTGCCTAATCTTTGGAGTGCTAGTAGTAGTCTATATAAACTGTTAGTTGCAGTGTGGAAACAATCCGAAAGAAGCAGGCACAAGCGAGCATTGCAGCATTGCCCAGACTAGCAGGCGTGTCAAATTATTAGGTGCAAAGTGCGAGTCACTTTGAGATGCACAGCGCGCGCGGCAGCACCGTCATGACCACCTTCTCCTTCAAACCACCTCAGTGCAGCAGCAGCAGGAGCTGCCATGTTGGTGCCGCTGCTGCATTATCGCCGCCGCCGCTGCTCATCAGGCGATGCCCGAGCGTCTCATGGAGGTGGCTGCAGCGCCGCCGGCGGCGCACCTGCCCGTTGCAGTGCGGACAATTGCAGCAGGCCTCCGCTGCACGAACACGGCATCACCTTGATGAGGATGATAGCCGGCTGAGCCAGAACGCCGGCATTTTCCACCAGTCTATCTGGGGAGATTTCTTCCAACCCAACAGCTTCGTCGCAACAATAGGTTTGTTTATTGTAAAAAAGTATAGTTTACACTTTTGAACTATCATAAAAGTCCAACTTTTAACATTCAACTATAAAATAAGATAATGGAGGCCATCCAACTGCCAAAACTATACAAATTTGACCCTTTGGGTAGTTTCAAAGGTGGTTTTTTAATTTGTGAAAATTAAAAATATTCAAGTTTAAACTAAAAAATTTAAAAGTAATTCATTTTAAATCAAAAAATACGAAACATGTGCCAATCACTACGAGATTCAAAACAATTTCCAAGAGTTATTTGCAAGTGGCCGACGGGGTTTAAACTTTGTATTGTTTTCTCGTGCTAATGGCCGACGGTGCATTATTATGATTGGTCCATTTCCCATGAGTGAAAAGGAATTGCCGAAGAACATTTACCGACCAGGCAAAACTGACCAATGCATAAAAAATGCAAGGACCCCGTCGGCCACATGTTAACTAAACTCTCAGCAAATTCTGCAAATCTAGTAGTGAATAGTTTTTTAAAATTGTAATCTATCTATTGGCGCTCTACTCATTAGTTATCCGGATCAGTATTTGTTTTTTAGTTATGTCTATTGTTTTTAAACAAATAAGATTCAAATAGACACACAAAAGATAGAATATATTTTTAGAAAAAATGGGTACTAATTTATATTTTTCTAATTTAAAATAAATTAGTTTTGATTTTTTAGATCTGATCAGAATTTTTTAATTTTAAAAAAACAGAACCAAAGGGTCAAAGTTGTCCGGTTTCGACAATTAGATGACTCTCGTTATCCAATTTTGTAGTTGAAGATTGAAAATTGGACTTTTGTTATAGTTTGAGGGTGTAAATTGAACTTTTCGCTTGTTTATTTACACACGACATCCGTTAACAATGATTAGTATTTAGTACTACTTCTATTTCCACTTGTGTCATTATGCTAAGTTTAAGTCCTTTCATCGGCAGACTCAGATGGCAGAACGAGCAGACAAACTCAAGGAAGAAGTGGCCGAAATGATAGCAAGTTCAGCTTTTAGTGGCCAGCGTGAGAGGCTACATCTCATCGACACGCTGGAGCGCCTGTGCTTGGATCACCTGTTTGAAGAAGAGATTAACGCTGCATTACCACAGATTGAGGCTGCTGGTGCCAGTGACTGTGATCTTGGGACGGTGGCTCTCTGGTTTTGTCTACTTCGGAAACATCGGTACAGGGTTTCACCAGGTAACAAATTAAACAAATGACGCAACTCCAAATAATTATGCACGGTTTGTGTGAAGGTAGCTTGGGCACGTGTGGACTGTGGCCATGTTTTTTTTTCTTTTTGGCTCTGACAATAAATATGAGAAACGTCCTTCAAAGTATATGAAACTTTCTTCTAATTCTAAAATGCTGATATTTTGTTAAATTCAATACCATATTCCAGATGTGTTTGCGAGGTTCAAAAATGAAGAGGGAGGTTTCTTAGCAGACAACCCTGAAGACCTACTGAGCCTTTACGACGCTGCGCATATGAGGATGCAAGGAGAGACAATACTCGATGAAGCCATACTATTCACCCGAAGGCGTTTAGAGACAGTATTACGCAACATGGAAGAATCATCATTAGCACGTGAAACAAAATCTGCACTTGAGATCCCTCTCCCGAGAAGGGTTAGAATATACGACTCAAAGCATTACATATCTGCATATGAGAAGGATGCTACAGTACATGAGACGGTATTGCAACTTGCAAAATTGAACTCAAATATTATGCAGCTCCATTATCAGCATGATCTACAAATCATTACAAGGTCAAGTAATTGATAGTGTTTGAGATTCTATTGCTTACTTATATTTGAAATTACAAATAATAACAAGTGCAATCACTGACACACTTCTCTAATAAATGTATGTATAGGTGGTGGGAGGGTTTACAAGTTGAATCAAGGCTTCCATTTGCTCGAGATAGAGTTGTCGAATGCTACTTATGGATCTTAGGAGTATAATACGAACCATGCTATTCACGAAGCCGAATATTATTGACTATGATTATTGTCATAGTGACCATATTGGATGATATTTATGATTCTTATGCAACTCCAGAAGAATGTGAAATACTTACCAAGTGCATCGAAAAGGTTTGTATGGCTATTAGAGAAACCTTTATCATCCTAGGTTCACTGAAGTTCATGTCTATCTTTCAAGTGAAATTCACAAAGAAAAATAAAGAAAAAATAATAATATATGCCACTTTATCCAAGTAATCAGTGATCTGTCATTTCGGTTAATCTTTCGCTTAGCTCCTATTTGTGAGTCATGCACTGAAAGTTCCATCTAGCGTGGGTGAATCCAACAATGTGATAGATGGATGTAAATATAATTACACATATATTACATTATAATTTACACATTAAAATTCTTATGTTTGTTTGAACTATCTTGTCTAGCTGGGATGCTAAGACGGCTCATGACCTCCCAGAGTGCATGAAATTTGCTTTGGGGAAGATATTGGATAGCTTTCAAACCATTGCGAATATGCTCCACCGGGAGGAAAATATCGCATGTCGTATCTAAAATACTTTGTAAGTTACCTGATGAGGACATCACCACGCTGGACATGCACGAGCCGGCCTCATCAACGAGCTACAAGTCGTCGCCGTCGCCAACTTGGACTGCGAGTTCGGTTCGGATTCAGCCGACAGCCCTGCACCGAAAAAGCGATATCTTCCTCATACGGCGTCCAAATGAGGTGATCTTGGATGCGTTGGAAAGCTGACGACGAGACGCTTCTTTTGGTTCTAGTCCCAGCTCCAGAAGAATCGTGGATCATTCTGTGTGACCACGATAAGGTGCTGCATCACCTGATTTGGACCTTTTCAGGCTTTGTATCGTGTCGGGCCTTAAGTCCATGTTGTGGGCGCCCCTCCCTGGTCACCCCAACCCTAGGACGTCCCATTTGCTGTCATAAACTACGTAGCCGCCGCAGATTAGATTTCGGATTTTGTTTAGTCTAGTTTTCCATTGAGAAACAGATCTTGTGCATTGTAACTGTGACATCGAGTCCTTTTGCTGTGAATTTAGGGCCTCTTGTTCTTCACCACTGTGGTGATTAGTCCTTTTGTGATTCGAACTCGAACCCCATCTCGTGATTTTGCTTCATACACATCTGCAATTTCAGATTGCGTGTTTACCCTCTCTTGCTTGTGTTCTTCGATTCGCTTGCAGGATAGCCTTCTCGGCAAGGTCAATCAAGTTGTGCTTGGTTGATAACCAAGGAGCAGCGGTGTAACGGTTGCATGACTTCGAATCATGTCTGATTAGAAGCCCGGATCGCCAACGTCGAGTCTCCACCAATCGAATCTACCAATACCTATCGGAAGATCGGACCAGTGCTACATCATTACCATTCTCATTTAGATTTTTATTTATTCGAGAGATTATATAAGTACCAAATATTTTTGTTACAAAACGTTTACAAAGGCTCTGGAGAAAAGTAATATAATGTGTAATCAAAATCGTTATTGTTCAGTAGCCAGCCATTAATTCAGACCCTCTTTACACGTTTGCATGGATTTGTTGGTAAACGTCCTAAAACCATTTCTAGTATGCAATATCAATTATCCATTTCAATTTCTCAGTGTTACTTTGAATTTGTTTATCCTGGAAACCAGGATGTATCTAATTATCCAGTAGGTTTGCATGCATGTTAAATTCATGCTATCAGCACAAATATGTCTATAAACATACCCTTGTCTTCAACATGTCAACAATTTCCATATACTTACTATCTTCAATTTCAAGACTGAAGATCTGGTTAGGAGCTTCAACAAGGAGGTAAAAATGCTTCAAGATGGCTACATTCCAAAGTCTGTTGAAGAGCACCTGCAAGTTTCAATAAGAACCGGAGGATGTCCTATTCTTTCATGTGCTTCCTTCATTGGGATGAATGATATAGCAACGAAAAATTGTTTTGATTGGGTTTCTCGTATACCTAACATGGTCCAGGCACTTTCTAGAATTCTCAGGCTATTAGATGATCTCCAATCATATGAGGTAATGTCTCTCATTCCTTAGCTTAAAAAATGTGATATTATTTGAAGGATGATGTCAAACTCATAATTAATTCCCATATTCAATTTGGACTGATGGGACTTTGGCATTGATAACCTAACATAGTTTTGCTACCAAGAAATGCCGATGTCATTTCCTAACATGCTAAGATGTTGCTTGACATGCATGCATGCTACCTACATTTCTCTTACCAATATTTTGAATTTTTCACTTAACACAGCGGGAACAATTGATCCCTCATGTTGCGTCAACAATCGATAGCTACATGAAGGAGCACAATGTCTCGATTGAAGTGGCACGTGAGAAGATACACACTCTAAAAGAGGAGTCGTGGAAAGATTTTAACGACGAGTGGTTGAATCCAAACAATACCTACCCAAAGAAGGTCCTGGAGAGATTATTCAACTTGACAAGGACGATGGAATTTATGTACAACCAAGATGACAATTTCACAAACTGCTCCAACCTAAAGGACACCATCTACTTGTTGTTCGTGGAGCCATTTGCAGAGCTTATTTAGGATTTGGCTATTGGCAACCAACAAAAAATTGTTGGTCCAAATAATATAATGTTGGATTAGCTCATCCTTCAGCACTCATGCATGTTTTATGGACACATATGGTGGCTCTCAACTTGTCCGATCCATTCGTCAAACGATTTTAAAAGAAGCCCATTATTGTAATTTTGTTTAAAATCCATAATTAGTTTTACAAAAATTGAAATAAAAATATATTGTAAAAATAAAAAAGTTCACACATATATAAAGAGAAGGTTGGGCCTAGCCTTAATATAGTTGAGCTTTTGGAGATGGATACATTATTGGGACTTTCTCCCTCCTCCGCGCCTCCAGAAAAGAAAAAGCACTCTTTCTGCTAATCGGGCTAAACCCACCTTTTACCCCCACCCCATCCTAATGAAAAAAACCTTTGAAACCGCCCTAAGGGCTAATTTTACCAGGTTTCGACAGTTGGATGACCTCTGTTATCTGATTTTATAGTTGAAGGTTGAAAATCGAACTTTCGTGATAGTTCGAGAGTGTAAATTGAATTTTCTTTCTTTTTTCTTTTTGGCAAGGTTGATCTGTAGGTGGCCTCGGTGTATATAATATAAATATATATATATATATATATATATAGCAGAACGAATAGTAGTACGTGGTACGGTGTTGGGATCACTGTTGAACACTGAATAAGTAAGTGTGTGGACACTAATGTCTGACGTGTTGTGTTGGGCTCGTTACGCTGGAACGATGAACGCGTGCAACAACACTTTTGCTGTAGTGTTTGTAGAAGATCCAAAGAATTAGCCTGGGCTGGGCTGGCTTTGCAATCTGGATCGGAGTCGGACATGTGTGTGGATCGGATCGGAGTCGGACGTGTGGACTGTTGTACAAACAGGCCTAGCCTAGCCTGGTCTGGTCCTTTTAATTACGTGACGTGATGATAGCTAGTAGAGGAGAAAGGTTCCGACTTTTAATTTGTTCAGGGTGCGGTGCATGGCGAGCGGCGGTGACGGCGGCGAGTTGGGCTCCTCCGCGAGCACGGCGGAGAACCATGACGGCGAAGAGGAGACCACTGACCTGAAGCCTTTCTTCTTCGACGAGGCGGAGGCGGTCGCGGATCATGAGAGGCGGTTGCTGAGAGAGCAGGAGGCGGCGCGCAATGAGGAGCGCCGCGTCCGGGCGGTGAACGCTGGCAGGGCCGCCATGGATAGGATCCTCGACCACGATCCCAAGAAGGAGGGCAAGTACTACAACCGCTTCTGCTTCGCCGACTTCAGTACATTCGACATCGACGAGGAGTGTAAGTCGTCAATCAATAGTTCTACCAATTTAGCCTGCATTAATTGGTAAGCATCAGTAATCCAAGTTTTCTGCTTTTGTTTCTCCACACCACAGCGCCCCTTGGTCCGATGAGATACACCGACAGAGTTCGCAATGAGGGCGACCGGTACTTCCAGTGTCCTGCAGTAAACATCCTCTCCGTGAAGATAGTATCCTTGGATGTCTGCTTCCCAATCCAAGTCTATGGCACTGTCATTGCCCGGGACAGCGTTGATTGCAAGTGCCTTCATCTCTTCCGTCGCGAAAAGGATCATTGTCAACTCATCAGCTCTGAGGTAAGTAGGATTAAGCACTCCCTGATCTTGCCTCGCCTGTACAGAAGAGTCCAATATTCATACTACTGGTCTGCACCAAGTTTCTGTTTTTCAACCGTGTACTGTTTATCTCTAGTGGTTGTCAGTGAACATCTGGTTCTAACATATCATAACAGAGAAATATACTTCACTAACCTATCATGTAAATTTTTCCATATACAGGATGAATCATTGATCTTGACCGGCCCAAAACGCGGACTTCTTTTATTAGATGATGATTATGTTGAGATTGATTTGAAGGTAAGGGATCATCAAGGACAGGAGGACAAGGAACTCAGTAAAGGATTCTTGACTATCAGGGGCATAGCGCCTCGACGTTTGGACAAATGCGTGGTTGAGAACAAAGATCTTGCTACCAGGCTGAGCACCATGGAGGTGATGTATGCGGTTGTCAGCAACGTAGTGGAGGCTACAATTACAGTTGAAGTCCTAGAGGGAGAATTTTTTGGAAAAATAACAGCTTGCACCTCCAGCATCCCGGACCACCTTGTGCTTCATGATAGCGAAGCGGATGGCGCGATGAACAACGGCAATGGTAGTGAAGGTGGTATCCAACTTCTGCGGTCCGTTGTGTCTGTCAGTCTGGAGGAGAAGCTGCTGGTGACCATTGTGGCCCAAACTGGTGATGCTGAATGTCAACAAACCATTGCGTTTACTCCACACATCAGCGGTCGAGCTGGAGATGAAATTACTGTTGGGGTAACCAAGATGCTCGTGAGGGTTGCTTGGTCACTGTTTATGTGAGCTTTTGTACCGGGTCGTCGTAGGTTTAAACTTTGTTAAAGCAAGAATTCACGCCAAAAGAATTGGCAAACTGGGTACATCAGTAGTTAGAAATTCCGATTTAGTTGTCATGTTAATTAGGAGAAAACGATGCACAATTGGGCAGCCATGCATTCGAGACGACTTTGGAGGGAAAGCAGCACTACACTGTACAATGAACCAGACTAGCAGTGGATGAATTTAGGAACTCCTATGTAATTTAAAAAAAAATAAAATTAAGTCCCCGGATTTTCCAAAAAAAATTCCTGAATTGCAAATTGCCTTAGTGCTACCCTCGTCATGCTCTGGCTGATGCTGGGAAATGGGCGGCCAAAACAGCCCGGCTCCACGTCAGCAGAGACAAGTTTAATTTTAGTTAATTTAAATAGAACAACGTAAATTCAGGTATTGCGAGTCCATACTACCATAATTCTTATATTTGCATAAAAATTATGTTAATTACATCCCCGTGAAGAACACCCCTGATTAAGAATTCCAACATAAATACATAAAAGAGATATTACATCACATAACTGCCTATTACATGACTAAAAAAAAGAAAGTCTTCAATCTTCTCGCCGTAGTGATGAATGCTTGCCGAATGATGACTTAGTGACATGACGTCCACCCATACATGGAGCATGATCAATAACTTGCATACGTTTAGATGCGTTAGCAATTCCAATTTTATGCTAACACATCTATGATTTGTTATTTTACTACTAACACTGGAGCATGTGCACGTAGTATACTTTGGAATTTGGAGGAGGATACGTTCTTTATGTACCCACATATTTATTTTGGTCATGGCATGCATATGCACGGAACCTATTTTATCCATAGTATTTCAGATATTTGTTGATTTATATAGAACCAACAGTGACAATATATATGGAGCGAGAATAAGTGAGCATGTTTATACAGTATGTTCCCAAATGATATTCTTTCTCTAATATTTAATTTCATAGCCAAAACTAAGCAGCATGTGTGCGTACAATGATTTTCATTTGAACCATTTGTCCGTGTTCCCATCAGTGACGTGCATGGATGCTATTTAACAGCATTTCATTCATTTTTGATAGGAAGTTACCGCCGGCTATTGGGTAAAATGATTTGACGCAATTTATCATGCCTAAGACTATGAAGAGCTCACCAATAGGCCAAGATGGAGTATATTTGTAGATTTTATTTAGTCCGGTTCATGAGCGTGAGATCCAAAATATGAATGCGGTCGATTTATGATTTATGCAATGCCCGCCATACATGACCTCAATTTGTATTCATCGTAGGGACCGAGCTAACATTTATGGTTTGTATCCACTAACTAGATCGAATCGAGGGACATGACGATATATAGTTCTGCCAATTTAGCCTGCTATATTGGTAAGCATCAGTAATCCAGGCAGGTTTTCTGTTTTTTTTTTCTCAACACCACAGCGTTCCGTGGATCTGCAGGTTGACCGCATACTTATATACTATTCATGAATTACCGCGCGTAACTATTAATTAATCTGTGTTTGTGTGAGTGATGGAGAGCTAGCGGTTATTAGCATGCATGGTAATAATTATATTTGTCTGACTGTCTCCGGGCCGGGCCAGGCCGGGTTTAGTTTAGTAGCCGTGGAGAAAAAAGATACATGTATCTTTGTCATCGTGCGAGTGGAGTTATAATTCAAGTGAACCGTGTTCGATCTGTCCGCCAAATGCTAGCTATATATGCTAGCGCTGTGTTTGGAGCCTGGGCTTCTCCGGCTAATAATGCATCTTAGCTTGTTGCTCTCTTTTTCTTTGTCGTCCTATCCTCATCGTGAGCTCATTGTTTATTAACTAACTATATGCATGGTTAATTATGATGGCATTTTTGTGGAGTTACCGTCCAATGAACCGTGAGACTTCCGCCAAGTCCATCTTCCCGAATGATTGGACTGCAGATGCTCTTGGCATTATCGCATTGTAGCCAAATGATGCCATGGACTTACTAGAAATGTATGCCAGCCATTTCAAGGAGGCAATGTAGCAAGGACTACTGAAAATTTTGCTCCAGACACCAGCAATATTCGTCTTTTCTTTCAAAAAAAAACCAGCAATATTTTCATATATATATATATATATATGAGAGAGAGAGAGAGAGAGACATCATCGTCGAACAACAACTAACAATTCTAATCACTGCTCTCTAAAGTTTGGCACAACCCATATTGAGTTCATGCGTTCTGTCAAACCATAATAGTTGGGATAATATTCGCGAGACTTCAAATCATAAAATGCGCCACTATGGTGGTTTGCTTCCCTACCTTCACCGTATGCTCCAAATTTTGGCATGTAGGTCCTGTTGCAGCAAATGTCCCGTGGTGCTGGCATCATGATTGCATTCCAGTTATCAACATAAACCACTTGAGCATCTAATCTCTCAACCTTCCTCCAAACCATGTCAAATTTGTCAAGCCTATACATGTCTATTGGCCCTTTATCGTGTGGTCTAATGATGGCAATCAAATTGTCTCTGAACTCCAGCAGATGACAGTACTGCTCACCTGGCATTGGATCACCATTGAGAATAGGCTCTGGCTTAGCAAGAACTCTCCATGTCATTTGATCTAGGTTGAAGATGCCCAAATTCCCGCAGGTCCCTAAACAATAGAATTCACCGTGGTAGAAAACTGGGTTGCTGTATGCAGTCCGGAAGTGAGGAGTATGATCGTCGTCTATTTTCTTCACCGTCCATTGCTTGTCCCCCGCGCGCCACACCATGACATAAATATGGTTACTATGGGCTGGATTCGACGCTCGTTCTTTGTAGATAGAGCAAACTATGCAATCTATAGATTTTGGTGCGGATGAGAATGATATGCCATCAAAATTGTTGCCCAGCCATGGTAACTCTGGGAAATCGAAGATGTCTCCGGTGAATGGATTTACCGCGTAAATGCACTTTTGACCTCTTATCACCATAACCCATCCATCTTTCGCGAAGAGCAACGTCTGAAAGTAATCTTCAGATGGCACTAGGCTACTGCTCTTCACAGTGTATTCCTTGTCGACGATGGGATCAAATAGTTTGAACGCACCTGCAGAACTTGAGCAAATACTCATCAGCATTGGGTATCTCGGGTACCTCTTTGCGTACTGAATTGGCTTGCTGATCAAACTCCATTGCTTGCATACTCTCCGGACATTCAAGTAGTCTATGAAGGATATCTTTGGGGCAAGTTCCTCAACCATCTCGATGGGAAGATTGGACCATAGCGCTGCAACTTGTCCCGCATCTTCATCCAAGGTAAGCCTAGCTCTGTTGCTCATCAACTGCCAAAGAAAACTAGTTATTAGTTCTAATCATTTTATTATCTTATTAATCTGTCCATTTAATTTATGAAAGAGAAGATAATTAATGTGGGAATTGTGGCGGACTGACCTTGCTGCTTGAGTGTATGGTCGAATAATGTTCCCTTGGTTCATATTTAAAGCTGCCCAAAGTAATTAATTGTGGACATGAGTTAAGACGATCGGTTCTTGTTAAAATATGCGCCTTCACAATGCAAGAGCAAGACAAGCAGGAAATTAAAGGAAAAAGGAAAAACAGAGAAACACTTCCTAATATAACTAACCATGATGGGACAATCCAGTATATGCTACCGTCAGAGGCAGCAGGCAGCAGGCAGCAGCTTGCTGTTCGATCATCCAAACAGATGGTGTACAGTCGCATACCATCACGACAGTGTTTGTGTAGGAAATAAACACAACCAGGACGGATCCCAGCTGATCTATTTGCAGAGGAGATGGCAACAGAGTTGCCGGCGACAAAAAGTCCTGTCACCGATGCTTTCAACCTTTTCCCAAACATGACGTGAGGTGTCCAGGCGGTGAATGTCCATGTCGATGACCTCCGAGTTGTAAAATCCATGGGTGTAAAACTGGAGAAGCAAGACATCGCCATCGGATTCTACCAAACGCTGTCTATGGCTCCAACGCGTAGTGCTAGGATGTGGTATGCAGCCCACGTTGGCACAAGACAAGGACGCATCGAGCACGATGGATAATGTATCCATGCCCGCGCTCACGTACATTGTGCCTTGAGAGCCCACGATGTCACCGACAGCGGCGGCGGCGGCATCCTCGTCTACCACCGACCACTCCTCGTCGCCGGGCCGGCAACACAGCAGATAGTTCTCATCCTCCTCATCCTCATCCTCATCCTCATAGTCATAGGTGTCGGTGGTGAACAGGTAGAGTCGGAGAAGAGACGACGGCGCACCTGCAGAGGTGCTCCACCGGGGTCGACAGCGGTGGCAGCGAGATCGTGGAGAGAGAGGGCAGACTTATCATGAAGCACTCGCTGTTGTGTCGTTCAACATGAGCAGCCAGTCTCCTTGGAGGCACCCCAGGCACTGCTTGCCCCGTAGCATCTCCAACTCCAGGGCTGTTTCACGGAAGCCGGCGGCATCGAAGGGGTCGATGATCGTGGGCAGTTCCTGGTCGTCGTTCACCCGGATGAGCAGTGGTTTCCTTCCGATCTCGAGCTCAAGAGGAAGGTCGTTGACACCATGTTCGACCTCATCCGTCCCCGATCCGATCCTCCTGCTTGTATTGTATTAATCAATATATATAATCAGTCGAGTAAATACGAGAACAAATCAAAAATTCGATTTGCCGTCCCCAATGCAAGAGATCCAAAATAATACTTACACTATATACTGATCGATGATTGACGAGATATATACAAGTTGGAAATTGATCGACGAGATCCGACGTGGAGGGAAAGGAAAGGACTTTCTTTCTTTCTTTCTTTCTTTTTTTTATAATCTGTACCAATAATTTTAGGTAAAGAAAACGAACAAGTACGTGTACAGATACAGAAACATACGATAAGGATACGGAGACAGCTGTAGCAGCAAAACTACACAAAGGACCCTAAAGAAAAAGAAAAAAACAACCAGGTCCCTAGGTCCTTTGCGATCCATCGACGCCCAAAATCCCCATCAGCGGCCGACGCCGCCAAGGAAGACACCGAGCGCAACCCCGAGCTGGAAGAGCCCCATCACACGCCGGCTTAGAGAGGAGTCGAAGTAGACACCCGTCATGAAGAACAGGATGAAGCCATCAGCGGTCGCCCATCAACCGGGGCCGCGCCCCAAGCTCTTCAGCTCTTGGACCACCACTCGTCGTCCACGACCATCACCATCGAGGGAAGCCCGAGCTTGGTCCAACCGCCCCTTCTCCACAAAACCAGCAGCCTGCTCTGCAGCCTTGAAGCAAAAGGCCGGCGACGCCGCCATCCACGAACACCCGAGGAACCGGATGCCCCACAAAATCCTCTCCACTGGATCACGAAAAGAAGCCATAGCATATCCGGCGAAGCCCCAAAACAAGCGACCGAAATCAATCGAAAGGAACCTCGCCAAATCGCCGACGAAGGGGAGGTACACTGACCTCTCCAAACGATCACTGAGGACGACACCTGGACCGCCGTTGTCGGAGAAGACCTTTATTCTCCGTCGGAGCAGCTCCTCCATCGCGCCGCTCCCGGAAATGTAGCGTCGTCGTCACAGACGACGAGCTAACCTAACTACAACTAGATATCTAGCCTAGTATTCACACCGGCGGTCAAATTCCCCCTCCCCTTCTTCTCCGGTACCGGAGAGGTCGCCGGAGTAGAAAGGGAGGCGGCGGAACCTTCGTTCCCCAGACGCGGGTTCGCCTCCCTGTCACCGCTCTGTCCTGTAGAAAGGGGAAAGGGAGCGAAGTCTCTAAGTCGACTTTCTTTCTTTCTTTTTGATTTTTTTGCGAAAGGAAAGGGGAGAAGAGGAGACTCGCACTCGCACAGCGGCGGGCGCTACAGCAGCGAAGAGGGCAGTTGAATTTGCGAGTGGGCTGCTGGCCCACTTTCTGATATTGGCCCATGCGCTGGTATTGGCTCGTGCCTAGTAGCACACGCGTGCGGCCCAAACCAAGTGCACTGGGGTTCCGAAATTCCTATCCATCTTCCGGAGGAAATTATTTATCTTACCTTCCACTTTTTGAGATTGGTACAAACTCCAATCTACCTTTGGGGTGGAGGTGGACACATGTCGCATTGTGGGTGGCTGTTGTGCATGGAGGAGAGATTCCTTTTGGATTTGAAACTTTAACCTTATTTTTCTCTCAAACCGTAAATGTGTTTTGAATTCTATTTGAACCATGGTGTTGCTTAGAATTTTCGCAATAAAACAAGATCAAATATGAACATATTATAATTTATTTATTTATTTTCTGAAAAAATCAACATTCAAAATACACTCTTTCAACATTTGAATATACATCTTCAACATTTTGAATATACAATTTCAACTTTTTCGTATAAAATATTTGAGTAGTTTATCTAAAATATTGAATTAAGTTTGTATAAATGTTCAATCTAATGTGATGGGAAAGCTATACGTGATGGGAACAGCTAGCATCCCACGGGGGCATCTGTTCCCCGGGGATGCTAGCTGTTCAATCTAGTTTATCTAAACTATGCTGTGGGATGCATCTATTCCTCGGAAAAGCTATACGTTGTTTGTGTTGCCTTTCTCCCTTCCATCACCTGAAGAAGCTCCACGTGGGCTGATACAGTAAATTCAGCCCAATATAGAAAATTTCATTTCTATCTTCTATTTCCCATGGCCTAATATAAATGTCAGCCTAAAAATATTAAATTATTAATCTCGGACGCGCCCGAAGCTCCGCGTGGGCTGATACGGTAAACTCGGCCCAATATAGAAAATTTCGTTTCTATACTAGTTGTTGCTTTACATGTTTGACAGTGTCGTGACGGAACCTGAGTTGCTTCTATTTTTTTGTTATTTCACTTCTATTTCGCGTACTTTTTTCTTCATTACTTATTTGTCTTCTTCCGTTCCTTCCTTTCAAGCTTTAGTTTCTTCTATTCTTTTTATTTTTCTACTCATTTTAGTTTATTTCCGTTCTATTTGTTTTTCCTCTTTTCCCTTACTTACTTATTCTAATTTGCATGCCGATATTTTTCTATTCTATAATTCGTGTTATAGTCTTATTTCTTAAGATTATATATATAAATTTATAATGTATTGTTTGATACAAAAATGTATGACCATTAATATATTTGAGGTTATTACTCATGTAATGAAAGTTTATTATGTATATTATTTATTTCTATTTCTATTTATATCCTTTCTCATTCTAAATTACATGTGGATATTCATTCTTTTATTTTACTTTTTCCTACTTTTTATTCTAAGCATGCATATACAAATTTATTTCAATGTTTAAATAAGACTGCACATTCTTTTGTTCACATTTAAGAGCGAGTCGTACTCAATGTATAGTAATTTATTTTATTGTAGATTCATAAATTGGTGTGTGAAATAATTTATTTTTATATACTAATTTTTTAGAATGTGTATATATGGTTATAAAATATTTTTTTACGATGCAGATGCATTTATCTCCAAGTAAAATTATTTATCTGCGTATAACTAATTTGTTCTCGACGTTAAATTATTTGTTCGCTTTGTAGATTAAATTATTCCATGATATTGACTTATTTGTTCATGATATTTATTTTTTATTATCTATTCTATACAATGAAATGTTCATGAGTGTAATATTTTGTTTGTTTTATATTATTATGTATTCATTATATTTATTTTTTGGTAAAAATAATTATTTGTTCCCAGGGTCCAAAATTAATTATTTAGTTCTGAAGATCTTATCATAGAAAGATGATGGTGCAACTCAAATTTATAATAAAAAATATAATAGTGTAATCCAAATTTAATTTGGATGCACAGCTTAAAAGTTATAATTTTTTTAGTTTTGAATTTTCATGCATATAGATGATGCCATCTTCTTTGTATTCTTTTTTATGCATGCCTAGAACCTCTCTCTTATTTAGCTAATAACATGCATGGACTAAATTTTTGTCCGTGATGTTCAGCAGTGTACTATTATTTGTTCGTTAGGTTTAATATTTTGTTCGCAAAGAGATATGTATTTGTTTGTAGTAGTCCATATGTTCGAGTTTATCAGAAAAAATGTTTGAAAAATAAAAATCTCCAAATATAGTCGAGTGTGGTCTTGTTTTGAAGATCTTGACGCAAGAAATACAATGGTGCAATCAGAATTTAATTTGGATATTTTCTCTAGGATTTATGGATTTTTTTTTGTTTCAAACTTGTTTGCATGTGGGTGATGTCGTTGTTTTGTCTTTTCTACATGCATGCCCTCATCTTTCCTCTCTCTGTGCGCAAACAGTCTGTGCGCAAACAGTCTGATTTATTAGGCTGAAAAGCGGCCACCACGCGTCGAGCTATTTCTTCAGGTGATGGTACGATGTCCTGTCACCTTAAGTGATATACAACCACGCCCTCTATTGCTGGGTGCGATTGGAATCGATCCAATCGCAGCAGCGAGCGCCCCCGCATCCCCATCTCCTCGGCACCGGCGGCGCCTCCGTCGCCGTCCTCCACCGACGCCAACATTAACCACTCTCGCCGTCGCGCCGCCGCCACCTTCTCCTCGCCTCCGCCGCCGGCCACCGTCCACCGGAGCTCCTATCCTGCCCGGTCAGCGGCTCTCCCGCGCCACCTCACCCTCCGCCAGCCGAACTGTCGCCGCCGCCCGTCCTCCGCCGCCCCCGGCCCCTCCTCTTCTATAGCCGGAGGCCATAGAGCCGCCCTGGACCCTGGCAACCCCGAACCATAAAGCTTTGCCGCCTCCCTCCACCGCGGCCGCTCCTCCCACCTCCCACCCCTCCCATGCAGTCACTCCACCCCTTCCTCCTCCTCTAGCTCGCCGGCGGCCACATCCCCTTCTGCGACTCGTCGCCTGCCACCCGTGCGCGTGATATATAGATTTCCCGACCTTTGGGGGTTCGCCTCCACGTCACAGCCGAGCCAGCACAAGCAAGGCACGTTGGAGGGAAAGGAAAGGACATTCTTTTCTTTTTTCTTCTTTTCTAGGATGTAGAAAGGAAAGGAGACATTCTTTTCTTTTTTCTTCTTTTCTAGGATGTAGAAAGGAAAGGAGAGAAGAGGATCAGATTCACACGGCGGCGCTGGCTATAGCAGCAGTTTCATCATCCAAGCCAGGCCGAAATTAAAGATGTTGGACCGGGCTTTCACCAAACATTTTCTGTCATGTCATTTTGGGCCCGGTCTCATCCATCACGAAATACCATCCATATACTCCTAGGGATCTACTATAATCAATTCAACAGATCCACACAAGACATAGTACGTAGGCATGCGTAGCTGGTAGTCCGATGATCATCTTTTTACACGCCTGCTTTCCATCTTGAATAATAATCCTGCAAAGTATTGTGTCATCAATCGCTGATGGATCGATGACTACTACTGAAATAATAATTAATATGGTGTACCTACTACTACTAGCAACGACTCTGTAACTAATTCAAGCCAGACAGCCAGCAACATACAATCAGCCAGGTACAGTAGTCATCTATCTATCTGTTTCAATTCTGGTGTGCGACATTTTGCTTCAGTCTGATCAAGAACGAGCTGCTGCTTCGTGGTACGGCCTGTGGCCGACCTGAGCTTATTTTAGTTCCCATTGATACATCTGCTTAGTCTTTTAGTCTTAGTTTGTGTGAGTGTGAGTTATTTTGGTTATTTTGTAATCACAACTCTGTAAGACTCCGCCTGCTTCCTTCTTAAATGCAATGCAGTGCTCCTGCTTTCTTTCAAAAAAAACATTTTGCTTTATCTGTAATGGCACTGGTCATTCCACAAATATGTGTCTGTCCATCCATCCATGTAGAAATTAAAAAAACAAACCTAGCTACTTTGGAAGTTACGTTCTAGCTAGGGCCTGAGCTTCTACCAAGTTTTTTGCATTTCATATAAAAAGTGGTGGAGCTAAAATATTAGTTTAGGGGGATCAGACTATACAAACTTATATTAGAGGGGGGCCAACTTGTAAAATTTTCTGTAAAATATATGGTCAAAAATTGGGTAACCATTGAAGTGTACCAAACTTATGGGGGGGCCATGGCCCCTGCCAGCCCCCCTAGCTCCGCCACTGCATATATATGCAGTTTGTGACTAAATGTAGGTGATAGTGTGGAATATCACGCGCAATTGTTTGTTGTATTATTGATAGAAAATTAATTACATACATATAGGCCAATCTACCTCCTGACTTATAGGTCAGAGGAGATACGATTGGACCTTGTGCCTGATAGCAGCCACGCGTGGAAAGCAACCGGCACCGGAGTGCCTTCATCTCTATTGCTCTCCCGATCGCTCTCATGCATCAAGATAACTGCAGCTCTGCCCAACGAATCTGCTAATACTGCATGCGTCCTCATTGTGTTGGCCGTGACTCGTGCGGGACGGCGCTGTCGCCGAAAGGCGGACGACTTCGCCGATCTGCTGGTGGTTTCTTCAGCTCCGGGCTTCCGTGGATATTCCCACCGCTATTACAAAACCGTACATGGAACCTTAGCTTCATAAGGCTCCTCTATGATCATAAAAAAGGAAAGTGTTGTTTCATTTCGGTATTATCCTCTAGGCGTAGATGGAATTAGGTAAGAAAAAATTGATTGGAAAACTCCAAATTAAACCAAAGCAATTCCGTCTGCTAGAATAAAAAAAAGCGCTTCCGAATTGATCAGAGGAAGCAGAGCAGAGAGTGTGCGGATGTGGAGGTGGCCGGGAGTTTGTTTTTTTTTTGAGAAATACAGTACAAACGCAGACGCTCACAACGCATGCATACTCATCCCTATAAATACACGCACGCAACCCTACCTAGAATCTCAAGTACACTAAAGTTCTTGTAACCACTACTATTTCGCGGGCCGGGAGTTTGCTGGCTCGGACGTCGGGGTGGGGACGCCGCAAGCACCGCGCAACGGCCCGTGTGCTTCTGCGGCAGTGCGGGAGGCCGGGCCGCCCCAGGAAGATCCTGCCGGCTGCCGCACCGAGCCCATGCGAGGATCTAGCACGTTTGCACGAAAAAAAACAATGACGTGGCCCAATAAAGGTTGAGAAAGTTCACCAGTTTTAGCCTTTAGGTCTTTTCAGAATGAGAATTAGATTAAAAAAGAAACGTCCCGTTGGGGTGGAATACGAGCTGCTCTTCTTTCAGGAATATAAAATAATACTCGCAAAAAAATAGAATAGAAAAATAATAAGGACACGGCTAATTTACAGCCGGCCGTAAATTAGACCGTACGGCCGTCCCATTTTAGGAAAGCAATTAGATTATTAGCTTCATATTTTAGCAATTAACCTTGACATTTACGCTGCGGATGTGTGCATGCATGTGTGCATGCAGTGGGTGTTTCGCTACACTATTGCAAGGAGAGAAGAAAAAAATACAAATGACGTGCGCATACATGCACATAATTTCAAACTAAAAGGATCATAGTTTCAAAATTGAGCATCAAAATCAAAATTCGATTACACAGTTATGTTTGTTTTAATAAAAGCTTCAAAACAAAATCTCACACCACTATATTTCAATGATATATTATTTTTAAGAGAAAATACTTTTAGTATATTCTAATTTACTTACGATGTTTGCAAAAATTGCTTATGGCTTTACAGAATGTTGCTTCACATGCTTCAATTCAGGTAAGCGGATATTAGTGTTCATGTTATGAAGATAAATTATTTGATGTCATTAGTCAATGAGGGTAAATAACTTTGTTGGGTAGGTGAATGTTTATTGCATGATTAATAATAAGCAACTTTAGCGTATCGGTTGAGCATTTTAACTAATTTATTTTGGTATTTTTCTATTATACAAAAAGCAATTTATGTGTTTTTAATTAATATTATCGACGTATCCAAGTGTGTTCTTCAAGGTCTCTTCAAAAAAGATATAATTGTGCAATCGGAATTTGAATTTAATAGGTGGTTTAAGAACTACAATTTTTTTAAGTTTTGAAATCGCTTTCATGCAGCACTCCGCGTGGGGATGGATGAAAAATTTAGACAGTCGCCGTAACAAAGGCATTACCAAATAATAATGCCACTACAAGTTACTACTCTACTTACCTGTTGTTACCTGAGTGAGAATCTCAGATGGTTTTTTGGCCCATATACTCTACTTTTTTTTAGAGGAATCCGTTGTCGTTAATTGAGATGGTTACTTGGCCCATCACCTCCACCACAACTGGGCTCTGGTAGGCTTGGCCCATTTACTGCTGCGGGCGGCGCGCCAGCCAGCACAGGCGTCTTGGTAGTGAGATGTGGAGCGATATGATGGGACCCATGCACGACCGCGGCAGAGGGACTGACGTCAGGCACTTGCGTGACTGCGTACCGTCGGATTAGACGCCGACGGACGAGAGCGATCGAGCGAAGCCCGCGAGAGGGGCGCCCCTGCTACATGAACCCAGTCTCCTCCCTCTCTCCAGAGCACCGCGCGAAAAGGTTGCAGCCTTGCAGGTAATCGCCTCTGCTCTCCCTCCCTCCCTCCCTCCCTCCCTCTCTCTCCGTCTCTCCGGTGTTCTCCGTCCGCCGCCTCCTCCTCCTCATCCTCCTCCTCTCGTCTGTTTGTTTTGATCTGTGCTTTTCTTGAATACCCAAGGTGTTCTTGCACGGATGCAAGTTTCATCCACAAGGCCTTGCTGGCCCGTTGATGCTTGCGCTGCAAAAGTTAAAAAAAAACTGCGTTTTTCTATGTTCTGCCGATCTTGGCTCTAATGCTGCCTTGTTGGGTGCAATTTTTCCGTCTTTAAAGGACTTGGTCTTTTTCTTATATTTTGATGCTTTCTTTTAAGAGGGTTTAACCTCTTCAATTAGGTGCTCAAAGGTTCGAGCTTTGAGCGATCACAACCCTAGGTTCTTTTACCTGCTTCGGTTAGGTGTTTTCATACAGATTGATAAGCCTTGTTCTAGTTGTTGATGGTGTTTACAGATTGATGGTGCACGGATGCACCTAGTATAGTTGATTTGTACCTAGAACTCGAAAAAGAAGAACTTTTGTTTGTTTGCTTTTACACAGAATCCATCTGGGTTAATTTTTGGGGAGCAATAGAGGTCCATTCCATGCTGCTGACTAATAGATCTTTATTCACACAATGTTTGGTTTTTCTCTCTGATTTTGCAAGTTGATTGATTGGGGTTTTCCAATGGTGGTAAACCATTTCTTTGTTTGTTTTTAGATACAGATCGATAGGACTTGTTTCAGTTCCTGGTGGTTACAGTGCGTGTGCGGTGCATAGTGTCGATCTTCTTTACCTGCAGTGGAGTTATTATCTTGAGTGAACAATGCCTTATCGTGTATCTTTTTGTCTTAGTTCCTGGAGACCGACTTTGATTGCAAGTACAAGGACCAGGAAGTTGAAGGGTAAGTTGATCGATCATTCCAGCCTCTGGTTTTGTTAGATTTTTCCCGGCTATCTAGTCTAGAACGATTCTGATCTGTGGCTTGAAGACCATAGTTGATTGTGGGTGAAGTGCAGATGCTGCTGAATGAAGGGGAACAGGAAAACGAAACTGAAGACAGCCCATGGGAGATCAGCATGCCGCCAAGACACAGGAAGCACAATCCAGTGGTGGGAATGAGGAAGAGCTCCAGAATCCAACTGAGAGGGGAGGTGGACAGCGCGGGGGATCTCAACAGGAACTCAGGTATGGGCGATATCTCATCTAATGTTTTTGCTGTTCTAAACACCACTGAGGATGAAGTGTTTGAAACTATTGCTCTTGATTGTGACATTAATCTGGGGAGTAATTCTGATCATGTTAAATCCACCTTAACTGCCATGAAATTAGAGGAAATGGCCAGAGCTGCTATAGCTGAGGCCTCCTATAAAGCCAATTTAGAAGAGAACCTGGCCACTTCTCATGCTTTGGAGGGGGAGAATCTAGACCTTTCCTATACTTCCAATAGCCATAGGGGCTTTGTGATGACCAGAAAAGGGGGGGAAACTGGTAGGAAAAAGGGGGATAAGCTTAGTAGGGAACTTAAACGTATTAGTATTCAATGAAAGTCCTCATTTGGAATATCAGGGGGATGGGTAAGCTTTCTAGGGTGAAGCAGTTGAAGGAATTTATTGTTCAAGAGCAGCTTGAAATAGTGGGGGTCCAGGAAACAATTAAACAAGAATTCTTAATTCACGAGTTGGAAGCTTTGGCTCCAGGTGCTACTTTTCAGTGGAAGTGGATTCCTGCCAAGGGTCACTCGGGGGGGATCCTGGTAGGTGTGAGGGGGAATATCTTGGAAGTTGAAAACTGGCTG
The DNA here is from genome assembly GCA_032594955.1 of Panicum miliaceum. Taxonomy (NCBI): domain Eukaryota; kingdom Viridiplantae; phylum Streptophyta; class Magnoliopsida; order Poales; family Poaceae; genus Panicum; species Panicum miliaceum. The sequence continues at coordinate 5,514,849 of CM064058.1, read as the reverse complement.
ACAGGAGAATTCCTTGTGGAGGTTCAGGTCAGACACAGGATTTCAAACTTTAGATGGTCCTTGATAGTGGTTTATGGTCCGGCCAATCATGATATTTCAGAAGATTTCTTGGGGGAACTTGAACAAAGATTAGTCAAGCAGCTCTACCTTTTGTCATAGGGGGTGACTTTAATTTAATAAGGAAGGACACTGATAAAAGTTCGGGGCAGGGTGACAAGCGGTTGATGAATTTGTTCAACTCCTTCATTGAAAAGTACCAGTTACGAGAGATGAAGAGGGTGGGATCCAGATTTACCTGGACCAACAAGCACGATAACCAGGTCCTCAGCAACATTGACAGGGTGTTAGTTTCAACTGATTGGGAGTCAAAATACCCGTTATCTACACTAAGAAGTCTCACAAGAGTAGGATCAGACCATTGGCCTTTGATCTTAGACACTGGGGAGAAGATGCAACTCAAGAATAGACAATTCTACTTTGAAAGACAGTGGCTCCAAGTGGCTGATTTCAAAGAAATAGTGACAAAGAACTGGATGAAAGGGAGAAGCAGGCATCCTGATAATGCCTATTCGGTAGACAAATGGCATGGGAATTTGTGCCTCCTAAGAAATTTTCTCAAAGGCTGGGGGGCCAATTTGAGGGGCGCTTACAGAAGAAGGAGAGATGAACTACTTAGCCAGATCAAACAGATTGAGTTGGAGGAGCAGCAAGGCAACATGGATGAGGAGATGATGAGAAAAAGATTGCAGCTAGAGGATGACCTAGTAATGGAAGAGGAAGAGATGTATTGGAAACAAAGAGCAGGGGAGAAGATGATTCTGCAAGGAGATGCCAATACCAACTTTTTTCACCTATCTGCCAATGGAAGGAGGAGAAAGAAATCCATTGTACTCCTGGAAGATGGAGGGACTGAGGTAACAGACCAGAAACAGATTCAAAAGCTATTATATGATTATTACAAACAGCTCTTTGGGCTCAGGGAGAAATCCAGAGTGTCACTCAATCAGAATGCTTGGGCTGTAAAGGGTAGGCTGTCTGATAGTGATAGGGAGGTACTTTGTAGGCCCTTCACAGAAGAGGAGGTCAAACAGGCTATCTTCGAAATGAAAGAGGACTCGGCCCCTGGACCAGATGGGTTCGGGGTAGCTTTTTACAAGAATTTCTGGGGGATGATTAAGGAGGAACTGTTGGCGATGATGAATGACTTTTACTTGGGGAGGCTAGACATTGCTCGACTGAATTATGGGGTGATAACTCTGGTCCCTAAAGTTAAAGAGGCCAACAATGTCAAGCAATTCAGACCTATTTGCCTGTTAAATGTCAGTTTTAAAATTTTCACAAGCCTCCTGATGAATAGGCTAACTCTCTTAGCTGACAAGCTGATCAGTAAAAATCGGTCCGCCTTTATTAAAGGGAGGTATATCTTAGACAGTACTGTAATTTTACATGAAGTCATGCATGAGATGCAGCAGAAAAAACTGAAGGGGGTTGTGCTCAAGATTGATTTTGAGAAAGCGTATGACAGCATCAATTGGGATTTTGTGGAACATGTACTAGAAAAGAAGGGGTTCCCCTCAAAAATGACTGAATGGATCATGCAAACAGTTAGAGGGGGGAGAGTGTGCACAAATCTCAATGGAGAGAATGGACCGTATTTCAAAACTCACCGAGGCTTGCGCCAAGGTGACCCTTTATCCCCCATCCTATTTAACTTGGCGGCTGATGCTCTTGATTACATCCTTGGGACAGCAAAAGAAAAAGGGCACATACAAGGGGTAGTGCCTCACTTGGTCTCGGGGGGATTGACTCACATACAATATGCAGATGACACCGTAATCCTAATGGACCTGGATGATTCTACTATCAGAAATACCAAGTTTTTGTTATACTGTTTTGAGTGGATGTCGGGGCTGAAGATAAATTATCATAAGAGTGAAGTGGTGGTTTTTGGGGCCAATGAAGAGGAGCAGGCTAGGGTGGCCGACATGCTCAATTGCAAAGTTGGGAAACTGCCCATGAATTATTTAGGCATGCCAATCAGCAACAGGTCAGTGGGAGCTACCTGTTTTGAGGGGATGGTGAATAAAATGAGAAATAAGCTACAGCCATGGAAAGGGAGAAATCTGGCTTCGGGGGGTAGACTGATTTTAACCAATTCATCCTTAAGTAGTATTCCTATATACTTGATGGGGATGTTTCTTTTACCTGGCGAGATTCATCATCAGATGGACTCCTTGAGATCAAAGTTCTTTTGGAGTAGGGACATCGAAAGGTTCAAGTATCACATGATGAGATGGGATAATGTTTGCTTGCCTAAGGATTTTGGGGGATTGGGGATTCTGAACACAAAAATTTTGAATGAATCGCTCCTTCTAAAATGGGTGTGGAGGTTATATAATGCTGACGAGAATGATGTTTGCTGCAATCTGCTTCATGCAAAATATCTGTCCTCCCGGCCCTTTGCAAATTGCAACAGAAAAGTGGGATCCCAGTTTTGGAAGGGCATTCAGAAAGTCAAGGACAGATTCTACCTAGGAGCATATTTCTCAATTGAGAATGGAGAGAACACCAGATTTTGGATCGATACGTGGCTGGGGGAGGTCCCTCTTAAGTTAGAATTCCCCAAACTCTTTGCTTGTTGTCGGTCTAAGGACATTCTGGTGAGTGAGTGTTGGGACCAAGAGGAATGGAATGTGTCGTTCAGGCGAACCTTTGGGGATGCGGAGGTGCAGGAATGGACCAATCTACTTCGCAAATTGGAGGGGGTACACCTGTCAGATCACCCTGACCGAGTGATCTGGAGGCTGGAAACAAAAGGGGTATATACAACAAAATCTATGTATAGATTTATCACCTTTGGGGGGGTTGTTGACAAGGGAGCACAAAAGATATGGAAAAACAAGATGCCTCTGAAGCTGAGGGTGTTCGTTTGGCAAGCTCTACATAACCGATTGCAAACTGGGGTGGTGTTGAAGAAAATGAAGTGGAAAGGAGATGAGAAATGCCCTCTCTGCAATAAACCAGAAACGGTAGATCATATTTTCTTCCAATGCGTTATCGCAGCTTTCGTTTGGTCGTGTTTCAAAGAAGGTATAGCGAGCCTGCGTACTCGAGCAATCATGTGCTAGTTGGTGCTGAATCTGTATGAGATCCAGGGTTTTCTTTGCTGGTTGGTGTGATCAATGTTCTGAATTTTTTGCCATAGGAATGCTGATAGTCTAAGTTGCTGGTTGGCTAGCTGAATGTTGAGCACTGCTTTGTCTTAGCTGAATTTTCATGTGACCTGATCTTGCTGGTTGGTTAAGCATGATGCTCCTGATCAAAGCATCTTCTGAATTTGTGGAATGCTTCTTATTGTTAATAAGCTGCTGCTGGCTGGTTAACTGATGAATGTTTAGGACTGGTGGTCTGTGTTTAGTTTCCTTGTTGTCTGATCTTGCAGTGCTGGTAGATTAGCTTATTATTGAAATGACTCGCCAATGGTCATGTGTTTACATCAGGATGGCGCCACCCATGAAGAAGGCGGCCAAGGAAGATGGCAAGGTGACAATGGGGCCGCGCGGTGTGTGCGGGCATACTCTGATCCTGAACCGTGCACACTCGTGCAAGAAGGAGATGGTCCGCGCTGCCAAGGCAGAGAAGGCTGCTGCTAAAGCAGAAAAGAAGCACAAGGCGATCAAACGACGGCGGTATCCATCCCCGTCCCCACCTCCACCGCCACCGCCGGCGCCAGTGGCGCAGGGCCCCGGTAGTGTCCAGCGTGGAGAATGAGCCTGAACTGTGAGAGAGAAAGAGGCCATTGGTGTATGGTCGACTACTAGTAGTTTGAGTTACGTATGGGATGCTGCGCGAAGCACCGGATTATGTCTTTGTGTATGCTGAATTGGATTTGCTAGTTTCTGCATAATTACTACGTACTCCACTATATACTGTCTATGGTGAGCTACTGTGCCAAGGAAGCTGCAGGTCCCTCTAATGGCCTCGGTGTGTCCTGCTGCGTAGTATGTTGCATGCATAAGTCTTTGTTTAATTTGTGATCAATTCAAAGGAATAATCTACTCATCCAACGAGTTGTCGTGAGCCTGGACCAGGCCAGCCCCTCCATCACAGGCTTGCTTATATAATAGCTTCTCCGTCGTACGTTGGAAATCAATTGCTGCCACCATCTGGAAGGACCTTACCGATCAGAAGCAACTGGAGGGCAAGTACTTGAGACAGTACATTCGACATCGACGAGTGATCAATATATAGTAAGTTCTACCAATTTAGCCTGCATTAATTGGTAAGCATCAGTAATCCAGGCAGGTTTTCTGTTTTTGTTTCTCCACACCACAGCGTTCCGATGAGATACACTGACAGAGTTCGCAATGAGAGCGACCGGTACTTCCAGCGTCCTGCAGTATACATCCTCTCCGTGAAGATAGTATCCTTGGATGTCTGCTTTCCAATCCAAGTCTATGGCACTGTCATTGCCCGGGACAGCATCGATTGCAAGTGTCTTCATCTCTTCCGTCGCGAAATCATTGTCAACTCATCAGCTCTGAGGTAAGTAGGATTAAGCACTCCCCCTTCTTGCCTCGCCTGTACAGAAGAGTCCAATATTTGTACTACTGGTCTGCACCAAGTTTCTGTTTTTCAACCGTGTGTACTGTCATCTCTAGTGGTTGTCAATGAACATCTGGTTCTAACATAGCATAACAGAGAACCATACATTCACTAACCTATCATGTAAATTTTTCCATATACAGGATGAATCATTGATCTTGACCGGCCCAATTTGTGGATTCCAAACTTTCTAGTTTTCCTGCTTGTCACTGTTGGAAGGAGCATTGCTCTCAGGCCATTGTAGGTTTGTTTCAAATTTCAGAGATACTGTTGGTTTAGTTCCCAATGCAGAGGCAACATCATTCTCTTCGTACGAAAAAGGGAAAAAAAACGAGAACATCATTCTATTTGGAGAGTGGGCTGAGCAGTCGACTGCAGAAAAGTGCAAAATTTTGGAAGGCCTTGAAGCAAGCAAGGTGTTGATATACAAGGGGTTCAGAGTCTCGACTCTCCAGTGGCATTTAACTAGGAACATCCTCGCCGGCCTGACTATTCAACCGATCCGGAATTTCCCTCCGATCTAAAGCCTAAGAAACTTAGGGGACTCTCCATTTAATTTTTTGGTTAAACAAGATCCCTTTTCCAGTTCATTGTCAGCAGACTCCATCTTGCTCGTGTCTGAACACTGCGGCATTTTCAACGCAGCAGACAAATCGAAAGCATAGCAACCGAAATTGCTCCTCCTGTCCTCCATTGCAGCTTCTCCGAAATTTGCTCGATGAGGCCACTGTGCCAGCACAGCAGCAGATCCACGACGAAGATGCCCTGACGCTGCGGGCTGGCGTTGTGGAGGCGGCGAGGCCCGGCCGGCTGGAGGTGCTTCGAGTCTGAGGCTTCAGTGCGGGCTAGCTGCAGATGACGTGGTTGTACCGGAGCTAGGAAAAATGGCGCGCCGCCCGCGGCGTGCGCGTGGAGGAGTGCAGCGGAGCGAGCGGCTTCATGCGTCGCGTGCAGCGATCCCAGCGGAGGTGGGAGGTCCGGTGGGTCGCCATGGCGTCGGGAGCCTGCTCCGGCAGTTGCTGTGGCTGGCCGCTGGCGCCGTTTTTCCGTGCCGTAGCTCTCAGCCACGGCCGTGAGAGGCGGGAATAACGCATAAGAGCGGACGGAGGTTCGCGCCGGATGACCGGCGTACTTGCACATGCCACCCTGAATTGGATGGGGTTCAATATTCGCGATCCAAATATTTGCAGTTTACCCCCTTAATATTTACAGTGAGCCCCTATTTTTGATCGCGATCCATAATCGCGATCCGAAATATTTACATATTACCCCCTATAATCTACAAAATACCCCCTGTTTTGGATCGTGATCCATAATCTTGATCCGAATATTTTCATATTACCCCATAGTATTTACAAAATGCCCCCTGGTTTGGATGGGCTGCTCCTCACGCCCTCTCCCGTCCGCCACCGCCCTTCACCGGCGGCGGCAGCCACCGCTGCTGCCGTCGTCAAGGGGGCAACTCCGCATCGCCCCAGGAGAAGCAGGAAAGCAGAAGCCACGGACCACTCCATTGGCCATGCTCCCGAAAGCCGAATCGCTCGATTCCACACCGCCGTGGCCACGCTGCTCAGTCCTCGCCGACGGCCGCGGTGGCAACCCGTCGTCGATTCGCCGCTTCTCCTGTTCAAACATCGAAACTGACGCGGCAGGATCTTCTAGGGGGAGTGGAGGGCGGAGCTAGCTTACCGCCGGCCGGTGTTACGGTATCCGACACAAGATCTGTAACGTAAAACAAGCAAAACAGGTTCAGGTTGTAACTCAAGACACTGGATGAACAAAGTGTAGGCTACGAACTCAAGGATTTGCGCTGGATGAACAAATGTCATTTGAATAATCATCAACGGATCAAGAAAACGTTGGGACGCCAATGGCTTATCTGATTCGGTTGCCATCTGCAGATTTAACCTGAATTCTTCAACTGCAAAAGTCAGTCTGAAACTCCACCTGTAATGCCGTAATGGCTAAAAAAAAAACTGTAACTAACATGCTTCACTACTCGTGGAAGTACCCGGTTCAGTTTCAAATTCAGACTAGTGTTTCCAGTGTACAGTGAATTAACAGAGAATTCAGAGTTGTGAGACAGACTGTTTTTTTTTTGAGTGTTTGTGAGACAGACTTTTTTTTTTTATCAAGTGAGACAGACTGTTAGGATCTAGTCTGAAGGGTCCATCTCTGATGTCTGATCCATCCTCATATGTTTCCCGCGATTTAGCCAGAGGTTTCTCTCACGCTCATGCCTGAATGCTGACTGAATTATTTCCAACTCTATACCGTGCAAACCCAAGCAGAACCATACGATACTCGAAATTAAGCTCTGAACTTGTTTGTGCATATACAAATGATGCACTGTGTGGAGAATCAGGAGGGTAGCTTGCGAACGTAATATAACCAACGGCCTGCTGGTCATGGCAATATCACCTGCCTGCTAGAATCATTATTTTGGCTAGGTCATGACACTAACTCGTCAATGGCAGCGGCGGCGGCAGATTAACAACTCAAGATAATTATAACAGAGTATATGGCTTGTAACTGACACCGGTCAACAGAACACCACCAAAAAGGAACAGATGATAGCTGCTGTTCTGAAATAATCACTGACCAGCAATATGCAGAATCACCAACAACTGAGATGCCAGATAATGTAGTACCACACATTCCAATCCTACTTTAAGCACAAAATGAACATCCAAGGACCACAGAACCCACAATAGCTCAGATGATTCGCCGAATTCATGACATGTTACACATGTCAAACCTCACAGAACTCTTGCTAACTTATTCAACAAGTTTCTCTTATAATCCCCAAGGGGGCAAGGGCAGCAAAGCTAAGCAGACTCCGACTTGGTGTAGATCCTAACGGCAACAGCCAAGCCCAGGATTGCCAGGGGAACCAAGAACTGGAGGATCTTGATAATGAACTCCGGGGTCTTGTCCTGGTTGTAGTGTGGTTGCTTGGGGGGAACATACTCCGTCCTAGCAGGGATCGTTGATGAGTCGATTTCACCCAACAAGTACTCATCCATCATCGCACGGGCAGTGGTGCTGTGCCCAACATCCTCAAAATCATCAGTAGCGTCCTTGGCTGTAGAAGGTACAGATTGATTGTATGTTACAGCCTATGTTTGCCAACTTTGTCAGTCCCTATTTAGTGGTACGCAAAGACAAGAAAGCTTACCAGTTGAGGACAGCAGAACATCGTCACCTCCTGGGTGGTCTTCCAAAAACTTTGTCACATCGTACACCTATTCCACAGCAAACACATAACTGGTGAGGTTATTAAGGAAGAAAGGATAAAATTTCTGATTATTAGTCAAATTAGGAACATTAACGAAAGAGCTGGTGGCATGAGTAGCAACATTAATGAAGAGCCGGTGCCATGCCACCAGCAAAAGAGATCGGCCAATAAAAAAAGGTGTGATAAAAGATAATCAACATGTCATTATCAATTAATTTCATGGGAATGAAACCTTCAGGTTTTGAAGTAAAGACAAAAAAAAATCTTTGAAGGTTAAGCAGCAATAACACGTTTCATCAAGGTTCAGCTGTGTGCACTTTGCAGAGGCTGGAGATGCTTCCATTTGTAAAAGAAATGTCTTATATTATCTAAAAAATCATTGATCTTTGGGGAAAGGCAATAGAAAAAAAAGGCAATAGAAAACATCTATATATTTATATGATAGGTAAGCATCTGAGGTACTAAACTTCCACATCAATTACAGGCTTACTAATGTGAAGATTAAGAAAAATAGTAGCTTGTTAGTTCAAGATGATGTGTAACTTTCCCTAGCAGAGCAAAGATATGGCACCCTGATGAACAGAACCTACAATTTACAATGAGCTTGTGTAAGGTGCCAAATATGGAGGCTACAAAAGTAATGCCCTACAAGTATGAGAACCCACTCAGCAGAATTATGGACAGTTTGATGCTGATAGAATTATAATCTATTTAATTGGAGGAGAAAAAACAGCTGGAAAAGGTTTAACATGCATTTGCTTCAAGTAAATTTCTTATAATTATTTTTTTCAGGTAGTTGTTACTGATGTTTCAATGGCCAGGATATGGGGCAAAATATCTCTTACGGTTCAGGAAGCTTTAACTGCTTCGCGAAAAGAAAAAATAGTTGTACAATCCTGTCTGCACTATGGCACTTTGCACAAAAGAACTACCACACCACGTCATGAAAGACATGAGGAAATTGAGGATGAAACATGACATCATATAAGAAAAGGCGCACGAGCCAAGTAACGGATCTGCTTGCAGTTAGGAACCAAACACGCAGATTCGATTTAATATGTCAGCACACAAAGCCTAAATTGTAAATATGCACTAAAGCGACACTATTTTTTTTCGAGCAAAGCAACACAAATCACAGTCAAAACAACTAGTGACTGATTCGGCCGGCCCGAAAGCAGAGACTTTTGCAAGAGCCTACATGAAAACTTGAAAAGCAAATACTGGACCAACCAATCAGCAAAGAAACAGTAAGAGATAATGGCCTATGCCGGATCTGCTAGCTCGTCGCACCGGCTGACCAAAGCATATACGAATCAAGAATCCATCTTGGAGAAAACAAGAGCGCCGCCGCTGGGAGCACCTCCGTCCGCATGAAGTTAAAATTCAACCAAGGACACCGCCGGTGAGCCCGACGACTAGTTGCCTCGTTGGCAGTTGACCGGGGCCGGCCGGCTGCCAGTTACCGTGACTACGCTATGACCCGCAGAACCTAACCTTGGATCAGAGTTTTGGGGAGCAGAGCTGGAAGAGAGTCTCGGGATCAACCAAGAAACCATGGCCGACGCGCGCACGAGTGGAGATGAGACGTCGGTATACCTTGCCGCCAATGATGAGCCAGCAATCGTCCTTGGAGTTGTGCTTGGCGACCTCCTCGAGGGTGTAGACCTTCGACATCTCCGCCGCCGCGGCTCTCTTGCGCTACGGGGGATGGATGGATGGGGTCGAAATCGACGGGCGCAGGTCGCAGCTGCCGCGGCAGACCCCGAGCGAGATCGATGCGCGCGACCGCGACCCCGGATTGGGCAAATCGAGATGGGCACGGGCAGGGGGGCAGGGGGACTGCTCTGCTTTTAAAACCGCCGCGGCAGCAGCGCCAGCGCCAGCGCAACCGAGTCCACCTCCGCCACAAATCCCTTCTTCGCTGCTGCTGTGGCCTCCGGCCTCCGGCTCCCGGGCGCTCGCCACCTACCCCCACCCCGCCCGTCCCGTGGCCACAGCAACTCTACGTCGGTCCCACCTGTCAGCGGCAGGGGGCGGCAGGCCTGTGGGTTTTATTTTACTGCCGTGCCGCGTGTCATGTTGTGCAGCTGCTGCTGAATGGAGAATGGACGTGGATGGATGGAGTAAAAATATGACCATCTACAATAGCCAGTTGAAGTTCGGGCTGGTGGTTGATTATAGAAGAGAAAGAAGTTTCTAGAGCAAGGACTAGTAGTAGATGCATGGTAGGTGGGCTACACTGCATATCGTTTTTTGTTTTTTTACTAGTGTGGCACGTGTGGCACGTGCTTAAATTCTTTTTCAGCATAGCATTTTTTTCTGTATTTATCGGGAATCTAACGTGATACAGAGGAAAAAAATACAAATGCACCATATATTTTTAATCTTATTTATACTTGACAAAATTTAAGAAAATAGTATATATAGAACTAATCCAATAATGGATATGTCGCAGATAAGATCAAGGCACACAAAGTATGCATAGACATATATATCATATATTTATTCACTCATAAATATTCCGATAAGCCAGAAGCCTTCAAGCCCGTGACCCGCAGGAACAATATATATAATTAGAAGGAACAAGAAAGCACATAAGTATATGAGTGCATAAATACATATAATTACACATCACGATTTCATAAAGCTGAAGCACAAACACACATTAGGATCTCAAGACATCTTTGTATACAATATTCTTCGTACTCTTTCCAGTAGGATCGATGCTCATATTTCTCTTTGCAAGAACTCACGTACTCTCACGAGAAACACCTCTGGACAACACCACATACAACTGTCCATATGAAAACACAGGCTCGGAAAGGTAAATACCTACATTAGGTATGGTCTGACCCTGCGCCTTATTAATTGTCATCCCAAAACTCAACCGGATGGGGAACTGTTTCCTTTTAAACTTGAACGGGAGAGTGAGGTCTCCGTAAGGAGACATTGGGATCCTCGTAATGAACACTCTCTTAACTGCATGCTGCCCATTAACAATCTCAGCATCAATTGTATTATTTTGAAATCCTCGTACAACCAGGCGAGTACCATTGCAGAGGTCATTAAGAGGATCGAGATTACGAAGCAGTATAACATGACATTCTTCTTAACCTTGAACTCATGAGGGGGCAGCCCATTAGGGGTAATTGAGTTGAGAAAATTAAGAGGATAATTGTTACACGAATCATCATCAACAGAGTTAAAGATTTTCCCTGAAAATCTATCAATCATGAGTGCATTCACTGCATCAACATGTTCATTCCTAGTGGAAAGTATGGCACGCTCACGCATATAAGTGGCAGAAGTGCAATTAGCAACAAGATCCGAGAACACCTGATCAATAAGAATGTCAATTGAATCATCCTCATGAGGGTTCTGAATCAAAATGTCATCAGGAAGTCACACGTAGTCATCCTCAAATGATCCTTAACAGGTAATCTGCAAACCAACTATCCGACTGAGCTCGCATGTTTTGGGTCAGACTGATTCGCCGAACACTTTCCCATATGTATGATCTCAGCAACGTTGCATCTGTGATCTGGGCTCTTGTACAAATTAGAAGTTGCATGTTGAACAACGTCGTTTCGCATATTTGTCTCATTAATCACAGTCGCAACACCTACATATGGCAAATGCATTTCAAGTTAGCAGATCCACACACTGATGGGTAAGGTTTCAAGAAAATATACCGAGGATCTCTGCATTATTCCGAGCATCTTCCTTCTCAGCCTTTTTGCGATGGTATTTTTCCGCCTTTTTGCATTCAACTCAGCTTTTTTATCAACCGGTAGGCTTGCATACTTCTCGTGTGCTCATTGCCGCTTAGTTTCCCTTTGATCAGTGGTATCATCTATATTTGTAAAGGATCTATGAATAAATCCCTTGTTCATTGAGAAAATATGAAGCTTATTAAAAGAATATACGAAAAATACCAGCATCAGGCTCTTTGTGCAATTGCTGCTTATGATAATTAAACTTGTTTGTGATATCTTCAAATGGTCGATGGCATCCATCGGTAGATGGGAACAGCGACTGTTCAAGAGAATAGCATCATTATTATGATCTTGTATATCCTCCACTATATTTCAGCAAATAATATAAACATCCACCACATGCATCTTTATTTTTTGAAGAGGATATGGTAATCAAGAGGAAACAACCACATTATAAGATTGATTTGTTACCCTAATGCCCAGCAGCTTTCTGATAGGATCACCAGGCCAGGGATTGAATCGAGCACGAACCGGCCACGCTCTACTGATGAATAACGATGGCCTGCACCGGCCACGGATGGAACGAACCGAACGCGCCTAGCAAGTCGCCGTGCACGGTGGAATTCTTGACTCGTGAATCTGAAAAGGCCAGATTAAAACGATGGAACAATCACAACGCGAAGGCACGGTGTGGGTTGCAGATGTACCTCTGCCGTCATCTGGTCGAGCGTTGTCGTTCGTCGCCGTGCACCGCCGCGCGTCTGCGTCGAGCACCGCCGTGCGACGTGCGTCTGCGTCGAGCGCTGCCGTGCGACGTGCGTCGCCGAGCGCCAAGCGCCGCCGTGGGTCGAGCGTCGCTGTGGGTCGAGCGTCGCCGTGTGTCTGGGTCAGGAGGAGGTCGGCGTCAGTCGAATCGCGAGGCCGCCGGCGCTGAGCGCCGCCGTGTGTCTGGGTCAGGAGGAGATCGGCGTCAGTGAATCGCGAGACCCATGCAATAGAAGTAAAATGATCTGGTGGTGAGGCCCACCTACGGCACAGGTCGTGAGGCACACGTACCAGGGAGAGAAGGTTAGGAACAATAGAAGGAAATTTAAAAATGAAAAGCAACACGACATCAACGCACGGCATCATCGCACGTCATCAGCGCAAGTAACAATGGAAAGTTGGGTATGCAGGGCGGGTAGGTACAGTGATGTGGTGAGAAAAATATAGATTTTGGGTGAAAATATTTTCCTTCTATTAAAAAATAGGACTCCATCCTCTTTCATCGAATCTTTTAGCCTGTTAAGTGGGATCTTCGTGAGAAATATGGTGGACCTAATTTTGGTGAGAAACAGTTTTAATTATTTCAACTTTTATAGTATAGATATAGATAATTTTGCACTGCAATTTTTTGTGATCAGTGAGCCGGCGGCTGGCTGCGCCTCCGGATTTTTGTGCTTCTTTCACTCGCGATGGTCAGACGTTTCGCACTGCACGGCTGCCAGAATTGACCTCCTTTTGTACGTATTCAGTAGTCAGAGTTGACAACTTCACTTACCTTTACTTTCTGTGTTTTCATATCTTTTGAACTTTGTTTCCCCCCTCCTTTTTGTAGGGTTTTAGCGTAAACAAAGCAGTAGTGGTTTCTAATGGCAAAGGACTGCTCCAAAAATCACCTCATAAAAATTCTTTCTTTCTGCGCTTATTATCTGCCATGAGGTATGCTAGCTAGCTGCAAAATACAAGTTGGGATTACTAGCTGGCCTCTTCTCTCCAGCTAGGAGTAATTTCTGTCACGTGATCAGAGTGCACAGAGCCTGAGGAAACACGTGCCTCAGGCTTGGGCAGATGCATCAAATGCGAATGCGATGCCCATCCGCGTACGTACAGCCATTCACATCAAGGCCTTATTTATTTAGGCCTTGCTCAGATCCCGTTAAAAATTTTACACATTAATCATATCAATATTTGAACACATGTATGGTGTATAAAATATAGTCGAAAAAAATTGCATTACACAAATTGACTGTATTTCGTGAGACGAATTTAATGAGCCTAATTAGGCCGTGATTCGATAATAAATTGCTACAGTAAACATGTGCTAATGACGGATTAATTATGCTCATTAGATTCGTCTCACAATTTACGGACGGAATCTGCAATTAGTTTTTTAATTAGTCTATGTTTAATACTTTAAATGTGAAAAGATTCCATTTTAAAAACTTTACACGAAGGATCTAAACAAGGCCTTACATAAAAATAACTTTACACCAAAAAATGTCACATCAAATATTTTCGCATATGCATGGCATATTAAATGGAGATAAAAAAAAATATGTCACAGATTGGGTGTATTTTGCGAGGTGAATCTAACGAGTCTAATTAGTCCGTAATTAGATAATGTTGTGCTACAATAAATATATGCTAATGACGGATTAATTAGGCTTAATAAATTCATCTCGCAGTTTATAGGCGAGTTATGTAATTAGTTTTTTAATTATAGTTTTTTAATTAGTCTATATTTAATACTTCAAATATGTGCCCACATTCTTCAAAAAATTTACAGCCTTGCATTTAAACGAGGCCCAAGTTACTGCACGGATCGAAGTAGACGTGCAGCAGCAGCAGTTGTAGATATGAATGCTGGGGTCACACATTAGTAACAGTTTTATTTAAAAAAAGTCGTAACAGTACATTTAATTTGTTTCACACAAGCACACGCACACACGTTTTCATTCGCTTGTTTTTTTTCAACCAGGGATTTCATTCATTGATCAGGAGCATTGTTACAATCAGACGTACTTGAGGTAACGCTCCACGCATGACGGGGTCTAGACTGGTGCCACTCGCGACTCGCCCATCACATACACTGGAAGCGCATGCGCTACCAAGTTGCACACTCTACTAGCATAACACAAATAGAAACTAACTAGAGAGTTACAGAGCTCTTGAATCACTCTGAGAATCGCCGTAAATGACGATTGCTGCTCATCTTTCAACGACCACAGAAGCACAAGTTCTTGACGGTCTGTTTCAAGTAGCACTCTTGTGGCGCCATATTTCTTCGCGAGAATCAAACCATTCCTGCAAAGCTAGCTCCTCCATAATTAGCGCATCCATACTGGTACGGTACCATCTTGCCGATCCTCCCTTAAAGCAGCGCCATGGTGGTGGTGGTCGCGTAGAACAGCTCATTTGTTGCTCCACTTCCATCCGGGTAATAGGCGCCGTCGGAGTTACATTTGATCCAGTCTTCCTCCGGTGGCCTCCATCTAGGCAGCACCTTTGGTGCTTACTTGTTGTGGGTCAAGCAGTTGCCATAGATCATCATACGTCGTATCACACACCCACATAGCTGCTTGACGACTAGGCATCCGAGCTTCACCATGGCGCCGCGTGTTCCTCAACATCCCACATATATGATCAATGCTCTATCTTTCCTTGGGCAAACATTGTCCTGTTACTTTTTCCATACCTCCCGAAAGAGAAGTAGTGGTTGGAGGCCTACTTAATTTTCGTTACTGATCGCCTAACTAGAAACGAAAATGATCCCATCCTTTAATTTGGAGGGAAAAAATGTTTTTTCCTTTTTTTTAAAACTTAACGGTACAACCAATAAATAAAACAATTAAGATACTGGTTTGATGGCGCAACAACAATAATCCCTGTTCATAATTTGATGCACGTCCATGTCAAGTACCCCTTGGCCCTTGCACACACTGCTCATCAGTTGCTCACATGCACCCCAGACTTCTCAGCTGATTTTTTCGACGAACGGACTTCTCAGCTGATGACTATCTTAATTTCTGTGTTTTCTTTCACATTATTTTTTACACTTCGTACCCTTTTAAGAGCAACTCCGGCAATGACACCTAAATCAGACCCTTCAAATGCTAAATGAGGGCTGACTTTATTTTTCAAGAGCTTCTAAATTTGCTTCAACTCCAGCAATAGAGGGCTCTCTAGAGACCCCCTAGGAATAGAGGATGGAGGAGAAAATTTGGAGGTCTTCCCAAAATAGAGGGTCTGCTGAAGTGCATCTTTTTTTTATCACCCTCGGGGTTGTTTAGAGAGTCTACTGGAGTTTCTCTAATTACATGACGCATTTGTCCATTATCTTTAATTTGGTGACCGCTGTCATACCTACCTACTATGTTCATGCATGCTGTTGTCATGAAAATACCTCTCAAATGCGATCGTAAAATCATTCCTGAACATTATTGTATTTCTGAACGGCGAAAAGAAATTAAAGAACGATGGAACATATAGCCAATTAGTAAAACAAAGGTAAAAGTTTATTCCATCCATCATTTTCATCAAGCAGCTAGCTCGTGCATGAGTGCCCTTAATTTTGCTCCTCGATCATCGAACGAGAAATTAAACACGCTCAACATAAAGGGAAATAAAAAATAAATGATGAGAAGTAAAAAAAAAAGGCTATGATCGATTTGACTTGATTGAAATGGAAGAGAGAAGCCCGGCTTTCAGGGATCATCATCAGCATGCATTTTGATGTTCATGCACAGCCACACAGTAGTGATGTCACTACTGGTCCTTGGTGGGGTAGGACGCCATCTTGTTGATGCCGCAGAGGCCCTCGGGCTTGCCGGTGCCCCTCTTCATCCGGATGTACCCCTTCTCGCCCCAGTGCGGGCCCCACGAGTTCTTCACGATGATGTAGTCCTGCCCCTTGCTCGTGCCGTATCCCACCGCCGCCACGCCGTGATCCAGCTCCGCGCCGCACGGCCCATCGAACACGCCCTAAATCACATCCATGGCATACATGAGATCGATCGAATTGCAAATTTGCATGGCAAGCAAAATGACCTACCCCTTTGTAGAACTGGAAGTGCCTCCCGGACGCCTCGATGGCGACGCTGACGGGCTGGTGCGCGAGGGCCTTGACCAACGCCTGCTCGTCGTTGGCCGGCACGTCCTCGTACCCGGTGATGGTGACCACCTGCTCATCGCCGGCTTTCTGGTCGCAGTCGCCCTCCTCCATCAGGTACGGGTATGCCTCCTCCGTGTGCAGCCCGCCGCTGCCGGCGATGTAGGAGAAGGCGTAGTCCATTATGCCGCCGTTGCAGCCGTTGTTCCCGTCCGTGCTGCAGTCGATCAGCTCCTGCTCCGACAGCGACGTCAGGTTGCCCGTCACGATCTGGTTGATGCCCTCCACCGCCGCCACCGTCGAGAAGGCCCAGCAGCTGCCGCACTGCCCCTGGTTCTTCACCTCCGTCACCGCGCCCTTCTTGCGCCAGTCCACCTCCTTGGGCACGTCGCGGGCGCCCACGCCCCCGTACCTGAAGGAGCCGCCGCCGGCGGAGTTCCTCGGCTGCCGGTTGAGCCCGAGGTAGGTGGCCTTGAACTCGTCGTGCGTCAGGTCCGCGAACTCGTTCAGCCCCAGCCAGTAGCTGCTCACCTTCTTGTTGATCTCGTCGATGTGCTTCAGGTTGTCCTTGAACACCTCGAACCGCCGCAGCTTCTCCTCGAAGCTCGCGTACGCCTTGCGGTACTTGGCCACCCACTCCTCGAACAGCTTGATCAGCCGGTCATGGCTGCCAAGGTCCTCCGGCGCGTACCCCACGATGGAGTAGAAGTCATTGTCGATGTCGCCGTAGGGGCGAGCCTCCGCCAGCAGCCACGCGCCGGCGCAGAGCAGGAGGACGGCGGCGAGGGAGAGCTTGCTCATCAGACGAGCAGAGGACGAAGCCATCTTGATCACTAGCTAGCTAGTGATCGGTGCTTGCTCAGTCGGAAGGAGAAGAGGTTGCGGTTTGAATGTGAGATCGCATGAGAGGATGCATGTGTATATATACACATCATCTTGGCGATCGCTTGGAAGCAAAGCCAAGGCACTGCGCCTGCGCAAAAGGGAAAGGAAAATGTGGCCGGCCGGCGCCAATGAGTGTTTCCTGAACCATGCCAAGGCTTGAAGCTTTGGTATCTGTGTCTGATCGATAGACTTTGCTTCCAAGCATGCCGGGTGCAGAAAACAGCATGCGACGGGATGCTTGTTTGGCTGCAAAGTTCAGATCGAGAGACAGATCTGAATGACACTGAAGTCTGAACCTATTCCTTCATGGGAAGGAATGAATTAATCTGGCATGCATCTGAAGTCTGAACTGAAGGGAACTTGTATGTACATGCAACCAACAACTGCAAGTCTGCAACCTGATGTATGGGCTATCTGCCTATCTCTGTCAATAGTCTGGACCTTAGAGTCCTTTACAGGCTTATGCTTCTTGTCTCTGCTGAACATGGAACACAATAATTGTTGATTTTTTTTCTATGCTTGTTTGTGGTTCGTCACTAGCTTAGAGGATCATCTGGGTAAAGCAGTCAGTACAAGTTCTTTCCGTTTCATAAAGAACACGTTATCTCTTGGACCACGCTTGCTGCATGGAGTAAAACAGGGGCATCAGATTCATCATATTACGCCGTGTGCATAGATCATGCTGTACATGGCATCTTCACCTATCCTGCAGGACATAAAAAAGTCAACATCGGCATACCTTTGGTTCCTAGTAGATCCTAGTGGAGCACAGTGCATTCCAACAAGCCACCCATTCATGAAAAGTACACGTATATATCATCATAATTAACCACAATGGAAATACATGTAAGATCGATGATGTAGCCTGCTCAACTATAAGAACACTACTGTATTATACATCCATATTCTATAACAGTCCTATTACATGGGTATATATGAGCCGAATTAAGACGTATATCTTTGAATGGAGGTTGTCGCTGGAATTGCAGATGAATGATCCTTCTTCACCATCACGGCCTGTAACTGTTTTGCTTCCTGAACTCTTCTACCTTGCTTTTGATCATCTGTCCCACATGGCGCAGCACATACATGTGTGTAGGATCAAGCATGCGCACGATGAACCTCTCGGATGCAGGCATAGAGGCGTTCAGATCGACAATGAACTGCGCCATGGGCACGTCGCTGTATATATAAACAAAAAGGAATTAGTAACAGGTGTGAATTATAAAATAAAATAAAATAAAATGGCGCAGTCAGTTGCAGTTACCAGGATATAAACAGCCCCTTGATTGCGTCAACCATGTTTTCTGATCTGCGGACAGGAGAAAACGCCTGATTGCACTGGGAAACAAAAACGTGTCAGTTTAAGGAGCAGAATTACTAAGCAAAGTGCACACAGATAAATAAAACATGTAAGTAGAAAGCGGAGGATTTTATGAGTCGTCCTCACCGCTGCTACGATCTCGGCTCTTCAGTCGGCCGGCGAAAACCTAGCTCGTCGGCGGCGGCGGTGGCTGGCGTGAATCCTTCACGCTCTGCCCTCGTCGCTGGCAAGCCCTGCCTGCATCTGCTGATATTTATGCTAACCGCTAGCCCAACACCGTAACCGAGTAGAGGATTCCAAAACAGTCTCGGGCCCTCCCTTCGTTTCCGTATGGGCCGGCCCATCCCATGATCGCCGCTCGTCGGCCCAGTCTCACTCGGACCCACCCTCCTCCTGCTCAATTCTTCAGCGATGGATGGTATTATAAGATCTGATTTTTTTTTGAAAGAAATACGATATGGAATTTTTCTTTCTGATTTTTTTCTAGATGGAGTTATTTTTTTTATTCCGGCCTCCGCAACGAAGAACCATCAATCATGAATGCCTTTCTTTCGACCAGAAGAAAACACGATAACAGTGCTACTTGTTTCACGGAACCATCAACTCTCACAAAAAAGCTCAGAAACATCAGAGTTGGCCCACAACAGCAATACATACAAGACATCTTACACATCAAAATAGGTAATTAACCAACTGCAGCTTCAATTTTTTAACGCCAACAAGTGCGGTGCCAAGTGGCAAAGGGTAAAAGGCTCAATCCGGATACAAAGCAAGTCACTGAAATACACCAGTTTTTTAGACTAAAAACACGAATACATATTATTCCATAGCAGTTCCGCAGATTTGAGTGCAAGGTATGCATCTTTGGGAGGGAGGGAGGGAAACAATGCAAACTGCGAGGCGGGATGATCCTTCACTGTGGCTTCTCGTAGCTGTTCTGGTCCCTGAACTCCCCTATCTTGCTTCTGATCATTTCTGTCACATGAGGCTGAACAAACATGTGCGTAGGATCGAGCATGTGCACGATGAACCTCTCTGATGCTGGCATTGAGGCATTCAGATTAACAATGAACTGTGCCATAGGTACATCACTGGGGAACAAACAGAGGATTGACAGGAGTGTGGCTTGTTATGAACAACTTTAATGGAATTTTGTTAACAAGAAAACAATGATGGATTTGGTTTTCAGTTCTATCAGGAGCTTTACCAGGAGATGAACAACCCCTTGATCGCATTAACCATCTTGTCTGTGCTACAGACAAGAAAATTACCTGTCGGCAAAAAACACGACAATGTCAGTTGGAGTAGCAAGCAGCACAAGTACTACAAAATTTCGCACAAAGCAGATCATAAACCAACAGGCAAACATAAGCCGTGGTGTTCTAAGATGGTAATGCAGTGATTCTCCAGCCAGCTGCAGAAGTGGCAGACCACATAAACCAACAGGCACACATAAGCTGTGGTGTTCTAAGATGGTAATACTGAAATCATATGTAACTATGACTAAAGAAATCCTGCACTGTCTTATTCACCGAAAAGATCAGTACAATATGTGTTATTTCTACTTTACTTTCCTCCCTGGGCATTTTTCTTCTTCTGACAAAACGAGCAGTGGTAGCCAAAATCATTTCGTTTTTCCTTTTTGGAATGTTGTTGTGTGTTTAAGCAAGACCCTGGGTAATTGCTCACCAGGGGCGGACCCAGCATAGGACATGGGTGTACACATGTACACCCGATAATTCTTGCAAACGAAATCGAAGTCAGTAGGTAATATATTGTAACTGGATTCAGATCCGAAATACAGATAGTTTTGTTAGGGTTTGGTTTGGGGTGCTCCGTCTCGCACAGCAGAAGGAAAGATAAGGGACGGGCATACCTGGAGGATGCGCTCGTCGCCGGCAAAGGGCTGGGCGAAGACAGGACAAATGGCGCTGCCGCTCGCCCAGTCGTCGCCGCCAGGGAAGGAAGAGAAGGGAGGGAAGGAAGAGAAGGGAGGAGAGAGTCCGAGAGAAGGGAAAGGTTTAAGAAACAGAGGGAGGAGATGAACCTGAGGCCCTGAGCCAAGCCTGTCAATGAGCCGAGATCGAGCCACGGAGCGAGCCTGCCACGGAGCGGCTGAGCCAAGGCTGTCAATGAGCCGAGCTCGAGCCACACAGCGAGCCTGCCACGTTGGAGGATCCCGAGCCGAGGTTGACCCGAGCCTGAGATATTTAACTCTTATGGAGACCACTACACGACAGTAGTATTGATGATAGATAAGAAGATGTACCTATAACGCTACTCTCAGCAAAAATTTAGGAACTAAATGTTATACCATATGAGCAAATGCTGATATGGTAGGATTATTATAAGAAGATAGAAGGGAGAGTACCATGCATGTGGGAGGAGTTTTCTCTTCATAACACTCATCCGGTTCGGTTACCATGTTCATAGTCTTTTGTAATAGTACAATAAAAGGTACTGAGACTGGCCTAAAATACGCATATAATTCAATAAATAAATAGAAAGAGAAGCATATTTGGATATTTAGTTTTATTCTCTCTTTTTTTTTCTTTTGATAGTCCTATAAGTTGATATCTTGGAAATAGTATGGATGGTCGTTCGATTCCCGTGCAGAGTGACTTCTCTTTAAAAAATATTAGTGTACGCATATGATAACATCGAAAACGAGGAGTCGTAATACACAAGGTTCTTCTCGATCATTGTACTAAGATGGAATTGAACTATCAATAGAGGGAGTATTATTTTGTACATATTTTAACTTGAGCAACACAGTAGCTCGCTAGCTAATGTAAGGCTCTAACCTCTAGCTATATGATTCTAACTTTCGATGGTTGGAAGTTTAATTAATAGCGGTAGAGGGTGCATGCACTTGTCACGCAAAACTGAAATACTTGAGCTTTATTGAATACCTCAATCTCGGATCATTAGAGCTCAGGAGCTCTAGGTTAGGTCCAAGGGTGACTTAATTCCTAATATAGATTAGCTTGAATTGAGATTTTAGCAAGTTAAATATAAATAGCTCATAAGTCTTAAGCTTTTCTGTTAACCCTCCATAGGGATAGGGGTGAACCTTAAATGCTCAGCAGATCAGTAGGTGTAGATTATCAGATCATCAGACCATAGTGTTGGGATGAGCACGCATGCTAATATGGTGGGCACCCTCGTCGTTGCTAAAGTTAAGGTCGCGACAGCCAGCATCATGAAGAATGACAGGAAGATTTTTTAAGGGAGGGGAATGGATGACATATATGAAAGTGCTAAGAAGTGCTAGAAGTCAAACTTTATTTGAAATAATTTTGAACGAGATGTTGTTATATGAAATTTAATTGTATCGTAATGATATTTAAACCGTATGGATAATAAATGCTTCACATTATCACGCGTAACAACGTACGGACATATTTGCTAGGGTTATAACAAAATACTCCAGCTAAAAAAATCTTATTCTACCTAAGTATTAGAAGATATATCCTGCAACACAATGTAGAAAAATATCATATTTAATAAGCTAGCAGCTATGTAATAACTAACATCATCTATAAATAAAGTACTAGACGAACATACAAGATATATGAAATCTTTATTATTTATTCTTGAGAAGCTATTGTCTAAAGAGGAATGTGATGTATGTTTAAGTAATAATTTTTAGCTCGTAAAATAATATGTTCAAACTAGGCATAATGACTTTTATTTAGAATATCGTTAAGTACCGAAAATATTTTTAAGGATCATGTACACCCAAGTTTTAAAGTCTAGGACCGCCACTGTTGCTCACGTATTCCTGGCACATAAGCAAGGATCTTGTAATTCCTCGTCCAGAACCGCAAAATCAATGGCAGTGTTACACGAATTACACCGAAAATCTACTGAACACAGCGAATCAGCGATTCCACTGGCACATAATAATACGTACACAATAAACAAAACCTCTCCTTTTTTAATGGTAACAGCAAGTAGGACAATCATCAATCAAAGTCAATTGAATCAGCACTACCACTTGGGGAGTTCCATCCGGACAATTGTCACCATGTCGATTGAAAATGGGGAAAAAGAGCAAACAAGTTCAGATCGGGGACGGCCTCACCGCTGTTTAGCGTCGACGACCCTCCCCGAGATCTCGCGCCCGCTGCGGCTGCCTCGCCGGTTTCGGTCCTCTCGCACCGGAATCG
This sequence comes from Panicum miliaceum, assembly GCA_032594955.1. Lineage (NCBI taxonomy): Eukaryota > Viridiplantae > Streptophyta > Magnoliopsida > Poales > Poaceae > Panicum > Panicum miliaceum. The sequence continues at coordinate 5,492,039 of CM064058.1, read as the reverse complement.
GATCCAACACAAGGCTGACGGCGGCTCCTCCCTCGCCGGCGTTGCCGCTCCGTTCGCCGGCCGCAAGCCCGCAACCCCCGCTTGGTCTATATCTCCTTTCTCTTTTCTGGACCGCTTTGGGGTTTAAAGAAGTTGTTGTTGGGCCTGTGGACTTATCCATCCGCCCATGAAGCCCACATCTATACAGCCCTCAGCCCCACAGTTAGGGCGCGCACAGCCCACAGAGCTCAAGCTTTCGATTTGCTTAGTGATCTGAAATTTTCTTTATATCCAAATTACTTTTTTTTAAAAAATTCATATATTAAGCTTTCTAATAAAGCCGTATATAGTATTGACCACTATGACCAGAGACTCACAAGCACCAAATTTAATTAGTTGAGGGTGATAAGCACACTGTCTGGAAATAAAAAAATAGTCATCCGAAGTAAACTACAATGACCGATGGTGCTGGGACTCATTGAAACAAGTGTGCAAGCTTCTTCCGAAACACATCCCACGAGCAAAAAAGAAGACAAGCACTCACAAAATCGAGCACTTTTTGTGTCGAAAGCTTGGGAAAAGACCCGGCAGGGCGACGTGTAGCAAATGGTCCACCCTTGATCTTTATTAAGTCGGCGGCTAGCCAAAGGCATCCAAGGAAAAAGCACAAACAATATTCTATCTTTTCTTTACATTACCGAAAACACACTGTGCCTCCTAATAATATATGAAACCTATACTCAACTCATCATGGCAATGGAAAACAACTTCCTTTCTTTTCGTTAACAATTCTATCTTTACATATGGAGCCGCATTTCTTTTCAACCAAATATATCTATCTCATGGGAATCTTCATATATATACAAGTATAACTGATCAATCGCAGCATGATGCATGGAGCATGGTCCATCACAAACAAGTATAATTCTGAATACAAGCTAGAATACAAAAGGCGTGTATATGTGATGTAATAGTACTTGATATGACATGTGCACAAGCTAGCTGTATATGCTGAATGGCTGATCGATCGGCCATCCTGCATTGCGTACGTTGGAGAGCAGCGATGAGCTGGGAGCAACATTATGCATGTCAAATTGTCAATGCCTATATGCATTGTTTACACTATTGCATGCCATTATATTTGCAATGTAGTAAGAGCTAAGAAATACTGCTAGCTAGATTAGGGTTGTTATTGTTCCTTGCATGCTGAGTCACACTACACACACACACACACACACACACACACACACACACACAATCTCCATCTGGGAGTATCGGCAACCTCCAAGTACTCATCTGTATGAGACTTTTGTACTTTAAAGGAGGGGCCATCTCTGAGTATTGTTGTATTAAGAGAATCTCTTTTGTTAAGATTAGGATCCAATAATCATATAATAGTTTGCCTTCTTGAACTCCAAAATTTATTAGCTTGGTAATAGGGTAAAAATTCTTATCGTGGTGACTGCTTGAAGGAAAAGTCACATTATGATAAGAGGAATTACGAACCAAAGATCTGTTGGAAGATATCTCATTGATATAACCTTTTGCGTGGATGAACTCTGTAATTTGATTGAGCCCAGATTTTTCAAGTTTTGAAGAAAAGAATAATTTTACGTCTTTTCCTTTTATTTGAAATTGGATTCCTTCCTAAGGTCAGATTAAAGAAAGGAAAGGTGTTCCAAGGATAACATCTTGTTTTAAATTTTCAACTAGCAAGAAGGATGTTTTAATATGAACTTCTCCAATGCAAATATCTACCTCAGGAATTTTGTAATTTACCTTTAACTGGTTGTCTTCAGCAGAGTGAATTCTATGGGTAGATTTTTGAAAGTACCTGACTGGGATGATATCTTGTTGTATGCAGTTCACATCAGCTCCTGAGTCTAGTAGAGTGTTATATTTGAAGCTGAATCCATCATGGAATTTATATAATAATTCAGTGTACCATTTTTGCTTAAAGTATCTCTCTATGGAGCCAACCACTTCATCATCTTGAGGCTCATCTTCAATATCTTTGTGTTCATCCCTTTTATGGGATTCTAAGATTCGAATTCTCCTTTTAACATCTCTTATTTCCTATTTAATGAAGTTATATTCTATTGAGAGATCATCAAGGCTCATCGGTTTATTTTTCTTTTTCAGATCTTCAACTCTTTTGAAGACCTCATCTGCTGAACAGAACTTCTTCTTTTATATTTCTTTGACCAGCTTATCTTTGTTATTTTATCCTGGACAAGAATCTTTCTAGGATAATCTCTTTTTCTTCTGGGTCTTGAACAATATCAAAGGTATCCAACACAAATTGTTCTAGATCAGTTAGGACTAGGACATTTTTCATCAGATTCTTCTTCAGAGGGGTTTTGTTCATAACATGAACATTCACTATTTTTACAACAATTTATCTCAGTAAAATCCTCATTATCAGACCCAGTGTCACTATGGATATGATTTAAAATCTGACCCAATTTTTCCTTTATATCTTCAGAATCTGATTCAAGCAAGGCTTGGATTTCTTGTTTTACTTTAGATTTAAAACAATTAGAAGCTTTATGTCCCTTTAACCCACACTTAAAGCAGACCAGATCATTTGGCTTAGTTTCTTTCCTAAAGAGCTTAGGGGCACTTTCTTTGTTATATATATTATTATGCTTTTTTCTTCTAGTGGGTTGTCTTACCCGTTTATTATTCTCGTGACTTCCCTTATGCTTCCTATGTGAGCTTGACTTTCTATTTTCATAAGGATCTTGGAAACCAAATTGATAGCAAAAATCTCCTAATTCCCTTTTCCCAATAGTTCTTTGTCTTTTGAGTTGCTCCTTAATTTTTAAGTCATTACATAACTCTGCTCCTACCATTTGTATTTTTTGAGTTATCTTTCCTATGTCTAGACTTTGATAATTTATAGTCCCTTCACCTTCTTTTCTTAGAGAATTTCTAACCTTTTCAGCAAATAAGGGACGTAGACCGGATATATATTTTTCTTTCCAAAAATCTTGATTAGGATCTGGCAAAGTGTATAATTTTGATAGAAAGGAATCTTTGTACCACCTAAAATCTGACATAGTTTTGCACCTTAAGTTGATTAGTTGTTCTCTATTCTTTTCATAAATATCTTGATAGTTTACAGCAAAGTGGTAAACTATATTGTAAAGCAAGGTTGAGATAGCATCTGAAACGCTTCCTAGGGGTTGTCCTTGGTCATTTGTTAAGACAATTGGTCTACCATTATTATCTATCTTGACAGCTTCGATTATGGTTTGTCTTTGGGTTTCATCTAGGTAGTGATCCCACCAACCCCTTAATTGCCCAGAAAATCCTATAATAATCATTTGGGCAGCATTGGCATACATTATCATTTGATGACACATGTTAAAAATTTGGTACTCCGAAACCCATCTAGGTTCCATTCAACTATTTCTTTTCCATTAAAGCATGTCATGTTAGCTATATGGGGCATTTCTTTGAATTGAAGGTCTGCATAGGTTGGCCTAGGGTAATAATTTCTTGTCATAGCTGTTTGCGCAGTTGTTTTAAAAGATTTAATTTTGTTTATCACATCTTCATTTTCTCCATCAATAATCTGGTTGATGTTTCTATTGACTTTTAAATTTCCCAATTTATTAGATAATTCGCTGATTAATTCTTCAGATATAGAGGACCCCATGACTTTTTGTTTTCCAAGTTTGATATTAGATGAAGCCATTTGAGGAACAAATGGTGGAACTACTATTTGAGTGTTGGAAATATCAGATTGAGAGCTGGATGGAAAATTTACCTTTACTTCACACTTGCTTGGCTTTGTTCCGTCCATGAGAATGGCTTCTATACGGTCCGTCCGTTGTCCAATGGCATGCAAAGATATGTTTGAAAAGTTTTGTTGTTCCACAATGTGGCCAATATGTTCCACTTTTACAGTTCACCATGTGTGGTCTGTGATATATTTTTGAGTGGACAAGCTTTAGTGGTTTCTCCTTTTTGTATTGACTTCCAATTGAATGGGCTCAAAAGGTGGATGGATAGATTCTATCTGCTTCCCACTAGTAGTCTTCCAATCTTTAGAAACTCTTTTTATCGTCGCAATCTTATCGTTCTCATAATCAGATTTAATTTTATCTTTTTGTTGAGAATCTGGTTTAAAAAATTCTTCAAAATGCCTAATCTGACTGTTTTCATACCAATCAAAAAAGAATATATTCCTTTTTTGCTCAATCATTTCTTTGTGCCAAACTTCCCTAATCTTCAATCTAAAAGGCCGATCTACGTTTTTAAAGTATCTTTCTTTTTTGGTCTTATTTTTGGAAGACCTATTTCGGCTAGAATAAGTTTTTTTTATCTATTTGAAAATCATCCTCATCTTCCAAGACAATGACACAATCTGTTCGGCATTCTGGATCATCAACCTCAATGAGATTGATTTCAAAATCAGATATTGACGGTTCATAGGAATTATCCTCATATGTGGCATAGACAATATTATGTGGTCTTATCTGGGGTCTATTGTCCATACTAAAAGAGGGCCTAGATTGAATGAAGACTTTTCTTTTTGAGGAGAAGGTCACTTCAACGTCCCCTTTAGGAGTTTTGGTGACAGATTGGACTTCGGATTCCTCAAGGCTTTGTGGTTCTACGGCTTGAGTGAGGGTCCATTTTTCTGGGAGTTTTATCTCATCCCACTTCAAGGTTTTTGGAGTGATAATATTGTTTCTCGGATTGGCTTGGAGCAAGGTACTCACACCTTTGGGTGTATTTTATTTTGCACAAGGGGCCAAAGAGGTCATGGCTTTGTAATATATTCTGTAAGTTACAGAAATATTTTCACTTCCTGGTTCAAGATCGAAGCCAGAGGTTTGTAGGTTCAGGGTAAGGGCTTTGTGGATGTTTGAGTCGGACAAGGACACCGAGAAATCAGAAAAAGTGTTGAAAAACACTGAGCCATTACTAAGACTAGCTTCAATCATCCCAAGCAGGGAATCTTGAAACCGTTTGTTTCTACAATCTCTAAGACAGGCCAAGACGGATACATTTAAACCTTTTCTTGTCAAGGATCTAGTAGCTATTTGAACCAAACCAAAATGTAGATAATGATATTGGGGTTTAGCTCTTAGAGCATTAATTTCTTTTTCAGAAAGAAGATGCAAAGTTTCATGCAAAGAACTGAGCGAAGAGAGAATGTTCCTACATGATAAATTTCTCTAATATTACTTTAGGGATTTTCCAATTAGCAATGCTTTTCTCTATATCTTCAAAACAAACAGAAGATGCATTTTTCACTGACATAGTCTTAATCGATCTATCCTCGGCTAGTCCAACGCTTCACGCTAACAACGCCTATCCTCGGCTAACAAGGTTAACGGGTCGAGGTCAAGCTCTTCTAGAGAAATGGGATCTCCACGACTTAAGCGTACCAACACCCTACGGGATCTCCGCGACTTTGGCGTCTACCACACCCTCCCCCCCTCCCCCCCGGTCCGTTCGGAGAAGATGGCTTGGGGAGATCGGAGCACCTACGGCTTTGATACCAGTTTCTAAAAAAAAAATAAGATTGAACCCAATCCTGATAATGACAAGATTGCCATGATAAAAAGAGTTTGCCATGTCTGGGGTGGTATGTGGTGAAGATACACCATCCTTGTTAGCCTTGTTGGATCTGATACCAGTTTCTTACCCAGGTGGTCAAGTTAAGGTAGGATTGGGGATTATGTCTGTGGTGTGTGGTGGAGATGTGGTGGCGTATGCGTTGGAGATGGTGATATGTGATGGAGTGTTATGCAGGGATCTAAATGTCATGCAACATGCAACACAACAACAAACAAAGAAACTAACATAAACAGGAATGAAATACAATATAACACGAACAGAGATACAGAACAAACTAAAGGATAAAGATAAATATTTTTGTATTTTTAAACATAGAAGAAGTATGAAGAATTTAACATAACATAGTCCTGGTTTATATTATGTACCTTGATAATCAAAAGGATGAATCTTCTGAGTAGTACACCAAGATCTTGATACACATGTACAGGGACTTGATTTACAAGACTCTCATTAGACTCTTACTAACACTCACACAGACTCAAATATGAGTCTCTTATTTAGGGTACATAGCACACTTAATACTACAATACTTATGAGTGGTGAAGGCTATGGAGGTGGTGTGAGGAATGAGATGCGTCGAAGTGAGATGGGTGGAAATGCGATGCATGGAAATGCGATGCTCCCTCCGTGCCTCTTCCTCTCCTTATATAGTGGTGATGAGAGTATTCTTCATGGTGGATATGATGGTCCTTTTGACCCTTGATAATTATTCTTCATGATTCTTCTTTTTGACTTCTTTAGGTGAATAGTATCTTGATAATATAATCATGCTTCTTTTTGACTTTGGAAAAAGGTTTTTCATGATTCTCTTTTTAACTATCAAAAGATAGTGTATCTTCAATAGTGCAAATTCCATCTGCAATAGTGCATATTCCATCTGCAATAGTTTGATTGATTGTCTTCTTATTAGTCTTCTTCTTCGTAGTCTATCATTTCTGGCCCTTCTGTCCCTCAATCTCATCGGGCTGCCACATTTCTTGCAAACACATGAATTCTCGATATTCTTTGCGCAACTGCGTTTCTTGGCCATAATCTGGTTTTATCAATCTTTTGACACATCTAGTGATAGTGCCTTGAAGTCCCGGAAGAAAAATCCTCATGATCTTGTTTTGAAAGACCATGTAGTATGATGGATCAAATCTTATATTTTCTTCAAGCTCTTTGGCTTCATTAAAGATCCTCCAGTTATCATGATTAGTATTCTTGGAGAACATCTCTTCATATTCTTGTCCCAGTTCATAAAATCCGACACTGGGAAAGGTGTAGCATCCCTTGCTGATGTGGATGTCATGCATCGCCGGCCTTATGGGTGGAGTAAATCTTGGTGGTGAAGAGTAGAACATAATTTTGACTCTTCCTTTGACATAATATAATTTTTTGCATGCTTCTTTAATGGCTGTCCCTAGATCAGAGTGAAGAATTTCTTCCATCGATCCATAAACTGCATGAACCAATCCTTGATCTATAATTCTTTGTAGGGAAATTTCTTCATCAGAATATGTCCTCAGGTAAAATACTTTAAATTGATGTCAGCTCTGAGGATGATATACTTGTGTCGTGGATGGATGATCAATTTGTTATCAAGGTGGAGGAGTGGGAAAGTATGGATATTAACAGATATCGCCTAATTCTTATCTTTACGACAGAGAGCAACTCTCTCATAATTAAGATCAACCTATAGGATATATGGTTTCCAGTTCAACGACAGGGAAAACCACAATTAAGATCAACTGATTCCTCCGCTAGAGCGCCTAGTCCAACGCTTCACGCCAACAACGCCTATCCTTGGCTAACAAGGCTAACGGGTCGAGGTCAAGCTCTTCTAGAGGAATGGGATCTCCACGACTTAAGCATACCAACACCCTACGGGATCTCCGCGACTTTGGCGTCTACCACACCCTCCCCCCCATTCGGAGAATATGGCTCGGAGCACCTACGGCTTTGATACCAGTTTCTCAACAAAAAGATAAAATTGAACCTGATTATGAGAACGATAAGATTGCCATGATAAAAAGAGTTTCTAAAAATTGGAAGACCACTAGTGGGAAGCAGATAGAATCTATCAGAGCTAACAATGTCGCGGGAGAAGAGCCTTTTGCAAAGTTTCATGCAAAGAACTGATGCGACATATATTACAAAGCCATCCCTGCATATCCATGAAAAAACAAACAAAATGTAAAGATAAATCATGAAAACATGATTCGACTGGTGAGTTGAAAAAAACATTTATCATATGTGGATATTCACATAAGTGTCCGATTAGGGTATACATATCACTTCTTTGCAACACTTATGTATGTGTATACTATTTCTAAAGCAAGCAATGATTCCTTGTCCGTCAATCGAAATCCTAATTGGACTCGGATAAATCAATCGGAATCCCAATCGGAATCCGGATAATCAATACTTCACGTCGTCACGGCACGGCGTGTACACAGAGTGAAGGAGCACAAAATTAGTGGTGTTATGTAGGTCCGGGTAAAATTTATATTACCCGTAGCAACGCGCGGGCATTGTGCTAGTATATATACTACTAGCTAGTAGTAGTCCATATATATACATATATACATGTATATATAGGGGCATAAGAGGACAAGGTTGTCTATCCATCCGTTTGATCCGATTTGATTTGAGGCACGGCATCAGGGCCGGGAAGAAGAAAGCAACGCAACCAGGTTGGATCTATCGGACATGCATGTGCACATGGCCAAATGGTAGTGGTTGCTGGAATCCACCACAAGGGACCCCTGTCCGCTGATCCCGGGCACAAACCAGCATACTCCAGTCCACCGATGCATGCATGGATCGGAGTATAAACTAAACAAGACAGCTTCACACACCTCCATGCTAGCTAATTAAGCTAGCTGCTTAATAACCAGTTTAACCCATTGCATGCAGCATCAAATTAATCTTGAAGGAATCCGTATCTTGGATCACAAGCCTGTAAGATGCCTAAAATATGCAGTATATATATCATCTTCGATGCTTAGTTTTTAAACCTCCTCCCTGTGTGATATATATGCATTGTAGATTTTGTTGTGCTAATAGCTTGGTCCCTTCCTGTTGCTGGACTGTTTAACTAGTTTTATGTATATACTAATGTTTTCTTCAGAAAAGGATCGGAGTAACAGGCTAGTAATTTATCCTAGTCGTGGGAGTCAAAGTCAAACACTGCAGGTATTTGCAGAGTCTAACAATAGTAAATACTAGCACTATGCAACTAACACAGTTTTGACCAAGCAACTGTCGATTCTGAACTCTGAAACAGATCGAGCAGGATCGGAGAAAAGGGATCAAAGAAATTCATCGAGCCACTGGGCTCTGTCAGGAAACTGAATAGGTTTAAGTAACAAACAAAGCGATTTGTTTAGGAAGATTGTCCTAGCGACAGAGATAGTAGCTTTGACCAGGAAAATGGGGATTCGACTAATGGCCTCTTTGCCGTTCAGGGTCTTGGAAACAAAAACTGAATTGATTGCCCCCGCACAGCACCATAGTTTTTTTTTTCAAAACTACTCTTGAAGGAACACTGTTTAGATGGAATTGTTGTTTCAATTTTATTTTGATTTATTCCTTGCTAGCTACCACCTTTTTGTTCTTGCTTTATGGAATTATGGTTGTAGCTTCTGCTATAGCTTAATTAAGTGTGTCTGTGTCTGCCAAATTATTATGTTTTTCAACAAAACATAGATTGTGGTTTTTAATTTGAATGAAACCATCCTCAGCTGGCATCAACATCTGGAGAGGCGATAAATGAAAAGAACTTTCTGTTATGTTATAAAATGAACTGTTAATATCTTTGCAGCGTGACAGTGTGTGTAATGTATATTAATACGCCATTACACGAATGCCATGAAGACAAATGGCACCAATCACAAGTAGTATAATTAACCCCCTTTATGTTTAGTAAAATAAATTAAGCCTTGATTGGCACCAGCTATATATCCAACAGATGCATAGCAAGGGAACAAAATGGCTGGAGATTGTTTACTTGCTCCATCTTCCTCCCTTCATTGTTTTCCCATGATGGAATCTGACAGCCTTTTAGCATCTCACCAACACTCTCGATCATCACTCACATAAGGGCGATGCTGATACATCACAGGGATAAACAAATGGAAATACAGCCTTGCAAATTTCTGATGACAGGCACCGCGTAAACCCCCAAGCTAGTAGTATCATCTATTTCTTTTTCTACAAACAGAACTAAGGTGCAGTCTGAACCAAGAAAAACTTCACAGGAATCTCATTGGAAATTGCTGTGCTGTGCCATGTTTTCAGCAGCTGAGAGGTGGGAGAAGACATCACATAGGATGCCCATGCCCTGGCTAGGTTAACAGTGTGAATTGGTGGCTGCTGATAAACATAAAACTAATCAGCTGTGTGCGGGGAAGAAAGAAGATTAGGGTGGTGGATCCAATCTGTCACCTTTTGCGGTGGCAACATGTATATATATAACTTTTTTTTATTTTCTTGGATCAGTGAGCTAGGCTGAGTCAGGTCAGTCGTCCACCACAAGTGCTGCTGCAGCTAGCACACCACAGCACTGGAACCCACTCCCTGTCGTCTCATCTTCCCATGTGCCTCCCACCCAACACATTGCACCCCTCCAGTCTTGCAGACCACCTCTCTCTCTCTCTCTCTCTCTCTCTCTCTCTCTCTCTCTCTCTCTCTCTCTCTCTCTCTCTCTCTCTCTCTCTCTCTCTCTCATATCATTTCCCTAATCATGCAGTGCTGGCGGTAAGATCTCTTCCTCCAATCCTCCTCTGTCAATCATATACATATTCTCCAAAAGTTACTGTGTATCCTTCACATACACCATCAACATACATGCATGTAAATAACTTAGCATAAAGTCAGCATCCAGTCTAACAGGAGGAGCTGAGCTCATCTGCTTCTTTTTTACCTCAACTCTCAGAAACTGGTGTTAGATAAGTGTGGATAGAAAATTAACTAAACTACATAAGTACTCCTGGTGAGAAAATTCAATAGCTTCTGCGCAGAGAGATAGAAGCTCTGATCCTGGCCTCTGTAATTTTCTGGACAATGCAACAGCATTGTGGCAGTGGCCTCTTAGCTTAATTTCAAGAATTATATATATCCAATAGTTATGTAACCTTTTTTTTCAAGAATTACAGAATCAAAGAAAAAATTTCTTACTCATCAACTTTAGTTCACAGGCATTTTGGCTGACAGACAGTCTCATCAACAACATGGTAGCTAGCAGCAGAGACCCAGCTAGCAGCGCAATGTCGTTAGCTGGCTCAGTCGAGCTTCCACGCGTAGAGGTACAAGCAGAAGCCGGTGGTGGCCACCGTCCCGTCGAGCAGCCCCGCCGCCATCCCCGCCGGCGCCGACGCGCTGGACAGCACGATCGGGCGGAAGATGAAGAGCGCCGGCCGCGTGCCGGCGCTGAAGAGCCAGTCGTGCACGTCCCAGTAGACCTCCACCTTGGCCCGGCTGAAGGTGACGGACTGGTTGCCCCGGAACTTCCACTGCAGGTGCTTCACCTGCACCGCCTCCTCGCCGTCGATGGCGATGGTCATCTCCATGTCGGCGTCCCCGCCCTCGCCGCCGCCCCCGCACTCGATGGCGATGTCGTGCACGTCGCCCTGGTCGTGGAACCGCGCCTTGGCCGCGAACCGCCGCCGGCCGAACACGTGCTCCCGCCGCGCCACGGGCACGGCCTCGGCCTCCGCGGGCGCGCACGCCGCGCGCCGGAGCGCGTCCCGCCGCATGTCGCCCTGGACCAGGACCACCTCGCCCGCGGCCTCCAGGGCGACGTAGTACCCGCCCCGGGGCTCCGGGATCCCGGCCCCGAACCGCGCGCGGCGGAGGTCCCAGAGCACGCGCACCGTCGCGGGCGCCGTGGACGCGCCGCCGCCGAGCTCGACGCGGCGCGACCCGGCGCGCCGCCAGAACTGCCACGGCCGGAGCTCGATCCTGCACTCCGCGGCGGCGCCGTCGGCCCCGGAGATGGCGACGGCGAAGGCGTGCGAGAGGAGGTCGCGGGACCAGGACACGGTGACGACCCGCGAGTGGCCGGCGATCTTGGCGCGGTAGACGGAGGCGGTGACGGCCTTGCCGGGCTTGTGGCCGTTGGCCGGCACGTCGTCGACGGCGGCGAGGTCGCAGGACGACAGCGCCGCTTGCTGCTCGCCGCTCCGGTGCATGTAGGCCGACACGTGGTCCTGCATGGCTACAGCCGTGGCAGCGACATGTAGTAGTGCTGTCCTCGCGACTCGCGAGAGAGAGAGGAGAGAGTCGAGGCCGGGAAGAAAAGGAAAGAGAGAGAGAGGAGGGCGCAGGGGAGAAGAAGAGAAGGTTATATACTAGTAGGCTCTTGCCGCTTGCAGAGAGGAAAGGAAGGAGAAGGAGGTTGTTGCGGCGAGAGAAGGAACATGCATGATCGCAGGGTGGGTGGGTGATGAACTGACGATCATGGATCACTATTCTATTCAGCTCGGCTGGATACAGGCAAAATGCTGCATAATTGCATTGGATTCATGTGTTGTTCGATGATGGGCCTGTTTGTTGAATGCATGCATTTGTGTGTGTGTTATATAAATATCATCATCACCACCACATATATAGTTATAAATATAGCTAGCTGCCATCAGTCAGCATGGAGATTTTGGATTTGATTTTGTTCTGTTTTTCTTGTTTGTGTCCATTTCAGTTCATTACTCCTTGATTTGCGTTCATATATATCCATGGGTCTTAATCGTCGCTGTTGTGCGAAAATGAAAGGAGAGCAAAGCATGCAATGCAAGGGGAGCATCTGGGCATCAGTGTGCTTGTTGTTTTCTTGTGCATCTGGGCATGTATCCTTCTTAATTGGTTCGATGCATGCACCGGACCCATGACAGAGGCTTTGTTTGTGGGGCGCATACCGTCATCGTTGAACACCTTCATGAGCTGCAATCTCGCTACTATAGGAGATTCACCACAGTGCAAAATAATGAAGTAGTAACAATTCGGAACAAGGCAACCTAGCTACAGGTAATCTTATGTTAGTATTGCAAGTCTTGCACTCACCTGCTGGTTGTTCAGTTTAAGCTCCCAAAACAAAACCAGTTCTAGTGGTCAACATACAAGTCTCCACATCCCTCCCTTTCCTCCTTATATGGAGGGGATTGATCCCAAGATATGGTGACAGCATAGCATTGGAGGGTGGCCCTGCTTGTCACTCCCACTGTAACACAGATCCAAATTCTGTGTGCACCATCCCTAACCCAACCAGCTGGGTTGCAGAGCCTCAGGTTTCAAGTACACATATTCAGATGCACCACTGAAAAGAAGTGCACAAAGACACACGAAACTGGGGCAGCCAGGCATATGCATGTGAGATCTGGAGCATGCATGTGTTGAAGAAATGGTTGTTTATCATCCACTGGCCACTCCAGATCTGCTACCTCATCACTGGGAAAGGAGAGTTCCTCCGCAGCTTCAGCAGCCTCCACGCCACACTTGCAATTAACAAACATATACATCTATCTGTATGTGCGCGCGCGCGCAGACAATCATAGAAATGAGTGAACCAAGCATAAGTATGTGCACACATACGGTACAGCTATAAGAACTTGGGGAGCCATGTGATCCAGAAAATAATTGCACTTTATGTTTGTCATTACAAGTATGGAACAGCTCAAACACTGATGTATATCCTTGGCAGGTCAAAATACAAAACCAAAAACAAAAGAAAAAAAAAAGGGAGGCACTCCTTATGAACAATTCAGGCACACAGCGGCATAGTGGTGTCTGCATATTTCTTTGGTGAGCAGAAACTTCATCTTGCCTTCAAAAACCTCCACACAGTTTGGTTACTATTTAGTGCTTGGTCAGCGAAAGACCTAAAGACAAGCACTTCCAGCTTCTCCATTATATCAAAAAGAACAATGAAAAAGACTACCTTTTGCACAACAGAGATCCCCTTTTGCACAACAACAATTGCAAACAACTCCTTGGCGTGAGTATGTATAAATAAATCTACCAACACTCAGAGAAGGTGCACCGGAAACAGTTTAGCTAAAGTTTGTCGCCTCTGATTTTCTCATCCATCTTCAAGCGGCACCTGGTTAAGGTCTCTTCGCGATCCTTTGCAGGTAAACTTTTCAACACGTCCTCTATATCTGCCTTATGCTTCCTTTGCAGCGCACTGAGCTCCTTTTCCTGCTGAGCCAATAAGTTTATTAACATCTCAGTGACATCTGCTACCAGATGCTGACCACAGTTGTACTCTCGCTCGTCATCTAAAGAGCGAGGGCTGCTACCGACAGAAGCTCCTCTAGAAATGCGGCTGACCACAGATGAGTTGGACAAGTATACAGATGACGATATTCGTTCAAAGATACCTTCCACAGGGTGGATGGAAGAGCCAAAAGATTTGTCCTCCTTATCTTTTGCACTCACAATGTCATCCAAATCATTCCTCTTCGGTATTCCATTGGAAATATTATCACCGATTTGAGGCTCCACAACCATCGAGTGAGATATTTCACCATCTCTCCTGGGTGAGTCCGACCAGTACTTCCTTCCAGAAGGAAGCTGTTCTTGAACAAAGCCATTGTGTGAGGCATCAAGCTCATTACGTAATTCAGAAGTTCCCTCATCACCTTCTGAACTATGGGTCTCAGAATGAGCACCTTCATCCCCTTGGTTGTCAACTGACTCCTCTACTGCCCAATCAGGAATATGCGCACGTATCTCAGCATCTATCATTTCTGCAATTGCTGTTACATCTTGGTCTGTTAGATCCAGCTGCACGACCATCTCGGTTGCAACACTGATTGAGGTGTCAGCTTCGATATCAAATGGGAAGTGGATGTTTTGGGCATGACCTGCATTGGGAGGAAAAATGGATAGAGGAGAAGTGCCGGATTAACAATACAATGATAACTCAACAAGATTTGATCATAAAAACCTGTTGAATCAGCAATACGCAGCTTCAAAAATATTGTATTCAAATCCTTCCGTTGACTCTCAACTGTGATACTTCGACCAATTGCAGCATGTGGATCCATGGTGTCATGTGCATAGTTGTCGGTAGGATGTGAATCTGGCATACTACCTGCATTTCACGATAAGGCATAAGGAGAGAAGCCTCAAACCAGTGAATCATTAAATTGTTGTCACATTTGTCAGGCCATTACACTTCTTCATGACCATTCGTCTATACCTGTGTGATCATGGCGTCCCACAGATGATGCTACTCTGTCATATCTGTAGCTTGTGCTTGGGTTTGGACTGCCAGCAGTATCTGCCATTTTTGTTCTATGATTATATGAGAACCAGAAAAAAAAGTTTACTGAAACCTGCATCTGTAACATGTGATATCACAAATTCAGTCACATACCTGATGCATTAATATTTGGATGCAGTGGATAGAATATTTTTTCATCACTAACATCTAAGAGAAAAGGATCCATTAATAGTTCTTTTGCCGAGAGTCTTTCAGGGGCTTTGGCGATGCACTTCTCTATAAATAATTTCACTTCAGGATCATCAATCTTAGTCAACGAACTAGGCTTTTCACCCTGTCATACCACATCAAGAGATTATGAAAGTGAAAAGGTATAATGTCACTCGACTGTACTATGACAATCCATAGTTAAGCATATATTTCCTAGGACGCACAGGACATGAATAGTGATATAAATCTGTTTAATAGAGCAGACTATAATCTAATCCAGTATATGCATACTCTAGTTGTGTTCCATCCACTCAACAAAAAGAAGGGTGGCAAAGAAAAACTATTCCTCCAAAGCATGAAATTGCTGGCTAACAAACTAGTTTGTGTTTTGCGTTAGAAAAATTCATGAACTCTTTCAGAATGATGGCATCCACCATTATGACGCCATATGTAGTTTGACAGCAGGTTGAGCACGTCAGACAACATAGTAATAGTACACAAGACCACCACAGAGCTAGATGCTGTGGCCAGGCACTACCCATCAATCCGTTGTAACAGTTCAAGCGATAGTGGTTAAGATAGTGTTTCTATAAACAGTAATAATAAAGCACAGACATATAAAATAGTACACAGCCACCACAGGTGTTATCCATTACGACAGTGCAAAATCATGCTAGCGGTTACTAATGTAATATGTATGCACTGCTGTGCTTCCAGTACAGTACTCACTGATGAATATGAATAACCACGTTTGCTCACTTAAAAACTGCAAAGAAGTTCCGTTCAGACCACATTGAGTATGCTGACAAGCAATGAACAAACACTCCAGCAACTAAAATAAGAAACTCTCCATTGGAGCCTAAAAGATCTTTCCATCTTAAGAACATCAAAATTGTTCTTTGCATAGATGTATGAGTCACATTTTTAGAACTTTTATCTTGATTCTTTACTTTGAATAATTTCGGTAGATGCAAGATTCCTAGTCTGACAAATTGCATTAGAAAAATGTAATTTGTTTGTACAAAATAATATATGGTTCTCAGTTAACTGTAATGATAGGAAATAACCCATTATGGCATAAAACATCGTTTAAATTTTGCCCTAACCGTAAAACGTGCATAGAGTCTCATATCGACAAACTGATTAGATAGCCAAAAAAATATACAGAGGATAAGTAAACTAACATCAGAAACTTTCTTATATATCTGCGCCGCATTAGAACATTCACAATATGGGTATTCAAACGTAACAAGCTCCAGTAAACACATCCCAAATGCATAAATATCTACAAGTTCATTATATTCCTCGTCATAGAGTTCCGGTGCCATGAATTCCGGTGTACCTATGAAGAATAGAGGTTACATGAGACTAAATGCCTGATGAAAAAATTAGAATATTTTAATCAAATGAACTCCTTACCAATAATACTATGAGCTGAACGTGCATTATCCAGGATAGTTGCTAAACCAAGGTCTCCAATCTTTACCTCACCCTGGTTTCCATTTACAAATATATTATCGCATTTTAAGTCTCTATGGATTACTGGTGGGTCGTGGCTGTGCAGGTAGACAAGACCACTCAAGATTTGCCTTGACCATTTCTTTAAAGCTCTAATGTCTACCTTCTTGTGCTTAATGCGGTACCTGAAAAAAAGAACGAGATAGATATAAGGCTCAGCAAGAGAGAGGTGCATTTTGAGAGACCTAACATGCATATAGTTTTTGTTTGGTTCATATCAATGTTGAGTGCTTGTAGTATTGGTGCAAACATGACATATTATCATGCATCAGGGGGCAGGATACTGGGTGACAACAACAATGTCAACCTAGATGGTTTCAGCTACTTAATGTAGGATGCGCGAAACATATGAATGGAAACAATTATAATCAAATAGGCACGTACTGGCGCAACGTCCCTGATGTGAAGACCTCTGTGATGAAATTTATATTGTTGTTTTTTCTATCAAGCCATGAATTGTAGAACTTTATTATGTTTTTATGCTTGAGGGTCTTCAGCAACCGCACTTCTGATCTCAACCTCTCCAAATCATCATTGTTTCGAAGTAAATCACCCACTTTGATCTGGTTCCAAGCAACTTCTAGCCCTTCAAGTTGATCAAAAGCCTTATATCTATGCCAATAAAATATAGATCAAGGATCCCAAGTGCACAGAATTAGTGCAGATAACACTATCAGTTGGCAGTACAAATTATCATTCTGTCATATCTCCACAGGATTAAAAACACACTAATACAGGTATCTTAAACTAGAATTAACTTTGCTTTTTCATCACAATTAACAAAAAGAATTTTTCAAGTGAAATGCATACACACACGATCTTGATGCTATCATAAATAAAAAATAATAGAATTGGTCTTTTTACAATGTAAGGAAAACAATTATATTAGCAGCATCTAAAAAATAGTACTCCATGACCAATGCATCAAATGCATAAGATTAATGTGGCACAAACATTGTTAATTCCAAGTTGCCAAGTAATTTTAATGGCTACCATGAAAACTTACATATCGAACATATATGTATCCTGCACATAATAAGGGAAAAAGAACTTTATACAGTAAAGTGGCACATGTATTCTTACAAACATATGAAATTTTAATGTAAATGACAGTAACGCACAGTATGATAGCCTTTCTCCTATTTCACGAGACCAAAAAAAAAACTGCTAAGTAATCACGGCAGTCGTGTATGTGAGTCTCAAATCACTGGCTGGAAGCCACATAGCGAAATGTCAACTTAATGAACCTAGGACAGCAGGTACGAAATTAAATGGGGAACTGCAAGAAAGACAATGCACCAAGCAAATCACAGCAGAGCAATGCCAGTCGCGTCTTTAAATGAAAGGTCAGAATTTGCACACAAAGGCAACATATGACAGACAGACAGACAGACAGACAGAGTATCCTACGCCCCAAGCGGCCACACATAGAGGCATCTGGGCTGCAACTCTGGGCGATGAGCGCATCAGAAAGGGTTGAACGATCCAAATGGCGCGGGCCATCGCTGAGCAAAGAGCCGAGAGCCTAAGAAGACCCCCTACCGCATGGACCGCATAAAAGAGGGAGCTTTAATCGATAGCTCGAGTTCTTTCAAAAAAATAATCGATAGCTCGAAGTCAAACGACCCCCCGGACGGACTCCAAATCGGAATCAGACATCAAAGTCCTGTGGAATGAAAATGAAAGGATACACCGTCTTGAAGGCGCCCTTGCCAAGAACCTCCGTGTACTGCAAGAGGGCGGAATGCGTCAGCGCGGTGGCGGGCCGAGGGATCAGACATCAGAGGCGGAATCGAGCAGAGGCGGGGAGGGGGAGCGAGACAAACGTGGTCGGGGGAGGCATTACCCGCCCGTAGCGGCCGGTGGGGTCGACCTCGGCGAACTCCGGCTCCGTCTCCGGTTCCGGCGGCGTGGGCGGCATCGCGGCGGCGAATGGGGCGAGCGGCGGTTTGGGAGGGAGCTTGCCGTTTTGGAGCGTCGCGGTTGGGCGCTTAATTGGGATCACAGGGGGCTCGCGGTCGGCTCCCTTTCCGGCCGGAAAGCAACCTTTCTGAGTTGTGAGTTGTGAGTTGTGACCCGACCCGACTCAGACCCAACCCAGACGACTGTCTGTGATTGAGCGAAGGAGACGAAGGTCAGAGTCACAGGCTCCGTACTCGCGTCACACCGGTCTCTTCAGAAAAATCCTTCTCTTCTTGTCCTGACAGCGTTTTGGTAGGATGTGCAAGTGAGATCAAATTCCTTTTTTGTTTTTATACAGATCAAGATCACTTTCTCTTTTTTAATTTCGTGTAAAGGATAAAAGTGGAACCGTAAAAAAGTCTAGTAGATTTTCTAAGTGGTTATGTATTACTAGACCAACCGGGTCCATGCTATGTAATTGCGGTTTTTGTGAATTAATGGATTTCTATTTTGTAAAGTCCAATTTACTCTCTTTCAATATAGCCAAAATTCGAATAACCCTCTAAACTATAATTTAGTTCAATTTATCCCCTAAACTATGTCTAGTTCATTTTACCCCATCATACAATTTATCTTTTTTTTTCCATACATAAATTGAATTTAATTTCAAATTTTATAGGGTAGTAGTGGACATCAAAATGCATATTAAAAATTTATTATAATTTTTCATCGTTATGTTTCATATAATTTTGAACTTCAATGATTAATTTATTATTAAATATTATAACATATCAAATTAATGATCAAAATTGTGATGTATTTTTTCTAACATGTGTTATGATGTGTACTATCATATTGTATAATTTTAACTTAAAACTTCACCTATGCATGGAGAAATGAAAAAGATAAATTGTATTAGATGTAATTTGAAATAAAAGGCATAGTTTTCATGATAAAATGAACCAAATGATAGTTTAGGAGGTTATTCGGACTTTGACTATAGTTGAGGGAGTAATTTAGACTCTTTCCTTAAGATAAATTAGGTATATGAATTTGACCTAATCAATACGACAAGAGCAACATGGTCCACACGTAACTTACCTCGTGGTTGAGAATGTTCTTCTTTTCATTTTCGCCTAACCGTAGAAGAGACTGTTTTTTTTCTTACCTGTTGTTAGGCAGAGTATATTAAATGTATACATTTTCAGAATATGCGCTTTGACTTTTTAAGTTGCTACGATTTCTCTAGGCATTGATTGTAGTACTATGACTTATGTAGGTATTTCTTCATTGTCCTTGTGGTGTCCTTTTAGAATGCATTTCCTTCTCTCTTTTATGCGATGTTACGCATAAGCAGCGGCCAAAGGCTTTGCACGTTTATACGGTCTTGTAAAATGTTGACTCAAGTTGTACCACGCGTGGACTATTTTTTTACGGTCCTTGTTTTGCTATAAATAATTATAGCTTGTCAAGCCTCAGCATAGCGAAATCGTAACGTTGAATTGAATGTTTATATGTTTTGCTACATGATGCCGTCTAACATAGAAGGTTTGCTAGAAATGTCCTTATGATCTATTTGTTTGAAGTATATTAGATTTATTTGTTTGAAGTATAGTAGAGACACTCATACTCATATGCACACAAGGACACTCACATGTCATTCAGAAATTGAGCCAATATATCTTAAGATTGACGAAGTTGTCACATACGCATCATATCGACGATCACCAAAAAAAATATTGTTGTCAATTTTTTAAATAAATCCAGCCCGAGTGAAATATGTTTTACCATAATAAACCACCAACTAAGCTACTCCGTCTAATTACAACATTCTTGCTATCTAGGCACCGGATATTATAGGAACCTCAAGGATGTTTGTGTTTGATCAAGCCAGACAAGTCCCTCCTCAAAGGGGAAAAGAAGCCAGGTAAGCCCACCCGTTTTCACATGAACGTGCTGCCATTGCCTGTTCTTGCCTAACAAAACAACTAACAGTTGCCATCGATAAAAATGAAAAATGTTTGGATCATGCTCTTCTTCTGGCCTGGCCCCAACATCAGAGAGAGAGAGAGAGAGAGATGGTGGAGCTGTCCCGGCCCATACACCTGTGCCGTGACGTGCGTGGCATGGGTGGTCCTGCGATCGGGCGGCGGGAGGGAGGGCACGTTGGCATCGGACGGCCTGGCCGTCCCCGTCGACGGGGACTCGGGGAGGGGCCAGGTTGCCTGTCGCGGTAGGTCGGGTTGGCTGGCGGCCATGGCTTTTGTTGGCACGGCCACGGCAGAGCCGGGCGGCGTCCGCGTCTCTCCCTGTCGTCTCCAACTTTCCCTTGGGTTTGGTTGCCTCCCTCCTCCGCTCCGCCTTGATCGATCGGATTGCGCTCCTCCGTTCCATCGCAACTGACATTGCCGCGGCGCGCACGACTTCCACCCTGTCCACCGTCCGCCTCACGCGTATATACGCGCGCGCCTCCCTCCCTCCCTCCCCCGCACGCCTCGGCCCGCCCACGCGCTCCGCTCCTCGCCCCTTCCACGCCGACGCCGCCGCGGCCGTACCCACGGCCGGTGGCTGATCGGCCGGAATTCGGCCGGGGGGGGGGGGGGGGGGGGCAGCGCCCGCCTCCCTCGATCGGAAGCCCGGCGCCACGGGATTCAGCTCCCTCCGGCGACCAGGGAGCTCGCGGAGGCCAGGTCAGGTTTGGTTTACTGCCAAAGCTTCCGCCTTTCCGCCCCCCGCTTTGATTTGGTTCGATTCGTCGTACTAGCCACTTGTAGTATTATATATCGTTCCGCCGTGCAAACAAAGATTTTTCTTCTTTTATTCGCTTCATCATTATAAAACAATAAAGATTTGTTTTTTAAGCGCCGCGGGTAGGTGATTTGGCTGGTGTTTGGATTGGGATTTCAGATGCACGGGGCTTCTGCTACTTGCTACAGCTGCAGAAAGAAAGAATAAATATAGATGCGTGGTTTTCTGTTTCGAATTCGGAGCTGCTGTTTTGCGTTTTATAAACAGAAGCCGTTAATTCAGCTGTTCCTACTAGGCCTACTCTGTACTTGTGAGTAATTGTAATTCCATAGAGGAAAATAAGCTGTTTGAATTTGACTGCAAGGAAAACTGAAAATTGCTCTGCAGCTGTTCATTCTACACGCACAAAATCGTATAATGCTACTGTTTGTGAGGCTCACCTATTCTGCTTAATTGTTGGCTTGTTACACGTTAGCTAGGTAAATACATAAAACTTTGTTTGGAGTCTTCTGATTCTGACTATGGATTGCCATTTTCTGCGTTTCCTCCAGGCGTCCCCTTTTGATTCCACAAAGCTGCCTCCATTATGATCTCGCCATATGATGCTTAGCATTTGTCAGTTTCAACTGTCTTGCTTCTCTAGCTGCATCCTTGTACTAGGGCATGGCGAAACTCGCAACTCTTGGTCGTAGGTTCGTATACCTATTCTTGTCTTCCCTTTTAGCCATGAACTCCCTGATGGCTATTTTTGCCCACTAATTCGTTCTGGCATGTTGATGCTTGCAGTGTCCTTAGGTTTCCAAATGAAAGCATGAGGCTTGTTATGGTAACAATTATTGGAGCGGTCCTTGGCTTTTTCATTGGAATTTCATTCCCTTCTGTCAGCATAACAAAGGTATCATGAAAGTGATTTCAACATAACTGCTATATTTCCACTAATTATGAGGATGTAACTTATGTCTGTTTGAAATCTGTCAGCTTCACTTCCCAGCTAGCTTTGTTTCATACATTGAAGACAAAAACTCCGGGCTGACTACCCAAGCTATACTCAATCATGCTTGGACTTCTGCCAGAAATGCAAGGGGAAACGGTACCGAACCAACTTCAAACAGTACTTTAAAGGTTTGTTATATTACTTTGCTATACTACTTGTGATAGGCTGTTTTGAATGGTATCCATTAAACACGACCCTCTCATTGAATACTTGATAAATGTAAACATGTTAATAAATCATTTACTCTTTCTGATCACTATTTTGCTCACAAATATATAGTTCATTCTTACTGACTGAGATTTTCCTTTGATGATATTTAGATTTATGTCCCAACAAATCCCAAGGGTGCAGAGAGGCTAGCACCAGGTATCGTTGTGCCCGAGTCTGACTTCCATCTGCGCAGGTTATGGGGAGAGCCAAGTGAGGTATAGTTTCTTGTGCACCAGACTTGCATCATCTCACCATCTCCTCCAAGTGAATTTGAAGTATTCATAAAGCTGAACATGTCGAAAAGTATTCTGAAATCCTAAATTTCTGTCTCTTTGATGATTCTCTTCGAACATGCTATAAGCATTGATCCTTCTTAATGCTTGTTCTTTCTTGGTTTTGTTCCCATTTCCAAATTTTATGTTTTCATGTTTCTTTTGAATGTGCTGTAAGCATATACATTGCTTAACATCACTATTGTTTGATGGGTTGACAAATAATTCAAACTGAAGTACCTAACTTTTGCACTGTTTCCCCATTTTTTTGCTTGTAATGTTGTATGCTGAAATTTGATTTTTAATATACAGGACCTGCCCTTCAAACCAAAGTACCTTGTTACATTTACTGTCGGGATTGCACAGAAGGAAAATATAAACAGAGCAGTGCAGAAGGTAATTTTGCCAGTAGCATTACTGAGCTGAAACAAAATGCATTTCCCTAGTTTTGATGAAAATGAAGCCTTTGATCCTTATACATCATTTAGTTTAACTCAGCTCCTTATTATTTCGTTGTTGGTTCTGCAGTTCTCTGACAATTTTGCCATTCTGTTATTCCACTATGATGGTCGGGTGACCGAGTGGGATGAATTCGAGTGGTCAAAGAGAGCTATCCATATAAGTGTCAGGAAACAAACTAAATGGTATGTTTCTGTGCTCTAATGTACTTATTGTATTCCAGTTGCTTTGAAATAATCGCTTGCTAAAAGTTTGTTTGTCAACTTACACCTCTAGGTGGTATGCCAAGAGATTCCTGCATCCTGATATTGTGTCAGCTTATGAGTACATATTTATCTGGGATGAGGACCTTGGGGTGGAGCATTTTAATGCAGAGGAGTATGCCTTCATTCTCCTCACTTCCTCTCAGTGCTTCTTCGCATGACTCGCTTACATATCATGATGGTGTTGGATTGGATTACAGGTACATCAAGCTTGTTAAGAAGCATAATCTAGAGATCTCTCAACCTGGATTAGAGCCTGATCGGGGATTAACATGGCAGATGACCAAAAGAAGAGGTGACCGTGAGGTTCACAAGTGAGTGTAATTATGATCTCTGAAGCAGATACTTGTTTGTTCTTTTGTTGAGGTCTAGTGTTTAATTTTAGCATCGTTTGTTATAGGGATACAGAGGAGAGATCGGGCTGGTGCTCTGACCCTCATCTTCCACCTTGTGCCGCGTATGTGTTCCCAGGATACTTCCTAGTCCCCATCATATTGTCACCAGATTATCATGCATTACATAGAGAGCTAACTTTGTGTCTTTGATGTTACAGGTTTGTTGAAATAATGGCTCCTGTCTTTTCTAGAGATGCATGGAGATGTGTGTGGCATATGATTCAGGTTTGTCTGTCGTACTTTCACTTCTGTCTTCACTCTAACCTTCCTTTTGCGTAATTGTTCGATGTTGATTTTGGATGCAGAATGACTTGGTTCACGGTTGGGGCCTGGATTTTGCGCTCAGGAAATGTGTGGAGGTACGTTCTGCTTGTGACAAAGTTCTACCTTCCAGCAACCTGCTATCCTGAATGCACTCACTGAATGAGGTCATTGCTTGCAGCCTGCTCATGAAAAGATTGGAGTTGTCGATTCACAGTGGATAGTTCACCAGGTGGTTCCTTCTCTCGGGAACCAGGTAAGGACTCTGTTTCTACTTTCTTCAGATTGACATCCGCAATCGCAACTATGGATTTCTTACCTCTTGCCTACGATCATATGTGCAATAACTTACAGGGGCAGTCAGAAAATGGAAAAGCACCATGGGAAGGGGTACGCTTATTATCTGACTTGTCACTACTGAATCCGTTGTTCCTTTCTATAGAGGAGCGCGGTTGCTACAACCTCGTGGCCATCTTGTTGTTCTTGGGGTCTCACTACACGTCAATCTGTCTGTCGTCCAGGTGAGGGCGCGGTGCAGGAAGGAATGGGGCATGTTCCAGACGAGGATGGCGGAGGCGGAGAAGGCATATTACAAGATGATGGGCATCACCCCTCCAAACTCCACGCTCGCCTAGCTCTTGATATGATGCTACAGATACAATGGTGGCGGCGGCGGGTGGGCTGATGATATGCTAGTACCACTTTGATATAGAGGTAGAGACGGTAGCTGCTGATGCGAGGCCCTTCTGTAAGTAAACGCGTGGCGAATTCGTGATGGAATGGAAGCTTTGTACACGAGGGATGTTATCTGATCTATACATCTATACCAACCGATTGTTCTGCTGATGAGAGCCCGTTTTGCTGATGCTCAAGAACCATCCATCTTGCCTCGTCATTCAGATGACTTTGGTTATTTGTTAAGGTTAAATGTTGTCCATGGATCCCTATTGTATTTGTCATTTTAAAATTCCCACTCCCGTCAAACAAAGAGAATTCTAAATCTGTATCTCTAAACTCCCATTTTCTCACACTACGCCCCGACCAAACGCGCCATATGTAATGTTCATTGAAATTATAAAAAGGTTATCATCTGAGCCGTCCACTGCAGATCTAACGGCTGGGCTGCCGTACGAGGCTTCCCCGCCGATAACGCCGCGCAGACACACAACACATGCCTCCACCGGGAGCCATGACGGCGGCGGCGGCGGCGCTGCTGCCCTCCTCCTCGTCGCCGCTGCTCCGCTTCCCACGCCGCTTCCTCTCGCTCACCGCGACTCCCTACCCGCTCTACTACGACCTCATCGTCCACCGCCCCGCCGACCCCAAGCCCCCCAAAGCCTCCTCCGACGCCGGCGCCGACCGCCAGCCGCAGCTACCCCCCGACGAGCAGCCGCTCGACCGCGCCAAGCGCAGATACCTCCGCAAGCTCCGCAGCCGCCTCCTCCCGGACCCGGACGCCGCCGCCAAGCCCTCCGCGTCCTCCTCGTCGGAGTTCGTGGAGCTCCGACCGGAGGTGGTGGACTTCCCGCGGCTGCACGCGCGCGAGGAGGCGCTCTACTTCCACGACACCTTCGCCATGCCGTGGGAGAAGGACAAGCACTACCGCATGCTCTATCGCCTCGAGAAGAAGTACTTCCCCCACCAGTCGCTGGACAACGCATTCGTCCCCGCCGACGCCGGGCCGCCCTCCGACGCCGACAGGGGCCTCGTCTTCTTCGACGATGAGAAGAAGGAAGATGACGGAGAGGACCGGGTGGCCAATAAGAAGGACGGCGACAACGACAAAGGGGAGGTGCTGGAGAGGAAGGTGGAAGACTTCTTCAGGTCTCTGAGGAAGGCCCCCGGCGAAGCCAGCACAAAGGCCAAGAGACCGAAGGCAGCCGGAGCGGAACCGCGGCAGGTGAAGCGCGAGGTGCCAAGGGAGGAGGAGCGCCCGCAGCCGTATCTCGTGACCAGGACGACGGACCTGCCGCCGAGGTGGGACGGGCCGGCTGGGACCGTCGTGCTCATTGACAAGCCCAAAGGTGGTGCCTTTCTCCTCCCCTTTGGTGCACTGCAGTTGCAGGTTCTCATACTCTCACCCTGTTGCATCAACATTCAACAATACTAGTAGGTTGGCGTGTGTAAGATTAATATAGCACTAGTATTTTAGCTATTTTATCTGATGCACATGTATTTCTTTCATGAAATGTGTGCGATTAGTTCAACAATCACATGCAACTTGCCTCAAAGATATGGTTTCTTATTCTATTTCATATCTGGAGAGCTAGTCTTACAATTTCCTATAATGTGCAGACAGGATTAGTTTGGGGCATTGTTTTACTGTAGCCTGTTGTCTTCCATCCTAATTTATTTATTTATCTGAACTCATTTTTCTGTTAATCAGGATGGACTTCATTTACTGTTTGTGGAAAGTTGAGGCGCTTAGTGAAAGTGCAAAAGGTGATATCAGGGCTTTTCATAATATCAGAATGTAGTATTAGCTCTTAGCACTAAGTATACATTTTCAATATCTATGGTGGCAGGTTGGACATGCTGGTACTCTGGACCCCATGGCAACTGGATTGTTGATTGTTTGTGTAGGAAAAGCAACCAAAATAGTTGATAGGTAACGTCCTATATAACCTTTTGGGGGAAAGCTTATTCTTGTGGACACTGGAACGATCTTCTTGTGGTTTATCTTACTTAAAATTTGCTCTAGTATATTAGGTTTTTGGGATAAATAAAGTATGATGGGCTTTGGAATTATCAGTTTGGATGCTAATATGCTATCATCCCTCCATCTCCAGCACATTGCTGTAAATTCCGTTTTTGAATGAATTTTATTATGCTTCTGAAGCTACCAAGGAATGGTTAAAGGCTATAGCGGTGTTTTCCGACTTGGAGAAGCCACATCAACCTGGGATGCAGATTCACCAGTATGTATCCTATCTCTTCGATGATCTGCTGAACATTCTTCTATTCAGGGATCGCAAATGGATCTAACTTATTGCATGGAATTTCGGGAAGCAATACCAAATACCAACTTATTAGATTTACATTTAATTATGCTTCTGTTTGATGTTGCTGAAAAATTATATTGGAATATTCTATCGTGAAAAGAGGTTCACCACCTTATCAGCATGTATATAATCTACATATCATTTAGCTGGTGACTTAACCTCCACAAGAATTCGTTGATCCTATCTTTGCAAATGTCAGAAATTACTAACTCTATTTTTATATGTCAGTAGTTGATTGTGTGCAATCTAAACCTTTTCATGAAATAATATTTAAATTCATTTGTGATTTCCCAAATCTGTTCTGCATACCTAACTTTTTATATTAACTTTCGTTCAATTTATATTTGTATCTCTACAATTCAGCTTAAATGAGGGTTATGCCTATCATCTTTCTATGATCAGATTATCCAGAGGGAACCATGGGAACACATCAAAGATGAAGACATTAGAAAGGCAGCAGCATCATTCAAGGGTGAGATATGGCAAGTTCCTCCGATGTTTTCTGCCATTAAGGTACACTATCCTTTTTTCTAAAGCTAATTTTCCCATCTAATATATTTAAGAGAATGTAGCTAGAGTTGTTTATGGGAGTTGCTAACTATCTGTTGTGCATGAATGACAATCTGCTCAGCAGTCTGACACTTTTTAGATAATTGGATACAAACCACTTGGAGCATATTGTTGATTCTATGAAAAAGAAAAAAAGAAATATATAAGGCACATATAGGTTACAGTTGTTACACTATTTTAGGACTTTTTTATGTACCGTGCTTGCTGAAAATAATAACATTAGGCCATAAGGGTATAGTTAGATTTGGTCATGATGCAACTTGATATTACTGATCTTCCATGTGCTGTCGCACTGCCTGTTACTGGTTTATCAACCATGAAATCACAAGTTCATAAGTTGTGTTGTTTTCTTATGGTATAACGAGTATCAGGTTGGTGGTGAAAAGATGTATGACAAAGCAAGGAGGGGTGAAACAGTAGAGCTTTCACCAAGACGCATATCGATATACCAGTTTGACATTGAACGCAGTTTGGAAGACAGGTAATCTTATGTTCCCCTTTTCCTATCTAAGAATTCATAGTGGATAATAAAATTTTGGATACTGTTCGTATGATTGCCTGAACTTCTCTTGATGTTTTTTTTCCCGGCATGTCTACAGACAGAATTTGATATTTCGGGTTACTTGCTCAAAAGGGACATATATTCGGTCCCTGTGTGCAGACTTGGGGAAAGCACTTGGAAGGTTTGCTCAATTATTCTTATATTAGACTTATTTTCTTTTTCTTTATGTGTGTGGGGTCTGCATAAATGAACATCAGCATGTATGTTGTGCAATGACTGAATAAAAGTTTTAGTATCAAATTCAGGTTTCTATAAAGGTTTGAGTCGTTAGGATTGTGCAATTCGCTTTACTTGCTTTCATCCTTTTATGTTACGAATTAATATATGTGCCCGATCAAGTACTGAAGCTGACTAGTTTCTGATATCTGCTCACCTAAGATTTAGCATCCAAATGCTTATTCCTTCTTGTTTTTTTAATGTAGTTTAAGATACACTCTTATCCATTAATTGTAGATTAACCCCATGCTATTTTTTTCTTCCATTTTCATTAGTAACTGTTATTAGCCATCTCCATCTTCTTCATGCTAATATATTTTTATGACTTAATTAAATCTATGCATTTTCCTGCAGCTGTGCTCATTTAACTGCCTTGCGGAGAGACTCAATAGGTAATTTCCAATGCCGCGCATCTTGGTTACAGTCTACATGGTCCAATAGTTCTAATGAAGTGAAATTTGCTCCCTCTGAAGGTTTTAATAAACGCTTACTTTGCAGGTGAATACTCAGTCAATGATGCTTGGAACTTCGATGAGCTTGAAGAACAAATTAGCAAGGCATATTTGTGAGCACAAATCATGCCTTCTGGAAGATGCCAGTTAGCTAGGTTACATGCAGCTTACAACCATTTCCCATGGCACCGCTAGAAGTTACGTCAACAGTGAAATGGTACCTTGAGTAGATGTTTGTGTTGAATCCTGAAGTTGGTGGGTAGCCGTTCACTCCCAAGGCTGTCCGCGCGGATTGGGTGGAGCTGAAGAAATGCGCACTCGCTCAGTTTATCAGCATAGATGAGGAACACGAAATTAGTCACAGATACATAAGCTAGCTTGCATTTATCTGAATTGTTGATTTTCTGAACCGAACCCCCAATTCTCAATTGAGGGGGACACCAAAGTCTTATATCTGAGCTGACTATCCAAGGGATGGAGAGAGAGTCAGTTTTTTTCTATTTTCGAAAGTGAAGGAGACATACAGTTTTGTTGGCTTGTTGATGTTTCTTCTCTCAACTTTTCTACGAAAAAGGTTGCGCCATATGTCTTATAAAGAGGACTGGATGGTTTGATCGTGTATACTTTTTCATGAAAGGTTGTGTAATATGTATTACAGAGATGACTATTTGATTTGATCATTTATACAGCTTGTGAAGGAAAAAGATGGTGTGATTACTCTAATTTGATTCCCCTACAACAAGCCCCTTCAGTCAACAGCTGGTGGAGAAGAAACAGGAGGAAGATTGACAAGACTAAGAGGAGCTATTTTGATGGCGTAGTGATCTATTTCTGGTGGCACATTTGGAAAGAAGGAAATAGAAGGATCTTTCAGCATAAAGAGCTGCAACCGTTGCAAGTTGCGTTTCTTATACAAGAATCGATACAACAACAGAAAATGGCCTTCACAACCAAGATGTAGTCAGTTTGGAGCACCTCTTGATGTGGTATCGTCTGTGTTTTCTGTCGTGTTGGCTAGTCCGGTGGGCCGGGGCTCCTTTCTTCCTCCCCTCTCCTCGGCAATCCGCCGCCGCTAGGGCCGCTGCCCTCTCTCCCTGCAAGCGCAGGGCCCGTCCAATCCATCCCCTCCCTATCCTCAAGCCCTAGCTTCAGTTCTTCACCCAGACCCAGTCCCGCGCCAAGGACTGAAGCTCGTACCGTCCTGTGATACAATGCCGACGTTAACGCGGCCGGCGTCAACTGAGCACGTCCGCCCGCGTCTTGAACGCCTCCATCCATGATCTCCTCGGCGCCCATCCTCGCGCGTGCGGCCGCGACGCCCTGCACCGGACGCCGCGGCCGTCCCTCCGTCGGCCTTGTCGAAGAGCGCCTCCCCCACTCGTACTTTCCAAGCTCTTCCGCCGTCGCAGAGCTCGCGCA
Organism: Panicum miliaceum; assembly: GCA_032594955.1. Taxonomy (NCBI): domain Eukaryota; kingdom Viridiplantae; phylum Streptophyta; class Magnoliopsida; order Poales; family Poaceae; genus Panicum; species Panicum miliaceum. The sequence continues at coordinate 5,461,807 of CM064058.1, read as the reverse complement.
TTCCCGTGGCGCGTCCCGCCGGGCGCCAGCATGGATCCATTAAACGGGGACCGGGCAGAGGCCTCCCATCAGCGGCGCCACCGGCGCCTCCCTCTCGCGCGGCTTGGTAACGTGCAGGTCGGTCGCCGGGCGCGCAGAACGGTAACCGGCGGTGCTCCGGGCGCCTCCGAAAGCCGCGCGCGGCGAGGAACGCCGGACATTGGGCGGACGGTATTTCATTTACCGTCCACCCCCGGAGGGAACACTCGACGTCACGTCATGTCGTGGAATTGCAGGACGGAGGGAAGGCGATCGATGGCATCGACGCCCTCTCGCCGGCCGCCGTCGGCCCATAGAAAAGTCCAAATTCTAGGGGGTTTTGTAAAAATTACCGTACCCATATTTTGCATTAAGACCCCTGATTTGGATCGCGACTAGTAATCGCGATCCAAATTAGGGTGTTTTGTGTAAATACCTGACCAACAGTGTTTCACTTAGACCCCCACTATATCTAATATTTTCCATAAAGACTCCTGGTTATTTACAAATAAGCCCATTCCCTCCTTCAGATGGGAACGTCCGAACGACCGCAGGAGCTCCTTTCATCCTCCCCCTTCTCATCGGCGATCCGCCGCCGCCTCGCCAGGGGCCGCCGCCCTCTCCATCCCCTTCCCATCCTCAAGCCCTAGCTTCAGCTCGTCACTCACCCGGGCCCGCGCCATGGACTGAAGCTCGCGCTGTCGCGCATTCACCTCATTCGAGCCGAGGTAAGCGTACGCCTCGCCAGCCCGCCATGCTGGGACGAGACCAGGGCTCCGGCGGCGTCGTGCTGGCGGCTCCCGGAGGCGGCGGCGGTGGCTCGCGTTGGCGACTTTGGTACAGCACAGTGTGTAGCGGTGTAAGACTTTGCTCTCGCGCTAAACATCTCCAATTCTCCATTCATCTGCTTGTGAACTTAGTCTGCAACTCTGCACAGCCAAAACTCTGTGCTTTTTTTTTAATCTTGAATACTGTTTCGTTAGAGCTCACCAAATGGTTACAGTAGCATATCATTTTCATGTTCTACTCCGTAAGATCGCCATCACTACTGGCTACTCACTATTATTTGCTTGTGTTTTTTTTTATAAAGAGCTGAGCTACGTATTTACTAAAAAAAAGTTGATGCCTAGAACATTGAAACCACTTCATCATAGCAAATGTTAGCATATCTAGAGTCAACTACAGGGTCTAACATAACTTAATGGTAATAACCGCCCTTTCACTGAAGCAAAGTGTATGCATGAGTATCTGACAATGCTGCTTAACAATGAACCAACCCAAAGTCTCTCTCAAGGGTCACCAAATACTGATGCTTCTTGAAACAGAGTGGAACCAAATGTCAGGGATCACCATTGACCAAGCAGCCACCACAGGCATCTTAGTGGAACCAAATATTGATGCTGCTTCAAACAGAGTTCATCATCACATAAATAGAGCACGGACAATAACTTTGTTTGACTAGTATGCTGTATGCATTAACCTGTGGCTGCTGGAGATGGTTGTAGAGGAAGGTTCAACCCCTCGAATCCCCATTAGAGACTCGTCTTTTTTACGAAATAAAAATTACTCCAGATAAAGGAATTTTGTTTCGCTACGTAAAACATCCTTTAGAATTTGAGTCGGACAACTAACAAATAGGGGATGTAGCTCAAATGGTAGAGCGCTCGCTTTGCATGCGAGAGGCACGGGGTTCGATCCCCCGCATCTCCAACTGTTTTTTCTTTTTTTTGTCCCCTTTTATTATTAACCGTCTCGCCAACCGTTGCAACCATGCTCGGGAGTGCTAGCATGATCTGAGTCAGGACGCTGGCCTGTGGTGGTGACGTGTTGTGCAGCTGCCGCTGTGCAGCCAGCTTCCAGCACAAACGAACACCCGTGGTTGGAGGGATTTGCATGATTCGTAGCTCAACCTTTTTGGACAGCTGTCAGGTTTCACTTTCACCACGGTTTATCTGTGCAGATTAAACCAAACAACCTGGCAACCTGTCGATGCCATTGCGACTTCATATGGCATTCTTCAGGGAGGAAGCAACAGAGCTGAAGAACGACAGAAAGCATGAGTGCGCCTCCTACCATCAAGATCATGCTGGCAGGGCCCAAGATCAGCAGGCGGTTTCTGAATGATTTTAAACAAGTACATTATAATTTATAAGTAAAAGTTGGCCCCTTAACACCACCATGCACACTGCGCAGCACTTTGCTTATTCCACCATTTTTTTTCTTTTCCATCAACTGCGTGGATTGGTTTTTCAACTCCCTTATTCATTCATGTTCAGCAAATAAAGTAACTGTAGTGAAAAATCTTTAAAACGAAAAATAATGTCAAGGAAAACATATCCCAACTATTTCACATAGGTTTCGTGGGGAAGTGAATATCCAGGAGAACATAACAGAGTACAATATATCATGCACCATCTACACTGACTACTACCTATGGTTAAAGCTTAGAATTACCCGCCACTACATTGATTACTGATATTTATAATTCGCAAAAACCAACATGTAGCAGACAACCACATCTACCTAGAATCCACAAACTCAGCTGTTGGTCAATCTTCATCCTGTGTTTCCTCATCATCAGCATTGTTGCCATACCTCCAGCCCTCATCAATGTTGTTGCCCCCATCTTCTTCGGTCTCTTCACTATCATCTTCGTACGTAGCCTTACCTGACCACTGGTTCTTGACACCACTGATATTGGAAGGCATCACTGTTGAAATCTTAGTATTGTAGACTTTAGACGAGTGGACCTTGTGTGACTTGCTTCTTTTGAGGTTTGGTGCAGTGTCACCAACCTCAGCATAGTTATACTGATACGTCATTTCATTCACACCATGCTGACCAGAAGCACCAAGCTTACCGTTTTCCTCTTGGCCGTGTTCAGGATGCTGAGTTTTTAGATGAAGGTTCAATTTGTAACTATGAATGTATGATTTGTCGCAACCTTCATAGGGGCAGACATACGGGCGATCGGCATAGCTTGTGGTTGCTGGAGTCGAAGGCTTCGGTGCACTGTGAGGTTTTTCCACTGGTGGAGTATGTTGCACTGCAACAGGAGTTCCAGTCTGCACCATGACCACAATGGACACAATCAAATTACACATGGCAAAAGTATGCAAAGTTCGGATTAGCAACTGTAAAATTTATACTGGAACAATATGGAACTTTTCAAGAGTGACTGCTTATTTGGTTTAGCCATACTAAATCAATATGAATCAATCTCACTAGTTAGATATACTTTTGCTAATGTGTTACAGTTAATAATTTAAACTTGCAGAAAAACTAGAATAGCTTTCCAAGGACCATGGGCATATGCAAATTTTGTATTAACACGGAAAGAATATACAAGTTCAGATTAGCAAATGTGAATTTTTTAATGTAATACTGGACTTAAAAATGATTATTAGTTTTTTTCTTTTTCTTGAACACAAGTGCAGTCAGAAGTGAGATACATCCCTTCTGAAAATTTTCTCAAAGGGAGAGACATCCCACCATCCACATCCTATGCGCTAGCCAGCTTAACCCAGGAGACTCCTTGATTATTTAGTAAACTGATATGAAATTAATCTGACAAACCTGATGTGCTACAACGTATTGCAATAGGAGTTTTGCTATGCAGTTAATCAGTTATACTTGCTGAATAGTCCAAGAAATCTCTACAAGGTGTCAGGGTAAAGCTGTTTCTATAGTCTTATGTTTGGCCACAAACAACATAATATCCGTGCGTTGAGATACCCTTCACCTTATATAAAAATAAATGCATCGGAAGTACTGTTTTGCAACGTAATCTCCATCCTTAGAGAAGGAAGAAATCTACAAAGACGCTCATAGGCTGATAGCTTGATAGCAAACAACTATAGCATAAGCACAACATACAACACAGACAAAAAACGAGCAGCCTCACTGAAAAATACCGCAATACGGTCTGGCATGATAGCTTTGGGGTGTAGAAAATAGTTAGTTAAGATAACCTTTCACTGATTATTTTTACACATTTCTCATATCCATTTAGTACCAAGGATGTAACTTAGTTTTGTATAAAAATAATAGTAACCATAGCAGGCACAAGCAATCAAGAGGCAAGTGTACCCTTTATCATGATTAAAGAAGTTTAAGCACAATAGCAGCATACCTTTTCATGTGACTTAACATGGACTCTTAGTTTGGAGTCGCTTGTAAATCTTTTGCCACATGCTGGGAAAGGGCATATGTGATAATTCTCCAATGCATGTGTTTTGAGGTGTGACCGTAAGTTAAAATCCAACGAGAAGGCCTGAAATTCAAACAATAAATTTGTTACAAAATGTTAATGCAGTAATAGCCAGATAACACGCACCCATATGAAAGGACATCCATTCACACCATATCCTCGTGCGCCTAAATGGCCTTCAATAAGGCAGGTGCCATTAAGGACCCTACTTTTTTAGAGGGAGAAAAAACTATTTCAAACTGATTATTCATGGAGTCATCAGTCATGGATGTGCAAACTGGAAGCTTTTTGCTGTATAACCTCTAAATCAGCAACAATTTTAGGAACATATCGATTGAGTACTTGAGTATACACACGTACAATGGGGCTGGATGGTTCCAATGAAATTTGATTAGACTGAGCTACAAAAATAAAGAAACATATTCGGCTAGAGAGAATCAGATGGCAGCTCACCATTAGACATGACATGGTACGTAAAGAATGGTGTGGATATATATAACTTGGAAAGGATAAGGTATATGTTGATGGTTAAAAGCAAAGGAGCCACAGTGCCTTAGAAATTCATGGTACCTTATAAGTGCATTGCTAGAGAGGGATGAGGTAATCACCTTACCACAGCCTGGATGCGGACAGACAAAATCTTTTTGTCCTGTGTGTGTAAGATAGTGTCTCTTCAGCTTGGAACTATCAACAAATTTCTGCAAGACAGAACAACTAAGTAATTAGGCTCTACATTGACTCTTTGAATGTTCTCAGCATACGTATAGCAGACATGTGGTTTACTGGTTTGCAGGTATAAAGACAGGGCATAAGGGCTTAGAAAGTTAAATGTACACCTGTTTGTTTAGGGCTTTCTGTATGATAGGTAGCATCAAATTAGTTACTATTTACTTTGCCATTAGTTGCAATGTACAGAGTAAATCTATAAAAAGAATAATTACACTATAGGCAAATAACAGAACTAGTCAGGAACTCAGGATAAAGGTTGTGCAATTACAGATAATCTGAGCTAGACATACTCAATTCAACAAGAACATCATAATTTCCTTAAGAAATATAAGAACATAATTAGATGTTTCATGCATGGGTGGGTGCATATAAGTACACCAACGCTGAAGCGCATAAATTCAACAACACAAAGAAAGGTGGTGCGTATGCTAATTCCCAGTGGAGATAGTAAGATACCTTCCCACAGTTGGGTTCATTGCAGATATACTGCTTCTCATTGTGCACATGAGCGTGCTTGCGAAGTGCGCTGACATCAACAAAGGTCTTGCCGCAGTTCTCATAGCTGCAGAGGAAAAGGATCTCTGTGGTGGGTTCAGGTTTGGGCGCCTCTGCCTCTAGCACTTTGGGGTTTTCCTTGGAGCTTCTGTGCCCGTCCTCTGCACACCATTAAGGAGAAGGGGGTTGTGGTTAATCACCCGCTGCGGATTACCACAAGTCAGCCCTAGCTACTGCTCTAGATCCATGAACCATCAGCATTTCCAATGGACACCAGACCGAGCCTCTTGAAAATTCAAGAATTAACCTATGCATCGTGCAATCCCGACGAGGGAATGACGAAAAGGGAGGAGATTTCGTAGTAGTACAATCAGTACCTCTGACCCACTTGAAGAGGGAGCATTTTCCGCCGGAGGACGCGAGATCCAGCGGGATCCTGTGAACCGAACGCAACCAAAAAACAACGCAGAGCGCTCACGGTTAATCGGACTCCAGGCGGGGCAGAAGCATCGAAAAAGTTCTCAGCGAGATAGGACGGGGACGCACCATTGCTTGACCCAGCGCGCGGCGGGGCGCGGCGGGCGGCGGACCGCCGGCGGCTGCGGCTGCTGCGGCGGGTAGTAGTACTTGTAGCCCCCCGATCCGGCGGCCGCCGCCGGGTACTCCATCGCCGTCCCTTCTTCCCTGCGCGCCGATGGCTGGCTCGCTCCCCCCTAGGGTTTCGTCTTTCTCTCTCGCCGGCTGCGGCTGCGGCTGCGGGTGGGTCGGAGCAGCCCTCTCGGTCGGTTTTGGCTTGGTCGGTCGGAGCCGGAGCTCACGTTTGCTCGCGGGTTTAACGGCGGCCGGAGAAAGCCTTTGGCTTTGCTTTCTTCCTTCCGTCCCATGCGTTGTTGTACGAATCTTAAAGCACAATTCAACCGTAGATCCTGCCGAAGATGATATTCTCTCCTCTTTGATATGGTGATGAGTAGTTCTTACTTTAAAATTTCAAGGATCTTCATGTGGTAATTTTCCATGCCACGGAGGCAAAAGGTTTGCAAAATTCATAGTTTCACGCACTTGGCACTTTTTTTTTGCAAAAAACACAATTGGCACTTGACTGTTACGTACGTTGTACGCATCTGTTCCATTCTACAGCTCCATGAGATTTACATAAAAGCAAATCCATTTCGCACAATTTATACTTCATCTAGCACTTACATATTTTGGGTGTAAACCAGTCAGTTCAGCACATTTTCATGGAAGAAGTAACAAGAGCTATGACTAGAACCGATAACTGTTGTCATCACAGCAACTCAGCATCAGAGATGACTGATAACAATATGGAATCACCGACAACTCATGAAGCAACACAAAGCAAACAGATCGCTGCAAACACTACAAGCATAATGAAATCAAACAGCATTGAACGAACAAAAACTAGTCCAGCTTGCTTATTTATTCATCACATCCGGGGCTTGCTGCCTATTATTTCAAATAAATACAACAGCACGAACTACAAGCGCTAGCTAGGTTTGTCTTGGCAGAACAATCATAATAATATTACAAAGGGTGTGGAACAGGCTCAACATGATCCTGCACAATGTTCACCGAGAAAAGGAACACTTTGGATACAATGATGCATGAGTCGTGTGCATTTTTCTGACCCCCTCTCTAATCGGCGCGAGATTGGCCGGCACGAGAGGAGAGGATGATACCGACGATGAGACCGTACAGAGCAAGAGCTTCCGCGAAGATGAGGATGAGGATCATGCCCACAAACAACTTCGGCTGCTGTGCGTTCGCCCTGAAGAGGAGGCAAGTCAGAATGAGCTAAGATTGTCTACTTGCTGCAAACAAGGGCTAAGCTGTAGAAGTAGAATATGTATCACCAAAGCCGGCAACCAAAACTACAAAATGGAACCCTTAATGCCACAACCCTTTACCCATTTCCTCCCTCCCCAAGTCCACTGCATGCCTAACTCACATGGGAAAATGTTGCAGATGATAAGAAAAATATAATGACAACTTAATGCAAACACGGGCTAAGCTGTAACAAATTTAGCCATGGAACAAAATATACCTCCTTATAAGAAAACCTAGTGTATATTAGCAACCAATAACAGAAACTAGTGCTACCACGGCATATTATTTATACTCAGCCTGAATAAGTTTTGATACAACAGAGCTCCAGAAGTACTAAAGCTGAGATAACAAAATAAATTGAGTTGAAATATTTGCATGCCATTCATTGACAAATTCATTAGCAGGTCAACTGAGTGTGAAGGCAAAAGGTTAGTGTGGATTAGGACACCAGAGCATTATGATGCCATACATGAGAGTCTAAAGATCATAGTTTTACAGTTACAGGAGTAGAGTAGATATCACCAATCAACAAATAAAATTACGAAAGGGAAAACCCTTATTGCCACCACAACCCCTTTACCCGTTTACTCTCTCACCAAGTCCACTGTACATGCCTAGTTCATGTGGAAAATTGCTGCAGATGAGTATCTTAAAAGCTCTATTTATTGGAACAAATTTTGAAATGAACTGAACTAGATTGAGTTTGGAGGATTATGGATTTTGAAATCTCAAATCAGAACTAAAACAGGTCCTCAATGAACGCACCACTACCATACTATCTATTTTGCATGTTAAAGGGACAGATTAAACTCATGAAGGAGCCTTTTTCTTTTTTACATCAATCTAGGGATCGAACACTGACAACATTGCTATGTGTAACTACTGATACATGCCCAATTCAGAAAAATGCTTGTTTCCCATTTCAAGAAGCAGAGACTGCATAGCCAAAGGGCCATAGATACTCACTCCACAAAAGACATAATATGAGATCAAACTCAAGCAAGTCTTAAACTGACAATCATTTGTAGTTTGTAACCATCCATGCCTAAGACAAAGTAGAAAATTTGCTCATTTTCATCAATTAGGCTTTGAACTATCATGCTCAGTCATGCCAGCCACACATCCTAATTCCTACATTACTTACTTCCAGATCTTAGGTTGACAACAATTTATTAAGCCGGAATCAGTTACCATGATGCTGCCTGCTATAATCAAACCAGATAATGAGATAAAACGTCTGCAAGGGATCTCAACTACAATGAGAGCTCCCTTGAGTAGCAGCAGCATCCATGATCCACACGATCCGTGATCCATGTACCGCAAGGGAAGGAAAGGAAATGGAAAGGGGGGAATGAAATGAAATGAAACGGACAATGTTACCTGACTCCGGCGTCTCCGACGATGCCGATGGCCATCCCGGCGGCGAGGCCGGCGAGGCCGCAGGCGAGTCCGGAGGAGAGGTGCGCGTAGCCGTCGAAGAGGTAGTATGGCTTGGCCTTGGGGTTGATCCCGGTGGAGATGATGACGGCGATGATGAGGCCGTAGATGCCGAGGACTCCGGCCATGACGACGGGGACGATGGACTTCATGACGAGCTCCGGGCGCATGACCCCCATGGAGGCGACCCCGACGCCGCTCTTGGCCGTGCCGTAGGCGGCGCCCATGCCTGAGCAGGGATGGATGGATGGATCCAGCGGTGAGGCGGGGAGGGAAAGAGATCTGACGCGGGAAGCGACCAAGAGGAGGGTGGATGCTGCTTACATGAGAAGACGAGCGCGGCGGCGGCGCCGAGGAAGCCGAAGAAGGGCGCTGTCTCATCGCCGCTGAAGATGGAGCCCGCCATGGGATCTCGCCGGGGAAGAGAGGAGAGGAGGGGATCGGAGAGAGAGAGGGGGATGGACGGGGTCAGGGTCAGGCCACGATGATCCTGCTGGAGCTCGATCTGACTCGCTCGCCCTTCTCTCTCTTTTCTGTGGACTCCAGCAACCGGCAGGAAGAGAAAAAAAAAAGAGTAACAATACTATTTCTTTGTGGGCTCATGGGCTTGGATTTTGATCCTTCTTTTGGGCTCGGCTCGTGGGCTGGCTCTTAGTTACTGGGCTGAGAGACAGAACAGAAAGAAAGGAGCGCGCGATACAGGAACAGCACAGGATTGGTGAATGTTTCTTCCTCTAGGAGATATATATGTAACACATTCCCATTGGCCATTGGATGTTCCTCGAAAAAAAAAAAAGAAAAAACATTCTCATTGGACGAGTAGGTCGGGTACGTACGTTGGTGCAATAGTGTACTATTTTAGAGATGGAATCGAAGCTTTATATTTAACTGAAAAATATAAGGTTACTTTTGGATAAAAAGAAAAAAAAATTCACCGGTCGTTTATATATAGTGGATGCTGAGCAATAGGGATCACCGATCGTTATACTCTGTTGATATGACGAGGTGACGACGACAGAGAGACCCACGGCCGGCGCGGCCGGGCGATCGATCGGGATCTGATAGGTATATGATCGATGGAATGCGTACCAACAAACATGACACATTGATGGTACACGTCATCGGTCATATTAGATCCATCGTCCATGTATGCACTAAGATACACATATATATATCACAACCACGATGTTGGATCTGGCTTAGGTCTCATTTAGCATAGTTTCAGCTTCTTCTAATAACAATAATTCTAGAAGCAGTTTTTCTGGTAAAGCAGCTTCTTTGACGAAGCTGATTCAAAATTGTTTGGCGAAATATGAGCCTGCGGGAGAAGTTGGAAGAAGCTACGATTTCCAGCTCCTTCTCCCTAGTGTAAGTTAGAAACAGCTTCATCAGGTGCTTCATGGATGAAGCTGCTAGCAGAATACCCATTTTGCACAGCTTCAAATGAGGCTATCCGTGGAGCTATCAAAGAAGTGTGCCAAAAGAGTTTTATAGCAATTGTAATCAACTAGCTAGCTACTATATACCAATACCATCATATACTTCTGCTACACCAGAAAGTGGAATTAAAGCTACGACGTACATGCTCGATCCATCGATCCTACACTATCTGCTAGATAGTAGTACGCTGTGATGCGGCCCCGGTCGGCCGTTCATGTCGATCGATCGCACATCCGATCCATCGTACACATGTGGTACTACCGCTCCTCCATCGGCTGCCGCGGCTTTGCTTTTGATGCTTGCTTTGCTTATGGGTGTGTGCATTTTACAGATGATGATAACCTTAGCTAGTTATCATTCGATCACCATGCTTAATCATTGTACTGTTTATCAATGTTTTAGAATAATGCATGAAACCCCCCTTCCTTCCTTTCCATTATATGTATGCTTAATTAGTAATAACTAGTCTATCAACCCGCGCTCCTGCACGGGCTAGTTAAAATTAATATAAAAATAAAATTTACAGCTAATAATTATAATTATCTATCTCATACTCTCTTTTATCTATTAAATATTCTAACACAATACTCTAAAAGATACATATTTATCATTATCTGGTTGCAATAAATTTATTTACTAATAATTATTATTTTTACTTTGCATCACACCTCCATATGTGTTTAATATGTATTTAATTGAACCATTTAATTGAACTATGTGAACAACATGAAAATTGGTATTCTTATCTCTTTTCTCATACATGAATACATGGTGACATACATTATGAGTAGTATTTTCATATAAACAATAACATAAATAATATAGGAGGTTATTTGCATTATTCTTATAATAGCATAGGTGGGTAATTTTCATGAAGATTAGGGAGTTACTTTAGATTATTTTTTATAATGGCAGATGTGGGTAATTTAGATACATGTTTAGGGGGTTACATTAGATTATATTTTATAATTGTAGAGGTGGGTAATTTAGATAGCCTATATTTCATAATGTCAGAGGTGGGTAATTTAGATACATGTTTAGGGGGTTACTTTAGCCTATATTTTATAATGACAGAGGTGGATAATTTAATAGAAAAGATAACAGATTGCGAAAGAGCATGTAGCCTAGTGATTACAAGAGCCTCAGTAGCACCTGAGATACTGAGTTCGACTTCCCGTGGGAGCGAATTTTTTAGGATTTAACGGCGTTGTGCTTTCAGTGGTAGGTGACGTTCCCGTCGACAGCGAGGCGCCTGTGGTGACTTCATCAATCTCAAGGATTTGCCGGCTCAGTCTCTCGGAGGTGCTCATAGGGGTAGGGTTGCGTGCGTGTATTCATAGGGGTGAGTGTGCGTGCGTGTTGTGAGCGTCTGCGTCTGTACCGTGTTTCTCAAAAAAAAAATATAACAGATCCAATGGCTACTATGATTAGATTTGTCGGATTGATAATCAGATGTTTCTAATTTTTGCGAGAATTTCTAAGATTTCTCTAATTTTTTAAATGTTCACTTAGGATCCTAAGTAATCTCGCGTGGAGGCTTCAAAGGAGCCTCCAATTAATAATAGTAAGATGTGAGGTCGAGCCAGCTACTCCCTCCACCCCAAATTCTCCAAATTATTAGTTTTTTGGCTTTCTAAATTCATAGTTATTACTATGCATCTACATATATATATATACATTATATTTATATGCATAGTAAAGTCTATAACGTTACCTGTTATACCAGTTAGGTGAAAAGTTTAGATCCTGACGTGAAATTTTTTTACGATGTCCCATCGAAGAGAATCTTACCATTTAGGAGTACTAAACATAGACTAATAACAAAACTAATTACAGAACTCGCCTGTAAGCCGCGAGACGAATCTAATGAGGTATATTAATTTATAATTAGCACATGATTACCGTAGCATCATTGTTGCAAATCATGGATTAATTAAACTTATTAGATTCGTCTCGTGAATTACAACCTTTCTGTGCAAAAAAGTTTTGTAAATAGATTTTATTTAGTACTTTTAAATGGTAAGATTCTCTTTGATGTGACGAGGTGAAAAAATTTTAGGGTGGGATGTAAACACCTCCTGGATATAGAAAAATAAAAAAACTAATAAATTGGAACTGAAGGAGTACCTTAATTTCCGTGTGATGGATAGATGCATCTTTGGACCGCCGGCGGGCCTTTTGTACGGCCAGCCGGCCAGCAGCTGGTACGGTGGATCTCTCTGCTCCCACGCACGCACTGTCCCCTGCCACTCATGAGGCCGATACTATTACTACGTACTCTACTGTGGATGCACACGCACATGCACCACTGCTTCTTCGTCATCAGCAGACCACCACCGTACCACCACCGATCCCACAAGCAGAATCTCGCAACTGTCGATCGGTCACCCAATAATCTATCGGATCCATTGGAGAGGGGACAGAGCGACCATGATCAGCAATTCCTCCACCAACATAACAACATGCATCTACACACAATATGCTTCTGAACTTACATGTGTGTATAGGTATACATGGAGACGCGCCCCGGACATATATACTCCGGATGGATCCATATATAGACCACACGTTTAGTTTTTTTTTCGCATGCGCACCATGTTCTGGAATTAGAATGCTAGAGAATTTTTCTATGTATTTAATTTGTATAACAACCCTTATCACCCTTTCCAGTTCTAGTTCTTCCTAGGTGGCTAAGTAGCACGGAGATGTGTGGGCTTCATAGCGGTACCATGACTCAGACTTGGATTAAGTATTTAGAGATGGATCTCCCGGCCCGTTGATGGCATTGCCTTCTATATATGTGTTTTTTTACGTGTATACATGTGTCCACCTTAATTAATATCTTCTACTATTTTAATTAATATGTTTATACGTATGTTTTGAGTGGAAAAGTGCGCTCAACCATCAAGGCCAAAAGCTTTTGAACTTGAATTTGATGAGTAGCTAGGATATGATTACATGTGCATGCATATGCAAAACGTGCGGTATGTATCAACAATAACCAAATAAAAGTACCACCTTTATTTGCTTTTCCGGAATGTGGGCATGCCTGTATGAACGTATAATACATACACACGGGCGGGTGCTACTGTTGGCCCGCGTGCACATTTGTGATGTATAGGCTTTGCTTTACGTTGGGCTAGCTGGACGATAGTCGACAGGTGCAACGGGAAACATCCATGATCCATCGTCCATCGCCGCGCCGGCCAACGACAGTTTGCACGAGCGAGAGATAAAGGTATCATGCATGCATTGTGTATGATCACCGACCACACATCTATCGTCTATCGATCCAACCTTTCGTGTAAAGCGTCCTGATCGATCGTGGTGAAATGGATATACGTACACTTTCACTAAAGTTGCGTGAGTGTGCGTGAGACCACAACAACGCATACTCCAGCACAGTGCTGCAATAATAATACTGCAACAGTGTATGTCTGTGCATGTGTTTTTTTCCCAATTATTGCTGTGCACGACGTTTGACACGTCGTCACTGCCCTAATTTGCCAAGTACTATACAGTATACATGTGCATAACTTAATGACCTTCCTTTAGCCGATCCTGTTTATACATGGAAAATATATTTACTTTTTTTCATACAAAAAATTAACTAACTTTTTTTTACGTTTTTTTCTATTGATGAACTACCAAATGACTCACCAGCCTGGCAGCCTCATCTGTGGTTAGTCTAACTTCTTCCATTGCTACCTTTCAGTTCCACTAAATTCGATCTCTCTTTAGGATGATTCATTGATTATTATTGTGGATTATTTCCAAAAATTTATTTGATCCAGGCCGGGCAACCTGTAGGATGATGAGACTTAACAATGATCGATCATGGTCTATGATAGAAAACTGCACAGTCAGAAAAGATATATCTGAAAGGCCTTGAGTAGCCAGGAGGTCGCTATATATAGCTAAAGCATGCATTTTAGTTGACCAAACATTATTCACATGTTTCTTAGCTGTTGCAAATTTCCTTTTCTTTTGTGAGGGTAGCCACTGTATATTTACCCACATGGTAACACACTAACACAACGAGGTGAAAAAAAATACATCCCTTCATTTTTTTTAATTTGCATTATATTTATGTCTTTTCTAAGCAAAGTTAATAATACAATTGGAAAAAAAACAGACAGGAAATAAGAGGATCACAATAGTTGCGAGGACTGTTAAACATTCCAAGGATTTAGTTGTCCTTGATGCTGTCCGCGGGGGAGGATCCATAGTTTGGTACTAACTGTTTACAATTATTCCATCAATATCTTAAATTTATGATTTATAAAATATTTCTTGGAATATAAACAAGTTAATATCCGCTTGTCAGATTGTTTTGATAGCAAAGATAGTTTCACAGTTCGCTATTAATACATAATCTTTTTTGGCCTAGGTTGTTGTATGTAAGCTTCATGTGGGTCGTTGGGAGAACATTTTTATCCGTATGTATACATAATTGGATGATACATCCTCCATCCCAAGTTATAGATCATCTTAGTTTCATAAATACATCATTTTTGCTACACACTTGAATATACGCAATATATAGACACATAATAAATACTATGTAGTATCTAATAAAGCCAAAAGTTACATGTAATTTAGAACAGAGGGAATATGTACTCCATTTCAGAAAAGTAAGTGTAAATTGTCTGCAACCTAGTATTATCAGCTTGATATAGTAAACCACCCAATCATGCAAAATAAAGCCTTCATGGGGCGTTGGGAGAACGTTTGTATCCGTATGTATACATAATTGGATGATACTTCCTCCATCCTAAATTATCAGTCATTTTAGTTTTATAAATACATTATTTTTTGATATGCACTTAAATATATGCAATATCTAGATACATAATAAATACTATGTGTCTAATAAAGCCAAAAGTGACAATATACCAGTAGTAGTCCTAATATGTACTCCATTTCGGAAAAGTAAGTTTAATTTGTCTGCAACCTAGTATTATTAGCTTGATATAGTACGGCCACCCAATCATGCAAGATAAAGCACTTGCTTAGTTGGTGGGCTTTTTAGGGCCCCTCATAAAGAAGAAAGAAAACAAAAGGAAAGGAAAGGAAAGGAAACAAAAGAAGGATAATATATATAGTACACAAGAGAAAATGAAAAGCGACGCTGCTTGCAGCCTTCAAATTCTCCCACATTCCCCTTCAAACAGAAAATTAAAGTGCCATTAAAATGACCGATTGAATTGAAAGATGACCAGAGTTAGTAGATTGGTGTGATAGTTTCTGTCCAATTAATCAACGATGATCAATTCAATATATGTTTATGTAATCACCCCAACTTTAAAAACACTTGCAGATGATTGGCCCAGTTAGGCAAAGCTTGATTGGGTCCCGCACTCCCGCTCAAGCACTTCTTCTCATCCTTCTTTTTTATGGTGGCACTACAAATTTTAACTTAATTAGATTTATAAAAACAAATCTATCTCCTCCAAAGGGTTAATCTTTATTCCCAACAATTGGTACTTAAAAGTGTTAAAAATCCCTGCAGAAAATAATATCTTAAGAATTTAAAAGAATTAATTTCTGGGGCAAAGGCCTCCTTTTGTATAAATCAAAATTTTCCTTGCTTACTTTGGTTGGAACAAGAAATTACATATCGAAGGTTAGTTCTATGTATTGTTATATTATATAACAACAAATTAAATGTGTGTGTGTGTGTGTGTGTGTGTGTGTGTGAGAGAGAGAGAGAGAGAGAGAGAGAGAGAATCCAGTTGACAAGCCATGTCATTTCTGAAGATATGAACCAAAGATCTGCAAGGCCGGAGATAAGAAGGAAGAAAGAAAGCTTGCCGTGGATGGAATCAATCCAACAGGTGGTGAATGCTGATCTGCTGAATGCGTTCCTACCATTGAAAAGACAGCATGCATAAGTTCATGTTTTGTGCGGTCTGTCGCCTAGCCGGCCTATATTTTTAATTGTCAAGATAGACCGATGGTGCCTTTTTTTCTTTCCATGGAACCAATTCTCAACTAAACCGCATAATGTCCATTTTTAAACAAAGGGGCAGCAGGCAGATGATATGATGCTTCCTCCAACAAATAAATGCCTAGAGAAAATGCAAGTTTGCCTGGTCTTGATTTGATTTATCATTATTTATATCTAAATAAAGCTGGATCCCCACCCATTCGCCGCAGAATCTGCTAGATATTATGAATCAGCTGGAGAAAGAATATCTTCTCAACATGCCCAGTGTCGTCATTCACATGATGTATGCAAGCCCACTGAATAGCTTCTGCTGACTCAGAATGTCAGGAAATTAAACTATATTGCTCATTTCCACATGATCAATGAGCTAGCAAATATGCAAACACTCCGTTGTTTCAGATCGTAGATCGTTAGGGAATGAAGAACACAAGAAAGTAGAATGGCTTCTCGAAAAATGTAAAGAAAGTAGATGGAGCACTATATTAATAATGACCCTTTGCACTAACAAGTCCACTAATCACCAGTAAAAAATCATTCCAGCATGCACTTGCTTCTAGTGCCTTTCGCTGGGTACTTGCTTGTATCTGCTGTGCACTGATGAGATAACCAAAGGGCCAAGGCAACCACATCACTCTTTCCGATTGCCCAAACACACACAAAAAAAATTGTGATTCAGAGGAGGCCAGGGAAAGGCTACAACACTCAACTTTGGAACATCCAACCAGACAAGCAGATGATGCAGCATCTTCATCTTTATATAAGGCTGCACCCCTGCACTCCTTTGCTTCACAACCACTGTTCGGTCGATCGAACCGCCTGCTCTCAGGAGTAACCACTGCATTTAGCAGCAGCAGCTAGGCCATCTATCTCATTCAGTAGAGTAACTGATCGAGTAAGCCATGGATACCGGCAAGAAGGCCTATGTGGTTGCTATCATGATACAGCTGATCTACACCGGCATGTACGTCGTCTCCAAGGCGGCATTCAACCATGGGATGAGCACCTTCGTCTTCATCTTCTACCGCCAGGCAGCGGCCACTGTTCTATTGCTGCCCCTCGCCATTGTTCTCGAAAGGTAACTTACTAACTATAAGCAGTCTGCAAAACTGCAAAAAAGAAAAGAATCATTTGTCTCTGATACATATGATTAGTGTACTGATATCGATCGATGCTGTAAATTTGATTCGCAGGAGGAATGCACCACCCATGTCATTCTGGTTGTTTCTCAAGCTGTTCTTCTATGCATTGCTAGGGTATGCACAACACCTGATCAGTATTGCTAGGAAGATAAAATTAAGCCTTTGGGTGCTTTGGGTTGATTCTGTTATCTTGGAATTTGTAGGAACACATTGAGTATGAACCTGTACAACATAAGCCTCAAGTACACCTCTGCAACCGTGGCATCGGCAACAAGCAACTCTGTCCCTGTGGTCACCTTCTTCCTGGCAGTCCTGTTGAGGTAAGCCACTAATAAGCCCCCACTTACCAAACTTAGTGGATATAAACATTTCTGTTGAGTGTTGACTGCCCAAGACAACATATATATACAGTAAGCTAATAACCTCTGAACATTTCACCTACCTGCAGGCTGGAAGTGGTGAGGCTGAGAAGCCCCTCGGGCATGGCCAAGGCCGCCGGGGTGGCGCTGTGCCTTGCCGGCGTGCTGACCATCGCCCTGTACACGGGTCCGTCCATGAGCCCGGTGAACCACCACCGCGCCTTCGCCGGCGCGGCCGAGCATCACGAGGCGAGCGGCGGCGGCGGCAGCAAAGGGACGTGGATCAAGGGCACGTTCCTGATGCTGCTGTCCAACACGACGTGGTCCCTCTGGATCGTCCTGCAGGCCTCCCTGCTGAAGGAGTACCCCAACAAGCTGCTGTCGACGCTGCTGCAGTGCCTGCTCAGCACCGCCCAGTCCTTCCTCCTCGCCGTCGCCGTCGAGCGGGACCCCGCCGCCTGGAAGCTCCGGCTCGACGTCGGCCTCCTCGCCGTCGGATACTCCGTGAGTGCAGTGTAGCATCAGCGATGATGATGATTTCGTTCGTTGCTGCAATGAAATTCAGACCAGATGGAGGAGTGCTGTTAATTACTGACTGACTGAATGGATTTCTCTCTATATATAAATCTGCAGGGGTTCGTGGTGACGGGCGTGTCGTTCTACCTGCAGGCGTGGTGCATCGAGAAGCGGGGGCCGGTGTTCCTGGCCATGTCCAACCCGCTGGGCCTCCTGCTCACCATCTTCTGCTCCTCCTTCTTCCTCGGCGAGATCGTCCGCCTGGGGAGCCTCCTCGGCAGCGCGCTCCTCGTCGGGGGGCTCTACAGCGTCCTCTGGGGCAAGAGCAGGGACCACCTGCACCACCAACACCAGCCGCCGCCGCTCCCTAATCAGGAGGCGCCGAAACACCGGAGCACCGGTAGCATCTGCAGCAACGGCGACGACGAGGAGAAGCAAGAGGTCAAAGTAGAGCAGCGCAAAGGTGAGGAGGAGACGCAGCTCAAGGACTTGTTCGCCATGGAGGCATCGCCGCTGCGTCATCAGGTCGGATGAGAGTCTATCTCAGAGACTCCGACATGTACGTATACCGTATACGCATATGTATAATACAGGGACTTTCTACTTAAGTGCCTGCTAGTATATGTACAATGTACTATTGTACTCCTGTATTTCCAATGCATTGGTGTACCCCTTTTATACTGTAGCAGAGTAATGTAGCCCAACAACGATCGAGCACCCAGCCCAGATGAGAGTTACGGCCCATACGAGGCCCACAAGCATGGAGCGACGAAGTAGCTGTAGATGGAAAACAACCTAGTGCGCCGTTTTCCGCCCGCCCCTCGCCGGCCGCCGCTGGTGGTAGGTGGTGACGTGGATGCCGGCCGCCGCCGAGCGGCTCAATTATTCTGTTCATGGAAGAAGCTGCAGATCTGTGTATGGAGAAGAGCAAGATCGATCGAGCAGTTAAAGGCGAAGGAATTAATATGCATCTGATATCTCGATCGCCTCCTTGTAAAACCGCAGCTGAAGTGCCAATTTTCGGTGATTAGGTATGTGATAATTATACTATTGCATTCTTAGAATTATGTTGTTACACCATTAGTTGCAGCTAATCTCAGGTACTTCCTCCTTTGAAATATAAAGGATTCTGAGTTTGTGCAAACTATTCTAAGTATTTATGAAGAGCACCAACAATTCAACATCTACTTACATATAAAAATAAACTATGAAAATATTTTTATATATAATTGATCTAATTAGGCTAGCTAATTTTACTCGAAACACATATTTTAGGATAGAGGTAGTAATTTACAAAACACATGCCTGACATGTGGTGCTCATATACTATAATTTTTTTTGTGTTTTCTGCTATATTAATTTTCTCTTTGTTTAGGTAATACTCCCTCCGTTCCAAATTGCAGATAGTTTTGGCTTTTCTAGGATCATCAGTTTTGCTATGCACTTAGATATATATTATGTCTAGATGCATAGCAAGATTGATGAACTTAGAAAAGTTAAAACGGCATACATGCATTTTGGAACGGAGGGAGTAGTATATATGAACTGTTGAGTTTTCAAATACACAAGAAGTTGGAATAGAACAATCTTAGAGCATGTAGTATAGTGTTTTTTTCCTCTTTTTACAAGGGTTGTCATTACATATCTCTTTCCCAAAATATAATATATAGACATAGATATTTACATACACGTGTGTACATTCAGCCTACCCACATACTCCTTAAAATATATCAAGTGCCCTTAAAATAAAAAAAATAAAAGGCTTTGTACCTTGCTAATAAAAGCATGCATGTAATTGAATTAGGCGCCGTCTACGTCAAGCATTCATCAAGTCTCAAGTCCCAGTTTTAGTTGCCAAGATGTACTAGTTAGTAAAAAGTTAATCATGCTTAGAGAAAACACAGGGAGCTCGAGATTGATTGGAGTATACATAGGGAGCAGGTGTATTCAAACGGGGAGCACAGTCGGTACCCTATAGCTATCATATCCTCTCTCTGAGCTAGTCTTAACTTGGCTAATAAGCAGTACGCATGCAGGTACATGGTCCACCATGCCTAATATGTGCTAATAATCAAAGAAAGGATTGCTATATATAATTTGGCAAAGGCTTGACTCGGGTGTACTAACAGTCGTCAGAAGGCCGCCATCTTCTTGATTGCAGTTTGGAACAGCTAGTCATCTGATGTGATATATTTGTTTATTTTTTTTCTTGAACGCGGAGAAGAATTGCGCGTCGTTGTATTGATAGATAGAAAGAGCGGTCTGAAATACAATGTCGATTCCATGGCCTGGATTAGTTTTTTTTGTTACATTCACGCCTATAACAGATAAAAAACAATTTATTTTATTATTAGGTAGTATTAGTACCTATATATGTTTATATATATCGAGGTCTTTATCATTTCCAATCGAAAGAAAGGAACAAAGCCGGTAGATCCGTGTCGCTATCCCCTTGTTCTCTCTCTCTCTGTCTCAGCCTTGGGTGACCATTTAGCCAGGCTCCCGCTCCAAGCTTCTAGGTAGAAGCAGAAGCTCGTGTACGAAAATGATGTTCTAGGCTCATGAGCTTCAGTATGAGCAAGTCCCAATACAATCTTTCAGCCGGATTTTGGGATTCAACTCGGTCGTATTTTGGCTGCTTGCCATTCATTCCTCAGGGCTTAAAGAATTCCCGTCATTCCCGAAATACATGGAAGCAAGGCATAGACTTGGAAAGCGCTCCTGTATGTACTGGTGCTAGCCATGATCTTTATTTTAGGAGAGTAATTTCTAGGGTTCCATACCTATAGCCAGAGCTCAAGCAACACATGGCCTAATAAGAGAGTGGATGTAGATGTACTCCACTGGCTAGCTACAGTAGGTAATAAAATCTGAAGCACGCCAGACAAAATTCTCGATCAGTCTTGAGTATGAATGCACACCCCTATAAATTAAACCAAACGCATGGACAGATATAATTGGAGGGAGCAAATGTAAGTATGTTAGTACTATAGTATTGTTATTGACGAAGTACCGTGTTTGAATGCTTCAAGCTTAGTCTTAACTAGGCTTGACTGATAACTAGTCTCAAGTCAAGTCTGATCAATAAAAGCTGATTAAATTACTCATCTACCGAAGATAATAGTAAGCAACTACCATCAGCAGCGGGCCGGGCTATATTATCAGTATTGAGCCTTGACTCCCGAAATGCATATAGTAGGGGCACTTTGAACAGGGCTGCTATGTACAGTATACATGTATAGCATCCAGGTAATATATAGTATATATGGCTGCTCCGTCTTCCAGGTCTAGCAGAATACATGGTTCATCAGAAAAACAAATACGAAACACCTCACATGGTACTTCAGAATTCAAAATTTAGAACTGAAATAAATTAAACAAAGCATGCATCACCGACCCATATGCCGATCGATGATGGCTTAGCAGAAAGATTGTCTGCGCGCAGAGTTTAGAAGCCAAATGGTTAGAGCTAATGCGCTCCCGCTTGCAGTTCGTTGCAGGAGACACTGCGCGCAGCAGTGGCTAATCTCCTTAAATATTCCATTGCATTCTGTTGTAAGCAGCCGCACATCAAAAAATATGGACAGCTAATTGGTCATGTTCACACAATTCATTTTGCTCGCAACATGACACACCTGCACATACTATTATTCAGTCCTGGCCTGCATCCACACGCTACTACTTATATATGTTCATCACTCTGCTGCTACATCGATCTCCTTGCAGAGACCTACCTACCTACCTAGCTTGCTACATACAGCAAACCACTACGTACTGGTGCTTGCGCTGATCGAGAACCACATCGCCTGAGCAAGATGGATGCGAAGAAGCCTTACGTGATCGTCATCATCGTGCAGCTCATCTACACCGGCATGTTCGTCGTCTCCAAGGCGGCCTTCAACCACGGCATGAACACTTACGTCTTCATCTTCTACCGCCAGGCCGCCGCATCGCTCCTCCTCCTGCCTATCGCGCTTCTTCTCGAGAGGTACCTAATAATAAGGATCATGCTATATAGCTTGCATAGATAACAGCTTCTTCTGATCGATCTTAATTCGTAGCTGCTTCTGGAACGAAATGAAACGGTTCTGAGATTTGAGAGGTATTTTATTTAATTTGTTTGCAGGAAGAATGTGCGTTCCCTGACGCCTATGTTGCTCTTGAAGCTCTTCTTTTTAGCCTTAATCGGGTACGGTATGCACGCATATCATCAATTAGTAATAACAATTAATGTTTCTGTTTTGATCAAATTAACTAGCTAGGTAGCAGAGCCTTTTAAATCTTTTATAAATGAACTATTTGTAGGATCACGTTTAGCCTCAATCTGTACAACGTGAGTCTGAAGTTCACCTCCGCAACCGTGGCGTCTGCGGCCACCAACGCCATGCCTGTCGTCACCTTCTGCTTCGCGCTGCTGCTAAAGATGGAGGTGGTGAAGCTGAGGAGCTCCTCGGGCATAGCCAAGCTCGCCGGCGTGTCGCTCTGCCTCGCCGGAGTCTTTGCCATCGCCTTCTACGCCGGCCCAGCGCTGAGCCCTGTCAACCACCACCGCGCCTTCGCCGCCTCCCGCGCCCCGGCCTCGACCGGGAGCGCGCCAAGCAGCAGCAGGATGACATGGATCAAGGGGACGTTCCTCATGGTCCTCGCCAACACGGCGTTCTCCCTCTGGATCGTCCTGCAGGGCAGGCTGCTCCAGGAGTACCCCAACAAGATGCTCGTCACGGTGACGCAGTGCGCGTTCAGCGCCGCGCAGTCGTTCGTCGTCGCGGTGGCGGCGGAGAGGGATTTCTCCAGGTGGAGCCTCCGACTCGACATCAGCTTGCTCGCCGTCCTTTACACCGTAACAATCACTCGCCTGCTTGGAATAATGATCAAGGTTTACATGCTTATCATGATGATTGTTCAGTTAAATTGATGGTGGGATCTCGATCGATCTGACAGGGGTTCGTGGTGACGGGAGTGACGTACTACCTGCAAGCATGGTGCGTGGAGCTGAAAGGCCCCGTCTTCTTAGCCGTCTGGACCCCGCTCTGCTTCGTCTTCACAGTATTCTGCTCCTCATTCTTCCTAGGAGAGATCGTCCACCTCGGCAGGCAACTATCTAGATTGTTCAGCTAATAACCTCAAAGGACAGTGAATAAGCTGGATGCATACCAATCTTTATGGATGAATTCATGGGCCTGAGGATCTTCCTCTTTTGTTGTTTTTGTTACAGTATTGTCGGGGGAGTCCTGCTGGTTGGTGGCCTTTACAGTGTGCTCTGGGGTAAGAGAAAGGAGGCAAAAATTGCACCTTGTGGCAATAAGGTGAATACAATGGTTGATGGGAATGGTCATCATAAACCTCAAGAGGAGGAACCGACAACAGCATCAATAGTTGAACAAGTGTGATGGAATGATCAATATAATGTCGATCTTAGCCTAGCACTTACTTGGCTATATCTATTCGTCAACATACAGATACAAATAGGAGAAAGAAGCACAGGAAGTTACCATATTCATTGGAGATATATAGAAGACAAATTAGAGATTCTTACTTGCATTCTACCAAGAAAATGAAACAAAAAGTTTCCCAACCATTAAGTTTTTCACATTTATAGGAGAAACATAACTGGATTAGTCATGGCAACATCTGAAAGACGAGGCACACCATCGCTATTAGGCAAAGCCAGGTGTTCCTTGCACTGCTTGTAGCAAAATATCTTTTTTGTTTAATTACATTTATGTGATTTGAAGCGTTAGTACTATGTTTCTTTGGAATGCTTTTAGCAGCCAAGTTGTAAAATTTTGCGGCATGATATAAAAAACATGTTGCCTCTAGTCTATCTAAATGTGATACTATTACATTTATTGGAGAAACATAACTGGATCAGACCTTCAGGCCCCAACTAGTTGTCCAAAAAGAAAGACTTATGTGTTGTATATTTAACTACTATGCATAGGGAACAGTAATTGGAGTTTTTTCTTCAATACGAATCAATGCGAACATAACGCTTGAACTTGCTTCATCAAAAGACCTATGCTGCCCGAGTATTTTACATTCAAACAGTAATGCTATCACAAACAACTTCACACTCTGGACCAATAATGGGTGATCCACTGGAAACCATCTGGTTAACTCCTTCTGGTCATGTGTGAGATCGTTTTTGAGATTTGCACGCTCAAATTCAAATTACATAGAGAATGAGAGGCACTAGCTTTTCTATTGGTGGCAGCGTCATAATTAGAATCCTTAGTTTCAAGTGTCCAGTAGTTTTAACCAGATCTCGAGGAACAAATGACCTAGCTAACACACAATACTTGCTTACTGGGCCAGCCAGCCGTAATTCTATATTATTGTACCAGTAGTCAAGAAGCCTGATCGAGTGACTCAGCCTGGAGGCATACTTTTTGAACCCTTCAAGTGTTACTTATGATTGACTAGACTAGTCCCAAGACTGGTCAAGTAAAATTACTTGACTGATGCATGAGCCGGCCATGGCGGTTCATACTATGGTACCATAACAAATTTCTCGCAACGACCGATGATCCGCTCCTCACAGATGCATTATTTCGCCAAAACTAGTATGATTATAATTGATTGACAGCTAGCTGCTGGTTGGAGCTTTGGATTGCCCACGTCATCAAGATCCATTCAGACAACGATGTCAGAGTAGTACTAGCTCGTGTTAGGAGTTAATTGCTCTTTTATTTCTATTCAGAGTTCTAGAATCCATACGGTACCTACAGAACACTCAAAAGTTTGACTACCAGTATGTTTGAAACGATCAGTATACGACACTTCCATGAAAATAGCTTTTGCAAAAGAATAATAGATTCACTATACACCACCCATAAAGCTGTAAACACTAGTAGGCGGTCAAGTTCAGCTGACTGTGGAAACTACTAAAGATCATGCAATAATGTAAGCCGGTAGCAACAATGAGGCGTGACGATTCAGACTACAGCGATTGGAGTGCAACAAAGAAGCGACGTGATAAATTCCCCCTTTTCCTTTTCCTGCTGGCTGGATAGCTTTTTCTCCTTTTCCGAATAGACGAAAGGAGCACACTGATATGTACCACTGCACCCAAATGTCTGGTCTGTTATATCTGATCAGGTTGCATTCAGAGTTGCCATCTCTCATATAGTATCTGACAGGACTTGCTTATCTAATTGCCACAAGCACAGCTCATACTTTGTTTTTCTTCCATCTTAGATCTCGCTAGCTACAAGCCACACGCGATACACACAGCATCTGTTGAGAGCGAGAATCCGTGGAGATGGAGGCGAAGAAGCCTTACGTGATCGCCGTCGTCATCCAGCTTATCTACACCGGCATGTTCGTCGTCTCCAAGGCAGCGTTCGACCATGGGATGAACACCTTCGTCTTCATCTTCTACAGAATGGTCGCCGCGTCGCTCCTCCTGGTCCCTATTGCGATTGCCCTCGAAAGGTAACCTGCAGACACCTGATGAAAAAAGAGTAGAATGATTGAACTGGTGGTTCCGCATTAGTTAACTTCTTCAAGGGATAAGTTGCAGGAAGAACGTGCGGTCCCTGTCCCTGCTCCTGCTCCTGAAGCTCTTCTTCTATGCCTTGATCGGGTGTGACATCTTCAGATTTAGATTGTGTTCTGGAACCAGTAGTTCTGATGATGAGATTTACAAGTAGTGGTAGCAGCAGTGAGCCAGTCAGTGACAAAATTATTCGATCTTTTATAACAGGAATACATTTAGCTTGAACCTGTACAATGTAAGCATGAAGTTCACATCGGCGACGGTGGCATCTGCATCCAGCAACTCCATGCCCGTCATCGCCTTCTGCCTGGCGCTGCTGCTGAGGATGGAGGTGGTGAAGTTGAGGAGCCTTCCCGGCAAGGCCAAGGTCGCCGGCGTGGCGCTCTGCCTCGCCGGCGTCTTCGTCCTCGCCTTCTACGCCGGGCCGGCGCTGAGCCCCGTGAATCCGCACCGCGCCTTCGCCGTCGCCCACGCCTCCAGCAGCAATGTTCCGAGCAGGATGACGTGGATCAGAGGAACGTTCCTAATGGTCCTCGCCAACGTCACATGGGCCCTCTGGATCGTCCTGCAGGTACGCATCTCGGTTCTATATTATTGGTCGAACTGCTATATATGTGCCCTCTAGACTGCTTTTCTTCTGGTCATCGGTCACGTGGATTCCACGTTGTTAAAGATATATATGTGTAACGGCACATCAGTTTGAGATTTTGAGTTGAAAAGGAACAATAATGAGAGGAAAATAATTTGGTTAGGTACAAATAGTAACACATTGTTAGTGGGATTTGGGGTCTGATTTTGACATCGTTTTCAATCAAAGAAGATCACAATTGTTGCTTTTCTCTTTTAGCATGTGCATTAAATACGATGATGACCTTTTTTAGGGCAATACGATAATGACCTTCAATAGTGCCACATGACCAAAATTTCTACTGATCGACCTATCCCCATCTAGTGCACAAAAGATGTACACAAGAAAGGGTAGAAGTCCACCGAGTACTCCCTCCGTCCCTAAATATCTGTCGTTTTCGCTTCCCGAAAAACAACTTTGACTAAATATAAATATAAATATTAATATTTATAGTACATAGTTAATATCATTAGATAGATATTTGAATCTAGTTTTTTAATAAATTTATTTGGAGATACAAATATTGCACGTACCTTTTACGAATCGAGTCAAACTTTTGGCACAGAAACCATCGACGATAGTTTATTGGGGACAGAGGGAGTAGTTCACTGCTGAGGTTTTTTCACTGACCGATGACTTTCTGAAGCTTACCATTTCCAAGAAAAAGTTTATTTACTGAATCAAAACTGTTTTTTTTCTGTAGTAACTCTGATCAAATATCGTTATATTTCTGTCTATGCAGTCGGCACTGCTCAAAGAGTACCCCAATAAGATGCTTGTTACGGTGACACAATGTGTGTTTAGCACGGTGCAGTCATTCGTAGTTGCAGTGGTGGCCGAGAAGGATTTCTCCAAGTGGAATCTTCGGCTGGACATCAGCTTGATCGCCATCTTTTACACAGTAAAAGCCATTGCATGCTTTCTTTTTTTTCTTTTCTTACTAACTAGGACCAAAGTTCATCCTAAATTACGATAAAAATTATACTAATGGCCTGCTTTGCTTAATTGCTCCATGGATGGATGGGCACCTGTTTGACGGTGGGATCTGACAGGGTTTTGTGGTGACGGGAGTGTCCTACTACCTTCAAGCCTGGTGTATGGAGATGAAAGGCCCCGTGTTCCTAGCGATGTGGAACCCACTCTGCTTCGTCTTCACAATATTCTGCTCCTCTTTCTTTCTGGGAGAGATTGTCCACCTTGGCAGGTACCTAAATCACATTATTAAACATCTTCATGCAATGGTGTTTGGATGAACTCACATACAGGGCGATATATAGATGAACCTTCATTTCCTGTCTGCATTCTCTTTCATGGCTGCAGCACTGTGGGTGGAGCTCTGCTGGTTGGCGGGCTCTACAGCGTGCTCTG
This sequence comes from Panicum miliaceum, assembly GCA_032594955.1. Lineage (NCBI taxonomy): Eukaryota > Viridiplantae > Streptophyta > Magnoliopsida > Poales > Poaceae > Panicum > Panicum miliaceum. The sequence continues at coordinate 5,434,175 of CM064058.1, read as the reverse complement.
GGCTAAAAGCAGGGAGACCAAGATCGACTTGATGATCGACCTCGACGGAACCCAAGATGAGGGACACAAGAAGTCACGGGACCAGGACGGCGGCAAGAAAAAGGAGGAATCAGCAACGTCATTGGGGGTGGTTGAACAGGCGTGATTACGGATTCGATTAGTCGAGGGCTAACTCTTGATTGCTCGACATATGCATGTTTGAACTTTGACTAAAGTCATATAAGAAATTAATAACATTCACGATACAAAATAAATATTATTAAATTAGTTGTAGAATATATATTTATAATAAATTTATTTTAGAGATATATTCACTAATATTATTTACTATAAAGTTAGTGAAACTTGAAAACCGTCACGCATCACATATCAAGTTGTTAATGATTTGGGTGGAAATCGGTTGAAGTGGTTTGGATTTTGCATTGGTTCTACTTCAATTTGGTGGAAAGTGGTTGCTCTAGCAATCAGTTCGGTTTGGATTGGTTTCACAAGAGAAAACAGTTTGATTTGGTTTGGGATACCAATAGCGCCAAAATGCTGCTGTGCACGTCAAGAGAAGGACCCTGAAAATAAAATCTCATGTTCACACCATAAAACTTTATCGAAATCAACTGAAATTTGTTGGAGATGACTCAATATGACTGACAGCTAATCTGTGCAAAACAGTTTTGCTATACCCACATGTGGGCCCTACATCAAGAGCCGGACTCTAAAAATAAAACTTCGCGTTCACACCATAAAATTTTATCGAAATTGACTGAAATTTGTTGGAGATTACTCAGTATGATTGTCAGCTACTTTGTGCAAAGCAGTGTGACTGACCCACACGTGGATCCCACGTCAAAAGTTGGACCCTGGAAATAAAACTTTACGTTCACACTATAATTTTTTTTCGAATTTGACTGAAATTTGTTCGAGATAACTTAGTATAACAGGTAGCTACTCTGTGCAAAGCAGTGTGGCTAGATCTACACATGGGCTCCACATCAAGAGGGGAGCAACTGAATTTCTATGGAGTGATTTGGTTGAGGTGGTGTGGTTTGGTTTGTTTTCACATGCTATGAAGTGATCTGGAGTGGTTTATATTAGTGTATTTAATTAAAATAGTTTGGTGCGAATTTAGTTTGATTTTTATATTGCTAGCAGCTTGAATCACATAATTGCATTCTTTGTCAACGGAGGAAATATCTTTAAAAAATAATAGCGTGTCGTACTCTGATGCTTATGCTACTGTAAATGTTTGATTACTGACCCGCAAAAAAAATGTTTAATTACTGGGCACGAGGCAGACAGAGAGTCAGAGAAAGGCTTGCGGTGTTGGCATGGATGGTGATCGGATTTCGATTCACACCCCACTCACGTATTGATTGCCGATCAGCTATCAGACAAAGGAAAGCTCCATCGACTCAGATCCCACAACACAGTACAGATGGAGAGAAATAAAATAAGACGACTTGAAGATTTCTGTATTTCGTAGCATCTCGAAACTCAAACTAAAGAGGCCCTTGATCTATCATTTCCCCAAAAACCAAGGACGGAAATTTATTTGCCTTCCGCCATGGACGACGGCAGCAAGAAGGCCTATGGTGTTGCCATCGCCGTACAGCTCGTCTACACCGGCATGTTCGTGATATCCAAGGCGGCCTTCGACCATGGCATCAACACCTTCGTCTTCATGTTCTATCGCCAGGCTGCTGGCTCCCTCCTCCTCCTGCCTCTCGCCCTTCTCCGCCATTACAGGTAAATTAATTCTGCATACAGGTAAACATCCTGCGCAGTGTTGTATATATATATTATTGGTGCCGTGCCGGATCGATTTGTAGGAGCTATGCCCGAAACTCCATGTCATCGTGGATGCTATTCAAGCTCTTCGTATGCGCCTTAATCGGGTAGGTGCATGCATGCATGTTCAGATTCAGAATTTCAGCATCTAGAGATCATATTTCTTTGGCTTAATTTCCCTGTCCTCAGGATTACATTTAGCCTAAACCTATACCATGTAAGCCTCAAGTTCACCTCTGCCACCGTGGCATCCGCAACAGACAACTCACTGCCTGCGGTCACCTTCTTCCTCGCACTGCTGCTGAGGTACACAGCTAGCTCTCCACTAATTAAGCATTGATTCCCAACAAGCTCTCCGATCCATTGCTGCAAGTACGTAGCATCTTCAACTAATTAAAGAGAGCACGCAGGATGGAGCATCTGAAGCTCAAGAGCTGGTCAGGTGCAGCCAAGCTCACCGGCGCCGTGCTTTGCCACGCCGGGGTCCTGGTCATCGCCCTCTACGCCGGGCCGTCGCTGAGCCCCGTCAACCATCACTGTGCCTTCGCCTCCCACGCTTAAGGTCATCAGGAGCAAATGTTGCTACACGCGGTGCCTGGGTCAAATGGACGTTCCTGATGGTCTTCGCCAACACGATGTGGTCTCTGTTGATTGTTCTCCAGGTCAGTTTCTTCAAATCGCTGCTCAAGTGCAGAGTTGGTCGACGCATGAAAGAGCACCATCGATCTGTGTTTTCTGCAATCCTAAACTGTTAATCCTGCTGCCTTGTGGATCCTTCTTACTACGCAGGCTCCATTGCTCGAGGAATGCCCAGATAAGATCCTTGTGACGGCGGCGCAGTGCGTTTGCAGCACGGCGCAGTCATTTGTCGTCGCCGTGGTCGCCGAGAGGGACTTATCCAGGTGGAAGCTCAACTTTGACGTCAGCTTGCCTGCCATCTTCTACTCGGTAAGTTTCGCTTCCTCCCTCCCTCCCTCCCTCCCCCCCCCCCCCCCCCCCCCCCCCCCCCTCTCTCTCTCTCCCTCTCTCTCTCTCTACATCTGATCATTTTTTTGGTAAAGTGCGAGTCAACTTTCAACAGAACTGACAAGTAAAAGCTGATTGAAAGTTTGCTGAAAAACTGCTATAATTATAACAATATGACTGAGATATCGTTGAATGAATGGATTGATGGTGAGTAATCAGGGTTTGTAGTGATGGGAGTGGGCTACTACCTCCAAGCTTGGTGCGTGGAGATGAAAGGCCCCGTCTTCCTCGCCGCCTGGATCCCGTTCTGCTTCATCTTCACAATGTTCTGCTCCTCCTTCTTCGGGGAGATCGTCCACCTTGGCAGGTATAACAATTATATATACTAGTCTATCAACCCGTACTCCCGCACGGGCTAGTTAGAATTAATATAAAAATAAACATTATAGCTAATAATTATAATTATCTATCTCATATTCTTTTTCATCTATTAAATATTCTAACACAGTACTCCAAAAGATACATATTTATAATTATCTTGTTGCAATAGGTTTATTTAGTAACAACTTTTTTTTACTTTACATCACACCTCTATATGAGTTTAGTATGTATTTAATTGAACCATTTATTTGAACTATGTGAACAACATGAAAATTGGTATTCTTATCTCTTTTCTCATACATGAATACATGGTGGCACACATCATGAGTAGTATTTTTATATAAATAACATATTAATAATAATAGAAATAATAATTTAGAATTTTATATTGGAACATTTTAATATTTAATTATAATTATATAATTTAGATTGGAATTTATGGATTACTTTAACTTTTAATAATGATCTAATTGGACTTATATGCAAATTTAAGGGTTATTTGCATTATTCTTATAATAGCATAGGTGGATACTTTATATGAAGATTAGGGTGGTTACTTTAGACTATTTTTTTATAATGGTAGAGGTGGGTAATTTAGATACATGTTTAGAGGGTTACTTTAGATTATATTTTATAATTGCAGACGTGGGTAATTTAGATACATGTTTAGAGAGTTACTTTAGCCTATTTTTATAATGGCAGGGTGGGTAATTTGATGAAAAAGATAACAAATTCAATGGTTACTATGATTAGATTTGTCCGATTGATGCCCAGATGTTTCTGATTTTTGTGAGAATTTTTAGGATTTTTCTAATTTTTTAGAGTGTCCACCTAAGATCCTAGGTGACTTCACCTGGAGACTTTAAAAGGAGCCTCCAATTAGTAATACTAAGACTAGCCTATCAACCCGTGCTCCCGCACGGGCTAGTTAGAACTAATATAAAAGGAAGACTTATAAATAATAATTATAATTATCTATCTCATACTCTCTTTCATCTATTAAATATTATAACACAATACTTTAAAAGATACATATTTTTCATTATTTGGTTTCAATAAGTTTATTTTGTAATAATTTCTTTTTACTTTGCAACACAGCTCTGTATGTGTTTAATATGTATTTAATTGAACTCTTTGTTTAAACTATGTGAACAACATAAAAATTGGTATTCTTATCTCTTTTCCTATACATGAATACATGGTGACATACATCATGAGTAGTATTTTTATATAAACAATAACATACATAATATATTAATAATGATATAAATAGTAATTTAGAATTTTATATTAGTATACTTTAATATTTTCTTATAATTATATAATTTAGATTGAGATTTATAGGTTACTTAACTTTAATAATAATATAATTGGACTTATATGCAAATTTAGGGGGTTATTTGCATTATTCTTATAATGGCATAGGTGTGTAATTTATATAAAAATTAAGGATGTTACTTTAGATTATTTTTTATAATGGTGGAGGTGGGTAATTTAGATATATTTTTAGGAGGTTACTTTAGATTATATTTTATAATAGCAGAGATGGGTAATTCAGATACATATTTAGGGGGTTACTTTATATTATATTTTATAATAGCAGATATGGGTAATTTAGATCCATGTTTAGGGGGTTATTTTAGATTATATTTTATAATGGCAGAGGTGGGTAATTTAATGTAAAAGATAACAGATCCGATGGCTACTATGATTAGATTTGTCAGATTGATGGCTAGATGTTTCTGATTTTTTGAGAATTTCTAGGATTTCTCTAATTTTTTAAAATAACCTAGGATCCTCGGTGGCTTCACGTGGAGGGTTCAAAGAAACCTTCAATTAGTAATAGTAAGATTGACTGTGGATTGAATAGATTTGTCAGATTGATGGCTAGATGTTTCTGATTTTTGTGAGAATTTCTAGGATTTCTCTAATTTTTTAGAGTGTCCACTTAGGGTTCTTGGTGGCTTCACGTGGAGGCTTCAAAGAAACCCAATTAGTAATATTAAGATTGACTGGGGATCAATCTTTGAACAACATATTATATATGTAAAAATGAAGAAACTTCTCCGTTTTAATTATGTTTTGCGGCAGCATTGTAGGTGCAATCTTGCTGGTTGGTGGCCTTTACAGTGTATTATGGGGTAAAAGCAAGGAGGCCAAGATAGAGCCGTGCAAGGAGGTGACTAAGGTTGAAGATCCAGAGGATGAAAAAATCAAGCAGAATTATGTAGAGATCGAAGAAGAGCAAGGGCAAGGAAGGGGAAGAGCAACGTCAGCGCCACCAGATGAACAAGTGTGAGTGATCCGCGTTCGATCGATCGGGATATAATATTACACAAGAAAAGGAGGTTTGGTGGCCATTTTTCTTATCATCAGTTAGCAGGCCTGGACAGAAATGGCGGGAAGCGGCAAGCAAAAGTAAATTATTGATACTAGAGAAAAATTCAAAATTTTGGTTGCGCATCTTGAAACTGATGCTAATTTTAAGTATAGCATTAGTAAGTAAATGTAAATAAGGGTCTAGAAAAATTATCAAGTATGGAGATAATATTTAGATCATTGGCAAATACATATATAAATGACGACAACGACGTGATTCAAATAAACTTTGGTTTCATCTCTGAAGGACCTAAAAGGGCCTTTCTACACCCCAAAACCTAGTTCCTTTCTTAATGAATGCGGTGTCCGCCTTCATCCTGTACAATTATTGCTAACACAACGCAGTTACATTTTCTGGGGCGGTAATCGATCAATTTGGTGGTGATGCATGATTGATTCACACTCCACTCTTGGTTAATTGGTGTCTTCTCGTGTCATATGGTGATTAATTAGTAGCTCATCAGTTTGTCCTTATATTATCTCTGATGTGCTTGGCAAAAGGAAAATGGAAACCAAAGGCGTGCTGATATGAATCTAACTTAGCTTTTTTTTTTTAAAAAACAGGGATAAATTGAACCAGGATTAATATGCAACTTGTAATAAGATTTTCTTCCTAGCTCATCTAGCATAGAGTATAGAAAGAGGTTCATGTCTTTTTTTTCTCTGTGCACAAATTGAGTTTGAAGTTTAAATTTTGTAGGGTTGCATCGTAAATTATGTGGAAAACATAAGACTTTTTAATATTTAAACCATTTGAATTAGTCCAACTCCAACCTATCCTGTCTTCTTTTTCGCCCACGTACAGATTGAGTTTTTAGTTCAAATTTAATACATTTACAGATCATAAGTTATTTTTTTATAGAAAATGAAATTATTTCCGGCCTCTGCTACACCACACGGCCAAGTTATTACAACAAGTATCGGCCTCCACTGTGTTGCTATCCAAGGCGGCCTTCGACCGCGGCCTCAGCATGTTCGTCTACGTCTTCTACCGCTTGGCAGCCGCATCGCTCTTCCTCACGCCCTTGTCTATCCTTCTTGAAAGGTGCGTGCGCGTGGTACACTTCAAACAAGCTACTGTTTTTTTTAATTAATTTCATGTATTGGATTTGCTGGAGAAATGCAGCGCCACTGTCTTTCCGGTTGCTTGCCAAGATGTTCTTGTACGCGCTAGTCGGGTATATAGATGTTGGCCAGAATGATTTTGCAATTTCTGCCGGATACATCAAGCTCTAACTAGTAGAATTTTATCTAGTACTGTCAGCTGAACTGACCTTCTTATTTTTTTTTAAAAAAAACAACGATGTGTTATCGTCTTGTGTAGGAACACATTGAGCATGATCCTGTACAACGGCAGCCTCAAGTACACCTCTGCAACGGTGGCATCTGCGATGTGCAACTCCATCCCTGCCATCACCTTCTTCCTCGCGCTGCTCATGAGTTACTAAGAATCAATTATGATGGTGTTGGCGCTAAAAATCGGTTAGGAATCGGCCGATGACCTTCAGCATCGGACACACGACCCGGGAGAATCTGCTTAACTCCTGTTCAGGTGATTGCCCTGGTGCGGTTCGCGCGGCGTGCCAGTAAATCTGACCTGTTGATTGACAGGGAAATAAACGTATTAAATTCCGGGGTTCCGATCGGCTGAGGTTCTGATCTGTCCCGAAAAGCGTATCAGCGAATCGGCCGATTTGCTATGAAGATGACCGGCTATGGATCAGCCGATAATCATGTAACAATTGTTAAGAGACTATTGGGGTAACTTAAACAATTATTACAGATGCAACACTTGAAATAGATCTGATCGGCTGTATGATAATGAACAAGGGAAAGTAATGATAGAGCCCATAGTTCGATCTCAAGCTGGATAACTGGTGATAAAACTAGAACAATAGGTAAAACCTATAATTCTGGTAAATATCGATAACTAGTGAATAAATCTAAACGAAGCAACGGCAATGCGCCCGAAGTTAAAACTTAGATGTTATTCGATAAGCGGAACCTACCAATTGGCCGAAGATCGTGTCGATGCAGTACGAACTCGTGAAAGAAAAAGAAGTATTGGCGAAGTCGCCGACTTGAAAGTAAAGTACGATCGAAAAGTAGATTGTTTTCGTTGATTGATTGATGTATATCTTATAAAACCCTGACTGCTCCTATTTATACCCTAGGACTAAGACTCCTGATCTATTACGATCCGTTACAATCTTGATTTAAATAAAAACTACTATATCTATAATAATTTCCTAAAGGAAACGGGCTCCGGCAGAATCTTCTGCCGCCATCTTCTAGTCCAATCCGGATTCTTTCCATTGCTTCACGACCGAGTCAGCATCATTCTTTGACCAACGTCAGGTCATCTTTGACTGGGATCCTCTGTTGGGATTCCATTGACTTCATCCCCCTATCTGTTGGCGCAAGCTGCATCGCCAATCGGCCGATCCTTAACTGTAGCCTCAATCGGCCGATTCCCAACTGTAGCCTTTAAATCTGCTGCATCGGCCAGTCTCTTCCTTTCCTGACGCCGATTCAACACGTGTCAAAATCTGGCGTCAACACATACCCCCCAGTTTCGGAGTAAAACATGACTTTTACTTCAAAATTCTTTTTTAATCTCTCCTCCAAAACAAACGCAGCAAAAAATTTCCCTCCGTTTCGCGGTCTTCTACATGATGATTGCAATCTTCTCGAACCGGGCGCTTGAAACAACTGTTCCCCTGGAATTCGTGTAGACGGCGCGGCAAAAATCCCGCCTTTACTCTTTCTCTCTCGGACTGTCTTTAAGTACCGGCGTTCTCCGCCGCTCCTTCTCCACGAGCTTAGTAATCTCCTCCCCTGCGAATCACTGTTCATCTTCTCCCAGCGCCCTCTCGGTCTCCAACCGTATTCTCCGGCGATCTTTCTCACGTCTGCAATCTGCTTCATCCCTCCAATGGCGGCGCCGTCAGCAACTCCACCAACTGCGGAGGTTCCGCCAGCAATTCCATCGGCGACGGCGGTCCCATCAGCGACTTCATCGGTGACTCCATCGGCGACGATGAGCTTCATTCCGGAGGTAATCATCCGAAACTTTCCTCTTTTACTTTTTACTGCTTAGGCACTTTTTAGATCTATTCTTAGTTCTTCCCTTTTCCCCCTTTTTTAGGCATTTAGGCACCAAATCACTATTCAAGCCCCTGGTCTCATCTGCTTAGGTCCTATGGGGAATCCAGACCCAACTGATTTGATCAACTTAGAAACCCATAGAATCCCTTTCAAGCAATCACCTATGGATTTGGGTCAGTGGTCACACGCTTTTAGATCTTGGCCGAATAAAACCCCCGGCTGGAAAGAATGGTACGAAAGATTAGCCAACTCCAAGAGAGTTCAGTGGGATGAATTAAAAATCGGCCAGTGCATCAATCTCTCTTTGTCCCAGATGGAGAAAAATGAACCCTTGATAATGGCGGCCTCCTATTTCTGGTCCGACGCGCTCAACGCGTTTCTCTTTGGGCACGGACCCATGACTCCAACTCTGGCCGATGTCCTGATGCTGACCGGCCTTGACATTTCCTCCCCTGATACACCCTTTGATTATCTGACCAAACCAACCCATCGGCTAGAGACAAAAGGAATCGGCGGGTGGAAGGGGTATATCAACAGAAACATGAGGACCGGGACGATTTCGGAGAGAGAACATACATCGTTCTTAATGATGTGGCTAGAGAAGCATTTCTTCTGCGGCAGAGCGGTTGGCCCTTCCTCCAATACACAAGCTCTGGCAGAAGCCCTGTCAATAGGATCCACCATCCCCCTTGGGAAGCATCTGTTAGGATCGGCCTACCATATGATGCACCAAATCGGCGTCAAATTATCAAAAGGACAGCCGATTGGTAACCCTGGTGGCCTCTGGTGGTTCATCACCCTCTGGCTTAACTTATACATGAGCAAGGTCTCCCAGCAGCAGATAGAGACCAAAATATTCCCCAATATCGAGTCAGAGGAGAACCCCACCATACGACGACGGTGCACCTCTTTCGGAGAAGCAGCATCAGTTTTCCCTGGTTGCCAGTTCACTGCCACTCGAACGGCCGAATATTTCAGATGTTTTTACAACGGCTTCAGTGAAGAGACCACCAGCTGGTATCCGTACCAGATGACAAAGCCGCTTTTTGAGCTTCCCGTCTGCTATGATTCATCGTCCAACTCTTTTGATGGTGATCTCATGGATATTTTGATCAAGCCAGGGATTTTAGCGGCAAACTTCTTCTCTGGGAAAGACTTTCCAACTTTTGAATTTTACAACCCATCAGTCGCAGCACGGCAATTCGGCCGATTCAAGTTTATTTTGCCGGCCGTGCAAAATTCCGAGATGAGCTTACCAAGAGCCTCGACTACAGTCAGCTGTGCAATCTAGTGCCAGAATCCAGTACCATTGATCTAAACAACTGGATAGTGGCTCCCTTTGCCGTCCAACAATTTAAATTATGGTGGGCAGAATGGAAGCAGCATCTCTTTTGTTCATCTCCTTCAACGTATTGTAACAATCTGGATCCCGACAACATCGACTCAAACGCAGCGGTATTGCTCTTCCCCCAGCCGATTTCAACATTATCCCTTTTTAATGTTACAAATTTGCCGCTAACTCTTATTTCCCTTTTCAGTCCGAAAATCAAATTCCCCCGATGCGGAGCCGAAGTGGTAGGTCGATAGAGAGCAACCGCCCATACACACCATTCCCACTCATCAGCCATCACGCCCCGACCATCAAAGACATCACCAGCGGCCGATGGAAGCAAACACCGAAGAGGCCCACTTTAAAGAAGACGAGCCGCCGAGTGCGTGCCCGTATAGAACCGGCTGATAAATCGGCGGCGGCATCGGTTGAACCTTCAACTGCACCAACTTTGCCGATTGCTGAGCAGGTCGATCTCCAGACTGTTACAGAAGTTGGAGCGGCTGCTGCATCATTGCTGGTAGAAGCTGTTCAGGTAATTCCGCACACTTCACATACTTCTAAGTATTCTATCGATATTAATCTCTTCTTTCTGCCAGGCTGCGCAAATCACCCCAGCGCAGTCTCCGCAGCCGAAATGCCAACGATTTCCCTCACCGAGGTAGAGAGTTTCTTAACTCAATTTCTCGATACTCAACAAAAAACTAACCGATTTTTGATGCAGGCCAATGTGGGTGCATCGATTTTACCTCCCCAACAAACATCGACCGAAAGACTCACAGAGGTATGGCAGGCATCATATATCACCAGACTTAATTATTTGCAGTATACTTATAAAATCTGATTCCCATGCCTTTTCAAGAGGCTGGCCCGAGCAGGGCACTGATAGTCCTCGAGTCTTCTTCTTCTGACGAGCCGATTGCGCCGGTTCCCGAGACGAGGGTGGCACTTCCGCCGGCGCAAGCAAGAGAAATCCGTTTCAAAGAGGTAAGGAACTTATCACCCAAATCGGCCGATTCCCCTTACTGTCTGCTAATCCGTATTTTTACTTCTTTTATTCTTTCACAGGAGCAGGACACTGCCAATAACAGTCTTTTCTCTTTCGCGGTTCCCCTTTCTTACGATGAAGAGGTCACTTCACACCAAGTCACACCGAGCTCAATCCCTGATGACGTCCGTGCCAAGCTCGAGAGTATGCGGACCCTCCGTGCCAGTCTGGAATGAGCGATTGAAGTTATGCATTCAGACGAACCATTATCGCAGGCGGACATAGATCTGATAAAAGCTCATTTTGAAGAACTCAAAGGTCATGTTCCTGGTGATGTCTAGAAACTCTGGGACCATATAGACGCTAAACTGCTCCAGGCGACCGTCAACTGAAAGGAGTCATCCACTCCCTCGCTCAGTTGCCCTTGAAGATGTTGCGGCGGGAACATCCCAACCACCTCTTGACAGGAGCCATCCACTCCCTCGTCAAGTCGAGGCTGAAGCCACCATGGAGGATCTGGAGGAGAAGAGCATTCGCCTTTTGATAAAGTTAGGCCGGATTGAGAGAGAGATCAAGAAAAAGCGTGATCAATAGATATATTGGTACTTTTATTCTAAGGGAAACTTGTACCATGTCGGCCATGTACTCTGTTGTTTTCACCGAATAATAAATTGGTCAGACTAAATCAAAATGTTTCCTCCTTAAGGCGATGTCATTTTTACATCGGCTATATAGACAGGAGCCAATGGGAGTTGGCCACATTCTCTTGATGCACCCACCCATATACTTGGATAGTACCTCTTCAGAAATCTCCCGTTTAAGGCTCTTGTGAATTCTTTCCCTTCGATAGTTTCTAGTATATATGCATTTTCCGGAGCACATCGGCCGATTTTATACGGCCCCTCCCAAGTGGGCGACCATTTACCGAATTTGGGATCCTTAGACCCTATCGGCAGCACCAACTTCCATACCAAATCTCCTTGGGAGAATTGTTTAACCTTGACCTTCTTGTCATACCACCTGGCCACCCTTTTCTTGTTTTCTTCGATGCTAATCAGGGCCCTCAATCGTTGAACCGCCGAATCATCGAGCTCTTCCTTCATGAAGAAGGAATAGTCATCAGCCGTCAACTGATCTTGAAGCGATATGCGCCTTGACCCGGTCCTTAATTCCCAAGGCAAGACTGCCTCGTGACCATATACCAACTGATAAGGAGATATCTTAGTGGCCCCGTGGCAAGCCATCCTATAAGCCTATAGAGATTCAGCCAAAGACATGTGCCACTTCTTGGGTTGTTCCTCTATCTTCCTCTTGATCAACTTGATTATCCCCTTATTGGATGATTCGGCCTGGCCGTTGGCTTGAGCATAGTACGGAGAAGAATTCAACAATTTAATCCCCATATCGGCGGTGAATTCTTCGAACTCCCCTGAGGTGAACATCGTTCCTTGATCAGTTGTGATAGTTTGAGGGATAACGAACCGATAAACAATGTGGTTCTTGACGAAATCGATCATATCGGCCGATGTCATGGTCTTCAACGGAACTGCCTCCACCCATTTGGTAAAATAATCAGTGGCTATTAATATAAACTTGTGCCCTCTGCTTGATGGAGGGTGAATCTGTCCGATGAGATCTATTCCCCAACCTCTAAACGGCCATGGCTTGATTACCGGATTTATAGCCGAAGCTGGCGCGCGCTGCACATTGCCAAACTTTTGACAGTCTTGACAACCTTTATAATATTTGAAACAATCTTCAAGAATCGTCGGCCAATAATACCCATTGTTTCTGATCATCCACTTCATCTTGTGAGCCGATTGATGGGCTCCGCATACGCCTTCGTGGATTTCCCCCATCAGGACCTTTGCTTCTTCCGTTCCCAGGCATTTGAGAAGAACCCCATCAATCGTTCGGTAAAACAAATCATCTTCGAGTAATACATATTTCGTGGCCTGAAAATGCACTCGCCGATCCACCTTCTGGGACGGATTTTTCAAGTAATCGGCAATCTCCTTTCGCCAATCGTCGGCCGCAAGTTCCAGAATCATGGCCCCTTGAATCGGCCGATACCCGGACGCGTGTTGGGCAAGTCTATTGGCCTCTTCATTGTAATTTCTGGGAATGTGCTCAATCACCGCAGACTTGAATTCCTTTAACAGCTGGAGGCAATCTTCATAGTAAATCCTTAAGATATCATCTTTGCATTCAGATCTTCCCGTCAATTGATCTACAATGAGCATGGAATCTCCAAAAATTTCAACTGCCTCATCTTTGACTTCCCTTATCAATTGGATACCTTTTAAGATGGCTCGGTATTCCGCCTGGTCGTTGGTTGCGGATGCCTCTATCGGCAGAGAGAAATCAAAGCTTGCCCCTCGAGGCGATACAAGAACGATGTCGATTCCCGATCCGGCTCCACACGAAGAACCATCGAAGTATAGAATCCATGGAACCGATTCAACGACAGCAATTTCCTGTCCACAATGCTGAGCCACAAAATCGGCCATGACTTGACCCTTGACAGCCTTGGCCGATTTGTACCTTAAGTCAAACTCTGACAGAGCTAGGATCCACTTTCCAATCCGTCCTTTCAAAATTGGCAGTGATAGCATATATTTTACCACATCATCCTTGCATATGACTATGAACTCTGTCGATAACAAATAGTGCCTGAGCTTGGTACACGATAAATATAGACACAGGCACAACCGTTCCACCGGGGAATATCTTGTTTCGGCGTCCAAGAGTCTTCAGCTGACATAATATACCACCCGTTCTTTTCCTTCGAACTCCTGTACCAACGCCGATCCGATAGCCTGTTCGTCAGCCGATAAGTATAGTTTGAACGGCTTATCGGGCTGTGGCGGGACTAACACAGGTGGTGAAATTAGATATTGCTTGATATCTTCTAACGCTTTGCGTTGTTCTTCTTCCCACACGAATTCCTGATCGGGCTTCAATTTCAACAAAGGAGTAAAAGCTTGAATACGTCCGGACAAGTTGGATATGAATCTTCTGATAAAGTTGACCTTGCCGATTAGGGACTGCAGCTCAGTTTTATTCTACGGGGCCACAACCTTATTGATGGCAGCTATGGTCTTTCGGTTAACCTCTATCCCGCACTCATGGATCATGAATCCTAAGAATTGCCCGGCCGACACGCCGAATTCACACTTGTTCGGGTTCATTTTCAACCCATGTTTCCTTGTGCACTCCAATACCTCTTGTAAATCGGCCAGAAGTTCCTGATGACCTTTTGACTTGACTACAACATCGTTGATGTAGATTTCCACCGATACACCAATGAGCTTGTGAAAGATATAATTCATAGCCTGCTGGTATGTAGCGCCGGCGTTCTTTAACCCAAAGGTCATACAACCCACTCGAATAAACCGAGGTGGCCCGGACACCTGAAAGCCGTCTTTGAAATATCTTCTTCGGCCATTAATATTTTATTGTACCCAGCATTACCATTCATGAAACTGATGACTTTATATCCTGCGGCAGCATCTATCAAGACATCGGCTGTCGGCATCGGATACCCGTCCATTGGTGTAGCCTGATTTAGGTTCCTGAAGTTGATGCATACGCGCAACTTTCCGTTTTTCTTATATACGGGTACAATATTAGAAATCCATTCGGCGTAACGGCACTGCCGAATAAATCTTGCTTCAATCAATCTTGTGATCTCAGCCTTTATATCAGATAGAATTTTAGGATTGCACCGTCGTGCAGGTTGCTGATATGGCCGATATCCTGGTTTTATAGGCAATCGGTGTTCAACAATGGACCGGTCTAGGCCAGGCATCTCATGGTATTCCCAAGCAAAGCAATCTTTGAATTCTTTTAATAAACTTATCAATGTACATTTGTAATCGGGATCCAGGCTAACACTAATATACGTCGGCCTTGGCTCGCTACCATCTCCTAAATCCACCATCTCCAATGAATCGGCCGACGTAAATCCATGCCCAAGCTTCCCGTCTTCTCGGACGAACTCATCCATCTAATCTGAATCTTCAGAGCCGACTGCTTGGATCGGCTGTAGACCAAAATCGGACACTTTCAGGAAATCAGTGTGCCAAGCTCTATCAGGTATACACTTGACGTGTTCACAGCTCCACTGTTGCGTATCGACCGCCGCAACACTGTAGGTGGAATCGGCGGTGACTATCTCTGCACTGTCGCCGACCCACTGTACGAGGCATTGGTGCATTGTAGACGGGACGCAGCAATTCGCGTGTATCCAACCGCGACCGAGCAACATGTTGTAGGACCCCTTACCATTAATAATAAAGAAGGTAGTGGGAAGGGTCTTACTGCCGATGGTGAGGTCGACGCAGAGCGCTCCGCGGGCGGGAGACACGTTGCCTTCAAAGTCTTTGAGCATCATGTCCGTCTTGGTCAGGTCTTCATCGCTTTGGCCTAACTTCTGGAACATGGCATATGGCATGATATTGACTGCAGCGCCTCCGTCCACTACTAGCCTGGTAATGGGGTCGTCCATTAACGTGTCCTTTGAGAAATTGAGCCTTGAGATGTTGCCATTTTTCGTCTTCCGGTTTCTCAAAGGTGGCTGTCATCGGCTCCAAAACAAACTGCGTCATCTGCTCCTCCATCCTTGTCGCTTTACCTCGATCGGCGGGCGCCATGAACTCCATCGGCAATATGAACACCATGTTGACATCAGCTGCCGATTCTTGATTGTCACCCTCCTTGTTGTTGTTTCTCTTGGGGCGCCAGACCCGAGACCTGTCGTTCTTCTTATCCAGCACCTGCTTGTGCTCTTCCTCTTGTTGTTCCCATTAGCGCAGACGTTGGATCCTTCGTTTTTGAGATTTGGACAGTCCATCAGGGCACCACCTGGGATTCACTGGTTTGGCCGGTGGTTTGGCGTGCTCCCAGTTTGGTTCCCTTCCTAGGGGGTTCTCATCTAACACCCTAGCATCAGCCATTTCTTCCAGCCGATTGTGTACGCTGGTTCTGCCCCCAGTCGCTTCTGCTGGTTGATCCTGCCCTTCGACCGGTCATACCGGTCAACTCTGCCCCCAGCCGATCATGTACTGAAAGGCGCCGACCTTCTTGTTCGCAATAGGTTCTGCTGATCGGCTCTGATCCTCTATCTCTGAAGTGCGATCTTTTGAGCGGGCGATTGTCGTGACTTGATCCGCTGCACTCAGGGCAATTATCGGCGGATGGCAACCTGAGGACGTTTTCCCAGCAATGCATGAAGAATGAACATCGCCAATGATCTTCGTGTCGGCGTATCATCTCATCGTGGTGTCTCGATCTTTCCTGCTGCCGCTGATATTTGCTGAGCAAGAATTGGGAAGTGACGGGTCTACGTGATCGTTCTGATCCTTCGTCCTCGTCTTCACCCCGTCTTTTCCCTTTGACATCGTCCACCGTAACCTGCTTTCTGGGATCCATGGCGCGCTTCTTCTAGCCGATTCCGACGTCAGCACCTTGGTTTGAAGTGAGTTTTTTCCCGTGTCAACCATGTTAGCAGGGAAAGGATGCTGATCAATCTTCATCGGCTTTACCGGCTTCGCCGGGACTCCGAACTTGAGTCTGCCTTGCTCATTGGCCGACTGTATCTGCTGACGGAAGATCTTGCACTCATTTGTGTCATGAGATGTAGCATTGTGTCATTTGCAATACTTCATCTTTTTGAGCTAATCGGCCGAGGGAATGGTGTGGTAAGGTGAGAGCTCGATCTGCCCCTCTTGGAGAAGTAAGTCGAAGATTTTATCGGCCTTTGACGTGTCAAAACCGAACGCCTCTGGTTCTTTCTTGCCGAAAGGGCACGATATCGGCTTTTTTCCTTTGACCCATTCTTCTAGGCCGATTTCTTATTCTTCCTCAGATTCAGACCCTTCCAAATATGCCACCTTTTTCTGGAAATTCCTCCGCTGATCAAACGGACGTACTTCCTGACCGGCCAATCGGTGAACAATCTGACTTAAGCTTTCAAATTCTTGTGAGGCGTTCCTCTCCTTGATATGTGGCAGGAGGCCTTGGAAGGCGATGCCGGCCAACTGAGCATCGGTCAGGGATAGGGTATAGCATTTGTTTCTGACCTCTCTGAACCTCTGTATGTTGCCAGTACTGGTTCGTCGCTCCTTTGTCTGAGGCTGGTCAAATCTGAAAGCTTCATCTCATGGACTCCTGCATAGAAGTACTTATGGAATTGCTTTTCCAGATCGGCCCAAGTAACGATGGAATTGGGTGGTAAGGTAGTGAACCACTGGAAGGCCGACCCAGATAGAGACGACGAGACCAGTCGCACCCGCATAGCATCTTGTGTGGCGGCTCCCCCGCCCTGGATGATGAATCTATTTATGTGCTCCACGGTTGAGGTGTCATCCAGCCCTGAAAATTTGGTGAAGTCAGGAACTTTGTACCGATGGGGAAACGGCAGTAGATCGTAGGCCGATGGGTATGGTGTCTTGTACGTATAAGTTTGTACTTTCGGCTTTAACCCGAATTGGTCTTGAATTACCTCCGCTATTCTTGCTGTCCAATCCACTTGTTGCTGATGAACAGCTGGTCGGGGCGCCGGCGTATGTTGGTGGATTGGTGGCGGTACGGCCAGGTGATGGATCGAAGCGTGTGGCGGATTCTATTGCATCGTGGCCGTCTGAGCAGTTGACAGCTGATGGCGAAGCGAATCTGCCGCCCCATCGTACATCGTCATCGGCGCCATGCTTCTGAGTGCTTCTGCGGCATCTGCCCCCCTGCCGATTTCTGACGTGGCCGGTTGATACTGAGGGACCGTCGGCCGGACGGCCGAATGGAACGGTGCCTGGATCGGATAGCTCCCATGTCCGGTTGATTGATCAGGAAAAGCCGCCGTTGCTGGTGCCCCCCAAGGTACTGAGTTTGAGGGCAGTGATTGCACGGAAGCAATCTGGACAGGCTGAAGCGGCGCTTGCGATCGAAAACATGGTGCACCGTTATACCTTGGAGGCATTGAAGGCAACGAAGTGTTATATCCTTCGTGTTGCGTCGACATCGGCTGAGGAGCCGAGTGAGACGTGCCTGGTAAGCTTCTGGCTGGAGGTACAATAGGTGGGGCGTATGCTGGCCCCTGATATCCCTGAGCTACTCCGCTAACCAGAGAACTGATGACGGCGTTATACACCGTGTTGGTCATTACTGAGGATTGGTCGATGAAAGCCTGATAAATGGACTGTTGAATCATATCGAACATCTTGCCCGAATCCTCAGTGATGGTGATGTGGCGGGGAACTGGAAGAGGAGCTTTCTTGATTGTCTCCCTGCTTCTGGTACGACTGAAAGATTGCAGATACACCCTTTTGTAGTCTTCTAGGTGTCTTGCCAGTTCCTTTTTCTGGTCGTCCTTAAGATCTGCTTCCGTAACCTCAATGATGTTGTTCTCAGAGACTTCGGTGGTCTTTGACATGTTGGATGTTGAGGTGGTCCCACTGGGCGTGCCAAAAGTGTGTTGGCGCTAAAAATCGGCCAGGAATCGACCGATGACCTTCAGCGTCGGACACACGATCCGGGAGAATCTGCTTAACTCCTGTTCGGGTGATTGCCCTGGTGCGGTTCGCGCGGCGTGCCAGTCAATCTGACCTGTTGATTGACAAGGAAATAAACGTATTAAATTCCGGGGTTCCGATCGGCTGAGGTTCTGATCTGTCCCGAAAAGCTATGAAGATGACCGGCTATGGATCAACCGATAATCATGTAACAATTGCTAAGAGACTATTGGGGTAACTTAAACAATTATTACAGATGCAACACTTGAAATAGATCTGATCGGCTGTATGATAATGAACAAGGGAAAGTAATGATAGAGCCGATAGTTCGATCTCAAGCTGGATAACTGGTGATAAAACTAGAACAATAGGTAAAACCTATAATTCTGGTAAACATCGATAACTAGTGAATAAATCTAAACGAAGCAACGGCGATGCGCCCGAAGTTAAAGCTTAGATGTTATTCGATAAGCGGAACCTACCAATTGGCCGGAGATCGTATCGATGCAGTACGAACTCGTAAAAGAAAAAGAAGTATTGGCGAAGTCGCCGACTTGAAAGTAAAGTACGATGGAAAAGTAGATTGTTTTTGTTGATTGATTGATGTATATCTTACAAAACTCTGACTGCTCCTATTTATACCCTAGGACTAAGACTCCTGATGTATTACGATCCGTTACAATCTTGATTTAAATAAAAACTACTATATCTATAATAATTTTCTAAAGGAAACGGGCTCCCGCAGAATCTTCTGCCGCCATCTCCTAGTCCCATCCGGACTCTTTCCATTACTTCACGACCGAGTCAGCATCATTCTTTGACCAACGTCAGGTCATCTTTGACTGGGATCCTCTGTTGGGATTCCATTGGCTTCATCCCCCTATCTGTTGGCGCAAGCTGCATCGCCAATCGGCCGATCCCTAACTGTAGCCTCAATCGGCCGATTCCCAACTGTAGCCTTTAAATCTGCCGCATCGGCCAGTCTCTTCCTTTCCTGACGCCGATTCAACATGTGTCAAAATCTGGCGTCAACAGATGGCATGGGAATTGATGATATCATGATCAGCATCATCATTTGATACCTTCCATATCTATCTGCACACATGAAACGTACATGCAGGATGGAGGTGATCAAGTTTAGGAGCTCGTCGGGCATGGCCAAGACCGCCGGCATCGCGCTCTGCCTCGCCGGAGTCCTCGTCATGGCCCTGTACGCCGGCCGGTCACTGAGCCCTCTCGGCCGGCACCGCGTGCTTGCCGGCCACGGCGACGGGCAGGCCGCCGGCATGTCTCCAAGGGCGTGTGGATCGCAGGGACGTTCGTGATGCTGCTTGCCTGCGTGGGATGGTCCCTCTGGATCGTCTTCCAGGTCAGGCAGTCGTTGGGACGGGCGCCTGCTACTACCTGCAGACGTGGTGCGTGGGCATGGAGGGCCCCGTGTTCCTGGCCATGTGGAACCCCTTGAACCTGCTGCTCACCATCCTCTGCTCCTCGCTCCTGGGGGAGACCGTCCACCTCGGAAGGCAAGGCATCTGTTTCTTTTTCGAAATGGGAATTTTTATCAATTTCAGGATCGTCACATCTGCCTGCACAAATTATCTTTTTTTTTCTTTTCCAGTATTTTGGGTGGGATTCTGCTGGTCGGGGGCCTCTACTGCGTGCTCTGGGGCAAAATCAAGGAGGAAACACAAGCGGCCGTGGCATCAGGTCATCTAGAGCAGAGTAGAGAGCAAGGTGATGCAGATGCCCCAAGTTGCGCTAATGCTTCCGTAATCTTCAAAAATCTAGATGAAGATAAGGAGGCCGGAGGCCGGAAGCACAAAAATGATCAGCAAGTGTGAGGAGGACGCCTCGAGCCATTCAATCACATAACCTAGCTACCGGATTGCTCCTACACTGTATTATATATTACTGTACTCCATGATTGCGCCTATGCATGGAGTATACAACATGTATGTGTACGTCCACTCCACGAATGAATACTTATATACTAGTAAACAAGAAAATTGTAGCCAGCTACCAGCTATTATATTTGTCAACCTAATTTTGAAGCGTTCCATAACTTATCGCATATATACCATGTATACTAGCTCCCTCTGTCGACGAATATAAGGACTTCTTGCATTTGAAACCTGTCCAAAAGTATAAGGATTTCTGTATCCACCGAGTCCAACTAAACCCCCCAACGCATTTAATTAAAATTTTATTTTCATGCACCAATCAAAAGGTGGCCCCCAAGTTCCAATTGTGTTGTACTCTCCCGTCCTAAATTATTGGTTATTTTCAATTTTTTTAGGTGAATATTTTTTTTTATACATCTAGATATATATTATGTATAGTAAAATTTTTATAGTTGACATAATGGCCCTAAATTGACGAAAACGTTCACAATTGGGCTCGCGTTTGGGCTTTCCACGTTTCAGCCTCAAGCCGGTCGAACCCACCTGCTGTGGGTCCCGGGGAAAGCTTGTATGGCCCACAAAGGCCCTTAAAGAAAAGCTATCCCAGAGGCCCAGCTTCTTCTTTCGGTCCAGTCCGCGTATCAAAACCATTTCACGACTTAAAACTCTTCTACCCGCTAAGAGCATCTTCAATAGTTTCTAATATCTTTTTCCCAAATCTTGCTGTTCGCCAACTCCCCAAATAGGTATGAGGAGGCAAAAGAGAGTCCATCTCCAATAATTTTCCACTTTTACTCCCAAAAATGAGAAGTTTCTGGCCTCACAAAAATAATTCCACGAGAAACGCCGCGGGGGAGGGGCGATCGGGAGGGGAGAAGCGGTGCGTATATTTACGCACGTGACCAGCGAATTTGCCAATTATTATAAGATGAGGAGGTAGGATGGGAAAACTTCTCTAACCACTAATGCACCGGTTGAACTTCCCTAAGTTCACCCAGGAAATTGCCCCCCCCCCCCCCCCCCCCACCCCCACCCCCAAGCCACGTGAGGGCTATATATCGCTTGTCCGATTATAGCTCTTCCCATCACCTGAAGGATGGTGTGGAGGCCGAAAAGACTAATGGACTCAAATAAAATTATATTAGCTGGCCACATACATCTGCTAACAGGTACTAACAGGCAAGCATATATGCATAGGTAGTAGCAATGCTGTGATACATAACCTTCCATCTCTTTTTTCGTACATAGTTGCATGCACATGCACCTCTTCCTTTATTCTCTCTATTCACTTTTTTCTATTCTTTCTCATTTTTCTTTTCACATTTTCGTCCGCTCCATTCTTCATTTTTTTATCTATCTTTTCTTCTTCTCTAATTTTTTATTGAGTTTTCTTTAACTGATCCCACCAATGGACATTTTTATCCTTACTTTTTTATTTTTTAGGCCACTTTTATCCTTACTTTTTTATTTTTTAGGCCACGTAACTTTCTTCTTCTTTTTTATATTCATTTTCTATTCATTTTTTTTCCTTTTTTAGCCCACGTAATTTTCTTCTTTTTTTCTGTATTCACTTTGCATTCTTATTTTGTTCTTTTCATGATCATATAGACATTTTTTTCTTTTATAATTCTCCATATTCATACGTGAATTGAGAATATTTTATTTATTATAAAACATACTTTTTTAATTTTATCTAATTTTTTTTCTTATTTGGAATACTTTTCAAGAAATATTTTATTTTGATTTAATTTGTTTGTGTGAATATGTTTGTTCACTTTTATAGAATAATTATACATCACACGTGGGATTTAAAATTTTTTATCACCCGAAGCATATGCTCTGCATGTGTGTGCCATGGTGAAAAGAGCTGACTGATTTGCTTTCCATGTTGACTCATTCGGTATGCGTATATGCTTATAATTCTTCATGTACAACTATTTGTCCGCGTGTAACTAATTTGTTCGCAACACCGAATTATTTGTTCGCCTTATAGATTAAATTGTTCCGTAACGTTGACCTATTTGTTCGCGATATTCATTTTTATTATTTATCATATACAATTAAATGTTCGTGATGTGTAATATTTTGTTCGTTATATATTTTTTTGTTATGTTTAACTTTTTTTTCGCGGAAAATATTCATTTGTTCGTGTTTCCCAGTTTCCGCAATTAAGTATTTAATACTGGAAAAATGCTTTTAAAAAATATTGTGCAAACATAGGCATGTGTGGTCTTGTTTTGAAGATATTTTCATAAGAAAGATAATGGTGCAATCCAAAATTAATCTGGATGTTTGGTTTAATAGTTATAGCTTTTTTTAGTTTTAGATTTGCATGCATGTGGATGACGTCATCACTTTTATCTATTTCTGCATGCATGTGATTCTCTCTAGCAATATGCGCAGTGCTCAAACAATAAATGGGCCGGCCCAAAATAAATCCGCAGGGACCATACTCTTCAGGTGATGGTTATCACCTGGAGTGATGAATAGCCACACCCAGGTTATTGTACCCAGATAACTACCATCTTCAAAGTCGACGCCTCATATTCATCTGATGATGGTATAACGAGCGATCAACGGTCGAGGGTCTCTGGATCATCCGCTTCAACGCACAGTCCCCTGGCTCCCTCTCTCGCGCCGACTATCAAACTTCTAATTTTTCCTTTTTTTATCGCCAAAAAACAAACGCCTCCTCCCGCGCCTCTGTGCTACTGTGCAGGGGCCGCCGGCGTGAGGGAGAGGGGACGTGGTGGCCGCGCGGTGCCGCGAGGGAGGAGCACCTGGGGCGGGGGTGGGCGTCGTGAGGACCGAGGGACGGTGGTGCGACGATAGCAAGCGGCGGCGCTCGGACGCATCGACCCGGCGGCGGGGGAGCGGCAGCGCTCGTGCGCATCGACCCGGCGATGGGGGAGCGACGGCTCTCAGGCGCATCGACCCGGCGGAGAGCGTGGGAGCCCGACGCGGTGTGGTGGCAAAGGCGGCTCGGCCGGCGGCAGCGGCGTGGAAGCCCGATGCGGTGTCGAAGGCGGCGTGCGGCGTGGGGACCCAGTGCGTGTGGACGGCGGCTCGCGACGTGGGGGTCCAGGGTGGGTGGACCCCCACCGCGGTGCAAGCGGCCCCAGCCGTCGGCGTGCGGGGGCGCGGGTGGCCCGCACGTTGGCGCACGATGTGGAGGAGAGGAGCGGGCAGCACCGGCCGATGGCGGTGCATGCTCAACTGGCAGACGGAGGTGGAAGGAGGAGCTGACAGGCGGGCTCGGGGTATCAGAGAGAGAGAGGGAGAGAGAGGGCGGATGGAGCCGGGGTGGCGGGCTGGGCCGAGTGTGGAAGAGAGGAAAAGAGAGAGGGGGGAGAGCTAGGCCAGGGTTGGGCCGCGCAAGGGAAAAGGGAGAATGAGAGAGGAAAAAATTGGAGGCAACGTGGGCCGGGCCAAAAAGAGGGGGGAGGATTTGGGCTACTCGGTTTGGGAGAGAAAGAGAGAGAAAAAATTAAAGGGTTTTAGGGTCGGTTTTGCTATTTTTATTTGCAAACTAAGCACACAAGCAAAAAAAGCAATGCAACGGCATGTGCATACATAAAATTTTTGGGGTGGATCCTAATTCAATCGGTCTTATTCTCGGAACAATAAATATTGAGAAAATAAATGTTGAGAAAAAAATAATTTTTTTAGAAAACCATTGGTTTTAAAATTTGTTTCTCTATGGATGTGGTTATGTTACCAACATAATAACTCTATGGATCATGAGTTGTTTTTCTTATTTCTATAAAATACATCCGTAGCGTTAGCACGGTTCCTTACTGGTCTTGTAAAAGCTTCAATTCTTGCTGTTTTTCATAGGAGTGTGCCAGTGTTCAATGCCAAGGGATGCAACGGTTCTTTTTTTAATATCATTCTTCGATTTCTACAATAAGATACGAAATCTTCACTGTGTTTGGGCAGTGGTGCAAATCATGCTTATATTATTTGGTGGATTTCCAGCCGATCTCTTCCAGCAGTTGCAAGATCTTGTCATCAATAGTAAGTGGTTATTACGGTCATCAGTTTAGGGGAAATCTTCATCTACTATAGTGTCTTTAAATTTCCGACGAGCAACTCGGCAACATGTTCTCCGAAGAAGAAAATGTCTCAAAAAACCTCTCTATAATTTTATTAATAAATCACTTCATATGAAAATATCTCACTTTCCCTAATATATTTGGTATCATATTTGAGGCACTTCCTAGCCTCTATTTAAAATAAATAGTATATGATATATGGCTTCAAATATATTAAAATGAAGAAAATTGTAGCCTTCTTTGTAGTTGACATATGTGGCCCCAAATTGAAGAAATAGGCATATGATTAAGATTGATACTGACTCTTATCCCACACCATTAACTGATAGTAATTGACAGGTTATAGTTGACATTCGTGCTAACACCTGGGCTTTGTTTGGCAGGCAGATTTGGCAGATTTCGGCTGGTTAAATAGTATTCTGCTGTTCAAAAAAATCTTCATTCTCGCAGCTTCTCGTGTTGACCAGCTCAATGGTCACCGTATGCACACTCTATCCACCATGCAAGTTATTGCATCTGTAAAAGAAATCGGTGATCGTCGCCTAAAAAAAGAAAAGGATGAATTGAACAAACTTAAAATCTTAACCAATAGCTTCAACTAGTTTGCACAAAATGTAAAAAAATATGATTTCTAGATGTGCAAATAAGTTTCTTTTAGTGTTCCAACCCACTTAAAAAATAATTTTGCAACCTATAGTCAATCTAAGTTTGATTCTACTCTAAGAAAGTAAAAGCACACAAGTTGCGTGAAAGAAGTGAGGAAATGTAAAAGAGTGGGTTAGAAAAATGTAAAGGAGTGGGTTAGAAAAATACAAGCTCGGTCTCGCGGTCTTTGCTTTGTGCTTGATCTGTGTTTGCAAATGCCCGAATCCAAATCTTTTTATCCCTTTCGGGTGATCTGTTTGATTTATCTTGCCATGTTTTGGTTGATTGTATGGAACTGATGATTCATTTGCTGATTTCTTCTTTAATCGATGCATTTGCTGTGGATTTACCCTGAAATCATAAACTGATGTAATGTGTCGGCTCGCGAGCTTAACGAGCCAGCTCGAGCTGGCAGCGAGCCGAGCTGAGCTGCACTTTTAGCTCGTTAGGATAACGAGCCGAGCTGAGCCAGCTCGTTAGACTAATGAGCCAGACCGAGTTGAGCCGAGCCGAGCCGGCTCGTTATCCAGCACTAGTCTTGCCACTAAGGCTCACGCTAAATCGGTGGTGTCCTTGCCACAAAGCCAATCCTTACCGCCTCTTGCACCAGTCACCTTGACGCCATCTTCACTACAGATCTTCCCATAAAGGAGGAGTCTCCTCGCCCCCCGCACAAGCCGTCATCGCTGCTCCATGACAAGTCGGAGGGTCGATAACTTTCCAACGAGTCACCAAGACTCTAAGGGGCTAGCACACCAAGATTACACAGTGATTCACTCTAAGCCATACACAAGCAAAAACACATTGCTCTTTCACTCTCACTAGATCTAACCTAACACTAACACTTGCAAAGCATGTCTAAAGCCTATGGATATGATCAACTTGCACTATGATGATTTTGAGATGTTCTTCAGTGTGTGTGCGTTTTCTCATGAACTCTAGCAGCCTCAAATGCCCCGGAGGAAGTGTTTATATAGGTTAGAGAACCACCCATAGCTGTTGGCAAACTTTCTCAAAAAACTTAAAGCGTCGGTCGATTCGGTCGTAGACGTCAGTTCAACCGGTCACACTAAGCCTGCATGCTAAATGTTAAACCCTAATTGCTTTCTCTACTAAGCCTGCATGCTAAATGTTAAACCCTAATTGCTTTCTCTACTAAGCCTGCATGCTAAATGTTAAACCCTAATTGCTTTCTCTGCTAACGTTATTATACCGACAGATATCGGTTTAACCGGTGCTGAAAGGATTCGTTGCGCCACTGCACCTCAAACATACTCTCTGAGTAATTTTTGCAAACCAATGCACCGACGCTCTTCTCCATGGCGTTGGTAGATCCAGTGCTACTAAGTTTCTTTACACTTAAATCATCTTTACAACTAAGTTTCTTTACACTTAATCATCTTTACAACTCAGCAATACACCGATCCATTGATTCTTCGTGTTGTCGGTTCATCCGACACCCTGATTTTGCTGATACTTGTTCAATTCACCTGCGCTGGACAACCTTAAAATATTTTCTCTCTTATTTTTTTTGAGGGTCAACGTTCTCTCTTATTTTTCACCGAAGCCCGTGCCATGCTTCTCTCTTAGGCCTCGTTCGGTTGCCTAGGAACCGTTCCTGTCCAGGAACCGTTCCAGAGCAGGATTGAATGGATCCCCTTGTTTCACTCAATCCTGGTCTGATTTAAATCCTCTCCAGGAACCATTCCAATCCCACAAAAAATTTGTTCGGCTCGACAGGAACCATTCCAATTACAGATTCACCACAGATTCAATATTCAAAGTAATTTAATCGTCAAAACAGATAGGATTTAACTGTTAACTAATCACATACACAAGAAACTAATTTAACCGTCAAGACGCGCCTTGCTCAGGTCCATTTTCTCCCGAGCAATCAGCTGCATCTCCTCCACCCACTCTGGCTCCACCGCCGACGCTTGCGCCTCCACTCTGTCAATATAAGATTTGTCAGATCATAGCACCAAAAGGAAAATTAAAGCATCAAACTAGCTTTTGCCCAATATGGAAGACAAAACTGACTTCGGATGATGAAATTCTAGGTCCTTGCCTTTGCATGTTTAAGATACAAGGTGGAAGCAGCATAAGCCTCCAGACTGCTGAAGAAGTCAATTATGACTGCTGAATTATTATTAGCAGCCGCAACATCAGCGTGTAGCAATTAAGAGCACCACCAGCCAGCAAGCAGCAGCAGGATCCCACCAAGAACAAGAAGCGCCGCCTGCACGACGCTGCCGGCAGAGGTGGCTGTGGATTATTCTTCTCTGCGCGTTCAAGAGTGCTGCCACCGGGGGAGCGGCGCAGCAGCAACTCATCAACGCCCACCCTCCAATGCCGGACCAAGCCCTTGCAGCAGCCGGCGGAGCCCACCCCCGTGACGCCGCCCTCTGCGCCGGGCGTAGACATATTAGACTGATACTGTGAATGAACGAAAAATGCTCAATTGTCACTCATAATGACATATTATCAACTTCACCACAGAATGCAGATATTCTGAATGACAAATGCAAGCACACGATGGCAGGAAAACATAGCATGTGACGTGAGCCCATGGTTAGAAAATCTGTAACTCTGAATGGTAAGCGAACTGTTTTTTTAAAAGATGAGAAAAATGGTGTTAGCTGTTAGTTCCAAGATGGTCACTGATAACTGGAAACCATTTTGATTTATGAAGCACTACCAATGAGAAAAAAAGAAGAAGCAATGACAGGCACGAGTAACCAACAACAGAGCAATACCCATAAATCTTGTGCAAATATTCATGTACTAGCCAGATGCTATTACCTCTGTGTCACCAGCAGAAACAGCAACAGAATGAGCATCCTCCATTTCTTGGTCCTCCTCAAGAAATGCAGCACGCTGAAATTATGAAGTATCCAATATGTTTGTTGAACACAGAGGCAATCCCTCTTCATGGAAGCCTTTGAATTTTAACACATGAACCACTAACCTGGACTGGATCCATATCAGCAGTTCATTTATAAAATCTATCAAAATACAACCCCTCACCTGCAAACGAAGTGCTGATCAGATCTCACTAAAAGTGAAAGGTAGCTAAGGTAAAAGCCTAAAAGGATTGCTTTTGAATGATTCGTATGGTCTTAAGGATCATGCAGAATTGAACATTACTGTTTGTTTTTTAGAGCATTGCAAATTATTGTTGCCTGTTGGCGACCAAATGGATTGTAACACCAACAAGGAAATAGACCTGAACATTGATATGTCATTTACAGCTAGACTAATAATTTTGCATGATTAAGCCAAGTATGTGGGATTACTTAGGGCAATTAGTTTTCATTTTTCACAAACATTTGGGGTTTCACCAGATAACCTCTCCCATATTAGATGATTATCCAAAACATGTAGATGAAAACTTAAAAGAGCTCAAAACTCGTGGAAGGAAAAAGAAATAGTTTTGCCAGCTTCAAAGCACCAAATCAATAAAGGCGTTGGGCATCTTCAATGGAAACCAACTACTGAATAAATATCAGTTAAAAAAACATACTGAACCATCATCCAATTCAGACTCATCTTGGTCTCCACCGGTGAGGCAGTCGAAGACTGGGATTCCTTGATTCGGTCCTGCCCACCAAAACGTCAAAGTAATAAGTTCCTCCGCGCAGAAGATTCAAGCAACCTCAGCAAGCGAAGGGCCAACTAGGAACAGGGGATGAGAACACAGAAGCCATCTGTGTTAATACTGAAGATGAGAACAAACTAGTCAGTAATGGAATATGAAACAAGAACTTTCAGTCGTTTCACGTGGCATGTATTTGCTACTTGATTTCAAACAAAATGTTTGTGTCAGCCATCAGATAAACCTAGCCAGATGAGCACATAACACAAATAGGCCAAATATTTAATTGAACTAATGGGAGAAAAGTTAAGAAAAGCTATATCATAGAAAGCACAAGAAATCATCAGATCAGCATATATTCACTGGTGCTAGTTTTTGTTCTCCATTTCCCTCACTGCAGACGCAGTGTATATAACTCCTCTCCACTTCAACCTTTTTCGTTGTCCCCTACAATAATTCTCCCCAAACGGGGAAATGCACATTATATATTCTATATTCTTCTTACTCCCACTGTCATAACCATTTGCTAAGCACACCCCAAGATTCAGCTAAAATCAAGTTGATTTTTTTTGTTTGCAAAAAACTGAATCAATTCCTCTATCAAGAAAAAAATGCAAATCTACGAAAATATTAAAAATGTGTTCAGGAAAGACAGTCTGAATTAAGCATATAGCTTTGGTCTCTAGTTAATTTCATTTATTTCTTTCACTTTAGCTAATTCCTGCCTAATTAGAAGTTCGGTCTCTGACAGGCTAACCGAGTGATGCTTTCTACAACAGATTTTCAGCATGCATGACCAATGGAATTGTTACGAAGCATCAGAAGAAGGCCAAAGCAAGAGGACAATATCACATCAACACTTCTCAATGAGAAAGTGCTCGGTTCTGCAAAAAGGTTATGAAGCAGAAGTGTCCATGTCAGGGTGTAGCACATTTGCATCAAACCATACCGGCCAAGGTCCCAACTTCTAGGTTGAGGGCAGCTTTAGGAGAAGAAGCTGCAAGATCCGCAAGAACCACGGCCAAGATCTCCTACCACCTGATGACCAAGAAGAAGAAGAAGCCCACCACCAACGGCCTCACCGCACACCCGCTCCTGGGCCACCTCCCGGCGTTCTTCAAGAATCGAACTGCAGGCAACGGATCGACCGCAGGCAAGCAAGAACTCTAGCACCCGAGGGAGAGAAGAGAGCAAGGAAGATGAGGGCAACGCGTTACCGGCGAGAAGGAGGCGGAGAGCGTCGCCATCGGCGTCGCCGCCGCCTCCAGATCTTCGCGTCGGAGCCCTCGCCTCGCCTGGCTTCGTTCCGGGAGGGAGGTGTGGATTAGTTCCGGGCCGTGGCGGTGGGATGGGAGGCCGATCCAGCCCAGGTTTGGTTCCGAGGCAGGCTTACCGAACAGCGATTCTGGGCCAGGCCTGACTTCTTTCCGGACCGTTCCAATCCGCCCGGATTGGGCCTCGTTCCGGGCAATTCTCCGAACGAGGCGTCGGAGCATCTCCAATAGTGCGTAAAAAATAGACTATCAAAAAATTAGTTTGGGACCTTTCTAAAGAGTATTGGGAGTTAAAAGGATCTCCTCCTCCAACAGTTTCCAAAAAGAATGGTTAAAAAATCGAATCGCTGCCACGTCATCCATCCCTGGAACCACAGTCCGATCTATCATATCATCGTGATGAAAGATTCAAAAACGGACGCCAGGACCTGTTTGCATCCTAGTGGCAGCTCTCTCCGTTCTCGGTTGCCGCCGGCCAGCGGTGCACTCAGCCAAGCGACCAGGAGTCCATGACAGACTGCATGGGCGCTTACTCCATTCTCTAATCGATGATTATCTAAAACCTGTTGAGTTCTGGACGGGGAAAAACATAAACCTGCTCATGAGTTGTGCAGGGGGTCAGAGACGGCGACATGGGCGCAAGACCACCCAGGCCCAAGGTGGGGAGGCGACTGGAACCCCGCCGCCGATGGCGACAAGACCGGAGGCGGGGGGCGGATGGGAGCGCAGGCCGTAGTGGACCAGCGCGGCACCGGCGGCGGGAGCCAAGCTGCAGGGCGGCGGGAGGCAGCAACGCGTGGGAGAACGGAGAAGGCGCGCACGCTCGATTTCGCTACGGAAAGGTGTCACATCGGGGATTGGGAGTGCCGAGGATGAGCGGATATCCAGCACCGAACTCGTGCAGTTTTGGGAGTGCGAAAATATCAGGTACAGGTTCTTAGGAACTGTTGGGTCCGAATTTTTTTTATGAAACCAAAAATTTAGTCTTGGCAGTGGATTCTAGGCACTCTTGGAGATGCTCCAAACAGCTCCGTGTCTATCACTGCATGCATACTTAGTGCATTAAAATAATATATTAACTTAGTGTAAACTCAGAAGTCTATAGTTAATCACAACGGGCTAGAGCACTCTAGGACAAGTGTGTGGTTTATGAACATAATACCATTACTTAGTTAGTTATCCTAAACAAAAGGCATCCTCCAATGTTGTATAGGGTGGTGGTAAATACGTGTGGTAACTAGGTAGGATGAAAAGAAGCATATAACATACATTTAGGAATAATATATGTTTTCTTTAACTTTTACCTTATTAAATTATTGGACGTTGTTGACTGTGTACTACTGTGAGGATGGACTTATCAGAGTAACTCCAGCAAATACGCTACTTAAGCTACTACTTTTAAAATAGGGATCAGGAGAAAAAAAATCTACTCCAACGTTATCCTTGCTTGAGTCCCTAGGGTAGTACCCCAAATCCATCCCTCCACTCCCTACTCGCGATTTCCCCGACCTCCCGCGCGACGGCGCACCCTCCAGCGCCGCTTCCCCTCACGCCCGCCCGCCCGCGCGGCGGCCCTTCCTCCCTCCCGCACGACGCCCCTTGCGCACTCCCCTCCGTCGTTCCCCTCCACTGCTCCCCTCCACGTTCCCCTCTGCTGCCGACTCCTCCCTTGTCGGAACCCTAGACCTGACCGCGCCGTCCACCGCCGAATCGACCTCACTGCGCCCCCACCAATGAGGAAGAGGGCCGCCCCTCCCGCGCCACCTCGATCCGTGGGGTCCCGGGCCTCCCGCGCTACATCACCGCCCATCGGCATCGACGACCCGGCCTCGACCTCACCGCGCCTTCTCGTCGTTGCCGGCGAGTACCCCTCCGATGCGCACGTCAACGCCGGCCCGACGCCAGGCAGGCAAGCCGCCATCGACAGCACCGCAAGAGGCCCGACGCCGGCTGCCACATCTTGCAAGGTAAGATTTTTTTCTCTTTTTTCTTTTCAGTGTAGCTGTAAGACTAAGTTCTTGTACCTAGATTCATCTTGAAAGGGTAAAATCTGGGTTCTTAGATCCAGCATGACTTTAACTGACATTCAAAGGTTTCCTGGAAGATAGGTCACTACTGCTGGTTCAATTCACCTGAAGTTAGTTAGTTTCTGAAGCACAGGATGGCTCTACGATCCATCTGACTTTAACTGACATTCAGCTCGCCGCTTCAACTCATGAGGTGTAGGCATTATCTTCTCAATCAACTCTAGCTAGCAGTAAGATGAAAGGAATACGTTTCCTTCTTCTTGCCAACAATGCAACGAATTTACCATCACTAGCTAGAAAAGCAAGAAAGCCCTGCGGTGGCATTTGCATCGTAGTAGACACTAGAGAGAGAGGCTAAAAAAACTAGGAACAAAACAGAATGGGTCATATCCTAACTACGATTTAGTTGCCATTTAGTTGCAGTCAACTAAATGGGTCATATCCTAACTAAGATCTTGTACACCGCATTTTTGGACTTTTTATTCAGTGCAACCAATTAAGAACCTGCAAAATTACATAGTATCTGTTTTATCTCTACTTTTGGACTTTTTATTCAGTGCAACCAATTGTGATTTTTTTTCGGTTTCACCACATCATTGTAAATATCTTTCCTTTGATCATGAGTTGATCAGCAGCTAGCAAGCAATGAGAACCAGAATGATGTGAGGGTTCCAAAATTTGATTCACTCTTATCAAAGAAGGATTTTCATGCTGCTGCCCCTAACAGTGGTAGTAGGTGGCATCATACTTCGCACAGCATGTTTTGTAATGCATGCCTACGCCTTATCGACATCGTAATTCCCCTTGATCATGCTTCTGGAAATATAATCAACTAAATGCTAATGGCTAAGGCTAACATATGCAATTAGTCCCTCATCAGTTTGGTGCATGCTCTAAGGCTGACGGCACAAATTTCTAGGTAGGACACAAAATGATAATCAAGGAACGAGACCTGCCGGTTTAATTTGTTGCATCAAAACCAGAGAAGAAAATTTCAGTTTTTGTCAAGTGGTGCGACTACCTGTTATTAGCTAATAACATTAGGTTGGTATATATGTGAATATTTATATCAGATAATCAAACAATAATGCCTTGCAGCTTGCAAGGGCCGCCCCTCCCATGCCACTTGGATCTGCGAGGTCCCGGGCCTCTCGCGCTACTTCACTGCCCATCGGCATCGGCGACCCGACCTCGACGTCGTCGCACCGCAGTCTCTTCCATGTCAGTCACTCCGCCATCGACGGCACCACAGGTGGCCTGACGTCCTGACGTCGACAGGCACATCCTACAAGGTATGCTTAACTGAACTTTTTATTCAGTTGCAGATGCTGCTTAATTGCAGATAAGAATGCTGCTTGTTGTTTTTCTATGCCCCTAGCTGTCAAAACTGTGGCATTTACTCATGTATTGTTGTGCTAAGGACTATGGCTTGATATTTTTCTATCAATTAAATTCACAGCTATATAAAATTCACATTTATTTATTTATTGCAGCCAATTGTGACATCTGATAAGACTGCAATGGCTACTGGAGGTGGACCCTGGACCAATATGATATCTGATGAAATTGATGTGGACGCAATCTCCCAGTCAAGTGGCTTTCAATGGTCACTTGATGACCTCGGGACCCAAACCAAGGCTGCAAAAGTAGTTCCGAAAAGAGCAGGCAACTACACCCATGAAGAGGACATCCAGCTGTGCATATCATGGGAAAATATCAGTACTGATCCTATTATTGGCAATGAGCAGCCAGGGAGGGCATATTGGAAGAGGATTGCAGACCATTATCATGCCAACAAGTCCTTTGAGTCAGACAGAAACGCCAACTCCCTTGAGCACCGTTGGAGTACCATTCACAAGGAGTGCCAGAAGTTTCAGAGATACTACGATGAGGTTGAGCGTCTCCATCCAAGTGGCATACCATACAAAGAACATGTAAGATTGCTTGTGTATTGTTCACTGTTTGTAATCTCGCATTCATTTGTACTAACACTTAACTTTATTGTAGATTCTTGCAGCACAAACATTGTTTGCAAAGGGGCCACTTAAAAAGTCATTTCAGTTCCTTCATTGTTGGCATAAGGTGAGGCATTGTCAGAAGTTCCAAACAATAGATAACAACAGAAGGTCACAGAGTAACATGTCTTCCAATGGAGGTACTGAAGGGGATGATGGATATGACAGTGGCAGGGGTTATTCAACAGAACCAAACCCAAACAAGAGGCCAATTGGAAAGAAACAAGCAAAGGCGAGGTTGAAGAGTGGAGCTGATACAGGACCATACAAAGAAGCTGTTGAAGAGTTGATATTGGACAAGGAGAAGGGGAGGAGGAGAAAAAACTGAAGGAGGAAAGGTGGAAGGACACAAAGATGATTCATCAACAAAAGATATTATTGGAAGAGAAAAAATTGATGTGGGAACAAGAACAGAAAATCATGTTCTGTGATGTGACTACCTTGGATCCAGATCAAAATATGTGTTGGCGATGAGGGCACAAATTGCAGCACAAAAGATGGCTGCCTTCAGTGCTGGGTTTGGTGGTGGGTTTGATGGTGGGTTTAGCACTGCTAGTGGTGGTAGTGGAGGTGATGCCAATGGTGTAGCCATTTAATTTATGTTTGGTGAGTTGTTTTCCCTTTTGTTTGCTCATTTCAGTAGTATTAATAAGATGCTATTCAGAACTGACATGTTTCTTTCTATTAAAAGGCTAGAATTACTTACATATTAGATATCAGAATATTAGATATAGAAAGATAGAAAGGTAAAGTTTTCTTTTTTCTCTCTTTTGGTTATTGTGTCGACAAACTTGCTGTTTTCTGATTACTTTGGTCACTGGCTCTTCCATTCGTAAAGGGTGGCTTTGTTTGGTGAAGTGTCGTTCACATATTCAGTGCCAAGCTTTTTTTTTGTTCACTGCAGCCAATTGTGACATGTTTCATATGTGATTAAATTGCAGATGCTGCTTAATTGCATATTAGAATGCTGCTTGTTGTTTTTCTATGTTGCTAGCTGTCAAAACTGTACTGATTCAGCTCATTGTTTATTGCAGCTAATTGTGATATCTCATGGTGGGTTTGCTGCTTCTAGTGGTGGTAGTGGAGGTGATGATGAGGGAGCAGCATTTTATTTGCTCCTGCTTCTATTTTTTGCTCATTTGTTTGGTCCTGCCAGTAGTTTGGAAAAAGGAACCAACAGCTTCAAGTGTCTTCTGGATTACATGATCCAATTATTCTGCGATTACTATTTACTAAGCCCTGAAATTACATTGTTCAAGTAATCTTTTATAAGTTCTGTAATCCTGTACCAGGAGTAAATGGATATGGTATTTGCATATTTTTATCAAACAAAGTTGGGAGTTGTTTATCTATTTAGCCTTGTTGGTTGTCCTGTCAAATGTGTATGAATATTGCTTTGCTGGTCATCTATCTTCCCTCGCTGGTTGTCTCCATGGCATGAAAGCTGATATTTTTTGTTTGAAATTTTTTAAATTCGAATTTGAATTACTGTGTCCGAAATCATGAGTTTCAATATAATTCATTGCTATATGCTTCCAAAATATTCATATTTGAATTGTGATGTAAAATGAAGATATACATAGAGAGTATCTTGAAATAGGAAGAAAAAGAAATAGGGGCTGAAAAGTAGGGACTCTTGCTGGACTTTGATGCAATAAACAGAGCCCTAGAAAGTAGAGACCCTCTGAAGTAGGGACTATTGCTGGAGATGCTCCTATGGACCATCTATGGAGCATCAAGGCAGCAGGCAGGTAGCATTAATTAGTATAAGTCAAAACAAGAAATAAATTCCTATTTACACATATCAACAACCAACCAACAGGCCATATGGGCCATTCAATATAGTAAACCACTGCACACAATTAATATGCAGGTCATTACTGCTAGGACAAGCAAAAGGACTAGGCTGCTCAACTACTAGCTAGAATGGCTGGAGATAAACAAGGCCGGTAAATCATGCATGAATTTTTTCCGTTATCTAAAAATTGCATGAATAAAGAATAATGATGATCCCTATTTTTTTCACCTCTCTTCCATTGTAGTATGTCTTTAGTCTACGCAGCAGCAACGTCCTCATGGCAGCTTGCCAACAGTAGCCGCTTAATTATTTTCCATCGGGAAAAGTTAAACTATACCCGAGCGTTGTGAACCTTTTTTTATTTGATATATGGGCCACATGATTGTAATCTACCTAGAAAATACCTCTCTCCTTGCAGGGGGCCAGCCCATTGAAATGGTTGAATTGGGCCTTGATGTTTTGAGGCAGATGAGGAAGAATGTTCTTTTTCTCTATCTGTCATGGCGGACAAAAGGTGGATTTTTTGGCAATGATCCTCCATGGCAGATGTTGAGAACTTCTTGAAAATACCCTTTGAGCGCTGATGGTACATTTTTTGGCCTAACAAAGAAAAAAAAACACATCAAGAGCTTAGCATATACCAATAAGGGGACTCATAGACACAGCATAAGAGATGCTATCTCCTTTTCAGTACCTGCATAATTGACCACACACGATTCTTATATAGATAGTGTGACGCAAGATGGAATATATCTTGATACTTGCAACCCAAGTAGAACACTGTAAGATTGGTGTTTCGACTTGTCCACTGCTAGTGCTAGGAGAAAAACATTATGGTGTAATACCAAGGCATATCAAACATGAGGGCTATGTCTTAGGCAGTAGACAAAGTAGTGATTCAGATGATGAGTTCTCAAATTTCAGAGATAGAAGTTCAGAGCGCCAGATTATGTTAATATAACATATTAAGTTTACACCTGGTCATCGTAATGCTTCTTTAAGCACAAATAATTTCTGGAGGAGGTACATCTTTTCCTAGTACCAACATTTTTTTTCTGATTTTTCTACATCAGCAGCACATACATTGAAATGTCCAGACAAAAACATGTTAATTTCACAGAGAGAGATCTCAAAGCACATTGGATTAAATGAGATTGAAACTTGCTCACGTTTGCTGCTATGCAGCATTTCGACAAGCACTTGTAGTGCAATGCATGCAACTCTGCTCCTTGCCCATCATGAGCACCCTTGTCCGTCGGCTGCCACCAGGTTCAAGCTCTCCAACATTTTGTGATAAGAGATTATCGGCTGCAGTAAGTAAATGCCTCGCCGATGCAGCAATCAGCGATGAGCCCTACTCCGTACGCTGGAAATCAGGAGTGCTGCAGCCGTGTTGTCGGCGGCCTTGACGAGGCGCCGAGAGTGACGGAGCTCCTGATGAGGGTGGAGCCTAAGTCGGCCTTCCACTTGAGGAACAGGCTGTCAGGCCATCGTCCATGCTGAGCTCGTTGTGGGTGTGGGCAGCTCGATGTGGAGGGCTGGACGCGACGCAACTCGTTAAAGCACGTCGGAGTGCGAGCGGCGAGAAGCAGGCCGTGGCTATCTCTGGGAGATGGCGGACGCCGCGGGGAGAGGGTCTGGCCGACGGCCAAGCCTGTGGATGAACCTGGCGATATCACTGAGCGAGACGCGTGCGATGTGCGCCAACACGCCGCGCCCGCTGCTGTGCCTGCCGGGGATGACGACAGACGGGACTCCCCGGTGATGGCGACGCGAAGCGGGAGGGCAGGGATGGATGGAAGGGGCAGCCGAATCTTCGATGGAACGTGTCGTAGGTAGAGGTAGTCGCCGTCTGTGTGAGCCGGCGGCACTTGGTAGGACTATGTGCAGGAGACGAGTTAGGGGCAGCACGATTCCTCCAGAAGCCACGGGAGAGGAGGCGGTGAGCGAACTCAAGATCGCACGGCCAGGTCAAGAGACATGAACGATCTGACGGCTGAGAATTCTTAGAGACGTGGCCCAATAATTGCTCGAGATTTGTCCGCAAGATTCGTCGTGCAGACATGGGATAAAATTCGGGTGCCAAGGCTGGTCAAAACACCAGAATCTTTTGTGGTGTCCAGTTCGGGTGTCAGATGAGAAGCAAACACCCGGGTGTCACATCAACTACAAATTATTCATGTGCAGTAAACAATATATTAAAAGAAGATTGAATCTTACGATGTTGGGAATTGATCCGCGCGTTCGATCGACCGATGGCAAGGCAATGGCGCTATAAAAGTGAAGTTCTGAACTATGAGGCAATGCGTCCTTAAACATGCCTCCACGACCACCAAAACCCCCCGCAGTGGCTACCACCACGGAACATCAACTTTTTAAAAACAATTACGCCATAAAACATCATAAGCATTAAATGTAGTGTCCAAGTAATGAGGCTAAAATTTACACTTTTCATTTCGTAACTACTTCACGTAATTTGACATTCTCATTCACAATCCTATTCCACTTCACATTTTGCATTCAAATTGAAAAAAAAAGAAAAAAAATGAAAGACAAGAACCTCCCGTGGATGGGGAGGGCCACAGGGAGGGGAGGCGCGCCGGGGTGGGCATCGCGCGTAGATCCGCACCGGGAAGGGCCTACGCGGGAGGTCGGTCGCCGGCGGGAGGAGGGCTGCCACAGGGAGGAGGGCCGCCGCGGGAGGTTGGGCACCGGCGGGAGGAGGGCCGCCGCGAGACGTTAGGCGCCGGTGGGAGCAGAGCTGCCGCGGGGACTGGAATAGGGCCGCCATGAGAGGTCGGGCGCCGGCGAGGAGGGCCGCCGCGCGAGGATGCACCGGCGGGAGGAGGCACAGGGTCGGCGGGCAAGGATGCAAGGGGTTGGGGACGCGAGGAGGAGCGACAGCGGAGGTGAGCGCTCGATGTGAAATTTTGGCAGTCTCTCGGCGTCCTTCGCTTCAAATCAAAAATTTGTCAAAGTCCCCGCCGCCGGGTCAATATATAGAGACGACATTTGTAGGGGCAGGTAACGCCCCCACCCGCCTCTAGAAATCGATTTCCGAGGGTGAGTGACGTCCTAACCCGCCCCTACAAATGATTTTATATTTTATTCTAAAAAATTCATTTAATTCAAAAAATAGCAAAAGCATATCAAAAAAGGAGAAAGTTGTACCCTAAGCCTATTGTGACCTATAGAACTACAAAATAATATAAAAACCGTATTTCAGCGTATACAATAGGTAAGGGTGTGGAAACAACAATGTATGGCTCTTAAGCACTATATGTACTAAAATAGGCTTAGCATATTTCTTTTTCTTGTTCTATAGGTCACAGTAATCTCAGCGTACAAGTTTCACCTTTTTTTGATGTGTGTTGTTATTTTTTTTACGATTTAATCTGTTATTTGGATTAATTTTAAAAATCATTTTTCAGGAGCGGGTGGCGCCATCATCCGCCCCTGGAAATTCTATATTTAGAGGCGGGTGACGCCATCAGCCGCCTCTAAAAATGTGGCGTCACCCGCCCCTAAATATGAAATTTCCAGGACGGGCCAACGACTACAGTAACCACGCTCCTTTTGTAGGAACATGTTATATTTTGACCCGCCTCTAAAAAAATAGGACGTTGCTACAAATTATTTTTGTAGTAGTGTAAGTCCTATTTCTGTAGCAGTGAAATATGGAAGGTGGATCGATTATCTTTTTAATTAAGATGTTTTAGGGACCGAGTTTGGGTGTGGGTGGGGTGGGTTGTTGCTGTCTTAGGAAGACTCCGGACAATTGCCAATAACCACTGTGTGCTCACTATTAAGTCTTCATCACATCACTTCACTCGTCCCAGCTGTGTCCCCGCGGTGCATGCATGCTGTTCCCGCTTGATCATACTTGTAACTGAAGCTTGTATGTCGGTGGGACTGAGGGAGTGTGACAGCAGCTGATGATTGTTCTGTAAATGATTTCCGATTCATACATATAGCCGACATGAAGTTTTTATTTGGTCTTTATTAGGCGATATGATGTGAAGGAGAGATTGAGAGAGGGCGTGACAAAGAAAGAAAGAAATAATCCTTGTCATGAGAAGCAATGGTCTACTAAAAAGCTCTATAGTTCCAGTTGGAAAATCCCATTTAATCCTCGTTTGCCAATTGGGACTGTCAATCCGGGATGGTCTTTAGTCCTAGGTCAAGCAACCGGGACTAATGGAGACCTTTAGTCCCGGTTGGTAGGGTCTATTCTTTTTTTTCTTTTTTCTGCTTTGCTTTGCACTCATTTATTTTTCATTTATATTATACTTTTGTATTTGAAATTACGTATTCTTCTACAGTACTGCTATACATTCATACACGCTTGTTCGAGCTGAGTATATATGAAATGCACTAATATATACATATACATATACAAAGTTGGATTGACCACTAAAGTGCTACAAAGTGAAATATGCATAGATATATATACATATATACATATAAAGTGCAACAAAGTTTTATATATTGTCATCTATAATATATTTGGAATTATTATCAAGAATGCTCCCATCATAGTGGAATTCACCATCTGGTTTGACGACTTGCTCATAAATAAATCCTGACCTTCTTGAATCGCCAAAACTCTTTCCACTGGAAGGAGCTAATCCTACATCCTATTCATCTATAAAAAGTGAAAAATACTAATTATGACAATTTTCAAAAATTAGTTGAAACATTGCAGAATAATATTGTTTATTACTTATTTCCGCTGCCCAAGCAGGATATGTCTTGTAAGGATCTACACGACGTAGTCTAGATCGTAGGCCCCTTTTAATTACCATGAAACTACTATACTCCCATCTTTATTTTGAGTTGTTGCCACATGTCGAGGCGTTCTGCACTCTTTGATGCCGACGTCGGGAATGAGTCGTGTCGGCAGAGGCGGAAGCGCAAGCCATCTTCCTAGGCTGATTCACTGCCTTCTCTGGTTGCTTATCATTTATGTATTATTGAAATATGTTTTTCTGTGCTAGGATGGTCCAGCCTATGGCTGTAATTCTGTAGACCTCCTAGGGCGCTCATCAGAAGCACGTTGTTTGTAACAAATATTTCTACCTTTATTACAAAGATGCTCAAATCTTTTGTGTATTCGAGAGAGAGAAAAGGTTGTTGCCACATAACTCAGCAGCATCCATCATCTTACATTATTGGTCCATGCACAAATTAAATCAAGATCTGGTGGAATTGATACTGAAATTAACCGTAAAAACATCCATTATTACATGTGACAGTGAACATAAAGACAGCATATATAATAGGGCGTGGAAATACGGGTGCATGGTGTGACTAAAAGAAAAGGGAGATATAGGGCGTGAAAATAGTAACACACATATATACTAATCAGTTTATATATAATTTACTAGCATGCATGGATATAAAAGAAAAGGCAGATATAGAGCGTGATTCAATCATCACGTGACTATGTGAGATGTCACCTTCACGCAACCCTATGAAATTAAATCGATGTTTCTGCAATAATTGGCTGGCCATGAGATGTCATTTGCTTGGACTCCAGGAGGGTTGCTTGTCATGAATGATCAAACAGTTGATTAGTTCACTCGTGTATTGTATTATTGGTTTCGGATGGTTCAAATAAATAAAGTCTATTACTCCATTCCCATCTAATCGTTACCGACAACGGGCATATCGTTCCATATGTCGGTTCCCATTCAGACATGTATACATATATATATTATTTTTTCTTTTATATAATTTATCATATGCATATTATTTGTATCTTTTCTAATAATAATTTAATATTTTAGTTGTATTTTGATATGAACTCTTTAGATAAACCTAAGCCATTAAATCTTCATAAAATTCAACGGTGAAAATTTTTCTTTTTTTAGATTAATATGAGAATTTCTAAACTCTCTCGGCGAACGTGATAAATTTATTTAACACTTCCTTATTAATATAATAGATGGATAGAAGATAGATAGGTAATAAATCAGTGGCATGCATGCATGAATAATCTATGCATGGCAGGGATCACCGGGAGCTAGTGCTGCCTCAGCGAGAGGATGGTTTTGAAGAGGCCAGCGAGCACCCCGATGATGGAGAGCACGGCGCCGATGGTCTTGTAGTTTCTGTACAAGAATCTGTGGACAGCGATCCACGCCCACCTCTCCTGCCTGTACTCCTGGACGCCTCGGAAGACCTCGTAGTAGCGGTGGCCGACGCGCAGGTGCGGGGCGGCCCACTTGAAGAACTCCAGCGTCCCCATGTCGCTCATGGCGCTGTTGATGATGCCCTTGCCGCGCAGCTCCTGCACGTCCTCCTCCCGGTTCACCAGGAGCGCGACGACGGAGATGTAGGAGCTGACGGCGAAGTTGTCGGCCTGCGTCGCGCCCAGGCACGCCTCGTACGCCGCCATGTTGATGAGCCAGCACGCGGTCAGGTCGTTGAGGACCACCGGCGCCAGGGAGAGCTCGCCGAAGAGGCCGAGGCTCCGCCACTGCCGCTTCGCCATGGTCATGTCCCCGAATTTCTTGGTCCTGCCAGCGGTCAGCTTGACGCCCATCTCCGCGAGCTCTACCGCGGTGGTGGAGAGGGAAGACAGCTTGGGGACGCGGAGGCTCTGGGTACGAG
Source organism: Panicum miliaceum (assembly GCA_032594955.1). NCBI lineage: Eukaryota > Viridiplantae > Streptophyta > Magnoliopsida > Poales > Poaceae > Panicum > Panicum miliaceum. Next base: position 5,391,808 of record CM064058.1, on the reverse strand, counting down.
CCGTGCCTATCTGACGGCGGTGGAAGAGGCCAAGGAGATGCGGCGGCTTGTTGTGGTGGTGATCATCGTGATCATGCTGGGCCTTCGGATCAGTTGAGTCGTCGTCGTTGCCGGCCTGGAAGGCTAAGGCCATGAGAGTGAGGAACCTGTCGACAGGCACACCCGACCTCAACTCCATGAGGGCCTCGAACACCAGCCAGGGGATCTGGTTCTCGAACAGCATCACGTCCCTGGCGATGGCGTCGATGCAGGTGTGCACCTCGGCCCTGGACATGAGCGGGTCTGCCTCCGCCGGGGCTTTGGGGTTGTCGGGGCACATGGACACCATGAACTGCAACAGGAAGCAGCCATCCAACAACAACATTTCTGCGAACTTACGGCCACCCTCGTCGTGGTCGTCGTAGAAATTGACCATTCTGTCGCCGCCGTGGCACTCGCGGGCAGATGCGGCCACTGAAAGGATCTTTTCTTGAAGCGCCTCACGCGTTTGGTTCGACACCCGGCAAAACTCCTCCAGCGCGGCGTCCTTGGCCTCCTCCATCAACTGGAGCCGGAACCTGGCCCGGCCATATGCATGACGATGGTAGGGACCTATGGCGACGGCCAACGGAGCGACGAGGACGTCGAGGCCGGCGCAGGGGGGGCGGCCCGTAATGCCCAGCAGGCTTGCCTCCACCCTCTGAATCGTGATGGCCGTGGCACTGCTCCTGCTCCTTCCGACTGACATGTGATACGGGTAAGGGAAGGCAGGTGGTGGTGTAGGTTCTTCACGTGGAGGTGGAGGTGGAGGTGGAGGTGGAGGCAGCGGACATGAAGCTTTCGGACGAGATCCGTCGTGTGCAGAAAGTGGAGTGGATACCCTACTAGAGCAGCCGGACTCCTCGTCCTCGCCCCGTCTTTGTGACATGGCCAGGCAAACTAGAGTTGCGATCGACTTGCGAGGAGCTAGCTAGTCAAGACGATGCATACCGGAGTGGTCCAAGTTAGAGAGAGCCTTCGGGCCCGTCTAATCTACGGGAGAGCTCGTCGATTCGGACCAGACGTTAAATTAACTGCCGTGAGCCGTCCGTTTGTCCGTTAACATCTATATTATTTTTCATGTACCTCTTTTTCTCTTTTTATTTTGATAAGAAGCTATATACACAAAAATCATATACAACCGTTTTCTATACACAAAGTTTGATCAAAATCGCAAAAAAAATTGTAGAAAGAGAAAAATTATTTAAAATATCAAAAACAAAAAAACAAAAAAATTCGGAAAATTTTGAAGCAAACTTTCGGTTAAACTTCAAAAAAAATCTAGAATAAAATTTCAGGAGTAAAAATTTGGAAACACAAAATTTAAGAACGAATTTGTGAAGAAAAGATTTTGGGATAAAAAATTCAGAAGCAAAAATTTGGAAGCAAAATTTGAGATCAAACTTGGGAGACAAAGATTATAAAAATAAGTTTTGGAGAAAAAATAGAAGCAAAAATTTTGGAAGCAAAACTTAATGCAGTTTGGAAGAAAAAAATTGAGAACAAATTTAGTCACCAGCTAAAACTAGATAAGGAAAAGAAAATAGAAAAGGAAAGGGGAAAAGAATACTCTTAGAGGGTTAGATTGACCGTAACATTTGAAACTGACGGTCGAGTGTATATTTAGCATCGGGAGAGCCTTCACACCATAATTCTATTTTCGCATGTTGTTTATTTTACATTCCAAATTTAAAGATCGAGATCGTGACTAGAGGATGAATGGAAGCCAACAATATATAGCTATCTATTATCTTTATAAGGGAGTATGAAAAAAGCACCATGTTTGCCGAAGCTATAACTTACCATGTTAATAAAAAAAGAGAAAAGAACCTACACCATGAGAACCATTAGAATTTATGATGATCTAACGGTCCATCTTAAACCAAAGATACATCACTTTTGATATAGCTAGTAATAGATAGTATAAATGCTTAATTAATAATTATAGAAAATAATAATTTGACCTTCATATGAATTGGGAAGCAAAATGTCATGCCTAAATAAAGAGTTCATGTAAAACACAATTAGTAAAGTGCAATTTTGAATTAAAAATGTGCCGCCACTCCCAAGGCCAAAAATTGACATGTCAAATCAAAATTCATTATAAGAAATGAAGAACGATTTAGATTCACTATCATAACAGTTGCATATATTATCTCCACAACCAAGATATATGATTGAAACAACTATCAGAACATCTAATATGTGCATGCAGTAACCGGGATGTACTTTCCGAACAATTAAAATATATTGGTGAAACAAAGAAAACTCCATTGTTGCATTGCATTGAAATAAAGAAATATGTGAATTGAAAAATTGGAGATAGAAAAAAGATCTGAACATCTTAACTTTAATTAATCTAGTCAGCAAAAAAAATAAATGGAAATAAAAGCATAAAGAGGAAAATGAAGAAGATAAAAGGAAAAAAAAAAGAGCCAACATATTCTCGCGCTCTGGGCCAATTCTAACTCTATTTCAGAGCCAGGTCCACAAAAAGGGAAGAAGAAAGACAAAGAACAAAATGGGCTATTGCTTAGAGAGGGGGGAGGTTTCCTTCCACCTGGGTGGAATGGAAGATTCCTGCCGTCCAGATTGATAGATACAACAATTCCATATAAATGTAGGACGGTTTTTGTGGCAAATGACTAAGTACCACTAATTGCACGCCCTCCGGCCATCAGTTCTACTTGACGTTTATTTGAGACAAGCAAGTAGAGCTAGTACTACATCTATATATAAGCCAGTCGAGATCCCTTTTAGAAACGTCATCAACTAGCTCGAATAGCCTCTTGGTCCTAGTTAAATGTTACCCAATTGACGCACTACGTAGGGACTTGTCTCTTGCATCTGGACCCAGGGTTGCCTACAAGTTTTTGTGAACTGATACGCTGTCAGTTACCTGACAACTTGTACTGCTTAATCCAACAAGCGACATTGACAAGAGTTTTAGTCTTGAGCACCATGATGAGAATTTTCTACTGCCTGTAACCTGATAACTCACGGCAATAAGAGAGAGTAGTGACTCTACCCGCATGCACCACTACACCTCTACTGTTTCAAGCAATTGCTCACGGTGGTGTGTGTGTGTGGTCTTGGTAGTCAAATTGTAAAAAGCACATGAAGTCAACTGGCCGGCCAGCCAGCACGGGACTCCACTCCACTCCACTAGTAAATTGGACGCGACGCGACCGAGCAGCTAGGTAGCAGAGCAACGGCGACGATGGCCGCGGGGAGGAAGACGAGGCCGTACGCCGTGGGCGTGGCGATCCAGGCCATCTACGCCGCGACCATCGTGATATCCAAGGCGCCCTTCGACCAGGGGCTCAGCATCTTCGTCTACATCCTCTACCGCCAGGCCGCCGCGTGTCTGCTCCTGCTGCCCGTGGCCATCCTCCTCGAAAGGTGACTCCATGATCTCAAGCTACCTCTTTGATTGCCATGGTTGCTCACATGCATGAATTCATCGAGATCCGGCTCTTGTTGCAGGCGAAACGCGCGCCAATGTCTTTCCGGCTGCTGCTCAAGATGTTCTTCTACTCCCTGGTCAAGTATGCATGTCGAGATCTTCACGACACTGGATGATCAAGAAATGTGTCAGTTGACTCAGTTTCTTCTATCTATGACTCCATCTGTTGTTGTTGTTCTGATTGATGTAGCACGCTGGGGTCATGCCTGTACAACACCAGCCTCAAGTACACCTCCGCGACGGCGGGGCGGCCATATGCAGCTCGATCCCCGTCATCACCTTCTCCCTGGCGTTGCTGCTGAGGTAACGACGTAACGTAGGTCATAGCTTCCAGATGGCGATGCCATTGATCATGACCAATATTAGCATCTGACTTATGCAGGATGGAGGCGATGAAGCTCAAGAGCTCGCCGGGGATGGCTAAGGCGGCTGGGATCACGCTCTGCCTCGCTGGAGTCCTGGTCATCGCCTGTACGCGGGGTCGTTGCTGAGCCCCTTGAACCACCACCATGTCCTTGCCGGCCACGGCAGCAAGCAGGCTGCGGCTGCACATGGTGCCGTCTCCAAGAGCTTGTGGGTTACGGGGACGTTTCTTATGCTCCTCGCCTGCGTGGCCTGGTCCCTCTGGTTCATCTTCCAGGTCAATCAATTCATCATCCTCTTCTTTCCTCGGTGCTTCAGGGGAAAAAAAAAAGTAGAAAAAAGATCATGTCAGTGATGGATCTACATATGAATTCTGGAACATCAAATTTTCTGAAAGAAAATTGAGAAGAAAAGAACCCTGGAACGAACTAGATAGTAATATATCTATCTATATAGTTGCATTCATTGATACATACGTGCAGGGGCTGTTGCTCAAGGAGTACCCGAACAAGCTGCTTGCAGCCCTGATACAGTGCCTCTTCGGCACGATCCAGTCGTTCGTCGTCGCGGTGGTCATGGAGAGGAGCAATGGATTCTCCAGATGGAAGCTTGGCCTCGATCTCTCCTTGGTCGCTGTTGCATACTCCGAACGTCATCTCTTGTATTCAGTCGCTCCATCAATCAGCTGCAACAACCATATATGTTCATCGTTCATGAGATGCAGGGCATCGTGGGGACAGGCATTTGCCTTTACCTGCAGACATGGTGCGTGGGCATGAAAGGGCCCGTCTTCCTCGCCATGTGGAACCCGTTGAGCCTGCTCCTCACCCTGCTCTGCTCCTCCCTCCTAGGCGAAACCATCCATCTTGGAAGGTACATACCTGTAGCAACCATAAATTTTTCAGGTGTAGATAGTAATAATACCAAGATCTTTCAAATGACACCGAAATGATCTCTTCTCCTTTCCTTCAGCATTTTGGGTGGGATCCTGTTGGTCGACGGCCTTTACAGCGTGCTGTGGGGGAAAAGGAAGGAGGAAACTCAATTGGCAATGCCACAAGATCATCATGAGGAGCAGAGTAGCAAGGCGAAGCAACTCGATGCCAAAGAATGTGAGGTTAAGGAGCCGGCATCATCAGATCAGCAAGTGTGAAGAGAATGAACTAACCACGAAATCTATATCATGCTCAATCGCCTTGGTGGTTATATGAGGCACCAGGTGTTAGGGAAATGACAACAGTTTTCCGTCAAGGAATGCCTTCCCTGAGAGTTTGTCCCTGACTATGGCCATCAGAGAAATTTACCCTTGACAGTTTTGGCTTAATTGGTTTCCTGACAAGATATGCAGTCATGAAAAACCGAGCATCAGCGACTAGTGAACAAGTGTGGTGGAGCGGTTCCACCGAGGCTAGCTCACTATAATCTTGCTCATGTACTAGGTAATATGTGCATCTAATTGCTTGTAGATTGACCAGCTGCTTGACGACGAGCATGCTACCTTGCTATCTGCTAAAAAAATATTTAGGGTACAGTACTCTGATGCTTTGACTGCAGCATGTTTGATTACTCTGCACGAGAGAGGCTTGGCGTTGGTCATGCCGATCGATTCACACCCCACTCACGCGTTGGTAATAACGAGTGATTACTACTGTATCACTGTAATAATGATTCCAGACTTAAGCGCATAACCAGTGCACATCTAAGTCCATATGCAGATGTTGACGTCAGATTTTGACACGTGTTGAATCGGCATCAGGGAAGGAAGAGACTGGCCGATGCGGCAGATTTTAAGGCTACAGTTGGGAATCGGCCGATTGAGGCTACAGTTAAGGATCGGCCGATTGGCGATGCAGCTTGCGCCAACAGATAGGGGGATGAAGCCATTGGAATCTCAATAGAGGATCTCAGTCAAAAATTACCTGACGATTGGTAAAAAACGATGCCGACTCGGTCGAGAAGCAATGGAAAGAATCCTGATTGGACTAGGAGATGGCGGCAGAAGATTCTGCGGGAGCCCGTTTCCTTTAGGAAAATATTATAGATATAGTAGTTTTCTATTTAAATCAAGTTTGTAACAGATCGTAATCGATCAGGAGTCTTAGTCCTAGGGTATAAAGAAGAGCCGTCAGGGTTTTGTAGAATATACATCAATCAATCAACAAAACAGTCTACTTTTACATCGTATTTTACTTTCAAGTCGGCGACTTCGCCATTACTTCTTTTTCTTTCACGAGTTCGTACGGATTGGCAGGACTGCATCGACACGATCTCCGGCCAATTGGTAGGTTCCGCTTATCGAATAATATCTAAGCTTTAACTTCGGGCGCATCGCCGTTGTTTCGTTTAGATTTATTCACCAGTTATCGATATTTACTAGAATTATAGGTTTTACCTATTGTTCTAGTTTTATCACCAGTTATCCAGCTTGAGATCGAAACTATCGGCTTTATCATTGCTTTCCCTCGTTCATTATCATACAGCCGATTAGATATATTTCAAGTGTTGCATCTGTAATAATTGATTAAGTTGCTCCAGCAGTTTTCTTTGCAATTATTACGTGATTATGGGCTGATCCATAGCCGGTCATCTTCATAGCAAATCGGCCGATTCGCCGATACGCTTTTCGGGACAGATCGGAACCTCAGCCGATCGGAACGCCCGGAATTTAATACGTTTATTTCCTTGTCAATCAACAGGTCAGATTGACTGGCACGCCGCGCGAACCGCACCAGGGCAATCACCCAAACAGGAGTTAAGCAGATTCTCCCGGGTCGTGTGTCCGACGCTGAAGGTCATCAGCCAATTCCTGGCCGATTTTTTAGCGCCAACACACTTTTGGCACGCCCGGTGGGACCACCTCAAGATCCAATATGTCAAAGACCACCGAAGTCTCTGAGAACAACATCATTGAGGTCACGGAAGCAGATCTCAAAGACGACCAGAAAGAGGAACTGGCAAAACATCTAGAGGACTACAAAAGGATGTATCTGCAATCTTTCAGTCATACCAGAAGTGGGGAGGCAATCAAGAAAGCTCCTCTTCCAGTTCCCCGCCACATCAGCATCGTTGAGGATTCGGGCAAGATGTCCGATATGATTCAACAGTCCGTCTATCAGGCTTTCATCGACCAATCCTCAGTAATGACCAACACGGTGTATAACGCCGTCATCAGTTCTCTGGTCAGCGGAGTAGCTCAAGGATATCAGGGGCCAGCATACGCCCCACCTATTGTACCTCCAGCCAGAAGCTTACCAGGCACGTCCCACTCGGCTCCTCAGCCGATGTCGACGCAACACGAAGGGTACAACACTTTGTTGCTTTCTATGCCTCCGGGGTATAACGGTGCACCATGTTTTCGATCGCAAACACCACTTCAGCCTATCCAGATTGCTTCTGTGCAATCGCTGCCCTCAAACTCAGTACCTTAGGGGGCACCAGCAACGGCGGCTTTTCCCGATCAATCAACCGGACATGAGAGCTATCCGATCCAGGCGCCGTTCCATTCGGCCGTTCGGCCGACGGTCCCTCAGTATCAACCAACCACGTCAGAAATCGGCAGGGGGGCAGATGTCGCAGAAGCACTCAGAAAAGCAATTCCATCGTTACTTGGGCCGATCTAGAAAAACAAATCCATAAGTACTTCTACGCGGGAGTCCACGAGATGAAGCTATCAGACCTGACCAGCCTCAGGCAGAGGAGCGACGAACTAGTAACTGGCTACATACAGAGGTTCAGAGAGGTCAGAAACAAATGCTATACTCTAGCCCTGACCGATGCTCAGTTGGCCGACATCGCCTTCCAAGGCCTCCTGCCACATATCAATGAGAGGTACGCCTCGCAAGAATTTGAAATCTTAAGTCAGATCGTTCACCGATTGGCCGGTCAGGAAATACGTCTGTTTGAGCAGCGGAGGAATTTCCAGAAAAAGGTGGCATATTTGGAAGGGTCTGAATCTGAGGAAGAAGAAGAAATCGGCCTAGCAGAATGAGTCAAAGGGAAGAAGCCGATATCGTGCCCTTTCGGCAAGAAAGAACCAGAAGCGTTCGATTTCGACACGTCAAAGGCCGATAAAATCTTCGACTTACTTCTCCAAGAGGGGCAGATTAAGCTCTCGCCTTACCACTCCATCCCCTCGGCCGATCAGCTCAAAAAGATGAAGTATTGCAAATGGCACAATGCTACATCTCATGACACAAATGAGTGCAAGATTTTTTGTCAACAGATACAGTCGGCCATTGAGCAAGGCAGACTCAAGTTCGAAGTTCCGGCAAAGCCGGTGAAGCTGATGAAGATTGATCAGCATCCTTTCCCTGCTAACATGGTTGACACGGGAAAAAACTCACTCCAAACCAAGGTGCTGACGTCGGAATCGGCTAGAAGAAGCGGTGCCGTGGACCCTAGAAAACAAGTTACGATAAATGATGTCAAAGGGAAAAGATGGGCTGAAGACGAGGGCGAAGGATCAGAACGATCACGTAGACCTGTCACTTCCCAATTCTTGCTCAGCAAATATCAGCGGCAGCAGGAAAGATCGAGACACCACGATGAGATGATACGCCGACACGAAGATCATTGGCGATGTTCGTTCTTCATCCATTGCTGGGAAAACGACCTCAGGTTGCCATCCGCCGATAATTGCCCTGAGTGCAGCGGATCAAGTCACGACAATCGCCCGCTCAAAAGATCGCACTTCAGAGATAGAGGATCAGAGCCGATCAGCAGAACCTATTGCGAACAAGAAGGTCGGCGCCGTTCAAACTATACTTATCGGCTGACGAACAGGCTATTGGATCGGCGCTGGTGCAGGAGTTCGAAGGAAAAGAACGGGTGGTATATTATGTCAGCAGAAGACTCCTGGACGCCGAAACAAGATATTCCCCGGTGGAACGTTTGTGCCTGTGTCTATACTTCTCGTGTACCAAGCTCAGGCACTATTTGTTATCGGCAGAGTGCATAGTCGTATGCAAGGACGATGTGGTAAAATATATGCTATCACTGCCGATTTTGAAAGGTCGGATTGGAAAGTGGATCCTGGCTCTGTCAGAGTTTGACTTAAGGTACGAATCAGCCAAGGCTGTCAAGGGTCAGGTCATGGCCGATTTTGTGGCTCAACATTGTGGACCGGAAATTACTATCGTTGAACCGGTTCCATGGACTCTATACTTCGATGGTTCTTCGTGTGGAGCCGGATCGGGAATCGGCATCGTTCTTGTATCGCCTCGGGGGGCAAGCTATGATTTCTCTCTGCCGATAGAAGCATCCGCAACCAACAACCAGGTGGAATACCGAGCCGTCTTAAAAGGTATTCAATTGTTGAGGGAAGTCAAAGCTGATGCAGTCGAGATTTTTGGAGATTCCATGCTCATCGTAGATCAATTAACGGGGAAATCTGAATGCAAAGATGATATCTTAAGAATTTACTATGAAGATTGCCTCCAGCTATTAAAGGAATTCAAGTCTGCGGTAATCGAGCACATTCCCAGAAATTACAATGAAGAGGCCAATAAGCTTGCCCAACACGCGTCCGGATATCGGCCGATTCAAGGGGCTATGATTCTGGAATTCGCGGCCGACGATTGGCGAAAGGAGATTGCCGATTACTTGAAGGATCCGTCCCAGAAGGTGGGTCGGCGAGTGCGTTTTCAGGCCACGAAATATGTGTTACTTGAAGACGATTTGTTTTACCGGACGATTGATGGGGTTCTTCTCAAATGCCTGGGAACGGAAGAAGGAAAGGTCCTGATGGGGGAAATCCATGAAGGTGTATGCGGAGCCGATCAATCGGCTCACAAGATGAAATGGATGATCAGAAACAATGGGTATTATTGGCCGACGATTCTCGAAGATTGTTTCAAATATTATAAAGGTTGCCAAGACTGTCAGAAGTTTGGCAATGTGCAGCGCACACCAGCTTCGGCTATGAACCCAGTAATCAAGCCATGGCCGTTTAGAGGTTGGGGAATAGATCTCATCGGACAGATTCACCCTCCATCAAGCAGAGGGCACAAGTTTATATTGGTAGCCACTGATTATTTTACCAAATGGGAGGAGGCAATTCCGTTGAAGACCGTGACATCGGCCGATATGGTCGATTTCCTTAAGAACCACATTGTTTATCGATTCGGTATCCCTCAGATTATTACAACTGATCAAGGAACGATGTTCACCTCAGGGAAGTTCGGAGAATTCGCTGCCGATATGGGGATTAAATTGTTGAATTCTTCTTCGTACTATGCTCAAGCCAATGGCCAGGCCGAATCATCCAATAAGGGGATAATCAAGTTGATTAAGAGGAAGATAGAGGAACAACCCAAGAAGTGGCACATGTCTTTGGCTGAATCTATATAGGCTTATAGGATGGCTTGCCACGGGGCCACTAAGATATCTCCATATCAGTTTCTATATGGTCATGAGGCGGTATTGCCTTGGGAATTAAGGACGGGGTCAAGGCGTGTATCGCTTCAAGATCAGTTGACGGCCGATGACTATTCCTTCCTCATGAAGGAAGAGCTCGATGATTCGGCGGGTCAGCGACTGAGGGCCCTGATTAGCATCGAAGAAAACAAGAAAAGGGTGGCCAGATGGTATGACAAGAAGGTCAAGGTTAAACAATTTTCCCAAGGAGATTTGGTATGGAAGTTGGTGCTGCCGATAGGGTCTAAGGATCCCAAATTCGGTAAATGGTCGCCCACGTGGGAGGGGTCGTATAGAATCGGCCGATGTGCTCCGGGAAATGCATATATACTGTAAACTATCGAAGGGGTTGAATTCACAAGAGCCTTAAACTGGAGATATCTGAAGAGGTACTATCCAAGTATATGGGTAGGTGCATAACTTGCGGTAAGATGCATCAAGACAACATGGCCGACTCCTATCGGCTTTCGTCTATATAGCCGATGTAAAAATGACATCGCCTTAAGGAGGAAACATTTTGATTTGGTCTGACCGATTCATTATTCGGTGAAAATAGCAGAGTACATGGCCGACATGGTACAATTCGCCCTTAGAATAAAAAGTACCAATATATCTATTGATCACGCTTTTTCTTGATCTCTCTCTCGATCCGGCCTAATTTTATCAGAAGGCGGATGCTCTTCTCCTCCAGATCCTCCATGGCGGCTTCAGCCTCGACTTAATGAGGGAGTGGATGGCTCCTGTCAAGAGGTGGTTGGGATGTTCCTGCCGCGGCGTCTTCAAGGGCAACTGAGTGAGGGAGTGGATGACTCCTTTCAGTTGGCGGTCGCTTGGAGCAGTTAGCGTCTATATGGTCCCAGATTTTCTGGACGTCAGCAGGAACATGACCTTTAAGTTCTTCAAAATGAGCTTTTATCAGATCTATGTCTGCCTGCGACAATGGTTCGTCTGAATGCATAACTTCAATCGCTCGTTCCAGACTGGGACTAAGATGTTTCGGCTAAAGAAGGAGCAAACAATTACCCAGTGTCAGAGCGATTGAGATGTCAAGGGAGGAGATAGAAGAGGATTCGTACCTGGTTGACAGAAAAGGAGGAAGATGAAGAAGACATCTTGATGTCTAGCCTGGGAGGACAAAGATCAAATTATTGGAGGCGAAGAAGATGGGTAATACAGACGCCTGTGGAAACGATATGGGATCTCGTACTTATAGAAGGAAGGGGGTAAAGAGATGGTAGGATGCGTCCCATCGGAGTAAAAGCGTTCATAAATGAAAAGCTGCCAAAGAAGACGGTCCAAGTTCGAATCGGCGCGTCAGCATTAAGTGGGCATTAAATGTTTACAAGATTCTTTACAATTCACCCAAGGAGGGCATCAATAGTCGCAATCGCTCGTTGCCTGATTTGATCGGCCGAGTCTACCACTCTTTGGTCATCATCAGCCGATCCGGGAACTTCTGGCATATGACGATGAAGTTTTATTGCTTCACGGGCCAGGTTATGTCTTTCTTGCTTCAGCTCGGCGATGGCAGATGGAAGGTCTTGGAGTCTCTTTTCTTCAGCAGCAATGGCCTTGGTCACCTGCTCCATTTCTTTGTAGCTCTGCCCTTCGCTGTTTGAGGCGATCTGTGGCGCCAACGATATCTAGACAAGAGTTCTCAAGGAAGTTGATTCGCTGATGCACCTCTTGGGCTCGGTGTTTGTAAGAGTCTTCTTCCTCGCGGGCTTTCGCTAGCTTGGCGCGATCGGCCATATGGCGCAAGGCCCTGAACACTGAAGTCTGCATCGACTCTATGTATGCAGCAGGATCCAGAGTCTCTGTCGCTTCCTCTGGAATTCGGCCTCTGATGTCATTAAGAAGTCGCCGAATCGATGAGGCATCTCCCACTAATCGGCCGATATCGTCTTGAAGGAGGGTTCGCATACTCTCGAGCTTGGCACGGACGTCATCAGGAATTGAGCTCGATGTGACTTGGTGTGAAGCGACCTCTTCATCGTCAGAAAGAGAAAAGACTGTTATTGGGAGTGTCTTGTTCCTGCGAAAGAATATAAAAAAGTAAAGATAAGGATTAGCAGACAGTAAAGGGAAATCGACCGATTCGGGTGATATGTTCCTTACCTCTTTGAAACGGATTTCCCTTGCTTGCGCCGGCGGGAGTGCCACCCTCGTCTCGGTAACCGGCGCGATCGGCGCATCAGAAGAAGAAGACTCGACGACTATCAGTGCCCTGCTCGGGCCAGCCTCCTGAAAAGGTATGGGAAGCAGATTTTATGAGTATAATGCGAATAATTAAATCTGATGATATGAGACGCTTGCCATACCTCTGTGAGTCTTCCGGCCGATGTTTGTTAGGGAGGTACAATCGACGCAACCAAATTGAGCTGCATCACAAATCGGTTAGTTTTTTGTTGAGGATCAAGAAATTGAGTTAAGAAGCTCTACCTCGGTGAGGGAAATCGCTGGCGTTTCGGCTTCTGCTTGGGACGTAGCCGATTGCTGCGGAGATTGTGCTGGAGCAATTCGTGCAGCCTGGCAGAAGGAAGAGATTAATGTTGATAGAGTACTTAAAAGTATGTGAAGTATGCGGAGTTACCTGAACAGCTTCTACCAGCAGTGATGCAGCGGCCGCTCCAACTTCTGTAGCAGTCTGGAGATCGACCACCTCAGCAATCGGCAAAGTTGGCACAGTTGGAGTTTCAGCCGATGCCGCCGCCGATTGATCAGCCGGTCCTATGCGGGCACGTACTCGGTGGCTCGTTTTCTTTAGAGTGGGCCTTTTCGGTGTTTGCTTCCATCGGCCGCTGGTGATGTCTTTTATGGTCGGTGATGGCCGATAAGTGGGAATGGTGTGTATGGGCGATTGCTCTCTATCGGCCTGCCATTTCGGCTCCGCGTCGGGGGAAGTTGACTTTCGGACTGAAAAGAGAAATACAAGTTAGCGGCGAGATTGTAGCATGAAAAGGGACAATGTTGAAATCGGCTAGGAAAAAGGCAATACTGCTGCAGTTGAATCGATGTTGTCTGGGTCCAGATTATTACAATATGTTGAGGGAGATGAACAGAAGAGATGTTGCTTCCATTCTGCCCACCATAATTTGAATTGTTGGACGGCAAAGGGAGCCACTATCCAGTTGTTTAAATCGATGGTGCTGGAATCTGGTACTAGATTGCATAGCCGACTGTAGTCAAGGCTCTTGGTGAGTTCATCTCGGAATTTCGCACGGCCGGCAAAATAGACTTGAATTAGCAGCTGACCAAAGCCGAATTGCCGTGTTGCGACTGATGGGTTATAAAATTCATAGGTTGGAAAATCTTTCCCAGAAAAGAAGTTGGTCGGTAAAATCCCTAGCTTGATCAGAATATGCATGAGATTACCGTCAAAAGAGTTGGATGATGAATCAAAACAGACGGGAAGTTCGAAAATCGGCCCTGTCATCTGATACGGATACCAGCTGGTGGTCTCTTCACTGAAGCCGTTATAAAAACATCTGAAGTATTCGGCCGTTCGGGTGGCAGTGAACTGACAACCAGAGAAGACTGATGCTGCTTCTCCAAAAGAGGTGCACCGTCGTCGTATGGTAGGATTCTCCTCTGACTCAATATTGGGAAATGTTTTGGTCTCCATTTGCTGCTGGGAGACTTTGCTCATATACAAGTTGAGCCAGAGGGTGATGAACCACCAAGGACCACCAGGATTACCAATTGGCTCCCCTTTTGATAATTTGACGCCGATTTGGTGCATCATATGGTAGGCTGATCCTAACAGGTGTTTCCCAAGGGGGATGGCTGATCCTTTTGACAGAGCTTCTGCCAGAGCTTGTGTATTGGAGGAAGGGTCGACTGCTCTGCCACAGAAGAAATGCTTCTCTAGCCACATCATTAAGAACGCTGTATGTTCTCTTTCTGAAATCGTCCCGATCCTCATGTTTTTGCTGATATACCCCTTCCACCCGCCGATTCCTTTTGTCTCTAGCCGATGGGTTGGTTTGATCAGATAATCAAAGGGTGTATCAGGGGAGGAGATGTCAAGGCCGGTCAGCATCAGGACATCGGCCAGGGTTGGAGTCATAGGTCTGTGGCCAAAGAGAAACGCGTTGAGCGCGTCGGACCAGAAATAGGAGGTCGCTATTATTAAGGGTTCATTTTTCTCCATTTGGGACAAGGAGAGATTGATGCACTGGCCGATTTTTAACTCATCCCACTGAACTCTCTTGGAGTTGGCTAATCTTTGGTACCCTTCTTTCTAGCCAGGGGTTTCATTCGGCCAAGATCTAAAACCACCTGCCCACTGACCCAAATCCATAGGTGACTGCTTGAAAGGAATTCTATGTGTTTCTAAGTTGATCAAATCAGTTGGGTCTGGATTCCCCATAGGACCTAAGCAGATGAGACCAGGGGCCTCGGAAAGGGGAATGGTGATTTGGTGCCTAAATGCCTAAAAAAGGGAGAAAAGGGAGAAAACTGAGAATGGATTTAAAAAGTGCCTGAGCAGTAAAAAGTAAGAGAGGAAAGTTTCGGATGATTACCTCAGGAATGAAACTCATCGTCGCCGATGGAGTCGCTGATGGGACCGCCGTCGCCAAGGGAGTTGCTGGCGGAACCTCCGCGGTTGGTGGAGTTGTCGATGGCGCCGCCATTGGAAGGATGGAGCAGATTGCAGATGTGAGGAAGATCGCCGGAAGATGCGGTTGGAAACCGAGAGGACGCTGGGAGAAGATGAACAGTGATTCGCTGGGTAGGAGATTACTAGGCTCGTGGGGAAGGAGCGGCGGAGAATGCCGGTACTTAAAGACAGTCCGAGAGAGAAAGGGTAAAGGAGGGATTTTTGCCGCGCCATCTACACGAATTCTAGGTGAACAGTTGTCTCAAGCACCCGGTTCGAGAAGATTGCAATCATCATGTAGAAGACCGCGAAACGGAAGGAGATTTTTGCTGCGTTTGTTTCAGAGGAAAGATTAAGAAAAAAGAGTTTCAAAGTAAAAGTTATGTTTTACTCTGAAACTAGGGGGCATGTGTTAACGCCAGATTTTGACACGTGTTGAATCGGCGTCAGGGAAGGAAGAGACTGGCCGATGCGGCAGATTTAAAGGCTACAGCTGGGAATCAGCCGATTGAGGCTACAGTTAAGGATCGGCCGATTGGCGATGCAGCTTGCGCCAACAGATAGGGGGATGAAGCCATTGGAATCCCAACAGAGGATCTCAGTCAAAAATTACCTGACGATTGGTCAAAAGAACGATGCTAACTCGGTCGAGAAGCAATGGAAAGAATCCTGATTGGAATAGGAGATGGCGGCAGAAGATTCTGCGGGAGCCCGTTTCCTTTAAGAAAATATTATAGATATAGTAGTTTTCTATTTAAATCAAGTTTGTAACAGATCGTAATCGATTAGGAGTCTTAGTCCTAGGGTATAAATAAGAGCCGTCAGGGTTTTGTAGAATATACATCAATCAATCAACAAAACAGTCTACTTTTTCATCATATTTTACTGTCAAGTCGGCGACTTCGCCATTACTTCTTTTTCTTTCACGAGTTCGTACGGATTGGCAGGGCTGCATCGACACGATCTCCGGCCAATTGGTAGGTTCCGCTTATCGAATAATATCTAAGCTTTAACTTCGGGCGCATCGCCGTTGTTTCGTTTAGATTTATTCAGCAGTTATCGATATTTACTAGAATTATAGGTTTTACCTATTGTTCTAGTTTTATCACCAGTTATCCAGCTTGAGATCGAAACTATCGGCTTTATCATTGCTTTCCCTCGTTCATTATCATACAGCCGATTAGATCTATTTCAAGTGTTGCATCTGTAATAATTGTTTAAGTTGCTCCGGCAGTTTTCTTTGCAATTATTACGTGATTATCGGCCGATCCATAGCCGGTCATCTTCATAGCAAATCGGCCGATTCGCCGATATGCTTTTCGGGATAGATCGGAACCTCAGCCGATCAGAACGCCCGGAATTTAATACGTTTATTTCCTTGTCAATCAACAGGTCAGATTGACTGGCACGCCGCGCGAACCGCACCAGGGCAATCACCCGAACAGGAGTTAAGCAGATTCTCCCAGGTCGTGTGTCCGAAGCTGAAGGTCATCGGCCGATTCCTGGCCGATTTTTTAGCGCCAACAGCAGATTTGATGCTTAATCTGCTTATATGGTGCCTACGTCTGTGCAGCAATCTAGCTCATTTACAAGAAATGATGAAAGATATTCATCCTAGCCAGGGCATGCCTGTTTGGTAGGGCTCGCCTGCTTTTCCTCCAAAGCTCAATTCAATGGTAATAGGTGGTTGTTTGGATTGGAAGATATGATGTTGGCTGCATACTATATAATGGTCTGATTATTATGGAAATGTTGCTTTTGACTTGATTAGTGTGTCCATCCCAAGAGGTCTTCTCATTAACCGCTCTCCTGTTCTACCCACTGACCACTTGTGAGAGGAAACAGAAAGATACATGCAAATTGACAAAAGTGGGCATGTACTATCAGCAAACTCACTATTCCGGATGTGAACGTGACAAACTGTGGCCAGAAACTGAATTAGGCATCAAGTTAAATTCCTTGCATACGATGAACTGGGAATAAGATACCCAGATCGATTCATCCAATCTTAATGTGGAAGTAGCAACTAGCCGAGTAATGCAGAAGGAGAACAGAATGGTTTACTTTGCTTCAATGGAATGAAAATCCAGATAATTGTTGACATTGATCCCAATGGTATACACTACGTCGTTCTACACTGAACACATAAAACTCACCGAATTGTTCGATGAACTTGAATAATAAAGGATGCAGCAGCATATTACTGATTTGTTCAATAAACTCGAGGTAAGGATATAGAAAGTGTATTTTTTGTTGGATAAAATAAAATTGATAATTGGTGTGAATTTTCTGCCTGAGTGGATTTTACTTGTGAGTTGTGACTGACGACGCATTCGCAAAATAAGAGATTGAATGTAAGCAAAGCACTAGCCTCTTTCCATCAAAAAAAAAGCAAAGTACTAGCCTCGGAAACAAAAGATGAAGATTCCCCGATGCGGCAGCAGCAACCCATGCGTGGTAGCTGCCCGGTGCGGCGGCGGAACGGATAAGCTCACCAGCAACGGGAGACATACCTGTTTTCATCCCACGACGAGATCTGGCTGGAGGACCGGCAGGAGGGTTGCTGTCGCAGTAGTGGATTCAGCGCCGACCAAGGGAGAGGGGGCGGCTGGGGAACCCGCGCCTCGGGTGCCGCACACGAGCACCGCCGTCGCCGGCCATCTCCCGCGAAGTCGGGCTGGACCGTTGGAGACGAGCAAGACGGAAGGAACTAAATCAGGGGGATTATTAATGGAGATCCATTTTAGGGGTCTTTATGCAAAATTGAGAGTGTTTTTTGCAAAATACCGGATCGCGATTATTAATCTCGATCCAGTTTAGGGTGTTTTATGAAACATAATCGCGATCCATTTTAGGGGTTTTTATGTAAAATATTGGATCATTTCAGGGGTCTTTCTGTAAATATTTGTTGAGCCGACACCAGACACCACACAGAGCCATCCGCCTTCAGGTTCGTCTTCTCCCGCGGGCCGCCGCGCCGCCGCAGCGGAGCAAGCCAAGAGATGCAGGCCGCAGCGGCCGTCCGGAGGGGCGCCGCGGCGTCGGCGGCGTCGGCGTTCCACTCCTCCGCCGCCGTGCTCTCCAAATCCACGGTAATCCCCACTCGGGCCCGAACCCTCCCGCGCTCTCGCCCCAACAATCTTGCACGATTTGCCTCTTCCTTCAGACGTGCCTGCAGTTCAGCACGCCTTCGCTGCAATTTCTGCTTGCAATTCCTTCCCAGTAATGTGTGTGCGGTTCGCTTCCTGACAACTAATTTGCTTGGTATCCGTGGCTCGGTCATGCTAACTTGTGCGGTTGTGCTCATGAGCCTAGGTTGTGGGTCGTAATCTTCCTTTTGCGCTGTAAATTTGTACGCTGTCATGCTCCGAGTTGTAGTACCGTGCGCATTTTACACTTTGCGTTGGAATTTCTAGTTCAAAGTCGAATAAAAGCCACACATTTCTTCTTGTGTACAAAATCGTGTTGTTCATCCATTTACATGAGCCATTGAAAGCCGAAACTATAAACATTGCTGCCGAACAACTTGTTGAGCACAATAGCATCTGTGTTTTTTCAACCATTTTGAATCTAACAGTTATTTTGGGCAGCCTCATATCCGGTTTGCTGTTCGTGAAAAGCGCAGGGATGCAAAGAGTGCCCTTAAAAACATTCTGCTCAATGGCGGCCCACATCAGGTAACACTCACCATTTTCCTAGTCTGCACTTCCTAATCCCTGAGCTTGTCTCTCAACAATACCACAAACTGATTCAGCTACTGGAGGTGCACTTTTCATCCCGTTTTCAATGTGTTATCCTGGTAGAAGTGAACTGTTCGGATTCCTCTGAGTCTGAGTCTAGTTGTACCAGATGTGTGTTGGCGCTGATGGGTAAAACAGATGTGCCTTGACAGTTCATTTTATACTATACATGGAAAATATTATTTTTAATTTCTTAAGATGCATAGTTGCATACTCCCCTGTGAAAAACGATTACTTCAAAGTATGTTTCAATGTTCCCTACAGGAAAGCAGTAACAAACAAATGGGAAAGCAGAAAGGTAGTGGCAGACCAAATGTCCAGCGTTCTTATCCAGGAAAAAATCCATATGGCAAAAATAAGCGTAAGTTCTTTCAAGTCATTTCCCGTGAACTGCTTTTGGATTGAACTGCTTGTGTACTCTTGACAATTCTGTGTTTTTAATTAACTAGGGTACCAGACTGATGGAATGAATATTTAAATATACAAATTACAAACACAGAATGAAACATTGCCATGAGTCGTACATTGGCTTCTTATGACTTTTGAAAACATTTTGCAAGTCAAATTGGCATTAGTACACGCGACTGATCATTCCTACCATCGTCGCTGTGTAACTGCTTTAATAAGTTCTCATTTCACCATCTATCGTTACCTCCAAATTATTTTCTTTTTATTTTGATGACAAGAATTATGTTTAACATAGGTGGGCAGAACTGGAAAAGCTTTGATGATGATGATGATGAATGCACAGATACACCATATGGTACCTTTGGTGGTAAGAAATCTTTTACATGGTACTGGCCTGGGGAGAATGATGAGCTTGGTAGTTCTCCTAGTGGTTTTCAGTGGAGGGATGAATCTCAGTCTGCCAAATCAAGGAAAAGGTTCTTGAATGAAAGTGATGTCGATGAGGAAGAGGAGTCAGCCCATGATGATCTGCGAAGCTATAGGATCTCTCTCGGATTGCCACTTTTAGGCCCATTAAAACAGGAACATATTAAGGCTGCGTGAGTCATCTACATTTCTTACAGCACATCGCATTTGCAGGGCTTCAATGTTACAAGGTTGCTAATTGATTATTTTTCTCAACATGGTGCCTCTGCAGTTTTCGCGCATCTGCTCTCAAGTGGCACCCAGACAAGCATCAAGGACCTTCACAGGTTAGTGCCATAGCATGTTTTATCCTTGCATTTTTATCAAAAAAAATCACATGTGTCTCTTTCAACAACTTTGTGATACGTACTGGGCCTTCTGGTAACTGGCGCTGAAGCTTACTGGCCATTTCAATAGCTACCAGTTGTCCAGTTCTTACATCCACAGAAGTGTACACCATTGAATTCTGACCATGTTTTGCATGTAATCATCTTTAAGGAACTGTTTGTCATGCATAACCCAATTGAAATGCACAGCATGCTGGACACATTGGATTGAGTTGTTGAAATTGTGGATTGAACAGTAAAAATAGCCAAAAATAATAATTACTCGGTTCTTTTTTGTTGATCTATTGAGCTATATCGAATGTGTGGTCTGAACACATCTGTATTCTCCAGACTGAAGCAGAGGAAAAATTCAGACGCTGTGTGGAAGCGTACAACGTATTGACGTGTGCTTTCAAGTCAAGTGGCTAACTACCTTGGGGGCATCCGGGCATGCAAGTGCAAGGAAACTTTTTCATGATATTTTGAGAACTTCTAATAATGTGTGGAGTTATTGTAGTTTCAGGACACAACAAAACTATTAGAAGAAATTGAAGTGAGTTTTGGCTTCATGTTGATAACGAAGTATAGAGAATAATCTGTATTGAAAACATAGATTGGGTCAGTCCTGCCAAATCAATTGAGGGGAAGCAAATTACTGTCGCTGTAACAGTACTGTTCCACGGAGAGCTTGCTGTAGAAATGCTTTGTTTGACCTAAAAGAGGGCAGGGGCTACTGTTGATGTAAAATCTAAGAAGTTTTAGGGGTGGCTGAATCACATGAATCCATATTAGGCTTTCCTCCCTGGTTGTAAAGCTCTCCAGTTGGTTGAATATTCAGTATCTGCTCTACATTATTGTTTAACTGGAGTCTTGACAAAAGGGCGTTTGTCACTGGCACTTGGCATGGCTGCAACCAAATGCATATTGTGTCAGAGTGAGTTGGTCTCGTCAATGCAAAAGCCACTAGAAGTTCATACTTTCACGGATGCTCACAGCGCTTTCAGATACATACAAGGCTATAGGTAGCAGAAGCATAGTCCAAGTAATTTATAGAACTATCAGCTTACAGCTCCAACTAATCAAGCCAAGCAAAGTCTGAAAACTCATCTCAAACCAGGTGATACAACACATCACATGAAGCCACAACGTACAAGGGGGGTCCTATTCCAGAGAAGACTCATGGTCTGAACTCTGAAGAAAATAGACATAGTATGCAACAAATCTGCAACACATTTCTAGAGAAATGAACCAGACACGACTAGATGACAGTGAAGCAGCACTTGAGAAACTTAGAAGCACTTCCTATGAACAATTGCTGGGCCAGACTCGTCGTACTCATCCTTCGATATCCACATCTGGTACATCAAAGCCACAATATAACAGAATTCAGCTACTGGTTTTAATTTCACCTTGATAAGTTATAAGAAGTAAAGTTCAATAACTGCAATCAAACAATAGGTACCTGTTGGAAAGTGCTGAGTGAGGCTAGGATCGACCCTCCGATCCAGACACTGTACTTCCGCTCAGGTGGCGCAACAACCTTAATCTTCATGCTGCTCGGAGCAAGGGCAGTGATCTCCTTGCTCATACGATCAGCAATGCCCGGGAACATGGTTGAACCTCCACTGAGCACAATGTTGCCATACAGGTCCTTCCTGATATCCACATCGCACTTCATGATTGAATTGTAGGTCGTCTCATGGATTCCAGCAGCCTCCATACCAATCATGGATGGCTGGAAGAGGACCTCAGGGCACCTGAATCTCTCAGCACCAATGGTGATTACTTGACCATCAGGCAGCTCATAGCTTTTTTCAACTGAGGAGCTGTTCTTGGCAGTTTCCAACTCTTGTTCATAGTCAAGGGCAATATATGCAAGCTTCTCCTTAATGTCCCTTACAATTTCTCGCTCAGCAGAGGTTGTGAAGGAGTAACCCCTCTCAGTGAGAATTTTCATGAGGGAGTCCGTGAGGTCACGACCAGCCAGATCCAAACGAAGAATGGCATGAGGAAGTGCATATCCTTCATAAATGGGCACAGTGTGGCTAACACCATCACCAGAGTCAAGAACAATTCCTGCACATAGAGAAAAACAGAATATTCAACCACACATTGTGTAACCAAATAGTTCAAATTTCTGTTACCTCTTAATTTCTTAGCTATAGGTACTAGTATTTATTTTTGCCTGAATTCATATCGCCTTCATAGATATTATCAGTATGTGGTAATCACACAGTATATAGTGTCACTGAATTATGTCAGCTCACAAACATGAATAGATGACAGATATCCAGCAGCTGTAATTATGCAACTTTGGCAATAACTTCAAACAGATACTGGAGGACAACATAACAGAACCATAAAGATATCACTGGGAGAATAGCATAATGGAACCATAAAGATAGCACTAAAAGGAAGCAGTACATACCAGTAGTACGTCCACTGGCATAGAGGGAGAGCACAGCTTGAATTGCAACGTACATGGCTGGAACATTGAAAGTCTCGAACATAATCTGGGTCATCTTCTCCCTGTTAGCTTTGGGGTTTAAAGGAGCTTCAGTGAGCAGCACAGGGTGCTCCTCCGGTGCAACACGAAGCTCATTGTAGAAAGTGTGATGCCAGATTTTTTCCATGTCATCCCAATTGCTTACAATGCCATGCTCAATCGGGTACTTCAGTGTGAGAATACCTCTCTTGGACTGCGCCTCATCACCAACATATGCATCCTTCTGTCCCATACCTACCATGACGCCAGTGTGGCGAGGACGGCCAACAATGCTAGGGAAAACAGCCCTTGGTGCATCATCTCCAGCAAAACCAGCCTACAAGATACACACAATTAGTAGGATATGCATGAGACCAAAAGTGTAGAAGTTAAGAGGAGGAGCACTGACCTTAACCATTCCAGTCCCATTGTCGCAGACAAGAGGCTGGATGTCCTCACCATCAGCCATTTCTACAGAATAGCTGCAAGTGGCATATGAAGAGAATCGATTAGTGATGAAATGTTTCCTTAGTTCAATATGTGACATAAAGGAGCACTGGACATGCAAACGCATTTTAATTGAAAGCATTAACTCGATGCGTACAAGAAAAAATGTAAGAAAAACAAAAGCAATTTATGTAATTCCCATGACACTGATTATGTTATATAGTTCCTAGACAATAATTTCTGATCCAGAAAATCTGAATTTCACAGCAAAATATCCCGCTCTGTCAATATGTGGCAGTATACTTCCCAACAGAAAAACTAACTCTTTCCTGGAATCACACCAACTACAAGACCTTTTGCTACACAAAATTCCATAAACGTTACTGGCATCCCAGTTCAAGCATCCAGTATTCTCAAGCTTGTGCTGTGTGTCACCAACTACTAAATATTAAAATTGCATAAGAGAACTCACAAAAGTACATAGATGAGCCATTCGGTACTTCCTTATAGCAAGTGTTTGGTTGTTCCATGTCATTTTTCTAAAGGGATTGCTAAGAAACCCTCAAGATCTCATGATTAGAGTTTACACACTCCAGATAATAGTCAATAGCATCATCATGCTCAGAAAATTAGTAACAGAAAACCGCGCATTAGAGTCCCAAGTAACGGCAACCGATTGCTTCTCGCTAAGGAACAAGAAGCCACCTCTGAGCTATTACGCTCCAAAGATTTGTTACTGGCAACTTAAACTGAACCCAACCTTACGGGGATTACAATCTAGGGGCATCCTAGAGCATGTATTCCTTGCTCCCAAGGAGGAAATGAACCACAGAAAGACACAATTTTTGGCCCGATCTTCGCCCAGGATACTCAGATCCGGGCTCGCAAGGTCGCAAGACCAAGCCTTGGACTGAAAGGGGAGCAAGATCTAGTAGCTACAAGAACAAGAAAGCAGCGTCGTAGATGGCCAGAGAGTGAGGGAGAAAGCGCTCGCTTACTGTAAAGTGCTTCCGCGGCGGCAGAACGATGGGATCGGGTGCGATCGCCGGAGGGGAGGACGAGGACGAGAGGGGGGTGACCGGCGCTCTGGTGCTGCTGCCCCGCTCTGTCTTGTCCTATTCCTAAGTTGTGTCCGGTGGTGCGCCGCAACAGCCAGCAGCGAGGTGAGGAAGCTCAGGGAAAAGGGGAAAACGTTTTTTTTATTTTCTTTTTCAAAGTCTTTTCCCGCACTAGACACAACGCTGCTGGCCCAGCCCGGCCCAGCCAGTACTCACTGGTAGGGCTTCCATATGCATCAATCGCGGCCCATCAACCAGACTACATTAAGAAACCTCTTTTTTTAAGGGGGAAAAAGTCTAATATACACGCCCTCCCATTACCACGACAGTCCAGCACCATCTAGTAGTTTTATAAATTGGAAAAATCAGGTCCTCTAGTTGGTCTCAAAGGTGGATTTCTACTATACCTACTAGAAATGATGCAAAAATTGATAATAATTTTGTATTTTTCTGAATTGAAGTAAATTATTTACGAAGCTTTAAAACCATCTTGCACTTGAGCATTAAAAATCGGATTGTCGTGATAGTTGGCGAGCGTGAATTGGATATCTCCCCTTCTTCTAAAAGATACTACTACAACATGTCAAGACGGAGCTTTGCTCTAAGCTTGGATTGGCCTATTGCCATCTTGTACAGGTGGACATGTATGTCCATAATACTGTCATGCGTACTGTTTCATGCTTTGGAGACCCTGTTCGTTTCATGCTTTGGAGACCTGCGTGCCAACTTGAGCTACGTTCTTGCATCGGACCATGAAACGAACAGGGCTAGCATTTTCGCTCTTCTCTTGGCATTTTCTTGGTAACGGAATCCGATCCTCACATGGATTGGATCATTGGATCGGATACATGCATGCGCGCACAGCATGGGCATTATCAAATTATTGTGCCCTTATCTAACTAGCTTTTTACACAAACTAAACTAAGTAAGCAAGCAAGCAATATATAACCAACCAGCTGGCACCTAATTAATAATATAAGCTCTCTTTAAAGTTACGACCGTCAGATCATATATGATTCCGACATAGCCGATGTGACCAAGAAAATGACACTTCCTATGCATGTGTCATCAAATCGCGATTATATTTTCCTTAGAAAAACAATAATTTTCATGGAAAGTTGGTAAGTTCATCGGCCAACAACCAAAGCTACTCTATTGAAAAAGCTACTGGTATTGTTGAACCGATAGGTGATAGGAATACATGCATGCTTGCCGTCACCAAATACTTGCCATGTCACATGTGAACTCAAACAGCACCCATTCAATGCTGAGTGGTAGGACAAGGCATATTGGCAGCACTCGAATTAAAGTTGGGCGTGTTACATGTTTCATCCGAATCCTGTGCCCTCTGGACCACTTTAATATACATGCTGCAGTTTCTTGTAGTGTTTGTATATAAATTTATAAGTACATCCACTCCTGCTACTAGTCTCTATACGACTCTACCGTCCACTTATAAGGAGTATACTGATGTAAAAAAAAAGTATTTAAAAAACTCGACCTTTAATTTCTTTTACAATACATTATCAACTGCGATAAAATTAACATCATATTACAAAAAATTGAGATGCTAATCTAGTGATTAAACTTTTGTGTGACAATCATGTATATAATTTGACTATCAATTGGTAAAAAATTTAAAAACCTTGACTTGTTTCTTATCAAAATACATCTTACAAAAGGAAAGGAGGACTATGTATGTAGTGTGGCTAAACCTTGATATCATTACATTATTTTGGTTAGATATCATATCATTACATTAATTGTGATTTTATAAGTATAGTACTACCACCTCACTATCACATCATACAATTAATTGTGTCGATGTGCACTCAATATGTCGGCAAGTCCATTAATTTGAATTCTAGCAAATTGAATGGCCCATTCTGATATTACAACGTTTAGGAAAGGAAACCAATTAGAAGCATAGTAGTGGTAATACAGAACTACTCCTAGAAAAAAAATAATGTTATTTTGCATCCTTGTAGCCTTAGTCGTCAATGCTTGCAAACATTCGCCTACTGGTACGAGGAGACAAATGTGCTGCACGGGTACAATTCATTACAGGCACCAAGAAGAGAAGTATTTCGAAAGCCACTCTTCAGATGATATGCTGCGGTACACTAGGCAAATTTGCTTCTACATCAAGTTTGAGAAGCATGGAGTATAGTACACCAAGTTGGTAAAAGTTTAGTGTGGTTTGCTATGCATTTCCAACCTAGAATCCAGTAATCTGTAAACCTGTTCCCCAACTGGATCTTCTTAAAAGCAACACCATATCAGCTTGCTAATTAATTCTTCATTGATCGTCCTATTTCAACAAAATGATCCAATCACCAACTCATGCTACTAGTACATCTGTACATGTCAACGCATTTTTTTTATTTTTCCCTTTCTACAGACGCTGCTAGATCTTATCATCAGACTAACATAAATAATACTAGTACAAGTGTGCAACAGTTTCTTCAGAAACAAAAGAAGCATATCTGTCTGTCTGCCAGTCAGAGAGCACAGGAGAAGATCAAGACCATATTCATTCAGATCTGAGCAACAGTAATCAAACCCATAATCTAGTGCCATCAGAGGAATAAAAATGCATTACAGGAACAACATTAAAAAAATAACTACTAGACCCAAGACCAGCTGGCTATTTCTGAGTAGATGGCAGCAGATACGGTCAAGTAACAGCCTTAGAAAACAAGTAAGCACAGTGAAGAGTCCAAAGCAAGAGCACAAGATGGGCGTGGCCATGGCCATGTGAGGGAGATGAGTGCAGACATTACCGCCGGGTGAACCGGAGTGCCCAAAAAGAGAAAGAAAGCAGAAGGGTGAGGTGAGTAATGGAGGAGGCGTAGAGAGAGAAAGAGCTGAGAGGGAAAGAACAAACAGGGGGAGCCCCATCCCTCGTGATCAACAGCACAGAAGCTGAAAAAGTGGGGGAGGAAAGAGGGGAGCTCGCGCATTGACTCCAGCCTCCGGCGCAGGCCAGCCGGCGACCTTCCCGCTTCCGGCGGCGCTCGAGCCGGCAGCCAGGTGGATCCCATCTTGGAGGGAGTGCCGCAGGAGCAGGAGGAGAGATTTCTAGGGCGTATGGAGAGTTGATGCTTCGTTCCCCCCTGGAGTTCTGGTAAGCGAACCTTCAGCATTCTTGCGCAAAATTTGATTCTTTCCGCGGTTTGAGGTTTGCCCTGGTCAGTTGGCCCCGGTAAGGCCGGAAAGGGGGCTCCTTTGCGCATTCCTGAACGAATCTAGTGTTTCTATGTTCTTATCTCCTGGTAGAAGAATCGAGTCTAGATTTTTCCGCGTTTGTAGTGCCTGCGGTTTTGGCGTTTGTTTCTTGGCAATTTGAGTAGGTAGTCTGCAGCCACACCTGATACCGATTTGGGTCGGTAATGTTGGAGGGAAGTTGCCTGGACGCGGTTCGGGTCTCCACGGCTGATGATTTTAACTGTGATGGCAATGTACTGCTAAGATAGTCGACTGGTGGTGTTGATTTACTTGTCAGTAAACGATGCCAGCAAAATTGCTCACACAGACAAACAATGGGATACCCACGGTTGGCATGTCGCCACATCCCCATTGGTGTTAGGCTGTTGCTGGTGTGCAGATTATTATTATTTATTATTATTATTATCTTGGGGGAACAAAGGTTGTGATGAAGAATTTCAAGTTTCCAGCATTAATTCTTTGTTTTCATACATTGTGGGTTCACTCAATTTTTTATATACAGAGTGTGGAACCTAGTTGTCTGATGCTAGTTAATGCCTGCATACAAGGAGTCAACTTCAGTTAGATATCAGAGGAGCTATTGTCATAATGATATAAAATTTAACAGACATTTCCCATTTTTGGTGAACCCTTCCATCATGGCTCGGGGGCAGGGCTTCAAATTCTGGTTATGCAAATATATTGATCCACAGGCAGTTTTTGGTTTCTGGCCAGTACCTGTTGGTAATCATTTTTTTTTCATGATGGTTTTGGTTTCTCCAATTTAAATGGAATCGCTGGCACCATCAGATTTGTCCAATTTAAATGTAGATTTGAATGTGACCCACCATGGTAGGATCTGGCAGTGAATGGCGTGAACCTGGTGAATGTCTACCCAGAATCATTGCTCATCAATTCTAAATCAGTCTTTCAATTTATATTTAGTTGCTTTGGATTTGTGCTCTTAGTGTTGCCAAGAGAACCGGTCATTCTTCTTTCCATCTAGTAGCATTTAGTACCAAAACCTCTAATCTGCACGTGCCTGTAACCTTGCTTCCCTTTTTCTCTTGCATAAAGTTTCATCTGTTCTCCAATTTGCTCTTCTACAATGTTTTTTATGCCTTCTTGTTAAATATGTGCAGGTATTTGGAATGCCCACATTGTTTAATGTGTACCTCTATCATCAATATAGTACTCCTGTGACAGTAATGATTTTGTGTGTGCTGATACTATTCTCCTAGCTTTATGGTCATATTGTGATCAGATGCAAAAACATGCTCACGAAGGGGCCATCTTCAGATGTTCTCAGAGCAAGCATTTCTAGTGCCCCAAGTACATCTAGCCATGGTTCTGCGCAAGATGAATGTGATTCTTTAGGAGATGTGTATGTATGGGGTGAGGTTATCTGTGATAATTCTGTACGAACTGGTTCCGATACTGTAATAAGATCAACTGGCAGGAGTGACATCCTACTGCCAAAGCCATTGGAGTCCAGTTTAGTTCTAGATGTGTATCACGTAGATTGTGGGGTCAAGCATGCTGCCCTGGTCACGAAAAATGGTGAGGTTTTTACATGGGGTGAAGATTCTGGAGGTCGCCTTGGGCATGGAACACGGGAAGATTCTGTTCACCCTCGTCTGGTCGAGTCTTTGACAGTTTCAAACGTAGATTTTGTTGCCTGTGGGGAATTTCATACTTGTGCTGTTACAACAACGGGTGAGCTTTATACATGGGGAGATGGAACTCACAATGTCGGACTTCTTGGACACGGCAATGATGTAGGACACTGGATACCAAAGAGGATTTCTGGAGCATTGGAAAGTCTTCAAGTTGCTTATGTTTCCTGTGGAACCTGGCATACAGCCTTGATTACATCCATGGGTCAATTATTTACCTTTGGGGACGGTTCATTCGGTGTATTAGGGCATGGAGATCTGAAAAGCATTTCTTACCCCAGGGAGGTAGAGTCATTATCAGGATTGAAAACAATTGCAGTGGCATGTGGTGTATGGCACACTGCAGCTATTGTGGAGGTTATTGTCACTCGGTCCAGTTCAAGTGTAAAGCTATCTGCTGGAAAGCTGTTCACATGGGGAGATGGTGACAAGCATCGACTTGGTCATGGTGACAAAGAAGCTCGACTTAAGCCAACTTGCGTGGCTACCCTTATTGATCATGATTTTTACAGGGTAGCATGTGGTCACAGTCTTACTGTAGCCTTGACAACTTCTGGACAAGTCTTAAGCATGGGTAATGCTGTTTATGGTCAACTCGGAAATCCTCATTCAGATGGAAGGATTCCATGTTTAGTTGAAGACAAGATTGTGGGTGAACATGTTCTCCAAATTGCTTGTGGCTCCTACCATGTTGCGGTTTTGACAAGCAGGAGTGAAGTTTTTACATGGGGAAAGGGAGCTAATGGAAGATTGGGCCATGGAGATATAGAGGATCGGAAGGTACCTACACTGGTTGAAGCCTTGAAAGATAGAGCTGTTAGGTACATAGCATGTGGTGCAAACTTCACTGCTGCTATTTGCCAACATAAATGGGTTTCTGGAGCTGACCAATCACAATGCTCCTCATGTCGACAGCCATTTGGGTTTACTCGAAAGAGGCGTAACTGCTACAACTGTGGACTTGTCCATTGTAATGCCTGCACCTCACGGAAGGCTTTGAGAGCAGCACTGGCTCCTAATTCTGGGAAACCTTACCGTGTCTGTGATTCATGTTTCTTGAAGTTGAATAATGCCTCAGATCCTAATTCAGGTAACAGGAGGAAAGACCCTGTTCCCTACCAACCTGGTGAAAGCAATGGCGATACTAAAGCTAAAGCTACTCTACCCAGTAATATGGATATGATTAGAAGTTTGGATATCAAGGCAGGACGGCAAGGGAAGAAAACTGATGGATTGTCATTTCTCCGTAATCCTCAAGTTAGTTCGCTCCTGCAGCTTAGTGATATTGCTTTGTCTGGTGGCTTAGACATGAATAGATCAGCTCCGAGGGCAGTGCGTATACCGGCAACTCGGTCAGTAACTACTTCAAGGGCTGTTTCCCCTTTCTCTTGCAAGCCCAGTCCACCACGTTCTACCACACCAGTTCCAACTGCCCATGGTCTTTCTCTCTCAAAAAGTGCTACTGATAATATCGTTAAAGCAAATGAGCTCTTAAATCAGGAAGTTGAGAGGCTGCGTGCACAGGTTTGTATTCTTCAGTATTCAGTAGAACCTTGCTTTTCATGTTTATTATGTAGCAACAATTACTAATTTTACCCATTTAGGTTGATAACTTGAGAAATCGGTGCGAGCTTCAAGACCTTGAGCTGCAAAAATCAGGCAAAAAAGTACAAGAGGCTATGACACTGGTGGCAGAGGAATCTGCAAAATCCAAAGCTGCAAAAGAAGTTATAAAATCTTTAACCGCTCAGGTAATCTTCAATCTCTTAGTTCTCACGGTTTGTGTGATAATTTACTGAGTCAAGTAACAAAATACTCAACTTGTGAAGTTTTTCATTGTTTGGAATCACTTTCTAGATAACACATTGCTTTTTTTTTCTGGCAAAAACATTGTCAGATGTGTGATTTGATAGGCATATTATTTTAATCAGAAATAAATGTTAAAACCTTATTGTCGTGTACCTTTTTCTCTTGACTTGTCTAGCTGAAGGACATGGCTGAGAGATTACCACCAGATCACTGCGCCTATAATGTTAATGAGACAAAGCAAGCACATATTCCAAATGGCATTGAGTCACATGTTGCTAGCTACTCTAGCATAAATGGAATTCACCCCCCACGGAATGAGTTGCTCAATGCTTCAATTGCTCATAGTCCAAACTCTGGACGGTCATCACATTCCAATGGAATCTCAGGGCAACATAAATTACTGGGAAATGTCAGTGAAAATAGTGATTGCAGCACTCACAGCCTAAGAATAACTAGTCCTCATGATTCAGAGCTTCCCAGTCGAACAGCGGGCAGCAGCAGTGATGAGACTCTGACAGCAGGTAGTAGAGTGGATGATAATTTGAGCGTGGATGCTAGGTCCCTTCAAAATGGTGAGGATGGCTATAAGCCTCGAGGTACCATATCATTACCCAGCAACCAAGTTCAGGCTGAATGGATCGAACAGTACGAACCTGGTGTGTACATAACACTCACAACCCTCCGTGATGGGACTCGGGATCTAAAGCGGGTCCGCTTCAGGTGATTTACACTCTATTTTATCTTTGTATTGCTGAATTACTCCCTTGTTTAGTTTTATTTCCATACACACCTTACAAAACACAGATGTTTCCATCCAGGGGCGGATCCCAGCGGTGGGGCGGGAGGGGCTCTAGCCCCTCCTACCGCCGCCGAATCCATGGAGCCCCCCTAAGCCTCCTATAATTTTTTGCTATGGATACACTGCAAGGAGAGGCTGAAGTTGTCTAGAGATGGAAGAAAGCTCCTCCTAACAATTATCCTGGATCCGCCACTGTTTCCATCGTCTTAGTTGCTTTATTATTAATTAGTAGTCGTAGCCAAACAGGAATGAAAATGTTCTTTAAATTCTGGAACACGAAAGGTTCCTCACTGCACACTTTTAAAGAAATGAAGGCTGCATTAGTCTCTAATTGAGCAGGGGAACCAGCACTTTTAACATACCGTGTACTAGCAGCAAATAGCACCGTATATAGCTATCCTGGGCTGCTGTATTGACTGACAAGCCAGTATCTCTTTGCAAATTCTCACTTATTTTATATTCTTGTCAACTTCCAAACTTTACCTTTTGCAGTCGAAGACGATTTGGTGAGCACCAGGCAGAAAATTGGTGGAACGAGAACCGTGAAAAAGTGTACGAGCGATACAACGTGAAGAGCTCTGAGCGAGTGTCATCAGCAACCTCCACCCGGTCTGCATGTTGACTCGAGGATGACCTGTGACATCGTGGAGCTTGTTTCCACTGTAGAAAACTGCAAGGCTCCAGCCTCATTTCACCCTCAGCATATTATATGGAACAAGGCATTGATAGAATGGTGGTCAACTTTTGTTTTTCTTTTTGAGGGTAACTTTTGTATTGAATCACCCAAGGCTGTATATGCCATCAGCCTGTTTTAGCGCAATGACCATAGACGATGCAACGAGTACAATAGGTCAGGTTTTGGAGCGAGAGGTATGCCGAGATCATTTGAATAAGTTATTTTATTTATGGTTTTAGACTAAATATAAATATTCAGATCATTCTAATTTAGTATACAAAGTGTAGATTCGACTTGTTCAGCGTCAATGTACATTGCTTTAATTATATGTCTTGTCTGTTTTTGTTTCGAGACCGGGGGAGTAATAGTACGTAGTATTATAATTTATATTTATATTTATAAAACAACCAGCAATGAGACATCTCCTTAAAAACATAGCACTCTACCTCTACTTCTCAAGTCTAAGACAAATGAGGGCACTGTCATGTCATTGCAATCAGCAATTAAAACGCAAAATAAGTTATGGTTTCCATCCTGGAAAATAACAATTACTTGCTACTATACTACACAGTTACTACACTGCAAGCCATTCTAATGACAATGCTCCAGGAGAAGCCAGAGCTGGAACTATTAGGCTTACAATTTTATCTGTTGGGATGATGGGAGACCCATGCATGTCATCCGATGCTTATTTCAACAGAAGAGGAGAAGCCATCTACAAGTTGCTGCCTTATTGCTTCCTTCTCTTCCTCAACCGGGAACCTCCATCTGTTCCGTGACAGAGACGACTGAGCGTCGTCCATGGCATCACACTTATCGCATGGCTTCTGATCAAGCAAGCAGATCCTCCTCAAGCCCACGGCTCGCTCCATAACAAGCCTTATGTATTTCACCAGCTTCTCGTCCACCGCAAAGCCTATGATATGTAGTAAGCTCAACCGGTGGTGCTTAAAGTCAGGGGGTGCTTGATCCCACGACACGTTGACCTTCTTAGCGCCGTCCTCATCACTTCTGCCTCTTCCGCATGGATGCCGAGATAGCTTCATGAAACAGAATATGGTTAGGACTCCATCGAACCATTCATCAAGGTTCTTATGGCATCCTAAATATAGTGATGATAAGTAGCAGAACTTTTTGTGGTGAAGTGCGTGGCTTTTGAAGCAATGATTATTTTAGAAGGAACTTGATCAAAATGACAGAAGATTAATGTACCATAAGACAGAAGTCATTCAAGGACGGTGCTGCTTCAAGGACAAACATAGTCCAGTTTAGGTCACAATCATAGAAAATATTGTAGAGATAAATCTCTCTCAGGTTACTGAATATAGGGAAGAGATGTTTGGGGCCTTCTGGTTCAATCCAAATCTGCAGCGAATAAAAAAAATAAAAAATGCATAAAGCAATGAGTATGAGTATGTGTTAAAAGATAAAGAAATCAAGACATAATAAAAAGCCATTATTGTGGAAACCTTGGCAGGATCAGGAAAGGCAGCATACCATTTGATTGTAGAAATTCAGGTATACGGCTGATAAGCTTGTGGTGTTGGCAAAGCAGTGGCTCAATGTGAATGGAGTCTGCCAATGCAGCGCACTGAGACGAAGGGCTACATTGTCAAGTTGAGGCACGTTGCCAAAAACCAATGGGGGGTTTCCACCAATCCAGTTAGCGCAGACCAGCCTCCTAAGGTTCGGCACCTGGATCAGGTCAACCCTTGCATATCCACAGGTGATGACCTCAAGGGCCAGGAGCGCCGAGTGCGGCGCATCTATTGTGAGGATGGCATCCTCGCTGGTGATGGGGTTGATGACAGCGTCACAGTAGGTCAAGGAGAGGAGCTCCAGCTTGTTGCAGCTGCTGAGGAGGTTGTGGATGTCAGTCTCTCCAAATGTGATGTTCCGCAGAGTGAGCCTGGTGAGCCATTTGAATGCGGTAGGGAACGATTGGAAGAAGGACATGAGACGCTCTCCGAACAACAGCCACTGCTCATACTCTGGATGACCAACATCTGTCCAGATTATGAGGTCAAGGCGATTGGTCTTGCCGCTCTCCGTGGCATTGGCAACGGCATGGCCGATGGACTGCAGGTAAGATTCCGTCAGGTAGAAGCTGAGCTCCAGGTGCTTGATGGTTCGGTCGTTGGTGGGAGACGACGGCAGCAGCAGACTCCTCACGGCCACCGTGTAGGCGGTCATGACCTTTTTCCTGCCACGGGGCAAGAAGTGCGCCACGTGTATGAGCAAGCGAGAGAGCGAGCGAGGGAGGTGCGCCCACCGCCTGGAGAGCGTGCTGGATTGGATAGCGGTGTGCAGATCGAGGCGTTCGAGTATATCGAGCAGGATGTGATCAGGGAGTGCGCTGATTCTATCCTCATCTTGGTCCTGTTAAACAATCCATTGACAAGAATGGCATCAGAATACAATTGTAGCATCATGAGAGAGAGAGAGAGAGAGAGAGAGAGTTCTGCACGAGGCGAGGCTTGGGGACTAATGGATTCAGCTCTGACATTGGTGTATGCTTTTACATAAACCAAAGTTTTAGTTCCAATAGCAAACAACTATTGGCAATCGAAGGGGAAACAAAGACAGTGGAGCAAGAGCAACAACAGGGAAAGGAAGGGGGCACGGAAATCAATCAGATCATCCAGACGAGACGAATCGGAGGGGCAATCTATCATCATCGTCATCGATCGCCCTTCTTCTCTGCTAGGTTGCCGTGCATAACAAGTGTTAGTAAACCGGAGCCAGCAGGGTATACTATGCAGGCATGCGCATGGATTCAGATTGTAGCTTACTCCTAGCTGCGACCTGGTCGGCGAGGCACTGCAGCCTGTGGCCGGGGAAGGTCGCCGTCGGCGGCTTGAAGAACAAAATCACTGTGGGATTGGCGTTCATGGAGGATCCGGCGGCGCCGCCTCCGTCGAGGAAAGAGCGGCGTCGATCCGGACTCGTTCTTGGTTGGCTTCTCCTCCGAGACGTACTGGGTTGTGGCGTTGGGCGGGGTGGGTTGGGTAGACTGATTTGGGTAGAGTTGGGTGGGCGCGGCAGCCACGTCGGCGACGGCTGCGGAGGCACGTAAAGGAACTCCGCCTCCTCGTCCGCGTCCGCCTGTCCACCGCCGACGAGTACGAGGCGGACGCCGCCGACTTCACGCGCAGCAGAGCACAACCATCCGCCGCCGCGAAGGTTCCAGAAGCTTCCGTTTGCTCGGTGCGGTGGCCGGTGGGACACCAGGAAGGAGAAAAGGGCGCTCCCTAAAAACTATCCTGGGCGCTAATATCAGCCGTGCAATTGTGATCCGACGGCTGAGAGCCACCCAGGGGGTGGACGGTATGTCATTTACCGTCCACCCCCGGGGTCGCGACGCCACCGGAGCGCCGCCGCGTTCCGGCCGCTCCATGCGTGGGATCGTCCCGCCCGACCTGCTGGAGGACTCCGGTAGATCCTGCAGGACTCCCGGCGAGTGGCGTCGTGTCCGTGCTCCGCGGGAGGGGCGGTGCGCGTCGAGTCCATCGGAGGTGGCG
This sequence comes from Panicum miliaceum, assembly GCA_032594955.1. Classification (NCBI taxonomy): domain Eukaryota; kingdom Viridiplantae; phylum Streptophyta; class Magnoliopsida; order Poales; family Poaceae; genus Panicum; species Panicum miliaceum. The sequence continues at coordinate 5,356,327 of CM064058.1, read as the reverse complement.
CGCGGCCGTGGCGCGGCGCCCGTGCGGGATGTTCTGAGCGTGCTCATTCACCGCCGGCGGAGGTCGCGCCAGCCACTCAGCCAGCCATTCCGTCCTGCAGCTCGTGTTCACTTTCACTTCGAACTTCGTCTCGAATTGTCAACGAATCCGTAACTCTATCTGCTTAACAACAAGACTAGAAAGAATCCGTGTCACGTTGTTAAAAAACATCGTTCTATGTTTTTCCTCATTCACTCGTTCTATGTTTTTCCTCTACAGCAAGTCATGGCTAAAACAGATACTGCCATGAGCCCATGTCCCATGAGTAGCTTTAAGGCCCCGTTCGGTTCCATTCCGAGCCGTTCCGGTCCGTTCCTGGCGTGGAACCGTTCCGGCTGGGAATAGTTACGGACCAACTGAACAGGCCTAATTGAGTTTCCTTTCCTCTGTGTTACAAATGGAGCTTGGACCTCCTTGAAAAAAATGTTGGAATTAAATCTCTACATGAAACCAACTGTCGATGCAAACCAAATCCTTGTCATCCATGATTAGTTCTATGGACGAGGACGAGAACCCATGGACGATCTGCGCCCTCACAAGATTCTCCTCCTCCTCGCTGCACGCAGATCTCACTCGAGCTCCAGCCCGCTCTCTCACGCGGTCGCAGCGCTCGCACTCGTCGTTGCAACGCAGACGAATCCTTTTCAGGTTCACAGCTCGTGCGACGACAAGCCTCGTGTAGCTTATCAGTGTCTGCTCAGGCTGGAAACCTTGGATCTCCACGTAGTTAAGGCTGTGGTGCTTGAAATCCCGCGCTTCACGGAGCAGGTTGGCCTTCTCGGCAATGCACTGAAGCCTGTTCAGCCCACATATGTGCCGTGATATCTGCAAGGTTTGGCCAGTGATGAACTCGGACGTGCAGTAAGCGTAGACAGCACTACTTAGCTGAACGCAACGAGATTGTCAGGTTTTTCATTTCCACATGAAACGTATAGTCAGATCGCGAACTCGGATCATACCTGATATTTATCTTAGCTAGCAATGACAATCATGGCCACAAAAGCATACCTTGAGATAAAAGCTATTGAGGGAAGGTGCGGCTTCTAGATACAGCAAAGTCCACTTAAGGTCACAGCCAGGAAAAATCTCTTGTAAATGCAACTCCTTTAGATTACTGAGCATTGGAGCAAGGAGTCTGGCATCCTCCAGTTGAATCCAAACCTGCATCAATCAAAGGAACAAAAATGACAAGGATGTTTCAGTTGATGAGTATGATAATAAGGCTCTTGTATGCATATAGGCACTTGCATTGCGTGTACCATACCATCTCGCCCTTGAAATCGAGATCAAGAACTGAAATGCCTGTGGTGTTAGCCAGCCAGTCACTGAGCGCGAAGGGTTCCTGGTAAGACAGGAGAGCGGAGGCGAAACGTATGTGGCGAAGCCGGGGAACATGGCCGAACCGCAGCGGCGGGTCGTCGTCGCCCAGCCAGGTCTCCACGACGAGCCGCGCCAACCGCGGGACGCAGACCAACTCGATCCCCGAGAAAAAGCACCCGACAACCCTCAGGGTCGCTAGCCGCGAGCTCGGCGCGTCGATCCTGAGCACGAGCCTCTCGGCGGCGGCCGTCGGCTGGCCGCAGCACGTGAGGCAGAGCTCGCGGAGCCTGGCGCAGGTGCTCAGGATGTCCCGGACCTCGGGGTCGGCGAGCTTCAGGTCGCGCAGGGTGAGGCCCGTGAGGCAGCCGAACGCGCTGGGGCACGCGGCCAGGAAGGACGCAAAGCGCCGGCCGTGGAGCGCCGCGTGCTCGTCGACGCACCCGCTGCGCGGCCTCGCTTCGGTCCACAGCGTGAGGTCGACGGCGTGGGCGATGGAGCGCAGGCAGGACTGGTCCGCGCAGAGGAAGAAGGAGAGGCGGAGGAGCCTGACGGCGCGCTCGCTGGTCGGGGCCAGCAGCCTCTGGGTTGCCTCGGTGTAGGACGCCATCCAGCCCCGCACGCCGCGGTCGAAGAAGCGCCGCCTGAACTCGGCGATGTCGATGTCGAGGCGCGAGAGCAGGAGAGGGAGGCGCCTCCATCGCCGGGACAGGGTGCTCGTGCGGACGGCGGAGTGGAGAGGCAGGCGTTCCAAGATGTGGAGCAGGATGTCATCAGGGAGTGCGCCCAGCCTGTCTTCTTCGTCTTCGTTGTCGTTGACGTCCACTTGGATTTCCTAGTCAACGACATGACACTGGATCGACAAGGTTTGGGCGTACAAGAAATTGGAGAAGAGAAGGCAAGGGAACTCACATTGTGACTGTGGTGGATAGCCGCCACAAGTGGCCAACGATTTGAGATGGATTGAATCCCTCCCATGGCTTCCAATCCGATCGAATTCCTGCATACCGGTCGATCGAATCTATATCAAAGGACGGACGGACGGGGTGGGGAGGCTCAGTCAATATTTGAATCGGATAATGCAGGGAAGCAACGAACCGATCGGCAAAGGTACTCGATTAACAGACGGAAACGAAGGTCTGATGATCTGATCCGATAAATCACGCATCCATCCATAACTGAACCGGGGATCGGATCTGCAATTGAACTGCCAGGCAGGCCAGCACACAACACGTATGCAACAAGAGATATCTTTTTTTTTCGATTAAGGAACAACATGGAATGGAATCAACGAATATTAGCCGGCCTTTCTTCCTGGTACACATCACTCACGTTGTCACGCATAGACGACATGTATGTAACAACTACTAGCATATAGTGTGTGTGCATCAAACTCTGTCAGCATGGGGCGAGAGTCAGCTAGTCTCTCAACTCTGGTATATGCATGGGGTCATGGCAAACTACGGTAGCTAGGTGAGGCAAAATTGCTTAGCATCCTGACATGCAGCTTACTCGTTTAGGCACTTTTTTTTTTGTCATGCACCTATCCAACGCACACCAAATCAGCTTCTGGGTTCTAGTCAAGTTCTTTCCTGAGGTGTAACGTGCCATCTGGTACATATCCTCGTCTTCATCACATATCTCCTGTAGCTGCTCAGCCTCTTCGAGCTTTTCTTCATGATCCATCGCACGGTCATCTGCCTGCTGCTGCTGTATGTAATCCACCAAACATTGCAGAGAGTCAGTGGAGTCATAAATCTAAAATGAGGATGGTAACTGGCATCAAACAGAAAATAATTTGATGGCCACACCAGGCCAGGTCTGGTTCAAGCCTAGCAATGCAACCTTATTGAAACAACATTCATTCCAGCAGACAGGATCAAGCAGTAAATCGGATACCCACAAAATCAACTACAGGGCCATGCGATACATTGGCATAATGGCATTATTATGTGGCGAGGCAAAAAAAATTCACATATATGGCTAAACTCGAAGAACCAGCTAATAAACATACAAGGATGAAACAAGAGTTTAGGAGAAAACACGACATGCCTTGTCTGCCTTGGACGATTCGACAGTGTCTTCTGCATCCTTATGCCCAATTCCAATCCCTGCAAGATGATGGTACTTATCACACTTTTGGGAAAGTGAGGAACTCAATCACAAGGCAATCAGTATTTCAAATGTATAATTGCAGTTTGTTACCTTCATCATTACCATTTTCCTTTTCAGAACTCCAGAGCGTGAGTCTATCCCTCAAAAGACCCATGAAATCTTTGGTATGCATGCTTGCACCCTTTGAGTTCCGCCGACTGATTCGAGCTCTGATTCGGCATCATCAAGAGCTTGTTTTGCAATTTGGTAAGCCCTAACATCCAGTTACTCATTAAGGACAATTCAACCACCAATCCAGGCATGATGTCATAACTACATGTGAAAAATCGCATATATACCTCTCAGGTGAGCGCAGGAGACGGTAAAAGAAACCAGAAACATTTAGAGCCAGAGCCAACCGAATGGGATTTGTTGGACGTAGGTTTCCCGTTGATACTTCCCTTGCAACCTTTGTGAAAGCAATTGAGATTGCGTGGAATAATAGATTGATTAGGGTATACAATACATGTACAAATATAGGCAGCCGTGAGAGAGGTTTATAGAATCACAACCAATCAGGGGATGACTTGCCTAACCTAATCATCTAGGCACGGCAGGGAGCCGTCCACGCACACAGCACATATATTCTAACACGCCCCCGCAGTCTTATCGTCGGCAGCCTGAACGTTCAGACTGGACCTGAACTCCGTGAAGACGGACGAAGGCAGACCTTTGGTGAAGATGTCGGCGTACTGTGAACTGGTAGGAACGTGTAGAACGCGGACATCTCTTGTAGCAACACGCTCCCGAACAAAGTGTAGATCAATCTCCACATGCTTGGTGCGCTGGTGCTCAACGGGGTTTGAAGACATATAAACTGTGCTGATGTTATCGCAATAAACCAGGTCTGTGTGGCGCAAAGGAACATGCAGCTCAACAAGGAGTTGGCGCAACCAGGAAACCTCGGCGACTGCATTGGCCACGGCTCGATACTCAGCTTCGGCGCTCGAGCGAGAAACAACGTTCTGACGCTTGGAGGATCAGGAGATGAGATTATCGCCCAAGAACACAACATAGCCCGAGGTAAACTTGCGTGTGTCACGACAACCAGCCCAATCAGCATCTAAATAAACCAGGAGATCGAGCTGAGCAGATGGCCGTAGAAGAAGACCCAGGTGTAGTGTGCCTCTGATGTAGCGGAGAATCCTCTTGAGAGCAGCGAGATGCAGTTCATGCGGGCCATGCATGTGAAGGCAAACCTACTGAACAGCATAAGCAATATCTGGTCTGGTAAAAGTGAGATACTACAAGGCTCCGGCAAGGCTGTGAAAGTCCATCGGATCGCTGACGGGAGCACCATCTTCAGCGGACAGCTTGGGCTTGGTGTCAACCGGAGTAAAGCAAGGCCTACACTCAGCCATACCAGCACGATCAAGAATCTCCAACATATACTGCCTCTAAGACAACAGAAAACCACCACCAGAGCGCTACACATGCATACCGAGAAAGTGATGGAGCTCGCCAAGGTCTTTCATAGAGAATTCCCGCTGAAGAGCATCCACATAGAGCAGAAGGTAAACTGTGTCGATGCCACGATGGTAGACGAAGAGTGATGTGTCGGTCTTGACCTCCACAAACCCAAGCTGCAACAGATATGTAGCAAAGCGACTGTACCAAGCACGAGGAGCCTACTTAAGTCCACACAGTGAGCGATTAAGCTGGCACACATAGTCAGGATGAGCTGAGTTCTCAAAACCTGAAGGTTGGGCGCAGTATACTGTCTCTGACAGAGTACCATGAAGAAAGGCATTCTTGACGTCAAGCTGATGTACCGGCCAACTGCGGGAGAGCGCCAGAGAGAGCACAGTGCTAACGGTGGCTGGCTTGATGACGGGACTGAAAGTCTCAGCGAACTCAAGGCCGGGGCATTGTGTGAAGCCGCGCAACACCCAGCGCGCCTTGTAGCGCTCAAGAGATCCATCCGCCTTGAACTTGTGCTTGAAAACCCATTTGCCAGTCACAACGTTGGCCCGAGGCGGTCGTGGGATGAGATCCCACGTGTTGTTGGCCAAAAGGGCATCGAACTCCTCCTGCATAGCACCTCGCCAATTTGGATCAGCAAGGCCGCCCCGGTAGGTCCGAGGAACGGGTGACAGATGCGCCGAGTGGTAGAGTGCTGGCAACCGAAACCCGCTCTTCCCGCGCGTGGTCATGTCATGTTGGTTAGACACGGGAGGCACAGGAAGAGCGCGGGGTGGAAGCTGTCGAGGCGCAGCCTGAACTGGAGCTCACTGAGGGGAGGACCTGGTTGGCGCGTGAACAGCTCGACGGGTGTAGATGTGGACGTAGTCGCGGAGGGGTCGATGACGAGCCGGATGCGCCTGCTGCACACCTGTGCTGTGGGGAGCAGCAGGAGCGCTGTGAGGAGCAGCGGGGACGCCGGGAGAACTGGCCATGCCAGTTGTACCTGCAGGGGTGCCAGCAGCGCTGGCAAGCCTGGGGGCGGAGCCAGCCGAGCCAGCGGGGGCGCCGGCCGAGCCAGCAGGAGTGTCGGCCGTGCCGGCCGAGCCAGCAGGGTTGCTGATGATGCATTTGGCGCCGACAGAGGGCCCGGTCGAGCGTTGTGCGAAGCGCTCAGACCAGGCAGCAACGGGTGGTTGTTGGACGATGTCCGGCGTCATGGAAACAGCCGCACGTGGCTGTGTGGGATCACCAGGGGAAGCTCCTGCAGGTAAACATGGATGTACTGGACCAACGGGGACTGGTACAAGGTTAGTTTCATCTACAAGAAACTCAAAATCCGTAGGACCGGGCGGCGTGGACTGTCCGGAGAAAGGGAACGAGTTTTCATCAAAAACCACATGGCGGGAGATAATGACCTGGTTAGTCTGAAGAAAAAGACAGCGGTACCCTTTGTGATGTGCTGAATAGCCAAGGAAGACACACAGAGTGGATCACGGAGCGAGTTTGTGTGCGGCGGTGGCTGAAAGGTTAGGATAACAGGCACAACCAAAAACACGTAGGTGAGCATAAGAGGGCTGGACTCCAAACAACGCGAAGTGAGGCATAGAGGAGGCAAGGGTTTTGGTTGGCAACAGATTCAGCAGATGGGTGGCGGTGTGCAGACCTTCGACCCAATAGGAGGGGGGCATACTCGCTTGGAATAGGAGGGAGCACACAACATTGTTAATGGTACGAATGATGCGCTCAGCTCGACCGTTCTGAGATGAAGTGTAGGGGCAGGACATGAGCAGATGTGTGTCGTGGGTGAGGAAGAATGTGCGGGCACTGGAGTTGTCAAACTCCCGATCATTGTCGCACTGGACGGCCTTCACGGTGGCACTGAACTGAGTACGCACATTAGAAAAAAAGTTAGTCAAAGTAGCAAAAGTGCCAGACTTGAAGCGAACAGGGAACGTCCATAAGTAGTGAGAACAGTCGTCAAGAATAAGCAAGTAGTATTTGAATCCTGAGACACTCGCAATGGGAGATGTCCACAAATCACAATGTATAAGATCAAAATTACTTGACGCACGAGAGGCTGACGACTGGAAAGGTAGACGTGTATGGCGCCCTAGCTGACAAGCATGACAAATGGAGCTAAGGTCTTTATTACAAAAAGGAACTGCGGATGCTACTTTGGACAAAACTTCATGACCAGGATGACTGAGACGCCGATGCCATAGCGAGGGGGTGGAGGTGGCGGCAAGGGCATGAGCGGCGGGAAGGTGCAGAGGATACATCGGCCTGAAGCTATTGGACTTGACGATCACTCTCCATGACTCCAGATCCTTCACAGAACAGCCAGCAGGGCCAAATTCAAATGAACAATTGTTGTCAGTAGTAAACTGGCAAATAGAAATAAGATTCTTAATAAGTTTCGGTGAGACGAGAACATTATTAAGAGATAAAGAACCAGAAAGGTGTGTTGCGCCAGTGGCGGTGACAAGAAGTAAAGATCCATCACCGACAACAATGGATGAAGGAAAAGGGTACCGCAGGCTGGAAAGATAAGAGAGTGAACTGGAATCTGAAGTCATTTGAGAAGTAGCACCTGAGTCGAAGAACCATTCTTAGATTGCGGCTAGTTGAGAGACATGGTGCTGAAAGTCGAGGCGAGTGACTGCTGATCCCAGGAAGATAGCAGGCCTGTCATGGGGTTGTAGTAGCCCTGTGGAAACAGGGGCGCCTGTTGGCCCAAGTAGGGCGCCTGCTGTCACATGAGAGGAGCTTGGAACGCCTGCTGTTGCGCTTGCGCCTGCTGATGGGCGAGCAACGCTTGCTGCTGCGCGTGGAGGGCCGTTTACTGGGCCACCAGAGCCTGCTGTGATGCGGCAGGTCGAGGAGGGGCAGCGAGCGGGCGAGGACCAGGGAACATGTTGATGGTGCCGGTCCAGGGGTTGTAGAAAGAGGGCCATGGTCCTCCGGCACCGTGGTCGGTGCCACCTGTGCCCTGGCCGCTGGTGCTCCCGCCTCCTGTGGGAGCCTTGCTGCTGCTGCCCTGGCCGCTCTAGCGGCCCTGTCCTTGACCGCCGCGCTTGTTGCGGCGCTGCCTGGAGCCGCTGCTAGAGGAACCAGCGCCCCCGCCCTTGCTGCTCCCGCGGCTGCCCCCTGTGTTGTTGCTAGAGCGGCTGGGGGCTGCTGCTGAGAGGGAGGGGGAGGGCGCGGGTTGGACGGCGTAGTTGATGATGGGCTGGTGCCGGTGAGGAGCGTCGTGGATGGTGTCGTAACCTGGTGCAACGCCATGAGCCCCTCGAGGAGGAGGTCGTCCCGCACTTCGAGGAAGCTGGGGAAGGGGCGCGCCCGCCGAAGTTGACGACCAAGGGCGGCGTACTTCTCGTTGAGGCCGTGGAGGACGTTGAGGACGAGCGTGCGATTGGAGACATCCTCGCCGAAATCGCCGAGGGCGTCAGCCATGTGCTTGAACCGCTTGCAGTAGTCCATGATGGACAGATCGCCCTGGATGAAATTGCGGAACTGGGCGTCGAGGTAGAGGGCGCGCGTCTCTTGGTTGCCGAGAAACTGTGACTTGATGGCGAGCCAGGTGGCGCGGGCGGTGGCGCCCCGCTCGCGGCGCTCGAGGACGACGTCGACGAGGTCGTTGGCGATGGTGCCGTAGAGCCAAGACTGAACGACGCAGTCCATGCGACTCCAATCAGGGGAGTCGGGGGCGGAGAAGTCGCGCAGAACGTGTTCTTGCAGTGAGTACTTGTCGAGGACGAGGAGGAACTGCTTGCGCCAGCGCGTGTAGTTGCCGGAGTTGATGTCGAGGATGATGGGGACAAGACTCCGAATGTTCAACACGGCAACAGCCTGGGCGTGCAAATTCAGAACAGCGTTGGCTTCATGTAGAAGGAGGGCGCTGTTGACGTCGACAACAGGGCGGTCGAAGAGGACCGAGCGGTCGTTGTCGTCAAATTCCTCGTCGGAGGTGAGCGGGGCCTCCTTGCGTTCCTTGGCCGCGAGGGCCAGGGCATCGCGAGCGCGAGCGGCAGTGGCATCGCGCTCATGACCGGCGGCGGCGGCTTCCTCCTCGAGCTTAGCCGCACGAGCAAGGGCGGCCTCGCGCGCGGCCCGACGCTGAGTGCGCTCGGTCTCGCGGCGCTGGGCCTCCTCCGCGCGCTTGGCGTCCTCCGCGCGCTTGGCGGCGTCAGCGTCGGGAGCAGCAGGAGGGAGGGAGCCGGCCATCGGGATGGGTGGGGGCGCAGCGGGAGGCCGCGCGCCGGGAAGGCGTAGCGGAAGGTTGCGCGCCAAGGAGGCGCAGCGGGAAGGTCGCGCGCCGGGGAGGGCGTCGACGGAAATTGGTGGCGCTAGGGTGCGGAAGCAAATTCAGGTAGGACCTGAACTCTTGATACCATGAGAGCAATTGAGATTGCGTGGAATAATAGATTGATTAGGGTATACAATACATGTACATATATAGGCAGCCCTGAGAGAGGTTTATAGAATCACAACCAATCAGGGGATGACTTGCCTAACCTAATCATCTAGGCACGGCAGGGAGCCGGCCATGGGCGTGGACACCAGGCCCATCACGCACACAGCACATATATTCCAACACTTTGAACACATGTGCAATAGAAGGTCAACACATCAAACCTATGGAACAAACAGGTAAGCATCTGGGAAACATTTTGCTTACATTGTAAGCTCTCAATGATTGTTCGGATGCTTCGAGCCTTTCAGCCCTATTCTTCAACTCAGCAAAAGTCCCATAGATGTTCCTCTTCCTAAAACCAAGAGCAGCATCCTTCACCTTAGCAAGAGTCCTGTAGCAGTTCCCCTTCCTGAAACCAAGAGCAAAAGCATATCAAACAATGGGACCCCGAGTTGAAAATAAATGCATTGGACAACAATTGACATAACGGCAATGGGGTATACATTTGGTGGTAGAAGACCAAGTTGTCAGCAGAACTTGAGGATACTGGGAGAAGTTGTTTGTCAATGATGTTGAAAGCAAGGTAGTAGGCTTCTTCTATCTCAGCCTCGACCTTGAGGCGGAATTCCATAGCTGCCTTCTCGGCTTTGAGGTTACCCTTATTCCTCCCCTGGAGCTGAAAGGAAGCAAGGATACGCCATGCCTTGCACTTCTCATCAATGACATACTGGTAGGCCCTAGAGAAGAGGTCCCTCTCCGAAAGTGTGAGCTTTGTATCCAACTTCACGACACTGCTCATGGCCTGCAGCATGTCTGTGTAAATGGAACAGGATCATCAGGAGCTAGGAGAAATAGAAACTGGCAGCTCATAGCTAAATGGTGATGGTAACAGTAATGACAAACATATACTGGAAGGGAAGTAGATGTTGGTTGATATTTGTGTATGCGTGATGTATATCTCCTTGTATCCAGTCGTATGCCGTTAGGATACCCTGGGCCTATGGCCTATATGTACTCATGCAACACCGTCCCTAATCCAGTTTACATGGTATCACGAGAGGTTACGTCCCTGCGGCCTCTCCACCATCGCTTCCGCACCTCACCCTAGATCGTCGCCGATCTGTGCAGCCGCCGTCGCCGGCCTCCTTGCTGGCCGCCTGCGCTCATCGCCGATCCTTCCTCTGCAGCAGCTGCTGACGTTCTTCTACTACGTGCACCTGCTCCTTCCATCTACAGCCAATCATGAGGCCTGCCGAGCTGCAAGAACTCGACCGTCTTCGGAAGGCCGAACTTGAGCGCCTTCAAAAGGCAGAGAACGAGCGCCTCCAGCGGGAGGAGCATGAACGCCATCTCTAGGAGGAGCATGAACGACGCCAGAAGGAGGATGAGGATCACCGACAAAGGGAGGCCGTCGAACGTGCCCTCGTCCTCGCTGAACAGGCTGCCGCGACTGCTGCCCTCCACAGCCAGGCCATACCTATCCTCAACATCCGCTCGCTCGTCCCGGTCGTCCTCGATCTCTCCGCGAACAACTACGGCAAGTGGAGAGGTCTCTTCCTCGTCGTCTTTCGCAAGTATGCGTTGAGCCAGCACCTCCACGTGGACGATCCTCATCCCGATCGTGAGTCTTGGGTTCAGATGGATTCCACCGTGTTCACATGGATTACGGCACCATTTCGGCCCCGCCGCAAGAGGACGTCATGGAGCCCAACACCACTGCGCGTGCGGCGTGGCTTCTCCTTGAGGATCAATTCCTCAGCAGCAAGGAAAGTCGCGCTCTCCATTTAGAAGCTTCCTTCCGAAGCTTCGTCCAAGGTCCGAAGCTTCGTCCAAGGTGACCTTTCGATCACCAAGTACTCTCGGCGGTTGAAGTCCATGGCCGACGCACTTGCCGAGTTTGATGATCCTATCACCGATCGTCAACTTGTGCTCACGTTTCTCCGCGGCCTCAACGACAAGTACACCCATATGGTGTCCTTCATCAAGATCCAGCGCCCCTTCTACACCTTCGCTGCTGCACGGTATATCCTCCTCCTGGAGGAGCTATCCGTCAACTATTGTCAGAACACTTCCACGGCGTTGCTCGCGGCTTCCGGGCAAGCCAACACCCGCCAGCCGCAGCAGGCCTCAGGCGCAACATCATCCGGCTCTACACAGGGCGCGGGTGCGCCTCGCTCCAACAACAAGCATCGCCGCGGCAAGGGTGGCGGCGGCCAACCTTCAGCTTCAGGAAGCCAGGGCACGAGCGCCCCTGGTGTTGCTGGCCTGCCATCCCGATCCAACCCTTGGGCCGGGACCGTGCAGGTCTAGCCACACCAGGATGCCAGGCAGCTACCCTCCATCCTTGGGCCACGGCCCACCATACCACCTCAGCCTCAAGTCTTCCAGCAGACCCGTCCCGCCCCACAGGCCTTTGCTGCGTACGGGCCACCAGGCTTAAGTGGGATTCCGTCCACCATAGGCTACAGCGGGGCCTTTTCTGCGTTTGGGCCTGCTTCTCAGCAGCCGGCCCAGCCGCACCTATAGGTGCCTCCACAGGCATCCTGGGATCAGCACCAGCTCGCCAACGCCTTCAGCACGATGACTCTTACACCGCCACCGTCTCGGGCTGAATCATATTTTGACTCCGGTGCCTCCTCACAAATGGCCGCTGATTCTGGTACTCTGTCACACTCTTCCTCTCCCTCTCCTTTTACCCCCTTCAATATTATTGTTGGCAATGGCTCTGTGCTTCCCGTTGTTTCCACTAGATCTGTTTCTTTTCCTTCCACCCGTGGTCTACTTACTTTAAATAACGTTCTCGTCACACCTAGTTTGATCAAGAACCTTATTTTTGTTCGTTAGTTCATGATTGACAACTCATGTTCTATTGAGTTTGACCCTTTTGGCCTTTCCTTGAAGGATCTTCGGACCCAGAACGTGATCGCCGGGAGCAATAGCTCTGGAGAACTCTATCCCCTTCGCTTGCCTGCTTCTTCGCATGCCCTTGCAGCTGTCGCATCTCCCACTCTATGGCACAGACGTTTGGGACATCTTGGTCATGAAGCTCTCGCTAAGCTAGCTAGCACCAACGTCATCTCTTGTAATAAAGACACAATAGATAATTTATGTCATGCGTGTCAGCTTGGTCGTCACGTTCGTCTTCCTTTTCCTTCCTCCAACTCTCGAGCTAGTCATGCTTTCGATTTAATACATTGTGATTTATGGACATCTCCTATTCCTAGTGTGTCTAATTATAAGTATTATCTCGTCACACTCGATGATTGCTCTCACTTTCTATGGACTTTTCCGCTTCGGCTCAAGTCTGACACCTTCCCCACTCTCTCTAATTTTTTTGCTTACGTTCGCACTCAATTTGGCACCACCATTAAGAGCATCCAATGTGACAATGGTCGCGAGTTTGATAATTTCTCTACCTGTCACTTCTTTCTTATGCACGGTGTTCAGCTTCGCATGTCGTGCCCTTACACATCCCAGCAGCATGGTAAAGCCGAACGTATGATTCCTTCCATCAATGATATCATACGATCGCTTCTTTTTCAGGCCAGCCTTCCTCCATCACTCTAGGTTGAGGCCCTTCATGCTGCTATGTACTTGCTTAACCGTCTTCCCACCAAGACCCTTCATCTGAACACACCTTACATTGCTCTCTATGGTGTTCAACCATCATATTCGCATCTTCATGTCTTCGGGTGCCGTTGCTATCCCAAACTTTCATCCATTACTTCCCACAAGCTCTCCCCACGCTCATCCTTGTGTATTTTCCTTGGTTATTCCTCGGAACACAAGGGCTATAGATGTCTTGACCTCTCCACAAATCGACTCATCATCTCCCGTCACGTGACCTTTGATGAGTCATTGTTTCCTTTTGCTGCTTATTCTCCTAACCCGGCTAACCTTGATTTTTTAGATAAAGATGAGGTTCCTGTGCATCCCATTGGGCTTCGCTCTTCATCTATTTCTGTAGGTTCTACTGGTGGCTTTCCAGGGGGCTCGCACCTTGAGCATCGCTCGGTCCTTGCGCCCCCTGATGCAGCTTCCTCGGAGGATGGTGCAGCCTTCGTACCGTCTGGTGCCACAGCAGTCATCCGCCCGTCACGGGCAGTATGTGGCACAGGCGGTGCCTCCCCAGGAGTGGTTGCGCCCAGAATAGATGGGACCCTCGGGCCAGTTGGGCCCCACCCATCGTCCACGCCCACGACTGCTTCGACTTCAGGGTCCCCAGGACCGGCCGGACTGCAGCCGCCGAATGACCGCACGCCACATGCGGCATCACCACGTGCGGCATCGTCGCCTCCTGCACCCCGCATGCCACATGCGGCATCGCCACGTGCGGCATCTCCTAGCATCGGCTCGGTCGGCGCGCCTCCGCAGCATCAGGATGCTCCCGACCTGCCCTCCAAGGCGCTGCGCATCGCTCCTGTCGTCAATGCTCATCCGATGGGCACACGAGGAAAGTCCGAGTTTCGTCTGCCAGCTGATCGCCTCAATCTTCATGCCACGCCCGTTTCTCCGGTGCCTATGACTTTTCGCTCAGCTCTCATTGATCCGAATTGGCGTGCCGCAATAGCCGAAGAATTTGAGGCTCTTCAAGCTAACAACACTTGGAGCCTTGTCCCTCGTCCTTCCGGCGTTAATATTGTTTCTGGAAAATGGGTATTTCGTCACAAACTTCATCCTGATGGTTCTCTTGATAGATACAAGGCTCGATGGGTACTTCGTGGTTTTACTCAACGGCCTGGAATTGATTATGATGAGACCTTCAGTCCTGTGGTCAAGCCTGCGACAGTTCGTACAATTCTCACCTTGGCTCTGTCTCAGCATTGGCCCATTCATCAGTTGGATGTAAAGAATGCTTTTATCCATGGGACTCTCACCGAGACCGTCTATTGTATGCAGCCATCTGGTTTCACAGATCCGTCTTTTCCTGATCATGTTTGTCGTCTGAATAAGTCCCTGTATGGCCTTAAGCAAGCACCTCGAGCCTAGTATAGCCGCTTTGCGAGTTACTTGCTTTCCATTGGATTCACTGAAGTTAAGGCAGATACATCCTTATTAATCTACAAGCATGGTTCTGAGACGGTCTATCTTCTTCTTTACGTGGATGACATCGTCCTGACTGCTTCCTCGGACCCTCTGCTTTGTCGTGTCATTGGTGCCCTGCAGCAGGAATTTGCCATGAAAGATATGGGTCAACTTCATCATTTTCTTGGTGTTTCAGTTGATCAGTGTGCTGGTGGCTTGTTCCTCTCTCAGCATCAGTATATGCTTGATATTCTTGATCGCGCTGGTATGCGTGACTGCAAGCCCTGCTCTACTCCAGTTGACACTAGTTCTAAGTTATCTGTTGATGGTGATCGTGTGGATGATCCAACATTCTTTCGCAGCCTTGCGGGTGCATTGCATTACCTAACTTTTACTCGACCAGACATCGCCTACGCAGTGCAGCAGGTTTGCTTGTTCATGCATGACCCTCGTGTGCCACACCTCCTTGCTGTCAAGCGGATTCTTCAGTATCTATAGGGCACTTTGGATCATGGCCTGACGCTCCGTCATACTAACCCGGATGCACTCGTCGTTTACTCTGATGCTGATTGGGCGGGTTGTCCTGACACCCGCAAGTCGATCTCCGGTTACGGTGTTTTCTTGGGGGATAATCTGATCTCTTGGTCCTCCAAGCGGCAGCACACAATTCCTCGCCGTTAGGATACCCTGGGCCTATGGCCTATATGTACTCATGCAACACCGTGACATCAATACAATTACTATTCTCCCTAATCCAGTTTACAGTAGAGAGAGCCAAGCAAAAACAAATAAGCAATTGGCTCAGGAACTCACGTAATCACTCTAACCGCAGCAGAAGCACAATGGTATATATAAAGTGAAGCAATGCAGAGGAGTGGACACGCCACAATGCAGCAGGCCGAAACCAATTTATCAATGCATTGAACCGGTACCGGTGACAAATTAACCAGGCAAAAAGTACAGAAAACAAAATATCTAGCTAGTAATATGCTGACGGGTAAGAAATCCAATCCGTGCTTCCTAGTTAAACAGCACCGTGGATAGAGAAAAGATGACGCCAACAATCAATCAAGGAATGGGAATATACCGGTGGATCGGAGAACACGTGAAATGCAACACAGTTCAATCCCAATAACGGAAACGTGCAGCAGAAATCAAATCAGCACGCAGCAATCTTCAAGCGGCGTGGCAATCAAAGGGGAAGGCGGGCGGCGAGCCTCAGAACCTGGATGCATGGGCCATGATATCGCTGAGCGCAGCAGCAAGTCAATGTGGGTGTGTCATGCAAACAATTCCAGAGAAGAGAACGGGATGAAACCATCAACACAAATTAAAGTTGTCGGCCCGCAAATTGAAATCGGAGCATTACAAAATCGCGCCGCGACGCTGGCTGGCACTGGCAGAAGCATCGCTGATGAAACGAAACGAGATGAATCCGAAGTGGCATGAAACGCGACCAACTCGATCGAAGCAGACCAAAACAAAACCCCCACACTGAACCATGCGCACCGGTATGCTATCGGGGCTCTGCTGGAGTTGCAAGTCACATCGCAGGTTAGCCCCAATCGGAGCAGAGCGCGTCGCAGAACGCAACGCGGCCAATTCACCAATTCGGTTCGGAGCGGGCCAAAACAAAAATCAGAGCAAAACAAGGCCGGCACGCCAGCTGGCTGCTGCAGCACCGAGAAGGAAGGGAGCACGAAGGAGACCGCAGCATCCGTCAAGCAACGGAGCCCCGGAACGAGCAAGCAAAGCCGCCAGCAGGGAGAAAGGCAGGCGGAGGAGGCTAGGGAGGGAGGTGGGTGGTTACCGTCGTAGCGCTGCGCCTCCTCGGAGAGCCGGGCAGTGTAGACGAGTCCCTCGCGCGACGGCGAGGCGGGCGCCGCCATGCTCGTGGCTGGCGATCCCTCCCGCGCGCGCGACTCCGCCGTGGAGAGCCCGAGCGTGAGAGAGACCCGCCTCGCTGCCGACTCGCCCACCCGTCAGGCAGGCAGCCACTGCTGTGTGTCTGGTGGCCGGGCCCCACCAATATTTGCAGTTGAAGACTGGACCGTTCCGTTCAAATATTTTGCATGTCCGCGCTGCCTCTCCGTCAGCACCGCAGCCATTGTTTCTTCCTTCTCGTACAGTCAGGCGAAGTAAGCTGCTGGGTGCTGGCACAATTAGCAGCTAACAGTCCGCTGTTCCCCTTTTTTTCTGCTCCTACAGCGCAACTAAACTTTCCACTTCTGAATATGCATGTAGCAGTCAGCAGATTCCATTTGTTCAGCAATGCAACACAACATTACAAAGAATAAAATCAGGGTGCCTAACTATTCATTCCCTACTATTTTCTCTTCTCTTCTTTTTTTTTCTCCTACAACAATTACCCAATGGCTCAAAATGGCATCATTCAGTCATACAACATAGCGACCATGCGCCTCCGGTATAAAAATCTCAGAAACTAAAAGATACTCTACGGAAGCCTGACTCAATGTCAATGGAAAAGAGGGGGAAACAAAACAGAAACATCTCATGCATGTACCCTTCACCATCCCATCTCCGGTATTTAAACGTATGACCAATAACGTCAGACCAGCCCTTAAGCTCTGATTCTGCTTCCTTCATCTTCTTAAGCACACCCAAGTTATATCATTGTCCACTAGCAGGGAGCTGACAAGCTGCAATGCAATCAAGCCCTTCCTGACAATACTTCAATTATCCTCCAAGCTGCCCCAGACGAATTCCTCCCATGGAATAGCAGAGCAGCATATGCCCAGTTTGCCAGGTGAACCACACCATCACAAAAGGCTGCATATGCCAACAGGTGCAAATTACCACTCCAAATGCTTCTGTCACGGCAAGCATACTCAAGTGTTTATACACAAATAGTACATCTGAAGATGGGTTTCTGCAAACCCTGCCTGGCTTAACCTTCTGACGCTGCCCATTCAGAAACCGCGCAGCTCCAAAATCACCCGTGGTCTGTATTTGAGCTATTTTGTTCTGAAATCACTTTGCTCATTTTCTTTGCAGCCCAACTTAAGTCATGTCGTCAAGTCATCCAAGATGACATATATCTCCCGATTCCCAGGTTGCTTCTCCCTAGCTCTGAATTCATGAATGATCTCATTTAAGTTTACCAGACAATATCCAGGGCTGAAACTCGCATGTCTCTCCTCCATGGTAGTCTTCACCCTGTTAGCTTCTTCCCATCTCCCCGCAGCAGCATACAAACTGCAAAGTAGCGTATAGTGAGCATTGTTGCTTCGTTCTAACTCGATCAACTTGAGGGCAATCCGTTCCCCTGGTCCCCAATCCTACCGGAACCAGCACAGCCCAAGCAAACCGCCCAATGCCCATGCCTTTATATCCTCAGGGATACTCTATAAGCTCAGCTTCTTCCAGAAGCCCAACACTCCGATGAGTAGTACACAAATGTTGGCTTGAGGTTGTACGTGCTGCTCATCTGCTCATTGTATTCACCGGATTCCTAAATCCTAATGCTGAGCCCATCAAACACCTTCCTCGCAGCCCTGAGCCTCTGACACTTGCTATACATATCCACCAATACAGTCTAAACCAACAGGTTATCATCCTCAAAACAGCGCAAGAACAAGCAGAGCACCTCCCTCCCAGCCCCCAGCCTCCTCAGCCTAGCACACAAC
Source organism: Panicum miliaceum (assembly GCA_032594955.1). NCBI lineage: Eukaryota > Viridiplantae > Streptophyta > Magnoliopsida > Poales > Poaceae > Panicum > Panicum miliaceum. The sequence continues at coordinate 5,338,327 of CM064058.1, read as the reverse complement.
GTAGCTGCCCCGACCATGGTTACTCCTATCTCTACCATCCATCAGACCACCTGCAGCGCCTGCTCAGGCCGCTTTGAGTTTACATAACCATTAATCATGACATTCGACTGCACATGTCCATATTTTCTCAGGAGCATCCCGTCGAACAGCTGGCGCGCTGCATCAATGCCACTCTCTGTGCCAGCAAAGGCCGTCATCAATGGCACCCTCTGTTGCAAGATGCGATGTCCCTGAACGGCATTTCGTCCAACAGGTGGCGGGCGGAAGGGAGGAAGCCGGCGGCTCGACGTACGTTGGCTGCGTGGGGCGGCGAGAAGAGGATGCCACGGCGGAGGAGCTGAGCGTGGAGGGTGAGCGCAGATGAGGGGTGGAGCCGCGGGGAGGCTGTGGAGGCAGAAGGCGGCCGCGGAGAGAGAAAGGATTGAGAAGCGGTGGGGGAGAGCGGGTGGTAGGAGCGGAGGAGGGCGGCGAAGAGGGAGCGATGACGGGGGAAGGGGATGCGCGGAGCGGATGCGGCGTCGAGGGAGGAGAAGAGCGGGAGCGGAGGGGGCAGGTGGCGATGCAGCAGTTGGAGGAGGTGGGCGGGCGGGCGGCGACGGGGTGGCCAAGGAGGAGCCAACGGCGGAGGAAGTGGTGAATGTCGTCGACGTTGACGGTAGCGGCGGCGGAATGTGGGGAGGTGGACTGGTGGAGCCGGGGAGGTGGCCGCCATCAGGGCTTCGTCTTCGCGTCGCTGGCTGGTGGGCCTGCGATGCAGGCCGGGTTCTTCTCCCGCTTGATTTGCGACCATTGGGAATTTTCACAACAAGGGAAAAAAAACAGAGATAGAAGGCCACAAAAGTAAGGCATGACAAGTAGGCCCGCGTAGAATTGCAGGCTCTATACGTAAAATCTGTATATTGTTTTATAGACAATAATGCTGCAGTGAAGATTCTGTTTCTCGAGTAGACTAAAAAGGGGTTGCATTATTGCATAATACCACTCCACGCAATATTCATGCAAGGGGCAGAGAACCTGTTTGGATGCTGTGGTTTTAGAAAAAAACTGTAATTTTATAATTCAAAGATGTTCAAAACCATGGTTTAGAAAAAAGAGGTCTGGACTGGAGTTTTCAAAACTCCAAAAAGACTATGATTTTGATAGTAATACGGTTTTTAAAATCACAAGTTTGCTGCATCCAAACACCCTGAGCTTTTAAAAATCGAAGTATTTTGTAAAATCTTAGTATTTATCCAATACTCTAAAAATATTTTGTATGGGCCTTAACATTTGGTTCCGGAACAACTATTTAATTTTGAATACTGTGAAGTTGAAGTTTTCACCCGTCTGCGTTGGAGAAGTTACCAGACGAAGGCATATTACAAACAAAGAGTCGGTTGCGCCAGCTGATGTTTAGCTTGTGAACAGGGCCGGATGTCAACGTACGCCCTCCATTCTTCGCCGGTTTTGTCAACGTGAAGAGAATCAAAAAGCCAGACTTGACGCAGCAAAAGCAGCCATTCTACTGTTACAATAAGAAATAAATCACGACTCGATCCAAAAGAAAAAAAGAATCCCGAATTCCTTGAAGAGAACAGACCGAGAAGAAATTAAACGCCGAATTTGGGTGGTGTTATGCATGAGTTGATTGTTGTTTTTTTAAGATTGCACTCACGACCCACGCAGACTCACCCCTATGAACGCACGTACGTAAACCCTACCCTATGAGTATCTTCGAAGATTGAGCTGGCAAATTCTCAAGATGGATAAAGTCGCAACATGCGCCTCGCTGTCGACGGTAACATCGTCTACCATTAAAAGTATAACACCGTTAAATCCTAGAAAAATTGCTTCCACGAGGAGTTTAACCCAGAACCTCAGTGAGAGCGAATTTTATTAGGATTTAACGGCGTTATGCTTTCAGTGGTAGGCGACATTCCCATCGACAGCGAGACGCCTGCGGTGACTTTGTCAATTTTTATGTTTCTAAAAAAACTAAAAATTTCAAATAGCCAGCGGTTTAAATATGATCGGTTGTGGCCGCTATCTTCTTCTACTAGAGACGGTAATAGAATTGTTTTAAGCTTTGCCTAGTCTTCTTTCGATCCCTGGGTCGCCACTGGTGCCATGGGGTGAAGTTCACTCGACCAACGCGGAAATGTGGCTCGTTTCGTGCCGCCAATCTCGGTGCGTGCTTGCATGCGCGGTTGCGATTCACGAGGCAACCCCGCCAAGAGTACGCAATGCATGTGTGGTACACGATCGACAAAACAACATGCCGCGTCCAGCCATTACTCTCTTGCTCTGCTACACCAGGATAGATATTATATTAAAGGGGAAAAAAAAGAGGCCACGTAGCTGGCTCGCTACACGTAGCGTGAGAATACGTGTGGCGTGAGGCGGTCGATATATATCACGATGGGTGTGGAGCGTCGGTCGGTCGTGCATTATTGCGTTGCATGGCGTACGCCGCGGTCGACGTGCGTTAGTTGACCCGCTAGGCTTCGCATGCTTTGGTGGTGAGCTAACTCCAAGGGAAAGAAAAGCCATGGCGTTGCTGACCCGGCACGTACTTTCCCTCCCCCAGCTATTGTGCATGCGTAGCCCCCTGGCTAGCTGCCTCCTCTGCATCTGCCTGAGGTCAACGCCGGCCATGCAACCATGCTTGGTTAATTAGCTGCCAATAATCGCTATACTAGTGTACTACTACTACTACTACAAGAGATAGCCTCGTCGCCCTCCTTGCTCCTCCATCCATCAGCAGCCCGCGAACAGCGCAGCCAGCAGCAGCAGAAGCAGCAACCGATAGTAATAATAATGGCGCGGTGGTCGGCGTCGACGCCCGCCGCCGTGCTGGGCGCGGGCCTGCTGCTGTGCGTGATGGCGCTGGCGGCGTCGGCGCAGACGCTGCAGCGGGGCAACATGCAGGTCATCAACATGGACGGCAAGCGCAACAGCAAGTTCACCTGTGCCGACACCCGGAAGAACTCCAAGCGCCCAGGCTGCACGGCCACCTGCCCCAACCGGTGCCCCAAGAAGTGCCTCGTCCTCTGCCCAACCTGCAAGACCTTCTGCCGTGAGTAGTGTTGTTATCTTTCTCATCAGCATGTGGTTTGGTTTCCCTCCCCTCTCTCTTCTTCGATTCGATCTCATGGCATGGCATGCACACCTGTTATTCAATTCAATTGATCATCAGTGTGCGACTTCTACCCCGGCGTGTCGTGCGGCGACCCGCGCTTCACCGGCGCCGACGGCAACAACTTCTACTTCCACGGCAAGAAGGACCGGGACTTCTGCATCCTCTCCGACGCCGGCCTCCACATCAACGCCCACTTCATCGGCAAGCGCAACCCGGCCATGAGCCGCGACTTCACCTGGATCCAGGCGCTCGGCGTCCGCTTCGCGCACCACCACCTCTACGTCGGCGCCGCCAGGACCGCCCGCTGGGACGCCGCCGCCGACCACCTCGCCCTCGCCTTCGACGACGAGGACGTCGCCCTCCCGCCCGCCGCCGGCTCCCGCTGGTCCCCACCCACCGCGCCCGCGCTCTCCGTCACCAGGACCGCGCACGCCAACACCGTCGTCGTCGAGCTCAGGGGCGTCTTCCGCATCATGGCCAACGTCGTGCCCATCACCGCCGAGGACTCGCGGGTCCACGGGTACGGCGTCACCGACGACGACAGCCTCGCGCACCTCGACCTCGGGTTCAAGTTCTACGACCTCACCGACGACGTCCACGGCGTGCTCGGCCAGACCTACCGCACCGACTACGTCAACAGGCTCAACGTCACCGCCAAGATGCCCGTCATGGGGGGCGCCGACACCTTCCTCTCCTCGGGACTCTTCGAGACCGACTGCGCGGTCGCAAGGTTCGGACGCGACGGGGCCACCGCCGGCGCCGGCACTACCGGCATCGCGATGGTCACCGACTCCAAGTACCTGTAGATCGATCCGTCGATCTATCCACCAAGCTACGTGCATACATCTGATGAGACGAACGTTTATTTTATTTAATCTCCGATCCGTATAAGGATACATGTATGTGTCCCGATCTAATTAACTGTTGGTGTGTACTGGTTAGTATTCAAAACAACTTTTCTATATAAAAAAGAGAAATAATTCAGGAGCATGCATGCATCTATATAAGTGAAGAAGAACATGCAAGCCCTGAGAGCTTGCACCCGTCCCGTACTACCGTGTGATCGTCTCTTAACTTTGTGAGCATATGGTAAATTGTCCACAACATGCATAATATATAACAAGAATTTTGTCTTTTTGCATGGTTAAGCATAAGCGGATTTTTTTATAACTAATAACAAACCAAGCTGGACTTGGGAAATTATCTCACATCAACTGCTTGCACTCCTGTCAATTTCGAAATAAGAGAACATGTAATCTGCATGGTTAAAATTATGTTGAATTTCTCTACGAATTTTGATTCTTAAACTGGAGGTGTACATTTAACTTGTTTGAGTATCTATATATGCATATCTCAAGCTCGAATGAACTAAAACGGGCTTAAAAAAGGAAATAGGCTCGCAAAAATCACACCTATAGCAGCATACACCATGTTAGTATGCACCTCCCCGTAATTTACCTGCACAAAATGTGGTGTGACAGAATCATCAACGACAGTGAAAGCCTTTCATAGAGCATTAACACTAGATTCGATACTATTCTCGCAATAAATAAGGTTTTCATCAGAGCTTTATCAACAATAATGACGGGATGAAACCAACAAAAGGGTGCTACACGTGGCAAACAAAATGGTGCTACACGTGGCAAATAAGTCCAAACAAGACATCAGACAACTATATTACGTTGAGTCTCGCACTTTAAATATGCTCGCATAATATCTGGAGGCGTGATATATAGCCGTATGGCGTATATTGTTTTTTTACAAACTTTTTCTACCATCATACATTTTTTCTTAAAATGTGTTTTTTTTTTGCCTTATCACGGTACGAACTTGGGAATTGGGATGCTTAATCCAGGTACTCTACAATTCTACTCCCTAGGGCATGAGAGTGGTATCTCTATTATCCCACATCTTGGAAGTGTTAATTGGCCTCTTAAGGGAACTAACACAAGTTCTGGAAATATATGGAGTATTGCTTAGTGTATAAATAGGCATGAAGTAGACGAAATCCCTGGTGATCATGTTATCTGGTAAACTAGTTCAATTTTCCTCACAAGAGTAGTAGCAGTTCACCAGTGTGGCCACTGAGGAGGAGACATTTCCTTACCGGATTGGGCCAATCACAGGCTCCGTTGACCAATGTGGCGGCAAAAAGTTGACTCCAAATTCCCCTCCTGCTCCCCTTTCTCTCCCCTCTTGTGAGGCTGCCCTGCCCGCATCCCCTTCCTCCTCCCCACCCCTCCTCGATCGGACCAAGCCTGCGCCGACGTCAGCAGCCCCGCCGACTACCTCCTCCGCCCTCCCCCTCCTCCTCGCGCCGCCGCCCCTCGCGGCCGAGCAATTCCGCCCCAATCGCCCGCGCCGCGGCATTCGATGCGCCGCGCCGCGGCATTCGATGCGCCGCGCCGCGCTCAATTAGGCGTCGAGGGGGACCCCAGCTAGCCCTAATCCCCCCCTCTCCCATGGCGGGGAGCTTCCGCGAGGGCGCGGGGCCGGGGGACGCCTCCCACGCGCCGCCGCCCACGCCCACCCCGCCGCTCTCGCAGTACCTCTCCCTCGACTCGCCCGCCTGGGGGCCCGACCCCAAGCAGCAGCAGCAGCAGCAGCAGCACTGGCGCCACACCGAGCTCAGGTGGGCGCTCGCGGCCGACGACCAGGCCGACGAGCTCAGGCGGATCCGCGCCAGCGTCCAGGACTCCACGGGCAAGGCCAAGTACGCCCCCTTCCCAGCTCCTCCCCTCTCTTGTCTGTTATCCCCTCCCCGTGCCGCCGCATTGCTAACTCCCGTGCACCTCTCCTCTCTCCCATAGGGAGAAGGTCAGGTCTCTGCACGACGCCATACAGAAGCTCGACAAGTACAAGAACATTGTCACCCGCAAGCGCCAGAGGTCCGCCGACTCGGGCACCGACAAGCTCGCCTCCTCGTCGGGCGCTCTCAGGATAGGGGCGCAGAACAGCTCTGCCGTCATGAGCAAGCGCGTGCGCTCCTCCCTCGCGGATGCCCGGGTTCGTCATTCATCCCATTCTGGCTCACTCTCTGACTCTCTGTTTCAGCACGATACTATGCTGTGCTATGCTTGCTTCAGTTTACACTGCCGCTTACACAATCCTGACCCCACCAAGACTTTGGTGTCCAGCTCTCAAATCTACAAAAGTTCCAATCTTTACGGTCTCATGTCTCTTCTGTATAATTAATTGTAGCTAATGAACTGATCCGATTATTTCATCATAATTAACATATAAGAGTGTAGCATTTGCATTTCTTAATTTTCTTAGTTTGCTATGGCCAAAACAGCATTCCTGATTTCATAATAGTCACTCAGATTCTGGACCACAACAGTTCAAGAAAAAATTGTGGCTTCTCAATCCTTACAACTAGTTATAACTCAAGCAAGTTTCCCTACTCCTATTATTGTTGGTTACTTGTGGTTGGAAAACCAGTAGAATACCAGAAAACTTGTTGTTCTTTTGTAAGTTGAATCATCTTGGTTAAATTCCACACTGATATAACCTTTTCTTTTCACGTTCAGACCACTCATACTCTGTACCCAGTCTTATCTAGTTATCTTTCGTAACTCCAACCTGCTAACTGGCTAGCAACCTGTTTTCTTGGATTTACAACAATAACAACAACATAGCCTTTTTTGTCCCAAGCAAGTTGGGGTAGGCTAGAGATGAAACCCATAAAAAAAATAAAGATCACGGATCTTCAGGTACGTGGACGGCGAGTCTCCAAGCGCTCCTATCCAAAGCTACCTCTTTGGAGATATTCCACTCCTTAAGGTCTCTCCTAACCGACTCGTTCCAAGTCAGTTTAGGTCTACCTCTACCTCTCTTTACATTTTTGGCCTGCTTTAGAACCCCACTACGCACCGGCGCCTCAGGGGATCTCCGTTGGACATGTCCAAACCATCTCAATCGATGTTGGGTAAGTTTCTCCTCAATTGGTGCCACCCCGACTCTATCCCGAATAACTTCATTCCGGACTCTATCCCTTCGTGTGTGCTCGTAAAACCACCGCAACATCCGCATCTCTACTACACTCAGTTGTTGGACATGTCATCTTTTTGTAGGCCAACATTCAGCACCGTATAACATCGCCGGACGGATCGCTGTCCTATAGGACTTACCTTTTAACTTTTGTGGCACCCTTCTGTCACATAGGACGCCAGAAGCTTGACGCCACTTCAACCAGGCAGCTGAGATTCTATATCTAACATCTTCATCAATGCGCCATCCTTTTGAAGCATCGATCCTAAATACCGAAAAGTATCCTTCTGGGCCACCACTTGCCCATCGAGGCTAACATCTCCATCCTCATGCCTAGTCGTGCTGAAATCGCACATCATGTACTCGGTCTTGGTCCTACTGAGTCTGAACCTTTTCGATTCTAACGTGCGTCTCCACGGCTCTAACTTCCTATTAACCCCTTCCCTACTCTCGTCAACCAGCACCACATCATCAACAAAGAGCATACACCAAGGGATATCATCTTGTATGTCCCTTGTGACCTCATCCATCACCAAGGCAAATAAATAAGGACTCAATGCTGACCCCTGATGTAGGTCTATGTTAATAGGAAAGTCAGTGGTGTCACCATCACATGTCCGGACAAACGTCATCGCATCCTTATACATATCCTTGATGAGGGTAATGTACTTAGCTGGGACTTTGTGTTTCTCCAAGGCCCACCACATGACATTTCTCGGTATTTTATCATACGCCTTCTCAAGGTCAATAAAGACCATATGCAAGTCCTTCTTCTGCTCTCTAAATCTCTCCATCAATTGTCGGATTAAGAAAATCGCCTCCATGGTCGACCTTCCAGGCATGAACCTGTTTTCTTGGATTTGGAAACTAAAAACTCTGGTTGGCCGGTTCTAGACCTTAAAATTTTGTCATTTTAAGGTGTGTGATGTATGCTGTGTTCTTCTAAACTTCTATCACTAATTTTACTATGATAACTTTTTCGAGTTCCTTATAGTTTTCCTATTTTACCACTTTTCACTTTAAAACTTGTTCCATTGTTTCTACATATTTCAGGTGGAAGGACGTGCTAGTGTTCCTACAAGGCAGGGTCCTTTGGTTAGTAATGAGAAAAGTTCACCTGTGGAGAAGGAAAAGAACTGTACAAGAATGTCTGCTACAGTCTCAGGGCTTTCTGAAGACAAATTGCGAGGTTTATCTACTGGCAGTGAAGGGTGGGAAAAAAAGATGAAGCGCAAGCGCTCTGTTGGAACGATGCCTGGTAGAGGCAGTGATGCTGATCGAGATGTCAAGTCTGTGGGTCAACATAGACCAGCCAATGAAGTACGCCCACGATCCAGTGATGGCCTTGCATACAGGTAAACCATGGGCTTACAATTATTTTGTGCCTTAAAGTTAGAGTTCAGTTTGTCTGTGGTTGGTCACTCCCTGAAATGATTGTGTCTGATTGAGCATCTTGCTGAACTGAAGCCTTGAAATAGAGATGTAAGAGTTGACATAAACTGTCTTTGATTAAGTCCAACATCACACGAGAGTAGAACGATATTACTGTATATGCACATCATCAGAAGGTTGGTGTTTGATGGTTTGTTTTCTAGCTATTGCTAGGGCTAAACCGCATTCCATTTTATTTCTTTGATCAATACAGTTTTTTAACTTCTGCAATCAACCTTGCTATCTACAGTTCCACCTATATCCTCTTCGTATCCATGTTAGAGCTCACCCTTCTTAATTCTTGCATTTACAGGCATGGAGCTTCCTCTGGAGCATTAGCAGGTAGCAAGTTGGACGGCACTTCTCAGCAGAACAGTATTGTATCCCGTATTCAATCCAAGACAGATGTGGATTATGCCACTCAGCCAAATGAAAGAAGAGAGCGTCATGCTGGGGTCGATAAAGAAAGGACTACGGTAAAAGGAAACAAGTAAGCTAAGATACTTATGTGCTCCTGATTAATTCACATTTTGTCTTTGCTACATATATGTGAATGATTAGTGCAACATTGCCATTCCTTTGATGATATACTTATTGTTAACTAGGGCAAATACTTCTGAGGATATGCAGAATGGAAGCTTAAGCCCCTTGCCCAAGGCTAAAGCATGCAGGGCTCCAAGAACCAGTTCGCTGGTTATGAATTCATCTTCTAACTTCCAGCGTTCAACTGGAGGAAGTGATGAATGGGAAGAAGCACCCCCTTATACAAATAAAGCATCACCTTTGGGAGGCATGACAAATCGCAAACGTTCCACACATTCAAATGCTTCCTCACCTCCTATTGCTTGGGTTGGGCAACGTTCACAGAAAATGTCGCGGACAAGAAGAGCAAATGTTGTTTCTCCAGTATCAAATTTTGATGAAGTGTTATCTGAAGGATCACCACTTGATACTGCCACTAGGTCAACACCTATAGAGTCTGGCAGAGTCTTGCTGACAAAAAACACACCAACAACCAAAATGGATAACATCTCATCTCCTGCTGGGCTGTCAGAAAGCGAGGGATCAGCTGCAACCGAGAGCAAGTCCAAGGAGAAAGCTATGCATAGTGGTGAAGTGGGGAATGAAGGTGCAAATGCAGCCCATAACGCAATGGGATTGATATTTTCATCAAATAAAAATAGGATTCCTTTGAAAGAAGAGCTTGAAGATGGTGGTGTTTGTCGTCAAGGGAGGAGTGGAAGAGGTACTATGCATGTTAAGGGGTGTTCTTCCATACCAAAAGAAAAACTGGACACTGCAGAAACTAGAAAACCAATAAAAGGTGGAAGACCTGGATCTGAAAAGAACGAGAGGTACTTAATCGTTAACCTTTTGTGGTGTTGTGGATCTTAGTTTGTTATATGAATCTTGATTTGATCTTTCAATCATCTGTGCAGTAAGTTGGGACGGCCCCCAATGAAAAAGGGCTCTGACCGCAAAGCTTCATCTTGGCATTCACAGGCTCTAAATTGTGAACCTACTGATATAACAGGTTTTCTGAAACATACTTCACCTTTATACTCATGTCTCTTGTATTATCCTTTCTCTTAGTAACTAATTGTGTATTGTAGGTGAACCAGAAGATGACCAAGAGGAACTTTTAGCTGCTGTTAACGCTGCTCGCAGCGCTATTGGTGTGTATGCTGTCTTATTATTTTTGCCTGGTGACTGTCAGGCATCCCTTTGGATTGATGTTTATAACTATCTTTTCTTTTTCTGCAGTTGGTGCATATTCCGGCCCTTTCTGGAAGAAGATGGAACCCATGCTAACTTTCATAAGCTCTGAAAATTTATCTTTCTTGAAAAACCAGGTTGGTGTCATTTTTGCTTTTGATGTCATGATTGAATGTGCTTTCATTGTGGGCTGGGATGGATTTTGATTTGTCGGAGTTGGTGGTCAGATCAACCTAGTTGAAGAGCTTGAGATGAGCATGTCATGCATGTCTGATGGTGAACATGATATAATAACATCAAGTGATTCCCGAAGAATTCAAAAGATGGTACGTGACTTTATGCTGTAAATAGCGCCAACAAAAAAAATTCCTGTTTCATGAAAACTCGTTGTCTATATATGTATCCTTGCTTCATATGTCTGAAAAATCTGCAGGAGGAGCATTCATCTCAGGTGCTAGCTCCATCCAACTTTTCTCCCTCATCCCAGCAAAGCAAAACCAATGGAGCGAAAGGATCTATCGGCTGTTTTTCTCCTGGCGACAAAAACCACACAGTACCACAGAAGGTGGAAGCTGGCAAATGGTTTAATGAAATGGCTCCAATGGCACACAGACTCCTTTCAGCTTTAATCATAGAAGATGACTTACCTGATTCCAATGGTGTGCAAAGAGATATACTTGTTGAGTTTCCAAATAACCGCAATCCTTACACTGTTAACAGATACTTAGAAAATGAACTTCAAGCTAGTGCCATAACATCTAATTTCGGATTGAGCGTGGATTTCACACACTCAAACAGTACTTCTGTGGTACATCAGAGCATGTGCAATGGTTTTACAGCTTCAAGCAACTTCATCAATTCAAATAGTGAAAATTCAGTTCATAGTGAGAATTTATCAGATGGAATTAATTTCACTGTATACCCAGAGAGTGGCCCTTTGCATGACTTGATACCACAGATTTCACGGCAATGTCAAAATTCAGCCAAAGATTTCCCTTTTTCTCCATATGAGTATCAATATGGGCAGATGTCGGTGGAAGATAAGATTTTGATTGAGCTACAAAGTATTGGCATTTGTCCAGAGACAGTGGTATGATACCTTAAACTCTGCATTTGTTAACTCCACGTTGCTTTATGCAATTTGTTTTTATGAATTGTATGCCTTACTAATTCTGAATTCTGGTATTTATGTTATGTCTGTTGCAACAACCAGAAAGTCAAAGATTATGTAGTAACCATAAATTATGTATTTTCCTCATCTGACATTCTAGTTGTGATTCCTGCCTTATCTTTACAACACTACCCTTTTCAGCCAAAGCTGGAGGATGGAGAAGACGAGGACATTAATAAAATGATTTCAGAGTTGAGGAAAAGGCTTCATGATCAGGTTACATGAACAACCACCCCTAATAACATGTCTTCAGTTTCGATTAAATTTGAATGGATACCCTATTACTCAACATACTATTTTCAATGTGTTAATGTGACTTCACCAGATCCATGTAAATTTTCATAACCTTTATCTTGTTTTGAAACTTGGGTTGTGCAAGGATTTCCTTTTTCCAAAATATTATGATTTTTTAAAACATTATAATGCAAGCATATATGAAGTTGGGTTTGCCCATCTGGCATCACTATGTGCTTAAACTGTAGGGTTCATCGGAGCTACGTAAGTGGCATGCTGGCAAATAAGGACTAAGAGAGGACTAATATGGTTTCTTTGGGGAAAACACCACCATTTTGTACCCCTCTTCATGATGATTTGCATATAACTCTGAAATCATCAAATTTTTATATTCATCCTATTTTGTGCTAGGATCTGTATCTAGTATAAAAGCCTCTAGATCAAATTTGAATGTTATGGATTAGGATGGGTTGCTTGTATCACTAGGTGGAATGGTACCAATGCGAGATGGCCCAATTATGGGTCCTTCGAAAAGTTTCTTTGCTTAAGTGGTTTATCTGAGCCATCTGCATTCAACCTAATGACCAAGACAAGTAATTCTTAATGTACTATCTTGAGACTATTTATCATTTGATACTTTCATCCGATGCTTGCTATAACTTTACACTTATATACTGTGAAAGATAGCATTGATTTTCTTCTCACTGGGCTTGCACCAATGCATATTAAAATGGTACTATTCTTGTTTTGCAGGTTAATCAAAAGAAATGCAGATTACATAAGCTAGATAAATCAATTCAAGATACAAAGGATCTTGAAGAGAGGTACCAGTGAATTACATTTATGGACTATATCTTGATTAGTACATGAAATTACTTTGATGGCTAACTTTAAGATTACCTGACAGGAGCTTGGAGCGACATGCCATGAACAAACTGGTTGAAAGAGCATACAGAAAACTGAAGGTAGTTGAGATTTCTCTTTTCATGATTGGTTCTCTTAAAACACTGTTGGCGCTTCATGAGATTATGAGTGCCATGCTCTGCTATTGTAGTTGTGCTCTGTAGAGATATTCACCCTTCATTACTTCAACAAGGCATTGTTTTGTTTTTTTTTTCTTTTTTAAAAAGGTAGGTTAATGAAATTACTGTGGGGGCAGTAGGTCTCTGCATGTTGGATGGTGCTTGCCCCCTTTAAGCTAATATTTTGTTGTCTGGTAAAAGGGAGGTAATGAGGGTTAGTTGTGAATAACCTTGATCCTCGATACTGATTGTATCTCTTTATGGTATGTAGGGTGGGCGAGTTGGCTCAAGTCACAAGGCTGGTGTCAGTAAGTCTGCCAATAAGGCTGCAAAACAGCTCGCATTGGCTTTTGCCAAGCGTACTCTTGCTCGGTGCCAGAAATTTGATGAAACAGGGAAGAGCTGCTTCAGTGAGCCATCTCTTTGGAGTGCGCTATCTGCGCCCTTGCCTAGCAGTGATGCAAAATCCACAGAAGGTAATTTTTGTGCATCTGTTGCTGCTAAGAGTGAAATTTCCATTTTTTGTTTGCGTACTTGAGAGAGTATTGTAACACGCCCATTGTCCCTGTCAATTCAATTATTTTGCCAAATAATAACGTCCTGCCTGCTTTTCTTTTGGCTTCAGGTGTAGAGAGGCTGAAGCATCAAAAGCTCGACAGAACTCCATTTGATCAAGGTAAATTTGCTATCCTGATGATCATTGTACTGGGTGATGTTAGAAGACCACTCATGTTTGACCAAGTATATCTGCTTGTTGTTGATAAATTAGCAGGTGGCGCAAAATGGAAAAAGAGTGACAGGGAAAGGGATCACAGCAGGGATGCATCTGCAAAGGGCTCCGGTTTGAAATCAGGGCGCCATTCATCAGGCGGCAGCGGAAGGAGTGGGGAGCGCAAAAATAAGACAAAGCCAAAGCAAAAGCTGGCACAGTTATCAACTTCCGGAAACGTGCTGGGTAGAGTGGTGGAGCCATTGTCATCACCAGCAGTGCAAGAGCCCCCACCCGAGCCTCCAAGTGAGAGAAAGACCCAACATCCAACAAGGAATGCTTCCAGCAACACTGCCCAGCGGCCTACCACGGATGCTGCCCTGCCAGCCTTGCCTGGATTAGATGACATATTGGATGTTCCAGGAGGGCTTGATGGGCAGGGCAACGATATCAGCTCATGGTTTACCGATGGGATTGATGACTCGTTGCAAGATATTGATCTTTCAGGCGCCCTGGAGATCCCAGATGATGACCTCACCCAGCTGGGATTTATATAAGATGGAGACGGAGCGAAGCGATTGTTGTTTATCCTGTGCATATGTTGGGAGTAGTGTGGATGTCATGTTTTTCCCCCCTTCCTTACCTGATGTATGGTAGAGCTAATCGATTAATCTCCCCTGCCACAACCTGGTGGGGCAGAGGTTGTAATTTGTAATTAGGCTGGTGGATTCGTGTCCATGTCCTGAATCTGCCGGCATGAAGTTGAACTATTGCAGATGGGGCACTCGATTCTTGTAGCAGCAAAGAACATGGTGAAAGTGCTAATGGTATTTATCTTCGTAGCTTGTCCTTTGTTTCCTCTTCATCCTGTCACAACTCAATCCACCAGCCGTTTTGGTGAAGAACGATAGCCTCTTGCTCATGTCAAAGTGCTTGCGAAAAAAAAATGATGTCCTGTTTAATAGGGCCGTTTCGTTTACCAGCTTATGTTTTAATTTGGCTAGGTTGAAATTCAGGATCTGATTAATATTGGCCACATTCTAACAAAGCAAGAAATGGGTCCATAGCTCAGTGGTAGAGCAATTGACTGCAGATCAATAGGTCTCCGGTTCGAACCCGGATGGGCCCTGTCTATTAATTTTTTTAAAAAAAAATATTTTTCATTTCAAAATATATGGGGTGGCTATATTTCTTTTGCATTTGGTTAGGCTACCGTGGATTTCTTTTTCCCTTGCAGGGAACAAGCAACTGAAACGAGTTGCCATGCTGAATGTTTCCAGATTAATTAATATTGTCACCGATACGATTCACCTAAAAATGTTTCCAGATTTCTGACAAGCAATGCTTTTTCAGTTAACGCTAACAGTACTGACACGAACTATTATTGGATGGCTGCATTCATAACATTCTGTTACTAAGCAACTAATATAGCCTGAAAAATTAGTCATACAAGAGAGTCAAGGTAGTTTATGAAGATAAGTCTGAGAAAGTCTTTGTTGAATCTGTAGGGTTGCAGAAGAATTTCGTACTTCCTTGCAAGCCTCAACCAGGAGCAGGTGGTCATGACATGACTGACCTCTATCTGATCTGATTACTACAGGAAAAAACGGCATGTTTTTTGTTCCTAAACATTCTGTTGTTTGTACCATTGCATTGCAAGAGATAGCACAATGTAGCATCCATCGGTATAGTAGAGCGTTTGCAGTGAACAAGGATCTGACAAGCTGCAATCTCTGTTTGGTAATAACATTACATAATTCTCCGATCCCCTAGCGGGTACAAGAGAAGAGAAATCATCAGTAGCAAGCAGAAGGCACCACCATGGATCCTCAACTAGCTAGCAGTACTGACACGAACTATTAGTATTGTAAGTGTATATACATGCATGAGATAAAGAACAATGCACATTGACATGGACATGCAGGTTGCAGGCCTGGATGCCAGAGAGCTGATATGGACGATAGCTGACAGACAGGTGTCCATGGAAGCCTATCCTCATCATATGGTGGCCATACAAACTCACACAGAAGGGGCCGAAGGGGACCAGGCATAAAAATCTCAAAATGCTATGTTAGTTTCTAGTTTGTGCCAGTAGCAGCTAGACAGAAAGAAAGAAAGAAAGAAAAACCACTAGACGTATTTGACTCTGTGGCTAGAGAAATTTCGTAGTCTCGTTTTCTTCCCTGCTTGCTGGCTTCAATCTTTTGCTGCAGGTTGCTCCAACTGGATATAATCTTCACAGGCCAAAGAGGACCGATCGGGGCTTGCTGTTGAGGCTAAACAATTACCATGGAGCTTGCCGTTGCCGCTGCCACCGGCAGCTTGGTCGTCACGGGCTTGAGGTGCAGGACGACAGGTTCTGCCGCTGCTGCGGATGTCACATGGCGAGCGACTTCCACTGCCAGGCTTTGCAGGAGGACGATGGCATCCAGGCGTGCAGCCATCAGGCCGATGGTATCGCAGATTTCACAGACATCATAACCTCACCGTCAGCTTCACTGCATATGATCATTTTCTTCAATCGAAACCCTGCTCTTTACCTATGCACACTTACTCGAAGTTACTTGTTCTCCTCATCTGTCTGGATTGGAAGATGGAGAGGCTGATTTTTTTTCTCTCTCCCTCTTTCCCCTGCAGGTATCTGCAGCAGATTGCAAGACATGCAAAGGAAAGGGTGCAGTAGAATGTCCAGGGTGCAAGGTACTCCTACATATCATGGGTATGCTGCCGTTGATTTTCCTTTTGACGTCTCTGACACTGCAAAAATGGAATTGGCTGATGCGATGCAGGGGACCGGCAAGAACAAGAAGAATGGCAACATTTTCGAGAGATGGAAGTAGGTAGTCCCGACCATTATGCATTCTGCATTCCTACTGCATATCCCTGGTTCATCTTGTTGAGGAATCGCCTGCTTGTTTCTTCAGGTGCTTCGACTGCCAAGGATTTGGGCTCAAGAGCTGCCCCAGCTGTGGCAAAGGAGGCCTCACACCCGAGCAGAGAGGGGAGAGATGATACAAGTGCCACCAGGCATCCATGCATTCAGATTCAGCCTTGCACATTCAGACACTGAATAATGCTGTACCCTACCACCACTTACTGCAATCTGGCCAAGTCTTTAATCGTCATCAACTACTAGTAGTAGCTGTGTCATTCGTAGCCAGATCAGATGAGGATGAACAAATACAAAATCAGCCTGGTTAAACTGTTTACTGTAAGTCTGTAAGCCGCTTGGCATATATGCAAAACCATACTATGGACTGCACAAGTACAGATACGCCTTTTTTATATGTGGAGGAGATCAGGAGTGGATGATGGATGTCATTGGCAAATGCTTCCGGGTTGACGGTTGCAAAACATTACTGATGGATTGCCAATCTGAATCTGGTTCGGTTTCCTTCTCCCTGTCGCTCATCTAGTCTTCTGTCACAGACGAGTCGAACAAGCAAGGGTGAGCAAGCTCACATACAGAAGCAAAAATAATGAATGAACTCTTCTTCAGTAGGCGAGCAAAGCATGACGATTCTAC
The DNA here is from genome assembly GCA_032594955.1 of Panicum miliaceum. NCBI lineage: Eukaryota > Viridiplantae > Streptophyta > Magnoliopsida > Poales > Poaceae > Panicum > Panicum miliaceum. Next base: position 5,321,410 of record CM064058.1, on the reverse strand, counting down.
ACAAATGAAGCGTCAACCAGCTACTACTATTCTTTCCAAGTCATTTGACGAATTATAGTACCATATTATCAACAACATATCAAATTCAAGCGACAACGAAAATTGTTACATGCACTACCAACTCAAACAAAAGGGTTTAGAGCTGCTTGCTGTCATACCACACCATGACATACTCTGGTCGGTGGTATAACACCAGCAGATTGTATACAAGATACATCACTAACAACAACGCAAATGCGGGCAGGAGCCAGGTACAGTAGCAGCTGAAGAGAGCACTGCTACTCTGGTGCCCAGACAAGCCCCACCCCCACCACGAGCGTAGGGCTCTATTGGCTCAGCAATTTGGAGTCGCAGGCCACAATTTTCACCTTGCCCACCTGCTCGGTGGTCTCCTCATTCTTGAACTGTGCGTCCGTCAAGATGAAGGTCCACACATTGTCGCAGAACCTGTAGGTGTGCAGATGGCCCTGCAAATAAGAGAGACAAGGCATTAGCAACTGTACAAGGTGCCAGTGCAATGCAAGCACAATGACAAACATGCCAAATGAGGAGAAGCCCCCGGCGCAACTAGAATTGTGGAGCTTGGTGGTAAAATGCTAGTATTAAGGCTGGGAAACATCCCAACCATCATATCATCTCATGTAATCACCAAAAACAACTTTTTTTGATAAAGGGAAACTTTAATCACCAGAACAACTAAATAGAAGATGTCTATTATAGACTTCAGGATTACACCCAACCTGACGGAATGCTTAGGGCTAGTATGGAGGCATTAGGGAAGGAAAAAAAAGGTTTTTTCAGATCCACTCAATTATAACCACACAACATGCAGCAGGAACGATCTCAAGCATTGCAATTCCTGCATGTTATCAGATAAGCCCATCAACAGTTCAACACAAAGTTGCCAATCATATCCATGAAATGCCTACTGCAAGCAAGAAAATTTAGCGATCCATGTTAGAAAATGCATGGACTGAAGCTTGGCCAGGGCAGCAATCGGGAACAGAAAAAAAAAATGCCAGGACTGTTGCACAAGCCCTATGCTTGTCATTTTGGAAATGTGTTAAAGGTACGGTTGACCTAGTTTTCCACCTATGAAATCTGCTATACCTCGGGACATTCTATAAACAACGGCAGGGACAGATTCAGGGAGGGCGCGGCAGCTGAAGTCTAAAAAGCTCAAACAGTGGGGCACCAGCAACACATATTGTTCTCTAAAAGGCACATATGACAAGTATGAGCTTCAAAAGGCTCTCATGTGGTTGTGCCCAAACAACTTGCCATCATTTGCTATTCTTTTCCATAAATTCTAGTGTTCCCTTTTTTGTGCAATCTCAAGAACTCAGACCATCAAATGCAAGGCTTCAAGTACAATTTTAAAATCACCAATACTGAATACTGAGTATAGTCCTTAGTATGTGGAGGAGTCTATTTAAGTCACGCCTTTACCAAGATGTGGGCACAGAATCTAACTGACTAATTGCAACACGAGATAAAATCCAGGTATATAATCGCCTAGAAAATTGAACATATTGATCATGCCTCAAAAGGATATAACTACGCAATAACACCCGTTGTTCCCTCTCAACCCAAATGAACAAGTTAAGTTGTGTGCAATGGAAAATCTACTCGATATACATGACTAGAGCATAAACATACCTTGATGTTAACCTTGCTCTTCACTTGGTTCTCCAGAGCATCCGTCATAGACTACAACGAAATCCACAGAGGCACAGACAAGCAGGGTTACAGGTTTCCCGTAGGAGAGTAGGCACAGAAAGGGAATAAAGTAAACATAATCAACGCGCAAGGAGATGGGCGCTTCACCTTGTCAAACTGGACGAGGACCTGAATGGCGAGCTCCGGGCTGAGGGTGCCGCTGGAGACCATCTCGTCGAGCGTCTCGGTGAGGCACATGCCGATGGTGGACCTCCGGTAGAGCTCGAAGGTGGCCATGGCCGCCGCCTGCAAGAGACGCACACGGCAGTCAGAAGAGAAGCAGGGTTTCCGTTCCCCTTTCGGTCAGGGGCGGACCCAGCATAGGACGTGGGTGTGATTTTTGCAAACGAAATCGAAGTTAGTAGGTAATAGATTGTAACTGGATTCAGATCCGAATACAAATAGCTTTGCTAGGGTTTGGGGTGCTCCGTCTCGCACAGCAGAAGGAAAGAGAAGGAGCGGGCATACCTGGAGGATGCTCGTCGCCGGCAAAGGGCTGGATGAAGACGTGACAAAAGGCGCCGCGGCTCGTCCAGTCGTCGCCGCTAGGGAAGGAAAGGCAAGGGAGGAGAGAGTCCGAGAGAAGGGAAAGGTTCAAGAAACAGAGGGACTGATGGAGGAGATAGATGAACCTGAGGCCCTGAGCCCTGAGCGAGGGCTGTCAATGAGCCGAGCTCAAGCGAGCCTGCCACATTCAACTGGAGCATCCCGAGCCTTCGTCGATTTTTTTTTTAGGCCGAGATGTTCTTAACTTTTTGGGAGACTATGGTACAGCTACTCCACGCCAACAATATTCATGATATATGAGAAGATATATACGTATAAGAGATAAATTTTATTTAATAAATATATAAAAGGAGAAGTATATCTAAATATTTAGTTTTATTATTTTGTACCTATTTTAGTTTGTGCGACAGCATCTCGCTAGCTAACGCAAGACACTAGCTTTCAGCTTGTGAAATAATTTATATTTAAAACTGACCATATTAACTTTTATTAGAATATGATAGAGTATAAAAATACTTTTAGACGTCATATATATCCCAATTTTTAAATTCAGGTCCGCCACTCCTTTCGGTACGAGCAAATGCAACTGGGGGAGTGGACGGGTTGGCGAGAGAAGAAACAAAATTTATGGAATTCACGTGCGGTTCCTTACTAACTGACGGAGAGATCAACTCAAGCTATGCAGAGATGGATCTCCACTCCACGCCGACCCAGCACCGAAGAGGAGGATGGCGTGACGGATCCAGGATAATTGTTAGGAGGAGCTTTCTTCCACCCCTAGACAACCTGAGCCTCTCCTCACATTGCATCCGTAGCAAAAGAAAATATATAAGGGGTTTAGGGGGCTCCATGGGTCCGACAGCGGTAGAAGGGGCTAGAGCCCCTCCCGCCCCACCGTTGGATCCACCCCCGCGACACCATAGGCGGGGCGTGGTTGAATCTCGTCGGAGCGACGATGGGTGGTAGCACGACACGAATTGGAGAATGGAACGGTGGGAGATGGGGAAAGGAAGGAAGGAAGGAAGAAAATCCAGTAGTCGAGTCAGCGGAGATCAACCAAACCAAACCCATATCCACCACCCTTTTCTCGTGTTTGGGTTGGGTAGGTCCAGCTATTTTATAAAGGTTGATCGCCAAACATCCAAAAAAACAAGCATGGAGCTCTCTTATCACATCCTTCTACCATTTTTTTTAAAAAAAATAGTCTCTTTGTATCTCTCGCACACAAAAAAAATAGTGTATGTAGTGTATCTGAGAACTACAGTGGAAAGAGACGGATGTGAAAAGCAAGAGCATAGCTTACATCCTGTACTTTGGAGAAACAGGGATGTGTTAATTCGTCTCACGTCTTAAAAGCTTCAAGAAAAAATACTCCTCTCTTAACAATGCCAAAGAAGTTTACAAGAGAAACTCTTATCCAACAAACAACATATTAGTTAGCTCTCTGTCAAGAAATTAACTCACATGAATAGATAACATTTTATTTTAAGTCTAATCATCCACGGGAACATATAAGTTCATTTGACCGTTAGTTTGCCTTCAAAAAAGGTTTTTTAAACACTCGTGCAATTACACGGTCCCCTTGTGTATCTGCTTTATTTAGCAAATTTGCTCTTGTTGCGATTTTGAAATTTTAAGACAATCGATGGGAGCTTTAAATAGGTGATGAAGCAAATGGGTCAGCCTTAATTTTAAGTCCAAATTCATAGTTTGTGCACTATTTACTCCACCTTCATTCGTAGTTAAGAAAAAGAAACGATGACATGTGAAGGAATGTGCATGCTTAGGATACAAATGTATGATTGTTATAGTATGCCATGAATTTCTTTTTTCAAAAAAAATCTATTACCTCGTTTAATTAGGATTACTCAATCCTATGCATCGACAAATTTTACATTTTTCATGATAAACACATGAAGCGAGCTTGACATGATGAAAAACGCCGCCGTGTTGTGAGGACCGAGTGCTAGCTATTCTGCCCCTCCTGAACTTAAGCTCAACAGTTGAAACTGCTTGCACCTGATCGAGAGGCATAAAGGCATTAATTTTCGGTCGGTGGTTCGAGCTAGCTATACACCTGTGTATGTGCTGATGACCGGATGACGACCTCCATGAACAACGCAAGCATTCATCAAGATCAGATGGATGTGTATGTGTGGATAAAATCCAACGACGTTACTATTTGCAGTTTGCACAACTAGATTAGATTAACCCCTGTAGCATAATCACTTCGGATTATCATCACCTAACTCGTCTAGCATATACCAAATAATCCATCAGCGTTTGCAAGCTTGTGACGACATGCATGGTTACGCAACATGAACAGATAACAGGCCCCGCGCCTCCATTTAATTTTTAACCAGAAGCCACGAACAAACTGCTTCTAGATAACGTCCAAAGTTAAGTTTGCTTGCTTGCTTGCTTGCTTGCAGAGAAGTAGGAAAATGAAACTAATTAACCGTGTATATAAAAGTGCCCAACACGCCATGCAAGTGCAAAATATTCAGCTGCCTGCTGCCAAGGCCGCCGGGTCATCAGCTCAGCAGGCAGCCTTGCCATGTAAGCTCCTCAACTTAACGGCCCAACAGCATTGAATAATGCTTCGAAGCACAAGAAAGGGAAATCCACCCGTTAAAAAATTGACACAACAACTAACACGGTACATTTGCATCCTGGTCCTTCAAATGTTCTTATTTAGCGTTCTTTTATATATATGTATATGTATATGTATATGTATATGTATATGTATATGTATATGTATACTCCCTTTATATTTCATACTCCGTTGTTATGAATATGTGACATTTTAAGCTCCGATGAATTGTAAAATATATTATTGGAATGTTTACTCAGGACTTTGTCTTCAAGCAGCTTATTACCTTGTAATAAGAAAGCTGCCCTTATAACAAGCGCTAGATATAATGTTCTCTTACCTTGATTCCGCTACCTCTAACTAGTGTTTAGCTCCTGCTGGTGCCCAAAATTTAATTAAGAAGCTGGCTTTAGTTTCCTATTTTATCGAGGAACTCCATATCCATACTAGTTTCTATTTCCCTGTATTTTTCACATGAAAAAGAACATGATAGTTCATGAATGCTTCATGTGAAATATTTTGTTTTATGGGTAACTTATATGAAGATAAATATCTAAGAGGTTTTCCAAGGCAAATCTTCATAGTGAAGCCTTGTATATAGACATGGCAAGATCCGATCTAGCTAGATGATCTGTCTACAATCACTATATTGGTGGTATTGTAAGTTGTAACATTATGGACAATTTATTGGTTGACTTTAGGGCCATGAGGATTGCGATTTCATTTGACTCTTGAGCCACATGTTGGGAATATATGCTCATGCATTTTTGGTGGAGAAAAAGGATCTCCCTTAGTTTGTTTTATTTCGGGAAAGGAAAAATACAAGTTCTGTCCACATGCATGCATTTCTTGGATAGTTTCTTGTGTATAGTAATGCCAATAAAGGGAACTGAACACACTATACACGAGAATTTTGATACTTTTACTCATCAAGGAAAAAAGGACAGTAACGATAAACTCAAATACTTACCAAGGGACGCTTTTGGCAAAAGTTTCTGGCACGACCTCGACGTACGAAAGTTTGTTTGTAGCAGGTTTTGGATTCATGGAGGATTCTCTGATTCTCTCTCTATCGCGTCGCGCTGTCAGTCTCTCTCTTGAGTACTAGTCCCTTTCTCTCTCATAAATCTCATCAGCCGTTCCCTGTATTATTACTATCCCTCTTCTCCCCTGCTTCGCGGCATCTACTCCTCCTTCCCTCTCGTCGCCGGCGGGCGATCTCTCCGGTCAGGCCCTCTCCGCCGAGATCGAGGTAACCCTTGAATTCGCCGCCTGCTCTCACCTCCCGCCACAGGCCCCGCCGCTCGCCTGATTCCGCCCCCGAATTCGCCCATTTCTCCTCGCTCCTGCGCTGTCCTCCTGCCGGCGCCTGGCTACTCACTTGACTTGACCTGGCCTAAAAAAACCTCCTTTTTGGTGTCCACTTCGGCTGCAGCGATGCTCCGTGGCGACGGGAGGGACGCCGTGATTCCGCGCTGTTGCCATACGTGAGATCTCGGGGTGGCCATCGCGCGGCGGCGACATGCCGTCTCTGCAGCTGCTGCAGCTGACGGACCGCGGACGGGGGCTTCTGGCTTCCAGGAGGTCCGCTCCGATTGCTCACAAAGTTTGCTTCTTTATTTTTTTTCTTGCCATTCTTTCCAATTGCGTTGTGAAAATGCAGTGCTTGTTTACTCACCGTCTCTCTTGTGGAATCAGGAGGACTCTCGCTGTTGTTTCTGGCGCGCTGATTGCTGGTGGAGCTTTGGCCTATGCCCGGTCAAGCCAGAGCCAGTGGAAGAGGCGTTCAGAGGCGGGCGAAGCCAGTGCATTGGCCACCAATGGGGATGGGTTGAGTCAAAGTGGTAGATTGGCTGCAACAAGGCAGACAAAGAGTGGGCTCAAATCTTTGCATTTCTTAACTGCTATCCTGCTCAAGAAGATTGGTCCCAATGGCACGCGCTACCTTCTAGGCTTGATATTGACAGCGGTAAGTTCTGTTATTTTCTGTGACTAATATACTTGTTTATGAAAAAAGAAAAATATATTTTTGGGGCTTTTTGCTTGCCACTAGTGATTCCAATGTTGCTACTGGCCTATTACTGCTAGCAAATAAAGGAAGCATTAGTGAATAAATCTGTCTTACTCTCCTAGTTTCTCAATGAGGAAAGAGATTAAATGATCTCATGTCAATGAAGGAAGTTATCAAAATCATTTTTTAGTAAAAGGTAGAAAAGAAACAATATGTCTAATGCACTTTTCATATGTACTGCCGACAAGATTCTGAGCACCTAAAAAAGTTTTATGCTGACCATTTAACAAAATGCTACCATGGCTAGAAACTTGTTTTTTTAATATCATCTATGTGATGTCATACTATCTTAGGGAGTTGCAGTATTAGAAGATTTACTAATGATCTACAGCACCGTGTGCTTTTTTTTGCAGGTGCTACGTACTGCTGTTGGGCATAGATTAGCAAAAGTTCAAGGCTTTTTGTTTAAAGCAGCATTTCTTCGGCGCGTCCCAACATTTACACGCTTGATTATAGAAAACCTTATATTATGTTTCCTCCAATCCACATTATATCAGACATCAAAATACTTAACAGGGTCTTTAAGTTTGCGTTTCAAGAAAATTTTAACAGATATCGCCCATGCTGATTACTTTGAGGTACTTCTACTGCAATAATGCTTCTGCATTGGTTCCATTTTGTGTTACTTCCTAGTGCACACATTTCTCACTTGCATTGTTTCCTCAGAATACCATGAAGAGTATTGTTAAATTTTAATACCGAGAAAGAGTATTTTCTAAGTTCTTATCTATCAATGGACTAATTTCGTTCTTGTTGGTATTATATCATAGATTATAGGGACCATTTATAAAGTAGTGATCAGTGCAGCAAATATCACACGATAAAACACTGTAGCTGTTCTATATAAAAAAGAGAAATTCCATATAATATAGAGGATGAGGGGGCTATGTTTCATCATGTGAGTATTCTCCTACAGTTTCAAGATGAATTTTCGTTTCTATGATGGTCAATTATAGTATTAGGTTTACCAGTGACCTTTTCTTCTACGACCCTTTCTAGTGTTTTCATTTTCTTTATAATAATTGAATTCGTCCGTCGCTATTTAATTTATGCCAGCACTAATTACTTTTGGAGTATGATGTGCTGCAAGTTCTTGAATTATTTGCTCCTTAAAATTCAAGCAAGGATGCAATAATTCAAGAACTTAACAGTTACATCACAGTAAGGCTGTGAACTTTATATTTGATTTTGGTTTTAGCAGCTATGTTTTTCCTTTTCTTTCATGTCTTATTATGAGAATGCAGTTGCTTGAACTCGTGCATGCACTTTTAGTAAACAGGCTAGCGGCTATTTTGTCATTAATTTGACACTTCTCCTTCTGAAATAAAATTTTAACAAGACATTTTCATACTCTTTGTTTGCTATATGTCCAGAATATGGTTTACTACAAAATGTCACATGTGGATCATCGAATATCAAACCCGGAGCAAAGGATTGCTAGTGATACCCCAAAGTTCTCTTCTGAACTAAGTGAGCTTGTACAGGATGATCTGGCAGCGGTTGCAGAAGGGCTAATATATACCTGGTGTCTCTGTTCGTATGCCAGTCCAAAATATGTGTTCTGGATTATGGTAAGTTCTTGATACAATATTTTGGTAATGATGCTTCATTTACTTATATAAGATGCATTAGCCTATAATAATCTCTACTGAAGCTGTGATGATTGCCAGTTTCTCGCCCTACTCACTACTTAGTAAGTGATATCACTTAGTGTTAAATGTTTTCAGGCATATGTACTAGTAGCTGGTGGGGCAATCAGGAAATTTTCTCCTGCTTTTGGAAAGCTGAAATCCACGGAACAGCAACTAGAAGGAGACTATCGTCAACTTCATTCGCGATTAAGAACACATGCTGAGAGTGTGGCATTTTATGGTGGCGAGAATAGAGAAGCATCTCATATTATGCAGAGGTTTGAGGCTCTTGTTGGGCACCTGAATCTTGTGCGTCATGAAAACTGGTGGTTCGGCATGATTCAAGATTTCTTTCTGAAGTATTTTGGTGCCACGGTGGCAGTTGTCCTTATTATTGAACCATTTTTCTCTGGCAACCTTAGACCTGACTCATCTACCCTTGGAAGGGCTGACATGTTGAGCAATCTTCGATACCATACAAGTGTGATCATATCACTGTTTCAGTCCCTTGGGATCCTTTCTATCAGCTCCAGACGTTTAAATATCCTGAGGTACAGTTTTCCATCTATTTTAAAAATTTGTAACACCTTATAGGTCTGAACAATGGAAGATGACACTTTGCTTCAAAAGTTACTGACAGTGGTGCATGCCATCCAATTGAGTGGATTTTGTTTTGTGCCTTTGCATTTGATAATAGCGATGCTTTCCTGTTCCATTATTTCGGACAAATACAGGCTGACAATGACTTTATTTCAGGAAACCATTTTAGTGTTATTATTCATATATTTCTATTGTTGTTTAATGGTTTAATATTGTTCCAAGTTGAAGACATTATATCTTTTTTGTGTAGTACTGTAATGCTTTAATGTAGCACAGCTGGAAATTATTAACACCCTTCCTGATATGTTACCGACCTGTGCTTTGGAAATTTCAGAAATACTTATAAATTGTGCAGCTTATCACATTATTTTCTATTTGATTTGACCTATTGCATTTTGTCTTAGGTACTTTTCTGTATTCTAGTAGATGAGAACTGGCAGAGCCATAAATGTTTTGCACTGGTGTCCATTAAAAAATATGATTATTTTGGTATCAACCACATTTTATGCATAACACAGCTGGAGAATGTTGCCTTGCATGGAAATTGTGCAGTAATTTTGACTTCTGTTTGAAAAACTTTGGTTGGGTCCTTCTTGTGCCCCTTTTATGTTTCAGATGCATTTCTGCTCATCTGCTGCTTTTGAGTATGAAACTTTGCAAGATCATGATTGTGATGCCTATGGAATTTCAATGTAATTTCACAGTGGCTATGCAGACCGGATTCGTGAGTTATTGGATGTTTCACGTGAGCTATCTGGGGTTTGTGATAAATCATTGAATTACAATTCTTCTCCTGGAAATTATACCAGTGAAGCAAACCATATAGAATTTTATGATGTTAAGGTAATAACATGCTGGTTGGAGTATCAATATTCACTTTATGTACTATATATCTCCAAGTTTCTAATTTGAAGTGATTGCAGGTAGTCACACCTGCAGGTAATATCTTGGTTGACGATTTGACTCTCCGGGTAGAAACTGGTTCGAATCTTTTGATCACTGGTAATCTTCTTCTATAAAGCATTTGCTATTGTGAATTTAGACTTGTGACTTAACTATCACACTGCTTTCTGTGATGAAAATCAAATTTATTTGAAGTGTACCCCCACCCCCACCTACACAAACACACACACATATGTGTGTGACTATTTATCCTTAGCTTGATGTGCATTTCTATTCTGTACATTGTAGACCATATATAAATTATCTACAGCTATTTGAGTCGCGTTATAATGAAGTAGCTATGTAGGTATGATGTGAGATGGAAGTCTGTTCACGTCTTGACGCATGCTTGAAGGATAGTGTTGAGATGTTCTGCATGTATTCTTGGATGATCTTAGATTCCTTGTTGTATATCTCATTATGATCTCAAACTCAATGTATATATATCTTTGCACAAAACATCTGTTCCAAAGCATATCTCCCACTATGCTTACAATTTTATGGATTTATTTGTCTTCCAGGTCCCAATGGTAGCGGAAAAAGCTCCCTTTTCCGGGTCCTTGGGGGTCTGTGGCCACTGGTATCTGGCCACATTGTTAAACCTGGTGTTGGTTCAGATCTAAATAAGGAGATCTTTTATGTCCCACAAAGACCATACACGGCTGTTGGAACACTACGTGAACAACTAATCTATCCTCTCACAGAAGATCAGGAGATTGAACCACTTACCTTTGATGGCATGGTGGACCTGCTAAAGAATGTAATGCCTTTTAAGTTGATATTTGCATTGATATTGTAGCTTCTTGAGCTGCAACTCTGAGCACATGAGCCTGCTGGATTTCTAACCATGCTCCTTTCACAGGTTGACCTGGAATACTTGCTTGAACGCTATCCTCTTGATAAGGAAGTTAACTGGGGTGACGAGCTGTCCCTTGGTGAGCAACAAAGATTGGGAATGGCCAGGTTATTCTACCATAAGCCAAAGTTTGCCATCCTTGATGAGTGCACCAGTGCCGTGACAACTGATATGGAAGAACGTTTTTGCAAAAAGGTTCGGGCTATGGCCATGTCCTGCATAACAATATCTCATCGCCCAGCTTTAGTTGCATTTCATGATATTGTTTTGTCCTTGGACGGTGAAGGCGGTTGGAATGTTCAGCATAGAAGGTTGAAACCTTTGAAATAAGTTGTTAAATGTTTGTGCTCCAAAATTAGTTCGCTAGAAATTTAGTAATACACCTAATTCTGCAGGGATGACTCATCCTTTTCCACTGAAGAGTCTGATTCTTCACCATCAGAAACTGATCGTAAGTCTGGTGCACTGACTGTTCAAAGGGCTTTTATGAGCAGGGCAAAGGTATATGATTTGGTCTTCTGAATTTCTGTTCCATCATTATTCAGAGGCACAGCTCATCTCATATTTCTGTTTTATGGGTGTTTCCTCACCAGAGCAATGCTTCATTGGGGTCCAAGGACCATTCGTACTCTACAGAGGTCATAGCATCTTCCCCTAAGGTGGAAATAGAAAATGCAGTAAAGACATCTCGCGTTCCACATCTACGATGCCACCCAAGACCTCTGCCTCCCAGAGTAGCTGCAATGCTCAAAATACTGGTATGCTGTTCTCCTTTGTGCCTCACAGTTCCTCTTTAGACTTCTGTTCCTAATGCTCGTTGGTACCAAATTGCTCCTTTGTTTGAACAAAAACATCTATACATGCTGTGATAGTTAATAACCTTTTTCAAGTATACTAATGCACTACAAACTAAGGAATTATTAAAAAAAAGAAGGTTATACACATAGATCTGATGATGACTCTTAAATTATCTCTTGGAACTTTGTCTCTGATGTTGATCCACCCTGAAATTCTTATGCTATTCTCATTTCCTTTCCTCCCCAGGTTCCTAAACTACTTGATAAACAAGGCGGACAGTTGCTTGCTGTTGCCGTACTTGTTTTCTCTCGTACATGGATCTCTGATCGTATTGCTTCATTGAATGGTTCTTCTTTTTCACCCTTGGATATCTTTCATTGCTTGTAAAGGTGCAAATGGATTTCTCATATGATATGTCTCATCTTGTCAGGGACAACTGTGAAGTTTGTCTTGGAGCAGGATAAAGCCGCCTTTATTCGTCTGATTGGTGTCAGTATTCTACAAAGTGCTGCAAATTCTTTTGTGGCACCGTCTCTTAGGTAACCATTGATGGACTTCATTTAAGAGATTTGTTTTTTTCTCGAACGCGCAGGAGAGCTGCGCATCAATAAATTAAGAAGAAAAAGGAGGGGTAAGACCCCTGGTGATACAGTTAGGGGCCAGTATCATGCCCTTACAATAGGCGCCTGTAGACTATTACAGTAGTGAGACCTGACCAAACACTACACCACCCGAAGTTCCTGGGCGAGGAGGTGCCCCGGCAAAAGACCATTGATATAGCTCCTCTAAGAGATTTGTCACTAGGTATAATTGTTATACATGGACACCATAGGCCTTGTTGCAGCAGCTGTAGCGCACATGGGGCGTCAGCTGTGCATATGGCCGCAAGCACCAAGAGACATAGTCTGCAAGGGCAGCCATGCGGCAAAATAGCAGCAGCTTCCACAGCAATAGATGAGGACAGCACATTGTTAGTTCTTTGGATGCTTCGTCTTGTCTTAATATTAGAAGGTTGGATTTGGTGTTAATTGCATGCACATCTCATTAATTGATTAGTGCATGCTTATAGGTGGTTAGTTACTTAGTTTCCATCTTTCCAGGAGTCCTTTCCCTACATATCAAAGAAGTTACCTAGCCTCCCTCCCTCAGAGTGTTGCCTTATGGCATGGGAGAAGAGCCCTCAGCCAGCTGGCTAAGTGTGAGTGCCCTATCTTCGGTCCGTTGACCCATACCCAACTGTGCAGATAACATTGAGATAAACAATCACCATATGTTTCAGTTTTAATGAAGCACATGCAATATTCACATCAGTGACTTGTATACTATGCTATCATCATCATCACCAAAGTTCCTCTAGTGAGAGCATTTCATGGAGGATTAAACTAATTTTTTTGGGGTATGTAAGTTTAACCCTTTCAGGATCTTAAATAACACGTATCTGTACAGGACCCTTACTGCAAAACTTGCCCTTGGATGGCGGATTCGCATGACCAATCATTTGCTTCGATATTATTTGAAAAGAAATGCATTCTACAAGGTATATCCTCAAGTAAAAACACACAGACACATTATTGCTTTAATTTCCTTTACTGATTAATCTGTTGCACATTATTGCTTCTCAATATTCTAGTTATGGCATGGGAACTTTGTAGGTGGTGTTATAGCTGTTCTGATTTTCATTTGATTGCATCATTTATGTATGACCCAGTTTGTACTAGTGGAGAGTTGGAGACTGTTTCGTGCAGTATGAAATGCTGAGGTTGTTGCCTTGTTGGACATTTAGGCAATTAGGCATGCTTATTTGGTCAAACTAGCTTAGTAAGTAATTGTATGGGTACTGTTAGACAGATGATGTTCTATATGTATTTGGGCCATGCGCCTGGCTCTCTAGCCGGCCTGCCCGTGTGTGTGTTAGACTCGAGCCTGGCCTGTAAGCCGTCCGGTCTCCTAGTTGATATGGTAGAGATATGGTAGGTTAGAGTTCTAGGAGATCTTGGTTGTGGGTTTCCTTTAGCCTCAAGTCTCCTCTCCTCATATATGTAACCTCCATGATCTCTCATCAATCAATCTATTATTCCACACAAATTCAATCTCTTTCAGGTACGCCTCACAGAGCTGGCTGTTTGAAACTTGAATTATGGGCTTTTAACGGCAAGGTAAACTAGTGCTGATCCATTGCCTAAAACGTGCCCAATATTGACAAATACACGGTTAAGCTAGTTAAATTTCTCTTTTTAGTTAAATCATAAAACAGAAGTACTCCCAAATTAGAAACTGTACCTTCTCAAAAAAAAAAGAATTACTGTAGAAGTTGTAATATGGATGCTCCAATCTGCAAGTCTGCATGATGGGAACAAGATGCTGGTACGGGGATAAAAACAAGGGAATAGCCGAATAGGTTTGACCTGGGAGCTGTGGACTTAGTCCCATGTCCTTTCTATTGATTCCGATGCATTTATTTGTTCCTAGTTTTGTCTGAAGATGAAAAAGCTAAGTGGTGGGAGATGGACAGGAAGTAATACTCTGGGTTTGATTGAAGCCAAGTTATCCTGGTATCTGTTTTCAGGTATTCAACATGTCAGGTAAAAGTATTGATGCAGACCAAAGATTGACACTTGATGTAGACAAGTTGACCACTGATCTTGCTAGCCTAGTTACTGGAATGGTAAAACCACTAGTTGACATTCTTTGGTGAGCTATCCTTGTATCTATTGCTAATCATGAACATGATTCAAGTACCCTATAATTCATTGTGATAAAACCAGCCGAATGCACCAGGTTTACATGGAGAATGAAGCTCTTGTCTGGACGAAGAGGAGTTGCCATACTATATGCTTACATGTTACTGGGTTTGGGCTTTCTGAGAGCTGTATCCCCTGACTTTGGTCATCTCTCAGGTCAAGAACAAGAACTTGAAGGAACATTCAGGTAAATACTGCATGCGTTGCTGCATCTTGGCAGAGCCAACTTGTTGTGCCGTTTAAAGAATCTAAAGCGTTAATCTGATGAGTTTTTTTTTCAAGGTTCATGCACTCGAGACTGCGGACACATGCTGAATCAATTGCTTTCTTTGGTGGTGGTTCAAGAGAAAAGGCTGTGAGTTCCATTGCATTAAATGGATAACGCTCAAGTTCATACAGTGATATTCCAGTAATTAACTGATGGAATTAAACACATACAAGAGAGTATGTGTTTAATACTGTCAGTTAAATTACATTCTGGTTTGATTATTTTAATCTCAATTGTGAAGTATAATGATTGGTAAATAGTTGGTTGTTGAAAGGTAGCTGCAATTCTGACTTAAGAAGCATATTTTGACTCAAAAACTCTGCTGAACATATAACTACATTCTCACTTTGATCTTTGGATAATTAGCCTTTTGAAGTCAGATATTGCTTCCTTACTGCTTTATTGTGTTTACTCTCTAGCTCTGCCTTAGGTAGTTTGCTTTCATACCTTGTTGCACCTTCCTAGCAAAGTTGATGTTTGCTAAATTGTATTAATCTTAAGAGTAGCTTGTAGGAGCCTGATTCAATAATTCCGACATGTTAGATTTAGAGATAATGAGATAAAACTGTTATCATTATCCCAGATCGACGAGGCTTATTTATACACACTGTGTGTACATGAGATGGAATAGGGAAGAGATAGGATGGAGAACCAGCAGTTCCATTTCCTGATGCTTCTATATGGCACGTGCAGAAATCATTAAGTGTTTTAAAAACTGTTCCATTTGCAATTCTAACACACATGTTATGTTGACGAATTCTAACTGATCAAGGTTTTTTTCTCCAATAGCTTTTGCTACCCTTATTTTGCAAGATGACATGAACTTAACTCTTCTGCTTATCATTTTTCTTCTTCTCATATATCAGATGGTTGAGGCTAAATTCGTGAAGTTACTTAACCACTCAAAGATTCTCTTGAGGAAACAGTGGCTTTATGGTATTGTTGATGATTTTGTTACAAAGCAACTTCCTCACAATGTGACATGGGGTCTTAGTCTATTATATGCTTTGGAGCACAAGGGAGACAGAGCTTTGACCTCAACTCAAGGTTACTTATCTTCACAACTCTTCCATTCTGATTATTTTTTTGTCTTAAATATCTCCAAATATATTGTTCCTTTGGTTTATGTAACAGGAGAGCTAGCACATGCTCTACGGTTCTTGGCTTCAGTGGTGTCACAGAGCTTCATAGCCTTCGGCGACATTCTTGAGTTACATAAAAAGTTCCTTGAACTCTCTGGTGGGATTAACCGAATCTTTGAGCTTGAGGAGTTTACACGTGCCGCTCAAAGGAGTAAGTTCAGTTGGTTAGGACTTAATATACAATAACAATCATGTTAAATTCTCTAATTAGAAGTATCAATATTTTTAGTAGAAAATTATGTATCCATTTTAGTTGCGTATAATATAGTAACTTAACACTAAAACATAATATATTAGGGTAGTAATTAATCCTGTTGTTGTTGACCTGTCAGCTTTCATAATTCTTGCTCTACAAAATCTACTGGCATTTTTGTACAGCATGTTTATACGAAGAATCCTGCTCAGCATGTTGTGGTTAAGCTTGCCACCTCCCAAGAATTTGTAACATGAAATTTATGAAACGACATTCTCATAGCATTTCTTTTTACCATTTCATCATGCCAAGTTAAATAGCAAGACTGTGTAGCGGTTGACTGAAAATGGTGTCGTGTTCTTAATATGTTTTGTCTACAGTTGTGTTTGCATTAACACCAAGAGTTGGCACAAAAGTTAATGGCTGCCACCCTGAAAAGTTGAAAACTTTGATAATTGGGCTGAGTGCCTGAGTTGACGTTTTCTGTTCATAATGTTCTCACTGAGCTGATGATATGGCCTTTCGTAAAGTTTTCGATTCTGAAAATACTTTTAAATTACTGTTCCCCCAGATACCATGGTGTCTTCCAATGCCATTAATGCCGCCTCAGAAGGTATTATTTCATTTCATGAAGTGGACATTGTAACACCATCACAGAAGCTATTGGCTAGCAAACTGTCATGCAATGTGGTACAAGGGAAAGGCCTTCTTCTGACTGGTATGCAGGCAACCTTCATTTATCTTCTCTGCTGTGAACTTGTATTTACAGGATTTGTTTTATCTTTACTGAAGGTCCTAATGGTAGTGGAAAGAGTTCTATTTTTAGAGTGCTCAGAGATTTGTGGCCCACCTTCTCTGGGAAAGTTATCAAGCCCTCTGAAGGGATGTTTCATGTCCCTCAGCGTCCATATACCAGCCTGGGTACTCTGCGGGATCAGATCATATACCCTCTCTCAAGGGAGGAGGCGGAGATGAAAGTTCTCTCATTACAGCAAGCTGGTAAGTCCACTTCCTTTTTGAAATTTCTGTCTATTGAATTAGCGAAGTTTGAACCTAGTATTATGATTTGCTAGGAGGATACCAATTAAAAGGAAGTACTAAATTATTTTTTTGCTTGTCCTGGTAACGGAAAACTGTGATGATATAGGCAACAGCTCTAGTGCTTCTGTCCTGCTTGATGATCACCTGAAGACAATTCTAGAGAATGTGCGTCTTGTGTATCTTCTAGAAAGAGAACGGTGGGATTCTACACCAAATTGGGAAGATGTTCTGTCGTTAGGAGAACAACAGAGGCTTGGGATGGTCAGTATTAACTGGCAAGCCACCTTTATTTGTTGTTTCATTTTATATGCTGTTGAGTTCATTGAAAGTACTCTCTCTTAATACAATGATACGCAGCTCTCCTGTGTATTCGAGAGAAAAAAAGTTCATTGAAAATACTCTGTCATATTTATTACAGGCCCGTTTGTTTTTCCATCATCCTAAGTTTGGTATCCTCGACGAGTGCACCAAGTATGTATTCTGTCACAATGCTATTTTTGTTTTTTCCATTTATTTTTATTTCTGTTTGCTGATCAATTACTGTGGGTCCTAAAATTTATCCTTGATTGCAGTGCTACTAGTGTTGATGTTGAAGAACATTTGTACAGGCTTGCAACTAACATGGGCATAACTGTGATCACTTCCTCACAAGTAAGTGCCTGGATAATCCCCCACGATAACATAAAATTTCTTATGATGGCGAACTGTTCTGTTCATGTTTTAAAAGACACACACAAAAAAAAGATGGTGAACTGCTGTCAAATGGTCGTCCAAAAATTGACACCTTGCTACAGGAATGGATTCAGATTTTGCTGAAACTTTTTCGTGTTTACAGAGGCCTGCTCTGATACCCTTCCATGCCATGGAGCTGAAGCTCATTGATGGCGAAGGGAACTGGGAGCTATGTTCGATCCGGCAGTGAATGATTCCACACCTTGGGAGCTGATCGTCAGCTGCGTGTACAAAAGCAAGCAGCTATTGCATTGCCATTGCTTATGGATAATTGGATAATAGACAGTGGCAATGTTGGTGTTCTGAAAGATAACTATATTCTTGTCAGAATCTGCTTGGCGTAGAACAGCAAAGCATTCTTTGTTAGCTTACGGCGAGGTGAGGTGGTGTAGGTGATTGTGAGCCATGAATGATATGTGGTGAGGTTTCACTTGTAGAGGTGCTTCAGAGTTTGATAGCTGCAGAGCAGAAGAGAACATTTGTGAATTAGTATATACCTATTGATTCATTACATTACATTGTATTAGATTCTGTGTAGTGTAGTAGATATATACATACTATATGCTATCACAGGTAAAGCAATAAATAATGTGGATGCTGCAATGGCTAGCGGCTTTTAGAGTAGAGGCTGTACTGTATGTGCAAAAGCGGCTGGCTGCATGCATGTAAATGACAAAGTGTTGTTCCTTTTTGTCCATGGCAGGCTTCCAGCCCATGCTTGCTCGGTTTATTTCGTGTGACTGGAACTATATGCTGCATCTTTTTGAGACTAAACTGCGCTCTGCGCATGATAAAGTCGAGAACTCCAAGGCTTGGCCTAGCCAAAACAGAGGCGGGCTGCTGGCTCGTGTGGAATTACACCCACAGTTAACGAACGTGGTATTACTATGAGAGATGATAGAAAAAAAATATTATAGTACTTGCGTGTTAAGTGGTCTTAAGATTACTTGCTCCTCCTTGATTGACTGATGTCCATGTCGATCCCTCTCTTCAACGAACAAGAAGTAAGTAGTCTTAAAAACGAGTTAGCATTTTATTTTTCTACGCAAAAGAGAAAATATGATTATGATATATAGAGAAAAGATAAAAAAATACTGACAGCTGTGGAATTTCAACCCACGCCCTTTCGGACCAGAGCCTAAATCTGGCGCCTTAGACCACTCGGCCAAACTGTCTTTTATGACACAGGCCATTACGGAAAAGTTTTATCATGTAGGATTATTAAAACACAATTACACGTAATGCTCAAGGTTGTTGAAAAAATGGGATGACCAAAGGACGCAATGTTAAGCCTAAAACGAAATCATATGATTGGATGATTCTGCGTAGTTGAATGTCAAGGTCCGTTGCCCTCGTGGTAACTCCAAGCTCAGTGATCCCATGATTATGGATCGTAAGATCTCGTCTCCGATCCGACTCCGACTCCGGCAATTGACTATCTATCTATCTATCTATCTATATAAACAAAAGGTAAGGGAAGGGATGGATACACAGGTCGGCAAGGTTCCCCGTTGATCCGTTCATCAGTTTTTGTGGCGGTCCGACTTCCCATCCGGCGGTTACCTCGGCGACGCAGCGATGCGCTTCTTCTTCTTCTTCTCCGACGACGACGACCTTGATGAAGAAGCTCTGGTCGCCACTCTGTACGATGACGATGAGTATGAAGATCTGCTGGCCTCGGCCGGCCATCGCCGCAGCAGCAAGCGTGCTCGGACCAGCGAGGCCACCCTGCACAGCCTGCCGGAGGTGACGGCGGGCCGCTCGCGCGAGGGGGAGGACTGCGCCGTCTGCCTGCAGGCCTTCCGCGCCGACGAGAAACTTAGGGCGATGCCCTGCTCCCACGCCTTGCACCAACACTGCATCTCCGAGTGGCTCCGCCGCAACGCCGTATGCCCGCTCTGTCGCCACCAGCTGCCACCCGCCGAAGAGGACGCCGTCACGCCGACGCCGACGCCGACTAGCAGATTGCTAGCTAGTCGAGCATGCATGGTGCTGCGGTGCCGTGTTGTTGTGTTCTGAATTGTTGGGAAACATGGACTACATTCTCCAGCTGCACCTAGCTATTGTTGTGCTCTGAATCTTTTGACAACAAGCTCAATATATTATTTCCCAAGGCTCATGGTAGTATCATGTCTACCCAGGGGGTGGACGGTGTTTCATTTACCGTCCACCCCCGGGGTCGCTACGCCACCGCCGCGCCGCCGCGTCCCGGCCGCTCCATGCGGGGAACCGACTCGTCCGCCCTGCTGGAAGCCTCCGGCATACTCCCACTCCCAGCGGCCTGTGGCGTCGTCGCGATGAGCGGCCGAGCCAATCCCCGGCCGGCCGGAGGGATATCGCCTTTTATTTTCGGTGGCGGTGGTGGCGCGTCGCAGGAGAGGAACGAAGGCCACAGAACCCTGATGCCGTAGACCGCGCGGCCGTGTCTGTGCTCCTCGGCGAGAGGAGCAGCGCGCGTCGAGTCGGACGGAGGCGGCGGCTGTGGCGCGGAGCGCGTTTGGGATGGTCTGAGCTAGCGTGCTCGTGCACAGCACACGGAGGTCATGCCAGGACCGCCACCCATTCCGATCCGTCCTGCAGTCGCACAGATTGAAGGCTAGCTGGTCACCTCGTCCTCTCATTCTGTCCCTCGTCGCCGCCGGGTTCTCGGTCGGGCAATGTGTTCATCGCCTGCGTTGGGCTTCTGCCTGGAAGAAATAGCTGACCAGCCGTTTCTGCTTCCACGCAGCTCGTAACATAAGCCGGGATCGGGAACGAGGGCCTCTGAGCCGGCGAGCGCGGCAGCCACGCCGGCGAAGGCCGGTGTCAGCGCACTCATACAGGAAGCCAGGAACTCCGTCTCCTCGTCCTCGTCCGGCGACGACCGCGCGCGCGCGGCGGTGTTCCGGGACGGCCAGTGCGCGTCGCCGTCGGCGTCGAGCCCGACGGTGGCGGCGCCCGTGTGGGATGTTCTGAGCGTGCTCGTTCACCGCAGGCGGACGTCGCGCCAGCCATTCCGCCCTGCATCCGGAGAGAGATTGGAGAGCCTCCTCACCTCGGCCGCTCAACATGCTGTCCGTCCGTCGCCACCGACGGCCGACGGCTGGCACCTGTTGCTGAAAGAAAGAGCTGATCAGCCGTATCTGTTTGTGGGCGGCGTGGCACCATCAATTGACCAGCCGCATGAGCGTTCAGTTTCGCTTCTACTTGGCTCGTTAATCGTGATCGAGCGAGTTCTTGGCCGTCGGTGCAGCTCCTAGTTCTGCTCTGCAAACTCTGTTTTTTTTTTCGAGAAGCATGAAACGGAAAGCTTGCTGCTTGGGCGCTCGGCCCTTGCTCTGCTTGTGCTGCTTTCCTCCTCTGCTACACACAGCTACACACAGACACAGGAGTACAGGACAAGTACTTAGGTCGGCCGCGACTGCGGAGAGGGAAGGGACAGGGCCTGATTTACAAATGGCGTTGAGCCCACCAAGCTCATGAACATACCACACAAATGTTCACTCTGATTCGGCTGGTCTAAAATCCGACTGGTTTTGACTGGTTCAATAGTATTCTGTGAGAGAGAATAAACCAAAAGAATTTGGCTGGTGCTGTGCTGCTGGCCAGCAGAATAGAGTGAACGTTAACTACTCCCTCCGTTCCAGGATATAAACATTTCTAATTATGTACCAGGTTCATAACTTCTTTTATATACCTAGACAAGTACTTGTCCAGATACATTAGAGATGGTATGAATCTGGATATATAGAAACATAGCTATAAATGCTTATATTAGAGATGCTTATATTCCACGCTTATTCTTTGCTTGCAAGCCGTAATGCAGACTTGTCTGAAACAAATTGCCTCTGAATTTGTGAATCATGTTTGCTATGTTAAGATAGAAATCCCCAGGGCAACTTTGCCATTTCACACATGTCAATGTAAAAGGATAAATGGAAAAAACCGAAAAGGTGTAACAGAACTTGACGGAGTGGTGGAAATCTAAACGGAGACATCTTTCGCTGGTGTTATTGTGTACCGAGATGATTCGATGGTAAATTTCTAAAACGTGCACCTTTCGGTGCCACAGACCCAATTTTGCCGGCTTCGTATGGAGGTCTCACTCCACGTGGCACATTGTGGAGTGCACAGAAAGGCTTCGAGTCTTTGACAACCTTCCCACTTTCCCAGTGCAGCGAGACCAACAAGCAAACGAGTGCTATGTCCCCGTGGTCGGCGACGGCGTGAAGTCCCTTATATCGGAGGTGGCGGCCGAGGGGGAGGAGGCGGGCCTGCAGGCTGGCGAGCGCGGCAGCCACGCCGGCGACGGTCGCGGACGCGGCGCATTCGTACAGGAACTCCGCCTCCTCATCGGCGTCCGCCGCCAACGAGTACGAGGCTGGCGCCGCCGACTTCACGCGCAGCAGAGCACCACCATCTGTCCATCTGCCGTCGCGAAGGTTCTAGAAGCTTCCGGTTGCTCGGTGCGGTGGCCGGTGGGACACCACGAGGGAGAAAAGGGTGCACCCTATAAAGGCCTAAACTATCCTGGGAGCTAATATCAGCCGTGCAATTACGATCCGACGGCTGAGAACCACCCAGGGGGTGGACGGTATTTCATTTACCGTCCACCCCCGGAGTCGCCACGGCACTGGATCGCCGCCGCGCTCGGGCTGTTGCGAGGAACGGTCTCGAGCCCATCCTCCACCAGCCCGAGGGATCACGTAGGAGACCGCGCGCGCGCCCGTGTCCGAGACGGGCATTGCGCGGCGGCGGCGAGCCCGACGGAGGCCAGCCATTCAGCCCTGCGGCTGGAGAGAGATTGGAGAGCCTCCTCCTCACCTCGCCCTCTCAACACGCTGCCCGTCCGTCGCCACCTACGGCCGACGGCTGCCACCTGTTCTGCTGCAACGCCGGGGAGGAAACGTCGCGACGCCTCTGCTATTGCTGCAGGCACTGGAGCATGCAGGCATGCAGCATGCTCACTCATGTTCCTGATGAAGAGAACGTACGGTGTGCTTCGATTCGCTGCCGGAGTGCAGCCGTGCTCCATCAGTGACGGCATGCCCTCTTCTTTGTCGATACCGTACCAAGCTGTGTATCTTTCATCCTTGTTCACGACGGCGTCGGTTTTAATGGTTGCACGGAGGTGAGCTGGAAGAAAGAGCTGATCAGCCATTTCTGCTTCTGGGCGCATCGCCTCAACGAGTGCGCGCTGGGCCAGGCTGCGCGGTGACCCTCTGCTGCCGGAGGGTATCCTCGAGGCCGCCCGTCGCTGCCACGCTCGCCGGAGCTCAGCTCGTCGCCGAGGGCAAGCGAAACGGGAGACCGTTTCCTCCGCCCTGCTGGAGGTCTCCGGTCGTGATGGGCGGCCGAGCCCATCCCAGGCCGGCCGAAGGAGATGGGCTGCGCGTGTCGAGTCTTGACGGAGGCGGCGGCCGTGGCGCGGCGCGTGTGGGAATGTTCTGGGCGTACGTGCTCGTTCACCTTGGGCTCTCGCGCTGTCCCTCGTCGCCGGCGGGTTCTCGGTCGGGCGATGCATTCGTCGCCTGCGCTGCGCTTCTGCTGGAAGAAAGAGCTGATCAGCCGTTTCTGCTTCTGGGCGCGGATAATCCGAGGGTGGACGCTGCCTTAACATGAACTGTCAGCATCAAAATGGATGCACCTACGAGCAATTTTGCCATTTTTTTAATTAAATTTTGACAGAACAATTCTCTTGTAAATGAAATTACGGATCAAACTTGATTTATTTTGCACCTCCTGTCATTTGTAACGCTATATCATGCACACCAATCAAATCAAGCAGCAGAGTACAAGGTTGTCGACGACGGATCGATAAATTGAAGGACGCTGGAAGATAGAGCAGAGGACGTGCAACACGACGGGCATAATATAATGTCGATGGGCGACGATCAGGCGGCCTGGACGACGTCGTCGAGGAACGGGTAGTCGGTGTAGCCGACGACGGGGTCGGAGGTGTAGAAGGTGGCGCGGTCGTACTTGTTGAGCGGCGCGTCGGGGAGCTCGAACCTCCTGGGGAGGTCCGGGTTCGCCAGGAACAGCCGGCCGAAGGACACCAGGTCCGTGTACCCCTCGTCCACCACCTTGTTCCCCTCCGCCCTGTCGTACCCGCCGGCGGCGATGAAGGTGCCCCTGAACGCCTTCCGGTACGGGAGCAGCCGGTGCGGGATCTGCCGGCGCCCGTCCACCAGCGCCATCCGCGGCTCGATCATGTGGCAGTAGAGCACGCCGGCGGCGCTGAGCTTGTCGACGAGGTAGCCCGCCAGGGCCTCCGGGTGGGAGTCGTGGCAGTCCATGTAGTCCGTGAAGGGCGAGAGGCGGACCCCCACGCGGCGCGCGCCGACCTCGCCGGCGACGGCCTCGACGACCTCGAGCGCGAAGCGGCAGCGCCGCTCGAGGGTGCCGCCGTACTCGTCGTCGCGATCGTTGGCGCTGTCCTTG
Source organism: Panicum miliaceum (assembly GCA_032594955.1). Classification (NCBI taxonomy): domain Eukaryota; kingdom Viridiplantae; phylum Streptophyta; class Magnoliopsida; order Poales; family Poaceae; genus Panicum; species Panicum miliaceum. The sequence goes on along the minus strand of CM064058.1, from coordinate 5,297,153 downwards.
AGGAACTGCTCGATGATGTAGCCGTTGGCGCCGTGGATCTCGACGCCGTCGAACCCGGCGTCGAGCGCGTTCCGCGCGGCCCGGCGGAAGTCGTCGACGACGGCGGGGATCTCGCGCGCCTCGAGCCGCCGCGGCGCGGAGAACTCCTCCACGTGGCCGTCGAAGCTCCTCTGGGGAGGCACCGCGCGGTCGGTGCTGGAGATGGGCGCCGCGCCGCCGGGCTGGAACGCGGTGGTGGAGACGCGGCCGACGTGCCAGAGCTGGCAGAAGAAGACGGCGCCCTTGGCGTGGACGGCGTCGACGATGGGGCGCCAGGCGTCGACCTGCTCGGCCGTCCAGATGCCGGGGGTGTCGGTGTAGCCCTGCGCCGTGTCGGAGACGCCCGTGGCCTCGGTGATCATGAGGCCGCCCCTGGTGGCGCGCTGGGAGTAGTAGACGGCGGCGTGCGGCTGCGGCACGTTGCCGTAGGAGCGCTGCCTCGTCAGCGGCGCCATCACCACCCGGTGCGAGAGCTCGAAGTCGCCCATCTTGTACGGCGTCAGCAGAGGAATGGCCGCCTCCATCTCAAGAACAATGGCAGCTTACAGTGGAGAGTGGAGCAGTGTAGGCGAGGTGAGTGGAGCTGCGCAGAAATTGAACTCTTGCAGCGCCATTTATAGCAAGTTTGAGCATCCAGGAAGCTGGTACTCGCTGAATACTGCAAGTAGTTTATTCTCGGGATAGCCGACCCGCTTGTATATTGTATAATTGTTGTGCGGGGAGATATGCAGCCAGCAATTACATCCACTTTAGATAATGGATGGTGTTCCAACCTATATGCAGCTAGGAATATACTTATTTAGGCTCTGTTTATTATAATACTAGAAAACAATGCCTAATAGGCTAATAGTAATCAAACCGTAACTCAGAAATCCATAGCCGCCACCTCCAATGCTTCCTACGCTTATGTCGTTCTCCTTTTGCAACGATCTTCAGAATCTTAACCAATAGGTAGCCTAAACAATGCTTGCATAATAAGGGGCAAAAAGCAAAAAATAATCTTTTATGTCCGTTCTAATTTGTAAAATATAATACATTACAATCGACCGGGCCAAAATGCTTTAGTACTACATATCATTCTCTTTTCCAAAGAATGAGACCGAGGCAAATCTAAATCAAAACAGGAGGTGTACTGCGGAGTAACGGTAAAAAAGCCATCAAGCGGGGAGTTTTTTTTTTTTTGAAAGGAACCATCAAGCGAGGAGTCGAGATTTCAGTCACCTAAATATAGGAGGTGTACTGCATGCATAAATGCTGTAGAAGCTATCATTTCGGCATCATGGCATTGTAATCTCTCTCTCCACTTTGCTGACAATGTTGAGTGGTGTTAGCGATAACTAAGGCAAATATTATTTGTGGACCATCCTGCGCATTTGAAAGTTTTGCCACTCTAGGAACACTAATTCACTTTTGACTTTCCATGAGGTCCGGTCTAGAAATGGGAATGCCCTGATTTTGCTTAACCCCATGAGCCGCCGGGAGGAAGGAAGAAGGCAGGCAGCTCCCATGGATGGGCCATGCCGGCGGCTATTGGCCATGAGTCAAACAGACCGACAACAACTCACGCATCAATACATCATCTCATCTCATGTCATGTCACTGCTTACTGCCACTATACAGAACATGATGCCGCATATATATACTGGAGATACGATCATGCATAAACAATTGGTGAGACCTGAATGATGCAGCGATGACGACGCTGACGCCACCCCTGACCGATGCAAGCTGAAGCAAATGCTTTCCTCCGCCGTTGGGTACTTGGGTGGCCACCTTTTCCCCGCCATATCTTTCTGTTTTTATCAGAAACTTTATGATCTCGGTCTACCACCCCATCGCATTTTGAAGAGTGTTTCTCTGATTCTCTCTTATCAAACTCGATTGCCTCGGCCCGCAACAGTTGCTCGAAAGGCCACACCGTTTTTTTTTGGATAAGAAGTCAAACTGTTCAGGTATTGTAAGATCACTACCTCTGTTGAGGTCTTTTACAAATCCGAGAAGCGAAACTTCCTATAAATTTGGTCGCTTTACACATAAATAAACTACTTACATCGCCTCTTTGAAATAGCACCATTATATCAGACATTTTTTCAAGGCGGCTCAGTGCTGGATTATTCGACAGGAACACGCCTAGGAAAGTGCTTTCACAATGTAAGTTTTGCATATAATAGGAAGCTGATTGTCAAAGTTTCCAGCTTTATATTACTTGATTCCTTTTAATTAAAAAAATCAAGATGCCCAGCGCTCTCCAGTGCAGCAAAGTCACTTTCTGTGGCATTCAAGTCCAAAAGAGTAGGAAGTTTCCTTACTCTCTCCTACATAAGCATCAAGCAGTATGGATCAACCTACCATGAAAGCGTATGTCCATCGTGGCCCTTCGTCGAAGCTCACTCTTCTCAAGGACCTGGAGTGCCCACCATTATGGCGTCCAGGTTGCCTGATGCGGAATTGAAATCCACATGCAATCAGCAAGAATTACATACTGCACAATTTACTTGACAAACCAATAGCGACCAATCAATATCAGACCGGCAATATTTGCAGACACAGGTTCAAATAATTCCACTACAAACAAGGTCTAAATAAGTCCGGTACAAACCAATCTTCAGAGTACAATAGTACCGCAAGCAGTTTACAATAGTATAAAAAGGTACCACAAAATCGCAGCTCATAAAATTAACTTTGGAGGTGCATAACAGTGCCCCCAGCATCACCATAAGAGTGCAAGCACTCGAAATACACGCCAGGTAGGCAAGGTAGGAGGATACTGCTCGCTCAAAGCAGCAGGCCAGCATCCATCTTAGCAGTAAAACATGACGCGCTTCACGTTTTCCTTGAGGGCAGGTAGAGGCCTCACAGCAGCACTCCCACCAGCCCTGGAGCTGCGAGAACTCCCAGGTGGAGGGCCACGGCTTGTTCCAGCACCGCTCACCATCGACCCACTGTCAGAGGTATCTGGCTCCATGTAAAAGCGAGCTCGGAAGGCTGCCAAATGAGCATAGTATGCAGGAGGCACTGCAAGCAGTCGAGTAAAATTGTCAGCATTCTGTCTTGCATTACCACCCCACCTCAAAGGTGGTTTGTGGTCAATATACTCAAGGGCAAGTTGCACTCACCAACCGATACTGAGCGTGTGCACCTAGCATACCTGCAAGTATTGATATTGTTTTTGGTAAGTCGGCAATTAAAAGGAGTTCAATTTAAAAGAACAGATAGGCTGAGCGGTAAATATTACGTGTAGCACAAGTTGTTGGTGAGAGATTGTAACCCATCAGCCGTAAATTTGTTCTCATCCCACAGAACATGATAATGTGCGGGGCGGCTTGTTCCCTGAAAGGACCCCAAATCAGCAATCAACTTATTCCATCATGTAGTGTAGTAGAAACAAATAAATGGAATCCAGCAACGAGATAGGGAATCTCAACCTGAATGCCAGCATGGCTACACAGGTAGAAATCAAACTCAGTCGGATGGCAAATCTTTGAATCCACCACAGTGCCTATATGTAGAATTAAAAAAAAAAGTTCCCAGACATTCAGATTAGGCAAGTTAATCTATCCCCAAAAAAGATAAGAATATACAAGCTAAGCCCAAAATATAATATGAAATGGATCGAGAACTAACCAGGCAGTATGTTTCCACTTCTATCAACAGAACGCTGATCATTGTGGTTGTTAACAAACAACCTAGTGTGATGACGCTTCTGGACCACTACAAAAGTAACTGGAGGCTGGTAATTGGGCTCCAACGATGCACAGGCCTGTAACCATAGTTTCACAAAGGGTGGTCAGAGGAAAATTAGAGGTGAAGAACATCACCAGGAATGCACTTAAAAATTAAGTTCACCTTTCGAATGGCATCAAGTTCGTATAACAAAACTTGATAGAACTGTCCCTCGCTAACACCATCCCTGAAAGTAATACGTGGTTTAATATACTGGGAATCATTGTCAGAAAAAGTGCCCATGCGCAAGGATAGGAACCTGTAGAATATGATCCTCTGGGGTTTCTGTCCTGTTGCCCTCCTGAAAGAAATGAGAAGTTCCCTGCACAATAAACAAAAATTATACATACAGCAGGATCTACGCATGAAGAAGTGAATGCATCTCATTTATCTCCATAAATATCATACTTGACCATGCCACCAGTGACAGTCCCTCTTTGGGGATCTTGCCATACTTTGAAAAGATCCTGTATCAACTCTTGGCGATGGGCTTGTGCACTCACTAATCCTGCATACTTGGTGACCTCCGGCCAGTCTTGAGAAGCAACCACCTAGGGAGGGAGGTACATAGCGAGGAAAAAGAAAGTGAAACTTCAACCAAGAAAAAGAATAGATTTTCTGGTCTTTCTTTGTCAGAATAGTGCCACACTTACAGCTGCAATGGAAGGACTAGAATCTTCTCCAGGATGGGGATGGGTAACATCAGCACCAAATATAATGGTTGGCCTGTCACTGACAAGGGGAATTCTCCTTGCCAAAGCATCTACAAGCACAGTATTCCTTCCCCCAACCTGAAAAGTAGGAAAACTGTAAGATACGAGTCTAGTGTTAATGTCAAAAATTAGAACAGTTGGGGTGCAATGATATACCTTAACATTTATTTTAAGGGCAACATTTGCAAGATACTGCTGCTTGTTCGCCTTGAAAACATGTTTAGTCAGACAACATTGGGAGACCAATCCAAGATCAGTCTCACAGATCCTTTTGAGATCCCCTGTAGAATGAAAACAATACTAATAACAAAGTCTATTCATTGGGCAAATTGTTTCAGAGCCTTTTAGAAGAGAACACATACCATAAAGTGAGCCATTATTGTCGGGCAGTATTACAATCAGCAGATCAAGTTCTCGGCCCTGAGGTCTTAGTATGTTCATGGCATCTTGATAGCGTCCCTTTAGTGCTCTTTCAACATGTTCAGGCCTCGCAGTCACTGGGGGTAGCACAGGTTCAAGTGCAAAGTCCTAGAAGAACAGAATATGAAGGGCAAATGACACAAACAAAAACCAAAGTGACAAACAGATAACTGTATTGAAGTTCTATCTGATTGACACGTACCATTCCAGATACTTGGCACATCTGAGCCAGCTCATGACAGAAACTCCTGGCAGCATTGTCTTGCACATTTCGTGAGAAGTTAATGCATGCCCAGCTGCTAACTCTACCGCCATTGACCATTTTCTACCATACAAAATAACAGAAAACAATAAACAAGACACAAGTTATAATTTTTTAATGATCATCAACCAGGGGAAAACAAAAGGCAAGCTACAGGTTAAAATAGATTATATCAGGCTAAAATAATGCGAATGGAATATGGGTATAACCTAGAGAAACTAAGCCTAGCTCAGTTTTTGGGAGGTGTGGGTGTGCACCCCTAGCACCCATGTTTTCAGTCCTCTTTGGTTTGAATTAGGGTGCTTCTTTCTTCTTATTTACAGTATCACCTAGTTAATCCTAGGTTGGTCGAGTTTTTCATTTAATGGCCAAAGTGGAAAAGTGGTATAAATATTAGTCACAAATTAACAACCAGGTAGTTGCATGTAAAAGGTAAAACAAGAGCAAAGTTTCAGATAAGTCAGACACTGATGATACAGTTTTGCAAGTAAATCATGCAAAATTCCTCGAGAAAATTTTCATATTAAACTACACGAGCACATGGAACTGTGAGATGACAGAATTAATATGTAGCTGACTGCCAAAACCCAGAGGATTTCACAAGTCATTAACAGCTATCAAGCTATATATAAACAATTTCATTACTGTATTGTTCACATTATGCTCAAAGTCTCAGACAAAGGCTTCAAAGCATAATATCATGCTTCAAGGGTGGCAGTTATATCATGGCTGCTGGGCTAACTTCCTACCTTTTTGTAAATATAAGATTTTTAAACAAATGGTTGGAGCTATATCATGTCTTTCTCCTCTAATAGTTTCATAAGGTGAATAACTGGGTACGCCTGAAGGAATTCTCATAAAAAGGAGATTTTATCTTGATTTCTCGGAACTGTCATAATGAGGCATACCTTATTCATCATGTTCCACTGGCCGACTCTTGGCAACACATCCTTCTCTCTGCCACTGTCATGGTATTTCAGCTATTACACAAAAAGTAGAATACCAGGTCAAAGAATGTCCAAAGATGCAAATCAACTGCTAAACCACAGATGAAAACTCACTAACCCTTGGGGGAGGCAGAACACGAGCTTCGACGGATGCAAGACGCTCATCAATCTTTATGCCAAATTCCTGCGCATATGGATCTTCGAAGTACGCATTGTGATGCACAGTCTGATCAAAATAGGTAAGGCAAACAAGAGATTTTGAACCGTCAGTTCAAATTGATTAACCTTCGTGAATCATGAAGGCACAAGCTAATTAAATGAACAAATGCAACAAAATATCCATGCCAATTAATCATATTTTTCCTCGAAAGCTCAGGAGAGCTGCGTGTCATTCCGTTAAGAAGAGAAGAAAAGGTGCACACACTCTAAAGGGAGGGAGGGACTCACACACTAAAGGGATTGCTAAAGACTCACCACACACGAATTAGACGACCAGATCACTAATGTCACTTAATCATTATACAAACACACGCACGCACGCACAAATTTACGCAGATGCATACACCCACCCGCCTGCCGACCCACAGGTAGGGAGGGAGGGACCCACACACTAAAGGGATTGCTAAAGACTCACCACACTCACGAATTAGACGACCAGATCACTAATGTCACTTAATCATTATATATAAATACTCTTCACCAGGACATATAAGTTTGCTTTGCATGAATAACTTTCTAATCAAGTAATTATCATTTCCTAAAGGCACTGATATTGCTACTGCTGCTGCTGCAACTCCTCCTCCTCCTATGCCTAAGTCAAAGTGTCAAACCAAGAAACATGATCTGTAATCACCTGCAGGATGTCTTTCTCACGCTCTTGAGGACGCTGGCAAGTCACTTTCAGTAGAGCAGTGATCTGCTTCTCATTGAGTCGTTTTGAGTAACGCTGTCCCTCAACTATCTTACAGACCTGGTATTTCAAACCATTAGCAAGTTATGATTTATGAAAACATGCTGAAGCTGGATATAGCAATTAGAAATCATACGGATAGATAAACATAATATAACATATCAATTGCAGTAGAGCCTTAGACACTAACCTCCATAGGCAGATAATTTGGTCTTTGTTGATTGCCCACTTGCAAGCAAGGCAAAGAAGTGTGCTGAATACTGAAGCCATAAGTCTCCAGGAAGTATTGCACCACAGTCTTCACAGTACCACGATCATCAATAGGGAATCTATACAGGAAAATCAAAGAAATCATGTCAGCACATTACTCCTTGCACTATCAATCCATGCAAAGCTAGGGAACACGCACGTACGATAACTCCCTTGTTGCCTGGGAAGTGAGGCCAGATATACGATATTTCCTTCGCATGTTCCCTCGGTGTGTGACTTCGACTTTTACACCTCGTAGAGCCTTTTTAATCTGCAAAGGTAGAATAACAATGAAAAGTGACGAGGCATAAACCAAAGTTTCTATCAAGAAACTTTTGGTAATTAATCAAACCTTGACACGATCAGAATCAGATAACGGTCTAACTGAGATATCTCTGTTAAGAAGCTGAATAACGAAATCAATAACAGGGAGGGGCTCAATAAATGCAGTAGAGGACATATCTGCAACAAAAGAAATCAAGCAACCACAACATTTCAGATAAGACAGTGTAAGTAGTGTCAAAACTGAAAGCAACATGACAAAAAGAATCAACATGAGAATGATGGTATCTAACCAATATTCAGAGAAAGACCCATCTGTGTCGGCCTTATGCTTTGGTAGAAACCCCGCCAAGTTTCCAAACCCTCACCAAGTTGCTGGCGTCTCCCTAAGTTGGGAGAATAAAATGATCTACCAACAGGACAATACCTACACCGGAAATGAAAAGACAATGGGGACTTTGCCATAGGAAAATAACTCTTAACAAAAATACCATTATCTCAAGATTACCTGGCAGTAGGCAATTCACGTAGTACAATGTCAAGTACTTGAAGAGCCTCTTGAGGAGCATCTGGTTGCCTCCCAGCTAGAAACATAGCCAGATGGTGGAGATCAGCGCGGGCAGCAAATTTGATGACCACCTTAAATACCCTTTCGCGCCTTAAAACATAAAGAATGTCAGTTCGAAATTTTGGATGTGTTTTAAGCACAAACACGTTAAAACATAAAGAATGTCACGGAATTTTGGATGTGTTTTAAGCACAAATACGTTAAAACATAAAGAATGTCAGTACGAAATTTTGGATGTGTTTTAAGCACAAATACGATAGCAATAGCAATACCTTTGGCCTCCACGAAGACTATCCTCCTCATCTTGCAGAGTAATTTCAAATGTCCTAGATGTAAATGGCAATGGTCCCGCTGTATAAAGGCTCTTCCTTCCATCGTATGCAGGTAGACGCCCATCCAAATGAGACTGTCTATAAAGAGTTACAAGCTGTCCCATGACAGCACGATTGACGCCACGTGAAGTAACCTCAGGCGTAATAGAAACCTGGTGACAATAGGCTGGTTATCAGAAATCACATATAAGAAGTATAATAAGGAATTATGTCTTCTTATTACGGGCTTACATCATAGTGGTGAAGGTCTTTATCAGGCAGCTCAGCAAAGAAATGATTTGCCTTCACGATGCACCTGGAGCCATAAGTACCCTTGCCAGGGCGCAATGGGAATCTAACCGATTTGCTTGATGCTGGTGCCACCTGAATGGCTTGGCTGGTTGAACTCTGACCATGAATAGCAAGTTGCTGAAACTGTTGCTGGACTTGTCCAGTGCTCACCTCGGCCTCCGCAAGCTGCGAGGATGAGCCAGCTCCCGGTGGGGACGGTGCTACCGCCACAGGGGCTTGATATTGGACATATGGGGCTTGGTGCAGCTCGGGAACTGATCTCGATGGACCTGGAGGAACACTTGGTCCAACACTACCTCCCGCATGCCCGCCGTAGTGTGTCTGAGGCACTCCTCCTCTGGGGCGTGGACCACCGCGTCCTTGGTACTTCTGTGATTGATACTCAGGTGGTCCACCACCAGGATGTTGTGAAGGTGGGACTCCACGGCCCTGGTATCCACCATGCCCCTGGTATCCACCACGGCCCTGGTAGTCACGCGGTTGAGCCTCAGGTGGCCCACCAGGATGCTGTGAAGGTGGGCCTCCACGGCCCTGATACCCACCACGCCCCTGGTAGTCGCGCGGCTGAGACTCAGGTGGCCCTCCACGCCCCTGATATCCACCACGGCCCTGGTAGTCACGCGGTTGAGCCTCAGGTGGCCCACCAGGATGCTGTGAAGGTGGGCCTCCACGGCCCTGATACCCACCACGCCCCTGGTAGTCGCGCGGTTGAGACTCAGGTGGCCCTCCACGCCCCTGATATCCACCACGGGCCTGGTGTTGCCCTCCACCACGGGCACCTTGTTGAGGCAGTAAACCACGTCCTCCCCCATGCTGTTGAGTTGTCTCAGGTCGCTGCGAGGAGCCCTGTCCAGGAGCTCCAGGAGCCTCCCCAGAACTCTCTCCAGGGCCAGTTCTTTTCTTCCTCACCATGATGGACCCTGGCATCACAGAGATACAAGAGCGTCAAAACAGATTTAGTAGCCCATGAAAATGATGTATGTGATACACACACACACTATCAATGAGAGCAGGGTATGTGATACACACATTGCAGGGACACGCAATGGCAGCAGGGTATGCTATACACACATTGCAGGAACACACAACGACAGCAGGGTATCTATCCTCTGAGAATTAAAATGAACTTGCCCCGGAAGGGTTTACTCTATCAGTCTATAAATGTACAACAGTAGTGCTATCAAAAAAAATACAACAGTGGAACCATAATGGTGCAATGAACAACAAGAAAATAGCGCACGAGACATGTTTAGAAGTGCACCTACACCAAGTAATATGATGATGAGGGTCATGGGATTGGGATGTTTTTAAGTTCTAATTGGTTCTGGCTATTGATCTGATGTTACGATTCAGCGACACAATTGGATCAATCTAGTGGCAGACTAATTCATCTGTGAGTTGTTAGGGGATCAGAGGCGGTGACGCGAGCAAATCAGGGGCGGACCCAGTACAGGACATGGGTGTGCATGTGATAATTTTTGCAACGAAAAGAAAAACGAAGTTCGTAGGTAAAATTCATGGTCAGATCCGAATACAAATATCTCGCATTAGGGTTCTGGGTGTTGGATTCCACGCAGCAGGAAGGGAAGAAGGGAGTGGGCGCGCATACCCCTGCCGGATGCCCGTCGCCGGCGAAGCGCCCGACGAGGAACTGCCCGAGGGCGGCGCCACTCGCCCTGTCGTCGCCGCTAGTACAGGCCGGCCGAGGGGGGGGGGGAAGGCGTTGGAGAGGAGAAAGAAACCCGGAAAAGGTCTAACCGTGAGACCCCCGCTGATCCGGCCGAGCCTGTATGTGTGCAGGCTAGCAACGTGGTGGGTTAGGCCGCGCGCGCCCACGCCAGGGAGAGAGAGCGCACGAGGTTTTTCTCAAGGGAAGACTCTTCCCGTCATCGCGTCCCGCATGACGTCGATGTCGAGTCTGGTCACTGGCAGGTGGGCCAGGTAGCCCTCTTCTTGCAAACTAGTCCGTGTGGCCATGAGCACGACATCAGATGCGCCGCCGCTGCATAGAAATTATCCACATAAACAAAATAACAGATCTATCTAGAGGAAGCTTCATCTACGGCCCCCATCCCGCGGTAGATGAACATTAATACTGTGGCATATAAGGACATATTTAGTCTTATACGATACTTCTTTGTTAAAGCATCAACATATATGAGAGCCAAGGCTCGTGCCATCTCCCTCTTTCGACCGCTTGCTTAGGCGCCGTTTGATCCATGGAAGTTTAGTCCATCAGATGACTCAAGCAGGTGGACTAAACTTTAAACTAAATTTAGTTTCATCCCAACTAAAATTTAGTCTATCATTCTATATAACCCACCTAATTTGGTCTAAAATTTAGTTTCACTTATTTATATATTTTAGATGATTTTCACCTAAAGTTTAGTTTATAAATCCAAACGGATATGAATTAAAATTTAATTACCTAATTTAGTCATCTAAAGTTTAGTTTTAGTCCTAAATTATCCAAACATGACCTTAGAACAGATTGGAGAGGGATTGAAAATTCAATGGTAATTTGATCACTACCCACCCCCCGCGAACTCGTGTGTCGTGTCTCACAAATAAATCGTTGCTTTCCACATGTGAGATGCTACACCAGTCAGTACAACGAGTTCGTTATCTACGAATTATGATGGTCTGATCGTTCTTCTTATTATTAGATCAATCTTAATAGGAGTATCATAGTAGTGTCATGAGTATTAAATTTGCTGACATGGTAGAAGAGAGAATAGGGGAGAATCATGAGATGAGAGATGAGTGTTATGGTGATAACACTCCTCTGGCACAGTTATTAAGATTTGGTAACTGTGTGATGACACTCTACACTGAGACTGGCCTTAAATATGTGACCTTTTAAAACGCACATGAACACATCTCATCACATACAGGTGAGACCAATCTCAATGTAAGTGTTATGGTAGTGTCATGCACATTAAATTTGCTAACATGGTAGGAGAGAGAAGAGGGGAGTGTCATGAAATGAGAGAGGGATGTTATGGTGATGATATTCCTCTAACATAGTTTTCAAATTTTTAGTCTTGGTAATTGTAAAGTGACACTCTCCATTGAGACTGACTTTGAAAAAAAGTAGCGGCCATCCTAGCCCGTGCTCGTGCTTCACCCGGGCATGCCCCCACGAATAAATCGCTGCTTTCCACATGTGATGTTGCACTAGTCAGTATAACGAGTTCGTGATCTACGAGTTAGGATGGTTTGATCATTCTTATTAAAGACGCGACCTTTTAAACTGTGTACGCACATGAGCACATCTCATACAGGTTTTGGGAAAGTGGCCGTGAAGTTCTGTTTAAAAAAAATCGCGGCCGTCGTAGCCCGTGCGCTAGACCCGCACCGCCGCACGCAGATCCCGAGGGGACTCGTTTTGGGGAAGTGGGGACTGGGGAGAGCGAGCGAGGATCAGCAACTCTCCTCCGCAAGGGCAGACTGGAGAGTGGGTGAGAGCCAGCCGAGCAGAGCATAGATCCAGCAGGATCCAGCAGCTCCCTCGTCCTTGGCTTGGCCTTGCTTGCTTCAGTCAGTCACTCCGTTTGGTCAGGTGACTCTCCCCTCCTCTCTACCGACCGACCGAGCGAGCGAGCGAGAGAGAGAGAGAGAGAGAGGGAGGGAGGGAGGAGGGAGTCAAGCTCAAGCAAGGGGAGATCCAATCCGATCCAGTCCAATGGCCGGGCGGCGCGCGGAGGAGGAGTACGACTACCTCTTCAAGGTGGTGCTCATCGGGGACTCCGGCGTCGGCAAGTCCAACCTGCTCTCCCGCTTCACCCGCAACGAGTTCTGCCTCGAGTCCAAGTCCACCATCGGCGTCGAGTTCGCAACGCGAACGCTCCATGTCAGTCACTCCACCATCTTGCCCTTCCTTTCGATTGCTAGCACTAGTACAGTACCTCGCTGGACAGGATCAGAACAGATCAGATCCCCCCCCCCCCCCCCCCCCCCCCCCCCCCCCCGCCCCGGCCGCTACCCAATTCAGATCAGATCCCCCATTTGTGCAAAAAGAATGCTTTTTAAGCAATCTATCAAGCTGGTTGCGTCCTTGCCTGCTGAATATGGATGGATGATCCATTCATTTCATTTGATACACCCATTGATTTCGCAGCTAGCTCGGCTCAACGCTAGCAAGGCTTAAAAAGTTACCGTCTTTCCTGCTAAGCAAAGCAAAGATACATGAGTCGACTCCAGCTCAACTCACAGTGTCACACCAGACGCGCTCAGCTCATTGGATTATATGATGATAGAGTGATCTTCCACCTGCACCACCAATAGTGGGGTACAGCAGTGTATGTTACTTGTGGATAAACGTTAGCCTCAATAAGTGTCACTCTCAATTCCTTAGCAAGTGGCAAGTATCTTTGCCCCTAGTGCAGAGCTTAACTGCCTAACTACCCTTCAGATTGTGCTCTACCTACCAGACTGAGCTGTTTCTTGTTTGCTTGTTGCCTTGGCTGCTGAGATCCAAAGAGTAGAGTTCCAACTGCAAGTCCCGAATTGGGTTCCTGCCCAATTAAGTTTACTCCTTAGCCCTCCCTATCCCAACCAAGAAATGGGAGTGCTGTTACAAACTTCTCATCATAAAAAACTGCACCTCTTACAAACTTCACAAGAACATTCTCAGTTAACCAAGAAATGATGCAACTTGCAGTGTTATTTCAGACAGTGTTTCCTGAATGTATTAATGATTCTGCTAGTCATGCAAACCTTCACCTGTGCCTAATGTTGACTTGATATTGCAGGTTGAGGGCAAGATCATCAAGGCCCAGATCTGGGACACGGCAGGCCAAGAGCGCTACCGGGCGATCACGAGTGCCTACTACCGTGGAGCCCTTGGTGCGGTCCTCGTCTACGATGTGAGCAAGCCCACCACCTTCGAGAACATCAGCCGCTGGCTAAAGGAGCTGCGCGACCACGCCGATTCCAACATCAGAATCATGCTCGTCGGCAACAAGACTGACCTGAGACACCTCCGGGCTGTCACCACAGAGGATGCCCAGAACTTTGCAGAGGCAGAAGGCCTGTCCTACATCGAGACGTCCGCGCTGGAGGCGACAAACGTTGAGGAGGCGTTCCAGCTGATTCTGGGTGACATTTACCGTGCCATCAGCAAAAAACCTGTGGCCTCAGACGAATCTGGGGTAGGGGCTGCTGGAGGCATCAAGGAAGGTAAGACGATCAACGTTGCAGCAGGTGACGCTGCTGCTGAGAAGAAGCAATGCTGCTCAGCTTAGTACGGGTGGTGCGTCCTGCTGAGATCTTCCAGAGGCAAATGTGTTGCTGTGATGGCTGTTTTGAGTCCAAAGTTTGTTGATTCATTTTGTCAGATAGTACCTTTGTTGGACCTCATGTTCACATATTCTCTAAAGCAAGCAGTTATATATGATTATATCTAATGATCAAGTCAGATGTTCTCATATATGATTATATATCAAATCACCACCACCAACAACAACATAGCCTTTTGTCCCAAGTTGGGGCCTTTTGTCCCAAGTTGGGGTAGGCTAGAGATGAAGCCTAAAAGAAACTCCGCCTGCGATCGTCTCAACATAGCCGGTCCCAAGCTCGGATAAAGGAGGAGGGTTGGAGGGTTGTGTTAGGTCTGGCGAACCAGCGTAAAAATCAGCCATCACCGATTCAATTATTTTCTATCAAGTATCAGCAAGCTTACATATAACCAATTGAGATCTGCATTTCCAAAAACGTAGCCAAGAATCGAAGACTTGCAAACTCCGGCTGACAAAAAGAAGAGATAGACAAGCTCAATTATCATGTTGAACAATCAGCAACCAGCACTCACACCGTATATCACGCAATTAACTGCAGGTTTTAAGATTAGTTGGTACATTTTGATGCTTAATACTGATACAAACTGTTCAATCGATGCTAAAATGACACACATTTAGTATCCTCCATTCCATCCAGTGCCTTCTCCAATATAATCTTGATTGGACAAAGTCTTGCAGCATCCATCCAACCACTCACCAAACCTGAAGTCCCCCCAGATGATAGGAATGGAGCACTGCAGGTCAGCAGGTATACCCTCCCTTGCTTTCAGGACGCCTATGACTGTCTACGACGAGCAGCAGCTGCTCTTCTGCTGTATTGGCTGCCCTTTCATGTGAACGTGGACGGTGGGTCTTCTCTCCACGCTGGGTTGGGTTGCCATCCTGCGGCAGTAGCACGGCAAGTGATAAAATCATCAGGCGGGCATGCCCCTCAATCTTATTATCCACCTCAGAACAGCACGCAAAGGTGTGCCATCACGGATGCAACTATAAAAAGGGCAGCATGCACACTCCATATTATTAGAGGCACCGAAAAGAGATATACAGCTCAATGATCCACCAACAGCACTCAGAAAAGCTAACATTAATGATCAAGAGGATGTCCTGAATTATTTACCTAAGAAATAAAAAGTTAAAAACTTGATTTTTCAAGTAGTCAGAAAGGTACATGTGAAATTGTGAGAAAATTTCCATCATACGCTCTTCATCTAAAAAAGGGGAAGAGGAAAAATGCGAGCATTCAATCGTGCATTATTTCTCTCCAAAGAAAAGAGTGAGCAGTAACAAATCTACTAACAGAGCTTTATATAGCTTTCATCTCTGCAGCATGCAGAAAGTTCAATAATGTTACTGTGCCAAGCATAGAAGATAAATGGGAACGAAATGGCTTCTGAAAAAGTTTATTTTTAACGTACCTTTTCTTTATTTCTGATGACATGGTTAGGAAAGCTTCCTCAACATTGATGGATTCCTTTGCACTTGTCTCAATAAAGGGAATTCCTAATGAATCCGCAAAAGCCTGCAGTTGATTTAATTGTCAGGTTTCGGAAGAACACATAAATATGTACATATCTATCGAGAATAAAGCAGAATAACAAATAGAGATGCAATCTTCCCTTCATTGTGTATTTGTGTTCATTCCTTTTTGTAACTTTTATTAGTTGTCGCAGTTAGCTGTTAGCCAGCATTATGCTAATATTTTAAGGAAAAAGCATAAGAAAAAGGATCTTTACCTTTGCCGTTTCGGTATCAACAACCTTACTATCGACCAAATCACACTTGTTCCCAACTAGCAGCTTGCATACACTGTCACTGGCATACCTATCAATCTCACTCAGCCACTGCTTGATGTTATTGAAGCTCTCCATGTCTGTCACGTCATATACAATCTAAAAAGAGTGGAGTGTGATATTAATTTCATTCCAAGACTGGCACATTGTGTAAGGTGAAAAAGGAAAATTAATTGTCAATAACTAAAAAGAGTAAACAGCAACTCTGTTCAAGCTATCCTAATTCACTGTATTGCGTCAGATAAGTAAAACAGGAAATCTGATCAGCGTTTAAAAGGAATTACAATGATTCCATGAGCTCCTCGGTAGTAACTGCTTGTAATTGTCCTGAACCTTTCTTGGCCTGCTGTGTCCCACTGAACAAGAAAAAATGACATCACTATCAACAACGAGTGAATGGGCAAATAAGAGTAGATTTTGTAAAGCAATGTGTGAGCCAACACATCAAATCTCACCAATTTAGTAATGAATACCTAAACTTCCAGTTTCTAGCTGCTTCCCAAGCATTTGCAATCTAACTATCGAAGTTATTTGATGTCCATTAGTAGATTGGAAATCTTCTACCTCGCATGTATGCTTATCGATTCAAAATTATGTGGTAAATTATTTGAGATGAGCACACCATGAAGATCTGTCTCATAATCATACAAATCAGTTTCTGCTGGAAAAGAATCCTGGCATATATCCATTAAGGATAACCGGGTTTTGCTGTTGCGGTGGCTATTGATGCTAATAAAATACCACCAAGGATTTCTTCTTCATCGCCAATCACCTACTAACAAAAATCAGGGAAACTAATAGTTCTGTTCCATCAAAAACAAAATACAATAGCTCTAACATTTCAGGTTCATCACAGTCCTTCCATTATTATGGTTCGTAATCATTCTCACCATTGCTAAAATTTTAGCGCAGGATAAGAACTGAAGGCACCAAAGAATGCCTCAAGTTGTGTTTGAACAATGTTTAGAAGGCAGACCATGAATCCATAACCTTTTGGGTTTGTATCTCAGACCAAAAGGCTATGTTGCAGAACACAAGGGTCTATGTTATTCCAACTACTCGTACGCACACTTGTGTTCGATTATGTGAAGTATGAAACCATGTACCATTTCCTGATATCCCAGAGACGAGTGAATCCAAATAGTATAGGAAGCGAACACATGGCACTGGTGCGATTGCTGGTAAAATAATTAAAATTCTCTGAATGAAGCTTACAATCTGTAGCTTGACTGTCTTTCCATCGAGCTCGACAGTCCGAATTTTCTGAAACGCAGAGCATTTGGGTCAGAGGGTTGCAGTTAGCTAATGATCCATGATGAGTGGAGAGCATCATAGTAAGGACAGACAAAAGAGCATGTTTTGTAGTACTACTTACGAAATCAACACCGATGGTACTGATGTAAGTGTCAACGTACGAATCGTCCTGTACCAAAGAAAACAGAATAAAAGCAAAGCCGGTTTTGTCAGGAGCAGAAGCACAGCAAATTACCAAATTAATTTCTTTAGCTCATAATAAGGATGGGAAAAAAAAGAAGAGACGGAGGCTTACAGCGAACCGGAGGAGGAGGCAGGACTTGCCGACGGATGAGTCGCCGATGAGGAGCAGCTTGAAGAGGTAATCGCTGCAAGAGGAGAGGGGAGGTTGGGTTTTAATTTTGGTGGGAGATTGTCACGATCTCATCCCAACCGAGAAAGAAGAGTGGGGAAGGCGGGAGGGAGGCACTTACTACTCGATGCTGCCCATGGCGATCGGCGACTTCGATTCGAATTCGATGATGGAGTTCGGAGGAGGGAGAAGAAGTGCAGAGGAAACTGCAGGCGGAGAAGCAACGCAGAGGCAGGGGCAGGGGCAAACCGGCAAAGGCTCCTCCTTTTCTTGAGCCGCCGGTCATGCATGGTGGTCAGTTGGTCAATGGTCAGCGGTTGGAGGAGTTGGCAAAGGTTTGGCTATGGCAGGGGCGCCTGCACCAATGGCCCACCCGCCTGTTGTTTGCCTGGGTTTGGGCCGAGCAAAGCAAACAGACATCTGGGCCTAATGGGCCCTCCATCACTCATCCATCCCCATGATGAATTGCAGCCGACGGCCCGAAGCCCACGACCGTCGTCTTGCTCGGTTGCTCCTCCGCTGCCACACCGCACCAACCAGGCAACCAGTGATCCCAGTCATGGCCGCCGCCGGCGAATTCCGCCTGGGCCAGCGCGTGCACGCCGCCGGAGACCCCCGACGGGTCGGCACGGTGCGCTACCTGGGCCCCGTCGAGGGTCACTCCGGCGACTGGGTGGGCGTAGACTGGGACGATGGCGCCGGCGGCCGGCACGACGGCTCGGTCGCCGGCCGAAGATACTTCGTCGCCGCGGGGGAGCGCTCGGCCTCCTTCGCGCGCCTCGCCGCTCTCAGCAAAGGGATCTCGCTCCCGGACGCGCTCCGCCTCCGCTACCGCGTCGAGGACTTCACCAAGGAGGAACAGGGTTAGTGCGTGCCGACGCCTCCCTCGATTTGCCTTCACATTTTGTTTCCTTTGATGTGGCAATGCTCTGGCTCACTTTCTCTCAGAAATTTGTTGAATTCTGAGGTGTCTGTACAAGCATCATCGCAATTTGTTGAATTCCTTGATAATGATCCCTGATTACATGGTTTACTGCGTTCAGATGAAATGTATGTCTTCTCAACAAGCCAGAAGCGTGTGTCAGTTGAATTCGTTGGCCAGAACAAGGTTCAGGAGAAGCTCAAGAACTTCAACGACCTCACGAGTGCATCAGTTTCCTACATGGGAGTGAGCTCAATTGGACCACCAGATGAACTCAAGAGTTTGGTTCCAAGTAAATATTGTTATATGATACTGCACTCTTCTTGTTCATTTTACTTGCTCTAGTTCAATAAGCCACGATGTACTGTACCAACTAGTGCTGATGGTTCTACATCCAATTTTTCTTTAGAGACAAGAGACTTGCTTGCTAGTTGCGTAGTTTGTTCACCATTCTTACCAAAGTCTACTTTTTTATTTAGTTCTGACAGCTGTTTTGCTTGTTTCAGATCTCAGGCTTCTTGATTTAACTGGAAATCTGTTCTCACAATGGCAAGTATGTATTCTCACTGAATGATTATTCTTGTAATTTCAATTACTGTAGATATCATGCACATAGCTCTATAGATAGGAACAGCCGGATACATAATGTTGGTGATATTACCAAATGTTTGCAGGATATATCGGCTCTTTGTCAAGCTCTGGCATCTCTGGAAGTTCTTAATTTGACAAACAATACCATGGAGAACGATGTGACGGAAAATCCAATGCTAGAGAATATCCGTATTTTGGTTCTCAACAACTGTGGAGTAACATGGGAACTGGTATATAGTGATCCCTATCACTTTGAAGCTTTCTTAATCAGTGCCAATCACGTTAAAAGTTGACTTTAACTTACGCGGAACAGGTTGAAAAATTTAAAGTCTCATTTAAATGTCTCAACGAACTCCATCTGATGTCGAATAAGCTGAAGATGATCATGGTCAGTACTTCCTATTGAACCTCTGTTTCCATGTGCTTCATGTGTTGCTACATTACCTGTTTTTCATCTCATATGTGTCCAGTGGCAATAGAAAAGTTGTATTATAGATGTTGGAGGATTGAACCTGGTTCACTGTTAAAGTGATCTATTTAAATGGATTACCCTTTTCAAGTTTTTGAGGGCACGCTTTTCTTGTTTCAGCAAAGTGTGCGTTGACTTTACGATTTTATACAACTAACTGTGTTCCACCTTTCATCCAGACTCCAGATGGAAAATTTGTGCAAGGTTTCAATACATTGCGTCTCTTAAATTTGGAGGACAATAATATTGATTCATGGGATGAAATTGTGAAATTGTCTTATCTAAAAAGGTAAAAATTGAAATAATGAAGTTTTTTCCCTTTAATTTGATTTATACTTTTGCATTTGGTTTCAGTACTATTAAATATGAATATTGATCATCTCTTCCCTCCTATTTCTCCAGTTTGGAACAACTCCATTTGAACAAAAACAGGATCAAGCATGTAAAGTATCCATCTAATCTTCCATCACATGGACCTCTTGATGATGCATCTGCTGTGCCATTTGAAAATCTGCAAGTCCTTTTGTTAGGTATGACTGTTGTGGGGTTGTTTTTGTTGTTGCTATCATAAGATTCTAGCATTATTCTATTTGACTTATGTACTACACTGAATTTGCTGAAAAACTGAATATGCTGGCTAATGGTGACTTTTAAGTGTCTCAGGTTCTAATGAGATCGATGACTTTTCTTCAGTTGATTCTCTTAACCTCTTCCCAAGTTTAAGGGTGAGCTGGTTTCAAGGATTTACCCTTATTGTTTGGAATCTTATTGTTTGATATGGCCATACTGATTTATATTCTTTAAAGGATGTCAGGCTTTCTGATAATCCTATAGCCGATCCTGCCAAGGGTGGCGCTCCCCGATTCGTGCTTGTTGCTCAGCTTGGCAAAGTTAAAATACTAAATGGCAGTGAGGTACATGCAACTCCCTAGATGCTTTTTTGAGTGTACAATACATTGTACAGATATATGATATCCTTATCCTTCTTGCATGTCTAGGTAAGCCCACGTGAACGGAGGGAATCAGAAATACGGTCAGTTAATCCCTTTGTTCCTTAGATGGTATTTAGGACCTCTTTGATTTATGTGGCTGGTCCACCCTGGTTGGGGGATCAGATCGGATTAAATGACAATTTGAAGTTATTTTTCCCTCTATGTGAACTGTTGATTTTTCTCTGGGTTCTCTGAGAAAGTGTTATTAAAGACTTTCATTCCTTTTTTATTGAATATAAATTTGTTCAATAGCATTTTCCAAAGTAGCATTACAGTTCTGATAGTTGCGGTGTAATGTGACATTGCAGATATGTTCGCCTTGTTATGGGAAAAACACAATCAAATGACCAAGAAGAGATCAAACGGCTGCGCCCTAGGTAGGTTTGGTGGGAATTTTTCTCATCCTTAGTTTTTTTAGTCTTATATTCTCACACAACGTGACCCAGAGAATTTTTTTAGTCTTATATTCTCACACAACATGACCCAGAGAAGGAATGATCCAATGATTTTTTATGATTTAGTTCTTTTTCTGAAAAGATCAAATTCAGTTAATACATCCTGGCATAGTGCATCCATTTGATTTTCAGTGGAATCAATATCCGTGATCCTGTGTATCATGCAAATGCAATGATGTTTCTAACAATAAGAGCACCAGTTGGTCATCTATAGCCTATGCAAAGGATTTTATGGCTGTCATTTTTATCCAATCAGAATTTATTGGCTACATCATTGTAGATATGTTCGAGCTGGCTTCATTTGTCATTTGAATGTGCGTGTAACAGATACCAGATTGTTGCATAACCAGTGATTAATTGATTATAGAGATACCAAAAAATTGTCGATGCAGATTTGCTGAACTCAAGGCCTTTCATGGTATTGAAGATGAGAAGCCAACTTCAAGCACATCAGGCCCGCAAAAGATGTCTTCTGGTCTTATAAGTACTGACCTTGAACTATAATTTAGATAAAATATTTATATTGTTGATAAGTCGGCAGGAAAGAAGTGGGTCATTTTTTTGTACCTTGGATGCAGGTATCACCTTGAAATGTGTGGGGCCATCTATGGGCGAAAAGCAACCATTGACAAAGAAGTTGCCTCCTACGACAACTGTGAGTACTTGTTGGTACTACTTAGCTATCCTCAATTTATCGGGGCTGTCGTTTGCTTTCTCTCGGAAGGTTTTAGTCGCATCCTGCAATGGTGGCGGAACACGGTTTCCAATTGTTGCTCGATCTATCTTTTAGCAATTCAATGATTGATGTGTGAATTCAATAAGTCAGCAGGAAAGAAATAGTACCATTCAAGTTGTGGTGCCTATTAATTCAAGGTCTTTGATTGTTTCTTCAGCGTATCTAGATAAAGCAATGTCTAAAGTCGTGAAGTTTGTGTGCTGCAGGTCGGGAAGTTGAAATCGTTGTGCGAGAGCTTCTTTAAACTGAAGGACATAAGAGTGAAACTATTTGTCGAGGAGGAGGTATAACTGTAACCGTAACTCTCTGGAATCGTACCTTTCATGTACAGAAGTCGTGTATGATTGCTGCCTTGATTGGAGCAGGGATGCCCCCTACCACAACTCCTGGAGGAGGACACGGCTTCTCTGATGGAGCTTGGGATCGGTTCAGGAGCAAGCATCGTTGTGGACGAAGAGAGCTAGCTGGTCGTCATCAGAGCAGGGGAACCCAGCAACTCTATCACGCAAACTACACTTGCAGTTGTTGTTATTGCATGAAGAGAAGAGGACTATGACTACACTGCCCTTGATTGTCCTGTATATATATTTTTTATTTCTGTGAGCAAATATGCACTCGGTAAACGGTGAATCTTGTTGTGTATGGCTGGAAAGGGCACCAGCAATTCAGCCTTGTATTGTAACAACACTGTCAAGACAGGTTTCAGCTCTTTTTTTTCTTTCGAACAATCCAATGGTTTCAGCCTTAGTTTTCCCTTTTCCCCTTCTTCAATTTAATAAGGGCAGAAAGTCCATATTAGCCACTGTATCACCAATGGCAAAATCATGGAAAGATGCTGATGCTAAAATGAATTAGTAAGACACATGCCTTTTAATTATTTCAACCATCCTTGCTTGTGGTCTCAAAAAAAACAGCCTTTTACATGTAGAAAAACCAAAGCCATTAGTGAACATGACGTCCTCGTTCAAACACGGCTGGGTACACGTGTCGCCTGCTGATTGTTCAGAAAGGGTGGACGGTGGGGGTCGGATCTTCCAAAGTCCTCCATTGGATTTGTTTGCAGGGTCTTCACTCCACCCGACGTTCCTTTCCCCGCAACTTTTGGTTGCCACGACCAGATCCATTCCGGACGCCCTCCCTTCATTCCACTCCTTCCTCCCTCATCCCCTCTTCCTTCCATCTCCCGTTCCGTCCGTCCATCGCCGGAGACGTCCGCCGCCGGTTTCTTTTGCGATCCATTGTTGGTAAGGATAGCTTGCTTCCCGCTCTCTCGGCTTGTTCGGATTCTTTTCTGCAGAATCTTTTCCGTGAGGCGAGTCCCCAACTCAAACCCAAAGGCTTCCTTTTTTCTTTTTCCTTTTTTTTTGCCATGGAATCCAGGTTGTTGCCGTGGATTTTGCTGCGTGGTGGAGTGCTTTCGATTCGAGCCGTCTCGCCCATATCTGGGGCTGCTCGCCTCCCTCAACTGAACCTGACCCCCCACAGAGCAGGGGAACAGGGTATGCCCCCAGCTTAATCAAATGGGGTCTTTTCTCACCAGGACTGGCGTCCTGCCGTGGCTCCAGAGCAAGATTGTTGATCCCGTCCTGCAGGTCATCAGAAGGTACTCTACTATCCCTGCACCTGCTGCGATTCCTCTCTCACTTATTCAGTTACCATAGCTAATGCATCCTGCAGTGGAGCAGCTACCTGAATAAAAATACCTGTGCTTGCATCCATTTCGTTTGCCACTGCCTTTCAATTCATTTCAGTTTGGAAATGTCCCTATGGTATCTGCATCCATTTCATCCGCTTTTGAAGTTCTTCACAAGCTTCTGTTGGAATGCCGTGCAGGGGAGCAGAACCCAAGCAACTGGCCTTCTCTGCTGCCCTTGGAGTCACCATTGGAATCTTTCCAATATGCGGTAAGGAGCTTCTCAACCTGCATTAATTTCTTCTCGTACAACTGAAAAGGTGATCCTGGTCATCTCTCAAGTTTCCTCTAGTTCGGTGCCAGTACCCTGTCAACAGTTTTCATGTTCTTGGTTCACCCCAACCATCATTTTAGCAGTAATCAAAAGAAGGGGAAAAAACCCCCTTTGCTTTGGAGCACCTATAGGTATGACATGAAATGATTAATGAATGGAGTCCAAAAATTTCACAAGTTTTGAATGGTACTGCATCCACGGATCCTGCAACTGAAACTTTTTGGCATGTATCACTGAGTTTGCGCAACAATTAGCCATTATTACATCGATCAGCGATCCTATCATATTTTCGTCGAAGCATCATCATTTATCTCTTGCATCTTCTGTTATTGCAGGGACCACTGTTATTCTTGGCGGTGTTGCTGTAGCAATGTTGGGAAGCCGTTGCAATGCTGTAATTGTTATGGTTCTAAATTTGGCCGCCACTCCTCTTGAGCTAAGGTACTCACAGTCACTCTCCTATCGTTTGATTCCCTACAAGATCATTGCATACATCAACCTTGTCTTGTATATAGTAGGCTAGTGACTGATTCAAGAGAAAATCTGGCATTGCTGTACCTGCTTCTTTACACTGAGCGTCAGACATCTGAAATCAGTTATTACTGTCATACTATAGATGTCTCCAGCATTTTGTTAGACTCTTTTGAGTTTAATAACTGGATGCACAATCAAATTCTGTGCTGGATCAATCATCTATTTACCCTGGCTTTACACTTCCATTGGGAAGTACCACAGTGTAGATTTGTCACATTTTATTTGATTTGTGGCTACCCTATGATTTTTTCAGACTGGCCTTGGTGTGTTTGGCAGTGCTAATTTCTGATTTCATTTGGCACAGCTTGATCATCCCTTTCCTGCGTTTGGGAGAAGCAATCACGGGCAGCGGGCACTTTCCCTTGACTGCCGATGCGATGAAGAACGTCCTCACCGGCCATGCCTCAAAGGATGTGCTGCTGAGCATCGTCCATGCGGTTAGTGAACAGCTTATCAGCCATCACTTCTAAGTTCATAGTATAGGAGCACTTGCTTTACTATTTGTTTGTAGCGACACTGACATAGGAGCACTGCCATTGTTGATAACAGATGCTAGGATGGCTGATTGCTGCACCATTTGTACTGGGCGTGTTGTACACGGTCTCGGTCCCATGTTTCAAGGTCCTGGTGGATAGGTTCGGCGGCATTCCTTCAAGCCCCAGGACACCGATAAAGGCGGTGTAACTAGCATGGCATGCCCAATGCTCCTGAAGCTGTGTGTACAACCAATTCTTTGTCATGCCAGCGGGTTGAGATGGGTTCCGGCATCATGTTGCTCGGCCATCCATCCCAGGCACTGGCGAATAATTAGACCTTGAGCTGATAGGCAATATGTTATATCCTCTGTAATTCTGTATGCTGGCTTCATGATCATATAGTGAGATCTGAGATGTGTATTTCTGAATTTGCAAAGTCTGGATAAATAAAGTTTGGAAGCACTAGGGCCATGGGATATTGGGAGCACTGTGATGGAGTCCACAATAATGCACTGCAGCCGTGGGCCGGGTCAGCTAAATTTCCGTAGGCACTGTAATGTACATGTTTGTTGGTAGGAATTCAGAGGAAATAAGAAACATCTCATTGAAAGTTCTTGCGCTCCAAATGGAGTCCACAATAATAAAGAAGGAAAAGGAAGCAGGGAACCGCATATCAAGCTCAAAAACCAGCGAGCAGCACGTGAAAACTAGTCAGCAGTTCCAAGTTTCCAACTTGCAGAAACAGTAATTTAGCTTGGAAACAAAACAAAACCAAACGAAAAGGTGACATCTTTGACAAGTTTTCTAGCTCAAAAACAGCACAAAAGGCGCCAAAGATCCGAGAGAAGGGAAGGAAAAAGGTGTGACTGGGTGACTGACTGTGTGTGTTTGACCCCAACAAATCCCAAACCAGATGGATGGGAAGGAAGAAGAAGAGCAAGAGGACACAGCGGGCCGGCCAAACTTTTATTGCTTGTCCTTCTGCCACACGCACCTCCTCCCTCCTCTCTCTCCTCTCTTCCGCGTCGCCGCCGCCAAATTCCCGCCGCAGTCTGCTCCAGCGCGCGAAATCGGCTCACGCATCCTCAATTTTTCAGCTCTGGGCGCTGAATTGCATCGAGCTCGCTCTGCTCGGCCGCTGAGTTCCATTCAGCTACCCGCTTCTAATCCACAAGTCACCTCTCACAAGGTTGCAAGAAGCGCGAGCTGCAGAAATCTTCCAGTGCTTCCTCCGTCGTCTCGGCCTATGAATCCCCGTAGCGGAGCTAGCTAAGAGAGCGGGGCTTCTTCAAATTTCAAGTCTTTGGTCGCTCGGAGCTGCTCCGGGCTCCTCAAGATCGAGGCGGTCGAAGAGTCGGCAGCATTCCTCTTAGGGTTTCCCCGCTGTCTGATGGTCGGTAATGGCGCTTAAGGCCTCGGCTCAGGGCGCCGCGGAGGCGGCCATAGCGGCCATCGGCCGCGGCTACGACGTTGTCTCGGACGTCCGCCTCAAGTACTGCAAGGGCAGGCTCGCGGACCCGGACGCGCGCCTCATTGACCTCAGCCGCGATGAGGTTCAGGACGTCGTGCTCCCCGGCGCGATCAAGGTCGCCGCCGTCCCCAAGTCCATCAAGTGCGACAAGGGTGAGCGGACGCGCTTCCGCTCCGATGTCCTCTCCTTCCAGCAGGTCCCTCCCTTTACTTTGCGTATGCAGCTCCAGCTGTTTGCTACTATGAGTGGGTTGTCTGAATCTACTGTCGTTAGTTTGTTAGATGCTTAGTTGCTAGTTTTGAGCCAGGAAATGTATTCTTGCAGATGTCTGAGCAGTTCAACCGGGAGCTTTCGTTGACTGGGAAAATTCCATCCGGCATGTTCAATAGCATGTTTGATTTTTCTGGCTGCTGGCAGAAAGATGCAGCTGGCACCAAGTCGATGGCTGGTACATTTCGCTATATACAGTTGCGCTGTCCAAGTCTCGTATTCTACTGCGTGATCATGTTACTCAAGCAGTGCCTTCAACCTGGGATCCTGCTGCTCTGGCAAGGTTAGACAACTTATTCTCGTGTGCTGCCATAAGACCAAACTGTGATCATTTCTGCTGTAAAAAGTTATAGTAGCTTGGATTCTTTGTCAAGCGACTCATATTATTGGAGACCTGGTAGGCTGGAGTAGCAATTTGGGATTCTAGCTTAGTGCTACTGTTGTCCCTTGTCTATCTCGTCAGATTGATGAATGCTGCATTGCCTACACACGCTTCCCTCTTTTGAGTTTCTCAGTATGGTTGGTCATTACTAAGAAAGATATGAATTGATGTTGTTCCTCAACTTTGATTCTGGTTGCTTCAATTTTCAGGTTCATTGAAAAGTTTGGAACTCACATAGTTGTTGGTATAAAAATGGGAGGGAAAGATGTTATTTATCTGAAACAACAGCATTCATCAAGCTTGCAACCAGCTGTTGTTCAGAAACGACTTAAGGACATGTCAGACAAGAGATTTCTGGATGCAAACGAGCATGATATGAATATCAAGGCTGCATATGGGAAGGATAAGGTGTTTTCCTACTCTGCATTTTCTGTGGTTTTTGGCTCTTCGTTTTAATTAGGAGATTTGGGCGGGTGGGGTCATTTGAAGCTGAATTTCAAGTAATCAGCATGAGAAAATATACAAAATCTTCTTTTAAACCTTACTATTAAATATTTAAATTGAAGTATTGATAAATGATCCACTTAAGTATGCGTAAACTGCATGCTGATCAATTTTAGCTATATTTTAGCGGCATGTTTTCAATAATTTGATGCAACATCCTGTGCAGAACGATCCAAGAGAGCAACGACTAAGATTTGTGGAATCAAGCCCATCAAGTTCTTACTGCTCGAAGGAGGTATTGATTCTTTTTGTTCCTAGGAAGTATGCCTAACACGTTTTCCTGTTCGTACAACATTAGTTAATTTTTTTATATATATGTCTCAGGACTTGGTGATGGTGGTTAAGCGGAGAGGTGGAAGGGAATGGGACAAAGAGATGCCTCACAGTGAATGGATAAACACTGTTCAATTAGAACCTGATGTCATCTCAATGTCCTTTCTACCTATTACTTCACTGTTGAACGGAGTACCAGGCTGTGGGTTTCTGAATCACGCAATTAATCTGTACCTACGCTGTAAGTTCGTATCTCGCTGTTCAATTCAATAATTCATGCGACTGAGCATTCCTTCTGTTAATTCATTTTCTAAGGTGCTTGCTAGTCATGTTATGAAGTTGCTGCATCACGTAATTGAGGAGGCCTAAACTATTTTTCAGTGGATATGGTGCTATGCATACTCTCCATTCCTTGGATTGCCTTATTGTTTGTAGGTACCTTTTGTTTAGCGTGTCACTAAGTGCTCTAAATAGCTGGTGATTATGATATAGTATGTTTTCCTAGGCGCTTGAAACACTGCAAATATCTATGAAAAACAGATGGTGAATTCCATATGCTATGGAATACAGGAATTTATCTAGTAGGTTTTTGTTAGGTTACTGTGAACATCTGAAGTAGAAATGTCCTAAAAACCAGATGACTGATTTATTC
Organism: Panicum miliaceum; assembly: GCA_032594955.1. Lineage (NCBI taxonomy): Eukaryota > Viridiplantae > Streptophyta > Magnoliopsida > Poales > Poaceae > Panicum > Panicum miliaceum. The sequence continues at coordinate 5,269,027 of CM064058.1, read as the reverse complement.
AATTTATCGCAGATAAGCCTCCTATTGAAGAACTTCACCAATTTTTGGAGTTCCAGCTACCAAGACAGTGGACGCCTGTGTACAGTGACCTCCCCCTTGGCCCTCAGAGGAAGAGACAGAGTAGTGCATCTTTGCCCTTGAGTTTCATGGGACCGAGGCTCTATGTCTGCACTAGTATGGTATGTGTATTCTTGTGATCTTCATAACCTCTTTGGTTTATACTTTATGCACTGTGGATCTGTATGATGAGATTGCTTATAAAAGCAAGTAGCCGTGGATCTTCATAACCTCTTTGGTTTATACTTTATGCATTGTGGATCTTCATAACACTTATAAGAACGAGCACAAGAGCATACAACACTCTCTTCTTTCGTGGCTAGTCTAGCACTCATCTTTCTCTTCTACCTAGCACTACAGCCTCTCATCTACCATGCTCATGGATGGATGCCATGGCAAGGGAGGGGGGTCTCTATTTATAGGTCAAGGGGGGATATGATATTTAGACAAGTGTCCCCTTCTAGAGAATTCTAAAATAATCTAACATTTTGTAAATTTATTTATTACTAATTCTTAATTCTATAGTGCTCCATAAAAAATATCTCATTTTTGCATGGTGGAGAACACTCTTGTATAATAAGTCCCCTTAAGTCATCATATTTTGTATAATAAGTTGTATGAAGTCAAATTGAATGTTTGCTCTCTTTTCTTGATCATGAAGAAGAGAGTTGTCAAGTTCAATATAGATACTACTTTAGAGTTGTATTTGTATACAACTCATGTTGAGTTGTCATAGAGTTTGTAACCTATAAATAGGAGGGGTACCTCCATATGTAAGACTTGGGTTTTGCTTTAGTTCAGTTCAGTTCCTTTGAAAACTACTGCTTGGGTTAGACCAACAGATCAATCTCTACTCAAAGCCCCATCTTAATCTTTCACTACATACTTGCAATTTCAGATTGCTTACACCTTGTTCTTGCTGGTTTTTTTTTCCCATTTCTTGCAGGAACTGACCTTAGTGGTCAGGTCAGTTTGGCTCTGGCTAGGCTGATAACATCTCAAAGGTTGGTTCAGCGGTTGCTAGGCTATTGTAACCTCTTGGTCAGTAGCCTGGATCGTGAGAGTCATCCCGACAATTGGAAGGCATCCATCTTACCGAAAGGTTAGGACATAAAGAGAGACATCAACAGGCCACCTTCATCTCACTTATCTCCCATCAATCCATCCAGAGCAACAACCGCCGAAACGTTGTCTGGTCACCACATATCCATTCCGCATCAGATCTCTGGACTTCTGGACTTACTGCGGCATCTGCCATCTTTTAGAGCATCTCCAACATACTCTACATTTTTTACTCTCTGTTTGACTATCTATCTATTTGCCTCTCCATACAGATTCCACCCTATATTGAGCATCTCACTCCAACATACTCTTAATTTCCCACACTTCAAATCCTACATCTACATTCAACTCTCCCTGCGCGTGGGGCTCATACTTGGTAAGCCATTTTAGCTAGCTGTACTGGCTAACTAAGTTTGGCTAGCGATTGGGCCAATTTGGAGAGCCGGATGACTTAGCGAGTTGGATAACTAGTATGTTGGAGAGCTATTTTGGTGTTGAGTAGCCAAAATTTGGCTAGTTGAACCATTTGACAAGTACGTTGAAAATGCTCTTACTGAACTCACTATCACAGTAAGCAACAACTGCACCCTATCACAATCAGTCGATCACACTAATTTCACCCATATGTTTCATTCTGCATCAATCCAACAATATGTTTCTTCATTGTTTGGCAGCGTGTTGACAACGACAATACGCGTGCAGCAGAACAACTTCACAGAATCACAGGAACCAGGAGGACTTCTCTCTCCCTGGCATTTCGAGTTCATTGCAAGTCATCAGGATGCGCAGCTTCAGAGGAGGGACTGTGGAGATTGCCTACGCAGCAAAAGTTCTTGCCGCGGCCTGCGCTCTTGCATCCCTCTTCCTGCGCCCCCAACCGACGCTGCCACCCGCAGCGGCCGCCGAGGTCTCCGCCTTTCTACTCGCCTGCCCCAAGGCGTCACCTACCTGTCATGTTAAGCTTGTAAAGTAGTGCAAATTATGTCAGGCCATCTGTACTAGTAGTGCAAATTTGGTGCAAAGAAAGTGAATTTGGTGGTCATCTTTGTTACAGATGCTACAAGCAATCAGGTTTTAAACATGAGAATGGATTCCGTGCGCACGTGGGCACGTACCCTCCGGGCCGGATGCCGTTGGATATACACATCTTCGGGATATGTGCCGGATTACATTTCGATTAGTGATTTTATGAAGGACGCTTAGTCCTCTGAACATTTTAGCACCGTTCATAGTCCGCTGCCCTAGGCGATATGGGCTAAATTGGTCTGTAGCGTATGGCTCTTTTTGGATACCGGGGACATCTTGTAGTGGGGAGGAGGGTCTGCGTCATGCGCTGTGCATTACCGACAATGGTTGGGCCGTGCCGGACGCCGGCGCCGAGTCCTTCAACACCTGGGCGGAGAAGACCAGCTTCCAGATTGGAGACACGCCAGGGGGCCGCCAGGCACAGGTTTTGGTATACCGTCCACCCTGGTACCTCATCTTCCCTGGTAGCTTCTTCCACCCCATGCTGCCTAGTTGGTGCTTGTAGATCCGCGAATCACGGAAGGGCGCTCCGTCCATCGATGTCGATTAGCGGAGAGGAGCCCATGGTAGAAGATGCCCATGGGAGCTCTATCCTTCCAGTAATGACGGCCGAAGAAGAGGGAACAGGCGGAGATGACGTGCAGGGGATCTCTCATCTTGGAACAATGGTGGCCAGTCGCGATAACTCGGCTAGCAAACAAGTTTTGGTCCAGCTCGACAATGGGAACGGCACTGGTACGATCTTGCCCTGCAGATCCATCTGTTTTCCAGCACGCATCTTTTTTGTGGCGGCTCCATCTGCAGATCCATCTGTTTTCCAGCTCAACAATGGCGCGTTGTCGATGGAGCACGCGGCGGCTCGTGCAGACGTGCTACCCCTTCATAGATCTTTCATTTTCAACTTTACAAGCTAGAACCAACACGGTGCGTGATGTCTTATAGCAAATCCCTTTCTAGATTAGATATGAGCACTGTTACTGAACCTTGCTCTCTTTCTTCTTCTTCTCGTGGTAGAGAGGAGTTCCTTAAGCAACTAGTTTCCAAGCTTACGGTAATGCAAGCAAGCCATGGAGTGCTAGTCAGGGGATTGATAACAATGCCAAGGGAGATGACTGCTGTAAAAGGGATTGTGCTGTAAAGGGTAAATCAAAATTTGATCATGAGTCTGAATTCAAAACAGTTTGGTTCAGCCAACTGTGCATAACCTTATTCAGCGTTGATGCTTTTGGTTCTTTATTGTATGACTAGCACAGACAATTGTGTTGTTTTTTTGCAAATGGAGCTGAGAACAACATTGGCACTGAACCGTTTGGAGAAGAAGTTAGTGTTTCTGAGGATGGAGGTGGAGAATCTATAATATTAGATTGTGGGGGGTGAAGCAAAACCAAAACCAAAACCATGGCCGAGTCGGTAAACATTATAGATTTTTTTTGTGCACTTAACAGGAAGTGGTTCGCTCTATGTGGTTCAGCAGAACACTTGTCAGACACCTTTTTTCCGCCAAGTTTTGAGTGAGCCGACTAGTTAACAAAACTGTACTCTATTTCCCTTTGCAGCACAACATGATTGTCCATCGTACTCTTTCACAGCTTACGATGACACTGTGTGTGCTCCTTAAAATGCATGAAACTATTGGTTGAGGTGCAGTTACCTATTCACATAAATAACAATGTCAAGCTCATATGTTTTGTGTTTGGGATGTAGGTTTGATGGAAGGACAAATAGCTGATGCACGAGGAAATGCAGTCTTTTGCAAATATTACCTTTCAGCAATATGCTTTTACAGTGTGGTAAAGGCTCAAACAAATCTGAAGTGTATACTTGTTCCGAGCAATTAAAACTGCTGTGATAGATGGTTAGTTCTAAAACATCGTGCTTGGTTGACCGAGACCTATTGTATAAATGATGGTTCATAAGACAGGTAGGCCTATAGTGTATGTTGACTTCTATGTAATCTCTTACATATAGGTCGCAGACTGACCTCTGTTTTCACAATTAACCAAGTCTTCATCTTGGACTGACCTCTGTTTTCATAAATTCAGAAGATACGCTTATTTGTGGTTTCCTCACACAATGGTACCTCTTTAAAGATTACATTTTAGCTTGGTTGAACCATGTTGCGTAAGATGTTAGTTATAACAAAATCCAGAGTATACATGTTTCTCGTATGTCCTCTCAGCTTGTAACAACAAATCAAGGATTTTATATAGAAGAGACCTTTAACTGTGCAATTTGCAGACATTTACGAGCCTATCCATTCCAACTGTACGAACATAATCCAGTTGGTTCAACTATAAGAAACTCGTCCTTGAAATGTCAAAGATTCAGTTACCTGCATTGGTTACCAGCAGCATGGTAGTTGGAATGTTCTGTTTGCCTAGAAAATTCTCAAATGGTTGTTTCTAACAAAACATCACATTTTGTACAATGGATCAATATTAGTCTCAACACAAAAGAATTTAAAAGCAAAACAGATTGATACTGTCCCTAAGTTGTTTCTTCAAACAACACATTTTCAACCAAAAAAATTGTAAAAGCGGAACAAATTGGCAATTACATGAATTTGAAAATGAAAGAGCATCAATGCAGCCGCTGGCGCATGGCGTTCATCCAGCGCCTGCTGGACTCCTTCCAGCCACGCACCTGCCTCCGAGCAGCAACACCCCTCGCCGCTGGCCAACATGGGTCCTCCTGGACGCCCAGACCTGCATCTCCGGCCACCTCGCGAACGCCACCACCGCGCAGGCTGCCACACGGGATGGCCGTCCCATCAGGGTGACCTGCGTGGTGTCGTCGCCGCGCGTGTCCTACTTCTGCGTCCACCGCCCCGGCCTCGACTCGGCGGTGTTCGCGTAGGAGCCCGACATCCTCGCCGCCGAGGGCCGTGTCGCCATTGGCACCCGCCGAGCATCCAGAGATTACTTCCTCTACTCCGCCGGCCGCCGCCGCTCGGGCTCGGCCGCTCGGAGACAACGCCGCCGCTCGGGCTCGGCCGCTCGGAGACAACGCCGCCGCTCGGGCTCGGCCGCTCGGAGACAACGCTGCCGCTGTCGCTCCGGTTGCTCCCCAACCCGCGCATGTTCTTTTTTTTTCTCCCAATAGGCGGTCGGCCTCCTGCCCGTCGAGTGCACCCACGACGGAGGAGGAGGGACCGGCAGCTGCTGCTGCGCCGTCGTGGCCGCGCTCCACCGCACCACGTTCGGGCAATGTGGCGGCGACGATTACGACTCCACCTGTTTGATTGCGAGGCGGGGGAATGGACCTCCAGGACCGTGTCCGTCGACCCTAGGAATGGATCTCTGGAGGGGACGAAATCAGTTGAGGAGATGGGGAAGAGGACGCTGGAGAGAAGGTGAAGGAGAAGACGACCCTGCAAGTGGGGTCCGGGCGGAGAGAATCACGCCTAGCCGCATCAGGTAGCCAGGCAGCCAGGCACTCGTCTAATATAAAACGGTTTCCTTAGTCCCGCACGTATCTCGATGCAACCAAAATTTGACTGTAGCATTGCGTAGCTCTTGTCGAGACTATCAAAATGCATATGTAGACTATCATTTATTTACCGTTTCCATCTATTTTGGTTTGCAGGGTTTAGGCTCCTTGGGTTCAAGCTTGTTTCAAGTATTAGCTGCTTTCCTACAATAACATAGCGCAGATGACAAAACAACAATTTGTAGATGATACTACCATGAGCCTTGGGAAATAATATATTGAGCTTGTTGTCAAAAGATTCAGAGCACAACAATAGCTAGGTGCAGCTGGAGAATGTAGTCCATGTTTCCCAACAATTCAGAACACAACAACACGGCACCGCAGCACCATGCATGCTCGACTAGCTAGCAATCTGCTAGTCGGCGTCGGCGTCGGCGTGACGGCGTCCTCTTCGGCGGGTGGCAGCTGGTGGCGACAGAGCGGGCATACGGCGTTGCGGCGGAGCCACTCGGAGATGCAGTGTTGGTGCAAGGCGTGGGAGCAGGGCATCGCCCTGAGTTTCTCGTCGGCGCGGAAGGCCTGCAGGCAGACGGCGCAGTCCTCCCCCTCGCGCGAGCGGCCCGCCGTCACCTCCGGCAGGCTGTGCAGGGTGGCCTCGCTGGTCCGAGCACGCTTGCTGCTGCGGCGATGGCCGGCCGAGGCCAGCAGATCTTCATACTCATCGTCATCGTACAGAGTGGCGACCAGAGCTTCTTCATCAAGGTCGTCGTCGTCGGAGAAGAAGAAGAAGAAGCGCATCGCTGCGTCGCCGAGGTAACCGCCGGATGGGAAGTCGGACCGCCACAAAAACTGATGAACGGATCAACGGGGAACCTTGCCGACCTGTGTATCCATCCCTTCCCTTACCTTTTGTTTATATAGATAGATAGATAGATAGATAGTCAATTGCCGGAGTCGGAGTCGGATCGGAGACGAGATCTTACGATCCATAATCATGGGATCACTGAGCTTGGAGTTGCCACGAGGGCAACGGACCTTGACATTCAACTACGCAGAATCATCCAATCATATGATTTCGTTTTAGGCTTAACATTGCGTCCTTTGGTCATCCCATTTTTTCAACAACCTTGAGCATTACGTGTAATTGTGTTTTTAATAATCCTACATGATAAAAGTTTTCACGATCTCTAATACAATAGGAATTCGATACGGCGGCTGCTTCCAGGATGGGGATGGGATTAGAAAGGGCAGGCAACGAGCTCGTATACTCCAGTGATGGCCGGGCCAGTGGTGAGAGATTTCAGGCGGCGGCGGCCCTGCCACTCGGCCTGCCTACGGGCCCGCCGCCGCCTCGAGTTGAAGTGAGGAGATTTTACGCCGACCCTGCCAAGTCATCTTAGCTTCCGTTGTGCTGGTCGATGACACGAACATGATTCTCGCACAAGAATCATTAACTCGCACGGACGCTGTATTAGCATGTTGAAGTGTAGCCATCCATTGCTCTCCAAAAAGAAAAAGAGAAGCTGCAGCCGTCCAGGTGCGGTCCCAAAGAAATGGTGAAGAATATAAAAGTATCTGCATGCGCTCTGGGAATCTAGATGGGAGGCGTGCTTGCTGCAGGAAGAAAGCGATCGAGCAAAGCTGTGCCCGTCCCATGGAGCCATGGATCACGTTCGTGTCATCGATCGATCGCTACCGGATCGAGATTAGAGACCAGCCGCCCAACCCCAATGCAAGATGAACCACCGGATCGTATCATCATCATCATCGTCATCATCAGTCGGAGTCGACTCTCGAGCGCCCCCATTATACGGCATGCCTACAGACAGATCGGAGTGCTACTAGATGATTTTTTTTTGAAAACTAGTGCTACTAGAAAACGACCGTCAGGCCGACCTGTCCACTTGCGCGAGCGAGACAGCTACATATTCCATGGCCCACCACCATTGAACGTTTATTATTTGCCATACGCACGGGAGAAATATATAATTTGTGCGTTCACATATCACATTCAACTTTCATCGGTTCGTTCTAGCTAGAGGTCCATCCCCAATTCGATCAGTTTTGGTGATTTTGGCTAGGCAATATATAGTTTGGAACTTATACGCAACCCGATAAAGAATGATGGATTAATTAAACTTATATACGACGATCGAAGTCTTAGTTTTTTTTCTGTTAATATATATACGGACAAATGAACCTGGATCGTGAGCATCAGTTTGCACGAACCGTACACTGCATCTACCAGCGTGCGTGTGGTAGCTATCATTTGGTCTCAGAAAAAGGTGGGAAATAAATTAAAGGCTGCAGCAACAATATGCATAATCCAACAGTAGTCCTTGGAAAAAGAAGAAGAATACAGTACTGTTGCATAGAAGAATGAGTGCGGCGTGGGCGCGCTTATGCACGCTGCGGATCGAATGATAGGCACATTTCGCATGTTTTTTACAAAGTAGATGTGCATATTATTAGCCGAATAAAGGTTGCGACAATAATGTTTGGGCTTGCATTGCTAGGAGCCTAGGAGAGGCATGCATATAATAATTCTAGTCGTCCGGTGGAGAGAAACTACAAGAATCACGTGCATACATACATGTGAGGAGATGCTCGAATTACATGTCGACGACTGGGCAAGTATTACAAGCAAACTTCAGTGTATTCTATTCTAAGGGCACCCTAGCTAGACCTCCAAGCCGGCGACAAGAAAGATATGTGCAGTGTAGGCTACCTGCAATCAACCAGCAGGAGTCCAGGAGTACATACATACATACAAAAGGCAACTTGCAAAGGGTAGGCGTGTGTGGTGCAGAGCATCATCAATGATGGACTGATATGTATACATATGGCATTGTCAAAGTTTAATAGAAACCAGATATCATATAGTATTATATAGCTTTTGTACAGTGGAAGAAGATAGGATGGCCCTTGATTAGGGTCACCAGCCGCATGCATAGTTTGGTTGGTTGGATGGATTGGTTGATGTCACACACACACACACACACACACACACACACATCGATCTGCAGTCACGGCGGGAGCGAGACAGAGACAGATCGAGCGAGGGCTACTTTTTCAAAAAAAAAAGTAAAGTATCATCCCATCCACAAGGAAATATGGGTTTTTATTTTTTTTTAATAATGGAAAGAGTTCCGGCTTCACCCCCTACGAAGAGAAAATCAGTCCACACAAACTTACACATAGTAGTTAAACACTACTATTGAACCATGTTCAGAAAATAAGTAAAGTATCATGAGCCAATCAGTAAACTAAACGGCCAACCATGGGAGGCAAAAAAATAAAGAGCCGATATCTCCAATGTCTGACACACCTGGATCATCATCTTCTTTATATCGTCATTGTGCTGTAATTGCGCCCATTGTCGAAGCAAATGCGTTCCCCTGAAAAGAACCTGCATAAAAGTTTTTGGTTGGCATTTGTCAAAAACAACTTCATTCCTTGTGAGCCAAATTGCCCAACAAAAAGCCGCCGCCCCTGTTAATAAGTATAAGTTTGGATTTTGCCCCCCTAACCATTGATGAAACAAATTCTCAAAGTTCAGAGGTGGTGCAATTCTGAAAACAATATGTACTGCTCGCCACATGAATCTAGCATAAGCACATTCGAAAAAAAGATGTTGGATAGTCTCTACAGAGTGACAAAAGCTACAGGTTTTGGTACCATTCCAATTTCTTCTAGCTAAATTATCCTTTGTCAGCACTACCCCTTTTTCAAGTACCACATAAAGATTTTAATCCTCAAAGGTAACTTGGCACGTCAGATTTCCTTTGTGACCCTTATCCCATTGTTAATCAAATGTTTATACATGGAGCACACGGAAAATGACCCATTAGCATGAAGGGACCAGCTAAAGGTATCTCGTCTTTCCTATAAGTTTGCATTTAAAAGTCTCGCTACAAGGTTGTACCAGTCATTTAGTTTATCACCTATTAGAGATCTTGGAAAAAAAAAGAGATATTTAAAGGTCTTGAACTAAAAACTTATGCCACTGTAGCGTATCTTTTACGTACGATATTATACAGGGATGAATATTGAGATTTCAATGGCTGGTTACCTAGCCATATGTCTTCCCAGAACCTAATTTGTGTTCCCCCCTGCAAATTGAAGTGACCCAGGTCAAGGAATTGATCCTTCGCACTCATCAAGCTTAACAAAAAATGTGAATCTCCTAGTTTCTTTATAACTTGACCTAACATCTTGTTCTTTAGATATTTATTTCTTAGCAATTCTTGCCAAATCCCCTCCTTATTACACAATTTAAATAGCCGCTTACTAAGTAGGCATTTATTTTGTAAATTCAGATTTTGTATGCCCAAACCACCTTATTCCTTTGGTTGGCACAAAATCTTCCATTTAACTAGTCTGTATTTCTTCTTATGTTGATTATATTGCCAAAAAATCTTGATCTACAGTACTCTTTCTTAAGAACTTCCTTTGGAACCTCAAAGTACGACATCATGAACATCGGTAAGCTAGATAGAACCGAATTGATCAACACCAGTCTACCGCCTACTGATAATAACTTGCCTTTCCACCCGCTAAGTGGCTTTTCAAATCTCTCCTCTATAAATTTCCAATCCGTGTTACTCAATTTCCTGAAATGCATTGGGATGCCAAGGTATCAAAATGGATAAGTTTCTAGTCTGCAACCAAACAATCTAGAATATTCCGCTTCAGATTGTTGTGCTTGTCCGAAGCAGAAGATTTCACTCTTATGAAAATGTATTTTTAGACACGATAGTTGTTCAAAGACACATAGCAACGGTGTCATATTCTTTGCCTTTTCAATATCATGGTCCATAAAGATCACAGTGTCATCTGCATATTGCAATATAAACAAGCCATCTTCTACTGGATGAGTTTTTATTTGGTGATGAGAGTTAGAATTTAAAAAAAATTTGACCTACGGGGATGGAGTTAGAACTTCAGGCATGAAACTAAGGCATACTAATTTTTTTTAACAAAAGGAGGAAATATGTATATAACAGGGAATATTCACATTATCAACTGATGGATGGAAATAGAGTGCAAATAGAGAGAGAGAGAGAGAGAAATAAGGAAAAGCTCGTCCATATGTGTATATAAATATCCAATAATAAAAGTCACCCTGGGTGGTGGATGCTGCCAAGAGCCATATAAATCGAGGCGGCGGCAGCCCATCGCCGTGCCCGTGCAGGCTCTCTCAAAACGCAAACCGCAGCCACCGTACCGTACCACGGGCCGCTGCCTCTCCGATCCATCCATCGATGGGCAGCGTGGGCGTGGAGGAGGATGCCAAGGCCGCCGTGGAGGCCTTCCTCCAGCGGTGCGCGCCCTCCGGCGACGCCGCCTACGCCGAGCTCAGGGCCCTGCTCGCGCGCCTCCACGACCCCGCCACCAGGCGCCAAGAGCGCGTCTTCCTCGCGGCGCTCCGCCGCCGGCAGCAATCGTCGTCGGACGACCGGCAGGAGGACTTCTTCCGGCGGTTCGGGTTCCGCATCCAGGAGCTGCTCCTGCACGACAACAACCCCGCCGCCGCCTCCGCCTTCCGCTCCGCCGCCTCGTCTCCAGGTACCCATGCAGGCCATGCTCATCGATCATTCATCCACAATCACACGACCATCATCATCATTAGCCAATCGGGTGCTCGTTCAATCACGACCATCATTCTCATTAGCCAATCAGGTGCTCGTGCTCCGATCCGCCGGCCGATCGCTTTCAACTTGCAAGTGGCGATGAATTAGGATGATTTATCTTTAATAGAATAATCTTAATTTAATTTTTCTCAGCTTCTAACATCTTACTAATTCATTTTCAAAGAATCACTCGCGCGCTGCAAATCGCCGTCTTGGCACAGCTTCCATGAGCTCAGCCAAGCATCCCAAAGTCTACTTGAGCCCAGGGGCAGAGTCAACTACTCCAGGTCCGAATCCATGTCTAGGCTGTATAGATAGTGTCCAGAGAAGGAAGGAGATTAGGACGCACGCAATTTTTTCCCTCTCTCTGCACAACAGCACAAGCCAATCAACTGTCTTCCTTTTCTGGAAGAGGACACACTGCAAACTAAGCTGTCGAATGTCAGTGTCATCAAAAGTAAACAAACCTGCTTGCATGGCATGCACTAATAGAATACAGACAGATTAAATACTACTACTTGCTTTAGTTAACTTAACACAATGCAAGTACCGCTTCCTCCGCATGATTAATTAAAATTAAGATCCAGCAAATAAATCAGCTGGCAGCAGGCCGACGAACTCCCAACACAAGAAGAAAAAAGAAGGAAGGAATGCTAGCGGTCTGTCCTGTCGAGCGTCAACGACAGAGACACCCGGTGATCAGTCGATATACATAGATCTGCATCTACACACACACATGGATCACACGGATCGCACAGAATCTGGATCACACATATCATCGTTAGCTAGGCTAGCTAGCTACAGGGGATGAGATGACACGAAGATGACGGTGACCGGAGAAAATTCAGTCGCCGGTGGTGAACCTTTTTTTTTTTTTGAAAGCTTGGTGGTGAACCTTTCCACAGGCCAGATCGATCAGTCATTCAGTCAGAGTCAACTACCCAGCTCATCCTATTCGATTATATATGTATGGCTCACCACTAAAATGACCACTGCTCCTTCCATCATCGTATCGCCACACAAATTTCGAGTGCGCCTCTTGACTTGGCCAATCGCATTCGCACTGTTTGTTTGTTTGCCCGCGCTGGTGCCTCCACGACGCTTAATTTTTCCTTGGTACTCCCTCCGTTTCAAATATAGGTTATTTTAATTTTTTTAAATTTATAGATTTTTCTATGCATATAGACATGCAATATATCTATTATGAATCTAAATATGCTAAAACGATCTATATTTTAGAATGGAGGGAGTAATAACGACCACGTACGACAAGTTTGATCGATGAATAGTTTTCGCTCAAAGGAAAATAAAAATGGTGCTAGGACGACATCACAACGGCATGTTCTGATGCTCACCATCGCTTTCGAGATGGCAAATATCACAGTCGGCCTATGGAGAAAGAATAGCTGTCCCTTGCATGAAACTACAGAGTTTGATTGGTTTGCTTCCAAAATATTGGCAAGCTTATAAATTTTGGCACTTATTTGGTTGAAGGTCAAAAAACAGCCCACCTAACCAAGTGCTATTCTAAATTTGCCAAAGTTTTGGTAAAATTTTTTTAGCATACCCACGTTTTGGCATGTCCACATTTTTGCATGGTACTCCCATATATCCTACCCGGAAAGAAAGAAATATTACACTTAACTCCAAGCAACGAGGTCTTCTTCTACCCCACAATGCATGGTTTGTTGGTTACCTCGTGTTTCTCCTTGTTACCGTCGACGCTCTTGCTGTTAGAAGAAATGATTATGATCTGGATGAACCCTGGCCCAATCACATAATGGCTTTAGGTTGAGAATCATTGGTTGGGCTGCACCTCCACACTTCTACTTGACCTTCCCGCATGGCACTAACCCTCCATCCAACCTCATCGCTTCAACCAACATACTAATTACCGGACTTCATTTGGTGCATCTCACTACCGTTTCACCAAATAATTTTACTTAGATAAAATGGTGCATTAGCACTAGAAAAAAAAGAGGGAAATGGATTTGAATTGGTTGGGCACTTGGTTTTCTATTGTCCTCGTGGTTCACGGGAAATTCAGAAGTAGTGGATGGAGAGGAGGAATATTTCTTTTGAAAAAAAAAAGTTAGATACGGACCACGGTGAAAAAGATAGATGGCTACCCCTTGTCGACTTTGGCAACTCACCTAACCCACGTACGCCTTTGAATTTGAGGTACCAACAAAAAAAATTCAGAGATTGTGTGGAATTCCTCACAAAAAGGGAAAAAAGAGATATATTTATGCGTGCAATTGTATTTTTATTATCTAGCTCAGAATTTATTCATCAGTTGTTTAAAATGTGTAAAAGCTTAAGAAGATTTTTGGTACAAAACTCCTACATCCATTCAAAAGTTATATCTGCAATTTGACGTGCATCCATTCACTTCAATCCCACGAGGCCACGAGTACGTCAAATGCAGGTTAAACAAATCAAATCCAATGAACTGTGACTGACATGCGGGTCCTGGTCGGTAAACCTGCGCTAATTAAAAGGTAATAACAGAGTCTTGGAGAATTGACGTGTTTACCCCCGCGTCCCCCCTGTCGTCCACGGCGGCGTGGCCTCGCTCGTCGGCCCGCCACCGCCTATAAAAGCAGAGCAGGTACCCTCCCCGCCATTTTTCTCTCTCTCTCTCTCTCCGTCTCCTTCCTTCCACCCCCGCCCGACTCGAACCATCCATCCATCTCCATCTCTCCCATCCGCAAACCTAGCCCACCAACCAATCCAGGCCGAGGCCGAATGGCGGCGCCAGGGGGCGAGGACAAGGACGTCGATGCCTTCCTGGCGGACTGCACGCCCTCGGGCGACGCCGCGTACGGCGCCGCCAAGGCCGTGCTCGAGCGCCTCCACGCCCCCGCCACCCGCCCCGCCGCGCGCCGCCTCCTCGGCGCCGTCCGCCGGCGGTTCGCCGCCGACCCCGCCGCGGGGGAGGATTGCTTCCGCACCTTCCACTTCCGCATCCACGACGTCCTCCTCGACCCACACGTACAAGGTGCTACCTCCTTTGCATCCGCCATCTCTCCACACCCCTCGCGCCATCGATCTCTTGTCTCGGGGTTTATCTCGTGTTGATAAATCTTGAAAAAATCCGGATTCCGTGATCCGCTTTTGATCAAATCTCGGGCCAATGTCGCCTTTTCATCTATAATTTCACAGCTTGTCACGGATAGTCTGGGGTAAAATCTCGCGATAGTTTATTTCTCCAAAAAATACTCTTTTTTGCGGTAATTTCAGTAGCTTATAGTTGTTGCGGTAATTAGTAGTTACGGTGAGAGTGGAATGACATACCAAACACCCATGTGTTTTCATGAGGAAACAAATAAAAAAAGATTGCAATTATGTCCTTCAATGATCTAGTGCGACAATGATCTTGTTGCTTCTGATTCCCCGGCATCTTTTAGAAGCGGCGTAGCCTCTGATTGTGCCTGGGTACCAACCGTGTGGCCCATTCCTAATGCAGTAATGCTGTTGTAAGCATTTTGTATTGCTATGAGGATTTATGTGTATACTTCTTGAGAGTTTGGGTCCCATGTGCATGATCAAGGGGAGAATATGCCTTGGTTGTTGAATAATTTAGACTCCCTGCTTATCTTTTATCGGGACAAAAGGCAGCTCTCTTGCTTCATCTGTCTACCATTTATTTTTTTTTTAAAAAAATGTTTATACTCTATGACATCAGCCTTGCTTTGGGATTAAAATATGCCTCCTCGTGCAAGGCATGTTGCAAGGATGTCTCACTCTGAACACATTGAATTAGAAATGTTTGATCTCTTTATTTCACACTTTCCCTGTGCCCAGTTGAGTGCCTCTAGGCATTCCCGTTGTATAAGCACGAATTTTGGGGATAATACTAGGATTCTGTCCTGCTTATTATCATGTGAAAAAAAAATGGCTTGCAAGCATGGACTGGATAGCCTGTCAAGGTCTGGTTATCGTCCTAACACAAAAATCAGAACATACGGGCACTGTGCCTTTACCTAGTTTACTTGCTTTACCTATGAGATCCTTACACTATCTTGAGTTCATGACCAGACAGGGGTTCTCTCCTTTGTATTTGGGTGTATAAACTGCTGTCTCTCGGTGGCTTTGGCCCACTGACAAAAGCTTCCAGTAAACTAGTGCATGAATGGTACCAAGGATCTAGCACCTTGTTTTTGTCATAAAAAAAATTATAAACTGCTTCTAGGTTTCCAACAAAGGAGGAAGCTGACGATGATGGAGATACCTAGCATCTTCATTCCTGAAGATTGGTCCTTCACTTTCTATGAGGGCCTCAATCGGCATCCAGATTCCATTTTTAGGGATAAGACTATGGCAGAGCTGGGATGTGGCAACGGTTGGATTTCCATTGCTCTTGCAGAAAAGTGGTCTCCTTTGAAGGTTGGCCTCTATTTTCCTGTGAACATTTTATTGTATGCTTAATTCCTCATTGGTGCATAAGCTAATCTGGCAGCACTTGGAGGATTTAGTCATGTTACAACTTACAATGTTCTAACTTGTTTAGTGCACCAAGAAAACCACACCCACTGAATCAAATTTTTTGTTTGTATTCAGCTTCACAAGACCCTGACATTGTAACCAGTTGCTGGGGCATTTATTTTTTGTTGGAATCCAATCTAACCATTTCTCTTTTATTTGTTGAAGGTCTATGGCTTGGATATAAACCCAAGAGCTGTGAAGATTGCGTGGATAAACCTGTACTTGAATGCATTAGATGATGATGGTCTCCCAATCTATGACAGTGAGGGGAAAACATTGCTTGATAGAGTTGAATTCCATGAATCTGATCTTCTTTCTTACTGTAGAGATAACAAGATAGAGCTTGATCGCATTGTTGGATGCATACCACAGGTGCATGCAATTGTCCCCATGTTTACCGAATTGAAATGAAAGAAGAGGAATAAAAAGGCTTACTCCCAATATATCTTTGTTTCAGATTCTTAACCCAAATCCAGAGGCAATGTCAAAGATTATAACCGAAAATTCAAGCGAGGAATTTTTGTACTCCTTGAGTAACTACTGTGCACTTCAGGTTAGCTTAAGGATGCCTTACATATATTCATTCCTTAATCAAAATGCAGTTTCAAGCATTAAACTCAAGGCATGCTATTTAATTATATTGACTTGTCTTCAAGTTTTTTCTTGATCTGGAGTTAGGATCAGGAGTAAATCTATCTATGCACAATTTTTTTATGCAGCTATATTTTTTAGTGTGCATGTTCAAACAAATGTTGTTGAAACACCAAGTTAAATAAGTGTACGTGCTTTTTTAATGAAAATAGCTGCATTGAATTTTATTGATAAAATACTAGCAAGTAATGACACAGTTGTTTTGTAAGCAAGTGCAGCAAGGCTATTTATTTGCAAGCTGAATCTCTTATAAGTTATAACAACTTGGACTTTGAATCTTCTATCAAGTTGCAGTTAGCACTTTTTTCTAAAAAAGGATAGGAAAAAATGTTGTACATAGGGTTGCTCTACTCATGTCAATATTACTTAAATGACTACAAGGACCTTTTTCCATATTTTATGTTTACGAACAATTCATATCTTTCTGCATCCAGGGTTTCGTTGAAGATCAATTTGGACTTGGGTTGATTGCGCGGGCAGTTGAAGAAGGGATAGCTGTCATAAAGCCTTCAGGTATTATGGTATTCAACATGGGAGGTCGACCAGGACAAGGTGTCTGTCAACGTCTATTTGAACGCCGGGGATTTCGTATCACAAAGCTCTGGCAAACAAAAATTATGCAGGTAGTAAGGCTGTGGGACACTAGACATATATTATCCGTGTCAGCAATATGTTCTGGTTTTGGTCTGCTAGGGCCTATAGTTTCATTTATTTCTTGATGCTTTATATTGCAGTGCTATATTTTTTAGCATCATTACCAATCAATTGCCCTTATTTGCAGGCTGCTGACACAGATATTTCAGCTCTAGTTGAAATTGAGAAAAATAGCAGACATCGCTTCGAGTTCTTCATGGATCTTGTTGGGGATCAGCCTATATGTGCTCGCACTGCCTGGGCATATATGAAATCAGGTGGCCGCATTTCACATGCTTTGTCTGTGTATAGCTGTCAACTTCGCCAGCCCAACCAGGTTACTTCTGTTCTCTAATAATTTCTAAAAGCAGTAATATGACAATGGAAATAGTGCTAACTAGGAAACTTTTCAGGTGAAAAAAATATTTGAGTTTCTCAAAGATGGATTTCATGAAGTCAGCAGTTCCCTTGATTTATCCTTTGATGATGACTCTGTTGCTGATGAAAAAATTCCCTTCCTATCATACCTAGCTAGTTTTTTGAAAGAGAATAAGTCCAATCCCTGTGAGCCACCAGCTGGATGTCTAAACTTCCGCAAACTTGTTGCCGGATTTATGAAGAGCTACCACCACATTCCTCTAACTCCTGATGTAAGTCTTGTCTAGATTCTCTCAAACTCTACTATTCTATATTTCTGACCTATGATTCACATGACACTATTTTTTCTCCTGGCCACTAGAATGTTGTTGTGTTCCCTTCTCGTGCTGTGGCAATAGAAAATGCTCTTCAATTGTTCTCTCCGGCACTTGCAATTGTTGATGAACATTTGACCAGACACTTGCCCAAGCAGTGGCTAACATCTTTAGCAATTGAGGTTACTTGCTCTCTCTTCTATATCTTTGTTTATAGTCATGGATAAGGTTATTCCCCAACACTGACATTTTTTTCTTGAAATTTCAGGGAAGAGCAGAAAGTAACCATGCTGAAGCTACAGTCACTGTGATTGAGGCACCACGCCAGTCAGATTTGCTGATTGAGTTGATCAGGAAGCTGAAGCCTCAGGTTGTTGTTACTGGGATGGCTCAATTTGAGGCTATCACTAGTGCCGCTTTTGAGAACTTGCTAAACGCAACAAAAGATGTTGGTTCCCGGTTATTCCTGGATATTTCAGAACATTTGGAGTTGTCTAGTCTGCCAAGCTCTAATGGTGTCTTGAAATATCTTGCCGGAAAGACCCTACCTTCCCATGCAGCCATACTGTGCGGTTTAGTAAAGAACCAGGTGCGTATAACTTTAACACAGCATTGAATTCCATTAGTGCACTGGACTGCCATGATGTTATCGATCAACCTGAAAGTTTCGTTCGTAATTGCTTTCTGATTCTGGATTAAACTTGTAGGTTTATTCAGATCTGGAAGTTGCTTTTGCCATATCTGAAGATGCAGCTGTATATAAAGCATTATCACAAACTATTGAGCTATTGGAAGGTCACACTTCTCTGATCAGCCAGCACTATTATGGCTGCCTCTTCCATGAGCTTCTAGCATTTCAAATTGCTGACCGGCATCCACAACAAGAGGTAAACAGGGCTTAAGTCCAACTCAGCCACACCCATAACCCATCCTTAGTACTTTCATGTTCAGTGGTTCCTCTTTTTAATGATTAATGAACATTTCCCTTAGCATAAATCATTAATGAACATTTCCCTTAGCATAAATCATATAGTCCTTCAATCTTCACCTAGTTGGCTAGTACCTACTATTGAATAGTAGGATGCTTTATTGTGTTTTTCAGATTTTTGTCTAATTGTGAGTAAAAGTAATAAAGCATCCAGAAGTCCAAGGATATTTTGTGACCTTAATAGTTTCCTTTATTTGTTGCCTTATTTATCCCTTGCTCTTTTTCAGAGACAACCTGCTGAAGTGATACCTCAGCAGATGATAGGATTTTCTGATCCAGCTATGTCTATCCTAAAGGCAGCTGAATTTTTCGTTCCTGATTCAAATGAATCCAGTGTCATTCATATGGATTTAGATCGCAGCTTTCTGCCAGTACCTTCTGCAGTGAATGCCTCTGTTTTCGAAAGTTTTGTCAGGCAAAACATCACTGATTCTGAGACCGATGTTCATTCCAGCATCCAGCAGCTGGTGAAAGATAGCTATGGTTTATCGGTGGATGGTTGTTCTGAAATTATCTATGGCAATACCTCTCTTGCACTCTTCAACAAGCTTGTTCTTTGCTGCATGCAAGAACAAGGCACCTTGCTTTTCCCCTTGGGCACCAATGGCAATTACATGTCTGCAGCAAAGTTTATGAACGCAAGCACCTTGACTATACCGACAACTTTTGGTTCAGGATTCAAGATTGAGCCAAAGGTTTTATCTGACACTCTTAAGAATGTATCTCGGCCATGGGTGTATATTTCTGGCCCCACGATCAACCCTACTGGTTTTCTGTACAGTGACAGTGACATTCAAGAGCTGCTCTCTGTCTGCGCTGAATATGGAGCTAGGGTGGTGATAGATACCTCCTTCTCAGGCCTGGAGTACCAAACGGATGGCTGGAGTCGGTGGAATCTGGAAGAATGTCTTTCTTCTTTGAAAAGTTTAAAGCCATCGTTCTCTATAGTCCTGCTGGGAGAGCTGTCCTTTCAGCTGATCGCATCAGGGCATGACTTTGGGTTTGTGATTTTGAGCGACTCATCCTTGGCTGACACATTTCATAGTTTCCCTAGCTTGAGTCGGCCGCACAGCACATTGAAGTACACTTTCAAAAAGCTACTTGGCCTGAAGAACCAGAAGTATCAGCATTTCTCCGATCTAATGGTGGAGCAGGAGGAGGAGCTGAAGAATCGTTCTAACCACTTAATTAAGGTTAGTTTATGGTATATGCTGAGCATTCTCATGTAGTTTCTATGTTTCCCAGCCATTTTGACATTTTCTCTGTGTCACCATTGTACAATGAACAGACGCTGCAGGGCTGTGGCTGGGACGTTGCCAGCGGTTGCGGTGGCATCTCAATGCTGGCGAAGCCAACTGCCTACATCGGGAAGCACTTCAAAGTAGATGGCTTCGAGGGCAAGCTGGATGCGAGCAACATCAGGGAAGCCATCCTCAGAGCCACGGGGCTGTGCATAAACAGCAGCTCCTGGACCGGGATACCCGACTACTGCCGGTTCAGCTTTGCACTGGAAAGCGGCGAATTTGAGCGCGCAATGGGATGCATAACTCGGTTCAAGGAGTTGGTTCTGGGAGGCGATTCCCAGGCTCAGATGAACGGTAACTGACGGAGCAGGCTGGCAGTTGGTCTATTGCCTCCAATACATCATCGTTCTGGGGGGCAATCCATCCATTGTTTGAAAACCTTGCCTCAGTGCTGTGAAGTAAAAGTATCATTGTTCGGGGAAATATCAAATATATGTAAAGGAATAACGGCAGCAAGAAATGCCTACTGCGAATTGAGTGTGTTGGCTACAAGCCGTGTCTGAAGTTTGTTCCGTCCGGCTTATGCATTCTCTTGCTCTCCCCTGTTGTGTTAAAGTTGGGCTATTCTTTCTTAACCTACGGGAGTTACGTGCATCTTTTACCGCTTTCAATATTTTTTCTATTTACTAGCAAATATGCTCATATGTTGTTACGGCTGAAGACTAATGCATACATTATCGCATTGCAATGCTAAACATGATTCAGCGAGATCGTTGGCCGCCTATATGACACCATTAACTTTGTGCTCTTCCACTCTGTCCAGGCCGTGCCATGACCGCGCGAGGCATTGATTGTCTGGTTACGATTAGGATTCCGATTGGCGGACCAAGAAATCATTGTTTACTTTACAAATAACTAGCAGCGTGCACGTGCATTGCTACGGATAATATAAATTTTATCCGGATCTATATGAGATCATCAATTTTGTACACTTTCACTCCGTGTGCATTGTTCAGTTTTGATTGGAGGTCCAATTGATTTGTATGGTTTCGATTATGATTTCGATCGATTTGTCCTATTCCGATTAGGATTTCGATTGACGGACCAAGGAATCAATCCTTGCTTTATAAATAGGTAAAGATAGAGATAGAGATATAAGAATGAATAATGTATTTCCATTAAAATAAGATTGTTAAGTTTGCATACCCTATTTGTAGATTTGAAATACTCAATGGCACTGCAAACAGATACAATCATGAAAATTAGAGGGATTTTTTAAAATGAAAAATTAGAGTTGATTACGTTTCTATTGGCCAAGTAAAATGGTATCACACATCAGTGTTCCACAGATACAAGAATTAGATGGAAACAAATCTAGCACTTTGTGTCATACAACCAGCAAAATGCAGGTCATAGAGTGAAATATAAAATTAGACTGCAGATAAGAAAATCTAATTTTTAGCATGGAACAATTATTCTTGCTTCGTAGCTGATATTACTTTCATACTTTCTTATGACAACCCCATATGAGAAATTTAATTTTCTTACAGAAATATTGGCATGGGTTTAAATGGAATTGTTGATTCATTTCCTAATTGCCGAATTATCTAGTTCCACAAGCACAGACAGTGAGGATGAGCTACAAGTTCCCGGTGAAGGCGACTTGCTGCAACTACGGTCTTCATCGAACGCGAGTAAGACATAGCTGAGGGCGTTGTTGCCACCTTGTTCTGGGCAGAGGACGTCTGGGTCCAGTGAGTAGCTTGTATTGGAGGCATTTCGTAGAGCAGCTACTGGGCATCTTCCTGCGCTGCCGCTTCGTACCTCTGCGCCGAGTCGCCGGAGACGTCTCCATCCAGGTCATCAACTGGTGGCGTCCTGATCCTCTCCTCGTCCTGCTTCGTCTTCGTGTGGTAGTGGTGGGAGCGCCCGGAGCCCTCGCAGGGAAGCTCCTAGACGCGCATCGCGATCCCTTTCTCCGCGGCGATCTCCTGGTGCCGGCTCTCAAGGCTCGGTTGCTTGATCGACAGCTTCTGCACGATCTGAATCGTTCGGGTTTTCGTTAGAATTCGTCGAGGAGACGAGACGTTTAATTTCGAGTGTTGATCGAGTCAGAAGCTTGGTCGGCGGTGCTCACCTTTGGGTTGATCCCGCAGCCGCTACGGAGCTCGGAGGCGGCGGAGACGAACTCTCTGCCGAACTTGGCGGCGAGGATGCTCCTGACCTTCTGCAGCTCCGGCAGCTCCCCGCACCTCGCGGCGGCGTACACGAGCCCCGCCGCCGCCTCCCGCAGCTGCTCGGGGCACTATGCACGCGTCGACGAGCGCCGCCCGCTCGGCGACGAGGCCGCACGCCGCAGTAGGCCTCGAGCTCTGCTCGGCGAGCGCGCCCTGCTCCCGGACAGCGTGCGAGAGCGCGGTCGCGGCGCCCCAGGCGGAGCAGCTGCTCGACGTCCCCGCGCGCCTGCGCGCACCGCACCTGGTAGTGGCTCCGCACCACGCACGGCTCTCGTCCTCAGAGCGCACGGCGGAGGAACACTGTGCTAGGGACTCCTCCATAGCGCCACAGCTGCGGCCTGTTCGAGCACCGCCGGCGAGCCATCATGCGAGGCCGCTGCTGTGAGGCGGGGAAGCGATTTGCTTGCTTTCGAACTGTCCGATCAAAATCCAACGGCGAGACAAAAACAGGCGACGTGGCCCAATCCCTGCTCGAGTTTCCGTCCGGGTTTCGTCTTAAGGAGATTTGATTGCAATTAAAATTAGAGTTGATTACGTTTCTATTGGCCAATTAAAATGGGCCTAAAGCAGCAGCGAGCAGCCCAGAGCCCAGTAAAGTTAGCCACTCCCACGTCGCTGCGGCCTGCGGGACAGACTCAGCAACTCGCCGCCGCGGCGCTCGCCTCCCTCCCTCCCTCGTCGTCGAGCCGCACGGGCAGGTGTCGGCTCGCGGCTCCGCCTCCACCGGCCCAGCGCCCGCAGCCAGCTTGCTCTTCACTTCCTCTTGGTTCTCGTCTCCGGCCGCACAGTGAGGTAACAATGCAATTAGGTATTCTACCTCGAAATTACGAACTGTTTGCCGTTGGAACTTTAAAATTATCTGCTTTGTATCTCTACTAGTATTCTTAGGAATAATCAATTTTTCTGCTTTTCTTGTCACCATATAGACCTGGTATCTTCTTGGGAAACAAAGTATGTCTCTCTTACCGCGTATTCAGCCCAATGCTAACAGGAGAGATGAATCCTAGCTCCATGCCCGCTTAATTTCTCTAAAATTATTCCTTCTAATGCCAACCCAAAATTAGTACATCTGGAACATCATAATGGTTTCGTAAATCAATACCTTAATCGATCTATTGATACATTTCCAAGCGGTCAGAACACTTGCTAATAAATCACATATTTTCTGAATGCCATTAGAATTAGAGGGTTTCTAGCCTTTAGAATTGGAGGGTTGTTGTGGAGCTCATTCAGTACAATAAGGAATGGCATGCGTGAGGGTAGTTCTTACGGTATATTGTCTCCTTTTCAAAAAGATGAAGCCCCATAAAAGCTAAACATAGTGTAATTCTTCTTACTTATTTTCTAATTTCTGGAGTATTATATATATTTTTATACGAATCCAAACTAGTTGGATATTCATTATTGTGCCATGAACTCTTCTTGCTTTAATTTTCCTGCTGTGAGTTTTTTGTTTACTGATCCATGTTTTGTTGATTCTACACACCAGTGCTCAAGAATCCTAGATCAGCCTCTGCTTGTTGGCAGGCCCCAACATTGCAGACCCCCTCCATCCTGTCCTCCTGTAATGGTGATTTGGAGTTGCTTTTCTTGTCTCCGTGGATTCATTTCCGGATCTGTGTGGAGGAGGCACTACCCACTCTTGTCTCCTAGGTCTCCTGCACTGCCTCCCACCCATTTCTTCTCCTCCTCCCCTCGACGATCTACCAAGAGATCTGCTGCAAAGGCACCAATGGAGTCTGCCAGAGAGCCTTTCTATGTCATCCGTAAAGGGGGTGTCATCGGCATCTATAAGACCCTCGATGACTGCCAAGCCCAAGTTGGCCATTCGGTAAGGGTACACAAACACACCATGATGCTTTGCTTCCCTTACCTTACCATGCACAGAGATTTCATTTGTTGATGATCCCCTGCTACTAGGTATGTGACCCTTCTGTCACTGTCTACAAAGGCTATTCTCTGCGTAAAGAAACTGAGGAATACCTTGCTACGCATGGGTTAAGAAACGCTGTCTATTCCATTGATGCTGCAGATGCAAAAGATGGATTGTTTGATGATCTGATTCCCTGCCCTTTTCAGGTAAATGATCAATGCTTCCATCACTTGCCAGTGTTTTACACTACTTATTAATTCAATTACTATGATCTACTCTATTTTCTGCACCTGTTCTGGTCATTTCTAGACATGATATCCATTCATGATAATATAAAGCCACACATTATCATCACAAAAATAGTTTGATGTTGATAGTATTAGTATGCATCTAATCTCGGTTGGCAAAAAGCCCCTGATTCCGGGGCCTTTATCTCACACAGTTCCAGGGGTCATACCTTGGGTGTTGAGCTGATCTTTTGAAGTTACATCTTCAGGTGGTCCACATTGCTACTTGATTTTGCAATTTTTTTCCATAACATTTATTGTAGAGTGCTAACTTATGGAAGTTTGATTTCAGCAACCTGATGGATCTGCACAGTCTACATTGAAAAGGTCAGAGGAGATGGTAATTTTTTTTCCTTCACGATATATGTGAATATATGGTCTCTTGAAAAGTGTTCTCTACAATGTTTGTTGAGTTTGCTAAGTATCTTGTTTACTCACACTGATAGTCATTTTCTGAAGGAAACCAGGCCATCAAAGCATCAAGAAGTTGCTGAACCGGAACTGCTATCAGATTGTGATGTGAGTATGAATTAATACGCAATGTACTAAATGCTAACTATGCACGCTTCTGTTCTTTTACCTGATTTGTTCTGTATTTATGTAGGTATAATTTGATGTTAGCATGTATATTTACAACGTAACTTCACTATTTTGGAAATTTGATGACTTCTTACCAGCATCCTCTGTCTTTTACAGCTTTCGTGTATTCTTGAATTCGATGGTGCTTGTAAAGGGAATCCTGGGAAATCAGGTGCTGGAGTCATAATTCGGCGGTTAGATGGATCTGTGGTATGTAGACCAACTCTTAGCTAAGCTGGCGTGTTTTATTGACTTCAATTATCATGCCTAGCTGGTTATTGTGCTCCCCTCTTCTACTGAAGATTGCTCTACTGCGTGAGGGTTTGGGTATTACAACCAACAACGCTGCTGAATATCGTGCATTGATCCTGGGGCTAGATTATGCTGCCAAGAAGGGATTCAAGCATATTCGTGCTCAAGGTGATTCTAAGCTTGTCTGTAAACAGGTGAGTTGTTCTTTCTTTGCTATTTTGTGTTCGACAATGAACCGTCAGTAGACAATGAGTGCTGTGCAGTTCATTCTGACTATTTAAATTCCACAAACACTAAATTTTGTGGAGGGATGGGAAATTCAAATGAATTTTTCTTTTGTCCTTTATCTGCCTCATGGATTTCAATGTCATAATTCTTCAGTTTTTCTTCACCAAACAACTTATTTTGTCCAATCCCTCAAAATACATGGCCCAAAGTACATGTGGTAATGATAGAGGTACTTCTCATTGAATTAATGGGCCTTCATCTTTAGGGCATAGAAAGTGCGGTGAACCTAGGTGTTAGAGCACTTGGAATAGACTGTCTAGCTGCTGGTGGCTCTAGCAACATCCAATTCTTTCTTGACATTTTCTGGAGCAGGTTCAAGATCTCTGGCGGTGTAGGAGTGATAATGTGGCTGTCTTGTGCAAGAAAGCTAAGGAACTCAAGGGAACGTTTCTTACATTTCAAATCAACCATGTTTTGAGGGTAGGTCTCACATTTTCCTTTGTCTTTTTACCTTGTTAATATTTATCTTCCAGCTTTATGCTGTACCACATGCGTTATTATTATTGTTATTCCATATTTAATGATCCGACCTCGCAATGCCAAGTGCTAGCTAACATATTTATTCCATTAATTTTGTCAATCTGTATAATATGAAAACATTTAGGCTGACAGCTCTATAGATGTCTAGTTTTATTTAGCAGTCGAGACAAGGCAGTTCATTTCAGCGGCCCTCTGAATACCTCTTGAGTAGGACTCTAGATTTGATCTGTGGGCATGGGCAGACACATATGGCTTGCCGCTTGGGCCCCATTCCAGTTTTGCACTCGAGTTTAGTCCGAAGGCGTCTCCTGAACTTGCTGGTAACTAATCCTTCAAACCACCGCTACTCATATCTGTTTGTTATACACAGGAATTCAACTCGGATGCTGACGTTCAAGCCAACTTTGCAGTCGGACTTGATGGTACGAAACTGCTGCGATTAGTTCACCTGTGAATTGCTAGCAACAGATATAGTGGCACTTCAGTATGACACCTGATTTGATCACTTCCTCTCTACAGTTGATGAAGTTCAAGAGCTGTCCGTCTGTTGAGCTCCCATTGGCAGAGGAAACAAGACTTGAGAGTAGATCGATTTGGCGCCAAACTGCTGCTACCAGTTGACCCGCGTGATTACAGCTCCAACTGATATTGGATATTCACATATGTGCACTGCAGTCGAGGAAATCAGTTAGCAGCCAGTCAGTCGTCTGTAATGTTTTTTTTTTGAGATCAGTGCAGAAGTCGAACTGTCTGGCTGGGGAAATGTTCTTCTGTGGCCTGCCATGCCCTGGCATATGTGTGCACGAGCACGACATTGCCTTTTGAGCCGCTAGTGTTGCCGTGTTGGTAGCAAAAATGAAGAGAAGGATTTGTGCGCTGCTATGCCTTTTCGGAGTAGTTCACTCTTCATGCACACCGCACCTATGTTTTCACTTTTACTCAATCTTTACCTTTTTCTCTGAATTAAGCAAGATTCACTTCCCTTTCCTCCGTCTTCGGCGGTGGAGGCGGTTTGTGGGCTGGACGGCGAGGGCGTCGCTGGATACGGTAATAAAGCTTACGGAATGTTTAGCTGCTAACCAAGTTTTCTCCAACTTTGCTATAAAAAAAGTTTTTCCCAACCTTTTTTTTAACTCGAAATTTTGCCAATCTTGACACAGCCTCCGTAGGTAATTTTGATCAAGTTAGGACATTGTTTCATTGTTGGTTCCATTGTCTTACAACTACAAGCTTAGCCTGAGCTATGGCTCCAGTTTACATTCACCACTGTTCGCAAAAAAAAAAAAAAAAAATCACGTACACCACAATCAACAAACAGCTTTTGGTGGCGCCTCTTTCCTTCAGCCGCTTTCCTTGGTGAATACGTACTTCGATTTACCGTCTCCGTCGTCCCTTCAATTTCCTGCCGTGTGCCGCGTCCGCCCAACCAAGGCAAGGCATGGCGGCGAGCGGGGGCGGCGTGGCTCAGCAGGCGGAGCTCCGGCGGATCGAGGGCAACGCCTGCTTCAAGAAGGCCCGCCTCGGCGCCGCCATCGATTGCTACACCGAGGCAAGCACACACCCCACCTCCCATCGCCCCGCCTCAGTTTCATTTCCCCTTATTACCGTGCAAAAAAATAGATTGGATTGGGCGCGGCTTGGCTGCGGCATCAGATTAAGAATGTTTCCTGCGCGTTGAATCCTTGCTAGGCAATCGCGCTCTGCCCCGACGTCGCCGTCTACTGGATGAATCGGGCCCTGTGCCATTTCAGGCGCAAGTGAGTTTACTCCTACCTCTCCCCTCCTCCCCTCTTGGGGCGATTTTGGCAAGGAAGGTGAAAATCTGGAGCCTTCTTCACAGGGAGTGGGCCAAGGTCGAAGAGGATAGCAGGAGGGCTCTTGCACTTGATGACACTCTAGACAAGGTGGCAACTTCTTCTTCCAGCGTGCCGACTTCAACTACAACTACTACCTTATCACGACCCCTAGCTAACTGCTCGATACAGACATACCTAACTGCTTTGTTTCTTGTGTGATGTAGGGCCACTATCTGCTGGGAGGTGCGCTGCTCGACAAGGAGGAATTTGCTCTTGCTATCAAGGAATTTGAAAAGGTTTGTTGTTTGTCCCATGTAAGCTTGATGTCAATTCTCAACAAGTTTCTTTTCTTTGTGTATTCATTTGGTTCCTTGTTACTGGCCTTATTATGGTCAAATTGTGCCCCGAGTTTATTAAATTGTGAGGCTGGATTTTCTTTGGGATAAGCCATCCAAATCCACACCTGGCATATTCAGGTGTTTTTTGTGGATCTTTTCATGATTACATCTTGCCCCTGAGACAAACTTCCTTTTATGATAAATAGAACTCCCAATTACTACCTTCACATATCTAAAAATGGTTCTGACGAATACCTACCATAACAGTTCCAGACTTAAAAATATGTGGTTTTTCGTGCATATAAGTCATACCTTGTAAATCTTAAATTGTTCTCTTCATCCGTACAATGCAATCCCCGGCATAACTATACCTCTTTCCATTCACTCTCATTTGTAAAGAGCTATACCTTGAGGCATGTCCTTTTCTTTTGGTATTGGTGACCATCATCGCATGGAAATGATGACTTCTTAATAACCTTGGAACTGCACTTTGTTGATCACTCTGCCTTCTGAACTTTTGAGAAGTAGTACAGTGATTTGAGTCGCAGACCCCGCACAGAGCGGGAGCTCTCTGCACTGGGTACGCCTTTTTTACAGTGATTTGAGTGTGTAAAATGTAATATCGTCTTGGCACCTCTGCCCGGGAACTGTCACGATTCAGGAGTTGTAACGACCTATAAGTTGTATCATTCTGAGGCTATGTCTTCATACTTCACCTGCATGTCGCTGCACACTATAGCTATGCATTCATATCCTTCTTTAGTACCTTGTTTTGATTCAGGATTTTGATGTCTTTTCCTACCACAATGTTGCTAAGCTCTTGTCCATCTAATCCTGGAAACAGGCTCTGAATCTCTTGAAGTCCTCGAGTTCAACCGATGAAATGGCCGAGGACATTTGGCAGGTCCTTGCGAAGGCGAAATACCTAGATTGGGAAAAGCATTCCACTGAACGAGTTTGGAGGATACAAAGTTTGAAGTATGTTACACATGAAATAATATTAAATAACGTAGCACTATCATTTTTCTTTAGATCAAGTACAATGCTTACATTTGATATGGATGCTCAGTTTACCTTTCTGGCTGTTCAAGTTTCCTAACAGAAGTGTATCACATGGACATGCAGGAAAGCTTGTGAAAGTGCTCTGCAGGAGCATCACTTTCTTAGTGGTACACTTGCGGAAGACTCGGATGGATCAAGCAATGAGTATGCAGAACAAATTAAATTGCTATCAGAGGTCTTCGGCAAAGCGACACTTGCTGATACACCAGTAGATGTAAAAGCAGTACTTATAATCAACCTTGTTTTTGTTAAACCTTTCTCCCTCTAAATCTGTGATCTTAAAGCTGCTGATGCCATGGTGAAAACCTAGGTGCCCGATTACCTTTGCTGTCAGATAACTTTCGAGATATTCAGAGACCCCGTGATCACACCCAGTGGTGTAACGTACGAGAGGGCTGTACTGCTTGAACATCTCAACAAGGTGCCTCTTTTCGCTATGTTTGCATTCAGTTTTTTTAAAATTTCTTTACTCTGTTTATACTGAACCTCACCTGTGTGATATATCTGTGCATTGAAAATATTGCTGCTTGTAAAATTCGTTGTTGTTTTAGAACTGTGTGATGTATATATAACATTGATGTTCCATTAGGTCAAATACTGTCTCTGAGAATATCGGTCTCATCTATTGTGGATTATAATGTGGTTGTGGCAAAAATAACTTAAGCATTATTGACGTTGTCTACTGTTCAGTTGGATGTCTATTGGATTCAGTCTCTTCACAAGAAAGATAATTCCACGCAACCACTTACCTTACCATTCTCTTGGTGTTTCAGGTTGGCAATTTCGACCCGGTGACGCGAGAGCCTCTGAAGGAGCACCAGCTGGTTCCAAACCTGGCCATCAAGGAAGCAGTGCAGGCCTATCTGAAAGAGCACAGCTGGGCCTACAGGCTGAACTGTTAGATGCTGTTTGTGGTGTGTGCCGGGTGCTCTGCTGACTGCTGCTGCTGCTGATGATGATGAATGCTCGTCTTAGGGTTACCTTTGTGACTACAATCATATGTCAGTGTGATACAGGTTCAGGAGGTTAGATTGCTCGATTCATTGATTATCAGGCAAGTTGAGTTGTAACTGCAGACATTGACCGATTGGAGCAAATGTACATAAACATTCAAGGTTAGAATAGCCATTTTCACTCGGTCATCACTTGACTTAGCAACTGTTTGGTTCAGTTCAGGCTACGATCCTGAAGCTCACCTGAAGCAGCAATATTTTCACCAGTTGCTTCTGATCCTGAAGTTCATCACCTTTTATTTTCCTTCTCTTTATTTTTCCCTTAACATTGATTGATTATGGATGGATCATCCTTACATTCGGCAGTTCATTGTATCGTCGTTAACAACGTTTTTTTTTTTGAAAGGTCGTCGTTAACAACGTGATGCTGCTCCTTACATAAAAAAACATGCCCTAAAAAAATAAAGAACAAAAAAATGTGATGCTGCCGAAGTCATGTCATATCAGGGCCCGTATCCTTTTCACAGACGGGCCTCACTGAGTCTGTCGTTGAGTGGACCGGGCCGTTCGCAACAGACTTTAGGCCCAACACTCTTTTTTTTTGATGGGGCAGGCCCAACACTCGGCAGCGGTGAAAATAGAGAGAGAGATGAAAGAGGAGGGGACAAGAATGAGGAAACCCTAGCCCAGCACAACACCCTTCTCTCTCCGCCGCGCCGCCGCCGCCGCAGCCGAAGCAGCCTCCTCCTCCGACTCGCTCGCTCTCCGTCGAGGCCATGGCGTCCTCCTCCCCCGCTCTACTCTTCCCTTCGACCTCTTCATCCTCCTCGCCGTCTTCGGCGCGGGTGGAGGCGGTGGTGCTCTTCAACATCTGCGACAGCTACGTGCGCCGCCCGGACCAGGCGGACCGCGTCATCGGCACCCTCCTAGGCTCCCTCCTCCCCGACGGCACCGTCCACGTCCGCAACTCCTATGTCGTCCCCCACAACGAGTCCGCCGACCAGGTCGCTTCACATCACATCTCCAGTTCCTTCACTGGCTCATTGGCGTTCGTTGGTTGCTGATGCTGGGCGACGGTGTAGGTCGCCATCGACATCGAGTACCACCATAACATGTACGCCTCGCACCAGAAGGTCAACCCCAAGGAAGTTATCGTCGGATGGTAAGCAACCACACCTCAAGATTCAAATGCCCGTTCCCTGTTCATGTTTTTATATGGTTCCGCGGAATTAGGCATTTTTGCATACTTCATTTGTTCACCCTACAGTTGAATTCTGTTGTTTTTCCCAATGTATAATCCCCCCTTTTGTGCGCTGAAATAGTTTGAGTGTATATAGTCAAATTATCATCAAATGCACAGCTCATCCCATCTATTCTGTTGCGCTAGTTCCATCTGCATGTAAATATTATCCATTCATTGGAGTTCTGGAGCTATTTTTCAGTGACTGTTTAGTTTGTTAGCACACAAAGCATATTAACAGACACTAGAAAAGGAAGCTTTAGAAAATCTATGAATTAGTTTACCAAGTTTGTTACCTTTTCAACCCTGTTTGTTACCTTTCTTTTGTGTGTAGGTTCTCGACTGGCTTTGGTGTTTCAGGGGGGAGTACACTTATCCATGACTTCTATTCAAGGGAAGTGCAAAACCCCATCCATCTTACAGTCGACACCGGCTTCACTAGGGGGGAGGCTTCCATCAAAGCCTACATCTCATCCAACCTGTCCCTTGGAGATAGGCACCTCGCTGCACAATTTCAGGAAATCCCCCTGGATCTAAGGATGATTGAGGCAGAAAAAGCTGGATGTATGTGTCATTTTTCTGATTACTTATTCATTGCATGCTATATATGAGTCATTTTGGTCTGGTGGAAGTGAACTTTGAAGAGCTGAAACTCTTCATCTACTATTATTTAAATTGCTTTGGACAACAAACGAACTACATTTAGTGGATACTTAAACTTGACTCTCAGTAAATTCTAAGTGAATCTGCCTATGCTCTTTTGCATTGAGTATTGACCTAATTAGTGGAGAGAATAGCTATATTATGAATGCTTACCTACTGTTTGAAGAAAAATCATTTGCAGTTGTATCGGTTGGTCTTTTTATTACTTGGTTAAACATCTCATAAATATGTGTATTGACATGAATTCATGTTTTTTGGATTATTCTAGTATTTAATAATAAACTATGGAACATTCACCTGCTTTCAGTGGAAACTTTATTTTATGGTTCGATTTCTTGGTCTTTACTTGACTTTGTTGATTCTCTCATAAGTAGTTGTAGCAGTATAGCTCGACAGCTGTAACAATCCCATTTTATAAGCAAACACCTTTTGAATTTGTCTCATCCTTATTGTTTTTATAACAGTTGAGATCCTGAAATCTACAATGGTGGAGAAGCTTCCCAATGACCTGGAAGGAATGGAGTCTTCAATGGAAAAGCTTTACATTCTTATTGATGAGATCTACAAATATGTCGATGATGTTGTGGTACGAATCTCTCATGCAGAATTTTGCCAATTCCAGTTTGATTTTGGTGTTAATTATCTCAATGTGTGACACTGCAGGAAGGACGTGTGGCACCTGACCACAAAATTGGGAGGTTCATCTCTGAATCTGTCGCTTCGATGCCGAAGTTGTCTCCATCCGCTTTTGATAAGCTTTTCAATGACAAGATCCAGGTAAACAATACTCACTAACTTTTTATGCCTCAGCTAGTTTAAAATGGCCACCTTGATCTGTTTGCTGACGAGTTAATTATCCACAATGCCACAGGATAACCTTGCGCTGGTATACCTGTCAAGCATCACAAGGACACAAATCAGCATAGCCGAGAAGTTGAACACTGCTGCTCAAGTCCTGTAATTTCGGTGGCATGTATCTTAGTGGATGACTTTATGCAATTTATGATGTTTTGCATATGTGTTCAGTGGGGGAAGAAATGTGATTTTTTTTTTTGTTAAATGAGATCTGAAGGAAAGCATCAGTAATTGATGAGATCCCATAATGCTAGTAGAGGGGAAGAGGCTGAGATGTTCCGATTTGGATAGTATTCTGTTTCTAGTTGAATATTTGTAATGCTTGTTGATTTTGCGTAGTGACGGCGTCGAACATCTATGTGAAGCAATGAAGAGAATTGCTCCACAATCTCGTGTGTGCAGTGTGGTGCTGTACTGACTCTGCGATGATGTTGTATTTGCCTGAGTTTGCAGAGCCCTGATCTCCAAAAAAAAATAAGTTAGCTGACTGCTCTGCCCTGGCTTCCGCCTGAAGAAGCAGGGGCTCTGCAGTAGTCAATAGTCAGGATCAGATTATGCTTGCTTCGTTTTTCCATGCGCACAGGGGGAGTGGGAGGGGGGATTTGCAAAAGTATTATTAGGGGTGGGCAGTTAAGTGTAATTACTCACTCCCCCCTGTCCCTTGGATCAACATTCTTTGCATCAACATTCTGTTGGTTGGTTTGCACTAGATACGTTGTCATTGATTGTACCTTCTAAACTAGTCTAGTATACATCCACATGATCACTGCATATGGCCTAACATTCGTTTGAGATATGAAGCGTTTGCGTCTCTGCGTCAGAGCGAGTTCTTTACATGCCGCAACTTCTTCACTAATTTGATTTTCATCAAATTAAAAAACAAGTACATATATTACTTGTCTCTCCACCCGGGCCTGTTAATTTAATCCTAAACAAGACCGAATTCCCCATCTTATCGCATCAGATCGCATCGATCTCTGTCTCCTCCCATCATAATCAGCGTCCCGTGATCTCGTGCCGCGGCCTCACCAGGCCACCATGGATCCCGATGCGTCGGCCGCCGAGCAGATGCCATCACGTCGCTACGGCGGAAAGCGACAGCGGCAAACCGTCTAGTATACATCCACATGATCACTGCATATGGACTGGGTGATGCTGGATTGCTACATGCGGCGGTCACGCTTGGACGACGGCGATTCCTCGGCCCTTACCGCCGCCGCGTCCACCTCCACCGGCGAACGCGTCA
This sequence comes from Panicum miliaceum, assembly GCA_032594955.1. Classification (NCBI taxonomy): domain Eukaryota; kingdom Viridiplantae; phylum Streptophyta; class Magnoliopsida; order Poales; family Poaceae; genus Panicum; species Panicum miliaceum. The sequence continues at coordinate 5,234,975 of CM064058.1, read as the reverse complement.
GCGTGGCCTTGAGCGCCGCGGCTCCCCCCTGGACCTCCCGCATCCTCTTCGACTGGTGCCCCAAAGAAGAATCTAGCAAGACGAAGAAGAAGAAGGAGCAGCGGCAGGGCAATATGGATCACAGTAACGGCGATGACGATGGGCCTCGCTCTCCTGGGGAGGATGCCAAAGTGGCGGCGGCGCACCGCGGGTGCATGCTGCTACGATTCGTGCGCCGCCGCTCGTCGTGCCAAAGTGTCTTTAACCCGAGGTTCGAGGAGTGGTTCGTCTACCAGGCGCACCGTCGTGACGGCAGCGGCGAAGAAGGTGATGCTGGGACCAGTCTCACGAGGCTCCCCGCCTGCCGGCACGAGCTGATCTACGACGGCTTTAGCAACATGGGCATCCTCGGCGGCCCTGACGACGACCACCACCACTTCGTCGTGGCGCACCTTGCGGTGACTCCGACAACAAACAGCCGCCGATACGGGCTCGAGGACCGGGACGACTCGCCGGCGACAGCCGACCTCTGCGTGCTCCGCCGGAACCGCCAGGGTGGATTAGGACGGTGGCGCGCCACGCGGCTTCCGATCCGCCACGGCGAGGGCGAGCGCCACCACCTGCACCTGTGGCAAACCGACGCCGTCGTTGCTCTGGGCGACGGTTGCCTGTGCTGGGTGGACTACCTGAGGGGCGTCCTGCTCTGCGACGTCTCCGGCGATGACCCGGGGGAGGTCCGGTACGTCCCGCTGCCCGTCAGGCCTTACAGCGATCCGGATCTGGGAGGCAGAGCGCGCCTCGCCGCGTTCCGGAGCTTGTCTGCGGTGACCACGACGACAGAGGACAACAACAGCAACGCTGCGACTCTCAAGTTCGTCGACGTCGCCCCCAACAACATCTGGTTCGCCGGCACCCCGGAGCATCCCTTCGTCACTCCCCGTCGGAACACCATCACCACCTGGACACTGGGCCGCGATCGCCGGTCGTGGACGGATGCCGACGCGGTCGACGACGACGCCTTCTACGCCCTCATCAAGGACACGCACCTCCCGATCGTCCGGCCGGAGCTCCCGCTCGTGGACGCCAGAGACCCCCAGACCATCTACTTCGTTATGCAAACGGGGCCATTACATCCTTGCTCTGATCGTTATGGTGATGCTGGGAGCAAGCCGACGTTCCTCATCGCGGTCGACATGCCGAGCAAGACGATTGCTGGGTATCTTCCCTATGTGCTAACAGGACACGGCTCCTTGACAAACCACCGCAACACAATCTCCTGCAACCTCCTGTACATGCAGCCATTCGTACCCTCTGAATTCCTCAAGTACCTGCAAGGTCGGGACGGTGCGCATCGCACCATGTAGTAGTGATCCTAATTCTTTCAATCTAATATACGTCATGGATTAATTGCTTAACTATTGTTGATGAAACTGTTGATGATGTTTGCATCTCTGTCGTCTCAGAAGAGCAGCTGATCGTGGTCGATCATTGCAGCATGAGCAACACATTGTTCATTACTGGGGATGGAATTACTTCGTCATATGCATTGCATACTTCAGTTTTCGACATCCACTTCTGACAGCGGCACCAAATGTAGTAATACTGGCATCTGAAGTGATTAATTTATTGGTGATTGCGCAGCTTCCTGAATTAACATGCATGATCCTGATTGCCAGTACCACCAGCTCAGCAGCTTATGCTTGGCAGGCCGGAAGGGGAGCGCCGCAGAGGCACTTGTTGTGCTGGAAGCTGTAGACCTCGAAGCTGGCCATGCCGCTCGGCAGCTCGCCGCAGAGCTGGTTGTAGCTGACGTTGAAGAACATGAGCTGGCTCAGGTTCCCGGCCGCCGCCGGGACGCCGCCGCGGATCGCGTTGTGGCTCACGTCCAGCGAGGCCAGCCGCTCCGGGAGCTCCAGCCGGGACATGTCGAAGCTCAGGGCGTTGCGCGACAGGTTGGCGGCGACCAGCAGCGGCTTCCCGCGCCCGAACAGGACCGAGGCGTCGCCGGTGAGCGCGTTGCGCGACAGGTCCACCTGCACGAAGCTGACGGCGGCGAACTCGGCCGGGACGGTCCCGGACAGGCTGTTGTGCGACAGCGTCAGGAACGCTTCCGGGCCGGCCTTGCTGAGGAGCAGCGGCGGGATGGCGCCCGTGAGGCGGTTGCGCCCGAGGTTGATGCTAGCCAGGCGCGGGAGCGCCGCCAGGGACGCCGGGATGGCGCCGGTGAGCGCGTTGAAGGAGAGGTCCAGCGACCTGAGCGCGCGGAGCTCGCCCAGGAACGCCGGCACGGCGCCCGAGACGCCGGTGCGGGAGATGGTGAGGTCCGTGAGGGCGGAGAGGCGGGCGAGCGCCGGAGGGATGGCGCCCGACACGCCGGGTACGTGGAGGAAGAGGAGCTCCTGGAGGCCGGTGAGGCGGGCGATGGCGGCGCCGGGCACGGGGCCGCTGACGCTGGCGTCGCGCATGATGGCCAGGCCGACGACGCGGCGGCCGCCCGTGGCCGCGGCGGCGGAGGAGGAGGAGGATGTCGCGTCGCAGCGGACGCCGAACCAGTGGCAGCAGGGGATGTCGGCCGTCCACGAGACGAAGTAGGAGGCGTTGCCGAAGGCCGCTTTCACGGCGAGCAGCGCCGCCCTGTCACCGGAGTGGCATTGCAGCTTGGAGGCCGGCGCCGGCGCCACCGCGGCGGCGGCGAGGAGCAGGAGCACGAGCAGGACGGCGTGTGCCCGTGCGAGTGGGAAGGTGACGCACCCATCCATGTCTGGCAAGTGGTGGTTCCCGAGCTGAGCTGAGGCGGCTGCCTAGTTGAGTTGGGCCGCCTCTTGTGGGCATGCGCTCTCTCTATCTGCACAGCGAGGTGCCTAGGTTCAGGTGTTTTGCACTCATGTGTGCAGCTGTGCATATTGCACATGCTTGGCAAGTTGCAAAGTTTGGCGCAATTACATTCAAAAAAAGTTTGGCGCAATGCACAAATGAAAAAGGGCAGTCTATGAATGGCTCTAACAAGTTAAATAGAGCAGGATCAATAGATTATATTGAAGATAGGCTTTATTTGCGTGCTGGGTTTTTACTGATGTAAAAATGGGTTGGGCTGAATCAATAAAAGGCAGCTCTAAGGGGTAAGATACTTATTTTTCAAACAGTGTTGCACACATCTGAAATTCTGAATATTTGTATTCTGGATGACCAGTGGATGCTTCTTCTCTTCTGTTTGGATGACCCACTTGTACATCCGATTTTGGATGGCCAGTGGATGTTGCTTCTCTTCTTTTTTGGACCAAGAGCAACTCCTCTATCTTCTGTCATTCAGACTACAAACACTGCCACAGGAAAAAGAAGGGCTGAAGGGCCATGACAAGCCCATGACGTTGTAGCACAAAAATGACCCGCTAGCTTGGTTTCATCTCCTGTGTTTTATGGAAAACGGTCTTCCTATGAAGTTCCTCCAAATCCAAATAAGGGCCATGTTTTGGCGGGCACTTTGCGGAATGTACTGAAACAAAAAGAAAATAAAATTTAACCCATAAGTTTCGCTGAGCTTTTTTTTTCTCGACCCATAAGTTTAATCCATAAATTTAACCCATAAGTTTCACTGAGCTTATGATATTGTCAGTGATTTTATTTCTTCTTGAGAATAAAGACTAGAGTTCATCTGTTGGTCTATCTATCGTCAGTTGCAGGGATTAGCAAGTGGAGTTCCACAGAGGCACTTGTTGTGCTGGAAGCTGAAGAGGTCGAATCTCCCCATGTGGCCGCCGGTGGGCACCGCGCCGCAGAGCCGGTTGTAGCTCACGTTGAAGAACTGCAGGTCGCTGAGGTTCGCCACCTGCGCCGGGACGCTGCCGTAGATGGCGTTGTGGCTCACGTCCAGCAAGATGAGCTGCTCCGGCAGCTCCACGCCGGAGAGGTTGAAGCTGAGGTCGTTGCGCGACAGGTCCATCTGCTGCACCGGCTTCGCGCGGCCGAACAGGCCCGACGCGTCGCCGGTGAGGCCGTTGCGCGACAGGTCGATCTGCGCGAAGGCCACGGCGGAGAACTCGGCGGGCACGCCGCCGGTGAGGTTGTTGTGCGACAGCCGGAGGTAGGCCACCTGCGGCGCCTTGCTGAAGAGCAGCGGGGGGATGGCGCCGGTGAGGCGGTTGCGGCTGAGGTCGACGCTGTACAGGCTCGGGAGCGCGGCGAGCGAGGCCGGGACGGCGCCCGTGAGGGAGTTGAAGGAGAGGTCGAGCTGGCTGAGCCTGGCGAGCGCGCCGAGGAACGGCGGCACGGGCCCGGAGACGGCCGTCCAGGAGATGGTGAGGAAGGAGAGGTTGGAGAGCCTGGCGACGGCCGGCGGGATGGGGCCGGAGATGCCCGGGAGGTGGTGGAGCCTGAGGCTCTGGAGGTGTGCGAGGCCGGCGACGGCGTCCGGGATGGTGCCCGTGAGGTTGGCGTCCTGGAACACGGAGAGGCCGACGACGCGGCCGGTGGAGGCGTCGCAGTCGACGTCGTACCAGTCGCAGCACGGGGAGTCGGGCGTCCAGGACGCGAAGTGGTAGGGGTTGCCCAGCGCCGCCTTGATGGCCAGCAGCGCGGCCTTGTCACCGGAATGGCAGCGGCTGGCGGCGGCGGCGGCTGAAGCGGCGGCGAGGAGGACAAGGAAGGCGCGCACCCGCATCGCCGTCTTCATCTTGCTGAGGTGCACAGGCGCAGCACGGTACTCCGGCCGGGGTCGCTCGGCAGCTGCGCCTAGATATATATACATACTCTAGTCCATTGGTGAGCTGGTAACAGATCGGCGAGCGAGTCCACCGACAAGAAGGCCGCCGCCGCCGCCGCGGCGTTTGGCAGCGGCGCGCACTGTCAAGGGAAGGAGACTGGTCAAACATCTCAAGCTACACTCTGACTCTGACTCTGACTGACTCGATGGATAAGAGCAGAGAAGCAGGGGTCCACTGCTTACACAGTAGTCCAACGGCGAGTTGACTGAGGCTATGTTATGCTGCTCAAATATTAAAAGATTCTATTTCAAAAATTTTACGGAATGCATTTAAATAAGATCTGAGTTGAAATGATTCGTTTTGGTGCACTTGATGTTATCCTCTTCGCTCAAGGAAACGACTTTCCCCAATTTCTGGATCCCCGGTTTCAAATTGTACTACTCCCGTTGACAAATAAGGATGGAATGTCGATTTTCGTTATATGTTCGCAAAATGTCAAATACATTGGCGTCACCGGGATTTTGCTGGAGCAGTTCAGATCCCACATGAATGAATTGATAAAAATTAAAGAACCATGTTTCCAACCAGCATGATGTTGGGGTAAGACTTGTCGCTGATGGCGTCGTGGCTCAGGTCCAGCAAGATCACTGGGAGGGCGGCGGCGACAGATGCAAAGAGGCAGGGTGCATTGCGTTGGGGAAGAGAAGAGAGAAAGGGAAGCAGATGTAAAGTAAAATCGGTTAACCCTGTAATCTGTTTACAAATGGCTGAACAAAACACCATCTAGCTTCTGCTGCTGCCTCGAACAGTCTTCCTTCCCTTCTACATCGCCGGGTAAGACTTGTCGCTGATGACGACCTTCACGTCGGACGAGCTCACCGTCGGCCATCAGATGCAAGGAATCGCGACAGGTTGCCATGGTCGGCTCATTGCTTTTGCTTCCCATCCAGTTGCCTCCGACACGGATGATCCAGCTCCAGTCTCATGTCGTCCAGGAAGCCCCCGGTGACCAAGGAAGGGCGGCGGACCGGCGATGCGAATCGCGCGCTTCCTGTGTTGACGGACGAACCTGCGAATATCCTGCCCTACTATGTACGTTTGGAGTGAGGGTTTAGGTGGGGAGCTTGTGCCTTGCGTGTGCACTGGTCCGGTGCAGCGGCAATCGCCGTCGGCGGACCGTCGCGTCGAGAAAAGACGGATGAAGAAGTTTCCCAACGAAGAAGAGGGCTTATATGCAAAAAGTCCAGGGGTCTTTTTGAAAAATGTGGACCAAGTAATTTATAGAAAACCCCCTATCTCGGATCGTGATTAGTAATCGCGATCCAAATCAGGGGTATTTAACACCCCTAAATTCGAATTTACTTTCTGAATCTCCGGGCCGGCATCGCGGCGCGTCGCTCCCGCCTGAGACCCGGAAAGGCGGCGAGGGAGCAGGAGTGAGGAGCACGAGCACGACCTGTCCTCGACGACGAGAGCCTCGGAAAATCTCTATCTCTGGAATCAGGCATCTCCGGCACCCTTTCTCCGCCGCCGTGGGGGTAGGGCCGCTCGCGGAGTCGCCGTATACATCACGCGCTCTCACGGCGGCAGGGGCGGCGCAGCAACCAGAAACCACGCCACCGCGCGCTCCGTCGTCGGCTTACCCACGCCGCTAGCGGCGGACATGCATGGGCGCTGCGACGTGACGCGTAAGAGAAGACAGGCCAATTGGAGATGGGTAGTTCAGAGGAGCTGCTGGAAGTCTGAATATTTCTTTCATTCAGGAAGTACAGAAAGACAAGACCCTAGGCGCACACTGATGCTCATCATCTGGAGGGTTAAATTGGAAGGAGATCAGGTTTTTGGTTTGGGATGTTGGCATGATCCATTCTAAGTATAGCTGATTATCACGCATGCATTGTTCATTAAGAGATTGAGGAAATTCAGCAACGCGGGACCGAAATTTCAGTTGAACCATCAGACTGCAAGTACGCTGCCTTTCAAAAAAAAAAAGAAAAGGACTGCAAGTACGTTGCTGAATGGTGCGACTCCATGAGCAGGCTGTGATCACCTTCCATCAGTTAGTGCGACCGTCGATTACTAACAATTAACTGCAGCATGGAGAAAACGATGGTGTGCATCCTATGACGTTGTGGATCCCTTATCTAACGCATGCAACGATTGCAATCCCTAAACGTCCACAATCTTGATTCAGAAAGTGTCCTGACGTAGGTCAAACTGAAGCTGACAGAAGGAAATCTACCTGCTGGGTGTCTCCCTTCTGAAGAGTTTGTAGGATATAACGGTGCTGAACCAAGCTTTTTGCATGTTTAATGAGATCACCCAGACATGGCCTGACTTATTCGTGATGATGATGATGATGATGATGATGATGATGATGATGATGATGATGATGCGCACCTTATCATGTATGGCATGGATATTTCTCGGTTAGATGGCACATCCAGTATCTGAGAGATCAATCGTCCATGGACGCGGAATGCAGACAGCCGGAAACGATGGCACTCCCCTGGATTTCTGGCCGGCCGGCTAGTTTTGGTTTACCTTGTACGGCTTGTTGGCTTGGTTGCACATGTTCTGAAGTCTGAATGTTTAGTTCCTCTAGGAAATGCAGAGACGGTCAGTGCGAGCGGAGGTCGATCTTCCCGGAGAGATGAACGATGATCGCTCAAGGTTCGGAAACTAAGATTTTGTCACTGAGACAGATCCCCCGCGCGCCTCCGCGCCCGCCGGACAAGCTCGCCGCCGGCCATCAGGTGCAAGGATTCACGGCGGGTTCCCATGGTCGGCTCATCGCTTCCGCTTCCCATCGAGTCGCCGACGTCACGAGCGATCCAGCCCCATATCGGCGTGCGAGCCTCTGTTGACCAAAGGACGGCGGCGGACCGGCGATGCGTTACATCCGAGCCGGCCGCCAACTGGCGCGCTTCCTGTGTCCTTCTCCTTGACGAACGAACCTTGGAATATCCTCTCCATTTGACGATTGGGGCGGAGGAGTGAGAGTTTAGGGGAGATATTTGGACCTCGCGCGTGCGCTGGTCTGATGCGGCGGCAATCGGCGGCGACGGACCGTCGAGAAGACAAATGAAGAAGCTTCCCAAGGAGGAAGAGGGTTTATATGAAAAAACAGTACCCGAAACAGGGGGTGATATGTAAAATAGTATATCTACATTTTTCAGAAAACCCCGTAATTCGGATCGCGATTCATAATCGCGATCCGAATGAGGGGTCTGTATATAAAACCACGGATCCATATTTTACATAAAGACCCCTGTCTTCGGATTTGCTTTCTAAAATCTCCGGGCCGGGCGTCGCGCTCGCCGGAGACCCGGAAGAGGCGGCGAGGGAGCGGAGGAGAGCCGGAGAGGAGCACGAGCACTGTCCTAGACGAGGATAGCCTCGGATTCTCGGAAAACCTCCATCTCCGGAATCAGGCATCTCTCGCGCCCCTTCTCCGGGCTGCGTGGGTAGGCCGCTCGCGGTTTCGTCAGACGCTAGCTCTCACGGCGGCCGGGGGTGGCGCAGCAACCAGAGAACCACGCCGCCGCGCGCTCCGTCATCCCCGACCACGCCTGCAGCAGCGCACATGCATGGGAGCTGCAAAAAGCCGCATCCGGGTGTGACGCGGAAGACAAGGCAGGCCAATTGGAGATGGTTAGTTCAGACTTCAGAGGAGGTAGGTGCTGGAAGTCTGAAGTGTTCATTCGGGAAACTGATGCTCATCGGGAGGGTTAAATTGGAGGAAATCAGGTCTTTGGTTGGGGCCGCCGATTTGATCCATTCCAAGTATCGCTGATCATCACGAATGCATTGTTCATAAAGGGATTGAAGAAATTCAGCGATGCGCATTGAAATTTCAGTTGAACCATGCATCGGCACTGCAAGTACATTGCTGAATGGTGCGACTCCATGAGCAGGCTGTGATCGGCTCCATCAGTTAGTGCGACTGTCGATTACTAATAACAGCGGCGTCAAGAAAACGATGGTGTGCATCTTATGATCGACGTCGTGGATCCCCTTATCTAAAAAAAAGGCGTTGTAAACACAAGCAATCTAGATCTAGAAGTTCATAGTCTTGTGCACTTGTGCCTACAACCTGGAGTAATTCAGTTTCCGCCGGTGAGGTTGTGTTGTGCGACAGCCGTTGAGTTTGGCAGCGCGCGCACAGTCAAGGGAAGGAGACTGACTGCTCAAACATCTCCTTGCCATGGTATTAGCATGGAAATAGAACGCTAGTTCGATGCAACTGCGTGGTAAAACTTTGTCAAGCAACAATATATTGGCACTTGAAATTAGGGGGGAGATACACGCTTACATTGAGCTTAATCTACCTCTACCTAGGTAATACAAACCCAAAAACACACAACCATTACTGTATAGTACATGTTCTTTTGCCGTACTTACCTCTCGATCGATCACTCGTCTTTTAATTTAATTTAGTTCACTTCCACTCTTCTTCTTAGGTGCGAGTTGTACTTGGGATTGTTGGCTTAATATAATGAGGTTATTATTAGCTTCCTCCTCGATCTTAGCTCGTGGATGCATGCATGATATTGATGGGTGGATCGGAGCTAGAATTGTTCTGGAACGAGATCGATCTAGAGCATGTAACGGTGGCAGGCCGGGAGCGGGGATCCGCAGAGGCACTTGTTGTGCTGGTAGCTGTAGGCGTCGAACCTCGCCATGACCCCGCCGGTGGGCAGCACGCCGCACAGCTTGTTGTAGCTGACGTTGAAGAGCTGCAGGCCGGCGAGGTCGGCGACCTGCACCGGGACGCGGCCGCGGATGGCGTTGTGGCTCAGGTCCAGGTAGGTCAGCTGCTCCGGCAGCTCCGCGCCCGTGAGGCTGAAGCGCAGGTCGTTGCGGGAAAGGTCCAGGTACTCGAGCGGCTTCCCCCGGCCGAGGACGGCCGAGGCGTCGCCGGTGAGGGAGTTGCGCGACAGGTCGAGGCGCGTGAAGTTGACGGCGGCGAACCCGGAGGGGATGGCGCCGGAGAAGTTGTTGTGCGAGAGCCGGAGATCGGCCTGGCCGGGGCACCTGCTGAGGAGCAGCGCCGGGACGGGGCCCTCGAGGCGGTTGCGGCTGAGGTCGATGCTGGCGAGGGCGGGGAGGTCGGCGAGCGACGCCGGGATGGCGCCCGTGAGGGAGTTGAAGGAGAGGTCGAGCAGCGCGAGCTCGGCGAGCTGGGACAGGAACGCCGGCACGGGGCCGGAGACGCCGGTGTAGGAGATGGTGAGCTGCGAGAGGCCCGAGAGCTGGGCGAGCGACTCCGGGATGGCGCCGGTGAGGCCCGGGAGGTGGCGCAGCACGAGGCTGCGGAGGGCGGTGAGGTTGGCGACGGCGTCCGGGATGGCGGCCGTGACGTTGGCGTCCCCGAAGACGGAGAGGCCGACGACGCGGCCCGTGGCGTTGTCGCAGTCGACGTCGTACCAGTCGCAGCAGAAGGTGTCGGGCGTCCAGGACGCGAAGTGGTAGGGGCTGCCCAGCGCGGAGTTGATGGCCAGCAGCGCCGCCTGGTCCTCATCGTGGCATTGCATCGTGGAGCCCGCGGTGGCGGCGCCGGCGAGGCAGGAGAGCAGCAGCAGCAAGGTTAGCAGGTGATGTGACAATTGCTGCGAGGAGGCGGCCATGACCGATCGATCACCTAGCTCTTGATCTGTCTCTCTTGTGATGATCAGCTAGCTGCTAGTAGTAGATGCTTGTTGTTGGTTGCGATAGATGGAGATGACCATGGCATCGCCATTTCATGCATACTTATAGGCTTCGCAAAAGCGCAAGTTGGGAGCACCTGCACTAGCAAATTAAAGGGAAGATGAAGCCACTGGGATTAAACATTGCAAAAGTGCAGGCCAGTGGACGACAGGGATGAAGACCTGCACTGCACTGCACATCGTGTGTTGTATGATGTGAGACGATGATCGAGCATACATGCATTGCCAGCGACGTTCACTACATCACTGCATTGCTCTCAATGCAAAGATCTAGTATCAGATATTTCATGCATGCTATTGCTAGGGCTGCTGGCCTGCTGGCACTACTAGGAGGTTAATTGGGGAGTGTATAACCTAACTTGTGTGACATGGATCAGCATTATGTTAGTCTTTAATTTGTTGATGATGAGACCTGTGGATAAAATTATGTAGCTAGCCTACCGCAATACAAAATGGATAGGCCGGGCGATGAGTGGATCCTCGCATGCCTAGCCTGCTGCTCCAGCTCGACTCCTGTTGGCCTTTCCGTTGATGTATGGACATGAGACGCTGACGGCCAATTTGCAGCCACCATGCAGGCTCCCATTCATCATGTACGGCCTAGCATTTTTTAAATTTGAAGTCACGCGGCAGCAGCAGGCTGCAATCCAGTACAGTGATCCCATCCAATGCAACCAGTTGTGGACAAGTAGTGCTTATTACATGCTCCAATCTTACATTACTAATTGGATGCTTCTTTCGAAGTCTACATGTGTAGCCATCTAGGATCCTGTGGACACGCTCTAAAAAATAAAGAAATCTTAAAAATTCTTACAAAAATTAGAAACATCCGGCCATCAATCCGACAACTCTAATAATAATAGTCATTGGATCTATTATCTTTCCTAATAAATCATCCACCTCCACTATTACAAAAAATTAAAGTAACCCCCTAAAAATGTATCTAAATTATTCACCTCTGCCATTATAAAAAAATCTAAAGTAACCCTCTAATCTTCGTGTAAATTACCCACCTATGCTATTATAAAAATAATACAAATAACCCTTTTGCATATAAATTATCCAACTATATCATTATTAAAAGTTAAAGTAACCCCTAAATCCAAATCTAAATTTATAATTATAACAAAATATTAAAGTGCGCCAATATAAAATTTTAAAATACTATTTCTATCATTTTAATATATTATTTATATTATTTTTTAATATAAAAATACTACCCACGATATGTGTCACCATGTATTCATGCATGATAGAAGAGATAAGAATACCAATTCACAAACAAATGATTCAATTAAATATATATCAAACACACATGGAGGTGTGATGTAAAATGAAATCTATTGCAACTAGATAACGATAAATATGTATTTTACAGTATTTGTTAGAATATTTAATAGATGGAGAGGACGTGAGATAAATAATTATAATTATTGGCTATAAACCTTATTTTTATATTTTTCTAATGAGTTCGTGCAGAGCATAGGCTAGTCCAGCGAGCCTAATTAACATCAGGAGAGGGACCAAGCAAGCAGCATGTGAAGATTTCATTTCGTGAACCCGTGATTAGAGTTTATTGAATCATTGGAGGTTGGATATTTCTAAATTTCATGAGAATTTCTAGGATTTAAAATTTTTAGCGTGTCAAGCGAGAAATAACACGATGGCTCCCAAGTATTTTTTTCTAATTAATAACCTAACTTTTAGTATCTCTGCAACTAAACCTTTTGCGTACGTCAGATCACCTTTCCAAACAGAAAGGCCCTTTAATTTGCCCTGGTGTAGAGGTGTATCTATCAACTTTCACGACCACGACCACCCCATTCATCCTCCACGAAAATGTGTTCCACACCACCACCATCACTGCAATGTAGTGGGGCAACTGGTGACGATGCACATCATCTAGCGCTACTCATTCATCTCGCTGTCTGTTTCTTTTGTGTTGTTTTCATTTTTCAATCTCTTTGGTTCAATTTACGCCCTCTACTTGTGTGGATTCATTGCTAATTGCTAACAGCACTTTCCACAGTCATTTTTGGACAGTCGTTTTTGGACCGCCGGTTCCAAAATCGGTGGTGACAATGCTTTGTAACTTCCACTGCCATGCGCCGGCGAAGGAGGGCGAAGGAGGGAGAGGATCGACGATTATTTGGCTGTTACGGCTGTTATGGTCGCCAATCTTCGGAGTCGCGCGCACGGGTGCGAGTGCGCGTCGCAGGAGCGCCCGCGCGCACGGCCCACTGTGGTCTGCGGGCGGCCCACTAATGGTCCGCCTGCCCAGTTTGCTTTTTTTTTCCGCCTGAAAGTTCTAACAAAATATTTTTTTTATTTTTTGTTCCAACAAAATATTTGTTCCAGTGAAACATTTTTTGTTTTTAAGGGTAAAATTAGCTAGATCCAACCGAACAAATTTTATTTTTTTCCGATGAATTTTTTTTTCACCGAAGCTCTTTTTTGCCAATAGCATTTTATTCCAGCGGAACAATTTTATTCCACTCTTGGGGAAGATGTGTGTCGGCGGTCCAATAACATTTCACGGCCCAACTCCCCCGCGCCTTCTGCGACTGGTGGGCTCATCGTGTGACCCCGAACAGCCCCTGGGCCCATTTGCACGGACACTTTTTCTGAATTTTATTTTTCCTTTTTTTTTTGTTTGGCACGGTGTTTATGTTTTGTAGAAATTTCTCATAATTCTCACCGTGTGGACGACGTAGGTTGAATTCGATTTTAAATTTCAAAACCATATTTTAATATATGAGTATATTGGGTCACACATCATCGTACACATAGATTTTGAGTTCCTCAACAGCAATTTCCATTTACCGTATCTCTCGTAGCAGTATATTATTCGTATCTGTCAAACAATGTACTACAAGTACTAGAGCAGACTACACAGCTACAGCTCATCTATCGTATTCATTCAACCTCCGGAAGAATAGAAACAAAAACACTATGGACAAACTTAAGTTACATTTCTTAGGGCCTGTGTGCAGTGGAATGCGACTGCCTTTCCAAGCGCCAATCTCGACTTGCAGTAGAATGCTAGCCTCATTCTCTAGTGATGCACACCACTCAGCAATCTTCATCATCGCTCTCTATCTACTGACAAGCCAGCTCTGCTTAAATATAACATCTTTCCTCAAGCTACGACTGCGCCCTGACGTGGAATCACCTTGCTGGTTTCGATAGCACTGCAAAATCAAGTCGCACAGAAAGCTGAAACCTCCATGCAAATGAGTTACTATCAGCAAACTCAGAACACCTCAAGCAGTAGATAGACATACCCTGTAGCAAACGACCGAGTCATCTGGGTACATCACAAATAGCTTGGTGCCAAGGCGAGCTCGACAAGAGTCACAGATGCTCTCGTCGGTTAGCTGCACGTGCCTTGATCTCTCCTCCAATCTTGTCAACCGTGCATCGAGGTTTGTCGCACGTGATAAATTGTGAACAATCTAAAACACGCAAAGGAGGGCAAAAGCAAAGAAACTAAACTGGTAAGACGTATCTCACAGCTTATAACCAGAAAGAAAGTCAGTTAAAATAGGCCAAAGCCAAACCAATGGACTCCACCTAAAAAATAGGAAAAGAATTATGCTCACCTGCCCTTGACGATGATGGTGCACTCGGGCTCTCAGCATTCGTAAAATTGTATCTGACGCCAACTGAAGAGGCATATCAGGGGATAATCTCTGGCACAACATTATAGTTCAGATTCTTTTTCCAAAGAAACTAGTGTGTAGCAGGATAATCACAGCACACAGGGGTAAGAATGTCAGATGGCAGCACCACATAAATAACAACATAATGATGCATCGAGTACCTTGTACTTAGGCATCAACAATGCAGTAACCTTTTTGAGACTTCTCACATTTCCAATGGACATGTGGAACAGCAATACAAGAAAAAGGGTTGGATATCAGTTTTGCATATATGTTCTTTTCCAATACCAAGATTATAGGTCATCTTATTACCTTCATCTAATCACCTACTAGGTGGCAAGTTTGCTTCATGGAAAACCTATACAGCCCCTGTTTAAAGGATCGTGGTCATAACATAGGAATGTCTGACGCCAAGACTTGGGCACCAAAACAGGTAAATAAAGTTAGTCAGATGTCGATGGCTGAATCCTATTGACGAGGGAACAATCTGTGACCTATTTTACTCTAACCACTCACTTTTCAAGAGAAAAATAACACTGAAAACCACCTTTCCATACCTAACTACCTATACGACATTTATTCTGCTCTCACCTCCTCCCGTGACTGATGTCATCCTAGAATACTAAAGTCCAGAATAATAGCCTCTTACAAACTACCATGCATCCAACAAGATTCTCAAATAATCTGCCAGTATAGATGCGATAATAAAGTAGTACCTCCAATACTTGCATGGGATCCAAAGATTCCCCATGATTATGAAGAAGCCGTACAGCTGCTGTAAACATAGGCTCTTTCCCATTTTGAGGGTCCAAATACAAACCCAAAAGCCTGAGTTTGAAAAAAAAAAAGATGTGAGACAACATGAACTATTGATCAGAGATTATTTCATATTAACATATTGTGAAGCTAAAAGACGAAGAAAAAGCAAGGCAATATGGAAATATTGATATGAAAAAAGAGCATACTGAATATAGGCATCATCTCGACCAATCTCTGCACAATACTGCTCGGCAGCTTCACTATCCTCCAGTTTCCTTCATCACGTAAAAAGCAGCACAGTCAATGGTGCAATTTACAGGCTACAATAAACCAGTACATATGAAAAGCAGCATATAGTAAAACAAACGCAACAGCCTCATCTTACAATGCTAGTATCTGAAGTACAATATTTTCTTGGCCCATCTTCCTATACAATATTGCCTGATAAAGGAAAAGGTCTCAAGTATCAGTATTATTGATGATGACAGCACAATCAGGCAAGCAGGAGACCTGGAAAGATAATTAACCAGGCTCCAGGCAAACATGGAACTGCAAGGAAGAAGACAAATCATAACATCACCTTTTCCAGCCATAGCTCAGATTCTGCTATCACATCGAGTACGTCTTCTGGATCATACAGGTCTGAAGCTTGCAGAAACAACTGCAACTTCTCTCTTAACAAATAAATGAATTGTGCATCAGAATCAATTTCACTATCGCCTTTCCCTCTATATTTAGACTCCATATGAACTGCTTCAATCACAGATTTGGCCAGCGAAAGAGCATATGATGTGTGATAGTGAGGGTCATCGCAACCCTGATCCTCAATCAACCACTGCAAATATCTGTATAAATTGGCCGGTTCAGTCTTCTTGATAACAGAAAGGATGTATAAGAAAATATCATTACTACACAGCATTCTCCGCCGATGATAAAGGAAAAGAGGCAGACGTAGTTTGAAAGAACATGTCAGGAATAATACTGATTGCATAATGATTGTACTAGAAATTAAGTTATTGAGAGCATGGGGCAAAATTAGTCCAGTAAAACTCTTGGAGACAAAAAGTTAGAAGGATGCCGCATGCCTAGGGTTCTTTGCTGCAGGTTGCAAAAACATAAAACTACAAGCTACCATAAAATATGTCCGTAGGGTAACCCTACTGCTTTTATCACTCATATTTTCTTCACACAAAACATTTGGAGTATAATATGAAATTAAGAGATTATGTCTGGATTGTGGAATTAGCCAATTAGGATATTTAAACTTGTAGAAAAGTTCATGGACAATCACATATACCTTTGATGTATCACAACCTTCTCTGTATCAACAGCAGCGACAACCTTTTCTGCAGAATAGAATTATTCAAAGAAAAATGATAACAGAGTTTATTACAGAGAATGAGAGAATAGCCATTTAAGTATCCCTAGCCCTCGATTACTAAAAGAAACCATATTCCTGAATGTTATACCATCAACTATAATCATGAAACAGGTTATTCTAAAACAGTCCACCCCTCTGTCCCTATTAACAATCTCTGACACACATGCTCAGAAACTGGAAAATGTTTTTTGTCCATGATTATGTAGTAAAAGCATACTGATACATTGGTTTATCTGGAACAAAACAATTACCTGGTGAGAGTTGATTTTCCCTCATATCTGATGTTAAAACTGCAATGGCCAGCTCTTGGTCAATGTCTGCCACCTGCAAGTAAACATTCAGTAAAAAAACACTCGCTATAAGATAAACAAATCCTTAACCTGGAATGCATACCCATCCAAGATGTTCCAGAACAAGGTCCTCATCAGATGATGTTTTGAGGATCTTGGCTGCTTCTATAGCGGCAATTTCCTCAGACCTTTTGTCAACCGAAGTTCCACAAGAACCATTTTCAGACTTATCTTTCCACAAACCTGCACTGTAATTCCTTGCCAATATATGCCATATAGCAAGAGCTTTGGAGCACATTCCTTTACTGCCATACAAGAAAGCAAGTGTCCGCAAATGTCCAGAGTCATCCAAAAGGGATTCTAGTTCATCCTTCAAAATGCAGCAAGCAGCTTTCTTAGTTTTCACTCATATGTGATGATTAGGATGGAATCACAATGTGCTCTGTCAATTCAATACTTCAACGCACAAAGGCACATAGGATGCAGATGTCTAAAGAGCATGTACATACCACGACACAGCTATTCTGAGATGATGCAAGCTTCTCCATGTCATCAACAAGATCAAGTGCTCTATAAAGATACATCAGAAAAGTATCAACTCCTTCCATCTCCAGAGAAGACAGAAATTTCACCCGCGATGCACATAGGTACCTGGTTTCATTCAGCATTTCTGCAGTTAGATGTGGCTTCCCAGTGATACAATGAATATAAACCATGCATGTACCACACCTGATAATATTTCTGATCGCTAGTTCCAAAAGATCAGCTCTACTTGGTGGGTTTGAAAGGAAATCTTCATCCACAACTGTATCCACACCTGCCTTTTTCAGAAACAATGCCTGTTGAACTGTTACCAGTCCATCATCAATAACTTCTTCGAGGGGCTTAGGGGGTGGATGCAAACCCCAATAACGTTTTCTTGGCACCTAAGTATACAGAATATCATTATTAGCAGTTACCATTACAAACAAATAGCTAAACATATAGGGCAGTAGGTAACATGAAGATTGTTAGGTTTCTCCCTAGATTATAATTAGCAGGTATGGACATAGAGTACAATACTTAGCGAGACTGATAAGTGTATGGACATCTTAAATTCGGCATTAAGTGCCAGTAGAGCCATGAAGGAAAAATTGAAAACTAAACATAAACTTAAAGAATGAGTTGAGTAATCATACATAGTCTAGCTGACTAAGGCCCAACAAGTTCTTATCTATAACTATTGTGCTAAAATGTGGTCAAGGTGGTCCATACGGAGAAATTAGTTGATTCAGATTTATTGGATAATTATAAGAGCTCAATGTAAGCACTAAATGTGAATTTTCAGCATGCACAGAATAGGTTAAGGCTTAAAACAACTTGATAAGGCAGTACTTGTGGAACTCAACTCGTGATGTACGTCACAATTTAGTTTAGAAACAGAACTAAATCAGTTATCTCATATACAATATCCCAACTACGAAGTGGTAGTGTAGCATACCAGATCTGACCAACGGTTAGGATCCCGCATGATGAACGGAAATATTTCTGATGGCTTCATAGTCTCCGAGAGTAAGAAATGATTTACTGCATCCTCAAAACGCAAGTCGAAAAACAACAAGAATCCAAGTTGTGCATGGACAAAGGAGATCATATCTTTTGAGATTTCACCATCTGTCTCAAACTCTTCTAACAGAGAAATAGCTTCCTTGTAGTTCTTTCTTCGTAAGGATGCCTTAATCTGCTCCACTGCAGATACTTTACGGTAGCAAAAAACCTGGATAAGCCAAGTGATTCCTATATCAGTACTGTACATGAGTATAATTTACATAAATAAGATCCAGACTAAACATTTTTAAAATTTACACCCTTACAAATACATTTTGAATATCAACGAAGGAAATATTCTCAGTTTCCACTACAATAAGTCTTTCCTTTACATTAGAGTCTTAGATGATGACCTAAGGTACTAAAATTGTATAAGAAGGGTACAAGCCAGCCTTATTTATGCAACCTAAAACTAGTGTATACACCAACATCTGTAAGGTAAGCTGCCGTACTTGTAAAACTAAAGGCCAAACACAGTTGAATACATCCTTTAGTTTTCAACCCGTGCCAAATTCATATAGGTAGTATGTCCTGTTCTGTGTGCTTGGTCGACTGCATCTACTTAGGATGCATGTAACGCAAAGCTATATTCATCAATCATGGACTTGTGGTACCACATAACACTATTAGAATTTGGATACAGAAGTTCGAACTGATAATGGAGAATTTGGATACAGAAGTTGAAATGAATAATAGATGAGTTAATGTACCTACCTTACCTTATAAGCCGTAGCGATCACAACTAGCTCTGTGCCAATCCCATCGTCATCGCTAGCCACAATCAAAACGCCTTGACCAGTCCTGGCAACAGGAATTGTCTGTAGGTGCGCCCCGTTTCTCCTGTACACATCCACCTTGGAGTCCCCAGCAACAATCACATAGGGGTACACCTCTGCTATACAGTCTGGTGTGGTGTTGAACACCAAGCTACTCCCGACCGGCTGGCCAAATCTGTCGACAACCACGCCCACATTGTCCACCAGAAGCATCACCTCGTCACCGCCGGAGAGTGGCCTCACCCTTGGGCGCCCCGAGGATTCTGGGAGCGTGAATATGTCCACACCCTGGCCGGCGGTGCTAGAGAAGAGCGAGTACCCAGTTGGGGTGGCAACGAAGACGGAGTCGTCAACCCAAGCGAGCGCCTTGACCCCCTCGACGGCGGCGATCTCGCGCGTCTGCACATCCAGCTCGTCGCCGTCCTGCAGCGTGAGGTCCACGCGGAGCAGCTTCTTGCCGACGGAGACAGCGATGGAGCATGACGGGGATCCCGGGTCGGCGGAAGCGCGGCGGGCGGCGACGGCGGCGACGTCGCGCAGGGAGCCGAGGCGGCGGACGGGGCGGGAGAGGAGCGGGTCGGCGAGGAGGAGGAGGCCGTCGGCGAGGACGAGGAGGCGGGCGACGGAGGGGAGCGGGGCGATGGCGGAGACGGGGAGGGTGGCGACGGAGGGGAGGAGGCGGAGGAACTCGGGGTTGGAGGGATCCTGGAGGGAGAAGAGGAGCAGCTTGCCGCCGCCGGTGCCGAGGTACAGCAGGTGGGCGGAGAGGGCAGCGGCGCGAACGGTGAGAGGGGAGGAGGCGGGGACGCCCGCGAGCGCGGCGGGGTCGAGCGTGGCAAGGGGCTCGAGGGCCGCGCGGGAGGCCGGCGGCTGGGATCCCATCGGAATTGCGGTTAGGGTTAGGGGAAGCGAGGCGCCATGGCTACTAGCCTGCTACTAGTCGATCGGTCAGCCAGTCAAAACTTCTCGGCTCTGCTCAGCTTGCTTGGAGTCAGAGGCCAAGGAGGAAGACGACGCCAGATGACTTGTCTGACAGACGGATGCCGAGTTGCTGAACTGAGCAACCATCCATGGTCGAAACAAAAAGACTCTGCATCTGCTACCCAGACCAAACAAATCACACAGAATTCTGGAGATTAATCGACGCGGAGGTTAAACAAACAACAACGCGAAACACGGGAGCCAAACCATCAGAATTCCGAGACCGGCTTCCTTGGCAGGACCGCAGCAGCATTCAGAGACGACATAACGATAACATTACCAGTAAACTTTATACAAGCCATCATGTTCAAGATACATTTTTTATATATAGGGCGACGTCGCTTAACATAGCATATCATTGTTTTCATCTACTGCTAGCAACTAGGAACGATAATTGTTCAAATAGATTGATATATTCTACAAAAAGAGGGCGGCTAAGATTTTGCCCCAAGACAGCTCCTGCGGCTTAAGGCGTCATCCCCATGGGCGCAGCCGTCCAGCTTGCTGTCGTCGCGCTGACCCAACTGTTGCCACTGATCTCACCAGCCTCCTTGCAGATCCGGTCTAGCATAGCTAGGAACTCCCTCACTCCGGCGAAAGTTCTGAACATGTGAGCTTCATCGGTGGCTGATTCGCCATGGAAGTACTCGGCCATCTCCTTCACCGATGACAGGCAGATGCTCTCCTGGGACTGGAGCTTCAGGATCTCCTCCTCGGCTTGCCTCAGGAATGTGCTCATGTTGTTGTGGAAACGCCGAGCACTTTCGGCCGATGTGACCATGCTGTTCAGCCTCAGCACATCATGGACCTTCCCGAGCCCCATGCCGAGCTCTGACACACTTCTGCTGAGCATCACTATGTCGATGGACGCAGCTTTCTTCGTGTTGCTCAGCTCAGCTGCAAGTTTGGAGACAACCTCGAGACCGTGCTTCCTGCTTTCAGCATCGCCCTGCACAGTGCTCGTGTTCATTTTGGATGTGGCTGACCCATGCTGCATCACAATGTATCCTTCAGGTTTCAAAATTTCCTGGACAACAAACTGCACAAGTGCAGCCTTCCCATCAGCACCCTTCACATCGACAATCTTCAGAATAGTGTTTGGCTCCAAGCCATGTGAACTTGGAGACCCTGCATTGATGCTCATGAAGTTGCCAAAATTCATAACAGCCTCAACGACTTTGTGGAATAACCTGCTGCTTCTCATCTCCTGGCAAGCCCCCTACCATGAATGCAATGAAAATGACATTCTGACATTAATACATGATAGTCGAAAGTAGGAAACATCACAAAGGTAATATCATTTATGCACAATATAATCCCAAACACTCGTGTGGTATGCCTACCCATACAACAGAATTTACACAGGCAGAGTAACATGCTAAAGGCAAATCGCTAGCCAGCATAATCATGTTGTATTTCCTTAAAAAAACATTTAGTACCTCAAGAGTAGCATATGACAGCCTCAGCTGATTGACCTCCAAATAGAAACTGGCAATGTAGAGCATGGCATCCACTCTTTTGAACGCAAACGGCACATCCAGCATTGCCTTCACAAAAGCCTCAACTGGGCAAAGTCTGGTTAGCGAATCATCCTTGAAATATTTCAGCTTAAGCTCTTCTTCATTGCTGAGGACCATCTGAGTGAGCATCCGCAGTGTTTCTACTCCCAAACCATGTGCATTGCCTGTACCCAGCAAAGGAGACATACTGAATTACAGACTACTAAATAAACCTGTGCCCAGCAAAAGAAACATACTGTGTTACTACTACTAAACATACTGTAATTGATCGACTTCAGGAACCACAAATTTGCTATGACATAAAACAAAGAGTGATGTCTCTTAAAAAGACAACTTTATCTGAAAAGCAAATATGGAACTGCCCCAGAGAAATTCAAAGGCCAACAAAATGCCACATCGATACCCTGAATGCAATGCACATCGATACCCTGAAATTCAAACAACAACAACAACATAGTCTTTTATCCCAAAACAAGTTGGGGTAGGCTAGAGATGAAACCCATAAAAAAACAAAGATCACGGATCTTCAGGTACGTGGATGGCGAGTCTCCAAGTGCTCCTATCCAAAGCTACCCCTTTGTAGATATTCCACTCCTTAAGATCTCTCTTAACCGACTCGTCCCAAATCAGTTTAGGTCTACCTCTACCTCTCTTTACATTTTCGGCCTACTTTAGAACCCCACTACGCACCGGCGCCTCAGGGGATCTCCGTTGGACATATCCGAACCATCTCAATCGATGTTGGGTAAGTTTCTCCTCAATTGGTGCCACCCCGACTCTATCCCGAATAACTTCGTTCCGGACTCTATCCCTTCGTGTGTGCCCGCAAAACAATCGCAACATCCGCATCTCTACTACACTCAGTTGTTGGATATGTCGTCTTTTTGTAGGCCAACATTCAGCACCGTATAACATCGCCGGACGAATCGCTGTCCTATAGAACTTACCTTTTAACTTTTGTGGCACCCTTATGTCACATAGGACGCCAGAAGCTTGACGCCACTAGTTGACGCGTTGACGCCACTAGTTGGCTCGGCTAACTTCCTTACCCTTCGCACCCGTCGAAGGAAGTGCGAAGACCCTTGCTCATTTTCCACTACACCCGGGCGCAGATATAGCGCGCCACTCAGGCTGTGACGATCCAACCCTTGCTCACTTTTCATCGTACCCAGGTCACGATACGACGCACCCTTGGGGGATGGCGACCCGACCCTTGCCCATTTAACACCACACCCGGGTTCCGATGTAGCGCGTCGCTAAGAGGGTTACGCCCCAACGAGTTTCTTATGGGTTTCATATCCATTAGAGTGGCTGTTTTCTTACGCCGATTCGCCAAACCTAACACAACCCTCCTCCTTTATCCGGGCTTGGAACCGGCTATGTTGAGAACCAATACAGCGGAGTTCCTGAAATTCAAAGGCCAACAAAATGAAAGCAGGCTGTGTAACTCGTTTTTTGAAATGTATGACAGTAGGCGGGGCATGCCACGCAGCCATTGGTAAGGACCCCCGATGTTTATTGAAGACAATCAATTCATGTAACTCATAATCAACAAGGCACCATGCGATGCTGCAAACATGGCAATCAGTACCACCAATTTCAAGGCCCCCACAAGTAATAAACACTAGAGTACTTTCATCCACAAAAGATTACAACTTTGGCAGCATTATTCGGAGAAAACTCAACCTGGTTTGCCTGATAGAGGGAAGAGCAATCTATATGTACCTTCCATAAGGGCGTCCCTCAGTTGCTCCTTGGAAACTCCCAATGCCCCCACAACTATCCCAATACCATGGCACCTGGGAGCACCGAGCAAACACACCTCCCTCGGCGCCGCAACCGCCGTCGAGTTGTTGAGGTATAGCTGGATCACCTCGTCCTTCATGCTGTATACATGCATTGTAGGGCAGGGGATCTGAGAAATCAAATCCAATCCAATCCGCAAGTAAAAGAGGAAAAGTGAATATTTGGTCGTACTGCAAAGAGCTCGGCTTCAGCTTGTCCGAGTGCAAAGGCCGCGACTTGCGCACGTCCTTGTCATCGGAGTCGCCATCATCAGAGGAAGCAACTGCTGCTCGAGGCGGCACGGGCACGAAGGGGTTCCACGCGTGCGCCGCCACGGGCTCCGCAGCACCCTTGGGCGGCGACGGCCTCCGCTTAGGGGGCGACGGATTCGGGGCTCGGCCACGCGGCTGAGGGATGGATGGCGGGCGGAGATGGACGGGGCTGGAGCCGAGCGTGGGTGAGGAAGCAGACGGCGACGAGGGAGAGAGCGACGAGGACGACGCGTCGGCGGCGGCGGCGGGAGGCACGGTGCTGGGGTCGGAAGCGGAGCTGCGGGAGGCGAACTCGCCGGAGGGCGGGCCGACCCGCGGGAGCGGCGGCAGGGGGCGGAGCTCCGGCGAACCAGGGCGGAGACTGGAACTCGTCCCCGGGGCCTGCTGTGCCGGCGGCGGGGTGGCGAGGGTGCCGAGGTAGAGGAACTCGGTGCTGGGGTTGGACGAGGAGGTAGGCATTGGCGGCGGCTTGAGGCGGCGACCCTCCTCGTCCCCGTCATCGTCGTCGCCGGCGTTGCTGCCGTGCGCCGCGGCGGCGGAGGAGGCCGCAGCCCCGGGGCGGCCGCGGCGGCGGAGGCGGCGGACGAGGTGGATAGAGAGGAGCGCGGAGAGGAGGAGGAAGCAGAGCGAGAGCAAGGAGAGGAGCAGCGCCTGGAGCACCGGGAAGCGGCGGGAGCCGGATGCGCGCGGGGTCGGGGCGACGAGGTTGGAGATGTTGGCCGGGAACGTCGGGAGGCCGCCGTCGCCGGAGGAGGATGGCTGGGTCTCGGCGGCGGGAGGCGGCGGCGCGGGGACGGCGGGGAAGAAGGGGTAGTTGGTGAAGGGATAGGGGTCGGTGGAGGGGTTCGCGGAGGAGGACGGGTACTTGGGCGTCGGCGAGGTGGCGACCGGCGGAGCAGGCGTCGGGGCCTGCGCGCCTGCCGGCGGCACGGCAACGGGAGTTGGCGTCGCCGGCGTGTGTTTGTGGCGTGGTAGAGGCGGAGGTGGAGGGGGGAAGCTGCTGGGCGGCGGCGTGAGTGGGGCGCCAGGAGGCGCGACGTGGCGGTGGCGATGGGGAGGGCGCGGTGCCGCCGGTGGCGGCGGCGGCGGCGTAGCCGGCGGGAGCGGGGCGGTTGTTTGGGCGGTGGAGCAGATGGCGACGCCGGGCAGAAGCAGCAGCAGGGAGAAGAGGACGCAGGCGCGAGGCGGCGGCATTGCGCGCCGCGATCCGGCCGCCTCCGCCGGCGGCGGCTGCGCTCACGGGTGGAGACTGGAGAGAGAGAAAAGGGGGAGCGGCCGGGGGAAGCGAACAGCGGGGGCAGGCGGTGAAATGGTCTGGGTTTTGGCGTGTGCGCGTGGCTGTGCACGCAGGGCGCAGTGATGATCCTGCGCTACAGCTAGCTGCTGGGCGTTTGTTTCCTTGAACGCGGAGATGCTGGGTGGTGCCGTGCAGGGGGCTCTGGGTTTTGTCTCGGGAACCGGGACTCCGGGGGAGAGAGAGAGAGGGGGGGGGGGGGGGGGGGGGGGGGGGAACGGGTAAGAGGACAGGACAGAGGCTGCAGCCAGCCACACCCACACACTGACCGCAACACACCACACGGGTAGTGTGAAGGTCCGAGGCATGGGCCCTTTTTTCGAAATTCGGTTCCCTTTTACTTAGGTGTCGTTTAGTTTTTTCGGTTAAGTAAGTCCCATCACGTAACCACGTTTAAAAACTGATTAGAAGTACTAACTATAGATTTATTATAAAATTAGTTTCATAAATCTTGACTTAATCACGATACGAATCTTTAGACGTTTAAATTAGTTTCATAATTCGACCACCAATTGCTATAGTAATTATTCGCTAATCGTATATTAATTATATTTAATAGATTCATCTAGAGCTCTAATTACAACTTATGCAATCAGTTTTATATTAAATTGGTATCTGAACACTCGAATTGACAGCAATCTAAGTAACCAAGAGGCCTTACCTACAACAACATTTTTACCGGATTTCAAATCCCTTTTCCTTTCTTTTCTATTATTTTCCTTTCTTTTCTATTATTATAATTATATTGGCTAGTACTTTCCAAGAATACTCCACTATTTTATCGTGACATGTTGAGCTGCGTGGACGTGGAGGACAGAGAAAAAGACCACAGTGTGGTGAAAAACAAAATAAAAAAGGGCATGCTATTGTTTGAGAAGCCTTAAAAGAAATCAAGTTTCATAATACTGTACTACTGTATTTGTTAAACTCAATTTTCACCAAAAGATAGTGTTTCTTACCCTAATACTTACTCCAGATTCGAGTAGTCGATTTAGCACGTGGTGTGGTGATCATTTTTCTAAATTTATTTTAAAGATTAAAGACACTTATTTCAATGATGTACGAAATGTTCGTCCATGGAGAGATCCATGTGGTGACCTTTCTCACATTTTAAGATTTGCCACCAAGTCTTGTAATGTGCTGATAAAGATATAGTACGTAGTTGGGTTTTGTATTTAAGCGATAAAATTGTAGGAAATTTTATCCTAGTCTACACCTTAGCTAGAGTTAAGGCAATTCGCACACCAAACCTCAAATTTTACATGATTGGTGGATAAATAAAAATGCAAGTCACATAATAAGAAAAAAAATCTAGGGGTGATTTTTATACTAGGATGGGGGCATACTGGTGGAGTAAAGCAGATAATCGTTGGAGAAATGCATGGCATGAAATGGACCAAAAAGCAGTGAATTTATTTGTTTACATGGAAGAGAGAGCTGTTAATAATTTATTTATTTGAGTAGAAGAGAGAGGGAGAGATGCTAATTAACGTAGATGTTCGGGAGAAGGTATTTTTAATTAATTACTTTAATCAGTTAATCAATTACTAAGATGGAAGAGAAAGATTGCGAAGAGAAGAGCCGGTCGAGTCAAGTGCATCGGTGTACGGAGGGCGGAGTGACGCCGACACACAGACAGGCAAAGCTTTGCTTGCTTGGGATTCTCTGATGGATGCAGCCGTTTTGGCGGGAAGCGCTTTACATCCATCCTCCCGTGTCCACTCCCCTCCTCTCGTGCCACATCCTTTTATTTACTGTACATTTTTACTACAGTAAGTACCTTGGTGAACCATGCAGTGTTTCGGCCATTTCTTTTCCTAACAAAGGTACCTCAAAGGAAAGCTAGTATTCATCTGCTGGCCCTTTTTGCATTGGTCAAGAAAAAGACCAACAGGGCAGTGACCACCCCATCCAGGATTCCAGCAAGGTGCTAGTGCTCTCCTCCCTTTTCTAGCTTTCTTGCTTTTCACTTCCCTTGATTGTACCATTTGTATTGTATTCTTCT
Source organism: Panicum miliaceum (assembly GCA_032594955.1). Lineage (NCBI taxonomy): Eukaryota > Viridiplantae > Streptophyta > Magnoliopsida > Poales > Poaceae > Panicum > Panicum miliaceum. The sequence continues at coordinate 5,208,273 of CM064058.1, read as the reverse complement.
CCTTTCCATGGAGGACTCGTGGACTACCCAGCTACTAGCCATTGTCCTCTTCTACAATAGCATCACAATCAATCATCTCATCCGTAGCTGCGAATTATTTGGGCCGATGGATCAACAACAATCAGCCCAAGTATTCATGTGCATCCCATTTTTTGAGTGCCTTGACAGCCTAGACCAGCCCAACCCAACAAGGCCCATTGTTCATTGGTGGCACCAGACCAACCGGATCGGCTCTCCATTGCAACCCTACTATACAGCGGCGGCGGCGGCGGCGGCGACAGGCGATTGAGTCTATCGTGCTCAAGTTCGGCGGCGGCGGCGGACCGGATCTGGTGATAGCTGTGTGCTTCGTGGAGAGTAAGTGCTTTCCTGCGCCGTCCTGCGTGCTCCGTTGCTCGCTCTCCTCCTCCGTCCTTTCCCTCCTCGTTGGATCAGATGCTACTGCTGCGACGGCGCCTTGTGTTGGCGGTGCAGAGCGATTAGATGAGGAGGCATATCGTGTCTCGTGCCACGCCACGCCACCTTGGGGAAAGAGTTGCTTGGCCGACGCCTGCTGCTGCTGCTTTGGTTGCCTTTGTCCAACACGGGCAATATGTGTATGCAGCAATGGCGGATCTAGATCGTAAAAAGTTGGGTGTACATGATATCTAAAAATATTTTTGTATTTCATCATATTCTAAATAAAAGTTATTATAACCAGCTTTAAAATAAATTACTTTACAAACAAAATAATTATTTTCATTATAACTTTTATGCATGGTTATATAAATATTATTTATTTATGCGGTTATGACATGATCATTTAAATTAGAAATAATGTATTATAGATATAAAATGTACAGATCAATACATATGTTGTATATAGCGTGTATTATTCTTTTGAATCTTCCGCTTCTACGGAGCTTATAGATTACTTTTCCTTGTGTTACTTCTATCTGAAAAGCTTATTATATTTCACTACGCTCTATCCTTATTTAGCCAATAACTTCTCAAGACTAGATTATAAAGATTTCACATGTCTTGTGTATGGTCGTCTACTATACATAGGTAGCATATAAAATATCTATCAATGTGATTTTTTGCTCCAGTATATGATTTGGAATGTTGTAGATCATGTTTTTTACATTGAGGTGGAATAAAATTATTTTAGCTAGAACAAATTATTATGATATTAGCAAATATGCTCGTGCGTTGCTAGGGTGATACTATGAAGCATTTATTAACCTTATCTACATAAATAGCATCACGATATAATTAAATTCCACATAAAAACATCTCGCTTAAAATCATTTCCAATAAATTTTAGCACTTCTTAACAATTTCATACAGGCAACCCATCCTCCTTCCTTCAGAAATCTTCCCGCCATCCTTTATGGTGCTGACCATAGCAACGATGAGGATGCCCACCATATTAGCATACGTGCTCACACCCAACACTGTGATCCGATGAGCGAGCCAACCCTTCTATTGCTCGCCAATTATTCACTCGCCAATGTTGTCATCGGATTCTTGTGTTGCTACCTTGTGATATATGGTTCCCTCACGAAGGCAGCCATCATGTCGGTGGCGTGCTCTACTTCATCTTGCTCGCGTTCATTCCCTTCCCCTCTTGTTAATCATTTATCTATAAAGAATATAAGGCGGCCTCTATTATATGTCAGAGGAGACTACAATAATTTAGATGTGAACTCTGTCCACTTTCAGTTCTATATCCGAGGAGAAGTTTAATGATAAAAAAATTAATAATGAACTAAAGAAGCAATCCGCTCTTTAAAAATTAGGTAGAGATATTATTTAAAATGATGCCAGTACTTAATAAAATTATCTTATAAAAATTAATATAATATAGTTTTCTATACTCCATTTTGAGAACACATTCATTTTATTGCAAAGCACTATACTAAAAAGTATCAATACCAACAAGATGTAATGGATCATAAGATGTCAACTTTTTCAATACCGTCAGTCGAAGCATCATCTATTATAATCACTAAATTAGACGGTTGCTCTGAACATCGTATCATTATTTTTCTTAGTCGCATTTCTTAAGCCACCATCTAAAGTCGAGTTGGAAAAGATAGACGGTTCCTAACTATTTTGTTAGATAAATGTTTTTTAATATGTGACCTTTTGCTCACAAGACTTTTGTTGATTAGTATTTGTATGGAATGTTATTTTCTGGCCATATTTGCTAAATTTTCATGTTGTGTGTACCCTTGTAAGATTTGAATCAATAGTTAATATTGAAAAAGATTGGTTTAGTACGATAATAATTAGAGGAGAGTCCAAATTAATTGATATAATATGTTTTATGTAGCTAAATTGAGCGATACTAAAAAATAATTAACCAATTTTATTATTTCATCTATTATATTAAAAAGAGAGAAGATAGGAGTATAAACAAAAGAAAGAGAGGTAAAGAAATAAAACGCGTCATAGCTAGCAGTACCTGCTGATCTGTTGAGCATTCATGATTCACCCCTATCCCTTAGTAGGGTTACGAGAAAATCTCAAGACTCGCGAGCTATTCAAATTTAACTTGTTAAAAACTCAATTCAAGCTGAGTTATACTAAAAATCAAATTGAGTTTGACCAAATTTAGAGCTTACGAGCTCCAACAATCCGAGATCGAGTTATTCTATGAAGCTCGATCTCAAATCCACCTCGGCTCTAAATGCTTAGCTTGAGGTGGCAGGCTCGCTCGAGGTCGGCTGATTGACACCCCACCCGCTCAGGGCTCAGGGCCTCAAGGTTCATCTCCTCCCTCTGTTTCTTAAAACTTTCCCTTCTCTCGGACTCTCTCCTCCCTTGGCTCTTCCTTCCCTAGCGGCGACGACTGGGCGAGCAGCGGCGCCAGTTGCCACTTCTTCGTCGAGCCCTTTGCCGGCGACGAGCATCCTCCAGGTATTCCCGCAATCCCGCCCCTTCTCTTTCCTTCTGCTGTGTGAGACGGAGCACCTCAAACCCTAACAGAACTATTTGTATTCGGATCTGAATCCAGTTACAATATATTACCCACTAACTTCGATTTCGCTTGCAAAAGTTATCAGGTGTACATGTGTACACCCATGTCCTATGCTGGGTCCGCCCCTGGTATGCAGCCTGCAACAAGAATTCTATTCTTGCCTATTTCAAAGAAAAATTCTATTCTTAAATCTTGATACACTGATTGCTAGCTCGCTGATAATTAGTGTCGTGTCGGGAATAATCGTCGGCTCCATTCTTCGCTAGAATTTCAATTTATATATTGTTTGTTTAAAACTGCCTTTGGGAGAGGACATTCTGTGGGTTTAGGTTCACTGAATATGTATAAGGCCAAGGCTACAGCCATAAATCTATGCTTGATGAGGAGGTATATCGTGCCTCGTGCTATCGCAACGCTACCTTGGGGAAACAATTGCTTGGCCGACGCCTGCTGCTGCTTTGGTTGCCTCTGTCCAACACGGGCAATATGTATATGCAGCCTGCAACAAGAATTCTATTCTTGCCTATTTCAAAGAAAATTCTATTCTTGAATCTTGATACACTGATTGCTAGCTCGCTGATAATTAGTGTCGCGTCGGGAATAATCGTCGGCTCCATTCTTCGCTAGAATTTCAATTTATATATTGTTTGTTTAAAACTGCCTTTGGGAGAGGACATTCTGTGGGTTTAGGTTCACTGAATATGTATAAGGCTAAGGCTACAGCCATAAATCTATGCTTGATGGTTGATGTATGGATGATTAGTCCATCTCATTAGTCTTTTGAATTGCCACATGATTGCCTCAAATTGCCTTAGGCAGCATCAGTTATGCTGCAGTGCAGCTCCTTTTCAGAGCTTCTGCTGTCATTCCTGCTCTATTACTTTGGGTGTGAAAAGCTACATGATCGTCACCATGCTCCATTTTCTATCCTCGGTCGATGCTCCCATTTATTACACTAACCCCACATTTTATTGCGGAATTTTACCTTTGCTTTGATGCTATTGTCAGTTGATGCAAAGCTGTTTAGCTGCTAGTGGAGTCTGTTTGGGAAGGATCCCATGGAATAAATCTTGCATTGTTATATCTATCTAGCTTAGCTTACTCCTGATGTGCAGTTCCATATACCATACTTTAGACTAGTACATTTGGCTGAATGATCTTCCCATGCCACTTGATAACAGGCTAACAGCATTTTGTGCTCTCATGTCCTGCAGTAAGGATGGCGGGATTCAGAAGCCTTGCACCCAAGACCAGGAACCTGGTGGTGGCTGGGGGACTGTCCGCTTTCGTCCTCGGGGTCTACTACTACACCATGAGAGCGGTGGGAGGCACAGACGAGCTGCAGGTCGCGATCGACAAGTTTGAGGAGATGAAGAAGAAGGATGCCGGAAACTCCAACGCAGGATCCTAAACACATGCTTTGACTCGCACCCTTCCTTTCTCTGTACTGAAACTTGGATCTGCTTACATGACAGTTAAGTTCGCCCAAGACCGTGCTTCTATGTAATAATTGATGGGTGCTGCTCCTATTAGATAGATGGAGCTTCTACGTTGATGAAAGCTGTATGTATGTATTGTTTTGGTTCCAAATAGTGGTTGCAATGACTGAAATTTGCCTGAACGACGATACTAGTATGGTATAGCATGATGGAGAGACATGCATGGGGTAGAAATTTTGTATTTGCTTGGATGTTGGATGGATGACTGGCCTGTTGCTCCAGTTCTCTGCGGCCACACACATTGCATTGCATATTTGTGCATTGGTAAAGGACAGACCTTTTGGGCCAGGCACCTGGCTAAAACCCTCCTTTTCTGGTCTGGGGTTTATGCACCAGCTTGATCCAGAACTGGGCTTGCTGTTTCTCCAAAAAAAAAGAACTGGGCTTGCTTAGAGATTCGTCGTTCGTAAGATGGACCTCCTGGAGACGAAGATCCACGAGAATGGCGGAATTATAATTTTTTTAAAGCCGATCTTTCGAATTTGAAGATAAAGGGACTCGTATCTTGTTTGTTACTAGTATTTGGCTCTCAGAAACGGGACAATATACGTCTCACGTAGCTTTCTCATCCGAAAAAATGACTTTCCAGATTAGTGCCATGATCTGTCGATACTGGTGGAGCAACCAAGAAAAGGAGAAGAAAATGCACTGGATCAGCTGGGAAAAGTTGATGAAACCAAAAGGAGAAGGAGGATTGGGGTTTAAAGATATATACAGTTTCAACCTAGCGATGCTAGCACGACAAGGGTGGCGTTTGGTTCAGAATAAACAGTCACTCTGTGCCAGAATCCTAGGGGCAAAATACTTTCCTGGAGGTGATGTTTTGCAAGCTAGAGCAAAGGCAGGGATGTCTTATACTTGGAGAAGCATCCTCAAAGGGGCGCAGGCTCTGAAACAAGGCATTATTTGGCGTGTGGGTAATGGGACAACCATCAATATCTGGAGAGATCCCTGGATTCCAAAAAAGTGGTCACGGCTTCCTTCCAGACCTAGAGGAGCAATTCTGCTGCAAACAGTAGATGAGCTAATTGACCCGGGGCTTGGTCATTGGGACGAGCAGCTGGTCCGTCAATTGTTTTGCGAAGAGGATGCTGATTTAATCCTAAAGATACCAGTCCACGTAGACATGGATGATTGTGTTGCTTGGCACTATGATAAGAAAGGGGTTTTATCAGTTAAATCTGCGTACAAGGTGCCGATGGAGGAGAAAAGAAGGAAGTCGACAAGAGGGGTACAAGGAACCTCATCAGCAAACTCAACTCTGAAGAATCATTGGTCGGGTATTTGGGGATTGCAATGTCCTGGGAAAATAAAACACTTCCTATGGAGACTAGCGCATAATAGCCTGGCTGTTAGAATGAATCTGGCAAGAAGAGGGATGGATCTTGACACAAGATGTGTCATGTGCAATCGTCTGAATGAGGACGGAGCACATCTGTTCTTCAAATGCAAGCATGTGAAGCATGTGTGGAGGGAGCTGAGGATGGAAGAAACACGGGAGGTTTTGATGGGGATGCAGAATGCAGAAGACTTGATAAGGAAAATTCTTAGCATGGAAAAGGAAAAGCAGATGTACTCTACTGTGCTGCTATATCATTGGTGGAGGGAGAGGAACGGTGTGCGGGAGGGTGAAAGGAGGAGAAGTGCTGCTGAATTGGCGTTTATCATTCAGGCCAGTGCAAACGAGTTTTTGGAGGTTGCTTCCCGATCAGCTAAATCAAACGCAGAGGCAATCAATTGCTGGCGCCGACCACCCGAGGATGCACTCAAGATCAACACTGATGGCTCTCCTCAGACGGGCGTTGGTGGATGGGGAGCAGTGATCAGGAACTCAGATGGAGAAGTTGTCAAGGCAGGAGGGGGCAACATAGCTCATGCCATGGATGCCTTTCACACTGAGATCATCGCAGCTCTGGAGGGAATCAAAATGGCAGAGGCGGCGGGGATGACGCAAGTTGTTCTGGAAACGGATGCGCTTCTGGTCAAGTTTGCACTTGCAAACGACGGATTCAGGCTATCAGCAGTGGGAGGACTGATCCATGAGATTAAGGCTACGGTTGCTTCTGGTTTTACTTTCTTTTCTTGTAGCCATTGTCCAAGAGTTTGTAATCAGGTAGCACATGCTTTAGCTGGTTTCGGTTGTAAGTGTCCTGCTGGATCCAACCAACTCTGGGAGGATCTGCCCAGCGGCACAGAGGTTCTGGTGGCCAGCGATCTTGCTGTGTCCACGGTTTAAAGGAATGAAACTATTCCCTCTCAAAAAAAAGGAACGAAGATTGGAGATTGAAGAAGTAGCTTTCTCGTCCGAAAAAAATGACTTTCCGTTCAAGGAAAAAGGAACGGAGATTGGAGATTGAAGAAGGTGTATCCTAGTCTAGTCTACTACTAGTATCGATCCGATCTAATGGTATGGGAAGCACATGCATGTATCGGAAAACCTCGATCGAGTTCCCAACGTCGTGCAAGAGAGAGTAATGGGGTCGTCAAAGAGGAGGAAGAAGAACAAGGAGGTGAATGGCGGCGTGGACGACGACGACGACGAAGCCAGCAGCGGCGCCCGCGCCCGCGCCCGCGACGGCCTGCTCTACACGCTGGTGCAGAGGCTGCAGGTGTGGCGGCCGGTGCTGGTCCTCCGCAAGGCGCTCGTCAGGTCCTACCTGAGCCGGCGGCAGAACTACCTGGGCATCACCCCGGCCGAGTACGACCGCGGCTTCCGCCGTCCGGGGCTGCTCACCGGCGATGAGCACCGCGGCGTGCACCGCACGGGGGGCTGCCGGTGCGGGCGCTGGACCGCCGCGGCCTCGAGTACGTCACGGTGCTCGCCCACCTCAAGAAGACGTACCGGCTCCGCGCCGGGTGGGGCCGCTTCCTCCGGAACGCCGGCCTAAAGCAGGACGACGACAGGCACGTCGGCGACGTCGTCGAGGTGTGGGCGTTCCGCTCGCCGGCGTGGGGCGCCAAGCTCGGCCTCGTGCTCCTCCACTACACCAGGGAGGAGGAAGCCGCGATGACGATGGCGGTGGCCTCCAGAGGCTACCATCGTCATCAAGTACGACGGTTTGCTGCTCTTCCCTCCGTCGTCGCTGAGGACGAGGACGAGGACGACGAGGAGGCTACCGCCATGTCGGCCGCCGTCACCCTTTGTGTCCATGAAACGCAACTGATCGTGTTCGTGTCAATTACATGTACACGTGTAAAATACGAGATTATTTATGCATAGGCGAATTATTGTAGTATGAAAAAGGCGCATCCTGATGAAAGGCTTGCTGAAGCCCGACTTGCAACGATCCATCCGCCACCCCCTCCACCCCCCCCCCCCCCCCCCCCCCCCCGCCCCCCAGCTTCCATGCATCCACCATGTGTCAGTGGTGACCGTCCTCACACCTCCCCCGATCGACGCACGAGAAGCCCCAGTTGAATTGAATGCATCCCCGAAGCCGAAACGATCAAGCAGCCACATCCCCGCAGATAAATCCTCCGCCAGCACCACGCAGAATTGCAGACGCCGCCGTGGACCTCCATTGCGGTGCGGTCTCTCCTCCGTGCTCTCCTGCCGGCGCCATGGCATTCAGCCATGGAAGCAAGACCCTTCCGGCTTCCGGTATGCTGCTTCCTCAAATCTCACGCTCGAGTTGTCCCTAAGAATGTTTACTTTTCTCTTGTGAATATTTGGCGCGTTATTGCTATAATACCTAGCACCTGCATGGATTGAATGTTTCTCAAGTAAACTTTACACATGATCGAACTGCTGACTCAGTCCCTCAACTCTATGGCTATTACTCTCCAGTAGCTTTTCATAAAGATTTTGTTTGGTGTCTTGCCCTTTTATTCCTTCAGCTCCACTATAGCACAACTTTCAAATTCGCTAAAACAAAAATAAATACCGACTGTAAGACAAATTATTACACTAAGGCTGCATCAAAGCGTTCCGTTATAGCTGCAAGCAGTCGTGGCATTGGAGGCATATCAAGCTCCTGGCGACCCTCAAGAACACGGACTACTTCACCCATTGTCGGCCGATCACATTCATTATCTTGGATACACCAAAATGCAACTTTGCAAACCCTTTCAGCCTCATGCAAATTGAAATCACCTTGTAACTGTGGGTCCATCAAACTCTGCAGGTCTCCCTCATGAAGTTTGCTGATGGCTTGCACAGGGAAATAAGTAACATGATAACCGTTACTACTGTGCACTTCTGGTGAGTTCCTCCTTCCTGATATGATTTCCAGCAGTACCATGCCAAATCTATAGACATCAACTTTTGGTGTAATAGCAACACCGCTAAGCCACTCAGGGGCAAGATACCCTGCAGTGCCTCTGAATGTAGTTAGAACTCGGCTGTAATCCCTTCCTACAAACGCTGCCATCCCGAAGTCTGCAAGTTCAGGAACAAATGATGCGTCCAGAAGTATGTTTTCTGGCTTAATATCACAGTGTATGATGCATTCGCGGCAACTCTTATGCAAGTAGAGCAATGCTCTTGCAACTCCTATGGCTATTTGATACCTTGTGCTCCAGTTCAGGATGATTGCATTGCTCTGAAACAGATGGGCATCAAGAGACCCATTTGACATGTGCTCATACACAAGTAGCCTCTTATCACCTTCACAGCAGAAGCCAATCAATTTCACTAGGTTGATATGTTGAATTAACCCGATTGAGCTCACCTCAGCTCTGAATTGCTTCTCTCCCTGGCGGGCACCATCAAGCCTTTTCACTGCAATAGTAGTTGACTCATTTAACACTCCCTTGAATACAGAGCCAAAACCACCACCTCCAAGCCTCTCCGAGAAATTCTTAGTAGCACGGACCAAATCAATGTATCTGAAGGCTATAATTCCACCACTACCTCGAGTGTCCTGTAACGGCACATTGAACCACTTGGATCTGTTCCTCCAAACCACCACCAACAGTATGAGCACCAGTAACCCGAAACTAACAATGCTTGCAGCAATAATAGCTCCTGGTTTTCGTTTGTTCTTCTTCTTCTCCAAACTTTGAAAATCTCTTGCTGCCAGGCGAAGGTAGAGGACATCTTGACCAGTAATGCCAATGCCATCGTCCATACTTACATCAAGCAATTCCCCATGCCAGACAGAGCATTTGCTATTGCTATAGGAGTAGGCGGTGCAGGAGCAGTCATTGAGGCAAGCTTCTGCGCAGCTGCTTTGCGTGGTAGCATCCTCTATTCTCTGGGGATTGAAGGGCAGCATGACACGAGATATAGGGTGAAACACATCTGTCGAACCTGTCTTGCTTCTGTTGCTAGTTTTGCAATCCAAGGGAGTCTTTCTTGCACACCCTCCCGTTCGATCACCGAGCTCACAATCCTGAGGCGATTTCCGGGAGAAGGTCTCCAGGCAGTCGCAGAACAACGGGGCTGAATTACCGTTGCAAACCGTGAAAGGTCCGCAGACACCATGCGCTATGCAGAAATCAGAAGGCTGGGCGTACACAGTCTCCCAAGATTCTTTGGCCTTGGACCAAACATTCAGCTTGAGCTGACCGGAGATGTCTAGCGGGACGAACACGGAGGCCGAGTCATCGGTCATAGTGTAGGAGAAGTACACCTCCTCATCGTCATCCTGAAACGTGGGCTTCAGCAAACCCTTGGTCCGTGGATCCGAGTCCATCAGCCCATCGAGTGCCTGCGCAAGCTGTGCAAACCTTCCCGCCGGCCAAGACCAGTACACCACGGAGGGGGCGCTGCGACTCGTCTGGCGCAGCGCCCCGTCGATGCCGACGTCAATGGAGTAGGAGCCGAACCCCGGATCGATAAGGCTCTTCTTCGAGACGAAGGTCCGGTTGAAGCCGGTGAGCTTGTTCTGGCCAATCTTTGCGGTAGGGAGCCCGACGTCGGTCGGGTAGTCGAAGCTCTGCCACAGCGGCGCTGCGTTGGATGGGGTTGCTGGTATGAGGGCAAGGTTCCCGGTGCTGTTGAGAAGAGCACTGACACTGTCTGTGCTATTGACAACTTCAGTGGACCATAGCTTGGACTCGATGGTGGTGGTGGTGTTCAAGGAGATGATGACGAGGTTGCCATCTCTCGAGATCCTGAGCTGTGTCGTGTTGAGCTCGGACTCGGCGATTGGCCTCTCCCGGTTAGCGATCCAGACGGCGGTGCAGACCGGTATCTGTTAGATAAAACACGGCTTAAAACTCAATCTTAACAGTATCTAACAGCTATAACAGCTAAAATATGAGCACGACCTATAGAACGATATAAATAACAAAGAAGTATTTAGATCTCGACCTCCAGTCATCGTAGGAGCCACTGAGGACGATATCTCAGCGGTGGTTTGTGTTGGGGACGAAAACGACGCTTCCGTAGTCGTTCCCATAGGTGTTCCCGACGTAGATGAAGTAGTCGATCTCGCCGGGTATCGTCGTCCTTCCGACCTATACCGACCCTGTCCGGTGTTGGACGGCAGGCGAAGGCGGTGGCCTTCAGGTGGCTCCAGCGCCGCCGTAGATCGAGATGGCTGTAGTGAACGGCTAGGGTTTCTGAGTATGATTAGCTTAATCACAAAAACGCCGGGTCCCACTATATAATATGGCGCTGAACGACCTGGGGCCACAACCACTATTGGGCTTGGGCCTCCGATCAAGGCGCGTAACGGGCTTTTACTTATCCGTTTCTTCTCCTTTTATTTTCAGCCTTTTGGACTACCGAAAAATTCCAACATTCTCCCCTTTGGTCTAAAGGCCTAAAACTGATGTCATTCTTAAAGTGGAGTTATGTAAAGAGATAATGTATCACAACAGTGTATAATCCCATCGCGACACAATGCATTAAACCACTTATCGTAATGGGAGGTGGTTGTCTTATGACCCTTTTAGTTCCAAGATCACAGGCTATCCAATAGTCCCATGCCGGCAATTAGCTCACGAAATTGATTGGGAGGTAAGCCTTTCGTTAATGGATCCGCGAGCATTTTCTTAGTACTTATATGCTCTAACTCAATAGTACCATCTTGGACTCTATCTTTCACAACATAAAACTTAATGTCAATGTGCTTGGCACCACCACTTGATTTGTTGTTACTAGCATAGAAAACTGCGGCTTTATTATCGCAGTATAACTTTAGTGGTTTGTTTATGCTGTCTACCACTCTTAATCTGGGTATAAATCCTTTAAGCCACACAGCTTGCCCCACGGCCTCATAACATGCCACAAACTCAACCTGCATAGTTGATGCTGCAGTAAGTGATTGTTTGGAACTTTTCCATGATATTGCTCCATTCGCAAGTGTGAAGACATAACCATGTCGACTTTTTAGTGTCAACACAGCCTGCGAAGTCGGAGTCTGAATAGCCAACTACTACTAAGTTCTCAGTTTTCTTATATGTGAGCATGTAGTCCTTAGTGTCCTGCAAATAACGTAAGACCTTCTTGACCGCTTTTCAGTGATCCATTCCTGGATTAGACTGATATCTATCAAGCATCCTGGTAATGAAATCTAAGTCAGGACGTGTACATACTTGTGCGTACATAATGCTTCCAACAGCTGAAGCATATGGAATCGAACTCATTTGATCACTTTCTAATTGATTCCTGGAACTTTGAAATTGCCCAAACTTATCGCCCTTAACCACTGGAGCAGCTGTGCCTGGATATTGATGCATATTATATCTTTTAAGAACCTTCTCTATATAAGCCTTTTGAGAGAGTCCATGCACTCTTGGATCTGTCTCGATGTATCTCAATGCCCAGTACATAAGAGGCATCACCGAGATCCTTCATATCATAATTCGATGAGAGAAAATCTTTTGTCTCATGCAGCAAATTCTTATTGCTGCTTGCTAATAGGATGTCATCCACGTATAAAACTAGGATGATGAAAGAGCTCCCCTTGATCTTAATATATATACAATTATCCACTATATTTTCAACGAAGCCCAATTTCTTAATTACTTCATCAAACTTTAGGTATCATTGTCTGGACGCCTGTTTCAACCCATAAATGGATTTCTTTAGTCTGCATCCCAACTGTTCTTTGCCTTCCACAACGAAACCTTCTGGTTGCGCCATGTATAAATTCTCATGCAAATCACCGTTTAAGAACGCAGTCTTAACGTCCATCTGATGCAGCTCGAGATCGAAATGAGCTACTAGAGCCATAACAATTCTGAACGAGTCTTTCTTCGAGACGGGCGAGAAGGTCTCAGTATAATCAATTCCCTCTCGCTGTGTGAAGCCCTTAGCCACAAGCCTTGCTTTGAAACGTCCAATCTTCCCTTTGGAGTCATACTTAGTTTTGTAGACCCATTTACAGCCCACCTTCTTAGCTCCATCAGGAATCTCTACTAAATCCCATACCTTATTTATACTCATAGATTTCAGCTCTTCTTTCATAGCCTCAATCCACTTGTGGGAGTGCTCACTACTCATAGCTTCCTTGAACGAGTTTGGATCATCAACCTTCCCCATATCGTGTCCTTCTCCACTCATGTACACGTAATCATTGGAAATAGTAGTTTTCCTTTCTCGTGTTGATCTTCTCAAAGGCTGTGGCTCCTTCACTGGAACAGGCTCAGCAATAACTTCTTGCTGTGCTTCTAGCGCCCCTGCGACGGTTTGATCCTGTGCTTCCTCAACAGGTTCTTCCACAATTTCACTTTGATGCTCATCAGACACATTCTCATGCTCACTTATAACAGGCGCTTGTTCCACATTCACTTCTGGGGAATCAACTATCTGAGCTGGTGCTGTATTCTGAAAATTAGGCAAAATAGGCACATAATAATCACGAGTCAGCGGTGCAGTATCATAAGTCCGCATTTCTTCGAGATTGATTTGCCTAGTCTCAGTGCATCCATTTTCCTCTAAGAATGTTGCATGTCTCGTCTCAACAAACTTAGCAGTACCCTTGGGACAATAAAACCGATATCCCTTTGATCTGTCTGGATATCCAATGAAATAACAACTTTCTGTCTTAGGATCTATTTTTCCAAGGGACAGATTAAATAACTTCGCCTCAGCTGAACAACCCCAGACATGAAAATAATTAATGCTGGGTTTCCTACCAGTCCAAAGCTCATAAGGCGTCTTCGGGACTGACTTACTAGGAACGCGATTATTTATATGCGCGGCAGTTTTCAGCGCTTCCATCCATAAACTCACTGGCAGTGTAGAGTTGCTTAGCATACTGCGCACCATATTCATTAGAGTGTGATTTCTTCTTTCTACTACACCATTTTGTTGAGGTTCACCAGGAGTTGAGTCTTGAGCTACTATTCCATTTTCTTGAAGGAATCTAGCAAAAGGGCCTGGGATTTGTCCATATGTGGCATGTCTCCCATAATATTCACCACCTCTATTTGATCATACCACTTTAATCCTTGACTGATGCTGATTTTCTACTTCAGCTTTAAAGGTTTTGAACTTATCAAGTGCCTCGGATTTTTCTCTTATGGGGTAAATATATCCATAACGGGAGTAATCATCAGTTAATGTTATAAAGTAACTAAAATCATCCACCGACTTAATATTAAATGGACCGCAGATGTCAGTGTGAATTAATTTTAATATTCCTGAAGTGCGCCTAGCTCCATCCTTCTTAATTTGTTTTGCAAATTTTCCCTTAATACAATCAACGCATTGGTCTAAGTCAGAGAAGTCTAGTCTTGGAAGTATCTCTTCTCTAATGAGACGCTCCATTCTCCCCTTCGAAATGTGGCCTAAACGAGAATGCCACAATTTCGATGAAGTCTCGTGTCCTCTCTTGCGTTTGTGACTAACTTCGCTTACATTCATCACAGAGAAATTATTATGGGACAATAAGTAAAGATCATTATGTAAAGGTGCTCGATAAATAATGTCACCATTCAAACTTATTACACATTTGCTGTCACCAAAAGTGCATGAATAACCATCAAGATCTAATTTAGAAACAGAAATCAAGTTTCTCTCAATAGACGGAACATAAACGACATCATCTAAGTGAAGAATAAAGCCGCCACGAAGTTCTAATTGGAGAGCTCCAATGGCCTCCAGGTCAGCTTCAACGCCATTTGCGACTCTTAACCTTCGAGTCCCCTTTCTTATAGTCCGCACGCCAGACAATCCCTATGAGGAATTTGTAACATGAATGGTGGCACCAGAATCAATCCACCAAGTACTTAATGGGAAATATGCATAAAAGGACTCATCGACTATAGAAATGATGTCGTTATTACCTTTTCTCTCACACCACGCCTTAACTTCGGGCAGTCTTTCCTCTCATGGCCCTCATTGTCGCAGTGATAGCAGAGAAGCTTCTTAGAAGCAGATGGATCATTCTGCTGAGGAGCGTCATAAGATTTCTTACCCTTCTTTGGCTTATTGGGGCGGGATGCCCTCTTGTTTCCTCCCCTATGTCCCTCATGTCTTACGATATTGGCAAAGTCGGGGTTCTGAGAGCGTAGCCGTTCTTCCTCTTGAGCACACTTAGACACAAGCGTGGTGATGTCCCACTTCTGATCGCTTGCATTATAATTTATCTTAAATGGCTCAAAGACTGATGGAAGTGACATCATGACGTGGTGAAGCAGCGCTGAATCATTAAGGGGACAGTCGAGGTCTCGAAGCTTATCCCTCATGTTGACCATGCCCATAATGTGCTCTCTTACACTGCCTTACCCATTATACTTAGCCTTCACGAGCTGAGATAAGAGAGTGCTAGCATTGGCCTTGTTAGACCCCTTAAAGTAGCTCTCAATCTTATCCATGAAGTCCTTAGCATTCTTAGGCTCTTTGTCAAGAGCACCCCTGATAGAAGGGTTAATGGTCATGTTCATAAGACTTAGGGCCACTCTATCAGAATGCTTTGCAGCGCTCTTTTTCTTTCTCATAAGCAGCAGTGCGTGCAGCAAAGGTAGTATCCTTAGTCCCTTGGGACACTGGTGCAACAGGCGCGGGCATCCTCAGGGATTGATCCTTATCCATCGTCAGCAGAATAAAACCAATCTCAGTCTTCCACTCGACGAAGTTATCCCCTCCCAACTGAGAAACACCATTGATATAAGTCATGATGCTGGAGGGGGTGGCTTCTGTTCATAAAATAAAGTTTAATCAGTAATGACAATAAAATAATGAATGTAATCAGCGTTGGCTAGATTAAAATATTAATTAATTTTGAATAAACAATTTGCATCACCGTTGGGCAGAAGCAAATAAACTTAGCATCTCATGAATTAATTTTGCATCACCGTTGGGCAGAAACAAAATAAACTTAATGACTTAGCGTAGTTAACGCAGCGGAAAACTTAATTTTGCATCACCGTTGGGCAGAAGCAAAATAATATCAATTAAACTAAGCATCTTAATAGCAAATAATTAAATCAACGTTGGTCAGAAATTAATTAAATGCTCAAAACAATTCTGAATAAAATTCACGTTGGTTTCATCTACTCAGAATAACAACTCACAATTTTCTTATAATTTTCAGTGTAATAATCCCCAATTTAAAAAATTTCTTAATGCTAAAGAGGAAAATATATTGAAAATAAACTCAAAAAATAATAAAACTGAAAATAAAATCGAAAAGAAAAGAGCTTAAAACTTATTGGGCTCTTGGCCCAGAAACCGACGGGCGGGCTGCCAAACTGGCCCAGTCGCGCCGCCTTCACTCCCCATCCGCCTGAGCCTGAGGCCCAGCAGTGGACGGGTGGGCCGCCAAAACCGGCCCAGCCGCGCCCTTTCCCCCTCTAAAGCCACCTGGGCCGTGGGCCCGACAGCTAATGGCTGGGCCGCCAATTCGGCCCAACTCAGCCGGCACCACTCCACCCCCGCCTCAATCCAGGTCGTCGATCAAGAAACCCTCAATCCGACGGCCATCCTTCTTTATCGGTCGTATAAAAGGCCAGCTGCACCACACAACCCTAACCCTAATCTTCATTTTCTCCTCCTCTTCTCTTCAAGCTGCCAGCAGCCTGCCACCTCACGGGCAGCCGCCGGCCTTATCCCGCGCCGCCGGCCATGGCGCTGTCGGCTCTTCGCCGCTCGGGGGCGGCACTCCACGGCCACTTGTCACGCCCCGCCACCGCATGTGCAGTGCAGCCGGAGTGCCGCCACCGGCCGGCGTCAAGCGTGGCGCGCACGTGGGCCAGCATGGCGCCGCCGCCTCGTCGCTGCCGATGGCCACCACGCCTTGGGGAAAAACCTCGCGCCTTGGGGAAAAACCCCGCGCCTTGGGGCCGCCGCTTCCTCGCGCGCCACTGGCGGCCGCCTGGCCTTATGGCGCCGCTGGCCTTAGCCGCATCGCCTCTCCGCGTGGGTGCGGCTGCGGGTGGTGCGGCGCACCGGCTCCTTTTGCCGGCGCCTTATGCCAGTGAGCAGAAACGGCGCCGCCCATCGAGCCCTTGTGGGCCCCTCGTCGTTGGTGCGTGCGCAAAGACGCGTGCGCCGCCGTCGAGCGGTCCACCGGTGCTCCTAATGGTTGGTTGGGCGACCTTGGCTCATTTTTTTTTTATGCCGAAGTGGGAGCCTTAGTGCACCGCCGGCCTCATGTAGTAGCCACCACGCGCCGCACAGAGTACGTTTCAATCTTAGCGGAAACGTGCATCGCCGTGGGGCTCTTATTTCTTATTCCGAGGGTTTGGAGGGATTTTTGGGTGGAATTTCTTTCGATCTATCGCTTTCTTATGCTTTCTTTTTCTCGGATCTAACTTTATTCATGCGAAATCGTATTTAAAACTAACAGATCTAAACTAAACATGAATAAATCCGAGAGCTAAATGTGAAACAACCAACCAAGATCTAAAACTGGACTAGATCTATAAGCTCTTAAGGCTCACACGGTTAGGTGCTTAGGCGAAAGATACCAAATGTTAGATAAAACACGGCTTAAAACTCAATCTTAACAGGATCTAACACCTAAAATATGAGCACGACCTATAAAACGATATGAATAACAAAGAAGTGTTTAGATCTCGACCACCAGTCATCGTAGGACCCGCTGAGGACGACATCTCGGCGGTGGTTTGTGTTGGGGACGAAAACGGCGCTTCCGTAGTCGTTCCCGAGATACCAGCCGGGGGAGGAGACGGTGGTGGTGGTTCCGCCGGTGGCGGCGGCGGCGGCGGCAGCTATGCTTTTCCGGAACCGGAAGAAGCCGAGCGCGAACTTGCCGTTCCTCGAGACGAGCTTGTCGCCGGCGGCGAGCGCGTGGCCTGCCGCGAGCGTGTCGCCAGTTGCGGTTGCGGTGGAGCATGGAGCGGCGGTGTGCAGCGAGGAGAAGAAGACGAGCCCAGCCAGTGCTACGTGGAGGAGAGTCATGGCCGGTGGTCGAGACAGAGAAGATGTGCAAGCAGAGGTACGGTGGCAGAGAGGAGCTAGGAGCATGCACGCATCGCGCGGTGTGGCTGATCACTGATGATGTGCTGCTGGGAGACGGAGGAGGAGGAGGCAATGTGTTTAGAGAAAAATTGAAGGTCTTAGCTAGCTGAAGGGGTATTATATATACTTGATATATACTGACACGCCATGGAAGGATGTGAATGGGAGAACTCCATGGACGCAAGTTGCGACGCGACGAAGACCGCGTGCGTGCCCAGCTGAAGCCGCCGCAGCTACTACCAGTCGATCATGCTGGCAGCGACGTGTCTGGTGCGCCGTCCTCGTCAGCAGTCGAGTCCAGGGTGGGGCGCGCACGCCGTGGAAGACCCGGCGACCGTCGTCGTCGCGGCGCGGCGAGGTACAGAAATGACAACGACGGAGGCCGCCCGTCGCCGGAGACATCTTCAGATGGGAGTATCGGACGGGACACTGCTCCGTACGACAAGGGCTACGAAAATTCCAGCACTGAGCGATCAGACACGCACTCAGTTATCGATCGGGACAGCGTGGTGGTGGTGGATTGACAGTTAAGTTCGCCCAAGACCATGCTTCTCTGCGGCCACCACGCAGAATTATTATTGCAGACGCCGCCATCGACCTCCATTGCGATGCGGTCGTCTCTCCTCCGTGCTCTCCTGCCGGCGCCATGGCATTCAGTCATGGCAGCAAGGCCCTTCCGGTATGCTGCTTCCTCAAATCCCACGCTCGAGTTGTCCCTAAGAATGTTTACTTTCTTTTCTGAATCAGTCATGCTTACTTTTCTCTTGTGAATATTTGCCACGTTATTGCTACTAGCCTATTAACCCGTGCTCTCGTACGAGCTAATTAAAATTAATATAAAAATAATACTTAAAGCTAATAATTAAAATTATATATCTCGTGCCCACTTTCATCTATTAAATATTCTAACACATACTCTAAAATACATATTTATTATTATTTAGTTGCAATAAATTTTATTTTGCATCACACCTTCATGTGTGTTTGATATATATTTAATTGAATCATTTATTTGTGAATTGTAATTTTGGATTTTCTAAAACCTTTGCCTTCCTGCTACCTTTTATTTTATTTATAGTACTAGCAATCCTTCCTCTGACAACACATATTCTTCTATTCCCACTGCTCGCTAATCATAAGGTCATTCATCTCCTCCTGTTTGTGAATTGATATTCTTATCTCTTCCATCATACATGAATACATGGTGATACATATTGTGGGTAGTATTTTTATATAAATAATAACATAAATAATATATTAATAATGATAGAAATAGTAATTTAGAATTTTATATTGGTACACTTTAATAGTTTGTTATAATTATATAATTTATATTCAGATTTAGGGGTTACTTTAACTTTTAATAATGACGTAATTGGATAATTTATATGCAAATTTAGGGGGTTAGTTATTTGCATTATTTTTGTAATGACATGGGTGGGAAATTTACACGAAGATTTGGGGGGGGCGGTTATTTCATAATTTTTTTATAATGGCAGAGGTGGGTAATTTATTAGGAAAGATAACAGATTCAATGACTATTATGATTAGAGTTGTCAGATTGAGGGCTGGATGTTTTTGATTTTGTGAGAATTTCTAAAATTTCTCTATTTTTTTTAGAGTGTCCACCTAGGATCCTAAGTGGCTTCACGTGGAGGCTAACAGATCCGATGACCATTATGATTAGAGTTGTCGGATTGATGACTGAATGTTTATGATTTTTGTAAGAATTTCTCTATTTTTTAAGTATCCACATAAGATCCTATGTGGCTTCACGTGCAGACTTCAAAAGAAGCCTCCAATTAGTAACGTGAACTTTACACATGATCGAACTGCTGAGTCAGTCCCTCAACTCTATGGCTATTGCCTTCCAGCAGCTTTTCATAAAGATTTTGGTGTCTGATAATTTCTTTCGTTATAGCCAACTGTGTAAGTTAGCATTACTCCCACGATAGAGAATGAAATCCTGCAAATTCAGGAGTTTATGATCTGAAAGGCCACACATAAGAAATTGTGATTGCTTTTTGCCGCAACTGCAACTTTCATTAATCTATATGCATATTCGTGGTGTATGACCAGCCAAACTACGGACTTGCAGTTGTCCACTATAGTACAGTAGAGCTAACGGTCCCCTAGTGACCGCAAATCCCGTTCAACTAATTTCACTAGTCAATAGTCATAGTACCTACTACTATAATTTCCTGGGTAAGTCGTCAGTTGCTTAAAAGTTTTTCTTCGGTTTTCATTCCCGTGTGTTCCAACTTCCAAACATAATGTATCCATTTTCAGTGCCCTATTTTACAATCTCTTAGAATTCCTGTGTGCTCCGACTTCCAAACATAATGTATCTATTTTGAGGTTCTAAATATCCTATTTTGGCATTTTCTATTTATTCTTTCATTTCCAAACATGACTTAATAAAAGCAGGGCTATAGACAGCGTCGGCCGCATCAGTCCAATATAATCTTAGATTTTTTTGTGAAATAATAAAAAGAACTAGTGAGCTACTTGATGTCAACTCATCATTGGCTTGAATGCAAATCAAGCTGAGTTGAAGGCTGGCTAATCATTTTTTTTCCAAAAAGAACCAGCGAGAACTTGTTGAGCATCAGTCGCATATAATCCTAGATGCCCATCTAGGTCCGTCAAATAGAAGAACTTTGTGAGCTACGTGATGTCAACTCACCAATGACTTGAATGCCCAAGGTGAGCTGAAGGCTCGCTAATCCCCTTATCACAAAAAGAACCGCCATGTCTTGCACGCAGCAATGCAGCATTGTGGTGTTCTTGTTCCGGTTTCTATTTTTAGGAGATTTTTCTCGTTGCTGTTGTTGAGCGTAGCAGTTGGGCGTCGCGCTCGGCTCCGGTTCGTTCCCCGCGCCTCCCGAAACCCCTCCTCCGTCCCAGCTTCGCAACGCGACGAACAAATCCCGTCCGGGGTTTAGCAAGTGTACTGTACATGCTAGGGTTTATGCACTGAGGCGCTCTTTCGACTTCCGGCGCGGCGGTCGGCACTGGGTGTAGCGCCTCTAGTCGTCAAGTCTGGATTGGCCGGTTCCATAGATAGGATTGGCTTTAGGGCTATAGGTTTGGGCTTGTCATGCTTTCCTTTCCCCCCCTCCCCAGCTACATCGAATCAGCTTAGCTTCTCTATTCCTAATTCCTGCTGCAGGCGTCTAGCCATTAAGCTTCTTGCTTGTTTTTGTTTGTGCGCTTTGTCTTGTCTGGGTTAGAGGGCGACCTAATGTTCTAGTTGTATTGGGGAAACTTCTCGATTTAGATTTGATGGTCTACTTCCCCTAAATAAGATGGAGCTTTGGCCAGGGCCACCAACTACTCTTTTACGGCTACTCTATTTATGCACCGTGTGCTTGCAACCTTTATAGACCAACGAAATTGCAGTTCCTAGCAAGTAACGGCGTCCAATTTTGCTTGCAGGCATCGCTGGATCAGTTCTTACGAGCGATGAGAAGATTGGGGATTTATTATCTGGTGCTTTCAAAGTACTGCTGCATCCATTGCTAGACTAACTCTCAAGTGAGCACGCATATTTATGCAAGGACATAAATTTTTACACCTTTGCTTGTGGTTGCCTCTCTTAGTCTCTGAAGAAACATGGGAAAGATGGTGGGGACGCAAAGTCTGGCAGTGATCAACATACTGCTCAATCGATATCTCAGGTTCGTCTGTACTATGTCTAGTTCACAGGATGGGGAGTTCCATTTTTTTGGAATGGCATAGGATCCAACTTTTAAATGTGCTGTGGTTGTTAAAAGGCTCTTGAATATTTCAGGTCAACAATCTCAGGGAGCAGGTACAGTACCTGGCCTCGAGACCGGTTACGGTGGTGACATCTGCTACAAAATCAGGTCAGTGCTTGTTTATGGTTTCTGTCAACGATATGCACTGCGGGCACTGTATCTTGTTATTGCGTATGATTAGAATCAAGCAACTTTCACAGGTTCAAGTTAATGTCACACAGCTCTTGTATGTATGGGTCCAAAGAAAGCACGCAGTAGATGAGAATTATGTTCTGAGTTTTTTTTTTATATATACTCATGCTGCCTGGTTATTCAAATCCATTTATTGGGATTGATGCTCTTATACCCATTAAACATACAGGATCCTATAACGGCCACTCCTGTATAGTATGTACTCTGTACAATTCTGATCGAGGTATCTGAATAATTTTTATCTTACCTTCTTCTGTAGGACCTGGTGCATGTACTATAACAGCAATTGTTGTTGCTGGGGTTATTGGCTATGCATACATAAAGTGGAAGGTAAGATCTGATTCTTTCACATTATTGAAGTGTACAAACCATGAAGGTCAAGTACCGGCCCCACATACAACCCTTTGTTACCAGTTAAAGGCACATTTGACTACCGTAGCTAGTATCTAAAGTTTGTCTACTAATTTACAGGGCTGGAAACCCTCTGATATGATGTTTGTGACAAAGCGCGGCTTATCTGATGCTTGCAATGTTGTTGGCAGCCAGTTGGATCAAGTTTCAGATACTGTTGTTGTAAGTTTTATCTTAACTCATTTCTGTTTTCACTTGTGTTGCATTCGGACTGCATGATGCCACCAGAGTTTCGATTTTATTTTTCTTTTGTGTTTCAGCCAAAACATATCCTTAATTATCTCTGGTTATTATCACTGTTCAGGTTACAAGGAAACATCTAGCTGGGAGGATTGACCGTGTGCATATTAGTTTAGATGAAACCCAGCAGATCATTGAAGGTACAAGGGATGAGGTTAGTTTCCTTTTGCCGCGGACCATCTTCGTTTATTCTGGTTTTGAAGCATTTTGAAGTTGGCTAATGACACATAAGCTCATTGACTTGTAGGTTACAGTCATACATGGGGATCTAAGTGCTTTCCAGGAGGATTTACAATCAGTTAATCTTGTTGTTCGAACTCTGGTACGCAAGCTTGCTCTGGGACACATTTAATTTTTTACGTTACTTGTTGATAATTATTATCATGCACTGATGCACTCATGCTCCTTGCGCAGGAGTCGAAGATGGGGCGCCTTGAATCCTCCCAGGTAAGGACAAGTCATGGCACCACAATTTGTATTGTACTTCCTCAACAGTGAGTACATGTAACTAATGTTATCTATGTATAAATCCTGTCAGGATCAAACGGTAGATGGAATACATCACTTGTGCAAGTTCACCCGAAAAATGGAACCTGTCCAGAATAGAATTGATGGTCAGGCAAGTCTTGTAGCTTGTGTTATTCTTTTATGGCATGTTTGCACCACTTATTCTGAAATATATTTTGGATTTCAGGTGTCATCATCTATTCCAGCAAGCATCGAACATTCTTCAGAGCGAATTGTGAGGGTAGGAACTTGAGATATTCTGGGTTTTGTTGCCATTGTTTGAACTTTGCATAGTCATTTGTTGACTACCCTTTTTTTTGGCGCTTAAAACAGGCTACTTGTTTGCCTCGTCCTGCTCCACGCCTAGCTCTGGAAGAAATCTCACCTGTAGCTAAATCACCTAGAGCAGAGTTACCCCAGGTTTCACCCGCAGCTGAATCCTCTAGAGCAGAGTTACCCCAGATTTCACCCGCAGCTGAATCCTCTAGAGCAGAGGCACTGCAGGTATGGTTTGGTTCAAGTCTTATTTGGCTGATGATTGTCTCTGCTGCTTTGAATGACTTTAACCAGGCGTGCTTGACATTTGCAGGAGCAGAAGGGTGTTAGCCGAACATGGTCTACAAGCGGGGAAGGGTTGTCACCTGTCATGCCGACCTCGACTGAGACTAGGACGAACACAGCAAACCCAACAAGTTCAAGTCGATTTGGTGGGCTTAGGCTACCTGGGCTCAGTTTTTTTAGGGCTCCTGCTTTAAGTTAACGGTTGCAATGGAAATGGGCAACAGCCCAGCCATGCATAGCTTTGTGGTCAGTTAGGTTGGTGGTAGAAGGAAGAAGCGTGATAGCAATACGGGTGGGTGAGACCCTCCACCCTTTTGTCCAAATTTTGTACAAGCAAATCTTCTCTGTATCTAGCATCCTTGGGACGAACATGTCAAGTTTTGCATTGACAGTAAAGAAAGAGATCGCTACTTATGTTTGTGTGCATTTGCATTGGTTCCCATATGAATCTGGATGATGACATCAGGGTAAATCAAGAAGTGAAATTGTTATGTACATGAGCTTGGGTCTTTCAAAAAGATAATGTAAAAGCTTGATGGTTCCGGTGTTTGATGCCATATATTTCCACCTAGAGGCAGCAAAAGTATACTGTTTCAATTGTTAAAAGAAAATATTTGCGCTAATGTTCTCTCACGCCAGGCTATGCATAGATTGAGGCAATTTTGTCCTCCCAGAATAGGATAAAGTAACTTGCCTCAACCCCCTGTATTCAGCCCTCCATGTCAGCTGATTTGAACAATTCATCTTTTCTCCAAGTCCACGTCCAGTATTCCAAAAAGATCAAACTAGCTAGACACCATCACTTTTGCTGCTGAAAAAAAAACACTTTTACTCTGCGTGCCTTTTGAGTCTCTTGTAACCTTTAAGCATACGCTGCAACCAAAATAAACCACTGTAGCACGCATTAATAAATCACAAGTCCAATTGATCGTTACTGAGAATCTCCTATAGTAGTTCTGAAGAACTGTCCCTTTTGCTGGATCACTGATGCCCTTTTGACCCTCTCCATGGAATAATATTGGGTGAATATATCTGAAGATGCATGCCCAGATGTTTTTGTCGGCAACCCATTTTTCTCCCTCCAGATTACCGTCGCGGAAATTGGACTTGAGCATGGGAATCCCTGACGAAGTTAACACAAGCTGGACTGAGTAAAAACTGCAGAGGAATCTTTGAAATTGTAACACTAGAATGCTACCAACTGCCAGGAAAGACGACATGTTCCAAAAAGTTCTTTTTGGTACTTCTTTTCATCTGTTGAAAGACTAAAGCCGCTTTGTGTTCGTGGTAGAGACGATTCTCTGAAAATCTGAATTTTTATGCCGATCGAGAATGCCTGGGAAGGGGCCCCTCGTTTTCTGATTTCAGTTAATAAAAAGGGTTTTCTATCGAGTTGACTCTACAACCATAAAACATTTTTTCCAGTGGATCGGATTTACAGAGCCGAGTCACAAGCTACTGTTTCTTGCCTAGAATGCAACGGGTTGTGTACATGCTCTAGTGACAATTCTGATAATTCACACAAAACCTCTCATGAAGTCATACAAGCAGCTTCTTGTGCCAATGCCGATTGTGATCGATGCCAGAGCATATATTTACTGTTTATGCATGTTCGAAACCTGGGAAATTTAGTAGTAGAAGTTTGGTTTGAATGATAAGAACGAAAAGAAGTCAGTTCTTATACTGAATGTGAACTAGGAAGGGGACACTAGGCTGCTTTCAGAGGAACAGGCGCCTAACCAAAAGCTCAGCTCCAGATAAAAGGCGAAAGCAAACCAAAGGCCGCGGGTGGGGCGGCTCTTTGTCATGCTCAATTGCTCATTGTTCATCATCAGAACAAAGCAGCAGCCATAGAATGCAGCACCCGCACGCTGGATGGTGAGCCAACTTGGACCGTCAGATCAGCGCGTGATGAGCTGATGATGACGAGAGAGAAAAACACGGCTGCAAAGGGCTCACGCACCTGCAGGGTCCTGCAGCATCGTGCACGTCATGTGCCATTGTCTTTTTTTTTTTCCTTTGGCGTACAGTACAGCCTATGGTACGGGTTCCTGTATGTTTGCACGTACCAGCTGAAATTGTACTGTTCATACCTGGCCTTTTTCGTGTGGGCTGTACAGAGATCAAAATGTTGAGTAGATAAAAATGTTTGTTAGCACACCTGAATCCTAACCCTAAACGCTAAACCGTATGTTCTTCCTTCTGCGATTAGTTTCCTTCTTTTTCAGGTGAGCTTTTCTGAAACCAAACATACACGCAGGAGATCAGCGGTGTTCTTTTTTTCCCCTCGAACAATGAGCAGTGCAAGGTGTTACTCGATCACGTGTCTACCTAGCTAGGGGCCTGTTTGTTTGGCTTTGCATGCCTTGGGTGGGGGAGGGAAAAAAAACTAAAGCCAAAGTGTGGATTTTCCAAAAGCCGCCAAAGTTGCCGTATAATAGCAATAGATAATAAGATAGTGGGGAGCGTGCCTTTTGTCGTTGGCTTTTTGTTAGTTGAGTTCTGAACTTGCCACCACCAAAGCTGAAAAAAGAATCTCATGTTTCGGAAGAAACCAAATCAACGTTGGGAATGGAGACTTGTAGACTATTGGTTTGAATATCTCTAATTCTGAAATCAGGATTTAAAATATTTGTTTCAAAACCCTTTTGATTTCCCAATATTTGAAACCTGACGAAGTAGGACCTTAAACTGCAATTTCTTTTCTTCTCATTTTTGTTTTTTTAATTTGATTTTAAAATTTAGAGGCATTTCAGAATTTTGATTTCATTTATTCTCTGTATGATCAATATGTTTAGAAAGACTGAGATTTCATTAGAAGCTCTGAAAGTCAAAGCTATCTTGAATCTACATATTTTTTAAGGAAAACAATTGAATGATCAAATTTCAAGTACAGTTAAACTTCTGACACAAAATCTGGAACTTAACAATCGCAATTATTTTTTCAATCGGGAATATAATGCTAAGAACCAATAACATTTACAACATTACAAACACATGATAGCAGAATAATGTAGTGATTTCTGCAGGTTTCAAATGCCGCAGTACCTAAACCTTACTGGTAGTCAAGCAGAAGCTACGCAGCCAGTCACGCAAAGTGAGGATCTGGAACTATGGCAGAGAAGGGTTTTCTCCGAATAATTGATTGGTTTGCCCCAGGTTGTCGGGAGCAAAAGGCAGCGTTTGCTTAGCATCGGAGACAGACAATTTCATGGCGTCCCTCCCTTTGATCCGATCCTCCCAGCTGCTTTCTTGGCAGGGTGTGAACCTGAACCCCCACAACCCTTGTCCAGAGCTGAAGACAAGAATCACACGGCTGGCGCAGTGACCCAAACTCCGCGTCGGTGCTCGCTTCTGCCGGATCCAGGGTCAAGGAACATTCGAATATTTGCAGCCAACTGCACGTTATTACCGTTTTACTCATCAAGTCCAAGAAAAAGATGTTTGCATGTCATGCGAGCTACGAGATCTTAGCTATCTAGGCACGTTCGAAACTTTTTCTGAATTCTTGGTTTGCTTGAAAAGAGACGAAATGCGAAACAACATCACCATGAATAAGTTGCATTTGTGGATGAACACAATGCGCATGATCGATCGATCGATCGGCTTCGCCATGGTCACCCAAATTCTACAATAAATTTACCTCAAATGGATGATCAAACTAAACCAACAATCGAAGTACGACGTAGATGTGGATTTGTATCCTCTCATGGTAAAACAAGTGATTCAATTCGCGCTCCGGCCGGGCCAAGCATGTTCCCGTCACGGCCGTCACTGGGCGTCGCCATCGGCCATGCATGCATGCGATGCGACCACGGACAACACGAGACGCGACGCAACACGCGCACGTCACGCACGGATCCCAACCAAATCGAGCTAGCTACCTAGCCGCGGCGGCGCCGGTGGCCGTAGTCCGGCGTGGCGGCGGAGGGCTGCAGCCTCAGCTGCTCGTAGAACTTGCGGATGAAGTCGTCGGCCTCGGCGTCCACGCGCTCGTTGCAGCACCCGTCCTCCGGCACGGCGGGGAACGGCGAGTCGGTGACGCGCAGCGGCCGCACCCCCGCGGGGCTGCGGCCCAGGATCCACGCCACCATGGGCGACGGCGTCGCGGTGGCCACCCCTCCGCCCGCCGACACGGCCGGCGTGCCCCCGCCGGCCTCCACCTCGGCGCTCAGCATCTCGAACGCCCGCGCCACGGCCGCCGCGTCCAGGCCGCCGTACTCGCCGCGCGCGCCGCCCCGGCGGCCCTTGAACGGGAAGAGCCCGTAGTGCTGCGGGTACGACGGCGTGGTGGTGCAGCTGAACTCCACTTCCCGCGGGTGGCCGTAGAACGATGCCAGCGAGGAGGACGACGCGCGGGACGCGCCGCCGTAGGCGGCGAGGTGGCCGTGGCCGTGGCCCGCCGGGTGGGCGAGGAGGCCGCGCAGCGCCCTGCCGGCGAGCTTGCCGCGGCCGAGGAGGAGGTGGACGTCCATCATGATGCGCTTGCGGGAGAGGCCGCGGCGCACCATGTGGCACACGGCGAGCACCACGTGCCACAGCCGCCGCGCCAGCCCGGGCTCCATGGGCCGCCGCGCCGGCGTCGTCGCGAGATCCATTTAGGAAGAAAAGGTAAGCAGATCGATCGAATTCCGAGCACTCCCGAGGATCGACGATGGGACTGCACAATTGAACACAGATCAACCTGACAGACAGGCCAACCAAGCTAGGGGAAGGAGATTAGTGAGCGCTGCTGATTGATTTCTTGGAGCTTAGCCAGCTTGGGTCCATGGAATGGAATGAGTAGGATGGGGGCGGGGAGGGGGAGGTATTTAAGGGAAGGAAAGGTGACAATGGCCCCACAAATGACACAACTTAATTTGGAAGGAAGGGTTAGTGCAATAATCACCTTGTTTTTTTCCCTGCTTGGATTGGGGCTTTCTTATTATCCACTACTGTCACTATTGACACTGCCAACATTAGTTCCCATTTGTGTCGTCATTTATTTGTCAACAATGAAATAGTAGTATGTAATGCAGAGACTGTATATCGCAGTTAACTTTAGTGTTGATAGTTGAGTTGGCTTTGTGGTTTGAATTGGTAGAAGTGACAATGATTGGTGGAGAGTATGAACAGCTAAATAAAGGCTGCTCCTTTAATTTGGTGGCGTGTGAAGTTGACACAAGAAATTTGCATAAGTCGGTTGGTGGAGCGGTTATTTTCCAAAGCCTCGCAAGTCAAGTCTCAAAAAGGATCACTTTGGAGAATATATGTGTCCACAACCAAGGCACTGGAAGTTCGAAGGAAATGGCGGCGGCAACATTAACGAGGAAGCAAGACAGACTAGATCGGCAAATGAAAAGGTAAAAATGTTATTTTCTTTAGACCTATATATGTATTTTTTGAAGGACTTTCATGGTCATCCAAGTTTGTAGGTTTTCAGTGTTCTTTTGTTGTTTTGCAAAGAGCCAAAGTCTATTTAATTATGAATAATCTTTGCCGGTCCTGTAAAATAGTTATTTTGTTGGTATATATAAACAGACGTACGTAAACTAGTTTTTATGAGCTATAAAAAAGTGGTTTGTTTTTGAAAAAAATGCCACCATATTGCTTAGCATGACCTTACACTACAGTAAACATATACTATCCTCTTAACAACACCTAAACAGTTAAAGATCTTTTTAGGGCTAGGGGGTTGAAGAAATGTTCCTACTTTGACATACATAATCGAGGAGACAAATTGTTGCTTACCCAAGAAAACAAAGACCGGCAAGAATTCCATCATACCTTTGGCAAGATCTAAATGCAGTACATAACCGGTCAAAAAGAGGACATACAAGACACCCGATTTGTGCTCTGATGCTCACTAAAAGCTAAGCTTATTCCTTAGTGAGCAAGTGAGGGATTTCTCTCGTCCTCCTTTAATTTAGTTTCTTTTCCTTCTTGATTATTGCACTGTGTTCTTGGCTTTGGCTAAAGTTGGTCATCGATCAGCTCGGAGCTCAAGACTCAAAGAGACAAAGACCATGGCTTTTCCACACAGGCAATGCTGATCGAGGTCACTTTTGGTATATGGAATGATATGTCTGTGTACATACTGCTCTTGCTAGCCACTGTAGGGACCAAAGCAAACTTGACGTAGATGCCTTAACCTTTTCTTTTGAACAACATCATAACTATTGAAACTAGTAGGATTTTTCTCTCAAGTGATATATATATGAGGCTCGATCTAGAGATTATATATGTGTCGACGAGTATGAAAATTAATTTGCAGGATATTTTCATAAAATTATCCTAGTTATTGACTTATGTTTTCTTTTACGTACTTCTTTCTTTGTTGTTATGAACCAAATGTTGCTGAATCCCTATCATAATGACATTCTGGATCCACTTAGGCAGAATAATGAAAGGTTCTAGATTCTCAAGGGCACAGCGTTCGATGAAGATGACGTCCATTTCAGGATCAAGTTCGTCAGTGAAGTACCATTTTGAATGGAGGAATTCTGCTACTAAAGCAGAGTTGCAAACAATTACATAGGAAGATTTCAGAGGAACATATCATGTTTTTGAAGGTAAAAAGGGTCTATATAGGAAGATTTGAGATGAAACTAGTACAAACGTTAGTGTGGGGGTATGATTATATAATCATCATGAAAATATTTATAGCCCAACATCAAGTAAGAAATATCGCTACTTCAATTGTCAATGTAAAAGTATGTAGGTTGCAGATGGACTGAAATGTGTCCCCAATGCAACAAAATCAGAAGTAGAAAATAAGCAATTATGCAGTGCAAGAAAACCCATTTAATTCGATATATCGATATAAACTGACTCTAGAAACTGCTTACACTGCAGCGTGCTATATACATAAGATACTATACACGGCTTGCTGTACCAGAAATCAACACAACCAAATCGAGCTGTAACATCAGGTTTCATCTAGATTTAGATTAACATATCTGATCCATCTTATCCATTGGAAAGACAAAGATATATAATGCAGAGAAGGAACACTAATTGGCCAGATCAGACTGTGGGGTAGTAGGTCTGGTGCGCAAGTGGGCTGGTGCTCGCCCCAAACATGATGTCCCCTCTGATGGTGGTAGAAATTAGAAGAAATAAAGGAAACACGAAAACAAAAGGCAGTCCACAAACTCTACGTTTATGAACTTTTGCAAAACCAGGCCCTTTGCTTTCCTCCCGTTGTGACCAGCCCCTGTTTGATAGCTACTACAAAGCTTGGTACCACTCCATTTACCAGTATTTTGTTCCAGTTTGCGTAAATGTTAAATGCTAGGGATTTTAATTTCTTCTACATTTTGTGTTGTTTCGAAACTTTCCAACACCAAGAATTAGGTTAGGTGGCCATGTGTGTTGCTCGTTCAGGCTGCTATTGTTTGGGTTGGTATGTTTCAATTCATCAATTGTTCGAAAAGGCTTTTTTTAAAAAAAAAAGGGTTTTCAGCCCTAGTAAGCATGTTTGGTATGTTGCCCCTGATGTGTAGATAATTGTAACTTCCTGTGGAATGGGTACCATATAAGTTTACTTGAGTTCATACAAGCAAATTGTCGAAGATGGCTATTTATTCAGCTGTGGACAAATTCAAGCAAAATGATTGCCCAAAAGTAGTACACTTCTCTTAGTTTGACCTTTCCAAAAGATGGCTGAAGAAGAAAGAAAAGCTACAAGGTTGTAAGGATCAGTAATCGATCTTCTGTTTTCCTATGGCAATTATTTGTGGTTCTAAGCTTTCCACCGAGAATTCCAAGCCATGCACGGAACCAGCTTTGTGATCCCTTTTCAAATAAGCAGAAAAAACTTTGTAAAATGGATTGAAGTCTTAGCTTTCCTACTAACATATAAAACTTTCAACAGTTAGGCAGCTATGTTATTTGGGCCACACAAGTTTCCATACACTTTTATTAAGCAATAAATCATATGTATAATAGATAGTATTTGTAAATAGAAAAATAGTTATTTTTTCCTGAGCAGAAATGGCAAGATCTATGGCTATTCAACTAAAGAGAGACAAAATTATCTCATAGTTAAAGAAGTTTACAGGAGATTAGGGAGAAACAATAGCAACAAAATTACCTTTTAAAATAGTAATAAAACTGTAAAAATAGCAACAAAGGGCAAACAAAGTATGTGGAGATCATAGCAAGAATTCCCAGTGCTTTGCGCCAATATATACAGGATGAAATGTTTGAGGCGCCTAATTATTTTGTTTTGTATTTCCAAGTTGGGCTGGAACACATCTGTGACTATTAAGTATGTAGCTAACATATTATACCCACCAAACAAATTGATGATGTTATTTTTTCCGCAGTTACACATGCTTGATAGCTGGATGATCATATAAAAATTTTTCCTTCAAAACTCACACAATTATATACAGTAAAGCTAAGATTGAC
The DNA here is from genome assembly GCA_032594955.1 of Panicum miliaceum. Classification (NCBI taxonomy): domain Eukaryota; kingdom Viridiplantae; phylum Streptophyta; class Magnoliopsida; order Poales; family Poaceae; genus Panicum; species Panicum miliaceum. The sequence goes on along the minus strand of CM064058.1, from coordinate 5,176,422 downwards.
ATGCACTGTTTAGCTGTTGGATTGAGCTTATCCATAAGCTGCACTTTGCTAATAATTTGACACTAAATAACTAAGCGACCTTTGCTTTTTATGCAAGTATATTCTGGTGCTCTTTGCTTTCTGTCCTGCTTTTCCCTATTTGTGACTAAATTACTCCCACTAAAGCCTAGCTCTCCTGAGGTGGGTTTGGTTGGGCTTGCCTTTTCATCATATGCAAGTTTTGTAGCCATTAGCAAAATATAAATATTATCCCTGGACCGGGTTTGCATGTCATATAGTGGGAACTAAAGCTACAAAGAGAATCAGTAAGGCCACACAAGATCAAACTCCTCAGGTAACGGGACATTGTCACTTGCTCTCTCACCAGCAGCCAAGTGCTCACACAAGCTAGGATCCATCCCACACATTGTGCTCCCTAGCTCCCGGGTCTCCACTAGTGAAAGTGGAAGAGAAAGGCTGCCATCTTTAATTCATACACACATAGATCATATGACCTTTTAGCTTCTTTTAACAGTTTCTTCTTTCTTGGCAACAAGATAGTGCGCACTTGCAGATACGTGAATATACATAGGTACCTCGAATTATTAGTACTTATTAGTTGGTCAGTAATTGTTTATGCTGCTGTGCGGAAACTGCAAGGATACTAACTAATAATTATGATGATAGTTTTAGTTTCTAGATCCACAGATGAACGCACATTGTCGCTCATAAGAAAACTTTGTTACTACTTAATTGAACTTAATTTGCGCTATATATCAGATAAAGCCACATGGTAGGAGCAACAAAAGTAAAATGAGAATAACAACAGTCTTCCAATTTTTTTTCAGTGATTAACCATAACCACTGGCTAGAACTGTCGTCTTTCATCCAACGTATATGCTACATGTTTCAGAGTAGCTAGAATGCATTTTTTTTTTTGCGTCATCGTCATTATGCACTACCAATAGAAAGAGGCATTTGGTCCATCATACGTACGCAAGTGAATTGGTCCACAAACCTTGTCTTTTAATGTTATAATGTGGTATATATGCAGTCCAGTCCTGCACTGAAAAGGAGATTGATAAATGGCAAAAGGAGGCAGCAAATACGTGGAGGATAGAAAAGGGAAAGGACTGAGCAGCCCCCTGATACCTTTTCTGCCTTTTTTCAGGGCTAGGCCAAATCCATCCCTGTATCTTGTTGGCTTTAATAGTGTGACTCTGCGTCTGGGCGTTTAAAGCAGGTCCTGTGCACGATAGATTCACGGTTAGAAAAAAATGTCATCAAGCCACTATTATCACAACATATATAATGTCGTTACCTATGTACAGAGAGTTTCATTTGTTATTTCACATTTAGAAAGATTATTAGAATTATTATTCGCCTAAAGAAAGAATCATACACATACTAGTGAGTTTCAAGAAGTCATGACGACACCACATGAGCAGATCTCAAATTAACTGAAAAAAATAAAGACTCCTCGATCATTTCAAGAAATTTATCAGATATTTGTACAAGAGATGACAACGGGCATCGACTAATAAGTGCGTGTCAAGACACCATTCATGCATGCGGGAAACTAAAGAGCAAGCGAGGAGAATGAAGAAGATGCTGGTGAGTGACAGCGGAACATTAGGCGAAAAGCTAGCAGCACCAATGCAAGCTGCCCATTTCCGCACCAATGAGCAGCGTCCAATAATGTTCGCGAAAAAGGGCCTGAATCCGGGTGACACTTGGCTGTCATGGGCTCACGTCCGGGCTCTGTAGAGGGTGGATCGATGGTGATTCATCCGTGGCAGGAGAAGGAAAGAAAGCTGCTGCCGAGCGAGCTCGGTCACGAAGGATAAGGACCAGACGGCGCCATGGCCGTGGAGCTCCGCCCTCTGTGGCTGCTGGTGGCTGGAAAGGGACGGGAGCTGGAGGAGGGAGAGGGAGAGGGAGGGACGCGGCCGGCCGGGCCTAATGATTCGAGACTTCGAGTGATTCGGCCGGGCGCGCCAATGGAAAGCACCAAAGGTGGCGAGCGCTTTGGAGAAAAGAGAGAGGGAAAGGTGATGAGAGGGCGAGCAGCGAGGAGCTTAGTTGGATGGAGGACGCCTTTTTCCCGTTGGTGTTTTGGTAAAGTGAAACACTGGATTTGGTCCACTGCTAGTGTGCCGGCCTTTGGTGTAAATCAGTAAATGTACCTGCAGATTCAGCATTCAGGCCCAGCAGGGTTTAGCGTATTGTGTGCAGTGGCTGCTTCAACAGTGAAATTTAGAATCAGGGATACGCGTTGATTTCAGCTTCTTCACCTTTGCTTCAGTAAATTCCTTTTAAGCATGCTGTAAATATATTTATAAGTTTAACCGAGTGACTTGTTTTTTTCTGTGTATAAAGTTTGTAGCATCTTCTAGGACAAAAGCTGCATTTTCTTTTCTACAAGTTCGTTCCTAATAGGAAAAATTGAAAAGAAGAAGAAGTTATGCGGGCCCGAAATAAGGAGCTCAAATGGGCTAATATGGCCTTAACTCCATAGCAGCCGAGTGGGCTGGAACCTACCAGACATGGGCCAAATTTGTCACCCTCGACAGGTCCCTCCTCCTCCTCCTTGTCATTTTTTCAACACTTCCTTTTTATTTTTTTCTTTGTTTTCGTCTTACCCCTCGGCGGGCCTAGGGTTGATGCATAGGTATTCAGCTGAATACCCAAAATTTTTGACAAAAAATTATATACATAGTATATAGCATGTATATGTATTAAAAATAGAAAATAACATCCACAAAACAGGCTTTACAATCTCATATTGCCTCTTGGGGTCAAATAGCTCACTTCTTAATCTTATTTTGATATTTAATTATGTGCTATAAATCTATACTTTATGCTGTCAGAAAAAATTTCACCCTTTAAAAATTTTGAATACCCAGACCCCAAATCCTGGGCACACCTTGGCCCTCTAGTGCTCAGCAAAAATAGCCACTTCAGCAAAACGATATAAACAAATGAAACATTTTTAGCCTTTAATTATTCAAATATTTTTTATGAAACGGGAGGGTCCAGATCCTACTAGTAGTTATTTAGTAATTAATAGAGACACGATATTTGCAAGTGTGAAAGCAAAAGAACTATACAAATGTATCTAGCCATTATATAAGTTTTTTTTGCCATATGGACATTTTTGGAGTACTTTATCTTCAAGTTAAAAAACTGGTCAACAAGCCAAACAGAAAAAAAGAAACAAGGGTGGCCTTGGAGGTTGGAGCACTTGATCATAGAGTTGAAAGTAAGACAATGCTTCTAAAAAAATTCAATACAATTTTTTAAACAGGGCTGACCTCTCATTTGGACTCAATAACAAGAAGAGGCTCCTTTCGGTAGCATGACATCCTCAGCCTCCTTGACACCTACAAATGACTTGCCACAGCAATAGTGCATGATGGCAGAACTACCACATGACCTTGCATGATACCTTTTGAGTTTTGAGGATAACAACGATGGAGATGGTCTTACAGGCCTCTGCACAAGTCAGCAAGAAGAAACAAAGACGACGACAGCTCTTCCGCAGCTTCCCCTAACTTTTCCAAAATAACTTGCTAGTCCCTGATCAACTTGGTCCTCTCCGAGCCTGCTCATGTTCATGTTCATGTTCAGACAGACACTTTCGGCTTCTTTCAGCTTATTCTCTCTCACAGAATACTATTAAAATAGATGAAATCCGTCGAAATCTGTCTGCCAAACAGAAATCTCCCTTTCTTCCTTCATGGATGTTATTACTCCAATGTCAGTATCATCTGGACTACTAGAAATTAATGATCTCGCACCACAATCAGAAAGCTCCGACAATCACAGGAAACCATGTTTAGCCAGACGGGCAAAAGAAGTCATGGATCGAGGCCACCTCTCACTGAAAAAAAAAAAAAGGAGATTACTAAATGACAGCGTGCACAGACCGCCAGTGCGACACCAACTCCAGCCAGACTAGTGCCAGAGTCGGTCAGGACAAACAGTCCAATGCTGCAAACCCAAGTCGCACACGTGCGATGCGACACGTCCCTCTCCACCACCAGGAAGCAGATTAGTATTCCTCCCACTCCACTCCACAGCCCACCAGCACCAACCACGCACCACGATATCAAGCATCGGGCTAGCCGCCGGCCGGTGGCGTCGCTAGCAGCAGCATCCTGAGCGCATCCAAGAGAGGAGCGATGGAGACGAAGGAGGCGGCAGCGGCGGAGCAGCTGCAGCAGCAGCAGCAGCCGGAGCCGGGGCAGGAGCAGTGGCGGGGCGCGGTGGAGGCCGCGCTGCCGTCGACCCCGGCCTCGGCGGCGTGGCCGCACATCGCCAGCTTCTGCGCGCTGCACCGGTACCTCCCGGGCATCGACGTGTGCCAGCTCGCGGCGGGGGACGACGGCCGGCCCGGGTGCGTCCGCTACGTGGCCTCCCTGGCGCCCGCCGCCGCCGGGGGCGCGGGGCGGGAGGTCGCCAGCTGGGCGCGCGAGGAGCTGCTGGAGATCGACGGCGGAGCCCGCCGGCTCGCGTACGCCGTCATCGGCAGCAGCATGGGGTTCGGGCGCTACGTCGCCAGCATGGCCGTCGCCGCCGACGGGGACGAGGCGGCGGCGGGGCGGTGCAGGCTGGTGTGGGCGTTCGAGTGCGACCCCGTGCAGGGGTGGAGCCTCGACGGGCTCCTCGGCTACCTTGACGGCGGGGTCAAGGCCATCGCCGCGAGGATCGAGGAAGCCGCCGCCGCCGCGGCCGGTGCTCCAGCCGGAGGAGGGGACGTCGTCGCCGCCGCTTGAAAGCTCCAGGAGCCATATCAACATCAATCACCTATCTATAGCCATCTACCGCCGAATTGTCGCCTAATGATTGGCTGCTACCTCGTCAAACTCATTATATTAATCACATCTCTCTGGGTCGTTGCTTGCTTGTCTCTCCTTCCTTCCCTGCCGTGTCTGTACGTGTGGTGTCAGGCTTGTTGTTGGCTCTTGTTGTTTCTTTGTTGAGAGATTATTGTGGGCCCTGCCGCCCAGTGGCAGTGGCGCTATATATGTGTATATAGATATATGCCTCCCGATTTCGCGCAACCATTGGACTGTGATGGATGCTCCACTGGCGTTTGCTGGACCACGGAAAGAGACTATTAGCTTTGTTCGATTAATAGGGGTTAGGGTCTGTGGTTTCCCTTTAGGTTATAAGTAATACTCGTGTGTATACAGTATATACCACTTTGTACTGATACGCATGCTAGAACATAATAGCAGTACCATGCACTCTCTCCATCCTAAATTATTAGTCGTTTTGACTTTTCTAGATATATCAATTTTGCTATGCAATATATCTAAATGCATAGCAAAGTCTGAATTAAAAAATGCAAAACGACAAATAATGTACGTTCTAACAATACTTCTTGGCATGGCGGAAGGTCATGCAGGAATCAGACCTCATGTTAGCTGTTAGCTTTTCTGGATCACAAACCGAGTTATGTTTTCATTAATTGCTAAATTATATTTCAAAGTTGTTGCTTTTCTATCAGAGGAGTGAAAAGATCACGTGACAACAACTGCTCCGGCCATTGGCTACCGCTACCAGATGCTCGTCTTGATTGGCCAGGACAACCAGTGAAGAACTGAAGAAGACATCACAGCGTCAGATGAGAGCAAGAAAGTTACTATGCTCTGCCACCATCCGGCTGCCCACCAGACCTGATGACCGAGCAAGCTCCTCTTGAGCGATGGAGCAGCGAGGTCTCCGCACGTCGTCGGCCGGCGGAGTCGACACCGAGCCCGAGCATCCGCCGCTGCATCGCGTTGCCACCATCCGGCCTCCAGCATGGCGCCACTCAGCTCCCCGCGCGCTGCCAGAGGACTGAGGACGACGACCGTGTCCCTGCCTGTGCGAATCTCGCCCGATCCGGACCACACGTGCCCGATCCAACGGCTGGATGGAACCCAAGGGGAATACCGTCCACCACCCCCGGTCGGCATCTCGTTTCCCGTCCAACCCCGGTCGTGGCCGCGACGCCGCCTCCGCTGCATGCCGCGGCTCGCCGGTCAGCCAGTCTGCGACAACTTCCTGTGTCCTGTCCGCACTTTGCCGCGACAGCGAGCGACGGGAGCCTCCAGGGGGCGCGGTCACCGTACCACGAGCTGCCTGGTCGCCGGGCGCGACACGACGTCGTCGACGCTGATGACCCGGTTCTTCCGGTTGGTCTCCGCCTCGACGTGGAGGATTAGTTCGTGCGCGAAACCCGCAGGGTGCACGCGTCCATCCACGGGAACACAGGGGCCTCGTCTCCGTTCAGCTTCGGCGATCTGCAGCGCATACGACGACGCGCGGCGATCCATGCATGCGCTACCTCCGCGACAGCACGGCAGGCCCCACAGGCGCTTTGCCCAGAGCTAATCAGGTGAGGTATCTCGCCCGCGCTGTCGGCCGGCGGACACTCGCCACCGAGCTCGAGCCACCGCGCCGCCGTGCCGTCCGCCCTGCGCCACCCAGCTCCGGCGCGCCGCCAGACGACTGAGGACGGCGACCCAGAGTGCCTGCCTGTGCGTATCTCGCCCAATCTGGACCGTGCGTGTTCGATCCAACGGTTGATAGGGACCCAAAGGTGGACGGTATTTCGTTTACCGTCCACCTGTCCACCTTCGTTGTGGGTCGAGGCCGCGCCTGCATGTCGTGGTTTGCCGCCACGCCGGCTACCCAGTAGGGATGACTTCCCATGTCTTGTCGCGCTTCGCCCCTATCGCAAGCGACCGCGGGGGGGGGGGGGGGGGGGGGGGGGGGGGGGGAGGGGGGGGTCACCACGAGCTTTCTGCTCTTTCTGCTCGCCGGGCGTGAATCGTCGTCTCGTTGACGCCGCTGATGGTTGACCTGGCTCTTCTGGAGGTTCTCCACTCCGCCGGACATCGACGTGGAGGATTAGTTCGTGCGCCATACTCATAGAGTGCGCGCATCCAACCACGGGACACAGAGGCGTCGTCTATGTTCATCTTCGACGAGCTGCCACTGCATACGCCGGGACCATGTTCGCCTTCGTCTTCGCCACGCTCTCGCCTCCATGGACGCAGCAGCGCATCCGCACAGGTACGCACGCCTGACCATAGCTCGAAATCCTGGATATATTATATATGAGCTGGTACCTTCATTTATGTTATTAAAAAAACACCACCCTGCTTGAAAGCTATTTCTCGGCCATGAAAGCAGTAACCATAAGCCATTAGTGTTTCGGTCTCAACCTGTTGTGAGTCACCAGTGTGTTCTGGTACGGTGGAATGGAATTGGTCCCACTTTGTTAGTTTAAATAGGTTAGGGCTCCATGAATGTAGAAAACATCTGGCTGTCCAAATCTGTGCGAAACAAAACAAATAACTAACCTCGTATTCAGATATTCCTTGCCTTTTTGCATCCTATAGCTGATCGCACGCACGGACGAACGATCAGTGATCACTAGCACTGCCTGCCCGCTTTGTGGTTTAAAAGAAAAGTGACCTATACGTGCACTTTTAAACCACTTTTTAATTACATCACCTTTTTACGTCGTAGCTCTAGCTAGGATGGTCCCTTATTAGCTGACTTTTGCTTGCACGGGTTCCTTGTGTTCCAGTCGATCATATAACTAACTAATACCTGGGCAACGTAAATTGCTCTTATCAGTTAGGGCATGTATGTGTGTTATATACGTAGGAGTGCACATATTGTCATGCATGTACTCTATGCACTAATGTGGTTCTTACTTTTCTTCCTATTCCTTCCAAATAAGTCACATTAACCATATTATAATTCTTTTCTTTGACAGTTTTATTCTCTTGGGTCCAAGGACCACCAAAAATAACAAAGGGCCTTCACTTTTTTTTCCTTTGAAAACTAATGCTCATAGCAAGTTAAGTTCATCTCGACGACACACAAATTTTTTTTCTCGTGCCTTTGAACTTTATTGTGGATATTGCTTCATTGCAAATGTAATTCAACTCCATAATTTTACTGGTAGCTTCAAAAAAAAAATCTGTCTGAAACCAAAGTAGTTTATGGCTTAACTACTTGTAGCATATACTCAGTATGTATGAGGACACCAAATTTCCATCATATCGCCACTTCGCTGTAGTTCTGCACACTGATTGTAAGCTGCTGCATATGTGGCTTCCTTTCTGGTTAGGTTCATATATCTTTCTCAACACACCCTCTTTTTTATCTATGGACATCCATCACTCGGTGGTGGTCCTTATGAAGGCGATTGAATTCAGATGAATGATTCGTGTCATGATGTCATAAGCGAAAGGAACTATTTATTACCTCCAGTAAGTAATTAGGCAACTGTACCATCATTTCTGTACCAGAGTTCTAACATCTCCTTTTTGCAGGTTAATATCTTAATGGTTCAGACCCTCATTCATTCTTTCAATTTAGGTGATTTTTAGATTAGTTAGTTGACAAGTAGACTCAAAGTCTTTGGCCTCTTTGGGACAGCTTCTCAACGGCTTCTTGAAAAAAAAAAAAGGCGGGCTCCAAATATGACACTGCCATTGAAGCTCTGGGTTATCTACCAACCATTGGCATTGGCATGGCCATTCAGTTTGAGGATTGAAAAACGAGTCGTCCTTTTGCATTATTAGTTGATCCGCATCCAGCAAAAGTTTTGCATGAGAATAATGAGATGCGTTCTGTTCTTCAATTTTTCTGTTTTTTATAACCTAGTTTAGTCAGTATCTTACCTATTTATGATATACTCCCTCCGTCTCAAATTATTAGTCGTTTTGGTTTTTCTAGATACATAGTTTTTGCTATGCATCTAGATATATATCATGTTTAGATGTATAGTAAAATTGATATATGTAGAAAAGCCAAAACGACTAATGATTTAGGATGGAGGGAGTAGTAATTAAAATAAGTTGCTTTAATTGAAGTACTTGAAAATTATTCACACTATCGCTCTTCTTTGATATGACGGTTAAAGTTAGCAACTAAGCACCTCCGAGCTCTTCGGAGAGCTTAACATGTGACCACTCACATACTCTTCAGGGTTCAACTTGTGACAGCGCCAGTTCAGAGGTGACAGACGACAGCAATGATTTGCTCCAAAAGCTCCTTATGGAACAGGACATACAACTTCTTATAACCGTCACAAGAACCATAGCTACCTATAGCTATATGCGATACTACATAGATCTCTCTCCAACTGTCCGAAAGATACATGCTTCTCTTTCATATGAACAAGTTGCTGCATGTCCAATAGCAGCTAGCTTAGCCTGATCGATCACCTCACTTTTTTTTTATTTCAGTAGGGAAATTAAAGCACATCCAAGTTGCCTACTTTTTCCTTATTGGCACGCATATATCAGCTCATGGTACTGGTGCAAAGAAGATTTGTGCCTATAAATAGGATACAGATTGTTATTCCAAATCACTGGCAACCAACCAAGAAACAGTTCAGCTTAGTTCAGTGAAACGCGATGACAGATATTCAGGATACCGCGATGTTCCAAACCGGCAGTGGCCTACTACTTGGACCCAAGGTAAGGAGCCCATTTAATTTTTGCAATCATTGATATGTAATTAGGTTCTATGATTCTACATATCCGCAGCTAATTAAATTCTCAGAGTGAACAATGTGAGCAAAGCTTTTCTGAACATGTTGCAGAAGTCATATGAACATGAGTGCATATAAAAGTGATGTGTTGTTGCTCAGATTTTTCAGCAAAAGGATCAAGAGCTTCGGCGCTCATTTTCGGAGTGCTCCAACAACGCCAGGACCAACCAGCTCATTCCCAGCGGTGGCGGCAGCGGAAGCTCGTCGTCGGAGGTGGTGGAGACGGTGCGGTGCGCGTGCTGCAGCGTGCCGGAGGAGTGCACGGCCGCCTACATCCGCCGCGTCCGCGCGGCGCACTGCGGGAGCTGGGTGTGCGGCCTCTGCGCGGAGGCCGTGGGCGAGCGGCTGCGGCGGGAGCCGGGCGCCGGCGTGGAGGCGGCGCTGCGTTCGCACACGGCGGTGTGCAGGGACTTCAACGCGACCACCAGGCTGAACCCAAAGCTCTCCCTCGCCGGCTCCATGAGGGACATCGCGCGGAAGAGCTTCAACCGGCGGGCGTCGTCGGCGACGACGTGCCATGACGAGCTCCGCGCATCCAAAGACGATGGAGAGGGCCATCAGCTGCCAGCCCCGCTTCTTTGCGTGATCTGCTGATCTCACGCAAATTAATCTGTATGCTTTGCTACTAGGTCGTTAAATTGTTCTTAGTCATGCATATGCACTTTTTCCCCCTCTCACTGATTAATTTATTTCGGAGTAACTTCGTTTTTTTTCCATGAGAGGGTATTTTAATGCGTGCATGTTCGTGCGTATATTTTTCTTGTGGTTCAATAAACACAGGTGGCATTGCTGGTTCAACTACACTCTCTCGATTATGAAGAGAGAAAAATATGGATTTTTTTCTTTCAGTGTTACACGTGCGAGCAATTGTCAACTGATACTATATGTATCATTTCAAATATTTTATCATCAAGTGAGGAGGGTGGACCTTAGTTCGGTAGTTGTTGTGCAATTTCTAGGAAATGGGCCTCCAAATGCGATTCCCAGATCCAAATACACTAGAAACGAATTCGGCCCAATTCAATACGTGGTTCTAGGCCCAGTTCGGCGATCAAATTGAAAGGCTAAAAAGTCTCACAAAGCAGTCCTCCCAACTCCCAAGTGAAGCCTCCTCATGTGCTTCCGCAATATATACACATACATGTTTCACTCGTTGAGGATACCAAATGGTTCCACATATTCAAAGCTTCAATGTTTGTAAAACTGATGACCAGGGCGCCAAATTATTTGCTGGTTGAGACTGTTTATTTTGCGTGTTGGTGAACGGCACCTGCTCTTATATGTATTATTAAAAACTACAAAGTCACCATCAATATAACCCAAATTAGAACATATAAGAAGCAATGGAACTAAAATTTGAAATAAAATTGGGGAAGTATGAACAGAGTAGAGATCCAAGCATACATCTGTGTTCAGACGCTACTCGCTGAGCCTAGCCTTTCTTGAATCCTCCTTATCCCAGTATATTGCATTGTCGATCGACCATACAAGCACAGATGATCCCAACTACTTGGAGCACAGACTGCAAGGACCGTACCTAATCGAGCTGCTTGATTACACGATGATCATGCATCATTCACCGTAAAACTTTCGATGCATTCATCGTTGTCATCAGCACCTCGACCTCTATCAGATTGATCCTCCTCGTCGCCGCCCAATCTATGAGATTGATGATCGGATGACGATCAGTTGGTGTTGCGCGCGCAGCGGGTGATGGCGGAGCACCCCCGGCGGTAGGGGTTGGCGGGCTGCTGCGAGCCGCAGTTGCTGTAGTAGGAGCGGCCGCGCTGGTTGCAGGGCACCTGGTCCGCGCGCAGCGCCGCGTAGCTGATGTACCGGTTGGTCGGCTGCCGCTGCGCCATGGCCCGCCGCAGGGACGCCTCGCCGCCGCCGCCAGCTAGCTCCGCGTACTCCTCCTCCTCGTCGCTCCCCACAGCGCACTGCCCCAGCGCCCGGTCGCACGACGGCGACGCCCGCATCGCCCCGAGGTCCGCCGTCCCGGCGGAGGCCTGCGCCGCCGCCGAGGACGCCGCGCAGCAGAGCACGCAGAAGGTCGCCAGGGCCACGATCGACGCGGTGCTGAGTCGAGCCATGGACGGCGGCGATGGTTGCTGGTTGATTGCTCTCGTTACGTTGGTTTGTTGTGGGGGGGCGCGCGGCCGGCCGGATGTGATGGCGCCCCCGCGTGGTGGGCGGCCTGGCTTTCAAGCGCGCGTGGGTGGTGGGAGGGAGAGGCCGGGGCTCGCTGGACGGGAGAGAAACGAGGCGGTCCGTGGCTCGCTTCGGCCGGCGCGGCGGAGGAGGCGGCGACCGCGGCCGGCCGCGCTTTGCGTCTCCTACACTCGCGCGCGCGTCATGTTTCTACAGGGCCTGCACGCGTGCTCGCGCTGGGCCGAATATTTAGCCCATTAACATTGTTGGGCCGGATGCTGTGTGGGAATTGGGACCGGCCCGCTGCTGCAGGCAGAGTGTGGTCGATGATGATCATGCGCTATGGATGCTTCTGACTTAGCGTCCCCGTGCTCTTTTCATCCTTTTTGTAGGCAGACACCCATTTTTTTTTTCTTTTTGGTGTCTCAAGACCCTTTGAATCCACACGATGGAACACAGTGGAGAAGCTGTTATTTTCCCTCCCTACGTACACGTGGAAAATCAAATTAGCAACAAACAAGCATTTGCTTTGTCACTGACTGTGGTGGTTTTGTGGCGAATATTTGGATTTGAAATTTTAAGTCTTTTCTTTGTCACCAGAAGATAAAAAGAACACCTATCATCAGGCAATATTATGGCTTATTTTCCTCTAGAAAATCGCAACTTCCTTTTCTGAGGTGAGGCAAGCCGATCACTCACAATTAGGTGAGATCTGCTCTCCGGCAAGAATCCTACTTGTGTGGGCATGAGTTTGGTGAAAATGAAAAGGACAGCATCACAAATATTTCATATAGAAACATGAACAATGCAGTGTCCGAGTTGCAAATAAAGATTAATTACATCACATAGGTAGGTGGTGCTAAAGCCTTAATATAATTGTGCATGCATACACATGAAGCGGTAGTTGTCGTCCTTTTTAAATATTATTCGACAGTAATATAGCTCCAGCTCCTCACTTGCAGGGACATGACAGGTGACTCATGACTGGACCTCCATTGGTCCATTTATCTTCCACCTGGAAGACATTAAAAGAAAAAAAAGAGAGAGATTGAAGCGGAACTACGGTGAGATGTATTGTTGAGGAAATTTTGCATGCATATAACTAAATGCAAGGGTTAAGTACTACATTTATAAAGTCACTGTAACCTTTTTTTGTTTCTGGTCCTAAGGGCTACCCTCTGTATAATAAATTAAAATATATCTCTACCTCTCTCTTTTTTCTTCCTATTTTTCCCCTTACGATCAATTCACATGTGATTTAGAAGAATTTACATGGTATGATAAAACATTTGAGAGGTGTCCATTTAAATACGTTCATATGAATAAATATGGTAGATGAAACCTCACCTAGGTTGAAGTCTTTCCGGTCCTCCTGCTGGGAGTAAAATTGAGGCTGCTGCTGCATGATGTTGAACTGCAGGAAGCTTCTTATTGGGTCATAAGGAGTGAAACCTTGCTGGTACTCACTCGTCGACGGTGCCCCCATCATGTTCACTGTCTGCTGTGCCCTCTCATTCTCGTCAACCTTCATTTGTGTGGCAATTAAATTGTTAGAATAACTTTTTCCTTGAAAGGTAGGATAAATTAGCATTTCAGTAATTACAGTTGAAAGTTCTGCTTCTTGGAGTAATCACATTATTCTTAATGTCTAACTTACTTACCCTGCTCCTTAAGTACAAGTTATCATTCTGCAACTCCATTTCCTGAAAAAAGTTCAAATTCTTGTTCTAATTTGTTCAATGTCGTCGAGAAAATCAATAAAGTTCAAATTTTTGTTGTATTTTCTCTTACCCTCCTCTGCATATACTCCAGTTCAGAAGATAGCGCCTCATTCTGCAGAGTAATGAGATGGCCACGGATCGGACAAAAAAAAATATTTCTTTTTCCTCACAATGCAACGTATATGATTATCACATTGTACCTTTCTTGCTCTAATCTTTACCAGGCCTTTGTCCAACCTAGCCTCCAGCTGCTTGAGGTCCTTGTGGCTCATGGTTGCAATAGAATCACCTACCAGGGTCCTGAAGAGCATGAATGGATGGGTTTATATATTCACCAAAGTTAAAAACCTTTTCATTAGGATAATTGACAATGTTGTACTTGATAATTCTGTCTAAATACCGAACCTGTTGGAGTTCTGCAAGTTGGTGATCTGCTGCCTCAGCCTAGCAGATTCCTGCTTGTAGTTCTGCAAGTTTGGAATTTGGGTTCATTTAGTAATATTTCATACTGATGTTCAAGCAAATGTTAAAGCAAGGGAGCTTCTGTAACCTACTAAGTTAATTAAGTATCATTTAATGCTGAAGGATGTAATCTTTTATATCAATTGCAAAATATCCTACTACAATTAAGTTATTTATTAGTGGAATTCTGTTTGCAGGAACAAGAAATAATTTCCTGCAACAGTAACACTCCACTTCATCACATTTGCTGTCAGACCTGTAAAAATCCTGTCGGTTTGAGAGAGGGAAAAAACTGTCATATGTAAATAAAGCGGCACCTCATAAGCAGGTCTGAAGCATGTTTAATCCTTTTATACAACGCAAAAGTATTCTAGCCTGATCCTGTTATTTCATTAAAGCGGCTATTGTTTCAGAAAAAAAAGGTATGGTTGATGCAATAAAAACCTAAAGCCAACAGCCACAAAAAAATACTATTCAGTTTCTCTGTTTCTAACTACTGCTCCCATATTAGTTATATATGGCAGTTTCAAGCTAGCTAGCAAATATAACCAGACATCCTAACACTCGATTTCCTGAGTCTACAGATATGCAACCTAAAGTTCAGCTGCAAAAACATGCATGTATTACTAAATCTAACATTCAACGGATATTAATCAGTGAAATATCAAAGTATTCCGCCTACAAAAACATATTAATAATTTAATAGTTTCCTACTAATGTGCGCTGATTTCCCCTTCTGTTGTCCAAAGTATCCATGCTATCCTCTACCACTTCAAAGCACAGAATAATCAGAGTTGTCCAGTGGACAACCATACATGCACATGGCCTGCTGGTCCAACTATGTTCTCATGAGGATTAGTGTATATATAAATCACTGAAATTTCTATCGTGTAATGACCAGAACTACAGGACGTATGTCGACAAGTCTGAAGATTTTGCTCGGAGAAATCATTTTGGCTGTAGAGCACAGTTACAAGGAATGTTGCCTGCACTAGGTTCAGAAAGTAGACTGCAACCCTGCAGGCATTGCCTGGGGTGGGTCGCCATCTCGGGTCTCAGGATAGAGGCAGTAGTATTATGTGTTGACTGATCGACATGATGTTACCTGGATAGTGACCTCTGCAACCGTACCAGCTGCGCTGGAATTATCACTGGTTGCCTTCTTGTACCTCTCAATGGTTGCCTTCACGCTGCAGTTACACAAACAGTATGCTACCGGAGTTAGTGCACACATGCATGTATACTGTGCTTATACATGCACATACATGAAGGAGATGGTTTTCCAATGAACAAATATTGTATGTGGTAATGGATGAAAAATTGCAACAAGAATGTTCACAAGGTTGCCGAACTCTTTCCAGGAAAAAATGACGACACAAATGATAATAGAAATTTCAACTAAAATAAAAGATAATGGGGTTCCAGAAGATATAAATAACTAATAAAATGTTTTGATTTTCTTACACGGTTATTTGCTACTAGTACTCCAGTCCCTCCAAATGTAAGTAGCCTTCATACTTCCCCAACTGCAAGTAATCATCCTAGCCTTGATTTTTCCCCAACTGTAAATAATCCTGAAACCTCTATGCTACTACGCTCACAGACAGTTTCCAAATTCCGACACAGTATAAATTAAGGGCACCAATTAAGGTCATTACATATATATACTTAATCCTAATGCACAAGTCTAAATAATCTACATTTGGAGTCAGAAAGAGTAATATAACACACACACACACACACACATATAGGCCACCAAGAATTATGTCACTTAAAATTCCAAATTTCTGAAAGTTAGTTCGGTCAGCATAAATGAACCAATAGTCCATCCCAAAACAGTGAAAAACTAGTTTTCAACAGCATAAGTGAACCTAACAGGCACTGCATATGCAAGTGCAGATGCAATTGTTTCTGTATGAACCTGCAGAACAAACGTGGAACCCCACAGGTCCAGCCAAAGATGTGGAAGAGACATTAATAACCAACCGGAACTGTTAGGAACATCGATTGTCATAACGGTTCAAGAGGTGTGTTGCCGCAACACCACAAGTTTTCCAGGAAAGCTGCTACAGTGATTTTGCTCTTTACCGAGGACTTCTCTGTTTCATGTCTGACATGAACTTTTTGTATTTTATGCTATTAATATTAAATGCTCTATGTAGCTAGTTAAGCATTTTCATGAACCTACTCCACTAATATAATTATTAATAGCCATCTTAAGCTGCTAGGACTAATTCAAGATGAGATCAATATGCGCCCTCTGGCGTGCCAAACCCCCCTGGTGGGTGAGTGAGTTACCCTCGTATCCGATGTTATTTCAGAAAGAGCAAACAACTTATGTAATATCGAACTATCTGTAAAACTACATTTCTACCTTCTTAAATGATCAAGCAGCACTCCTGCTTTTATTTCAAAAAAATAGTCATCTTACATTTTTACCACTGGCATGCTATGCATCTATTGATATTTCATTTGCTCGGTGAAGATTTTGACCCCAGCCTACTACCCTTTCTTTCTCAAGGAATTATATTCATAAATATCATTAAAAAAATTAATGGCTGGTTGAAAAAGTTTTGAATTGGCCATGTAAGTGCAATTTACTTCTATATTCATTTGTGCTGAGTGCTGAACTTATAATATCATAACAGAAGTCTATGCTACTTTGCTAAAATAAAAAGGAACTCTTAAAACAATATTGCTAATACGGTCCGGTTCACAAATGACTGAAGTAAGAAAGCAAGAAAGAAGAAAATGTATGCATGGTTCGACAAATGACTTAGATATATTTGAAACATTCCCTCTTGAGTGCTGGGTCCATAGCATCTTGCTAAATAAATTTGGGAGATAATCAGACAAGAATTAACAACCTGCATCTTGGCAACTCCCATACAAAAATTTACCAGTGACTATTATATCACTTCCCTTCCCTCCCAAAGACCAAACATTTAAAACAAATGCTTCAGAACGAGGGGAAATGGCATTCTCAAGATCAAGAGAGTGAGGAAAAGAATTGAATCCCCTCTCACACACACATCAGATTTGCAAATCCCAATGTGTTCTTTTTTTTATCTGAAGAACAAAACCTCGGCATCCTCGAGCATGCTTAGCAGGAGCTAGAGGGCATTGCCCACAGCATGATTGCCGGCAAGCAGTGGCAATCTATTACCCATTGGTCACAGAGGGGGAGGGGATAGAGAAGCCAGGGTCTCAGCTTTTATCTAGCTGGCCAGCCCTACCCTAGAGGACCATAACCATTCTGGCCAGCTTGCCAGCTTTCTTCTCCCCTTGTAGTCCCCCGATGCAACACTAGCAAGGAACTGACCATGCCATTGGTGCCGTACACACAGCATTCATATCACACGCACAAAATGAAAGGTGGAGAAACTTGCTATTTTGGCCACTTCGGTTGCCTCCAATATGTGGTCACAAAGATGAAACATGCATATACGGAATACTTTATATGCTCATGGTGAAATCTCCCAGTTGTCTTAGGTTCAAAAAAAAAAGATCAGTTATCCGAAAGAGCTCTAAGCAAACTTTTCAGTTTAGTTTCATAGTTTGTACTTTTCTAATGTTTAACATAGGAAATTATGCTCGAACCTTCTATAATAAAAATTGACACAATAGAGGTACGCACTTTTATGTTAAGTAATTCTAAACAGTGACATAATTTCAAATATATGGTCCTTTGTATATACAAATTGCACAAAGTTTAACTAATGCATGCATGTAATGCCTTTAAGTTAGGATTATTTTCCCTTTGGCGATATTACTTCTTATCTTCATTCCATACGCCATTTAAAAAAGTAATTTGGTTTCTTAGAAAAAGAACAGCATTTTCCTCAGATCTATTAGTGGCCATGAACAATATTGTTTGGACTACCATCTTGTTACTATAAGTTTTAAACATTTCAATCCAATATATCAGCATGCCATCACCATCTACTCAAAATTTCAAAGGAAAGAAGAATCTGTGAAGACATATAACTATTGTTCTTTGTATTAATTAAGAAAAATGCATACAATCATATAGAACAAATCCAATCTATCAATACTGTTGTGAACCTATTCGTCCATGCTGAAGTGAATATGTGCAACATAATAAGGAAATTTAAAAATAAGCACAAACGCCTAATAAGCAAAACAAGCAGCTAAGCATTGTTTCCTCCAAGTTAATGTATGAGGTTGATATAGCTTCAATTCTTTTCATTTTATGTTGCCATTTTCTTCTGCACTACTGATTTTTTTTGTCTTGGCAGGTCATAAGAACTACAGTGCTAGCTGGTGTCAGAGGGTGCCAGACCCCCAGAGCTCTCGTGATGGACATCGGCGCATCGCTTAAACATATGCAGCACACAGCACACATGCATGGCTCTGATGAGGAGACAAGAACCACCACACGCAGGGACAACAGTAGCATCTACATCAGTACATCACACACTCCGTATGACCGTATGAGAGAGAGGGAGGAGAGAGTTGGTGGAAGATGATGATGGGGGCACATGGGGAGAAACCCTAACCCTAACATCATCCCATTGGCAGCACACAGGATGTGTTGCATCTCTTCTCTCTCTCTCTCTCTCTCTCTCTCTCTCTCTCTCTCTCTCTCTCTCATACAGTTACCGAGTTACTTCTTCACTGCACGGGGCACACTCAATAACCATAGCTAGAGAAAGAATTGCTAGATCTGCTCTAGCATGACCAAAGCAACAAAAAGGAAACAGGAAGGAGATTGGAGAGAAATTACTTATTTTTGTGGGAATATGCTTGCCCCATATATCATGAGGTATGAGAGATCTAAGCCTCTCTCTCGCTCGCTCGCTCTCTCTTTCTCTGGAATAGAAGGGAAAGGAGGTAAGTGGAGCAAGAAAAGAAGAGGACCACCAAGCCAAAGCAAACGCAGGCACCCATTGCACACAAGAAAAAAGCTCACAGGCAGGCATGTACATGCTTCACAAAGCAGCATACCCTGCGCTGAATCTATCTAGACATCTAGCTCACCTCATAGGAACACAAAAGAAACCGGAAAAGGAGCCGCAAACATCACCACGGATGATGTAACACACACATACACAACAAATTGAAGAAACCGTTGCAATTCCTTTCACCCTTGCCACTGGCCTCCCTCCAGTAACAGAGAAATAAACAAGACAGTTAATAAACAGAAACATATATGCAGCAAAAAAAGATGCAGCTTTCCTCTTTGCAGCAAGAAAGCTGAGAGATAACTTACTTGCTCCAATTCGGACAAGAATTCAGGAGAACACCATGTGTCTAATCTAACATAGAGCCCCTTAAATTTCCTTGGATGACCAGGCATGTGTGCATTTGCGACACTATAGAGGTGCACGGAATCGAGAAGAACACAACCGACCTGTTGTTGGAGTACTCGTAGAGGCGGCCGCGGCTGGAGAAGACGATGAGGGCGACCTCGGCGTCGCAGAGCACGGAGAGCTCGTACGCCTTCTTGAGGAGGCCATTGCGACGCTTGCAGAAGGTGACCTGACGGTTGGTCGTGTTCTCGATGCGCTTGATCTCAATCTTGCCCCTCCCGTTCTTCTCTGCAGCAGCAGCAGCAGCAGCTCCGACCGAGCCTGAGCCCGGCGGAGACGACACCGCCGGCTCCTTCAGCTTGGGACCCGTCGTTGAAGTCAAGGTAGACTGCCCGGAGAAACCCCACTGCTAAACCAAGAATTCCAAGCACACACAAGGTTTGTGGATCTGCAGCGAAGGAAATGAAGAACAGCCGGGAAAAAAAAGGAGCAAGTTTAAGGCAAGAGGCAATCACCATGATGTCCGTGGATGGTGTAGCCTGCACTTCTTGGATATGCATGTTCTCCTTCTCTCTTTAGCTAGCAGGAGAGGAGGAAGAGGATTTGTGTTGAAGGAGAAACTGGGAGAAGGAGATGGAGTGGTCAGTGTGGTGGTAGCTGCTCTGGGCTCTTGGTGTTTCTTGCTCCTGGACTCTCTTTGTTCCATTCCCCTCTACCTCTCCTTTATATCTCTGTACCGGCATTTCCATGCTTATCCTCTCATATTTTTAATTTGATGACTTGCACATTGTTAGGCAATCAATTAGGTCCATTTGGAACCCGGGATTTTACAGGGTTCTCGATCGAGGGAATGGCTATATTTTTTATGTGCTGTTAAATTCTAGTACTTGGTTGGCAGCTGCAAACCACTTGGGAAATTTCGGAGCGGTTTCGTAGTTTCCTCTTGCAGCTTCCCTAAGCTTTCGGAAAGTGGATGCTAGAAAGGGCAGTCTTATTGGTTACTTCAGTAACTCACTTTAACTCTGTAGGACCAAGTTGTATCATTCCTATTTTAACAAAACTCCAGACACTCAATAAATAAATTAAATTTATAGCTTTGAATTTTAATTATCATCCAATTAATATGGATTACGTTCACCCTAAACTGTCCAATTCATGAAAACATTTTTTTAGCACATACTCTCTCCGTCCTGAAATATAAGGCATTTTCGTTTATCCTAAATCAAATCACTCTAAGTTTGACCAAATTTATAGAAATAATAATAATATTTTAAACATCAAATGAGAATATTTAGATTTATTATGGAACATATTTTAATAATTTAATTATTTGATATGTTAGATGTTATTAATCTTTTCTATAAATTTGGTTGAACTTAGACTATTTTGACGTAGAACAAACCAAATGCCTTTATTTCAGGATGGAAGGAGTATAGTTTATTATTACCTCTAGTAAAATATAATAATAACATTTTTCATTCTTTAAATTCAGAAAGATGCAACTTGCACCATTAAATCTGCAAAAAAAACTATAAATAACACTTCCATAGCATTTTCTTTAGCAATTTTCAACAAATATTCATTGTGTTTCCCATGGTCAAATAGGCAAAGGTTTATAAGTGGAGGGATTCTTTCTTCTTTAATACGCAAGAGCTGTGCGTCACTGTATTAATTCAAGAGATAAGCGGAGGGATTCTAGGATTGGATGCCATTCCTTTTATGTTATTTAGGCTTTTAGTAATGTGGGTTGTTGTTTAAGGATCGTGCACTGTTAGTGGTTCACTGGTGACAACGACGTTCATAAAATGAACAGGGCACATTCACGTATGGGCCTTCCCATGTGAGCCCTGCGCAAGCTCTGTCTCGTCTTTGGCTGGCTGGACACACGCCCGTACGCGCGTAGATGTCAACAGATCGATCGATGCCAATGCAAGCACACGTACTGGCTAGCTAGCCCTCCTTCCGCGGCTGCCGTCGCTGGGCCCGTCCGGTCTCGCCGTCTTCACGCTCGGTCGCCTTCACCGCCGTGGGGCCTCTCCTCCGATCATATCGCCCCACCGCCGGCAAGGACGATGACCGGTGACGACGCGCATTGCTGGTGCGTGCGTACGCACGCACGTCGAGCTCGCAACGCATACGTACGTACACCGGCCGCCCATCGATCCCCTGCCCCGTCGCGGTCGTCGGAAGAAAACGCACCGCCGGCCAGCCGGTCGGCTGAAGCATGTATGAAGTACGTCGCGGTGGCCGGCGTTCTAAGCGACCGGCGAATCGAGGTGTCGTGGTCAGGGTGTGGCTTGCGAGCCCGGCCCGTCACGGCGGCGCGGCTGAGCTGCGCCACGTGAGGACCGGTCGGTGAAACGGAGCCATCAGGGAGCTGCTGGCTGGCTGCGACTGCAAGATGGCCATGGGTGTGGTGGTGTCACGTGCCACACAACATAGACGAGTCGAGAGAGCTCTAGCTAGGAAGAGCGAGCTTATCAGCTACCTCCTGCAAGGCTTTCTGCAACTAGTATAGCAGCAGCTCGCAGGTTTTGACAGGGAGATCGAGTCATGGTGGTGTATGTGAGCTCTACTACTGCTCTAGGATGTAACATGGGGCATGGTTTGGTGCAATTTTTACCTGGTGAGATCTGAGGTTGGCGGCGGTTGGGCATTGTTCAGACTTTAGAGAGGGAAAATTAAAGATTACTCCTTTCAGAAGGGGCAGGAACAATGAAAGAGGTGCTCGTCATGTACACAAGCTAGTATCTTTACATATATACATCGCTAGGTTGAACACTGGAACTGCTTGCAGAGGCAGGAACAGATTTCATCCTGCACATATGCATGGCATAAAGGGATGCCGCACTCATGTTTACCTCTGACGATAAATGAAAGTACCAATATATGCTACTGAGATTTGTTGGTTGATGTGGCAAGCCATGAGGTGCTGGCGTGCTGCTATGTACTGGATGGATGGGTGGGTGGCCTTTGTGAGCAGTAGCAGTAACATCGATCACACTAGGCACCCACATTGGATCCAGCATCCAAAAGAGCTACCCATCATCAGAGAGTGCTTGGACACCTTCTCCCTCTCACAGTCACACACTGCACCTTTATTTAAAGATGGAGTAGTAGTAGCCGGAGATTCGACGACCATACATATATGAGCCCATCGATTGTTCCCCGTGGTGACAAGAAACCTAGCGAGCTAAGGTGTCCAATCAAAGCGTGACATCCTGGACGGGTTGGGACGACGGCATGGTTGACTACTTGCTGCATGCGCTACTGTGCAGCCTATACCGCATACATACGTATTGTTCTGGCATTCTCCATTGGGCTACAAATTATAAGGTCCCGTTTGGTTGGTTTCAGGCACTAAAAATAAATTCACGTCACATCGGATGTTTGACACAAATTAGGAGCGTAAAATATAAAACAAAACTCATTGAATAAATGGATGCTAATTTAGGAGATGAATCTATTAAACCTAACTAGTACATGATTTGATAATACTGTGCTACAGTAAACATATGCTAATGATGGATTAATTAGATTTAATAGAAATTAATGCAATTAGTTTTATAGTTAGATCATGTTTAGTCTCTCTAATCGGCATCCAAACATTTGATGTGACACGGAGTAAAAATAAATCACTGGATCCGACCGCCCCTAATAAACCTAATACATGAAGAAAGGTTCCTTTTGAGGAAATTGAAAATACTATTAAAAAAGACACGTGGGATGAATTGGTAAGCTAGTTCCATCAGCATCCGATGTGTCATGCATGACCAGCTTGAGTATTCGATCAGGACACGGATTAATTGTTCGTCTTCGCTTATGGTCGTCGAGGGTGAAGATTATTACAAGAAGCAAGCAATCAACACCGTGCTACTGCATATATAGTACATATGGCTGCTGGCTGGTAGCTTAGCTGACCACTCAGCAACGAAGCGAAGCCCACAACGGCTTCCGTCCGGCCATTTACTCTCTCTGATGAAGTCTGCAGCGCTGATCGATTCAGGGTCGAACACGACGTGGTGTCCCTCGGACAGCAGCTCAGGTGCCCACCCTTATTAGAAACATAAGCTTATCCTCTTCCGAAACTTTCTCCTGCTCTCTTTTTTTTTGACGCGAGGTGTCCCCCATTCCCATTAACGAGTTAACGGAAATACATTGTAGTGTCTCAGCAGTAAAGCTCGCTGAAAAGAAGAAGCAGGGGTAGGGGGAAGAACCGAGGGGGAAAAGCAGAAAACCAACGGCAGCAGCTCCCACGCGATGGAGTTATGAAGCATATCCTGATTCAGGTGATATATACTTTTTTTCCTGCTCTCTTTTTTTCCTTATAGATATATACTTTTTCTAAAGGATTATTTTTCGGGTGCGTCTCCGTGTCAGTTGATTGATATTTCTACAATCAGTCAATTACCTGTCCAGCCTATTGATTGATCATCCAACAGTTGTGCTTGCTGTCCAGTTTTTGTTTCTTACGTGAATCATCGGGTGTTATTGGGACCACACAGCTGCTCCTGTTGCGCACCCGTCACCGTAACATGCTTGTTTTTTGTCAATCACGTACCCGTTAACGCTGAAATATACATAACGGCCCCCTCTATTACTTTTTTATAAGAGGCCGCTCTATTACTTATTTGTTCTCTGCTCGTGGCTGTAGACGGGGTTATGGCTGTTACAACCTTTGTTCTTAGATTGATCCCAATAGCCAGACATGTTCTTTTGTAGCCTTTTCTTTTACCACCTATAGTACAGACAATTCTGAAAGAAAGAATAGATAAAAAATACTGGTAAAATTGTATCCTAACCATGAAGTTACAGATGAAATTATTCATCCTCCCAAAGTAACAAACGAAAGCCCATAATGAGTGTCATTAACTGATGTAAAAAATACACAGAAACAAACTGACAGGAGTTCTCATAATTTCATGTTTTGATAAAATAGAATTTAGTTACACACTGATAACAGAAATATAAAATAAAAATATTGAACACTTAAATTAATCTAGTACAAGAATGTCTAATTGAATATAATTTGGACTACTCTTGTTCTAAAATTACACGAATTCTAATTTTACATAGCTATAATACAAAATTTACACAAAGGTCTCTAGAAGTTACATAGTTCTATACCAATAATATAAAAAAGAGCAGATAGAATGAAAAAGTTCTCAGAAAAACACAAGTATTTGGCGACTCTTACATATACTATTATTAAAAATTCTAATCAAGGAAAAGATAAACTTAGTCAAGGTGAATCCTCTCAAGAAAACTCTTCTAACCTAGAGAAATATAAAAATATAAACTTATACCTAGGTGAACCATTGAAACAAGTAGCTCTTCTATTCCAGCCAAAATATTATTTGAGATACAACAAAATTATCTGAGATAGATAGCAACAATATATATTATTCACATGCAGGGAAAAAATGCAAAAAAAATTGCCCTGGTGAATCATTTCCACTCAGCACCCCCCCCCCCCCCCCTCAAAAAAAAAAACAGGACACAAATTTAAAAAATCCAAATGCTAACAGGGAAAAAATGGATCCTAGTAGAAAACAAATCACATTTACAACAAGAAGTCAATAGATCATGCACTGATGTGATAACACACATTTATAACAAAATTATTTACCTGATCCAATCAAATGAAAATGGGGAAGCAATGGTTCTACAGAACTACATCTACATGTGCTAAAAACTATAAATGACAATACTGGCACACATATGACTAGAGGTTAGATAAGATATCAATATAAAATGCCATGGAATCATTCACAGTATGTGAGGGAAATCAGATGGAGGAGCATAGCACAGGCTCCGGTTCATACAAAGCTGTGAGGAATCTGTATTTTCAAAAGGCACGAGAAGAAAAGTCTATCATATTGAGCACCAGTCCACCACTGATTTACCATGTCTCTCTCTCTGACGACATATTGAGCACCAGCCCACCACTGATTTACCATGTCTCTCTCTGACGAGGACAAGTGGCTCATGTCCACTGTCTCACTAACAAGATCAGTAACAGGTCGCGTATGCAGAAACCCAATAATAGCTAAATGGGCTGACATGCTGGCACTGGCAGACGCGGACCCGAAAACAAGCTTTCCTCGCAGAGTATCCCGTCGAGTTAGGACGTCGATTGACGGATAGACAAGATTTCAATCAACTCATGTGTAGCAAACCTCTTATTTTTCTGATGCTGTTTGTTGCTTCAGAGTTCAGAACTCAGAGAGATGTAAAGCGTGCAGATCACTACTGCAATAAAAAAAAATAAACCTCGTCGATCGGCCTGGGGGATAAAAGCGTGTCCTCCTCCTCCTCGATCCGCTTCCCATGCCATCAAATCGAAGAGATCAGAGGCAAGCCCATCCCCTTTCCATCTCCCCGTCTCGACTGCTAGCTAGCTACTCCTCGCTACGTGTCGCCTACTCGTTGGAGCGTTGCACGTACATCTCGCTTCGACACGGTCACAAAAGGACATTATTATTCCTGACATCTATGACCATGTGTACATATGAACTAAGGCCTCGTTTACATCCCGCCTAAAATTGTTGAAATAAAATCTTTTCATATTTGAAGTATTAAACATAGACTAATTAAAAAACTAATTGCAGATTCCTTCCGTAAATCGCGAGACGAATTTAATGAGTCTAATTAGTCCGTCATTAGCATATATTTACTATAGCAATTTATTATCTAATCACGGTCTAATTAGGTTCATTAGATTCGTCTCGCGATTTACAGTTCATTTGTGTAATGCGATTTATTTTTCGACTATATTTACCATGCATGTGTCCAAACATTGATGTGATTGATGTGTAAAAATTTTGACGGGAAACTAAGCCAGGCCTAAGGATCGAGAGCTAACAGTTGTCTCATATCTGTGCAGAACTTTATTTTTGTTGTGCACTGTGATTCAATCAGAGGGCAATCCTTTTTTTTTTACTGAAAGATGGTCAGAAGAATTCTCAACAGTAGGTGGAACGGGTGTGAAACTCAGCTGGACAACAACAAAAGGTGAAGGAGGAGGAGTGCGTGATCAAGGAGCTTCATTGGGATGCCAGGCCAAGGATATATAGGTGATACATCAAGAGAACTATAGAGTAGTCCTTGGCTACTTTGTATATTTTCTTGCAAGTTTGCTGTTCCCTTTCTCTTTCAGCTTTGACGCTCCAGGGGCCCTCCACAGGGCAATGCACTGATCGTCTGATCCCCGTGGCAAGCGGCAGAACTGACCAGTTTAATTTGCATATGTAATTCTTGCAGCATCTATGCAAGCAGACAGCAAGTCGAAAGGATCCTGGCCCTTAGCTTAGGCGCACCCTCATCAGCTTTCACAATCCAGCTTAGTTTGTACATCTCCATGATTTTTTTTTTCAGAATCTCTAGCTAAAACAAGCATGAACTTCGGGTGCAGGTTGTTCACAGTAATGTGCAGAGAATTATTTGATCAGCTAACATCACTACTTATGTTATGTGCATCACTGTAACCTGCTATGTAATCTTTTGAAGTCCCAGAGTCAGAAGTTCTAAACCAACATAGCTCCTAAGTAACCGACAGAAAAAAAAAATCATCACCCATAGGGAAACTACTTCAGTTTTCAGTACGTTGTTTGGATTCTTGATGAATGGGTCTGTTGAATTGAGGCATCATGTAGATATATGGAAGTCTTTTTTGGGGGTGTAGATAATTAAATGGAAGAATTCGCATGCTTGTAACAGTTGGAGCAAAATGAAAACGTACTAAGCGACAGCTGCATGCGGTTTTCTGAACCTCTCTGCTCAAACAACACATCAAGATGTATTTCTGAGTTGGGAAAATTTGTGTGTGTGTCTTTCAGTTATAATCACTTCCAAGTACGTCTGACAAGGGAAAAAGAAAGATGAATGGTTTTCAAACCGTGTATCCAAAGTATAGCAGATAGGCAGTATACATGTGAAATGGCGATGGGAACGGGTCACTTGTTGCTTGCAATCATGGCTGGTGAGTGACGGAAATAGCCCAACAGGGCTGCGGTACTGACGCACATACGTGGAAGACTAGAAAGGAAATGGTGTGCGTGAGCCATCCCCGCATCATCTGAAACTGCATGTGGAGAAAAGAAAAGGAGCAGACTGAAGAGTGAAGATGGTATGGTAGGTAAGATGGAGCCATATTATCATGTAAAAGATCATTTCAGTATATATGTAATTTAAATCAATCAGGCCATGAATGTATATATTTCAGATAGCTGCAATCTCTGCACAAATTAACATGATGCCGATCTCGCAGCCAATAATGCAAATTGACGATACCTTGAACAGTACAAAACATTCCTTTAGTATTTAACTAGTAAGGTAGCCCGTGCTAATAGCGCGGCTAGTCTAATTTTAGCTATTATAGTAATAAGTAAACAATATTCATCTTTTCTTCTTTAGGTAGTATTTTATTTTTCTCATAGTGATGAGGTACACATGTAGGTTCTTTTGAGTTGTTCTTTCCCATTGTCTTCTTGAGCCAATTTTCTCATCGACCATCAAGATCTTGGTGCGCATCATCAATGGACATCAAAGAATAGTCCTATATGCTCTTTCATATTCGCCTACTCATTTTTTAGCATGATTTGCTCTAGACTGTGGACATCCTGAACCGGACCGACTTCATATTCTCCTATTATTTCTTTAAATCGATCAACCAAAATTACATCTGCTTGTTTTGCATCATCGCGTGCCTGCATTTCGTGTAGTAATAGGATGAGTGTCACACCCTTCTCGTCCTTCATGGTTATGCTGTTGTTGACATGCATCCCATCGCCTCAGATTTGTGATGCATGGATCTGCGCATGTCTAGTTCGACCGATCTCTGCCTGTCTAGTTTGACTGCTCCTCGAACCAATCTCACTAAGGATGCTTTTACAATAAATAATCAGGCAAACACATTAAAGACACGCGAGGCGAATAGAGGCCATAATTCACTAAAATGCCTAGGTGATTATCGATCCCACATGCCTAGTTCGACTTTGGCTCATCGATCCATTCTCACCACGGACACTTTTGCAATAAAGAGTTAGGCAAAAACGAAGGGAGACGATAATTCATAAAATATGTAGGGCATTCCATGGTTGGTTTGATTGCACATACATTTGCCCTCCTTTTCTTGTTCAAAACTAATATGTTATTACTGAGTAGAGTTGTAATGTTTAAGTCATGCGAGAGCTGAACATTCCAAGAAACGTGACTTCGGATTGATGTCCTAGAAAGGTTACCAAGTAGTGCATAAAATTTGTTAGCCCTAACTCCCTTCCCCTGCTACTTTTTATGATTTGTGCCCTATATAATTTTTCTTTTATTTTGACACTGGTCAACTCGACCAATCAGTTAACAGTGGGATGTTTGCATCCCTATTGT
This sequence comes from Panicum miliaceum, assembly GCA_032594955.1. NCBI lineage: Eukaryota > Viridiplantae > Streptophyta > Magnoliopsida > Poales > Poaceae > Panicum > Panicum miliaceum. The sequence goes on along the minus strand of CM064058.1, from coordinate 5,147,884 downwards.
TTCCTTACAAAAAGAAAAACAAATAAATTGCTAGTTTTCAATTTTTACCGGTCAATATGTTTTTGGAAAGAACGGATGAGAAATTAGTAAAGAGTTGTTATATGTATATTCCTTTTCTTTTATAATAATATAATATAATATCTTTAGTCGTATTTGATATGGACTCTTTGGATTAATTTGAGTCATTAGATCTTTATAAAATCTAACGGTGTAAATTCTTTTCTTTTTTAGATTAACGTGGAAATTTCTAAGTTCTCTCGGTGAATGTGATGGTTTCTTTTAACACTTCTTTATTAATATAATAGATAAAATTGAGAGAATGCGTACTATACAGAACTGGAGAAGCATAATAATCCAGCTTGAAAATAATAAAAATTTACGAAGCACAATCGGCCCGCGGCCTGCCTAAAATCCCAAAAGGTTCACCCCTGGGCTTAGACCTGGGCCCGCGACGTGCACTTGAGAAAGCCGGCAGCAAAATACGCCTGGGCCCAAAATGGTCGCCCAGTTGTGTGAGAATTGCAACTGGGCTCACAACCGGTCTTTTTCCCCATCTGAGTCAAAAGGTAACTTCGTCGTCGTCCCTCTTAACTAGGGAGAAACCCTTTCAAAAAAAAAAACTAGGGAGAAAACCTTTCAAAAAAAAAACTAGGGAGAAAACATTCCTGTGTTTCCAGCAGCACAGGAAGAACTCCCTTAGGTCCAGTCATCCAGTGTGAGTGAGGGAACGAAGAAACCATCCCTCGCTAACATTTGTCGCTGGCCTGTCCCTGGTCCATTGGAGATGCCAAAAATATCTCAGCAAATAATATTATAACCCATACTGAGTATATCTCAAAATATCTCCCAGAAAGACCATGATCAAAATTCAAAAGCTCATTTTTTAAGAAAATTATATTATTATATACTTATATGAGGAGCTCTCAGCCAATTCAAGAAGACGGTGTAGTAGCCATCAACCTTTGCCGAGCAGGCAGGCATCTCTCTCGTGCCAACTAAGCAGGCAGGCTGATCTCGGTCCCGGGAGGTCGGGAATATGAAGGCTGCGTGGTGTGTGCATCCTGCGTCTAGTTCTGACCTAGTACCACCAGCCTCCTGCCTACCTATACGTGCGTCGCTTTCGGAGCCCATATGCCTGTGGATATGGCGTGGATTCGCCGGCCCACTGATGCATGGCTGATCCGATCAAAATTTAGCACCATGCCGGCCGGATCGAATTTAAGGCGATCGAGTAGGACGGCGCCGGTGTCCTTCCCATCGTCCTCGGCTTCCATTCCATCCACTCATCCACCATTTTCTGCCTGCGTTCCCGTGCCGCACCACTTGTCGCCGGGAAAAGTTGCCACGGGTATATGCAATGCTCAAGTGCGTGTGTGACAGTGTGAGCCTCGATGGCACATGATGGCCCCACCCACCTCTCCCCTACTACTGAAATTTATTTCAAGTGCTTAATCTCATCATCAGTTCAATACTATGTCGATGCGCATGAAAAACTTAATCTTAACTATACTACATATATGATGGGTTATGCTATAATATTGAGGAATGTTAAACTATGGCATGATGCTGTCCAAAGGGTGGGTAGCTAGCCCAAATAAAGTTGATCCAATCCTGGCTGGCTCTAGCGATGAACGAGTCAACCTCAGCTCAAACATGCACCTAAACTTTTGAGCTTGAGGAGGTGAGCTTGAACACGACAAGCAACTACTCTAATTTTGTTGTCTCATGCATGCTATTAATTAAAAACGAACTTACTAGCGCCCGGACGTCCGATGGAAACTCTCCCATCGGACGCTCCGACGCAATATTGAAAAATATGTGAAAAAATTAATTAAGTCGTTTGACTCTCGGATACGAAATTTCCGTCGCAACATGAATCATAGTGAATGTTGCATGAAACATACGTCAGAGCGTCCGATTTTTCTTCCCGGTCCGGATGTACGTGCCTTAGCATTTCCGATTAAAAAACCTTGACGCTAACTTATTAGGACACGTGTGGGCGGAAGCAGTAGGCGTATATGAAATTATTCGGTACTGTTTATGACAAAGACTCTACCCTGCCTCAATCACTCCCTCCCCGTCTTGAACTATATGGAAATTTAGAAATTAAGATGCGAACTCCTGTAGCTTCAATTTCTTATACTAACTATATATGAAGATTGGACATTGGAAACAAAAAATATGATATTGGTAGAGTCACGATAGCTCAGTACTCCTACTTCCAATACTGTAGCTAGGGATATATTTTTAAATGAGAAAGTCTTAAAAAACATATTTCAATCATTGTTGTTTTCAATATAGTTCCCGGCAATGCATGCGCACACATACTACACTTACGAACGTCTATGGGAGACTGTCCCGGCAAAATGGAGATTGACTACTGTTGATCAAAATCTACAATATCTAACATTTTTGAAGAAAAAAATACTTTTGATGGAAGTGAAAGTACTACTAAGAAACTATAACATTGTAGCTGACGAAGTTGATTGATAGACATTGATGAACCTGCTGTCTCGCCCGAGAGTCCATTTTCATGGACACCTTTCCAGTTTGAACAAAAGAGCTAGATCCATTGATGCCGTTGTTTCTGTCCACCAAGTAATTACAGTTGTTGGCTGTTACGCAGCAGTGCGTTAACTGTCTACACAGCACACCTGCCCACTCACGGCCCGGCGCGTGTTTAAACGCCAACACGGCCACGCTCGCGCTGCCCTGCCCTCTCGTCTCGTGATCCCGCGCGATTCAGTGGCTGCTCCGTTAATCATTGGTTCTCTGCAGTTCTCATGGTTACATCATATACGAGTAAGCTTGAGGAGAGTAGAGATTGCAAATTAAGGTACGTGTGAGCATACATGCAAATCTGGGGTGTTCAATTTGATTCAGGCACGCCATGTGTCTCGGAAATTACTGATTTAGTTTAAATTTCTATTCCCTCGGTTCTAAATTGCACGTCACGGCTTTTTGAAAAAAAAAAGAAGAGCAGTGGACGAAGCATTATCGAGGAGAGTTAACTTTGTTGTGGCACTAAACAGGCCATATTACATGCGCTGCATCTGCATATATATGGGGTGAAGAAGGCCCTGCTCGCCATCCCCACCTGCTGGCCAGCATCGATGGAGTCGTTTTCATCCTCCTAGCTTGGAAACTGGATGCACTGAATCAGGTCCATTCTGTTGCAATGATTGCACCAGCTAGGAATATAGCAGGATGCAAGTAGGAGTAGCTGCTTGGCCCTGCATCACTTGGCTGCCATAATCCACCTTAAAAATAGTAAAAATATGAGTTTAGGGTCCAATGGGGTGGAGGTGGACTGTGTACGTTCGTTACTAATTGCACCAGTTCGGCACCGTTTTGAACCGACTTTCGTGCAGTAACGAAATGGTCTGAAACGCACCAAAATATGAGTTTAGGATCCAATAGGGTGGATCGGGTGCGTTCATTGTGAAAAATTTCAGCATAACTTCGTTGCACGAACTTTCACACTAATTTTACCACTTTGGCCCCATTTTGCACCGACTTTCGTGCAGTAACGAAACGGTCCGAAACGCACCAAAACATGAGTTTAGTGCCCAATGGGGTGGATAGGGTGCGTTCGTTGCGAAAAATTCGTAAGCGACTTCGTTGCACGAACATTCGCACTAATTGCACCAATTCAGCACCGTTTTGCACCAACTTACGTTCGGGCAGTCCGAACGTGCTCGCTTGTGCTCCATGTTTCATGTACCATACTGGTCTTCCTCCAAGTGATGGATTCCTCCAAGAACTATAACTATCGTAATCTAGTTACATGGTCAGATTTAAATCATCATCACATGTTGGCCTGGAGAAAACAAGTGCAGGATGCGACGTGGAAACATCCAAAAGGAAAATGGATCGGATATGTCAATTACCTCTTGTCACAATTCAACTTCGAAATGAATAATGCTATATATTCGAGGAGAAAATAAATAGTTCTATTTATGGATGATAGAGACACATTTTGCATTTTATTTAGAAAACGATATATTTCCTTTTCCAGTTAAAATGAAGTATTTCTTTTGAAATAAAATAATTTTGATCCCTGTTATATATGTGCCCACTTTTATTGACTTTGTATAGAAATATATATCTTCTATTAAGATAAAAAGTGGATCAACCTAGAATCCATGCATTCTACTCATAGATGTTTGGTGACCGCACTTGTTAGGTTCCTTAATCCTTACTGGTAGGGTGCACGTGGCACGAACGTGTTTGAAAAATTATGCAACAGAAAATAAGATAGCCCGGCATAATGGTAAGTGGATTATAGTTTACAATATAATATACTATAATAACAGTAATATGTAATTAGATTGTATTATAGTAAGTTGAGTGCACGTGCGTGTGTAGAAATACCCAAATATTATGACCATGGTACCAATACCATAATGGCTCATTCCATCTCCCTCTATCACAAGCAATCTATATGCATAACATTGTCTATTTGGTCGCATATGCCCCGAAAAATTTATATCACCAAACATTAATATTAGAAAATCATCGGGTCAAGTTCAGCTGCCCCACGTCTTGGCCCCCTCGCTCTCTTGTTCAATGTTGTACCGCCGCTCCTCATTCTCAGCAAGCATGGAGGCTTGAAACAAGAATACTTCAGAGTTAGAGAGAGAGGCTCATTTTATAAATTACATACCACAGCAACTCCTTGGCTATCAGCAAGCATGGAGATCAGCTCTCCTTTACAAAGAAATTAGAATGAGAGCATGTGCTCATCACTCAAAGCGTGAAATGAGTATCAGATCATCCAAATTTGACATTAAATAAAAAAATGATCACTGAAATAGTGGAAAGCACTTCCATCCTTGAGGTCCAGCATATCTTGATAGTATAGTTTCACATGGAACCTTAACAAAAAGGGGTGGGTATTACAATATAAAATTATGCAAGCACCACCATTTCTCCAAAATCATCTTTACTGAAAAACTGGTTCAATTCATTGGTCGCTGCAGGATCCCAGAACATACCTCGAGGATAGCATGCTTGAATTCAGTACAGAAACTGGAAGGTACCTACCACTCAAATACGGAAGGTAATGTGTATCAGATAAATTAGTACAACCATACCTTTAGAGTCTGACACTTCAAAGAAAAATTCAAGAATTAGATTTTCTTTTGAAAATAACAACATGCAAAAATCAAACATGCTACTCCTTCATGAAGGCCATTATGTAAGTAGCATATAAAAAATGCTACTACTGAAATAGTTAATTGGCCCTGGTACACCAAGCAATGCTGCAATAATTACTTAAAGAATATCATTTCAACATATAGGCCCAGTACCAAAGCTTGTGAGTATATAGGATTTATCAAATAGAACCCACCATCAAATATTTTGATTTCAAAGTAGATTGCTCTGAATTTTCATTACCAACAAATCTATGAGAAAAAGATTGATTATCTAGATATTAAAATAGATTGATTATTCAGGTATTAAACCTAACACCTCTCAATACATGGAATCAAAAGAAATATATATAAATCTGTATGCATTGCTGAGTTGAAGTTGACCAAAACAAAAAGAATTCTGAGGCAAACTTTGCATATCAAAGTTAACCCTACCCCATGAAAGATGGCAATGTGTCAATTCCACCATGAAAAGTAGCTAACTTAATCCACAGGAGCTGGTGTCATCCTTTAGCCAACTTGTTTTGAAATTCTGTTGCACAGATAATAGCGGATGTTGAAATATAGACTCAAAAGAACTTACAGGACAAAAGATATATGCAAAATTACCTTAAACACTTTGCACAAAGTTGCACTGGCAATTCTTGGAATGCCTTTGCAGATGCATCATTGGTAGTACATTCCATTTGCCACCTGACGCTATTATTAGCCTTCATGTGGCATTTATTAACTAAAATTACAAGATAGGAAAAATTCAACTTTCAGAATATAGTATAGGATGAATCCTAGTGGACTTGCTCCTGAAATATATGCAAAAATCGGCCAATCAGTGTCAAAGTTCCTGCCTAATATTCTTCTATTAGTCATTTCAATGGACAGATCATATGCAATGGCAATAGGACAACAGCAGGGGCTTGGCAGAGCTCTTACCCATAGAAGCAACCTTCAATATTAAATGCACGTGCTCTTTAGGGTTAACCTAAGGCACACAAAATTCCCATTTCAAAACCAAAATTGAAGATATTTTAGAAATTAAATGTAGAATAGTACTATACTCACCTGAGCCATGAAAAGGACATAAGAGGTATGGCCTGCGACATCGTGTCACCCAGAGCTGCGCGTTCTTGATCTCCTAGTCTTCAGGCGCAGGGACACTAGCACGCTCACCATGGACTTGCACGCTGGAGCGTGTCACGCTCGCCACAACTTCCGCTCTGCTCGCATGATACTGCACCCTGCGCCTGCGCTAGATTAGGATGTCAGTTAGAGATCCATCCTGTTGTACATGTATGAATACATTTGAGATGAGTACAGCAATTGTTGTTGGCTCTCTATCTGTTTCAGACAGCACGTATTGCTCCCTCGGCCGAGCAGGTTGACGTAGTAGTCATCAACGAGTTCTGGTGCGTCCAGAGTATTCTTCAAAAAACTTAGGCCACATCAAAATTGAGAAACCACCATCCAATTCAGCCATAAGTAAGAAGAACATCAGTACACAAACTTACTTGGGGAATGCGGCCTGGTCGAAGCAAGCCTCCGCTGCAGCCATGACGTTCTCTGGCTCCAATGGCTTGTTCCTAAAGTGTGAAGCAAGGTATGGACCACGTCCAGTTGTTGAGCAGCTAGTGTTTCTCCTAGTCCTTCCTAGGCTCCGTGAGTAGCTAGTGCGCCATGCCCATGTCCACCGCGGACCTATCTGAGATGAACATGACATGTCGCCCTGACATACACAAAGGTGTTTGGATTCAGGGACTAATTTTTAGTCCGGGTCACATCAAATGTTTGGATGTCAATTAGAGGGACTAAATATGAGCTAACTATAAAACTAATTGCATAAATGGAGACTAATTCATGAGACAAATCTATTAAGCCTAATTAATCCATCATTAGCACATGTTTACTGTAGCACAACATTGTCAAATCATGGACTAATTAGGCTTAATGGATTCGTCTCACGAACTAGTCTTCATTTATGCAATTGGTTTTGTAATTAACCTATATTTAATACTTCTAATTAGTGTCCAAACATCCGATGTGACAGGGGCTAAAGTTTAGCCCGGGGATCCAAACGGCCCCAAAGATATGAGAGAGAGATAGAACCAGTCATCTCAGCAAGGCAAATCGTCGAACACCCTACGCGCGAGCACGAAACATCCAGAACCTCGGGGGAGCAAGAGGCAAGAACACGAGTGACGGAACTCATGTAGCAATTGGCCGACGGGTTGCACGATCCCGAGCTCAGAGGTGGCATGTAGGGATGGGAGCTGGCCTCATGGAGCAGCGGCCGTGGCATCGGCCGTCTCGTACATCTTGCTCACCAGTAAGCCTCTGCATCATAAACAGATCGATCTGGGCGAGCATATGCAAAGCAAAAAGCGGTGGCCGGAACAGATCGGGGGCGGCACACGGACCTAACGGCCCAGTAGGAGTCCGGCGACCCAGTGGAGAGCTCCCGGTAGCCGGAGCCCGGCACGACCACCCTGGGGGCAGGAACTGGTGCGGCTCGGGCAGCGCCAGGTCCGGCGGGTCGGCGTCCGCGAGGTCCGACCCGGCCGGCGCGAGGTACCGAGGCGACCTGGATGGATGGGGTCCGGGGGAGGGGACGGGAGGCGCGTAGCGGGGAAGGAAAGGGAGGAGAGAGGGACGGGCGGGATTGGGCGCGGGTACGCGAGCGGGTAAGGAAAATGTCTGGTGAAAAAAATAGAGGAAAATCGGTAGAAGTATTTTGCTGCATACAGTTTTTATATGAAAAAAAACTTTCTACCACTTAGGTGCTGTCAGGTGGGACCTGTATGATGGGTACACGGATGTTTTTTCTGTGGGAAGTGTTCTCAATTATTTTGGTTCTTTACAGAGTAGGTGTAACATGCCTTCAGTTTGAATATTCGTATTTATGCTTAATTATTCTTTCAATGGTCAGGACGACGAGGATAGTCATTTGTGGTGACTTTGTTGATTAATCTACAGATATAGCAGTTCAGTATATTGAAGATGCTCATAGAAATATGTGTATTTACAAAAAAGGATGCATTAAAAAGATGAGTATACATACATGTATATACATGTATATGATTATCTTTTATTGCACTCTGTTTCCATGTCAAATCACAGTTTGACTCCAAGCAGTGATGATCACTGTGCCTTTTACGACCTTTTTCACTACACCCATGTGCACCGCACCGTTGCTGTCTAAAGAGATTTGGTGAAAGCAAGAGAGGGATCTCAAGGCAATTTATGGGTTACTGCTCTTTCCAAAAAAAAAAATATGGATATTAATCTAGTACTACTAGCTAATACTCCCTCCGTCCTAATATATAAGACGTAGCCACTTTTTACTCAAGTCCTATAATATAAGACGCGCTCTCTCTATACGCATATATATTGATGTAGTAATACTAATGTTGATAGACAGAATTAAATACGTTCCTTGGTCTTTTGAACCAGAGGTGGTTACGCCTTATATACTGGAACTAAGGGAGCAGCGAAGTGATTATGGTTTGCAGCGACTTTGTTTGGCCTGAGATAGAAGGCGCCGCAAGCCAGCTGACGTGGCTGTCACACATCAACAATGAGCGGACTAGAGAGGGTGGGGTTGACTCAAATTAAAATGGATTAAATCACTCCCTGACGGGATCCTTTTTTTTCTACTCGTGCAAGTTGTGTTCTGGTTCAAAATTTGATGTAATGGGTTATTTTTGTACTGCATCCTGTGTTATAGAAATATATTATAGTTAATAACCATGAGAAAATAATCACGAGAGAAACCAGCGGATTACTTACGAAGGCAATACAATGTATTATTTCACGCAAACTGAAAGAAAACAAAACTCATCCCAAGAGAAAAAAAATGGAGAAAATTTGAATTGGACCATTAAGAACGAACAAAATAGAATGTTCAGGGTAGTAGAAATACTTCCAATGAGACATTTTGCTCGATGTATGACTATGAGCATATTCAACCATGGAAAATTAATTGGTCACTACTTGTGCCCGTAGTATTAGTCCCAATCCATCTTCTTTGGTACTGGTCACTCGTTAGTGAGCATGATCGAATAAAAGTGGCGATTTTGATGGCGGTTGTATTTGTGCGGCCATCAGGCCTCGAACGCCTCGTCGAACAGGAGCCGGCGACGTCGCCCCCTTCGTCCCCTCCACCGCGCCCACGCCACGAATCCATTCCATTCCCATTCCTCCCCACGCCGCGCGCCTCCATAATACCGCACCTCCACCCTCCCATGCCGCTCACCACAGCCCCCCGCAAAGCCAGCAGCCATTGGGGACAGACTTGGCATTCGATTCCCAGCCCGGCCCACGCGCTTCGCCCCTCGCCTTGGTGGCGCGTGCCCCAGACACAGAGAAGCGGGTAGCTCGGCGTCGCCGCACCGGCGGCGGCGTTTCTCATGAAGGTGCTGTGCAGCGCCTGCGAGGCGGCGGAGGCGAGCGTCCTCTGCTGCGCCGACGACGACGCCCTCTGCGCGCGCTGCGACCGCGAGGTCCATGCCGCCAACCGGTTGGCCGGCAAGCACCAGCGCCTGCCCCTCCTCGCCCCCGGCGGCCAAAGCGCTGCCGCCGTCGCCGCCGCCGTGTCGCCGCCCAAGTGCGACATATGCCAGGTGCGTGCTCGATCTCTGTTTGTCCTCAAGATGCTTTCGTTTCATGGACTGGGCCTGAATCGCCTCCGCTGCGGGGTCAGGACTGCGACGCCTACTTCTTCTGCCTCGAGGACCGCGCGCTGCTCTGCCGGAGCTGCGACGTCGCCGTGCACATCGCCAACGCCTTCGTCTCGGCGCACCGCCGCTTCCTCCTCACCGGCGTCCAGGTCGGCCAGGAGCTGGAAGACCCCGCCCCGGAGCAGCCGGAGCCGCCGCCTCCCCCGCCGGCGAAGAGCGACCCGGCCCCGCCGCTCTACGGCGAGAGCGACTTCAGCTGGGCGGCCGGTGTCACCGGGAGCCTCGCGGACTGGTCGGCCGTGAACGAGCAGTTCGGCTTCCCTGCTCCGCGTCACGCCGAGGCGGGGAGCCGGGCCACGCCGAAGCGGAGCCCGCGGGCGCCGGCTTTCGGTGCCGGCCAGGGCCGCGTCGCCGGCGGGGTCATGGACTGGCCCCTGGGCGAGTTCTTCCGCGGCGTCAGCGACTTCAACGGCGGCTTCAGCTTCGGCGAGAGCGGCACCTCCAAGGTCAGCGCCAAGCTCTGTTGTTTGATCGCCGATGGTGCTTTGGCAATCAAAGATGGGATCTTTATTGTTCGATTAGGATTAGCGGCCTTGCAATTAGTCTGGCATTCTGACCTCGTGTTTCCTTTGACCGGCAGGCCGACAGCGGGAAGCTCGGGGGCAGCACGGGGGGCTCCCCGTACTACCGCTCGTCGTCGGAGGACCGGGACGCCAACGAGCTGTTCGGCCAGGTGCCGGAGATCCAGTGGTCGGTGCCGGAGCTCCCCTCCCCGCCGACGGCCTCCGGCCTCCACTGGCAACACGGCGGCGGCCCCGACAGCACGGCCTTCGTGCCGGACATCTGGTCCCCGGACAGCTCCGTCCGCTGCTTCCCGATCGCCGGCGCAGCAGCCGCAAAGCGCCAGAGGAATCGCTAGCGCGGGATCACCACGCGCATGATTGTTCATAGCTGTGCTGAGCAAGCAGACTGCAGCTGCTAGCTGCTGCATCCAGGACAGTAGAACACTGACCTCATCCTGGGCGTGGTGTCATCCTACCTGTCATGTGTGAAGCTTCATTGCCATGGACCTATGGTGATGCTAGGAACAGAGAAGATAGTGAGTACTGGTGAGGATGGTGGTAGTTGAGGTTGACGTTTCATCGAGCATCGTCAATCCGTGGTGAGGGTGAGAGTAATGGGATTTGAGCTTGTGCGTGTTTGGCTGCTGGTGGCGAGTCGAATCGAACACTGAATGATGGAACGAGCTAGAAACTGCTAGCCTTTTGACTTCTTGATAGAGGTCTGAAACTGATGCACAAACAGGAGTAGCTTATATTAGACACTGGAACAATACCAGGAACAGAAGATTTGATGCTGATGCTTCGTTTTCTTGTCCGTTCAAAGCTTGATCTCAGCGAGTAGGTTCGATCAGTGTGACAAATTAAAGATGCTGGCGATGCTTGTGCATTACCTATCTATATATAAGGATGCTTACCTCACCTTTTTCTTAGGTGGGAGAGAGAGAGAGAGAGGAGAGGAGAGGATTGATAAAAGTTGAGGGTTTAAGGTTTGAATGAATCAAATAAAATTTGAATTTCCAAACTTTTGGAAAAACTGAAATGTATTTGTCTATAGGGACATCACAAACTCTTTGTGTCCCAGGCCGGTTTATCCGAACGTCCTTTGTCCTCCTTTTTCATGGAGCTATGTACTGGTATAAAAATGATGTCTAAATCAAAATGTCGAAAAAATAAACAATGTGAGACAGGTGAGTGTCATTCAAATTGAAAATAAAGCAAGAAAAACCTAGAGATTGCAAGAAATGTATTAAATAAAATCACTGTAAACATTCATTTGAAAACTTAACTTATTGTCAACGTATACGTAGCAACGCCGGCTGCGTTTATTCCCACCCACATCACCTGCGGTGGAGTTGACCAAGACCAAATTGATTGTGTTGGAAACTATAACTAGTCGCATCTCTCTCCAAACGTAATGTGGTAGTTTCGCATTGTTAGGCTTTCCATCTATAGATTGATTGAGCCATTACCCACTAAAGATCCCATTCGTTCAGAACTTAGTTGAGTGCTTCCATAGATAAGGGCAGCTCCGAATTCCTTCACCGCGATAAGACTCTACACAGCATGTATTGCACATGATGGTGGCTTGCCTCCCATCTCCGCGCCAACTATAATGACGGTCCGCACTTCGCCCCACTCGTATCACCATAGTAATGATCATGCTCCTCCGCACTCACGAGTCACAACAACCACACTCGTTATGGCTTCGGTAAACTTTTCATTGGTATGGGTGAAACCCGCTCGGCATGGAACTGCGTGCTAGCGGTCCACTACACATAGCCACTATTTATTTTTTTTTCTCGTTTATTCTCAAAATCTGATATGGCCCTATTAGTTTTTCTTAGACCATAAGTGGTTCACTTAAATATTAAATTTTAATAGCTATAATATAGTAATGTATGTAATTGCTAGATCTATACCGGATTTTTCAAATACGGATTCAATCCGATAAAAAAACCCAGCAAAATGGGTGGAATAGACACTCTCGTTTGCGTCCCGTTTCTGGAATTTTCCGGAACATTTATAAAAACGGAACGGGTCAAATATGGAAAACGGGACGGGATTTAACCCATCCGTTTTGGACCCTAAACCCTAGCGCCCTCGTTTCCTCTCCCCTGCTCCAGCCGCCGCCGCGCGCTGCTTCCTCCGGCCCTTTCCCCTCCATTGCCGCCGCCGCTCCCCTCCGCCGAGCTCTACGGCGGCCGGTTGCCCCTTCTCCCCCCCCCTCCCGGCCCCGGCCTCCCCTTCACCGCCTGGCGCCGGCATCACCGCCGTGGCAATCCGCACTGCGCAGCGCGTGCCTGCTGGGACTTCACGGCTCCGTTTCCCTTCTCTATCAGTCTCTCCTCTCTCTTGGTCGTCCTACTTCCTTTCCTGGCGGCGACGACTGGGCGAGCGGCGGTGCAATTCGGTCTTCGCCGGGCCCTTCGCCAGCGACGAGCACACATCAGGTATGCCCTCCCTTCCTCTTCCCTTCTGTGCGAAGCGGAGCACCCAAACCTAATATAAGCTATTTGTATTCGGATCTGACCCAGTTGCAATATATTACCTACTAGCTTCGATTTTGTTTGCAACAATTATCGGGTGTACATGTGTACACCCGTGTCGTATGCTAGGTCCGCCCCTGAGATAGTGTGCGGACGTGTGGTTGCTAGGTTATTGTGCTAAGATACCCCCTTTCTGCGGAGTTTAACCAGGCTGATGGGTTCTGGATACCGAAACCCTGTGACTTGTGTTCTCGATGGATATGCTGTTGAACAGTGACACCCCTAGGACTTGTGTTTCTTGCTGGAGTCACCTTGAATAGAGGGAGTACATGATAAGGAACTGCAACTTTATGGGAATCTGATGCGCATTGAATTTTAGGGAAGTGCATACCAAGTAAAGCTAACAGCCTGAAGTGAAGCTAAATATGTTGTAGAAAAGGGAAGTAGAAGAGAGCTAGTTGCTCCGAGAATAGCTGGTGCCTGTTGGACTTGGGTCTGGAACTCCAATTGCGAGCGCAACTATACAAGGGTAATTAAGAGGTGGAGCTGTTGCCCCTTTTATTTTTGGTGACTTGGTTCTATCTGAAGGTCTGTGACCTGAGATTTCAGATTAGATATGAATGGTTGGGCCTCTAATGAGCTGATCAATAGGGGGAGGAGATATGGGGATTGGGCCTGTGATATCTTAACTTAGTCTTGGTTTGTTCAGACGATTTGGGATGTACACCAGGTGATATGTCAGGACTAGATGTTAGGACCCGGTGTGACTGGGTAAAACCTGTGATGGTGTTGGTCTAGGAGATAGATGTTTCCATTAGGGCTGCACAGGGTTTTTTTTATGCTGCAGAATTTTGTGAGGTCAGTTTCTTGTGCTTCTTCGCTGCTGGTTTATCATCATGTGACTACTGACTACCCTCTTGCATTCTGCTCTCTAAGTGAATAAGTAGCAACAGTAGTTCTAATTCCTATCTCTAGGAACATTGCGATCTCATCAAGTTGTTACTTTCCACTTTTTGTTATGTATGTGTCATAGTGTCGCATGCGTGCTTAGAATTCAGGGTGCATATTTTTGAATGCTGGATTTATGAGATGTTCTACTGCCATGAAATATGGGTAATAAGTTTCTAGAAAATATGCTAAAGCAATCTGTGAGTTATAGTTGGGATACTCTTGAATTTCGTTAGTTCTCCACTAACTCTTTTCCTTTTGCAAATGCAGTGTGTGGACAGAGGTCTTTCAGTTGTCATATGAAGTTATCCTTTTGATATACAGCTGAAGGATAATAACTATCATGGATACTACTGCAAATTCAGATGCGCAAAAGGCTGAGGAACTGAAACTTAAGGCAAATGAGGCCTTCAAGGGTATGTACTAACTTGACCTGCCTCTCCTAACTTTCACACTCCATTTAGATGCAGGTCTATTTTCATTATATAAAAATCTGTTTCTGAGTACCTTACTGTATCGGGTAAAAAGTTAATTCTATCGTGGCTGCCAATTTTCTATGCAATTGGGATGGCGGCAAACTAACTTAAATGCACAGATGATGTTTCTTTATTTACATTGAAGTTTCAAAAAAAAAGAAAAAATCTGGCTGTTATCCCATATCTTCAACGTTCTCAGTGACTGACTGATTGGTGGTGCTTACTACTTTTCTCCAGCAAACAAGTTCTCGCAGGCTATAGAACTGTACAGCCAAGCCATTGAGCTGAACAGTTCGAATGCAGTTTACTGGGCAAACCGTGCATTTGCACATACAAAATTAGAAGAATATGGAAGTGCAGTACAGGATGCTACAAAAGCCATTGAAATTGATCCGAGATATTCAAAAGTAAGTGATGCTGCCACCTTTTGCTGACTTGTTGTTTTTCTAGTTTCTGTATTTAATGAAATTTTCTTTGTCTAGGGTTATTATAGACGTGGTGCAGCATATCTTGCCATGGGAAAATTCAAGGAAGCCCTCAAGGATTTTCAACAGGTTAGCAAACTGATCGTGCCCATTGCTCCTAGACTGCCAATAGATATTAGTAGTCAATTTTGCTGTTTTTGGTTCGTCCTCCTAAACCTGAATAAATAAAAAAATATATTTCTAGGTGAAAAAAATCTGCCCGAATGATCCAGATGCTACAAGAAAGTTGAAAGAATGTGAGAAAGCTGTCCAAAAAATTCGTTTTGAAGAAGCGATTTCCGCTGGAGATGCAGAGAGGCGCTCCGTGGCAGATTCTATCGACTATCATGTCATAGGTATCTGGTTTGAATTCTGTAGAGCATTTATGCACTAGTTGCTCCATGTTCTGCTGTGGTGTGGAATTAGATAACTTAAGAGTGACTAATTTACAATCATCTCGATACAATATAGTGTTTGAGTCATGTGCTATTAGCACATGCAATAGCTTTTGTTGAATCATGCATTAGAGTTGTACATGCCGATTGTGTGTTTGTAAAAGAAATGCAATTTTCTTCAGGATTTTTATTTGTAACCCCAAATAATGCAAAAGAGGTGCTTAGGTGGCATTGCTGAGTCTGTCTTCATTGCCTTTGTATGATTTTGGTTACTCATGATTCCTGTATTAGCCTCATTGAAGAAGGCATTCCATTTGCCAATAATGTTGCTCCAGTAGGATTGGAGAGTACTGAATGAATAGGTAGAAGGTAAACATGAGGATTTTTAGTTGTCATGGTTGAAAATGAAATGCATTGTCTCATGTGCATGGGTGATTAAAAGTTGCTCTTGCACCTTTGAATAAGTGAGATGGGCTTGCCCAATCATCGTTTTGTACTTCTATTAAAGAATTATACCTACTTTTGACTTCTTAGTGCCCATGCATTTTGATGCTCCAGCAACTCGGCTTTCTAGTTCTACTTTTTTGAATTCCAGGTTTACTTGTGTATATAGTGCTGCTTGAGCTTTCCTTTCTTGAGTGGGTGGAGGCTTCTCTTATTTGGATAACTGTTGTATGCGTATTTCACATTATTAAGGTTCACAATTCTTTTCATTCGCCAGAAGTCAAGCCACAGTATGCGGGGCCGAGAATTGATGGTGAAGAAATAACATTAGATTTTGTCAAAGCAATGTTGGATGAATTTAAGAAGCAGAAATGCATACATAAAAGGTACATTCACATAATGGGTATTGGGAATACTTTACATGTTTCTTGTTGTCTTTATCGTTTCTCTTAGTCATTTACTCTTTAACTTGTTTGTCAATGCAGATATGCATATCAGATTGTTTTAAAAACCTTGGAGTTGTTGCGTTCGATGCCTTCACTTGTTGATGTGGATGTTCCAAATGGTGGGCATTTTACAGTTTGCGGTGATGTGCATGGCCAGGTATTTATGTTTTGGGTGCATCATTTGAAGGATTATATAGTTTCGGGTGCATAATTTGAAGGATTATATAGATTTTATTCTCTCTGTTCTTTTTATTTCTTGTTTTAGATTTGTGCATACTTGCTAAGAGAAGAATACAAGATGACTACATCACTCTATTAAGTTGTATCATGCTACCTCTTTAATTCATGTGTCTTTTAAACCACCCATTTTCGATATTAGTTACCACCTACAAATGAACAAACAGACCGCTTGTGTAAAAGATACCATGCACCAAATAAGGTAGATCAATTTCGGAGCATGTTGTGTGATCGTGTCTCTTCTTGAAACCCTATAGAATAAAATGAGAAAAGAAAGTTTGTCATTTTCTAAAACTTAACATAGGAAAGAACAAAGGAAACATTACCCTTTGTGCACTGTAACCATAAGGTTCTTCAGTACTCGAGGGGAATTGGACAACTGAAATAATGATACTTATTTCAATTGGCCTGGCTAAAATTTCTATTGCCATAAGCTATACTGATTGGCATGTTTAATCTTTTGTTTCCTTTTGTGCAGTACTTTGATTTGGTCAACATATTTGAACTCAATGGGCTCCCCTCAGAAGAAAATCCTTACCTCTTCAATGGTGATTTTGTGGACAGAGGATCTTTCTCTGTTGAAGTTATACTCACCCTTTTTGCTTTCAAGTGCCTCTATCCAAAAGGTATTCTCTACACGTTTTGTTAATTGCGTGAACTGATCAACATTTTGCAATTTGTTACCTCAGTAGTTCCGGTGTTGTCTTAACTGTTGATGAATAACAGCTGTTAAGTTGTAGATGTAATAATATTGTATTGTGTGTGAATCTTTTCAGCTATGTACCTTGCAAGAGGAAATCATGAAAGCAAGAATATGAACAAGATATATGGCTTCGAGGGTGAAGTGAGATCAAAGCTGGGCGAAAAATTTGTTGAACTATTTGCTGAAGTCTTTTGCTGGTTACCTCTTGCTCATGTCATCAACAAGAAGGTCTTCGTAGTCCATGGAGGACTCTTCAGTGTTGATGGGGTGAAGCTTTCAGACATTAGATCCATTGATCGTTTCTGTGAACCTCCTGAAGAAGGTATGATTGCCTTTTTTATTCTTTTTTGCCTGATGGTACCTGCTTGTTTCCAGCTAATATCATGAATGGTTTATTACTATGGCAGTTCACCCCACTTGATTTAGCTATTATGCGTATGTCTTATCCATGTCCATGGTTTGAGTTCCTTTTGCTATCTTCTTAACCTACTAGGATGATATAGTGAAGTTCCATTTATTGGTCAACTTACTGCAGCATCACATGACCTTGATTCCCAATGTACATACCTGTTCCCCTTGGGAGTGACTGAACTACACAGTTATATCAAAAAGTTGAAACGTATTAGTCAATTCAAATTTTTCAATGCACTTTACCAGTGAACATACCCATGTATGCATCTGCTATTTCCTAACCTGAGTTTAATTCCGAGGGAAAGGTAAGCACACCCACGCAAAGTCTAGGACATGAATGAGGGTGGGTAGGATCCCCCACTATGACCCCAATCAACTGTGCTATGCCATCTTTCTGTTTGCTATTTGGCAATGACACAATGCTACTACTGTTTTTTTATGGCAGGTCTAATGTGTGAACTACTATGGAGTGATCCTCAGCCTCAGCTTGGAAGAGGTCCAAGCAAACGTGGTGTTGCTCTTTCCTTTGGCGCAGATGTGACTAAGAAGTTTTTACAGGAAAATAACCTTGGTATGTAGCTAGGTTGAATTGCTAATTTGATCTCTTGACACTGGTATTTCCAAACTTTGAATAAAATGATATGTGCAAGTTTATGTGATCTTATTTACTGAAGGAAATTCACTTTTGAAATGTTTTCATGTTTTGTTTTCTTGATGAGCTACCAGATCTTATTGTCCGATCCCATGAAGTAAAGGATGAAGGCTATGAAATTGAACATGATGGGAAGCTTATAACAGTCTTCTCTGCGCCTAATTATTGCGACCAGGTATAGCTTTTGTTATTGTGTTGCTTGCTTAGACTACCATTTGCATTGTCATGTCATGGAATGCTGTTTGTTTTCTAGATGCCCTTTATTTATTTTCCTGGAGGCCAAACAAGAGTATTTTCGGGTCAATTTTGTGGATATGCTTTCAAATTTATGTATTATTGAAGCATGATGTTTTAATCTTGTGAATTTCATTTTTGATACAGATGGGCAACAAGGGTGCATTTATTCGGTTCACAGCTCCGGAAATGAAACCTGATATCGTTACTTTCTCAGCCGTGGTGAGCAGTATTCTTTTCCTTTCTATCTTCATCATAGGAGTGAAGGTTCGGTGACTAGTAAATGTGCGGGAATTACTTCATAGGAGTGAAGTTTGGGTGACAAGTAAATGTGCGGGAAGTGTAATTTGAAGACCAAGGTTGTCAGAAACTGTCTATTTGTCTTTTACATGACCTTGAACTTATATTGGAACTTCAGTATAGACATTTTACCAGAAATTAGGAGCAAATGATCTAGGGATCAAACTGACCAAGGATAGAAATAGAGAACTCACACTGTCAGGTTAAAGCTTATAGTCGGCCACTGCTTGAAACTGCCAGATTTCCAAACACTTGCACATGTTACTTCATTACTTGTCATGTAGTATGCCACCGTCCACAAACACATTTACAGTTTCCCTTCATTACCATTTTGAATATCCCTTTATTCTGCTCCTGTAAAACTATCTTCTAACACTGATCTGATTACTTACCGGATATATGATCGAGGGTTTGTACACTTAAACCTGCTGATACATCTTTCAGCCACACCCTGATGTGAAGCCGATGGCGTATGCAAATAACTTCCTCAGGATGTTCCAATGACAGAAGATAGCGGCCTTGTCTGTCAATTTTTATCGTGGCAAGTTCATCGCATCCAGTCCATCTATTGCTAGGTTTGCGAAACATGTGCTGCCTTGCACAATAGATCCAAGTGATGTAAGAAAGGACGCGGCTGTTCATGCGCAACGGTGGTACATCCTTTTTTGGTCAACTCTTGTAAGAACTAGTAAACATTCTTGATCACTAGATCCTAGTTTACTTGTAAAATTGCTAAATCATCATTTTCTTTCTCTTCATGTATTGGCTAAGTTTCTCATCACATGTTTGATACACTTTCTTCCACGAATTATTGCTGCCATAATTTGGTTTGATAACTGAATGGGTAATAAAGCATGCGACCAACACAGTCTCGCCATTTCACATCGTTGTGTTAATGAGGTGACGGTAAGTTTTTTTTGACTTTCAACAAGTTGTAGTAAGCACAAGCTCTACGAGACTACAATATGGGCCTGGCATGGCAGTTGCACAGGGGCAAAAATAAGTTGTATCGTTTGTCCCCCTCTTTGGCAGTAATGCTAGTGTTAATGGTTTGGATGATGTAGAATTTTCTCTCTGATGTTTGGTGTATGCTACTCCGAACCCAACAAGATGACAAAATTGGTGTCGCTTTTGGTCGATGGCAAATTTTTTCCGCCCAACAGTTGCACATTGGTTGTTTTTGACATTGTTGGTTAGGGTGAGGGACCTAAGCCAATTCAACCGTGTGCAATAGTGTGGAAGGATTTGTCTCGCCCAAAATTTATATAGATTGCAGCCACATAAACCAAATCTCTTCAATTCAAAGGTACCACTCTTGGTTGCCCTTTCTTTCTACACCAGCAATACTGGAAGTGTTTTTCTTTTCCGGACCATGGCGAGTTCATGAATTGAATATCTGAAGTATCTGATGGTTCACCTAAATAATTATAAAACTCATGTCAATTTCTTGGTGCAGAATATCACAGCGTCTTGTCTCAAACAACTTGCTGCAACACATCACATGCATATCACACCGTTTGACATGCAGAAGAAATACGGAAACGAACATGTAACTAGACAAAGATGCATGAAACGCCTTGTGGTTTTTGACCAAATGATCCTGTTGACATCAGATTTTGACACGTGTTGAATCAGCGTCAGGGAATGAGGAGATTAGCCGATGCGGCAGACTTAAAGGCTACAATTGGGAATCGGCCGATTGGCGCTACAGTTAGGAATCGGCCGATTGGCGCTGCAGTGTTTCGGGCGATTGACGAATGGAGTTGGTGGGGGTCGGCCGATTGAAAGGCTGGAGCGTTTGGGCCAACATGGGCTTGCGCCAACAGATAGGGGATGAAGCCAATGGAATCCCAAGAGGGGATGTTGAGTCAAGATGACAGAGGATCCCAGTCAAAGATGACATGACGTTGGTCAAAGAGCGACGTCGACTCGGTCGAGGAGCAATGGAAGGAGTTCGGATTGAATTAGGAGATGGCGGCAGAAGATCTTGCGGGAGTCCGTTTCCTTTAGGAGAGTCTTATAGATATAGTAGTTTTTATATTTAAGTCAAGTTTGTAACGGATCGTGACAGATCAGGAGTCTTAGTTCTAGGGTATAAATAGAAGCAGTCGTGGTTTTGTAAAAGATATACACCAATCAATACAAACAATCTACTTTTTCATCATACTTTACTTTCAAGTCGGCGACTTCGCCAATACATCTTTTTCTTTCACGAGTTCGTGCGGGTTGGCAGGGCTGCATCGACACGATCTCCGGCCAATTGGTAGGTTCCGTTTATCGAATAATATCTAAGCTTTAATTTCGGGCGTATCGCCGTTGTTTCGTTTAGATTTATTCACCAGTTATCGATATTTACTAGAATTATAGGTTTTACCTATTGTTCTAGTTTTATCACTAGTTATCCAGCTTGAGATCGAACTGTCGGCTTTATCATTATTTTTTCTTATTTATCATCATATAACCGATCAGATCTATTTTGAGTGTTGCATCTGTGGCGATTGTTTAAGTTGCTTCAGTAGTCTCTTTGCAATCGCTACGTTATTATCGGCTGATCTATAGCCGGTCATCTTCATAGCAAATCGGCCGATTCGCTGATACGCTTTTCGGGACAGATCGGAACTTTAGCCGATCGAGACCCCGAAATTTAATACGTTTCTTTGCTTGTCAATCAACAGGTCACGCCGCGCAGCACCAGGGCGATCACCCAAACAGGAGTTAAGCAGATTCTCCCGGGTCGTGTGTCCGACGCTGAAGATTATCGGCCGATTCCCGGCCGATTTTTAGCGCCAACAGATCCTGAGCTGGTGCATGCAGGCATGCAGCTACTTAAGAGTCCATTTGACGTGGGAATACAATCCTTTGATGTGATGTGGGAACGCAATCGCGTCTGCATCTGGTTTCAGGCATACAGAGCATAGCAGGTGATTTCACCTTCTTTTACTTTTTTTTAGGGTCTGATATCAGAAAGGTTACTGCTTCCTTCACAAAGAAAAATTACCTCAGTTAGGTGATCCAATCTTTCGGAGGTTAAACTAACAAGCCAAGCATATACCTTATGCAAACACTACAAGAATCACCACCCACTGTTAACTGTATCTATCTTCAGAGCTGGGTCTGCTAGCTAGCTAGTTCCTCCTGGCACTTCGCAGGAAGGACGAGGTCTGGGTGATCTCTCGCAGCGGCTTGTCGGTGAAGCGGATGAGGTTGTAGGCCCACGCGCCGGCCACCGTCCCCACGATGGGCCCGGCGAAGTACACCCAGATCCCGGCGTAGCGGCCGGCGACGATCGCCGGGCCCAGGGTCCTCGCCGGGTTCATGGACGCTCCTGATATAGGCCTGTGTGCACGACCATTAGTTTTGCTTTGCTTGCAGAGATCCAGTGTATGTATTCTCTTTGCATTTACCCTGCGAAGAGGACGTTTAGCAGGACGGTAGCTCCAACGGCAAGGCCAGCGAGTTCACCAATCTGCAAAGAGCAGGAGGGATAATGACCGGTTAATCACCGATGGTTAAAAACTTATAAAAGTGACAGCCAACCATAAAATCAACGCTCAGAACAGCGATGGTTAACAGAGCCATCAGACGATTTGATTCCCTATTTTTGTAATTAAAAATTTATTTTCAATTTAGATTAGTCTGCCTATTCTACTGTATTTCAGTATGACTATGATCAGTAGTGACGGGTGGTGGTCAAAGCTGAGGTGGGGGGAATAATGAATGCATATGGTTCGGTGCTTACGGCTCTGTTGTCCGTGGCGACGCCGGAGACGACGAACATGAGGTTGAAGGAGATGATGAGCTCGATGACGAGCGACTGCACGTCCGACCCCGCCGGCACCGTCCCGAAGAAGTGCTCCCGCGCGTTCCCGAACAGCAGCCGCAGCGTCAGGCTGGCGGCCGTCGCGCCCATGACCTGCGCCGCCGCGTACGCCGGCACCTGCCTCCAGGGGAAGCGCCCGCAGGTGGCGAAGGCCACGGAGACGGCCGGGTTGAGGTGCGCGCCGGAGATGTGGCCGACGGAGTACACCATCACCATCACGGCGAGGCCCCACACGATGCAGATGCCCGGGAACGTCACCGTGCCGCCCGTGCGCAGGTTCACCGCCACCGCCGCGCACCCGGCGAAGATCAGGAAGTAGGTCCCGAAGACCTCGGCGAGGATCTGCACAGCCAAAGCAGGAGCGGGGATCCCCCATCACACGTCGCATTCACATCGGTCGCTTGCTTGCCCAAGTTGCCCACTGATTGTTTTCTTTTCTTTAATTTGCTACGTCGATCGATCGGATAAGAAACAATCAATTGTAAGTATTGCAGCAAGGTGGTGACCAATCATGCAAAGACCAGCTGTTGCAGGATGTGAACTTGGGATACAAATATTGGTTGGAAGAAGGCACTAGAATTGTATTCCTTGGATTTTTCCTAAGCCGCCGTGCGTTACAGTATTATTGTTCTGAATTTGGCCATTTATTTCTCACGTGTCGCAGATCCAAGCACATGAGAATTCCTCTCATCTTGTCCCTTGCTTTGTCCGTTGCTCTGTTACAGTGTCTGAACACCACTGTTGCATTCCTCCTACCCTGAATTATTGACCCACGGATACTTTCGTTCTCCAAGAAAAAAAAGCGCTCTTGCTTGAATTCCTTTGCTAAAAGTAGAAGAACCACAAATCTCTAAGACGAGCACATGTGATGAGCTATACTTCCAGATAAATTGCAATAAGAATCTTAATTGAGAAGCAGCCATCATGGAAGCAAGCAAGAAGCATACCTTCTGCACGAACGGGACGGAGAACATGGGGCGGCTGACGGCTCCATCCTGCTCAGAGCTCTCACGGCATGCTTCATCTCCTCCTCTGCCTTCCTCCATGGCCACGGCGCTCTCGTGCAGGCCGTTTGCAAGCTCTGCTCCGGCCATCTCTGCCTGCAGCAGCAAGAGCTAGCGTCTCCGTGTTCCAAGGAAGAAGAAGACGAGAAGAAGAAGCTTGGTCCAAGCACTATTTATGGGGTCCCGCTCCAGGCTCCAGCTAGATGGCGAGCTGCATGTCTCCAAAAATAAAAAAAATTATCCTGATTGGCTTCGTCGACTGACCATGGAGACCAGTCTACTTGTATGAACGTGTCCGGAAATTCTGTGAAACGTTGTGCACACAAATGAACTTATAATTTCTCTTTTTTTTTTAAAAAAAAACAAAGCAATGTGAACCCAAACTCCGTCATGTGAGGAGTTGTTGACGAGTAGCTCTCCCGTGATCAAGATATATTATGAACTTATAGCGGCTAGTTGACCCAGAACTCGAATTTGCCATGTGTTCTGACCTTGAGAATCTTTGAAATTGCATTGACTTTTGACATCATACTACGTATAATCGTTGAGATTTTGTTGTCCTTTGTGAGCCAGTTTTATATAGGTCCCATTTTGACACGTTTTTCTGTTCCATTTCTAAAAAAAAAATTAACCAGAAGGCTGACTGCTTTTTTTTTAATAAAAAGAATAGAACGCTTAACTAGCCCCCGGGGCTGATATTCATTCACAAACTTCAAAACGAGCTTTTCTTTTGCCGATTTGAAAAAACAATCCTTTAGAGTAGTTACGAAAACCAATATCTGTAATTTGTATCACGTTACTCGTCAGGTGTTCCCAGTTGTGATATCAGCCGATTGCGATAGGATCATCTCTTCCAAATCCACCTCAAGGTAGAGTAGTTCGCCAGTTCGGATGAATTGACGTTCCGTGTGCGCTTTAACAGGATGGTCACGGCATTCAGGTTGCTCGTAGCTCTTTGTCTAAAAAATGGTTGCTCGTAGCTTCACGGGGCAAGTGAAAAAGGCTCGGCGTTTTGTCCTCTGGTTCTTGTGCTGGTGTGGGAGTGTCAAATTGAAGTCTCTGACGACTTTCAGACAGGCGCCAAGTTGTGCGCTACCACATCTCTGTTATTTATGATGTCTTCGTACTGTTCGTAGATGATGGGATATTTATTTGGTCTGAGCAATAATGAAAGAAGAAGGGTTTGGAGTGCACGGAATGCTGGCGAATATTAGACTATAGTTTAGGCCACAATGCTCCCATTAGTCGCTTTCGGATCCTTCTTTTTTATCCAATTGCCAAGATATTTTTAGTCTCACGGAATTCCACAGGAACTTGTTCTTTCGACTAAAAATTTCCCTACATTCTAAATTATTTTGGGATCATGAGTTATGTGTAAAACCAACAAAAAAAGGAGGGGGGAAATGAGACAGTTCTGCTTGCTTCATTTCCTTTTCTGGGGTTCCTTTCAAGGAAATCGGGACGTGCCACTACAAAGTCTACATAGTCTGCGTAGCTTGACAATGCACAAGAAACCAAAATCAATATATAGCTCACATCTGAATATGATTGGTTCACGGGCACTGGCACTGCTCTGCTATATCCATCCAGGATCCATCCAGTAGAGAGGATGAGGACATACATGAACTTCTCAAGAATCGAATGAGGTTCTAGGCCCACTCGCCGGCCTGATATAATCGGGCCCACAATGCGCACCCAGCTGCTGGTGTAGCGGCCCATTGCCATTTACACGAATGGGCCTGCAATGCACAATGTAGCAGAATACTATGATTTAGGCCACAATGTTAGTCTCTTTCAGATTAACAATTTCCGCAGAAAGTTTTGAGATAAGCAAAAATGTTCCTGCAAAGAAATGGAACAGCTCTAGTAATGCTATAGTTTTAGAACATAAACACATCCGAATTCAGCAAGATCCTGAAAGACATTAATGCTCACAGTCATCACTCTTCTGTATTTCCACTTAGACACCAACTAATGCACAAGCCTGACAAAAACTGGCGAAAATTTCTAACTCCTTGCATAAGTGGTGGCTATTCAATGCTCAGTTGCATCCTCATGTATCCGAAATGAAAGTCTTCTTGAACTTAAAAAGTTTCTCAGCATTGTGCTATTTCAATTTCAGCTTGGTTCCAAGTTCCGACTACATCATAATATATTCGCATCGAAATTCAGGAAGATCCTGAAAAATTGAAGCTCTACCTGTCTACCACATCTCCTGTTTAGCTGAAAACTCTCTACCCCGCTAACCAGTACACCAATCTGAGAGAAAGGAGCAATCTTTCAACCTGAAACTGCTTCGAGAACTGATAGGGGCACCTTCTCGACGGCAGCAGGCCGGCGGCTTAGCTTGCCGTGACGAGATCCTGGTAATATCTGATGGCCTCCCTGGTGTCTTCGTACCCGGCAACGACGTCCAAGAACGCCATCACCCTCTGCAGCTCCAGGTCGTTGTCATCGTCCACGAACGGCGTCACAGGAATGGCGTTCTCCGGCTGCAGGGCGTAGGCATTGGGGTTATCATCGACGATGACCGCGTGGTCCAGCGGCCGGCCGGTGGCGGCGAGATCCTTGACGAGCCTCCCGTCCCCGGCGTCGCGGCACGCGCCGCGGTAGAGGCGGTGCGCGAACACCTCGCCGTCGGGGTCGAGGCGGTCGAGCACGAGGGAGGCGTACTCCTGGAGCCCCGCGGTGAAGACGACGACCTCGAAGCTCTCCGCCGCCGCGCGGAGGAAGGCCTCGACGCCCGGGCGCTTGGCGACGTAGAAGGTGACGGCCTGACCGCCGATGACGGGGCGCACGGTGAAGTCGAACCGCGCGGGCGGCGGGTCGGTCCGGGAGTGGATGAGCGTCTCGTCGAGGTCGAGGAACAGCGTCCGCCTCCCCGGCGACGGCGGCGGTGGGAGCGCGGCGGACTGCGCGCGGGCCGCGGGGTTCAGCGAGGGCGGGGGAGGGGGAGGCGAGGAGGAGCGGAGGCGCTGGAACCCTGAGGCGGCGGCGCGGCGCTTGCGCGGGGAGCCGAGGACGGCGAGGCGGGCGAAGAGCTTAAGGAGGCGGCGGCGGCAGGAGCGGAGGGAGCGGTCGAAGGTTGCGGCGGCGGCGGCAGGCGCGGACGCGAGGGACTTGAGCGGGCTCCCGCGGCGCTTGGCCGTGGCGTGGGACAGGCGGCGGCGGAGCACGTGGCGGCGGCGCGCCACGGGCGACGGCGATGGCTTCGGCGGGGTAACACTCCCGGTGCCGGCGCCGAGCCTGGGCGACGGCGGCGCCTTCGTGGGCGTCCTCGACACCATATCACGGCGCTGGGGTGGCTGCTGCTGCTGCTGCTCCCCGCGGGCGCTGGAGGCGGAGGAGGAGAGCGGCGGCGCGGGCGTGAGTGCGGGGGAAGGAGAGGAGCGTTTGGGTTTTTGTGGAGGGAGATTTGGCAACGGTCGAGAGCGGAAACGGGATGGAATTCGTGGGCGATTTGATTTGATTTCGGGGCGTAGGCAACGGTCGGCTTGGTTGGACCTTGGACGGTGTCACGTCTGACGTGTCGCCTTGCAACCTAGTGGCGTCACTTTCGCTCTTTTCAGCAGGCTGAATTTTGATAGATTTCAGCTGGTTCAATAATATTCTGTAAGAGAGAATAAGTTAAAAGAAACTGAAAGAAGCCGAAATAGCTGAAATGGAATGACGAATAAGCATTATACAATTTTTTTTACTAAAATTAAGTATCCAATGTGTTCACTCTTTTAGATGCGTGATTATGCTTTATTGTTACTTTCTTTTCTGGGCCTCTAAAAGTAGATGGACTGTATCCTACTCTTGAAAAAAGTCCATGGGGGCAATTCCATCAAGCTGCTCACTTTGTTTTGAGTCTTAGGGGCCAATCCGACATTTAATTTGAAAAATCAATTTTAATCTGATTTTTCCTATTCATGGATATAACAGTCAAATTTACTAATTTTACTAATTTTTGTTATGTTGAACTGAAATCCCAAGATCGAGAGCAGTGTTCTAAATAGCACGCAATGGCGCTACGCTAGCCACCAAACGTATAGCGCTGCCTAGTGAGAAATAGCGACGCAGAAGCTTTGCTTAGTTCTTGGGTAATTGACCAAAATGAGTTGGGCTCAGAATCCGGTATAGGCCAATATTTTAGATCTGGTCTCAGCTCAATTAGACACTTTTTTATGGAATTACAACGTTTAAATACCTGTTATGCCCACTATTTATTTTACACTAGCAGAATTTTATTAAATAATATTATTTTAATAAAAAATTATAGAAATAAATACCTTAAAAAAATTCGGATCTTATAGCCTGTCGGCTGTTCAGTAGTTCAGTAGCCGATAGGCTACTTATCGGCGAGTAACCGACAAGTGATGTGACAGCCGACACAGCATGCCGGGTCGTCGTCCCCGCGTGCTGTCGGTCCGAAAGGACCTGTCGGCCCTTGGTGAGCCGACAAGACCTTATCTGTCTGACTTAGCAGTCGGCTCTTGAGTTACCGATATGCCTAGTCAGCGATTGAAGTGCCGATAGGTGTAGTTTTCACGTTTTCCATTTTTTTCACCATTCCATGTACACTTCGTGATCAACAACCAAATAAATTTTGTGTATGTTTTGGGACCATTTATATTTCAACTACGTTTTTGATAGAGGTGAGTTAAATAAGCTATGGTTTTACAAAATATATTTTTGCAGTGCAGTAAATAAATGAACACGGACAACATTTTTGAGGCTACTTTTTCCCAATGGTGGACGATGCACGATTTTATTACAAATAAGAATAATCTCCAGAACCGCTAGAAGTATACATACAAAGCAGACATAAATAGCATTACTTAGAGAGTCGGAAGAGGCCTCCGAAACAAACACACAACATATTATCTGAAGGCAACACGAATTATTTAGACACCAAGACTGACCCGAAACGAAACGGACAACTACAACATCCAGCATTCATGGCCACTACCGCTTCCCCGTCCGGCTCGATAAGCTTTCTAACGCTCGGACTTGCGTACATCGTCATCCACCTTCTTCAACCACACCACATACTGCTGATCACAACGACTGATGGAGGTGTCAATCCACTCATAAAAATAACAGAACTGAGTACCACGCTTCCATAAACAAGAACCAAACAAAATTATTACCAAAAAATTATATACACTATGCAAACATATTAGCCAAAAAGTCTATATACCTGTGATATTGCACCTGTTTTTTCGACTTCCTCAATATTCTTGCGACACCAATACCCCTAGCCAAAAGTCTCGTACTCACGAGATATGTTAGGAACACAACGCATGTGGCAATAGCAATCTAGTGGCTCTACACCTTTCGGCCATACCTTGCAATCTGTAACACATCTAGTTGGATCATTAGGAGGCCTCCTAAGTTCGCCTCCATTTCCTGATGCAGAGCCGCCCTGGATGACGAGCTCATAACTCCTTCGAGCTCACTATGAATATGTTCCTAGGTAAATGGCCTCTACCCTTCACAACGACGACATCCTCGCCTCTTATAGATCTCGGACTGGCTCCACAAAGTGGTCACGAGATGAAAAGATGAGGTGCACTGGTACTATATTTTCAGCGTCCTTTCGAACAACGACAGACAGACAAGGGAATCAATTCCTTTCAACCAGGCTGATTCCATTGCGTCCTCAGTGAACCAATAAAGTTGTAGTCTTCTCATTTCACATCCCTTTATTTGCAAGACTCATCGAAATAAAGCCACAGTTGCTGTCACGTACTGGAATTGATGACTAACGAAGTAGTGCAATACATAAAATAACACGTGGAACACATGAAGTGGCATGTGATGACCTATACCAAACTAGAGTATAGAGGTCCTGGACCTAACCTAACATGCCTTAGGTAATTAGACCACACAACAAACACATGCATGTAACATGGCAATAACATAGTTGACTCCTAGTACTGTCCCCACATAGCAAATTGTGTTACCCCTTCTCCACAGTATCCCCCATTGCAGGCGGCGGTGGGGGCGATGGCGGAGGCCCCTGATTCTTGTGATAAGGGCAGCGACAATATGGATCAGCACAAGGCTCCTCCTGTGCCAGCACCATTGCTATTGTCATCCTCCTCGTTCTTCTCAGCGTTGCTCAGTTTACATTCTAGCTCGGAGATACGATTCTGCAGGTGCTCGATGTACTTCTGATGTGGATCAAGTGGAGGAGGATCGACCCACCTAACGAACTTGTAGTTTTCTGGCGCATCGGAAGACTGTAACAAAAATGTTATGTAAATTGTAGAAAATAAGAGAAAATATATAAGAAACAAATAGTAGTAACCGATACCCATGCTCGTGGGCATTTGAAGAAACGACGACCTTCATCCGTCCCATCGTCGCACATCTGCACTAAGCAGTCCTCACCATGCATGCATTTAGGCCACTCTTCTTTGCGTTTATCGTACCCTCTTAGAGGGTCCTCTTTGGCGAAATGACTCTCGCTGAGAACTGGAAACTCAAACAACGCTTCCTCAAAGTATTCAGGACCAAGAGAACCCTCCCACACAAAGGGAGGTTCCTTCCGCCCCCCCTTTCCTCTCCCAGCTCCGAAACCCTTCCGACTGGATGACCCTGCAGACATTACTACTACAACGAAGTTATCGTTTTGAAGTTGGTAGCAATGCATCTAGCAATACGTTTATATAGGCTGGGAGTCACGTTGGCCTAGACATCATTCTGTTGATGCACGCCGGATTCTATTCTTTAGACTTTTTAGTGACGCTTCACGTGAACAGTGCATCTCAAAATATAAGGCTGCATAATTGGAGGCATTGGGTAGTCATTTCAACACTGCACATCGAATAGCATCCAATGAACGAGCCGGTAGGGGCGAATCCCATTAAATGCAGTAGGCAGTATGAGCGAAAAGCACCGACATGACCATCACTGTGCTCCGCACTACTGCACTCGCACGCGAGGCACCGACGTGACCACTCACTGCTCCGCACTTATGCGCTCACAGAATTTTGGGACGAACATGACCACTCACTGCATCGAATAGTGCTGTGCAGATGGCCAGAAGGCCTCAAGGATATGATCAGGTGCAAACAGTATTTCACATAGCGCTTTTTTCTGTACTGGCGGTCAGTCGTGCTATCACATCATCCTTAACATGATTCTGTTGATGCACGTCAGAGCCTATGATTTAGGCTTGTCAGTGACGCTTCACGTCCACATTGGATGCTTAGCATTGGATGGTTGTGCTTGTTACTTTTGACTAGGCAAGGAAGGGTGAAAAGCGGTTTGCACTGCTGCGCTCACACACCATGCATGGACTCACTGCTCTGCTCTTCTGCACATGCACGATAGCCATCGATATGACCACTCACCCACTCATTCCCAGTGCTCTGTTCGCACACCAGGGACGAACATGACCACTCACCGGTACTCCTTGCTGCGATTGCACGCCAGGAACCGACATGAGCACTCACAGGTCCACCCTGCTGCGCTAGCACGTCAGGGACCGACATGAGCACTCATTGCTCCGCACAGCCAATAGTGTGGTGCAGATGGCAATCTCCAAGCGTGGATGAACTCTGCCTATACACCATCCCAAAGGCTCTATAAGTATTGGCACCACAAGGCCTTCACATCACACACGACACACCTCACCAATCCTTCAGAAGCACCACATCGGAGCAAGATGTCGTCCTCAGGATCAACCTACATCCCATGGAACAAGGTGAGGGCACAAGTGCCTCAAGGAATCCAGGTGTCGATGTGCTTCTGCGGTTACTTGTGCAAGCTCATGGAGTCCAAGTTTTTAGGCGACGACTTCGGCATGAGGTTTTTCATGTGCGAGAACTACGAATACGAACAAAAGGCACGATGAAGAATCCTATCACCATTTCCATCCTGGTAATCATCAATATCAATTATCGTGCCTGGATTTCTAGCTTGCAGCAATTCTAGGAGGTGTGGGAGGTAGTGGTACGAGTCCTTTACGTTCCAAACCTCCATTCCAACGTCTTCTGCTTCGCACGCCATGCCATGTCATATGATATTTCGTATGTGTATCTATTAGATATAGCAAGCATAATCTGGAAAAGGGACATGAAACTCTTTTTCACAATTTCTCCGTATAGCGCATTAGCCACAAACTCTGCGGTCATGTTCTTGTGCTTCACAACCGTGCTAGACAGCTTGCACAAGTGGCCGACAACGATCGAAGCCACAAAGTTTCTCTCCCCCTTCAGCAGGTAGCTGTGAACTCGCCATGGACATCCGGGGACAGGCACTTGACATCGTACATGCTCGGGTTGGAAATCACAACCTTAAATGGTTTCTTGAGCGAGAAAGCCCACTTCTTAACCGCATGTTACAGGTGAACCTTGTCACGAAACAATTGACCTCTTTTGATCTCCAATTGATTATACACCCAGTTACTGTCGTGCCCATCGTTAACTGTTAACCCATCCATTGCACAGTTACTCCATTCCTCAAGGATGGCAGTTTCATTTTCAAATAAACTACTGTCTCATCCTTCTACAAAGGTTCTGTACTCCTTGTCATCCAACTCCATCTGATCAACAATCGTCTCATCCAATTCACCCTGGTCGGCATTCATTTGAAAGCCAATTTCTTCTTCAGTATCATCAACTTCATGTGAGGTTGTACATGGACAATTTGTCGGGCCTCCATCTCCACCTCCTTCTCCACATCAAGATTTTCATGGGTTGACTCGACTTCAGCCACTTCCTCTGTTTCATTAACTGCATGCCTCGTGCTTGTTCCCCCAAGCACCCCCTTGACCGCTATTAGCCAGTGCTTGCTCAACAAGCACCACAAGAGGAAATTTAAATTTGTATAGAGCCATATCCACAAATCCACGCCAACACTTTGAGTTCCTCATTTCATATAATTCCCACTGCCAGCCATGCTCGTGTTTCCTTGGGACTACACCGCTAACTTTCAACCTCCAATGCAATGGGTTCACTTGCAGAAACTCATGCAACCAACCCAACACATCCGCATGTCGCATATGTATTGGATTGCTCAAACATGTATCCATGTATTGAAATTTATTTAAATCTACCCCAGAATCACAATACGTGATGAATCCATTGCCATGATGAACTCTAATATTCACTACTTGCGAATCCATCCTGATTCAACATGGTAGGATCCGACGTCAAAAATAATTACAAATTTTCTCTGAACATACTAAGCCAAGGTTCATTAGATATTAATTATAACTATCTAAACAACAAATGCTAATCCAAACATACTAATCGATTTTATAATTTTCCCTACGTACTTAATTCCAAAAATTTACACTACCTATCCACATAATATTGTACTAAAAAATACATAATTTATAATCCCTACTATTAACTACTACTACAATCAAACTAATTATCCAAATTAATAAATAAACACTACCTAATGTAATAATCTTAGGTACCAAATTCTAAAGCAACTACTAACATTAAACTAATCATTCAAAATAATAACCAAAGACTACTAACATTAAACTAATCATCCAAAAAAATAAACAAAGACTACTAACATTAAACTAAAAGCGGCGGCGGGGAAGGGCCGGCGACGGTGAAGTGGTGAAAAAAAGCGGCGGTGAAAGAGATGGATCTGTCGGCGGTGGTGTAGTAAAAGGGCTTGTCGGCTCTTAAGTGGCTGACAGGACCCCTTATCCGACCCGATAGGCTTGTCAGCTCTCTGCGGGCCGATAACAAAAATAATATATTAATATGGTGAGTAGTACTTTTATATAAACAATAACAAAAATAATATATTAATAATGATAGAAATAATAATTTAGAATTTTATATTGGTGTACTTTAATATTTTATTATAATTATATAATTTAGATTCAGATTTAGGGGTCACTTTAACTTTTAATAATGACATGATTGGATAATGTATATGCAAATTTAGGGGTTCTTTGCATTACTTCTATAACAACATAGGTCGGTAATTTACACGAAGATTTGGTGTTACTTTAGATTTTTTTTATAATGGCAGAGGTGGATAATTTAGATACATGTTTAGGAGGTTACTTTAGTCTATTTTCATAATGACACAGGTGGGCGAAAGATATCTAGGCCTCTAAGTGAATTTTGGTGTTCAATGACAAAACACATGTAAGTTTAATTGTGTTATCTAGCATGTGTGCAGATGATTAAGTTGATTAAGCGAATCAAATGATGAAGCATGTCCCATAAAAGAAAATGAAAAGCAGTGGTTCAAAGATACTCGGAGATTAGAATTTTATTTTGATAATTTGATTATATGAACACCGTACTATTAAGAGGGACTTCAATCTGCAAGTCTTGACTTGAAAATAGTGCTCAAGAGAATCCACACAAACAGTTGTGAGCCACGTATACCACTCAAAATCACATGAGAGTAAAATTGAGTGAAATTCATGTTGTACCCGGAATGTCTGGGATACCGTCTGGAATGTCCAGACATCTGGTTTGAGTATCCGGACGTATACCCGGAGTATCCGGGTACCCCTAGCCAACAGCTAGTTTCTGTGTGTGAGGAGTATAAATATCCTCCTCACCCTTCCATTCAGTGCTCTCTTGCCCATTTCGCAGAACACCTCCTTCAAGCAAAAAGAGCTCTCTCACTCCCTATTCTTCCATTCTTGAGTGAATCCTTTGGGGGATTGAAGTGTGAGTGAAGCAAGAGCAAAGATTTGTGCTAGTGAGCATCCATTCCATCTCTTTGAGCACTAGGATCTTGTCAAGCCTTGGATTCGAGTTCATTACTCTTGGAGCTTCAAGCTCCTAGACGGCTAGGCGTCGCTAGTGAGTGATCAAGCAAGTTGTGAGCATCATAAGAAGTTTATAATTGACATTACTCTTGAAGAAATCCATAGTAAGTGACCTCAGGCTTGAGCGTTGGTCTCGCCCTTGGGTGAGGAGCATAGAGGTTCTTGAGTACCGTCTCTTGAACTCTTCCTCAACGGAGACGTAACTCCTTTGGGAGTGAAGTTCGGGAGACAAATTGTTGTCTCTTTGTATGCTTGTTACTTGTTTCCTTGGTTCTTTGCTTGTGCTATCTTATTTCTTGGGTTTGAGGCCGATCTACTAGTATACAAGTTTCTAGGTGAAACAAACTGTTGGGTGAGGAGCATAGGGGTTCTTGAGTACCGTCTCTTGAACTCTTCCTCAACGGAAACATAGCTCCTTTGGGAGTGAATTTTGGGAAACAAATTATTATCTCTTTGTATGCTTGTTACTTGTTTCCTTGGTTCTTTGTTTGTGCTATCTTATTTCTAGGGTTTGAGGCCGATTACTAGTGTACAAGTTTCTTGGTGAAACAAACTGTTGACATATACTTTATAGGATACACAAGTACCTGCAAATTTACTTGATTCAATTTCCATCTTTAAATTCATTACTTTTGCAGTCGCCTGTTCTTGTTCGGACTCTCCGGGCAAGAACCCCGGATACTCCGGATCATTCATC
This sequence comes from Panicum miliaceum, assembly GCA_032594955.1. Classification (NCBI taxonomy): domain Eukaryota; kingdom Viridiplantae; phylum Streptophyta; class Magnoliopsida; order Poales; family Poaceae; genus Panicum; species Panicum miliaceum. The sequence goes on along the minus strand of CM064058.1, from coordinate 5,113,025 downwards.
CGGACTCACCGGACGTGTACCCGGAGTATCCGGGTTTTGTGTTACTAACTGTCTAAAAGTGTTTTTAAACTGCAAATTAGCCTATTCACCCCCTCTAGGCATCTTGAGATCCTTTCATCAGGTAATTTATTAGGAAAGATAACAGATCCAATGACTATATGATTAGAGTTGTCGGATTGATGGTCGGATGTTTCTGATTTTTTGAGAATTTCTAGAATTTGTTTAATTTTTTAGAGTGTCCATCTAAAATCCAAGGTGGCTTCATGTAGAGGCTTCAAAAGGAGCTTCCGATTAATATAGTAAGATTGTTCACAGTTGATTTGGCTGCTTATCTTCCTTAATGAGATACATGCATGGCTCACTCTACCTTAAATAACAACATTTTGTCAGTCTAAAATCCACAAATCGGCACACGCTTATCTCCTTCCACTCCACAAGCCATTAAAATTGTTGATGATATACATGAAAACATTATAGACCTATAGATTGCAAAGTCAATTGTCGTGGAAGTACAAAAACAACTTTCCTAGCTCGCTAAAGCCTGATAGCAATGACCTGAGCTATTCAACATTCAACCGATTCTGTTAAATAGCTTATCACTCCTACTGCACGGCAATTATAACAATGTCACAGAAACGTCATCGCCGGCCGGCCCATTGTAAAATAGCTTGTATGTCGAAACCAAAACAGGGGAACCACCCATTTTTGCATCCGTTACCGGTTTACCGCTGCACTTGGGCAATGCACTACAAGACCATCATTGGTCATGTACTTAATAAATTTGGACAAAACTGTAGACCTTTCTTCAAGAAAAGCTCCAAGTATGCTTTGTCATCGGTGCATGCATGTGTGGTCATTCTATCTTAGTTTATGCAAGTCCTAATCCAGTTGCACGTATTCTAACAAATTAAAGTAATAATGGTGCCTCCACGTTTATTTTTGTAGAAAGTTTCTCGTCACCATGTTCACCAGAAACTAATCGTGCATTGCACAACAACGAACTTTCCCCGTGCGATGTCCTTTCAAAAACACACTTGATCTTTCTCAAAAACACACACACACTTGATCTGACCCATACTCGATAATATTTCTTTAGGGCATGGACGGCAAATACACATGTTTTCTTCAGATAACACGAAGTCAAATTCTGGCCTATACATTGTTTGAATGTATGTTCTTCCTGAATACCCTGATTCAAGGACAAAGAATTTCCTGCTGCTATCATATAATATTCATCTCTATTTGGTGATAAATAAACCACCTATCTCTCTTTTTCTTTTCTTTTGCCTTCAAAACAGACTCTCTATAGATCCCCACCAGTGATCAATTTTTGCATGAATAGCTAATGATCCAGTAAGTCCAACATTGATTCCTTCGGACATGTCAATTGGACAAATACGCCCATAGTGACTCGGATGAATATCTCGGCTCCAAAAACTTGCAGTTCTCCCACTCAATCCTCCAGGACCCAAACAACTCACTTTTCGCCCATGAACCGTTTGTGTCAATGGATTGGTTTGATCAAAAACTTGAGATAAGGGGTATGTGCCCAAAAAGGTCTCATAAGTAGTTATTAATAAAATCGTAGTTGAAGTTGGAGTTACCAAAGTTTGCGGAGTCGGTTTCGATTGACGTATGAATACTCTACGGATAATTTTTTGAACCGTATGTTGTAAATGGCCAAGAGCCCGTCCGAATTGATCTTGTAACAGATCCGCAACCGAACAAATACGTTTATTTTTCAAGTGCGCAGCCGGGTTCTTACTACAACACTTCAGAATCCAAATGCGATCTCAAATCGAGACTAAATTAAAGGAACAACAAACAAATAACATGAATGGCAATATCAAACATTAATTACTAAATTTTCATCCTTATGTGGTATTTGTTATTAATTGGTACATGTTGTGACAAAAGGACACAAATAAATGTTGGCACTTTGGCACTAGGGAGAGAGAATAGTTAAGCATGCATAATGCAAAACCAATGTGCATGTCAGTCAGACCTGAGAGAGGTGAGCCAAGTGGAGAGTACACTAGGCCAGTCAAAAAGGAGGAGAAGATTGGATGATTGTATCACAGAAAGTTGTTAGAAGCCCAATACACACACACACACACACACACACACACACACAGATATATATAGTTCCCTTTATTTAGAGGCCCAATACACAGTTTCCTTTTGCAGATTTGACTTGTGAAAGTGGCACGTTTGTTCAACAATAATACAATGAATTTGCATCGATCAGGGCTCTTTTTCTTTGTTGGGAACTTATCTTGTCACATTAAGTTATTGGTCAAAGTTCTGTTTAATACACACTATCTCATAAAGGATATATGTCATATAAATTCCCGGTCTGCAATTGGTGAAATGAAACTTAAGCCGCTTGCTAGTATCATATATAGGATTGAATGTTCTGCAGGCAATATCTCACTCCCCCCACTGCTAGGTGCATCTATGATAACACACCACCCACTTCAAATTAGAATTGCAAGTTGCAGCAAGAGTCAATTCTGGTCGTCCGTTAGTTTATTAATTTTTTCTATAAAATGAATTATTTGACTACATATCTGTGAGACCTAACTCATGAGTGCTGGTGACATCAAATCTTATGCATCAAAACCCTCATGAAAGACATGCAAACAAACAATTTCACAACTTTCAGGTTTATTTCAGCTCTCCTTCTTCCTGCCTTCGTCGATCGTGCATCCACTGCATCTTCACGTGAAATAGCTGTTTGATCAGCTCGAAACTCCTTTCCAGGACCAGCTAAACATATAGTAATTTTCACTGTGCCCAGAAAGGTGAATGCAGTGTAATCTCATCAGGTGTCATGCACATATGATAGAATGAACTATATGTCTGCAATAATTCCGTATCATTTTCACTGTTGTAGTATCTCTTGAGCAGAGCAGAAACGAAGTGTCCTCTGCCTTGAAAGCAAGTGCCACTCCGTTGCCGTAAGATCAGCACCAAACAGGATAAGTTTTTTTTTTCCTGACAGACTGACACTACATCATGTCATCATGCACTGAACTGTGTGAACGAAAAGCCATGGTATTTTACAATAACCTGTTTTTAAAAAGACTGAAAAGTACGAGTTACCAATACATACTGCTCGCTCTCTACGTCTATCGGTCTAAGTGCTCTCGGCTCGGCTCAGTGGGACAAGAAAAGTATCATTAAGTCAATCCTTTTTCTTTCAGAACGGGAATTCATTCAGATTATTCTTTGGGACATTGACTGCAATATTATTTTTTCGCTTTCATAAATTTTTATGTCTCTAGACTGTTTTCTCATAATTAGCTGGATGCTATATCAATTTTTCAGAGCCTGTTTTCGCACTCGAACGAAAACCTTTGAACCGTTTTTTCGATGTTCTGAACGAACTCCAGTACTGAATTCAAACAGTAGTGCTGCTCGACGCATTGAGCGTACATATTGACTACTACGTGAACCCATTAGCGTCTAAAAACCCTGAAAAGGAACCACTTGCTCACTGCTATTCTGTCACCACATATGCTACTTGGAGAGCTCCACTCACTCCTATAAATATGGCCATGTTGCTCGCATCCTCCCATCAAAGCGCGCGCGCGCGCGCACACACACACACATACAAGCCCACACATTTGCATCTCTCTGGCTCCCACTGACCAACCTGCAATGGCTTCTCCCCAATTGACAATGGTGATCTTCCTCGCCGTCCTCCTGGCATCATCTTCACCTTGTCTTGCTCGAGCCAGGATGATGATCCTAAGTGATCACCGTGCACAACCCAATAGCATCAAGAGTATCAGTATCAGTACCAGCCCTGCGGCCAGTTCTACTACTACAACTACCACCACCATCTCACCTCAGCAGCTGGCACAAGGAGTGGCGTTGCCGTCGCCGCCAGTGGCGCCGGCAACCGGCGACGTCGTCGACCATCCTGAGAGCAACGGCGGCTGGATACCGGAGGGCTCGGTGCCGAGCCCCGGCGTCGGCCACCATCCATAGATGGCGTGTGTCGCGTGTCCATGTATTCTGTGTAACCGTACATACTTGTGTCATCTGCGTGAATCTGGCTTAAACCTAACTATATAAAGCTAGTTAGTATGCACTCTGTATTTGTATATGGCTTTTGCATGTTCTTTCTTGTTCTATATACGTTCACAAAATAAAAAAAAGTTTCAAAGCGAATTCAGGATATGAATAGATATGATCCGCTTGAGTTTTCTATTGAGTGATGATCAGTGCGAATGTTAGTAGAGGCGACAGCGACATCAGCATATTGCACTGGACTTGATTTCTGTATTGGAGTCATGTCCCAGTGGCGCCACTATATGTTTGACGCTTAATGGGAGTTGGGGGCACTTATTTATTGCCTTAATAAAGTAACTTGTGAGGCAGTAGTGTACTACCTGAGAGTTTTGACGTGCCCAATGACATCACTTCCCTACTGATGACTCCGTTAAGAAAAGAACAGAGAGAAAAAATCATGGAGTGTTTGGACAATCATCATATCAACTTCTCTCTTTACAAAACACGAGTAGAATCCCGATCGGTTGCAAATCCCCTTCATTTTGCAAAAAATGTTCAAGGAATGATCGAAATGCTGACCCAAAGTGCACGGATCAATACCGAAGATCAGCTAGTAGGCCGATTAAGAATAACTAACCCTGTCAACCCGTGCTCCCACACAGACTAATTAGAACTAATATAAAAGTAAGACTTATAGCTAATAATTATAATTATCTATCTCGTACTCTCTTTCATCTATTAAGTATTCTAATATAATACTCTAAAAGATGCATATTTATCATTATCTGATTGCAAAAGTTTTATTTAGTAATAATTTTTTTACTTTGCATCACACCTCCATATGTATTTAATATGTATTTAATTGAACCATTTGTATGAACTATATGAACAATATGAAAATTGGTATTGTTATCTCTTTCCTTAGGGATGTAAACGGATCGGATACGGATGGATATCACTAATATTGTATTTATTTTCAAATTTTCTATCGGATTCAGATTCAGACGTGAATACTCTCGGAAACATATACGAATGTGGATTGCTTCGATTACGAATACGAATAGATGTGTATTGAATACAGATTGAACCGGATGCGGTTACTATCAGATATGGATATTTCTTCGGATATCAAGTAAATGCAACATTTATTTATAACACATTTATTTATATCACATGTGTTGTAACATTCGAACACCATACGAGTTCAAATTTTAACTAGATTATGCTTAAAGAAATAAATTAATAAACAATTGCATGACATTTCTAGCTTATTACGTAGATGAGAGATATTCGACTACATGACTTTCTAACTTGTAATATGGCTTAGATTGGAGACACTCAGTTAACGGTATTATAACTTATTATATTGATGATACTTCACAAGCAGAATTAATTCAACTATTCAAGGAGGCAATATTCAAACTAAAATCATGCTTCATTAACCAAATGAACAAAAGATGATATATCATTTTGGACACTCAATTACACGATATTAACATTCTAAATTATTACATGCATAAATGTGTAGAAGTAGTAAAATTATTGCTAGAGTTCAAACTATTATACGATATTGAGTATTTTTTTAAATATGGAACAAGTCTATTTTTTATTGTCGAATTATTGCCAGAGTTCGAGTTTAATTCTCGAACCAAGAATAAATAAGATTCAACTCCAATATAGTACTAATAGATAGGTTATACTTTTAGAAAAATTTTGGTGCTAATTTTATATTTTTCTGATTAGAAATGAATTAGTTATAAATTTTTAAGATTAAATTAGATTTTTATTAATATATATATTTGAAATAATACGACTATCCAAATCTAGTATCCAAATCTATCCGGATTATTCGACCGGATATCCAATATCCACCGGATATTGGTCATATTATATCCGATTTAAATATCCGATATTCAAAACATACCCGGATATCGAAAAAAAAAATATATCCGAATCGATATCCGCCCCTCTCGGTCGGACGGTCGGTCGGAAAATATCCGTACTATTTAAATATCTATATTTTCTTATACATGAATACATGGTGACACACATCATGAGTGGTATCTTTATATAAATAATAACATAATAATATATTAATAATAATAGAAATAGTAATTTAGAATTTTTATTGGAGAAATTTAATATTTTTATTATAATTATATAATTTATATTTATATTTATGGTTACTTTAACATTCAATAATGATATACTTGGATCCATATGCAAATTTTGGGGGGTTATTTGCATTATTCTTATAGTGGGATATATGGATAATTTATATAAAGATTAGGGGTTGCTTTAGATTATTTTTTATAATGGCAGACGTGAGTAATTTAGATACGGGTTACTTTAGATTATATTTTATAATGGCAGAGGTGAGTAATTTAGATACATGTTTAGGGGGTTAATTTAGCCTATTTTATAATAGCAGAGGTGGATAATTTAATAAAAAAGATAACAGATCCAATATCTACTATGATTAGATTTATCGGATTGATGGCCAGATGTGTTTTATTTTGTAAAAATAATCCTAAGTGGCTTCACGTGGAGGCTTTAAAAGGAGCTTTCAATTAGTAATAGTAAGATGACTGCTGCCAGAATCTCAGTGTCCGGTTGTAGTTCGTGAGTGGTGGTTTAGGTAGCGTTTGGTTGGAGAGTGGAATAGAATGGTACGGTCCCATTTTTAATTTGAGGAATGGAGTGGTTTTTTGATCTATGTTTGGTTGGAGGGATGAAATGATTCCATTCTTTATCTGGTTGGAGGGATGGGACCCAAAGTAGGGCCGTCAATGCAAAATCTATCTCATCCCCTCCATATTGCTCTGCATCTGCACGCTCGTGGTGCCGCCGCCCCGCTGCTGCTCCTCACGCTCGCATCGCCGCCGTCGCCGTGTGCTCGCTCAGCTCAACGCATGTTCGCGCCGCCCCCGCTGCTCCTCCGCACGCTAGAGCCTCCGCTGCTGCTGCGTGGGCTCGCTCGCTCGTGCCACGGCTGCCGCCGCGTGCGCTCGCGCCGCCGCTGCCCGCTCGCTCGCGCAGCTGCTGCCGCCACGTGCACGAGCGCACGCCCCGCTGCTGCCACCGCGTGCTCGCTCGCGTTGCTGCCGCAGCCGCGGGCACGAACGCCGCTAACCGGGATCCATTTACTTATGATACCAAGTTTTTAGACCAAAGATCACAAGATCTTGGCCCTGCTTATATTGAAAGCAAACAGTATACGATGCTGGGATACCAGCTTACAAGTTTTAGGCAACGGACTCACCAGCCCAGAAAAAAAAAACTCAACGTTTACAACTCACTCCAACGACACACCGGCTGACGCAGCAGCCCAAAAAGACAGCAAGGCTAAGGGAAAAGAAAAACGCGGCCTTTGTTCCTCAACAGCCTTCGCCTTCATCTTGACACGACACATCAACCGGAATCCCTCCTTTAGTTTTCAGCAGCTCTACCCTCTCCACCAGTCCTTTTATGACGACTTAGACCAAAGACCAACCTTTTTGTTCCTGCTACCCACACCGAAGAGTGTCGCAGCAGCCAGCAGGAGAAAAAGAAAAGAAAAGAGAAACTACGATCAGCTCCCTGGCTGCCGTCTCAACAGACTTCCCCCTCATCAAGGGTCATCACAGCAAGTTCAGTCCCGCCTTCAGTTTCTCGAGAGTCTTTCCCCGCTCCACCGAGTCCCTGCCCGCCTTCCACCAGTGTTGCACGAAACCAATGATACGATAAGAAAGCACAGATGGCGAGGAAACAAGTTTGTTTGAGAAAACCCAATCATTACGTGTCTTCCAAATAGCCCAGATTACACCTGCCAAAATAAAGATCATACTCCTACTGCAGTTTCTACCCGGCACACCACCCTTTACTACTAGGAAGTCCTCTAGGGATGTTGGGCTAGAGTCCCACCCCAGCGCATCTCTAACCCAACACCAAGCAAATTGCGCGTTGGTGCATCTGAAAAAAAGATGATCAAGATCCTCTGTCACCCCACACAGCTTACCCTTTTTCGGACCATCCCATTTCCTATGTTTCAGTTGAACAGTTGTCTGCGGTCTGTCATGGAACATCATCCACAGAAAGATTTGAATTTTAAGTGGCAGTTTGGTGTTCCACACATCAATCAGCCTTTGGTCCCTGTAGCCAGGATCGACCATAAATCTGTACAGAGATCTGACTGAAAAACAGCCTTTAGGATCCAATTTCCACAACACCCTATCAGGGAGGTCTGACAAAGCCTGTTCAGCAAGGAAGGCTTGCAGCTGCTCCCATTCAGACAGTTCCAGTTCACCAAAGGATCTCCTAAAGTTAAGTTGCCAGAATTTCAAAGCCGCTTTTTCCACCGAAATTAACTGTTCTGAGCATATAGCAAATAACTTAGGGAACAAAGTTTTGAGACTACAATCTCCCGCCCAAACGTCCAACCAGAACCTCGTGGTCTTGCCATTCCCCACTTGAACCATTCTGCCAAAATGGTACCACTCCTTGACTTTCTGCAAGCCTTGCCAGAATCGTGAGCTATTCCTCTGGGTTTTTTCAAAGAAACCGTGGTTGCCAAGGTACTTTCTCCTCAACAACCGGATACAAGTGCTGTCCTCTCCACTTTCAATCCTGGCAATCCATCTTGACAGCAGGGCAGTATTCATGGCCCTAGTGTCAATGAAGCCCAGCCCCCCAAAATCTTTGGGCTTGTTCAACGCATCCCACTTAATCATATGATATTTCTTCTTTTTTCCCACTCCTTGCCAAAAAAATCTCGCTCTCGCCGTGTCCAGCCGCTGCTGGGTGCCCTCATGCAGCAAATACACCCCCATTACATACATAGGTATACTGGTGATACCAAGTTAACGTTGCTAACAAGGATCTAATAAATTATGGGTTCAATAGATCCTCTTTAGCACAAAGATGTACATTCTCAAAGGACCGACACTAGGCCTAGAGGGGGGTGAATAGGCCATGTTAAAAATTCTGTAAATTCTTCACGAAAACTGTTAAAACTGCTGGAACTTCCGACGCAGTATCGGAACTTCCGAGGGAAGTTCTGATACTAGGTAGGAACTTCCGACGGAGGGCAGGAACTTCCGACCCTCTCAAGAATTCAAAACGAAATTAAACTAAGACAAGTTTATGAAGAATCTATTTGAATAGAAAGCTTACAACAGGTGTCTAGAGACTTCTAGAAGTGATCTCTAGCAGCGGAAACTTATAAACACATAGATCGGGTCAAATCTAGTATAAGAACAATATGAACAACAACAAGCAAATGAGACACGGGATTTGTTACCGAAGTTCACTCCACTTAGGAGCTACGTCTCCGTTGAGGAGCTCACAAAGACTTGGGTTTTCACTAACCCCTTGCCTCCCTCAATCAACCACAAAGGAGGATTGAGTCACTTACTATTGTTCTCATAAAGAGAAGGGTAATACAAACTTCCGGGGGAAATCACAAAGATTGAGAGCTTCCCGGTGACGTCTAACCGTCTAGGAGCCAAGCTCCAAGAGTAACAAACGCGAATCGATCAATCAAACTTGCTTCAAGTGCTTCTCGAGATGAACAAGGGAGAAACCAACTCAAAGCCTCAAGTCACACACCTCAAATGCTTCTCACACCCAAGCCCAAGGTCAATCAATGCAGGGATGAGCTCTAGATGGTTTTGGGAGAGTGAAATGAATGCTCTTGGAGGTGTGCTGGTCGAGTTAGGTCGGCAGCCATGAATGGAGGGGGTGAGGGGTATAAATACTCCACCCCCAAAATAGAGCCGTTGGCTGTTTCTGGTGGCTGCTGTCGGATCTTTCGACGTGAGGTCGGATCTTCCGTCTATGTCCAGGTTCGGATCTTCCGACTCATAGTCGGATCTTCCGAGCACGTCCCCAGATTTGGATCACTCAGAAAAGGTCACGAATAACAAGGGTCGGAACTTCCGACGGAGATGTCGGAACATCTATTCTGTCGGAACTTGTCCCGAGTCAAGTGGGAACATCCGGTCGGAACTTCTGACCGGTGTAGGAAGTTCCGACGGAGCTTTCGGAACTTCCGACAGAGGCAGTGACAAAGAAAATTTTCTGGGGTTTGTGTACGTAACTTTTTGTGTTTGTCATCTAAGTTTTCATCTCATGAGCAGCACTTTGACAAACTTGATCAATCAAACATGTCCCCCTTTATAGTACGGTGATTCCTATACTCAAATTCAAACAAAAAATAAATTTAAATACTTCATCAACTCTTTCACCATACATAGAAGAATTGGGGACCATCCTTTCATCTTTCTTGCTTCATTTTTATTTTATTCCTGCACATATCTCATTCAAAGCATCATATCCCAAATTATAATTATCATTATCACCAAAACTCTTTTAGAAGCCTAGATGCACTTTCACATTCCCTGCTCGCTTGCGCCGCCGCCTTCATTGCTGCTTCGCGAGTCTCGCCTCGCCGTATCTTCTCGCTCGCGTCGTCTTCTCGCTTTGCCTCGCTCGCCCTCGTGACGGCATTACGCGCTGTCGAAGTGGGATGGCTCGATTCGACCAAGAGCCATCCTGAATACGGATGGAATATTCTCTTACGAGGATGGCTCAGCTCCTCCGCTCGCGAACCAAATAAGAGATGATGGAGTGACTCTAACCCGTTCCGCTCTCCAACCAAACACCACCTTAGAGTTTGAGGCTTGGTTCCTGAGCGGAATCTCAATGCAAGTATATATCATTTAGAGTTTGAGGGTCTGATCCTGAATAAATTTATATTAGCAACTTTACTACATAACTGTTTTTCTTTCGCTGATAAAAGTATAGTGGTGTATTAAAAAAACAGATGGTGAGTGAGGATCATCCCGTCTAAGCATTATTCTTCGGTGGTGTGGAAACCCAATCCATTATTTTACCTGGACTTCTCAGTTGCATTTTTTCTGGATTTTGTCTTCATTTATCAACTTCGATTTTTTACTTCGACAGTGTACAACTTCTTACTTTAATTAATTTCCTCACTGACCTGGCACTGGCTACCAGTCAGCACAGGCCACCGTTCATGAATCATCTCGAAAAGAAGAAATGCACAATTTGTTCACCGATATGCATGATTGAGCGGCCAGGATCAAAGCATCGTGCTGAGGGCCCAAAGTAGACACGGTATGTATGTAGCCAATGGCAGAGCCCCATGAGTAGCACGCTTGACACTATTGGTTGTGCTTCCACGTGGCCATTTCATGAGTAGCACGCTTGACACTACTGTTTATGCTTCCACGTGGCAATTACTGGAGGCCTCAGCGGCCCAACCAACTCAACATTATTCTCCCCCTGTCTTATTGAACCAAGCAAGTTCTTTGAACCAGAACGGGAAGGCATGACGTGTCGAAAAGAAAAGAACGGAAGGCATGAGACAGGAGCCGACAGTGCACCAATCAGCACTCTTACATGGAGAGCACTTTCCATTATGAGATTTGAAACCCATTTAAAATGTGATTGCGATGTGTGTGCCTCACATATTTGACCCGGTCTCGGTCTCAAAAAGTTCACTCCCCATGCAGCTGGCTCACACAAAGATTGCACGCGCCTGATGTGCTGCTGGCCACCGTACCCTGCTTCATTCACCTGGCCTATAAGTACATGGCCAAGCTGCTCACATTCTCACAGCAAAAACAAATTCTTCTCTCACAAGTAGTGCTAACAGGAGCAACAAGTCTCTCGAGAGATATATAACAGCTAGCTAACTTGCCAAGACACTAGCTCTGAAAGAGTTTTCATGGCTTCTTACTCACACAAAATTGTGATCGGCCTTCTCGTGCTCCTCTTGTTGACATCATCGCCGTCCATGCTACATGCAGCTAGGACTGCGCCAGGTGACCACGCACGAGCAAATCAAGAGCATGTCAAGGAGAGTGTACCGAGCCCTACCGCTCCGCCGATGCCGCCCTCGCCGCCGTCCGGCAAGCCGGAGATGGCCGTCGCCAAGAAGCGCTGGGGGACGACCCAGGTCACCGACGGGTCGGTGCCGAGCCCAGGCGTAGGCCATTAGCAGCAAATGCTACTTAGCATCATGCAAATGTCTCTATGCACGTATAGATATACAAATAAAAAAGCAGCTTGGTATAGCTAGCTATAAACGTGTGACAGTGTATACATGCATTATTTCTCTTGAGTTATATAGATTAAATTTTGGATTGTTGGCATGTCGTGACAGAGGTTTTCATGACACGAGATACGCCGGCTCTTCACACCAGAATGTGTGAAGGTGTGTGTCAGTGTTGTTGATTAGGATGCCTAGAGATTCTCATCTCACTTAATAACTCGTACATGAGTTGTGTTGAGTTCCGTATATTTACATATAATCCTACGTAGTCTTCTTTGTTTTTCTATATCTCACGATAGAAAAAAAAAACTCTCCATATGTTTATCCTACCAAGTCAACATTTCTCTGATCCTTTTTTGCACTTTTCTTTCTTTTGAGACGTGAACTGGAGCTTTTTGGTCTTTTTCTTTCCCTTTTTTCACGCTTCTGCGTGGGCGGTAGGCATGAAACCATGATCTCACGCTCGTTCACCTGGCTCTACACGCTCCCTAGTGCAACCAGATCTCAGGAGCCTTTTTGTAATCATAAAAGACAAAAATATTCCCAATACGATGCATGTGCAAATGCACAACAATGATTTTATATTGTAGAAAGAAAAAAAATCAACTGTGACAACAGAAAAGATCCTGAAGAACAAATAGTAAATATAAAAGGTTCCAAAAATCCGTGAAGTAAGCATAACCTAAAGGTTTAGATTTCTTATGATAGAATCTAACCATCAAGGTTCAGTCAATAGTTTAAGGTACACATCGATCTTTCTCCCATACACCATTGTTCCACAATATTCCACAATCCAATCCACACGTACCTGTAGCTACTCCCACGTGTGTATCAGTGGCGGAGCCAGGATTTTTGCATGGGGTATGCCGAACCAAAATTTTTATATGTAAACAATAAAATCCATTTAGCAATTCGGTAAAATTTTATAAAAATTGCACTGCAATACGGTACACAACTACTAAATAGTATAATAACTCTTAAATCACAATACAAATAGTTCAAAATAACATACTAATAGTTTGGAATATAAACAACACAAGCTTAAATAACAAATAGCTAAATTAATTGAACTAAAAGCGATCAATACACGACGGAACGAGCACACGCTACTTGGACGGTCTCAGAAGAGGGGAGTAATACGACAACGATTAGACGCGAACAACAGCTAACTTGAGATGCAGATGCGGACAACCAATGGCGGTGCATAGGAAGCGATGCATCAGCCTGCAGCGTCAAGTGCCAGGCTGCAACTCTTGTTCTGGTCCTTCTGCTTGGGCAATTGACTACACTCGAGAGAGGACCAGCCTAGGGTATGCCTCACCGTACCTGTGCCACCCGCTAGCTCTGCCTATAGTGTATTTTATAATGTAGGATGTATCTGACTCAACGGAGAGCATATATGTTAAGTATGTGATCATACCAGACTATCTATGATGGTATATATTTTGGGTATGTGACTATACATAGAGTACGTGGACATACTTATTTTTATATACTAGTACTAAGGTATAATCATAATATATTTAAAAAATAGGGATGCTTTTGAGGTACATATATTCAATCAATGGTTTAAGGTACATATCGATGTTATCACCAAGTTTCTTTGGGACCTTATATTGGATAAGCATTGGTATTGTAATATATTTCCGTTCTAGACGTAAGAATAGAGGAAGGTTGTATACACAGAGAGTCACTAGCCAAGTGCTATATATTACCCACTTATTTCACAAAATAGGATTCAGCCTATCTGAACTCACCCAAACCTTATGTTTCTCACCTCCTTGCAAATTTCGAGTATATTCTATCAACTTTCCTCCACTATGGTGGGTGTCTTAATTTTTGTATCTTTCTTGCTATTTTTTTTATATCATTGCAACGTTTTTTTTCATGTACTTATTAGGCTCACCCTCAACATCACCAGGTTCATCATCTTCCTGAATAATCCGTACTTCCCAGTTATTTCCCAAATAGATATAGCCAGCCTGAAACCCCCTACTCAAGAAACATGTATGAATGGAGCCTATGGAAGAATGCTCCTTCTGATTCCTGATTCTTGCAACCACAGCTTTACTATTTCTACCGAATAATTTTTACATTAAATTTTTAGGTGATACCACAGATCTTCTTCAGTTTTTTCTACCAAATAAAACACGTTAATGTTCTAAATATGAATAAGCCCAAAAGGCAGAGGTAGCACGAGTTGCATATATATGCACACGCGGCCTCGCGGCACTGGCTATGGCGCTCGAAGCTTCCACGCGGCACGATGTGGTAACCCAAGCCAGCAACACTCACAAAAATCTTTGGCCGAAAACTAAAGGCGCGAATAATTAAGTACAGGGTAGTGCTCAACATAGTACGCTTTGCTAGGCAACTTTATAGCGAAAAATGTGTAACGGTGATGTGTGCTCCACTTGTTTTGACTAGCCCACAAAACTAAAAACTTGTCACCGCCACGCAGCACGCACGCTTGCTGGCCACCGGCCCCCATCTCTCCTGTCCTTCACCTATAAATGCATGCCCTGGTTGCTCACATTCTCATCGCATCAAGCAGCTCATAGCTCAGTAGTAGCTCACCTCTCCACACAAGCAACCAATTAAAACTCTCTCTCCTGCTGCCTCTGCCGTTTAAGCTTAGCTTCATTTAGCTTGCATTGCGACCTTGCCCATGGCTGCCTCACACACTGCCAGCATTGTGATCCTCACCTTGCTTCTGTTGGCATCGTCGCAGTCTCTCGTGCACGCGAGGATCATGCCAAGGGATCATTCGTATGTGCAGCATGCCGTGGAGAGCCCCCCTTCTTCTTCACCACCGTCGGTCTCTCAAGATTTGCTGCGAGTGTTCACGGCGCCGCCGACGCCGCTGGTGCTGACCGACAAGCCGGAGATCGCCACCGCCAAGCGTAGGCAGATCATCCAGGTCGTCACCGACGGGTCGGTGCCGAGCCCTGGCGTCGGCCACCATAATTAGCTCGCCTTCTCCTACACATATAGAAATTGATTTACACACAGATGTATATGATATATATATAGACGCCTCAAACATAAGCTAACCACATGCAAGCTGGCTTATTGCTAGCTAGCTATATATACATGTATATGAATAAAACATATAGGAGATCGACACAATTATTTCCTATGTTGTATGTACTTGATTGTATATGAGAAGAATAAATGAGTATATACCTTGAGTTTGTATTATTGGCAGGTAAATTGGTTATTGGTTTATTATGCATATATGCTTTCGTCCTATTCAAGGGATTATTTAGCCTAATCATCTCAATTTTACAAAAAAAAACTTCAAATGGGCCGGGTTTGATTTTGAAGTGGTTGAAATACTTCACCATTTCGTTTTCCTAGAGGGTCCCCTGGTGTGGGAATGAGTGTGAAGTAACCACCTGAGTGATTGGATTGCTGCGTTGAAAAAGCCATGTGGCGCCAAAGCAACATCCCCTAATTTAGACTTTGGCAGGTTGTTACTTATTTGAATCTGCATCAACTTGCTCGCCTTCTCAACTTACGTCTTGTTGCGTGATCGTGATCCTCATATGTTGGCTGATCTGGAAGGAGAGAAATAGGAGAACATTTGACCACCGCGCGAGAAACCAGGACGAACTTCTGTCTCTGGCTGAGGATGAAGTTGCTTCTTGGGTGCGTGCCGGGTATAGGCAATTGGGTGCTGTTTCGCTAGCGTTTGGTCGCGCAATTACCGCCATGTAATTTTTCCTTGCTGTGGGCCTAGTCTCGTCCCTCTGAGACCATCAAAGGGCCTTGTAACGAACTTCTTTTTCTTTTAATGAAATACGTGCTTAGACACGGTCACGCAAAAAAATACGTCTTGTTGCGTGCTTGGATATTAGTTACTTAGTCGTGCTCACTACTGCTGATCAGGTCGCTCGCGTGGTCGAGTTTATGAGCTGGCATAACAACGTGATGACGTCCGTGTGCCGATCATCCTGACCAAGAGACAAGCATCTTTCTTTTTCATCGTTTTTCATTTGGAGGACCAAATAACTATATATGGCGGCTACTTTGGGATCGGATACACAATAACTAACAACAATGAAAAGCTACTGGTTGTAAAGTATGCACGATTGTTTATGTTGGACGTTGATACTGCAACAAATATCGTTGCGTGAATCTGCTTGGCTTCAATTCGTCAGGTAAGTAGTTTCACATTTTCTAAATATAGGCCGGCTAAAAGAATATGCCTATAAAAATAGGGTTGCGTACGTATATTCATAGGGATGAGTGTGCGTGCGTATTTGTGAGCGTCTGCGTTTGTCTTATGTTTCTAAAAAAAGAACGGTAAAATCTACCAATTGGTGTGCATTTGCATATATATGGCTCAATCTCATCTTATCATTGTCACAGTGCTAAAATTAAAGTCTCGTTATATATCCGTAACCTATCCATGTCATATATAGTGTCTGTTTTTGCACGGTTTTACTGAGGTAGAAAAAAAATCTATTTTAGAAAAACAGGCCACGGCCCTGCCCCATTTCATTGAAACAAAGCAACGTTTTGCAGTTTTACAGTTCCAGCAAGGCACATCCCACTAGGCAAAACTAGCATCCCTACAGAGAACTAGCTCCCAGCTGGAGTGAACAGGTCTAAGGTAAGCGCTGACAGTCCCAAAAGCATTATGCATTGAAAGAACAGAAAATGTATGATAGAAAAAAAAAATCTATGATGATACAAAATATTTTATCTCTTTATTTTTTTGGGGGTGTGGTTTTCTAATTTTAAAATAATTAATGTTCATGTGTAATATTTGAGATTATCGAGCATATTACATGTAGTTATTATATATGTGGACTATATATATGGATCAACGTGAAAAAGGATGTTCCTAGCATATTAACTATGCAGATACATAGCCAAGAAAATCAGTTAGGTAGACATAGTCTCAGTTATTGCATGAAAACATTTTCCACGTATTCGCTAAATGTCATGATCAAAGAACAGGACAAATTGTACGCCACGGTTGCAAGTTCTTGTTCTGAAATATAAGTGGCAAATTATGCATGTCAAATAGAAGTGGTCCACAAAGTGCTACAAGAGTTAACTGATTCGATCGGTGCAAACACTTGCCAACAACGCACCAGGCCACCTGAGAGATCGCTGTCTCACAATCATAGTAACCAAACCCAGGCCGTCCAAATTGTCAACCAATTGCCAGGTTTCGGACTCCTTCGCTAGCTATTTCCGTGAAGTGCCTTCCATCCAGGCTTTTAGCCGACATCACATACTGATCGCACAATATTTCACATAAGATCATCCATCCATCCCTTTAACTAATTTTAGCATTAAGCATGCATTCGTCACTGAATTTTTTTCAGTGATTTTGTGGGATGCTGCTAACCGTCGGAGGTGGGCCTTTCGTGCTCAACTAGTCGGCGTGCTTTCTAGCCGATGATTGAAAGGCGTCATCTCGGAGAATAATTCAACCACGCTTGTACTGTACGTGCAAAAGTTTCAGGTTACATGTTCATCTATCGACCGGAACCTGGCTGACACGTGCGGTGCAATTTTTGAGCTACCATGTCAGGAACCACATAAATTAGCTCCACTAATATATTTTGTTTTCAGATCAAACCCCACTAAACGCTGGAGATCAAAAGGCAACGAGATATCTGTTATTGTATCAGTACGTTGATGTGCAATGCATGCACTCTTGATCTTTTTTTTTCCCGACGTCTATTTATTCTTTCTGTTGTAAGGTCGGTTATGACTTATGACGAGGGATTTTTT
The DNA here is from genome assembly GCA_032594955.1 of Panicum miliaceum. Lineage (NCBI taxonomy): Eukaryota > Viridiplantae > Streptophyta > Magnoliopsida > Poales > Poaceae > Panicum > Panicum miliaceum. The sequence continues at coordinate 5,095,195 of CM064058.1, read as the reverse complement.
CTGTTGTCCTCCAAATTAAATAATGTAATCGGATCAACAGAAAAGAACACATAATCATTTTAAATTGGAGTTTTGGTGAGATAGATAGCACAATAGTCGTCACCTACGTATGCATATGTACGTAACTACTAGAATTATATTGGTGGTCGAGAATCTACAACTTTGTGCGCTCTCTCTCTCTCTCCCCTCCCTCTCTCTCTGGTCCCCCACCCTATGGAGAAATGAGAACTTTGTCTTTTTATTTTTTTTAAAAAAATATAAGGCATGCCTATATTATATGCAGTATGATCGATGATGCATGTAATTGGAAAATTTTGAAACAAATAAATACCCATATGGTCATTAGAATCAGGGGCGGAGCCAAGGGGGTGGGGGTGGGGGGCTGGAGCCCCCTTAGAGCTGCTGCAATAATGGAGATATGGGAAGGAATGGAGAGAGAGAAAAGAGGGAAGGAAGGGAGAAAAATGAAGATATAGAGAGGAAGAAGGAGCTCATCAGCCCCCCCCCCCCCCCCCCCCCCAATGAATTTCTACATCCGCCACTTATTAGAATAGATGTCATTTAGATATTAAAACTATAATAGCATAAATCACATCTCGAGAGAACCGCATGATCATTCTGTCACTGTATCTTTCAGTCTCTAACTGAAATGAGATAAAATTAAACTAATTCATGACCCTGATTACATTCATATATAGAGAGAGAGAGAGAGACACACACACACATACATAATTTGCCGTCATATGTCATATATATCTAACCGACCATGCTAACAAAAGTTGGCCTAGAAATTGGGTCACCAAATTTTGTAGTTCGTCCTTGAGTAGTACCGCCCTTTATGAGTGGACAATCAGCTATAGGGCATGACACAGCCAGTGCACTTTTAAAGAAACCGAATAATAGAGGGCCGCCATGGTTGACTGCAACAATTATCTAGCTAGCTAGGAGCAAACTGAAGTTAGCAAGGCTACTGCTTGAACTGAACTGAACTTGTTCCACTAATGCGTGCGTAAATCAACAGAGCTCAAAACATATTGTATTTTTGTATCACATTGTTATAAATTATCAATCCCTGGTTTCTTTAATTGGGTTTTTTTATATCGGAACATTACTTTGTAAATCATTTTATTGCACTATTATTTTTAACTATACATTTTTAAAAAAATATATATATCTCAATCATACCACGTGGTTAAGAAGAAGTAACAGTGGAGAGAATGAATAGTTATTGATGTTTTAACCCTGTGTTTTACATGAGTCGTGTACACAAAAGGCATCCACTACTTTGAGTTTAACTTTTGGCCCCTGAACTGTCATAATCAGCCAGTCGGCCATAGCTTTGTGATTGGAAGGGTGCTGAGGTGGTGCATGTGACGACAAAATCGCGTCGCATCAAATTTGGCCACTGTCCAAAGCATCATAGTTGAGTTTGAGTGGTTATTATTTTTCACTAATGGAGGAGATATGATGTATGTGTAATTCAGGGGGTGTTTGTTTCCCACCTAAATTATATAATCTAGCTTATAATTAATCTATAATATGAAACAAACATACTATAGACTGTAGCTAGATTATTCTAATTTATAAGCTAGATTATCCTAATCCAATAAGCTATACTCTCCTCTAGATTATACTCATTTCGTTTTAAAATATAGATTATTTTGATTTTTCTATATTCATAGATTTTGATATGCATCTAGATATATATTATATCTAGATACATAGTAAATACTATGAATCTAAAAATACCAAACGACCTACATTTTGTCAATGTCAACGGAGGGAGTAGATTATAATCTAGATTATATAATCTTGTGTGGAAACAAACAGAGCCTTAATTAAATTAAGTTCCAATTAGTCGCCACACGCAATCACCGCATTGATTTTTTTTTTTTGAGAAACCGCGTTCATATTTCCACCATCAAGCTCGTGCGCCTATCATTTGGTCCATGAGTTTTTTTTTTTTTGAAAACTTGGTCCATGAGTTCGTGAGGCTGCTTTTGGTTTGATAGCAGCCTCTGTTGTTGGTGTGGGCTACGCTGAGGAAGCCCGGCCCGTTGGGCCGTCACGGACGAGGTGGTCGCCAGTCTGACCCCACCCAGCACCCCCCAGCAGTGTTCAGGCCCAATACAGGAGTCTGGTTGCGAAGCGGGCCGCGGATTGTCGTTGTACGTAAGCCCACAAGGCAAAAGGAAATTGAAATGAATTGCCACGAAAGACATCTGCGGAAGGCGGGAGGAAGGAAAGACCACCGGCGACAGCGACATATGGCAGGAGGCATCCGCGCGGCAACGTGCAGCTGCCTTGCTTGCTTGCCATGCCACCCGCACGCAGAGGCAGAGCCGGTGGGAGACACGGCTGCGCCGGCCGTGCGGGTGCACGCACGACACGATGTATGAAACAGTGGTCGGCGACGGCGAGGCTTCCTCCCCTGCTTCCCTCCCCTCCCCTCGGGCCACCTTCTTCCGCATCCCAAGCCCATGCTGAACCTGCCAAGCCACGAAGGTGCATGCCCCTTCTTGTGCGAAAGGCTTGCGCCATGCTCCACATGTGGCTGGCAGACCGACGGCATCACCGCCGCAACCTCGTCCCGATTGCCATTGCCATGCCAGCGACCCACACGCACGCACGCTCGCGCGGCCGGTCGGTGGGTGGACGTGGGAAGGATCGAGCTGGACGGCTGCTGGCACGGTCGGCGCCGCATGGGCATGGTCTCGCTCGCCGTCAGCTAGCCGGCTGCCGACCCCGGGTTCATCTCCCGACATCCCAACCGATCACGGTGATCGCGCGGATTCAGGGCGCGCGGTCTCGGGCCCCGGGTCCCAACGCTGGCAGAGCTGCTGGTGGATGATGGGACGGAGGGGCAGCGGCCTCTGTAGCCTGCCAGGAACAGAGCACGCATGGAAATGGAGCAAAGCACTCTGTCATCGCTGAGTTTTCAAAAAAAAAAAAAAACTCTGTCATCGGTGATGCTGAGGCGCTTGAAATCTGATGAAAGCTTCTTCCCCTTGCTGATCCTACCTGCATCAACACGCATGTCTTGAAGCACTCGGGGCGCATGAGCTGATGCCCAGTCAATCATTCTCGTGTTTTGACTCGCCGATCCCAAATGGCCCCGATCAGGAAGTGTATCAGAGATTCAGAGTTATGAACGGAAACGCAAAAGAAGAAAGGCCTGCTGCATCATCATAGCATCAGACTACATGGGCCTCGGCTATTGTAAAATGTGCTAAGTTTTAGATGCGGGGCTCCTCCAAGCGACAAAAAGGAGCAGTTCAACAGCTGGGATTATTCCCCTCGCGAAAAGAAGATAAAGGGAATGAATGAATGAAGCGAAGAAAAGAAGAGGCGACGAGAAAGATGGGATAAGGAGTCAACTTGGAGCTGGAATCAGGGGACGGAGCGGCTTTTCAAATAGTAGTATGACATCTCTCGGTTCCTGCTTTGCAAGCGCCGCCTTTTGCCAGTCTCTGAACCTGAACCACTATTAGAGCAGACAGACAGAAACGTGACGTCAAAATCTCGTGCCCTCTGTAAACAATGAAATATTGAAATACTGCTAGTAATTTCTAGTACAATATTGAATCGAACTAAAAATAACGGGAAATGTTCGCCTTGATTGCGTAACAGTGAATGAACAAAAAAATGCAAAGATCGCGCAAAGATACAGTGTGCCGCGAGCTGTCTGACAGTCTAGGTACATCGCTTGCGGTGTCGCTGCGAGTTCGCCACGGGAGAACTGAAATCTGGGGCTAACATAAATCAAGGGGCAAGTTGCTAACCCTAGCCCCAAATTTCAGTCCAACAACAAGATTGCTAACCATAATCTTGAAATTTTGGTGACCTGTGGTGGGCAAGCAAAAAATCCAAATCGCGCCATTGCGTGCGGGTGGGCCGGGGAGCAGTAGATCCGGAGAGAAGAAGGCAGTAGCTGCCAAACCTTGGCTCCACGCACGCGCCGTGGTTACTGTGGCATGGCATCATCGCCTCCTTCGGTCCCATGCTACCTGGATCTCGCATTCGAGCATCGCACTGCCCCAGCCCCCAGCCCCACGTAGGCCTACAGCTTCACTGTAGCGCATGTGGCCGCCGGCAGCGAAACGGGCGCAGCACAAAGAGAAAGCGCCCGGCTCGCCGTTCCGACCGCCGTCTCCGCCCATGTGTTGCCGGATTTAGCTGTCTGTAATTCTGTATGGAGCTCCAGATCCCCCGTTCTGCCTGCCTATATGGAGCTCATGTGCCGCGCCCTCTTTTCAGACTTTTGGCCGGGGCGGCGACCCAATCGGCCAAGAGACGGAGAATGTGCGCGCGCATTCCCGATCCGGATCGCCTTGCCTCATGCACCAACAACATGCACAAAACAAAGAAAAGGCAATTGGAGGCGCCACCAACATGCAGTCGCAGACATGCTGCTGTGTCCAGGACCAATGTGGGCAGGGCCATCTGTCATCTGTGCCGTCGTGACCAAAACTGCAGAGACTTGTATTGGAATGGAATGGAGGGCCCGTAGTAGTAGTATACTTATTAGTACTACATTGGTCGTAGCGGTAGGTAGATACATGCTTCGATCTCGATCCATACGTACATACGAAAGTGGGAACATCACCCGGATGGGTGGGCACCTACGTGCTGCTGGGCGAAGGCCGTTGCTGCCCGCCACACTTAAACCTCACGGCCGCGCCGCCCGCGACGGCCGGGGACAGATCTCGCCGCCGTCCGACGAGCGGTTTTTCACCCGTGTGCAGCCCAAGTGCAATGCGCTGCCGCCGCGGGTCATCGTCAGGTCACGGCCGCAGCTCGGAGCGGGAAAGGTACACCCGGCACTGGATCACCGTCCGCCCGACCTTGAACCCCGGCACCACGGTGAACCCGACCGCGAGCTGCCCGCCCGGCGCCGGCGCCGTCCCGCCGCCGTCCGCGTCGCTGACCCTCTCCATGAACACCTCCGAGAACCGCTCCCCGGGGCGCGCCTGGAACACGGACGCGGCGCCGTCGAACGCCCAGAACAGGCAGTGCAGCAGCCACACGCGCCGCGCCATCTCCGCGAACTCCGCGAACCACGCCGTGCGCGGGAACGCGTCCCCACCTCGCAAGGCGGCGCGCTGCTGCCCGGCGCCGCGCCCGCCGAAGAAGGCCGCCTCCATCCGCTCGTGCACCACCGACAGGTACCGGTCCCGCAGGAATTCGCGGAGCGCGCCCCACCGCGCGCTGTCGCCGCCTCCCGCGGGGTCCAGGAACTCCGCCGCGGGCGCGGACTTGAGCGCCGCGAACTCGTCGAAGAAGCGGCGCCGGTCGAGGGAGCCCCGCGCGTGCAGGGAGCTCAGGCCCAGGTCCTTGCGGTGGAAGCCGGCGAGCATCTTCAGCGCGACGTACGACTCCAGCGCGAACCGGGCGTCCCCCGCCGGGTCGCTCAGCCTGGCGCCCGGGTGCACGGCGGCGGCCGCCGCCGCGGGGTCCCACCCGGCCGCCCGCATCCCGTCGAGCACCGCCCTGGCGAAGCCGCGGACGGCCTTGACGGCGTGCCGCAGCGCGGTGAGGAAGTGGGTGGCGTTGAGGCCGGAGAGGTGGAGGCCGTCGAGCGCGGCGAGGGTGCGGCCCGGGTGGGCGCGCTCCTCCAGGGCGCGCGCGGCGCGGAGCTCGTCGGCCAGCGCGGCGCGGGCGCGGGCGGCCTCGGCGTCCCGCGCCCGGAGCTCGGCCTCCAGCTTCCGCGCCGTGATCTCGTAGGTCCGGAGCAGGTGCCGCTGCTCGTCGGCGTGCGCCGCGAGGGCCGCCGCGCTCCTGGCCGCGGCGGCGGGGTTCTTGGTGTACCGCCGCTTCAGGTCCGACAGCCTGGTGAGCTCCGCCACCAGGCCGGCGTCCGCTGCCTGGATCGCCTCGGCGTCGTAAGGGTGCTGCGCCAGCTGCAGCTGCGCGTACGCCGCCTTCACCGCGGACGCCCCCGCGAAGAGGCTCGCCACGAACGCGTGCTTCGCGGCGGCCTCCGGCCCCGGCGCCGGAGACGGCTGCGGCTGCGCCTCCGTTGGCACCTGCGCCACCGCCGCCGCCCCCTTCTTCTCCGTGGCGTTCTTGAACAGGGCGTCGAGCGTGTACGCGGCGGCCAGGTTGCCGGAGAGCTTGAGCTTGCTGAGCGAGTTGATGGAGCTGTCGAGCGAGTCGTCGAACTCGTCCCCGGCGACGGAGTACGCCACGCCCGCCCCCGCCGGGGTGCGCTTGCGGCGTAGGAGCCTGGCCAGCCTCCGCGTGATGCCCCCCGTCCTCTGCTGCGGCGGCGCGGCCGCTGCCATCGTCTCCATTGCGCTCTCTCTCTCTCTTTCTCCCTGTCACAGAGTGAGCTCTCACTGCTCTTGGCTCTTGCTACTGCCGGAGCTGCGCTTCTTCTAGCTCTGAGATTAATCGGCAGAATAATTAGAGGGGGTGGGAAGGATGCAGGGCATGGTACGGTAATATAATACGAGATTAATTAGTTGAATAATTTAGGATGCTGTCGCGAGCGAGTTAATATAATCGAGGGTGTCTGTCTCTCGGGTACGGATTGGGGAGACGATTTCGGTTGTTTAATGGCGGGTAGGGCAGCGGCGGGCAGCATGATTATTCCCTCCTGCTCATCTCGGGCTTTTACAGAACATTGGATGCGGATTCCTGATTTGATGCGTAGAAAGAAATGTTCCGGCCGGGGAATTTTTAAGGTTCCAAGTATGATATTCTTTCAGTAAGTAGGAGCATAAAATATATACCAGCAAGAAAGAAAGCAAGTGGGGAATCAATGCTGGAACAGTTTATTATACGCCCATGTTGCACCCTGTTTTGCATAAGGAATCCAATGCGAAATGTTTCCTGTGTGAATGCTTAAGTTGGAGCAGTGTGATGGATCCTGGAATTCCTGCAAAAGTGCCGTCCAATGAACTACAAATTTTGTAGAAACCTTTTTCAGCGGTCTACGTTTCTAAAATTTCTTGTACATTTTCCCATGAAGCATATAGCATGTAGACGCCATCAACATTTCATGCATTTTGGACTCGATCTGTCCTGTTCCTAACGTTCGAAAACCGGAAAGGAAACCTTTTTTTCCAACAAAAAGTCAAGTGAGCAGTGAGCAGTGAGCAGTACAGACGACAGTGGTACCCCCACGACATCCAGCGGTTAAACGGCTGAATCATGGGGCGGGACACATTCATTCGAAATGATCAGAAATCAATGCGGGCCGGGCCCACGTGTCAGCCACTGCCGCACAAGCGATACTCACGTCGCGGCAGGACACATGCTCATTGTTAGTATGCATGAAAACCAAAGGGATTAGGGATCCAATCCGATTGGGAAATGGCGTTTGCAGTAGGTGGTTTGTCGCCTACGAGGTTGGAGGCATGTCTAGCTAAGGTTTTGCCTTGTGGAGATGTACAAGCATCGCCATCTCTCTAATTAGAGGCACATGATAATGACTGCCCCGTCAGCAGGTACTCGTCACCTAAACGTAGTCGTAGAAACGATCGGTCACCCATGGTTTAGCTACTTATTTGGGCTAAACAACTGATTTAACGGAGGTCGTGGTGATAGATATAACCCGCAGGAGTTGGAACCGTGGTGAGCAATGATGATTCATAGGCAAACCAAGCAATGATGATTTATAGGCAAAATATTGCCATTCAAACATTGGTGCATGTAGTGGTCTTTCTTTTAATCTCCAGGTCGAGATGTTTAGTATAGTCAAATCACTCAAATAGAGAAAAAAGTTCACGAGTAAAGTTACAGATACTCACCTATATCCCCTTCTCCCATCACTATCAGCTGGAGAACCTACAAAAGAGAGAGCACTGACAAGGCAGTAAGATAAGCAAGACAGGGGCTCTTTGGCTTTTGTTGCATGGCCATCACCTAACAAAAAGGGGAGAATGTACATCGACAGCAATGGTTAGCTTTGGAGCCTTGCTAGACGTACGATCTATATATGTGGTAGGTCTACCGCACACCCCGTAGGAAAATGAGTGCAAAAGCTTGCTGCTTGCCCCCATTCCCGGGGAGTGTCTCGGTTTGTTTGATTGCCCCAATGCTGCGCTGGGACGTCTAAATTAAAAGTTTACAAGTAGGCCGACATTTAAGTCTTGTGCACTCTGGTTATTTTAGGCTTCGCTCCCATGCAAATATAATTGGGCTACTAAATTGGAGCGGGGTTGAAGTAGACACACCCTGAACTCTGGAATATATAATATGGCCTCGCCCCAGCTCAAACGAAAGGTGATGCCTTCTTCCTGGGAGGGAGCGTTCCTGGGTCCGGGGTTTTCTGAATCTTTGAGCTCTGTCCAAACAGGATTTGAATACTGCGTTCCAGGGGTTGGAACTCGAAGAGCTCCCAAATTACTGGAGGAGGCTTTGGAGCTTTGGACCAACTCCAAACACTCCTCGGTCGGCTAATGGGATCTCAATTAAGATTCACCATCACAGCACCTCTTGGGCTCCTGGATGCTCCCGGACACGACGGGCAAGATATGGGCGCACGAGGCACGCCGATAGAAAAATCGCCGGGCCGTACGTGCTGCCGAGTGTCCCAGTGGCCAGTGCCACTGTTTATTCCTCAGACCGTGGCCCACCTTTGACGCATCTCTTTCTCTTCCTTTCGCGCGGCGCCTGGCCGGCCTCCTCCCTTCCTCTGCATCTGCAGTGCATGCTATGCTACTGTACTGCAGAAAACGGCAGGGCAGGGACGACGATCAGAAATCACGTGCGATGGCAGCATCCTCCCTGAATTTTTTTGACCTTTTACCACCTCGTCGTCATTCCTCGCCGGATCCTGTTTCTGTTCCTGTTCCCGGGCTCGTGTCGTGCATGCTGCAGCCATCATCGTGTTCGTGGTGAAGGATCGGAATCGGATCAGTACCACAGCCACGCGTTGTGCACGGCGCCTCAGTAAGAGTTGGTCGCCTGTTCACCCACAGTGCGGCTGCGGCGTCTCCGGCCACCGCCCATGCTCCTCATGTTCATATACTGACTGATGACGAGGGGGTCGCCGGCGACCTGACTGGACGATGGGCATCCATCACAGCCGCATAATAAATTAATAATGTCTTCAGTGAACCCGTGCTGCAGGAACTATTGCCATGCATGGGTCTTCTTTTTCTGAACAAAACGTACGCTTTACTCTACTCTGCTATTGCTAAACCAAAAGTTATTTCTATTGCGCAAGCTTATTTTGCACTGCAAAATCTTATTTCTAGATATACATAGCTGGAAAACCGAATATTCAAGTTATGAGATTGCAAATGTTAAAAGGAATCTTAATGGTGGAAAATACTATCTTGATCATTTTTTTATCAACATAAAAAGTGCGTCACCAGGTTGTTTCTTGCAAGTAGCTTCGTCGTGCAGTGAAATTCCCTGTAGAATAACTATTTGTTTATTTCGATTCGTAGAATATCGATTCTATCTTATAGAAAAACACATGTCAGGAAAGGCTAAGAGCAAACAAATTCTCTAGAGAAATCAGGTGGGGGCGCCTTCACCCCTGGCCAGTTGCCGTAAACAATACATAATAGTGTCAAGATCAGGATGTCTTTGTTACCACCCGTGGTCTGTGGAAAGCAATAATTTTGCTGGCATGATTTGGTCGACAAGGCCTGCATAAGTGTCATCAATTGAGGAAACACACCGCTGCAAGGTCACAAAAAATGACTAGTCTCGTAAAGGTTAAACCATGTCATGTTATGATTGGACGCTGGACAATGTTGAGCGCATAATCCCTTTTCTTACAGTTTACTCTTCCTTTGTTTGCTCTAACAGCACCCTAAATTATCCACGACGACATCTTTTCCCCCAAAATCGTTAATGTCTGGGATGAAATCGCCAACATCCAAACGGGCTAAGTATGAGATATTTTTTTAGCCTAGTATAAACTGGGCTCAATCAATTGAGCTGGCCCAATTCGAGGGCTCTGCATACATGGCGAGCCCAGTTTCAATTGTGGTTGATGACAACGAACCCTCCTCCAGCAAGTCCAGAACCGGGTTACCCTCCTCCAGCTCCGGAGCCCGCCGCCAGGAGCCGGACCCGGACGCCGCGCTCCACCTCTTCCTCAACCCGCCAAACACCAGGCTGTCCTCCCTATCCGCAACTGCCTCCGCTGCTACGACCTCATCATCTCCAAGCTCGCCGCCGCGCGACTCTTCCCCGCCATGGAGTCCATCCTCTCGCGCCTCCCACCCTCCGACGCCTCCCACGGCCCCGGGCCCCGCGAGAACCTCCTCTGCCGCGTCATCTCCGCCTACGGCCGCGCCCGCCTCCCCGCCGCCGCGTGCCGCGCCTTCGCGCACCCGGCCTTCCCCGAGCCCCGCACCGCGCACGCCCTCAACACCCTCCTCCGCGCCCTTCTCGACTGCGGCTCCCCGCTCTGCGACCTCCTCGCCGTCTGCCGCGACGCCGGGATCCCGGCCAACGCGGGCACCTACAGCATCCTCATGCGCGCGGCGGCGGCGTCGGGCTCACACGCGCCGCCTGTTCGATGAAATGCTGCGCCTGGGCATCGCGCCGACCGTCGACACGTTCGGCACCATTGTCGCCGCGCTATGCGACGCCGGCCAACTGGAAGAGGCATTCGAGGTGAAGGATGCCATGGTCAGGCGGCACGACGTGTCTCCAAATGCCCATGTGTACGCCAGTCTCGTGAAGGGGCTATGCCAGAGAGGGGAGGTGGATGCCGCAGTGAGGCTCAAGGATGAGATGGCGGGCAAACCAGAACTTTTGCAGAATTCAGCCGTGTATGGGGCACTTGTACGAGCATTGTTCCGGGCAGGGCGCAAAGGCGAGGTGGATGGATTGCTGGAGGAGATGAAGGGGAGGGGGATTGTGCCTCATAGGGACAGGGTGGTGTACAATGCGATGATCGCAGGCTTCTCCGAGGATGAGAGGGATCCCAGTGCTGCATTTGCTGTGCTTGATGACATGGAGAAGTGTGGGTGCAAGCCGGTTGCGTTGACTTATAATACGTTGGTTGCGGGTCTGTGCAAGTTGGGGCGGTGGCGGGACGCGAATGAATTGGTTGAAGATATGCCGAGGCGGGGCTGCCCTCCGGATGTGGTGACCTACAGAATGCTCTTTGATGGATTGTGTTCAGCTGGTGAGTTTCACGAGGCGATCCGGGTTCTGTGTGAGATGGTTTCCAAGGGTTTTGCACCGAGCAAGGATGGTGCGAATAAGTTTGTTGAGGGGATTCAGAAGGAAGGAGATGCAGTATTGCTGGAGTCGGTGTTGTGCCAACTGGCAAAGGTGAATGCTTTGGAGTCAAGTGGATGGGAGAAAGCTGTGAGTGGTGCGCTGAATGATCCTGCAGAGCTGAGTATTGAGAAGCAGCTAGCTTCTATGAGACTTGCTTGATTAGATTTCTTCATGGACCTAATCAATGGTAAATACCATTCTACAAATATCGGTTAGTTTCATTGCTGGAGGAGACACATTCGGATCATGGATACACTTTCCATAGCAGGAAACCATCAGTTTAAATTTTGTCTTATGCATAGAAGATATGCAGTATAATTCTAGCTACTGAATTTTCTAGCATGCTTTCTGACACATCATTGTGTCCAGCGTTTTGTGTTCCTCTATTGACCAAAACATGGTCGTGTGCATCCTACTGCTTCTGTCTAAGAGTTATGTAGTGTAGGAAGATATCTCAATTTTGTAGGGCTGGTAAACGAAGGGCAGGAGGTTGGACAGGTAAGTTCCACGTGCCAATTATTTGCAGTTGCAGGACATCACCGTTATTTGAGTACTACATATGTATTATGTGATGTACTCACAATGTTGAATTGAGATCTAGCCATCTAGGGGCTACTGTACATAAACAGGACTGTTTCGAAAAAAAAACTGTACATAAACAGGGTACTTGCATTGGCTATCAAAATATAACTTAGACATGATGCTTAATAGATTTACACGCAATTTATTCATAAATGAAAGGCGGTTCCAATTGAAAAACCATAACAAGTTCCTATAACTCTCGTAAACTTAGCACAGGGTAGGTTGAGTTGATACCCTGATACCCGGAACATTTGGGGCTCGTTAAAATTCGAAATAACAGAATCCCCCTGCAGAGTCTCTGATTGTAAAGGGTGTGCTTGGTCCACTTGCCATCCATGTCTACTTGTCTAGCCTTGCATAGGAAGGTTGGAGGACAAGCCAGTATATTTGGTTTCTTTGCTTGGTTTGAATTTGAGCGAAGCAAGCAAGAATTTACCTGCTTTTAACTGAGGGAGTGACCAATTGGCTCTCTTCTCCTCACAAGGTAGTAGGCAAAGAAACTAAACGTGCCCCAAGTGAAATCAATCTGGCCAATTCCATTCTCCAATTCTCCATGTTAAATGCATTGAACTAACTCCTAGGTTGTGGAAAAGCTTTTATCTGTCTGAAAGCAGATTGTCAGTGAACACACTCATTTTTATAATCACATGGACTCATTTTTTTTTAATAAATGCACCAGTGGTCCTTAAGACTTATTTAGAAACCTAGATGACACTATGGGTCAAACTAAGGACTAGGGACTTTTACTCATTTTCATAGGTAATCTAATTGCTTTCATATCTTTTCATTTGTCAAACAGGTCAGGTTGAACTTGGGACAGTAGTTGTATCAATTGCTGTGTATATTCAGGTCTCAAGAATTGCAATATTCCTCTTGTTAGTGTCACAACATCATTTCTTGTGTTTTTTTACCTGCAGGGCAGACGGATTGGATTCTTGTGTTGTTTTCAGCTAGGGCAGAAAATTTGTATTCAAATATGTATCCGTGAGCACGTATTTTTCTATAATCATTTTGTGCCTCATAATCATTTTATTTAGATTCATGTATCTCATATTCCTTCTTACAACACTACAGTCATTTATGGGGAGCAGCGTTTTTGCTAGCTGAGTAAAGTACTAGGCAATGAGCATCAAAGCTTAATTCTGAGACTCTGAGTGCACAGTTCAGACGCAAACCACAGCAATGCACTGGCGCCCTGGCGGTTTACAACTAGTTATGAAAAGCAAGATGGGAGGGGGAAAACAGCCACCATGCACTGTGCAACTAGTTCATAGTGTATTATCTCATAATGGGAGGGGTAAAACAGCCAGCAAAGTACAATTAACTTGGTTCAGCTCTTCAAAATATGAACACAGCAAGGCATTATCAAGTACCATGCTAGTGATCGCAAGCTCTAATGATGTAAGTCGGAGATGCAAACACATGTTCTTTGTACTCTCTTGAAGGAGAGACGCTACGAGTTCATTCCTGAAGGACGACACAGCTACAGTAGTTAACTCAGCAACTCCATACCTACTGGCCTCCCTCGTCTGGGTGCTGCCCACCGGGGCCCAGGCCGGCGCCGGCGTTGGGGGTAGAGGCACCGCCACTTCCGGCGGCCCCGGGGGCGGAGGCTCCTCCTGCGCCGTGCTGGAGCTCGATGACGAGCCAGCGGACGGCCTTGCTCATCTGCTCCAGGCGGACGGCGCTGATGGGCTTGATGCCGGGGGCGGCGGCCAGCGGCGCGGGCCCGGATCCGGAGGAGGCGGATCCCGTGGCCTCGTCGACGAGGCACTCGGAGCCGATGCGCTGGCGGATGGACTCGACGAGCTCCTCGGCGTGGTCGCAGGCGACGCGGAAGAGCTCCCAGCGCTGCTTGAAGGCCTCGAGCGCGGCGTCCGTGGCCGCCGTCTTCTCCCCGCCCGACTGCGCGCGGGCCTCCACCACGGCCGACGCGGCAGCCACGAACTCGTCGTACGCCGCGCTCAGGTCGTCCACGGTCGCCTCCATCCCTCCTCCTCCGCGCAAGCGCCGCAGCTCCCTCTCCGACGACTCCAATCCAATCGCCCCCAATTCGACGACAACCCAGGCCGAAGGGGTGAAAACAAGAGATGGCCCAATAGAATGGAAATCAGGATGGGCCTCCACTCGATATCCTGTATATGGGCCAGGGCCCAAGGCTGGTGACCTCAGAACGACGGCGGCAATCATGACGTCAGAGGTGTCGCGTCTGCCACCTGTCCCGCCGCAAGGCCCCAGGCCGCCATGGCGGGGAAGAAGTTCTCGTCCTACCACCTCGCCGCCGCCCTCCGCCGCGAGCCGGACCCCGCCGCCGCGCTGCGCCTCTTCCTCAACCCCCCTACCTCCGCCACCCCGTCCTCCGCGCCGTTCCGCTACTCCCTCCGCTGCTACGACATCATCATCTCCAAGCTCGCCGCCGCGCGCCTCTTCCCGGCCATGGAGTCCGTCCTCTCCCGCCTCGCCTCCTCCTCGGCCCCCCGACCCCGCGAGCAGCTCTCTGCCGCGTCATCTCCGCCTACGGCCGCGCCCGCCTCCCCGCCGCCGCGCGCCGCGCCTTCGCGCACCCGGCATTCCCCGAGCCCCGCACCGCCCGGGCGCTCAACACACTCCTCCACGCCCTGCTCGCCTGCCGCTACCCCCTCCGCGATGTCCTCGCGGCCTGCCGCGACGCCAGCATCCAGCCCGACGCGTGCACCTATAACATCCTCATCCGAGCCGCGGCCGCGTCGGGCTCCCTCGAGCACGCGCGCCGCCTGTTCGATGAAATGCTGCGCCGGGGCATCGCGCCGACTGTCGTCACGTTCAGCACCGTTGTCGCCGCGCTGTGCAACGCTGGCCAGCTGGAAGAAGCGTTCGAGGTGAAGGAGATGATGGTCAGGCGGCACAAGGTGTCGCCAAATGCTTATGTGTATGCGAGTCTGATGAAGGGGCTCTGCGAGAAGGGTGATGTGGATGACGCGGTGAGGCTCAAGGAAGAGATGGCGGGAAATGCAGAACTTTTGCTCGACTCAGCTGTATATGCAACACTTGTACGGGCGTTGTTCCAGGTAGGGCGGAAGGGTGAGGTAGTTGGAATGCTGGAGGAGATGAAGGGGAGAGGCATTGTGGCTGATAGGGTGGTTTACAATGCGATTATCGCAGGCTTCTGCGAAGATGAGAGGGATCCAAGTGCTGCATTTGCAGTGCTTGACGACATGAAGAAGAGTGGGTGCAAGGCAGATGCGGTGACCTATAATACGCTGGTTGCGTGTCTGTGCAAGTTGGGGCGGTGGTGAGACGCTGCTGAATTGGTTGAGGATATGCCGAGGCGGGGGTGCCCTCCAGATGTGGTGACCTACAGTGGAATGTGTGCTGCTGGGGAGTTTCTTGAGGCAGATCAGGTTTTGAATGAGATGGTTTTCGAGGGTTTTGCACCAACCAAGGATGGTGTGAGGAAGTTTGTTCAGGGGATTGAGAGGGGAGGAGATGCGGCATTGCTGGAGTCAGTGTTGTGCAGGCTAGCGAAGGTGGATGCTTTGGAGTCGAGTGGATGGGAGAAGGCTGTAAGTGGTGTGCTGAATGGTCCCTCAAACTTGGGGCTAGAGAAGCAGCTAGATTCTTTACGATTACGAATTGCTTGAGTAGTCATCACAGCGGATTTGATCAATACAGTGCTGTTGTGAAAAATGACAAGTACGAAGTAGAGTGGGGAGCGATCAAAGCTTGGATCAGCAAGCACGTACTGTTGGCTGATCGGACAGAGAACCAGGCATTGATAGATCGATCGATCAAGGTTGATGCCATATCGAGGCAAGCGCTTGCAGGGCGGGCAGGTCGGTATCGGCGACCCAGCAGGAGAAACAAGTGTATGTGGGCGCGTCAAGATGATGGCTGGAACTCGGGATGGTATGCGTTATGCATCGCTATCTTAGGCTGTGGTCTTGTGGACACAAGGAGGTTTGATCACGTGATCTTTCACTTCGTGCTACTTCCTCTTCCTTCATCATGCTGTGACCTTTATCTAGTTCTGCCGAGGGGCAGCGTGTAAGTGCTTCGTTTTTCTCGATTTTTCCTTAGAATCTACTACTTAGTTTTTCTCGAGGTTTGCTTGAATCTTCAATTTTTCCTTCGCAGGCCAGCACCAGTTGGGTGCCTCCAAGATCACAATCTAAAGACAGTAGCTTACATGAAACTCCTTAAAGATTCCAAGTCATTCTGAAAGTGACTTCAAATCATGTGGTTATGGAAGAACCACGTCAGGAGGAACGCGATGACGAGCAACAGGATTAGCAGGTTGCAGAACGACTGGCTCCTGCAGAAGCCACCGCACGCCTTGGACAGGCCTCCGCCGTCCGCAGCCACCTCCGTGTCGTGCCACTGCCGTATGAACTCCTTGCCGCCGCCTCCGGGGTGATGTTCACCGCGTTTTCACCACAAATCTCGCAACGCCTGCATGCAGTCATGGGCCCATGGTACAGCAAATTTCAGGTTCAGGCTAAACATAGTATATTTCTGCAGTATGAGGCTACCTTGACCTAAAATACAAACAAAACAGATGCATAAAGAAGTGGTGACAGTTGATTCTGAAGTGATTGGTAGAAATAATTCAGGTGTGTGCCGTGCAGTCTTCATCCATGAGCAATTGAGCATTGCACATGGTGCAACTAGCTAGTATAGAAAGGAACTGCCGGCCGTTGGTATTGTTCACCAATCAGAGATAGATGCAGAGAGGACCTGCCTAATGACAACACATCCTACAGTGCTCCCTACTAGGAATTGCCACGGATTATTCCGCCATGATTGCCCAGCTTTATTCCTTTTCATTACCCAGCAAAGATTCCTTTCCCTGTCTGTTTTACTTTTATGTTGCCATGACTCGTACTCATCATGTAGCACTTTACATGTTGGTCATATGTTTCTAAAAGTATATATACTTTATATTAGTTCTTTCGATCTGTGGAAAACATAAGGCCTTGTTTAGAACTTAGCTAGTATTGTATCACGTAAGAAATTTTCAAAGGTTTTGCACAAATCCATCCAATTTCTAAGCAAAGGCTCAAAAAGGGCCCTGAATGTAAAAGAAAGCACGCACTCAGTGTGAATGGCAGAGCCTTGCATTTATCACGTAATGCACTGTAATAGTCTGTCAACCCATTTTTTTTATGAGGAATAACATATCATGCTAGAATTAATTCCAGAATCGAATTTGCAATAATCTAAGAAAGCAATATGCTCATGGAAATTACCCACGTAGTAGGAAACAGTCGTAATGGCAAATCAAGAGCTGAAGCTGCGTGCTGCGAGCAAGCGAAACCATGGATCGAAGCACGTACCTGTTGCCCCGGACGGAGAACCACGCCTCGGCGCATCGCCGGTGCGCCGCCGCCAGCTCGCCGCGGCAGCCGCAGCCGAGCCTCACCAGCCGCCCGCTCAGCCGCTGGGGCAGCTCGCCGTCCCCGTCCCCGTCCGCCAGGTGGCAGATCCTGCACCCGGGCCGTTGCCGCTCCCGATCGGCCGCAGCGCACCCGTCGGCAACGTCCACCACGACGTGCGCCACCACCTCCCCGTCCGGCGCCACCGGCCGTTCTCCGCCACGGCCGGCCCTGGCCTCTCCGGCGGCGGCGATCACTACCATGGCCGCCTCACCATCGCACGCCGGCCGGCACGGCCAGGTCGAGGTCTGCTCCCATGGCTGGTGCTCGCATCCGCAGGAATCTTGGTTTTCGGGGGGAATGATTGAGGGAATGAACGGATTCTTAACTATCGCCTCGGTGCTGCGAACGGGGAGGGCGAGTTGACCTGCGACAGCGAGAGGCGGGCGCCTGCCAGAGGGCAGGTCGGTATCGACGGTCGGGACCACGACGTCGACGAGGAGGTGTTCAAGTGTATGAGCGTGGAGATGACGGCGGGACAGAATCATGCGACGTTGACTCCACATGGTACAATCATTGAGCATGTTTTTGCTTCTTGGAGTACGCAATTGTGTCCGTGCCGCTTCATTTTAGTCCTAGGTGATCCAAACGGGCCTGAGTTGGGCGGCCAACATTTTCCTCATCTCCTCCGTGTTGGATACTTGGATGACACCAAAAGGTATTATTTTCGCTGCCATCTCCATTGTCCGGCTTAGCCAAATTAGTTTACTAAATTACTGGAAACTCAGGGTTTGAAGGTCAATGTATTTCCATCACCAAACCACTATTCGGACCTACAAAGTTGTGTGCAACACACAAGGCACCTAAAAAGGATGCTTTGTGTTGCACACACTAATTGACATGTCTAGCACCATATTTACATGGTGTCCCTTACTGGCATATGTCTGGCATTTATTGACAAGCTTAGAAAATTCGATGACAATTGATGTTTTCCCCATGCCGATGGATAAAGAAAAGGCAAGGCACGAGTAGGGGAGAAGTTCTTCTTTTCTTTTAAAAAAACGAATAGGGGAGAAGGAGTGGTACTTCTCCTACCACAAGGACATGAAAAATCGTAGTTCTACTTTATGCTAGAGTGTACGGTTATCTCACAGGGCTTGCTGCGCATGTTATTATGAAAGTGATTTGAGTGAATGTTATTTGTTTATCTTCTGGCTGGTGTTGCGCTTGATAGAGATATAGAGCAATTATACTACCTATTCACGTCAAGTCAATCTTCTCAAGGAGTAGTAACCTGTATTACTGCTTTTTTTGCTTTGGTTTCTCAGATAAAGATGAGTGATGACACCAAAAAAGATCTTCAAAAACAGATATTGCCTTAGCATCTCCCACATGATAGTGCTCGACCATGCATGCAAAGGTGCCCTCTCCATCGCTGCTAGGCCACCAGTCCAAGAACCCAGAAAGTTGCATTGGGTACTCCACCTTTGGATGCATGACAAAAGAACAACTGGAAGAGAACCGCGACCATTCTCAAATCTGCTAATCCATGTCGATGTTCATGTGTAATACACACACGGGTTTGATTAACTTGACCGCGGGTAACCTCACGTGGCAGAACTGGAATGCTTCACCACTCACCTTCATGGTATATGTCCATCCTTTCTTATGGTTGAGCTCGCAATAGTGGACACCACCATCCCACAGCAAGCTACGCTAGTACAGACCACCCATCACCGCTGGGTACACCACCGCCGGTTCGGCCACCATTGGATTAGGGTCGGCGGTGCATCACCGCCAGCTCTAGAACAGGCGGTGCAGCTGGTTAAAAAAAGAAAAAAAGAAAAAATCTCTGCACGCCGCTACTCCCGCACGCCGTCGCGGTCCCGCGCGCCGGCTGCCCACGCGTCCAGCCAGCACCGCAGCCTAACGCCGTTTTCTCCCCCTCGCCGGCGGCGGCCCCTCTCCCGTCCCCATGCATGCACACCAAATCCAGTAAATCACAACTCAATCGCCCCCCAACCAAATCCAATCCGATGAATCCTGACCCGAGACTAACCGAATTTTGCCCAAATCAGCAAGAACTTGAATCGGCTTGTCCACGCGCGAGGTCAGCGAACGCGGCGGCGCATCGAGCTGAATCGGGAAGTGAGCGAGGAAGGGAGGGAAGGATGCGGATGGGGGCCGGGTGGAGGCTGCGGGGGGTGGGGGGATGCCGGCTGCCCCTGCTGCGGGCGAGGGGGAGGGGAGCAGCGGATGAGGGGAGGCGCGAGAAGAAGGGAGAGGAGGGGGTGGTGGGGAAGACAGTGGCAGTAGAGGGAGAGAGAAGGAGAGGAATGAGAGGGGGAGAGAAGGATGAGAGGGGATAAAATAGAGCGACGGGCATCATCGGGTCATAATACGAACCGGGCGGTACGAGACGTTTGAAATGGATCATTACGTTTGAAATGGATCATTATACTAGCACATTGTGCATATAGGTGTGCCCAGTGATGGAGGTATTTGATGTTATGATGGTCCCACTCCTCATACTTGAATTCTTGTAATGTCCATGGTATTTTGATGGTTCTTCACTTCTGGAACCATCATAGTAAACCAAACAAAATCCTATTGTCCGGTCATGGATAGGTGCTGAGTGGCAACCGAAATTGATTGTGTTTGCTGCACTGTCGGATTAGCAAAGAAGATTGGTACCCGCATATGAATTACTATAAAGTGTTATACCCACACATGTATCGCTCATAGTGTTTTACGCACAAATTACTGTAACTTAAAGTATTACACTATATGACTTAAACTATCTTGTTCCTTAGTTCCCAAATTAATCCTTTAGGAGATAATTATTTTATTGACACAGAATTGTGTTCACGCCAACTTTTTGGTCCTAACAAAATGGGAATCTACGACAGGAAACAATATACCAGATGAGCTAGTAGGAGTGCTTGAAATTTCAGTCGTGTTCGTAAATGGGAATGCTTGGACAATATTAAACTTGTGTTCCTTGGCTGACAATAGTTCAAAGGATGGATGAGTCTAATCTTGATCTCATGCTCCTCAGCCGATGCCGGTTCATTGGGTGGATCAAACACAATTCCTACTACCGAATCATCCTGGATTAGGTGCTAAGTAGCAATAGGAATTGATTGTGCTTGCCACATTGCCGGGCTAACAAGGAAGATGGTACACACTTTGAGGGAGCATATAGTGGGAACTATATATTCTGAATGCACAAAAGTCTATTTGTTGAAGCTAAGGAGACTTGTACTCTCAGTCATTATTTATACCATAGCTAGAGTCTAGCCTTGATGAGGGAACACCAACGATTGCAGGGGTCGATGAAATCACATTAAGTTAATAATAGTAATAATTAAGTTAATAAGAGTAATAAGAACGACCGTTAGAATCAACGAGGGAACCGATTTGGATGAGTGCATGGCATGAAGGGCAGAGTCTTGCCTGTTTAGCATCAAACATAGTACTGTTACCAACATATGTATTACTATAAAGTGTTATACCCACACACGACACATGTATAACACAAAGTGTTTTACCCACAAATTACTATAACTTATGTCTTATGACTTCATTTATCTTGTGCTTTCCCAAATTCATCCATTAGGAGATAATCATTTCCCTGACACAGGATTGTGTTCAATCCAACATTTTGGTCCTAACAAAAGGGGAATATACAGGAAACAATCTATCAGATGAGCTAGGAACGCTTGAAGTTTCATTCATGTTCGTAAATGGGAATGCTTGGACAATCTTGAACTTGTGTTCCTTGGGTGGCAATAGTTCAATGGATGGATCAATGTAGTCTTAGTCTCATGCTCCTCAGCTGATGACGGTTTATTGCTGGGTGGATCAAACACAATTCCTAATACGAGTCATCCTGGATTAGGTGCTAACTAGCAACAGGAATTGGTTGTGCTTGCTGCATTGCTGGGCTAACAAGAAGGATATGGTACACTCTTAAAGGAGTATATAGTGGGGATCAGTGGTGGAGCACCCCGTAGGGCGAGGTATGGCAGCAGCCATACCTCAAATTTTGCTGGGAGTACACACGCTTAGCTTTGGGCTGAATTATTTAGGGAAGATTTTAACTCTTTTAGGCATTAGAACAAGTACTGTATTGAAGCCGCCATACCTCGATTTTGATCCGTCCTCCGCTACTGGTGGGGATGCATTGTCGAGGCAACTCCAGTTCCTTCCTTTTCTGTGGGTTTATCAACACAAATGCCACTTTCTTACCATCTGAATGGACGGCCCAAAAAGCATGTGACGTGGACTCTTCTTAGGCGTGAGAAAGTCTGACATGGTAGTATTTTTTTATACGGGGAAACATCATCTATGGTAGTACAAAACGTCTCTTTTGATATTTCTATTTTTGTGCCGGTCTCCATTTCTAAACGTAAAATCTAAAGTGAGAGGGATCTCGTTTTAACTTTTAAGCCTAACAGGAGAGCTCCATAGATTTGGAAATGCAGGAAGCTGAAGAAGAATGTTGGACGAGATTTTTGCAGAAAAAGGGAAGAAAAAAGAAGTAAAAAAGACTGGTCAACCATAGGTGATGTTAGGTTTCAGGTTCAAATTTCGGGATTGGGGTGCGGTTTGCTTGTGATGCAGGACATAGGGAGCTCCGGGGGAGGTTGCCGACTGGTCAGGGTGGCAACGGGGCGTGGCGGGGTGAGGTCGGAGACATGGCCCCCGTCCCCGCCTCGATCCCCGAATTCCATTCCCCGCCCGGTCCATGGTGTGCTCACCGGGGGAATCCATTCCTGGTCCCGATAGATCCCCGGTCCCCGGCGTAGACTCGTGAGGGCAACGTCTTGGACTCTCAAGGACGGACAACAAGGTGCGCGAGGAGCAGCGAGAGCGTGAGTAGGTCAGTGGCGGCGTGAGAAGGAGAGCAGTGAGGGCGCGAGGATGGATGGCGACCTCCGAGGAGGACAATGGCGGTGGCGCCAGGACGGCTAGCGAGTGGGGCGGCCGGTGGGGGCACAAGGACGCCCGGCAACGATGCAAGGAGGCTGGCGGCGAGAGGATGGCCTCGGGGTCTCCACATCGCGCGCATATGGCATGGTGGGCTGGAGGCCGCCGTGCACTCAAAGTGCCTTGGAGGGGATTAGAGGGCTAGGGCTTTTCCAAAAGATATATATGCTGCCTACATACATGGGCTAATGTTGGGCTAAATTCTATGGGACAAATTTACATATGGCAACGAATTTAGGGTCAGCCCCGCGGGGTATTTCAATCCCCATCCCTGACCCACTATATTTCAGGTCCCTACCTCGTTTTCCCATCCCGTTTGGAATGGGGTGGATCCCCCGCCCCCACCGGGAATTTTGCCACCCTGACCGATTGGTGGAGGAGGCGAGTTCCGACCAACGGTGTTTATAGCACAATTGGTAGGGAAAAAGTGTTAACCCTATAGTTTAGCACACTTGCAGGGAAAGAGTGTCTATAGCACACTTGGCAGGGAAAGAGTGTTTGGAATTTCTTCAAAAAAAAAAGAGCGTTTGATGACTGAACACACTTGATCCCAGGTAACCTGAACGACATTGTGATGTTCTCTTGTACAGATCTTTTCCTTTTTGTATGTTCTACTCTCTGAATTAGTAGGAAGCGTAAAAAAGATCCGCCAGGATTAGGTAAGAAGCAGGTAATGAACCAGCAAAAGATTTTGAAACCAATTCCAGAGACCTATACATTACATATATATGAACTCCAAGGACGATAGTTCCTAGTTAGGACGATTACAGTGCATTTAGCTTAACAGACCCTCTACAACTACAAGTGGACAAGGATCTCCTAAGCTAATTTCGTAACATAACTGACAAGCCAAACGAAAGTCAAGCAATACTCTACAACACAGTACTGCAAGCTCATTCCAAACACTACCATCTAATGATGAACTCCTCACAACCACACGTGCCGATCCCAACGACCTAACATGACCACTAAATTACACATGACTGAAACCTTGAAACTCAAATAAGCTCTCAGGACTCTTCCCTTCAATTCAAAACCTACCAGCTCATGACGCTCCTTACAAAATCAGGAGATCGCCAGCAGAGCAAGAGGACTGTGTCAAGAAACGTGCTGGTCTCATTGTCTCAGCAGCGGTAGTTAGTTATAGACGAGAGGAATTTCAGAGAGACGAGCACCAAACTGCAGATTAAAGACTTGCTTTTCTAGTCGAGTGGCTTCGATGCTTGCACGTTGGGGTTGCAAGCTTTCTGAGCAGAACGGTTCTTGACAAGAGGAACCAATGACTGTACTACATCGGCCACTAGTGGCCTATAGTCAGCCTCTGGTTGAACACACATTGCAGCAATGGCAGCCACTTGGACAGCATCTTTCAAGGAGTATTGACCTTCCAATGCTGGATCCAAGATCCGCACAACTTTCTCTCGGTCAGTGAGCATAGACAATGCCTGCATTAATTCAACAAGTGACAGGTTAGATATATGTAGCATTCCAATACCACTCTTGGTACTTGAAAAATAAACCATGAAAGCTGACATTTTCCCACCTAGTAAGTACAAGGACAAGAGACAGGTGGATTCTAATTAAGACATGTCATGAAATGGTACATAAAAATCTAAGTATAGGAGTGCAGACAATTTGAAGTCAATGGCCTTGAGGAACAAAAAAACCATGAGCTAAACTCCTTATAAGAAATTGATGTACATGCGTACATCCGATTTGCTTTGGGAGCAACCTTAAACTTTTACAGTTTAAGGGCACAATGTTGTATATCGATACTCATTTTAGATTAACTAACAGTACTACATCAATATTATGCTCCAAGATGGCAAGAAACAGCTCAAAGCAAAGCTACATCAATCAGTAACTCGGTTGATCATCTAATGTTACTTATACTTACCCAATTCACTAAAACACCTTCTCCAGGAGGCCTCTTCATATCAACTGGTACTCTGCCAGTAAGCAATTCCAAAAGCACAACACCATAACTGTACACATCTGATTTGGTAGTCAAATGTCCAGTCAATGCGTATCTACATAGATTTGTAGCATGTGCATCATATTAGAGACAGTGTAATGAGTTGGTTAGAAGTTAGAACAAGAAAGTGCACAAATGGCAAACCAGTATCAAACTTATGATCTTGCACAGTTGGTTAAGCAAACAGTTAAGTTAAAAAATGCTAAATGAGCATTAGACTAGTCTTACTCGGGCGCAACATAGCCTTGTGTGCCTAAAACTCGAGTTGAGACATGACCACCAGCCCTATCAGATCCAAGTTTGGCTAGACCAAAGTCTGAAACTCTTGCATGGAAGTCCTTGTCCAGAAGAATATTGCTGCTCTTGAAGTCTCTGTGTATGACAGGTGGATTAACACGCTCATGAAGATATTCCAAACCTTTTGCTGCTTCAAGTGCAATTCTCATTCTTGTATCCCAGTCCAATTTTGAGATCCCACCACAGGAACCTAAAGCAACAATGTTTCAGAACTCTCAGTTGGCATAAAGAAACTGTATTAATTAACAGTGTTAAAACCAAAGTTATCAGTGTTAAGTGGTAGGAAAATATTTTAGTCAACTTCAGGTTTCCATATCAACCTAAACAAAAATATTATCTACAGTTAAAATTGAACGTAACAATTCTATTGAATCACTTTTATGATATGCCAACTAAATGTAAGCTGAGTGTCATCGACCAGAGGGGGAGATATCCCTCAGCTTTGAACCAGGGTCTGGAGTTCATCGCTATACCGCCACGCCGCGAGAAGCTCAGGGTCAACACCAGTAATGAATTTCACTTTGCATATTTTCTAAATCATGACATCTCAAAGTGCTCTCAATTTTTCTCTAAGCAGTTTAAGGACCATAGTGCAAATCTCAAGGATCATCACCATTAGCAAGAAGCAGCACATCAATGCAATAAATGCAGTTAGTATTCTGTTGGTCATTTGTACCGGTTTGTTAAAGCATGCAGCTTTTGGGCATCATCAGCCAGGTAAATTTGGAGTCTTAATCGACTGAACAAGCAGTGAAATGCTCTCAATGATCTGTACACAACACCAAACAGACAAAAACACAGATATAATTGGCGGATACAAAATGGGTATACCTCTGCTTGGATAGAGATGCTCCTGGAGACCCCCATTGGCCATGAACTCGTACACAAGTAGCCGTTGTCCACCTTCAGAACAATGGCCAATCAGGCTCAACAGATATGGTGATCGGAGCCTACTCAGCAGCTCCACCTACAAAAACATCAAATGTTCAGAAAATATTGCAAGACTTAAGGGAAAATTTCCAGTCTATGCGCTATATGTGAACCATCCCAAATGGGCAAATGGAAGAATCAATGAATCACATGTCAGTCATACAAGAAAGCTCCTCTCACTCCATTACCAAGTTAGCATAGCTGATTAAACAACAGCATTACATCCATAAATTTCTCTAATGCTAATTATAAATATAGTTTTGTTCCTATGTTCAGCTAGCTGCTAGCACATAAAAAATGTGTTCGCCTCCCCGCTTGGCAAGTATTTATTGCTGGTGAGTGAGTTCAATATGCTGCTTGTTGTCAAATCTGCTATTTTTATCAGATGTCGAGCCTGTGCACTATCCCGGTAATAAGGTCATTGTTTTATAGTTGTTGGTTTACTACTATCCCATGGAAAAAAAAAACAGGGTCATTTGAAGCATTGGTGGAACCAAACAGGGAGTGGTTCCTTCTGTTCCTCTTCCCAGTTGACTGGCAAACTGTCCAGTGTACATGAAGATCTCAAAGTGATTGTACAGTTAGGTATTACTAACAAACCAGCATGGACAGGGTCAGGATTCAGGACTCAGTAGTCTCAATTTTACCCACACCATACCAAATTGATTTCACTTTCACCAACCTCCGGATGAAATAAAAAAGATTATACCACTCTCCCCCTAAAAATACTGCAAGAGACACCACCTTAGTCGCTTACAAACTAGTATTAACTAAATAAACAAGCCAAAGTGCTGAAAGTCACAATCGAGAATCCTCAAGTAACCCGGCCAAAACACGCCATTTTTTTACGATTAGCGAAACTATAGAGTACTAACTCGCACTTATACCCACCACACAACCGACTGCTCCATTTTTAGAAAGAGAATATGATCTAAAACATGCGACCAACCCCAGAAAGCCCCAACGCAACTTCACCAAGGCGCAATGGCCAGATCCAGCATCTACCAACTGGGGAAGCACACTAGAAGACATGGTGGATTCTGTCCTGGCCCCAATCCCAGCACAAGGGAACACCCGCATTCGCCGCTGGGGAGCAAGGACTCGATCGAAACGCAAAAAAAATTATTTTTACCTCCATCTCGAACTCCTCCTCGCCCTGCTTTCCGGGGCGGTCCATGAGCTTGACCGCGACCTTCCTCCCGTCGGGGAGCACCCCGCGGTACACAGCCCCGAAGCTGCCCTGCCCGACCATGTGCGCCCTCCCGAAGCCGCCGGTGGCCGCGTGCAGCTGCCGGTAGCTGAACACCTGCACACCCCTCTCCACGGCGACCACCACCGCCATCCCCCCCGCCGCCGCCCCGGCCCCATCGCTTGCAGAGTTGCTGGACGGGCTCTCCTTCCCCTGCTGCTGCTGCTGCGGCGGCGGCAGCGGTGCCCGCGGAGGCGGCGTGGGAGGAGAGCCGGAGCGCTTGGGGGGCTGGAGCGAGTGCAGGCGGCGGGAGACCTTCCGGGTGATGTAGCAGTAGTAGGCGAAGGCGGCGATGAGGGAGAGGAGGGAGAGCGCGGCGAGGGAGACGATGACCAACAGGGCCACCGACTCCTCGCGCTTGTACTCTTCGCCGCCGCCGGCGTCTGACATTTGGTGCGGCGGTCGCCGGAACCCTAGGGTCCAGGGATTGGGGGCGGGGACAGGGAACTGGGGAAGGGGAGATCAAGCGGGGGTGATTTGGAGGAAGACGACGAGGGTTTTTGGGTGGGTTTGGGAGTGGGCTCATCATTGCAGGGGGGTGAGTCACATTTTCTACGCGCGGAACCCGAGGTCGGAAACAGCGAAGAGTGTACTGGGCCCACCGGTCAGCGGGTGGGAACCAGAGGCAGCGCAAAGTGTACACTGTACAAGCGGAAATACAACTTCGACACAGCCTGTTCCATGTTTTGTGGATAAATGCGATTTTCAAAAGAAAACTTCGACCCGAAAAAGAAAGCCAAAAACAAAACCTCTTTGTTACTTTAAAATCGTTTGAAATATGTACTGAAGCATTCGAACTGTTGCATTTCATCTAACAGTCAAAAGAATAAATGATCAAAACTTGAAAGTCACAAAAGTCAAAACCAAACCAGTATGATTCAGGGGGCAAACACATAAATCCGATGTGCGACGACTTGGCCCTGTCGAAATCCCGTGATCAGCACAGACTTTTCGTCTTACATTTTCTGATGAAACGAAAAGGAGTATGGCGCATGGCTCGCCTCTTGAGGCAAATGAAAGAACGGTCTCTCAACCTTTTTCTGCACGGCTCAAACAACTTTACTTCGCCAGGATTACGTATACAGTTTCTGTTTGGCGATGTGCCTTACAATCTGACATCTATTGCTTGCACGGCAAATGAGCAAAAAGGTTGGTTGACAAACCTGGATTGAATCAAAAGCAAAGCTGAAACAATCCTGGCATCTAATCTGAATAACGTCCACATTTTTATGTACTCTGTTATGTACTAGCTGCAGTTGTACCATACTCTTATCACCCGTTGCTCGTATACAATACAGGACGCTACATAGGTAAATCTTTCCCAGTACTACTTTTGTACTGTCTGTAACTGATATGGACGTAATAGGTCCCAAACACTGCGAGATGTAAAACAATTTCTCAGTTTGTGGGCATTCAGTTTATCTCTTTACTCTTGAGAAATAGTCCTATGATGCTAAAATATTGTCGGCGATTAGAGGGGGAGAAAATAGTGGGTGGAATCCCCTTCAGCCACTCAAAGAGAACTCCTGGCAATTGTTTTGAATTTTGTAGTGAAAAAGAATTGATGTGGACTGCAGTTTGAAAGAATTGAATTTCGGTGCATAAAAGTACTGAGAATTTTTTTTATAAAAAGAAAAGTTCCTTTTCACTGGTTTCTGCCAGCTAGTTCGCTGTCTAATTAGTTTTGGTCCATTCTGTGGTGACCATGCGTGCTTATTAACGGCGATATGTTTCATTAGCTCGGTATACATTGAAAATATCAATTTACAAGGGTCAAACAAGGCATATGCTTGCTGCGTTATGCATCATGCTCTTGATGCATGTTCAAAACGTCTTTTTCGTTACAACAAAGATTGTATCTCACGATTCCCGTCCTGTTTCAGCTCATCTTTGGCAGCTTCCGTCCGTGAATTGAAAATGCACCCAGAGCGACAAAATCAGAAGAGGCACAGGTGACAACTCCATAGCTCAAGTGTTTTCAGTCAGCTAATAAAACAACCTTGCAAGTGCCTGGAATTGATTTGTCTCTACTTTTGGTTCACATGACGGGTGGCTACACTATTTGCGCGATACTTTTCACCTCATATCTCCCTCTAAATCTAAAAGCTCAACTGGAAAAGCTAGCATCAGCTTTAGTTTATACAAAGAAAACGATATTTCGGTGAGGAATCTCCTTTCGCGGGCATATTTAATAAAAAGCTCGTGATCCTGCTGTATTTGGCAGTAAAAATTTTGTTAGGTCTTGTTTAGTTTACTGTGTAAAATTTTTGAAATAGAATCTTTTCACATTTGAAGTATTAAACATAGACTAATTAAAAAACTAATTGCAGATTTCGTCCGTAAATCGCGAGACGAATTTAATGAGTCTAATTAGTCCGTCATTAGCACATGTTTACTATAGTAATACTGTAGCAATTTATTGTCTAATCACGGCCTAATTAGGCTCATTAAATTCGTCTCGCGAAATACAGTTTATTTGTGTAATACGATTTTTTTCGACTATATTTAATACATCATGCATGTGTCTAAATATTGATGTGATTGATGCGTAAAAATTTTGACGGAGAACTAAACAAGACGTTAATGCTCACGTACGAATATTCTCTGCACACTTGAACAGTATATCTAGTGGATCAGCAGATCCACATGGCAATGCAAAACGTTAGGAAGTGAGTTAACAACTCTTAGAAAGTGCATCTCAACCTTCTACATCCCGTCCTCTTTAACTCATCCGTCCTCTTTAACTCAAATTGTATACCTAGTTTTCTTTCTTAATGAAAACACACCTAGTTTCTCCTTTTCTAAACGCCATATATTCTAAACTAGTTAATGCATATACCTTGTGGTTGCTCGATTAATATAGATATAAATAACTAAAAAAATAGATAGATAGATATGAGTAGTAGATGCGAAAGGGCATGTAGCATAATGGCTACAGGAACCTCAATAGCATCTGAGGTCCTGAGTTCGACTCCTCGTGGGAGTTAATTTTCTAGGATTTAACGGCGTTGTGCGTTTAGTGGTAGACGACGTTTCTATTAACAGCGAGACGCCTATGGTAACTTATGCGGACTAAGATTAACGAGCAAGCAACACTATGAGTGGTAAATATACCATGTGATCATACAATATGGTTCTTTTGCCAAAGTATTAACATCAGGGAGCTATTTGGTCCTTTTGGAGGATCAAAGGTAGCCTTTTCAACATTGTACAGACACGACTTTGATAACCGGCCCCCCAAACAAGTTCATCACTGGACACGAAGCGAAGCACACCATTTTTTATTAGCGCGCTAACCAACCAATGAACCAACCACAGCGGCACAAGCCCAAATACGCTTTCCCGGAGGCGTAAACACGGCGCCCTCCGTGGCCCACCCCCCGACTTCGCTTCGCACCGCAGCCGCAAGCTGGATCTGCCACTGGGCCCCACTACCGCACCTCACTTGCTCCATAGACCGAGCCCGTGCACCCCTGCCTCACAAGTCACACCACCCACCCTCCGACCCCACACGCGGCCACCGGTCGACCCCGCACCTTCCGTGCACCGCGACCACGCGCCGAACCGGGCGATCCCGCACGCGACGTCGCTCACGAGGCCCCTGCGCGCCCGGCTGGGTGGCCGCAACCCGCAAGGCCGCAACCATTTTTCTTTTCTTTTTTCCGTCGCGTTAATAAAGCGCAACGCCACCCAGTGATCTAGGCCGCCGCCTCCCCTGCTCCCCCATCCCTCCCTCCACCTCGCTCTCGCCGCCTCGTCCGCTCCGCTCCCTCCCCGAGCCGAGCCGAGCGCAGCGCAAGCCCGATCCGGAAGGGGGAGAAGAGATGGCGGACGCGAAGCAGCAGCAGCAAACGGCGGTGGCGGCCACCGGCGTCTGGAAGACGATCAAGCCCTTCGTCAACGGCGGCGCCTCCGGGATGCTCGCCACCTGCGTCATCCAGCCCATCGACATGGTCAAGGTACCGCGCCACGCCGCTCCCTCCCCCGTTCGGCGTCCTCCTAGTAGCTGCTGGCGTGAGTGTGTCTGTGAGCTGGGTTGGCGGGATCGGGGGTTGGCTGGCGTAGACGGTAGATCTACCGGGGCGGCGGATGCTTGCTGCTCGGAGTGATGGGTCGGTCGAGTACCTGCGGAATTTGCGCTCTGGAGGTTGGATCTGGTGAATTCAGGGCGGCCTTGCGGTCAGCGCAGTGGAACTGAGCTCGCTGTTGGGTGTTTCGGTGCGGCTAGCCTTAGATCCGTGGGAATTGCCGGAAATGGATCGTTTATGCGCGGGTTGGTGGGGTTGAAGCTGCACGTTTTGTCGGCCGCGCGATCTGTTGGTAATAAACGGTACAATTAGCGTGCCTGGATCGCTTAGATCCATGGAGATCGGGTGTACTTTGGTTTGAACTGAGGTGGGCATGCCTGTTCAGTTCTCACTTGGTAAGATCTGGGCATCTATGGAAGTCTTTAACTTACCATCGAATGTGATTTCATTTCTAGTACTTGCTGTTTGTTAGATCCCCTGTGATATTCTCTTGGAAGACGATTGCTGCAATTTTAGGTAATAGTCTTTGGTTGGCTCTAGGTTTGAGTGGAGTTGGTCAAATAGAACCATAATGTGATTGGCAATTAATTTATCGATGAAGATCCGCTCCTGTTGGAATTCTTTCAATGGACTGCCATGATTTATGATGCTTGCCCCCTGAAAAGAACCTTAGGTCATGATGAAAGGGAGCTACATGTTTCAAATTCTGCTCCAACTTGAAAATTGGCTTAGTAGACGTCACTGTCAAAGTCTTGGTGGCATGTCTTTGGAGCTTTATACTATATCGCCCTTGGGATGTGGAGTCCTATTCAGCCCAACATGTAATTCTTATTGTTTTTCTGGTTTCAGGTGAGGATCCAGTTGGGTGAGGGCTCCGCTGGTCAGGTCACGAAGAACATGCTTGCTAATGAGGGGGTCCGTTCCTTCTACAAGGTTTGTTTCTCTGGATGCTTTTTATCCTTTCCATTTACAAAGTCCTTGTATATGTTCTTGGTTACTGATCCAATGCTTCTACAATTGGCATATTTTGTTCAAGAGAAGCCAAAGGATGTATTATATTTGTGTATTTAACCCTATGGTTTTAGAAAATTATGTTTTTCTTTATTTTAAATATTCATAATGCAAATGCACTTTTTTAATCCAGTACATGGTGTTGCATGCTTTACGGTAGAATATTTGCTTGACCTTGTATGCATCAGAGATGTGGCAATTGCATTCTATCTTGCACAGTATGGAACGCCGAGCTAGTGTGGTTGTGTTCCATATGAGATTTTCAATTAATTGGTACCTTGCATTGCCATATTGCTAAATTGCTCGCATATTTTTATTCCCAGGGTCTGTCTGCCGGTTTGCTAAGGCAAGCGACATACACGACTGCTCGTCTTGGATCTTTCAGGTTTGTATATTGTGCTCTTTTATGGTAAATTCACTTAATGTTACCTTTTTTATGTTCTTGGGCATAAATCTATGGACCAAGATCTGCTTGTCATAGCATATGATTTCCATTTGAATGTAGCAAAAGGCCTCTAATTGCTGTTGAGATTGCATCTAGATATTGCTAGCTTTTAGTGGTTAGCACCTATCCGATATATGGTTGCAAATACTACTTTGTTTGATGAGCAGTCTTCAAAAATAACTTGACCTTGAAGGAGTGTCATGAGATTGATGGTTTTTCGTCCGTCTGCATTTTTACGTACGATGATTTTTCACAAACGAATAATGCTATTGAAAAGTTTGCTTGATGTCAGTATAAAATTCTGTTCCACAAAGGGGCTTAGAAATTCAGTTCTTCTCTTTTGTTTGTGTTGGGTGAATGATATGATCTTGTAGTTGCTGTAATTATTATCACTACACTATACTGTGTGAACAAACATTGCCAGACCCCTTCTTTTTCCAAGGTCATGTATGCATATCTAAGACCAGCTATGCATAGCTGTTTTGGCTTGGTTTTGAAGTAAAATTTTGCCTATTTTTCCAACAGTTGTTCTATATTTAATTGTGAACCTTATATCTTGGATACATTTTTCAGGGTTCTAACCAACAAAGCAGTTGAAAAGAATGAGGGAAAGCCGTTGCCACTAATTCAGAAAGCTTTTATTGGTCTGACTGCTGGAGCAATTGGTGCTTGCTTTGGTAGCCCTGCTGATTTGGCACTCATTAGAATGCAAGCAGATTCGACCCTGCCAGCCGCACAAAGGCGCAACTACAAGAATGCTTTCCATGCTCTCTACCGTATTACCGCCGATGAGGGAATCCTTGCACTTTGGAAGGGTGCAGGACCTACTGTTGTGAGAGCTATGGCACTGAACATGGGTATGCTTGCTTCCTATGACCAGAGTGTCGAGCTATTCAGGGACAAGTTTGGCGCAGGAGAAATTTCGACTGTCGTTGGTAAGATCTAGTGCCTGCTATCCTTGTGCATTTTGTGCTATGTTGCTGAAATCTAATGCCCATTTTCTTATCTTATGCAACTGACATTTTTTCCCTGGTATGATATTTTACCCAAAAATCTTTTGATGTTACTCATTTTACGATACTTATGTTTGTTTGTTTCCATCCTTTTTGGTTTGTGGCCATGTTAGGCCTGTCAGTTTCCTGATTTAATCACCGAATTTGTTTACAGGAGCCAGTGCTGTTTCTGGATTCTTCGCCTCAGCATGCAGTTTGCCTTTTGACTACGTGAAGACACAGATTCAGAAGATGCAACCTGATGCCAATGGCAAGTACCCGTACACAGGCTCTTTGGACTGTGCCATGAAGACCTTCAAGAGCGGTGGGCCGTTCAAGTTCTACACTGGCTTCCCGGTGTACTGTGTCAGGATTGCGCCCCATGTCATGGTAAGCGAAAAATGCTTGGCAATGCTCTTTTGGACAGTTTACAACCTTTGTGGTATACTCATGGAATGATAATGTTTGTGCAGATGACCTGGATATTCTTGAATCAGATCCAGAAGTTTGAGAAGAAGATTGGCATATAACTTTACAAGACCGACATATCAAAATGGGGTCGATCGCTCCATCCTATCATAATAACATTCCAGCTGCTTTGACACTCCAGTAGTTGGTTTTGGTAGGGACAATTCTGGACCAGTTTTTACCTTAGTTTACATGCCAATTATTGTTGTTGCAATAATCGTATTATTTGTTGTATTGGGGGCATTTTTGGGGGGGTGGAGATGCTTTAGTTGGTTGGGAGATGCAGCCACAAGAAAAGGGGATACTACCTAGTCGTGCCATTGAATGGAACTGGACCATGTTTTATACAGATATTTTTTCTGCAGTTAAGTTGTGCTAAGCCTTTGAAACTAGTATATTGCATTTAAGTCATTTTTTTGTAATGAAAGTGATGGGAACAGTTTATGGCAAAGAATCGGCAGGGAGTTTGTGTTCCCGTTTGGCATGGCATTCCCTGTGGTCGAATGTCGTTTCCGATAGGGTACCACAAAATCAGCTGTGCTTTGCTTGAGACTGGTTAAGCTGATTAGCTGAAGCACTCTGTGTCCCAACATGGAGGAATGCGTGCATGTTTGGTTGACTGACCAGATGCAAAATCGGCTACGGGCTACGGGCGGGTACGGCCTAGTGGAAAGAGGGAAAATCCCTTCGCTCGCGAGCCTGGACCCGTATACCCACGCAACCTATCCTGACCATTGGGTTTGGCTCGTGGGTCCTCCAGTAGCGGATATACCCAGTAAATATCTATCTTGGATACTCACCAATGTTCAGGCAGCAGCAGTGTTTGAATGATGTGAATATGCCCTGCGGCCACGAGGGTAAGTGGAACATCTACTTTGGGAATGGCAACAGGGCCTCTTTAGCATAGCTTCATAGAGATTTTCAAGTGGAGCTATATCAAACAACTATTTTTGCAACAGCTTCATGCATGAAGCAACTGTTTCCGACTTACACTGGGGAGGAGAAGCTAGAAATCGTAGCTTTGCCCAGCTTCTCATGCAGGTCCACGTTTTGCCAAACAATTTTAAAAACTGTTTCAGCTTTATCAAATAAGTTGCTTAAAAATACTACTTCAGAATCTGTTTTAGGAGAAGCTGAAGCTATGCTAAACGGGGTCTACATTACCCACCAGTAAGAGACTGACTTGCATGCCCACGAAAAATTTCCCAACCCATGGTCGCACCTGTTTGCTACCCGCAACGGATAAGAAATAAAACCCACGCTTGTAACCCGCCAACGTATAGCATGCAATTGACATGGCACATGTATCTCACAGTATTTGTCTCCAACACATTTTTATTTTCTTATTACAGAGGCAAGATACATTTTGGATAAATAACAGGTGCCATGTTCTTTCCTGTTGAATTTGTCATAACTCAGAACCCTTGTAGCTACTGCACATCTGGCATATGATGCATCAAGACTTGAGGCCGCACTTGATCCTGAACTCAGCCAGCACGCCCTGAAATGATGCATCTGAATTGTGGCGGGAAAGGGGGGAGCTGCTCAGTGCAGGCTTGCAACGCGGCTGCATCTGCATTCTGCCGCTTCCTTCCTCATCAGCCGCGGCGGTTTCAGGCCTGCATCAGGCGATTCATGCAACAATCATCAGACTTGTTCAGAACCTCAGACTGCCACCAGATCGTTCATTAGTAGGGACAGGGAACAAATTATATTGCGCAGAAAAGAAGTGCTAATGAGAATTTGGAATGCGAAAGCTAGCCATATTTTTCAGCTCTGATCATTGATCAAGCGTGGCTGCATCACCGTCCTAACTGAACGATCGATGGCAATTCGGAATAGTACAAGAACAGGGACACGTCGCGGCGGCTCCACCTCCACTTACCCTTCTTGTTGCCGCGATATTTGAACGGGCTGGTACGGTACGCGCCGGCAAGGGGCATGAACACGCCGGTGCCACTCCGGTGGTGGTCGTGGTGCATCACCGGCAAGAACACGCCGGTGCCGCTTCCATTCCGATGACGCCTCTCCGTCTCCGGCAGCAGGTCGGCACTAGCAGGTGGAGCGGCGACCGGCGTCGTCACAAACATCTTTACGGTTCCAGGGCAAAGAACAACCATGTCGTCGTTCCTCCAGGAACCCGGCGCGACATGGGCCATCATCTCGCCATTGGTCGTCGGAACCCTGCTGATGTGTTGGCCGCGTTGGGTTGCATTCCCTGGACGAGGTCGGTGTTGAGTTCCCATGCCAGCGATGCCGAGGATGCTGGCGAGGTGCGCGGCGAGCCCCTCGATGACGGCGTGACTGCAGCAGGCGGCGGCGGCGGAGTTCGCTGTAGTGTCTACGACGATGCCGATTTCCGCGATGATCTCCGGCGGCAGAAGGTGGTTGGCAACCTGTTCGAGCTCCTGCGCGCAGTAGCCGGCGGCCATTGTTCTCGGCATACGGGGATCGAGAGAGGTGTGGTACTGTAGTGTGGGGGAGAGGTAGAAGACGATGTGGCGAGTGGAGGAGGTGGTGGCCTTTTGTACGGCGCATGAGAAGTGGGAACGGAACGCGCGCGCGCGTACTTCCCCCCACGCTCTTCCAGTCTTCCTCTCTTTCCCGCGTTCTCGTTTTTAGTTAAAACACGGCTTCATTATGGGAACGCTATATACAAGGTTCCCTTTGGGTTTACCGTGGAAATTTACACATTTATTTGCTACTAGTACTTCAGAATATATCGTTAAAATCGCTCGATCGAGAACTCTAACCCGTGACAGTTTTAGGCACTTGCACGCACACGACCCTGCGTGACACCGGCCGTCGTTGCTAATGGGTGGGAGGTGTGTGCGCGGCTGTGCGCCGTTTAGTGTTCGAGGAAAGGGGCCTCGAAGACTAAATTATATTTGTGAAAAAAATGGAAAACTGACAAAAAAATTAAAACAAAAGGGATAAAGAAACAAATTGCGTGATAAATAGATTTTTTTACTGAGGGAGTGCAATATATATAATCAAATAGAAAAAAGCACAAGTTGGACCTGAAGGAAAAGGAAGTGAAACTGAAACACACGAGGAGGGCCCAAAGCACAAATTTGGTGGCCCGGTAGAAACCAATCCCGTGGGCAAAGATCCGTTCTACTTTCTTTTTTTCGGTGTCTTGTGCGGCGAAATGGTTGTTTTGGGCTGCCACGGCACTCCAAGCCGGTCACCTACGCAAGAAACCATGCAGTCATTTCTGTCGCGGCGCGCCGCCGACGAGAAGGTCATCGGTGCTCCGGTCTGCTCCGCGTCGGGCCTCGCGAGAGATGAGAAAGCCAAGAACAAGCGTGGCCGGAGCAGCAGCGGCGACAGCCGCTGCCCGTGGCGTTCGAGATCTCGGTGCCCTTGCTGAGCAATTTACGGTGCATCACCTTTCTGTGATCATCTTCGTCTCGCCACTCTCCCGTGTTAGACGGTACGCTTGCCATCGTGAACTCACTCATGGCCGGCCACCGGCTGCTCTCGATCGTCCCCGGCCACAAAGCACAGGGGAGCACCAGTGCACGTGCGAAGCCACGAATCGTGTGAGCACGAAGCTATACACAAACCACACACAAAACAAAAACATCTCTTCGCTACACTACGCTAGCTGGCGGCGGCGGCGGCGGCGGGCGGCGTGGTGTCGAACTCGAAGTTTCCGAGGCGGTTGTCGGCGAGCCTGGTCCTGTAGGCGGACGTCTTGTACTCCCTCCAGGTGAAGTCCCTGTAGCGGCGGCGGCCCCCCTCCCTCAGCAGCCCCGGCAGCGGCGCCAGGCGCTGCCGCGGCGGCGGGCCTCCGAAGAAGATGAGCGACACCCGCGGGCGCGCGCTGCTCACCATCACCCGGTGCCGCACGCTCCGGAACCGCCCGTTCGTCAGCACCTGTGCGCTTGCATGGGTCAGTGGGTGACGGCGATTACAGAGATTGTTTCAGATTATACTAACTGGAACCTAAAAGCATGGCTGGTGGTTTTGAACAGTGATTGTCTCTGTCAGAGAGATTAGCGGCCTGCTGGCAAACAGAATCCGTACTGCTAGCTAGGGTACCCAAAAAGATAAAAAATGGTTGGTCGATCGGGAGGGATCGATCGCCACTTGGGCATGCATCCACACGTTTCCCTCGGACACGGATCAAAGGCAACAAGCACAGACAGGTGAGCATCGCGTGCCGTACAGAGACAGGCGCTTTCTTTCTTTTTTCTAGCAAAAAAAGGCGACGTGTCGGGGAGACCCCTCGCGTTCCACCCAGGTGTAAACAAAGTGGTGTCAAATCATGGCAGACTTGACAACACCTAATTCTAATCGCGATGGCTTTCAGAAGAAGAAGAAAGGATCAAAGCAAAACCATAGCAATTAGTACCTGGAGCGCGTCGCCGACGTTGACGAAGAATGAGTCCGCGTCTGCGGGCACGGCGACCCAGGTGCCGTCCCGCAGCGAGATCTCGAGCCCCGCGGTGTCGTTGGAGCGGAGCACCGAGATGATCTGCGGGTCGGTGTGCTCGCCGAACCCCGTGAGCCGGCCGGGCTCCTCCGGGCGCGGCGGGTAGTGGTTCACCCGCAGCATGGAGTCGCTGTCGCCGGCCAGCACCAGCCGGGCGAGCGCGCCGGTGTCCTCCAGCCCCAGCCCCTCCGCCATCAGCTCCAGCACCGTGCACGTCATCCGCCGCACCGCCGCCACGTACTCGTCAAGAAGGTCCCTGCGCGTGCTCGTCCACGGTCAGAACTCAGAAAGCTCGCCGGAGTAGAGTAGTAGCGGCTGCAGCACACGTGCACCCAGGTAGCCAACCGACCACACGTGACGCGAATTTCCAACTGCTGCGCCGGCAGCAGGTGGCGATGCGAGAAGCTCAAGGAAACGCATCTGGTCGCCCAGCTCATCACACAGAGCCTAGTATAATTTCGGCCCAGCTGACACGTACGCCTGCTCGGCCGGGAAGCAGGAGCAGGACATGGATCAGCATCAGACTGGTGGCGCCATCCAGCCATGTGACGCACGGGTGATGGCCAGTCGGTCAGATGCATGCATCGCTCGAGTTCTGCTTGGAAGTTCTTTGGATTTCGATATCCATCTGTCACCGTACATCATTGATAGGACGCTAGATTGCACGATCTACACAGGGGTTTCAATTTTTCCATCATTTTTTTTTGAATCGGAGAAAGACTTTTGGAGCAATTCGGCACGTGCCGGTTTACGCTACGTGAAATCCAGCGAGCAGTGAGGCAGGAATTGAGGCCTCAAAGGGGGGAAATTAAATCGAAGTACTCATCGTAATGCACCAGCAGATTATTATAAGAACATTGCGCTTATATTAGTTCATCACATTGGTCTCGAAAAATTAGCAATGCCGCCGCCAGTGTCGAATTCGATTTTCCAAGTAAACAAGTAGAAACAACTCACCGGAAAGAGCATGGCGACGCCCCCGCGGGCGCGGCCGACAGTGGCGCGCCGGGCAACGCCGCGGCGCCGGCGGCGCCGACGCCGAGCAGGAGGTACTCGACCCAGCCGAGGTCGCCGTTGCCGCCTATCCGCTTGCTGGCGTACCCGAACGGGCTGCCGCCCCCCGGCGCCGCGGCCTTCTCCTTCTCCTGCTGCGGCAGCGCGAAGAAGGCGGCGGCCGCGGCCTCCACGCGCGCCAGGAGCGGCGCCGGCACGCCGTGGCCCGTCACCTTGAAGAACCCGTGCTCCTCGCACGCCCTGGCCACCGCGCGCGCCGCCCCCGCGCGGCCGCCATCCCCGCCCGCCGCCAGGGCCAGGTCGACCTCCGGCACCGCGGCCAGCGGCGGCGCCGCGCGCTGCACCGCCGGGAGCGCTATCTGCTCCAGCTCGCCCTTGGCAAGGACCACCATGGTCACGGTACAGGCTCACACAGACTGACAGACAGGATGCGTGCGCAGAATGTACGGGAATTCCTGACGTTTGTGTGCGATGTCTCCACTCTCCAAGTCCAAGAAACAGAGGAGGATGGAATGGAAGCAGGGGGGCGGTTTGGTTGAGCTCGAGAGGGGTGGCCTCTGTTTATATAGGCATGGAGAGAGTGGTCAGAGGCGTATGATACTACCTTGAGAGATGCAGATGGATGCGTGTGTATGACACTGTTTCAGATTTCCGACAGTTCCCTGTTTGCGTACTCCAGATCACATGGGGAGGAGTAGGATACAATGCACTGTTGTGATATCTTGCATGCCAGATCATCACTGGACTTCTTAAATAAGTGTGAGATGTTTCTCGGACCAGTCCTAAATCCTGATCAGAGAGCACAGCAGGTTTCAATTTTTCCATCATTTTTTTGGAAGGTTAAGGATAGCCCATAACGATCAGGCAGTCAATTTGGAAGGTTCTCCGATGAATAATGATCGATCTGGTGGAGGAAGAAAATGTTGAGGCTTCATATCAACTGTTGGAGTTGGAGCCCCCCAGACTCGAGCGAAGCAAACCGAGAAGCCACTTTCAGCGACGCAAGGGCCACCCACGCCCACAGCATAAACCTCGAGAGAGAAAGCCCGGCGCTTGGACCTCGCCGGCGGGCAGCGAGCAGGTCCTCCTGTCGCAACCCCAGCCCGACGCTGCCGCGTGGCCGCTTATTCCTTACGAAACCCACGGGCGCCGCAGCCGCCGCGGGGACGGGGAGGGACGCGGGCTCCCGCCGCATGTCCTCCGGCCGCAAAGGAATCGGCTGGCGTGGTCCACCCACCCCAGTACCCCACCCTCCCTCCACCGCTGGCTCCGCGGCCACCACCCCGGCAAGGACGCAGCGGGAGCTGGCGCGCGGGCGCCCGGGACAGCGAGGCCGCCCGTGCCGGTGCCCATGCCGGCATGCCCCAAGCCGCCATGCCCTGCCGGGCGGAGGAATTGCGGCACGTTGCCGCGGGTATCGCGCGGGCGGGCCGCCAGAGTACCGGACCGAGCAGCGGGCGCGTGGGGGGAAAGGTGGCGAGATGGTGGGACGTGGCGTGGGCCGGCCGTGCCCGCCGCGCGTCGCGGTCGGCAAGGGTGGCGCTGCCGCGCTGGCGCCGGTGGACGCGCCGCCACCAGCAGCCTCCAGCGCGGCAGCGGCGGCGGTTCTCTCTGCTTTCCTTGCCACGGGCCAGACTCGACGCACACTGTATTGCATTGCACCCGGTTTCTGGGATTTCTCTGGCCGCGGCTGGAATTGTTTCTTGTAAAGCTAGTACAAGTCTACAATATGTTTCACCAACGCAATTGCAAGTCCCACTACGCGTGCACCAAGATAGGGGTGAAAAACAATCTGAATTGGAATTCGTTTGTTTCTCCTTCTGTTTGTGATACCAGCTTGACAGGAGTTTTGACATACCCGACGTGCCTCCCACGTCTCGATGCACAGATCGAAAAAAAATACAAAATTGTTATCTCAGATTTGTACGAACATATTTATGCCCAGGACACACGAAAGCTGAGAACATGTCAACTGTAAAAAAAAAGAACTGATCACTTAGCACTTTGACATGGTAAGAAACAATCTGAAGAGTGAGTTGCAATGTGCTACACTATAATGACACTGGGGAAACCCGAGCTGAAATAAACAAATGTATCAGAAACAGCTGGAAATGATAAGGATACTGCTCGTACTCACCAGTTAAACATGGAGAAATGTTGGAGCATCAACGGACAAGAAAGGATGGATGACACATAGTCATGCAATTATAGACAAAATCTTGGTGTAACAGCCAACTGATTTTAACTGATTTCAAAATTTGAAGTTAGATAGTACAGAGTTTAAAAGTTTTGTGGCTTTCCAATAAACACAATTGAAAAGCCAAAATCCTCAAAATCAAGCATGAGTGACTATTCCATGATCACGAGTCTGCCTCCAAGAATGGTTCTCATGTTGCTTCAAGCTCATGTAAGGGATTCTCGCTCCTCCCACTATGTTGTCAAGTATATTTCTCATGTATCTGTTACTTCTCTCATCATGATCATACAACAGTTATACACTTCTAAACTATACAGAATGTGAAGCCTGTTCCACAGACCGCATGACTGGAAGAGGATGGGCCTCTGTATTGAATACATACTTATCTAGCGGGAGAGTATTGCTCTCATCAAACAGCAAATACAAATATTTCAATGTTTCTCCAAGGAAGAAAGTTTCCATTTTGTCTCTCCTATGAGGAGGTAGGCTCGTGACATCATCTAAGGAACTGTAACCACCCGAATCAACTTTTGTGTATTTCTCAAAAGCCTGAAAGATCTGCCAACCCCACTCCCTATACCTGTTTGTGGAAAAGGGATACAAAGATGAGCAAACAGCGACATGATGCAATCTGAAAAGTAGACAATTTCCAAAAAATCTTACTTGGGATCCTCTGTAATTCTATGCAAAACAAATAGTGATTCCACAGTCTCTGGGCGTAAAAGATTGTGACGATCAAGTGGTTTTATTATAATATCATTGACAAATTTGTTGCTTTTATTACCGCCATCAGGTTCCCCTTCTGGACTACCCTGTAGAAACCACATGCCATTAGTGATTTGTATGGAAAATCAACATGTACATTTAAACATCAGAAAATAAAGTGTAATATTGACCGAACTCAGGATTTAGGATACCCACTAACTAAGACAACCCCTTACCTCAATGTGGAAATAAGCTATTTCAGGAGCAAGGCCAGTAGAGGTGACAAAGTACATCTCAACACATGTTTTGGCAAGATCTTCAGCAAGCTGGAGATTTTCGATGTCTTCATCAGTCAACAAATTACTTTCAAGAGCTTTTTTCTTGGTGATACCTCTAGTTGCACCAAGGGCAAGGGTACCAGGAAGAAAACACACCTGCAAAATGTAGACATCCCATTGCTAGTTATCAAGGAAGCCGTGCAGAAAGCAATAAAGGTCTCAAAAGCTTGCCCAGGGAGGAAAATCATTATAAGAATAAATGAATAAATGATTTCTCAATTGAGTGCAAGAGGATTGATGTTCAATGAGAGCTACATACCAGGTGATCCATTTTAGGACTAAAATCACCATTTCGTCCAAATGGAAGCTCCCCAACAAAGACCAACTCGTTTGGAACAGTTTTCCGAACAAGAAGATGCTTGACCCCTCTCATTGCTTCAGTATACATTTCAAACAGATACTTCAAACTACTGTAACGATTTTCCTCTTGCTGAATCCACACTTTTAGTAGATACTCGTAGTAACTGTCACCACGAGATCCTAACCTAATATTCTCACCACTAAATTGACCAGAGGAGGGGCTGAACATGAAAACAAGAAACAGAAAATAAAGATTCCCCCTAAAATTTGATGTCTCTGAATGCAGTACAATAATGGAATAGCATTAAGATGGAATGCAAAAGCAATTTAGTTGCAAAATATAGGAGGGTCGAAACAATGCATACTTAATGTAAATAGGCACCAGTCCCTCCACCTTTGGGAGTGTTCTCATATGCTCTAACACCTTCATTGCCTCCCTGTCATACTTTGGATCCCCTGATACTCTGCTGAGGTAACTGAACTCTAGTTGC
This sequence comes from Panicum miliaceum, assembly GCA_032594955.1. Classification (NCBI taxonomy): domain Eukaryota; kingdom Viridiplantae; phylum Streptophyta; class Magnoliopsida; order Poales; family Poaceae; genus Panicum; species Panicum miliaceum. The sequence goes on along the minus strand of CM064058.1, from coordinate 5,052,190 downwards.
AATGTTGAAGCCTCTGAGGTACTGCTTAAGCCATCAGGGGCTGCATGTGCAGTGCGGTCACGAAGAATAACATCACTTAAAGGTATAGCTGTTGGGCTTGATGTAAAAGCCAGCAATAACCTGTCTGCCAAATCCTTTGAAACTTCCAAAAGTCGCTCCGGATTAGCTTTTCTATATGATGCTGGTATCCCAGAGTCACCTGATCCTGCATGATCACCACCACTCAAATGGTATGCACTAAGAAGCCCTCCCAAGACACGGATGGTAGTTTCAAATAAATTGACCTGCCCTTTCTCACTGATTCTTTTCATTAGGTTCTCCTCAATCCATTGTGATGCTTCCGAAACAACGTCATCAGCACCCATTATTATCGCAGTGTCCAAAGAATCCACAATTGTAGCACCTAAACCTCCTAATCCATCAGTGCCCCTGTGGCTCAAAGGCATAAGCTCATCATAACCCATTGCATAATTCCGGTAACCAGACCATGCATGTTGAAATGCTTCTTTAACTTTCTTCTGCCTAGATGTCCACTCAGATGGAGACTGCTGAAGCAGAGAATTATTTTTGTAGATTTCATTTGGTGGGAGACGTGGGGGCAGCCTTGGTGGTTTTCTCCAAAATGTGCGAATGTTGGGAGCTCTCCTGACATTGTTATTATGTACTTCTTTGCCATGTAGCTCACCAGGTATAAGACCCTCTGGGCTTTTGTGCAGAAACAAGTATAATAAGCCAGAAACCATCAACAGGCTCAAGAATTTACCAACAGTGAACTTTCCACAACGGTACTTGCTGCTGTTAGTAGCCAGGAACTGTACAAACATCTACATATGAGAATAAAAAAAATCTTTAGAGAGAATACCAACTAACGGTACCATAACAGTCTCGAATACAAGTCTCCTATATACAAGAAACAAAAAACAATTTATGCAAAGGGATGTTGCTTCATCATCTCTAGAGGATAGACAAAGATCATTTTTTCTGACATGACAACTGTAGTACTGAAGTTCCCAAAAGTGAAGACAAACAGCAACCAAATGTAAAGTACCAAAACGAGCGTTACTACTATTTATAATATCCAAACGAGAGTTATGACTTAGTAACATATTCCGAGTTTTGGCGCTAAGCATGCTCAAATATTGCAGATACATAACATAACGTGATCTACAAATTCTTCGATCCATGATCTGAGATGGTCATCACATTTATTTCATTAGCTGTATCTACAACACAAGCAATGGAGGAGGTACAAATGCTGAAGTACATGCGCGAGAAAGAGAAATTATATAGGACCATGCTATAACTTCTTGAAGTCTCAAGGTAAGCCAAGCCACACGCTGACGTGCATACACAACCTCCTGATGAAAGCAACCATTTGATCTAGGAGATGACCTCAAGCAGATCGAAACAACCTAGTGCAGGAGCGCCATAGACATCAGAGCAACCAAACAGAGGCAATTTCAACAGTGACTACCGCAGATCCAATGCCACGGAACCCTCATTCCACCCAAAGTCGCAAGTCGCGACACCTTCGACCTCCCCAACTGCGCAACCAACCAATCGCACCAAATCACTCCCCCACACAACGAGTCAGGTCGCCGCTGCAATCGCCACGGAGATCAAGCTTCAACCCCCAGGTAGAGCTACCTCTCTAGTCTAGGGCGAAAAAAAAACTTTTTTGGGGGGGCAAACAATGGGGGTCGGATCGGGAGGGGAGGTGCAGGCGCGGCACCTTGAGGCGGGAACGGTGGCGGAACTTGGCGTTGTTGTAGGCGCCGCCGGCGCCCACATCGCGCATCGAGTAGGGGAGGGGGCCCGAGTCGCCGCTCATCCGCGCGGGAGCGGGGTGGCGCCGGGGAGGGCCTTCTAGAAGCTTCCGGGAGGTGGCGGGGTCTGCCTGCGTCGCGCGCGAGATCCGGGTGGGGTGAGAGGAGCTTGACGCGGGGTAGACGGGGAGAGGGAGGAGGGAGAAGCGGGTGGGGTTGGGTTCGGTGTCCGCTCAGCCTGAGTGCCCGCCTGTCCGGTTCGCCGTTTCCGGTGTTGACTGTTTTACTTCAAGTTCCAACACATCACATTCACAAATGAGTCTATCCTTTGGAACATGTATGACTGCTCCTATTTGTATGTCTGCTCTATGACATGAAGTAATTAGGTATTGTTGTATATTACTGGATATGTATAGAGGAGTGGGGGAAATTAGATCTGTACCATTAAAATCTAATTTTTTAAAAAAAATACCATCAAATGATTGAGTTTTAGAATTGCAGCATGAAAAGGTTGCTCCGATGTTAGTTTTTAGCTTTGACGTTAAGCAGATGTTAGCTGCTGATTGAAAAAGAAAAAGAAAAACTCACCTCTGGCTAAACTCGCGCACGCATCCCTGGCTAAACATGGGGCAAATGTTGTTGGAAATTGGATTCGAGTGTAGCTGTTATGTTGCTACAATGAGGGCCAATGGGCTACTGAAATGGAGTCCGAGAGTACAAGTAACGCGGAGTTACTAGAGATGCTAAAGGACTATAATAGAATATTCTTTTGATGGTACTCTTGCATAGTTCAAATTTTAATAGTAGTTTCCTAAAATTTGCATCTTTTAGTGGTATAGATCCAATTTTTTCAGAGAGGATTAATGATTCTATTTGAATTTATCTTATTTATTATCATTAAAGTTATTATTTGCAATGTGCAGGCACTCGATGTTTTCTATTTTTTTATTATTGATCGAATGTAAGATATCTACACCCCTTAGTGGGTTTTGGCAATTAATGATAAAATATATGTAGGTTTAATTGTATCGTCTAACATGTGTGCGGGTGATGAGATGATCAAAGAAATTCAAATGGTGAACCATGGTCAAAAAAATAAATGAAAAGTGGTGGTTCAAAGATATTTTAAGACTAGAATATTATATTTATAATTTGAGTATAGGGACGCCGTACTATCAAGAGGGACTTTGGATCTGCAGGTCTTGATTTAGAAACAATGCTCAAGAGAACCCCACAAATGCTTGTGAGCCACAAATACCACTCAAACATCACATGAATGCAATTTGAGTGAAAATCCTGCTGTTCCCGGATTGTCCGGGCTGCTGTCCGGAATGTCCGGACAACTGGTCCGGAGTACCCGGACACTTCATCTGGAATGTCCGGACACCTGGTCCGAAGTATCCGGATGTCTACTCGGAGTCTCCGGGTAACCCTTAGCCAACAGCTAGTTTCTGTGCGTGGAAGTATAAATATCCATTGACCCCTTCTTTTACCCCTCTCTTGCCTCATTTTCGCACCCAGCACTGCAGCAAGCTTTCAAGAGCTCTCTCACTCCCCTCTCTTCCATTCTTGAGTGAATCCTTTGAGGGATTGAAGTGAGAGTGAAACAAGAGCAAGATTAGTGCAAGTGAACATCCATTCCATCTCTTTGAGCATTAGAAATTCGTCAAGCCGGTGAATTCGAGTTTTTACTCTTGGAGCTTCAAGCTCCTAGACGGCTAGGCGTCGCTTGTGAGTGCTCAAGTAAGTTGTGAGCATGACAAGAAGTTTGTACTCATCATTCCTCTCCGAGGAATCCATAGTAAGTAACCTTGGACTTGAGAGGTGATCTCGTCCTTAGGTGAGGAGCATAGGGGTTCTTGAACGCCATTTCTTGAGCCCTTCCTCAATGAAGACGTAGCTCCTTCGGGAGTGAACTTCGGAAAATAAATCGCTGTCTCTTTATTTGCTTGTTACTTGTTTTTCCCGTGGTTCTTGCTTGTGCAATCTCATTTCTAGGATTTGAGGCCGATCTACTAGTTTACTAGTCTCTAGGTGAAACCAGTGGTTGACATATACTCTATAGGATACCCAGATACCTGCAGAATTATTCGGTCTAATTTCCTACCTTAATTTCTGCACATTTGGATTCGAGTGTTTTTGTCTGGACAGTCCGGGCAAGAACCCCGGATACTCCAGATCAAAAGTCCGGACTCTCCGGACGTAAACGGAAGTATCCGGGTTTCCTGTTACTAACAGATTGAAAAGTATCTTTGAGTTGCAGATTGCCTATTTAACCCCCCTCTACTCATGTTGAGGTTGTTTCACCGAAGTCAACGAAAGTTGGATGCTTAGGAACCGATCAAGTCAGCACATAGCTTTGACTTAATGTTGCTTATTCTTGTGTTCAAATACTAACAATAGCATATATAATTTTCTTTTCATGAAATTGGCCACCGTAATGTGGTTAATTAACGAAATAACTAATTATGCATTCTTAGCAATTTTTCTCCCATATCTAGCAAATATATATAATGCATATATAAGTGCATTTCAAATTTTAGGTGCAAGCATGAAAAAATAGGCTTCCATTTTGAGATAAACTAGAAAATAAATAATTCAAAATGTTCAAGACTTCAAGTTGATTCACTTTTGACATTATATCAAGAAAAACAACTTCTAACTACCGCATTTTAATTAAGAAAGCAATCATTCAAAATTAGAGAAACTTCCACTCATGGATGTGCAAATCCATCTTGATTTCTTGCCAATTTTCAATTAGTTAAGTCTGTCCAACTCAAAATCCAATCATCAGGAAATATCTAAATGTGTCTACTTAAATCTGAAACCTTCATCAACTGTACAGTCTGTGATCTGTCAATGTGACACATGCACCATTGTTGTGTTGGGACTGGAGGCAACAATACCCTTTTATTTGTGGCGATGAATGCTTATTCCAATGAGGTGCCCTGGGGCAACATTAAGGATAGTATAGTAGGGCAAGGCCAATCGTTATGTTGAACATGACCTTAAAGATGGGCCATAGACATATGAGCATTAGTTGTTTTCACCTTTACAACGTTTATGGTCAAAAGAAGTCTGCAGCGGGTCCCACAACATATTAAAAAACTAGCTGCATCAACCGATGGCAGCCTGATCCTGTCCATTCGGAGCAGAGGAAGAGGAGGGAAATTATTTTTTTATCTGCTTATGGTGCACCAAAGCTTAAGGTGGACCTTAAGAAATATTCCTTTAAAATTAAAGTCCATTCCCATAGCTATGGTGGATCTTAGTACAAGCATTTATTGCTTAAGGTCACCTTTTTATGCATATTGTCGTTGCTTGAGCGAGGGAGCTCGCATCTAAGGTGACCCTTTATTTCCTTTGTAGGCAGAGAATCAAATGCATATGAATCCCAAAAACAATAAAAAAGGAAAATCTTGTTTTTCCTATAACAATGAAAAAAACTTGCATGTGTTAGTTTCCAAAAACTTCAAGGAACATCGTCCAAGGTTCATTTTAGTGTCTTCTTCTCCGGGGCCATTTCAATGAATTTAAGTGAAACAATTGAGATCATACGACACGAAATGCGACGTGAAAGTCTTGAGCTTCATCTTTTTTAATCTCCTGAATTATTCTCACCACTTCACCCAGCAGAGCAGTGCTATGTGTAACATTCAGATAGAACACTACATCCATCCATCTACCCTCCCAATAAGTTTCCAACCAAACCATCCAAATTGCTAACTCACTTCCCTAACGGCTTCAAAAAAAAACTAACTTCCCTAACCAAGAGAGAGAGAAAAAAAGAGAGGGAGAGAAAACAGCATAAGGCTACTCCTACCATGTACCTCTGATCGATACACACTACTACAGGTCTAGAGCTGCGCCTCCAGGTCCCTTTCCCCGTCGTCCAGCAGGCTTTCCTGCGGCGGGCACGCCGCCGACGTGGACGCTCGAGACGTGCCGCCGGCCTCCTGCTCCTTGCCGCCGGCGCCCTCATGGGCCGGCCTTACGGCCACCGCCTCGGCGCGGCACACGGGGCACGTGGAGTGCTCCCTGAGCCACACGTCGACGCAGCCCCGGTGGAAGACGTGCATGCACAGGGGCAGCAGCCGCGCCGCGTCGCCCTCCGCCAGCGCGCCCAGGCACACCGCGCACTCGCGCTCCTCGGCCTCGTCCGCGGCCGCCTCCTTCCGGTACACGAACTCCGGCAGCGCCGCGATGGCGTCGGCGTCCAGCCCCGTGGACCGCTTCTTGTCCGGCTCGACCGCGGCGGCGGCCTCGGCCGCCGCGTCCCGGGTCGCGGAGCGCCGCACGAGGTACCACCGGATGGCGCACAGGATGAGCAGGATGGCGAGGAGGGAGCCGAAGCTGATGCCGAGGACGGCGATGTAGGAGGTGGTGGTGCAGCACGGGCGCGCGGGCGTGGCGGCGGCGGCGGCGGAATCGTGGCGCGAGGCGTAGGGCGCGCCGACGGAGACGGCGACCGCGAAGCAGGACTGGTCCGCGGGGAGGCAGCCCGCGGCGCCGGGGGCGTGGGCGGCCGCTCCGGGAGAAGGAGAAGAAGACGGGAACAACGACGACGACGACGACGAGGACGGTGGTCGCGACTGCATTGCGGCCGGGCGGGCGCGTGGGGTCGTCAATAGGAGTCGGTGCATGCGCGGGCACAGGAGCTTTTGAAGGTGTTGGTTGCATGCCATGGCGAGTGTGGGTGGAGCGAGGGAAGTGCGGGGGAGAAGGAAGGGCTCTTTTGGTCTTGGGGTGGGGGAGACGCTGACCGTGACCGCCACGGCGAACCCATTTGACAAGAATAGCCTGGCTGCTCCTGCCGTGTACGTTTCAGTCTCTTTCGTCCTTTCTCCGGATCTTATTTCAGTTTTTTTTTCATTTCACTGGTTTATTCACAGTCAGTATCACTTGAGGGTATGTTTAAATCTAAAAAAAATTCAGCGCTACAATAATTTTGAATGTTTAACCACTAATTAGTAGTATTAAATGTGCATAACTGACAAAACTCATTCCATAACCCTAGGTATAATTGCGAGACGAGTTTTTTAAGCCTATTTAGGCAATAATTAGACAATATCATGCTAAGTAAACAACCTCTAATGATGGATTAATTAGATTTAATAGATTCATCTCATGATTTCCCGTCCATCCGTGTAATTAGTTTTATAACTAGATGATGTTTAGTCCTTCTGATCTTTAGTTGAAAATTGCTACAGTAAATTTCATCCAAAAATTTATAGGATCTAAACATACCCTGAGTTACTTACTTTCTAGTCCCCACTGGATCATCTCCGGTTGACCGAGAACATCGAAAACTTGAGTAGGCACCAACCAACTGTCCAAAATAGTTCATGGAAAGGTGATCGATCATTAGGAGGAGGAAGACAACAACACAAGAAAAAGAAACAATATGAGAGGCATGATATATGGAAGGTTGCAACTTGCAACTTGCAAGTGGTTGGATTTCCATCCAAGGGCTCATAGCCATCGACCATACACACACACAAAAAAAAAATATGTTGACAAGTAGAACTTTCCATATTATGTATGTGCTGGTGGCATTTATGTTTCCCCTACTGTGTGCTTTGTTTCTCTGAAATAAAACGGGAAAACCTTATTTCTAAACAAAATTATGTTTCCCCTTATCTTTGTAGTATCTTCATACAACTTGTGCCTTTGTCTTGAATTTTTTCAGTATCAAGATTGAAAGAAACAATCATGGTAATCTTAGTTTGAGCATAAAAGTCAGGTTTAACAAGACCCCAAAAGTTAAGAACATGTTTAGTAGGGCTCTGGATTGGAGATTCCATGCATGATTTTGAGTTTGTATGATACAATGAAGTGGTCTAATAACAAAATTTCTACAATAAACACCTTTCATGTATTCGCAGCTTTAGCATTTCTAGAATTGGTTAGGGCTACGCTGGCAATAGAATTTTTTAGAGCTGAATATGTGCTAAATAAATCCTAAATACTGCTACATTGCTTTAGCTTCAAGATCCATAGTCCGCTTAATAAAAATAGTGTGGTTTAAAACCTTTTGTGTTTAATTTAAAATACAATGAAATAGCGTAAGGAATATGTAGGCATTGGAAGAGAAACCCAGCCAACTACCTACCAAACTAGATGAAACTATTTTTTTTTAAAGACAACTAGATGAAACTATTGAAGTGGCTCATAGCTAGCTTCATGTGTTTACATGTTTTTACAAATTAGTGTATGGTAATTGTATGTTTTTACAAGAAGATTTTACATTGAAGTATCTTTTAGATCTAATATTAGTGTTGATAGCGACAGGTGAAATTTTAGCAAAAGTCGGATGATACGATTTTCTATACTTAGAATTGAGTAGTAAAATGACACAATATCGATAGTTTGCAGGGTCAAAAAGACAAACATAACATGGTTATGTGCATTAAGCGATACTCCAGGTCCAGGGAGAAATATATTGTTTCCTTTTCACATTTTCGTTGGAAAATCTTTTTGTTTTTTGAAAAAAGGAGCTACAGTAGATCGCTTCGATCGGATAGTGATCCTTGACCCAAATGCCGGTGGCAAGGTCACAATCTTTGGGAGTTGGGACGGCGGACGGCGGCGACACCTCCAACCCCACCTCGGTATCGCCACCGCCTCGCCGTTATCACCGTCGCAGCCATGAGGCCTCTCCTTACCCGCCTCTTCACCTCCACGCACATTGCCATGGCCTCCTCCTCCTCCTCCTCTCCGTCTAGGCGGTTGGCCCGTCTCAGATGCCATCTCGCCTCCTCCTCTTCCGGCGAGCTCTCCTCAGTAGGCGCCCCTGCCGCAGCCGCCGACGCCGTCCCCGCGAAAAGCCCGCGTCCGGCCGCCCCCAAGGTCCACGCCGCCGTGCTCGTCTGCCTCTTCGAGGACCCCAGCGACGGGCCCCGGGTCCTCCTCACCAAGCGCGCTTCCTCCCTCAACTCGCACTCCGGTTAGGGGACACTACGATTCTCGCCTAATTGGCTAATTCTGAAACATTTGCCGTTCCATATTGGCCAATTCGTCCATTAGAGTTCTTGAATTTCTTGAGAATTGTCAGGGGAGGTGTCGTTACCCGGGGGGAAGGTGGACGAGGGGGACGCCGACGCAAAGGCCACGGCTCTGCGTGAGGCGGAGGAGGAGATTGGGCTGGACCCGGCCCTTGTCTCTGTTGTGACAGTTCTTGAGCCCTTCCTGTCCAAGGTAAATCAAAATTCTTGTTCTGCTACGAAACATAACCTATGCAACAACTGTTAGATTTTACCAATACCAGTCACTTCTTGATGAAAAAACGCGTAAGAGATCAGTAGTGCATAATTGCTGGAGCAGCAGTTTACCAACACATCATCATGTTGCATCTTCAAGTCCAGTGGTTTGAGATGTGTGAGAGGCTGGGAGCTAAATACCAGTTCTTCTGAACGAAGGGAGCAAAATAGCTTCAGTGGGAACAATTTGAGTTCCTTCTCGCCAGAGGATGGCTGCTCTATTCATGGTTATTTTCCAGGTTTACTGTAAACTATTGATAACACAACTAGGCCCAATACGACAATCACAGTTAAATGCTTGACCGTGATGCCTTTGGAGACAATAGCTCTAGATAAATATGTGTAATAATATTATTGGTTGATTTGATATATTCTGCCCGTTCAGTATCTTCTGGTCAATGTATTGCAAATCCTTTCTAGCTACATTGTTCAAGCCAAGGATTTTTCTATAATCAACTTCTGAGAATACATGCATGTCCACTGGGAGAAAATGGTGATATTTATGCTCCAAAAATGAATTTTTGGGGAAACCTTGAGGAGAAAGCCACATATTTGCTCACACCTGAACTTGGATCACTTAGGACCCAAAATATGCAGACTGAATTCTTACCTCTCAAAACTTGCTAGTATGTATCTCTTGGATCACTGGATTTACAGGCTCTAAACCCTCTTTTACTTGATTGACATTTTCTTATAAGTGTTGTTATGTGGAACAGTGGAAGATTATTGGTTGATGAGACTGGATCTATTGATCTTGGGTTATGAGACAATTTAAGGCAGTTTAATGAACATTTGGTAATTTGAAGTATGATAATTTCGTAAGATAACAAAAAATTGGTAATTTAACCTATTAGCTAAAATTTAAAATGACTATGAAAATTCTAACTTGAAATCATTTTGTGTGGAATAAGAATGTAGAAGTTTTGAACTTAAAGTTTACTAAAACTGTTGGTCTGGGAATGGATTGACTTTATGCAGTGGAGTAGATTTTTTTTATTTCTTCTTATGGTCTGTTTTACTTCAAATCCATCTTGTGGATTCGTCCATTGACTGTGCATCATTTATTTATTTGTTTTCTCTGCCTCTTTGCCAAGATGGCATGCCACCGAGTTATTAGGCTAATGATCAGAAATATTTAGTGGAGATTAATAAGGGCCTAAGAATTTGGTGGGAGGTTCTGTTGGTATATGTTATGAGTTACCTGTTTAAATTGATGATAATCAGGGGTGAGCAAATGGTTTTGGCCACATAGCTATAAGAAATCCAGTAGTCCCTCCATTAAAAAAAATGATGTTAGGACAACCAAAATGAACTAAATCAGTTTGTTTTGGCCGTCTGGAATTGTTAAAATGGAGATATTTTTAGTCAAAGATTCAAACTCATGCATAAATCGCTCCATGAATATCGATCTTTATACATTTGTAGTTTCATATATTTATGATATTTATGTTGTAGAACATGCTTTGAAGGGCGGGCCTGGTAGCGGTAGAGTCTTACCGCCTGTGACTGGAAGGTCCCGGGTTCGAGTCGCAGTCTCCTCGCATTGCACAGGCGAGGGTAAGGCTTGCCACTGACACCCCTTCCCCAGACCCCGCACAGAGCGGGAGCTCTCTGCACTGGGTACGCCCTTTATGTTGTAGAACATGCTTTCTACTGATTCAGTGGGGATGCAGATTGGCCAGAACTTATGCTGCAACCTTCCTTTTGCAGAATGGCCTCAATGTTGTTCCTGTAATTGGCATGGTTTCGGATAAAGCATTATTCAAGCCTGTCTTAAACAAAGCTGAAGTGGAGGACATCTTTGACGCACCGCTGGAGATGTTTTTAAAGGTACTTGCTTCTCTACCATTCATCTTAGTGTAATGATTCCATTAATATTTCTTTTGGCTGGTTAGATTCTTCATATGATGTGAGTTTGAACATTGCATTTCTTAGTTTTCAACTTGTATTGCATCGACAGGACGACCACCGGAGAACAAGAAAAATGAACTGGATGGGCATAGATATTCCCGTCCAGTTTTTTGACTACGAGGCAGACGGCAAAAAGTTTGTGATTTGGGGCCTAACCGCACACATCTTGACCCGTGCGGCGGCAGTCGTTTTTCAGAGGCAACCATCGTTTGTCGAACTACCAAGACCCAAATATGCAAGCGCACCCTTGGCCGGCACTGATGAGACCAAACCCTGATGTTTTATGATTATACTGTCAGGGGTCGTTTGGTTGTAGAATTATCTTTCTTTCCCACCACATGCTGGCTGGCAAAGTTACCAAACTCTGTTCTGTACATTTGAATATAGATGTGAATTGTATTTTCATGTATAGCAGACACCAAATATTACTGGGACATTTGCCCCATCTTATTTTGGGGCAATGATTACTTGGTGTAAGGGAAGGAGGGCTACTGCACTTTGTGACAAAAGAATGTATCATAAACTCTAGAAAAATATTGCAATTTATTTTCCACGCTTCCTATATTTCTCTTGTGACAGAAAGTATTGCAATTTATTTTCCACGCTTCCTATATTCCTCCTGTGACCGAAAATATAGCAATTTATTTTCCACGTTTCCTCCTCCACCAAGTGCCCCTCCAGATCAAAGGGTTGTCTTTGTTAGTTGAACTTGAACAGCTACACTTTTGCTGTTTTGCAGAACTGCTCTTATTTTCATTATTGAACCTGAAGCTTGCCGGTGCTAAATTACCAACCAGTAGCAGTTTATTACCTCACAAAAAAGTTATTCCACGCCTTTCTCAATCGTTTTGCCTGGCGGCTATGGCAATCAGTCAATGGAAAACGGCCGACCGTCCAGTTCGTTGACACGGAGGGTCCTCCCTGAAAGCGACATGGAAACAAGGTCCCTCCCTCCCTCCCTTCCCACTCACGCACGCAGCAATTGGCACACTGAACAAGCCAAGTCTCAACCCACCATATAGACTATTGCGAAAAGGGATGTGACCACCCTGGCAAATTTAGATTAGCATTAGGGAGGCCAGATCGCCATCCAAGAATCAGTAGCAGGAATCGATCACCTAACTAACCAAGCAAGCAAGGGAGCAGGGGAAAGCCGGAAAGGAAGAGCGACCGGCGGCGATGTGCTGCGGCGGCGGCGACGGCGGCGAGTGCCGGCCGCTGGGGTGGCTGCTGGGGCTTCCCTTCGCGCTGCTCGCCGTCCTCGTCTCCATCGTCGGCGCCATCATCTGGATCATCGGGTACGCGCCCTCCCTCCCTGCTTGGTCGACGTCTGGTTCCATGCATGTGAATTCTCGTCATCTGAGGCCTTGGCGGTGGTGCAGGCTGCCCATCTCGTGCATCTGCCCGTGCTGCCTGTGCGTGACGCTGGTGCTGGAGGCGGCGGTGGAGCTCATCAAGGCGCCGCTGCACGTCATGACCTGGTTCACCTCCAAGATCCCCTGCTAGCCTTCCATGTCATGTACTCGTGTGTTCCTTCCTTCATTCCTGTAAAAAAGATGATGGGGGTCAGGGCAGAGGCAGTCAGGCAGACCAGGATGATTTGTTTTTGTTCTTATGCAAATTGGGCTGTGACTACCGATGATCCATGTGCGTGCCTGTTCTTCTGTTTCCTCGTGGGTTGATTCAATTCGACTATGAGATGGAGTGATTTCTCGTGCCTGTTGCTTCTGGAACACATGTGTACTCCTAGATGATTTCATTTTTCCTTACTAGTATTTTTCATGGTGGTGAGCACAGTTCGTCCGTTGCTGATTCCATTTCAGCGAAAATTCAGAGGCAGGAATATAGCCACCAAGGTACTCGATCAGTGAAAGGTCACTGTCGACCGCTCGTGCCAACTCTTATTCCTGCTGATCCAAGTGGGAATCCGGCGGGCGGTAGCTAGCTGGAGACGAATGAATTTGGGCAACCTGCAACACGGGGCAGGGTATCTCAAACGCGTGTAGCAGAAACAGAGCAGAGGCTACAAGATGTAACTAGAAAATTAGCGCGCCCTTGGTGCGCACACATGACCTACCACCCTGATAGAGCATCTCTCCTTGATGTTCTTTCTCCCTTCGTGTAGAGCAGAGAGACAGCCATAGGCGGCTGTTAAAATTGTAGAGGAGGCAGACAATAAATTGTGCGTGTATAATTGTCTGCTCTCTGCTGCTGCTGGTGCTTAGGATGAGGCCAAGACACGGCAATAAGATCAGCAGGACTCACGGCATAGTCGCATAGAGCCTGAGCTGTGGCAACAGTATGCCTGTTCCTGGTTGCATCTTTATTTATCCATAATACCACAACGTAAGCGCGGCCCACAGGCGGAAGCTAGATCTTATCCTTCCTGTCCGTCATCCTAACTCCTGAGCCCCAATCGCATCTTGCTGCTCGGCCGCGTGATCCCATGCCTAGCGCGCAGGAGGCGGCGCGGATCAACCGCCGGCGCCTCCGCTGGTGGCCGCGACCGCAGGGGCTTCGCCGCGCGGTGCGCATGCTGCAGGCCGCAAGGCATAGCAGGCAGAAGCGACGACACACGGCCGGACCAGGAGTCTCCAGGCCAATCGACCAGACGAGCGAGGCAGTGAATTGTGAACCAAGGTGAGGTGAGGATTGAGCAACTTATTCATATTTTTTTTGGGTACATAAACTCTATTAACGATTACTTATAGTACTTGAATCAGCATCATAGTGCTCTGCAATAAGTGCTTTGCAATAAGTTGAACTGCATTACATAGTGGTAGCAATACTAATAATCACATACGCTGAGCCATCACAGAAGTGTGTATGGCACTTCACAAAAGATGTATTGCAGATTCAGTAGCATTTCAAGTCTACAACTGTTTTTTGGAAGCAGTTGTGCTAAATCTGTTGTATCTAAATGCTCTAGAAAGTAGCACAGCAATAAAAAATGAGAGATCTGCAATCAGTTGTGGAAAGGGCATGCTATGGTATGCAGGCAAGCTTTGTACGGCTGCTTTTGCATACTGACATGCTGCCGGTTTGTTCATGAGGTAATGTATTTTTTATTGGTGTTAGTGTCAACCTCAAAAGAAATGGTAACTCTATCCTTTTATAGAAACTGAAACTTAGCATTCAAGGTAATTTTATCATAAATTTATTTGTAATCTCGATCCAGGAACAATATCTCTTTATTCTGAAAATTCAGATTAGTTATTACACATTTTGCAAGTTCTGTGTGTTTCTAACTACTTAATCGGAGGATATATTCAAAAGTAATTTCACATATTTGCCTACTTAGATTATTGATGCATTAATATTGAAGTTATGGCAACTCCTTAACTATTTGTGTTTGCATAGGATTTCAGAGACTCATTGACCATTCCTGCTGCTGCTGCTGGAGGTCTGGAACACGTTAAGGTGTGAACACATTCTATTTACCGGCAGCTTGCTACTGAACCACTTTTATCTTTGCTTGATCCATGTAAATTATGAGTCTGAAAACTACTTCCTAACTGTAAATCTATTTGGTTCTGGGGAACTTCTTTTGTATGATGCACCAGATGGGCTAATGCTCCCAGGTTGATCGGTCCAGCACGGATTGAAATAGGAGCCGGTTCGACAGGAACTAACCACAAGCTGTTACTCCTCTGGAAGGTAAGGGAACCACAAGGTGTTTGCTAATGTGCCCTTGATGCGCAACCTATGGTGGTCCTGCTAATGGAACTATGGAATAGGTCAAGGTCTGAACACTGAGCCACTTTTATCCTTGCTTGATCTATGTAAACTATAACTCTTAAAGCCACTGCTTTTTTCTCCTTGTAATTCTCTTTGGTACAGGAACTTCCTTTTTTATTGTTTACTTTTGAGATGAATGCATTGTTCACGAAATCGATGTAGATACAGGAAGACTCAGATACGTAAAGGAAAAGCAATGGAAGCTTATCAATCACATATTTAGTTGATATTTATGAGAAAAACTTCCAAGCGCTTTTGTGATTTGTGAGATGCTGAGATTGCTTTGCTAGTTTGCTGGAACAAATGACCCACCACTGGTCGTTACCAACTTTTTTATAGTACGTAGGTCTGCAGCATGGCTGCCGTCTGGATCTTTCTCGCCTTGCCTGGTTATTTTTCTCGGCCGCTTCGATTGCATATTTGTGCGTGACGTTCAGCCGTACGTCGCTAATCGGACGGCTAAAAAATAATTCGCTGACGTGGCTCAACCAAAAGAGTCCGAATGCACCGGCTCTAGAGTTAAAAGATTCTAGGGGTCTCCCGTGATATTCCTACGTGATGGCTCCAGCCGCGACTCGTAGGGATGCAAGTTATATATATTTTGTATCATTAGATCGATCCAAACAGTTGATAAAATAAATTAGAATGGCATTCTGTGTAAATAATTTGGGAGGAGAAAATAATTAGAATGATATGCCATCGTAATTAAGTAACTGACTATAAAATACTATTGAGTACACACTTGCATCCTTAATGCCTAATTCAGGGGAATTATGATTCCTCCGATGCTGCTTCTAATTCCTCAATACCTTCTAAAGGGTTTGTGCATCTTTGGGGGGCGACTTGTTAACAATACCAAAAATTGAAGCAAGGAATCACCCCCATCGAATAAATTCATCGCGTCGACACTTGTCTACAACTTTTAAATTTCTCCTCATGTAAAACAATTGCATGATTTCAAAAGGGCTTGTTTTTTTGAAACCCAAAAAAAGGGCTTGCTTTTGGATTGATCTAAATCTCATCCCAGTCTTCTGGCCCAGTTATTTGGACGGACCGACTCGCTTCACCCCTGTCTTCTGGCCCAGTACAAACACCGCACTATTTCTTTGGCACACCGTCACAAAGTTCTGACATGACAACACAATCAATAAAAATAGAAGTCCAATTGAGAGCAGTCTGAGTGGCAAATTCACCCTGTTCTCTTCTATTCTATGCCTGTGCCAATGAGTGTACCAGCTTGGAGAAGCTTTATTCGCTCGACCAGTCTAACCCTGATGCTCACGATTCTCCGACCAATCATGCTCATTACGATCAAGCTTTTGTTAAGCAGACTACTAACTGTCCCTCCATCGGATCCAGAAACTCATCTACCCTCTTTTCCTTTTTTTTCCCTCAACGATTCTTCCTTGTTTGTCATGATCACAAGATCAAACTTTGCCAAGCCACCAAACCACCTGTACATGACTTTGATTGATTGCTGTTCTCCAGTTGGGGCGACGCCTTTTCGGCGTCCACGGTGGCTTTCAGTTGCAGAGTTGAGGCGGCTTTGGCCAAAGGCTTAGATTCCAGGGAACTTTCAGTAGCCGCCACCTTATCATGACAACAGTGTGGATGTACTACTACTAGTTGTATATTGAATCATTATATTATGGAAGAAAGGATACCTGAATGAGCTCTAATCCTTCTGATAAAAGGTGTGCATGAGCTGTACTTGCAGGAGACCTAGCTTGTGCAGAAGAAAACTTGTTTATTGATCGATGTCTGAGCCTGATGATGATTTTCCTTTCGAACTCCTGCATGCAGCTGCAGGTTGCAGGATACATTAGACAGATATGCTGCCTCGTAACGTCCAGTACAGTAGCTAGCTTTAAGCTCTCGTGCGGCACTGAAGCTGCTATACGCACCTGCAGGTTGTAGTGATCTATCCATCTGTCCTGAATAACTTGAAGAAGAATCAGATGAGTAGTTGGAAACCAGGTTCAGCAGAGTGCAGTAACCTGAACAATTGCCCCATGTGCATGGAAATGCAGCCGTGATCATGAAGAGTGGAGCCCTCCCTCGGGACTGAAGCTGCATGTATGCCTACAGCTCACAGGGTGGACTCTGGCCTGTCGATCTCGTGCAGGAATCGACTTGGAAGCTTGGCTGGCTGCCGTGTCGGACTCTGCCTCTGCAAAGGCACAAGCGGAGCCGGAGAGCCGCCGGGACGGGTCCACTCCTGCATGCTCACCGGCGGCGGATCCGGCGGACGCGGAATAATAATATACTACTCCATGAAACGTCTGTAAAGATGTGTCCGCGCCTCCATGGCGGCTTCCAGTCCAGTGCTATGCATGCGTACGTGCTCTGCTCCTGGAGCTGGAGCTGGAGGTACCCATACGTGCGTGAACCTGCAATAGGAACCTAACCTGGGGATTCGATTGCTGGGTCAAGTGGCCACGGCTGCACGATTGGATGGGATGGCGCGATGGAGCCATGCAAGACGAGGACGATCCTCATCTCGGGGCTGACCAGACATTATTGTAGCTTTAGCTTCATTCTCGCCTACTTGACCCTCATGAGTAGCTGGGAGACGCACGTTCTTGGCAAGCAAGTGTGCGTGCGCGATGCATCAACATCCTTGTAATTACGAAAGATAAGACATCTTCCAGCATCCTAGAGAGGGGATCATCTTAGCATCATTTATTTTCTTCAAAAAAGGTCATGAATGCTTGCGTAGGGAAAAAAAAAATACAAAATTCATTATGGAGTACATTGCCTGTTTGTTAATTTTTGACAGAAGATTAGAGGTCAGAGCAGAGGACCTTGGAATTTGCAAGACAACGATGGCTTGCTTGATTATTTCCCCCATTTTTGTAAGGGGCAAAGGCTAGCTATCCATACATGACCCTGAATTGAGGCTTGAGCATCACCAACCCTAGGCCCTAGCTTTGAAATGCTTCAAGAGGCCACTAAAAGCTAGCTCATGCTAGCACTGTGGCATGCAGGCAGAAGATTAGAATCTCCAACGATAAAGACACGGAGACATAAGGCAACCAAGGAAAGAACGTGTTCTCGCAAGCATGTTCTAGTGCTCTAGTCTAGCTTCCAAGCAATGTGAGGGGACCGAATTGCAGACTAGCTACAAGCACACAGAACCTCCAGGAGCTTCACACTGCAAAAAAGGAGTAAGATTAATTGTGAAGCTACTAGCCTACTACCAAAGCACCAAAGAAAGAGAGCCCAGACAAGGGGTATGTCCAAGCTTAACTGGTGCAGTGGCCTGGGCATCCACCGGTTGCGTTGGTAAAGTACTAGTGGTTGTTCGCGTGTTGTTATCACCAAACTGTTTTGGTTTTGATCCTCTTTTTGTCTGCCTAACTGATATCGGTCCTGATTTGAGTGGCATTAAGGTTTGCAAAAGGAGGGGGGCACACTGCAGTACTGCACCGGTATATGCCTATCTTCCAAGCTTCCTACAAATATGTTTCATTTTATTTGACATAACGTTCCCTTGATTACCTTGATTTAGTGTGTATGTGCTAAGATTTTTTTGGTTGATATAATGAACTCCTTAGTTGTCTGTTAATCTAATGCATGATCTCAAGATTACCTCCCTACTTTGATCTCGGAGTCCTGCTTTTCATAAAGATCATAACAGAATGTTCTTTGCTCATAACAGTATGCTTCTTTGTGGTTGTCAAGGAATAAAGAGGAATCCTATATACTTTGACATGGGATGTATATATGATTACTGACCTTTATTCCCCTATTATTGTGTACCTATTGTAGTCATGTGGTGGAACTAAGTGATCATACTTCTTACTAATCATTCACAAGTTTTTGGTCCAGTGATGTCATAATAATGTGATCTGTACCTTTTTTGCTTCCCTTTTACCCTGTTTTCTGAAATCTTGTTTTCAGAAATCTTGTATGCCCTCTCAAGAAAAGTTTTTGGTCCAGGCGTGCAGGAGCATGTCTGCATGAAAAGCTACCTGCTGCAAGGTGATGTGAACCACAACACTATGCCTAACACGGGTGCACGCTAGAGCTGGTTCAAGAAAGATGATGTGAGCTCGCAACTGACGGTTCACTGGAAGAGGTAAAGAGTTGAGGTCACCCAATGGCTTTGCTATCACTCTGTTTCGTTGTTTATCTCGGTGGCGATGGACAGTCCATGTGTGCGATATCTGTGCAGAATATGCCATCTGGATGAAATAATTGGATGCACGCACATGCGTGTGTGCATTGTTGAACTGAAGGTGACTCGGGTTCTTATCAGTCTTGCTTTTGCATGCTCGTCGCAAAAAAAAAAAAGAAAAAAAAAGAAACGAAATTGCTTTTATTTGGTTGTGGCTGCAATGGAAGACTTGTTTAGTGCCATACTTCTGCAGATGCTTGCTTTCTGAATTATGTATTGTTGATGGTGACTTGGGTTCTTATCAGTCTTGTTTTTGCATGTTCGTCGCAAAAAGAAATGCTTTTGCTTGTGGCTACATGCATTATTTAGATTGCAAGGAAGGTTCTTTGGTCCTGATTCGTGGGCGATATTTCTGCAGAAATGGACGACTTGTTTAGTGCCATACTTTTGCGGATGCTTGATTTCTGAATTAATTATTGCAGCATTTTTAAGCGGCCAGTTGAAGAAGTTAAAAATAGTTGCAAAAAAAAAGATACCATCTGTACTTGGTCTATATAGTATTTCCCACTACATGTGTGCGTGCACAATCTAGTAGCTACGCCGCTTAGTTCCAACACTAACAGTAGCATGATAGCTTTGAGTGTACTTGGTGTCACACACAAAAATCAAAAAGAAAAGCCATCCCCGCTGAAAATTTCTTGACACCTGACATCCACGTGAATTCGGCCTTATCCAAAATGGATTGGCGTACGAGTCAATTTTTTTCCGACGTCCTTTTTACGGCCGTGTATGATGAAGTTTGAACAGTGACATGAATAGCAGCTTGCCAGTAACAGTCCAAGTGCCCAACAGATCAGAGAGATGACCGGCCGTAGGCGAAATTGAAATCCCTTCACGTTATATGTAAGAATCAGAACGCAACTGCTTGGCTCACCAAATTTGGTCAATTTCGTACAGCACACGATAATCGCGATTCAAACTGAACAGCACGTTTCAGCACACAGCATGTAGGTGCTGTTTCGAAAGGCGAGTCTTGCGTTGGAGGCCGTCGCATTGGAGATAACCAATCATGGGTGGAAGGATTGGTTTAGATCATTTTTCCTTTGTTCATTCCCCTAGTTAGCCAGTGGACGGCTTTGTTTTGCAATAATAATTTAGCTGTATACACTTTGGAGAGGCCGGAACTCGTTTCCATTATCTTAAAAAAAGTACTCAACTTTGATCTCCTGCGCAGCTCAGAAAGTAGCTAGCCAGAGACGTGTAGAGGTCGTCGATCTCCCGCGCGGGGCACCTTCAGGTAGCTTTCACCTAATCCAAGCTAGCTTTTGTTCGTTCTCCATCAGTCCCTCTAGATGATGAAATGACCTGGACGGACACATGACACATGTGGTTCAGCCTGAGCTGCTTGTTCATGTGCGTATCATGGTCGACTTCGTTAGTCAAGAAACCAATCAATTGTCGTCTCAAGTCTCTGAAGATTCCATCTCCATCACCCATCCTCTAATTTTTCTAACAGATATTTAAACCATGCTGCATGCACCGGTGAAACTTAAATCTTATTGCCTCTGAACTGAAGATGCCAGCAGAAATCAGTACAGCAGAGTTGCGGAAATCAATCGTAGAAGGGCCGGGCGCGGCGTCAGGAGTGAGTGGAAGGAGAATGCCTCGCCAGCCGGACAGCAACGCCGCAACCGCCGTCCCGCGGCGCCTATAAATCCCCCGTGTGCGGCCGTCCACATGGCCGCACCGCCAAGACACTGGTCGCGCGAGAGCACGCACGGCCTGGCGCTTTTACTCTCCCCTGCCGCGCACACTACTAAGTGGTAGCGTCGTCCCGGCGGCGGCACACGTAGCGTGCATTCCCTGGCTGTTGGCTAGGTAGGTAGCTAGGTGACGGCTGACGACGGGAGGATCGGAGGGGATGGCGATCGGCAGGGCGGCGGCGCTGGTGCTGTTGCTGCTGTGCGCGCTCCGGCAGGAGGCGGCGGCGCAGCGGTACAACGCCATCTGGAGCTTCGGCGACTCCATCTCCGACACCGGCAACCTCTGCGTCGGCGGGTGCCCGTCGTGGCTCACCACGGGGCAGCCGCCCTACGGGGAGACCTTCTTCGGCCGCCCCACCGGGCGGTGCTCCGACGGCCGCGTCATCATCGACTTCCTGGGTACGTGACGTGACGAATCAAAACAAAAGCTTTATTTGTAGCTACCTACTAGCATGCATGGCATTCGTGAATTAAGCTGACGATGATCGGACGCGCAGCCGAGCACTTCGGGCTGCCGCTGCTGCCGGCGTCCAAGGCCGGCGGCGACTTCAAGAAGGGCGCTAACATGGCCATCATCGGCGCCACCACCATGAGCTTCGACTTCTTCAACTCCATCGGCCTCAGCGACAAGATTTGGAACAACGGCCCGCTCGACACCCAAATCCAGTGGTTCCGCCAGCTCCTCCCATCCGTCTGCGGCAAAGGTACAATCAATTCAATCCCGTCAAATTAAATTCAAGGCCGGTGCCGGTGGTCACGTCCGTAGTAACCAATCAATCAATTGCATTTGTGCTTGCTGCCGGCCGGCAGATTGCAAGAACTACCTGTCCAAGTCCCTGTTCGTCGTCGGCGAGTTCGGCGGCAACGACTACAACGCCGCGCTCTTCTCCGGCCGGACCATGGCCGAGGTCCGGGGCTACGTGCCCAGGGTGGTCAGCAAGCTCATCCGCGGCCTGGAGACGATCATCCGGGCCGGGGCAGTGGACGTGGTGGTGCCCGGGGTGCTGCCCATCGGCTGCTTCCCCATCTACCTCACCCTCTACGGCACCTCCAACGGCGCCGACTACGACGGCGACGGCTGCCTCAAGAGCTACAACGGCCTCTCCTCCTACCACAACGCCCTGCTCAAGCGGAGCCTCGCCAGCCTGCAGAGGACCTACCCCCACGCCAGGATCATGTACGCCGACTTCTACTCCCAGGTCACCCACATGATCAGGGCACCTCAGAACTTCGGTGAGTAGCTATTGTGCCGCTAACATTTCTTTCCCAATCCCATGCTGCATTTTTTTCATTCACTTGGTCGATCCACATGCATCTTTTTTTTTCATTCATTAATTTTTTGAGAGGCTAAAGTCCTTTTTTTTTAAAAAAAAGAATCAAGAACGGCAAGAGCTTTGCCGTAAGTTTTATTAGACGAGAGACCATGCTAAACTTTCGTGACAGTCTCATATTAAAATGAACTCTCATGTCACTAGCTGTGTGCTAATAACATCTGGTTGGAGTAGGAACAATATTCCATTTTAGCTGACATCCCTGAAAGAAAGCAGTCCAGATCGAGCACGCAGCAAGGCAAAGATCATAAAAATCATCCCTTTGCACATCTTTAGCTCCCCCTTTTTCTGAGGTCAGCAGACCTTTAGCTTTGTGTCCTAGCTAGTTCGAATCCAGTTGGCGTGAGGGAGTTGAAGTCTCGGTGATCACGGAATGCGTAGCACAGGCAGCCGCCGGGACGGGCCCACAGGTCAGTGTCTACGTCAGGGACAGATCCAAAGCGCTCCACTGTGCATGCTGATGGATGGATGTAACGAAAGCTGCGTGCATGCATAGTTAGCATGTTTAAGTGTCGCCTTTGGATCCTTAGCCCACCAATGACTACTACTGATTGATTACCAGTGTAGTCAATCGAGCACTCTCAGTAGAGGATGTCATTGACACTGCTACTGCTATGACACTCCCATTAAGATTGGCCTTATGCCCCGGGGGGACCGTGCATGACCTCTGTCCAAATAATTTGGGAATCTATACCTCCTTCAAAACCAGTTGTCATATTATTTATCTACTACTGTATCATACAACCAACTAGTACTACTCAACCAGTCTTATGAGATAGTAAGGATGTGTGATATAAAATAGTAGAGTGAAAGCTGGAGGCATGCATATTCTAAAAAAAAATCACAATATATTACAGTATGTGTGCCAAGCTGCCTGTAATTAATAATTAGCAAAGATGCCAAAAGCAAAAGCTCATGGGCAAAAATGTTATATATAATAATAAATACACGCCACATGTTCATAGCAATTACCACTAACAGTAGTCCCTTCTTTCTATGCACTGTTTGATACCACCTTGATCATGTTACCCTCAAACAAAGGTCATTAGTGCTTAACACACATGATCGGGAGCACGCGAGCGCGCATTACGAGGCAGTTTTTTTTATTTTAATCAGCATGATGTCTGATTATAGCTCCTGACACTTGCTGCTGCTGCAGGGCTCAAGTACGGCCTGAAGGTGTGCTGCGGCGCCGGCGGTCAGGGCAAGTACAACTACAACAACAAGGCGCGGTGCGGCATGTCCGGTGCCAGCGCCTGCGCCGACCCCGGCAACTACCTCATCTGGGACGGCATCCACCTCACGGAGGCGGCCTACCGCTCCATCGCCGACGGCTGGCTCAAGGGACCCTACTGCAACCCTCCTATCCAGCACTGATGATCCATGAGCTAGGTCCAGTTGCATTGGGGTGTGTGCTGTCTGTTTAGGGATAATCTCGGCCATGTGCGTCATTTATATATCCTAGATTCATAGCTGTGTGGGTCGATGTAGTCACAACGAGTGATCGATGGGTTTGTGTTGTTTAATTTGGTATGGTTGTTGATTATTCATGGCGGTTAGATTGTTTAATTTGGGTGTGCTGGGGGAGAATGAATAAAGGTGTTATGAATTATTCGCAATTAGCTCCAGTGAGAACAATGAGTTTCAGTTCATCGAGGGGGAAAATGGAAACGAAATTTTAAAATTTTTCCTTTGCTTTCCATAAAGGACATCGAGTAGCTCGTGAAAGTGCATGGGAAGTCCGGCTGCTCATTTCCAGTTCAATTGCTCGCAGACCTTGCAGGCATCCTCACTGATTAAGCTGCTCGGGTAGTAAGGTCCAGCTAGTGTTTCTAGTTGTGGGGGCTAGGCAATACTTGTTGGGCTGAACAATAGTTGGGTTGAGTAGTTCTTGG
Organism: Panicum miliaceum; assembly: GCA_032594955.1. Taxonomy (NCBI): domain Eukaryota; kingdom Viridiplantae; phylum Streptophyta; class Magnoliopsida; order Poales; family Poaceae; genus Panicum; species Panicum miliaceum. Next base: position 5,028,407 of record CM064058.1, on the reverse strand, counting down.
GCTGAGCACTTCATCAAAAGTTCATTTTTTTTTTAAAAAAAGTGCAGTGCATATTTGTGCGCAAGTGCAGTGCAGATCAAATGATGCAGAAAGAAACACACACCGAATATCCATGATGCCAGGCACATATACATGATTAGACAAATTAAAGGATGGTTAAAACGTTAAACCTTTAAGGCTGTAAAGTTTTCACATTACGCCAAGCAAAGCACAAAGTTTCAGTGTAGCCCCGAATTCTGTCCCAACAGATTCTCAGCTAGTTGATCATCATTGGTTTCCTCCAAATTCAGTTTCGCAAGTCCCCATTCAACCAAAAGCACGTACATCAGTGGACACTTTGCATTGGCAGCTTGCCTCTTCAACTTTCTCTCAGTGAGCATATATACACACACCACCTATATTTGTTCAGCTGGTGGTATTATGAGCCGAACAATTTATTTTTGTTTCATCAATACATTACAGACTGCACGCGAAGATATGGGCCAGTGGAAAAAAAAGGAAAAGGGCGAGTGGGCTGTTTTATTGAGATCAACGATTGGAAGTCGACTATGTTAGTTATTACTTGTACATCATGAAAGCTGTATTTCGATGGACCGGCCCATTACAGCCCACTCGCCGACGCGAAGATATGGCCCAGGAAGAAAAACAGAAACCAGGCCCATCTGGGGGAGTGAGTGGAGGTGTGGGCTGGGCTAATTAAAAGAAAAGGAAATGGAAACCAGGTGACTGCTGTATTTTATTATCTTATTTCCTTAAAAAAATACTAGTAAATTAGAAATTTTATACAGTCTGGATTTTCAGATGGGCACAAACGGCACAGGATACGTCGTCGCTGCGATCCGCGGGGTCCCAATGGTCCTGCAGAAGCAGAACACCCCTAGAGGAACATGCCCGAGCGCAAGTGCGCCATGCGAAACCCTCCCACCTCCCCTTAAATCATCACAAGGCGCCATGCCAATGCCAGTGCCACCCCATTCATCCGCAGCGACGATCAGCCGAGAAGAAGACACACGTCCATGTCGCACGGTTGCAGGAGAGACCCCACTCGGCCGTGCGGCGGCCGCCGTTTCAACACGGGAAAACGCCGCGCGCGCAGGAGCACATGCTCGCCTCGGCAACTTGCTGAAGCTTCGCCGCCCATGTCATGTGGAGAGTGCGAACAAAACGCTGCTCGTGCCGGGGCACCCATTAGCTTAGAGCTTGATTAGAATTTAGAGATGGATATGCATGTGATGAGTGCTATTGCTTCTAGATCACACACGGCATAGGAGGATTGGGGGGGGCGCATAGGCCACGAGGTGAGCTCAATTAGTAAGTAGCAGCTCATGCGAGTTGAGCTGAATTGGTACCCGACAAGTCAGAAAGTGTGAAGTGCTGCTGCACATGCTTCTGAATCCAGAAAAATGTCTGCTTCAAGTGAAGGGCGGCCACACTTGTGGATCATCAGAGGCCGGCTAACTGATGCTGTCAGTGTAAATCCACCACATTTATGGCGCTTCAGTTAAGATACGGTTACGGCTCGGCGGATTAGATGGATCCGATTGACGTGATGGCCTTTCTGCTGGTTGGATAACGCGAAGTCGCGTACGTGATGGTTAGCGTCTGCCATAAAGGTAGCCATGTGATCGCTTCGCTATATATCCATGTTATGCGGGATTTGGAGAGCTCCGCTTGGTGCCCATCTGTGGGTCTCTGTCACGACTGTTATAACGGAAGAGCCGGTAACCACAGCTGAAAGCTTTTCTTGCTCACTCATGGGAACTGAACTGTTTCCTCTGAATTTGTGGGACGTTCTGTAAAATTAAGCCGCGTTCCATGGCAGGAATGGCAAGATCACTCAAACGGGACAAGATCGATCAATGGTGTTGCCGCGACACGCGATCTTGGCGACAGAGAATCGTCGCGTCCTGATGATCTCCAACTAACTCTTCATCAGTACCAACGATGCAACATTCAGAATGCAATTCATCTCCCGCAGACATTCATGGCGACTATTATGCATACGGTACAGAAACTAATATATCTTCCTACATATATGACTATTTTATTTACATTATGCAGCCTATTATAACTAAAGAGGTTATCCAAATTAAACTCGAGCAGATTCAGACCGCGAACCCGCAGAATGGAAGCACACCTGCTAAACAAAGGAACAGAGCAAGTTACCCTTCCCTCACGCCAACTACATCTGTACAAAATTACGACTTGCAATACTCTCACTAAGAATCTTTAAATTAAAATAAAATAAGAACTAACAATGCGCTTGTTTACTCAGCAGGCACCACAGTGAAGCATGACGCCAGCCGATGATCTTGTTACCACACCACCAAACAACGATCTTGTAGCCACAAGTCATCATCAAATCGTTTACACCCACGCAAATCAAGTTGTAGCCCGCAGAGCTAGAATTCTATACAAAATGTATAAACTCAGCGTACCTCTGCTATCTCAACCAAACTAGAAGTTTGTATATATATGACCCACTACTCCTTTATTTCTGCTTCTATTGCAAATGCTTTCAAATTTCCTTTATTTCTGCTTCTATTACATTTGCTTTCGAATTCTAGGCTTATCGGCGCGCAAGCGCGCGCTATGCACTAGTAGAGCATGCAACTGCCCAACTGACAACCGCGGAACGCAAGTGCAGTAACTGACTGCTCGTCAGTGGCTTCACCAGACGGCCGGCCGGAACCATCATGGCATTCCCCCATCGGGCAACCTCCGCTGCCGCTCCGGGATCGGCCAATGCGGCGCGCTTGATTTCAGCGCACGTCCAAATCGGTGATTACAGCTAATGAGCAGCAGCAGCAGCAGCAGCAATGACTACGGGTAGGACTGGGCTGGAAAATCTTGCTAGCCAATAACAAGTCTCTTGATTTAAATAGGATGACAATGTTTGGTTAGTATCGTTTCAATTATCTGTGTCATGGCAACGAAAAAGGTTTTGTGTTTTATGGACGGCCGTATTCGGCGGCTTTTGTTGCAGATCGACCGAGACTTTATCCGTTAAAGCTTTCTTCAAATACTATGATGATGCGGAAGACAGCAGGAAGAGAGACCACAGTGGTCTACCCCTCCACTCACTATCACCAGCGACCACGGTGGTTGCACTGGCGCCTTTTTATCACCCGCCCCAGCTTTAGCCGCTGGTGGCCGCCACCACCACCGCCTTTTTCCTCCCATCCTTTTTGCGTTGCGTGTGATGTTACCGCGACGACGCACTTAACCTCATCATCATCATGGGTGTTAGCTAGCATGTTGGTTGCTCCGCACTTCCGGTGCACGTTGATTCCCCAACCTCCATGCCCAGAGTGTCGTGGGCTTTCCGTGGACGCCACTGCACTGCACCATGAGAGCGCCTGGATCGACCTCCATTCGAGCAGGGAGCTACGAAACCCTACACCGTAGAGCCGTAGCCTGTGTCGGTGTTTTACCGCTAAACCCACCGAGAGATACCCCCGAGGTGGTAGGTTTTAGGTATGGTGTCGCCGAGATCAGGAATCGAATGTGCAAGAAACACAAAATTTAGATAGGTTCGGACCGCCGAGAGTGTAATACTCTACGTCCTGTGTGGTTTGTATTGCCTTAGAGGTTATACGTATGCACATTCTGTTTTGGAGGGATCCCTGCCTGCCCTTGGGGGACAGAGTTACATAGTTACATGGAAATTCTAGTCGGGGATGGTGTGAGAAGTCCTACTCGAATACATTATCGGGTAGTTTTTTACGTCCGACTAGTCGTAGCCCTATACGACTAGTTACAATGAGGATAAGGTATAGCCCATACGTCATCCACTACCACAAGAATATGTATGCCAAGTGTGTAGTCCCGCTGCCCCGGATCGGTAGACTGACAATGCAATGCGAGATCAACAGCCTATAAACAACAAACGGATCCCCTATACCCACACAGTGAACCCCGACCCAGGAAGAAGAACTGAAGAAGGTACTCCTCCTAAAAAAGGACAGTTTCTTTTGGGAAGAAGCATCCAAAGGCTGGCTCCGCTGATTATTACACGGTCCATCAGCGGCGCACATTAATCTAGGACGCGGTAATGAGGTGGATCACCTATTCACCTCGCCGGGGGCTCGATAAACAATCAACTAATCTCCACGGAATGCGGGAACCGAGAGCTCGGGGCTCCAAATCAAATGCCGATCCTCGCCAAAGTCCACGCGGCTGCCCTGCGGTCCTAGGGGGATGCGAGATGCAAGTGATAACAAGAAAACTAGCCTATCAACCCGTGTTCCGTACGGCTAGTTAAAATTAATATAAAAATAAAACTTATAACTAATAATTATAATTGTTTATCTTATGTTATCTTTCATCTATTAAATATTCTATCACAATACTCTTACATATTTATCATTATCTGATTATAATAGGTTTATTTAGTAACAATTTTTTTACTTTGCATTACACCTCCATATATGTTTAATATATATTTAGTTGAACTATTTGTTTGAACTACGTGAATAATATTCTCGTAAATGAATCCATGGTGACACACATCATGAGTAGTATTTTATATAAACAATAATATAAATAATATATTAATAATGATAGAAATAGTAATTTAAAATTTATATTGGAATACTTTAATATTTTGTTATAATTATATAATTTAGATTCAAATTTATAGGTTACTTTAACTTAATGATATAATTGGACTTATATGCACATTTAGAGGGTTATTTGCATTATTCCTATAATGCAATAGGTGGGTAATTTACATGAAGTTTAGGAGATTATTTTAGATTATTTTTTTATAATGGCATAGGTTGGTAATTTACATACATGTTTAGGGGGTACTTTAGATTATATTTTTTTAATAATAGAGGTGGGTAATTTAGATAAATAATGACATAATTGGACTTATATGCACATTTAGGGAGTTATTTGCATTATTCTTATAATGCAATAGGTGGATAATTTACATGAAGATTAGGAGATTACTTTAAATTATTTTTCATAATGGTATAGATGGGTAATCTAGATACATGTTTAGAGGGTACTTTAGGTGTTACTTTAGTTTATTTTTATAATGGCAGAGGTGGGTAATTTAATGGAAGATTGATGGCCAGATATTTCTAATTTTTGTGAGAATTTTTAGGATTTCTCTAATTTTTTTAGAGTGTCCATCTAGGATCACAGGTGGTTTCACCTGAAGGCTTCAAAAGAAACCTCCAATTAGTAATAGTAAGATGGTACTAAGTTGCAACGCAACCACAGTGGGGACGGCCGGATGCGTCGGTGTGGCGTGGAACTGTATTTGTCGGTCATGTTTTTTTTCCCAGTTTAATTTACTTGGCTACAGATCGATTGATTCGGAGCGATCGGTGTTCAATTGATCCAGTAGTTTAATTAATTTCATCCGTGCTGTTTAGTATGTCAGATCAAGCTCATCAGTTACCTTGGTGCAGTTCCAGCACCTTATGATATATCGAGCTTGTCGCGCGCCAAGACTAGCACTTACCAACGGTCACTAAACAGGGATCGCGAGAATTCTCATCTTCCAAACAACTACTAATCCCTACTAGGTTTTATAAAAGGTTCACCTGACAGGATGACACCACTAACGGTCTCATCCCAATCCACTCGCTCGCTCTCCACTCTCCAGCCTCCAGTGCGCCGCACATGCCGGTCCTCGTCACTCCGTCATCGTCCCATCAGGCGGCGCATCAGCAGCAAACAGAATAACCTAACCATATATGTTCCCCCCGGTCCACGTTCCGGCGGCAGTGATCTCACGCCAAGTTGCAGTTAGCGAGCCGTTGAGCCGGGAGGAGGACGGCCAGAATCATATGGAGGCGCCGCGCGCGGTCACCTTTGCGTGCCCCTCCCTTGTCCGCTTCCACCAACCGGAATCTCCCCGGCAGGCCGGCGAGCCGTGGTGGCCGCCGCGCTCCCGGCCTGACTCCGGCAGGAAAAGCGCCGAGACCGCAGGGGAAAAGCGGCTGGAACGGACGCGCGGATGCACGCGGCCTTTGTGCGGGTGTGTTTGTTGGCTTGTGCAGGCGGTTAGGCGTCGATGCCGCGGCCGGTGGTGGCGCTGCCGGTGGTGGCGCTGCCGGCGCGATCGTGCCGGGCTGCCTACTTGCTGATGGCGACGGCCGAATCGGATCTCCCGGCTGAGCTGCCATATGATTTCTCCTCGCGGATATCTGGGGGAACATGCATGCTATATTGCTATGCTATCCTCGTCGTCGTCGTCTACCTTAGACCTTAGTTAGTGTTGCGCCTCTACATACTAGTTGCGCTGATCGAGCATGTTTGTAGCAGGATGCCACACCTTGCTTCCCTTTGACTATGCTCAGAAATAGTACGGCTCAACAGCCTCATCAAGGTCCTATTTGGACCGGTGGATCACCAAAACAACAAAATATATACTAGTGAAATTCATGCACAAAATAAACAAACCTGTAAAGAGAAAATTTATCACTTGGTCTGTTTCTACATCGCAACAGATGAGATGAGGCACAACCAGGTCATTTGAGTTTTTTTTTTCTTTTCTCCTTGGACCCAGGTCCTGATCAACACAAGGATGATCTGCTCGATGGGGGCTATTCACGACACGTGTGTGGGAATTCACTTTGCGCATATTCTTCTTTTCTCAAGACGTGTGTGTGGGGAAATTCCGTTGCTGCGACCATCTGATCTCCTCACATATTTTTATTTGAATTTACATATAATCCTTGTCATTTTTATTTATTTATGCCTTTTTTTCCAACCGTTCTGACATGTATGATTTCCCTGTCACCTCAACGGCTAGCTGATTGCTATCAGCACAGGATAGACGGATCATGGATAGTAATTCATTCTGGTTGGCCCCAGGTGAGGTGACACAGGAGGCCGGCCCTGCGCAGAGTCACCAAGCAAGCAAGGCATGTGTGGCATGTCCAGTCCAGCACCCACTGCTCCAGCTGCTACCTTCCCATCAAAGTCACCCAAACAAGCCTTCCATTCCTCATCACCGTCCATCCACCACCATAGGCCACTGCACCCAAAACAAATCAAATCAAAGGGTCTAGACTCTGGAGAGAGAGGGAGAGAAAAAAATATAAAGAAATAGAAAACGGGCCCCCATAAGCAACCAAACAGAGACATAATTACCAGCACCCTTTGCAAGGTGTAATCCATGTGCCCCTGCTATATAACAATGCGATCCCCAATCCCCTAAGCAGCGTGGTGTAGTGTAGCAGCCGCAGCCCCCTCCCCGCCCGCTTTCCGCCGCCCGCTTCTCTTCTTCTTCCTTCCACACAACACCACTGCTGGCTCCTCATTGGCGGGGCGAGGCGAGGTGAGCTGGTGAGGTGAGAGGTCCTCGTGGCCATGGCAACAGCGAGCAGGAGGAGGGGCTCCTCCTTGCCGGTGTTGGTTGCCCTGCTGTGGTGCTTGTCGTCGGCGTCCGCCGAGCCGCTCCCGCAGTACTACAATGCCATCTTCAGCTTCGGCGACTCCTTCTCCGACACGGGCAACTTCGTGATCATCAACTCCGGCAAGCTGCCCAACATGCCCAAGTTCCCGCCGCCGTACGCGCGCTGCTCCAACGGCCGCCTCGTCATCGACTTCCTGGGTGAGTTGAGTACTATTTGTCTTTGATTGGTTGACCGGTCGATCGATCACTTGGATTCAGTTGGATAAAATCCAATCGGTTTGATTTGATTTGGATCCGATGGTGCATCCGGCAGCCGAGGCGTTCGGCCTCCCGCTGCTCCCTCCGTCCGCGAACAAGGGCACCAACTTCAGCCAGGGCGCCAACTTCGCGGTGATGGGCGCGACGGCGCTGGACCTCAAGTACTTCAAGGATAACAACGTGTGGAGCATCCCGCCCTTCAACACCTCCATGAACGTGCAGCTGCAGTGGTTCGACGAGGTCAAGCAGACCATCTGCTCGGACCCGCAGGGTACGACACGAGTCTCCTAGCTCCTTCCTCCCTCCTCTGCTCCGGCTTTTTCTGACGGTGATCGATTCGAAACCTCACGCCCACCACCCCCGATATCTGCAGAGTGCCGCGCCTTTTTCTCCAAGTCCCTGTTCGTGTTCGGCGAGTTCGGCGGCAACGACTACAGCTTCGCGTGGAAGGCCGACTGGTCCCTTGAGAAGGTGAAGACGATGGTGCCGGCCGTGGTGTCCTCCCTGGTGCGCGGCATCGAGCGGCTCCTGGACGAGGGCGCCCGGCACGTGGTGGTGCCGGGGAACCTCCCCGCCGGGTGCATCCCCATCACGCTCACCGTGTACCCCTCCGAGGACCGGTCCGAGTACGACCCCCGCACGGGGTGCCTCAAGAAGTACAACAGCGTCGCGCTCTACCACAACGCCATGCTCCGGATCGCCCTCGACCGGCTGCAGCGCCGCCGCCCCGAGGCGCGCGTCGTCTACGCCGACTACTACACGCCCTACATCCAGTTCGCGCGCACGCCGCACCTCTACGGTCAGTCGGTCCTCCTCGCCTTCTTGCCTTCTTGTTGGTTCGCAGGCAGTTCAATAGTTCATGGCAGGCAGCCTGGATTGCAGCAGTTGAGGGAGAGAGAGGGAGAGGGAGGGGAATATCCATCTGCTCTGCTCTCTGTTCTGCTTCTGCTCCGGCACGAGCAGAGCAGTGGGCGCCTTTATGGAGGTGTTGGTTTCCGAGCAGTCACCGGCCAGGGCTGGTGCCGCGCTGCGGCCCCGTCCTTGGCATGCTTGTTTGGCTTGGTAGCCAACCAAACAGAGGCAGGAGGAGCCCGTCGGCCCCGTCGATTTCATTTGATGCTGCTCCTCCGCGACAGGCAGGGGGATCTCGCGACGGGGGCTGGTCGGTACTCGATCGGCAGGCAGGCAGTGCCCAGTGGTGGTGGCCGGCGGGAGTAGGAGGGTGGGAGTAGTAGGCCAGGGGGAGGGAGGGAGAGTGATGGCTCGGCTCCGGATCGCGCGATACGGCCGGTGGTGTAGTCAGGGCTGGGCAGGGCAACATCGGCGTGATCGAATGGAGCTCACCTACCATACCATACCATACCATACCATGGACTGCTCTGCTCGCTCTCTCCATCGCTCGCTGCTCCCATGGCCAGCGCCAGCTCGGCGCTGCTGCACTGACCGCCACCACGAACTGCCTGTCGTTCCTGTGGTGTTCTAATTGGTGAAACGAACTGCGAGCTGCTGTGTCTGATTGCTGGTTGCTGATCCTGTGGTGCAGGGTACAAGCGCGGCGCCCTCCGCGCGTGCTGCGGCGGCGGCGGGCCGTACAACTACAACATGAGCGCCTCCTGCGGTCTGCCCGGGTCGACGACGTGCGAGGACCCCGACGCGCACGTGAGCTGGGACGGCATCCACCTCACGGAGGCGCCCTACCGCTTCATCGCCAACACCTGGCTCAAGGGCCCCTACGCGCACCCGCCGCTCGCAACCGTCGTCCGCGAGGACATGGTCGACCGATGATTCGAAGAGATAGTGAGTGGAGGGAGAGCTAATATAACGGACCGGACGTGGGTGCATTCCATTTGTTCATGTATATTCTGGGATAAGTGAAATCGATGGATTATTAGGTTTTTCTGCTTTCTCTGTTCTTTTTACCCGCTTGTGTGTGGAATCGAGCGAGAGCGGTTTTGGTGCCGTTCTGTGCAGTGTAATATATACTCTACTACGCTTGTTTAACTGGGCATACAGTACAGAGCAATGCTCGTCGCAGTGAAGCTCAGACAGCATTGTGCTACGTCTCTCTGCAACCGGCTACTCTAGCAGGCAAGGCAACGAAACCTTACGCGGACGCGGAGGCGTAGGAGGGAAAGAGACAAGGCTTGCGGCAACAAGCAACGCACATATGAAAAGCGCGTAACCACGCCAGGATCATTGCCGCTTTTGCCGTAATCGCTTGACCACCACGGCGATCGGCAGGCAGCAGCGTGCGTGACGCCAGACCCCCACCAGTCACAGAGCAGGAGGTGGGAAGTGGGAAGGGGCGTCGGCTGGGGGCGGCCGGACGCCGTGCGCTGCTTCGCCGCCCGCGCCGAGGGCCAGCGCGGCGCATGTGCGGGCGGCTGGATGCTAAAGATGTTCAGGACACTCATGTAAGGTTCAGCAATTTTCTGAGCATTACTAGTCTGGTCACAACAGTTGCTAGTCAGAGTTCCTCAGATTAATGACCAGTTGACCACCCATCTAGTTTTCCCACCCAGGACGCTGCGCCGCAAGGAAATTGACCCGTCACTCACACTCCAGGTCTCCAGCGACACTGTCCGCCACTGTCACTCATGGAGCCACTACCGCTCGCCGTCATCGTCCTCCCATCCCTCCTACTCCTACATTGCGCCGCCGCCGGCACGCCGCCACTGTTCAACTCCATCTTCAGCTTCGGCAACTCCTACGCGGACACCGGCAATTTCGTCCACCAGTGCGCCGGCCTCCCCGCCATCGCCTTCAACCACTCCCCCTACGGCGAGACATTCTTCCGCCGCCCCACCGGGCGCCCGTCCGACGGCCGCCTCATCATCGACTTCATCGGTACGCACACGCATCGTAGAATCTCGAGCGGTCTCTTGTACGTACATGTCCAGCGCAAAGACCATAGATTGATCCCCACAGCCGCCATTGTTGTCTTCTCTCAAAGCGGAGGCGCTGGAGCTTCCTCTCGTGGCGCCGTTCCTCTCACGCCAGCCGCAGGACCTGAGCCGCGGCGCCAACTTCGCCATCGTCGGCGGCACGGCGCTGGACGTGGGGTTCTTCCTCCGGCACAACGCGGGCAGCGTGCCGCCGTTCCGTAGCTCCCTGCGCGCGCAGATCGGGTGGTTCCGCAGGCTCAGGCGGTCGCTCTGCAACTCCACCGCTGCGGCCGCGGGGTGCGGGGAGCGCCTGGCGGCCAGGTCGCTGTTCGTGGTCGGCGAGCTCGGCAGCAACGACTACGGCTACTTCCTCGCCGGCGGCAAGAGCCTCCAGGAGGCCAAGTCCCTCGTCCCGGAGGTCGTGAAAGCCATCTGCAGAGGCGTCGAGGTACGCACTTAATTCCTCGGATCACATGCGCATCGCGATTCACGCCGTTGTTGTCGAGAGAGATGAGCTCGCTCTCGCTCGCACGATTCGTTCGAGTTCCCAGGTAAGGTTGTTGTAAAAAAAATCGAAGAGTTCTTTTTGTGTGCAGAGGCTTGTGGAGGAGGGAGCGAGGTACGTGGTGGTGTCGGGGACGCTGCCGGCGGGGTGCCTGCCGATGGCGCTGGCCAAGTACGGCGCGGCGGGGAACGCGACGGCGGAGTACGACGGCCGGACGGGCTGCCTGCGGCGGCTCAACGGCCTGGCGCAGTACCACAACTGGATGCTGCGGGAGGCCGTGGCGCACATGCGCGCCAAATACCCGGCCGCCAAGCTCGTCTACGCCGACTTCTACCGCCCGGTGGCGCGGCTCGTCCGGCGGCCCACCAAGTTCGGTGAGTGCTCCGAAACGCCGGCGGCTATCGCATTTCCTCTGCCATGTCACTGTTGTTTCGTTGATCCTTCGCCTGGAACAGTTTCAGTTTCCCTAGGCTGTTAGACGTGTAGAGTCTGCATCAAATTAAACTAAACCAAGCGTCGTCGAAACATTATGGCAGTGCACGTGAAATCTGACCAATGTTCATAAAGGCAATGCACACATATATGCGCGCAGATACTTGCATGTATAGATTAACTAGCCAAGTCAAACATGTTGATGGTATCTAAAGCGATGAGGCCATTGACAGCGCTTAATGTGGTTCCGAGAGTTTCGCCATCTTCGAAAATTTCGGAATCTTAAGGTACGCCAATCCGTGCAAAGATGTGTGCTGAGTGCCAGCTGCGAAATGGAAGGATCATCTGGTAATAGTATACACTGATATTTGGCACAAGAAGATTCTTCATGCTTGTTGATCGAGGACGAGGACCATGCAAGCAGTAGCGATTTTTATCGTTCCACCAACAAATTCCTACCGTGTTGTATGGTCAAAACTTGAGGTCTGAAAAAGGCCTTGTGTAATAGTAAGGTAGCTCTTTCCCCCAATGCTGGATCTACAGTTGACCATAAGTTTCAAAATTTATTGTCGATACGACTCCTCTAAGAGTTATTAATTAACGGAATCCGAGCGCACGCACGTTCCAACCCCCCAACCCCCTTGCATTCTCTTTCCGCATATTTGTTTTTTCTTATGGCTTTGGTTATAGATTTATTTTCAAAGTTTTCTTTACAAATTGTGTTCTCCAATTTTATCTTCCAAAGATCTTGCTCCATTTTTTATTTTTTGACATTTTCAGAAACTTTGTTTCAAAATTTTATCACAAATGTTTTGTTACAAACATTTTTGATTTTTTTTCTTTTCAAAATTTTCTTTTTCATTTTCATGTTTGGAGAAACTTTGTTTTAAAATTTTGCCACAAAATCTTTTGTTTTCCAAATTTTTCTTACATTTTACAACTATTCTTGGATATTTTTGAATTTCTGTGTTCTAAATTATCTTTTCTAATTTTACTTTTATATAAATTTATTTCTATAATTTCTCGGTATATAATTATTTCATTAACTTTTTTACTGGTAGTGGGAATGAGAGGATAACTTTTGTGCATGGGATCCGTAAAAAAAGGTTTTGTGCATGTAATCGTGCTAGAAACCCGTCGAATGGAGGTGGGGTAGTAATTGTTATAGTATCTTCAAGTGACTTTTTATATCTTTAGAAATAGAGATTTTGGTTAAAATTATCCAACAACAGCCTCTTCAATTGGATATCTAAATATAGACCTCCTCTATTCTTGATTTTTTGCTAGCCAAAGATGAAGAGCGGGAATTGCTCTCTAGATTACACATAAGATATATAAAAATTGCTGGAGAGTATAAAGATATAGAAAACGACTTTTACTTAAGTGGGACTATATCCAGGGCCAAGATATAGAAAAGCTTTCGATTTTCCTTATATTTCTTAAGTGGGCTTTCCCTAGACTATTGGGCCTAGGCTAAAGCCTTATCACCTTGCAGCCTATATCTTGGCCCTGCTCGATTGATTTATTACTCTTTCCAATCATATAAGTATATTATACGTTTTTGACAACAATACGGCCTTTAAAATGTATTAATTTAACTCTCACTTAGATCACCTGGTATCAAGTATTGAGGGTAAGTCATATACGTGTGTGAATGAACTAGTGTTTTAGTACTCACTCGTGTATTGGTCACTAGAAACAGGGTATATAAAATGGGACTAATGGTTCCCACGAGCTGTTTTGCAGTGATGGCTGTAACCTCACGGTGTACTGAACTGAGATATGTTCAGCTTCCTCTTGCTGATCATGCACATTTAGATTGCTGGGCTTGCTTGTGCCCAACGTTTTCAGCCTCTCCTGCCTGTGAATCTTGCGTCCTTGCACATCATGCCCCTCCGGGCTGTTAACTGTTGGTCTGGCTTGGCTTGCAGGGTTCAGGAAGGAGCCTCTCCGGGCGTGCTGCGGCGGAGGCGGGCCGTACAACTACAACCCTGAGGCAGCCTGTGGGTCACCTGGCGCAACCGTCTGCGGCGACCCGTCCGCGTATGTGCACTGGGACGGCATCCACCTGACAGAAGCCGCCTACAAGTACATCGCCAACGGCTGGCTGAATGGCCTTTACGCCTACCCATCCATCCTAGACTTGGCGCGATAGGTTAATGCAAGTCTTGTTCCACTAATTAGCAGTATCATGGTAGATTATGTACACGATTTTGTTTACTGAATTTATATAGCACAAGATCTTGAGATGCAGTATAATTGAGAAAGAGTTGATTCGGTGAAGGCATGATAGCATCGCCTTCTCTCAACAAATCCTTTTTTTTCCCGTCCTTCTGTGATTATCTTCTGACATTGCAAGTGCCATGATATATCCATGACATTAACCCAGCACAATTCCCAAACATGATTACCATTCAGTATGATTAATAAGGTGATGCAGCTTCTGCAATAGAGACTGAACCAGGTTCGGGTCCATTCATCGACACAAAGACACAGAGCAGCAATCATCCACAAGCAGCTCAGGAAATGAAGCCATTTCTTCTTTCTTCTCTTTATACTCTTCGAGTAAACGATACAATACAAACAATATCCAAGGTTACACTGATCTCCTCTTGCACTTTGTAGTTCATACCAGCAACCGCACAACAGTTACTGTCACCGATCACCACATACACCTATCTTTGTTTTTCCTTTTCATTTTTTTTTGGTAGGAAAGCATTCTTCTTTTGAAGTTTTTACAAACTACTAGTACTATACACCCTTCAACTATCACACACCACTGTACATGTGTCAACGGAACACAAAAATGTATTATCAACCATTGCAGCCAAGAATGAAAAATTCATCAATTGGTCGTGTATCGTAATTTCCTGCTTCCCACAATGTGTGTTTTGCATGCAGCACTCCAGTTGCCTATATCGTATCTCCTAGTATACCTTCTCTTTTCTTTTCATTTATTGTTTCCCTCATTTGGATGAAAATGTTCGACTCTTAGGTCGAGATGGCCTTGCTTCGTGCTCAGGGGCATCACTCCTGCCACTGTTGTTCTTGCCCCTCAATGGCTCGGTTTCTGAACTCTCAGGGGTTCGGTTCTGTCGGTGTCTTCTTTCCTGCAAATCCAAAATACTAGTGTTACTCTTGTAAACAACACTAATTGGAAAAACGCAGCCACTCACTAGGTAAAATGCGAAGTGTCAATGTTCAATTAAAGCTGATTTAACATGTCTAGACAATAACCAAATAAGATAGTTGTACCAAAGCAACATTCTAGTTCTATGCAAAATTTTGGTCACTGCCAATACTTCGTGAGGCATGAACAGCAAACCTAGACCACGAAAGTTATACACGGAATTAAATGAATAAATTCAAACCTCTTGAGATATGGGTTCGTTAGAATCCAACATCCGGACCACCTGGTCCATGCTAGGTCTCTTCTCAGCATTCAAATCGATACACCTCAGGGCTGTCAAAAGGGCACGTTTTAGCTCCTTTGTTGAAGGTCTTCTTTCCAGGTTTGGATCCACCACTTCTTCAGAACGTCTGTTAGCAACCATCATTTTGAGCCAGTCAACTAGGTTTACCTACAGGTGAGCAGCAGTGTATTAGAACATGGGGTGGGATAAACAATAAAATAGTTTGCAATTATCAATTGACACTTTATTTTCTTCAGTAATTTGTGAGTGATTCTAGTTGTATGCTATTTTTATTACACTGACAAAATCTACATGTAACTTTTTTTTAAAAAAAATTTGAAGTATGCTTGTAGGCAGAAAAGATTCCCTATTCATTTGCCAATATGAACCACATCATTATGCTGAGAAGTGCCCCTAAACTCAAAATACAGTAGCTATTATGCTTTGTGAAAGTAACAAGCAGCAGAAAAAAAATCATAAATCAGAGAAACAAGATAACATGATAAGTTTAGGTGGCACCAATCCATCCACATTAACTGCATAAAGCTGCTGATCAGCTGACATTTTGAATGAAATGTAACTTTGGAATGTTTTTTCACTAAGCCTTACAACCATGATTCTAAACTCATTTGTCTATTTTAGCACCCCCAGGGGTTGGCTATTTTATCTTTCTGAGTTTTGGTTGTTGCACATTCTGCTGCATCAAGTCCTCCTAAAAAGGAAACACTAACAATCGAGATCTATGCGCAGACAGTCTTGTTTGATAAGAGATGTTACTAAACCTTCTATGCTGTTAGCATTGAATAGTTAACATTTGCTGCAGAAATTAAGACAATGCCAATTCATAGAAAATAAATGGCCAATAAGGATGCTGAAGATGGAAAAAGATATTTGACAAGTATTACCTCATTTGGAGGACGCTCATAGTCAATTGGATCTCTACCTGTAATAGCTTCCAACAGAACAACCCCAAAGCTATAGACATCACTCTTTTCATTCAGAAGTCCACTGTTAGCATACTCAGGTGCAACATAGCTGTAAAAGGAATAAAACAAATGTTGAGTAAAAATAATGAGTAGTAGCAACAAATATTCTCAAAACTACAGTAGAAAAGATTTGATGAATATACAAAGCGAAAGTGCCTCAAATATCCAAGGTATAAAAAACTTACCCAAAGGTACCCATAACTCGTGTAGCAATATGACTTTTACCAGCACCAAGCATCTTCGCCAAACCAAAGTCCGATATTTTGGCATTAAACTCGTCGTCAATCAAGATATTGCTGGACTTGATGTCACGGTGAACAACTTTTGGTTCGATTGCCTCATGTAAATAAGCAAGGCTGTAGAAATATCAATTTTAATGTTTTACAACCAGTGACAGAATAGCAAAGAAAATAGGTTATATCATGGACAAACAGAGGATGGCTATGTTATTCCAAACAAAAACAGAAATGGTTAATGCAATCATGATGCAAATCATAATATAGTCCCAGAAAATGACAAGAATCATAAGATGCTCCCAAAAAAAAAATGATGCGAGTCACGAGACAGACAAGGACTGCTTCAAACATTCGTATTCTCAGCCTTTCATCTAATCAGAGCTGATCTGAGTCAAACTTATTTTTGGTCACAATAGTATGGGTGATGATATCTAGTGACTAGTAATAAAAGTAACTATTCAAGAGGCTGTGATAATTGAAACATGTGTATCAATTAGATCGAACATTTTGTTAGCCCTAGGCTTAAATAGTACAAATCTAGTCAGTTCACACTTCATACAATCTTGAGAGTGGGAAAATGATGCAAAAATTGCATTTCTGAACCCAAAAAAATCAACAAATCAGATCATATTCAGTCAAGAAGTTACTCACGCCTTTGCAGTGCCCGAAAGAATTTTCATGCGAGCCAACCATGTGAGAGAGCTGTACTGGGACAATTCCCCATGAAGCCAACTTTCGAGATTCCCATTATTAACATACTCATACACAAGCATCCTGGTTGCATATACACATCAAGTAATTCCTGTTATGACTTCCCTTTCCTTTTATTATCAAAAGAACCAATACATAGGAAATCCTATTTTAGCAAAAGATGTCAATGATGTCTCCATGTTCTTACCTTTGAGTACCCTCAACACAGTAACCCAAAAGGCGGACCAAATTCTTGTGACGGACATGGCCAATTGCTTCAACTTCCACCCTGAATTCTCTCTCAGCCTGCCCTCTGCACATGACAAGCAGTCATATACTCGTATCATTATAAGGAAGAAGGCAAAAGAGTAAAGGCATGGACTGCCACCGCATCAATCCAAAACTGCTATATAAAAACTCACAAATTGTTAAGGATTTTCTTGACAGCAACTGGGGTGCCATTTGATAATCTGCCACGATACACAACACCATATCCACCCTCACCAATCACATTATCCTTTGCAAAACGGTTGGTTGCAAGCTCTAGATCTCTAAGGGTGAACCAATGGCCCCAACCAAGATAAGAAAATTCAGGTAAGCCCGCTAATGGCGCGGAGTCAACAGTAGCATGTGTTGAAGATTGTTCATCGACGGAAACAATCTGAATTCCATCACAGCCATCCGTAATGCGGAAAGAACCAGAAAGATTGTTCTCTTCTCCTTGTTTCAACTTTTCATCCTGAGCCAACTGAATTGCATCTCTATCGACCGGGTCACCAGGCTCAGGCTCATTTTGAATAGTGAGTAGAAGCCCATCATGTACAATAAAATCATTACTCACTTCCTTGATATCTTTGCATGGAGGAGGTATCTGGGTCATTGGACGGTCATGGAGTGGCTTGCGAGATCTCCTGATACAGCTCTGAATGGTGAGGCATGTGAGAAGAATGAGAAGAATACCCAAGAGGGACGCTCCAACAGCAATCCCAATCACGACCCATAGTTTGAGGCCAAAGACAATTGTTTTCTCATGTAGAGATTCAGTTAGACTGGAGTTTGATGACATGTTTTGAACATCAAGCACCTGTAAGTGGAGGATAAGAACATGTCATGAACAAATGGAAATAGCTACTTTCTGCGAAAGATGACAATTAACAAGATTGCAATTCCGGTATAGGCTGAGCCAGTCCTAGTGAAGGCGTTGCTGCAACTGCTCCTTGAACAGGTAGTAATGCGACATGCTAATCAGGAGAAAGCTACATTGTAACCGCCAAGAAGAAGACCAACAAAAAGTCCTAGGGGAAGTCTCCACGCATATTCAGAGGGGCGACCGGCCCTCATTAATTTTAAGCAATTGCATCTCCACAACCGAAAACATCGACCGAAGCAGCCAGATTATTAAAGTCAAATTTCCCACTAGACCAAGCAAATTATTATACCTCCCCAACGATCCTTAAAACATTAAAAGGTGGAGCATTTAGAGTAGCAGACATTGTCGGTTTACAGTACAATTTTGACCCGGCGAAGGGATCCCCCCTACTTGGCTCGGTTGAAGAAACAGCCAAAACTGCTGTTCGCCGGAAAGCGCTACGAACAATTTCCCTCTAAAGGACCATCGAAAATCGCAGAAGTAGAAAGCGAAGCTGTCAGTGAGGCACTTACAGGTTGGGGCGGCGAGAAAAATCCAGTCTTTACTGGAGAAGCTCAGCAATGGTGGCGGGTGCTAGCCATCCTAAATATGCGTGACCCAGCGGCTGGCTCAGTTGAACCCGCAACAAGCCCTGCTGGCGTCGATCTTGAGCGCCCGAGAAGAGGAAGAAGAAACTAATTAAACCATGGGTACACGCAGCTCACAAATCCACAGCAATCTCCAGTCTGAATGGAGAGGGTGAGAGGGAAGAGATTTGGATCTGAATGGAAAACAGGAGCAGCTCCAGGAACAAGGAACGGAATCCATCCAAGAAAAGCAAGCGAGGATCTTTTTGCTTACTTACCAACAGCAATGGGCGAAGACGAAAGGCAATCCGCGTACGGGTGGGCGGATCTGCACTCCACCACCACCGCCACCACTGGCGAGACGAGACGAGACGCGAGAGCAGCAGAGCGGAGCAGAGAGATTACGGCGCGGCGCGGCGTGGAGTGGAGGAGGATCCAGGCCAGCACCAGGCGAGCGAGGGAGGGACCGGCACTGGCAGGGCGGCCTCGTGCCCGGCCGTGCTCGTTTTGGAATTTCTAGAGGCGTGTGCTGTGCGAGTGCGTGCGCGGCGTGGGGCGGTTGGCGGGTCGATCGCAGCCACCTTCCGACGGTCGGTCGCCCCCGCGCCCCGCCTGCCCCCGTCGCACCTCACCTCACCTCACCTCACTTGCTTCTCCTGCAAACGTTCACGCCGCCACGTCCACGCATCTTTACTTCCCCAGCACTACTGCCGGCCGCCGCAGCTGCCAAGCTCGCGTCACGTAGCGCCGCAGTAAACCTGAAGTAAAGCGGACGCCGTGACGCTTTCCGACGCCGAAGCAACCCAATCCGACGATCGATACGGCTCGGGTTCAGTCGGGAGCAGGTGTGGATCATGTGTGCCAGGGAAGGGTACGATGGTATGGGAGGAGCAGATCAACAGACACAGACAGGGGGGTAGAATAAGATGGGAGAATTCCTGGGGTGATGGGTGAGCTCCAACTAACACGAGTGAGTGCTCATCTCAGACGGATGGCATGTTGTTGTCTCGTTTTACTTCCTTCACTGTAGATACGATTCCCTCGATTAGATTATACGCATGCATATGCCATGGGATCTTCCCCACCGGTGACAGCAACGTCGTATTCTTGGCTGATTTGATAATCAAGGCGGCCTCGTGGATGGTCTAGGAGCGGCCAAGTTTGGGCAAACGGGTGAATTTATGAGTTCTTCATCAATAGACTAATTTTCACGAATTTATTTGTAATAACCACTGTTTCCCTTATGTATTCTAGCTTGACACTGACCTCGTAGGTCCACTTTGCAATGGAAGAATTGACAAGTACAAGAGGTTTCCTATCAAATAGTGTACCCTTTTTGTGTGATCTTGTGTCTTAGAAGTGGCCAAAAAAATTAAAAATTCAAGACCTGAAGCTTGGCTAAAAGGCCTGAAAATTAGATGATGTCTTGCTAGAGGCCGGCCTAGGCAGTAGACTAACAAAATCATCCTCCCAAAACACATGGTTGCAGCTCACAAGGACATAGGTTGTGGACAAGCGTGATCAATCCATGCGAGTAACCGAGCGATGGTGGTGGTAAAGATCTGAAAAAGGATTGAACAGAAGCATCTAAGACTCAGCCTTCAACAAGCCTCTATACGAACGACATCACGATCATGTGGAGGCAGTAGACTCATTCACCCTAAACACCACCAATCTCAAGGAAACATCACTATTAGTCTATCACACAACGTAAGGCTATTTCGGCTGGTTCAATAGTATTCTGTGAGAGAGAATAAGCCGAAAGAAGCCGAAAGCAGACAAGCCGAATAAAGTGAGATTTGGGCTGATTTTCATTAATTAGTGTGCCACATAGAATTTCTTGATGACATGACATCAAATTTAAGGAGAGAGAGAACCCATTTCAACTATATGAAATCATATGTACACGAATACTTGTTAAGTCATAAAATTAAATTTTATTTAGAGCCTATGAAAGTAAAACCACACTACAAAATTATGCATTGTACATGTAGTTTCAAACATTATTTCATTTCTTTTTACTTATTATGTGGCTCCATTGGAAATATTAATATGAAACGATTCACTGGAATTAGCCTAAGGCCTAAGAGAAAGCAACACGAAGAGAAGATTTAGGAGACATACTACTATCTAATGCTACAAAGATACTTGCAGACTACAACAATTTCATTGCACCAATTTAAAAAGATAGAAGAAATCCTACCAATGAGTAACCCTTATGATGGGCAAATAGGTGTGGTGGAAAATTTTAGAGGATCGTGGACTTTTTTCCGACAATCTCTCTTCAATTTGCTCTCTTGGAAAAAAAAAAGATTTGCTCTCTTGAAAAAAAACGAATAAGCTCCAAGGGAGCTTCTTTATCTCGATGAAATTTTACTCAACTAGTTTGCCTCGCAAGCCATGGTTACACTTAAACGGCCTAGTCTTTTTCTTTTTTCTTTTTCTTGCTGCGTTTTGTAATCTGACTCTTTGTTCCTTATTAAGGGTGTGTTTAGATTCTAAATTTTTTCCTCCTACTGTAACTTCAAGCGTTTGACCACTAATTAGTTGTATTAAATATGGATAACTGACAAAATCTATTCCATAATCCCGGGTGTAATTACGAGATAATTTTTTTAAATCTGTTTGGACTATAATTAGATAATATCGTGCTACAGTAAACAACCTCTAATGATGGATTACTTAGGCTTAATAGATTCGTCTCGCAATTTTCCGTCCATCGTATAATTAGTTTTATAATTAGATCATATTTAGTTCTTCTGATCTTTAGTTAAAAATTGCTACACTGAATTTTATCTAAAAGTTTATAGAATCTAGACACATACTCTAAGGAGGGGAGCAATCCCCTCCTGTTTCTAAAAAAAGGCGGGGTGCCTCTGTGGCACACCATCGGCGAGGACGACGGCGGCGTGCCGCCCGATCCCTCACGCCGGGGCTCAACGACAGCGGCGCTTCCGTCCTGGTGTCCGGTCCTGTCACCTAGAGAAGGTCGAACCATTAACTGGCGACATTGCATCCTGCAGGATCACCCGTCTCTCTCCCGCCTTAACCACCACCACCACACTCTCCAGTTCTCCCATCCACTGTTGGCTGTCTAGCCGACTCGTCCGCGAGATGCTCGGCGAAATGCCCCGCAGAGAGCAGGCCTCCCTTTCCGACGCCCTCGCCGCCGAATGGATGTAGGAGAAGCCTGGCTCGCACCCGCCTGGGCGCCTCTCGCCTGTGCCACTGCTCCCGCGCTCGGGTGCCCCCAACCCGAGCTTCTCCTCCGGGCTCCGGGCCGTCTGGGTCGGCGCCGAGAATGGCGCCCGTCATCTACGCGTTCCGCGCGAATGGCAGCGCCGGCTCGAACGTAGCCACGACAATTCTCACCAGCGCGCTCCCGGCGGGCAACATTTGTCCCTCTGCCCCGGCCGCCTTCGTCCACGCCCTCGCCCCGCACCGCTCTCCGCGACGTGCTCGGCTCCGGCACGGGGAACTAGCTACGGACACGGAAGCGTCATCCTCGGGCGTTGCGGCGTCGTTGCTGTCGGCGTCAGTGTTGCCTTCAAGCCTTCAACTGCCGAGGTGGAACGAGCAGCACAAGAAGGTCTGCTTCATGGACGCGCTGCGGGCCTTCGGCTGTACGAGTGTACGACTGCGCGCTCGCCGTGTGCCTCGACAGCGTTGCGTGCCGCAGCAACCGTGCCGCCGCTCCTTACCGGGTTCGATCGTCTCGGCGAAGCTGTCGGGGAGTGCGAGGAGGCAATCCAGGGTCCGGCCTCCGGCTCGACCCGTCGTACAGCCGCGTGCACCAGCACCTCGTGTCACTGCAGATAAGGTGATTTGTGTTGCGTAAAAGTCCTTTCTTGTATTTTCTGATGTGTTGCTTGCATGCGATTGCTTTCTTATACGTCCGTGGGATGCTTTCCTCTAAGCACACGCCTAACGACCTAGGATTCGGGGACCACTTTCAATTCATATGGCTTTGTCATGAGGGACCAAGAGAATAGTAGACTGAGATGTCAAATCTGCATTGTAATTTTGTAGGTAACTAAAGCTGAAGTTTTGTCTTTGCTTAGTGAGATAATGCGGGATGAGTCTGGTTGATATTTTTTAGCTTAGTTTGGACACTTTTTGTTAGAGGGTTCAGAATGGTGCTAGTGTGGACAGCTCACTATGTTTATCAATGTTTGTTTCTACTGCATAAATTTATTGATCCTACGTTTCGGAATTGGATTTAGGCTAGGACAATTTGTTGGTATGCGGCTTCCCCAAGCAAATCTCCTCGTCTCACTTGTAGTCTGAACCCGAGTTACACAAATTAGAACAGTGGAGAAGCACTTGGAGTGGAGGGATGTCTTGATGCACGCAAGATGGGCAATTAGAAAACCACATTGACTGAATATGATACCGCAATTTTGGCAGGCTCTTCAGTAGAAAATGCCAGGTGGATGGATTCTGGATTCTGGAAAGGTTGCTCTTTGACTACCGAGCTCTTTAAATCTGGAAAATATGGAGAAGCTGCCCACCATAAAGTGAAGGGCTTAAGCATCATCCTGCAAATCCTGTCCTCTACTGTAATAGGCAATGGGAGGTGGGAGCGGATGAGCGGTATATTGATGATTGCAATGGAGCCCTAAAGATTCAACCCAACTGTACAATAACTCTTCTAAAATGTGCAACTTCCTATTGCAAGGTAAGAATTCTCACATTTTTGCCTCTTTCACGCACTTCTTTATCAGGTCAGGAAAAAAAAAAGATATTTGTGCATTTACTCCTATTGTGATTAGATTGAACAATGGGAAGACTCAGTAAAAGATACGTGGTTCTTAGGAGTCAGTGAATTTCAAATGGACCAATCTTTTCATATATAATTCCATCTATTTGTTTTAGTATCCTTATTTTCTTATTTTTTTTCTGACCGTACAAGATGCATCAAGTAGATCGATTTTTTCCCATTCTCGTGTAGAATGCGTGTGAACTTGAAGTTGAATGTTTATGCAATATAGGAATATGGGTGGTCTTGTAGTCATTGAACATTTAAACTTAAGTACCTAAGGATGCAAGTTATTTAGGCCTTTAGTGTCATAATCTGCTGACACTGGCTTTCCAAATCTGTAGATGCAAAACTAATCCCTTTGTTGCAGTAGCAGTTAAAAGAAAAGAAAAACTGGCATTCGATTTGTACATGAATCATACAATCTCTGTTGTTCCACATAAGCCTTATTATGTTTTGTTGCTACATTATATAACCTTCAGCTTGGATGATTAGCTCATTAGTTATCAAGAGCGCACAGTGGTGGACTGTCCATGATGCTGACATGTTAACATCTGGCCGGCCCTGTTGTGCATTGTTTTCCTGTCACTGTCCATCCATGGAGCTATCAGTGGACCCTGAACGAACAGTGGACTGGTCTTTGAACTGAATGCTTTGCAATCTGTATGTATGTAGCTTTCTCCTGAATGGCTAGTAATGTGAAGTGGGCATGCCCATTTGCTAGCATTGTTATCCTGTAGCTGTCTTTGGGGCTATCAATGTGCAGTGGACCAGTTTTCATTTGAGTCTGTTGCTTCTTCATTAGAGTGGCAATGGTGAATTACATGAAGTTCACATGCACCCTTCTGTGTTCTGGCCTCATTTTTTTGTGCACTTTGTTTGCTTATTTAGAAAGTGTTAATCCAGATTTTTTTGTGAAAAATCGATGTTGATAGGCTGCAAGAACTGGAAATGTTTCTGCTAAGTTATAAAAAATTCACTTCTTTCATACTGATTTTTCAGTTACACACTATTTTATCATAGATTTCAGGAAGATGCATTTTATATATCCCTTGGTGCAAACTGCTAATCTGATGTGAACCCTGCACTGAGGGAAGGTGTTGATTTTCTTTCTGTTAACCTGTAACTGTTGCCACTGTGGTCCTGCTAACTTCTGAAGGTTGAGGGTTGAGTTATCAAGAAATTATATTAAGTACTCATCAACCGTACGTACTTTTTTTATTTGTAGTGAGAATACTGTTCATTTGTAATTGCCAATACTCAAACAACTAAGTTATTGAACCATTTCAGGTCCAAGGAATGTTTTTCCCGGATCGGCTGCGATTTCTTATATGATACCTTCTAGAATTAAGATTGTTAGGTCGGACCGTACTTTCTTTTCTTTCACGCATTTGTATCCACAAGGTGGAAATCAGCTGGCCTCTGGGCACAAAATTAAAGTGTGTCCTTTTGGACATGGACAAAGGCATTGAGATATATCGAGACACAAGCATAGAAGAATAAAAGTTCTGTTATTTTCAACGATGTGTGATCCCAAATATTATATTATAATTGATATGATCAGTCATATATATACTTCAGAATATATCAAGCACCTTTCTCCTTTGAGACTGACGACAGAGTTCGAATGCAAATTTGTCAGCAAGATGGACTTGTACTGAATATATACTGATGGAATGCTTTCCTTGTGCCGGTTGAAGAGTAATCCCTTTCTGTTCTTTCCCACGAAACAGAGAGTAAGCCCAAATTAAACATCGATAGTAATAGTATAGACATGTTCGGTCAGATACTTGACAAAATAGACCAAACACCTTTTCTTTTGACATGCAGAGAGTTCGAATGCAAATTTACCAGCAAGATGAATTCGTATTGAATACTGTCATGCTTTGGAAAAGTTTTCCCTGTGCCGGTTAAAGGGTAACACCTGGGAGAGAAAGTCAGGATCAAATTCTGTCTTGTCTATTGACCTGAATACAAACGGAACTGCCTGACTGCTCCCATGGACGAAAACGTCTAAACAATTTTTTGTCTAGGATTTGTCATCGTTATTATCTCTTTTTGCTGCTTGTCCGTGTCGCACTGCATTTCTACTGCAAGATGCCATCGCCCCTACATACATGACTACATTAACGGTGCAAGTCGTCGCATGCAAAGAAGGTGTCAAACGCAGAAGTGAATGCTGACAAAAGTTTGACGACGAATATTTGAATATAGCTTCCCTGAAAATATCCCTCAATAAAAAAATGATTTATCTGAACTGTTTTTCATATTTTGCAAAATACATGTCGAAATACTGATAAAGAAGACAGCTCAACAAATACAGTTAGCCAAATGAAGAAAAGAAGTATAGTATATATAGACTACAGAGTACAATCAATCTTTGAAGAACTCATCCATCTCATCTATGGAGGGCATGGGATCCAAGAAGTCCCCTCCTCTGGTTGTTGTCACGCCGCCGGTTTGGCGGTGTCTGCCCCCGTCGGCCCGTCCGCACCCGCTGCTGCCACCGGACTCTGCCCTGCCGCGGAGGCGGAGTCCTTTCCGGTGAGGCTTTGGACGACGGACTTGAAGTGCGCGGCGTCAGCATGAACGTACTTGGTCTCGATGAACTTCACCGTCACGGGCTTAACCTCCTCCATAACAAGATACTTATTATGCGATCGAGATGGTGTTAGCTGCGAGTTTTTGTGCCCCATGCAGCCATGCTCGATCATGGTATATATAGAGGAGCTAGGCAGCTAGCTAGGCTTCGGGTTGGTGAGTGCATGCGAAGAGGAAGACAGAGGGTTTGACCTTTTTTAGTTAACTAATTAGGTGATAGAATATGGAAGCATTCCATGGTGAGCAGGCATGCAGCTCGGTCGGAGAACATGGAGGTTGGGTGCAGACCGGATAACCGGCCGGCCCCTGGCAACACCTGATCATGAACAGATTCAACAACCGAGACCTGCACAACTTGGCTTCTGTATCACTGGCTGGTTTCTGAACTTTTCCTTTGGCCTTGCTGTGACAATCTGGATGTATAAGGCTGTCCTGTCCATGTGGCGATTGTAATTTCTTACTACGATGATGGTCAACTCCATTAATCAAGTTCCATGGTTTGTGTGCGTCTAAATGTGGTGTGTAGAGAATATATGGCATAGTTAGGGTATATTGTATATTGTGGTTTTAGTAACTGAGGATAACATAGTCACTTACATTTTCTTCAAGAATATATTTTTTTTTAGAAACACAGTACGAACGCAGACGCTCACAACACGCACGCATACTCACCCCTATAAATACACGCACATAATCCTACCCCTACCCTATGAGCACCTCCGAGAGACTGAGCAGGCAAATCCTCGAGATTGACGAAGTCACCACAGACGCCTCACTGTTGAGGGGAACGTCGCCTACCACTGAAAGCACAAGCCGTTAAATCCTAGAAAATTCGCTCCCATAGTAAGTCGAACTCAGGACCTCAGATGCTACTGAGGCTATTGTAACCACTAGACTACAGGCCCTTTCGGTCTTCAAGAATACATGTATAGTAGTAGGTCTCATGGATCTAGTAGTGGGCTTTGTGCGTGGGCTAATATTTCATAAGCAAGTGGGCAGGGAACTGGATATGGGCTTCGTACTGGGCCGGGGCAGAATCAATGGATGTGGTCGCTAGGCTCCTGAAACAACAGCATTTTCCCTTTTGTATTTCTTTTCGTTTTTTTCTGTTGCATGTACAATTTAATCCTTGTGATTAGGATCGAGAGTTCATTTATCTGCGATAATAGAAAAAAATCAAAAGATCAGATTCAACAGTTTAATTTTGAGACCTATTTCAACATGTGTAATCATCTTATTCAACCTTTTGAAGCCCAATATTCAATTTGTTACGTGTATGACATAACGATAAATTGTTAAGTATTTTGTATGGAAATGGTTGGGAATATTTTCGAAATTTTTCAAAATCTTAAACATATTCATATATATTGGATCTGACTCGGATAAAAAAAATTGCTAACACATATCACACTTAGAAAAAAAAAAGGCATTTGAAGCTAGCTCATCGTGTCGCCAAAACCTTTTGATTTCACATGCATACATATTCTAGTCATCATGCCCGCAATACCATTCCATAAAATGGATTTTTCAGTATCTAATATTGTTTGCGTTTAACATGAGAGTGTAGTAGTTCTACGCATGGCCTGGGGTATCCCGGACATGGATGTGCATACACGGTACTGAGTCCTGAACCTTTATGCCCATGAAGTTCTACCATCTATTTCTTTTCCAAATTAACAATTAACTACATCTCCCCACGCATAAAACAAGTATATATGATAAGGCACATTTAACCTAACACTGTCTTTTCCACATGGAAAGTAAATTAAAATGCAATTCCCCACCACTTGCCCTACACGATATAAAGGAAAATATTTTGTTTGCTAAACAATATTAGCATGATTGTCTTATAGTTGACCCCTGTACTGTCCACCACCACCACTAAACGACCATGACACTAATAAGCTAGTATAGGACAAGATGAGATTCCTCTTTACCAACTAATACCACGTCACTCACTAAATCCTCTATTTTCATTCCCTAGCAAAAAAGAAAAAGAACAAGTACGCAATGGCGCGCGCGTACAAATCCCTTGCATAAACTACGATTATTGCCCGCGAAAGAAAATGCATGCACCACTTGCTAGCTAGTGACATCTGACATCACTAGTGCTCACCAACCCATGCATAGTGACGCGAAAAAGGCCATAGAAGGTAGTTAAATTTCAAAAAGATAATAATAACAGAAGAGAGAAATTATTTTTCTGCACATGACACGTATATACATGAATATGATTGCATATGGACCAATCAAGAACATGATAATAACAGTAACGAGTTTGAAGCAATGAGAGGAACAAGATTAGAAGATGGACAGGAAAAAACAAGCACAATGTGATGATGATGAATACCATCCCATGCAATGCACACGTGTGGAGGCATGCGTGGTGTACAAGTTAACATTCATGATGGAATACAATTAAGCACGTATACGGAGCTACTACGGTCACTCCTCAGGGATGCTCTCTAGCACCGGCCGCCACGCCGTCGTTGACGCCGACGGGGAGGTGATCGCACGGCCGACGAGTAGTTCCTCCATCCTCTTGAGCTCGTTGATGACCTGCTGGGCGGTGGAGGCTCTGGTGGAGCTGCCGGTCGCCGCCGCCTGCATCCTCTTGAGCTCGCCCACCACCTGCGCGGCGGTCCTGTCGCCGTGCGCGGTGAGGGAGAGCAGCCGCGCGGCCTCCGCCCTCGTCAGGACGACCTTGACTCTGACGGCGGCGCGCCGGTTCTGGCCGCCCCGGGGACCTGCTGATCTTCTAGTTCTCCGGGCGGCTTGGTCTTCTGCCGGCGTCTCCCTGCTGCTGCTTCCATGGTGGCGCTTCGTGCTCCGGCGGAGGGTTCTCTCCAGGAGTTTCATGGAGCGAGACCAGTTTTTGGTGTTCATGGGTGGCAGAACACTGCTGCTGCCTTGGACCAAGCATGGCAGCATGTTGCCCATCTGTGTGTGGTGTGTGCGAGTCTGAGGGGAGGGACAGAGAGAGAGAGAGTTGTGTGTGTGATAGTCGTAGCTATGCTGCCACTCAGTACAAAACTGCAAAAGGGTTGCTGGGAGCCTGGGATTGGATTGGAGGTGAAGTGAGGTGCTCTAAATTAAGCTCACCTCTACGACCAAAGGATAAGCCATAGCCCATAGCCTTAATTAGTTGAGTTATTAGAAGGATTTTTTAGACAACATTGGTATATATAGATGATTACTAAGGTTGGGTTCGATCACTAGAGGAACACGTAGCATCATCTTGAGATCTTGTTAATGATTTTTGTGGAGAAAAAAACGGCTGCTTTGTTTTGTCCACTAGCACTCCAAGTCCATCGCCTTAACAAACAAAAGAGTACAATAATGCTACACGCATCTTGTTTCCTAATGGCTTGGCTAATAGTACTCTTTTATAATGCTGCCCGCATTTGTTAATACAATTAGTTATAACTTATAAGCGATTGGATATGGTGGCTCTTGACGAATACATTTTCTCATCTCTAATCCATGTTTGGGTTGAGCCTTGTTCAAATTGACTCTAAAATGTTCTTGCGTAGTCAAATATTCAGAAAGAAAGAAAAAGAAAAAGAAAAAGGAAGAAAGAAAATCTTAGCAGCACACAGAGTCTAGAATGCCGGGGGTTATCCAACGAAAATCGCCGACCTCTCCTCCCCTTCCCGCCATGGCCACCGTCCGCGCCACCCTTCCCGCCAATCTTCCACCGCCACCTCCATCTTCACCTCCGGCCCGCACCCCCACCGCCACCTCTCCTCGCCACGGCAAGCCCCTCCCCACGACCCCGGCCGAGCACGCCGCGCTGCAGCCCTCCGAAGCGGCGTCGCTCCTCACGGCCGCGTCGCGAGCCCGCGACCTCCGCCTGGGCCGCGCGCTCCACGCCCGTCTCCTCCGCACCGGGACCCTCCTCGAGTCCGACTCCGTCGTCGCCAACTCTCTTCTGACGCTCTACTCTAAGTGCGGCGCCGTGGCCGCCGCGCGCAGCGTGTTCGACGGAATGCCCGACGGCCTGCGGGACCTCGTGTCCTGGACGGCCATGGCGTCCTGCCTCGCGCGGAACGGCGCGGAGGCCGAGGCGCTCCGCCTGTTCGGCGATACGATCGAGGCGGGGCTCCGGCCGAACGCGTTCACGCTGTGCGCCGCCGCGCAGGCCTGCTTCGTCAGCGAGCTGTTCCACTCGGCTGGTGGCGCGGTTCTTGGTTTGGTATTCAAGATGGGGTTCTGGGGCACCGACGTGTCGGTGGGTTGCGCTCTGATTGACATGTTCGCGAAGAATGGGGATCTGGTGGCTGCGCGCCGGGTGTTTGATGGATTGGTCGAGAGGACAGTTGTCTGGACATTGCTGATTACGCGGTATGCGCAGGGCAGCTGCGCGGACGAGGCTGTAGAGTTGTTTCTTGACATGCTGGAGAACGGATTTCGGCTGGATCAGTACACCATGAGCAGTATGCTATCGGCTTGTACAGAGTTGGGATCATTCAGGTTGGGGCAGCAACTGCACTCTCTAGCGCTCAGGCTTGGACTGGAATCAGACGATTGTGTGAGCTGTGGGCTTGTGGACATGTATGCAAAATCTCACATCGGACAGTCCATGCGCAATGCGAGGGAAGTCTTCAATCGGATGCCCAAGCATAATGTGATGTCATGGACGGCACTTTTGTCAGGGTATGTGCAACGTGGATCGTAGGACAACAAAGTGTTGATACTCTTGTGCGAAATGTTAAATGAAGGCATCAGACCAAACCATATAACTTATTCTAGTTTGCTTAAGGCGTGTGCAAACCTTGGTGATCAAGATTCAGGCAGGCAAATTCACGCCCATTGCATCAAATCCAACCTAGCTAACATAAATGTTGTTGGGAATGCTCTAGTAAGCATGTATGCTGAATCTGGTTGCATGGCGGAGGCTACGCAGGCGTTCGACCAGCTGTATGAAAAGAACTTGGTGTCCTTCAGTTGCGATTTTGATGGAGATGGGAGGAGCCAAGATTATCAAATTCAAAGGATGGATGTAGGAATCAGCACTTTCACATTTGCTAGCCTGATCAGTGCCGCCGCCAGTGTAGGTTTGCTAACCAAAGGTCAGCAGCTGCATGCCCTCTCATTGAAGGCTGGATTTGGGTCAGATAGAGGCATAGGCAACTCTCTTGTGTCAATGTATTCTAGGTGTGGATACCTAGAAGATGCTTGCCGAGCCTTTGATGAAATGAATGACCATAATGTGATCTTGTGGACTTCAATGATTAGTGGTTTGGCAAAACATGGGTATGCAGAGCGAGCTCTGGGATTGTTTCATGATATGATCTCAGCTGGCGTGAAACCAAATGATGTCACATACATTGCTGTTCTATCTGCATGTAGTCATGCTGGTCTTGTTAAAGAAGGGAAGGAGCACTTCAGAATGATGCAGAAGGATCATGGGCTCATACCAAGGATGGAGCATTATGCTTGCATGGTTGATCTGCTTGGGCGATCAGGCCTTGTTGAAGAAGCACTAAATTTCATTAATGAAATGCCTTGTAAAGCAGACGCATTGGTCTGGAAGATGCTGCTGGGTGCTTGTAAGACCCACAACAACATGGATATCGGTGAGATTGCCGCTAACCATGTCCTAGAGCTCGAACCACAAGATCCAGCCCCCTATGTCCTGCTCTCCAACTTGTATGCAGATGCTGGTTTGTGGGATCAAGTTGCAAGGATAAGGAGTGCAATGAGGGACAAAAACTTGATGAAAGAAACAGGGTTGAGCTGGATGCATGTTGAGAACACCATTCACGAGTTCCGAGCTGGTGATACCAGCCATCCGCGAGCAGATCAGATCTATACAAAGTTGGACAAATTGATCAGGGATATCAAAGGAATGGGCTATGTACCAGACACAAGCATAGTGCTGCATGACATGCCGGATGAGCTGAAGGAGCAGTTTCTGCTTCAGCACAGCGAGAAGATTGCTGTTGCTTTTGGTTTGATCAGCTGTACATCAGCAACAAAGCCAATAAGGATATTTAAGAACCTCCGTGTATGCGCTGATTGTCATTCAGCACTCAAGTATGTCTCTAAGGCCACTGGGAGGGAGATAATATTGAGAGATAGCAACAGGTTCCACATGATGAAGGATGGGGACTGCTCATGCAGAGAATACTGGTAACTGGCGAGCTGACTCAGGTTTAGCCTTGCTTATGAACTAACTACAGAGCATTGCTGACAGTAACTGATGTCCATAGTTTTTGTAGCTCCTTCACAAAATTATAGTTTATACAAAGCATGAGTTGTAGTGTTGCTGTTGATTTATAGTAGGTTACAGAATGTGTACAGTTAAATACTAGTTCCTATCAGGAGTACAGAAGCATTTTAATATTTCTGTCATTCAGAACCTTTCTAGCTTTGACCATAAATACATTAAGAATCAGGGTTATGGAAGCAGAACCTTCAGAACCTAGTTAGCAGCAGCAGGTTATGATAACAATTTTTATGCGACTCCCACTGCAAATAAATTCAAACATGTCCATAACAAGTTTCAGGAGGAAACCGTCATATCCGCTTGCTCTTTTAATGTCATCTTATGGCTGAATCAACATGAAGTTGCTTGTATTATGAGTTTATAAGCACTTATGCAATGCTAAAGATTGAACTTCGAAGAAAATAAATACAGTAGCCATGTAAACTTGCAGATCGCTTTAAGATTATGAACCAAGAAAAAGCTGGTTCAGTCAGATAATTATTTCATTGAACTTTGATTTTCTACAAAAAGACAGGGATATACATCCATATAAAAGTTTACATGGACCATGGACGCCACAATGACCTTCCTTCGTTACAAAGTGCCGAAAGGCCAGATGACCGTATAAATGTTGCACATGACCAAATGGAAAATCCGTACAAGATGTTGCCATGTTGGTATCACAGATCAGAAAGCATCAACATTTGGATTCATGGTCACCGGGTCACACCAATGCAATTGACATCAATAGTTTTGACCAGCCATTCGTCTGAATTAAATAGCACTCATATTTGAAGTAGGAGAGACCAAGAGACAGGTAACAGCCATCTTCTCCACTGAGATTACATTATATTTTCAAAATTGTCACATTCAAGGATAATTGAACTAAGGAAAATGGCATGCTTAGGCAGGTGCATAAGAAACTAAGGTCCAAACAAAACTTCATATCATGTGAGCCTACGCAGTTCTGGTGGAAGCAGCACGCCATGCATTACTGAATTTGGTTTAACAAGGTTTTGCAGCTCCATCATTTCCTCCTTGTTGTATTTTATCCTTTCATCTGTTCAAATTGAAAGACGAATTGGTTGTCAATATGTCGTAAAATGCAAAGCTCCAACTAGGACTACTTTTAACTTAAAATAAAAGGACACGGAAGAATTTATAGCATCCTCACCTACGAAGCGGATATCAGGAAGCCTACTTGGGCCGGCGAAACTGTTTGCGACTTTTGCTTTCGCCTGTTGAGATTGCCTAGCTTTAAGTTGGGACCTGCCAACACTATTTGCCTTAAGTTCCTGCATGAGCTCATGCCTCACTTCAATCATAGGATGACGCATGCAGAATGTTGAAACAGCATCTCCTGTTAAGATCCAACAGCCCCTTAAATCCAACACACGTAGTGTGGCAGGGGGTACAAATTGTAAAAGCCCAGAGCTGGACAATATATTCCCACAAAACCCAAGATGTATCAGACTGGAGGCAGCAGAGAGGGCATGCAAGGCAGGATCAGACAAGAAATCACTTTTCAGGTACAAATATTTCAATGCTGCAAACGACCCCAAGAGAGGTATAACTTCAGCTGATAGTGGTGTATCCTCTAGATTTAAGCTTTCCAGATATTTGAGATGCTCAAAAGCAGACATAGACAATATTTTGTCAGCATTTACTTCAGCACGAGCAAACCCTGCCATAAAATAAAATTAAGTTACTCATAACAGATAGCAAATTGATGTAATCAAAGAAAATAGATGTTCTGTAAGCAAGAGCAAACCTTTGATACTCGTATGGCTCAAATCTATTGTACTCAGCAAAGGCATCATGCTGACATACGCTAGAGCAGAGTCATCAATTTTTGTATGAGATAAAGACAGTGAAGTGAGGTTTGGAACTGTCCCTGCTAGAACACATAGGGCCTGAGAAGTTATCCCAGTACCCTTGAGGCTCAAATATTTCAAGTTCGATCCAACTTTTGCAATATGTTCGACTGCGTCATCAGTTATTTTGTTGGAGCTAAGGTCCAGGCGCTCTAGATTTTTCATCTTTTCCATGAAAGACAAGTTGCTTAAATCACAACTAGACATGTCCAAATATAACAGTGAGTCTGCTTGGATTCCAGAAAATACTTTATCAATATTGCCAAATTCAGCTTCAGAGACAATAAAATTTTCTAGAGCAACAGGAACTTCAGAATCCTCATAGCAGATAGAATGAATTTTGCACTTGCTCATATTTAGACACCGCATGGTTGGAGGGACTGTTAAATGATTGACACTTGTCCAATAAAGATTCAAGAACCTCAATCCTGTAAAGGCTTTTAGAACAGAAGCTCCTTCACTTGTAATTTCACTACCCCATATATCAAGATGTTCAAGTCGTGTTAATACCTAAAACAATAATGCAATTATAAGAAGTTAATTCTCTAATACAATGTAACAGTTTTTGTATCATAGAGCAGTTTTGGTTTAGAGACTTCAAATTTTGACGCTGCCACTTGTTTTGATTGCATATTTGTTGTTTGATAGTTTGATAAACAAGTGCACAGTTGTGTATTGTATTATACATGACAGATGTAAAGAATAGTAAACAAAAATCTTAATCGATACTGCCATGGGGATGCATACATCACAATTCACCATCTGTTATTAGTCATTTTACTTCAAATATGATAGAGATATTTAGTGTTTGGTTTGCAATTATGAGTAATGAGTCTATGATACAGGCAACTTGACTGTGAATGAAAATAGTGGTACACCATAAGATTGTACCTGTAAAGACCGTAAGGTTTTATCTGTGATACAAACTCCTCCCAGATCAAGGAAACTTAGATTTGTCAGTGAAGAAATGAGCATCACTCCATTGTTAGTCAACTTAGAACCAGATAAGTGCAGCTTTTCCAAGCTTGGAATGGTCACAATATGTCTGAGGCCAGCATCAGAGATCTTCGTGCACCTTGACAGGTCCAACTCCTTCAATGTATTCATTCCTAAAGGAACAAGGAACAAGGAAATCCGGTTACAGGTACTTTCCATAACCAAAATGGGTGACAACTAGAAACCATGGTGTCATCATGACGGAGGAAGCTTCAGCATCTTACCAGCGAGAGACCAGACGGCGCCATTGTCGACGTTCTTGCAGTCCGCCAGCTTGAGCACCCTCAGGTACCGGAACGAGCCGAGGTACGACATCCACTCCGCGTCCACGGCGAGAGATCCGCTCAGGTCGACCTCCTCCACGGACCACTTGAACACCCTGCGCACGATGGGGACACACGAGCCAGCGTGAGCAGTAGCGCAAATCCATCAGAAGGATCCCCCCTCCACGGGCGTCAGGCTGCGCGAGGACGAGGTGAGGGGGGCCGTTGGGGGCTTACTCGAGGAGGGAGGGGAATAGTACGCGGCGTGCGGCGAGGCGGCGGAAGAGCGCGTCGGCGAGCTGGGCCGGGAGGCGCTCCAGGGAGCGGCGCTGCCGGCGCCAGGCCTCCACGGTGGCAGCGTCGCGCGCGGCCGCGTCGATGCAGCGGTCAACCAGCCGTAACTCGCCGCCGGTGGCGGAGGCGGCGGCCGCCATGGGCGCCACCGAGGGAGCGATCGAGCGGGTGGTGGCCGTACGGAGGAAATGACGGGATCCCATCCAAATCCGCATAGTCGTCGGTGCGCATCACGACGTGGGAGATTGTCTTCTTCTCCTTTTTGTTCCTTTATTTTTTTTTCTTTTTCTCTTCGCCTTCATTCTTGTGTTGGGCTTGGGCTTATATGGGCCCATAATTATTGGTTTCTATAAAGGCTGGGTTGAGCCTGTTTCAAGAAAAAAATGAGCCCATAAGCTCAACATTACGTTCTACTGAATCACGTATAGGAGATGAAAAATACAATCAAGTCCTTGTAAGAGACTCCCGGCCGTCCTCCTTCAAGAATGTTTTTTAAGATGTGGGATGTAAACTATCAGAATTATATGTGAAATATAATCCCGGTTTCTTAAAAAAAAATACTGAATCACGTGTGCCCACAAAATAATTTTTCTAGTAAATTCTAATGTTTATCCTTACTCAATATAGTACTCTCTTATGCCACAATTAGGAAATCAGGAACCAAGATTGTCTTCAAGCCGTGTCTTAAATAATCAAAGTAGCAACAACTTGATTAGCATTTCCAGTAGGGTCCAATACAACATCCAGTTCGTTAACTCGCAAGGGCAAGAGGATGAACACTTACTCCATCTCTCGAAATCCCTAGGCAACCTAACCAAAACACGACACACTCACACTCCAGGAGGAAGAGGATGAGCACTCGCACACAATTCATGGCCGGTCTCTTCGCTCCATCCTCCCATCAGACTCGATCGCACTGCAAAATGCAATGCAATGCAACACACCAAACTCCAATCCTAGCTTTGCTAGCGCCGCCGTCACTTGGTGATCAACTTGACTTCAGACCAGCTTGTAGCCGGTGACCCACACATTCGCCGGCGTCCCCAGCTGGACGTACACGAACCTGAGGCTCTCGCCGGCGCGCAGCGCCGGCAGCCACCTGGGCGGCACGTACCCGTACCGCGCCTTGTCGAGGCCCCACAGCCGGCCGCGGAGCTCCGAGACGCCGAGGTGGAGCTCCCGCATCGTCTTCCTCGACCGGTTGGTCACCGTCACCGAGTACCGGTTGTACGTCGCGCGCCGCGTCGCCCACGTCCTCGTCACGTTCTGCTCGATCTCGACCGGGGACGGCGGCGCGTGGTGAGGGCGGCGACGGTGAGGCGGCGGCGACGTCTGGTTAACCGCGGTGGCGGGCGGCAGCTGGTACTCCTCCAGCCCGGTGCCGCAGGCGCCGGCAAGGCGGGCGAGGACGCCGAGCAGCGGCGCGCTGTTGTAGGTGGCGGCCTCCGTCTGCTCGTAGTTGTTCCGCTCGTCGGCGAAGTCGTCGTACTCGTCGGGCCCACCGACGATGGCGCCCTCCAGGACGTTGGGGTTGCCGGCCTGCCGCGGGTACCAGCTGGAGTACCCCTCCTGGCAGCTCACGAAGGAGGGGTTCTTCCTGACGGACACGATGGAGGCGCCGCGGTGGTGCACCTGCCGCGGGAAGCTGCCGCCGTACCCGACCATGTAGCTCGTGCCCCGCGGGTTGTCCCCCAGGATGTAGTTCACCTGCGACCTGACGAAGGCGAGGATCTCGTAGGGCCGCGCCGCGCCGCCCGGGCACCGCACGCCGCCGCCGGAGCCCGGCAGCCTCGTGGCGTAGTCCGCGTACACCGTCAGCAGGAACGACGCGCTGGTCACGAACTGGAGGTTGTTCCACCGCTGGTGGTACATCATGCCGCCGGGCGTCCGCGGCACGTTCACGGCGCCCTTGCCGACGCACGAGCACACGAAGAACTCCGCGTTCTGCCGGTACCGCTGCAGCGTCGCCGCGTGCGCGCCGGCGCGGCCCTGGAGAAGGAACTGCAAGGTTTCTTGCTGTGAGCTAGCGTGTTCGACGGAATGCCATGTCCGGTGAACAAAGCATGTGCACCGGAACGTACCTTGGCTGCCAGGACCTGCACGCCGGGGTACTTGACGTCCCAGCCGAACTGGTTGATGGACCAGCCGGTGCCGCCGAGCGCGTCGCCGTTGCGGGCAAGGTACTCGAGGTAGCACCCTTCCTCCGTCGCCTCGTACAGCCACGCCGCCGCCCACAGGAGCTCGTCCTGCCCCAGACCATGGACGACATTGAAGGCCTCTGCGGCGTGTTTGCAGCATCAGATGGCCGCATTTGGTTTTCAGGTGACTTACCCCGTATCCGCTGAAGGATCCGTAGTAGTTCCGAGCGACGGTGATGCTGGCGTCGTACTTCCCCCTGTACTTGTCGGCGAACGCAAACAGCTGAACACAACAGAGGATCGTCAGTTTGTCAGAGAACGTTCCAGCAATTTGGTGTTCTAGGACTATTGTCTTGGTCCTAATGTCTGTCCTTACCTGCTTGGAATGTTCGAGGAGCAGGTTCGCGTAGCCAGGGTAGGTGCTGCGGAACACGAGCGACGCGGCGGCCATGGCGGCGGCGGTCTCTCCGGCGAGGTCGGACCCGGGGTTCTGGGGGTCGATGCGGAAGGCCTGGCGGCTGGTGGACATGTCCTCGGGCCGCTGCCAGCAGCTGTGGTCCGTGTCGCCGTCGCCCACCTCGCCGTACAGCACGTCGGGCTCCGGATGGGCCTTGATGAAGTAGTCGGTGCCCCACTTGACGGCGTCCATGGCGTTGCGCAGCTCGCCGGCCGCCGCCATCTGCTTCCCGTACTCCAGGATGCCCCACGACATCATCGTCACCGTGAACGCCATGGGCAGGCCGAACTTCACGTTGTCCCCCGCATCATAGTACCCTCCTACAAGGTCCACCTGAACCAGCAAAAAACAGACCAAAACAAAAAATGTTCAGAACAGAGCCATACGCCATTGACGCCATGCTAGTAGAAACGGCATTGAGCTCTGATGAATGCTACGAAGCACATTGTGCATCGTACCCCATTGGCCTTGCCGTCGAAGAGCCCGGAGTTCTCTCTCCAGGTGACCCTCTGGTTGGGCGGGAGCACGCCGGAGCGCTGCGCCTCGAAGTAGAGGATGCTCTTCTTCAATGCCAGGGCGTAGTCATGGCCGCCGGCCCCGGATGCCATCCCCGCCACTGATGCAAGTGCCAAGAGGCCAAGGAGTGCCATCACGTTCGTGGCCATGGCAATGCACCAGCCACCAGTGAGGTGGTGCAGTGTGAGTGAGCAGGGGATCTGGCTGGCTTTGGAGGGAGCTCAAAGGAAAGGAGTGGTATTTATAAATTGGATGGAGGGAAGAGGGGACATGGATAGAGATTCAAAGGTGGCTTGACTACTTGTGTATTGCGGCTCTCCTTTCAGACTCTAGCAAGTGGTTGGTTCATCCAGAACTGAAACCTTGTATGCTCAGGATGCTGTCAGATTTCTGCTTTTGTTTTTTGTTCCCTTTTGCTTTCCTTGCATGTATTTTTCTTGTACATTCTCCTGTCATGAAAATGAATAGGCATTCCACAATTTTTCGTTAAAAGGGAAAAATTAGAAAGAAACAGATGCATGTATGCTCCTTTGTTGCAACCAGCTACAGTGATCTTGTTAATTTTTTGGTCATGAGATATCATCTCTTGTGACATGAACATTAGGTATGGTAACTAAGTCAAGCCTTTGACACATCATGTCCTTTTCATTTGTGTGCATTGACCCAAGAAGAATCAGGAATTTAAAAATGGGATATCTTCCCCTGCTCAAAGTCAAAGCACGCTGAAAATCTGCAACTAGAATGAGTTTTGACTTCGGAACAAAAAAAACAATTTAAACTTGCCAAAAAGTTCACGGTAAATACTACTCATAATTCCATATATGTATTCAAGCACATTACATTATGAGCGGTTAGCAAGAGGCTGATAATTTATAGTGCATAAATATCAGTAGTTTTTCTTTAGCCTCAGCGGTTGATTATTAATAGAATAGTCGAAAGGAAAAGGAGCCACCAATTTACTTTGCATGTGTTCTTGTTTGAGAGAGATTTAGAACATTTACTGACATACTACATACTTCAACAACAAGCGATCCTAGTGTAAAAGAAGACCATATGATGTGAAAAAGAAAAGGAGGGTGAAAAAAGCAGGAGCTTGAATTGCAATTTTCTGGAGTATCTAATAAAGCTAAAAAAAACATTATGGACTAAAATGGACTTTGTTTGGGGAAAAAAATGCAGTGATGAAATATGGACATCACTAAGGAGCACAGCCTTCTTCATCAGTTATCATCAGCTCTTTCTGAAACGAATGGTTTGAGATTTGGATATAGGGTCTTTTCTGTCATGGGCGAAACCACCGAAATTTTAATAGGAGCATGTATAATACACTAACTTTTGATTATTTTGACTCTTGATAAACTCTTGACATGAGTATGCATATCCATGCAATGAATAAGAAATCAGAACACGCCCTAAAAGGAAAAAAATGAACGTAGAGGAGCATGTTTAAAAAAACACAAAGACTAAACTAACACCAAATTTATGTTTATATTATTCCGTTTCCCAATCGAAAACAGCAAAATTCATGAAATTTCGGTAAAATTTTGAACCCTGATCTCAGCCATTTCCTACAATGTCATGAATACCAAGAGGTAGTAGTAACTTGAATGGAGCTGGAGTTCACATTTAAATTTGCGGCCTTGCATTGCCTGAAAAATGAAAATCGTCAGGAATGAATGCTTGCCGCGGTTGGCGCCATACAAGGTGGCGGACGCGCGAACACGGCGTGGCGGGCAGCTGAATTCAGCGCATGCACACACGAACCGAATCGGCAGGCACGCTGCGGCGGATCTCAATAATTTTCTCTGCTCTTTCGCGCCCTTTGATGCGCGCGGGCGCGCGTGCCGGCGGCGGCCTGTGTGTTTGTTTGATCCTTTTTGACTTGGGTCGGAGGCCCGGCCTCAGCGAATCAAGCCATGATTTGTGCTAGCAATGGCAGCAGCGCCCGCCCGCAGCCGGCGACATGGAGTCCGAGCCTCCCCCAAACTTTTTTGTTTGTTTGGTGCACACCCCTCCGTGTCATGCGGCAGAAATGGTGCGTGGGGATAGCACGGATGAGCAGGTCCCGAGATGAGCCTGTCAAGTGCTCTGCTCGATGGAGTGTGGAGTGGGAACATGTGTGTAAACTGGGTTTGGCTTTTGGGGTTTCATGACCTGATGGCAGCTGATTTGTACTGTCCTAGTGCATACTTGGTCTGAACTTTAGTTTCCAAGTGCTTGCTCCCGGTACCCATACCCTGCGAGATGTCGAGTGTGGATCCTGTGCAAGATAAAAAATGATGTGAAGGCTATTTTGTCTGAAAATAGACCTGATGAAATAAAAGAAGAGATGTACTTTTCAAATGCCCTCGTCGTAACATCAAAAGACGTAAGCAATTATATATCAAGCCACCTTCTTTTTTATATATAAAAACGTGTATGTGTTTAGTATCTCAAAATTGTTGAGAATTCTTGCCAGTCAAAATGAAAGGTAGTTAATGCGAGCATGCATCACATCTCATTTAGCTCTTCTTCACGAGTAGTGGGATTTCTTTGG
Source organism: Panicum miliaceum (assembly GCA_032594955.1). Classification (NCBI taxonomy): domain Eukaryota; kingdom Viridiplantae; phylum Streptophyta; class Magnoliopsida; order Poales; family Poaceae; genus Panicum; species Panicum miliaceum. The sequence continues at coordinate 4,987,263 of CM064058.1, read as the reverse complement.
TTCTTCTATGCCTGAGTGAGACAACATAGTACTCCCCTCGAGTAGTGCCTAGATAGGACCTTTAGCTACGTTTCACTATTAGATTTATAACATTTTCAAGTGATTTTTTGGGATGGTCTGCAGCTGCCGTTCTGTATAATTTTGTGAAATAGCTAAGGATTTAATGTTAAATATGCTGTATTGTTTCCAGCCGAAAGACTAATCTTGAGTGCACTCGAAATAGTATTAGATGTGTTTTCATTGCTGAATACAAAATGAATCCTCCAATTATAGAGTTCAGACACACTCAGTAAGGGCATCTTTGCATTCCAACATGCTCATGTTGTTACCAGGCTCTACATACCTTGTGTCTCAGTAGCGTGGGACGTCCACATGATTAAGTAGGCCGTGATTGTTGGGCTTGGAGCTGGGACAAAACAGAAATAAAGATGAGGAAAAGGGAGAGACAACCAAAGCAAAAGGTCCTCCTCTCCAGGGGAAGTGAGGAAGGGAGGGGGCGAGTTGAAGCAAAACTGAAGAAAAGGTCTGAACCCGCGATCTACGGTTTGTAGCTTTTGATTCCACCCGAAACATGCATAATCCGAACCGCATGTTACCATGTCCCTTGATTACTTTGCAACTAAAATTTTGGCGCGATGCTCGCACGAGCTTTTTAGTCACCTTTATTTTGACAATTCATTTTAGCTTTTTTAATACATATTTTTTTACTATATATCTAAGCATAGTGTACCATCTAGTGCATAGCATATGTATCTAGAAAAGTCAAAATGAATTGCAATTTAGGATGGAGGTAGTAGTACATAACTACAGGTGTAATGTAAATGATGTAATTCTTTCTGCTGAATAGACACAAAGTTCAAGATTGATATATTTGGTAACTACTTCCATAAGCCATACGGGAGTGTAATTAACCCAGGAACACAAGGGATAAGTGAGTGAAACTGCTAAATAAAAGGGGAAAAAAGAAAACGAATGCAGTGTGGGGATGTGGCGATTTGACTTACGACGGGGCTACAACCGATTCAAAATGCAGGCAAGGTCGAACTGACCTTTGTCCAACGCATGCACCAAACAGTTGGAAGTCCCTTATCAAAAAAAATAAATAAAAACATTTGGAAGTGCACAGGAAGTGGGAAGACGAAATGCAGAGCAGGCAATCGAGCAAGAAAGAGCCACGCATTTTCGTCTGCCTCGTTGCATTTCCGGCGTCGGTCTGGTCAAAAGTGCAGGCAGAATGGCAGATCTATGCTCGTCTCGCCTGCATGGACCAAACAGGGCAAATGCGGACTAGTAGTGGCCATACTCGCCTGTTCCCACAGTCCCGTATCCCAAGATTAAAGCCGCAATCGTAGGTGTCTTTCTCTCTCTTGGCTCATCTGGGAGGGAACATCAGGAACAAGCCTCTGGTCAGTAAAGAAAAGGCATTGTTGTATCATTAGTCTGCTAGAGTACTACCACTGCATCAAATGTTGTAGCAAACAATTCAGCATGCAATCAAAATTAATAAGGTATTGAAGATCTGTCTGAAACTAAGTCATAATTTAAAGGGACGGGACCAAATGTCCATTTCAGACAGAAGTACGACTTGCACCATTTGCAGCAGCCATGGTTATGAACTAGTAGGATTGACAAGTTGAGATGACAAAAGGGGTTCCCCAGATAATGAACAAGGCTACACCGCCATATATTAAAATAATTACGATATTATTTCTCTACAAAATTCTTCAGTGATGTGGTTGAGGCGTTGACGCTAACAGAGAGTATGTCTAAGGTACACAAACTATTCCATGTGATACAGAACTGCAGCTTGCCAAGAAACTAAGAGAAAGTGGCGGCCTGGTCTGAGTAACAATTCGAGTATCTCTGTCTATGGTTTCTCCTCGTCTGATTGAGATGGCCCATTGATGGCATCAGCGAAATATTCAACTGGAAGCACAGCAAAACACAGTATCAGAGTGCCATAGTGATGAGTTTGGAGAACTGAAACATCGAAGAGGTGGTCGAAATTACCAATGTCATCATGGTCCGGGGTCTCAAGCAGGAGATCTGAGTCTGAAGGCAGGAAAGGGTTGCCTGAGTAGTTCTCAAGAGCTGACAGGTCTGAAGGTCAATAACAACAAAAAACTAGCAGAAGTGAGAACATGCCATGGAAAACATCAAACTGTTTGGAACCTTGCTCTTCTGCAATTAGACATGAATAAATGGTTTCAAGGACAATTAAATCAGGCAACTTTATATGCACTGAAGCTGTGTCTACTCATGTATATCTTACTAACTTCCTGCATCAGTCACAAAGGCAATCATGCAAAAAAGTAATATTGTGTTTACATATGTTGCATATGCAAGTCTAACGAATCAGTGTCTAGTGTATCTGGAGAACTAATTACAGATGGAGCTATATGCATTGTAAGATGTCCAAATATAAGAACGCTACCTCCCAAATTTGTCAAATCTGCTGATAGAACAGAAAGACTGAAATCCCAGATCTGCTGGCCTAAAGAAGAGCCATCGGCAGCATCAGGTCCAATTTGCAGAGGCCCTCCATTACCGACATCAGCTCCAAATGTGGCATTGGCTGCTGTCTCATCCACACACATCCCTGATATCTCAGATGGAGTGAAAGATACATGGTTGTTGCTTGACATTGCAGATGATGGACTCACAGCCATCTCACAGGACATAGCACTGCCCGTTGTGGCAGCATGTGCAGTTTCATGTGTTTTGTTCTCCATTATGCTTCAACAACAGAAAGCAAACATCAAGTCACTAAAATAATCTAACATTATTTTTCATTATATTATACAATTTGTCACAATATTGAACTCTGCACAAGCGCTCAGATATAGCAATCATCTTGCTTGCATATTGCACAAATTATGAATAATATTTGCATAAGTTTGCCTGGATTGTTTCAGATAATAATCCAACAAACTGAAAATGAAGCAACTAGATGGTTTGACTACCAGGAACTGCCAATTTGTTTAAGATTCCTTTTAAATCCCAAACATGAAAACAATGATTTAAGATTTTTTTCCCTCACTTTCCTAATTAACACAATATACTTAACTTGAACAAAATTTGAAAATGCATGAAGAAAAAGGTAACCAGATAAAATAGATGTGTACCCATTTCCTGAATTCATGCCAATCGGATGATAACCTCCTGGTGCAGGAATTCCATTTACTACATGACTGCTTGGTGGACCACATGCCATTGGACTAACATGAGGCTGACCTGGAGCAGCCATTCCAGGTTGTTGAAGTACAGGGTATCCCATTGGCATATTGTTAACTGCACTGGCAACAGGTGGCATTGAATAAGGAAGACCATATAACTTTTCTGAAAAACTGTCTATTTGTATTCAATAACGAGAAACAAAGCAGAGTAATGAAGAATCAATTTCCGAAAGAAGAAATCAATCAACAATGAAACAAAGCGAAGCAAGGAAGAATCAACTTCTGAACGAAGAAATCAGTCAACATGTGAAAAGTGACCAAAAGTACGCCACATTTTCACATGTTTATCCAATAGCTGCATTAGCTAATTTATAATAAATCTTCAGAAGGTTTCGCAACAAACAAATGCAAGTGCTCAGTTCAAATTTAGTGTTAAATTGCAAGACTTTATGCAGTTGTGACAAGAAGATTTGCCAACATTTTGCTTCCCATCTTATGAATCGTTTATTTGCTTGATGTGTAATGATTTTGAAATTGCTGTAAGTAACCCCCCCCCCCCCCCCCCAAAAAAAAAAAAAAGAATTGTTTGCAAACTCCAGATTGATACATTGGTGATGATCTCTGAACTCTGAAGCACTCAAGCTGGTAGCCAGTTCCATTTCATCCCCAGTCACATTACATTTTTCTCTCATACTATGCATTCTTTAAAGGGACAATTGCACCATTGCCCTCATTGAGATGTCTAATCAGGCAGTTCACAGGTTTCAAATCTGTAAAGTACGAGGCAATAACACAAAGTGGTTTCTGGAGAGGGAAGAACCAGGTACAATATGGTAATACCACTTGAAATGGGTAAGAAAAGCAGGTGCTGCTCTTGCAGGTGACAGCCTAAAGGAGCCTAGGGCATCCATTGAGCAAATGTGATGTGTATGTGGAAGCAAATGGGTAATTGTGAATCATAACTGACGAAAATGTTCTGACTGACAACCAAAAAATGTGGAATCAAAGTGAGAATCACAGATTTTTCAAAAAAAAAGTGGGAATCATGTGGAAATAAAAGGCCAAGGCTGGGGAAAAAAACTATTCACTTTCACTTTTTCTGATTTTGTTGAAAGATTGCAGCACAAAGTTATTCATTACCGGGCATAGGATGAATTCCATTGGGCGTTGGAGCAAATGGAACCTGCTGGGGTACTGGGTACTTCATTAGATTGTATTGATGCTCCAATAAATGGTTAAACAAGTTAATCTGTTTTTTCAATTTCAGCCTTATGTAGTAAGCCCGAAAGAACTCAGAATTCTCTTCTTCGAGCTTTTGCCACACTGAGAACAAAAAGATAGTGAAGGATTTAGTGTTATACAAGTAGTAGTACATACAATTAAATGCCAATTTGTTTCACGCCATTACAACAAAAGAGGAATATCATATTCCACTAAAAATATGTCCACAAGGTTAAATCTTGACTAAACAGGAAAAAGCAACTAGAAGAAAACTATTGGCATAATGAGATTAACAAATAATAAGCATATACCCAAAGAAAGATCTCGAAGGAATATTAAACGAAATGGATTTACTAGATCATTTCAGGAGCCTTTAAGAAGTCTAACATCACTCTTTTGGCTAAAAGTTATAACATAACAGCACTACAGTATAATTTCTCTTAACAATCAAAGGTACCCAACTTAGGAACATCACCAATTGTTTCTGATTGAAGCACAAATACCTAGTGCATTACCAGGGGTCCAGGGCATAGCTTTCATTAGTTCCTTCAAAGAGGTATATTATATACATCAAATGACACTGGAGGTCATGAAACTTAACCGGCAGTTCATAAAGGTCGCCGAACTAAAAGAAATTCAAATGTAGGACAGTACTCTTTTTTTAAGTAGGTCAGTGTATGCCACCATTACGCCAGTCCAGATATATAAGCTTGTGACACAGCATGTTTACCAATGGCAACATAACCATCAGCTCATGCACACAGCCATGGTAAAAGGTGACAGAAGAGAGGAGCATGAGCGACGCTTCAGCATATAATGCTATGTCAACTTGCAAAAAGCACCAAGCGACCTCTATCGATCTAGTTATACAAGTCTAGTGATGTAGCAAGAACAGAAATGCAATTTACTGCACTATATATTCCCAAATTGCAGTATTGAATGCAAGAAAACCTCACCTAACGTTGTGAAACCAGGTTCTATTCGTGCACGATTAGAAAGAGTTCTAACAACTTCTCCTTTATTCATATATAGCTGTAAACAGCGCTCTATAAGATTCTGAACCTGCAAAATTGTTTTTATTTGGTTGCTTAGAAACAATATAAGAGTGCAGGGCATTCCCTAACATGCAAAATAGAACATATTCATCTTACAAGTTCAATGTCTTCACGAGAAACCTTCTTATTATCATTACTAGAAGCTGATAACGAACCAGAATCTCTTCCATGTGCGTCAGTGACTCTTGTATTTAGCTGTTCAGCTTGCTCTTCATTACCACCTTGTACCAATGACTGCACCTTTTCCTTGCTCTCAATATCCTGCGCGAAGACCCAGAAGGTGATACTAAATTGAAGTAAAAGAGAAAAGAAACACATACAAGTGACGAAAGCACGGGAATCACTGATGCAGTGAGCCATATAAAACACAAGGAGAAGCTTAAAGCATAAACAACCTTCAATGACCCAGTCATCTTTTAATACTCCACACAAACATACAGGAAGTAAGGGTTTCACACAGAAATGCTCAATAGAAAAATGTTCAATCTAGCATAGAGCCGAGGGCTCTGAAAATTCCTCTTGTATCTCCATAGCATTTTACCAAAAATTCAGCACAGGAAACACATGCTTACTTGATTAGCGTGGTATAATCACTACAAAATGAATGAAATAGATTCATTGAACATAAATATTTATCTCTTCGCCTCGCAAAAATCAATTTTGATATTCTGTATCATCCCAGTGGAACTTTTAACATCTCCCAAGTGCTATAAGGCATAAAGAAATAAGTGGAATACAGCATCATCACTTCCAATGAAAACATACAGTTTATTTGCACCTTAAAATAAACAGTAGAACAGTACACAAGCTCACCTGGGAACCCTCCCTCATTGCGATTTATAAAGCTACCACGCCTACGCTGGAGAGCAACACTCTTCTTCTGAAATGAATGAAACATCAGTTGCTCCGCCATATAATATTTTCGACAAAACGCTCTGACACAGGGCTGCAGGGGCGGACCCAGCATAGGACATGGGTGTACACATGTACACCCGATAATTTTTTGCAAACGAAATCGTAGTAGGTAATATACTGTAGCTGGATTCAGATCCGAATACAAATAGTTTTGTTAGGGTTTGGGGTGCTCCGTCTCGCACAGCAGAAGGAAAGAGAAGGGGCGGGCATACCTGGAGGATGCTCGTCGCCGGCAAAGGGCTGGCCGAAGAGGTGACAAATGGCGCCGCCGCTCGCCCAGTCGTCGCCGCAAGGAAGAGCAAGGGAGGAGAGAGTCCGAGAGAAGGGGAAGGTTTAAGAAAAAGAGGGAGGAGATGAACCTGAGGCCCTGAGCTCTAAGCGGGAGGGCTGTCAATGAGCCTAGCTCGAGCGATCCTGCCACCTCAGGCTGGAGCATCCCAAGCCGAGATGTTCTTAACTTTTTGCAAGACCATATCTTAGTAGACGTATAGGATTGAAAAGGTTTTTAGATGTATATTTTGATCATTACTCTCTCCTACGGTATATGAATAGTAACAAACTCAACTTTATGTGAAAAACTACTTGAAATGTGAATCTATTCATATAATGCGTATAATTGAAGCGATTGTTGGCCAAATGTATGAAGTTTGAACATTTGAAAATCCTGCTGACACCAAAATTCAGCGGGAGTAAGTCATTTCTTGGTGACAGAGTCATTGTCCATATTTGTGCGTTCATATTTTCCGTAGAAAAATATCTATCCATTTTGGCCCATAGTATGTTAGAATTTATATCATTTTCCTATTGAACACTACGATCTTGCCCTGCAACCTTAGCACCGTGGTCGGACGAATGTGTGCAATAGGAATATTTTTTTTCACTCGGCAAAGGAAGTATCGTGGTAGATCGTGTGATGGGTCACGTCAGCTTGGTAGAGCGAACGGTGGTGGTCCAAGGAGACATGGCGGATGGGTGCTTCTGTCGACGACGACGCTGCTAACCGCTAAGGTTCCATGGACCACGGCAGCCTTGGATTTTGTTACCTATCAGTTGGACGGGCCCTAAATTTGTGAAGGGGCTGAAGGCTACAGCTCGCAAGTGCTGGCCCATACAAATTGCACCAATACTTACACAATCCAAAAGGTATCTAACAAGATCTTATTGGATGAGCTTTTGGGCTCTCACGTTGCAATATTGAACCGTGCATCGGCCCAAGCCCATACAATAACACTAGAAGGGGCCAGGCGATGAGTGGCGGCGGGTCGGGCTCAATGGGCCCAGCCACCATGCTACATTTGCTGCTTGGCCTGGCCCATCGTCTCTGTGAAAGGTTGAAGCAAGTAAAATATGGCCCAGTGCGGGCACCACGCGACTGACGACCCACGGCGTCTGAAATCCATTTTAGCTTTTTATATATAATTTTGTTCTACGCATAATGGTACGTGCGAGCCATATACATCATAAAATTAATTTCTTAAAAAAAAGGACTTGGTTTGATCAAAGACAAGGCCATTGCCCTGCCCTGGACCCAAAAGCGTATACGCAAACATGAACACTACCCGTCGATATCCTGCCAGTGCAGTGCAGCTCATGATCAGTAGTGGCCTCCGCCGGGGACAGGTAACGTACCCTCTGACCACACGAGTAGTGGCCTACCAACCCGTCTAATAGCTTTCAGCCATATATATCATCTTTTTTTTCCTTTTCTTCTCACGGGGAAAATGTAGTGTATATCTTGCTTTCATTGCAAAGCAAAGCAAAGCAAGCAATGGCACAAGCAGCTAGCGTTCGATGGATGGATCGGAGCACATAATGCAAGCTGGATCTGGATCTCGTTGCCGCACCAAGGCATGCATGATGGGGCAACGGGGAGCACCATCATCGTATATATTTCTTTTTTGTGTTTATTTTCCTTAGGGGAAAGAGCAGTGTAAGCGTAACCGTGTATCGTAAGGTAATTTTTCTGAGCGATGGGGAAAACTAATTAATGGAGTAAACACACACAGTTGACCACTTCAAATGGTTCCATCCAAGGAAAAAAGAAGAAGAAAGAGCACAAAAACATCTCTCTTTGCAGATGACCTAGCAATGACAGCAATCACAGTTGTTTTCGCGATCCTACTGCCACTATTACCGCAATCTATTTTCCGCAGTCTGCTTCACCGATTTGTGAACTAAACAAGACACCGGCCACTCGTGCTTTCTTAGAAACTTCCCTGGAACCATTTGAAGTTATAGAGTGGGAGCAAAATGGAATTTTGGCGTGCCATTTTCGAAGTGGTTTCGACAGGAGGCAGTTTTTTAATAAAAAAAAAACAAGAGGTATAAATCATGCACGTTTGCAGTACACCAGTTTAAGAACGTCCGGAGAAATCTTTTCTTAAGCACAATACAATTTATGTAAATGAAGAAACCAAGTTCTGAAGAGACACACAACCAATGCTACAAATCAAGCAACCACTCGACACTTGTGTCGAGACAATGCTGACGTCACCATGATGTCGCCCCTGCCGTGTCGGGGTGAAGCACCGACCGCGACGCGGTGCCAGCCCCAGCAGCAGGACCGCCTCGCCGCCGCCGCCGCACCAACCGTGTGGGGTCGCGCATAATTCCGGCCGCGTGGGCCCCACACGGCAGTCAGGCAGCGTGAGGGGCCGATGGTACCCCATCGTCGGCCGGTGACCAGCTTTTAGAAAAAGCGCGGGCGATGGATTGCAGGTGCGGGCGAATGGAGGCAGACGCCTCATTGACAAGTGGGGTACAGCTTACGGGACCCACGTGTCACCGCAGGGACCGAGTAAATGCAGGCAGTCGGCGGTGCGGCAAACCAGCTTTGGCAGGTCAGTAGATATGTATGGTAGAAAAATAGGAAAGGGCCCCACCAGCGCGGCGCACCGCGTCTGTGGACCCTTTCATGCGGTGCTCGTGCTCGCAAGTTCTTATCTTATCCCGGCAGTATTTTTTTGGTTGTACCATTCGCAATTTATTAATAGATCATATATGCAGTAATTTTTTTGAAAAATAAGATTATCTGAAAAGAAAATATATCTGTAAACACAATTCAATGTTTGCAAAGAGAACGAGTGATGGGATGGCCAGGACCTATATATAAGAGAAACGTGGATAGCGAGGCGCAGTTGGTGCCATTTGGGAGATTGGCGCTAGCTGACCTAACATTTTTGCATTTTCTAGTATTTCTCGATACTACGGCACTGTCTGTAATCTTTCTACCATCGTGAGCAGTAGCATGTGACAGGTAGGAGTATGAAGATATTTTCCGGTTACGCACCGACCGATCCCGAGCAGACAAAAATATCGAATCCAAGTCGGCCGGTCAGCCCTACGGCCGCCCGTGGACCGGACTGTGATGATGGAGGCGTGGTCCATGGACCCGGCCCACGCACGCACGGGCGCCCCACTCCCGTCCCCCCGGCCTCGGGGCCCGCGCATGGATAACTCGTGGGCGGGTCCCACCTCCCGCCCGCAGATTTTTGTACCCGCCGGCCGGCTCGTGCGAGGAAGCAGACCAACCAAACCGATTTGATTCCCACTCTCTCTCCTCATCATCCAGGCGAGCGAAGCGAAGCAGCCAGGGAGTAAACGGGCGGGCGAGGCGCTGGAGAGGGACAGGCCCGCCGATCTGAGGAGGCGTTGAGGAGGGAAGGGAGGAAGTCCGGGAGGAGGCCGCGAAGATGGTCGGCCTGGTCGGCGGCGGCGCCGCGGCGCGGGGGGCCGGGAGGCTTGGAGCGGGCGACGCGCCCGCGGTGGCCGGCGGCGGAGGGGAGGCCGACCACGTCCGGCGCCTGCACCGCCACGCGCCCGCCGACCACCAGTGCAGCTCCACCCTCGTCAAGCACATCAAGGCGCCCGTCCACCTCGTAAGCTCCGTTCCGTCCCTTCTCGCTGCGGTGGTTGGATAGGAAAGTACTACTACTACATGGGGATCGGTTCGCTTTAGGCTCCGCCTGGCGTTCCTCCCGGATCTGGAGTTCCTCGTTCGTTTCCCGATGCGCTCGTCCCCGATCGATGCGTTCCCTGGGCGTCGCGTCTGCGCAATTGTTTGCGTCAAATATGAAATATGATGGTGCGGCGGTGCTGATGATGCGGTGATCGATCGCAGGTGTGGGAGCTGGTGCGGAGCTTCGACCAGCCGCAGCGGTACAAGCCGTTCGTCAGCCGCTGCGTCGTGCGCGGGGACCAGCTCGAGATCGGCAGCCTGCGCGAGGTCAACGTCAAGACCGGCCTGCCGGCGACCACCAGCACCGAGAGGCTCGAGCAGCTCGACGACGACGAGCACATACTCGGCGTCAAGTTCGTCGGCGGCGACCACCGGCTCCAGGTCCGTCCTGCTGCACATGCCCTGTTCCGCATACTACGGCCCTGTTTGCTTGTTACTGTACCCATTTTTTTTTCCTTTTTGGGAAGTTGCTTGCTTGTTTTGTTACCACTTCGCTGCAAGTTAGACAGTGGAGTATTGCAGGTCTGGTGCCATAGTGATCACTGGATGCTATGAACGAAATACATTCCGATATTAGAAATCTTCCTTCTTGTGACTTGTGCAGCGTTGTGACTTGTGACAGGTTAGATAGCATCTTACTCCTATGTGGGAGCTGGGGGACGGATCCAAATCCTTATGTTCTGGTATTCATTTTGAGCTAAATCCTAAACGTTCTTGGAGCTAAATGAAAACAGGCTAATTAGTCCTTTCTGCATGTGCTATCTGTTGCGATAAAATCATCACTGATTTACTTATTAGTTAAGATGAGATAAGCCATTCACCTATTTACCTTGCTTCCCATGATTGTTTAGCCATCCAGAAACAACCGTACTGCTTTAACTTTCTTATCAGGTAGAGTTGTATGGAAGGACATAGCTTGGCCTTGTCACTACTTCCTCCGTTCTTCATCAGTAGTCACTAGGGTTTATAGTTTGCAAATGTGAAAATTTGAGGAGCTTTTTTGCTGTCTCTTGATTGTGAAGCGAAGGTTTTGTTCATGCACATGTCTACACTTACGATCTTTACGCCTGCTTAAAGCATATTCTTTGATCCATACTGATGAGCTGTGTTGCCACTTCTTCAGAACTACTCATCCATCATAACCGTCCACCCGGAGAGCATTGACGGGAGGCCAGGGACGCTTGTGATCGAGTCCTTTGTGGTCGATGTGCCAGAAGGGAACACAAAGGATGAGACATGCTACTTTGTCGAAGCCGTGATCAAGTGCAACCTCACGTCTCTCGCGGAGGTGTCCGAGCGGCTAGCAGTTCAGTCACCTACATTGCCGCTCGAACATTAACGCTGACGGTACAGAGACGCGATTCGTCAACAAATAAGAAGAGAAGCTTCGAAGGATGGCTGCAGAGTTGAATCTATTTGAGACTGGTAGTTTCCCATTGTCTTCCGCGTGTATGTCTCTTGGAACTTGGAAGCACTAGTGATATGTAGGACCAAGTATCTGTAGTAGCTTGTATGTTAGTGACGGTTTAGCCTTTAGGAACTGCGCCTAGGTGCCTCATGGACATGTATGCATACTGCTAGTATGTGTAGAAATTAGGGAAGCATGGAGCGGTTTTTTGCCTCTTTGGTGCATGGGGATCTACCCCTTTTTTTTCTGCATTTTAAGATGGCTATTATATTGGTGTTCTTGGATAGATACACTTTCCACTGACACTTGGGGCTTTGGTTGGAGTCTTGGACCTTCGATTCGGTTTGATTTTGGAAATGCGCTGTAATACATACACTAGACCATATATATTTGTTTATCCTCTAATGCTACTGGGAAGTGAACTGGATGATGGATACCTTTTATGTAGCTCCATGATGAGCTCTCAAGACTGCAAGTCATATTGATTCAACTGTTGTTGGACTAGAGTGCTAGACCATGAATTCTTGCAGAACAGGAGGAGTTCCTGGGGTAGTCGTGGACAGAACTGGTGAGAAAATATCGGGAGTCCCCGTGTGGAAAGCCGGGATTCCAACCCCACGATGGCAACTGAATCCTGACCAGGATGAGAAGTCCATCCTGCCAATGCTTCCATGCCTTTTCTGCTTCGCTCGGGGTTTGATGCCACTTCCAGCAAGTGTTGCCACCTTTTAATTGTCCGCTCTGTTTAGCACTAATTGACAAGGCGGCAAGTTGCTAATCCTCTCCCTGAGCACGAAACGGAGGGCGTCGCTGTCGCTGCCAGAAAGCTCATGAAACGGCTTCTAGAAAAGAGGGAGGCCATGCCGGACCAAACAATGCGCGAAGTGTTGGCGTTGCATTTGCTGCACGGCGATGGGGGGATAGTGACCTGCTCCTACCTCCATGACTCCATGCCGTGACGGTTTTAGTTTTTTGTATGAGCATGCTACTTCCGTCACCCATTGTGTAGTGTTCAAACGTTCTGCCATTCTTTTTTTCGTGGATATGTATTAGTCAAGTGCGGAATGGAACATGTGAGAAATTAAAAGACGCATGAATTTGACTACGATCGTATCCCCGCATGAAACCAAGGCTCACGCGTGATTTGTCGATGATCTTATAAATGAGGTTGAGTTCTGCTTGAAAATCTATCATACCATGCGTGATTTGTCAAATTTTGTTTCTGAAGTTGAGCAGTACGAACACCCTATTATGTGCGGACCCATATCATTTGTGTTTAAAAAGCCAGGCCCTTGGAAAATTTGGACGGCAGGGCAGGGCTACTACTAGTACTGTGGCGCATGTGCGTGTGCAGGTACGCCGTCCGCCGTGCAGTGGCCTGCTGTTGCTGTTGGGGGCATGCGGCGCGGCCGCCGGATGGCATGGCGCTATCACCGCCGTTCCGCGTGTGCCGCAGCGACGCAGGGGGAGCAGGACGCGCCATGCCATCGCCGTGGAAATAACCTTGGTGATGATTTGGCGTGCATCGGCCCGTGCGATCTGAACCAGGGTAGGGTCCGTGTAATAAGCTCTGCCCTCCTGGCGCCGGCTCCTGCTGCTTCCTGATGAAATGGCCTCTCGAGCCTTGGCGGTCTTGCCGACCAAACACGCACCTGCCTCTGCTCCTGTCTCCACCCCACTCCATGTACGGGCGGAGCGGGGACTTAGACTTTTCAAAGGAGGGGAGGGAATAGCAAGCGGCCGGTTTGCCATTTCCGTCAATGGCGCGCGCGATGAAGCTCCGAGCAAGGGCATGTACGCATTCCATCCAAGTCACTTCTTCTCTCGGCCCCCCCATGGCCTTTACTCGACGACGTACCAGTAGTCCAGTACCTTTCTCCGAGCCACGCAAGCCGCTCCTACTCGTCCAACGTGCCATCCCCCCCGGGCCTGCCATTCCTGATCGGGCATGTGCCGCGTGATCCCGGCGGCGCACATCCCGACGGCGCTGGGGGACCTTGCGGTCGACCTCCGACGCGGACACGGCGGATCGGGACGCCGCTGGTGGTGCTGCTGCAGAGGCAGGAGGGCCCTATCGCTCGTACGCGCCGACCGATCCCACTCGGAGGAGGACGACGCTCTGCCGACAAGGTGGCGCCCGGTCCGGCCATCCCCCGGCCCGCCCGTCCGTGGATCCCGATTTCACTTTGCAGTTTTTCTACGCTGGTCTAACACGAAGGGATCGATTAATTCCTTTGTAAATAAATCCAACCTACGCCAAGGAAAACGTTTGCTGCTGCCAGTTGAAGAGATTTCTCTTCTCCAAATATGCTAGAGAAAAGATGTTCGACAACCTACCCATTCTAGCCAAAATGCATTATTCTGCCTTGCAACCTTCTCATTTGGGTGATCAGGCATTCCATCGTTCCCTCCTTGTCTTTCCTATTGATGGCGCGCCGTATCTCTATACCTGCGTTTGCCTCTTTGCTTTCGACTTCCTCCAACTCTCCATCGTCATTCTATGATCTCCCCACCTTCAGAGCCTTCGTATAGAAACTAGGCTTTCAAACATGAGGGCACTGCAAATCGCAACGGAAAGTTTTAAACCAGCTTAAGTAACTGGTTCAGCCTGTTAACACTAACAGATCCAAACGAACCCATGGGCCTAGAAACAAAATAGATGCAGCCCATATACACTCGGAGGAAAATAACAACGGCAACCTGCGCCGACGTCATCAACCACTGCCGGCCTTGCCGCCGCCTCGTCGTTCCGCTTCCGCCCAATCGAGACTGGGACCGGCTGAGATTCCCCGAGGGCACGACGGGGCCATCCAGAAGCTCGACAGGTACAAGAGCTGAAGAGCATTGCAGCACCGGCAATCGCTCAGGATAAGGAATCGCGTCGCGTGCGCTCCTCTTGGGGTTTGGTGCTTCACCCATTGCCTCATCCTCACTGTTTGTTTCTTCTCAGTCTTATCATGCGCTTGCTTGAGTTAACATTGGTTGTTCTAACAGCTACTAGGACCAATTTACGACCTCTACTCTACTAGTCTGCAACCACCGCCAGTAACTCACTGCACGTATCATTACTTAGTTTCAGGTGTGGGAGCTCACAATGTTTTAATCTTGACACTTCCAAGCATCGATCATTAGTTTTGAGTTATGACCCCAACCCAGGTCTCTCCTGATTTTGGCATTGACGTCTACAACTCTAAACAACTGTTTTAATCTTTGCTATCTGAAAACTCTTCTCTGTAACTAGTCATAACAAAAACTGGTTTTGCTATGCTTCTGGAATCTGCTCTGCTCTGGCCTTTGTCTAGTTACTGGTTTCTGGGGATGTTGATCATGGTTTACCTGCAGGAATAATTGAACTAATCCGGTTATTTCATAATTCTAATTGAGGAGTTCACAAAGTGTAGCCGTTGCATTTCATAATTCTGATCAGACTTTACCTCTTTTTTTCAAAAAAAAGTGGTCAGCTTAATATATTGTAGGAACTATTTTTTTATTTGCAAACGAGAAATTTGACTAATTTAGAAGTAAACTGCTGCTTATATAAGTGGTTTTTTTATTTACAAAAATTGACCCCACACAATCAAACTCTGTATGAGGGTTATGAAGATTGTTAGGCTCAGACACAAGGTTCCCTAATCCTTTCTTTTCTCCTTTGCTAGTTAAATAGAAGAATTCCACTGAGCAATGTGCTCGGTCCTGTTTCTCTTATCAGATGTAGCTCAGTGACACTGCACATTTTCTCCCCACTGATGCACCTTCTACAAAAACCTCAGCTGAGAAGAATTGAACATATATCAATATGTGATTTTAAGAACCAGCGAATCATATGTGTTATTATGAAGTATAATTCTATCAGGTTTATATACAGTATCAGGCATGCTAAAGCTCTTGATTTGCCTGCAAAAGAAGAGTAGGTCCCATCTGGGAAAGTGTGTTGAGGATTGTTCTCTTCTTTGGGAAAGCTCACGGCTCTCTGAGGTGAGTCCTCACAACCTAGCATGTCCTAGACAGACTCTTAGCTTGTCTGACAGATATGCAGTGCAAAAGACACCTCAGTCAGACACAAGGCTTCCTTTTAAAGGAAAAAGTAGACCTTTGTTTATAGCTAACAGCTTCGGTTACATGATGTTTGAAAAAAAAAGGAGTATCAAACAAGCCAGTACAAGAGGAAATAAAGTGTCACAGTAGTCATTGGCTGATGCTTAGAATCATTCTGACAATGAAAGTTTAAAAAAGAAATTAACTTTTCAAGTTGCCTTCTTCCAAGAGCCCTTCTTAGCAGCTATACGGGTAGTTTTCCAAATTCCAATCCCATAGCTAAAGATGTGGTTCTTGTGTGGTAGTGTCTGAGGCCTCCATGCTAGGACCTCAGTTCTCCCTCTACATTGCAGCTCATTTCAGTTTGATGTCACTTGATGTCCCGAATCTAGCAAACAAAAATTAACGAAAAGCAAACTTTTTAGGCTGTTTTCTTCCCAGAGCGCTTCTTGATTGTGGCACAGCATGGCTTTCGTATCTCGCAGCTGAAAATGTGGTTCTTGTACGGTGGTATTTGGGACCTCCATGCTAGGACCTCGATTCTCCCTCTACACTCCACTGTTCCAACTAGGATATCCTCAAATGCTATATTGGGAACTTCCTCGTGACCAGAATTTGTTTGATACTGGTTATGGACCACACAAAGATCGGCATTGGCCATTCTCAGAAAAGATGTAGGCTTGTTTTTCTGCATGAGGGCACTTGGATGTTCACCAAACATGGAGGTGTTCCTTTGTACATGGAGCCTTGTAAATTTAAGTGCTCTCGACCAAAACTGAGCATTAAAGTTAGCTCTCAATAAACTACTAATTAAGTTTGCACCTATGAACGATCCATTTATCTCCATGCCAATCTCCATTGCTATTGATGCCAGCTCTGGTTGTTCCTCAGGATCTGTACTGCCGAAAGTGAGCACCTTGAAGAAATACCAAAATGCTTCTTTGGTTAGATAGTTCAATACAAGAGCTTGTGTGGTACCAAAATCAATGATTTTTCTAGATCGACCTGTGATTATGACTTTGCTACCGCTGGCAATTCTACCAACATAAGTTGAATATATATTTTTCCACATATCCTCGTCAATATCCTCTGGCAATTCAATGATAAGTAGCAGCGCTTTATTTCCATCAGAGCCAGCATTGCTTTGGCACTTGATCACCGCACCGCTATCCTTGGTGTCATTCATCATTTGCTCTTTCAAATCATCTTCCATGATCAAAATAATTTGAGAAAATAGATCACGCACTCGTTCACTGTTGCAGGGGATTTGCTTCGGTACTCCGAAATGACTGTGAACCGTTGATTTAAAAACATATTACCTCCTAGGAGGTAATAGATTAAAGTTTGTTATGTTTTAATCCTAAAAATTCGGAAAATATCTTGCTATCCTGTTAGATCTAACTTCCTAAAAATGATGAGATCTAACATTTCTTTTCCCCCTAACGACGTGACAACCAAATTATTGCAGTTAATTAGTTGACCGATTGAATTGATACGATCTCAGATTAACGTGATGCTAGCTAGCATGTTGGTTGATCTGGCAAAGAGGAAAAAATGGCCTTGCAATAATTCACTTGCAAGAGCCGTCCGGGTCACCTTCCTTCTCTCTGAATTCTCAATAGTACTACTTCAACCAAGTCGATCTTCCCCATCATCGTCAGCTTTGCCCACATTTTCTGGAGGTGCTGGCTGGCCGTTCTGCTGAATAGTAGCCAAGCGCGACAAAAGGTAGAGATCCGGCAGGGTCACTCATTCTGTGTCGCCACAAAGTAATTTTCGCACCAAATTATGGAGCTCATTTTGGAGTTGATTTACTAATATCTCTAGTGGCACCGGCTTTGTTTATGTAGTTTGAGATTTTTTTTGGAAAGAAATGTAGTTTGAGATTATATGCCGGGACTTTGGACGAATACAAATCAAGCTCTGGTTTGTGCGTCAGTTGCTGTCATGGCAAAATGTATAGTCACTAACTATTCCCTATGTGCTCAGATGCTGCAAAATTGAATTCTTTCTGTCCTTTCAAAAAAAAACAATCTTTCTGTCCAAATAATATATAGGACCAACTCGTGCAGATTGCCATGACAGTTTAGAAACAGAGCAGCCTGAGCACATATATTTGCTGAACTAGCAGATGGCAACTGGAGGAGAATGCTGAATTGACATGTTTGCAACACAGCACACTGTACATTCTGCTCATAAGGTTGAACTATTAAGTGTACAACCACACATTATTAGGATCATATCTTAGTATTAAAGTTCTAAGCTTGGCATCTACTGATCGACCTGCTTATTTGTTCATGATGGATGATGATCCATCTTTGCAGAAGCACGAAAAGCTCACACCTTGATCACCATTTCAGGCAGTTCGTCATCCTGCTGAACTCCCGGAGCTCTGAAGCGCATCTAGGCTGATGCTAATGGTAATTTTGGATGATTAATGACAACCATATGTGACTAACGTGTGTTTTGAAATTATCGATTAATGGTTATATCACATATGAAATATGAAAGGAGACCCCTTAATTCGTGTCAAGTAATTCAAACTAAGGGTGTCGGTGATTAACTTTATGATCAGAAAGCTACGCATCTCAGTACAAAATTTCACTGCACGGTCGGTTAAACCGACTGCGTCAACATGAGTGTCGGCATCAGTCGTACTAATGACGTAAGCTAACAGTACAGTGTCAGAACGGTAACAGCTACTATTGGGGCTTAGAGGGGTCGGTTAAACCGACACATGGTGTCGGTTAAACCGACGTTATGTACTTTTTTATGAAAAGTACAAGCAACAGCTATGAGCTCTTTTCTAGCCTATATATACCCCTCCCCTGGGTCATTTGAATTGCCTTTGAAACCCTGAAGACCTGAGGCCACCCTAGAGCTGATGAGAAACACTTGAAGCCATGAGAAGAAAAATTTGAGCTTGAAATTTGATTCAAACACAAAAAGCTTTCATCCTTTGAGTAGCAAGTGTGCTTGAGCTTAGGGCCAACTTAGTGTTAGGTCAAGTAAAGTCTTGATAGCTTGTTACTTTTGGTGTTTAACGGCACCTAGACGGTCATGGTGATCGGTGGCTCTTGGTGAGCTCTTGGAGTTTGTGGAAGCCCTAAGAAGAAGAAGTTGTACACGTTGTGAAGCTCGCCGTTCCGGAGATGGAGAAGGAACATTCTTAATGAAGCACTTGCGTTCTTGGTGATGCAAGAGAACCATACCCTTAGTGGGTGGTCCAATGTGGATTAGGGGGAGCGTCAACTCCTCGATACTAAGGAAAAAATTAGGTTATCACGTGTCTCGCTTTTACATTCAAACATTACATTCAAACATTTCCATTGCTCTTCTTATTGCTATCCTTGCATGTTTGCTTAGGATGATCATATGATAGTATGCTCTGTGATCTTGCAACTAGGAATTATGAGCATGTTAGTGTGTTATCTTACCTAAGGCCGCTCAATTTATTGTGCTCTAATTGCTAAGTTCAAAACTTGTAGATTAGACAACACAACACTAGTATATTAGTATATGCTAAGGACTCGATATAATTCGAAAAAGCCCCGATTCAACCTTCTCCGTCTCGGTCCTTTCAAGCTCCCTTCCTCCCGGGACCCGGATGCTTCCTGGAGTTGTGGTAATTTAGCTCTTCGCTACGGCCGACCTATTTTGGGAAAGTTCAAACACACGGCAACCTGCTCTCTCCCTTTTTGGCAAAAACCAATACCGATGCACTTTTCTCTCAACGGAGCTCAATTGCTACGGGGCACGCATTGGCAGAGGAGGATAAGAATATTACTAACCCAATTAAAATGCTTATGAGTATTACCAAACTGCTAGTTGATTTAGCATAAATTTCTTTAAAAAAAAGCCTCTGCAGGCCCTGCCTCCCGCTGTTGCAAGAGCACCTGCGCGCCCTGCTGCTCTTGCCTGGGCAGAACTGCCGCCGTAGCTGCCCCTCCTCTGCTGCACGGATAGGGGCCAAGCCGTCGGAGCCGCGAGCAGCCTTACGAGTAGCGCCGCGCGTCCTGCGCCCGTGCGCGCCTTCACACGCCACGGACCGAGGCGCAGCAGCCCTGCTGCCGCCGCTCCAGCCGCTGGCCGCAGCCGCGCCGCCCTCTGGACCGCGCGACCTCCTGGCCGCTGGACCGCGCCGCGCCGCTGCTCCTGCACCGCCTCCTGCACACGAGCAGCGCCGCGTGCTGCCCGCGCGCCTACTCCTCCGTCTCCAGCCGGGCTCTGCCGCGCCGCTGCCTTGCCGCACCCGCGCGCAGCCCCCCTGCACGCCGCGCCGCGCCAGACCCTCCTCCTCCGCCTGCTCGGGGCCCGCGCCGCCGTGCCTGGTCCTGGATCTGCAGGCCCACGCCGGCCTGCGCCTGGTCCCGCGCGCAGCCGATGCTGCTGGGGCGGCCTGCTCCTGCGCCCGCGCCGGGTGGGAGAGCCCGCGCCGCTCCCGCGAGCCGAACCGCTCCGCCCGTGCAGGGAATTGGCGGCCGCGGGGGTGGAGGAGGAGGGGAGGCCGCGCGCGGAGGACGGGAGGAGGGTAGGCAGAGGCAGCGGCAGCTGGGAGGGGGAGGGGAATCGGCAGCGCGAGAGGAGAAGGGAAGGGGATGGGAGGCGTCGGCGGGAAGAGATAAGATAGTGAGAGAGAGGAGTGAGAAAGATAAGAAGAGACTGCAGTAGATGTCAGCGGCCGTACGACGAGATAAACGTCTCGCCGGTTGGAATCAAGCCATTACCAAATTTAATTTAGGAAAAAAGTTGAGTAATACGTAGAAGTTGTGTTAATAAGTTATAATTTTTCTAAAATAGAAAGTTGTCTGGAAAGGAAAATTCCAATAAAAATAATTCGGAGGGGTGCGTACACGCGCCCCGTGCCATTTAAAGATTGAAAAATTCCTTTTGTGCCACTCAAAAATTTGTTATCGCTCCGGTGTTATCATTTCACTGGTTTTAGCTCTCTTTCCTTGAGAGTTGAGGCATTAATACTTAAACTCACTATTAGTCTACGGCAACCTGTTAGCTTTGCTAAAAGATGGCCATACCCTTCAACTTCTGACTTGTTTCCTCTCGACTCTCTCCTCCCACGCAGACGCAGGTTCTGTGTCGCACCGCGGTGTTCTCTGCCTCTGCTTCTCCCTCGGCAGGATGTTTAATTTCTGCATCACTGATTGCGCTCCCTCTCGTAGTCTCATTCTCATGGTTGGCGGCCTCCTCTTCAGTCTTCGCTGGCAGTCACCACCAACTACGTTACGTACGGGTGAATGGGTGATAACAACTCTCTTCTCCAATACCACGAGTCATAAGGGACGGGTCACGGGTATGAATAACGAGACAGATATTGTGACCTTTGAATATGGGCCGTTCACCGATGAGAGCGAGCACTCATGGGTTATGTGTCATTAATGGGCCGTGGCCTGACGACTTACATATAAGCGACTGGTCGTGTTAAGGCCCATCACACTTATGACCAATTAGTGACCGACCGGTTGCAACTAAATGCCCATCACTTATATGGGCCGGTCACTCACTAATGTGCGTCTATCAAGTTATTGTCCTCCCAAAGTTTTGAAATTTTTACTTCTGTAGAGTTGGTTATTCTAAGAACCTAATAGAGGCAACGTGATGCAAGGTAGAGGCCGGAGACTTTAGGATATCCAAGGTTAATTGGAGACTAGATCGAGCGAGGAAAACGAAAACTTAGAATAAATACGCTTAGTAGCCTCGGCTCGATTGCATCCCAGCTAATCACATTGCCGCATGATGAGACAACATTTTGTGGAACTGATGGACCTTACATTTTGTTTAATTTAAGAATAGCATGCTAAATAACTCTTGTCAGACATGCATGGGATTGAACTACCATTTTTGATGTGCTGCTTGATACATATGGATCGAATGACGCCTGCTGGGCTGTCAATGGTCACAGCTCAAAACATCGGCTAGCTTCGTTCGCACAGTGTACACAGAACCACGAAATAATGCATATGCTATTCTAAAACTTGTTAATTGCGTTTGGAACCCTAAGGCTGCTAAACTTCAAATGAAAACTATAATCCAGGGTGTTACTGCTAGTAGGTTCTAACACACAATAACACAAGTACATGTAGCGTACGAGAGTAGTTTTAAATTTGGCTCGGGACATCAAAACTTGTCATTGGATTGGTTGCATGCATGTTCCTTTCAAGCAGATTCCATGCACATACTAGGTGATACAGAACGTCGCTCACGCAGTCGGTGTCATTGGTCAACAACCCATGTAACGACGAATATTTTTTTATGCAACAGGAGGGGAGAATCCCCTATTGATCAATATATTAATATACAGTATTACCATTGGAACAACGGTGATATCCCATTGGAGAGGGCCTGATCGATCACTTGGGAACTGCATGCAGAATTAGAAGATAATCACGCCGTTGTCAACTGAAGCATACAACAAAGAATGCAATTTTAGCTATGTATCTGGACAATATGACGTCTAGATGCGTACCCAGAATTGCATTCTTTGTTGAGACAGAGTAGTATTGTATTTTGCGCAGCTTATGGCCAAAACATGCTGGCCAAATATGGGCCTAATAACAACAACACAAGAAACTAATGGTGGAGGTTGTTTAGTTTGAGGAAAAAACTACAGCAAGGTACAAATCTGCGTGACCAGATCGGTCGTCGGTATAGGCCATATACCGACTTAGAATGGGTTGTGAAAAGTTTTACCAACGCAAACGGTCGGTCGGTATAACTGGCGTAGGGAAAAGTATTACTGACCAACTTCTAAGCTAAAGTTTTCAAAACACATGCTTAATATTAGAAACAGAATGGTTCGGTCCATTGCTACCGTATGACAGACCATTCCATCATCTATCTATCTACATTGGGTTTGTCCATCAATCCAAAACACCTAATAAAATGGGCCAGAGCAGCGTGCTAGCAGAAGCCTGCAAGTGGACCAAATTTATTTGGAAAAAAAAAATAGGGCATAGCAGCCCCTGCTAGAAGCCAGTTCATGGTCCCAACTGCGGGCACACACATGTTACTCAGATTTACTCTAATCGTAAATGTGTTGAAGATAGGAAGGTGGGCGTGGAGCAAAGTAAACACTGACGTTGTGATGAAGAATACCAGTGTTAGATTTGGGACGGAATTCCTCTGCGGTACTCTTCCGTCACTGACATATTGTGGGGTCGGTCTTGCATGCCAGTGACCCAACTGCAGGAAGAAGCGAAAAGTAGTGCAGAGGATCTCTGTCCCAAATTTGAGGAACCAAGGGAGATGCTCAAATAAGCATAGAAAGTTTTAGATAAAGAGGGTCAGAATGAATACACTTAGCACAATCACGCACGGTGATACATAAAGACTGTAATTAATGAGGGTGTGTTTAGATCCTGTAAATTTTTGAACGAAATTCGTTGTAGCAATTTTCAACCAAAGATCAGAAGGACTAAACATGATCTAATTATAAAACTAATTACACGGATGGACGGGAAATCGCGAGATGAATCTATTAAGCCTAATTAATCCGTCATTAGAGGTTGTTTACCGTAGCACGACATTATCTAATCATAGTCCAAATAGACTTAAAAAATTCATCTCGCAATTACACGTTAGGGTTATGGAATGTGTTTTGTCCACAGCTAGACAAAGACACTTATGTACCGGTCATATGACACAGCTAGTCCCAGTTGGACTGACCGGTACTAAATGGAGGACCGTTTCGTGCTATTCGCTGCGACCGGTACTAAATGCGCCACCCAGAAAAATAAAAAAAAAAATATTATGAACCCCCGTGAGGTCCGCGTAATTTTTTCACAAGTCACACGAATTCTTCACGCGTAAATGCGCGTGCACACTCGTGAGAATTCTAACTCACAACCTTCGGCCTCGCGCGTAGCTTCCTTACCATCCCATCTATGCATCACATGTGACTAGGAGGAAGATGCATTCTTTTTGAAATAACCTGTGAAGGACCATTTAATACCGGACCAAGACACCAGCCGGTACTAAATGTCACCATTTAGTACCGGGTGGTATCATTGACCGGTACTAAATGGCCACGTCATTTTAGTACTGGGCCAAAATACCAACCGGTACTAAAAGATGACATTTAGTACCAGGTCCGGTACTAAAGTAGCTCAAGAGGCTTTCAGATTTGAACCCGGTACTAAAAATAGCTTTGTGCCACCTTAGTACCGGGTAAAGAGTGCCCGGTACTAATTTTGTGGGACGAATGGGTGTTTTTCTACCTGTGGTCAGTTATCCACATTTAATACTACTAATTAGTGGTTAAACGTTTAAAGTTACCGTAGCACTGAAAAAAATTTGGAATCTAAACACACCCTGAACTTTGCACAAGGGACATCTGACTAATCACCGTACCACCAGTTCAATATATGGTCAGTTTTTGTCACTTTTCTAGCTAAGAGACATTTATGAGGAACTATGCATCTTCATGCATTTTTTTCATGGCCTGCACGGATTTGATCATAGTTCCCTCTACCAGATCATAGCTCACTAAAAGGAAAAAATCAGTTCGGTGAGCAAGAAGAAGGATGCACGATGTATTAAGGAGCCATATATACATGCTGCTCTGAACTAACTCTTTGATTGAAACAAACTTTCGGGCTCAGAAAAATGTTAGCTTTGATTTATAATTTTGCTAAAATATACCTTAAATAGTAGACATTAATTATGTATCATAAATAGCATTTTCCATGATAAATCTAATCACACAAACCATATGTCCTCTGTCACGAATCTATGCAATTTTTCATATATTGATGGATCATGTTAAAAAACTTTGTCTAATAAACAGCTTATATTTGGTGTCGATCGAAGGGGGTGCTAAACACAGTTAGTGGAGGAGGCATTTTATTCAGCACACCACCTATATTTATGGTGTCTGATTTTTTCAACTATTTCAGATGACATATTTCATGTTGTATGTGTTGTTTTCTAGCGCTGCAGATGTTATTCTTCGATGTTATAGATGTTGCTCTTAGATGTTACGTTACAGAGGAGAACGGAGCATGATGAAACATAATATTGTGACTCCCACGTTAATGTTTTTTTGTAGGTATTTAATTTTAGGCTTTTGGGTATCTCAGCCGGGACATGCTGATCGGGGTCCTGGACTTAATAGAAGGGGCAGAGAAGCTAATAAGCTTGCAAGCAGATCGGTTTTACTTTACTGTACTGAATTCTCTTGTTCTCTCCATTCCCCCTATTGAATCCATTGTGTTAGGTCATGCTTGGTGGCTGCTTCGTGTGTTCCACATGCGTGATCACCGCTGGTCATCACCAGCTCGGACGGCGCGTCCATCGCGCGGCCGTCCACGCCGCTCCCCTCCTCTCCTCTCCTCTTCCCAGATCCATACATAGCCTATATAAACCTTCTTACCCTACGGATCACACGGCACACAACGTCCAGCTTCCAAGTCTCACCATTTGAGATCTTGCTAGCTGCGTTGTGTCGTCTCCTTCTCGCAGTATCATCGAACGATCTCAAGCTCCATCTAGATCGAGCTTGCTATCTTTTTCGAGAAGTGCGTGGTGTAACCCACTCGTCCGTACGTTGCCATGGGCAGCCTTGACACCAACCCTGCCACCTTCTCTACCGATGCCGATAGCTTCCAGCCTCTCAACGCCGACGACGTCCGCTCCTACCTCCACACGTCCGTCGACTTCATCTGTGACTACTACAAGTCCGTCGAGTCCCTGCCCGTGCTCCCCAACGTCGAGCCCGGCTACCTGCGTCGCCTGCTCCAGTCTGCCCCGCCCACCTGCTCCGCACCCTTCAATGTCACCATGAAGGAGCTCCGCGAGGCCGTCGTGCCCGGGATGACGCACTGGGCCAGCCCCAACTTCTTCGCCTTCTTCCCGTCCACCAACAGCGCCGCCGGCATCGCCGGGGAGCTCATCGCCTCCGCGATAAACAGCGTCGGGTTCACGTGGCAGGCGTCGCCGGCGGCCACCGAGATGGAGGTGCTCGCGCTCGACTGGCTCGCGCAGCTCCTGCGCCTGCCCCCGAGCTTCATGAACCGCACGGGCGCCGCCGGCCGCGGCACCGGCGGCGGGGTCATCCTCGGCACGACCAGCGAGGCGATGCTGGTCACCCTCGTCGCGGCCCGTGACGCGGCGCTGCGCCGGATCGGGTCCAACGGCATGACCGGGATCACGCGGCTCGCCGTGTACGCCGCCGACCAGACCCACTCCACGTTCTTCAAGGCGTGCCGCCTCGCCGGGTTCGACCCTGCCAACGTCCGCAGCATCCCCACCCGCGAGGAAGACAACTTCGCGCTTCACCCGGCGAGGCTGCTGGAGGCCATGCAGGCCGACGTCGACGCCGGCCTCGTGCCAGCCTACATCTGCTGCACGGTCGGCACCACGTCATCCAACGCCGTGGACCCGGTGGGCGCCGTCGCCGACGTGGCGCACCGGTTCAACGCCTGGGTCCACATCGACGCCGCGTACGCCGGCAGCGCGTGCATCTGCCCGGAGTTCCGGCACCACATCGACGGCGTGGAGCGCGTGGACTCCATCAGCATGAGCCCGCACAAGTGGCTGATGACGTGCCTGGACTGCACCTGCCTCTGGGTGCGCGACTCGCAACGGCTCACCAACTCGCTGGAGACGGCGCCCGAGTACCTGAAGAACGACGTGAGCGACTCCGGCGTCGTCACCGACCTCAAGGACATGCAGGTGGGCACCGGCCGGCGCTTCCGCGGCCTCAAGCTCTGGATGGTGATGCGCACCTACGGCGCCGCCAAGCTCCAGGAGCACATCCGCAGCGACGTCGCCATGGCGAAGATGTTCGAGGGCCTCGTGCGCGCCGACGACCGGTTCGAGGTCGTCGTGCCGAGGAACTTCGCGCTCGTCTGTTTCAGGATCAGGCCCCACGGCGCCATGGCGGAGGAGGACGCCGAGGAGGCCAACCGCGAGCTGATGGAGCGCCTGAACAAGACCGGGAAGGCGTACCTGGCGCACACGGTGGTCGGGCGCAAGTTCGTGCTGCGGTTCGCGGTGGGGTCGTCGACGCAGGAGGAGAGGCACGTCCGGAGCGCGTGGGAGCTCATCCAGAAGACGACCACCGAAATGATGGAGGGAGAGACGATGCAGAGGAGGAGGATTAATGGGTGTGCTTAATAATTTGTTAATTTGTTAATAGAATGTCTGGCCTCAGGCGTGGATGGTTGAGCTGGTGAGCACCAAACTAAAGTTAGCACCCTATTGGGATTCATGGGCTTATCAGCATAGCAGATTGAAAGGTTAAACAACAACACCAACCCCTGAAATAACTGGGGTTGGAAAAGCAACATTCAGAAACTTGATCTGATCTAGGTCGGCTATGAATGAGTAAATGCATGCATGCTTATTAAGTCTGAGTAGATGCATGCTAATCAAGTCTGGCACTGTGCAGGAAGAGCCTTTGCCTCCCATTTTTTAACCGCAAGCCTCTTCTAAGACGGCCATTAGAGACAACATGACTTTTACTGTTCCAAATAATTTGTGATAAATAGGTACTCCTACCCACCGTGATCCACACTACCCACTCGTGGGCCAGCCGCCTAAGCACTTGTTACCCATGGGCCTAAATTGGAGGTTCGTAGATCCCAAAATTTTATTCAAATGGAAAGCTTAATGGAAATATATTTTTTCATTAATATTTTAAAAATTATTTGGGGATTTTTGCTTGATGTAACGGCATTATCCAGCCATATTTTTTTTGTAAAACAGCCATATATAATTTGTTTTTAAGAGTTTTACCTATTGATATCTCGTTTGAAAATAAAAATAAAAACCTTTAGGTCTGTGACGTCATGGTCATGGTGAAAAAGGGTATTTATAAACTTAGAGTCGCATGGTCTATTGTAAAATGTTAATTAAAGTAGGTTAAGGAAAATAGGAAATAAACAAAATTCTCTAGAAATCTACCATTTTACCGGCTGCCTCCTGACGCCCCGCCGCCCGGGCCAACCGTGGAAGGGCGGGAAGCAAAAGGAGTTTCCCGCCTCAGGCGGCCGCCACTCCATTCCCGTTCCCCCCGCGCCCCAATCCCAAACTAGGGTTTCTTCCGCCCCTCAATCGCCGTTCCTCATGGCTCCCAAGCGCCGCCGCGCGGATCAGAGCTCGCCGGCGCCGGCGCCGGCGCCAGCTCCTCCCCTGCGGACGCCTAAACTCCAGCCGGTGGTCGTCTTCGCCCACGGCGCCGGTGCCCCCTCCTCCTCCGATTGGATGGTCCAGTAAGTTGTCTCTGCCTCTCGCTAGGCCTAGCGGTCAATCGGATCTTCTGATACATTCTTGGTAAAACATTCATCTCCCGTGAGAGCTGCAACATGATGTGCTAAACCGGCGATTGGTTCTGCTAGTTGGAAGGAGATGGTGCAGAACGCCCTGGATGCTGTCGAAGTGGTGACCTTTGACTACCCATGTTAGTTGATTCACTAAACTAGTTGCTGACTCGTTACCCTTGGCCCGTCATATTGTTGGATCAAAATTTGCCAGCAAGATATAAATGGTCGCATGACAATGTTAAACTCGCAGATATGTCAGGTGGGAAGCGCAGGGCGCCGCCAAAGGCAGAGAAGCTTGTTGATCATCACATGGGCGTCGTGAAGGATGCTGCTGCCAAATATCAGGGGCATCCTCTTATTTTGATGGGGAAGTCCATGGGATCGAGGTAGTTTTCGGGGGACAAAAAAAATCCTGTTTGTTTCATAGTTGTATTATGTGTATTCTTGGCTTAGTTCAACATTCGAATGCTTGTAGACTGTAATCCTTCAACGCTAAATGTTCTTCTGAGTTGTGATATGAGTATCTGACAATGGTGTATCAACATTCTCAGGGTCAGCTGCATGGTGGCAAGCTCTGATGACATTGATGTTTCTGCAGTCATATGCTTGGGTTACCCTTTAAAGGTTCCTGTCCTGCCACTGTCTAGTTGATCTGCACATTGTTTTTTTGTTCCCTTGTACTCCCTCTGTTCCAAATTATTAGTCATTTTGGCTTTTCTAGATTCATAAGCTTTGCTATGCACCTAGACATAATATATATGTAGATGCATAGCAAAAACTATGAATCGACAAAAGCCAAAATGACTAATAATTTGGGACGGAGGGAGTACCTTAATATTATAATCTATTGGGTAAAACTCTTAATCAGATGCCCAGATTAGAAATGGATTTATATTTCCTTTGTAGCCTGATTGGGACAAATGATGCTTGCTGTGGCTTTTAAGTGCTTGTTTTTGCACCCACTATGTTGTAGCTTTATGAATTGACGTTTTGTTACTGGTGGTTACGCAATATGTGCATTCCTGGATATGAGACTGCAAATTTCCTTTTGTTCCTCCCTGAACATGCTCGTTCTCTGCCCCAACCTGTCCTGGGAACCTGAACTTTGTCACGTTGTTAGCTGTCCCTCACTCCTACGAATCTACAACCAGAAACCTGTACTGATCATAATCAAATTATAATTCGAGGAATCAATTTTCTTTTCATCTCATTGTGCTTTATTTAACTTAGGGAGTGAATGGAGCAGTGAGAGATGAGACACTATTACAGCTGAAGGTCCCAACAATGTTTGTTCAGGTAATGGAATTTCCCTTGATTTTTTATGATATTGTAAATTGAAACATAGTAAGTAGTGTTTTTTTTTTCTTTTTACTTTTGTTAACAGGGAAGTAAAGATGGCCTGTGCCCCTTAGATAGACTTGAGTCCACTCGCAAGAAGATGGCCTGCAAGAATGAACTGCATGTTATTGATGGTGGTGATCACTCTTTTAAGATTGGCAAAAAATACCTAGAATCTAGAAAGTTAAACCAACATGATGTTGAAATGGAAGCTGTTAAAGCAATTTCGCAGTTTGTCCAGAACTCCTTCACCAAGAGCTGTACCTAGCCGTCTTGTATATTTTCCATATAAAACCTCATGGTGACAACTGACAAGACCTTAATCTCTGGCTTTTTGTATGAAACTAATATGTTAATGTAATCCTTTAGTATAAGATGCTAGTTCTGATTTGCAATCTTCACCCATTGTATGTTCTTTTGACATTACACAATCACGTGCTGGAAATCATCATGCTACCATCTTCAAGTTCACTCATATTTCTTCCTTGGCTGGTTATCTGTGTATCATGAATATATCAGTGTCACTGATTGGGACTATGGCGTTATTGTTACCCAGGAGTTTATTTGTCAATGTAAGTTAATCAATTTGAATGCACACAATAAGAAATTGAGTAGAGAAGTATTTGCTTGTTAGAAGTGAACAGACATATAGTATATTCATCATGGGATTATTGTGCTGTTGAAAATGTCACACTCTGTTTTGCTCTCTTTGCAGCCTTTTTGAACTCATGGTGTCCTTTCAATATTCTTTGTATCCTTCTGAACTTGTGCTGCTGAGAGTTCATATTACATTAATCAGAGAAAAACATGATCTTATATTCTTCAGTTCGCAATATTGTAGCTGTGTTACTTGACTCTTTATAACATCACACATGTAAGTTACCTTATCCTTGTAAAAATGCATGTTTTTCATTCACTCATATGAACTTGGACACTGTCCACTTAACCAAGTCAAGGACTCCTGGTATGTCCACGCTTTATTATAGTGAGCAGCTGGTGTCAATGTAAGTTTCAGCTTAAATCTAATTATATGCTACCTATTTATTTCCACTCACTGACTCAAATCAATTTCTTGGAATCAGCTTTTTGCTTGTGTTTTGTTTTCCTCATTGGACATTTAATGCGAAAAGGTGTAAGCAAACTCACTTTAGAAAGTAGCAGATAACTAAATGCATTCTAAAGCAACCAAACTGATTGGTTCTACTTCTACATTTCGCTGCTATATAGATATCATTGCAAGGTAACCAGAGAGGCAATCGGTTCGAAGGATAATGCCATTGGAATGTTTGAAGCTACTGTCAAGAAGAGGTCTTGCATGGTATGAACTTAACATGAAGATCATATTTCCTTGAGTTTTGACAGAAATCTGACCATGGATATTACATTATTTTCATCAATTCGGTTTAATAGACACAAAAAGTCTTGGCATAAGGAGTCAATCATGAACTTGCACTTTATGACATGTCTTAACTCTGAAGGGTAGCCAATGATCCCTAGCTTTTGAAATATTCTGGAACCCATCCATTTGGTCAATGTCTGTCTTGCAGTACTTATGATGGACACCAGTTTTTATGTGGACCTAACTTCTAGATTTATTGTGGGCCTCATTTGCATTCAGCTTATGAGTGACCATGCATCATCCTGAGTTCCTCGCCTCATGTCTTTTCTCTGAACAATTTCTTAGGATAATTAAGCTGCATGATATACAACAAACAAATAAGTGAATTATCAAAATTCCAAATGGCACCATCATATCCCCTCAGATGTCAGGTATACAGCAATGATTTTTCTGGGGGAAAGAGGGTGTACTTGTTCCATGCTAAGGCTTGTGTCCTGTCGCGACTTCACAACTGGTTGCCATTTCCATACCATTTTCCATATTGTTTTGTGTTTTGGGTCTTTCCTTGTTTCTGCTGTAAATACAGTAAACAACCAACTGAAGGATGCCTGTTGCACACCCAACGCAGTTTGGCGACTTCAGGAGAAAACAGGTAGGTCAGTACAGTAATGTGGTTGTGCCATGAAGTCACACGAGTCATATGATATATGTTTTATTTTATTTTTATGTCCAGATCGCATATGAAGTTTGTTTTGATAAGAGCAGCAGGGGAGGCCCCTACTTTTTATTATTTGATTTATATATGCACAAAAGTTCTTTATTTTTTCATTTGACAAGATTGCATATGAAGTTACTAATACTAACCATAATATAAGGATCCCTCCCTAGGAGTCCATATGCCATCCAGATTAAACTAGTTAAGAAGGAAAATAATGACAAGTAGAAAGGCATGAACTCCACACTTCTCGTCCTTACAACTTGTTTCTGCAATTGTGGGAGTGCAAAAAGATTAAATTATTAGGCAATATGCCAAAAATAAAAGCATCAAGTGCATCATTCAGTTGGTTGTCTGTAAAAATAAAAGCATCAACTAGTTTCTTTCTTTCTTTTATTTTCTTTTGAAAAAAAAGAAACTATTTTCTTCTAGTTTTATCGTTGTCTGTAAAATTGGTATATGAGAAGTATTCATTGAGTTGTATATCTTGTGGAACTTATCCTAGTTGTGTACTTCTTGTAACATAAGTTTAGATCTGATCATTTTGTGAGTCTTAGATCAATATGCATGGTTTTGTCATGATGCTTGTAACTGTTTGTATCTGTAGTCATGTTTCTGGAGCTGCTATTACTAAAATACTCATGTTTATCCAAAAAAAAACTAATATTACTCACCACAGCAATAAGGGGAGAGCTGTACATCAGCATGGCAGACAACACACCAATAATTCCAACAAATAACATGCGCATGTGGTGGGTGTGGATTATAAAGCTTGAGATTAATATGGTCATGCCGAAGATTGCCAGAAACAGAGATACAATTAGGATAACAAGCTTCTGCAAGGTAGTCAGGATTCTTGGTCAACTTATGCATACTAAATCCTTTGTTAGGGCATAATTTGTACTTTCAAAAACCCCATGTTGATATGCATAAAACTTCAAAGTAGTCCTACCTGGACAAACTAATGTAACATCATCATTGTATATTTCTTTTTAAAAAGTAAATTTCTAAATTAAGAGAAAGCAAGACCTTCCAATTAAACATTTGTTGTGTTGCTGCCTTTGGATAGCTATGTTTCAGTAATATTTACACATTCACATAATCACGACATCCACCTTAGCATGACTACTTGAACATACAGATTGAGGAATCCAGACTATATACTGGTTACACAAGATATAGCATATTGAGTGGCAGTATGCAGAGGAAGGGAGGGGGGGGGGGGGGGGGGGGGGGGGGGAACTAATTGCCTCTACTTCTTCTTACAGTTTAGATCTTCTGATGTCCTACTGTTTATGTGACCTTGCCATATCGAGTATGATAGTGAAAGTGACTAGAGAAGCTTGACAGAGATTAACATTCAGTGACCTTAAAGAAGCAATATTGAGTCCTTTCGAAACAACATACCTTTTTTTCTCTTGGTGCAAACCATAGGTATATGCTGATGAATGATATTTCAAAGAGTACTCCTACTGAGCTGATGAGAAAAACTGTCAAGTTCATCCACCCAGAACTTACAATTGGAGAGCTGTACCAGCTATATGTGAGGCAGCTGAACAGAGTCAGGACATATGGTATGCATGAGAATTCTCCTACACTAGCCTCCTTTATTACTCTTTGAAATGTCAATCTGGAAAATAAAGTGAAAAGAATACAGCAGTAAGTAATACACCATGTTGTGTTTATGATCATGTTGGTTATGGATGTAATCATGTACATTGGTGCTGAATAGAGAAGCATACAGACTGTGCATCCTGCAAGAAAGAACCAAGGTAGTGTTACAAAGTTGAATTAATTTGCTTTCAAGATAACCAATGAAAACCCTACCATTGAAAACAATGATGAAATGAACTGATTTAGGTAGCTGTAAACAGAAATACCTATAATTCCAAGTATCACCCGCATGCTAGTAACCATTCTTTTGCTCTGAAGTCTTCACTAGCCTTGCCACAGGAGGCCAGGAGCTAAAATGTTTCAGTGATTCATTGTTTACAATAATGTTGGCTTATTTATAGAAAGCAAATATATTTTAAAGCAGGAGGCAAAGATATTGCTCAAGCCACTATGGTCGAATGTTACATGCGAATTGCCTACTTTTCTTGTTCATATGAAAACTTTCTGCGAATGGAAAGCAGTCAGACAAAGTCTTTCATATTTTATCTCTGGCATCTACCTAATAGATTGCACCTATGAGGCTTTAAGGACCATAAAAGCTTTTATATTTCATTGTGGTGCGTTGTTGTTGGGTGACTTGTATGCCAGAGCATCTATTGTAGTTTATAGTAACATTGAATGAGATATGATGACAAACTATTATATTTGCTGGAACATGCAGATGTAGGGTAATATTGAAATTTCTGTTGCATATTGTGCTTGGATGGCTCTAAGTAGTGCACAATGAAAACAAAACTAAAAATGAGTGTTTCTTTGTTAGATGAATATATTCCGAGTATAAAGGAGTTGTGTCTAGGTACTTTTGAGTAGTAATCGTTAGATGAATATATTCTGTGTTACGCAGTTCCCTACTAGTGCAGGGTGTTTCTTGCACTTGTACATCTCTCTTGTATATCACCCCCTGGGTAATAGCAATAGACCCAAGTTGCTCAGTCCAACAGTAATTTTAATGCAAACTAACCCACACACACTGTTATTTGATAAGGCAATAATCACATTGTTATAATAAAAGGACTTATGATTTTGCTTACCACTGTGATTGGTTTGTATTGAGATTGAGAAATTTAACTTGTGCAGCAAATCCTATGCTCAATTCCCAGGATACCCAGCAGCAAGTTGGTTCCTAATCCTGTAAGCTATCTCCAGTTGTTATCACTCATCACTGATGGCACATACTAATGATATGCATATGAGCTCACCCTGGCAGGTTAAGCATAAAATCTTCACCGTCTTGCTTTTGATTTCGTATTTTCTTAGATTCCATGAAGATCTATCAAACTTGATGACAGAAATAGATGAAGTAGGTCGGAATAAAGGATCCCTGCATCCTGTAGTTTTAGATATTGAGCTTAAATTTTCAAAAGTTGGCTCATTCTGTCTTTTGAAAGTTGCTGATTTGCTACTCATGAATCATGATAAGATGCATTTTTTTTTTGAAATTGTCATTTTTGCTCTGGGACAAATACCTTTCTGGTCCTGAAAATGGTCTTTACAGGTCACCAAGCCACCTTCTTTAATCTTAATGTTTACTTTTGACGCTTAATACTTTATACTGTGGGTTTACTGGAGTAGCCATTATGTACATTAGTTCTGGTGTATCACTATCTGATAAAAGAATGTTGCATTATTATGCTAGAAGAACTGATTGGTTGCTATTCTTTTAGATGAAACAGTGTCACTTCACTGATAACCATCATGATGATTTTGGCTTCTTGTCAGCAAGTTTAGAGCACGCTTGTTTCTTTGAAACTAATGTGGCTCTTTATGGCCCAACCAAAGCTAGAAAGTTGTGTGTGGATATGTTCTTATCCGCCGCGATGTTACTAACTTATTGTTGTTCCAGATAGGCAGGTACATGCATGTCAATTAGCAGCGGTAAATGTCAGAATGCAGCTACTCCGTGGCTCATGGGTGGTTCTGCTTGGTGGTGACTGGTGAAGAATATCGCGTATGAACTGTCCTGCTAGGAGGTGGTGAGTGGTGAAGAATTTTTTCGATAGTGATGTCAGGCATCTGGTCGTCCCATCACATGCTTCTGATTCTTCCCAGTCCCAGGTGCATCATTTGTACGATGAGTTCTTCGCTTCTTTCCAGTCTGATCAAGAATTCAAGATTTTGTTCATGTGCACATACAAATAATCGTGAGCACATGGAAGGTACTTCCTCCATGTTCCATAGAAATTTAACCAAAGTTATACGTCGCCATTGCGCTCCTAGCAGAACATCCGAGCAAACAAGAAATTGATTAATTTAACGCTTCAACTGAATTGTACGCTTGCTTGGGGTACAAATTATGAAGGTGCACACTGACTTGATATAAATATAACAGCTGAACAAGAAACACGATTAAAGATGCAGAAAGAAACGAGGTGATATAGTTGCAGAAAATGAAACAACTAGATAGATCCATCTCGTTTTTTGGGCAGAAAGGATGTTCGTAGCTACAAATTTTTTCAGGGCTACAATTTTTTCTGAACTAAGAACGAGTTAGAGTATTTCGATTGCTGTTGGATCATCATGATCTGGCCCTACTGACTGGCTGCGTATATTCTGAAATAATGAGCATGCTAGGAAATAGGAGCACTTGTAGTCTCGTTGTGGACGTTTCCACTCTTTGGATCACCAGTCTTAGTGCGGACAAACTTTAGTGAGTTATTCTATGCATATCAAAAGCTCTCTAATTCTTGACGGACTAGCTTTTGA
This sequence comes from Panicum miliaceum, assembly GCA_032594955.1. Classification (NCBI taxonomy): domain Eukaryota; kingdom Viridiplantae; phylum Streptophyta; class Magnoliopsida; order Poales; family Poaceae; genus Panicum; species Panicum miliaceum. The sequence goes on along the minus strand of CM064058.1, from coordinate 4,951,448 downwards.
GGACCAAGCATTAAAAGATCATGACAAAAAAAAGAACAGTATAATCAAGTGAGAAGTCCTTTCTTAATATTATCTCCACTCCCGGTGGAAGGGTTCGTTTGATTTAGACCGTTAGCTAAAAGAAGCTGCTTGGCATTGGAAAGCCAAAGCTGGAGGTAAGCCAAAATCAAGCATTCGAAGAAGCTTGGCACATCTTTCGTCAACTTAGGTCTCAGCTTAGGCACAAGCGTGTTTAAGTTTAAGCTTGGGACCAAATTAAATGAACTAAAATAGCGCTTGAGTTATGTTTCTTTATAATTAGTTAAGTTCATGTTCAAGGGAAAAAATCTTAGTTTAAACGACCATTTGTTAAAGTTCCAGGTCAGATGTTCCGACACGGCAATACGTGTTGGAAATAAGAGCACTTTCAGGTTAAATTTAATCCGAATAGAAATTATGAAGCAGCATGATCGTGCCGTTGATCCTCTGCTCTGCGTGCAGCGGCCATGCAAAGGGAAAAATGGTTCGAAATAACCATTGGAGACGTCCATAGGTCCTTGAGAATGTTTCTGTCATTCTGGTGCTTTGAACGCACGAAAACACTATCATCCATGGGCCATGGCAAACACTTGACCTCAATGATAGGCTGCGATTTATTCAAGCCTGAGTTGAGAATGTAGTGGGCCGAGGGTCAGTACCAGGGGCCCAAACAGTCTCGTGATCAATTTTTTTTTAAAGGATCTTGTGATCAATTTTTGGTAGCGTTGTCTGAAATATCCGGTAGCTTGATTTCAATGAGATACGGAGTACATCATCTAGACAAAAAGAAAAAGAACATCACCACCGATAACAGGTATACGAAATGATGACCCAATTTTCTTCATTTCCTACTAGAGCATTTCCACACATTTGCAATTTGTGCTAAAGCATGAGTTGCGCAACCATCCTTGCTCAAATCATGCACTGATTTTTCTCTAAGTTCACTTGCTCGCTTCCTCATCCTTTCAGCTTCCTCCCCTACCATCGCACGTTGAATTGCACTCGCAACCCCTTCTTTGCTTATAAATCGATCAAGACCGACCTTGGCCCGAACCGCCACCCCGACCTGGACCTCCATCATCGCAGCATTCATATTTTGCTCAGCGTAAAGTGGCCACATTATCATAGGCACACCATTCATAACACTCTCCAATACCGAGTTCCACCCGCAATGCGTCACGAAGCACCCGACCGAAGGATGCCCTAGTATAGCTGTTTGTGGGGCCCAGGAGCGCGTCACTAACCCCAACCCTCTAGTCCTCTCCATGAACCCCTCGGGCAAGAAATCCAATGAAGTGTCCTCACCGTTCTGAGTCCCGAAGAACGCTCCATTCGCCGAACTTTGATGTGGTCTCTTGACGGCCCAAATGAACCTACACTGGCTAAGCTCCAGCCCGAGCGCCAGCTCAGCCGTCTGTTGCCATGTAAGCGTGCCACCGCTGCCAAATGACACGTAGACCACGGATCCACGTGGCTGCTGGTCCAGCCATCCCATGCACTCGTGGCCCCTGTCCTCGGCGGCCGGTCTGGTCCAGACCAATGGTCCGACCGGGTGGACCGGCAGCTCCAGACCGTCCATACCATCGCCCACCGCGGGCTCAATCTCGCGGGTGGTGTTCACGAGAATGCCGTCGACTTGTTTCATAGCCTTGGCCATGGACACGAATCCGGCGTACATGCTGCTGCTCCGGTCGGCGAGCATGGAAGCCGGCAGGTCGTGAGCGTGGATCGGCACGCAGCCAGGGAGACGGATCGGCTCCGTGGCGTCCCGGTGCTCCCCGACGCGCGCGGCGTCGATCCCGGGGAGGTGCAGGAGCAGGGACAGCGTCATCCACGGCGAGGTGAAGAACATGTATACCGGGACGCCCACCTCCTCCGCTACGCCGCGCGCCCGCACGCCGACCATGTCCACGACGAGCGCGGCGAGGGGCGCGTCCGCGGCCAGCGCGCGCGCGAGCTCTCGGACGCGCGGGATGTTGGAGGCGACGGCGAGCTCGGCGCGCTCGCGCTCGCGCGCGCCGGGAGGGAGCGCGTCCGGCGGCGGGACGGGCAGCGCGACGAGGTCGACGGCGTCGGGGGCGGCGGCGGCCACGGCGAGGTACTGCTCCGAGGGCGGGGACGTGGCCGAGGCGAAGAGGAGCGTGGCGGCGAGGCCGTGGTCGGCCGCGAGGCGGCGCGCGAGCTCCACGAAGGGGATGAGGTGGCCCATGCACGGGCTGCACAGGAGCAGCACGCGCGGCCGCTCCGTGCACGCTGGCTTCCGCTCCTGGAGCTTTCCCATGGCGCGCAGGTGAGGTGCGCCACCGCAACGGTTTATGTTGCCCAACCGGGGCGGTGGTCCGGCCGGTGAGAGCTTGGAGTGGAGTGCTCGCGCAGTTGCTGTTCTTCTTGGGTTCTTGAAGCCGAGAAGGGCTCGGCGATCGTCAGCTCTTGTAGCAGTACGTAGTTTTCTGTGCAGGACACGACGAAGTTTGTTGATCTCGCCTGGTATGTCCAAGTGATGTTTGCATCATTGCCTGCGTCAGCGTCACGCATGCAATTATTACGTGCCAGCTCACAAGAGTATTCAAGCTTAGCTTCGAGATCGACGTGGTTCGAAATTTCTACTGCGCAGTCAAAATGGGACGGCTGCTTGCAAACTGCAGAAGTGCTACGCTGATGCTTATTCAACTTTAGTTTAAAGTAATCTGCAGTTACTGAAGGTGCGAATCTGTCATGCATTAGCAGAGATGTTGATGAGGACGAGGGTATCCTCATCAAGAAGGTCGGCGATCGAGATGGTCCTCTCACACCATGCCAAATCGCCATAGGATTCTTCCTCCTCGTCTCCTTGCGACGTGTGAGAGAGAGGGCACTCGAGTTGGGACGGGGCGTCCCTGACTAGTCGAGGAGGAGTGACGAGGCGACGGTAAGGGAAGTTGGCGAAAGCTCGTGAGGATGAGAGAGGCGACAAAGAAAATGCATCCATCCATCCAACTAACCCGTGGCCAGTTTGAGGATAAAAATTCAGTGATCGGCAGATACGTACTCTGTTCGGCATATCTGCTTTCGGCTTCTTTCGGCTTATTATCTCTCACAGGGTACTATTAAACCAGCGTATTGGAATCATCCTCCTACCAAGTAGAAGGATCTAGCTAACTCCCTAGTTGTTGTATATTCTATGAAGTGGAAGTGCAGAACATGCTTGGCTTTTCACTAATGTAATAAGATGAAAGTAATAGTTTAACTACAACAGTAAGTGCATGCTAAAACTCATTTGTGAAGTAACCCTAGTTCTAATATAAACTAGTAACAAAAAGGTATGAATAAATAAATTCAGGTATAAGGCTATACATTACTTATTTTTCCTATCTCATGTTTTCGCTATCTCTAAAGAACAAATGTTGACTTAGATATCAAAATTATGGTATTGAAGCATTCTACACTCAAATGTTGTTTAGGTTTCCCCTTGAACAAAATTCTCTGGGTTAACCGCAAATAAAGGAATGGTTTCCGAAGTCTCGCCCAGCAGAGGAGAGAACTTCATAGGCCCAATGGGCTGACTGGCCCACCACGGCTCTGGGTTGTAAGTCTGCAAGGTCTCCTCCTGTCTCCTCCTCGCTCGTCGTACGTACTCCAATTCGTATAGAACTCAGCGTGGGAATTCGTATTTCCGATATAATAATATACTCGATCATCGAGCCCCCTGTGTGTATGCACGTAACGCGCAACTAGTTTCCGTCCTCGACGTCGCCGGCCAGTGCAAGTCGGCGAAGAAGAGAGGACCGGACCACCACCATGGCGTCGTGTTGGTCGTCGGTGCTGGCCGTCCTCGGCGTCCACGCGCAAGCGGCGGACGTGGAGAAGGGGGAGGAGAGCAAGGCGGCGGCGCTGCACCGCAGGCTGCTCGACGACTGGGCGGCCGCCACGGCGGAGGAGGAGGAGGTCAGGAACCTGACGGCGGAGGTGCGGGCGCTGGAGAGCGCGCTGGCGGAGGCGAGCGGCGCGCGGGAGGCGGCCGAGGCGAAGCGGCGGGAGGCGGAGGCGCGCGCCGACGCGGCGGAGGCCGAGCTGCGGGCGGCGGCGGAGCGGCAGGAGGCGCAGGTGGAGGAGCTCCGGCGCGCGCTGGACGCGCAGGAGGAGAGGGACGCGCGCATCCGGGAGCTCGAGGACCGGATCAAGGAACTCAACAACACCCACAGCAAGTGGCGCTTCTTCTAGTCCCACGTTCGTCTCCGGTTGATTGATTTTTTTTTTCTTTTGGTTGTGCCGGACCGCACTGTGATCCAAGAAAAGAATCTGTTCTTTTTTAGCTGAACAAGGAGGAGAAAAACGGAAAGTTGTTAATGTTATGCAACAATTATATTGTCGTCGTTAACTTGTTATGATGGAAAAAAAACCCTTGTGTTTCTGAAATTGCTCGTATGACCTGAAAAGATGTTTCTGGTTAATTGTTGCATGCCAGATCATGCTCTCGTTATATTATTGCTAAGTTTTTGCCACGCGACAGTAAACACTTAAATTTAGATCGAATTTCTTTTATTAACATGTTTCTGAAAGAGCAACGTTTGGAGCTGAAACACGGGATGACCATGCCTTGCTGAAGCCTGAAGGGAGGATTACAGGCATAGTCGGTAGATATGAAAAGGCAACCTACAGCCTACAGGGTAGCATCTGGCGTTATTCAGAGTTGGTAAGATTAAGCCAGTTTTACGAAGGGATGTCAGGCTTTGTGATACTATCACAAGTGCGTGCCCACGCATTAGCAGCAGTAGCACCACCAGTTAAACAAGGATTACTTCTATAAGGCCACTGAAAATAACCGGGCAGCAGAAGCCCAGTTTACAACATGGAAACAAAATACACATCTTGCTGATTGCAATTGAAGCATATACAGTGTTAACCACTTAGCTATTTGTTGCTACAAACCAGTAACTTTAAACCAAAAACATACACACTTTTACCAGTATAACTGTGTAAGCAATTTACTGCCTTGTCCTCTCCACTTTGCTGCTGTGAAGTACCACTGCTGGCGGGAACCTGATTCTGCATCCAGTAAACTCTACAACGTGTTATTATGACCGAATGAAGAGCACACCATCTAAATCCAGAGCGTTCATCGATCCACTGCCATCTTCATAACAAGGTCATTCCAAGCATCAATAGGCCCTGGCACACACCAGTGTAAGCAATCGTTCTGAACGGATGCAGCGTTCTTGCTGTCCTTTGCGAACGGATAGGGTGTTCGGTAAGGCCCAACATGGCCGTCAGGTCTCAAGGTGGAGAGGCTGTAAGTATCCATGAGCTTCAGTCTCTCGACATCCCCGGAACCCCTCAATGCAGCTTCAGCCTTGTTAAACTCTTTAAGTTCGATGCCCCTCATGACACGTTCGTTGTACCCCTCCTGGTACTCTCTCTTCTTGTATGGCGCCACCCTAGCACAAGATCCTCCACTGAACCACTCACCATTCTCGAAGTGATCGGGCGACCAGGTCCTGAAGAATATAACTGGCTTGTGTTTTGCTGAAATGATGAAGCTGAAAACCTTTTGCAGAGTTTTACGATACAGGTGCTCAAAGCCAAGTTCAATCAGGTTCTTGTTTTGACAATAATGACAGCCCACCACTGCACCATTCTCCCAGTAGACTGCTGTCCTTAGAAACCATTGTCCACCGGAAATAATAATATAGTCAAAACTCTCATACTGACTTGTCCAGATAGCATCAAGTATGTCAAGGTGGAGCTGGATTTCAGAGGTAGATACGCCATTCTCGTTCTCAAAAACATCAGATTTGATGAGGAAAGGAGCCCAGACAAGTGACACTGTGAAGTTGTAGGATTGGAAGTGCCATCTCCTGTGTTTGTATTCCTTATCATGGTAAACCTCAACAGGTTCTTCAGCCTAAACAAACAGCAAGCACATCGCCTGAGCATAATATAGCACTGCAAGTGAAAAACCAAAAGAAAAAGAAAAACTAAAACAATCCCATAATTTTTCCTTATGGAAGATAGATTAGAGCATCAGGGAATTTCCCTCCCAACATCATATTGTATTAGGTAAGGAAATAAAATAGCAAAACCCAGCAGCAAGAAGTGAATAGTCCCAATTTTGGCAACATTGTGAAGGAGCATGACTAGCAGTATTCATAGATTAATGAACAAATGAGTTCATAGTATTCCAGTAAACATATGGCAACAAGACCTTTACTTTATAGTCTCTTGTATCAGAGTACTTGATATCAAGCTAAAACCATATCTGATAGCCTTAAAAAAACATAATATCTAACATTTCAGAGTGCAGCTTCGGAAGGGAAAAACGTGAACTTTTTGAAAGCTCCCATCACATTCAAACATAGACATACGGTACATATATAGAGGAACATTATGGTCAATGGACGGTCAGGTACTACATCATGTGAGAATGAGAAAGTAAAGTTGGTAGCGTTTATACCTTAGACAGAAGGCATAACAATGACTGAACTTGGTTACGAAGAATGGAGTCACCAATCAGGCCCCAAGCTTTGTTTCTCATTGAATCTAGAAATCTGACAGCGTTAAATGGTGGAAGATCACATCCATAAGGTTTCCACTTCCAATGTAGATATCCCTTATCAGGTCTACCATTCATCATGCAGTTCTGATGATCGTCAATAAATCGACAGCTTGCATTTGTATAGGCTGGGCCAGAGGGGTTTGGTATCCATTCCCCGTTGAATAGGTTACATTTTCCTACACACGTAACACCTCACATAAGATACTAGAAACAAGAACATCAATGAATAAAACATTTTACTCATATTGCTTCTCCTTTCATGGTTCTAAAACTTGGTAACCCTGTACTTGTAATATATAATGGGTGTAATATACTACATTCAGTTACAAACAAAATGCCGTCCTAGAAAGCATTCAATTGAACTACTTAAATATAGACTAACACCACCTTGTATAAAATTGTCCTTTATCACTGTATGGGAATGGGAATATAAAGAAGATAGGCCGACAAATTGAATTGTCAAAATACTTTCACATTATGAAAACTTTATTAGGACTCCAAAACCACATGTCAAAAATTAGATTTCAAAACCATGTCAATCTACAAAATGAAACTTGTGAATTGTGACTAGAGGGGGCTTGTCTATGGCCTATAATGTTGGCAGTTTATAAAGCTCAACCTCATTTTCAAAGGCAAAAAGTTGATAAAAGTGAATAAACAGAAGGATCAAGGAACATTTTTTATGTCGGGAACTCATGATGCTAAAATGTTTCATGGAAATAAGGATATTTAACCAAGATAGTTGGTCCCATGTTTTTAATGCACAAGAACAATGGAATAAGATCATCCCAGTCTCTCCAAGCATGCACACAGGCTAAAATTATTAGAGTCTCAGCACAGTAGGTCGAACGGCAATGACCTAACTTATGAAAGTTTAACAAGACAAGTAACATCTATGGTGCCATGCTTGTACAGCAACTATAGTTAACTTGGTCGCTGTCCTCACTCCTCAGTTCTCATTTATCATGTTTGCAGAAATGTAAACAAGTAATACAGAACCTAGACGAGCAGGTGAAGCTTTCTAATGGACAGATCGCAGGAAACCCAGGGACTGATGATCCAATGTGCCTAGTGGCAAGATTGACATGATGCTTTTTTATGCCTCTAAAAGGTTGTTGACGTGCCATGTGCATCATGATAGAAGAGCAAAATTGGGCAACAAAACAAGGCACCAAGAGATGTATCAGGGAGCCTCTTCAAATTGGCAATGCAATAGAACCAAATAGCATGCAAACAATTGGAAAATAGCACTCGATAAGGGTGTTGAGAAGTGCCACCAATGCAGAGTTGCAGACCACCTCGAGGAAGTGGGATGCCTGATGGACAGTGTTTAGCAAAGTAAACATTGGTATAGGACAGTACAGATGATCAACTCTGGCATTACTCAAATCTGGGAGATGAAAAAGGAACAAACGTGTTGGGTTTTTTTGCATGCTTATTAAGGCATGATAGAATTCTAACGGCAAACAACTTAACCATATGAGGCCAGTTGCATGGCCAGATTTGTGGAAAAGCTGCTACCAACAATGAAGAGCGGAACAGTTGTAAAAATATTGTCTTTTCCCCAGGCAATCCGGGAATCTGGTAGAAGTTGGATGGCCTTGGACTACAGAAATCAACAAAAATCAACATGAGGAATTATATTTGATGGACTGGTTAGAGAAAGAAAACAGGCAATTAAGAAAGAAAAAAAAGGAGAGCTTTCAATGGAGTGATTGTTTATTTAAGATGAATCTATGGATGGAAAGAAATACAATCATTCTTTTTTTTTTCAAAAAGAAGCTTGACAACTTTCACATTATGCACCGGATGAGGGAGGATGTCACACAAAAGGACTGCTTGAAGTATTAGAGACACAATAGCTCTCTCTGTTCGTCAATGAGCCTCAGCAATCAGTCATATTGTTCTTCTGGCCTTTTTGTATTCTTTTTACTAATTCATGGTATCTTGTTTTTTTTCATGTTAATGAAAAGAAGAGCTCCAACATCCTTCCTTCAGCACACACTTTTATGTAGGAAATTAAATATATTTAACTGAATTTCATGTCAGATGTAGTTTGAACTTCATATGACTACGCCCATAAAAGAGTGTTCAGCAAAAAATCATCAGCAGTATTAACTTTTCAGAAAATCTTGGAAAAGACCAAAACACGCTGCTTCCTTCTGTTTCTTCTCTGATCCAATTACTAAAGCAAGGGCTAAAATCTACCTACATGAAAGCTAATCACCTTTTTTTAGGAAACCGGTGGGGGAGCACCCCACTTGACGGGAATCAATTGGAATCTAGAAATGCATAGGCAGGACAAAACAAATATTACTCCTAGTTCTCGAACGGTCGAAGAACTATTTTTAACTCATATCCATGATCACCGGTGGCCAGGTGGGAGCTTTGTCAACATACAGAGAATAAAGAACACTTCATTTTACGAGAATTGAGGTCAAATTGCCAAACCACTCCACTCCCTTTCTAGGAACAGCTCAGTTTTGGGTGCTTTTCCCACTAGAAGCGCCTGAAATCATGCTCTTGAAAAGGTACCACGAACACCGAGATCTCCACTAAATCCTAGTATTTCAAATTTCCATTCTGAATTAGCAAAGGGAAAATATTCAGATTTACAGCAGCGAAGAACATAAGAGTGCCCAAACAGCAGACTAACAGCTCCAGCCTTTTGACATTTCCTAATAAATTGCGGTACATAACAATTCACATCAACGATGAAATGGGATCAAGCTACAATAAACTCTTCATCTAATAATTTGATCCCCCCAATAAACCCAATTTCTTTTCTTCAGAAGTTCAGGATATGGCTACGTTAGCATTAAACCCCAAGAAAATCGCCACCTTTGCCATCAAGTTTTTTTTTTGAGACAGGACATCAAGATTCAGAAATACAAGAGCAAAGACCCCAAATCCCGCAATCCCAAGACTACCAAAGGTGTTAAATCCAAGATTCCACGGCAGGGTAACAACTAGCAACCCTTAAAACAGCAGGGAGAGTAAATCCCACACCTTCGGCGATCTGCAGCGCCGGCGAGGACGGGAAGGAGCAGAGCACCCGGAACAAGAGGCCGGCGAGGAGCAGGAACCCGACGGCCTTCACCGCCAGCGGCCCTCCCAGAGCCCACCATTTCCCCGCGCCGCGGCCCCACGGCGACGGCGGCGACGCTGACCACCACATCGGGCTCGAACCCATACACCAGCGCGAGCGGCGCGGACTGCAGAGCACTATAGAGCAGAGGAACTCGAGAGGGAACGAGTGGGACTGGACTGGGACGGGAGGAGTGGAGACAGCAAGAGACGAGCGTGACCGACAGCGACCGAGCTTTAGGGGAGAGACGGCGACGTGTCTGCTGATGATGTCGACGTGGCGTTGGTTTGCAACGTGGAGTCGGCGATAGTCTCGCGTTGGTTGATCCGTTTGACTGGTGTAGTCGGTGCACCTGAAATCTGAAGTTTTTTTTTTTTGAGGTGTGATTGGTTGGACTGAGAGGATCTCTTTTGGGAGTTCTGTAACACTTTTGACTGTGTAGGAGGACTGTAGCTGTATAATGGTTGAGTGGAGATACACTGGATCTAGGGATGATGCATGTAGCAAGTGCGTGCTAATTCCATTTCTGAATTCTATTTTCTTTGTAACCACGCCCTTCTGCAGCTAATGCCTATTTGTCCGCACTGTCTTTTTTCACTCAAATCATCAAAGAATACAATAATATCTATCCATCTGTTCCAAACACAAGTCTAGCCAAATGCCATTTCTTTCATTCGCAATCCAAGGCCTCACAGCTAGAGATTTGCTTACAGAAGTATAAAATGGCATGGTGGCCAGCATCTTTCTTTGCTGTGGCCTTCCGCGGAGACCATGGAGTCTGGTTGCATGACTTTGGATTTTGGGAACCGAGTCTTGTTTCACCCTTTTTTAGGTTCAATCGAGCAACTGAGCAAGGCAGTTACTAGCTAATATATGATCGCGCAACTTTGGATACGGAGGTGAAGCATCTCTGTGAGACGTACTTTGATTCTTCAGGCATTTGCAGCGTTGGCATCTGAAAGACTGAAGTCTAGTTTACTGAACCCATGGATTGGACTGAATTCCCAGCGAGGAATACAACAGAGTAAGAATCATCCATCTTCTGGTCTTCGATTTTCAGGCCGAGCGTGATCGTTAGATGCATCCTGGACATGCATGAATCATCCCCACACCAATCGCAGCGATCACAACAATTGCCTAAGAATGACAAGCCTGACGCACCCTGTCGAGCAAAGGAAAGTGGTGTGTCTGCAGCTCGCGGCGGCGGATCGCTGGTGCTGGGCGGAGAGGTGGAGGCTCCTGCTCTTCTTCCTCGGTTTCGATTTGGTGGGTAGCTGCACGAACCGGGGATACTGATGCCCAAGCTTCATCGTCATCCCCAACACTGACCGGTTTCTTCCCGCAATGGGCGATGGCGCCCCCGGGCCTCAGGTACTCCCTCACCTGCCTCCGCACCACGCCGCGCTTTGCGCTCCGGCCTCCACCCGCGCCGCCCTCCGCGCCCAGCCTCCACACGCTCCGGTGGGCGAGCCCCACCTCCAAACGACGCCACCGTCGCTCTCGTCGTCTCCTCCGGCGCCGGCGCCGTATATTTGCAAAACACCCCCTGGTTTGGATCGCGATCAATAGTCGCGATCCGATCCAGGGGTATAATTGTAATTTGTAATATTTAGGACTGGATATTTTCGGCCAGCCTCCATAATCGCGATCCAAAATAGGGGTCCGTCTGTAAAATCTGCGAACGCATATTTACATAAAGCACCCCGGATTCAGACGCCTCCGTCTCCGGCACCGACGGCCGCCGCCGCCGTCCGCTCCAGGTCCCGTTCCATCCGGAAGCGAAAGTCCCGTCCTTCTCTCAGACCCCTCCTGCCATGAGAGCTTCACCCTCTTCTGTTCTGTGGCAGCAAGCCGCGCGCTTGAGCTCACGCGACCCGCCATCCATGGCCGGGTGTGGCGGCCTCTTCTCCTCCAAGGACACGGCAGCATTCTACAGAGGCATTGTTCACTCTATCCCGGGAGACCAGAATCTCAGAGACCTGCCCATGCCGGTATCTCGGAGCACGCATTCTATTTGTGCGATCTGATCTTGCTGTGTTCCCTCGTTCTTGCTCTGTTCCATGTCTGATCATCTTCAGAATCTGACAAATTCATATCAGAGCTAGCGATCCTGGCGTTCTTCTTTACTCGAATTGTTGATAGCAACCAAGCTAATATAGGATCGCGAACCGTTGGATGCGGTGGTGAAGCATCTATGAGGGAAGTATTTTGTTTCTGCAGGCGTTTGCAGGGTTGGCAACCGAAAGACTGAAGTCTAGATGCCGAACCCTGAACCCATGGATTGGACACCACTCCCAGCGAGGAATGCCATCCATCTGCTGGTCTTCAATTTTCAGGCCGAGCATGAGAGGGGAGGCCGGAGCGGATGCCAGGCCTGGCAATATTTCCTCGTTCCTCGTTCTTGCCCTGTTCCTTGTCCGATCATCTTCAGGAATTTACCCTATTAAAGCTAGTATCATCGTCTAAGCTCCTACTTGTGCGATCTGTTCTTGCTGTATTTCCTCGTTCTTGCCCTGTTCCTTGTCTGATCATCTTCAGGATCTGACAAGCTGATATCAGAGCCGGTGATCCTCGGCGTTCAATTCTTCTTTCCTCGAGTTGTTCAAGCAACCAAGCTTGTGCTGAAAAGATTTGTGCATCACGAGTTGCGTCACAGAACACATTAACTTCAGAAACGACCACTGAACCCAAGGTTCACTGATTTATGCCTCTGCCATTAGATGATTAGATGACACTAAACATTATTAAACTAAGGTGGCGATGATAAATGCCGGCCTCTTTTACGGCGCACAATACTACCACTTGGGCGAGAAAACAGACTGACGAGATATGTCGCTCCTTCCTTTGGAAAGGTGAGGAAAACGCAAATGGCGGCCATTGCTTGGTTAACTGGCCGACTGTTAACAGGCCGAAGGACTTGGGTGGTCTTGGAGTTTTGGACCTTGACAAATTTGGTAGAGCCATTCGTTTGCGCTGGTTATGGCAGGAATGGAGTACTAACAACAAACCTTGGTCCGGCCTTAAAACTCCATGTACCGAGATGGATCGTCTCTTATTCAACGCATCCACCACAATAACTATTGGCAACGGAAAGATGGCAAGGTTCTGGCACCATGCCTGGCTAGATGGAGAGGCTCCTAGAAACCTGGCACCACAACTCTTTGAATTAGTTCAAAGAAAAAACAAAACAGTAGTACACGAATTGACAAACAACTCTTGGATCAGTGCACTACAAAATAAAATAACAACTGCCGACCAGCTTGAGGAATTGGTCTCGCTTTGGATTCAAATCCAAGGAGTGCAACTAAATTCAGAGCTCGAGGACTCGATCACCTGAAAATGGACAGTGGATAGCATTTATTCGGCGCGGTCAGCTTATCGGGCTCAGTTTATTGGATCCTTTCGAAGTTTCAAGACAGACATTATCTGGCGTGCGAAGACTGAAAACAAGTGCAAAGTGTTCGCTTGGATCTACTCATCCAAAATAAAATCTTAACGTCCGACAACCTTTCGCGTCGAGGCTGGCCACATCAGACTTCATGTGCTCTTTGCAATGGGCCTTTGGAGACCGGCCAGCACCTATGCTTACTTTGCCCTTTTGCCCAGGCAGTTTGGAACCAGGTACTATCTTGGGAGCAATTGGCCCTCCCCCAATAGACCAACCCTGCAAATTATGTTTGCATAAGTGATTGGTGGGAGACAACGGCAAAGATGGTGCACAAGAACCAACATCGCGATTTCAACGGCTTGGCGATATACATCATGTGGAATTTGTGGAAAGAGCGGAATCGGCGTATTTTTGAAAACAGACTCCAATCAACGCAACAAATGGCAGAGAGAATAAAAGAGGATCTTGTGCAATACAGAACAGTGTTTAGAAACGCTGGGTGTTAATTTTTTAGTTTGGGGGAGAAAGGGGCACATGAACTGGCTCAATGTTTTTCGTGCTTGTTAGCGTTGATCCTCTCTTTCCGTTTCGTGGCTGGCCACATTTTTTACCTATTAAACTATTTTCTTACTCTCTTAATTGAAAAGGCAGAGCTCCTGCTATTATGTTAAAACAAATACTACCACTTGATAGTTAGTTAAAAGGTTGATTTGTACCAAATGAAATATGAGGGATGAATATCATACTTTTGCACTACTGGAGGGATGAAAAATATACTTTTTCTTACCTATCCTCGTGCATGTATTTATTGAACCTCGTCGTGTGGAGGTTTGAGATATCTTGCAGTCATAAGAAGGGGTCGCGTACATTGAACCTGGACGCCCCTCTTTAGCTTTTGCATCGGGGTATATGGTTTGAACTTTTGGGATTTGGGAATATGAGTCATTTGATTCTCCGGCATGGTGTAGTCTCCTCTTGCCCTTTTTTTCCCCTTGTCTTTATGTTGCTTCCCAGCTTGTTAGTACAGAAGCATACATACATGTATCATGTATGCACGCTCACTCTATGAACAGTTTGGCAGATTTTGAGGACGAAGTTACTAAGTAACGATATCCCAACGCAAAAATCCCAAGTCATGCCCATCAACAATAGATGGAGAGAAATAATATTATCTCAGCTGCCTTTATAACTAAATTTGCTAGTTGCTTCGTCAAGATAAACCATATGCATTAGAGCACAAGCAGGTATTCAGGTACATACATACTCCTATATAATAAGCAATGCATTTATATATGGATCGAATGCTTAGTCTCACATCTGAATGACTGAAACCAAACATATATTATTCGCACACGGCAATCACATATATCTAGCAGCTTTAATTTCCATCCACCCAAGCTTTTGCACCCAGCCGTCCGGCCACAGAACTAACATATCAATTGTTGATCTGAACAAGATGATCCGCTACAATGCTACTATACATGTCGTCGTTGAGCTGAAAGAAATGTGCGTGGGCAGAAACCCATGCCAGCGACGATGACACAAACAGCCAGCGCTCTGATGGAGATAAGAAGGGAATTTGCACGCTGGGCGCTTTTGGCCCATGCGGTCGGCTTTCTGCGATTCGGAGCTCACACACGAAGATCGACCATGCAAGAGGCCTCAGCATCACGAGATTCCCTTCACGCTCCAGCTTCTAGTTAACCTAGGCCTCATCACGGCCAGGTGCGCTGCGGCCAAGTTAACCCAGCTCCATCCATTGCGCCAAGTCCACGGACAGGCGCATCAGCAGCTAGCCTACTCTCTTCAGTCGAGCTACCTAGACTTATAAATAGCAGCCAGCATGCAGTTCTAAGCTCATCACCACAGATTAAACAAGTAAGTGGGCATCGGGAGGTGGAGTAAGCAAGTAAGAGTCCTAATTGGTTGGTTGTCACCTGGAGTTCTCCTCAAACTACTTCACACAGTACGACAGTAGCCTACAGCTCGTTTCATGCATGGCACTGTTTGTGTGCATGGGGCCAGATGAAACTGTGCACATGTATAGTAGTGAAGTGTTTGGGAGAACTCTGGGTGGCAAGCAGCACTTTGTGCTAGGTCAGTGTGTGCTTTGAAAATGCAAATAGACCAGCGCATATATATGATAAAGACTAGGGGAAAGAATTTGGTTGGTCGTTGTGCCCAGGAGTTCCCTACAAGCACTTCACAAGGCACCGCTTTGAGAGCTTATGTGAAGTGTTTGGGGGAACTCTCGGTACCACTGATCATATATTTACTAGAAGTTGGTCATGTTCCATGCGTTGCGAGATGAGTTTACGCCGGTCCACATTTGCCATTTGGTGTTACCAGGAGTTCCCTACAAGCACTTCATCGGGCCTTGCATTAATTGGCTTATGTAAGGGCTCTTGTGAAGTGTTTGGGGGAACTCTGGGTGTCACCAAGTACGTACTTAGTAAGAATAATAGATAGATACCATAGAGGCGCAGCATGCCAGCATATATTGGACAATGTTCGGTGTTACCATGAGTTCCCTTCAAGCACTTCACGTGAGGCAACATTTAAATTACTCTTTTTAAGAGTTTTATGTGCAATGTGAAGTGTTTGGGGGAACTCTCGGTGATGCTCAACATCCAAATGAGTCTAAGGTCGGTGATACTCAGCGTTCGTGTGAGTTTTATCTAGTGACATACTGACCAGAATTCTTCATGAAATTAGAATTAATAAGCTATTACCAAGCAGTGTGGTGGCACCATGGAATGAATATCGTTGCAAGCCTAATTTATTTGACAATTAATTCTGTATAGCGCTACTGGATGCGGTATTTGTTTTCTTTAGGAAAGGTAGAGAACGGTACCAACTATGAATCTGCATATTCCTGATTTTTTTTTCAACATCAGAACTGGAATGCATGGCATATTTTTATTTTTGAACACTGCTGAAATACTGGTGTTAGAGAACCGGTGGGGATATGCATCGCTTGTGTTGCAAATTCCAAAACCATCGTCCGAAGAAGCTGTTGGGCTGCTGGTGCGTTTATTTGACCCGTGCTTAGTTCACTACGGCTTATTTTAATATTTTGGTTCGTAGAGGCTCACGTGCTGCTTGGTTTACAACAGGCTTTTGTACAAATCCTACTTGGTTTACAGCAGCTAGTGCCAAGGCAAGTAATAGCTGTAGCAGTAAAAGCGCCTTGTGATTCCTTCTCTAATTCAAATTATATGTTGTATTTTACCTTGCTTTTTTATTTACTGTATTTTTTATTTATTTTCTGTTACGTGTAGGTATTTTTTGTTTTTCTTTTTTCTTTTGCCTTCCTTGTTTTAGCGCGTCTATATATGCTTATAAAAATATTTTTTAAGGTGTAGGTGTATTTATGTTCATGTCAAATTATTTATCTATGTGTGACTAATTTGTTCGCAAAGCCAAATTATTTGTTCTTGGTAGATTAAATTGTTCCATGATGTTGACTTATTTGTTCGTGATAATTTTTTCTCAAATATTCGTGATGTGTAATATTTTATTCGTCGTACATTATTATTTGTTCGTTACGTTTAACTTTTTATTCTGAAAAATAATTATTTGTTCATGTTATTAAAATATTTCTTCCCAGGAATCGAAATTCATTATTGAGTATTAAAAAATATATTTTTTAAAAATATCATGCAAACATAGGCAAGTGTGGTCTTATTTTGAAGATCTTATCATAAGAAAGATAATGGTGCAATCAGAATTTAATTTAGATGCTCAATTTAATAGTTATAGTTTTTTATGTTAAAATTTGCATGCATGTGGGTGACATCATGGTTGTTGTTCTCTCCTGCATGCATGCGTGTGATCTATCCTCTTTTGTTGCTAATGAGGGGCGACAGTCCGAGAAGGAGAGAATTAATTTCTCTTCAAATAATGGTTTGCAAATTATCACCATAACTGATAGCTAACCGCACCCGTTAAAGAACACCATAGTTCAGCAATTGCCAAATGTTTTGGCGCCGTTGGTGTTCTAGGCCCAAAAGGCAACCTTTTCAAATAGAGGTTAGGTACGGCCCAAGGCTAGTAGCTATTTGGGTTGCACTTTCAGCTAAACTTAACTAGGCCCATGTTTGACTAAGGCTTGGGCTGAGTTGAATTCCTTGCTAAATTTATCTTTCCTTTTCTTCAGAAAACTTTCGTATTCTTCTTTCTTTAGCTTGTAAATCACTTTTCTTAAGTCAAAAATACCTTTTCTAGAGAATGGATATATTTCTAACTTCAAACATGCTCATACAAGAATGCATCTGTAACACCCTAATTTTCAATTTAGGAACCTAAATAAATTTTGCTAGATTTATTGCAGGCTCGATAAGGTTTTATTTAATTTATTATCGTGAATCGTAAATAAATTACGTAGCCATAAATAAATTACTTTTTTGGTTTTGACCATTTCATGCTGATGCATTGTTTTATTGCTTATGTTCAGTTGAATTTAAATTCCAAATTTGAATTGAATTCAAATGAATGTTCCTTGTTCCTTTTATTTCAAAGTTCCCTCCCGCCTCTCTCCTATCTTTCTTTTGGCCCGGCCCGATCTCTCTTTCTCCCTTCCTCCCTCTTTCTTTTCCTTCCAGTGCAGCTCAACCACCGGCCCAGTTTTCCCCTTCTTGGCCCAACCTGTCGCCCCTCTCTCTCCTTCCCTCGCCCTCTCTCGCTGCCAGGTGGGTCCCCCTAGTCGGGTCCGTCCCCTACCTCGAGCCAGACTCGGGTTTGACCCGACCCCGAGTTCGAGCGAGAGGCGCGGCGCCGCAGCCCTAGGCGAGCACGCCGAGGACCCCGGGTCCCCCCTATAAAACCAACCGCCCCGTGCCCCTTGACCCTCATCGACCGCAGCCGCCGCCTCTTGCCCCGCCGCAAACCCTAGCTCGCGCAGCCACCTTCGCTCGAGCTCGGGCCCACCAGGGTCTCGCCGCCTCGCCGCTCTTCTTCGATGACAAGCCGCCGCCGGAACTCCTCGTGGTGGTGAGGATCCTTTCCGACCCTCTCTCCCTCTTTTTCCCCGTCCTCGCCGCGCGGGATTGCTCACTGGAGCACCCGATCCGCCCCTCGCCGTCGACCGCCACCTACGGCCACCAACTCGCCACCTAATCCCCCTCTATTGAGTTCCCCTTATCGCCCTCTTTCTCCCATGCCTAGCAGCGTCACTAGCCGGAATCGCATTTTCGCGATTTGCCGGCGAGCTCGAGGCCGCCAGATCGCCCAGTACCGCCACCCGCACCGCCCAGAGCCCTCGCAGCCGTCGGATCCCGATCCGATGGATCGGATCTAATCTAAACCGAGTCAACAGAACCCAATACCGATCAACCCTAGCTTCTTTGCAAAATAGCCCCTCTATTTTATGAAAAGAAACTTGAACTCTCTTTTGGTTCAAAAAGCATTTACAAGTAGATCCTTTTTCTTCTATTTTAACCCCTGCACTATTTTAAAATACAACCTGTCATCCCTAATCTCTCTATTTTCAATCTAAAGCCTAGATTCTTTGGTTTATTTATGTTTTAGCCCTCGATTTCTTCGTTAAGAGCCCTTCTAGTTTCAAATCTTTTTCAAATAAGCCCCTAAAACCATGTTTTAGTCATAACTTCTTCGTTTTAACTCCGTTTTCAACGATTCTTGCGCTCACGCAATCCTTGCAACACGTACAATAGCTTTATTGCCTTGTTTTGTTCTATTTATGTTGTTTGATGTACTGTTTCTTATTTATTGTACTTATTTGCTTGCATGTACTTGTGTGGTGCGATAGAAGGCGCGCAGTTCGAGGATCCGCAAGAGCAAGTGTTCGAAGAGGTTGAGCAGCAGCAGGACTTTGAGGAAAGCAAGTGGTCCTCGATCATATTCCGGTCCCAGTAACCTTTAATATACATATTTAGTTTATATGCATGCATGAGTCTATAATATGATGGGTCCCTAACGCAACATTTACTTTATAATATGCATGCATGAGTCTATAATATTTTAGAGTGTGACAGAACTACCCCCTTAAATAGAATCTCATCCTAAGATTCGCAAGGGCTGGTGGCAAAAAGTAGAGATAGGGATTTTATCAAGGATCTAGTAACAAGATAACAAGACGGGTGTTAAGAAAGAAGAGAAATTGTATTTGGATATTCTTCACATGCTTTTAATGGATTGGGCAGAGGATGGGTATCAAGACAAAGAGAGTCTTCTGCGCTGGCATTTCCTTTGGAACGAGAAGATTAGGCAGTGGATGGGTATCAAGACAAAGAGAGTCTTTTGCGCTGGCATTTCCTTTGGAACGAGAAGACGACATTGATGAGACAACTTAAGGGACAGAGGGATTTGGATTTGAGTCTTCTGCGCTGACGTTTCCTTTCAAACGAGAAGACGACATTGACGAGACAACTAAGGGATGAATGATGTCATTGCAGGCATAAGTCTTGCAACGCACCAACAAGGAAGACAAGGCGTCTAACAAACAAGGACAAGCAACAAGCATTACAAGAATAACAAAACAAACTTTGAAACAAAGCAACTCTAACGTTGTTACTGCTGAAAAGGGAAAACCTCCTAAATATGGGTTATATCCTAAAGCTTCAACATTCTTGATGTAGGCATCTCTCAGCTTGTCTGTGAGTCTGGCACAACATCCACTTCTTGAGTGTAACACCCGTGAGTCCAACGTAGTCTTCAGTTGCTCCGGTACTCCCTATAGACGATCCTCCAAGATCTCCTTCTCGCGACGTAGCTGCCTTGCCTCCTCCCTAGCTTCTACGATCTCCACTCCAGTGGCGTCCAAATCGGTGGTGAGAGTGGCGACGAACTCCTGCGTCGCGTCCATGGTGAGGTCCCTCTCCTCGGGAGGTGGAAGAGGAATCCGAGCACTGGGAGCACCCTTCATGCGGCGTGGGAAGAACCTGAACTGAGTGGTACTGAACTCCTCTCTGTAGGTGTGGCAGAGTGTCGATAGGCTCTCTTGGCAGCTTCACTGACTCCTACGTCCAAAGAGCTTCGGGGTACATTGTCATGATGCACGCGGATCTCCCTCCGAGTGCCATACCTCTCATGTGGGATGGTGATCACTGCTGACATGAGCCACTCAACCTTCTGATCAGGGTTCTGGTGTCGAACGGCCTCAAAGCATGGCCTCAGGGGGAAGCCTACCGCTCGCATGGCATCCCAGAGAATAGTCGGCATCAGACCTTCAACAACGTCCAGGTAGTGAACCTCCTTCTCATAATGGAATTCTGGTGCTAATGCTACTGGTGCGGCTGGACCTAGAGGGTCTTCTAGCTCATCATCATCACCATCCTGATTATCTTGGTCATCCTCCTCATCTCCAGTGTCGCCTCCTCCTGAGGCACCAGGATCATCACCGTCTCCTTCTGCGGCGTTCTAGGCATCCTCCTCCTCCTCCTCCTCATCCCCTCCTGCGTCGGGATGATCAGATGGTAGCTCCATGAACTACTCCTTAGTGTCAGTCTCCACCCATCCTCCTCTGTAGTACCCCTCGTAGTGGTAGGGGTCGTAGTCCTCCTCCTCAGAGTCATCCTCGATCTCCATGATCTTCGGAGGCGGTTGCACCTCCTCCTGCACTGGGACGTCCTCCTGAACGTGCACCTCCTGCTGAGCTGGCGCCTCCTCCTGAGGGTGCTCGATCTGATGATGGGGTACCGAGGAGCATCACTATCATAGAAGACCCGGCCAAGTTCCAGGAGATGTTTGACTTATCCATGAGTCGTGCAATAATCAACCAATTAGGGATACTGATGGGGACCATTCAGAGTGCCATCAAAAGTGTCTTGGCTGAGGGTATTCAAGGAGGAAACAGAGGGCCATGCTACTCTAACGCGAAAACATCAGCTGCAGCCAGTACTAGGATGCCAACTCCGACATCCAATGGCGCTCTACCTCCGCAGCCGATTGCGCCATCGGTTAAAATGGATGCAGGCTCATCGCCGCCTTACCTGTTGCGGCGTCCAGAGATCCCGGTGACTCAAACTCCACCGTCGTCAACAAGCGCATTCGTTACAAGCCTTGCAACAAACACATCAAGACCAATCAGAGGTGCGTTCAATAGACCGGCTGGATTTGTCCCTACCTCATTGGGCATACCGCTGCAATTCTGGATGTACATCTACCCATATGTTCGGACAAAATAGCAACATGATGAATTCTCCTACCACGACATTTGTCGTTGGTGTTGTCTGCTCCAGCAACACAACAAATACAACAGTCTCCACCGGCACAAACCTAGACTGGGGGCATCAAGTAGATGCATAGGCTTTTCAGACGATGGGTGATCCTGCGGTACAGCCGATGAGCCCGTAGATCCAGAGAGCCCTTCAAGATGCAAACTTCTAGATGCCAAACTTCACGGTGCAGCAACTTGAAGTCGATCAGGCTAGCAAAATAGCCGATGTGGTGAAAAATCAGTTCGGTTTGAAACCCAAAGAACCCGCATTCATGTACCGGAAACCCTATCCAAAAGCTTATGATCAAATCTCGTTGCCTCATCGGTACAGACTGCCAGATTTCACCAAGTTTTTTGAGCAGGATAACATGTCAACCGTTGAGCATGTCAGTAGGTTTTTGGTGCAATGCGGGAAAGCTGCAGCAACTGACGCAATGAAGATTCATCTGTTCCCGCTCTCTCTCTTTGGATCGGCCTTAGCCTGGTTTGCTTTGCTACCAGCCAACTCCATAATAACTTGAGCCAATCTTGAGAAGCAATTCCATAAGTATTTCTTTATTGGAGTATAGAAGATGAAGATTACAGACTTAACTGCAGTTCGTCAGAGGAACAATGAGCTTGTCCCGGATTACATCTAGAGGTTCAGGGATGTCAGGAGCCGCTGCTTCAATCTGTCTCTCAGTGATGGCCAGTTGGCTGAATTGGCCTTTCAAGGACTCCTACCGCACATCAAAGAGAAGTTCTCTTTTCAGGAGTTCGAAAGCCTGAGTCATCTAGTGTCCAGGCTCGCAAACATTGACGTTCGGGCTCATGATACAAGGAGGAACCTGTTCCAGAAGAAGGTTAACTACGTTGGAGATTCTTCTGACTCAGAGAACGAAGCCGAGATCGGCGTGGCAGAATGGGCCAAAAGCAAGAAGCTGATCTCATGCCCGTTCGCGAAGAAGGAAGTCGAGATCTACGGGTTTGATGTCACAAAAGCCGATAGGATCTTTGACTTGTTGCTACAAGATGGTCAGCTCAAGTTGCCCTCTAACTATGTGATCCCATCGGACAATGAATTAAAAGGCTGCAAGTATTGCAAGTGGCATCACTCAGTCGCTCATAATACCAATGATTGTAAGACCTTCAGAAGAGAAATCCAGATGGCCATTGAACAAGGAAGGATCAAGTTCGACAGGGTCGACAAACCGATGAAGATCAACGAACATCCTTTCCCAGCTAATGCAGTTGATATAGGAACTTAGGAGGTCGATGGAGAAGCTAAGGTGTCAACTTCTGATCATTCTGATCATGGCACCGAAAATCCAAGAACTCGTGTATCGGCCAATGACAGGGGGAACCAAGACCGATATGAACGAGGAGGAGGTTTTAGAAGACCACGCAAGATTGTCACATCTCATATGCTTCTGAACAAGTATCAATGCCAACAAGACAGAGAAAGACGCCGTCAGGAGGAAAAGGACAAGTGCAATGCAGATCATTGGCGGTGCCCGTTCTTTGCCTTCTTTTGGAATGAAGGCTTACGCCTGCCATCGGCCGACGACTGTCCCGAATGCTGTGGGATGCATGAAGGCTGTTACGACTTTAAGAGGCAGTGCTATGAAGACAGAGATCATCGACCGATCTTCAGGAGCAGGCACAATGAAAATCGTGTATCTGTTCACAATCAGCTGGGTCCTCGGGTTGCTGAACAAGCCACAATTAAAAAGCAAGCAGATGCACGAGTGCCCGATGAAGCACCTTTGGATCGGTCGGCCGAACGTCATGATAGCTACATATACGATCCAGAGGAGTACCCGGATTGGTGTATTCGGGGTTTGACTCGTTCTCAGAAGAGAAGGGTTCAAAGGCTCCGTCACAGGGAGCAAGAAGAAGAGTGTGCCTATGAGAAGAAATCAGTTAAATCTCAAGTATGGCGTGTCAGGCAGAAGATCGATGAAACTACCCCGTCAGCATCAGTCAATATGGTTTTCACGTTGCCTATGGAATTCAAGGCACTGACACATAATGATGATGAGCCAGCAGTAGCGCAGCTTGCGCTTGATCCAGTCTAAGCTTTATTTGAGAAACCAGAGGAGAAAGAGCGGAAACACTTAAGGCCTTTATACATAAAAGGGCATGTTGATGGCAGGCTGATGTCCAAGATGTTGGTTGATGGAGGGCCGATGTCAATGTCATGTCATACATTGTTTTCCAAAAGCTTGGATTCGGCGAAGAAGACTGCACCTGTGCATCTGCGAGTGCATGCATCTGGGCACGCGTGTGGGTGGACAGCGGTCCCTACACTCGCCGCTACCAAACGCATACGTGCTTGGGTTGCTTCACCCCAGCCCAGAGCATCTTTGACTTTGGGCGTCATCCCCAAACACGTAAGGCTAGCAGAAGGTATCCCGCGGGTTAGGCGGGGGCTCGTCCGTGACATCCTGGGACACCTCGCATCGCTCGGGCCTTCTCCAGTCAGGCAACATGGTCGGTGGCTTGTTATGGCATGAGCCGGGTGCGCCGGGGTCTGGGCTGGAATCCTGACCTGCGGACTTGCGGTTGCAGCTACCCCGAGCTGTTGGAGAACTCGATGCCATGGTGGGAACCCCGAGCTTCCGGCAATAACCCACAATAACCCAGACCGGGGCAGCGTGGCTTTCCCGCGCAGCTAGGATGACGCGACCCCGAGTGTCGCCAACCCCAAACTGATGTATCCCGGGGTACGGCTGTGGCAGAACCGTCCGAATTAATCCGGTTCAAGTACGCTAATCATCATCACTAGCAGGGTAATCGGTGCTAATTCATACTTTAAACGGAGTAACTGGACACTCTGTCGGATCAAATCCCGATGCAACCACTGGGACTTCGATCGAAACAACACATACATCAAACCCACACGAAGGCGAGTTCAGAGATTACAACATTCCACAAATTTTACATCATAGAGTCCGAAATTTATTTATTACAAACCAAGTTCAAATAAAGATACTTCAGAGTTTAAGTGCAACGAAAAATAAACGATAACAAGCGATGACACATGACGTCATGATGAAGCCCGTACATGACATCACTCGGCATTATTTTAACCGGTCGGAGAAGGATCCCATTCAGCCGACCAACCAGGAGGCAAAGTACAAGGCCAATTTAAACTAGCAACCATATCTTCGAAACTCTCATATAAGAACAAAGCCACAAGTAAGGCTGAGTATACTAATACTCAGCAAGGTTTACGCGACTAGTGGAATATACTTAGCCGACTCCTAGACATGCAAGGCTTTTGGCTTGAGGGGTTTGTTTTACCGAAAAGCAACTAAAAATATGTCCTTACTTTCAAGTTTTAGCTTCAGTTAACCATTCTAAGTGAGCAACTATTCAACATCACACATGGTGGAATAATTAATTTGCATATAACAATATTTATCATCACCATAGTTCCACTTCTTAGGTTAAGCAGTCTCAATGGCCGCGAGAAACGGACGATTCAAATCAAATTTTTTAACCTTGCAAGGGAAACCTAACACACACGCCTGGAGCACCAAAGGGTCACCCCAAGCGACTTTTCCCCTTTCTTTCCGGGTTGTGGATCAGGGCCACCCTCCTTGACTACCTCGACTACAGAGCCCACCTCTGCACCCGGTGCGTGCATGATAAAGAGGCTGAGTATGCTATCCACTTGCTGGTCCAATCAGGTACTTAAGCTTATCGATTACCATTACCATATTCTCGGCATTTGGTTAGTACGTTCAAACGCTTAATCACCACTATCATACACCGCGACCTTAACCATTTTCGCTATACCGACGGGGCCTAAATCACGAACAAGAATATCGTAACACAGCCTCACCCGTCAACCTTATGGTTCCAACATAAAGTAAACAAGCAACTCCTATTTCTCGCGAGCAACTCCTATTTCTCGCGAGTGACAAGTAATTCACTCGACTTTTACCGAACCCTATTAGCATGGCACAGCACAACTAGCGAATCTTTCAACTAGTATTCATAGCATGGGTATCTAGGATTATGCATCTATGGTTTCAACCAACTCCTACAAACTTAAATGCACAAATAAATATATTTACAACATTGAATAGCGTTATGCTCCGGGGCTCGCCTTCCTGAGTACAACTAGCCTTGGGCTTTTCTGAACTTTGGTTCGGATCTTCAGCAACTTTAGTTAGAATTATTTGAGCTTCAGGCTGCTCACTCTCGGACTTGGACATCAGCACGTACATTACATCAGCGATAGTAGTCA
Source organism: Panicum miliaceum (assembly GCA_032594955.1). Classification (NCBI taxonomy): domain Eukaryota; kingdom Viridiplantae; phylum Streptophyta; class Magnoliopsida; order Poales; family Poaceae; genus Panicum; species Panicum miliaceum. Next base: position 4,926,006 of record CM064058.1, on the reverse strand, counting down.
ATTCTATATCATGCATGAGTTGTGATGATGGATCATTTAAACCAAACATTTCACTGTAAACCAACAAAACACAAGTTAAGTTGTGAAACATTTCATTCACATTTACTTGGGAAATCATTTACCGAGTATGAATTAAGTTAATTAAACTAATTAATTAAGTTGGGTTGGGTTCTTTTGTAAATTTATCCTTTATCATATATAAACTTGGGTTTGATTGACACCACTCTTAGAGAGGGTTTCTAGGGTAAATATTTTTATGCAAATCTCCTCATTCAAGTTTGACTTCACTTTAAAATTTCAAGTTCATTTCATCTAGTAGATTAAACACCAAAATTACACCAAACAGCTACTGCAGTAAAGAAAAATAATTTATACAGAGCAAAGTAAAAAAATATTGATTCTCAAACTTTTACTGAGTGTACCTGTTCTCCTAGTGAACCTGCTGTAAATTTTTCAGATTTAAACTATGCAAGTTCTAGGGATAATAATTTATGCAATCTAGATCTACCTATATCAAGATTAAATTCTACAGAGAGTTCCATTAATGTTCTGACTTCCAAACTTTTTCCTAGACATTTTCTAGTCCAGCAGATCTGCTGGTAAAAGGATCTTGATTTTTCTAGCAAAATAGCTATATATTTGAATTTTGTTTGATTAACTAGGGATTAAATGATTCGTCAAGTTCCAGTGACGTAAACCAGCTCAAATGTTTTGTATCGCTTGTAACTAGTATCATCAGTGTGCCATAAAAATTGTAGCTGAAAACTATTAGTACAACAGCATGAACAAAAGGTAGCATTTAGATCTAGTCTTATAACAAAATGTCATTAGAACCTCTAGTTGTATTTTTATGTAAGGTTCTACTCCTACTCCTAGCATTGATGTTACCATCCAAAAATTATGAGCAGTTCATGTCGATAACTCCTATAACATTTAAGTGCTATTTTATTTATATTTAAATCTAGAGCTAAAAAACATTTAGAAACAGTCCAAGTTCCTGTTGACAAAGTTGTAGTTCTCAGTTTATGGAGTCTAAAAAATTTATTTTGCATTTTTATGAATTTTCTATGATTGTTTATGTTTTTTTGAAGTTCACAGCTTTGAATCTAGGTTTGGTTTTTGAGTCTTTCATTTAGGTCCTCGGGTTTTACGTTCAGGCCCCTAAAAAGAACTGAATCAGTGCAATCTGGTTCCTGGCCGGAATTGGGGGTGGAGGGAGGCTCGGCCGGCCAAATTCCGGCCATCTCGGGCCACGGTGGCGAGGGGGAAGTGGGGAAAAACGGAGAGGAGGCCGGGGCGCACCTTGTGGTGGTCTTGGTGGGGTCTGAGGCGGCCGGAAGAGGGCTCGCTGGCGGTGACCAGGGTCGGCGGCGGTTGGTGGCGGTGCCGGTGGCGCTCCGGCGAGGGAAAGGCGACGGGGTCGGGCTGGGAAGTTTCCTGAGAGGAGGGGGATGCTGTTTGGGGGCTCGGTGAGTGGGGAGGGAGGCCGGAGGGGTGGGACGACGTGCGGCCAGGGGCGGCCGGCAATGGCGTGCTGCGACGGCGGTCTGGGCACGCACGAGAGGCTCTGCTCTGCCTTTTATAGGCACATGCGAGGGGAAGGGAAGCCTGGGTGCAACTGGGCTGGGGGAGGCGCGGCTTGGGCGAGCGTGGCGAGCAGGGGTAAACCGGGGGCGCGGCGCTGCCCAGCTGTCACCAGCGGCTCGCCGTGGCGCGCGGGCAGACAAAGCTCGCCGCGTGACGAGTTCCAGGAGGAGGGCGAGGCAATTCGGAGGGGGACAGGATCGAGGCGGGCCCCACGATGGTCGGGGCTTGCCGGCTGGCTTGGCCTGGCGATGGCCAAGAGGCCAGCGGCCACGGTTGGTGTCGCGGCAGGGGAGGGAAGTGAAACAGGGGAGGGAAGAGAGAGAGAGAGAGGGAGCTGAGGGAGAAATAGAGGAACTCAGGGGCCAGATTGTAAATTAAGTTTTTCTCAAATTTTTATGTGGCAGCTCAAAAATGTTCGAATACGGAAGTGGTTCAAAATTTCAAACTCTACAATTTTCGTTTTAGGCCGAAGATGATTTGAGCAGTAGATTTGAAGTTAATTTAAATTCACTCTCATTTGAATTATTTATCATTTTATGTCCAAAATTCAAATGTTTGACAAGATTTCAATTTTTACTCGGGTCGTGTATATCAATAGGGATAAGTGATTATATTTTGTTAGTCATTTTGAGTGGATTATGAAATTTATAAAAGTATACTATACTTGCACCACATACACATATACATACACATGCGTATATATGCTTATGCACACACATAATTAAATGTATTATTTTAATGATTTTTAGTTATTATGCATGATGTTATATTGATGATCTTTGTTTTAGCCAAATAGACACCGAGGGTGTCACAACCGCGACCATGCAGGTTGTTCTCCTGCCTGCGGCTTCACGAGCATGCACTTCATCCAAAGGGCACAACTTCTTCCTCCAAAAAAAAACTGCAGAGCTCATGAACAAACTCTGATCGATATACTCTTTGGTTCATTCGCTACCAAAAAATATACAAACAAATAGGATATAGAGCTATTATCCTTCGGAAGGCCTAAACCTAGTTAAAAATTTCCCGTGTGTTCTTTATTTTTTCACAAGCTATTGTCAGGAGCTTGCAGCGCGTTCATCCTCTGGTGAATCTCAAAGGGACAGTTAGTCGTAACCCCCATATGTGGAACAACTATAGCTGCCAAGCCTTTTTCTTTCTCTCTTTATCTTTATCTCCGCGACCCAAATTATATCCATCGGCCCAAATCGATGTCGGCCCAGTTGAGCGCCTCTCTTTTCCATCTCTCTTCTCCGGCATAGCGGCCATCCTATCCCTCGTCTCCCTCACTCTCTATCTCTCTCCGGTACAGCCCGGTCCTCTTGAAGATTTTTGGTTTATGGTCCCTGGATAAGACACCGCCCCATTAGGGAGGGTTACGACCACCGCGGCATCAAATCTTAGTGGATTGTCACAGGTTAGGCAATCTTTATAAAAGCCTCATAATGAATCCCTAGCCACTCACCTTGGCAGTGTTTAAGAGGCTCGCGACCTTGGGCAACATGGGAGACACGAATTATGGGTAAAGTGTACAACCTCTAAAGTGAAAACCGATGTATCAAACGTGCTCACGGTTAAGAGCGGTTTGAACCCTCACAGGATTAATGAACTTGAAGATGAATTAAATTATGGACCATTTTATGGTCATGGTTATGTTTCTATTATATCTGTTGTGTTTCTTTCAACATGGGTTGGTATGAACTTACACCTTAGTAATTAGGTGTTAATAAAATTTGACCAACTAAAATTGCCTATGTAAACCAAACAACCTTTCCTGGAATTGGCCTTCATGTCGTATAATTTCCCACACTTGCCGAGTACCAACCACAAGTGTACTCACGCTTATTATAATTGCTGCCCAGAAGAGAAAGATGTTGAAAAGTCTTTTGAAAATGATGTTGAGTTCTAGAGCTACGCAACTCCTGGTCAATTGCTTGTGAAGTTTTAAGCCTTCATTTCCATGATAAGTTGTATAACCCTGATAGTGCTTTTAATCATTTAATTCTCTCTTCCGTGATAGTGTTACTGATTATTCACTGATAAAATTACTATATGTATGAAACTTGATCCTGGCATGCATATAGTTATGCATTCGATTTTATCCTTAAAATCAGGTGTGATAGAGGGTAGTATACTGCTATTTTATAGTCCTTTCGTTCTTTTTTTGTAATGCTGATTGTTCACTGATGAAGTCTATATGTATAAAATTTGATCTTGGTATGCGTATAATTATGCATTCGGATTTGTTCTTAAAACCGGGTGATATCAGACTACGATTATTACATGAATGAGACACATGTTCATGCAACCAAGTCATGAAACAACTTAACATCCTACAAAAGTGTGCATTTGGTCGAAAAGTATATTACATATGCATGTCCAAAGTATAATAACTTTTTAAGTTACGAAGCATCATTTGGTTAGTAGCGTGGCACGGCCACATTCGAAGCTGGCACTGGCAGTGAGCAGAGTTAGGAGGAGAATTTACCAAGGCCCTTCAAATTTTGCAGAGGACGATGGAAGGTAGTATATTTTTTTTTTGAAAAAAAAATGGTTGACTCTGAGGGTGTGGTAGCATCATTATACATGATAAGATTTGTGCCTTAGGATGAAGGGTGCAAATTACAGAAAAAGGACAATAAAATGACCTGCTACAGACTATTGTATCTCAAACCTTGATATAACAGATAATTGTTATCTGCTCATTTATGGTTATCTTCCACGAGGCTCATATGTGGTGCACAAATAAAAATGCTATGTGTAGGGTTTTAGAACTCCAAGTTCCATTTAATTTAACTTGTGTTCTTAAAAATAATTTACTAGGTGCATAGATGTATCTGAAAAAATTAAATGAATTGTTATTTAGGACGGAGGAAGTAACTCTATATTTTATTTTTAAAATTTAATCTAATCTATCAATCTGATATTATAATATTTCTCATAGCACAGTATACGAAACAATATCTAGTAAGGCTTTTAAAATCAGGAGCATGAGACCCAAGGAACACGAGTTAGGGAGAATATTCAGAAAGAAAATACCATTTCACATGATAAAATGTACTTTCTGAAGAAGAATATCCCAGTCCACAAACCCATATCCAGAAAAGAACAAAAAGAAAAAAGAGAGGGGAAAAAGCACCCTCGCTCACATGGGCCTCCCGGTCCAGCTCCCCAACCTCGCCGGCGTCCGGCGCCCGGCCGCCGCCGCCATCCCTCAGAGTTGCCGCGGCGGTCGCCTCATAGTATCCGCCGCGGCGCCTGGAGGCCGCGTGGAGGAGGAAGAGGCCAAGGGGGCGGGGAAGAAAGAGAAGATTGTAATAAGAGTCTCGGACCCAGTGCGGGAGAGGAGGCTCCCGCCGCCGCTGTTCTCTGCACCGGACGAGCCATCCGAGCGTCCACCGGATCCGGAGGAGGGAGGGCGACGGGGTGACGAGGACGGCGAGGAGGCCAAGAAGCAGTATTACGTGAACATGGGGGACGCCATCCGCAAGCTGCGGGAGGAGCTCCCCGTCGTGTTTTACCGGGAACCCAGCTTCGACATCTACAGGTTCGTGCGATTTCCCCCCCTCTATATTTTCCGTTTCCCAAGCTGCTTCCAGAGACAATTGCGGTGAATTATGGTGGATGGTCAATCCATTTTTTGTATGTTCTATTGAGGAAGGAAAGGTGCGGTAAAATTGTCATTTTTTTTCCTTTTGTACAATCTGCTTCGCCTAGAGGAATTAGGGAAGAAATGGTGGAAGATTTGTGGTTTGTCGAGATGCTCATAGGTCGAAGGTGTAAAACCATGTAGTTTTAATATTTGCAGGCCTTGTATATACCAGCCATAGATGGAAGTTACATGACCTTGCTATCTGCTTCTGGCAAATGTAGCTTGGTGCTCGTCCTGGTTGTGGTTGAAGTAAGACGAGCATAATGTCTCTTAAAGATGCATGATGGCTTTTGCTTTGATCAAATTGGCCCACTGGTTATCCATTAAGCTTGCCTGGGTTGGCTATAAGTACCATGAGTCTGGGTACTTCTCCAGTTCCAGTCAATTTTTTGCGACCCCAGTTCCAGTCAATTACCTGCATGAACTGCTAGAATATCGAGCATGGGCTTTTACATATAAGTGATATATGCAACTCTACCATATTTTCCACCTTATTGCAACCAATAGGCAGACTATACACTGGCAGTGGAATTGCAAGCTTTTAGTCTCTAGTTCATATATAGCCAATTCGAGAATTCAAAATTGTAACCTTGTAGGTATAAATGTGAAGTCATTGCAATCAGCCAATCTGTTTAAAAATGTGACCAGGGAAAGATATCCGATTCCTTGTGATGAATGGATGAACATCTCTGGATCTAGAAATTTGACTCCATTCCATGATGTAAACTTGTAAGTAATTTGAAGAGGTTGTAAATCTTCTATAAGACACCAGATGTAATCAGGAATTAGTATATAACCTTTCACTTGAAAAGAAACTAACATGTTTGGCCTGTGAAGTGAAACCCTTATTTGGTTGGCATAAGGTGATCCCATTCACTCAATAATTAAGTAACACCTATAGAAATTTGAAGTATGTAAAATTGTTATGGAGGACATAATAGAATATAACACATTAAAATTTACTGGATGAATATAATTTTTCTTTCAACTCTGTTTTTCTTTCTTCTATATAATTATAGTTCAATTACTAGGGACACAGAAGATTGAAAGGTAACAACCCACATAACCAAAGGAAGGACATGCATCCAGATCGGCTAATTTTTTTCCATCCACATTTTCTAATATTTGGTCTGTGGAAGACTGTTTTTTCATTATTGAAGTTAAGGTCCGTGTTTATGTCAGCGAAATGATTAGTTCAACTCTTCGGTTGGCCTGGGTGTGAGGGTTTTGTTGATTTATACTTTGTTCTCACTCCTTAAACAAAGACAGGTAATTCTCCTTCTGGTTCATGAAAGAAAGGGTCTGAACTCTGAATCCATCAGGATTGCTGGAGAGATTTGTTGTAATCACTTCCTAGTTTTACCTAGGAAAATATTGCACATCCTGTCCATTCTTTTGCAACAAAGAAACAGCGCAAAATGACAAGAAACAGAGCAGCCGGCACTGAGAGGTAAAAAAGGGGTGGGGTTAGTGGACATGGGCAAAGGCAGAGAGATAGATAGGTAGATCACTTTGTTTAATTGCCATTTCGTGATTAATTTCTTATATAAATTCCAGCTTCTTCCTAACAACTAAATCTACACAAACCAGCTACATTAAGACCTGAATCTTAAAAGTATCAAACTCTCAAGGTTACTTCCTATCAAACTATCAGAATAAACTTAAAACTATCTTATCTGGTGGTGCTGTTCTGCCCTCAGTGTGCTGCTGCTGGCTCTTATTATTCCTTAGTCCTATAACATTTTTGACTGAAAACTGTGAGGGAAATACCCACAGTGAGATCACTTTTACTTGTCTTTACAACAACAACAACAACAACAACATAGCCTTTTGTCCCAAGCAAGTTGGGGTAGGCTAGAGATGAAACCCATAAAAAAAACAAAGATCACGGATCTTTAGGTACGTGGATGGCGAGTCTCCAAGCGCTCCTATCCAAAGCTATCTCTTTGGAGATATTCCACTCCTTAAGGTCTCTTTTCACCGACTCGTCCCAAGTCAGTTTAGGTCTACCTCTACCTCTCTTTACATGTTCGGCCTGCTTTAGAACCCCACTACGCACCGGCGCCCCAGGGGATCTCCGTTGGACATGTCCAAACCATCTCAATCGATGTTGGGTAAGTTTCTCCTCAATTGGTGCCACCCCGACTCTATCCCGAATAACTTCGTTCCGGACTCTATCCCTTCGTGTGTGCCCGCAAAACCACCGCAACATCCGCATCTCTACTACACTCAGTTGTTGGACATGTCGTCTTTTTGTAGGCAAACATTCAGCACCGTATAACATCGCCGGACGAATCGCTGTCCTATAGAACTTACCTTTTAACTTTTGTGGCACCCTTCTGTCACATAGGACGCCAGAAGCTTGACGCCACTTCAACTAGGCAGCTGAGATTCTATATCTAACATCTTCATCAATGTCGCCATCCTTTTGAAGCATCGATCCTAAATACCAAAAAGTACCCTTCTGGGCCACCACTTGCCCATCGAGGCCTATGTTAATAGGAAAGTCAGTGGTGTCACCATCACATGTCCGGACAAACGTCATCGCATCTTTATATATATCCTTGATGAGGGTAATGTACTTAGTTGGGACTTTGTGCTTCTCCAAAGCCCACCACATGACATTTCTCGGTATTTTATCATACGCCTTCTCAAGGTCAATAAAGACCATATGCACGTCCTTCTTCTTCTCTCTATATCTCTCCATCAATTGTCGGATTAAGAAAATCGCCTCCATGGTCGACCTTTCAGGCATGAACCAAAACTGGTTTTGGGTCACACTTGTCACTCTTCTTAGACGGTGCTCAATAACCCTCTCCCAAAGCTTCACCGTATGACTCATCAGCTTAATCCCACGGTAATTAGTACAACTTTGAACATCTCATTTGTTCTTGAAGATTGGTACTAATATACTTCTCCTCCATTCTTCAGGCATCCCGCTGGACTGAAAAATAAGGTTAAAAAACTTAGTTAACCATACTATCACTTTGTCACCTAGGCATCTCCACACCTCAATGGGGATACCATCAGGGCCCATCGCTTTACCCCCCTTCATCCTCTTCAACGCCTCCCCGATCTTAGCCTCCTGAATTCTCCTCACAAAGCGTCTGTTGGTGTCATCAAAAGAGTCATCTAACTCAAGGGTAGGGCCCTCATTCTCCCCATTAAATAACTTATCAAAATACTCTCGCCATCTATCCTTGATCTCCTCATCCTTCACTAGAAGTCGATCTGTCCCATCCTTGATGCATTTGATTTGGTTGATATCTCTTGTCTTCCGCTCGCGAATCCTAGCCATCCTATAGATATCCTTCTCCCCTTCCTTCGTGGCTAGCCGCTGAGACATATCATCATACGCTTTACCCTTTGCTACGCTCACAGCTCGCTTTGCAACCCTCTTCGCTAAATTATAGCTCTCGATGTTGGCTGCACTCTTATCAAGGTGGAGGCGCTTGAAACACTCATTCTTCTCCTTAATAGCCCTTTGCACCTCGTCATTCCACCACCAGGTGTCTTTCCCTTCCTGTTTGCCTCCCCTACTCACGCCAAACACCTCTGATGCCACCTTCCGAACACATGTTGCCATCTTTAGCCACATGTCTTCTGCATCTTCTCCTTCCTCCCAGGGCCCCTCACCTAGCATTCTCTCCTTGAACGTTTGCGCCGCATCCCCTTTAAGCTTCCACCACTTCGTTCTCGCAATCTTGACATGTTTATCTCGATGGACACGTACCCGAAAACGAAAGTCCGCCACCACAAGCTTGTGTTGAGGGACAACACACTCCCCGGGTATTACCTTACAATCTAAGGAATCCCGTCTATCCTCCCTCCTAGCAAGGATAAAGTCGATCTGGCTCGAGTGTTGTCCACTATGAAAGGTCACAAGATGGGATTCTCTCTTACTAAAAAGGGTATTCGCTATCAACAAGTCGTAGGCCAACGCGAAGTTCAAAATATCCTCCCCCTCTTGACTCTTGCGACCATACTCAAAGCCCCCGTGCACTCGCTCGAACCCTACATTAGTCGCACCCACATGGCCGTTGAGATCTCCTCCTATGAAGAGTTTCTCGCTGCTAGGAACGGTACTAGCCATGCTATCTAGGTCTTCCCAGAACTGCCTCTTGGTGCTCTCACTGAGACCTACCTGAGGGGCATAGGCACTGATCACATTCAGGGCTGAGTCTCCAACTACCATCCGGACCAGGATAATCCGGTCGCCTCGCCTCCTAACCTCTACGACTCCATCCTTAAGGCTCCTATCGATCAAGATACCTACACCATTCCTACCTGGTGTTGTCCCCGTGTACCAAAGCTTGAAGCCAGTATCCTCAACCTCCTTCGCCTTTTGACCCTTCCATTTAGTCTCCTGAAAGCATAGAATATTTACACGCCTCCTAATTGTTACATCAACTAGCTCCCGCAACTTACCTGTTAGGGATCCTACGTTCCAGCTATCTATGCGAATCCTAGTTGGCTCGGCTAACTTCCTTACCCTTCGCACCCATCGAGGGAAGTGCGAAGACCCTTGCTCATTTTCCACTACACCCGGGCGTAGATGTAGCGCCACTCAGGCTGTGACGACGCGACCCTTGGGGGGATGGCGACCTGGCCCTTGCCCATTTAACACCACACCCGGGTTCCGATGTAGTGCGTCGCTAAGAGGGTTACGCCCCAACGAGTTTTCTTTGGGTTTCATATCCATTAGAGTGGCTATTTTTTACGCTGGTTCGCCAAACCTAACACAACCCTCCTCCTTTATCCGAGCTTGGAACCGGCTATGTTGAGAACCAACACAGGCGGAGTTTTACTTGTCTTTCAAAAAAAAAAGATCACTTTTACTTCATAGCACTGCTACGAGCTACTTATTCCTGGTATTGAGAAGCTCGTTAATGTTGTCATAGTATGAATTGCAAGCCTATGTAGTTTTATCAGCTATGGCACACTGGGGAGTACCTGAATTGGTTGTTATGTTTGCTTAGTTAGAAAATGTGGATTTTTTTTGGCAATTTCTTATGTTCTTGGCAGTATTGTATAGTAGTTGATTAGGGCACGTGCTTAGGCACCAGTGAAGATTTTTATATAGCCTGGTATATTCATTTCTGCAGGCTTAAATGTTCAATACTTTTTCTGTGCTAACATATCTTTTACTGTCCCCAGAGATGATATTGTGTTCAAAGATCCTCTCAATAATTTCAAGGGCATTGGTAATTACAAAAGAATATTTTGGGCACTGCGGTTTACCGGCCAAATTTTCTTCAAGGCAGTGTGGATTGACATTGTCAGCATATGGCAGCCTGTTGACAATGTAATCATGATTCGGTGGATTGTCCATGGCATCCCAAGAGTTCCATGGGAGGGCAATGGCCGCTTTGATGGCACCTCAGAGTATAAGTTGGATAAGAATGGGAATATCTATGAGCATAAGGTGGATAATATTGCCAGGAATTCACTAACAAAGTTCAAGATCTTGCCTGTCGTAGAGCTCATCAGATCACTTGGATGTCCATCTACTCCGAAGCCAACATATTTTGAGACATCATGTCTAGCTTTGATGCACTGGCGTCATTTTGGCTGAGTTTTACTTGGGATGGGATGGGACGTATCTGATGCTAGCAAATTTAGCAAAAGAGTTATGATTAAGGTTGGACCTGATGTCTCCAAATTTTGCCGGTAATGCACTTCCCCTACTTACCAACGAGCAGCAGTTAATTGTAAAAGCCGTGTATGTGTACAGCAATAGGCCTTAATTTAGAGAAAATAGCTATAGAAGTTCCTCTTGGCTGGGTTGCGGAAGCTATTTGTCGTCGGTGCTGAAATCGACAGATGTCTTGGGTGTGTGTTTCATGAAGTTTTGCTTTTGTAATGGAAGTTTTAGCACATGAAAGGGTGCATCGTTAGTTCATTGTACAGGCGCAGCGCAGAAAACATGAATTCCCTGTATGTCGAAATGCTGTGAGCTCTGATATTAAGTATGTATTCCTTTGTATTTTAAGTTGCTGTTGCTTTGATTTGTGGATATCATTCGAGCTCAGAACGAGAATAAGAGACTGAGTTTTATTTGCTATTAACATGGGCAAAGCGTAATGACTGAACGACTACTGCTGTTGCAAGCCAATACAAGGAAGCTGCTCTTGGATGTCTCACAAAGAAAATGAAAGGATGAAAGAATTGATCGATTTGCCCCTTTATTCATGTTCTCCTGGAATTGAAGTAAAAGAGGGGCGCTGCTACGTCTTGGCGCGTGGAAGGAAATCATACGTTGTCACAAATGTCAAGGCGTTGCCTACTTGCCTTGCTGCGGTATGCGTTTTTGCCAGTGTTAACGGGGGAAGATTGGCAGAATTAGTGAATTACCTATTTGTTTCTGCTTTGGATCACAATTGTCCTCAAAACAAAAGGGTGTTACTCCTCCAAAATTGCCTTTGCACAGCAGATTGCCTGGACGGAGCCACTCGGCACATGCTCAAATGGTTGAGCAATCTGACCTCTGCAGGAAACCTACGGCGATTCTGGTCATGTGGACAATTTGGATGGATGGAAAGAAACAATAGGATTTCCAACCGGAAATTGCGAACCCTGCAACAAGTGTCCTCTTGAAACTTTTGCTAGATCAACTGGGCTCAGGGTGAATTTCAGCAAATCCATGATGGTTCGTTTCAGATGAAAGGCTTGACACTCTGGCTGGTGTGTTTGGCTGCCAGAAGGGTACCTTACCTTTCACCTACTTAGGACTCCCCCTGGGAACAACCAAACCGAAAATTGATGACTTCTTGCCACTCATTCAGAGAATTGAGAGAAGATTGACCTCTACATCGGCTTTCCTCTCTCCTGGTGGGAAATTGGAACTGGTTAACTCTATTCTATCTTCAACAGCAATTTTTCAATGTTGCACGCTCAAACTGCCGAAAGGGGTGATTAAACAGCTTGACAAGTATAGAAAACATTGTTTGTGGAGAGGATCAGATCTGACGGCCAGACAGCCTACGAAAGCTGCCTGGTCAATGGTTTGCCTTCCCAAAAATGAAGGGGTCTGGGGGTTATCAACCTTTCAACTCATAATGAGGCCCTCCTCTTGAAGTTCCTTCACAAGTTCTTCTCTAAAGCTGACATACCTTGGGTTCACCTAGTGTGGGAGAACTATTACTCCAATGGCAAGCTGCCTGGTCAGCAGAGAAAAGGCTCCTTCTGGTGGAGAGACACTGTGAAGCTACTAGATAATTTCAAAGGGTTGGCAAAGGCATTGGCCCAAGATGGATCCACCATCCTTTTCTGGCAGGATTTATGGAATGATATTGTACCCAATCTGAGTTTCCCTGAGCTCTGTTCATTTGCCAAAGATCCATCCATTACCTTAAAGTCCTTGAAAGCTTTGCCAAAGATTTATGATCACTTCCATCTTCCTCTCTCACAAGAGGCCTTCGACCAACTCCAACAGCTGTTGGATGGGCTTGCAGGTTGGCAATCTTCAGATGGTAACGATATCTGGACTTACATTTGGGGTAGCCCTCTTTTCTCCACCACCAAGGCATTCAAAGCTCTTATTGGCCATAAAAGAGTACACCCCATTTTCAAATGGACCTGGAAAATAAAGTGTTAGATGAAGCACAAGGTTTTCTTTTGGCTTCTCCTCAAGGATAGGATAAGCACCAGAGACATCCTCCAGAGGAAAGGAATGCAGCTAGTCAGTTACCTGTGCTCTCTGTATCTTGCAGAGGTTAGAAAGTTCAACTCACTTAATTTTGAGATGCAATTTTGCAAAGGCCTGCTGGGAATCTATTGGAGTGACCTATGTTTCAACCCAACCACTGACAAATCTTCCGAAGGATCAAGCGAGGACTCAACGTCTCATTTGCTTTAGAGATTATTATTATACTGATGACATGGAGTATTTGGACCACAAGAAATAATTGGATATTCAACAATGTCGACCCAACAATTCAAGAGCGCAAAAGAAAATTCTGCCTTGAATTTAAGCTCCTTTTTCACAAAGCGAAGCAAACCAAGGTTGATGAAATGAAAGTTTGGTTGGCAATTCACGAATAATATGTGGTAGCTTTCAGTTTAGTTTAGTTTAGTTTGCTTCTTAGTTTGCTGTTGTATTGTCCAGTTTGCTTCTGTATCTTTTTGGAACTTTTTAAAAAAAATTTGAAGCCGAGTATGAGTTTAATTTGGAGAGCGAACATGCGTGTCTCCATCAGGCACTCGGAGCCGGATATGGTGCCTCTTGATCCGACCCGCGAACATGCGTGTCCCCGGTCGTCTCAACACGGAGCTTGGACAGCGGCAGCGTGAGGGCACCGTGCGCCCTCGCTCGACGCGCCGGCGCAGCCGCGGCAGCAGGTCCGTCGTCCATGAGCGCCGGCGGCAGCGCGGGGGCTGATCTGGAGCAGCGGTTGGACGCATTGAATCCAAAGAGCGAGGTCGCCGACGGGGTCGAGTGGACTCATGGCGGCGGCCGGCGGGGCTAGCGGAGGTCGCCGATGGCAGCGCGAGCTCGCCGGGTGTACCATGTCGACGGGCACCAATGTTTGCAAAATACCCCCTCATTTTGATCGCGATCTATAATCGCGATCCGAATATTTTCATATACACCTCTACATAGTTTCAAATACACCCCTAAGTTGGATCGCGATCTATAGTTGCGATCCGAATATTTACAAATACACCCAGGAATTTATCAAATAGCCCCTATTCTGCATCCCATTTTACAAATTGGCCGTTGGGTTGCGCCACCTCCTGCTCCGGGCCGTCCGCCGGCGGTTGCTGCTGCCGCCGGCCATCGACAGCGAGACGCGTGAGCTCCATGACCGGAACCGGCGGCCGCATCATCAACTCATCCACCTCCGCCGCACCTGCAAAGAAGAGACCTTTGAGGTCGCGGGGCTGGCCGGGGAGATGAACAGGAGGCAAGAGCGAAGCCGCGCGGCATCCGCGGGGGGCGAGGGCCTGGCTGATGCGTGGGCCGCGGAGGGGGAGGTGGCGCAGCAGGAGAGACGGCGAGGGCGACAGCCAATGCAATTATGCAAGCTTGAGCGACAGGAGGGCAGGAGGCCGGAACCGCGGGTGCGGCGCGCCCTCTCCCGCTTTCTGCCACTGAACATGTTAAAAGGGATGCTGCTAGAGTGCTGGTATGGTTGCCGGGCAGAGACGACCCCTCCCTACAACTGCAATGCTGCAAACTCTCCTCTGCTCAGATTCGCGAGCTGAGCAGTTGGAATTGGAACAGTTTATATGCTGTCCCGATTATTGATTGTATGGTTGGATCACGCGGCTTCGGATCAACGAGCAAGGAGAAGGAGACGGCGAGGGAGATGGTGATGCATCCTCTATCCCTCCGCAACTTGTGTTGCTGAAGATGCTAAAACGACTGCTGGTTCAGAGTTCAGACTACACTGCTGCAGCCTCTCTGTCTGTGCTGCAGTGTTTTACGATTTCGGAGCAGATTTTCAATGGGGATTTGGGACCTGAGAAGTCTATATGCTTTTCCGCACCGGATGATTGGATCTCGCGGCTTCGTGATGGAGAGGAAAAATCAGTAATCGGACGAGCTAGTTTATGTGAAGAACTGAAGACGATCAACATGTTGGGCCCTTTATCGTCCTTGCTTTGCGTCCGAAGGATGGATGATGGATGATTGGTTGTTACTGGAGGACGGATGCTGTGGCTTCATCTGTACCGTGGAGGCACCGGCTGCGGCAGCCTGCGTGCGACGCGCCGACGCGCCGGCGCACAGCAGCGCGGCATCTGATGAGGAGATAGGCCTGTGAAAGACGGCGGCGGCGAGCGAGGGGTCTCCGAGCAAGCTGATGGGTAGAGTGGTCTGGACGGAGGATCTGGGAGCGCGTGGCGGTGGCCGGCGGGGCTAGCGGAAGTCGCCGGCGGCAGCGCGACCTCGCCGGGTGTACCGTGTCGTCGGGCACCAACATTTACAAAAAACCCCCTCGATTTATCCGGATACTTATATATATACCCCTACGTTTTTCATATACACCCTGGTTTTATCAAATAACCCCCTGGTTTGCATCCAATTTTACAAATAGATTGCTGGTTCGCATCGGCTCCCGTTCCGGCCCGTCCGCCGGCGGTTGCTGCTGCCGCCATCCACCCACCTGCCACTGAAGCTGGAATCTCAAAGACCCCGTCGCTGGCAGCTCATATAGCCAGCTCTCCACTCTAATTTGCGCAGGATGGAGCCAAGGGCCTTACGACGAGACCCAAGCCGGGACCTCACCAGCAGTGCTGAAAGTGTAATTATGGAAATAAATCAATCTATTCCATAGAAATGTGCGTGTATACATATGGAGGCCAGGGTGGCTCTAAGCCAACCGCACAGGCGTACATGCCTAAAATCAAGGACTGACTATCATAATTATACATACTATAATTACAATAGTCTAACACTCCCTCGCAGTCTAATCGGGAGCATCGCTAACGGTGGATCGAAACTCCTGGAACAACGAGGTGGGTAGGCCCTTGGTGAAGACGTCGGCGTACTGTGATGTCGTAGGAACATGAAGAACCCGAACGTGACCGAGGGCGACCTTCTCTCGAACAAAATGGAGATCAATCTCTACATGTTTCGTTCGCTGATGCTGCACTGGATTGCTGGAGAGATATACTGCACTGACGTTATCACAATAGATCAAAGTGGCTCGGTGAGGAGGGCGGTGAAGCTCGAACAGTAGCTGTCGCAGCCAGGTGGCTTCAGCTACGCCATTCGCCACAGCACGGTACTCGGCCTCAGCGCTGGATCGTGAGATCGTGTGCTGACGCTTGGAGGACCAGGACACCAGATTGTCACCTAGGAACACTGCGTAGCCAAAGGTGGAGCGACGGGTATCCGGGCATCTAGCCCAGTCTGCATTCGTGTACACGATGAGCTCTGTAGGTGACGAGCGGCGCATAGTCAAACCAAGTGAAAGAGTGCCTCGTAGGTATCGTAGAATCCGTTTGAGAGCCGTGAGGTGGGGCTCCGTGGGGTCATGCATGTAGAGGCACACTTGCTGAACAACAAAAGCAATATCTGGATGGGTAAATGTCAGATACTGTAGGGCGTCAGCGAGACTGCGGTACTGTGTGGAGTCAGCGACAGGAGGTTCATCTGCGGATAATTTGGAGTGTACATCGACAGGGGTGCTGCAAGGCTTGCACTCACTCATCCCGGCTCGCTCCAAAATGTCCTGAGAGTATTGTCGCTGAGAAAGAAATAAACCACTGGCAGAGCGTGTCACTGAAATGCCCAGAAAATGGTGAAGCGGACCCATATCGGTCATAGAAAACTCACGCTGGAGAACCCCAATGATCTGCTTCAGAAGACTGGCAGAGGAAGCAGTGAGAACAATGTCATCCACATAGAGCAACAACAAAGCTGTGTCTGTCCCTCGTCGAGATATAAAGAGTGAAGTGTCTGACTTTGCTTCAACAAATCCAAGTGAAATAAGATGTGAGGCAAACCGATGATGCCAAGCATGCGGAGCTTGCTTCAGACCATATAGAGACTTGTTGAGCCGACAGACGAAATCAAGACGAGAAGAATCCACAAAACCTGTGGGCTGAATGCAGTACACTGTCTCTGTGAGGGTACCATGCAGGAACACATTTTTTACATCCATCTGGTGAATGGGCCAGTCCTGAGAGAGAGCCAGAGAAAGAACCACTCGGACTGTCGCGGGCTTGACCACCGGGCTGAACGTCTCATCATAATCAATACCAGGTCGCTGTGTGAAACCCCGGAGGACCCAGCGGGCCTTGTAGCGATCCAAAGAACCAGCTGCAAGTAGTTTGTGACGAAAAACCCACTTGCCGGTGACCATGTTAACACCAGGAGGCGGTGGCACAAGACTCCAGGTGGCATTGGCAATCAAGGCGTCGTACTCAGCTTGCATAGCGGAGCGCCAATTTGGATCGGACAGAGCACCACGGACAGAGCTGGGCAGTGGCGACATGGGCACAACGTGGAGGTTGAGGCGATCCACGGGCTGTGCGCGCGTGCGCATGGGATGCGCATTGTCGACGGGATTGATGGAGACCGGCCTCGTGGCCGCCGTACGACCGGTGGCCGTGGTGCTGCTGGCTGTTGCCCGCACGGAAGACACGGGGGCAGCAGCACCGGCTAGGGCGGTCGACGAGGCGGACATAGCGGTACCGGCTGTACTCGATGGCGCCATGGGAGCGGTGCTACTGGCAACAACCTGCACGCGGTGTACAGGGGCAGCAACACCAGGATGTACGAGCGTGGAGGAGGCACTGCTAGGAGCAGTCTGGGCAGCAGCGCCAAGGTCCGGTGATCCCTGGGAGAGCTCAGGCGCTGCTACAGTGCCATGCACGGGTATAGTACCATGCACAGCATAAGGAGCCGATGGAGTAGTACCTGCATGAACGAAACGGGTTCCTGGAACCGAAGTGGTAAGATCATGCACATCAATTAAAAAATCCAAGGCCGAAGGGGCCATTGGTGTGGTAGACATGTCGGAGAAGGGGAAAGAGGACTCATAAAAAACGACATGTCTATAAATAATGATGCGATTCGACTGGAGCTCGAGACACCGATAGCCTTTGTGTTCCGAGGAATAGCCGAGGAAGATGCATAGGGATGAGCGGGGAGCGAGTTTATGGGGTGCTGTGGAGGACATATTGGGATAGCAGGCGCACCTAAAAACTCGAAGATGATCATAGGAGGGCTGGGTAGAGTAGAGGGAGGTGTATGGTGTCGAGAAGGCGAGGATTTTAGTGGGGAGCTGGTTCAAAAGGTATGTCGCAGTGTGAAGGGCTTCGACCCAGTAGACCAGAGGGAGACTCGCCTGGAACAAGAGAGAACGTAAAATATTATTTATGGTGCGAAGGGAATGTTCTGCTCTACCGTTTTGTTGAGAAGTATATGGACACGACATGCGGAGTGCAACACCATGGGAGAGAAAGAACGTGGGGGCCTGAGAATTATCAAATTCATGGCCGTTATCGCACTGGACGCTCTTGATGGTGGTGCCAAATTGTGTGCGAATAAAAGTGAAGAAATTGGCAAGGGTGGAAAAAGTCTCGGATTTTAGGCGGAGCGGAAACGTCCAAATGTAGTGGGAGCAATCATCAAGAATTACCAAATAATATTTATAGCCCGACACACTAACAATTGGGGAGGTCCATAAATCACAGTGTATTAAATCAAAATTATGAGAAGCTCGTGAGGTACTTGAACTGAACGGCAAACGTGCATGACGACCAAGTTGGCACGCATGACATATGTGGTTGACATTATCTTTATTACAGGAAATGACACTGGAGGTAATAAGTTTGGACAAAGCTTCACACCCAAGATGACCGAGACGGCGATGCCAAAGGGAGGTGGGTGCAGCGAGGAACGCAGAGGTGGTGGTGGAGGGTGCATAGAACGTGTAAAGGTCATCGGAGCTATTGCACCTGGCGATCACGTTCCTAGTTTGCAAATCCTTCACAGAAAGGCCAGAGGGATCAAACTCAATGGAGCAATTATTGTCGGTGGTAAAGTGACGAATAGAAATTAAATTCTTAATAATGTTGGGAGACACCAGCACATTATTGAGAACTAAATTGCGATGCGGTAAAGAAAAAGTATGTGATCCAGTGGCTGTGACAGGAAGCGAGGCACCGTTTCCCACAATGATAGATGAAGGAGTGAATGAAGTGGGCGAGGAAATGGTGGAGAGTTTACCAGCGTCCGAGGTCATGTGCGAACCTGCACCGGAGTCGGCGTACCACTCGAAAGTAGCGTTCGGCGGGTTGAGCGTCATGGTGTTGAAGGAGTGTGCAAGGGCGTCCTGATGCCATGCACCACCGTGAGTGGGGTTCCAGGGCGCCGCTTGGTACGCCGGTGCGGGCGCCTGGAAACCTGGGGGTGCAGCTCCCCCGTAGTACGTGCCTACGGAGGGGATGGAGTGCCGTAGAAGCCGCCATAGGCGCTGGGTGCGCCGCCGAAGCTGCTGGCGCCGAAGCCGTTGTACTGTGGAACGGCGCTGAACACTGGCGGCGGTGGTGGGCGCCCGGACTGGTCATATGGCCACAGCCGTACAGTGCCAGCCCATGGGTGCGCGAAGGACGGATGCATGCCGGGGGGTGCACCTCCCTGTCCAACCGGAGGGGCGCCACCAGGGAGCGCCGATTGGCCTTGCTGCTGGCCGTTGCGTCCACCGTGGCCGCGACGACGGCCGGTGCGTTGGCCGTTTGGCGCCGGGGGGCGTGCTGGAGGAGGCGCCCCCGGACGTGGAGGTGCTGGAACCCCGGGAGCTGCAGGCCGCGGCGTTGCAGCGACGAGTGCGGATGGCGGGGACGGAGGACGTGCGTCGATTTCCAGCTCCTCCAATAGTAGGTGCGTTTGTGCCTCCGTGAATGTGGGGAACAGCCTGTGCATCTTGAGAATGGACACCATGTGGCGGAACTTGCCGCCGAGGCCGCGAAGGAGCGTGAGCACCATCTGCCGATCGATGATGGGATTGCCGAACTCGGCAAGGGAAGCCGCCATCGACTCGAGCTGGCGGCAGTAGTCGGTGATGCTCAGGGACTCTTGGCGGAAGTTGCGGAATTTCATCTCGAGCAGAAGTGTCCGAGACTCCTTTTGGCCGAGGAACTCGTCCTCGAGATAGCACCACGCTCCGCGAGCGGGGCCCTGCCGCATCATTAGAGATTGCTGCAGGTCGCTGGAGACGATGCTGTAGATCCAAGTCAGGACGCAGCAATCAGCTTGAACCCATGCTGGACGCGATGGGAAAGCTTCGTCCTCAAGGACGTGACGAGTTGGGCCACTTGGTGTAGGTGTTCATTGCCTGATCGAGGATGACAGGGATGAGCGCCTTCACGTTGACAACGGCAGTGGCTTGCGCCCAGAGGGCCTCATGGGCGCGCTCATACTCGTCCAGAGCAGCAGCACGGAGGCGGGCTTCCTTGGCGCGGCGTGCGTCGTCGTCGTCCGCCATCGGGAGGGAGACACGACGGTTGGGCGTTCGCGAGTCGCGACCAGACCAGCGGACGAAGTCACAATGAGGCCAGCGATCGGAAGCACACGCTGGATTGGAAGCAAATTGGGTCACGTCAGAACGTGAAGTCCTGGCGAGAGATCAGCGGCAGGAGAAAAAAGAAAAAGAAGAGCCGGCGTCCGCTGGACAGCGACGGTGAGAAAGGACTTGCGTCCGGAGGACAGCGTCGGTCTTGGGATTTACGATAGCCGGCGACGAATCAGCGGCGGCGAGGGTTTGCGGAAGCGTGGCCGCAGGAGCGAACCGCGTGTGATACCATGAAAATATAATTGTGGGAATAAATCAATCTATTCCATAGCAATATGCGTGTATACATATGGAGGCCAGGGTGGCTCCGCACAGGCGTACATGCCTCAAATCAAGGGCTGATTATCATAATTATACATACTATAATTACAATAGTCTAACACGTGCGTTTCAAGCTCGCGAGATCGGGCGACCATGGCGGCGGCTTTGTCCGTAACAAGCACGTCTTCGTCTCTTCCCGGATCGCGGAAGTCGATGCATCGAAACCGCCACCGCGAATTTTGGATGCCGCCTCCGCATCGCTGGAGACCACGCAGGCAGCTCCTGCCGATCGATCGCGCCTCGCTGAAGACGGCAATGCATGCGCTTTCGGATTGCGCACGTTCTCATCAGTTCTACTCAACTTTCTCATCGACGAGTCGGGGCTCCTGTCCTGATTCTTATTGGCGGCGACTCATGAAGGCAGAGCACCTGCTCAAGTTGCTCCAAAAAAAAAAATGGACTCATGAAGACAAGTCACCTCGTTTTTTCAGCCGTCTGATTTTGATCGGACCGTCCAAAAGCGGACACAGCATCCAGCGTTTCCAGAGCCTTCCGGAGCGCGGTAGAACGCCACCTCCCCGCCTCGGGCCGCGGCCCCACGTCCCTCGAGGTCGCCGGCGAGCGCTCTCCGGCCACGAGCTTCGCGTCTCTCCCCTCTGCGCCTAACCCGGAACACCTGTCCCAGCCTCCCGAACCGAAGCCGGCCCGGCGGGGGAAGCTCTGCCGTTCGTCCCCGCGCTCACGCCTCCCTCCTCGGTCCTCGCGGTCGCGGACGCGGACGCGGAGACGGGCGTGGCTCCCGCGGCGATGGGTGTCAGCGATGCGTTGTCGAGCGTGGAGGAACAGCGCAGGCCCACCCGCGGCGCCTGATTCCCTTCGCCTCGCAAGCACCGAAGGCGTCAGATCAGCAGCGCCGCAGGCTATCGTGGCCGTTATGCTCCTCGGCGTCACTGGCGGACGGTAGGGGGAGGTACCGGAGCGGCCGTGGCGTGGTGGGACGACGCGGGTTCCCATGGCCAGCTTAGCTTCGGCGGCGGGCGGCGGGAGGACGCCGAACAACGGTGGCGTTCGCGCGCGCTGCGGTCCGGATCGAGTGACGTCGCGCGACGAGTAGAACGGAGAGCTGCAGGATCCCTCTTCCTTGCGCGCGGCGCCGTCATCCGCGCCACACAGGTGAGCCAACCAGCTTCCTGCCTGCACACTTGCCTCCCATGGCTCTATCTCTCTGGCCGAGTCATGGACTCATGTCATGGTGTGCTCATCTGATCTGACTACTTCTGTTTGTGTTACCCTGCCAAAATCCATTAGGGAGACAAAAAAAAATGGGCATGCTTAAGGTGTTCGATGTTCTGCTCCAGCCAGTCACCTTTTTTTTTTATGGCACATGGAGAGGGAGGCGATTAGTGTTCATCACACGATTGCTAGACTGAGTTCATCCCATGTTTCTGTTTGGTAAGAAATCCTTTGCCAGGCTCACAATCCAAGATACTGCAATTAACCCTTTGGCAGAGTCATTCACCAGTGATGATTTTAACATTCTAACAACTTCCATTCCCTTTGGATCATGTTCTCTCATCTCACGTAGATATGTAGTAAGTTCTGTAAAGGTACAAAATTTGGGTAAATAAATTCAAGATATAAAGATTGTAACATGCAGTGAGTAGGACGAATCTCTGTACACATCCTACAGATTTGAAGTGATCCTTTCGGTGTGGTATACCAGTATTGTAGAGCATGAACACGTATCACCAAATTAAAGATCCAACGGTTGCATATATAAGAACATTGTCCCATCTTATTAGAATAATCAATATTTGCTTGCAGTCATATTGTATCGATATTCACTGTAAATTCTGATTATTGTTAGGATTTGGTATTTCTTATCTTGAAGATGTATCCCAGCTTCACATGGTGGTAACAATTTTTGCATAATAATGCTCAAAGGAATGACAGTGGCTATGTTTCAACGATGCGCAATCATGTGTGATACTTGAGGAAAGCTCTCCTTAGTTCCTTTTCCCTTGGTTCAGAATTAAACTACTCAGAGCTGGATTTTCCAGAAATAGTTTCCCCTATAATAGTTTTCTACCTGGTTATTATTAAGTGAATAAGAAGTTTATATTGTTCGTGCACAGATCATATATCCATTTTGTTTACTTCATGAGGATACATCATGAGACTAATTGGACAGCAATGGTCCTTCTCTAATTCTCACAAGCCATCAGGCGCCCTTACAAACTCAAGGTATGTTAATACAATAATTCACGTTCATTCTTTGTTCCGTATATTGTCTCCTTTCTTTTTCCCCTTTACTATGTTCCATGCTGCACTTACAATGCTTAGCTAGCAGGATTTCACCATTTTTCCTGACAGCTGATGACAACTGGCGCCATCCAATTCACATTTGTTGGGCCAACTTAATAAAATATATGCTGCATCATTTCTTGCTAACGATTCATGTAATCTTCCAGAGATGTTCAATCCCATACCTCCTTGAGGTTCAACATCATAAAAGTTTGATAATAGACTTAGATGGCAAGCTAAATTTCACAGTGAAACAGCACTACAGCAGGTTGATGCAGATTGCAGCTCTATTTGAATTACCATCTGAAGGAGAGAAAGAAGTATGATAGTATGTATGAATATTCTTGAGAAAGCTGTCCATTCCTAAACCTGTAAAAGTGTTATACTATCCTAATTTGTCATACAATCATGTAGTGCATTTTTTGATACAGTTTATTTGTTATTTGTTTTAAAAGAAACAGTGTGACAACTGCCAAAGATATTTATCTTTCAATCAAATCAAACCCTTATTCTAGACTAGTATATGAATTCTTTGTTTTATTCTATTGATGCACATAATCATATTCAGCACAAGGGCCAAGCAGCATAATTGCTCTTTGGATATATAACTCACTAACATCTACTCCCTCCGTTCCAAATTATTAGTCGTTTTGGCTTTTCTAGATGCATAATTTTTGCTATATATATATATATATTATGTCTAGATACATAGTAAAATCTATGTATCCAGAAAAGTTAAAACGACTAATAATTTGAACAATTGGTTCAGTGATAATTATTCTTTCATACTCTGCAATGATTCAACACGGTCCAATTAGCTGAATTTGTTTTTTTTGTTTTACAGGAAGCTCCAAAGGGTAATACAAGGAGTGGAGTTGTCTCTAAAGCCCAGGCTAATGGTCAGCATAGAACAACACCAAGCTACAATTGGCCCGTCTAGCAGGGCACCTGCCGCGCATGGTTCTCTATTCCCCCACGGTCCAAATTAAAGAAAGTCCATGAGAGACAATATCTCCCATGGTTTTTATTTGGAGCAGTTGGTTGTAGCTCCCTTATCTTTCATGGATTTAAATAAGAGTACTGGGAGACAGCATATGTTAAGTTACCGCCATATTTCAATAGATGGTTCCAATAAGAACAACATCATATTTTTCAATTCATTCTTTTGTTCATAAATATTTGAGAATCGACAAATTTTAAAAATATTTTTACAACTAAAATTGGGTATGATTATTGTTCCAAAAATATACGATATACCGTATTTAGCATCCATCATCATTGACTACCTAAAATAGCAATTGACTACCTAAAAATATATCTTGGATGGTTTGTCAATGGAACCATGGGGATTTACTAGCCACTTAAGAGATGGCCCTTTGTGTAGTATTGCATGTAACACTTGCAAATATAAAGATGTTAGCCGTGAAGTCTTTGATTCCACATTTTCTTAGTTGGATTCTAGAAAAAAGATTATCGAACTACTTGATGGCAGCGGCAGGGGTCCTTCCCATCGATTGTGGATCATCATCCAAATCAGAATATAGTGTGGATGATCGCAGCATGCTATAACAATGAGCATAACTTTTGGCAAAGGTGCCCTACGTCTGGCATTTTGAAGGTGTTGATTGTCTGCTC
Source organism: Panicum miliaceum (assembly GCA_032594955.1). Classification (NCBI taxonomy): domain Eukaryota; kingdom Viridiplantae; phylum Streptophyta; class Magnoliopsida; order Poales; family Poaceae; genus Panicum; species Panicum miliaceum. Next base: position 4,901,538 of record CM064058.1, on the reverse strand, counting down.
GATCATGAAGAGATGCGCTACGCTATGTACAACTTTTGAACAGCCAATCGTACGTGACATGGTAGGAATATTAACCCTTTGGAGACCTGAAGACGGTAGAATGGTTGCGTCTACCACTGCAGCGGCATAGCAAGTAAGTGAAGGGTCCCATCATTATCCTAGAAGAACTGATGCTGTGTTGGGGACAAATTCACTTTTTCTGAACGTACAGATGCTGTTGGCTGCTTCATTCTCGGCGTGTTCATTCCGTAACAGATCATGTGCTTCGTCGTATCTACGCCACAGGTTTTGTTTCTCGTGTCCAGCAGAATCGCTACGTACGAAATTCCCAATGTCACATTCATGCAAGCCGTGCTGTTTGTAATCTGGATCATGGCATGCACATGAGAACTTAACGTGCGGCTCTCAGTTCTCAGCTAGGAACCAGTCCGGAATCCGTATATGGTGAGAACCATATCCAAGAGATGACACCACCCTCGTCTCTTTCGCCGTCGTCGGTAGGGATGACGGGAGGTGCGTGGCTGGATAAGCAGGTGAATGAACCTGCTGCCTCTCCTCACGGATGGCATGCAGATCCATCGCGGAACTGTCGACAGTTATGACCGTTGTTCCTCTCCATGCATGTCTCATGTCTCATGGTTTAGAGGGGGGGGGGGGGGGGGGGGGGGACTAGATAAATTGATCTTAGCTTAGTCATGGATACTACAGATACAGAGCTGCAGGCGATCGAGTCTGCTTGATGCTTTCTCATTTTGCATGAGGTCATTATGCCGCAAAAGCTAATAAGCTCTTTTTTTCATTGTACCCTCCATGAATACGAGCCATTCATTTCTTTAGATGCTAATAAGGCCCAGATGGCGTTTTCAACATTTTGCAGCTTTACATATATCATGTTCCAAGCCAGGTCCCAGGTACAGGTGCCCGGGCACATGTGTACCAGACCCGTATAAAAAGATTGTGTTGTAGTGCACACTCCATGTTTGTTATGTTCGTCTAAACATGGGAACCTTATTAACTCATCACAGCCAGCACCACCATAATCCACATTTTTGGATATATTAAACCAAAATGCATGATGATGGTTGCAAATTCAGCGGAATTTAGGCCTTCCTCCTGACATGATTACATATGATTTGCGTCGGATGGGAGTCTTCTATTTAATTTGTTTGAAATTGTCATGGTTGCTTGTTGGTCCAAGTGTGGTGTCATCGCAACACTCCCATCTTTTTTCGAAAATGGAACTAGAATATAATTCAGACCATGTTATATACAGTTTCTAATACATAATTTTCATTTTCATTTTGGACCTAGAGTCCATGTACCGCGCCTGTGTATATACCCTCTTTTAATATAAAAATAGGTAGGCGCCACCCCTGCCGTTCGCCTAAAAGGAATGGTTGCACAAGGTTGAAAGGAACTAAAAGCCTAAAAATAATACTACTCTAATGCCTTAGTTGTGTGGAAACTGCTTGACAGCGCAAGGTCTTAAATTAATTTAAAATATCAAATGGGTGTGCCTCTCATCATTTAGGTGACCTGTGGGCACAGTGGAATTCAGCAGTTTTTCCCCGCCGTCATCAATTTAATATGTCATGCCTAAAATGGCCACATCATATTATGGATTGTTAATTTGACATGTTTTACTCGATCAGATACCAGTAATCATCACATAGAGTACCATATTTGCAGTCAGCTGATGTCTGATGACCAGATACACGAGACATCTTGTCTTTTTATAATTAAGCGAAGGGAAGGAGTGGGAAATCTGATTGCAGGTGCTATGCTCATCACTGATTTCTTTGAGGAAACTAGTTTTACAAATGCAGCGCTTGCGCTGTGAGAATGCACAGAGAGAAATAATTATTAACATCAAGTAAGAAGTTTACAAATAGGTAGCTGCTGCTGCTATATCCGAATAGTGCAATTGTATCAATCTCTGCTAGAATTGCAGGATTACAACAAGGCAGATTCTTATGAAAAGCAGGCCTTTGAGCTAAGGCTTATATCCATTTGTGTCTTCACGACGACTAGTTGCCACTTCCATGTTGATTATTACCTGCTCAATATCATTGAGTGCTTTGGGTGCCTCCTTGCATCTGCTATACATGCAGTACACAACCAACTGAAGGATTCCAGTTAAACACCCGACACTGTTTGGTGCCTTCAGAACAAAACAAGTTGGCGGTAACTCAGTTTGAGACAGTGATGCCGAACAATAATCGCATGAAAATATAGATTAATGTAAAGCCTAATTGCATACTTACCGTGAGATAGGGATCCCTTCCTAGGACTCCATAAAGCGTCCACATGAAACTGGTTAATAAGGAAAATAATGACAAATAGAAAGGCATGAACTCCACACTTTTCGTCTTCATAACTTGTTTCTGCAAATTTGGGAGTACAAAAAAACAATTAGTTGATGAGGATGGCCTGGTAAAAAAATGCCCTCCGATCCATTGCAGCAATTAGAAGCTTTTTTTTCGTTATGAATTTGGTCCTTTACATCTAAATTCATTTCCTTTCGTAGTAATTTGGTATATCAGGAGTATCCATTATTAATTACATTAGAATGTAGGCTACTTTTTTAATAATACAAATTATTTGGTTAATATCAGGCCATTATTAATATAATTATATAGTTTTGTTATGTAGTCTGTTAATTATCTATAATAATATGATGTTATTTTGTTTTTTAAAAATATATCACAGTGGTTCTGTTATAACTGATAGTACTCACCACAGCTACAAGAGGAGCACTGTACATCGACATGGAAGTTACTATACCAATACTGCCAACAAATAGCTTGCGCATGTGGTGCGTGTGGAATGTAAAGATTGTGAAAGATACAATCATGCAGAAGATTGCCAGAATCAGAGATACCGTTAGCACAACAAACTTCTGCAAGGTAATGTTAAGTATCATTGATCAGCTCGTGCATATATAATTCGAACTTTTTTAAACCCACACATGATCACATGTATTATGACTTGATATGACTACCTGGGTTAAACTGATGCATTAGCATAAATAATTACATCTGAGTTCACTTTTTAAAATCACATGCGGATTATGTTCTGTCTTATGTGTGTTAGACAAAGATTAAAGTACTTGCTTGATATATTAGGCAGATGCTCTTGCCCTTTTGCTCAAATAACTGAATAAAAATACAAGTAACATTACTTTTCTTAAAATATGTGAAGAATAGTAACACCAGTCTCCTTAAAGTTAAAAAAGTGTACTTCCTACCAAGTTCCAAATATGACCACTGGATACCAGTTTGGAGATGATAATCTGGAGAAAGGCCTTCTTTTTTTAAAAAAAAACTCTTTCTACGCAGCATTTTGTTCCAACCAGCATTTGTATCTTTCTAATAACTGATCATTTGTTCCAGGTTGCAAATTATATATGGTATGCATGATAGTGAAAGTAGCAAGAGAAACTTGGAATATATATAATAGCATCCAGCAACCTAAGAAGTTTTAATTATTAGGATTCTAATAATGGAACTTAACACTAACAGGCTCTCATCAGAAGTTGCTACCTTTTTCTCTCTTGGTGCATACCATATGTATATGATGATGAATGAGAACTCAAAGAGTACTCCAATAGCGCAGGTACCAAAGAGTGACAGGTTCTCCCACCCATCACTCACGAGTGGAAAGCCATACCAGCCCCATGTGAGGGCGCTGAAAAGAGCTAGGATATATGGCAAGCATGAGAATTCTCCTACACTTGCCTCCTTGATGACTCTCTTAAATGTCAATCTGGAAAACAAAACCACAGACGATATCGTTAGCGATACGCCATGCCGTCTCAATCATGTTAGTTCAGGATGTAGTCATGTACGCTGGAACTGCATAGAGGAGCACGCAGACTGCAGATCCTGCAAGAAAAAGATGAGGTGGTGTTATTTTCAGAGGCGAATTGAAGTTGAATGAGTCAGGGACGTAGTAGTTTGCAGATAGAGAGGTAGAATACCTATAATTCCAACTATGACGCGTATGCTAGTAACAACCATTGCTGCTCTGAGCTAGGGCTCTACGAGCGAGTGTTAGTTGCCGCTGGGGGGTCAGGAGCTAAAATATGCCACTGATTAGTTCATGCATTGTCTGCAATGATGGTCGCCTATTTATAGCACATAAAACGGTATTGTTGTTTGAAGCAGCAGGAGACAAAGGTATAGCTCAAGCCACTATGCTAGAATATGGCGTACTAAGCTTTCTGCAAAAGCAAAGAAATACGGACCAAGCCTTTCATATAGTACTGTCTGGTATCTGCCTGAGGAATTCCACCTATGAGCCTTCGAGAACAGTCATGAAAGAACGAGATAGATCCTCTACATTGCCCTACGTACTGGAGACGTGGAAAGTAGCTGTGCATTAGGGTGCTCTGATGTACAATTGGATATGTTTCGAACGGTCCAGAGATCATCATATCATTGACCTACATAAAGCGCTACCATGCATATTTCTTTTTGCTAACAGTAGTCTTGCTGTTGTGTGAATATTTTCTACTGTATGGGGTCTGTAGCATATCCGACACATTTGTCTCCTTCGTTCTCTGCCTTAATCTGCGTAAAGGCAGGATCTGTTGTGCGTGTCCAAAAGCTTTCATGCTATGGTCCGTACTTGTGGTATGTCAGAGCGTATACTGTACTTGTTTATACTAGTAACACTGAGATGAGAATGAGATACGGTGACACGTGAGAGTTTGTTGACCACACATATCATTGGTTGGGGCATTGGGCTTTGCTGCAGCATGAGGACGAGGAACCAACAGGCATGGCCTGGGACTTTTTATTACTATTTTAAGTACATATTCTTAATTGCTCGAATCTAAGAAATTTAAGAAATATATTACTCTATTTATTACAAAAATATTATCTGATCAAAATTTTTAGTCGCTTTAATTTTATCCTAAATCAAGCTTCTCTAATTTTTTTACCAAATTTATAAGAAAATACACAAAAATCTATCTAGTTTCATCAAATACATCATGAATATATCATGATGTTCATATATTTTTCTTATAAATCTGATGAAAGTTAAAGGATAATTTAGGATACTGTTAAAATGACTAAAATTTTGAACGGAAGGAGTATTTTTGTTGCTTGGAGTAAAAATTTACTTCATAGGTAGATAGGATGATTTCTGGAAGCTGCACATTATTTCATCTGTCCGCCCGCCAAATATATTATTCGTCCATGAAGCGACGAAAATGAACATGTGAACAGCACAGGCTAACATGTTAGTGCACTAAAATTTAACAATTTGGGAAAAATTTCTAGAGAAATAAAAAAACTTTGCTTGATAGGTTAATAAACATTGATATCTGCCTGTTACAAATATGTAAAGCCATGAAATTATTATCAAATTTTTTATAATGATAAATGTTTGTTTAACTTGTTAGATACATAAATTATTCTTGATCCAAAATTTGTTAAGCCAATTTTGCTAGCTCGTATGATGCAAAAGCTGGGACAATTTTTTCCTTTTATTTGAAAAGGGGCTAATAAACACCAGATTATAAATAACATTCAATGAAAATAAAATAACTGAGCGATTGTTATTCACACATTCTATAGATTTTATAAGTAGTGTAACTATGATATCTTAAGTCTGGCCAACCATTATCCAATAATAACATTGTTATGATAGAAGGTCGTATGACGATGTCCCTTAGCACTGTTGTAAATAAAATTTTAGTTTTGTATTATTTTTTTATTATAACTACTAGCATATCAACTCGTGCTCCTGCACAGGCTAGTTAGAATTAATATAAAAGTAAGACTTATAGCTAATAATTATAATTATCTATCTTATACTCTATTTCATCTATTAGATATTCTAACATAATATTTTAAAAGATACATATTTATCATTATCTGGTTGCAATAGGTTTATTTAGTAATAATTTTTTTTACTTTACATCACACCTCCATATGTGTTTAGTATATACTTAATTGAATCTTTTGTTTGAACTATGTGAACAACATGAAAATTGATATTTTTATCTCTTTCCCATACACAAATATATGGTAACACACATCATGAGTAGTATTTTTATATAAATAATAACATAAATAATATATTAATAATAATAGAAATAGTAATTTAAAATTTTATATCGGTGCACTTTAGTATTTCATTATAGTTATATAATTTAGATTCAGATTTATAGGTTACTTTAACTTTTAGTAATAATATAATTGGACTTATATACAAATTTAGGGGGTTATTTGCATTATTATAATAATGGCATAGGTGGATAATTTACATGACGATTAAGGGGTTACTTTAGATAATTTTTTGTAATGACAGAGGTGGGTAATTTAGATACATGTTAGGAGTTACTTTATATTATATTTTATAATGGCAGAGGTGGGTAAATTTAGATACATGTTTAGGGGTTACTTTAGCCTATTATCATAGTGGTAGAGGTGGCTCATTTAATGGAAAATATAATAAATTCAATAGCTACTATGATTAGATTTGTTGGATTGATGGTCAGATGTTTCCGATTTCGTGAGAATTTCTAAGATTTCTCTAATTCTTTAAGTATCCACTTAGGATCCTATATGGCTTCACATGGAGCCTTCAAAAGAAGTATCCAATTAATAATAGTAAGATTCTAAGAAGGGTATCTCAAGTAAGAAGATATTGTCACGTTTCCTTCCGTTCAGAATAAGTTTAATTCTCATCACATATCGGACACGCTGCATGCAATTGTCTTGCACCAGGGGATAAAAACTTTATCTCTTGCAGCGAATCATATGCCCAATACCCAGCATAACCCAGCATATCGAGCAGCGGCAAGCTGGGGCTCTTGTTGGCTCCGACGAGCCGTCTCCGGTTATCTCTTATCATGTGGCCAATGCAAGGACATCAGAATCACTGATGGCATATATCACATAATACGCATTTGAGCTCACACGCTGCCAACCTACGCATAAATCCTTTGTCGCGTTGCTTTCGATTCCCTGTTTCCTTAGATTCCAATAAGATTTTTCAATCTTGATGACACGACTTGTTTGAGATCAGGTGCGGATCAAACATATCAGAGTACCATTGATGCATGGAACCTGCATACTAAGTTTACGAAAATAATGAGCTCAGCTTTTGCTCCTCGTGATGAAATGCACCAAAGTTGCATTTGATCCATAATACGTACCGTTCTTGCAGAGGAACAGTTTCAGTTTTCTGATAACTACTCCGATGCTATTGGATGCTTCTCAGAAATCAGAATGCTCAGGTATATACTTTGCTAAAATAAGCGCATCTCCTTGTGTCAAACTGAAACCATCTCAAGTTTTGAAATGATAAGTTCCATTTTTCTGCTACATTAGGAGGTTTATTTGGTTAATTCATGGCATATATATATTTGCATTCTGCAATTGAGTAAGCAGTGGCAATTTTCAGACATGCAGCTACTCTACGGACTACGGCTCAACCGGTGTCCTTGTGCTATGTATTGAAGAATATGAATCACAATGCACGTACGAGCTGTTCTACTAGAATGTGATGACTGTTGTCTGTTGAAGTCGTGAAGAATACCATCTGCAATGCATGTGTATATGAAAACAAACCCTTTCGATGACAGGCATCTGGTACTATGCTTTTCCTTTTTAATTTCTTTTTGATCTGGTCAGAATCCTGATTCTTGTTGATCTGGTCTGTTTATGAGAAGTTTTGCCCATATTATGTTGAGATGGTGTAACTGTGCGCAGCAAGCTCATCAAGCCACCACCTTTAATCTGAGATGTCTTGTGTCTTGATGGACTTCAGAGTGAGTTTACATACGCAAAATGTTTCAGATATACAAACTATCTATGTCGGCTGTCAGTAGCAACCAGCAGGGATACATCCATGCAACTTAGCAACGATCAGCATGGATAATTTACGCATCCATGTCGGCTGTCATTAACAACCGATATACAGATAAATGCCAAGAACACGCAGTTGGTCCTACTCTCCAAACCTAGCCAGCATCATGAGTTCGCCACTGATACTGTAGTCTGCACTCTGCTCTAGCTAGTGATGAGATGAGTTCTTTTTTCTCACGCATATATATAGTTACATTTTGCATTGGTTATAATGCAACGCTATCTGATAAAGTAACAACGGTGCAGACCATATATTCTAGCAGAGGATCGGAATAACTTTTCTTTTACTGACAAACCATTCTGATGCTATTGGCTGATCGATGCTGCTCAGCATGTTCAATTCAGAGCTAGAAGGCGTGTTTCTCTCATGCAGGAAACCTGCAGATACTTTGCTGAAATGACTGAGGCTCCTTTCGTCCAGTGACTGCAAATTACACCGACATGCAGCTCCTCTTCTGCTCAGCGGCTGTCGTGTGCTATGTGGTGAATGGTGAAGAATATCAACCACACAACGCCTGTCTAGCTATGTGCTGTTGTGCAAGAAGTAGAAGGCGGTGACTGGTGAAGAATATCATCAGGCGTATTGTTGCATGCATATGAGCGTCCTTTCGGTGCAGGCATCTGGTGCTATGCTAATCCTTGTTTATACTTTATTCCAAGATGCAACATTTGCACGGTGGCCAGGATCAGGTACGGTGGTATATGGATCTCTGCTATGTTTATGAGAAACTTTAGCTGCTCATGTTACATTGAACTGGTGTAACTTCCATCATATGCTCGTTGACTGTGTGCATCCATATGAGAAGAATTATTCATATTAATCCCTATCAAAAGGAAAGAAATACCACCTTATAATAAGTTCTCTCACTGACCCATATGAGAAGAATATGTATGTGTTTAATTATTCAGGAAAAGTCCAGTTTACACCCTTAAACTATTATAAAAATATGATTTTCAACCTTTAACTACAAAATCGGATAACATAGGCCATACAACTGTCGAAACCGTGCAAATTTGGCCCTTTAAATTGTTTTGAAGGTGGTTTTTCATTTTGTAAAAATTTAAAATATTCAAATTTAAACTAAAAAAATTCATAAGTAATTCATTTTAAATAAAAAATATAAAATAGGTATAAAAAAATTCTAAAAATGTAGCCTATCTATTGGCACTCTACTTGTTAGTTATTCAGATCTATTTTTTTCATATCTATAGTATTTGGTTGCTTGAAGTTATGACTATTTTTTTGAATAAATAAGATTCAAATAGAGAAATAATAGGTAGGTTACATTTTTACAAAAAATTTAGTACTAGTTTTATAATTTTCTGATTTAAAACAAATTAGTTTTAATTTTTTAAATATAATTAGAATTTTTAATTCTTTTAAAAACACAAAACCACCTTCAAAACCACCCAGAGGTCCAAATTTGCCCGGTTTTGACAGTTGGATAGCCTATATTATCTGATTTTATAGTTAAATATTGAAAATCAGACTTTTGCGTTAGTTCGAGGGTGTAAATAGGATTTTTCCGTAATTACTTTGTGGGGCCCAATTATGAAGGTGTACATTTGACCCGATATAGACACTTGAATTGTAGCCGCAATTGAATTAGAAAAGTGTAATATGCAGATTGAAACGAGGCATTACAATCTTTAAAGAAAATATGATGGTATTTATATAGAGACCAACAAAATTACCTGAAACAAATATTTTAGAGTATCGCTAATGCTATTGGATCACCATATGGTCTAGCCATCCACACATCGTGAAATATTCCCTGCATTATCTTCCTCTTAATGAATAACATGCCCCGGCACGGTCGCGAAAAAAAAATATTCCCTGCATTATCAAATATATGTTGTTCATTTATTACGAGTATGTGCAGCTATAACTTCTATATATTTATTTAATTTAAAATGCATAAAACAAGTGATGGTCTATGTGTTAGAGAGACCATGCATATTGATGCCCTAAACGACAATAAAAAATGAAAAAAAAAGTAATGGGCTTTGGTTCTAGGTTCATCAGTTGATTGGGCAGTTCCCAAGGTTCTGGTTGCTGTATGTTGTGGATGCCTACACCCATATATATCCCCAATCTTGATCCTGGCCAGAAACTTTTATTCAATTTTTTTATGCATATATCAAAAAGCTCTCATATGCTTGTTGGGCTGCATTTTGAGAATCAAGCATCAGATCATGACCACAATATAATCTTGTTAGAAGTCCTTTATTTGTCAACATTTTTCCACTCTACTAGTTCATTCAATTTAGATCGTTAACTAAAAGGACCAGCTGCTTGGCATCAGAAAAGGAAAGGATGGAGATAAGTCAAAAATCACACAGTCCAAGCAGTTGGATATATAGTATTGTACCACACCTTTCAGCATAATGCCTGGCGCACTAACCTGGGAAAAATTCTAGCCGGAGGAGAAAAGAATGCATACCATGCATCCCTTCATTTTGTGCTGAATTAAAAATCTTATCATGCATGGCTGCCGGCGCAACATGAGATTCGAATAATATGACATTTCCAAAGGTCAAGTTGCTCGGGTAAAATTAAAGGGGAACGAGAAATTCCATAGGAGGCGATTGGTCAGCGCTCTGTTGTCAACCAGCCAAATCTATAGCCTGTAATGAACTCGAAGCCCTACAATGAGCTCGAAGCGGCCCCATGATGTCGATCGTCTGCTTCCTTGCCATGGCCATCTCTCATGATGCATCCACGACGCCCCAACTTGGACCAGGCCGTTGTCTCCTCAACAGCACCCAACCTACACCACTCTCCTATGTCTGTGGCATCCTTCCATGATGGCACCAAGCTGTCTTGCCATCCTTTCCACAAGACGCCACCGGTGACCAGACTCCGCCCAAATGTGCCTCATCTTCTTTAATCCCACTTTCCACCAAACATTAAACCTGAAAGCCCCAAACTGTAGCTGTTGTGTGCTCCTACCTACCTATCTATCTATACTATAAAGATCGAGAATAATTAAAAATATTTTTATCCAGATCGGGTCCGCTGTACCCCTCACGCTGGATCCATCTGTCAGAGTCGAGGAAGGTAGGAGGGAGGGTAGACTCATAGAAATCACGAGTTGGAGGATATTTCTACCCTAAAATCAATTATTATTTTCATCCACCGTGGTCCTACCCAACTGTAACTTGCCGATTAGTGGAAATACCTCCGCGCTTTGAGGGATTCCCGTCCATCGGCGCGGCCGCGGGCACGGACAGCGGCGGCACGCACGGCACAGTGAAGACGTTGACGGCGCGCGAGTGCAGCCGATGGAGACGAGAGCGGCCTGGCCCAGCTAATTCGTTGCTTGTGTAGGTAGGCCTGAAGGCCGGTCGATCGATCCAACAGTTCCAGCCTGGCCCAGCATGCACTCCTCTCTTGCCTGCTTCCTCCATCGCAAGAACCCAAGCAGCCAGCTCCATCGAGCAAACAAGCACGAAAATCAGCTCACGGCATCTCTCCCCAAGTAACTGCAGGCTGTTTATTTTATGGAAAAATAGAAACTGAGATCTGCAGTGATAGGCATTTTGATTACTGGTGGGCACCAAATTCAATATATTTTTAAATTAAAATTTAATTAGGTTTTTTAAATTACGTGTGTATTGCACATACGTCTATACTAATCCGTATGCTAGTCTGGTAAAGAAGATGAAAAGAAGACAAGAGTGGTGAGACAAGCTATTAACCACTGATGTGTGGACCCTATGGGTTTGTTAATCCATTTTGTCAATGCTTTTCCATGATAGTTACTAATTGTGTTTTTCCTGCAAATGACAATCAACATATGTTATTTACCATCCCCTATCCAAGATTCCTGTGTTTCTTTTTCCAAACCATCATTCAAACAACAACTGCTAAAAAATCACGTGTTTCCATTCCTCTGTTTTACGCATGCATTCCTATCATATTTAGGCGTGCGTTTTGGAAATCCTATGTTCCAAAAAGACCCTAAAGATTAATAAGATTTTCTAAAAGGTTGAGGCCAACCCACAAAAAGCTTCAAAGTGGCACTTCTCTAAACCTTAAAACTATCTCCCTCTCACTACGTCTGCAAAAAGCATGCAGGTCGATGATAAAACCATCCAGAGTTAAAAGTAGCTAGCATATAATACAATTTCCCTCTCACCCCTTACAACAAGCACGGCTAATAGAGAAGATGATGGCAGCCGGGGAAGATCATGACTCGGCAGTCGGCACGGTGAGCAACAGGTGGCATGAAATGGATAAGGCTGTGACGTGGTTTGTATTCTGTCTTCTTCTCGTGTGACACGAAGGCAGATGCAATAACTTGCACGATGGATAGAGTGTACTAGTGTATACGGTGACCATGCAATAGCTGGTCAGCACTAGAAGTAGAAGCTGCGAGAATGAGATTTTTTTAGGAACAGCAGAGCAGTTGTTCATCCCGGTAGGTAGGCTTCGTGGCTATTTAGGTGTTAGCACGAATGTTCGAAAATTGTTAGATTTCCTTGTCAGATCGGTATCAGTAATCAACCACCCTGGAAATTAGGGAACAACAAATGTGACAGCTAATATTGAAAATGAAAGATATGGACGAGACGATGAGGAAGCAAGAATTTATACAGTAGAGTATTATTCACTAACCTGTCAATTACTAGCTATCACTGTGGTGAGTTGATGGTGTGGGGCCAGAGTCGGTAATCATGCCTGTTATGTCAATTTGGGGCCACATATGTCAACTACAAAGAAGGCTAAATTTTTCTTCATTTTAATATATTTTGAAGCCATATATTATAGACTACTATTTATTTTAAAAAGACACTAAGTGCCTCAAATATGATATATTAATGCAGAAATTTTACGGTGCTTGGAGATTTTATGAACCGTTGAGAGGTCAAGATCCTATAGTTAAAAAGTAGGAGGAACCAATTACCAAGAACTTAGATGTGGGCCAGGAACTAGTTATAGAAATAATAGTAAGCGTATTTTAGTATTTTTCTATTCCTTTATCTTTTCAACAAGATTGATTAATTTGGAAAAAAGAAACAACGATTCGCTGCCGTCGCCGGCCAGGCCCTTGCCACGGCGATGGGGTTCCAGTCCAGCCAGAGAGTGCTTCACGCTGGCCAGCTCCTAGGTAGAAGAATCCTCGTCGCCGAACCCTAGGCCGCGAGCACCTGGGTCACGAGCCTCTGCTGGGCACCTGAGAAGAGCCGCGCCGTAGCCAGTCGCTATTGGGGATGAGAGATCAGCGGCGATGGTCCCTCCTACGCAGCACTACGGCTGGACGCGGGGCGGCTGCGCGGCGCAGCGCCGCCGTCGGGGATCGTGGACGGCCGGGAGGCGCGGCGGAGCGGGATGCAAGGCGCCGGCGTCTGGGCACAGGAGAAGGCAGTCCGACGTATTTTGTTTGCATGACAGATTACTAAACTACCCTGATTAGAGAAAAAATAGCTATTAAAGATCAACGGCTCCGATTTTTTTTGAGGGTTCCTCCCAAGCACCGTAACAAATCTCATATTAATGAAAGTGAGGAACTTTCACATCAAGCGATTTATAAAAAAAAAGAAAATTATAGAGAGGTTCTCTGGACATTTTCTTCCAAGGCTACGTTGCTCGTCCGAAATTAAAAGACATTGTAGAGGTAGTAGATAAAGATTTCCCGTACAGCTGATGATCTAATAACCACTTACTGCTGATGACAAGATCTTGCAAAACAGGTGGAAGGGTATCAGCTGGGAATCCACCCCAAGTAATATAGGCATGATTCCACCACTGCCAAAACACAGGTGGAAGGTATCGGATCTTATTGCAGAAATCGAAGAAAGATGTAAAAAAGAACACCGTTGCTTCCCGTGGCATTGAACACTGGTGGACTCCTATGAAAAAACCAGCAAGAATTGAAGCTTTTACAAAGAAAAAGAAAAAAACTCAAATCTCTTTTTTTTGAAGGAAAAAAAAACTCAAATCTGCTACTGCTAGACCGCTGCTCACTCCGTTATCGGCTTATCGCCCCTGCTAAAATAACGAGAAGAGTAGTTTTAAGTCGCGAAATGATTTTGATACACGGACTGGACCGAAAGAAGGAGCTGGGCCTCTGGCAAGCTGTTCTTTAAGGGCCTTTGTGGATAGGTAGCAGGATCGTGTGTCTCTATACGAAAAAGTTCCCAATTGGGCTTGCGTTTGGGCTTTCCGCAGTTCAGCCTCAAGCCGCTGGGACCCGCCTGCCGTGGGTCCCAGGAAAGCTTCTGGAGCCACATAGAAGGCACGGGCCCACACGCCTAGGTTCTCCCTTTCCCATCCTCTCTTCCTCTTCTCGCCGACCCCCCCGACTGCCCCCGCCGGCCCTGCGTGTTCTCTCGCCCCGCAAGTTTGCAGATTCCTCTCCACCAGGTCATACTTTGATCAACCGATCGGCCCGCGAACCCGGCGTATCCTGTTCTTGCTTCTTCATCTTCACCTTGTTTCTTCTTTTATGGAGTATTCAATCGTGTGTGTATGTTCTGTCTTGTTTGGGTTGGAATCGGTGGCTGGGGCGCAGTTCTCGAGTGGGCGGCGATGGCGTCGAAGCGGATCCTGAAGGAGCTCAAGGACCTGCAGAAGGATCCCCCCACATCCTGCAGCGCAGGTGAGGAGTTCTCCTTCTCCACCACCCGTTGATTGGAAGGGGTCACGGCGTAAGAGCGGTCTGGACTCTGGACTATGTGTCTGCTTCTGCTTGTGTGATCGATTGATTCGTTGTGTGACTGAACAGAGGGCTCCGCTGCACCTTTTTTTAGAGTTATAGGTTTAGATTGATGTGGCTGAAGTCCTTCTGTCCTTTATTTTGATGGTTTGATCAGATGCAGGTCAGTCCTCTCCTGCTGGGGCAGCCGAGAAGACGATCATGCTGTTATCAGAACATAAGTGTTGCGTTTCATTAATTCTGTGGCACTGTTAAGTCAACAAGATTGCAGCAAATATGACGATACACTTGTCACCTGCTCCTCTGAAAAAAAAAAGAACTCAGTGCGCAAATCCTGCTTCCATGGAAGAACTAATTCTTTTTCCTGTGTAGTTTTTAGAGAATCTAGGGTGGTCAAGTGCTTTAACAGACTGCAATTATGATTTATTGAGAGCATATAGATCACTTTTGTTTAATCAGATTCAACAATCATTTTACTTCACAGGTCCCGTAGGAGAGGATATGTTCCATTGGCAGGCAACAATCATGGGCCCTTCAGATAGTCCCTATGCAGGTGGCGTGTTTCTGGTTTCGATCCACTTCCCTCCGGATTATCCGTTCAAGCCACCAAAGGCAAGTCTATATTAGTTTAAACAGGCGCAAATTTTATTCAAGATGTAAACAGTGCATCATGTTACTATCCTGTGAGAAATAATGAAGGTATTATCTGCTTTTCTTTAATTCTTTTATCTCTGTTCATTGTTCTTTTTTTCCCTGGAACATTTTTTTTTGGACTCAGCTGATAATTTCAATAATTTTTTCCAGTCTTATGTCTGAATATTTATGCATGACAAACATGTAAATTTCATGCAGTAATCAGATGAGTGCATCCTAAATTTTTATCTCGAAATTCAACTTTGTACCAAGCACCACAGGATTTTCTCTACAGTCTACATGTGCTAGGTTTAAAGATTAGTATCCAACAGAAATAGTGATATGGAATAGCATCTTAGAAGGGCTTGTGTTAGCTTAACATACAAGGAAAATTTTTATGGGGTTCTGCTACTCTAGTAAGAAAATGTCAACCATACTGTATCCTTCCTGAGCTATCATCTTATTTTGTTCAACGTGACTGCATATGCCCCTATACTTTTCTCTTTGCCTGATTTACCCTGCCATAGTGAAGTTTGTTGGTAAGCATTAGTTATCCAATGGATGTTTTTTTAATATACATGATATTGAGAGAAGTCAAACATTAAAGATAAGGTTAACTCACACTGTCCATAGTATGTCACTCTACCTTATTTGGTCATCTCTTTTCATCTGCTTCTTGTCCTGGTCAGCTTTTGTTGGATTCCACTCCACCTCAGTCTTCATTGAACTTAACAAGGCGTATTTTGTTTTGTTAGGCAAAGCTTTTGATCTACCGTTACTCTTACTGATATGTCATTATGTGATACATAAGTATTTTTAAATATCTATTCTGTGTCACAAAAATTATATATTGATAGAGTAATTGTAGTCAAAGGCTTGTCCGTACGCCTTGTAAAGACGAATTGAGGGAGTAGTAGGTTGTTGGGTCTACTAATGAGCTAATTTAATTTCCCTATTTTTGGTCTTTAATAACCAGTCTGCTGCTTTGTGGCTAGTTGTAATGTGTATGGAAACTTTAACATTATATTTTTATTAATCGATCCCTTCTCTCTTGATCATGATGAAATATATCATGCTATTCTGAACGTTTGTCTGATGCTGCAGGTTGCTTTCAAGACAAAGGTTTTCCATCCAAATATCAACAGCAATGGAAGCATCTGCCTTGATATCCTGAAAGAGCAGTGGAGCCCGGCATTAACTGTTTCCAAGGTGATTGGCCTCATCTTAATTCTCTTTGGGCTATGAATTTTGTATGAATACAACATTTTTCAATATGTTTTCTACTGTTAGTGTAGATTGAAGTACAATGAAATCAACCCCATCTACCCCTGCTAATTTCCACTATTCTTGTTGGTTGTAGGTGCTACTTTCAATCTGTTCGCTATTGACGGACCCAAACCCAGATGATCCGCTGGTTCCCGAGATAGCTCACATGTACAAGGCGGACCGAAGCAAGTACGAGACCTCTGCGAGGAGCTGGACCCAGAAGTATGCAATGGGTTAGCCAGTTGGACCCACAGCAGCAGGCAGGGAATCCGCCCCGTTATAACATACTAATAGACCTATCCCTTTTATGGTACGATTCCGGTATTGTAATAGCAACTAAAGTCGTAGGTCGATGGTAACTGTTGAACATATATGCATTAGCGTGCCTTCAACAGATGAATAGTGGTTGATAAACTCAGTGCCGGTGCTGCGTGCTTGCATGTTTGACGTGGATGGCATGTTTCATCAGCTGCTCACAAGGTGTGATTTTTGTACACCACATTTTTTCCGTGTTGCTGATGGTGCTCGCATTAGCTGCAAAGAACTGCCTGCTTGGCCAGGTTGCCGAGCAAAGTGTTGTTCGCAACGACTGAATTTTGCTGGATTTACTGCGAAAGGAATAGGAGACCAGGTAGATACAATCAATTGCTGGATGTATGATGCACTGGATATTGGACATATTTTCCATACATAAAAATGTACAATGAACTGAAGGTACATTCGCTCCATCCAGTTTTTCTACAGTACTGCGCCGTGGCTGTACGTGCAATGACATTGCTTACGATCAACAGCTATCCTGTTATTTTTTCAAAAAAAAAAAACAGCCGTTGTAAGCCCGTCACCCCCAGAAGAGGTTGAATGCTAGCACCAGTTAAAACATGTGTCCTCTCAAAAAAAATGTTAAAACCTGTGTTCACCATTTAACGGCATGGTGCGAGAATGGAATATTCTTTTTCTTAGAAAACGAGAATGGAATATTCACCAATGTGCTGTCTGCAACCAGCTGCTGGCCGGCTGCTGCAGCGGCAGCCG
This sequence comes from Panicum miliaceum, assembly GCA_032594955.1. Lineage (NCBI taxonomy): Eukaryota > Viridiplantae > Streptophyta > Magnoliopsida > Poales > Poaceae > Panicum > Panicum miliaceum. The sequence continues at coordinate 4,884,062 of CM064058.1, read as the reverse complement.
CAGCGAGGACACCCATTGTGTTTTTCTTTTGCAGAGGAAAAATACAATGTTTGTTTAAAATAAATAAGGGAAGAAAATACTCCAGAATCCAAGTATCCAAGTATCAAGGAAGTCGTTTCAAGAAAATACTCCACTTGAAGTATATACCCCCAAACAGTTCTTCCCTCCATTAGCCGTCAAGGTAACTTGTAAAAGGCATTACAAGTTGCAGCATGCTGTTCAAGCTTGGCTTGCCAAAGAATTGAGATGGTAAAGTTTTTCATTATTTTTTTTAAAAGTAGTTTTTCTTTATTTGTCGTTGACACTAAGCTGTCCAGCATGTTGTTCGGGTAAATTGTCCACTTCACGATATGCACCGGATCGTTTACAACGCTCGGATCAGTTGAAAAGGGCTTTCAGTGCCTAATCCTAACCCACCCTTTCTTCTGACGTCGAAATTGACTATCGCAGCAACTGCATTCCATGATTCAGAAGGCTGATCCTGATCCAACCTGACCCGAACTGATGGCTGTCAGGAAATGGCGAGCTCAGAATTTGACTAGCTATCCTGCAAACGGGCGGGCCTCCACACCACAAGGGCTATGGCTCCTCTGCTGATGGTCAGATGCATGCGCACGAACAGAAGTCCGAATTTCTCTGGAATGCAGTACATCTGACAGCCATTGGAACAAGCAGACACCAAAGCGTGTACATGAAGGTAGCAGTAATATTATACACATGCAGAACCCAATAGAACTCATCACAAATGAATACGGACCGACCACCAATGATGCCTCCCTCACTCAAATAATCCACTACCCTATCAGAAGAAGGAAGGAAAAAATTGTGCTCTGCTCAGAAGAGCTTGTACGGGGAGGAGGCGTCGAGAGGGTGGATGAGGTAGGTGAGCACGAGGGCGACGATCATCAGGAGGTACGCGATGCCCTGGTCAATCGACGTGCCTGCAACACGGATCGGGAAATCTTTTAGGAGAACTGCCTGTGCCTGGGGGCAAAATGTAGCTGAAGCTAGTAGAACAGAGCACAGGACGAAGAGGAGTTCTCTGAACTGCTGTGTCGCAGATGATGACTCACCGTCGCTGGTGGGCGCCGGCGCGTGGGCCTGCGCGGCGGCGAGGGCCGGCATGGCGACGGCGAAGACGAGCGCCGCCGCGACGGCGAGACCGGACGGAGTGGTTCTTGCCATGGCGGCTGGTGATGGATGGGACTGCGCGTGATGATTCGGGGAGGGAGGAGAAGCAAGACAAATCTCTGTGGCCGGGGGATACGCCGCGCCTCTCTCTCTGCTTGTACGCATGTGCATCCGCCTCCTCTCCCCCCCGCCCCCCCCTATAAAACGGCACTCCTCTCTCTCTCTCTCTCTCTCTCCAGAGTCCAGAGGCAACGGCTCTCTCTCTCGCTCTTGTTGGCTTCTCTCTCTAAAAGACTAAAACCGCTGGACCTCGCTGGGGCTGCCATGGCGCGACGCGGCGGCGGCGGGGCCCGCGCACATGCACGACCGTTGCGGCGGGGCGGTTTGCCGGATCGGCCAGTCTGGAATCCCATTGCTGAGGCTGGCCGTGGCTGGCTCCGATGCCTTTTGCCCCCGCCTCTGATCTGGACGCACAAAAATGTTCCAGACCAACTGCAGATCATACATACCATCGTCGTCGGGATGGCCGCCTGATTTATTTATTTATTTGCTTGTTTTATTATTGATGTGGAATATAATTCCTGAGACGTGCCGCCGGATCCGATCCACTCCAGCCGTAAGAACAGAACTTGATTGCAAGAAAACTTGTTGCCCTCAACGTTTCCACGAATTCCAGTAACGATCCAGAAGGCCACCAGCGGAGCCGCGGCCTCCGGCGGCAAGCAATGGCGTGAGCTACGAATCTGTCCGCTTGACCGGGCGCGTACAAACTGCAGTCATCTGGGAAGTGGACGGCGCAACAAACACGTGCTCAATCAGCCGGCGCAAGTATATTTGTCGGAGCAGAAGGAAGAAGACAACAGATGGATGTGGCAAATCTCAGCGGCAGAGAGGCATTCCTTTCCAATAACTGCAGGTTCTGTGCAAATGTACTCGTTGATAGTAGACTGATTTTTTCTATACCTTATTGGTTGTCGAAATGTTGAGTGGCCAGTGGCCACACAGGGTTCGAATCGGCAAAGGGTAACCGTGAGGCAAAGTGGCCAAAACAACAGTGTAGCAGGTGGCATGGAAATTTTGTACGTTTGGCTCCTGCAGCCACCAGCCAGAGCAGGTGTCCTGGAGTCCATTTCTTTTTCCTTTCTTTTTCTTTCTATTTTTTCTTTTTGAGTGGAAGGTGTCCTGGACTCTTGATTGGCAGGTGGGCTGGCTGGCACTTGCCTAAATCTTCCTAGCCAACCCACGGAAGAATCAGCAAACCGGCGGAAGAGACCCATGGCCCTCTGTCGTGGGCCGCTTCTTCTCACACTTGTGCTTTGTTATATATATGGGCTTCCTTGCTCAAGTGAGTGTGAGGCCCATGATGAATTCCTCCTAAATACGTAGTAGCTTTGCTTCTCTTTTCAGTCACAGTTTATCTAAAAGTTCCCTCCAATCCCGCAGCAACGCGCGCGGAATTCACAAAATTATTGATGTATCACTTAACAACTGAGCATTAGGCACTGGTAAAATCTAAGAATTCGACACTGTAAAATCACCGCAGCAACACCAGCTCCTCAAACAATTCCGAATTCACCAAGATCATACATAACTCTAGAAACTTGACCGGGTAGGGTACAACAGCCCTAACCGTTTTTCATTAAGAGGAAGCAACCGACTTCTCGGTCGAGAAAATCTCCGAACCCTAGCTACGTCAGCAAATGTCATTTTTTTAACTATAGGCGGAAATTCAGCCCATGTGGGGTTCAAATTCACCGAGATTATACATAACTCAGCATCGCAATCGCCAATCGCCAGTCTTCTTCTTCTTGTGCTTTTCTTCCGCCAGCCAGTTCAGCTCACCCATGGAAAGGCACCATTTCAGATTCGAACCCTATTCAAAGAAGGTGCGTACAGTATATCGTTAGAATCACAGTGTCACTGCGTGGTGGGGTCCGAAGCCAACGCGTAGCGGGTCAGTAGTGCGTACCTCTCGAAGGTGACAAGGAGAGCTTGCAGTACGCGATGGCGCTCGCGATGCCGTCCTCCGCCTGCAGCAGCGAGTCGTCGCGGCGAGGCGGCCACGGTCGCAGAGGAGCGGGCGACACCCAGACGGCGCCTGCACGCCTGCCTCAGCCCGGTCTCACCTCGCGACTTGCGACCTGGCAGGACCGCGGCCGCCTGGGGACTGTGCCGCGGCGGCGAGGCGTCGCCGTCAGGTCCCTCGGCCACGCCACCGCGGCACGCGAGGATCGGCACCTTGCTCACGTACTTGAGCGCCGCCTCCACTACCGGAAGCAGCAAGTTTGCCGAGTGCCACAGGCACTCGGCAAAGGTCCAAATACACTCGGCAAAGGGTTCGCCGAGTGTAACACTCGGCGAACAATACTCGGCAAAATTTCACTCGGCAAACAGTGGGTTTGCCGAGTGTCGATCGTCAGGCACTCGGCAAACCCTTTGCCGAGTGTCGTACAACACTCGGCAGAATAAAACACTCGGCACAAAGGCGATAATGGTTTCTGACGGTAACGGCTGCTTTGCCGAGTATCAGACGGCAGACACTCGGCAAAAAGAAATTCTTTGCCGAGTGTATTTATATACGGCACTCGGTGAAGGAACTCGGTTTGCCGAGTGTCGTCCACGTGGCACTCGGCAAAGGGGCCAATCCCGCAAAATTTTATGACGCCTTTGCCGAGTGCCTTCCACGTGGCACTCGGCAAAGACGTCAACCTAACAGAAAATGGCCTCTTTGCCGAGTGTTAACACTCGGCAAAGTATCTGTCCCCCTACTAAAAAAATAAAATTTAACATATAAAGGACCCCTCTCAAAAAACAATCACACAAGCACAGACATATAAATTACAGCACAGGCATATAAATTGCACCACAAGCATCACAAGCACACAAATAACATTCACAAGTTCTCGTTGAAACAAGTTATTCACAAACAAGTAATTCACAGGTTTTGCATCAGAAACACCTCTAGTTCACAAGTCACTGAGGAGGATGAGGAGGCTGAGGAGAATGTGCAGGTGGCCACTGCCCCCAAGAAGAATCCGCATTGGACGCCGCCGATTGATTCTGCACAAAGTTATAGAGATTGCATTAGTCACTTTTCTAGTGTAAGCTGTAGTGCCTATAGTTTCTAGTTTAACTCTAGGTTGATTGTAAGGTTGAGAGTGACTCACAGGAGTAGCTGCAGGAGGTGGTCGAGGTGACGGGAATAGGTTCGGTGGCATAGGTGGTGGAGTCTGACCTAAAGTGTGAAAGACACTCTGCATGTATTGCAACATCTGCTCCATCCTCTGCCTTTCTAGCTGCCGTTCCGCCTCAATCCTCGTCTCGATCATCGCCTCTAGTTCCTCCCGGCGCTTCCGTTCTACCTCCACCTGGGCCTACAATATTTCATCCCAATATCTTATTGCCAAGCAAAAGATATGTACAAAATGACTGAAAAATTAAACAAACAGGAATAACCTGCAGAGCCTGCATCTGTAACTGTGCAGCGGTAGGCCGTGCCTGTATCGCGGGGCTCGAGTCAGTGCTCCTTGCTCGGATCTGGGAGAGGGTGCGAGTACTGGCAGTGTCGATCACGCTATCCCCAATCCAATACCTGCCATGCTTCTTCCCTCCTCCCACCCTCATCACAATTTCAGGATCAATATCCTGAGAGCTCGGATCGAACTCTGGCCCATGAACCTCCCTCGCCATTGCTGGTACGCGGTGACGCGGCTGTGGATGCTGGGATGGCTGTATGCCTCGGGCGGGTCCTCCAGGTTGAAGTCGATGTCTGCCGTGGCCTTGCCCTTTTTGGACATAACCCATGCCTTGAACCGGGAGCACTCCTGGCCTTCATGTGATGACGTCTGCGCCAAAAATACAAAAGGATTACAAAATATGCAGTATTATGTGTGAGAATAAAGAAACGAATTCACGTACCCATTTTTCCTTGTATTCATCAAGGCTCAGGCTGCCTTGATGGTGTGCTGCATATGGCATCTGCAGACGCCGCTCCCGGCAAGCAACATGGTTCTCCAACCACCCGGGCTGCAACCACACGTCCACCATTTGTTCCCAGCACCGGATAAAGGATCGGCACCACCACGGAGGCACCTACATCATCAAGTGTGTGACATGTAACAAAAGAAGTGAAGCGTAATTAATCTCAGAAATAGTAAATATTAACTTTCTGTACGTACCATCATGAATTCTTCCTCGGTCAGGTTCATTGTCCTGGCCTCTTCTTTTTTGACCCTCATCCTTCTGTATTCAGCATAGAAGTCGATGATGGCCTGAACCCGCGCCTCGTAGTGCATGTCCTTAACGAGCTTCTTGGCGGCTTGTTCAATGACGGAGGCCGCCCTAGCCTCGAATCCCTCCTGGCATCTATAAAAGTCCTGCGTATAGACACATTGCAAACAAGTATTTTTTCAAGAATGTCTAGCGAAGCTGGTGTATTAAGCAATCTAGTGCTTCGAATACTTACCCACAGCTCGGCCTTCACCCGCTCCGCCTTGTTCGCAAATTGCCTGTGGTCACGATCACCGACGTCGGCGGCGGCGACGTAGTGGTCCCACGTGTAGGCCGGCTCCTCCTGTCCGGCGAAGACCACTAGACCGGGGAAGTGTAGCCTACACAAAAGACCAATTATGCCGTTGACCTTGCGGTTGTGGGCACCCCCACTAAGCTTAGTCCAACTCCTGCACAAGTGATTAATATAGATTATTAGTTTCTATTGTCGATTTCAACATATCAAAAGTATTGAGAATATGTAAAGGAGCTTACTTTGCCCCAGTGGGTTGAATCAGTGGGCGTAAATGAAGAGGGATCGGTCGCCTCGGGAGGGACGAGGGACCTCGCAACCAGATCTTGGACTGCGAATCCCCTGCCTCCTCCCCTTCCTCCCTCTCCTGCTCCTGCTCCTGCTCCTGCTCCTGCTCCTGGTCATGCTCCTCCTGTACCTCCGCCTCGTCACTAGAGGCCTGCGCGGAAGGTACCTCCTCCTCCGACGACGACGAAGGCGCAGGCGAGGGGGGCCTCACCCCTTTACCCTTTCTTCGACCCCTGCCCCGACCCCTGCCTGTACCAAGGACCTGTGCCCCCTCCGTTTCCTCGACCTGTGCATCACCCCTGCCTCCACCCCTCCCTCGACGCCTCCCTCGACCTCTCGATGCGTCTGACCCTGTACCTGACCCTGAAGCTGTAGCTTTTAATTTTTCGTAAATCGCTGCAATCTTCCTCGTACCGCCCACCATTGTTCCTGCATTTGCCAAGAGTAAACCAATTAGCACAGATAAACAAAACATAATTAGTAAGATGTGCAAAATAAAGTAAACATACTTAATAAATTACATGGTGTGACAAATAATAAATAAATTAGTACGGCCCATACATGTCTTAGAAATAATCGTCATGATCGGGATTAGCTGGATCATAAGTCTCGTCATCGCTGTCACGCGTGTCAATAAAGTCATTCCCGTGCTCCGAAGGAGGAGTGTCATCATCAATCTCCTGTCCTAACTGTAACCGCTGAAGTAATTCTAACTCCTTCACATTATGAACCTCCTGTCCAGCGTCATCGTCAGCAACCATTTCATTATCCACTTCCATTTCGAAAGCGTCGGTTAAATCAATCTCAAAATTCCCTTCGAGGCCATCTTCTTGAAAAAAATCTCCGTCATATGTGTTGGGGTCAATGTTGTAATCTTCATTGTTTGGTACAGGTAATTTACCGTGCGGCGATACCTTGTACACAACATCCCAACCGTTAAGACGGTCGTCGGATTGGCACGGGTAAGACAAATAATAAACTTGCGTGGCCTGTTGAGCCACAATGTACACATCGTCTCCTTCTAAGACGGATGCTTGGCGAATTTCGACTAACCCAAGATTAGGTGCCCGTCTCACGACTGATGGATCAAACCAATGGCATTTGAATATGACTGGATTAAGAACTTTGCAGCCATGAAAAGTTAGTTCGTATATCTCTTCAATTCTTCCGTAGTACTCTACACCATCAAAGCCTGGCATAAAAACTCCGCTATTTGTCGTTCTTCGATTGGGCCGACTATGCTCATGGCTTGTTGTGTGGAAGCGATATCCATTTACATCATAACCGGTAAAAGATTTGACCCTGTAGGCACAGCCATCGGCAACCTGTCTCAACTCGGCATTCATAGACGAATCGGTTTGGGCCTTATGTTTGAACCAAGAAATGAAATCGGGCATTCCATTTCGTGCACCCTCTTTGAGAAGAGTCTCGGCTTCGTGCGGGGTAGGTTCCCTTGAATTACGCCAGAAGTTACGATGGAATTCCCTATACGAACGAGAAACATGAGAGTTGGACGAAGAATACTGACAAATTGAGAAAAAACTAGGAGTGTTCAGAACTTACAGTATGTACGGCTCCACCTCGGATAGGTTGGTCAATACATACAGCATGATAGTGCGCCACTCTTTATGTTTCAATTTTTTCTGTGTCGCACCACTTGCACTTCCAAGTTGTCCTCGAAAAAGACTAAGGCTCGATTCCACTTCGCTGTCATTGTAACGAGGGGGTGGATTGTGCACGCTAGGAAGGTTGTCAGCATAGTATTTTGTTGTGAAGTTTGACACCTCCTCCAGAATGTATGCCTCTGCAATGGAGGCTTCAATTTTACATTTGTTTTTACATTTACTTCGAAGAACCTTTTGACATCTCTCAATTGAATAGCACCAACGGCCCTGCACCGGCCCCCCCATTCGTGCTTCATACGGGAGGTGTAAAATCATATGCTGCATCGGATTGAAGAAGCCAGGAGGAAAGGTCTTCTCCAACTTACAGAGCAACACAGGCGCCATTCTTTCCATTTCGGCAACCACGGTCCGAGATAACTCCTTAGCACAAAGCTGGCGGAAGAAATTACTCAACTCCGCTAGCACCTGCCACACATGCTCAGGGACATAGCCTCGAACCATCACCGGAAGTAGGCGCTCAATCCATATGTGATAATCATGACTTTTCAGCCCGTTGATTCGCATAGTAGCTAAGTTCACTCCCCTCTTCAGATTCGCTGCATACCCATCAGGGAACATTAACGTTTGGAACCATTGTAATACCTCCCTCCTTTGCGCCCTCGTCAGGACGAAATCAGCCTTAGGCTTTCTCCACGACTTGCCGGCTCTGGGAGGCGCCATGTCTAGCTTTGGTCTGTTGCATAACATTGCTTGATCCACTCTAGCCTTAACGTTATCCTTTGCCTTGTCAGGAATGTCCATAATTGTACTAAAAATTGCCTCGGCAATGTTCTTTTCAGTGTGCATAACATCAATGTTATGTGGGAGAAGAAGATCATCAAAATAGGGGAGGTTCCACAAGCAGGATCTCTGAGTCCAAGCATGTTGCTCGCCATATCCCACAAAACCACCATCATGATTGTTGACCTCAAGAGCGTCTAATTGAGCACGAACCGCGGCTAAGGTCAGCATCTGCGGTGGAGGTTCGTTAACTACGACATCTTTTGTAAAATTTCTAATATCTCGTCGGAAAGGATGGTCAGGAGGAAGGAATTGTCGATGTTTGTCGAATGAAGAATATTTGCCACCCTTCGTCAACCAAATGAATTTTAAAGAAGCCTTGCATACTGGGCATGGGAACTTCCCGTGAACACACCAGCCACAGAAAATACCATATGCTGGCAAGTCATGCAGAGAGTAGTGGTACCAAACATGCATCTTGAAGTTTGTCCTTGTAGCACGGTCGTATGTCCATACACCTTCATCCCATGCACGGACCAAATCATCAATCAGAGGCTCCATGTACACACTCATATTATTCCCTGGATGTTCTGGAATTATCAACGATAAAAATATGTTCTGTCGCTGAAAGAGAACACCAGGGGGGAGATTGAGGGGGATAACGAACATAGGCCAACAGGTGTACGGGGCGGCAGCCATTCCATAAGGATTGAACCCATCTGTTGCGAGCGCAACACGTACATTACGAGCCTCTCGACTTTTCTCATGATAGATCGCATCAAACTTTGTCCAAGCTTCGCCATCGGATGGGTGTACCAGCTTCTCAGCATTGTATCGACGTCCGGTTTTGTGCCATGTCATTTGTTTCGCGGATTCTTCACACATGTAAAGCCGTTGGATCCTCGGTATGAAGGGAAGGTACCGAAGGATCTTCACAGGAATTGCAAGCTGCTTCTTCTGACCGTCACCAGAGTCTACCTCCAGGAACCTAGACGATTCGCACTTTATACAGTACTTTGCTTCCGCATATTCCTTTCTAAATAAGATGCATCCCTTCGGACAAGCATGTATCTGATCGTACGGCATCTTAAGTGCACGAAGAAGTTTTTGTGCCTCATACATAGACTTTGGCAAGATGTGACCCTCCGGGAGCAGGCTCCCCAAAACTGTCAACATAATATCGAAGGCGTTCCGACTCAAGCTAAACTGGGACTTCACAGCCATTAGACGTGCAATGGCATCCAGTTGAGAGACCTTGGTATGCCCGTGAAGGGGTTGCTGTGCCGCACACAACATGTCGTAATACGCCTTTGCGGTAGCCTCGGGCTCCTCCTCCCTACGACCTTCATGATAGTCATCTAACATGTCTCCCACCCCGGCGTCATCATCATATTGCTCGATACGTTGTCTGATGGCCTCGTCCCTCCCACGATCGACTTCACCATGGTAGATCCATATGGTATAGTCCGACGTAAATCCGTGCCTAACAAGATGTTTACCCATTTCTAACTTGGTTTGCCGACGCAGGTTTCCACATTTGCTACACGGACACCAAGTATCTCTTCCTCCTTTGATCCTTGCAAATGCCCGTTCCAAGAATGCATCGGTCTTGTTTATCCACTCATCGGTCAACGAATTCTGACTAGATCGGCCCGTGTACATCCACTGACGATCCTCCATCCTCTAGCACATCAGCGAGTAATATAAAAACTCACGTTGCATCTACGCGTTCCTATACTGTCTATTAGGTGAAGATAGGTCCTAATCCCACACGAGGATGTGTAGGTGGGATTAGTTTCCATGGTCTACTCCGACCTGAGATAGAGTTTCGGCAGCACCTCCCCGCTGTTCTCCAAATACACGTCCTGGAAATGGAGATTGTGTATCCGGAGAACAATTAGGAGGTCCTGCCGAAGCTCTAACTCGGATCGGAGTAGACTATGGAAACTAAACCCACCTACACATCCTCGTGCTGTCCAAAGTGACATGGACAATTCGAAACAGATACGGTTATAAATATGCAAACATCTACATATTTCCAACCGTATCTCTTTCGAACGGGAGACGCCTAACTAGGTTACGTGATATACGAACATCATACGGAAATAGAGGTGTAGGATAACTCACCTTGCTATCGTACAAAGTGACGACTCGAGGACGGGCCGCCGGGGCGGCGGGGCAGCGGGGCAGCGGGGCTCCGGGACTCAAACTGAATCAAGGATTACGTAGATTAGAACTGGTGAAATTGCTTGAATCTAAACTGATCAGATGGGTTAACACACAGCTGTCTTAGTACGATTTGTTGCAAACCAGGAGCAGGGGCGAAGCCAGGCCAAAAGAGAACCGGGGTCTGAAGAGGATGGGGTCGTAATGAATCATTAACAACTAGGTACAGTGATTTGCCACTGTTTTGTTTTTCAAAATTCATCGGGGTCAGCAGACCCCGATAACAAGCCTTGCTCCCCGCCCCTGGCCAGGAGCAGCATAACCGTGACATAGGATAATTTCACATAGGGACACTCGGCATGAATTCCTTTTCAATTGGAGTTCTGGTGAGCTAATAATGAGCTATACTCTTGAGTCACAAAGAAGCACGTGGATTTCTGTTTTGCTTTAGTAGTTACCAATGATAGGATCTGTAGTATATATGACAAGCAAGCATATGTAGCTCTGTTTCTTAGCTTGGTATTCACTATTCATATTTTTTTGTAATCTCTCTAGTGTAGGTGTTTGAGCAATTTTTTACCTACATATCTAGTTGAGGAATTATACACATTTCTCGCATCCAATTTGAATGTGTTAAAGCTTAAACGGTTACAGGTCTAGGTTACCCGTGGTTTTACATGAATATAAACGGTTACTGAAACAAGCCGTGCGTAGATGACAAACCGTGCGGGGCAGCGGGGCGGCGCGCCGGGGCGGCGGCGCGGCGCGGCGGCGGGGCGGCGTGGCGGCGGGGCGGGGCGGCGGGGCGGCTAAAAACGCGGGGTTTAGGATAGAGGCCAGGCCGCGCGCGGGGGTCTGCTAAAAACGTAAGTCCGGTTCTTTGCCGAGTGCCCGCGATCTGGCACTCGGCAAAGTAAAGATTCATTTTTTTAAAGTCCGGTTCTTTGCCGACTGCCCGAGATCTGGCACTCGGCAATCTTCTATCTTTGCCGAGTGTTAGATCCAAGGCACTCGGCAAAGAAAGCGTTTTTCGTTTTTTAAATAAGGAGGAGAATGCTGCCAGTGGGCCCGTGTACCTTCTTTGCCGAGTGTCTGTGGAAAACACTCGGCAAAAGGTACTTTTGCCGAGGGTTTTTTGTACACACTCGGCAAAATACACTAATATTTTATATTTAACATAACTTTTTCTAATATACTTGGGCAAAATCGTGTCACCATCACTCAACAATGGTTAAATTATTTTTCTACTGATAATGTTCTATTATTTCATGCAGTTATAGCGCAAATTGCATTTATATCTACTAAAAATCTATAATTGCATTTAATCAATAAAAAATAGTAAACGCATCCGAAAAATTCCCAAATTTTGGCACGAACCAATCTGTGTGGTATGTTGCCTATACAAAAAGATTTGAAGCCAAACCTTAACTCAAGTATCACTTGGACTCCAAATCTTATTGTATCCTCTCTAACTTCTATGAATCCTTCCAGGAGATGAGTCAGTTTCTAAGCATCATATGTCAGAAATTGGGCGAAACCTTCTCAATTTTTTACCACAGCCTCCACACATAATATCATGACATCTTGACAAATCTTGTGATTTTCAGATTTCGTTTGATTTTTTTAGAATTTAACAACCATTCAACCACACGTTCGTGGTCGTGTTTTTTAAAAACAATGTTCAAAATCTCTTTTCATTTCCTGGTTGAGACCTCAATCCGGACTCCATAATATGGATATAATTTTTCCACTGATTATAATCCACCATTTCATGTACCTGCAGTTAAAATTTGACATGAATAAAAAAATTCCTATTAATGCAATCGTTTTATTAAAAATAGCAAACAGACCACAAAATATACCAACTTTTATTATGGATTACAAAATCTCCTACGTGGGGAGTAGAAAAAGTGTGGAGGCCAAAATGACGAAATTTTTTTTTTGTTTGCCGAGTGTCCAGGGTGAGGCACTCGGCGAAGTAATAAGTTTGCCGAGTGTCTTGCAGTGGCACTCGACGAACTGCCTCTTTGCCGAGTGTCGGCGTCCAACACTCGGCAAAGGACTAACGGCCGGCCCAGTCCGGTGACGGACGGTGCACGTGCGATGCACGCGCCGTTGATTTACTGAGTGTCGTGCCTTTGCCGAGTGTCTGTGAGCTGTTTGCCGAGTGTCTTATTTATGGCACTCGGCAAACGACCTTATTGCCGAGTGTAATATGTTTGCCGAGTGCCGGGTTGAATACACTCGGCAAATAGGCTGTTTGCCGAGTGCCCGAAATAAAGCACTCGGCAAAATGTTTACACTCGGCGAATTTCCTGTTTCCGGTAGCGCTCCGTCGACGTCCGCCGCTCCTCGCCGGTGACCGCGCCCGCCGCCGACCGCCGCGCGGCCGGCGACTGCACCTCGGTGCTGGTCATGAACTGGCGGCTGCCCTCCGCCCCCAGCGCCGCAGCAGCTGCACGGGCACCGGACGGGTGCCCTGGCCCCGCCGCCTTCGGCTTGCGCAGCTTGCGCACGAGCGCGCGGAGCCTGGCCGCTGGCCCTACCACCATGCCCAAAGCCTCTGGCGCGCCATCCCCGCGGCGAAAAGCTTGCACGACATCGCCCCGCTCCCGGCGATGAAAAACTTCCGCGGCGGCCCACAAGTTCCCGGCCGTCGGTCATCCCCTTATTATTACCATCCTCCTTTCTATCCCTCTCCTCTTCGCGGTGGCCGGTGAGCGCTAGCTCTAGAGTGAAGAACGTGGCCTCGTCGTCGACGTCCTCCTGCCCCTCTGCCCGGCCGCCGCCTTCTCGCGCTGGCTCTCCGTTGGCCGCCATTCCTCCTGGCCGAGCTATGGCACTGACCCTCCACAACTCCACACGAGGAGTAGTCTTTGACGACGGCGTCGGTCTAGTCATTAGTCACCACACTTAACATCGTTATGTGGTCTGGTCATCAGTTTCTAGATTTCTATGGCTGGAAGTGAGACGGTAAAAACGTATGCCAGGTGATGTGAGTTGTGACCGTTGACTAGTCCAAGGTGGAGTGGATTGAACTGGCATGAGCATCGAGCTGTTAAATCCTAATTGTAGTCTAAGACGAGAATGGCAATGGTAGATATAATTAATTTCTTTCGCCATTTTGTGAAGTGCAGCAAAGTACTAGGATTCAGAGACGTTTAGCGTGTTTAATATGGCAATGACTATTTCGGCCATGGGCAAGATGTGCACAGCACAAGGTCGGGCGCTAAAGAGTAGGACAAATTCAGATATTCTACAAATTTCTTGACTCAACATTTTAATGATTCAACTTTTTATATGTGGACTATTAAATTCAAAAAAAATACACAAAATATTGATTCAGTATTTTTCTTTTTTCAATATTTATACACTAGTATAATTGTATGATTTATTATAATTTATTTTTAAGAAACACAGTACACGCTTATTATAATTAGAAAGCCATCCACTCTTTTTTTGGGAAAAAGGGCCCACATGGATCGTTGGGCTCCCAAACAAGCTCACCAAAGCAAAGCTGGTCGTGGTCCGGCCCGGCCCGGCCCATGCTGCATTCGTTAACGTCTTAACGGGTCGGTATCCCGAAATCCCATCTTCCCCAGCTCCGCCTCCGGCGATCTCCACCACTGCAGCCGCCTTCCATTTCCACCGGTCCGCCCAGGCCCAGCGGCTCTCTCCGTATCCGCCCTCCCCGATCTGCGCCACCCTTCCCCAATTCCGGCGGCGACCGGCTTGTGTACGGGCGTTGCTGCGGGATCCCACCTGGGCGCATCCGCCGCCATGGGTGGAAGCGCCTGGGTGGTTCGGTTGGCTTCCCTTCTCGCGCTCGGTTTGGTGCTCGGCTCCGTCGAGGCCAGCCTCGTGGATATTGATCCGCGGTACAGGTGAGGCGCATCCCTGTGTGGTTCTTGCATCTTGACTTGTCTCCAGCAGAATTAATGATTTTTTGCGTGAATTATTTTCTGTGCGTAAGTCGTGAAGCAAATACTGACTACGCTGTGCGATCTCAGTAGTTTTTCTCCAGAAAAATGTGTTCATGGTTGGAGTCTTGTAAGTCGTGAAGCAAATACTGACTACGCTGTGTAATTTCAGTAGTTCTTCTGCAGAAAGAAGTGTTCATAGTTGGACTCTTGTTGATCGTTAATCCTTGTAGTTAGTAGGTACTATAAATCTTGGACAGGACATAGCACAGCTAGTCGCAGAAATTCTTGTGCTATGTAACCATGTTTGGACTCTGTGTACAGATGTGTTGCAGATGGTTGGACATAGGCCTCCTCCAAAGGTACGAGCAAGTATCTAGCTCTAAGCACTCTAAGAGACAACCCTTTAAATGATATGAATGACCCCACGTATCATCCTCTTGCAATCTCGAAGTTCGTGTATGAGACTATCTCTTGAACAAGAGATAGCTCTTCACTTTTGGCGTTGTTCATGGGAGTAAAAAATTCTATGAGCTAGCAAAGAGTCAGCCTTTGGAGGAGGCCTAATGCTTAGGATGAAAGCTCTTATCTGACCCTTCATGGCACCAGTTCTCGTAAACCACAGCTGCTACGGGCCTACGGCATAGCTAGTGTTGACCTGCAACTATAGGTACACGGTATACCTACCCACAAAAATGGTAGGAATGCTACCGTATTGACTCAAATGCAGTTTTGTTAGAGGGCTAAAACAAGGTATGTAAAGCTGGCTTTGAAATTCAGTCCATGCATTTGCTGAACTAAAACATAGAACAGCCTAACTAGGCCATTTGCCAAACTTTGGTCAGTGTTCTGTATGTATTGGAAAGGTATATTGTGAGATATGCTTAAAGGTATTAAAATCCATTTTACCTTTTATGGTGATATTCTGTGTTTGCAGTATTTATATGTTGTAGGCTCCTTTCATTTTGCATGTGGTAGTACCGTTATCATTCTTGAACTTTGAAAGTGATTCTCGCAATTTTTCACATCATTTGATTTCATGAAACACAGCTGATAAGCTATTTGTTGTTTTGGCTTCACGTTCACCTCAATAAAATATGTACTTAAATGTCACATTATTTGCCCCTCTTAGTTGATGACACTCATGCTGATATATTACCCGTTACTGTGAGTGTGATTAATTACTTCCGCTTACTACCATTTAGGAGCTTATGGAAATCTTTATTCTGCTGATCAACCTTCAGAACCTGTGTGAGGGAGTGTCAAACTACAGGGGTCATTGGGGAGAATATCATCAGCCACTGCCAGTCCAAAGATAATGACACATCTGTTGGAGGTTCTTGGTACAACCAGGAGCAAATTTACATGCAGTGGAAACAACTGAATTGTAGGACAGATTGTCGCTACTTCTGCATGATGCGGAGAGAAGGAGAACGGCAATCTCTTGGTCTGAGCTCTGTTAAATATCATGGAAAGTGGCCGTTCTTACGTGTTTCTGTGTTCCAGGTATGTCTTGTGCTGATGTGATCCTGAGTGATGTAACTTTTTTTTTTTTCATTTAGTTCTTGACGGCATCTCAACTAAATCTGACATCCTCTTCATCAGGAACCTCTTTCAGCTGCACTATCTGCTGTGAACCTACTTATGCACTTCACTGGCTGGCTTCCATTTTTCCTTCTAGTGAATTACAAATTGCCTCTTAGACCCCAGATCAAGAGAACTTACTATGAATATACTAGCTTATGGTACATTTATGCAATCTTATCAATGAATGCATGGTTCTGGAGCTCTATCTTCCATACTAGGTATGAAGTTGCTTAGTCTTCGATATATTCTGAAACTTGGATATACTGCTGTAATCTGTGACATCTAATTTCATCATTCCAATTCTGTAGAGATATCGACTTGACTGAGAAATTGGATTACTCTTGAGCCGTTGCCCTGCTTGGGTACTCTTTAATCCTTTCATTGCTAAGGACTTTCAATGTAAAAGATGAGGCTACCAGGGTGATGTTTGCAGCCCCAATTCTGGCATTTGTTACAACACACATCTTGTATCTTACCTTCTATGAGCTTGATTATGGCAAAGTTGCATTCACTTGCTTCTAAACATTTGCTGTCCCTATGCAAATATCAATTTCACTTTTATATCAGTTGCTTCTTTTGAATAGATTTAGCAATCTGCTGTTGCTCATTTTACCAAGTGTTTTGTATTACAGTAACCATATATGCCTCCTTTATTTACATATGTATATTTCTTAATAAAAGCCATCACAAGATGTTGTCATTTGCGAACTAGTAATGATTTTCTTCAGTTCTGCTTTGCATAAAGTGGTTGCATCTATCTGACGAATTTTTTTAATCAGGATGGAACATGAAAGTTTGTGTGGTGATGGCTGTGGTTCAACTTCTGACATGGGCAATTTGGGCCGGTGTAAGCCGACATCCATCACGACTCGAGCTATGGACAGTTATTTTTGGAGGAGCACTAGCTATGCTTCTTGAACTCTACGACTTCCCTCCATACATGGGTTATGCGGATGCTCACTCACTGTGGCATGCGAGCATCATTCCACTGACATATCTCTGGTGGAGCTTCATTAAGGATGACGCTGAATTCCGACCCTCAACTCTCATGAAGAAGGCAAAGTAAGCAGAAGGACCACAGATTGTTAACGTAGAATCTGAGAGGATCAGATTTCATGGTCCACTTAAGAGACATTGCGACACTTGTGCTACCAGACATCGCAAACCTTGCGCATATTCGGCCCCTTGATGCTCCTGTCGTCAATCCGAAAAGGGATTCATGTTCATGCTCTCACGATTTTGGTCCACAAACTCACCATCTTCCTTCGGGCACATACCTGGCCCTTGTGATCTGTCTGTTGATTGACTGAACGAAAATTCTGTGGTTGAATTCGCATCTTATCTTTTGAATTTTGATTCGGCGGGGCTTACAAGTTTTTTTTTCTGGTCATTGCCAATTCAGTTTTGCAAAATCAGACTGAACACCGTTGGTGTGTTTCCTATGTGCAACCGTTGTAAGATACTGAAGCCCCCCTTTCTAAATACAAATTTATTTCCATCATGAAATCCAATGTTTCGAAGGGTTTTTATATTTACGTGTCACAGGTTTGAAACGTAAGGGTACAGTGCCAACATTCACCTAGAAGCACCTTCCGAGCTCCTAGTCGATTCTGTCGCTTTCCTTTGGACCTTCCAAAAAGGAATGGGGACGTCCTGCATGCGCGGAGCATGTCTGGTCGGAGGCACGAATGGGGATAGTGGCAAGAAAGTTTCGCAACTTGGAACTTTTAGAAGGTGGCCAGTGATTTATGTCACTGAGACCGAGGACTCAAGAGACATTTACCGTCTTACCGAGCAGTTTACTGTGAATATCATGCAAAATTTTCTCGGAAGTTCTGTGGGAAGTAAATACGGATTCACTACACTTCAAAGCTCAGTACAGGTGTCCAGTTCTAAGTGAAAAGTGATAACTTTAGGGATAAAGTACATAAACAAGTGCAACGGCACATTTTTCCCCCTCTTCCAGTATTCGGTTAGCCTATCTCTCTCTCTCATTAATTAAGTTCAACTCGAGACAGCGAAAGGCAGTAATCTGGAAATCACAGATAGGTCCAATTTGCTTTGTCTTGTCGCAGGTGTTTAGTGCTAATCACATTCAAATGCTAGTGTCCCTGTCAGCAGACATCGCGATCCTGATGAAAGCAAACTCCGATCATTCTGGCACTCAGAAGAACAATCCACTGCCGTGGCCTTGCATTGGCTTGTCTTTTCTCAAGCAATAAACAACTATAACCTGCAAGCCTGAAGGAAAATAATTAAAGTGCTTGAAGAGACCCCGTGTCTCCTCTTTGAATACGTAACCAATTTGGCATAAAACTCGTTAGCCATAGTAGATATTTTCCTACCATGAATTCAGATCGATATTGTAAGGATGTCAACAGAACAGCTGGTTATTATCACAGTTCTGTACTACGACGTTGCAAGGTCAAAATGCAGTGATCAGGGGACAAACCTGCAAGCTAATAATTCCAGACTCAGGCTCTAGTCCCTTTCGTGTATGTGCCAGCTCCTGTGTAGTGCTGCTTAATTTATCCTGCTTGCCTATCAAACCATCATAGTTATCCGCAGCTGTTCACAACTAAAGTGTTGCATGATATTTTGGTTCGAAACCTTATTACATAGTTATTACATGGTAGAAGTTTGTGTTTTTTGAATTGACATCATCTAAATTTTAGCTCATGATACTTATACTTATTAAATAGGTGATCTCGTCAATCTCTAAATCTGCCAACCGTCTCTTAAAGATATTCATAGAGATAGGATATCTTATTACCATACATCCATTCGTAACACTGAGTGTGCGAAAGAGAGAGTGGTGCTTTCAAAAGAGAGAGAGAGAGAGAGAGAGTGCATGTACCTATAATGTATTTTTTTTTCCAAAAAAAGGTGAATCAAAAGCATAAGGCAACAGAGGGTTGAGAAAACGGTTCAACTAAATGCCGTGCATGACTCCGCTACAATCGAATACATATGTCCCTTATAAGAAGTGTTGAATGCTTTATCATTAAGATATATGATGTTCTACAATCTTTTCACTTACAAGGGCATACATATGCAACTCCAAAAGGCAAAAGCGGTTCTATTATTACCAAGGCAATTAAGGAAGCAACTCTGGAAAATTCGTTAGCCTTTTCTGGTAGTGACCATTAGGACAATGCATGTGCTATCTAGTCACACTCACTCCTGCCCAGTTGCGCTAACGACATGCATATTCAATAAATATTATTTATCTTTACAACCACTTGCATCAAAATTAAAATTATTTTTAAATACGTACACACTCATAACCCTTTGAGTGCGTGCACACATACTCTACCCTATTACTAAACGAGCATGTCACCTGCTATTGAAAGAGTGACGCCATTTATTTCTGGAATAAATTCAGAAACACGCGAGCAGCTAGGTGGGCCCAGACCGCAAATTTAAAAATAATTTAATCCGGTAAAGAAAATAAATCATTGTTTCAAATTAAGTGCGCATACCAGCATAACATATGGACTGATACTGATCAAGTGTGAAGTGGTTATACATATATAAATATTGTTTCACTTAAAATTGTATGAATTTGCATGATCAAAGCAAAGTATATATCTAACCTGAAAGACCAACAGAATTGGCTTTTTTATTTTCATCCACTTTACAGATTATTTAGTACCCTTCTGGTCACTTTTAATTGACATTTCAGGCAAGCAATGAAGCTACATACAAGACAAGCCAATGAAAATCACATGTCAAAATTGATAGAGATAGTTCCTTGGCCGGAAAAAAAATATTCTGCCGTGTAGCCATCTCTAATGAGCTGTACTTTGTCCAAGAATACTATATCTTACAGGTAAGATCCAGATGCTATCAGCCGCTTTGTTTATTTGATATGCATGCTTCTCACGGAAAACGTAATTTAACGGTGAGCTTATTTGGCACGATAAGCACCGTATACGACATGCTAATTGTATTTATATGTGGCGATTTAGCTAATCGTTTGAATACAAATCTTCTTGGAATTTGGAAGTATATAGCCATTTGTTCATGGACCCTGTAATATGGCAGTCCATCTCACAAGTAGCTTTATTTTCAACGAAATCTGAACAAGGAGGACTCAACATTCTATATTTGGGGAAATTTGCAAGAGGGCTATGGTTGTGTTGCCTTTGGTTTGAATGGACGATGGGTTGAACTAGAAACGCCTTGCGACAAGAATGCTACAGTTGCGTTGCCTTAGGGTTGAGTGCAAGACGGTTGTGCTGGATCGGAAACGCCTTGCGACGAGACGTATATAGACAAGCTAGACCACTACCATATCAGCTCTTTTCTCTAGCTGGATACGGCTAATGCAAAATCAGGGAAGCGCTCGAGCATAATATTTAATTTGGATTTGATATCTTTCTTAGGTAAACCTCACAGTTGTGCATCTACAAACAACTTATGCTTCTACGGGAATGCAATTGTCATACAACTCACACGGGAGGCTGAAAGTTGACCAACCATGGTGAATACACGGCAACCTCTCTATATAAGGTGCAATTCAATGGATCCGCAACCATAATGTTCAAAACTCTCGTTTGTAAAATTTGGAACTGCCCAAACACATTTTATTTTACTTGGCTAGTGGTGGAAACAGTTTGGACTTCAGACTCTGTCACACCATGAATCTTTTCCTTTCTCTTATCTTCTTTTCTTTTCTCTTATCTTATTTTCTTCTTCTTCTTTACGAAGGTGACATCCATAAACGCGTGCTCCATTTCTTAGTGGAATGACGGTATATACACCAGAAAAGTATGGAACGCTATCACAGATTAGATTTCCCTCTCGCAACTCACAATATCACACAATGCAAAGAGTAGTGGACCACCTTTGGTTCAACTCATAGTGTTTTCAAAAACGGTTTGCAGTCACTCATCTTCTGGTCATGCGGGGCGAGCAGCGAGCTTTTACGATGTACAAAACTTGAATATTTGATTTGTTTTGGGTCTATTTGGTGGGGACAGAATTGAAATATTCGATATGAAAAACTCGGTTTTCTTACCCCTTAATCCCCACGTGAAAAAGAGGTGCATCGAGACAAAATGAAGGGGGTACAATTAGGGATGCAGGTGGTGTTTTATGGGTCAACTAAATAATTACGATGGTATGTCATCCTAGTTCATTTTTTCTTCTAAATTAATTACGCACAATGCCATCCTAGTTTATTTTATTAACTTTTTGGATCGATGCAAAATAAATATAAGTACGATTATTAAATCCGGGGTAAACAGAAACGATGCTCGCTCTCCATATATATTTAACCATTATGTTACCGTATGTCTGTATCTGTCGTCCGTGTGGCAGAACCCGCGTGTATACATGAGAGGGGCAGCAAAACCAGAGGAGGAGAAGCAACCTCGCAACCCAACTGGAGGGACACAGAGCCGCCTCTCCTGGAAAGTGGAAACAGCGCTGTGGGGAAGGAGCCGGGAAGCTGGAGGAAGAAAACCCCTCCACCCATCCCTTGTGCGCAGAGGCCTCCGCTCCGAGAGATCCGTATAAATACCCCCGCACGTCGACCTCCAGTCACCACACACCCATCTCCTCTCTCCAGTCTTTCCCAGTGGCCACTGCCGCATCACTTCACTTCAGGCTTGGTGGTGTCCTGCAGCAGCTCCCTAGATTGCTGGGATCGGCAGGCGATAGCCAGGTGAGCCCGTTAACTTTGCTCTTCCCCTCTGTGTTTTCTAGTAACGTTAGGATGCAGTGCCTGCAGTGTGAATTTAAATTAACGCCCATCTAATCTCTCAGCATAAACTTGTTTGGGATGTGTTGTTTTCTGGAGTTTTCTTTGTTACTACTATATTTTATTTTGCTAGCTGCTGCTGCTGCTACCTCAACTGCGTTCCTCTGGTTCTGCTGTTTGCTACATCCTGCTGAGGGTGACAGATAGCATCGATCTTTCATCTTGGGGACATGTTGCTACTGCATGTCCTAGCATGCAGTTATGCGGAACAAGGCATTGACGAGAATATCTCTCCATTGAACATGGACAGAGGAGCACATAACACTAGCTGTACTTCTTGACCCAATGGTCTCGCTCCCATCTTCTCGGAAAGGGGGGGGGGGGGGGGTGCAGATTTCAAATTACAACGAGTCTTTATTAGGTACTGTGCTCCTAGCTAATCATATATGGGACCTTAAACATAAAAATCATAAAGGTTCTGTTGATAGAAGTCCTAGAATGATGAATCCACTTAATGAAGATCGTAGAAACGTAAAACTGAATCGCACGACAGAGTCCTAGGTTTCTTACATATGTTACTAGCTAGTCATGGTTCAGTTTCAAGCACAGGCACAGCCAGCCTAAGAGCTCACTGGCTAACCGAGTCTTTTCTTTCTAAACATTGCCCATAACTTTCTCTACACCGCGAACTTTACAATACCCTAAGCACAGGCAGCAGCAGTATAAAGAGAGCTTGATAGCACATCATGTTTGCATCATTATATTAACTCGGCCGTGGAATGAGGTGAGACCGTGAGAAATTATGCGGTGGCCGCTGGCGGAGAGGAAGCAATCAGACTATCCATCAGAGCAAGAAAAAAAAAAGGATTATTCCCTGCATCGGACAATGCCCAGCACCTACTACTACCAGTACCAGTGGATAGATAGGCAGACATGCCACATGGCTGTAGCAGGTAGGTCACACATATCGTCGCGCGTGCCTAGCGCGCACCAAATTGAAGATTGGTGCCTGTGGATGGAGGGAGGGGGACGTGCATGCGATTCCACGTCGGTCACAATCGCCTGCCCCGACCAACCCAGCCACAGGTGTATGTACTGGCGTCTGGCGGCGGCCCTGCCAATGGGCCGTGGTCGGATCCGATCCGACGACACACCCACCCCCACGCCGATCGAACAAGATCTCCGGCGATCCTTGCTGCCGGCACGGCGCCCTGGCCCTACCACGTGGCCCTGCGTCTTCTCCGGCCGCTTGGTTCTGGTCACCTGCATGCGGCTTTTCCTCCGCCGTCTCCGGTTTCGATCGATCGATATTCCTTCCAAGTAAGATCACGCTCCTTCCGACCTGAGCTGTCAGACCTGGCTGGGGACGAGAGCCAGATCATCGCGTGCGGCGCGCGCGCGGTGTGGCCAGGCAGCCAGGCAGCCTAGGCGGGCGCCGCCATGTTTAGCGTCCCGGTATACGTCCAGCGAGGCACAGCACGCGCCCCCTCCTATAGATGGCCAAATGGGCCACACGGCACGACACGGCACTAACCCGCATATGGCACGGCACGGCTAGGCACGGCACGTCTAGGCACCATGCCTTAACCGTGCCGGCCCTGCGAGCCTGGCCGTCGACCCACGCCACGGCACGTCAGAGGGTTAGCCGTGCCGTGCCGACCTACCAGCACGGCCAACCCGCCGTGTTCATGCCGGTCCAGACACGAAGGGTATAAAAACCCTCGATATATGCGGATGAATATATCATAAATTCAAACATGCAGATGGATATATCATAAAACAAACAGAAACAAACAAATTGACATAAAGTTTGAGCTGGTGCAATGGATGCCTCATTAAAAACCTATCTAGGTAAAACTCACACCTCATGAGAAACCCTAGATAGAAAAAGAGTACAGCCCAGCTCAATCAATATATAAAGCTCAAATATTACATAATCAGTTACACATTGGACTCATCAAGAAACAGATCATCAAAAGCGGCTTCAAGGTCCATGTCCTCCACAGAATGTTGCGCTCTAGCGTCACCAGCCTCCCAGTCCTTGATACAGGAGAGCATCTCCACCATTTCAGGAGTCAGTCGGCGGCGACGCTCCTCTATGATCCTGCCAGTAAGACTAAAGGCGGATTCTGAAGAAATAGTAGACACGGGAACACATAAGACATCTTTAGCTAAGACTGAAAGCACTGGATATGTTTGTTTGTGCTCATGCCACCAATTCAAGATGTTGAAATCATCATCAAATTGGTTGACAGAGTCAGTGTCAAAGTAGGATGAAAGTTCAGAACAAATACCAAGACCAGCACCACTTGATGCTTCTTGGAGCAATGCACTTGCAGAAGTTCTTCTAAACAAAGGTGTAGAGAAGGGAGTGGATGAACCAAAACTGGATGAACCAGCTCCAGCAACCTTGGTACTGTACTCCCAGTTGCCTAAACTACCATTTGAACTGAATTGGAGCAAGGATTGAGATGACCGAGACTTCTTATTCCTAACAGAGCATGCGGCCCTATGCCGCTTGAGAGTTCCAGTGCCAAAGTTAGAAGGAGCAGCGTAGAACTTACCGCAATGGAGGCACTTAGCTTGGAATCGGACCCTCTTACCATTCTCAATCCTGAAGATCTTCTCGTAGTCCTCCCAAACATCAGAGGTGCATGGCCGGTTGCGCTTGGCGCCAGTGCTCTCGGTGTCGCGATCAACACTAGCACCGGCACCAACTGCAGAACCGGCAACACCAGCATCTCCCTCGCCATCGCTGGCGTCAACAAGGTCGATCGGCGCATTGGCATTGCGGCCAAAGAACTCCTCCCGTCCCGCTTGCAAGTCTTCTTCATCATCTCCAACCCCTCCCATCAGCCGAATCTCATCGTTGATGGACATGGAGGGCCCATCGTCGTCCATCGCTGACCTCTGGTTCCTCGACGGATCTGCGTAGAGGAGAGGGGTCAGTCACAGAGCACAGAGGAGAACACAGAGCAACAAAGAAAAGAAACAAAGAAGAAGAAAGAGGAGGGCGAACCTGAGAATCCAGAGGACCAGAGTCGCCGGCGAGGTACACGACGGCGGTGGGTAGGACAAGGAGATGATGAGTGGAAGAGAAGCTAGGGTTAGGGTTTCGGGACAGAGTGCCGAGCCGGAGAAGGAGAGGTGAAGAGGGATCAGACCCGTGTCGTGCCGGGACGCAGGCCACCGGCGGCGGAGGACCGCTGGCCGGACAGTACACAGATGAGACGAGGAGGCGAAGAGGAGGAAGACGAAGAGCACATGCTACTCGGGGCGGCGGAGGCGAGGAGAAGCGAGGAGAGGAGGCGCGGGGGAGGAGAGGAGGCGCGGGGGAGGCGAGGGAGGCGAATGGGCTAGGGTTTGCCCTGGAGGGCGGTGCCGATGGCTTGTATAGCCGGCGCCCTCCGCGGGCCGTTAACAGGCCGGCCCAATTAGCCTTGTCTGATCGGGTTAGGCCCGTTAGCCGTGTCGTGTACGGGCCGGCACTATGGTCCAAGGTCCTGGCCCAGACAGACAGGGCACGGCCTATCGGGTCGGGTTGACCCGGACCCGATTCTTGGTGGGCCGGATCGGGTTCGTACCGTGTTTTTTTCTTGCTGGGCCCGGGCCGGCCCATCGGGTTGAGCCCATTTGGCCATCTATACCCCCTCCCGTTATTAGGTTATTATTACGTGGCGGCTCGCGCTAGCTGCTGCTCCTCCCGGCGGCACCGCGCGCCACCACCTCGGCGTGCACCCCCACCCTGCAGGCAGAGCCGTGGCGTGGTGCCGCCGCCGCCGGCGGCTTCCTTGCGGCCGCCGTACGCCGTCCGTCCACATCTCGCTTCCGATCCTCCCAGGTTAGGATCCATCTCATCGCTGGATTGCTTGCGTTCTTCTTATTACCCCCGCTGGCTGGCTTGCCGCGGGGCCGATTAGTCAATTGATCACAACCCGCGAGGATTACGTGCGGCGCGCGCGCCGCCTCCGTTGCTTGCTCCAGCTAATCATCGTCCCGCATGAGCTAGCTAACCATGATTAATTTGAAATCCTTTTGCACAAGGGACATTCTGTAGCTGATGGAGTAATATATAATTAAGGATCCACATGTATGCATCATCTGCTGCCCATGTACTGTAGTACTATATCTCTACAGCCACACGACACACGCGGGGATGCATGGCGTGGTCTTCTCCTCACCGGGCGCGGCGATCCATCCGTCAGTTCCGTACACCACCAGTTGCGCCCTGCGCTCGGCCTCCTGTCCCCAACCGGTGACGGCGACGACGCCTCCTCTTTTTTTTTTTCCCCTGCAGCTAGCGCGCGCGGTTGGTCGCGTCCGGACGACGGCGACGGCGACGGCTCGCCGCCGTTTTCAATAGGTCCTGCATATAGTAATAGCCGCTAGTGACAGGTCCCCTTGGATCTGATGTCCGGTGCGCTCCGGCACCGTACAGTCGTCAGTCTTGAGTTCTTCCCGGCCTCCAGGACATCAGCTGTTCATACACCACCGATGCCAACGCAAGCCAGCGGTTGTCGGCGCCTCTGAGTTGGCGGAATTAGATCGTGTGGTGGTACTCCATCGGATCATTGGACCCGAGCCGCGTCGACATCTTATGGCGCGTTTGGTTTCATGAGCGGCCTAACCTGGCTCGCATCAAACCGCCCAGGCTGAAGTGAGCCTGGATACGTGCATGCAACCTATATGTGTTTGGTTAACTGAGCGAACCCAGCTCGGAAAACTCAGCTGCTGTTTGGATGACCGGATATGGTAGATAAGTATGCATATTTTGAACCGCAGCCTGCTCCCTCGCGACTCCCGCGCCAGGCCAAGCTCTGCTCCCAGGCAACCAATCAGCTCAAGACTGCACCCCACGAGCCAGACCAGGTCATATGCATCAAACCAAACGCGCCCTTGGAGCACCCGCAAACGAGCAAGCGATGGAGCTGAGAGAACAAAAGGAAAACTATTCTATACTCTCCCTCCCAGCGGTCCTACCTGCCACCCTCTCATTTCCTCGAAGAATCACGAGAAATCGGTTAGCTATTTGTTAGGTCGCTAGCGACGATTCTCTCCTCTACTTTTTACCCTCCACGTCAGATGAAGCTGGCGACTTCGCCGGCCGCTGGAGGCGCCCTTAGCAATTGAAACCGGTATGCAAGAGGATTGTAGTGCCAACTGCCAACCAACAAAAGGACGTCGTGCATGATAAAAGAGCTCCTTTTCGTTTAGATTTTGGTTGCTGCGTGCCTTTTGCTGTCATGCGACCGAACGTACTACGCGGCGACGACACCAAACCCTGCCTGAAAGGAGGACAGGCAAACTGATTTCCCTGTCACGCCGTTGGCATGCACTTGGGCGCCACGCTTGTGAATTCCAGGAAAGAGTCTGTTACGAGTTCCTGTTAATACAATCTTAAGGCCATCGATTACGGGGTGCCGGCTGCCAAAGTAGCTGCCCTTAGTATGATACGGTGTGCCGTCACGCAACAGAAGAAACGGAACCCTCGATTTGCTGTTGCGCGTACCCGCATCTGGCAGCCGGTGACGCGCAAATCCGTTGCAGCAGGACAGTTCAGTCACCTCATCTGGGGGCCTTTCTTTCCGGTGCTGGCGCCACTGCCTGCCACCGATGCAACCAGTCAGCAGCTAGTAGCGCTCTCCTGGCCTTTTAAAAAGGCCCCAACCCCTTTGCCCTGCACATGCTCGCACCTTTTCTTCATCGGAAATGTTCTGGCGCCGCTGCTGGTGTTGAGTTGATCATCGTCTCCTGTCTGCCCAACAAAACTCGCAAGAAACGTCCAGACATCTCCATCATCTCCTGCCACCTCACGTCGGATTGTTACCGAGATTTGTCACAGCGTCCTGCCAAATCTGTTCATCATCAGGTTTCTAGTCCAGCTGGGGGCGTCGACACTTGTAAGTTCTCAGATGGTTCCTCTGTTGATCTGCTCTCCCAGCAGTTGGCGACGACTTTAGTTGGAATGGATGCACTCTTGTTTTTTCCTTTCTCTGCTGCGTCCTCACTGTGTTTGTCTCTTTATAAGTTCAGTTCCCAGTCCCAGCTGCTGTACTCACTAGTATAGATATACTCACTAGTAGATGTGCGCCGCGCAGGTCTCTCGCTCTCAGTCGGCTGAGTGAGCCATGGAGGGGGCCAACGGCAACAGCAACAGCCCCGCGCCCCGCGCCGTGCCGCCGCTTCTCGCCGACGTCGAGGTCTCCAACCTGCCCGGCTTCGACGTCACCCCGGCGCCGAGCCCGCGCCACCAGGACGCAGCAGCGCCGACGACGCCGACCGCGCGCCCGCAGCCCAGCCCCAAGAAGGCGTCCCGCCCCGCGGTGAGTACCTACCTACCTCTGAGGCTCCGAGCTCCGAGCCGCCGTTCGTTCACGGCGAACATGGAGGGCTGGCTGATTGTTTCTTTCCGCTCGCGACTAATGCAGGGGCTGCCGATGGACCGCGTGACGCGCCGCAGCGAGGTGGTGCTCCCGCCGCTGGAATCGCCGTTCCAGGCGCCGGGCTACCGCACGATGCAGCCGGTGTCCATCAGCCTACCAGCGTCGCCGAGCGGCTTCGGCACGCCGGCCATCCCCGCGGTGGCGAGCGCCGGCGGCGACCCGGACGGCCTGCGGCGGCAGGCCATGGCGAACGCCGCGGCGCGCGGCGAGGCGCAGCCGTCGCCGCCTGCCGCACAGGACAAGCAGGGAGGGAGCGTCCGGTTCGCTCACCAGCCGGACAAGGTGGTGTTCCGGTCGCAGCCCATCCCCGGCGGCCAGCCCGCGCGCCCCGGCAGCAGCAGGGTCATGAGCCGGGACAAGCGCTACGACTCGTTCAAGACCTTCTCCGGGAAGCTGGAGCGTCAGCTCACCCACCTGGCCCGCGCGCCGGAGGTGCACGAGGACGAGGAAGACGGCGAGGACGACGCCATCACCACCAGCCGCAGCACGTCGATGCCCAAGGTGGACCGCTTCTTCGCGGCGCTGGAGGGCCCCGAGCTCGACCAGCTCAAGTCGTCCGAGGAGCTGGTGCTGCCGTCGGACAAGAAGTGGCCGTTCCTGCTCCGGTTCCCCGTGTCGGCGTTCGGTATGTGCCTGGGCGTGAGCAGCCAGGCGATCCTGTGGAAGACGATCGCCACGTCGGCGCCCACCACGTTCCTGCACGTGGGCACCAGGGTGAACCTGGTGCTCTGGTGCATCTCCGTGGCGCTCATGTGCGCCATCACGGCCGTGTACGCGCTCAAGGTGGCCTTCTTCTTCGAGGCGGTGCGGCGCGAGTACTACCACCCGATCCGCGTCAACTTCTTCTTCGCGCCGTGGATCGCGTGCCTGTTCCTGGCCATCGGCGTGCCGCCGTCGGTGGCGACGGAGCTGCCGCGGTGGCTCTGGTACGCGCTGATGGCGCCCGTGCTGGTCCTGGAGCTGAAGATCTACGGGCAGTGGATGTCCGGCGGGCAGCGGCGGCTGTCCAAGGTGGCGAACCCGTCGAACCACCTGTCCGTGGTGGGCAACTTCGTGGGCGCGCTTCTGGGCGCGTCCATGGGGCTCCGCGAGGGCCCCGTGTTCTTCTTCTCCGTGGGGCTGGCGCACTACAGCGTGCTGTTCGTGACGCTGTACCAGCGGCTCCCCACGAACGAGACGCTGCCCAAGGAGCTCCACCCGGTGTTCTTCCTGTTCGTGGCGGCGCCGAGCGTGGCGTCCATGGCGTGGGCCAGGATCACGGGCGAGTTCGGGTGCGGGTCCCGGGTGGCCTACTTCATCGCCATGTTCCTGTACGCGTCGCTGGCGGTGCGGATCAACTTCTTCCGCGGGTTCCGCTTCTCGCTGGCGTGGTGGGCCTACACGTTCCCGATGACCGGCGCCGCCATCGCGTCCATCCGGTACTCGACGGAGGTGGACAACACCTTCACCAAGGCGCTGTGCGTGGTGCTGTCCGCGGTCGCCGTGCTGACGGTGACGGCGCTGTTCGCCACCACGCTGGTGCACGCCTTCGTGCTCCGGAACCTCTTCCCCAACGACATCTCCATCGCCATCACGGAGCGCAAGATGAAGCCCATCATGGAGCTGCACGAGAGCCAGGGCGAGGACGGGAGCACCAAGAGCAGCAACGACATCGAGGCCGGCGGCGCACAGTGATGAGGCGGCGGCGACGGAGCTGAAGGAAGAGTCGCCGAGCTCCACGCACGCCATGCTTGGGGGAATGACGCGACCGAGTTCTTGCATTATATTGCTTGGATTGGTGCTTGGTGGTGTATAAAGGGAGGAGGAGGAGAGGAGCTTTTGATCGATACTACATATATGGATGCAGCTATTAGTATAGTGTATGCTCAGTAAAACTACATGTACAGATCAGTGGATTGCGTCGTATGGATTGGTAATTGTTGTGGAAATTATGCTTTTTGAGCAGTGTCGATTTTACTTTAGCATTAGCATCCTAATTTCTCATCTCCTCAAGCTGAAATTTTATTATATTAATAAGAAAGTATTAAAAGAAACCACCACGTTCACCGAGAGGGTCTAAAAATTCTCACGTTAATCTAAAAACGAGAAGGATTTACACCGTTGAATTTTACGAAGATCTAACGGTTTAGGCTAACCTAGAGAGTACATATCCGACAAAAGAAAAAAAAATTGACATGCTAATCAGAAAAAGATCTAAAGTCATAAAAAAAGAAAAAGATCTAACGGTCTAGACTAATCTAGAGAGTCCATATTTGATAAAAGAAATAAAAATTGCTATGCT
Source organism: Panicum miliaceum (assembly GCA_032594955.1). NCBI lineage: Eukaryota > Viridiplantae > Streptophyta > Magnoliopsida > Poales > Poaceae > Panicum > Panicum miliaceum. The sequence goes on along the minus strand of CM064058.1, from coordinate 4,853,612 downwards.
AATCGGAAAATAAAAATATAAAAACAGAGGACTCGGTCACAACAGAGTCCAGGGGCCGGCGTGCGTGCGGATGCAAAGCAAGCTAGCACCAGCAACCAGCACGTCACATGCACACACACCTACCTGCTACCTCACGAACAATGACTGATTGACTGTTACAAGCTATTGTACCGATAGTACTCACCTCATAAGTAGTGATGACCAAGTGGTAATTTAGGGTCAATCATTGACGGCAAGCAAGCTCCTTCATTCGCTAACTAGGGTTGGCAGTAATTAATCAGCACAAGGACACACACTAGCAAATTAACACTCTCTTTTGTATACTCTACCCGCAGCAATTGTAGTTTTCCTTTTTTTTAATCTTACGCCAAACGTAACTCCATGATCTGAACTTCAAATAGGACATGCGAATAGTCAAATAAAATAACAGAGTATTAAAAGAAGCCACAACGTTCGCCAAAAGGGTCTAAAAATTTTCACATTAATAAAAAAAAAATATACATCGTTGAATTTCCACTAAGCATCGATTTCGGCAGCTACTAACCTCCGGGTGTTGACTATAACCGCTATCAATCGATTTCGGCCGTGAATCCCGCCACTGGGTGCTATGGGCCTGCGCATCAAATCCCACCGCTGCCAGGTACGGTGTTACCAGCATATATCAGTTCTTCCTATTAGTTCATTCCAACAGCTCATGATTCATGTAACTGGGCTCCAATTTCAAATGTCTTTGCTAGGCATTTGATTTTGGCCACTACATTTGATTTTCCATCGATTGGCGTTGACTCGAACAAGGTCACCATTGCGGTTCGTGAGCTTTGCACGAGCGAGGCCTCGGCAACGAGTTATCTATCTATTATATTAACAAGAAAGTGTTCAAATAAGTGACTACGTCCGTCAGGAGGGTTTAGAAATTTTCACGTTAATTAAAAAAGAGAATATTTTACACCATTGGATTTTATTAAGATGAACCAATCTAAACTAAATCAAGAGACCATATCAAATATGATTAATAAATAGCTAATTTATAAATAAAAATAAAAAAATAGAATATGATCAAAGAGTCCATGCCAAATATGATTAGTAAATAGCTAATTTAGAATTAGAAAAATAAGAAAATTAACATTTGACCAAAGAGTGCATATCAAATATAACTAATAAATAGATAAATTCAAGAATTAAAAATGAAAAAAAATTAGCAGTTGATTTTATAGTGATTAAAAACCAAATTAGTAAAGAAAATAGCTAAATAAATAGTGTAGTTAAATATAAATAATAAATAAGTAAATTTGAGTTAAAAAGAAATTAAAAAGTTCACAAAAATTTCATATTAAATATCAAGAGCCCATATCAAATACGATTAATAAATAGCTAATTTTAAAATTAAAAAAAATTAAAAATAGAACATGATCAAAGACTCTATACCGTAGACGATTATTAGATAGCTAAATTGGAAATTGGAAAAATAAGGTATTATGAGTTGACCAAAGAGTCCATATCAAACATGATTAACAGATAGATAAATTCAATAATTGAAAGTAGGAAAGAATATTATTAGTTGGTTCTTATAGTGATTAAGAAGCAAATTAGATTGAAAAATAGCTAAATAAATATGTAGGTCAATATAATAATAAATTACTAAATTTGAGTTAAAAATTACAAGTTCACATAAATTTCATGTCAAATATGATTAATAAATAGCTAAATCTAGAATTCAAATTAATAATTAGTAGTTAATTTGTATATGAGTTTTGAAAAAAATATAAATTAGTATAATTACCACATTACCATTAAGAAACTACCTTGCGAGTGTCTTCATAAAAAATAGTTTTGGCTCCATCTAAATTGAAGCTATAAACAAACAAAATTTAAAAGGAGATGAAGCCATACCAAACCGATCATTAGTGTTCGATTTAGGGAGCGTGTTAACGACCTAAAAAATTTCTTGGAATGGCCATAGAAAAGCACAATTTAATAATATTAGCTTAAATGGAACAACTATGATTAAAAAATGAAGGGAAAAAATTAACACGAGTTTGAATCCGAGAGGGTGATGATGAGCATAACAAACGGTGAACATAAAAAAGAAGGTTGTACCTGGTCAGCTGCAATAGTAAATTTGTATAGCATATACATGGCGCATGATAAGGAATATGTGCAACAGCCATAAGACAATAGTATGTATGTATGTATGAAGAATTGAAGATTGAAGAATAAAAAAATAACACCTAGCTACCCGCGCAGTTTGCACGGGCCACTTGCTAGTTTGAATGATCCTGTTGTGGGAGACTGAGAGAAGTACTGTCGTGGAAGTAGGAATTTTGCAGAAATTCCTTTGGCCCATTGATACAAATAGGCTAGGCCTAGCCCAGTCAAATTCAGCCCATCCTCCCAGTCCCAGCAGGCATCCGGCATCCGCCGCCAGCACGCCACCATCGTCGGGCGCCCGCGCGGGAAAACCCCCAGACGCGCCTGCCGTCTCCCGCGCCCGCCGCGAGCTCGCCGAAATGCCAACGCCGCCGATGCCGCCGCCGCCAACGCCAACGCCAACGCCGCGGAAGGAATTCCCGGCGTTCCCGTTCGCACCGTACCCGATCCAGGCGGAATTCATGTCGTTCCTCTACGCCGCCCTCTCCTCCGGCCCCGGCGCACTCGCCCTCCTGGAGAGCCCCACTGGTCAGTCGCCGACCGCCATACCCTCTATCTTTCCTCCCTCCGCGCCGCAGTCCTCTAAACCCTAACGGAATATCGGCCTCTCTTTTTGGTGAAACCGCAGGCACTGGCAAGACGCTCAGCATCATCTGCAGCGCGCTCCAGTGGCTCCTCGACCGCCGCGACGCCGCCGCTACGGCGCCGGCCCACCCCGGCGGCGGCGCTGGCCCCGGGGAGGACGACGACGAGCCCGACTGGATGCGGGATTTCACGCCGCTGCCGCCGGAGAAGGAGGTTGCGAAGAAGAAGAAGAAGGCCAAGCCTCCGGCGATGAGGAAAACGGCGGGTTCGGGGAAACCCGACGGATTTGGGGAGCAAAGCGCCGGCGACGACGACGGGGAGTTCCTGCTGGAGGAGTTTGAGAGCGACGGCGAAGACGGCGCGATGCGCGGGGTGGGGAAGCGTACACATTGCGGTAGTAGTAGCAGCAGCGAGGGCGAGTCGGATGAGGAAGAGGAGGAGGAGGTGACGCCCAAGGTTTACTTCACGAGCCGCACGCACTCGCAGCTCTCGCAGTTCGTGGGGGAGCTCAAGAGGACGGAGTTTGCAGGGAGGATCAGGACGGTGGCATTGGGGTCCAGGAAGAACTTGTGCATCAACAAGGGTAAGGGGGTCCGTTAAAATTTTCTGTTTCCCTATTTACTTTTAGGAGGTGGCGCTGTGTGTGAGTGAGTTGATGCGTGATGTATTCGCCTGCAGATGTTCTGAAGCTTGGCAGTGCAAACCGGATCAATGAGAGGTGCTTGGAACTGCAGAAGAACAAGAAGACCAGCAAAACTAAGGTCTGATGATCTCGATTCATTCTTTGTCTGCACTATTTCTTGTTTGGAGCTCTTTCCTGACACCTTTCACCTGAGTGGTGAATATAATTATTGTTTAGGGACGTCCATGCTTAGGTAACACTAACAGTCTACTGAAATATAATTCATTTGATGGCCGTGAATATGCAGGTTGAGGAGGATAAAAGAAAGGCACGCCAAGCAAAGAACTCTTGTGGGTGCCCAATGTTAAGAAATAGAAGTCTACAGAAAGAGTTCAGGAGCGAAGTGTCAGACCAAGGTGCATTAGACATCGAGGATTTGGCGCACATAGGAAAGAAGATTGGAACATGCCCCTACTATGGTTCACGAGACATGGTCCGCTCAGCTGACCTTGTTGTCCTTCCTTATCAATCTTTATTACTGAAGTCCGCTAGAGAATCGCTTGGCCTTAATCTGAAGAACAGTATTGTCATCATAGATGAGGCTCACAACTTAGCTGATTCTCTGACCAACATGTACAATTCAAAGATTACATCTTCTCAGGTTACTCTCAACTTTCATTCATATTTTCGTCACAATCTGGTATAGTATCTTGCTCTGTCGTGGATATCTATATTTGTTAGAAACTGTATTACTTTCCAGTTCTTTCAAGATTCAAGAAACATAAGTATCAAATATACTCCACACATTTTATTTATTACGATTTAGTTCTAGGACATAAATGGCATATGATCCATGTTTTGTATCCTGATTCCTGATGCATATTTAGTATTGTTGTCAAGACACAAAAGGGGAATTTAGGAATTAGGCTAAAGGGGCCTAAACAAGGAGGGCCCTTTAGTGGTGCTACCTTGGCTTGCCTACATGGTTTTATGGCACATAATAAGATTCTAAATATAGTCTTTGTCCGATTCATGTTCAGAATTTAATGTTGAAAGCAAAATTCAGTAAGTACATGACTTGAGCATTCCTTCTAAATTGGCCCTTTTGGTGTTTCCTTGGCCTAAAATTGGGATTATAGCATTGCTTCTGTAATGTGCTGCTTACAAGTACGAAAATAGTGGTGTTCAGAAAACAAACTTCATCATCTGATTCTTATTTTCCAAACTTTGTTTCCTGATATTAATTTCGTTTTGGATTGTAGTTGAAGGCAGTTCTTTCCCACCTGGATGCATACCTTAATAGATTTCACGATGTTTTGGGAGCTGGGAATCGACGATACATCCAGACCTTGACAGTTTTAACAAGGTCTTTCCTACGAGTTTTGATCAACAATCAAGATGGTGCCAGCACTATGTCTTCTATGACCATAAACCAATTCTTGTTTTCCCTTGACATCGATAACATAAATATAGTGAAACTTTGTCAGTATGTAAAAGAAAGCAATGTAATTCACAAGGTGAAGAATTCTACCGCAATGTACCCATTCAATTGCCCAATGCCCTTGTCATCTGATTGTTGTTTTCTCAGGTTAGTGGATATGCCAACAAGATAACTAGCATCCAAGCTGGTGTAAATCAGTTTGATCTCCAGCAGGAACATGATGAAGGAAGCAGTATATCATGCTTTCAGGCATTGGTTGACTTTCTACGCTCCCTTATGAACAGCAATGATGATGGAAGAATCATTGTTGCAAAGCAAAAGCTCAGTGGACAACCTGAAGAAGCATACCTTAAATTTGTGATGCTTTGTGCGGAAAAAATACTTTCAGAGGTACTGTACCTTGACATTTTGTGTTGCTGGAAGTATATGCTATAGCTACTCTTGAGTTTTTGTTCCTTACCTGTTGCAGGTCACTCGGGATGCTTATGCTGTTATCCTCGTTGGTGGAACCCTCCAGCCTATTGAAGAAACTAGGCTACGCTTGTGTCCAAGCTTGCCACCAGCTGATATAAAATTCTTTACATGCAACCATATTGTTCCTCCTGAGAGTATACTTCCAATAGCTGTTACACGTGGACCCTCAGGCATGACATTTGATTTCAGCTACAATTCAAGGAGCTCTCCTTCCATGGTTTGCACTCTCTACCTCATATATAACATCCCCTACCCCATTAGCTTCTGCCACTCTAGCATACATTGTGAAACATGAATTATATATATTTATTTTGCAGAGCATCTTCTTTCCAATAAGCATCAATTAAAAAATGTTTAATTGACAGTAGTAAACATGTACCTCCCTTAATCAACTTGTCTATTGTTAGCGATCCAGGATAATATAAACTTTGCTGCAAAATGTATTTACATGTTGCTTCTGCATACCTGTGTTTCTGTTTGTTTCATTACCTTGTAATGTTAATCTTTGTTGAACGCACTTTGCGTAAGTCCTTTGCTTATTCCTTCATTTCTTTGTTTTTTTTGTAAATATAATTACTATATGGGTGTATGATTTCATCCATCTACCCTTCTCTATAACAACAAAATTCTTTTTTTTCCCCTGAAATTGTTAAGCACAGTACTGTAGTTAATCTGCAGCTTCTTTTGTTGCTTTGTCCCTGATCCTTGTGCAATTATGTTCTACTTGAATGCACTTTATCCTTTGTGCTCATTCTTATTTGCTTGTATTCACAGATTGAAGAGCTTGGACGTTTCATATGCAATATTGTAACAGTTGTGCCTGAGGGAGTTGTTATGTTTTTTTCTTCTTATGATTATGAAAGGCATGTATATGATGCATGGACGACTGCAGGCACAATTTCCAAGATTTGTAAAAAGAAACATGTTTTCAGAGAACCAAGGAACAGTGCTGACGTTGAGGCAGTCCTCAACAAATACAAGGAGACAATTCAATCCTGTAGTAAAAATTCCCAAGACACAGGCATCAATGGGGCACTTTTATTAGCTGTCGTTGGTGGTAAGATTTCTGAAGGTATAAACTTCAGCGATGGGATGGGTCGTTGTGTAATAATGATTGGCTTGCCTTATCCAAGTCCATCTGATGTTGAGCTGATAGAGACGATAAAGCATATCGAAACTATTTCTAGCTCATTTTTGGTTGGAGATGATAAGGCATCAGGGAGAAAATATGATGATGAATGTGAACTTCAGCCTGGTTACAATATATTACGAAAGTGCACTAAAGGTGGAAGAGAGTATTATGAGAACCTGTGCATGAAAGCTGTGAATCAATCTATCGGTAAGCTGCTTCGCTTAAGCATCTGTGATGCTTATTCACTGTTGGCGTACTTTCTTATATGATATGATGAAACAATTGCAGGCAGAGCAATCAGGCACATAAATGATTATGCTGCAATGCTATTGGTTGACTCTCGTTATGCACAGACTTCATCAAGCAAGAGTTATTCCAGCCCAACTGATAAGCTTCCTCAATGGATAAAAGCACGACTCTCTTGTGCTCAAAACTATGGAGAAGTCCATAGACTGTTGCATCAGTTCTTCAAATTCAATAAACAAAAACGTTGAAATGCTGTAGAAAACAAGAAGCAAGCTTTGCCACAGTTGATGCAATGCAAGCAAACACATGCGGGTTTGTGTATTCCTCTTCATATTGTTTTAAATTGTAGCATTGTGTTTGTGTATCCTGATATATGCTGCCTGCTTATGAGCAAGGCTTAAGCCTGCACCTGTGATCCTGTATCATGGTTACACAATAATGTTATTCTGGATACAATAAACGATTATTCTATTTATGTACAGAATTATGGTGACAATTCTGCTTGCACTGAAGGAATTATGGTTAGATCCATATTTCTTTTGTTCAAGACTGTAGAACAAATTACCCGCAAAAAAAAAAGACTGTAGAACAAAATAAAAAATATAATTATTGTTCTTTCTGAAGAATTCAACTACGAATTATCTCATTATTGCATTATTGCCATACTAGGACATCCTTATTTTGCACAACGAACCATTGTAACTTCTGCATTTCATATTTGGAGTATTTTAGAAAACTGTCCAGTATTTTTTAATAGAACTGCAGTTTTCCCTCTACATAAGCTGACATCTATTGAAGCTACCCTGAAACTTTTGCTGAATCTTGGTCCAAAAGCGTGAAACCTTCCTGAAACACTTTTGGACTTGAACTTAACCTGAAACCTGACTGAGACTTGCTAGAAACTACAATGCCAAACTTCGCATGAAACGAAGAAACTGAGCAACTGGGATATGTGGGTGTGCCACAGTGAAGACTGGGAAGGGGCCAGCCAGAATCAGAGAGTTTATTGAACTAATATTATTGTGATTCCATTGGCCATACATGATGATGTGCGACACTTTATTACTTGTTCTATGATTCTTCAACAGCAGGCACCACCACCAGTGATGGCGCACGGAGTTGTGCAGTAACTTGGCAGTGAAACTCCGCACATGGCCGGCAGGTTCTTGGCACCCAGAGCAACCCTCTGAAGTTCATAATACTCTGAGCCTTGCAGGAGCATCTGCTGTACTACGGCCTCAACCAGGCTGCATACCTCCTGGCACCGGTGTGGGGGCTCCACCTGCCTGATCCGCAGGCAGCACTCCTGCCGCATCGCCAGGCATCTGCTCGGGTACCACATCGGTGGCCGGAGGAAGGGCCATCCCATTGCCATGGGACACTTCTGCCTGAGGAGCTCGCCGCATGGGTGCAGGCTTCCGTAGTAGCCTGGCTCCTCCTCCGGCTCCATGCCCTGCGCAGAGGTGCTGCTCGCAGCCAGAGCGAGGAGAGTGAGCACGAGGAAGATCTTCATGCCGGCTGCTGCTATCTTTGTGCTGTTGTTTGGTGTCTATGAACTGTGAAGAAATTGATGATTGGTGGTGATAGGGGCGTGCGTCCAAGAGGGTTATTTATAACTGTGAAGGCACGCCGAATGCATTCTGGGCTTTGCTTCTGCTGATGCTTTTGCATTTGCTTTGCTACGTTGCTAACTCTGTGCGTGGGGTGTCATCGTGTTTGGATGCTTCTGAAACCGAACATTTGGAATGCTGCATTAGCTGGGAATAGAGGTGCACTTAAATGCTCATAAAAGTTACTTTATAACACATGAGAATGGCATCAATGTACTTAACTTGTTGAGATGCTTCTGATTAGATAGCTTGCTATGGCTTCTATGGTTCTCTTTACGCATTAGAACTGTTCTGTGTACCCCATCGTTTTTCTTTCCTTTCAGAAAACTAAATTTGTAATGTTCCATAAGCTGTTGAGATATATAGTAGTAGCATAGGTATAGCTTGACATGACTCGCCAAAACTTGTTCCTCTACATTTTGAGGGTCGTTGCATTCTATGTTACTGAGCTAAGATTTCAACAAATCTTCATGCCAAATTCTTGTAAATTTCCAAGTGAGTACCTAAAACTAATGAAAATCTAAAACAAAGCCAGCTGTCAAAGAGATATGCCAAAGCCAAGGGCTATCAAAGGCCAATATGCAAAAGAGATACTTTCTAAATTCAAGAATAATTATGATCTCCATACTAAATCTCCATATTCGTCGTGTCCACAAGAATATGGTTACACTTTACCATGCAAACCACCACAACATTTTACCATGCAATGGTTACACTTACACAACGTAGGTGCCATCTCACCAATTTACCATGCCATGGATCAGGGAAAATGAAGTATAGATAAGGATTTCATGGTATGGTATAAACACGAGGGTTCACCTTGCACATAAATAACTAAAACTGAGACAGGAATATCATTTATACATTGAGGCAAATGGGAATGGTTGAAGTAATAATTGAATAGGAGGATCATTATGAGTAGCCTATAGTAATTAACAAATAAAATTATCGATTTGATATTATGGATGCCTAATTAACCATCCTGGTTTTTGCTTTTATAGGATGGTCCGGCCTATTGCTCTTTCCTCGTGCTTGTTTTGTTATTTTTCTTTAGGGCGTATGGTTGGGTCTCAGGGACTACATAGACAAAATTCACATTTAAGACTTGGGAAAGGAACAATAATTGAACAGTTATAATCTGAAAATATGTCATAGGATTTTCAGGGGACATGGTTCTTTATATTTTTTTTTTCAATATGGCATGGCCACTATGTACAAATCTTAAAGTTTATACCTAACAAGTATTAAGTTTGTGCAAACGTAATATGTGCGCATATTTTATTTATGTAATTGGTATCATGGCACACGATATAGATGCGGGATAGTGTATTTGTCAGAATAATATTGTAGCAACATATAGATAATAATGGTGATTGCTAAACAACAGGAAGAAAATCAAATCCAAGTACTTCATACATGAGATGTTAGGATGTATCTTCACGTAGCCAAGGAAGATGAAGCTAGCTTGCCATCCCTGATTTAGCTTCCGTGGTGCAGAAGATGATGCAGCTTCCAACGAAGAAGTAGACCATTTCTGCATACAAAACATAGACACAAGAGAGAGAGCACGAAGTATATATTAATCTGATAAGGTCCGACTCTCATGTCTTATCACGATACCATTATGTAAGAACCAGCAGGCAAGAAACCAAATAAAAGTTCCGGATTTCCCATAAACCACAAAAAGTGTTGCAGTGATCAGTTCAAGAGTACCCGACCAGTATTATTACAGACCGGTAGAAAATCCAAATAAATAAGCACCAAATATCATGTGTGCAATCTTTAATTTATTCAGCGTCTCTCACTGCGCCATTGTTTAGCCCTCGACTAGCTAGCTATTCGGTGCCCGAAGGACCAGCGACGTTGGAAGGAGCGGCGGCGGCAGCGCTTGAAGGACCGGCGGCATCGGTGCTCGAAGTCCCAGCAGCAACATTTGAAGGACCGCCGGCATCCTCGTTCGAAGCACAAGCAACAACATCTGAAGGCCGGCGTCGTTGTTCGAAGGACCGGCAGCACCATTGGAAGGCCCCGCCGCAAGGTTGGAAGGGCCAGCACCGTTGCCGTTACGCCTTTCATTCTCCTGCATGGCTCTTTTGATCATGTGATAGAGCTCTTCCTTCTCGTGCTTGAAGGTCTCCATCTTCTGCTTGATTTTGAACAGTCCCCCCGTGCCAACTTTGATCGCATTTTGCTCCAGCTTCCTGATCTTTCTGAAGAGACCGCTGATCTGGAGCAGCAACAGTCAGAGTCAGAGATGGACGTGAATCAGCTATGGATCAAAGTACATGTATTGTTATCTATAAATTCAAATAATGAACGAATTTAGATCAGAATATATATATACATACTCTGCGCTTGTACAGGCGATACGTAGGGTCTCTCTCGCACAGACGTTTGAACGGTGCTGACGAGAAGTTGGGTGCATTGGCGCAATGGTCGTCGTTCATGTTCAGGTAGTGCGGGGTATCCGTGACGGCCATCTTGGCAAGCTTCTTGCCCTCCTTCTTCTTGAGCTCACCCTGGCGTAGCTGCTCCTGCATGCTTGGGTACATTAAGACGTTGACACCCGACTCTGGATCGTATGGCTCAACAAGAGAGGATTCGAGTATCTCTGGCTGGAATCCTTCCCAGTTGAAAGGAGGAAAGTTCTCCCCAGCACCGGCGGCGTTACGTCGTTCCGCCTGCGGGGCTGAGGGCTGATGATCAGCAGCTTCAGATGGGGCATCGTCAGCGTGTTCTTGCGCCTGCGTGACTGAAGGCTGATGAGCGGCTTCAGCAGACGCTGCTTCAGGGGCTGCAGCTTCAGCGACAGGTAGAGCATCAGTGTTCTCTAGCGCCTGCGTGACTGCTGCAGGCTGAGCGTCTTCTTCAGGGGTTGCAGCTCCAGGGATAGATGGCTGAGCGGCTTCAGGAGTCGCTGCCTGATCATCAGCTACACATGCAATAACAATGCCATTACAAGAACAGAACTTTTTTAGTTACACAGTGCATGCATGAGTATGAATAACAACCAATCCACTTTAGAACGAATCTCTCTCACCAGTTGCCGACAGTAAATTGTTGAGCATATCAACCTCGACATCGTCGTCAGTGTCGTCGGTGTCGTCGGAGCAGGCTGCCGCACCGTCGCTAAGGGCGCATGTGTCCTGCAACACCTGCACGCCGTGCCTCTTCATCTTCTCCACGCTCATTGCTATGAAATTCATCACCCACTCCTGCCTGCGCCCGCGGAGGCTGAAACAGCAAATAAACATTCAGAATCTCAAATACTAGCTAGCTTAGTAATGTGGCGATATTCTTCTTTTTGTTGTTGTTGAGCCACTTACTCATGATGCAGAAAAACATAGGCATGGTAATTGCCGTCTGCCCCAATGAGCATACGATCGACGATCCCATGCTGGAAAGTCCCTGGGTGCGCACTGTGCACCATGAAATGCACCTTTCTCGGCCCTGCACAAGACATATATGTATATATGTAATAAATATTCAAACAAAGAACAACGTGCGCTTGCCTACCATTACGCGTCACGACCTCCCGGACCGTGCGGCACCTGGAGCAGTCCAGTTGCCCGCGGGCGATAGGCCGGAAGGCGACGTCCTCCTCGGCGGGGCACAACGCGGCGTCACGCGCGTCGGCCTCGGCACCACCACCAGCGCTGCCGGATCCTCCCGCCTTAATGTCGTCGAGCATGGCGGCGAGCTCTTGCAGCTTCTCCACCATAGAAGGGCTCAGAGGGAGGTACATGCTCTCGCCCTCCAACCGGGGCTCGGGGAAGGCGCCGTACGCCTGCTGCGTCTCGGGGCCAGCCAGCACGTGCGTCGCCGGCTGGACGTCGTCCATGGCCATCGCCTGGAACTGCGGCTCCACGTCCATGGCCTGCACCTGATAGTCCTCGGCGTTGATGGTCGGCGCCTGGTAGTGCTCGGCGGCGTCCATGATCATCGGCGCCTCATTGTGCTCGGCGTCGACACCATTGTCGACCTGCATCAGCGTTGGGTCGGTGAAGCCGTACCCCTGCTGCATCTCGGGGGCCAGCATGTGCGTCGGCTGGACGTCCATGGCCATCGCCTGGTACTGCTCTACGTCCATGCCCGCCACCTGATGGTCCATGACCGGCGTCTGGTCGTGCTCGGCGCCGATGATCGGATCCCCGCAGTACTCGGTGTCGACGATCGGCGCTTCATCATAGTGCTCCTCGGCGTCGTCGATGATCGACGCCTCATAGTGCTCGGGGTAGATGGTCGTCGGCGCCTGGTGGCCGAAATCCGCCGCCGCGTCCTGGGTCTGAGGCGCCAGGTGGCCGTAGCACTGGATTTCAGTTGCCGGCAACTGGAGGCCAGAATCCGGCGCCGGCTGGCCTTGGACTTCTCCTTCGACCGGCGCCTGGACGCCAAAGTCCGGCGCCGCGAGCGTCGGCGCCGGCGCCTGGTTGCCCTGGACTTGTTCACTGGTCGGCGCATTCTGGAAGAGCCCCGCGAGAGTGCCCTCCGGTTCAGACAAGGGGAACAGGTGCGCCTCCGGGCTAGGGCAATGCAGGAAGCGGCCGACGTCGCCGTCAGCGTCGTACGGCTCGTCGTCGGACATGGCTGCGGCGGCGCATGGAGAGACCGAGCGGGTACTAGTGTGGGGCAGGAACATGTCGGAACGGATACGCGCAGCGGAGCGCCTGGCCTCTGGACGGTGGCGGCGACAGGGTACTTGTACGCTGCCAGGAGGCGAGCGCGCGCGCCACGGGACGGGACGCGACGGTTGGCGACCGCGCGGCAGCGGCGGTTCGCGCCATCGGCGGATTTGGGCGGTGGGCCGGGAAGGCCCAGCAGCAGGCGCATTGGCCCAATAAATCGGCCCAGCGTGTTAGGTGGTAGGTAAGCGTGAGCACTGCTTGAAACATTTATTTCTTCTAAAAAAAAACTGCTTGAACATTTGTTTTTTTTTCTTTTTGCGAGGATTGAACATTTGTTTTTCATCTATTTTTTCTCCCACTAGTCCTCCTTATGCTAAAATTATTTTTTTAGAAACACAGGCAGACGTAGACGCTCACAAATACGCACGCACACTTATCCCTATGAATACACGCACGTAGCTCTACCCCTATGAGCACCTCCAAGAGACTGAGCCGGTAAATCCTCGAGATTGATAAAGTCACCACAGGCGCCTCGCTGTTGACGGGAACGTCGCCTACCACTGAAAGCACAACACCGTTAAATTCTAGAAAATTCGCTTCCACGGGGAGTTGAACCCAAGATCTTAGGTGCTACTGAGGCTCTTGTAATCACTAGGCTACATGCCCTTTCGCTAAAATTATTTGTTTATCCACTCTAAAAACAATTTGTTTAATCGAATGTATTCAAATTTTTAAATATTGGATCAACATCTCTTCTCTTCTCTTATAATTGGAGCCGATCAAATCCAGGTGGGCATTCTGAGTCCGCACAAACGTACATGGAAAAATATATGATCTGTGTGTTCTTGTGAAATTATGGTAAAGAAGCCAAAGCAGCCACCAATGTTTAAATAAGCCCATACGACCTTACAGATGTGCACGGATTGACTGAAAATCTAACACAGTGGCGATTGGAGTTGCATTTTATTTAAATATTCCACAGTACAGATTGAGTGAATTTCTAATTAGTATGATACCGGAGTACGTACTCGTTAGAGCTGACACTTGATAGTTGAATAATAATACTAGTAGTTGACAATAGATCTGAATAAGATGAGCCTGGTCCAGCCCGATGATACCGGAGTACATGCATGGACGCATGGTGCTGGTTCTATAGGCATGAAAATATCATCCTGATCCAAAAATGTTGAAATTAATTATTTTTACGCTGAAAAATAGTGGGCGGACAGCTCAACTTAGACCCACATTTGATGGTCCCATGGAGTTATTGAATGGGCTTAAGCAATGATTTTAAGTCAGAAACATGATCAGAGCTCGACCCAACCCGCAAAATGGCCCGGTGTCCCTCCATTCCAAAATGAATGCAACTTTTGCTTCTCGAAAATTTAAACAAATTTATGTAAAAATAGTAACAATTAGGTTTCCAAATAGATTTAGTAAGATAATATATTACATGATTAATTTAATAATATTTATTTTATAATATAAATGTTAAATTTACTTTGTATAAATTTGGTTAAATTTGAAATTATTCTAAAAACGAGAGTTCTATTTTTTTTTTTGGGATGGAGAGAGTAGTTGGCAGTACGACCATCGTACGTACATCTACACTACTATTGGAAGTATGTGGGCATGTGGCTTTGTGTGTACAAATGACCTCAGGTGCTGCTGGCTATAAATACCATTGGGATGTTGTGAACAGCATAGTAGATTAGCAGTTCAGTACCACTAGCAATCTGCCTCCTTTGTTTGTCGCCCCAACCTCGGCGCGTTCACCATCACCACCAGTCCACCACCCCTCAGGGGTCCGCAACCAAAAGCTCCTCAATGCAATCCATGGACTCCGGCAGCAGAAGCGGCGGCCGGCGCCTCAAGGACCGCCTCGCCCAGCTGCTCCGCCCGGCCAACTGCAACTCTCTCCTCCGCTCCCCCTGCAGCTCCTCCTCGTCCACCTCCACGGCTTTCACAGCCGCCGGCGCCGCTGCCACCACCACCGAGACCACCACGGTATCGACCTCCTCCACCTCCACCACCGCCGCCAACTACACGATCATCACCGGCGCCCTGCTCCCCCGCGCCGAGCCCTTCTCCGCCGCTCTCGGCCGCCTGCGCCACCCTCCCCCCGACGATGAGCGCGCGCGCGGCGACAAGGAGCGGCGGTGCAAGGATGGGAGCTCCTCCTCCCGCCACGGCAGCCGGCGGCGTTGCAATAACGCCGCCGTCGGCATGGCCGGCGTCAGGACGCTCTCGTCCAACCCCTACGGCTTCACCTCTTCCGGCGAGGACGATGATGATGACGACACCGACGACTGCTACGTCGACGACGACACGGAGGCCTTCTTGTCCTCCGACTCCGCCGCCTTCTACATGTCCAGGCGGAAGCCGCCGCCGCCGCCTCCCACGGACAAGACCCACCGCCACCGCCAGCGGAGGAGGCCGCGCTGCCGGCGGCCAGCGGCGAGCTGCATGGAGGCGACGTGCGGCGACGGCGCCGTGAGGGAGCCGGGGTTCCTCCCGCTCGTGGCGACGGCGGCGGCGGAGCAGGTGCGGCGGGGGCTGGCGGTGGTGAAGCGGTCGCGGGACCCCTACGGCGACTTCCGGGAGTCGATGGTGGAGATGATCGTGGGGCGGCAGGTGTTCGGCGCGGCGGAGCTGGAGCGGCTGCTGCGGTCGTACCTGTCGCTCAACGCGCCGCGCTTCCACCCCGTCATCCTCCAGGCCTTCTCCGACATCTGGGTCGTCCTCCACGGCGGCTAGCCGGCCGGCCGTCGCCATCCGCCGGCGAATTAGTTGGATTGGATCCCCTGAGCGTAATTGCATTGGATCAGGATTACTGACAGTGGGGTTAGTTGGGATGTTAAGTGTAGTCTATTAACTAGTATGCTTGTTGTTGTTGATGAGCATGAGTGAGACGGTAGCTGTACTTGATTGTGATGTGAGGATGGCAAGCTTGATGCATGCTGGCTGGCTGTGCCTGATTGATCATCACGCACGTTTAATGTTTGGTCCAATGGCAATTGGCAATACTACTACTCAGCGTCAAAGACTGTGTTATGGGTATACCTAATTTATTTATTTAATTTGGGTACTTTTAGATGACGGTTTTAAGGATGTTCACAGCTTGAATTTCAAAATAAAGGTCTGTTGAAGACATTTGAAATGCTTCATTCGAAAACAACACCACTACTGCTTGTGCTTGGAGTTGATGCATGCTAGTAGATTCTACAGTAGCCAAGGAGTCGTCAGGGTCTCTGCAGGGAAACATGACCTGCAAGAAACAGAGAAATGGCATGTGGATGGAATTTGAAGACAGCAATAGAGTTTCAGCTAGGAGGAGCTACAGAGCTTCCATTCCATGGGATTTGAGCCAGCCAATCCAACAATAATCCAGCCGGGCTCTTCATTCCAAGCTGGCCTACTACGCATGCATCAGATCCCTATCCCATGGCATCGTGAACAAGGGAGGCGCGCGACGACATAAATGAGGCCTCCCAGTCTGGTGCCTGTTCCTTTCCAAGCGCCTAGTACCTGGCGCCAAAACCGCTACGGCCGGCCAGGTTTGCATTCAAACTTACTACTCCAATTGCAAACGTGTTTGTGGCCACAGGCGGAGTTTTGAAAGGTGGTGGTGGTATGATATTGGACCATATTTTTTGAAAACATATTTGGTGTCTGCCATTGTGGGGCTAGCTATCTTCTTCTTCTTCAAACCCTGCACCTACCTTCTATGCATGCATGTACAGTTGTATACTTGAATAGCAACTAGTATCTTCTCTTTGTTGTTTCTTGCGTGCATGAGAGGAGAGAAATAAAGAACAACAAAGCCATGACGTGCCCCCTTTCTATTCTAATTAATCTTTGTTTCCAGAAATAGTGCTTGTGATCAAATAAGCCCTGTTGGGAACTTGCTAAGTACGTAGCTTGGTTAGGTAGGGGGAATTGTGAAGCTTCCAGTCCCCTGGACGGCTGGACGTGAATTTGAGCACCTACCCTCTTCAGAAATTTGAACTAGAAGATTTTATTTTGCGAAATTTATACTATAACTGCATCAAACTTGAGAAATTTTCAAAGCCAGTGCCTAGCAGGTATGATTTTATTGAACTTGTAATGTTTCCAATATCATAAGCAAAAATATCACGCGTACTGCACATCTAGGAAGACGACGAGAACGTCTAGTACAGTAGTAGTCCCTCCATCCAGTTTTCATGGGCGCATAAGCAAGTTTTACCGAGACCAAGGGACAGTTAATTCCCTCTTGGACGAGGCACATCGCCGGCTTTCGGTTTCCCCGCCGCACGCGCCAGCCGCACGCACGAACGATCCAACTTCCCGTCCCTGCGAACGCACGTCCCATCCAGACCGTACATCCTTCTCGCATCGCGTCTCGCCGTCGATCCGCCCGCGCGTTGCGTCTCGCCTTCCTCGCGACGCCTGCTCTTCTTCCGTCTCCCGCGCATTGCTTTTCACCACCCGCGGAAACAAAATGAGAACAAAAATCTTGCTATCAATCCATGCGCCCATCCGAACGCCCGCCAAAAGTTTGAGCGAAATTCAATTTTTCAGGATTGCCGGTCAAATTTTTATGACCGTCGCGCCCATGGATCCTCCGTCTATATATACTCTCCCTGAATTCGTTCACCTCTTCCATGTACAGCTCTCTGATGAACTCTCCTTTGCAAACCTATCCAATCAATGGCATCAAGAGATTTCGATGTCAACCATGAGCCCCCGAGTTGGGACAGCAACACTCCCATCGATTGGGATGCCATCGGCAACCGGGAAGGTACTGTTCTATTCGAACGATTCTGTTTTGTTTTGGCTTTGGATGATCCATTGACTTGCCTTTCTCTTTGTTGTGTTAGTTGGAGAAGAAGAGGGACAACACACCTATGAGATCATGCACCTACAGAAGGAGGGCTTGGTGGAGGACTTAGTGGACAACAAGGTCAGTACAGATGTTGTTGGATCGCAGTAGAGTTTTAGTTAGAGTTTCAGTTAGTTTCAGAGTTCTACTTGGAGTTTCAGTTAAAGTTTCAGAGTTCTATTTAGAGTTTCAGTTAGTTTCAGAATATAGTTTTATGCTTCTGGTGCAGTATGTAAAATCATACGTCTAGCTTCTGCTAGTTTTTGTTAGCTTCTTATTTTGCAATGTTTCAGTAGCTTCTGTTCTGCTAGTTGGACTGATATACTAACTCCACAATGATAGCTTCTGTTTGAGTACCTAGTTCTGCATACGCTCGCTGCATGGCACTGTACATGCACATGCATCTACTGCATATATGGTCCTGCATATATGGTCCGTGTGCACCATACCAGTTTGATTTGTCTTTTTTGCAAGTCCTAATGTGAGAAAGAGGAAATTCTATTCTGATGAGTTCAAGATCGCTATATATCTAGAGTTGTTGGCGGAGACAGATCCACCTGTGCTGCATCGTGGAGTGTCTAAAGAGGTTGCTCAGAAATTTGGTGTCCCTCTTAGAGTTGTGCAGAAAATATGGTGCAGTGGACAAGATTCTGGTGGCATAGCTGGTGTAAGAAATAAGCTCATTAAAAATTATGGTCGCAAAAGAATAGAAATAGACATAGAAGCCATCAAAGCCTTGCCTTTGAGAGAACGCACAACCTTTCAAGATCTAGCAAATGCGCTTGGTGTGAAGAAAAACACTCTTCATAACCGTTATAAGGAAGGTTATTTTCGGCGGCACACCAATGACCTAAAGTTTAGCCTAACATATGAAAATAAAAAGGCCCGCGTCCAGTACTGCTTGTCCATGCTCCTAAACAACATACCAAATGATCCTATTTTCAACCGAATGTACAACATCGTGTACATTGATGAGAAGTGGTTTTATAGGACTAGGCGTAACCAGAAGTACTATCTTGCCAATGATGAAGAAAGATCACAAAGGGAGGTTAAAAGCAAAAATTTCATAGAAAAGGTTATGGTACTTTCAGTGGTTACTGGACCTAGATTTGATGAGCATGGTACATGCATATTTGATGGTAAAATTGGTGTATTTCCCTTCGTATATGTAGAGCCAGCAAAGAGGAAAAGCCCAAATAGGTCAAGAGATATGACATGCATCTTTAGTTGACATTGGCATCTTAACCGAACATTATGCTCAATCTTTTGATATGTGTAGGTACATTGATTACAAAGGCGATGACGTCGGTGACAAAGGCAGTTAGCCGAGATTTCTTGGTGAATAAGGTCCTGCCTGCAATAAAGGAAAAATGGTCAGCCGAAGAAAGAGGGATGCCCATATTCATCCAACAGGACAATGCCAAGACACACATTGATGTCAATGATCCATCATTTGTAGAAGCCGCCCAAGCAGATGGGTGGGACATACGACTAGTATGCCAACCGCCTAACTCTCCTGATCTCAATGTGTTGGACCTTGGTTTCTTTGCAGCAATCCAAGCTTTGTTTCACAGAGGCACTCCAAACAATGTCGAGCAAATTGTGGAAAGGATCAACAAGGCATTTCGGGAGTATCCCGCTGATAGGTCCAACTGGATTTTTCGAACACAACAATCTTGCATGCTGGAAATCCTGAAGCACAATGGTGGACAACACTATAACATCCCACACATAAAGAAGAAGCACTTGGAGATGCAGGGTAATCTTCCCATTAGCTTGCAATGTCCTATGGACCTTTACAATCAAGCGTTGGAATTTCTTAGTTAGATTAGCCAATGCTACTGTTGGATTAGCCTAAACTTTATATACCTATCGAATTGCATAATATTGGCTAGCTATTGTGTGTGTGTCAAGAGAAGCTAAATTTATGATTTCTAACATGGGTCGCTTTTGCATATAGAAGTAGAACACGAATGATATCAACACAATAGAAGTAGGCTCATAGAACACAGATGCATGATACTCCATCAACATAGTACAAGTAGAAATAGACAGACAATGTTGTGCTTAGTAACACATGCAAGATGGGCTCATTTTGAGAATCCGGGTCCTCTGTCTCACCGGCCAAAGAGTCCACCACAAAACCAATCTCGTCGGAATCTTCAACGTTGCCGAAGAGATGGCTGATGAGATGCATAGGTAGTAAGACTACGTCACCATCCATCTTGAGATCGTTATGTCGGGGAAGAGTACCTCACAATCAAACTCGTCAAAGTCGTAGATCCAAGCTGAGACCATGTAATCTCTGTGTACAAGACCACAACGAGAGCATGGCCTCCTGAGCGCGCGGCGCCACTCCTCGTAGTCCAGCTTGCGCTCGCTCTCGGACGTGACGTCAGCTTGCTCGAGTCCTTCTACGGCCACGACGGTGGCTTGCTTGTCTTCTTGATCGTCGGACTTTGGCACCAAATCAAGTGCTCGAATGAGCACCGGCGAGGCAGCGGCGGCCATTGGCGGCAAGGAGCAGACCTACGCTGTTGGGGAGGAAGGAGGGGCCAAGCTCACTCCTTAAACAAGCAGCACTTCATCCATGGCCTCAACTTCATCAGCCATGGTTGTTCTTGCCAAGAACGGTGTGCGAGCGAACGTTTCAGATGGAAGTCACTGCACAATAGAGAGAGAGGGCTGCGTGCTGCGTGCGGTAGAGAACCAGAACTACTTAAACGACGCATCCATTCAACGGCTGCAGACCACGCATTAACTAGCCAAGCACCCTTTGAGGCGACGCTCGCGTCGCACACCAAAAAAAAGCGGCGTACACCCGTTAGATGGCCATGAATACTGGATACTTTTCCCAACCTTGTACGCCCACGAAAATTAGATTGAGGGAGTATCTGAGTAGCTTGGCACAGAGCCGCAGACTGATGAAATGCCACGTCAGCCGTAGCTCTCCATGGTTTTCAAATCGATTGGCTATCATGGCGCAATGATCGCTAGCATAAATACGGTTCATGATTTTTCATTAACGAGCCATCAGCGACACTGCCACATCGCGCATCGGAGTACGACCACGTCTGTGATCGATCTGTCGCTGCTGGAAAATAAGCAAAAAAAAATTGAGATACAGTATATTCGACGCACCGATCCGATCCGATCTTTATTCACATTATGTTGTGATGAAGAATACCACATATATAATGATGTAATTCATCACATGACAAATACTCAAACTCTGTACAACTACTAGTATCATTGTGGGGTTGTAGTAAATTGCATGCCGTATGGTGCGACAACCGTTGCTTTTGCCGTCTGAGGCTGCAGCCAACCACACACATTAACTCTCAACTGCGCCGGAGGCCCCGGCCCCGGCCGACGAGAGTAGCAGATTCCGGGGAGGAGCTTGGAGCCATGGAATGGAGCCCTCGACTTGCAGTAGGTCAGGTCAGGTTTGGTTAGGTTAGGTTAGGTTAGGTCAATGGCGTGCAGCAGAA
The DNA here is from genome assembly GCA_032594955.1 of Panicum miliaceum. Classification (NCBI taxonomy): domain Eukaryota; kingdom Viridiplantae; phylum Streptophyta; class Magnoliopsida; order Poales; family Poaceae; genus Panicum; species Panicum miliaceum. The sequence continues at coordinate 4,832,374 of CM064058.1, read as the reverse complement.
GCCTTTCCCAGGCCGAAGCGGGTCAAAATTAAAGCCGCGGGCGAGGATTGGGCCTGGAACCCCGCCCCTCGCTCTCCACGGCCCGGCCGGCTGCTGCGTCTCGTATGCTGGCGTGGCATCATGCTCCACCAAAGCCTGCCACCCCCTGCCGCGTCTGTCGTCGGCGCGGCGTCGCCATTGATGCAGCGGCTCTAGCTCCACAGCGTTTGGTCGGGTCGGTCCGGTGTGCCCGCAGCATGCAGCGAGGGCGCGCCCACAGGGCAGCAGCAGGGTCCAACGGGCCAAATGCAGCTTCGATGCAGTCAGTATTGCCTGTTGCGTTGGCGTTGCCTGCCCTCTGATCGGCTGTGGGCTCTGTGGCAGACTGAGAGCGCGGGCATCAGTCTGCCCGGCCGGCGATCGATGCACATTGCACGGCGACATACGCGTACAGGGAGCTGACGGCGGGCAGCATGTACGGGACGGCCGGCGACATGCATGCGCGCGACATCGCATTTGCTTGGCCGGCCGGCGTGCCCGGGCAAGGCTCCATTGTTGTCCATGGATGCAGATGACGCGCGCAGTGTGCAAGGTTTTGCACGCGCCAATGGCGTGACTAGAGAATGGAATGAGGGTGCCCGGCCGGGCCGGGTGCGTGCAGTGGTCCCACTGGTTCGTGGGCCCGGCGCGTGGTATATCGACCGGGGCCTGCTTGGATCAGTGTGCGTGCTTGGGCTTGGGCGCGGCGCGACTACAAAAAGAGTTGTGCGTGTGATGCGGATGTAGATGTGTCAGGGCTGCTAGTCGACCAAGTTTAAAGCTGCGCCTCTGTCACTGCTGACCCACTGGCTCACAGTAATATAATATCGACTACACCTAATGAGTGTGCCTAATATTTAGATTTTTTTTAATAAAAAAATCAACTAACGGGCCATAGAATATAGTAATCAGCTAATTTTGCTAACATCAGGACGAGCACCCTTACACATACAACTATTTGAGTGCATGACAAGATTTCACAGTTAAATTACTTGAATCAAGCCGTATAAATGCATCGAATAGTTTTAATACATACGTGATACGTAAATATATCTAAACAATAATTAAACAGGTTTATTTCTCAAAAGTGGTGTCCGCCTACTGGAACTATTGTTTAAGGCTTAATGCAACGAAACAGCATTCACAAATATATTTGAAATCTTTAGCCAACCACGCGCACAAATCAAGGATAATCATAGAAAGCCCATAATGGTCCAACCATAGGTCGGAAAGGTCCAAATGGATGGTTGCGCTGCCATTGAAATGCCCAGTAGCCAACAAGCCCATGAAGGATAATAGAAGCCCAACTAAGATATTGCGTTTTGTGTTTTCTGGGCTTTGCATTTTGTTAGGCTTTTTCTTCTTCCATCGAATAGCGTAAAAGGCCTTTTTCTTTGAGATCGGGAAGAAACGGTTGTGCTTGTGCGTTGGCAATGTCACTCCTCTCAGTTCTCCGTCACTGTCTCTCGATTCTAAAACTGAAAGATCTCTGAGTCATAGTTAGCTTATTGACGTCCCTTTCGCCAGCGTATCAATCTCCTCACAACTCTCCAGAGCATGCAGGATACCAGCTAGCATCGCTGTCATGGTGATCTTCCACAAATTTGTGCCTGCTAGAAACATCACCAAAAATAAAAAGAATCATCGTAATTTTCACAAAGCTTTATCTTAAACTTACTATTCAGACCACGCCAATTGCACGTGAGTACAGCAAGTGAATTTAACAGTCTTTTTTAAAATTTTTTTTAAAAAACAGACTATTCATAGAGGAGAATCAAAATTTTACAAAATTACAAGGAGAAAAAAGAAAAACAAAGAAGAGGGAGGGAGTGAATTCAACATCAACAATCGTCACAAGTCATGTGTGGAAACCGCGTACCTGCCAATAATTCCACGGCTTGCTGCTACCAATCTCTGTTATAGCGCAGCTGTTATCTATCCCTTCCCCGGCCGTGGTTGCAGTGTTGACTCTGCGCCGCGTACCTCGGCCGGTGATTTTGATAATAAGGCATTCCTTCAGTTCCCAGCACCGTGATTGCAGCTAATCGGCATCGCCGTCCAACTATATCTATCTTCGCAACAATAGCAGTGTTCATTTCTACTTTTTTAGGATACCAACGACATGATTTCTCCTTAGCAGCTGTTCATGCCAAATCGAGGTGACTGTTCATGTCATGTGTGGCCGGAAGACAGTGACCTGAGAGAACAACATCATGTAGTACTGTTGCCTGTGGCCTGTGGGGGGTATGCATGTATAGCAGTACTGCAACTGCAAGCATAAACATCATATATTTCAGTTCAGACACGTTTATCCTTCTCGAAAGAAAATGTTGTACATTGTTTGTTGACATGCTATATATCTTGTGTTTGTTGACATTAGCACATTAGAAAAGAAAACATTATTTCTGGAATACTTCATACGAGATGTGTCTGGCTATACATGCGACGCATCTAACCACCATCATCTTGATACAACAAACCAACAACCAAACGTGCACGCATTGCAGGAACAGGAAAACATGCCTCGTACGCTTGCTGTGCGAAACATCATCATCAAGACCTCAAGACCAAAAATGTATTTTTTTTTGTCAATGCACACCATGTACAAATTACAATTATTAATTGAGACCTTATGGTTATGATTACAAACAAAGTGCACAGATTAAGTTGAGAGGATGGCGGGGGAATTGCCGAGGGAGCATCTTGTGCGCACATGATTGGCAGGCACATGCATGGTCTGCAGTTGAGATGCCCTGCACATACCAAGAAGCAGCACACGTTCTCCTCCGAGTAGAGCAGGCATGCAAATACACATCTTCCCTTCAGGCCTAATGATGATGATGATGACCAAGGGACAATTACGTTTGGCAGGACTAGCTAGAGATGTGGTAGGAACTTAAATAATACCATCATTGTGCTGGCTGATTGAGTCGAAGACCTCAACAACTGAAGTATCTTGGCGTCACAATCAATGTCAAGGAGTACGTACTCTTGGCTTGCACCTTCTTAATTGTCGCTGGTTCAGACTGCCGTTCGGATATGGACAGCACTGATCAAAGCAGCCTTGTGCTGTTGTCTGTTTGGTATGGTCAGAGATTTGAGTTTCCTTTCTCTGAAACTAATTACGGTCAGAGCTTTACTAGGAGGGTTTATGTATTGTTCGGAACGTTATCCAAGTGGAGGAGCCAAGTAGCTGAAACTTGTGGTTATCGAGTGGCGATAGGTTTGACACAGGTGCTAGTAGATCCTGCCTACGACTTGTTAATTTTCTCTGTTACTGCTTGCTGAAGCAAAAGAGAGCAGAAAGACGCCGACGCCCACTGAAAACCGAGTGTCATGCCCCGTTCAGAGAACCCGTCCACAAGAAAATAAAAGAAAAAACTATGAGAAAACTTAAACTAGCCATTTACATCAGGGAAGTATTTTTGTGTTGCCCTTCGAGTGAACAAGTTGTATTCTCACAAACATCAATACGAAAAAAAAAATCACAATTGTCCCAATATGAACATGGTAAGAAAGAAAAAAGAAAAGTAATTCTCCGTCCAGTCCGACTAAAGATGTCACTCTCCACCCTGATACTTGCAAGGGAAAATATATCTCCTAATATCCATTCCATGCATATATATACATCTGCTGATGGAGACATAGTATAAATAAATAAATGAAACACCCAACTGCTGCAGATCATCAGTTGGATACAATATACTTATATACATATCCTTGGCCTGCACTCGAATGATTAACTCGTCAATGCAGACAGCAGGATTCGCGTACGCGGCATGTGCGGCGCGGATTATTCTATCGCCACGGCCCTCCTTCTTTATCCTCCCCTACTCCGCTGTCTGCTCTCACCTCACTCTCTCTGCCGGCCAATTGGCCTCTAAGCGTAATTTATGTCGGAATTAACTTGGGAGCTCGAACACGTCCCTGATGGTGGTTATATTATTAGTGGACGTTGTCAACTCCTCCTTGCGAAGAATAATATCAGTAGGCCGGCCGTCAACTACATACTGACTCAGCTGCGTCTCGGTGATGCTAGTGGCCTTAGGTAAAATGGTTACCATACGGAGGCTGTACGTCAAGCATTTTCTCTTTTAATTAGTTGTTTCCAGGGCCGCGTAATTCGCGATAAGAAAAAAATAATTTTTTTCAACCTATAGTTAGATAGTAGTAGTAAGTTATTACTCAGATGCACCGGCCTAGTATCAGTTCCCAAGTTGTTCTGCAAAATAGGAGCAAGAACGCGTATAGATAGCCGGTGCAGATTGGCAGGGGCGCGCGGAGGCCGAATCAGGGCGCTCCACTTGGTTGCGGCCTATAAAACTTTGAGAGCTCGGACGGAGCCAACCCATGTGATCGAGGACGACTCTGGCGTAGCTGCTCGTGAGCTGTCCAGCTCCAGCTCCTGCTTCGTACGCGCTCGACGAACGGCTCCTGATGACTTGCTGGTATGTAACACAATGCTCCCAGGTGGAGAGAAAGGGAAGGAGCAAGGATGGATGGCTAATAAGGTCAGACTCAGACCGTTTCTTTGCGTGTTCATTCGAGAATGGGCTGATGTGCGTTCAAACGTTGTCCAGATATATAGTCTCTCCGCTCAAAAAAAGAAAAGAAAGATATATAGTCTCTCCTAGGACATTCCACGGGGCACATATGGAATGAATCTCTTGTGTACTTGGGAGAATGAAAACTCTCTAAGCATTCGGCTTTAACTACATGGTGCTGTTACACATAAGAGGTCCCAAAAGTCCTATATATGTTGGTCCTCGATCAGTCAAAAACCATCCAACCTCCTGGTAAACCTTTATCGGATTGCAGCTAATGGAGAACAACAAGTAGATCAATGGTGGAAGAAGATGAATCGGAGCATGATCAAGACATGTGTAAGAAGCAGATGATGGTGCACCCCTTCAGGGACTTGTATAACTTCTCATGATTATAGGATAATTTTAAGCTTAATTAGTAAGTGGCAAGACATTTTTTTTTACCCTGGTAGTGAGCTGCTATACACACTACTGCGTGGAAGAGAACAAAGGGACCATCCCACAATGGGTTGCCAGACTTGTCATACTCATACAGGATTTGAAAAATGCTAGCTTTAGCAGTGCAACAGCACAAATGGTGAGAACTAGAATTATATATATATCACCTTCCGTTTAAATTAAATCAGCAAAGTATTTTTTATTTCAGAACAAATGAATGAGCACGGTGCATTTGCATTCTACTCCGATCGAGGCTTTTACCTACTAACCATGCGCACCTTACATGTAAATCAGCAAAGTCTTTTCATTTCGAGATAAAAAATTCATTAAAGCTCGGCGACAAATATCAAGCTACCACATCATCGATGTTGACAGCATGGAGATAGATAAAAAGGAGACGCGAGCTAAGTTTATTCCACAGCGATGTTTCCCCTGGACGGATAGATTCAAAAGTACCTCCAACTCGCGCAGAAATGAAGAGAAGATAGATTCTGTTGAGAATAAACTGGTGTGATCTCATCCATCGGGTATCTATTCACTGGTGTTCCTTCGTGGCACCTATTTACTGGTGTCCCTTCGTGGCACCTATTCACTCGTGGCACCCCTTCCCTATGTATATATATGTATAGACTCTTGAGATCAATAATAAGGATTCATTCCTCTCCCATTTTGTGTCTCTCATTTACATTTGAGCACTACTACTCTAAACACGTTATCAGCACTTTGTCTCTCCACTGAGAAGAAGATCGACGCCGACGATATTTAGTCTTCTTCCACGATGATCGACGCCGATGATATTCAGTCTTCTTCCACGATGTTGGCGTCGTCCTACCGTCGAAGAGGAGACGAGTGGCGTCGTCCTACCGTCGAAGAGGAGACGAGAAGTTTCCAACGCCGGCCACGGTGACAGGCGGAGCACTTGGTACCAGTACCGGCGACCACTGCGTCACCATACTGCGGTGACCATGTTCTGGTTGATGGGCAACAAAAAAAAAAGAAATTGTTTCTACACTCGATGACGATAAGGCCAGATTATCTGATTTCTTCCTGACGCTTGGAGCACACCACAGCAGAGAAGACCATCAGATATGCTCTACATCAACAGGAAATCGGCAACGACTCCATCTGAGGTACAATTTCGAATCGCTCACCATTGATGCGATTGTGGAGTTCGTTCTTCGACCCCTTTTGTCATCTGTGCGCTTGACACTTCCGCCGCCACCTTCTTTCTCCTGCACATTTGCTGCGACCCCGGGCGGTCCGGCTGTTACGAGCCCTCCCTCTGTTGAGGAGACCTCCGGCGGGCTAGGCTGGCCTGGCGCTGTCGGAGCGGATTGCACTCAGGGAAAGATGGGGGAGGAAGAGCTCCGGCCATGGGAACACTGGATCCGGCTGGTAGAGCGGTGAATCTGCTCGGGAAGGGGACGAGCGAGTGGCGGCGGCGACAGAGAAGCGGATGAGGGGGAGGAGAGGAAGAAGCATAATCGCTCGACCCCATGGTCTGGTGGGCAGCACGCAGCACGGCTTGGCCGCAGGCAGGCTTGCACGACCGTGCGCCAGCAGGCGCTTACGGGCCGGCGCAACGCACGTGGGCCAGCGTGGTGCGGCCGCAAGCCAGTGCAACCGCGGGCCAGCGCAACGCTAGCTGGCCGGCGCGGCCACTGGCTGGTGCGGTCGGCAGGCTTGTGCTCGTGGGCCGGTGCGCCCACAGCCCGGCGCGTAGCTGAGGCCAGGTGGCTGGCACATGGGCGCTAGCGGATCGGGGCCAATGGCTTTGGTATCGCCTGGCTCTTCTGCGGGCTGACTGTGGCAAGCAGTGGTGGGCCGAGAACGAACAATGCTAGCAGTATATTTATAATTTAGCCTTTGTGCTTTTGATTATTTCATGCTGCTAATTCATCGGTGGTTTATGTGTCAATGTATTTCTACATTGTGACCCTGATGTTATTTTATTAATGTACATATGTGTTTGTACTCAAGTTTAGTCATTGCCATGTCACTTAATTGTTATATTACCTTGCAAATCACTGTGCTAGCCCATAGTAAATATTTCATTCAATGCAATGCTATTCTCTTATTTGAATAATTTGTTCCATATTCTTCGATGTTGGTCATACACGAGGAGTATTCTCGTACTCCCGCGGAATCTACGCTATGTTTCCACATAGTGATTATTCCTAAGTGAGATTCCAACTTAGAATTTGGACAAAGGTCTACACCATCTCTGGTGATTACCGAGAGTTCAATTTTTCAGATTGGTCATACGCAAGGTGATATTCGTATATCACTGTGGGATTTTATCCTCAACGTGTGTATCCAATTTGAACTTTGAATTCATATGAGCCAAGATCATGTTAGAGATTACCTTGATTCATTTTTAAATTGGTCATACACAAGATAGTATATCTATACTACTGCGGGATCTACACTATGTTATACATAGTGACTATCCTCAATGTGTGTATCCAATCTTGAATTTTGAATTATAAGTTCTATTCTATTCTGATGGCTGCATGCATAATTATTCCAATTATGTTGAGAATTTATTACTGGAATTCAAGTTTACTGAATTCGCATTGAAAATTAATGCTGGCATTCAAGTTTATTGAATTCGCATTGAAAATTTATGGCTGGAATTCAAGTGTATTGAATTCGCATGCAAGAAGCGTTGTCTATTGCCAAATTGTTCATTTTTGGCATCCAATTTTGGGTGAAATTGTCGCCAAAGAGTTCGAGGTTCTCGCTCTTGATGGGTACAATTTTCTATAAAGGGCTATGAACATAAAAGTGAATCTATTGACCCATAGATTTTTCCAGTGTTTGGCAGCACCTGTTGCGGGAGCTCGGCCTATATCGGATACAGTCAAAGTTTGGGACCTTATACATATTAAGGAACCATATCCACTCAGACTTCAAGTCTGAGTATATGTTGGAGGAAGATCCACAAAAGTTGTGGGATTTTCTGGGGTACTGTTATGAATAACAAAAGACAATTGTCTCTTCTGAAGATTCCTATGAGTGGAACCAGTAGCGCATCTAGGATTTCAAATCCATTGATGCGTACAATCATGTTGTTCATAAAATCAACCAGAAACTCAGATTCTGTGAGAAATAGCCCTCTGATGCAGATAAAATTGAGAAGACATTATTACAATGCCTCAATCAGAGAGACTCATCACTCAACAATACCGTGAGAAGGGTTTCACAGTCTATGATACATTAATTTGGACATTACATCTGGCAGAGATCATGAGTTTATTGTGTGGAGCTCTCAGCAGCGCCTACCAGGTACCGCTCCTCTGTCTGAAGTGCATGTCATTGAAAAGACTGAGAGGGATGGTTCTAGTAACCACCCTAGAAACTCATCTGGTTGTAAGTGGAAGAGAAACTACAAGCCTTGAAAACACTTCAACAAGGGAAAAGACATTTCTAAGCCCAAATACGACAACCACGAAACTTGTTTCAAGTGTGGATTATTGTAATCATGTGGCTAAGAAATATAATACCCTAAATATTTGGTGGAACTATATATGATGTCTATGGGATATGGATGGAATGCTGAAGGAAGAAAGTATGGAGTATACTTCATCTCCAAAATGTATGAGGTTGGTATTTCGGACTCTGTTCCTGTTGGAGCGAGACCAAGTGACATCAAGACTCTGCAACAGGAGGAGAATCCTTCGAGCAATGACAATATGGCCATGGATTGCGAGTCCAACGGTGTATTTGGAGACCTTAACTATACTCCTTATATTGTCATTTGCAAGGATATAATATAAGACATGATGTTGTCCTTATTAAGTTTGTACTTGAACACTATGTTTAGTATCAATGGTATGTGTTATATGCATTTGCATGAATTTTATGATAAATTCTGCAATATCATAGACTCGTACATGATCCGATGGATGAGGAGATGTGCCTAGTGGATATTGTACTTAGGGAAATAAAATATTTTCAGCCTCTTCAAAGAGAGAAGGAAGTATTTTAAAAGATCGCCGACCGCGATACTATGATAGTTGGTTTTGGATGAGCCACTATCATACTCCCTATTGGTACGTAGTAACCATCGAGGAAGCATTAGTGCGTACCGATGAGACTTGTACCCTCCTAAGTTACAAGGATATCCGTTGAAATGGCATTCATGTTGATACACATGAGTTAAATAGGAAATAGTTTTCTATTTTAACAAAGGCAACGGATTTGGCAATGAAACACTTGAAGAGGGTTTTCTCTCCCATTTGGATTGTACTACACATATATTCAACCTGTAATACATGTTGCGTACTGAATAATTCTCTCTTGATGGAATCAAGACTTGGCATGAAGGCCTGGTCATTCTACCTAGAATGACGAGAATTATTATCAATTCTGTTGGTCACAAAATAAATTCCTCAAATCTTCGGATTTGATCTGCATCATGTGCACAAGAGGGAATTAATTTAAGGGGCCTCTTACCTTAAATTTTGAATATGAGCATACAAATTTCTTAATAATATTTAAGAATTTTTATGTTGCTCTATTCGACCGTCATGTGGATCAACTAGGTACTTGGAAGAGCATGTTAATGCATAATATAGTTTCATTCTGTATCTCTTGGAATGATACAATTTTTGGCAAACTTGTTGCTCAAATTATTTATTTGGAGCAGATGATCCTGGACGCGGGATCACATCCATGCACATGGAATTGTTTGGCCTCTAGGGAACTATATTATTAAGTACCTTACATCCATGATTTATGATAATTTAGTTGAATCTCTGGTCAAGAGAGTCCAACTATTTTATGTGATCAACGTAGAATTGAGAATTTTCCAACATCTGTTGGTGCATGTGGAATGTGGATGTACACGTCACATTCATTTCAAATTCATTAAACTGCAATAATACGGCTCCCTCCGTATTATTTGATGAATACATGGATATTTGATGATCAAATATTTCCCATTTACATGGTCAGATATGTCTTGCACATACTGATATCACCACCTCAGCATACACTTATGGGCATGAAAATCCTGAAGGTTGAAGTATCCGTCATTCGTTGCATACCTCGCATTATCCAAAGGGGATTTTATTCCTAGCCCGTATGCTGATTATTTATGAGGAGGATTCTAGGCTTGAGGGGGAGATTTATACCACACAGAATGTCAGAAATTAGGAGTGAATGTCATATGTTGATATTCTCCCCTCATTTTATCCATGTATAAGAAGAATCTGAACTACTGGTTCGGAATCTTATAAATTTGCAATGTTTTGCAAACAATCTGCTGAATGCATTTACTCATGGTGTCATCTGTTTATCATTGTATTGTGCCAGAAAGAGTGGAGGTACCATTTGAAAACCACTCAACTCCCAATAAGAGGGGGAGAAGTATGGTCACAAGAGAGATAGCTTGTTACAAGCTTTTATGATAAATGGAGTGAATGCTAATCAATATCAAGTTGGTTGACACCTCGTGGATATTTACTATCCAAGGCCTATGGATGTGCGTCATCCTAAAGATCAGCATATGTGTGCACATATTCAGGCGTTGAGTCATTGGAACGCCAGGAAGTGGCATTAAGTTCAAGGGTTAAAATTTTCACAAGGAATATTGGTTATGTTGAACCAATTATGCAAAGTCTACAATGTAGACATTTCTCCGTCTGAGATTGCCTTACACCTACTGGATCCAGACAAAAAGTCCTAGGCAAGAGTGTTTTTGACACTCACTTTGGGTCAAATAAAAGATGGCAATTGAGGAGAATTGCTCTCGCTAAATGATGATTGAGTAATATGTTACTCTTTCATAATGCTTTCTTTGGAGAAGCGTGGTGGTGAGATAGCAAGAGCTTGTAGTATATGGGTCGCAGAGAGACCTAGCTGGCATACTCTTGGTATGTGTGAAAATTATGTTCCTACATTCGATCAATGGCAGATCTTTGGAATTTGATAGATTCAGATACATAAGTTAATGGACTTCATGTTAGAAATCAACATCGCAACATATATTGTGTACAACTCAAGTCAATATATGATTTGAAAACGTCAGTGTTTGTGGTACACTGATTGTGTGATTTCTTTCCTTGGAAAGTTTACTCCCAGCAATGATGGTTGCATAGGTGTGTTCGTATTGAAATCCTAAATGTATTTTGGATTTTGTATCATTTTCGACCACACAATTGATCATGCAATCATCTTATGACGGATTATGAGATTAAAATTTGGGTAAAACCAAATCACGGTTCAGTTTATAATTTAAGCATGCACATCAGTCTACCAATATATGATGATATTGGAAGATCATATCCATCAGTTATTATGGTCGTTTAATCCCTAAAGATGGATTATTATCATTGACCCTGGGATTGGACCTAGTACCAACAAAGTGCTAAAGTATCATGCAAGTTGCATCAGGCCTGATATTGCATTTGCAGATACTTGCTAGCTCAAATAGCGCTACTCTAGTAAGGCCATTTTGGCGGGAGTCAGAAGATATCAGTGGATATCTATATGGTACTAAAGACTCTCAACTTATCATCGGATGAGTTGAACAGGACCATAGAGGGATATGAAGATACTGCTCAACTAATCCCTGTTAATGAGTATCAGAGACTGATATCTTTGTGGTAGAATTCTCATAGAGAGTTTCATACACTCTAATGATTATTCTCGCACGCCGAAATCTAACATATGTATGTAAGATTTCATTAAGTGATCATTGTGATTTGATCACATCACCGACCTTATTTATGAAAATAAGGTTACTTGTATTGCTTGGAAGCAAACAGGTTATGTGAAAGCAATATTGTACTATTGCTCATAAAATGGTTTTTACTCATGCATTACAATAGATTCGAGGAACAAACATCTTGCAAATTGAATATGCGATTACTTCGCTAATTTATTCACATAGTCTCTACCATATTTAATACTTGCAAAGTGTTTATTGAATTGGTACATGATGACTTTGAGGTTTGCAAGGTTCAGGGGGAGTTTCCGCGTGATTATAACTGGTTTGGCATCATATTGCATTCTTTTCTTTTATAAGTTTTTCCTTTGGGGTTCTCATATAAAAGTTTTTAATAAGGCAATATCAATACAAAAATATATGTCATATCTTCTATTTTTTTTCCACGGGGATTTTTTATAGGAAGATATCCATAACATATCAAAGAGGCGGATTGCTCTTAAAATTCTGAAGGAATTTTGTTTGAGTGATGGTCGTATATGCCATATCATTTTCTCCTTATTTTCCCACTGGGTTTTGAAGGAGTTTTAATAACATATCCATATATGTTCCTCATATTTTCCCACGGGGTTTTTGGAGGAATATATGAAATATTTTTGATCTTAAGGAAGGATTCGATTAAGGGGGAGTGTTGAGAATAAACTGGTGTGATCTCATCCATCGGGTGTCTATTCACTGGTGTCCCTTCGTGACACCCTTTCCCTATATATATATATATATATATATATATATATATATATATATATATATATATATATATATATATATATATATATATATATATATATATATATATATATATATATATATATATACTATTGAGATCAATAACAAGGATTCGTTCCTCTCCATTATATATCTCTCATTTACATTTACATTTAAGCACCACTGCTCTAAACACGTCCGAAAGCAATTCGCGAGCTAGCGACGAGGATGTTGCTGTCGCGCAGGTGAGGACGGAGCAATGCGAGCGCGCACGTGAACATGCGTACGTGACAGTGTGCTACGATCACTGCGTGCAGCGTACCCACAGCTCTGAATTCGAACCCTTCCACTGTTACGGTTACGGTTACCCGGCAGAAGGTAACGAGCAGAGAACACGACACGTCAGAGAGAAAAAAGCCGTACTCGATTCCAACCGTGCGAGTTGGCTCGGTGCGCCGCGCGGGACGCGTCACACAGTGACACAGGTCATCCCCCGTGTGTGATCGTGTCCCGCGCAACGCCGCCAATCACGCTCGGCCTAGCGGGACGCTGCGCAGCGGGCCCGGGGGTCAGGCCAGTGTGCCCCGCCCCCACGTTTCTCGCGACCTGGAGGCTGGAGCCTCGGAAGTCGGAACACGACGCTACACCGCCGGTGAATCGGCGGCGGTAAGTCAGAGGCACCGTGAAGCAGCCGGCCGGTGCGGTCAGCAACCGAAACGCGGGGTGCTGGGGCTGACGCGCGGGGCCCACCGCCCCTCCGTTGCCACAACATGGGACGGTGGGACTGGCTCGGAGCAGGCTGCTGACGCTGACCCGCGGGGTCCACGCAGAGGAGTATACAAGTAAAACCACGGTCACCCGCCGTAAAGGCTGCGTAATCCATCGGCGGCAGGAGGTGTGGTGCGGCGCATGCAAAAAGGTGACGCGCGCTTTATCCGGTGGACACCCCCGTCCGTTCCCACCACCATCTCCCGCGGTCAAAAGCGATGGCGGGGCACCGCACCGCGGAGCGCTACCACGCGCAGGCCGACGACGCCTCTCCTACGTCATCCACCCCCGACCTCACTGACAGGCGGGCCCCATGTTCCCGCCGCGCAAGGCATTGTCCACCTGTCGGTGACCGTGCAGGTGAAGCCTCGCTGTACACAACACGACGAGCGACCGCGCTCCGCTCACCCGACCCGAACGCTGTCGAGCCGCGGGGCGGCGGCCCCGCCCGCTTGCTGGGGGAGGGGCGGTGGGCCCACCACGCCCGCGCTGTCACCTTCCGCTTTCCCACCTCATTCCCCGCTCCCTCCGTCTCGCTTCCCATTTAACGCTCGACCGCCCTGCCTGCCTACTCGCCTGGCCAGGCTGCTGCTGCTGCTGCTCCTCCCTCCCCCTCTCCCGCTGCCGCCGCTAGCTTGATTGATTACTAGCTAGCTTTCCTGCGATTCTCTCTTTCTAGCCACGCGAATCAAGCGCGAAGCATCTCGCCGTCTCCACCTCCGCCAGTCCACTCTTACGCGCTAAGCAACCGGCCAGCAGTCCCTACCTCCCAGCCCCGGAGCCGGAGCGGCGCGGGGTTCGGGCCGCGATGTCGTCGCCGGCGGGCGCGCCGGCGCCGACCACGCCGCCGGCCCCGCCGGCCAACGCGACCACCCCGCCGCCGCCGACCCCGTCCGCGCCTCCGCCGTCCGCCCCGGCGGCGCCAACCCCGCCCACGCCCGCCGCGCCGTCCCCGCCGGCCCCTTCCGCGCCGCCGCCCTCCTCCCCCTCCGTCCCGGCGCCCGCGACCCCCGCCGCCTCCCCGCCCGCGCCGTCCTCCTCCACCCCGGCGACGCCCTCCGCGCCGTCGCCCTCCTCCCCCGGGGGAGGGACGCCCGCCGCGCCGTCCCCGCCCTCCGACACGCCGTCGCCGCCGTCGTCCGGGGGAGGGGGCGGCAAGTCCCCGTCCACGCCGTCGTCCGGCAGGTCGCCGTCCACGCCAAGCCACTCCCCGCCCAAGTCCCACTCGGGGGGCGGCGGCAGCGGCAGCAACGGGCCGTCCACGTCGCTCGTGGTGGGCGTGGCCGTTGGCGGGGTCGTGCTGCTCCTCCTCGCCAGCTTCATCTGCCTCTGCTGCCTCCGCAAGAAGCGCCGCCGCGCGACGCCTCCGCCGCACTACGGGTACCCGCCGCCGCCTCCGCCGCCGTACAAGGGTGAGTTTCAGATCTCTCGTACTACAGCACCCGTGCCTGCCTGCCTGGCTCTGTCTAGATCCAGATCTGGCGTGCGAGATGGCGTGTCGAGTAGCTACTAGTCACGTTGCTGTCGGTTTCAATTCTTGTCTTCCTGGCAATTCGGGTGGCGGTGGATCTTAGGTCGCGGCATGAACATGGGTGTTAGGTGTGTGAGTGCCCGATTCTTCGCGTAGGTCTTGTTGACATGTGCAAAGTAGGTTAAAAAGTATTAAGTTCACTAAGTATACATGCTGTTTTCAATTTTAAGAGAATCGGACCTGAATTTCGTTTTCACTGATGATCCTTAGTCGTGATGGTAAACCCCGAACCATGACAAAAGTTCAACAATAAATTACTCCCGAGATTACATTATCTCGTAACTGTTGATGATTGTCATGCCCATTATCTAAATCAAATACCAGTTGAACTTTGAAGAATATAAGTTGTTACGAGATGTTGACATAATTTATCTCACATGATGTTTTATCTTACCGCAGAGGATCCATATGGTGGAACATACCAAAATTGGCAGCAGCAAAATGCACCTCCTCCACCACCTGAACATGTTGTCAAGATGCACCCTTCACCTCCGCCAGCGTATGCCAACCGTCCTCCACAGCCACCGCCACCTCCTCCACCGGCAATGTTAAACAGTAGCGGTGGGTCTGGTTCTAATTACTCTGGTGGCGAGATCCTACCTCCACCATCCCCTGGCGCTGCCCTTGGCTTCTCGAAGAGCACATTCACGTATGAAGAGTTGGTGAGGGCAACTGATGGATTCTCTGATGCTAATCTCCTTGGACAAGGTGGTTTTGGGTACGTTCACAGAGGATTGCTGCCTAATGGCAAAGAGATTGCTGTAAAGCAATTGAAGCTTGGAAGTGGCCAGGGAGAGCGTGAGTTCCAGGCTGAGGTTGAGATTATCAGTCGAGTACATCACAAACATCTCGTGTCTTTGGTTGGTTATTGCATTTCTGGAGGCAAGAGGTTGCTGGTTTATGAGTTTGTTCCCAACAACACATTGGAATTCCACTTACATGGTATGTTTTTTCTTCCATTTTTGCTTCAACATATCCTGCATTTCAAATGTTTGAATTTTCTACCTGGTTTGCCTTTGAAACCATGTTACATAGTTTGATTAGCACATCTAAGATTGTTCAGTTGAAGGAAATTCTATAGCCTGTGACACTTTACTAAGTAAAAAGCTCCCCTACCTTCCCTTTGGCACGAAACAATCTCTGGTTTGCTATTCATCAGAGCTACCTTCTAGCCTTTTCAATGCCACCATCTCCTGAAAAAAAAATCTGCTCAGTGGGTCACTTTGGTAGTATTTGCTTTGCCTTTTTTCATGTTCAAAATGGCAATCTACGACCAAGTGTCTTGCTTGAACAAAGAGAAATCCCTTCCCCTATAGGGCAATCCATGTATTAATTAAGTGCTTATCCTAAAACTTGAGACATGCATGATATAAGTTGACTGCTATTTCCATTTGTTTCATGTTCTCCTGCGCATTGTTATGACATATTTGCACCTTCTGCAGGTAAAGATCGACCGACAATGGAGTGGCCCACTAGATTAAAGATTGCTTTGGGTGCTGCCAAGGGTTTAGCGTATCTTCATGAAGACTGTGAGTTTACATCCATTACTGCCATCTATATTTTATTACAATATCTCTTATTAAAGCTAGATATATAGGAGGACCTTATATATAACATTTTCTTCATGTGCAGGCCATCCGAAGATCATCCACCGTGATATAAAGGCATCAAACATTCTTCTTGACTTCAAATTTGAAGCTAAGGTATGCTCTGTTTTTTTTCTGTCCGTTTCTATTAAAACTGAAAATATATGTCTTAAGCAATTCGTACTTTGCGTTTACCAACTTGACAAAACTATATTACATTAGGACATTTTGGCAGTCCACAAATCATCTCTGTTTGGCTTGAATGATGTTGTAATGTGGTTTCTGCTATTTACTCTATTTTGGTAACCTTAAAGTTTTGCTTGCTTTGAATTTTCTCATGTTAATGGAATTTTTCAATAATCACATTTGATGAGAAATTATACAGCCTTCTTGCTTGAATGTCTAGACCACTCTTTTTTTTTTGAGCTTCACTTTAACTAACAAGTGACTCTCTACAGGTTGCGGATTTTGGACTTGCAAAATTCACTACTGATAACAACACCCATGTTTCAACAAGAGTAATGGGCACATTCGGGTATGTACAAAAGCTACTTTGTAATTGAAGTACATTGTTTGACATTATACACGTGCTGCATACACCACTGTTCGGCTGAAATTCTTGTAGCTGTGGATGCCATTACTTATGCAACTTAGACTAGGTTGACTATATGGTTAATTTTCTTAATGATGCAACACCCTAGAGATTTTGTAAACTTGGCATTTGCATCATATTGTCAGCTAGCATGAGAGTTATTCCAGCATTCAACTTGCTATACTGTAGCAATAAATATGTCTTGCTAATATACATCTTTCTGGCTTCAGGTATTTGGCTCCTGAGTATGCGTCTTCCGGCAAGCTCACAGAAAAATCAGACGTATTTTCTTTCGGAGTCATGCTTCTTGAGCTAATAACTGGGCGGCGACCAGTTGACTCGACCCAAACATATATGGATGACAGCTTGGTTGACTGGGTAATTACTTCAAACATCATTTCTAGCTTTGATGTTTTCATAATGCCTCTTAACTGCTAGGTCAAAACTAAAGTTTTCTTGTGTTGCTTGTCATGTCAAGCGAAGGTCACATAGTTTTACTGATAACTCTCATGATCTATCTGCATGCTTAATAGTTTTTATTTCTGATTTCTACTATTAGTCAAGACACATATTTCTGGCCACTATGTTTTATTGTTGTTAATAAATGTTATGGGCTTGTAGTCTTGTATTGCCTTGAGAAAGTATCTGTCTATACGTGACATGTCGCTGTGGTTAACCTAGAAAATATTTATCCTTTGTCGTTTGCACTATGATGTTGTAATCTTCCTGAAAGTAACATTACTGTACCATCTGCAGGCAAGGCCTTTACTGATGCGAGCACTTGAGGATGGTGAATATGATTCTTTGGTGGATCCTCGGCTCGGCAAGGACTTCAATCCTAATGAGATGGCAAGAATGATAGCCTGTGCTGCTGCTTGTGTACGCCATTCTGCACGTCGTCGTCCACGTATGAGCCAGGTAATTCATAAACATCTTTTTGTAACTGTCCTAGAAAGTACTCGTAAATTGCCATCACACTTTTCATCGTCAATATTTCTTCAACATCTACTTTGGGCATTGTGAAGTGTGACTATTCTGAATCTATTGCATATAGCTCATGATTTCTATAACTATGAAAGGTACTGTGTTGATGATGAAATGATGATGTTCTGATTTCTGAGATTGAAACTTTGTTCACTAGGTTGAATGATGAAAACATGTTACATGCCACATCTTGATCCATACAGCTGCATTTCACCATGTGTTCATACTCAATTGGTGGTCTAATGGTCTGCTGCCTGATTGATGTTCAGGTTGTTCGGGCTTTGGAAGGCGATGTGTCGTTGGAGGATCTCAATGAAGGTGTCCGACCTGGTCACAGCCGCCTCTTCGGGTCGTACAGCAGCTCCGACTATGACTCGGGCCAATACAATGAAGACATGAAGAAATTCAGGAAGATGGCGTTCAACACCAACAACTACACCAGCAGCCAGTACAGCGCCCCGACCAGCGAGTATGGGCAGATACCATCCGCGTCGAGCAGCGAGGGCCACCGGACCCAGGAGATGGAGTCGGGCGCGATGAAGAAAAGTGCCTACAGCGGCTACAGCTCAGGATACAGCGGAGCCTCCTGAGGGAATTCCTTTTTCTCTTTTTCCCTTCTTTTTTTTCTTTGTCCTTGTGACGTCTGTTGCAATTTGTAAAGTCTGGCCGAGTTATATGACCAAAGTCGCTGACTTGCGTGTGGTGTACCCGAGTATAGCTTTTGGTTAGCTGGAATCGTTGATTCTTTGATAAGTATGTTCTTGATGTGCCCGCCAACGTTTCCTGTGCAATTCAAAGAGAGCTAATTGACTATTGATATGTATACCCTGTTCGTGCTTCATTCTTCATCGATGAGTCGTGTAAATAACTTCTTCGTTACCGCTTCTCATGCGTCCATCTGCTCATAATCTCTGCGGTGATCGATGATGATTCTCCTGATCGGGTTCTTTCTGGGCAGGCTGCTCTGTTGTTCCAGTACATGTATGCTGATGCTATCACGGGTAACTAACCGACCAACTGGGTTGAATGCTTTTACCGCAAGTGAAGTTTCTGTGATTAGCTGGAGCCAGTTTGTTCGATGGTTAGGAGGGTTGTCCCGGGTCGGGACGGCGGATCTGTGGCGTGCTGGTGTTGCTGCTCTTTGGAAGCACGGCACGGCACATGCGACAGCTCACGGGATGGGGCATGGACGCCTGGTTGTCTCTGGCGTTTCTTATTCAGGCTTTGCCGGTGGCGTTCGACGCGTGACCCTGAATGAATGAAATCTTGGACGAGAGCCAACGCAGGTGAGGTGTTGGTCTAGTAGTAGAGAGACTCTCATGTGGTTGCTGGGCCTAAACTGTATCTGACATTCTGGGTCCCATACCATGCACCACTGTCATCCCTAATCCGAGTGCTTGACGGCATGTTCAGATCGGATGTTTCGTCCGTAGCCGGTTCAGATCATCGGACAGCTTGTGATGGTTGGCACTTTTGACAGGCTGTCCAAATGTCCATTCTGATCTGGCAAGTGGAACTATTGGACCTGTTGCCTAGTGGTGGAGCAGGTGGGGAATGCAGCTGGCGCACGCCACTGACTTGGGCTTCCTCTCCGTCTCCGGTCATTCTTCCCTGATCCACAGGCCTGGCCACAGCCCACTGCCTGACGCGTTTGCTTCATCGACGCGTTTGATTGGAGGTTTGGAATTAAGGCCCTAAAATAGTATCTTCAACTAGCTGTAGAAAAGCATGAGGGATTTTTGTCCATAATCTAAAAAGCTGTAGAAAAGTATATATTGTAATTTTCTGAATAAACTTCTTCCTTTCAACAGCACACCCAGTCACGAAACTGAGCCTTGGCTTCAAGAGAATGTCTCGTGGTGCCCACAATTCTTGTCTCCGTTAGCACCATTCTTCTGTCCTCACGGGCGTACAGGAAGCTTAAGCAAGCGACAATTCTGCACTGAATACAGTGGGTGTAGCTTGTCGTCCTCTAGCTCCCACAAACATAACCAAGTTGAGATGAATTTGAAAACAAGACTCCATAAAAATCTAGATGGTGGTGAGTGCAGGAAGATGAATATGCAGTGATGTTTGATTACATTCAGCCTCGTAGGTGTCAGTACATGCATGTCTTGGAACACAGTACGGGACAGTCATACATATAACCGAACATAGTATCCAAAAGATTACAATCAGTGCAATCCTAAGTTTCTAAGAATCACCATCCTAATGAAACACGTGCTCAGTTCTCGAATTTTTTTTTCCTAAGAATCACATCAATCAGACGCATGTCGGAAATATATATTCAACACCGTGTTAATTCGCGTCTCCACCTTGTCAGAACATGAATCCACTTGGGCCCCTCGAACGAGTTGTGATGGATTATTCGGTATCAAATTGCACGAGCTGTGACGACACAAGTAAGTGTGAGCCATTGGCTTGACCAGATGTGGACGCCGATGAGTAGCTTCATCATCAGCACCCGATTTCCTACAAAAAAAAAATCATCAGCACCCGAAGAAGCGTGCTGGGAAGCTGCTTCTCTTTCTCTTTCTTTCCGTGGCAGCTCGCAGCCTGCAGCGGCAGCTAGTCGGCCAGCACATTGTTTTCATGGCAATACCGCCTCGCATTATTATTTTATAAAGATAGCACCTCGCCGTTGTGCAGTGTACCCACCACAATCCACAAGTGGGAGCCCGAGCCCAAGTTGGCAGTGCCCGTGCTTGTCCAGAGCAGCGCGCACACACACAGCTAACCGGATTTGACTTGCAGCGTCTGCAACCTCCTCCTTTCCTTCTATACATCCCCTTCTTCCTTCTCCGATCAGCACAAACACGTCCATCCATCTTTACTCTTACTACTTCCGAAATTGTTTGTCCATGAATCCCCTGCACAAACTACTCGGCCTTCTTCTCCTCGCTTCGTTGCAAGCTCCAGCTCCCGCTGCAGGCGCGACAACTGATACTCTCGCGGCAGGCCAGGCGCTCGCCGCCGCCGACAGGCTCGTCTCCAGCAATGGCAAGTTCGCGCTCGGCTTCTTCCAGCCAACAGCCGCCGTCACGGTCACCAGTAAGTCCGGCAACACCACCTCCCCCAACTGGTACCTCGGCATATGGTTCAACAACATCCCAGTTTTCACGACCGTTTGGGTCGCCAATAGAGAGCAGCCAATCGCTGACCCCAAGCTAACACAGCTGAAGATCTCGAGCGATGGCAACCTCGCCATCGTGAGCCATGGCAGCCCTGAATCCATAGTCTGGTCCACTCACATTGTTGCCAACAGGACAACAGGAGCTGGCACGAACACCACCAGCGCTGTTCTCCTGGACACCGGGAACCTCGCCCTCTTAGAAACCCCATCATCCAATGTCACCTTATGGCAGAGCTTCGACTACCCGACCGACGTCGTGCTCCCGGGAGCCAAGTTCGGCCGGAACAAGCTCACCGGCTTCAGCCGTGTGGCCGTCACGAGGAAGAGCCTCGTCGATCCGGGCCTCGGCTCCTACTCCACCGAGATCGATGCCAGCGGGGTGGTCCTCAGGCACTGCAACCCGTCTGTGGTGTACTGGCGCTGGGCGTCCGGAGCATCGACACTGAAGCTCATACCGATACTGAAGACCATGCTGCAATCCAATCCACAGACCAAAGGCTTGATTGACCCCACATACGTCGATGATGATGCAGAGGAGTACTACATGTACACTTCACTGGACAACTCGTCTTTGACATTCGTCTCGCTGGACATCTCCGGCCAGATCAAGATGAATGTTTGGTCACAGGCTGAACAGTCCTGGCAAGCCATATTTGCTCAACCTGCTGATCCCTGCACTCCGTATGCGACCTGCGGACCGTTCACGACTTGCAATGGCACCTCCCAACCATTCTGTGACTGTATGGAGAGCTTCTCCCAGAAGTCACCACAGGATTGGGCGCTTGATGATCGAACCGGAGGCTGCACCAGAAACACCCGGTTAGATTGCACTAGTGGTGAGAAGAACACAACAAGATCAACAGATGTTTTCCACCCCATTGCTCATGTTACACTGCCCTATAACCCCCAAAGCATAGATGGTGCGACCAATCGGAGCAAATGTGAAGAAGCTTGCCTCAATTCTTGCTCCTGCACTGCTTATTCCTACAACAGTAGCAGATGCTCCGTCTGGCATGGGGAGTTGTTTAGTGTAAATAAGAATGATGGCATCGACAATACTTCTGAAGATGTTCTTTATCTTCGCCTTGCCTCCAGTGATTCGCCAAGTCTGAGAAGAAACAAAGGAAAATCAATCATTGGAGTTGTTATTGCAGCAAGCATAATTGGTTTTGGGTTACTAATCCTCATGCTGTTGTTCATGATTTGGAGAAAAAAAATCAAGTGGTGCGGCGCGCCATTGTACGGCAGTCAGGGTGATGGTGGAATTATAACCTTTAGATACACTGATTTAGGTCATGCTACTAAAAATTTCTCGGAAAAGCTTGGAGCAGGTGGTTTTGGCTGTGTATTCAAGGGAGCACTGAGTGACTCGACTACTATAGCAGTGAAAAGGCTTGATGGTGCCGGTCAGGGAGAAAAGCAATTCAGGGCTGAGGTGAGCTCACTTGGGCTGATCCAACATATCAACCTAGTCAAATTGATTGGTTTCTGCTGTGAAGGTGATAAGAGGCTACTTGTGTATGAACACATGTCAAATGGGTCTCTAGATGCCCATCTATTTCAGGGCAATGCTGCTGCCCTAAATTGGAACACCAGGTATCAAATAGTCCTAGGAGTTGCTAGAGGACTGTTCTACTTGCATCAGAGTTGCCGAGAATGCATCATACACTGTGATATTAAGCCACAAAACATACTTCTAGATGGATCATTTGTTCCTAAAATTGCAGACTTTGGGATGGCAGCATTCGTAGGAAGGGACTTTAGCCGAGTTCTGACTACATTCAGAGGAACTGCAGGGTACCTTGCCCCCGAGTGGCTTGGGGGAATAGCTATTACATCGAAAGTTGATGTTTACAGCTTTGGTATGGTACTGTTGGAAATCATATCAGGTAGGAGAAATTCACCTGAAGCATATAGTAGCGGCAATTATCAAATTGAATATTTCCCTGTGCGAGCTATCAGCAAGCTTCATGAGGGAGATGTGCAAAGTCTGTTGGATCCACAGTTACATGGTGACTTCGATTTGAAAGAGGCTGAAAGGGTTTGCAAAGTT
The DNA here is from genome assembly GCA_032594955.1 of Panicum miliaceum. Taxonomy (NCBI): domain Eukaryota; kingdom Viridiplantae; phylum Streptophyta; class Magnoliopsida; order Poales; family Poaceae; genus Panicum; species Panicum miliaceum. The sequence goes on along the minus strand of CM064058.1, from coordinate 4,809,289 downwards.
GCATATTGGTGCATCCAAGATAATGAGCTTCATCGGCCAACAATGGGTGAAGTGGTCCGTGTTCTTGAGGGTCTACAGGAGATTGATATGCCCCCAGCGCCAAGGCTGCTTGCAGCTATCACGCAAGGCCCTGGATCTGTCACAGAAGGCTCTGATGCATCTTTGATGTAACAATTCATAAATACTCTGTAGTCAATTCTACAAAACTTTGTTTTAGCAAATTTTAACGCTCAAATTTGGAGCAGAATGAATAGAGGAAGTCTGCAATTGCTAAATCATATGGGTTCTTGTGTTCCCTTGTTCTCTTATTTTACAATTTAATGATCGACTATGGTATGCAAGCATTGTACTCCTTAATATTTTTCAACTGGAGTAGCAAACTAGGAAGACTCAGGTGTGTCTGGGATTCATATAGTTGACATACCAATATTTACTGCCTAATTTAGAGATAAGCCACCACTAAGTTAGGTTGTCCAATATATGTTGCTATTGAGGATAGCATGTTTTCTTCCCTAAGAGAGCCATTCAATATGGCCCCATATTTTTCAGAAAGGTCAATGCCTTTACCAAATACTTGACTCATAGATTGAGGACCAGAAACAAAAACTACACTCTGATCAGGTGTGAATAAAACTTTCAAGCAACTACAATCTTTGTTACTAGCTAAACAGGAAATAAATTAGAACTAACTATAACTGTCCCTACAACAACAACAACAACATAGCTTTTTGTCCCAAGCAAGTTGGGGTAGGCTAGAGATGAAACCCATAAAAAAAACAAAGATCACGGATCTTCAGTTACGTGGATGGCGAGTCTCCAAGCGCTCCTATCCAAAGCTACCTCTTTGGAGATATTCCACTCCTTAAGGTCTCTCTTCACCGACTCGTCCCAAGTCAGTTTAGGTCTACCTCTACCTCTCTTTACATTTTCGGCCTGCTTTAGAACCCCACTACGCACCGGCGCCTCAGGGGATCTCCGTTGGACATGTCCAAACCATCTCAATCGATGTTGGGTAAGCTTCTCCTCAATTGGTGCCACCCCGACTCTATCCCAAATAACTTCGTTCCGGACTCTATCCCTTCGTGTGTGCCCGCAAAACCACCGCAACATCCGCATCTCTACTACACTCAGTTGTTGGACATGTCTTTTTGTAGTCCAACATTCAGCACCGTATAACATCGCCGGACGAATCGCTGTCCTATAGAACTTACCTTTTAACTTTTGTGGCACCCTTTTGTCATATAGGACGCCAGAAGCTTGACGCCACTTCAATCAGGCAGCTGAGATTCTATATCTAACATCTTCATCAATATCGCCATCCTTTTGAAGCATCGATCCTAAATACCGCAAAGTATCCTTCTAGGCCACCACTTGCCCATCCAGACTAACATCTCCATCCTCATGCCTAGTCGCGCTGAAATCGCACATCATGTACTTGGTCTTGGTCCTACTGAGTCTGAACCCTTTCGACTCTAACGTGCGTCTCCATAGCTCTAACTTCCTATTAACCCCTTCTCTACTCTCGTCCACCAGCACCACATCATCAGCAAAGAGCATACACCAAGGAATATCATCTTGTATGTCCCTTGTGACCTCATCCATCACCAAGGCAAATAAATAAGGACTCAATGCTGACCCTGATGTAGGCCGATGTTAATAGGAAAGTCAGTGGTGTCACCATCACATGTCCGGACAAACGTCATCGCATTTGTTGACGCCAGATTTTGACACGTGTTGAATCGGCGTCAGGAGGAGAAGATTGGCCGATGCGGCAGATCTGAAGGCTACAGTAAGGAATCGGCCGATTGGGGTAAGAGTTGGAAATCGGCCGATTGGTGATGCAGCTTGCGCCAACAGGATGGGACTACTTCGGAGGATCCCGGTCAAAAGTTGGTCAACAGAGCTACGCTAGGTCGGTCAGGAAGCAATTGAAAAAAGTCCTGATTGGATTAGGAGACGGCGGCGGAAGATTCTGCGGGAGTCCGTTTCCTTTTTAAAAAGATATTATAGATATAGTAGTTTTCCTGTTTTTAAATAAGGTTGTAACAAGTCGTAATCGACCAGGAGTCCTAGTTTTGGGGTATAAATAGGAGTCGTCAGGGCTTTGCAGGATAAAAACACATCAATCAACAACAATATTTCTACTTTTTCCAGCAATTTACTTTCAAGTCGGCGACTTCGCCAATACTTTTCTTCTTTCACGAGTTCGTACGGATTGGCAGGGCTGCATCAACTTGATCTCCGGCCAATTGGTAGGTTCCGCTTATCGAGTAATATCCGAGCTTTAACTACGGGCGCATCGCTGTGGTTTCGTTTGGATTTATTCACCAGTTATCGATATTTACTAGAATTGCAAGTTTTACCTGTTGTTCTAGTATTATCACCAGTTATCCAGCTTGAGATCAGAATAATCGGCTTCGTCATCGTTCTTCTTCGATTTATCATCTTACAGCCGATTAAATCTATTTCAAGTGTTGCATCCGTAATAATTATTTAGATCGCTCCAGCAGTCTTCTTTACAATTATTACGCGATTATCGGCTGATCCATAGCCGATCATCTTTACAGCAAATCGGCCGATTCGTCGACGCGCCCTTCAGGACAGATCGGAACTCCAGCCGATCGGAGCGCCTGGAATTTAATACTCTTATTTCCTTGTCAATCAACAGGTCAGATTGACTGGCACGCCGCGCGAACCGTACCAGGGCGATAACCCGAACAGGAGCTAAGCAGATTCTCCCGGGTCGTGTGTCCAACGCTGAAGACCATCGGCCGATTCCTGTCTGGCCGATTTTAGCGCCAACAGCATTCTTATACATATCCTTGATGAGGGTAATATACTTAGTTGGGACTTTGTGCTTCTCCAAGGCCCACCACATGACATTTATCAGTATTTTATCATACGCCTTCTCAAGGTCAATAAAGACCATATGCAAGTCCTTCTTCTGCTCTCTATATCTCTCCATCAATTGTCGGATTAAGAAAATTGTCTCCATGGTCGACCTTCCAGGCATGAACCCAAACTGGTTTTGGGTCACACTTGTCACTCTTCTTAGACGGTGCTCGATAACCCTCTCCCAAAGCTTCATCGTATGGCTCATCAGCTTAATCCCACGGTAGTTAGTACAACTTTGAACATCTCCTTTGTTCTTAAACAGCAAAAACATTAACAAAGGATGAAAAATAAAATGTGTTATTCACTGGTCACAAATTTATCAAATGCAGGGATACTGACATTAAGTCACACCAGGAAATTAACACTGACAGGTTGCCATAATTATCAGTTACAACCCTATGCACCAACAGGAACATGCTCAATCAAGAATTTGATGCAACTACGTAGTACAGAATAATCACAGATTCACAATCACGAATTACAGAGCAACAACTATCTAAATATTCAACAATAAAACATAAATACTAGAGTAAAACCAAGAGGGGGAGAACCGATTGAACAAGTTGAGGAGCAGTAAATCGAGGAACCAACAGCAAAGGTAGAAGCCTGGGATGATATCTCCGCCTAAGAGGAACAAAATTAGCACAGGCTGACCGATAAGAAAATGCATTATCCACTGGCTATAAATTTACCAAAGGCAGAGGTACTGAAACTATAGAAGCGCAGAGAAGGCATAGATTTATATGGCTGCGCACGGCTCACGACATTTATAACAGAGAAAAGGAACACTTCAATCAGGAAAGCTTGGCGGCGGAATTGGAGATTCCTGCCGAGCTGCCATGGCGGACAAACGGCGGTGGTAACTGGAGAGTCACAGGCCCTCCGCCCCTCCCCAACCTGGGGCAGCTCGAGATCCAGAGGGGAGAAGGACGACGACGGCGAGCATAGAGGATTTGGCGGAGGAGCATCACCAGAAGGGCAAGCTGCGCATCTCCGGCGACTCCGGCAGCGGACGCGAAAGCCATTGGGCACGGGATATGGAGCCTTCAATGGAGGAAGCAGGCGTAAACGAAAACGAGGAACTAATGCGAAATAATATTATCCGACACGAGGGCTTTTTCGTAAAATACAAGGGTGTTATTGTATATTCGGATCGCGACTATGAATCGCGATCCAAATCAGGGGGGTAAGTGAAAATATTAGGGGGTTATTGCAAAGATCCGGATCGATCAGGGGTATTTCGCAAATATTTGGCTCCCCTGCATCCCGCCGCCGGCAGCCAATGGACGGCGTTGATGGCGACCCATCGGGTTCTCCCGCCGCCCGTTGCTCTGTCCTTGCTCCATATGGAGAGCACCTTCAGCTCCTCGCCCCCCTCATGGTCTTCACGGTTTCCTCGGCTTCGCCGGAGGGCACCAGCGACGGGAGGGCACGCCGGACGGACGCCGCCAAGGCCGCCACCGCGCAACCATCGTTCAGAAGCTTGGATCCCTCTCTGCGCAGCGCAGCGCTGCCCCTCGCCCCCTCCCTTGGAGCTGCCAAGCCGTGGCTTTGATTGCATCTGTCGTACGCTCGTGGCTAAGAATCCATGGCAATGGCAACTTCCAGTGGCTGAGGATCCATGGCTGCCTTTGATATGGCTGCACTGAAATCTACCAATGGATTTGATGGGGACGCTGGAGCTAATGACACGTTTCACCCTCAATGTGGCAACCAAAACAACTTGTCTGATGTCGGTTAACGATCAGAAATTGGGGGGCATTATTATCATTTTATTTCTGGCAAATTGGCAATGTCAACTCTGAAGAAAAGTTCAGACACTTGCTGGTCATGAAGGTCCACAAACACCAGCAATCATAGCACACAAGATTTTCTCCCCAGGTTCAGCAACTCGCATATATGTTTCTCCTTCAGTGTAATAAACCATCCATAATTACAGTTGTTCAGGGCATCATCACATAATCAAAGCTGCTAAGGGCATTCACACAGAGCAAAAATGCCGATCAGGAAGCAACTGAAGAATGGATGGTGGTTTATTGACTGAACATGGCTTCCATAACTGAAGCTAGGGATATCCTTATCGTTCAGAAAATAAAAATAAAAACAGAGAGACGTATCTTGTTCTAGATTCATCTCAGTAAGATTTTGGACAAACTAAGTTAACATGTCGATTATCTGACCTTTGGACAAAGAGGTGGAGAACGTCAATTTCCACTCGTACAGTTCACAGAAAGATTCTTAGCCAAACTGTAGTAAGGTGTTCATTTCAAGTGGTCATGTAACTTCTTCCCCAACAGGCAGGCACATCAATTTCCTCGATACAGTAGTGTTCAGTCAACCACAATTTTCAGCTGCCAATTAAGATCTTATTTAAACGCTGGCCTGCTACTACTATATAATACGCTGTGGGGGTTCTCCTTCCTCCTAGCGCTCCATCGCGGCGCGGCCTCAGTTGCAGCTGCAGCAGGAGCAGCCGCAGCTGGTGCCGCACTTGCAGGTGTTGCAGTCGCAGCAGCCGCTCTCCGCCGCCGCCTCGAACCCGCCAGAGCTCCTGCAACCGACGCGCAAGTAAGGTTGGTTGAGTTGAGCGCACTCTGAAGGACAACAGCGGCGGCGATGAATCTGAGACGAATCAAACACACAAACGATCCCTAGGACTTACGCCTTGCTGGTGGCGGCGGCGATGACCATGGTGGTGGTGCTGGAGGTGGCCTCCACGTCAGGGAACATCTTGGAGCTGCGCATACGCGGATCATACACACCCGTCGTCAGATATTTGATCAGTAACTGCAGATTTTCTCATGGAAAATATAGGGTATCATCATGTGTTGTGAGGTTCGATTAGATCCCTACCCGCCGCATGCGGGGCCGCACTGGCAGCTGGCGCCGCACGCGCAGTTGCCGTTGCAGCAAGACATGCTGATCTTGTTGATCACGAGCAGGAGCTGCTGCTGAAGAAGGTGTGGTGCTTCTTGCTGCTAGTGCTCTGCTTCGCTTGTGATGAGGAATGGCGAGGCCGGGCAGGGGTATAAATAGGCCCGGCGGCGTAGCGGCGAGGCGCACGGCGATGCCCGGAAAGAATGGACGGGGGCGAGGCAGGGACCACCACCTGCTTTGGAAGGAGGAATATGGATAGACGACGGGGAGAGGTGCGGATGCCTGGTGAGCTCTCCTCCTTTCTTTCTCTTTATCTCTTTTTTTTTTTTTTGGGGTGGGGGGGGGGGGGGGGGGGGGGGGCGGGGGGGAATTTTGCTGCGGTAAAATAATTTCACTTTATTCTCAAGCTTTTCGATGTAGCTAGGTGCCTGTCGGCCATAATATCGCAGCAAGGAAAATGAGGCCTTCGTAGAGTTACATGGAATCACTTTTCAGTGAAAAAAAGGATGAGGAAGAAATGCCAGGGATGAAACTTTGTGGGATAATTTATGCTGGGCGCTGGCAAAAGATGGCCATTCACTGTTGGAAGCACCGTTTAAGATCAGTTTTCAACATAACAAAATTGACCGAATATCATCAATTCATCATTATTCAGAGGTAGGTTCGGATGAATTAATACAATGATGCGCAACTCTTCTGCGTATTCGAGAAAAAAAAATAAACAAATGTGAGGTCCAAAAATCAACAAGCCAAAATTGTCCAATGAATTGATGATACAATTGATGATAATAATACAATGATGCGCCCTCCTCTGCTCCAAGTTACTGCAGCCATCGACTCACTAGTGATGAGTGAAATACATTTCTTTTTGTGATCGTTAGTAATTTTAAGGGCCATAGGTATTAGATATTTATGAAGAAGATTTAGGACCATCGCGACAAAATTGTTTACCTTGCTCTTCTTTCGATTATTTCCATCTAATAAGTCACCGAAATCTAGTAATTTTTCTGTCAGATTGATGTCAAATTTGGAAATTTAAATACTTTGGATCTTATTTAGAGTTCTTTCGAAATGGTAATCATATGTTATGTTATATAAGTTCAATGGTTTCCTCATTATACTCCTATTTTGCAAGGGGAAGCTTTATTATAGTTCGAAGTCTAAACAGACCATTTTTAGTTTTTTTCATTACCGTGAATTGGGCCAAAACATTACGTGACCTTAGGCCCAAACATAGATTTGTGAACCAACGTCTGAATGAAACTAGCAAAGGCAGAGGAAGAAAAAAGATAATCAATCAGAGTGAAAACAAATGGAAAAGGAAAAAAAAAACGGTTGGCTGCCCCCTATAATATTCGCCCTCTTGATTTGGAGAGAAAGACAGCGAATTTTCAGTACAATTCTCATGCAGTGTTACAAGGTAGAAACTTTTCTTCAGGAACTCATCGGAAATCAGGATCACAACAAAATTAAACGAGCACAAACTCTACGGCCCCCGAACAGCCTGCACCATCGCCCTGAACGCCTCCATGGCCGTGGGCGCCGGCGAGAGCCTCATCTCGGGCAGGCCTCCGGCGCTGACATCAACGTCTATTGCCGCCGCCTCGCATGTGCTGTTGGTACCCTTGGTGAGATTGAGATCCCCAGGTGCCAGCGGGAACAGGGCGAGGCACGCGGCGCTCTGATCGTCCCCCGCAGCCTCGTCGATCGGCCGGCGCCGGAGCACCGCGCCGCCTCTGCCGCTGGGACGCCTGACGTCCCCGGGCACCAGAGGGAACAGCGGGAGCGTCCCGTCCGGGTGGCGGCGCGGAGGCGGCGCCGCCAGGTCCAGCTGCTCGCGGAGGACGGTGGTGCAGCGGCTCTTGATGTCGCTGGCGGCGCGGCCCGGGAGGAGCCTCGCGATGGTGGCCCACTTGTTGGGCTACGCGCGGTGGCACGCGACGATGAACGCGTCCTCCTCGGCGGAGAAGGGCCCGCCGGCGGCGACGCCGGGGGCCAGGTGCTGGTACCAGCGCAGGAGGCACGACCGGGCGCTGCGGCCGGGCAGCGCGGCGCTGACGCCCTCCCAGCTCTGCCCGCCGTGCAGCCGCACCTGCTCCCGCAGCACGGTGTCCTCGCCCTTGCTCCACGAAGAAGACCCCGTCGCCGCCATCGGTCTCGAGACTCGAGCGCCGCCTTCTCCGGGAGTTGGGTCCTGCTGGATCGTTCGCCTTGCCTTTTATAGGTTGCGGTGCCGGCGCGTGACCTTGGCACGGTGTGAATCGGCAGCGATGCAGACATGCAGTCGGAGTCGGGAGTCCGCATACACATGACACATACAGGATGGTTGGCGCTCCGGGTAGAATTCGCAACGCACACGGCTTGTTTCCGATCAGTTCGGGGGCAGATCGATGGGGAAAGGAGCTCCCTTTTGTTTTGGACTGTAGATGAACTGTATGTATATTTCGGAGGAATGTACTTAGGAGCTCGATATATCAAAGCAAGATTATCAAGATCAAGAATTCTGCAACATACTTGTTCCTTTTCTGTTTGTGCAAGGTTATTAGTACAATGTCTACACAGTACAAAACGGTTGTTGATAACTACCAATATAATGCATTCAAGGGAAATTAAATCAAGATGCAAAATACTACTAGTTTTTTATTTCTAACAACGGATTAATTAATCAAATCTGTTTGCTGCTAATATCCATCCAATCCACCCACGAATTGATCTTGATGAATGCGTTGTCGGCCGATGCGGAAGACGACGAGAAGAAGAAACCGCCCCAGTGCAAAATTGACAATAAAACAATGGTGGCCGGGCCCGGCTTGATCGAATTAGCAGCAGCTTATTATGGGTTCTCGGACGTGTCGTTGTAGAGGTCGTATCCGCGGAGGAGCTCGCCGCAGTTCTGGAGCGGCTCCTTCCGGAAGAAGGCGATGGGGTTGGCGTAGCGGACGCCGGTCTGGTCCATGCCGTTGTTCCGGGTGAGCGGGACGCGGGAGCGGTCGCGGAAGCGCTCCACCTCGGCGCAGTCCGCCTCGGGGCTCTTGAGCAGCATCACCTCGCAGATCTCCTCCTGGTGGTCCTCGCCGGGGATCTCCATCCGGTACCACCCGCCGGCGTCCGTCGTCGCCTCCGCCTTGTCGTGCAGCTTCTGCGTCTCGAAGTGCCGGCACTCCATGTGCACCGTCGCGCCTGCACGCGACGCCCTCGATGGCAACGAATTGGCAACGGCCAAATGTATATATGATGGCTAGCTGCAGGAGGGATCGAGGCTCAGCTCACCTGGGATGTTGTGGGAGACGTTGGTCTCGAACCCGGCGCGGCAGTTGTCGCAGTAGACGCGCCCGGTGACGACGAACCCACCCGGCTTGCCGGCGGCGGCGACGGCGACGGTTGCCACGGCCGTGGCGGCCAGGAGCAGCGCGACGAGGCTACGCAACTGCGGCGTCATGGTGGCCCGTCCTGTTCTGTTTCTCCGGCGAGCTCGCTATTTGATGATGCGATCTAGCAACCTGCAAGTCTCGAGCAACTTAAAAATAGAGAGGGTGAAGTGGATGAAATAGGCCATGCGCAGCTGCACGTGAGAGGCGGAGCTCGTTTCTAGGCACCGGGATGGGCTAAACTTGGCCGTTGTTGGAGCATTTGACCACGTATGCAGGGAGCCTAAGAATTGCATAGAGTAAAATACATGAGCGGTCTTCCAACTTATCTCAAAGTGTCATCTAAGTCTCTGGATTCTCAAAATACATTTTTAGATCCCTAAACTTATCCGGAGGTATCATTCGGATCCCTAAACTCTCAAGATGCATCTTGAGGCCCCAAACTTATTTCAATGTGTCATTTCGGTCCCTAACTCTCAAGATGAATTTTCAAATCCCTGAAAATTGCTATTAATTAATTGTATTCAAAATAAACTGTTTATTAAACTATTTTTTCAGCCGATTCATTTAGAAACCTTACTACTAAGACCATTTTAATTATAAATTAGCTGCTTATTAATCATACAACATGGGTTAATCAAGATCATTTGATATCAACGGTGGATATTATAGTTTTCCCGTTTAACATGAAGATATCAATACTAATTCTGAATATTTTCTATTTATATTTTGCATGCACTTTGTATAAATTTATTAAGATAATTTGTTTCAATAAAAATCAAAATAACAATTTTATTAAATTTAAAGTATTTAAATTATTTTTATTTACTTAAAGTAGAAAAACAATATTTATATTAAATTAAAAATAGTATCTTAAGAGTTTAGGGACCTGCGTGACACCGCGGGATAAGTTTATGGACCTAAAAATGCATTTTGAGAGATTATAGAAACCTATGTGACACCTTGAAATAAGTTGAGGGATCTGAAAATGCATTTTAAAAATTTAGAGACCTAGATGACACACCAGAACAAGTTTAGAGACCGCTAGTGTACTTTACTCAAGTGCATACTTTCTAAAATTTTGACCACGCATGCATAGGTCATTTCTAGTTCCTTTTCAATTAATCTATAAAGAAAATAGACTCCAGTGTCCTGCAGAAAATTAAGATATTTTTTCAATGGTTACAAGCAAAAGCCAACTTTAAAAGATGTCCTCCTGCCAATTTTACCAATGTAGATTTATAGACGTTTTTGCTTGGATTCCTCTCTTTTTCTAGAACGTATCGTTAATCTGGATTAACATGGAGGCTTCAAAAAGAATCACTAGTTCATAAGTTTGAATTGAAAAGGTGATTTGGGATCTAAATCACCATTTAGAATTTACTGCAAACTTAAAAACAAATTCCTACAATTTTTAGAGTCGTACTTCCCTTCCAAATATGTCCTAAATGTGTCTTTGTTCATAGTGATCATGTCCAAACATCTGGGTGCTAGTTGCTTGCTGTTCCACTCATCGTAGGGGCCTTTCGCTAGCAGTATCCTTAAGAGAGTAGACCAAATGTACTTGGAGGCTCTGAACTTGGCCGCTTCTTTGCTCGGCGGGCCAAATTTGCTTGGCAAATTTCACCGATCTTGGGTCCAAAGGAAAGGAGGAGGAGGAGGAGACGCCATGGCAATTAAGGCAGCGAAAGCGAGGCGTCGGAGCAGAACAGCCACAGAGATGAACGGAATCCTCCCGAGAGCTACCGGCGACCAACAGACAAGGGCCGCCAGGGGAATTTTCTCCCGTCGGACCCATGGCAATCAAGCTCTGACAATGGCGTCCGCGAGAGCTCCCTCCACCAGACCATCTCTCGCAGCCGCTGGCCGCACGTTCCGGGCGCGAGATATAGATGGCGCCCGTGCTCTGTGCAGATGCGGTGTGCCAGAAGCCTGCGGGGTCGAGCCTCGAGCCGCCGAGCATGGGCAGACGCAGAGCACCGGCGGCGGTGAAGCCGGATCGCTGGGACGACGACGACGACCCCGACGAGCTCGGGGTCTTCGCCGCCGAGCGCTACTTCTACGGGGACGACGCGCTGTGGTGCGAGCGCTCGTCGTCGTCGCTGTCGTCGTCCGCGTTCAGGACGGGGACGCTCGAGCACGACCGGTCTGCCGTCCCCACGCCCACGGCGGGCACCAGCTCGTCGGAGGCGAGCTGGAACAGCCGCTCCGCGCTGCTGCCCGTACCCGTCGAGCCATCGGATGAGAAGTTGCGGGCCAGCGCCGGCGCCGCCGCTCCGGTCGCCGAAGCGGAGCCTCGTTCCGGGGCGGAGAGTGGGCGCGCCGAGCGCAGGCGCGCTTCGTCGTCTAACTCTAACCTGCGGCGGTGGCTGATCGGCGTGGCGGGGTGCGCTTGCGCCCGTGGCGATGGCGAGGAGTCGGTGAGCGCCGACGAAACGGAAGCCGGCGCCGACGTTCTCGGTGCCGGTGGCAAGAAATGTGACACCGAAGCGAGCGAGCTGTCTCCCGAAACAGAGATGATCCCGGAGCCCGTGTTCGAGGAGGCCACAGCAGTGACGGTGAGGGCTGGCAGTGGCAGATGGCTCCTCGAAGGCGACCAAATCCTTGCCGGAAAGGAGGCGTTTTCCCCCATTGACATCGCAGGGCACGGCCACCGCCAGGTCGGCAACTCAGTCGAATTGCCCGTGCCGGTGGTCTTGCATCCCGCAGCGACAGCCACCTCCGGCGAGCGGCGGCGAGTGAAATCATGGGAAAAGTTCAGGCCGTTGAGCGACGACCAATGGAGCGCGCTCGGTCCAGCGAAGGAAAACTCTGTTTTACAATCGTCGCCGGAAATTCCCCGCGCGCGGCCGCTGGCGGCGGAGGGAGCCCTGGCACCGAGGACGACGACGCGGCTCCGAGCGAGCTCGGGTGCGCGTACCCACCGAGCGAGGCGAGCGTCGTCTGGAGCGTGGTCACCGCGGACGGCGCGGCGTCCGGCAACTTCTCCAGCGCGGCGTCGGGCTACTACTACCTCTACTTCAACTACGGCGAGGACAGCACGTTGCGGCACGCCGCGGTGAAGAACGACCACCGGAGGAGGAGAAGCGGGATCACCGCCACCGGCAGCAGCCTGCTGATGACGTGCATGAACGAGAAGGCGGTCGACGCCGTCGGGCCCGCTCGGTCCGTTCACCGGCCGGAGGTCGAGCCGGCTGCCGTGGCGAGGCTGGGAGCTGCCGGCGGCAGCCGGAACGGCCATGGTGGAGGGTACCAACACGACGTGATGCGCCGCCGGGTAGGTAGGTAGGTGTTGGATCCGGAGGCACGCGGCCGGTTGAGCGATCTGTGCCTGCAAGTTGCTGTTTGATTTTATTTAAATTTTCTAGGTTTTTTTCATGCGAGGAGAAAAGAACACTTGTGTTGGACATATATTCTTGTCTTTTTGTTTATTTTGGGAGATGATGATGATGTCTTGAGAACTGTTGGCAACTTGTACATTGGTAACAATACACATGCTTGTTATGAAAAGAACTGCTTGCAAGTGGTCAAGAGAGAGCTTATCACATACCGCTACAGCCAAGGACACACTTCACCATCTATCAAATTTGGTTCCTGAAAACCATATGTGATAAACTCATCACAGAAATAGTTATTCCTTCTGAACCCATGAACTGTCAGTGTTACTGACAGGGATGGAGCCAGAAAAAATATTCATGACAAGGGCTCATGTGGTGTGAAGGAAACCAAAGAGAGGACACTTGTGTTCGAGATAATATGTAGAAGATGACGTTGTGAGTTTCAGAGTTTCTGTATTGTATCTGTCTATACATTTGACATTGTTACAAAAAAGGTGGACTCCTTGCAAGAGTTAAGACGGAGTTTATATAGAAATTTTGAATAAACCTAAACAATTTCCATTCCATCCGTCTATTATTCAATTGTACAATGGATACTGAAATGCCAAATTTCGTAACTTCGCCAATAAAGACAAGCATATAGTTCCCCAATCCACAGTTGGCTCAATCATGTGGTGGATTATCCAATTTTTTATTGCTCACAACTATTAATCTTTGATTCTTGTAAAAGGAATGAAGGAAAAGCATTTGAAGTATCAGACAAACAAGATGCTTGCATTGATCCAGAAATGAACTTCCGATGATCTTTCATTTAAATAAGAAATGTCGTAACTGAGTTTTTAGAACAATGTCATGTTATCATATAAAGAAATGTAATGAATGATAATATGATGTTAGTTGATAATTAGTTTTTTCCCTATTTACTCTCTTTTGTTGTCTTGGGGCTATCACCGTTGGATGAAAAGGGGATTCTGCTGACCAGGAACACCAACGCTGCACCTATCAAAGCACCTGACACATGAGCAATGTTGTTTACTTGAAATGATTGGCCTGTGATTGTTGTTGCTCGTGCTGCTTCCATGACCTATTAAGTAAAGAAAGTTGATCAGATCAGAGGAACTTCAGATGTTCAAGGGAAGTTCTTGTTCGGCATTGACAGAGCTGAATTTCAAACATTATGAAAATAGCCAATTGTGAAAATAGCAATTATCAACTAGACTTTAATGTACATGTTAGGGGTCAGGTTATTGTCATGCTTTAAGATACAACAATCCACTAAGCATTTCATAACAGCGAGTACATACTTTAGTGTAATTTAACTACTAACATATGAAGTGCTTCACATCGTCACTAGGACTACTATCCTAGTCCTTCAGAGCATTGTGCGGATGTGTAACTAACCAGTGGAGTTGCACATTGTGAGAGGTTTTACATTCAAACACAACAAAATATGGTCAAATGTTTAACTACTTCCCCTAGGGAGGGTGGCAGGGTGCAAATTTGCCTGGTTCAGCGCATGTTCAATTATCTTGAACCTGGTTTTGAAACTGTAATAGATAACTGTTCTCTCTAGCACAGTTGTTCCTGCCATTTGTGCCCTCCATGGAAACCTTTTCATATTGTCAGCGTTCATTTTCCATGTAAAATAAGGTGGTGATAAAACAAAATCATCCATTTCAATACAATTCTGCAATAAATATCCATTCTTCTACTTCAAAAATGGTTAAGGAAAGCAGCAAAACAGTGTCATGGAGGTACCTTGTCAACAACAAATTGCCCCAGGATAAGCACCTCAAGGATCTTTCTCCAGTCCCATGACATCTGCCATGATATAGAGGAAACGTTTCAAAAGAAACACATTGGCTAGCTGGTTCTGCCTTGGGTTAAGTAAGAAATTTTGAAATGAAAAAGATTGAGTTAATCACCTTAACTAGAACACTAATGGTGAAAAGGCCAAAAACAGCACCAGATGCTCCAAGTGACACAGAGGATGTTGGGAGAACCAACCATGAAATCAAGTTTGCCCCGGCACCAGTCAAAATGTAAGACATCCACAAAGCAAAGTTACCTTCTTCCTCCTCCACAAGCTTTCCTGTATATTTAGGTCAGCACTAGGCATCCTTAGCTGAACTAGAAGTATCAAGCAGAGCATTCATTTTTTGAATCAACTCTCACCAAAGATATACACAAAGAATAGATTGCTTGAAAGATGATTCCTGTAGATAATCAAGAATGACTTAATGAGAGACCCTCAAAAAAGAAGTAAAAGAACAGCATTATAATATATCCACCAACCGTGCTAAACTTCATAGATTCATAAAACAGGACAAAGAACTATCAATCTACCAGTTCCTCTCTATTAGTATAAAGATACACAGCTCTCCTGTGTGTTCGAGAAAAAAAAAGGTCTACCAAGCAGTGAAGAGAAATTAAATGAACCTATAATAGCAAGTCAAACTAACCAGTTGGCATGGCAAAATGTTGACGTCACAAACTGATACCATGTAGGGAGTGCATGATATAGGTACAGTGCTTTTATTTCCCGAATCTGAAATGCAAGGGAACAGCAATTGACAAGTAAATATATAGTTCAGCACAGGAAGAAAAAAAAAGGTATATATGCCTTGTGCTTAAGATATAACTGAGCAATATCAAGAACTCTCTTATTACGTGAGACAATGTGATTGTATCAGCTTTAATTCATCCTTGTGGAATTCTACAATATTAAGGCTATTGATAGTACACATAAGGTCTATAAACTCTGAACAATAGATAAGTCGAAATCAAGTGGGGATGGGACAAAGATGCCAATGGTATGCATGTACAGGTCCAGCACTAATGTTGCTAGATTGCCATATATGTTTCTTTTAGCCAAGATTGCCAGAATAATTTGATTCCTATTTATATACAAGATAATTTGCATGCTTGCATGCATCATCATGAATCAATATTTATAATATAGAAAAATACAATCGTGCCTCGAATTATCCAAAAGCAAAAACAAAAAAGATATTGATGTACAACAGATTAAAATCCATATATATGTTGAGCTTAAATGCTTGAACATGCACTTAATGTTGACTCAGGGTCAAAAATAGTTGAGCCAGTTGTTGCCAATCATGGTGAAACAAAAGATACAAGATATTTATTTTCCTGAGTCAGTAGGGCGTGACTATGATTAGCGTGTTAGCTTGAATGCTGTAAATTGTAAACTGTACTTAGTACAAGTTAAGTACAGAGTGGTTCTGAAATACACAAAACTGAAATGTCCTGCCCACCATGACCTCCCCTCATCCACGTCTAGGACACAAACAAACACAACCAAAACCCAAATTTCTATCACCCCCTGAATTGGACCTAAAAAAAACATGTGCTATGTGCGTCTTTATGCGATACACACACACGCCACAAAGGCTTGAAATTCAGCTTCCGCGAGGTGTTTCTAGTGATACCTGGAACATGTGGTCGGCCACGTAGATGCCGAAATTGAGCAGCAAGATCCAGAAGATGCCATTGGCGCGCCTGCTCTGCGGCTGCTTACCCTTGGCAATCTCCAGCTCCTCCACCAAGCCTGATCACAGAAACGGAGGCCATGTCAGCCAAACACTTGCTCGGCTCGTCAAAATGCCTCGCTCAAAATCGACAGGAGAGAAGCGGAGCAGCGCCGGCGGCTCACCTGAACGCTTCATCCCGCATCGGAGCAGGCCGCGCCGGGCGGCGGCGGAGACGGAGACGTGGTGGCGAAGGGGGAGGGAGGCGAGCGTGGGGGATGGGGAGGAGAGGGGCTTCGAGAAGGCTCTGGAAGGCGCGGGCAGGAGGAGCAGCAGCTGCTGCGCCATGGCTGGAGTTGCGTTCCGGTTTTTTGCCCCCTCCTTCCCCTTTGCTTGCTGTGCCGGGTTTTGGGGGAAGGGAGAATAGGATTTATGAGCACGAGGGCCCACTTTCAGAGAAAGGTATTGTTCTAGCCGTGTGATGCAGGTTAAGAATTCTCTTTTCAAGCGGATTAATTCAAAATTTTAGTATGTGATTTCCTGTATGGTAATTGTTGGCGCTAAAATCGGCCGGATAGGAATCGGCCGATGGGTCTTCAGCGTCGGACACACGACCCGGGAGAATCTGCTTAGCTCCTGTTCAGGTTATCGCCCTGGTGCGGTTCGCGCGGCGTGCCAGTCAATCTGACCTGTTGATTGACAAGGAAATAGAGTATTAAATTCCAGGCGCGTCGATCGGCTGGATTTCCGATCTGTCCTGAGGAGCGCGTTGGCGGCAAATCGACCGATTTGCTGTAGAGATGATCGGCTATGGGTCAGCCGATGATCGTATAGTAATTGTAAAGAGAACTGCTAGAGCAATCTAAACAATTACTATAGAAGCAACACTTGAAACAGATCTAATCGGCTGTATGGCGATGAATCGAAGGAGAATAATGACGAAGCCGATTACCCTGATCTCAAGCTGGATAACTGGTGATAATACTAGAATAACAGGTAAAACTTGCAATTCTAGTAAATATCGATAACTTGTGAATAAATCCAAACGAAACCACAGCGATGCGCCCGTAGTTAAAGCTCGGATATTACTCGATAAGCGGAACCTACCAATTGGCCGGAGATCAGTTTGATGCAGCCCTGCCAATCCGTACGAACTCGTGGAAGAAGAAAATATTGGCGAAGTCGCCGACTTAAAAGTAAAGTACTGGTAAAAAGTAGAAGTATTTTGTTGATTGATGTGTTGATATCTCGCAAAGCCCTATCGACTCCTATTTATACCCTGAAACTAGGACTCCTGGTCGATTACGACGTGTTACAAGCTTATTTAAAACAGGAAAACTACTATATCTATAACAACTTTTAAAAAGAAAACGGACTCCCGCAGAATCTTCCGCCGCCGTTTCCTAATCCAATCAGGACCTCTTCAATTGCTTTCCGGCCGACTTAGCATGCCTTGTTGACCAGCTTTTGACCAGGATCTTCTGGAATATTCCTATCCTGTTGGCATAGGCTGCGCCACCAATCGGCCGATTTTCAACTGTTACCTCTATCGGCCGATTCCTTACTGTAGCTTTCAGATCTGCTTCATCGGCCAATCTTCTCCTCCTAATGCCGATTCAATACGTGTCAAAATCTGGCGTCAACACATGCCCCCCAGTTTCGGAGTAAAATATAACTTTTTCTTCGAAACTCTTTCTTTAATCCTTTTCTCTAAGCTTCCCCATTGTGACAGGAGTAAACCTCATAATCAATTGCGTTACCTTTTCCTCTGCATCTGATCCTTTCTCTAGAATCGGCTCTATGACATGGAATCCGGTAACAGGATAAACATCATGTTGGCGTGTAGACTCAGACTTTGACCATCTCCCCTGGCAGCTTTACATTTACTGATGCCTTTACTCCGACGGTACACATCTTGCCAACCCTTTGTCTCTTCCTTTCTATAAATACGACTCTTCGTACTATTTCCAAAAATGCTCATCTTGCTCGTCTTCTTTTCCTTCTGAATCCCGACCCTCGCCGTCTTTGGTCAAACATTAAAATATCTTCTCGATCCTCCTCTTCCGTTAACCAGGTATCAACTTTCTCTCCATCCCTTCCTGAGATATCTTACTTGGTTCCAACATGTTTGTCTATTCTTTCTTTCAGCCGAACCATCTTAACCCTGGTTTGGAAAGAGCGATCGAAATCGTGCATTCAGACAGACCATTGTCGCAAGCTGATATAGATCTGATAAAAGCTCATTCTGAAGAACTCAAAGATCATGCTCCTGCCAATATCCGACCAATCTTGGATTATATGGATCTCGTCTGTTTTGAACAAATGCCAACCTCTGACGAGAGTTCTTCATCTTCACACCGACTTGCTGAAGCTAAGACTGAAGCCGCCATGAAAGATTTGGAAGAGGAGAAGGCCCGCCTGCTGAAAGAACTCTGCAACCAAGCTGAAACTGGAGCCACTGCAAAGGACTTGAAAGATGAAAGGCTCACCCTCATGATAAGACTAGGTCGCGTTGAAAGAGAAATCCAACGTAGGCGTAACCAGTAGTATTTTTATTCTAAGGGCGACTTATACCATGTCGGCCATGTAATCTGTGATTTCCATTCGATAATGAATCCCAATGTTCCTTTCACCAGATGTGTAACCAGAAAACCGACGAGGAATCGGCCATGTTACCTTGATATATCCTGCTGTAAGTTACGCATCTACCCAAATGCTTGGATAGTACCTCTTCAGATACCGTCCATTTAGAGCTCTTGGGAATTCCTCCCCTTCTATTGTCTCCAGAATGTATGCATTTCCAGGAGCACATCGGCCGATTCTATACGGCCCTTCCCAAGTGGGTGACCATTTACCGAATTTGGGATCCTTAGATCCTATCGGTAGCACCAGCTTCCATACCAGATCTCCCTGAGAGAATTGTTTGACTTTGACCTTCTTGTCATACCATCTGGCCACCCTTTTCTTGTTCTCTTCTATGCTAATCAGAGCTCTTAACGCAAACCCGCCGAATCGTCAAGTTCATCTTTCATGAGAAAGGAATAGTCATCGGCCGTTAACTGATCCTGTAGCGATATGCATCTTGACCCTGTCCTTATCTCCCATGGTAAGACCGCTTCATGGCCATAAACCAAATGATAAGGGGATATTTTAGTGGCCCCATGACAAGCCATCCTGTACGCCCATAAAGATTCAGCCAAAGACATATGCCACTTCTTGGGTTGCTCTTCTACCTTCCTCTTGATTAGCTTGATTATCCCCTTGTTAGACGACTCTACTTGGCCATTGGCTTGAGCATAGTATGGAGAAGAGTTTAATAACTTAATTCCCATATCGGCGGCGAACTCTCCGAATTCTCCAGAAGTGAACATTGTCCCTTGATCAGTTGTGATGGTTTGAGGAATGCCAAATCGATATATAATATGGCTTTTAACAAACTCAATCATATCGGCTGATGTCACGTTCCTCAAAGGAACTGCCTCCACCCACTTGGTAAAATAATCTGTAGCCACCAATATGAACTTATGCCCTTTGCTAGATGGAGGATGAATCTGCCCGATGAGATCTATTCCCCAACCTCTGAACGGCCACGGCTTAATTATTGGATTCATAGCCGATGCTGGTGCGCGCTGCACATTGCCAAACCTTTGGCAGTCTTGGCATCCTTTGTAATATTTGAAACAATCTTCAAGGATGGTCGGCCAGTAATATCCGTTGTTCCTGATCATCCATTTCATTTTGTGAGCCGATTGATGAGCCCCACATACGCCTTCATGGATCTCTCCCATCAGAACCTTTGCCTCTTCTGTTCCCAGGTATTTGAGAAGAACTCCATCAATCGTCCGAAAAAATAAGTCATCCTCAAGCAATACATACTTTGTAGCCTGAAAACGTGTTCGCCGATCCACCTTTTGGGATGGATTTTTCAAGTAATCGGCGATCTCCTTCCGCCAGTCATCGGCCGCGAGTTCTAGCGTCATCGCTCCCTGAATTGGCCGATACCCAGAAGCATGTTGGGCCAGTCTGTTGGCTTCTTCATTATAATCTCTGGGGATGTGCTCAATTATTGCAGATTTGAATCCTTTCAAAAGTTGAAGACAATCCTCATAATAAATCCTTAAGATGTCGTCCTTGCACTCAGATCGTCCTGTTAACTGATCCACAATGAGCATGGAATCCCCAAAGATCTCGACTGCATCAGCTCTGACTTCCCTTAATAATTGGATGCCTTTCAGAACAGCTCGATATTCCGCCTGGTTATTGGTTGCAGAAGCTTCTATCGGCAGAGAGAAATCATAAGTTGCCCCCCGAGGCGACACAAGAACAATGCCGATTCCTGATCCGACCCCACACGAAGAACCATCGAAATATAGAGTCCATGGAACCGGTTCAACGGTGGCAATTTCTGGTCCACAATGTTGAACTACGAAATCGGCCATCACTTGACCTTTGACGGCTTTGGCCGATTCATACCTTAGATCGAATTCTGACAAAGCCAGGATCCATTTTCCAATCCGTCCCTTCAAAATCGGCAATGATAGCATATACTTCACCACATCATCTTTGCAGACGACTATGCATTCTGCTGATAGCAAATAGTGCCTGAGCTTAGTACATGAAAAGTACAAGCACAAGCATAATCGCTCCACCGAAGAATATCTTGTTTCGGCGTCTAAAAGTCTTCTGCTGACGTAGTATACCACTCGTTCTTTCCCCTCAAACTCCTATACCAACGCCGATCCAATAGCCTGCTCGTCAGCCGATAAATATAACTTGAACGGCTTACCAGGCTGTAGCGGGGCTAACACCGGAGATGAAACCAGATACTGCTTGATATTCTCCAGTGCCTTGCGTTATTCTTCTCCCCATGTGAACTCTTGGTCGGGCTTTAATTTCAACAGAGGGGTAAAAGTCTGAATACGTCCCGATAGATTGGATATGAATCTTCTGATGAAATTGACCTTGCCGATGAGGGACTGCAGTTCAGTTTGTTTTATGGGGCCACTACTTTGTTGATGGCGTCTATAGTCTTGCGGCTGACTTCTATCCCACGCTCATGGACCTTAAATCCCAAGAATTGTCCGGCCGATACACCAAACGCGCACTTGTTTGGGTTCATCTTCAGCCCATTTTTCCTTGTGCACTCCAGCACTTCCTGTAAATCGGCCAGATGATCCTGGTGACCTTTTGACTTGACCACGACGTCATCTATATAAATTTCCACTGATGAACCGATGAGTTTGTGGAAGATGTAGTTCATGGCCCGTTGATATGTAGCGCCGGCGTTTTTCAAGCCGAAAGTCATAACCACCCATTCAAATAAACCAAGATGGCCTGGGCACCTAAAAGCCGTTTTCGAAATATCTTCCTCGGCCATTAATATCTGATTGTATCCGGCATTCCCATCCATGAAGCTTATGACTCTGTGGCCTGCGGCAGCATCCACCAAGATATCGGCCGTTGGCATCGGATAACCATCCATTGGCGTAGCCTGATTTAAGTTCCTGAAATCGATGCACACACGCAATTTTCCATTCTTCTTGTATACAGGCACAATGTTAGAAATCCATTCGGCGTAGCGGCACTGCCGAATAAATCCTGCCTCAATCAATTTTGTAATCTCGGCCTTTATGTCAGGTAGAATCTTGGGGTTACACCGCCGTGCAGGTTGCTGATACGGCCGATATCCTAATTTTATAGGTAACCGGTGCTCAACAATAGACCGGTTTAGTCCTGGCATCTCGTGGTATTCCCAAGCAAAGCAATCCCTGAACTCTTTCAATAATCTTATCAATTTGCATTTGTACTCAGAATCCAAATTGGCACTAATGTACGTCGGCCTTGATTTGCTGTTATCTCCCAAATCTACCATCTCTAATAAATCGGCCGACATGAACCCGTGCCCCAGCTTCCCATCTTCTCGGACGAGCTGATCCATTTATTCTGAATCTTCAGAGCCGACTGCTTGGATCGGTTGTAGACCGAAATCGGACACTTTCAGGAAGTCAGTGTCCCAAGTCCTGCAAGATATACACTTGACGTGCTCGCAGCTCCACTGTTGCGTGTCGGCCGCCGCAACGCTGTAGACGGAATCGGCAGCGACTATCTCTGTACTGTCGCCGACCCATTGCACAAGGCATTGATGCATAGTAGATGGGACACAGAAGTTCGCATGTATCCAGTCGCGACCAAGCAGCATATTATAGGACCCTTTGCCATTAATGACGAAGAAAGTAGTAGGGAGGGTCTTACTGCCGATGGTGAGGTCGACGCAGAATGCCCCGCGGGCGGGTGACACGTTGCCTTCGAAATCCTTCAGCATCATGTCCGTCTTCGTGAGGTCGTCATCGCCCTTGCCCAGCTTGCGGAACATGGCATACGGCATGATGTTGACTGCCGCGCCTCCATCTACCGGTAGTCTGGTGACGGGTCTTCCGTTGACATACCCTTTGAGAAACAGCGCCTTGAGATGCTGTCGTTTTTCCTCTTCTGGTTTCTCAAACGTAGCCGTCATCGGCTCTAACACCAGTTGTGCCATTTGCTCTTCCTCTGTTTTCGTCACTTTATCCCGATCGCTTGGCGCCATGAACTCCATCGGCAGTATGAATACCATATCAATCTCGGCTGCCGATTCTTGGTTATCCTTTTCTTGATTGCTTTTCTTTGGGCGCCAAACTCGAGATTTAACATTCCTTCTTTCTGGCACGTGTCTTTGTTCTTCTTCTTGATGCTCAAACTGGCGTAGGCGTTGGATCCTTCGCTTTTGGGATCTGGATAGGCCATCAGGACACTACCTGGGATTCACTGGTTTGGCCGATGATCTGGCGTGTTCCCAATCTGGTTCCCTACCTAGGGGATCTTCGTCTGACACTGTATCATCGGCCATTTCTTTCAGCCGATCGTGTGCGCTGATCCTGCCCCCCAGTCCATCTTGCTGGCCGATCTTGCTTTTTGACCTGTTGCACTGGTCAACTCTGCCCCCCAGCCGATCATGCACCGAAACGCGCCGTTCTTCGTGCCGATTTCTATTGATCGGCTCTGATCCTTTGTCCCTAGAGTGTAGCCTCGGGCGATCGTTGTGGTTTGATCCGTTACACTCCGGACAGTTATCGGCAGATGGCAACCTGATATCGTTCTCCCAGCAGAGGATGAAGAATGGACACTGCCAGTGATCTTCACGTCGGCGTATCATCTCTTCCTGGTGTTGTGCTTGTTCTTGCCGCCGCCGATATTTACTGAGTAGAAATCGGGAGGTGACAGGCCTGTGTGGTCGTTCTGGCCCTCGCCTGTTCCTTCTGATTTCTTCCGTCGTGATCTGCCTCCTAGGGTCGACAGCGCCGCCTCTTCTCGCCGATTCTGACGTCAGCACCTTGGCTTGACTTGAGTCTTCTCCAGCGTTGACCGTGTTGGCCGGGAAGGGATGCTGATCTATCTTCATCGGCATTGCCGATTTGGTTGGAGTTTCAAATCTGAGTCGCCCCTGTTCAATGGCCGATTGTATCTGCTGACGGAAGACTTTACACTCGTTTGTGTCATGAGAAGTAGTGTTGTGCCACTTGCATTATTTCATCTTCTTAAGTTGATCGGCCGTAGGGATGGTGTGATGTTGAGACAGCTTAATCTGCCCCTCATGAAGCAGTAGATCAAAGATTTTATCGGCCTTTGACGTGTCAAAGCCGAATGTCTCTGGCTCCTTCTTGCCAAAGGGGCAGGATATCGGTTTTTTCCCTTTTACCCATTCCGCTAGGCCGATTTCTTCCTCCGCGTCAGATTCAGATCCCTCCAAGTATGCCACCTTCTTCTGGAAGCTCCTCCGCTGTTCAAACGGTCGGACCTCCTGCCCTGACAATCGGTGGACGATTTGACTCAGGCTCTCAAACTCTTGGGCAGCATATCTCTCTCTGATTTGCGGTAAGAGGCCCTGGAAAGCGATATCGGCCAACTGTGCATCGGTCAGAGCCAGACTGTAGCACTTGTTCTTGATTTCTCTGAACCTCTGTATATACCCTGTCACTGGTTCATCGCTCCTCTGTCTGAGGCTGGTCAAATCCGAAATCTTCATCTCGTGTACCCCGGCGTAGAAGTACTTGTGGAATTGTTTCTCCAGATCGGCCCAAGTGACGATAGAATTTGGTGGTAAAGTGGTGAACCACTGGAAGGCCGATCCGGACAGAGATGATGAAAATAAACGCACCCTCAGAGCATCTTGCGTGGCAGCTTCTCCGCACTGGATGATGAATCTATTGATGTGCTCCACAGTGGATGTGTCGTCCGTCCCTGAGAACTTGGTGAAATCAGGAACTTTGTAGCGGTGTGGGAACGGCAACGAGTCATAGGCCGATGGATACGGCGTCTTGTAAGTATAAGTCTGAACTTTCGGCTTCAGTCCAAACTGATCTTGGATTACTTCTGCTATCTTTGCCGTCCAGTCCACCTGCTGCTGATGAACAGTTGTTCGAGGCGCGGGCATATGCTGAAGGGCTGGTTCGGCCAGGTGATGAATCGGCGAAGTTTGCTGAGCGGCCGATAACTGCTGGCGAAACGAGTCTGCACCCCCTTCGTACGTCGTTGCTGGCACCGTGCCTCTGAGTACTTCCACAATGCTTGCCCCCCTGCCGATTTCTGGTAAAATCGGCTGGTACTGGGAGACCGTCGGCCGGGCGGCCGATTGGTATGGCCCCTGAAACGGATAAGTGCCATGTTCGTTCGCTGACTCGGGGAAATACGCCGTGGCTGACGTCCCCCAAGGCGCTGAGCTTGTAGGTAGTGTCTGCACAGAAGCCATCTGAACGGGTTGAAGCGGCGCTCGCGATGGGAGACATGGTGCACCGCTGTATCTTGGAGACGCCGGGAGTGGTGGAGAGTTGTATCCTTCGCGCTGCGTCAATATCGGCTGAGAAGCCGATTGGGATGTGTACGGTAAGCTTCTGGCCGGCAGAGTAGTTGGAGGGGCATATGCCGGTCCCTGATAACCTTGAACGGCTCCGCTGGCCAGAGAGTTGACGACGGCGTTGTACACCGTGTTGCTCATCACCGAGGATTGGTCAATGAATGCTTGATACACAGACTGTTGAATCATCTCTGACATTTTGCCCGAGTCTTCAGCAATGGTGATGTGGCGAGGTGCTGGAATAGGAGCCTTCTTAACTGCTTCCCCGCTTCTGGTACGACTGAACGGCTGGAGGTACATCTTCTTGTAATCTTCCAGATGTTTGGCCAATTCCTCCCTCTGGTCGTCCTTGAGATCAGCTTCTGTGACCCCAATGATGTTGCTGTCAGAGATTTCCGCGTTGTTCGACATATCAGATCTTGGATGGTCCCACCGGGCGTGCCAAAAGTGTGTTGGCGCTAAAATCGGCCGGATAGGAATCGGCCGATGGGTCTTCAGCGTCGGACACACGACCCGGGAGAATCTGCTTAGCTCCTGTTCGGGTTATCGCCCTGGTGCGGTTCGCGCGGCATGCCAGTCAATCTGACCTGTTGATTGACAAGAAAATAGAGTATTAAATTCCAGGCGCGTCGATCGGCTAGATTTCCGATCTGTCCTGAGGAGCGCGTCGGCGGCAAATCGACCGATTTGCTGTAGAGATGATCGGCTATGGGTCAGCCGATGATCGTATAGTAATTGTAAAGAGAACTGCTAGAGCAATCTAAACAATTACTATAGAAGCAACACTTGAAACAGATCTAATCGGCTGTATGGCGATGAATCGAAGGAGAACAATGACGAAGCCGATTACCCTGATCTTAAGCTGGATAACTGGTGATAATACTAGAATAACAGGTAAAACTTGCAATTCTAGTAAATATCGATAACTTGTGAATAAATCCAAACGAAACCACAACGATGCGCCCGTAGTTAAAGCTCGGATATTACTCGATAAGCGGAACCTACCAATTGGCCGGAGATCAGTTTGATGCAGCCCTGCCAATCCGTACGAACTCGTGGAAGAAGAAAATATTGGCGAAGTCGCCGACTTGAAAGTAAAGTACTGGTAAAAAGTAGAAGTATTTTGTTGATTGATGTGTTGATATCTCGCAAAGCCCTAGCGACTCCTATTTATACCCTGAAACTAGGACTTCTGGTCGATTACGACTTGTTACAAGCTTATTTAAAACAGGAAAACTACTATATCTATAAGAACTTTTAAAAAGAAAACGGACTCCCGCAGAATCTTCCGCCGCCGTTTCCTAATCCAATTAGGACCTCTTCAATTGATTTCCGGCCGACTTAGCTTGCCTTGTTGACCAGCTTTTGACCAGAATCTTCTGGAATATTCCTATCCTGTTGGCATAGGCTGCGCTACCTCTATCGGCCGATTCCTTACTGTAGCTTTCAGATCTGCTTCATCGCCCAATCTTCTCCTCCTGACGCCGATTCAATATGTGTCAAAATCTGGCGTCAACAGTAATAATGGTATAACTCTGCAAAGATTTGTACTTTTGAAGCATCCTGACATTGCCAAGTACTCCATCCATTTTAAATTATAGATTATTTTACTTTTTTCTGGATTTATAGTTTTTATTATGTATGTATAGCAAAATTTATGTACCTAAAAAAATTAAAATGTTACAGGTACTTATCTTTTGTTGGGGAAAAGGAAACCTAACACACAAAAAACCCAAGAGAGAACTTTCCCTCTCTGCTTGGGCCATTCAAATTGAATTCAATAGACAAGATTTTTTGAAAACTAACAATAGACGAGATTAAGTTTGTGCATATATTCATCAACATATAGTTTTATGCACCTGAGGCAGAAAGAAATACACTCCCTTAGATCATAAATACTTCGAGTTTTGCATAAGATTTAGTTATTTTTTAAAAATTTTGCTTTTAAATATTTAGTTTGGAACATGAAAATCATGCGTGTAGATTCAACTTAAAATTAATTTCATATGATCTAGTGTATTTTTTTGAGATAAAATTACGGTACAATTTGCAATGACAAACTTCCGAGGTGAATATTTGATGGTAATTTGACAACTTCAGCACGCCCAGAAGTGAAACTTACTTGTAATTCTTATTATCCTCACATCATTAAAATCAGATATGAATCTCCAAACCATATATATAATGATGGAACTAAATAGCTAACTCCAGTTGTAGCTATCATCTCTTATCAATTATGTGTAGCACAGTAGGGTCGAATTGGAACCTCCAAACATGTAAAATGGAGTCTACTCCACTCGAACACTTGCAACAACCAAATTCATAAACACATCGTTCATGCAACGGTGAAGTAATGACTTGGTCCCCAAAGTGTTCTCCTAAGCAAAGGATGGAATGTCTAAGCTAATGCTGTTATGTACTATTATCATAGAAAAAACAAACAGAATTAAGTGTCATTACCATTTCAGATTGATGAAAAACTGACCATTATATCAAGCACAGTTTGAGCATGCATTCTCGTTGTTTCACCGATCAAACAGGTCTACAGAGACCACAAGGACAACAATCATATCATGTCATGGCCCCACCCACATACAGTGGCTCGCAAGCAAGCCGGTGACACCTGTCCTGTCTTTGACAGAGGCAGTTCAGAGAGCTCTTCAGCATGACACATTGTCAGTCTCCTCACATGAAGTCTTCTTCGAGCTCTTGCAGGGTCTTGCTGCCAGAAGCGATTTGCTTGTTAGAAGTCATCTTCTCTTGGACCATCAGCCCCTTGTAGCTCCTGATTTCAGCCTGCTTCTCCTTCTCAAGCCTGTCCATTTCTTCTCTACGTTTCTGAAACAAAATAAGAAAAACGAAATCCAGTCATTCTCAGTGTCAGAGTTCAGCAGTTTTATCATGAATCCACTTAATAAAAATACCCATCCAGTGACAATCTCCAACTACACTACAAAGCAGCAGATGCATGACGTCCAGTTTAATTTGCTGCCACAAATGTAATTCAATAAATCCCATCTTTGTTACAAGAGTATCAATTGTGCAGACCTTTGGTTTAGTAACACATAACTAGCACACGAAAACACAAGGAAACACTGCCTGGCATAGCAAGCAAAATAGCTTACCTTGTCCCTAAGCTGCGCCTTTCTTTCTGCCTTTTCAGCAGCACTCACAGCCTCTCTTTCAGCTGCAGAAAATGATGTCGTGATTATGGATTCAATATGCAAGGTTAAAACAAACACAAAATACTAAAGGAGAAAAGTAACAGAACTGTAGTTGTGGCAAGCCAAAGGACCAAAGTATGGCGGCACCAAAATCTATGGTTAGGTAAAAAATAAATAATTTGACGATCACGCCTTTTATTCATAGGCCAAATAAATACCAACCAGATAGGGAAACAGCACTGTGACACCTCCTTTTTGCACATCTAGGTACTATTGTATCATTGTTGTAATGGCTGAGCCTACATACTACAGTAATACTACATCCCTATTTCCATTGGTTGCCTGTCTCCAAGGAAACAACAGGATGCAAAAAATAAAATGAAATACTGGCTTTGAAAATCCCAGAATAAAATAGGAGAGACATTTAATCATTTTCTGTTTAAAGAAACTAGATACCATGTTGAATAAAATATGAGCATAATGAATACTTGCAAAGAAATGTGTTATACCCTTCAAGTCAGGCTTCCGCTCCACCTTTGTCTTATTCAAGCGGTTCACAATCTCATTGATCCGCTTTTCTACTTTAATAGTCCGAACCTGCAAAAAGATTCATCAGTTTAAGCCCATGTACCGAAAAACAACTGTAATGAAAATGGTAAAAACCTAATATGTTGTTAATACAAAACACAATTTAGTTTCATATAAGAAAAATTATAAATAAGAGCTTTTGCTTAGTCCACTTTTGTAAGGTGTAATTCGATGGAAAAGGGTCAAATCTACTTTTAAAAAACTCTGATAATAAGGATGCCTTGCAAAAATGGACAGCTGGGGTATATAAACGAGCTAAGCTAGCTAATACTATTTGAAATTGATTAGGAACCACAACATTAAAGTTTCATTCCACATGCAACACCCTAAACCTCATATCGGATCCAAAATGCTACCACCGTCTAAATTTGAAACCTCATTCTAACAAATCTATTCGTTCAGTGATAGACAGTGACATATCATTGTTACCTTCGGTGTTGATAATTGTTACATGTTAAAGGTTTGCATTTTGTCACTGGTGTTAGTTGATTGTGATATGTTCTCTCAGTTGAGGTAGCAGTATGGATCCAGTATAT
Source organism: Panicum miliaceum (assembly GCA_032594955.1). NCBI lineage: Eukaryota > Viridiplantae > Streptophyta > Magnoliopsida > Poales > Poaceae > Panicum > Panicum miliaceum. The sequence goes on along the minus strand of CM064058.1, from coordinate 4,780,142 downwards.
TGGCTAAGAGTGTTACACATGACTTTCTGGTGCAATGCAGGAATTGAAGTGGATATGGAACAACTCAATACTGTTTGTTTAAAGAGGCTAAACATTACAGATGTACAGAGTAACTCACAATAATAAACATGCTACCAAACGGAATTCCAAGCATCGCATACTCATTATAGAAGAAATACAGAGAAAAATATAAACAAAGATGTAAGAATAGTAAATAAATAAGAAGATGATGAGCTCTCACCAATTTAGGGTTGTGAAAACCAACTTGACCCACATCCATTGAAGGGGTCTTCTTCAAATTGTACCATGGAGTATAAACTACATCAATGTTATTGACTTTGTTGCCTGTACAAAAAATGAAGACATCATCACATGGTCAAGACTGCAGCTTGTATAATATTCAGCATCTTTGCAAGCAACGGTGAAGCATGGAACTTGTGGTACAGATGTACAATACTGATTCATAATGTAGTTTGTCCAACCTTGAATGGAATTAGCTTTGACAAGCTGTGCACAGTCTTCCAGCAGACCTTCACTCATGTCATCCATTGTCTGGCCTTTATTCAGTCTCACATATACATGCGCAGAGGACATCTTATCTACATGGAACCTGAATTACCAAAACAAGTATAAGGAGCAATGCATGACAAGATGATTCTGAAAACTTAAACTGCACTCAAAATCTAGGGCTTAATGAGAAAAGCTAATGAAGAAATCACATATGCCATGTTATACATACAAAAGGTGGGCCACAGTATAAAGAAAAGGAAAGCATTAGTGGTTGTCATGTATGAAACAGTAGAAAACACATGAAAGAAACGATTTCGCACTCCGCTAACCACTAGAGAGCACACCGTACTACTGAATCTAGGAACACAAGTACACAACTGCACGAATTGATGAATGAGATGGTTTTTGCCTAGACAAGACAGGAACCATTAAATCTTAACAGCAAAAATATATAAATGGAATGCTAAGTAGTAATCCAGCTTTTCATTATTCTGACAACTAACAGGCAAGCATAAACTTGCGTAGTTCAAAGCTAGTTTAGCTTCATGCTTTAGATAGAAAATGTGGTACACCACGATAAACAAATTGAATCAAAAGAAAAGAAAAAATACAGAAACCAGTCTGCAAGATCCCCAACATGTCCACCTAATAATTCCATTGCGCTGACTAAGTGGTCTATAATAACAAGCTGAACAGTGTGCCAGCACAGCCTGTAGCTTCCACGAAACCTCGAATTACTACAACCCACACGAGCTTCCCGTCCGTTATTTTTCGTCAGTGAAGCATGGAGGCGCACCAGAGCTAATCCCCAAAAATCTGCGAAGCAAAAGGAAAACAGGAGAGGCATGGCGGTTACCAGATGTCCTCGGGGAAGCCGTACTTGATGAGGTCCTCGTTCTCGTACTTGTCGAGGCCCATGAAGATGGTGTAGTCGCCGGCCTCGGGCCGCGCCTTGAAGTAGAACACCATCCCGGCCACTCACGCCGGCCGGCCGGCCGGCCGCCCGAACGGATCGAGGAGGGGAGGGGGTCCCCCGGGGTCCGGGCGGCGGAACCGGGCCGATCTCGGGGCGGAACCGGGGGCGGCGAGAGGGGGGAATTGCTGCGACGAGAACCGGGGAATCGAGAGGATTCTTATCTAGGGTTTCGTGCGCGTGGAAACGAAGCAGAGCAGGAGGAGCGATGGGGGGACTTTTTCTTATTTTGTTTTATTTATTTCTGCTTTTGACTTTCTGCGATGTCCGTATTATACACATATACGGATTACTGTGCATTTGTAAGTACCTATAACGGACAAAATAAGGTTTACTACCCTAGTCACTTACTACTGCGGTTTTTTTTTTGAAATGGAGTCACTTACATGTTAGTCATCAGGATCTCGTGACTTTTCCATTTATACTGGATCTTGTGATTTTAGCGTCTCTATTACCACTGCGTGGTCCTCCAAATAAGTGACGCTAACACGAAATAACTAATTTGAGAAAATGCTACTGCAGTATTTTAACCATCCTCAATATTTCTAACCAATCTTTAAAATTGTTGATTTAAGATAATCCAAAATATAATTATTTCTGACCGGAGAAAGTATGCCGTTGAAACTATTTGCAACTCAAAAAATTTATTTTTATATTTCAAGTAGTTGTTTACAAGTATTATAAGGAGATTTATATCATAATGATCCGAGTTTGACAACCTTAGAGTATCTCCGGCGCATCCCATTCTCCAATCCAATTAAAATTTACGTAAAAAATTATTTATTTCTTTACTTTAAAAAATATCTTCTTTTTTTTCCAATAATTATTGGAACAAACTAATAATCGACCCCAACTCTCCCAAATAGAGGGAGAGGTTAAACTCTCCCAATATAGTAGTTGTCTTGAGATGAGATTATTGGAAAACTAAAAAATAACTCTCCCAATAACTATAAAAGAATTATTAGGACAGGACAGTTATTGGAAAAAAATTTATTAGGAACTTCTGAAGATGCTATACAAAAAGGATGCTCCTGTAGTATGGTGTGGATATTGTCAGCTACGGGAAATAAAAGGACCATTGGTTTGGAGGAGTTAAGGCTATCTGCACTCGTCATATTTTATTTTCATCCTTTAAAAGGAATATTCTATTCTAGTCATCGAGATTCTCTCCTTTATACCAGTTCTTCCGCACCCATCATACTCTATATCTCATGCTCTATACCAACTACCACTGATGGGGCCCACGTGTCAGATTTTTCTCATTTTTTCCCTCCTTCCCTCCTTTCCCCTCCCCCTCCCCCACGGGCTTGCCCCCGTCCTCCCCCTCCCCTGCCCGTGCTGCCTCGTCCCTCCACCTCCTCCCTCCGCGGCAGCGTGGCGCGGCGCGGCCCTGGTTCCTCCGCCGGCTCCCTCCGCGGCGCGGCCCTGCTCCCTCCACCGGATCCCTCCGCAGCACGGCCTCCGCCCTGCTCCCGGCGTCCGCGGGGCACGACGCGAGACAAGAAGGGGCGCCCGGTGTTGGAGGAGCAGGCCTCGCGGCTGGTGGCCGACGGCGGGCCGGATCCCGGTAGGTTGACGGCTGGCCTCGCGGTGGCGGGCTGGATCTCGGCGGCCGTGAGGCACAGATCCACACCGCTCCCTCCCCTTTTGCCTCTCCCTTCTCTCCCTCCCCGGCCAGCTCCTCCCTTCGCGGCGGCGCCTCCGCGCTTGCCGGCGCCTCCGCGCTTGCCGGCGCCTCCTCCTCTTCGAGCTCCCCTCCTCGGCGCCGCTGCGAGCGGGCGAGCTCCGCGCCGCCGCGTGCTCTGCGCCGGTCGGGGGCGAGCGAGCCCGGCGGGGGCCGTGAGCGGCGCGGAGGGCGTCACCGGGGTGGAGGAGGACGGCGCGAGCGTTTGGCGAGCAGGAGCAGGAGCAGGAGCAGGGGAAGGAGGAGGACGCGGAACGAGCGGAGGCGCTCGGCAGTTGCGGCGCGGCGTGAGCGGAGGCACGGTGGGGCCGGCACGGGCGTAGCAGACGTCTAGTACTCCGCTTGATTTCGCGGAAGCGCGAGCATAGCGGATGCGATAGCGTCCCCCGGTGCAGCACTTTTTTACGCTAAAGCGTACTGGAGGGAAGGATAGCGGGAGCTATCCCGTACCCGGTGCGGACAACCTAAAGGCAGGAAACGGATGCAGCCCGCCACTATATAGCCATATTGTTTTAGTTAGTAACCTTACTGCTAACTTGTTGTAGAAAGAAGGATTTCATTTTCTTTCTTCCCAAACTATAGATGACAAATTTTCTTGCCAAAAGTGTAGCAAAGACTAATATTACTAACCTTATTACCCAGATTGTATTTGTGGCAAACCCGTAACGATCATGAATCTCACGTGAAACTTCAAACTTGGTGAATCATATGAAACATCAAATAATTCTGCATTTGGAACTTGTATCGGTGCACCCATAAGTTCACTATACAATAAGTAGTCATATTTCTAAAAAAAACAATAAGTAGTCATATTTTTCCCTCCAAATGATCGATTTTTTCTATAAGCATGTACGTGTTATGATAACGACTTTAAGACTCTCAAGATGCGTAAATGCAACAGCCAAAATGGGTGCAAATGCGCCCCAATATACACAAAATCCTTCGGCAGAGGGAGCATCATAAATTTCAGATAGAAAGTTTATTCTCCAAGTAACAGTGCAAAAAACATTATTCACATACACATACATTACCAAAAGAAAAATAAAAAAATCCTAGAGTATTTTTCACTGCATGATTCTTTTTCTCGAGAACATTGCATGAATTAAATGTTTACAAGACAAAAGGTAAAACAAAAAAACAAGTAGGCACAGAACTATCTTGTATGTGTATCATGTTCAGAGAGTTATTACAGTGAAACGAATGCTTTGAATACTATCGTGGGTATCATCTTTGTGAACGCTCAAATTCCTAAACAATGGAACAAACATATCTGTAAGGACATCCACGAGTAACCGGTGATGCTACCATTAGCTGCCAGCTGCTCTTCGTGTTCCTCTGTTCAGTACGGCATGGGCGAGTTGAGCCCCTCCTGGATGGCCATGGGGTGCGGCTGGTTGTGCCGCTTCGACAGCGAGGTCATGGCCAGCGTCTTCCTGAACGACGCGCGCCGCTCCAGGCGCTTGACGGTGAAGCGCGTGTAGGCGACGCGGATGTACGGCGCGGCGGCCTCCTTGACCTTGAGCACGATGAAGAAGGTGAGGCGGTAGGCGAAGAGGAGGACGAAGATCATGGCGAGGTCCAGCCACTTGGAGTGGTCCAGGCTCAGCCCCATCATCTCGGTGATGATGTACTCGCCCTTGAGCTTCGGCTGCCCCGGCATCATGGGCTCGAACTCCAGCCCGATCAGGTCGTTCTTGTACCCTCCCTGCGTGCAACATCAAACATGAACATTACTGCTACCTGAATTTCCGGTTTGCATTTCTTGATTCAACTATCTAGTGTGGACTTATATATACTGAGATTAGAAGCGTCTTACATACCTTCAATCCCCATGAGCCATAGACAATGTAGGACACCGGGTACCGCCAGAAGATCTTTGGAAGTTCCGGAAGCAGCCGGAAGAATCCTGATGTCAACATCATGATCCCCTGAAACCATGGAAGAATATCGGATGAGTGAAATGAAGTGGTGTCAGTGACGAAGGAAGGACAAGTGTACAATAGGGCAGACTTACAATGACGCCGGCACCAAGGATGAGGCCCATGAGGAAGTTTGGCACGAGGGCAGAGATGATCATCATGAGGCTCTCGATGACGGAGACGCCGCCGTAGAGATTGAGCGCGAAGAAGGCGAAGTAGCTGAACCCCGGCCGGAACTTGACCATCCAGTAGGTGATGGAGGCGCTGGCCCAGGACACGGTGAGCAGGAACGGCATGGAGGACAGGAAGTTGGAGATGATGTAGGCGGCTACGCCGTAGTGGCCGTTCTGGCGCTCCAGGGTGAACACCTTCATCTCCTCGATGAACGAGGGGAAGCCGCCGATGGACATGAAGGTCATGAAGCCGGACACGAATCCGCCGCAGGAGGCGCGCGCCTGGATGGCCGTGTAGCCGGTGCCCACGTCGTAGTAGATGGTGCCCAGGCAGATGGCCATGACGATGTAGATGATAATGCGCAGCCAGTAGTAGTTCAGGTCCCGGGACATGTTGGTGAAGGACCGGCTCGTCAGCGTGCGCAGCTGCTTGAACCAGCTCGCCTCGCTGCCACGGATCACCTCCTCCATCACACCCTCCTGCACAGATGAGATTCACATCAGCACCAGAATGTTGAAAATATGGAACAGAACAAACTTTTTTGAATGCGGATAAATAAACTGGTGCTTACAATCTTGGTTATCTCGTGTATTGTGTTCCTGACCATCATGGCATAATCGGAGATCCTGTACTTCTCCACTAGCCGTTCTCTGATCTCTGACGTGGAGTAATTCAACAAGGGATCAAGCTCTGCCTCCTTTATTGACCGAAATTCCATCAGAAACCACCATTATGTATTACAAAAAAAAAAACGGTTCTGAGCTTAGGGCACGTACTGCTCGCAGCTTCATGGATCCTTTCATGGTGGCAGCGACATCATCGAAGTCGGAGTTGACACACCGGAGGAAATGGTCGGACGGATTCCTCCGGCTGGGGCAGGGGAAGCCTGTTTCCGCAAAGAACTGCATGCACAGATTGCATAACAACATGTCAGTGTCACAAAACCAAAATTGAAATCTTTTTACATTGTTGCAAGCACTCGCCATGGAGATGTACTACCTCCGTTGCCAGCTTCGCATCACCGAAGTAGACGCACTCGCCGCTGGAGAGGAGGCAGAGGTCGTCAAAGAGCGCGAAGACCTCGCTGCTGGGCTGGTGCACGGAGGAGACGATGGTGCGGCCACCGTCGACGGCGAGCTGGCGCAGCGTCTGCACGACCGAGAAGGCGGCGGCGCTGTCGAGCCCGGTGGTGGGCTCGTCCAGGAAGAGGAGGCGCGGGCGGGTGAGGATCTCCAGCGCGATGCTCAGGCGCTTCTTCTCGCCGCCGCTGATGCCACGGAGGTGCCAGGTCCCGACGTGGCGGTCGGCGCACTCCCGGAGCCCCATCTCGTCCAGCGTGTCGTCCACGACGCGGCGCACCTCCGACTTGCGCATGCTCGACGGCAGCCGCAGCAGCGCCGAGTAGGTCACCGTCTCCCGGACCGTCAGCGTGCCCAACAGAATGTTCTCTTGGGTCACATACGCCTGCCATGTAGCGTCCACACAGATGCCGACTTCAGAAACAAGGTGGGTAGTACTGGATAATTCTAGACAATTTACCAAAAGAGCTCTTAACAAAATTTTCAGTACATATATAATTTGCTTGTAGTAGCTTTGAAGTCATCGTGTTCTGTGAAAAATATTTCTGTGCTTTTCAAAACAACTATGTATGCCCCTCGTGCTAATATTGGCTAATATAAGAAGGATTTATGCAAATTATCACAAGCTCAGCACGGCTAATTTGTGCTGTGGAGACTGCTATTTTAGAGGATACCTATTCATCATCGTAGTCTTTTTTATCACGTTGATATTTAAATTGAAATTTTGAGGGATGGTTTATGATAGCATTCATTAAACTACCAATTCTTTTTCAGAATTTTTTTGCATGGCCATTCATGCGGTGCTTTATGGATTAGGAACAAGAACAAGCATGCCTGGGAGAACTAGATATTTTCCTCTGCATTTTCTATATTTGTTCTGAAAAGAAAGATTCCTTGATGTATCTTACTTCATACTAAGTCTAGTGTATAGACTAGTCCATTCAATAATTAATTGATAAGTCCATTGTGTAATGTTGATTGTTGACCACAACGTGTTCTCCAGAACTTGTTGCCATAACGGTTTGACAAACTTTGTGATGACATGCCCATTCAAAGATTTGAAAGGGATATACAACTACATGGCCAATGAATGCTACCTCCAGAATTGGTTGGGCATTCAATTCGCAGTGGCACTCTGCTAGTTCTTTTCAGATGGTGCAGCATGCTGCGAAGTGGACAGTCTAGGGAATAGGGTTCCTCTGAAACAGAGGATTTGTATATTAGGAGTTGTGCAGAATTTTGCATACTCAAGGTCCGGGCGAATTTAGAAGTCCTGAATATGGGAGGTTTTCTGCAAACAGTATTGCTCCATAGACAAGGATGGTTAGTTTGGAAACTGTACCTATTTAAAGCAAGTTTAGTAGGTAAACGAGGGACAAAAGAATTCTGGTGTGGAACCACCAGCAAACTAATTAGAAAAGGGCAGACACATCAAGGTCCTGATGAGTCCTAAATGGTTTCGTTTGGTGCATGTCACTCTTTTTTTTCTTGAAAGGGCTTGGTGCATGTCACTCGTCCAAGTAACTCCTACTAAAAAGGGGCGTGATGATTAAGCATACATTTGGTGGCAGGTGGGATACTATTTTGCTGCATAAAACCACAGCCGTTGGATCCTGAATTCAATCTTCTGATTGGTGACACGTGTCCTAGGGAGGTCACCCACCTACAGGCTACAGCTACCAATGCACCACCCTGCTCTCCAAACAAGATCTGGGTCTGAATATTATCAGCAGATATTTGTAAGCTCACTCCATCCACATCAAGCCTTATGGTGGTGATGGAGTAGATGTTTATGATCCGAGCTGACACATTATTTGGACGTATGTATGAATTAATTGATGAAATGGAAGCAAGAAAAAAAAACAAGCACATATGTATGGTAAGTAGTTAGGGATTTTCTTTTGGCCATGACATGACGAAAGCTCAAAGTTGGGTATGAAACGCATGCATGATCGGCAGATTATTTGCATGGCGAGGTAGGTGATGCTCACCACGACGCCGTAGTCGAGCCGCCTCTTCTTGCCGTTGAGCAGCACCTTCCCGGTGAGGACCACGTTCCTGGCCAGCCTCCCTGCAGATCGCTCATGCAAAATGAATCCATCTCTCATGCACATCGCCCTCAACGGATCAAAACTCCATAGACATCTTTCTTTTTTTAATTAATCTTCAAGCCTCTCTCAATGCTCAAAAAGATTAATTTTGCATTGGTTACTCACGAACCATTTGATGACGGTACTGCTAATTAATAGTGATTAGAGCTTGATCCAGACAGTCCATGGATGGAGGCGCGTACAGGAGGAGTACGGAGGCGCGTATTGAATCTTTCCGCATGGGCACGCGGCGCGAGGAAGACGAAGGAGGCAGCAGGACGACGTACCGGAGAGCGAGTCGAGGAGCGTGGACTTGCCGGAGCCGGACGGCCCCATGATGGCGACGACGCGGCCGGGCACGGCGTAGCCATACAGCCCCTGCACCAGCTTCTTGGTGGCACGGCCGCCGCCGCCCGGCAGCACCGCCGTGAGGTTCTCCCACGTCAGGCTGGCGCCGCCGGACTCCGCGTAGCGCGCCGCCGGCGACACCGCCCCGCGCCACGCCTCCCCGCTGCCGCCGTCCATCTCCACGCCGACGCTATCTCTAGCTAGCTGCTCCGCCACTCCCCTCCCTCTCCCTCCCTGTCTCCTGTCTCCTACTACTAGCAAAAGGCTCCTCTCTCCACTGAGTGCCCACTGGCCAGCGCAGCTAGCTGGCGCAGGAGGAGGAGGCGGAGCGAGGCAGCTAGGCAGCAGCTCGCGTCGCTGAGGTAGCCGCGACACGCATCCCCCCTATTAATGGAGGCGGGATGCGCCGGATTGGGTTTCACGCACCTGCCGTTTTCCTCTCCTCTTTTCCTCTCTCTCTGTGCGTGGTGAGAAGTGGGAGAGAGAAGTGCTCGGCCGGCTCAGCTGCAAGCCTTGCAATGGCAATGCAGCTCGAGCTCTGCTTGCTGGGTGTTTCGAATCAATTCACGGTTGGATGGGGAGGTGGTGGTGGCGAGGCACGAGGGCGCTGGTCACTAGCGTGTGCTGGTAGTAGATCACGGCATTGATGGAGGTGGGGGTTGCGAAGCAGGTGGCCGCAGTAACTGCGCGTAATCAAGGCCGGCTGGTTACACTTGTGCTTCTTTTCTGTTCTGCGGAGCATTTGCTCCCCTCGACCAGCATGCTAGTCCTCATTGCGGCTGATAACTGCACTATATATACCCAGCGAACCCTAGAATGTAGTTCTTTCTTACAGCAACAACCCTAGTTTAGTGGTCTAAATGGGCAGTCCAAAAGCTCCCTAGATAGTAAAGTTAGTAGATCCTTTTCTTTCTTGCTTTCATCCTCTCCTGCTCCTCGGCTCTATTCATCAGGAGTTCTTCATGGGGTAGTCCTCATGACTTCTGAAACCCGTAGCTTCGGAAATACTATAATTTGAAGAACAATCGTGAGGAGCATAGACGATGGTTCAAATTACTATTTCGGAAATTATGGGTTTATTTTTAATTAAATCAAAAAGGAGTTTGATGATCCAAAATTAGAGTGAAGTTTAATTTCAAGGTTGACTTTCAACCTTGGTATTAGCGTTTGTGTGTTTCGAGCCAGTTTCAAAGCGCGGAACTAGAATAAGAAGGGTATATATTTTCAGTTACACGTTTTGTCTCACAAAAATAATCGGTCAATGATTTTGGCAAGAATAACATTTTTGTACAAGATTAGGGAGAGAATATGCGGGTGTTTTCATGAATGTCTTGATTAATTAATTAGCGAAAGGGAGGTTTTATGTTCACACGTTGAAACTTATTAAGGGCTTTAATATTTCGTTGCACAGTTGCACTGCTTAACTGTACCGAAAGTGACACGAGCATTGTCCTGAGAGCTTGACGCATTATCAAACTGTCACCAATAAAAGCGTTGTTCATGTATCTGTATATTGTCCTAGCTAGTACTGAATCATTACCTAATAAAATTGTCAGTTCTACTGCATCATGTCTGAATTCTCTACAGATGTAGCACCCACATTTTTTTTTGGTAATGCCACTCTTTTCAATCTACACTTCTTAATAATCTAAATACCATTTTAACTTGGTATTATTAGAACTCTTAGAAATGTCACATGTTCATGTACGTGTATGTCGTCCTTCTGTTAACATTATATTGTCGTCAGCCCCTTAATAATCTAGATAATCTGTATATTCATGTAGGCATGTTTTATACCTTAACTCAATGTTGTAGTGAGCCAACTTTAGTCAAATATATGGGTGGACTTGATTTGTGCAAAAAGGTCATTTCTAAGAAAAGCTGGGTTAATATTCTACACCATTCATAAGATCAGAAATTTGTGTCTCTTATCATCTACTAACAGGCTGCTTTAATTACCGGACTACTTTTAATTATAGATTCAGGTACAACTAGAATTCATAGAAGCTCTGCTAGTTTTCCTAGTAGACAAGTATATATTCATATGTGAGCAGAATGTCTATTTCACATACTTGATGCCATAATTATGGACGGAATTGATGTGTTTCTAGCTTGCTGACCGACTACCTTCTTTATGAATTGTGTAAGTATGGCTAGCTTTGAGGTTGCATGTCCTATTCAACTGTGATCGGTTGCTTTCTGCCTTTCTAGAGGTCCTATGCTAAGAAATTCAAGTTAGGCAAAACCAGCCGGAAACCGCACTTATAATTCAAAAAAAAATGTTTTTCTGCATTTTACTATATTGATTGGGATGGGGATTGCATTGTTCTCTGAAAGAAAACTGTGGTTGCACAAAAGGAGAGAGTAGTAACACATATGGGCATCAAGCAGTCATCCTGACGATAGGGTGTGCATATATGCTTGATGGTGCATGCTGAGAAACATAACTGATCACCAATGAACAATGTGATTATGTGCTAAACTTAAATACAAATATAATACCGAGAAATGGTCTTCAAGGCATTTATTTATTCATTCATTTCCTATGGCCGACCTATATTTCTAATTATAAAGATGATGCTGGCAGTCAAATCTAACTGTCTAAGCTAAAATAGTTCGTTTGCATTACGTGGTACTTATACTTGCACCTTTCGCCAATTTTACCTTGTCGAAATAAAATAGTCGTCCTACAGCTAATCAGCATGCATGCAGATCTGCCGATGCCCATCAGTTTACTTCGATCATCCATGCATGTCAGTTTCTCCGATGTGATTCGACAGTCTTGTTTCCGATCTTCGAAGGGAGAATCTGTTGTGTACAAAAGAAAACCCATGATGATGCTGTGCGAGGAGTGAATGCATGTGTTCTGCAAAGACACCGCCTGGGACTGGATACTCCACGGAGGATGCCTCAGATCGCTGTCTTGGTGGTTGAAATTTGGTTGGCCCCCACGGCTCCTAACTGGCAACAATCATAGCTTCTAGATGGGGAGGGAGTTTCCCACATACCATAGTGTTGACAGCCAGTGTTGACAGCCAAATTTGGCAGAGGCTCCGGCCGACTGGTCTGGTCAGATATAATCCGAGTAGGGGTAGATTTATAATTTTTTATCTTTGTAAACCTATTCGTGAAGGGGTACGACTTCCCTGGTCTATATATATAAAGGCTAAGGCCGATTAAGGGCTATTCCCAATCGAATCAACACAATCTGTCATTTACTTTAGCTCTCAAACCCTAGCTTTTCCAAACCCTAATTGTTGTTCTTTGCTCATCTCTACGGCGTTCGAGGGCGTTCTGAGTGGCCTGCTGACCTCAGAGCACCCCTAGATCCGTGAGCTCCGACGGGGTCCCTCCCGAGCTCAAGGTTTTAGGTCTTCACGGTGCTTCCTGTCTAACCGGTCTGACCAGTTTCCTTGGCCGGTCTGACTGGTCAGCGCGCAGGGAGCTCGTTGGTGCTGATCGTGTTGACGATCCGCGCGTTCTAGCCTACCCGAGTGTGTTCAACGTGATTTCGCGTCAACACACTTTTTGGTGACTCCGTTGGGAAGAAGATCTTGGTTACACGAAAACCGATCTAGGCTACTCCCCAAAGAAGATGGGCTCCAACTCCGAGATCAGCAAAGAGAACATCATATCGGCAACAATGGAGGAGCTCACCAAAGAGGAGCGCAAGTCCTACCTGATCGCCGAGGAGCACTTCAAGGCATGGTTCTTGAAGGGTTTCAAGAAGGATCAGGGTGGCTTCGTCAAGAGGGTCGAACAGTTCGTCATGCCGTCCTTCAAGCTGAATAACAATCAAATTGAAGAGACCCCCAATGTAAGCAATGAACCCTCTGATTTAATGAAGCAATTATCACTTATGGTAGACCAGAAAATTTCTGCTGCGCAATTAAGTGCGGGTGATATGCTTGTTTCTATGTCCGATGAGATAGATGCATTAAGAAAAAATAAAAATATGGTAGATAATTCTTATGCATCGGACGTCATAAATCATGGTCCATCGGCTATGCCACTTTCTGCATCAGATACACTATTAGGCATGCCGCCGGGCTATTTTGCAGGGCAAACTCCACCGCCTACATTGGTCCACACAGGACCGGTCCGACCGGTTCAGGCAACCGGTCAGACCGGTCAGATCGGTCAGACGACCGGTCAGACTGGTGCTATGGTGATTAGCCCACCATCATCGACACCGCTTGCGTCTGTTCCTAGTTCGGCTTTTCCGGGCCGAACCAATGAGGTAGTGACACATGTGCTGCCTCATAATGCGCCAGCGAGTGGTGTAGCGCAGGGATCCGGTTCCCATAATGGACCGATTCCTAATGCTATGCAAACGATGGCGCCTACTTATCCTACTTCACATCACCTGGCATCAGCATCTCAAGCTTCAACTAGCGGGAATTATCAGGCCGATTTCTCTAGATTCAAAGAGAATCTGGCTAACATGATTAAAACTAAGCTGGGAGTGGATATGGGTAGTTCTCGATTATATCAAAAACCATATCCTCCTGCATTTGATTTTGTTTCTTACCCTGCTGGTTGGCGTGTTCCTGAGTTTACTAAGTTTAATGGTGATGATACTCGTACGACGTGGGAACACGTAAGTCAATACATTTTGCAGTTGGGAGAAGCTGGTTTCCATGATGCTTTACGTGTGCGCCTATTTTCTTTATCGTTGACTGGAACCGCTTTACCTTAGTTTTCCTCGCTTGCTCCAAGTTCTATTTAGACATTGGAATCAATTAGAGCGAAGATTCCATGATCATTTTTTTAGTGGGGAAAATGAGGATAAATTGACAGATTTGACATTAGTTAGGCAAGTCCGAGATGAATCGTTCTTTGATTATTTCAGAAGATTTAAAGATATAAAGAACCGATGTCGATGTTTCAATTTAACAGTTTCTGAAAAAGATTTGGCGGATTTGGCTTTTGCGGGCTTGCGGTCTTATTTGAAAGAAAAACTTGAAGGTTTCGATTTTCTTTCCGTTAATTATTTGCAAATGAAGGTCGTAGGTTTGGAATTCAAATTGAAAAACTCAAAAGATACATCGGTCCAACACATATATTGTTGATCGGGATTCCGATAGCTCGGACGATGAGGAGAAAGAGGTATATGCTGCTAAGTTCGTTTGGCCATCAAAGGCCATGTAATACCCTATATTTTAAGAGTTATTAATTATCCGTTAAGAGATATAGTAAGCTAAAGTAATTTTAATTATACTTGAACTTCATTGGTAAGGTAAGCGAAGTTCAACGTGTCTTGAATATGCCTTGGTGAGCATTGCTAAATTTTTATCATAGCTAATTCATGTATATGCGCATTTACTAGAAATAAGGCTTCTTATGTAGCTTAATTAAATATTACAAACTGGTTGGCCATGGTGTGGAGATGGCCTAGGAATCGTTAAAACGTTCCTGTTGGAGGGCATCCATTTGCTTGTTGGATTAGAGAATTTTTGTGGAGCAGATTTGTTATTATAGGTTTGAGAAGTTAATATATTTCTTCCTCTATGTGCATTGGTGAATGTGTAAATATCAGTCTACTTGCATGTACGTAGCTTGTTAGCATTGTGGGGCCCGGTGGTCCTGGAGTGTCTGCACTAGTTAAAAAGATTCTTAACTCAACCGTGAAGGAGTAGATATGTCGAGCAGCAAAATGAGCAGCTGCCAAGTGGGACCCACGTGATGCAACAAAATATACCACATAGTGGAAAGGATAAATATAGGTTCCTACGTAAGCGTACAGAAACGAATAGATAAATAATAAATTTAGGAGTATTCGGGATCCATTGTGGTGATATGAATGTTTATGTAGTCACCACGCCCAACAACTATAAAAGCTTTTGATTGGTGCAAAATGAATCTATGTTCTTTTGGTTGTCCACATACGATCCTGATGTGTGATGTCACTGCACACGTGGCACTGTGCTATTGTTTAGCTTAGATGTGAAACTATTTAACTAAACCATTTCAGCAACTGGCTGTTACACGGTCTAATTACGGGAGTAAAAAGAGGGATATAGTTACCGGCCCCTCTCTGAGGATGTTATTAGCACGTGAGAGAGGATGAGACCAGCATGTCCTAATGTTGCCCGGATGCTTCAGGAAAGGGCACGTAGGCTCCTGTGAAATTAGTTTTAAACTTCTTGATCTCATCCGTTTGGTGCCCAAGCTGCCCGAAAGCTGACCCGTCCTGTAGCCAACCGCCTCAAGCCACTATAAATAGGACCGTACGTGCTCTGCTTGAGGTCATCCCCCAGAACGTAGAAACCAAACAGCTGATCGTGCAGTGCTTCTCTGAGTTGAAGCAGCCCTGCTAGTTGGACGTAGTGTGAAATACTATTCCAAGAAGCAATGTTAGTTAAGAGTAGGTAATGATAGCGAGTGATAGCTAAGTAATCTCGTCATGCTGCTGTACAAGTAGCCGTGTACTACTATGAAGATGAGCTATTAGTTGAAGAAGAGGATAGCCCAAGTGTTATTTAAATACTGCTAAAGAGCAGTATTTTTATTGATAAGGCAAGCAGCTTATATGATTATTAGCAATACTTCTATCTCATCTATATTCTATTTTCTGTGCAAGTGATTTGTTATTAACATACTGGCGTTATGCTAATATTTATATTTTGGTATTTACTTTAGACAAGCAGTCTATACGATATTGACTTACTAATCCGCTAACATTATGCTAACCTTTATATTCCAGTAATTATATTTTATAGTACTACTAACTACTGACATCACACTAACCTTTATATTCAAGCATTTATATTCCGAGTGAACTTTATACGTGCGCGCGTGTGTTTTACCTTTCCAGCAGCTGCAGTGTTTACTCTCTGTGTGTTACTTAAGTACCACGATATTTACATTCCGCATGCGATTTTATATTCCTTTAAGTTGTTGCGATGCCTACTTTCTGTGTGTTACTTAAGTACCACGATATTTACATTCTGCATGCGATTTTGTATTCCTTTAAGTTGTTGCTATGCCTACAGTTTGAGTGTATTTTTATTTACGTTGTTTATGCTGTTAGTATTGTACCCGGTCACGGTTCAGAAATAGGACTATCTGAGTTCTACAATGGAGATAGCTCCTGTTCCGAATAGGGTGTATGGTGACCGGGTTCAGAAATAGGACTATCTGAGTTCTACAATGGAGATAGCTCCTGTTCCGAATAGGGTGTATGGTGATGGATCCGTAGGAGCGACCATGCACTAGTAAGTCAGGAGGTGATTTCCAGAGGGTCAAAGAGCTCTGCTCTTCTAGAACATGCATGGATGCATGGTGTTCTAGCGGAGACTGTTGATGTCGGAGTACCCCTCTATAGAGTGTTAAAGTGTGAAATTTCACCCTGTGACTCCCAGGTTGGGAAGCTTGCGGTCATGTGTGACATCAGCTTAACTATTATTTGCTTTGAAGTGTTGTATGGATTACACGTATTCAATATTTCATCTTCTGCCCGATCTTCTGGTTTTGTTAATATCATATACCTGTTTGCTGAGTATGATCTATCATACTCACTCTTGCTTTAATTGCCTTTTGCAGCCTATGAACATGGATTGAGCTAGGAGGGAAGGGAAGCGACTAAACGTAGCTATAGTTGTAGTCTTGAATCTTTGTTTCTCATCACGTAAAATATCTTTTCAATAATGTAAGATGTACCGAAATATGAATTAATAAAGAATAATGGTTTTTATCCACTCCTTGTCTTTGTTTAAAACTCGCCTTGCACGGTTATAAGTTAACTCTTATGAGCGTGCGGCGGTTGTCTCATCTAGGCCCTAGTTGGGGGCGTGACAGGCCAAACCATGTTCTTGCCCTTCACTCAAACCGACTCAAAAGAATTGGCGAGATGAAGTAAAATTTACTTTTGATGTTTCCAAATGTGATCGTATTTTTTGATGAATTGCTTAAGAATGTGAACATCAGGTTGTCTCATGCTATACCATCGGCGGAAGATCTGAAACGGCATGCATATTGTAAGTGGCATAATTCTTTTTTGCATGCGACTAATGATTGTAATATTTTCCGTCGCCAGGTACAATCGGCCATTGATGAAGGACGATTGATACTAGCGGAGATGAAAGTTGACAAGACTCCCTTCTCTGTTCGCACGTTGGATCTGAGCAATGCTAAATTCTCATTCGGCCAGAGCAAGCCGAAGGAGCTAAAAGGAAGAACGTGATTATTGGGGAGCTAAGACCGAAGGATGTCAATGAAAAAATTACCATTGAAGCTTCAAGGCCTGAGGGGCAAGAGAATTCACCACATAATGTGAGTCGGCCTGCTGTCCAGGTGCGACTGGTCAGACCGGGGTCCCCCAACCGGTCCGACCGGTCCTATTCAGGGCCGACCCCGAAAGTGGGTACTTGGAAGACAGATGAATCAAAGGTACATGGGAGTTTTGTGAAACACAAACCCACCTTTGGTCAGCTCTTGAACAAGGCTGTTAAAAAAACCCACCTTCGGCCGCTAAAAAAAAGACCTAGGTCACCACCGCGCTCAGATAGATCTTTATCTCCTAGGAGAGAATCCAGCAAGCGTCGGGGTGATATAACTACTGTGTTTCCTCCGCAGAAGGTATACGCTACTATGCCATGGGCGCCGCAGGCGTCTAATTCTTCTTGCCCGTCATGGGAGTATGAGGGGATCTGGATGCAATGTTTCCCAATGCCATGTCCTCCACAACATCAGAATGAGGAAAGCTCCAGAACATCGGTGCATGACCGATTGGGACCACGCCAATCGAGTCTGGCGCGACATGCTACACCAGTTAGACCGGTTGAGGACCGGTCAGACCGGTCTCGTCAGAGACCGGCTCGTGATTTTGCTCCAAGACAGGAATATCGTGTCAAGGAGAAGAAAGAAGAAAGTCAGCCCGGGGAAGTTGATACAGAAAGGCCAAAGCTGATGATGTTGTACAAATCGGCGAGGTTAAAGTGGTTGTACAAGACACGGGCAAAAGACCAATGGTGTTTGGTAAATCGGTCAATTCTCTTGTTCAGAAGTCTGTCATGGTCAATGATCATGAAGCTAGCAGCAGTGGTGCAACAGACAAGTACCATCGTCCGAGATGGTGTCCTCCGGGGTTAACTCATACACAAAAGAGAAAGTTACAATGCTTGCGGAACAAAGAGAAGGAGCAGGAGGCCGAGAGGCTGAGGGATGAACACTTCAACAAGTATAGGCCTCTAGTCCCTCAAGGCAAAGTATGGCGGGTCAAGTCAGTCGGCCAGCCAACAGCAAAACCGATCGGACCGACCTCGCCGACCGGTCAGACCGGCTAATCTGACCGGTCAGACCGCCCTGAGCAGCCGATCAGACCGGTTGGACTCAATATAGAACAACAAGCTGAATCAGCAGCGCCTGTTTCAGCTTCTCATGATGGTGAAACGCCATTGGTTCCCTCAACACGGGATGATGAGGAGCTAGTGGATTACGAGATGTCTCCAGACCACAGTAACATGGAGATCAATGTGGTGCACTTGTCTTCAGATTACTTTGTGGTGCCGGAGGAGGTGTTGGCGCTAAAATCGGCCGGATAGGAATCGGCCGATGGGTCTTCAGCGTCGGACACACGACCCGGGAGAATCTGCTTAGCTCCTGTTCGGGTTATCGCCCTGGTGCGGTTCGCGCGGCGTGCCAGTCAATCTGACCTGTTGATTGACAAGGAAATAGAGTATTAAATTCCAGGCGCGTCGATCGGGTGGATTTCCGATCTGTCCTGAGGAGCGCGTCGGCGGTAAATTGGCCGATTTGCTGTAGAGATGATCGGCTATGAGTCAGCCGATGATCGTATGGTAATTGTAAAAACTGCTGGAGCAATCTAAACAATTACTATAGAGGCAACACTTGAAACAGATCTAATCGGCTATATGGCGATGAATCGAAGGAGAACGATGACGAAGCCGATTACCCTGATCTCAAGCTGGATAACTGGTGATAATACTAGAATAACAGGTAGAACTTGCAATTCTAGTAAATATCGATAACTTGTGAATAAATCCAAACGAAACCACAGCGATGCGCCCGTAGTTAAAGCTCGGATATTACTCGATAATCGGAACCTACCAATTGGCCGGAGATCAGGTTGATGCAGCCCTGCCAATCCGTACGAACTCGTAAAAGAAGAAAATATTGGCGAAGTCGCCGACTTGAAAGGTAAAGTACTGGTAAAAAGTAGAAGTATTTTGTTGATTGATGTTTTTTTTTGCAAAACCCTAGCGACTCCTATTTATACCCTGAAACTAGGACTCCTGGTCGATTACGACTTGTTACAACCTTATTTAAAACAGGAAAACTACTATATCTATAATAACTTTAAAAAGGAAACGGACTCCCGCAGAATCTTCCGCCGCCGCTTCCTAATCCAATCAGGACCTCTTCAATTGCTTTCCGGCCGACTTAGCATGCCGCGTTGACCAGCTTTTGACTAGGATCTTCTGGAATAATCCTATCCTGTTGGCATAGGCGGCGCCGCCAATCGGCCGATTTTCAACTGTTGCCCCGATCGGCCGATTCCTTACTGTAGCTCTCAGATCTTCTACATCGGCCATCCTTCTTCTCCTGACGCCGATTCAATACGTGTCAAAATCTGGCGTCAACACATGCCCCCCAGTTTCGGAGTAAAATATAACTTTTCTTCGAAACTCCCTCTTTAATCCTTTTTTCCGAAACGGGTGCAGTAAAAGTCTCCTTCCGTTCCGCGGCACAATGATCGCAATTTCCTCGATCCGAGCACGCGAAACGACCGCTCCCCGGGAACTCGTGTAGACGGTGCGGTAAGAATACCATCTTCGCCCTTACCCCCTTATCTTAAGTACTGGTTTTTTCCAGCTTTTCTCCTCCACGAATCCAGCATCCTTTCTGCCGCATTACTGTTCATCTTCCCCCAAGTTCTTTCGATTTCCTAAGCGCTTCCCCTTCTCCGACGACCTCGTCCGCAGCTTGCTCCGACCCCAATGGCGTCTCCATCAACGACCACCCCATCTACAGAGACTCCATCGGCTGCTCCTCTGGCGGCGGCGGCCCAATCGGCGGCTTCTCCAGCAGCGTCAGCGACGATGGCTTCCATCCCAGAGGTAAATGTCCGAAAAATCTTTTCCTTTTCGCCTTGCTGCTTCAGTATTTTCCGGTCCCTCTCTTAGTTTCTTCCCTTTTTCCCTTTCTTTTTAGGCCCTTAGGCACAGGATCACCATTCCCCTCTCAGAGTCTCCTGACCTCGTCTGCCTAGGTCCTATGGGGAGTCCTGATCCAACAGATCTAATTAGCTTAGAAACTCACAGAATCCCCTTCAAGTAGTCACCTATGGATTTAGATCACTGGGTAGGCGCATTCAGATCCTGGCCGAACGAAACACCCGGGTGGAGAGAGTGGTACCAGAGGGTAGGTGGGTCTTGGAAAGTCCAATGGGAAGAACTTAAAATCGGCCAGTGCATAGATCTGTCCCTGTCTCAGATGGAAAAGAACGAACCTTTGGTCATGGCGGCCTCTTACTTTTGGTCTGATGCGCTCAACGCATTTCTTTTTGGACACGAACCCATGACCCCGACCTTGGCCGATGTCTTGCTGCTGACCGGCCTAAATGTTTCCTCCGCCGATACCCCTTTCAACTACCTGTTCAAGCCATCTCATAGGCTAGATACCAAAGGAATCGGCGGGTGGAAAGGATACATCAGTAAGAACATGAAGACAGGGACAGTCTCACAGAGAGAGCACACCGCCTTCCTGATGATGTGGCTGGAGAAACATCTCTTCTGTGGCAGAGCGGTCGGCCCCTCTTCCAACACTCAAGCTTTGGTAGAATCTCTCGCACAAGGATCGGCCGTTCCCCTCGGCAAACATTTGCTGGGATCGGCATATCATATGATGCATCAAATCGGCGCCAAGCTGTCGAAAGGAGAGCCGATAGGGAATCCAGGTGGTCCTTGGTGGTTCATCACCCTCTGGCTCAATCTATACATGAGCAAGGTCTCTCAGCAGAGGATAGAGACAAAGACCTTTCCCAACATTGAGTCAGAGGAGAACCCATCGGTCCGTCGCCGCTGCAGATCTGTCGGAGAGGCGGCATCGGCCTTTCCTGGCTGCCAGTTCACCGCTACCCGGGTAGCCGAATATTTCAGATGCTTCTATAATGGACTTAGCGAGGAGATGATCACCTGGTATCCATATCAAACCGCGGAGCCGATTTTTGAATTGCCTATATGCTTCGACTTCTCCACCCACACATTTGCCAGAGAGTTGATGGATGTCCTGATTAAGCCGGGAATTTTGCCGGCTAACTTCTTCTCGGGGAAGGACTCACCCACTTATGAGTTCTACTGCCCATCAGCTGCAGCAAGGCAACTAGGTTTCGGCCAATTGCCGATCCGAGTCTATTTCGCCGGCCAAGCAAAATTCAGAGACGGATTAACCTCTAGTCTCGACTACAGCCGATTGTGCGATTTAGTACCTGACTCCAGCACTATTGACTTGAACGGCTGGTCAGTTGCCTCTTTCGCCACCCAACAGTACAAATTATGGTGGGCAGAATGGAAGCAGCATCTTTTCTGTAAATCCCCATCAATTTACTGCAACATTCTGGACCCAGAGAACATCGACCCAAATGCTGCGGTATGTTCTTTTCTTTTCAGCCGATTTCAATGTTGCACTATCATCTTGCTGTTAACTTATGTTTACCTCTTCAGTCTGAAAGCCATGCTCCCCCAACACGGAGCCGAAGCGGCCGGCCGATTGATAGCCATCATCGATACACAGTGCAGCCACTCATCGGCTTCCATGCTCCATCTATCAGAGATATCTCCACCGGCCGATCAAAACGAGCGCCCAAGAGACCAACACCAAAGATATCCAGCCGTCGGATGCGGGCTCGCATTGAATCGGCCGATCAGACAACAATAGCATCGGCTGAAGTCTCTCGTATCGGATCGGCTAGCCAGATGGCAGCAGCATCGGCCGAGACTCCCCGTGTTGGATCGGCTAGCCAGATGGCAGCAGCATCGGCCGAGACTCCCCGTGTTGGATCGGCTGATCAGATGGGAGTGATGCGCGCCGAGACCCCAGATCCTTCACCTCCATCAGTGGTCGAGACGGCCGATCCCCAAGTCGCCGCCGAAGCCGGGGCTGCTGCAGCATCGCTCTTAGTAGAAGCTGTCCAGGTAACTTTATTTATCTCATGTATTCCCTAAAAACCTTCTGCTGACATCAATTTTGTCCCTCTACCAGGCGGCACGAGTTGTCCCACCACAACCTCCACGGCTGTCGGCCACGTCTCAAGTAGGGACTGAAACTATAGCAGCTCCTGTTGCCGAGGTAAATGATCTCTTACTCTGCATCCTCAATATTCAGGAAACTTAACCAATTCTGATGCAGGTTGACTTGGGTACGCTGATTGTAACTCCACAGCTGGAATTGGCCGGAGAACCCGCAGAGGCATGTCAAATTCCCATTACCATCTTATCTTATTTTCCATAGTACCTTCACGAGCATTTATATTTTTCTCAGGAAGCTGGCCCAAGCGGAGCACCAATAATGATCGAATCTTCTTCCTCTGGTGAACCTAGTGCACCAATCCCTGAAACAAGGGAAATACTTCCACCGGCGCAGGCAAGAGAGATTCGTTTCAAAGAGGTAACAATTTTACCATCAGAATCGGCTAATTTACTCCCACTACCTACTTACCCTTTGCTTCGTTCCTTTACAGGAGCAAGATTCTCCTAACAATAGTATCTTTTCTTTCGTCGTCTCCTTGGCCGACGAAGAAGAAACTGCCTCACATGTGGTTCTACCGAGTTCTGCCTCCGATGATGTCCGCTCTAAGCTCGAGAGCATCCGTACTCTCCTTCAAGGTGACATCGGCCGACTGGTGAAGGATGCATCGCCCATCCGACAACTTTTCAATGAGGTCGTAGATCACATTCCGGAGGAAGTGTCGGAAGACTTGGGGTACGCTGCCTATATAGAGGGCATGCGGATTCCGGTCTCGCGGGCGCTGCGACGTATGGCCGATCATGCTCAGATGGCCAAAACTCAGGAGGAGGTTGACTCGTACAAACACCAGGCCCAGGAAGTACATCACAAAATCAACTTCCTCGAGAACTGCCGTCCGGACATTGTTGGCACAATAGATCGGCTGAAACGAAGGAGAGCAGAACTAGCCAAGGAGATGGAACAGATAACCAAAGAGATAGCCGCTGAAGAGAAAAAGCTCCAAGAACTCCCAACCATGATCAGCGAGCTGAAGCAAAAAAGACAACATCTGGCCCGTGAAGCAATAAGACTCCGTCGCCGCGTGTCAGAAATGTCAGGATCGGCCGAAAGTGATCAGAGGATATTAGAATCGGCCGATCGAATCAGACGACGAGCGATTGTAGCCATAGATACTTTCCTTGGGCTGTAAACAATATGTTAAACATTGTTGTTCCTTAATGCCACCATGCCGATTTGATTTTGAACCGCTTCATATAATCTGTGCTTCCCACCTAACAATGGATCCCAATATCTCTTTCGCCGGATGTGTAGCCAGAAAACCGATGAGAAATCGGTCATGTTAACTCGACACATTTTCTTTTTTACTCAGAATCCCCATCGGTACCAACGTACGTCGGCCTTGATCTGATGCTATCTCTTAAATCTCCCATCTCTAATGAATTGGCCGACGTGAACCCATGCCTCAACTTCTCATTCTTTTGAACGAGCTGAATCCTCAGAGCCGACTGCTTGGATCGGCTGTAGACCGAAATCGGATACTTTCAAGAAGTCAGTGTCCCAAGTCCTGCCAGATATGCATTTGACGTGCTCGCAGCTCCACTGTTGAGTGTCGGCCACTGCAACGCTGTAAACGGAATCGGCAGCTACCACCTCTGTACTGTCGCCGACCCATTGCACAAGGCATTGATGCTTGGTAGATGGGACACAGCAGTTTGCATGTATCCAGTCGCGACCGAGCAGCATATTATAGGACCCTTTGCCATTAATGACGAAGAAAGTAGTGGGGAGGGTCTTACTGCCGATGGTGAGGTCGACGCAGAATGCCCCGCGGGCAGGCGACACGTTGCCTTCGAAGTCCTTCAGCATCATGTCCGTCTTGGTGAGGTCGTCCTCGCCCTTGCCCAGCTTGCGGAACATGGCATACGACATGATGTTGACTGTCGCGCCTCCATCTACCAGTAGTCTGGTGATGGGTCTTCCTTTGACATAGCCCTTGAGAAACAACGCTTTGAGGTGCTGTCGTTTTTCTTCCTTTGGCTTCTCAAACATAGCCGTCATCGGCTCTAACACCAGTTGTGCTATTTGATCTTCCTCTGTATTTGTCACTTTGTCCCGATCGCTTGGCGCCATGAACTCCATCGGCAGTATGAAAACCATATTGATTTCGGCCGCCGATTCTTGGCTGTTTGCTTCCTGATCATTTTTCTTTGGGCGCCAAATTCGAGATTTCACATTCCTTCTTTCTGGCACGTGTCTTTGTTCTTCTTCTCGATGTTCCCACTGGCGTAGGCGTTGGATCCTTCGCTTCTGGGATCTGGATAAGCCGTCAGGACACCACCTGGGATTTACTGGTTTGGCCGATGATCTGGCGTGTTCCCACTTTGGTTCTTTCCCTAGGGGATCTTCGTCTGATACCCTATCATAGGCCACCTCTTCCAGCCGATCGTGCGCGCTGATCCTGCCCCCCAGTCCATCTTGCTGGCCGATCTTGGTTTTTGACCTGCCGTACTGGTCAACTCTGCCCCCCAGCCGATCATGCACCGAAACGCGCCGTTCTTCGCGCTGATTTCTGTTGATCGGCTCTGATCCTCTGTCCCTAGAGTGTGGCTTCGGGCGATCGCTGCGGTTTGATCCATTGCACTCCGGACAGTTATTGGCAGAGGGCAGTCTGATATCATTCTCCCAGCAGTGGATGAAAAAGGGACACTGCCAGTGATCTTCATGCCGGCGTATCATCTCTTCTTGGTGTTGTGCTTGTTCTTGCTGCCGCCGATATTTACTGAGTAGAAATCGGGAGGTGACAGGCCTGTGTGGCCGTTCTGGTCCTCGCCTATTCCTTCTGATTTCTTCCGTCGTGATTTGCCTCTTGGGATCGACGACGCCACCTCTTCTCGCCGATTCTGATGTCAGCACCTTGGTTTGACTTGACTCTTCTCCAGCGTTGACCGTGTTGGCCGGGAAGGGATGCTGATCTATCTTCATCGGCATTGCCGATTTGGTTGGAGTCTCAAATTTGAGCCGCCCTTGCTCAATGGCCGATTGTATCTGCTGACGAAAGACTTTACATTCGTTGGTGTCATGAGAAGTAGCGTTGTGCCACTTGCAGTACTTCATCTTCTTCAGCTGATCGGCCGTAGGGATGGTGTGATGTTGCGACAGCTTGATCTGTCCCTCCTGAAGCAGTAGATCAAAAATTTTATCGGCTTTTGACGTGTCAAAGCCGAATGTCTCTGGCTCCTTCTTGCCAAAGGGGCAGGATATTGGTTTTTTCCCTTTTACCCATTCCGCCAGGCCGATTTCCTCCTCTGCGTCAGATTCAGATCCCTCCAAATACGCCACCTTCTTCTGAAAGCTTCGCTGTTCAAACGGTCGGATCTCTTGCCCTGACAATCGGTGGACGATTTGACTCAGGCTCTCATACTCTTGGGCGGCATATCTTTCTCTGATTTGCGGTAAGAGGCCCTGGAAAGCGATATCGGCCAACTGTGCATCGGTCAGGGCCAGGCTGTAGCACTTGTTTTTGATCTCTCTGAATCTCTGTATATACCCTGTCACCGGCTCATTGTTCCTCTGCCTGAGGCTGGTTAGATCCGAAAGCTTCATCTCGTGTATTCCCGCATAGAAATACTTGTGGAATTGTTTCTCCAGATCGGCCCACGTGATGATAGAATTTGGCAGTAAAGTGGTGAACCACTGGAAGGCCGATCCAGATAGAGATGATGAAAATAACCGTACCCTCAGAGCGTCTTGCGTGGCAGCTTCACCGCATTGGATGATGAATCTGTTGATGTGCTCCACAGTGGATGTGTCATCCGTCCCTGAGAACTTGGTGAAATCAGGAACCTTGTAGCGGTGTGGGAACGGTAACGAGTCATAGGCCGATGGATACGGCGTCTTGTAAGTATAAGTTTGAACTTTCGGCTTCAACCCAAACTGATCTTGAATTACTTCTGCTATTCTTGCCGTCCAATCCACCTGCTGCTGATGAACAGTTGTTCGCGGTGCGGGCACGTGTTTAAGGGCTGGTTCAGCCAGGTGATAAATCGGCGAAGTTTGCTGAACGGCCGATAACTGCTGGCGAAACGCGTCCGCACCCCCTTCGTACGTTGCTGCTGGCGCCGCGGCTCTGAATGCCTCCACAGTGCTTGACCCCCTGCCGACTTCTGGTAAAATTGGCTGGTACTGGGAGACCGTCGGCCGGGCGGCCGATTGGTACGGCACCTGAAACGGATAAGTGCCATGCCCGTTCGCCGGCTCGGGAAAATGCGTCGTGGCTGATGCCCCCCTGCCGATCTCTGTTAAAATCGGCTGGTACTGGGAGACCGTTGGCCGGGCTGCCGATTGGTACGACACCTGGAACGGGTAAGTGCGATGCCCGTCCGCTGGCTCGGGGAAATACGTCGTGGCTGATGCCCCCCAAGGCACTGAGCTTGTAGGCAGTGTTTGCACCGAAGCCATCTGGACGGGTTGAAGCGGCGCTCGCGACGGGAGACATGGTGCACCGCTATATCTTGGAGACGCCGGAAGTGGTGGAGAGCTGTACCCCTCGCGCTGCGTCAACATCGGCTGAGAAGCCGATTGGGATGTGTAGGGTAAGCTTCTGGCCGGCAGGGTAGTTGGAGGGGCATATGCCGGTCCCTGATAACCTTGAACGGCTCCGCTGGCCAGAGAGTTGACGACGGCGTTGTACACCGTGTTGCTCATCACCGAGGATTGGTCAATGAACGCTTGATATACGGACTGCTGAATCATCTCTGACATCTTGCCCGAGTCTTCAGCAATGGTGATGTGGCGAGGTGCTGGAATAGGGGCCTTCCTAACTGCTTCCCCGCTTCTGGTACGACTGAACGACTGGAGGTATATCTTCTTGTAATCTTCTAGATGTTTGGCCAATTCCTCCCTCTGGTCGTCCTTGAGATCAGCTTCTGTGACCCCAATGATGTTGCTGTCAGAAATTTCTGCGTTGTTTGACATATCAGGTCCTGGATGGTCCCACCGGGCGTGCCAAAAGTGTGTTGGCGCTAAAATCGGCCGGATAGGAATCGGCCGATGGGTCTTCAGCGTCGGACACACGACCCGGGAGAATCTGCTTAGCTCCTGTTCGGGTTATCGCCCTGGTGCGGTTCGCGCGGCGTGCCAATCAATTTGACCAGTTGATTGACAAGGAAATAGAGTATTAAATTCCAGGCGCGTCGATCGGCTGGATTTCCAATCTGTCCTGAGGAGTGCGTCGGCGGTAAATTGGCCGATTTGCTGTAGAGATGATCGGCTATGAGTCAGCCGATGATCGTATGGTAATTGTAAAAACTGCTGGAGCAATCTAAACAATTGCTATAGAGGCAACACTTGAAACAGATCTAATCGGCTATATGGCGATGAATCGAAGGAGAACGATGACGAAGCCGATTACCCTGATCTCAAGCTGGATAACTGGTGATAATACTAGAATAACAGGTAGAACTTGCAATTCTAGTAAATATCGATAACTTGTGAATAAATCCAAACGAAACCACAGCGATGCGCCCGTAGTTAAAGCTCGGATATTACTCGATAATCGGAACCTACCAATTGGCCGGAGATCAGGTTGATGCAGCCCTGCCAATCCGTACGAACTCGTAAAAGAAGAAAATATTGGCGAAGTCGCCGACTTGAAAGGTAAAGTACTGGTAAAAAGTAGAAGTATTTTGTTGATTGATGTTTTTTTTTTGCAAAACCCTAGCGACTCCTATTTATACCCTAAAACTAGTACTCCTGGTCGATTACGACTTGTTACAACCTTATTTAAAACAGGAAAACTACTATATCTATAATAACTTTAAAAAGGAAACGGACTCCCGCAGAATCTTCCGCCGCCGCTTCCTAATCCAATCAGGACCTCTTCAATTGCTTTCCGGCCGACTTAGCATGCCGTGTTGACCAGCTTTTGACTAGGATCTTCTGGAATAATCCTATCCTGTTGGCATAGGCGGCGCCGCCAATCGGCCGATTTTCAACTGTTACCCCGATCGGCCGATTCCTTACTGTAGCTCTCAGATCTTCTACATCGGCCATCCTTCTTCTCCTGACGCCGATTCAATACGTGTCAAAATCTGGCGTCAACAGGAGGAGGTTGCTCACCTTCAGTTTGGGCCTCGTGATGCTGTGTTCCAGAAGCCCAAAGAATCGGATATCCATTTGAAGGCTCTCTATATGAGGGGACATATTAATGGAAAGCCGATTTCCCGAATGCTTGTTGATGGGGGGCGCTATTGTAAATCTTATGCCCTATACGTTGTTCAAGAGGCTTGGTGGGAAGGGTGAAGAGCTGATCAAGACAAATATGACAGTTAGCGGCGTGGGTGGAGGTGATCCTATCGGCGCCAAGGGGGTTGCTTCCATGAAATTGACCATCGGGAGCAAGACAATCGCCACTGCCTTCTTCGTCTCCGAGGTGCTAGGTAACTTCATTTTAATCCTTGGACGTGATTGTATTCATGCCAATCAATGTGTGCCGTCCACTTTGCATCAATTTCTTATTCAGTGGGTCGGCGATGAGATAGAAGTGGTGCATGGTGACACTTCATCTTTCGTTGCTACA
Source organism: Panicum miliaceum (assembly GCA_032594955.1). NCBI lineage: Eukaryota > Viridiplantae > Streptophyta > Magnoliopsida > Poales > Poaceae > Panicum > Panicum miliaceum. The sequence continues at coordinate 4,751,579 of CM064058.1, read as the reverse complement.
GCCGATTCCAATTCTATTGGTGCGCATGATAACATTAAATGCTTATCGAGCTTGGATCTGTCCTATTATGAGTTGATTAGCTGCACCAAGGATGGTTTTGTTGCTGCTACGTTAAAGCCGATGGAGAATCGGCTAAATCATTCGATGTGATCAAGATGAGTCAAACAGATGACTCAAGCACGACCAGTCAGATCGGATACGCTGACCGGTCTATCCCAGATCGGCGCACAGGTGTAACCGGTCAGACCGGTGGGTCCGACCGGTCAGACCGGTCTAGTTCAGAGTGGCTGCAGTAGCGGATTGATCACTATCGGGCGCGTACGAACGATATGTGTGAAACCATTGAGTAACTTGATGATATAGATAAGCTGGGCCAAGGTTTTACGCCGGCTGATCCTTTAGAGAAGGTAGACATTGGGGATGGTATTATTCCTAGGCCGACTTTTGTAAACAGAAATTTATCTGCTGAGTATAAGGCCGATTTAATAAAGTTATTAAAGGAGTATGCTGATTGTTTTGCATGGAATTACACTGAAATGCTTGGTTTGAGTCGTGATTTGGTTGAGCATCGGTTGCCCATTAAAGCCGGTTTTAGACCTTATAAACAACCCGCTAGGCATTTCAATCCTATTATATATGGCCGAATTAAAGAAGAGATTAATCGTTTATTAGATGCTGGTTTCATTCGGTCTTGTTGTTATGCTGATTGGCTCTCTAATATTGTGCCCGTTGAGAAGAAAGATTTGGGAAAAATCAGAGTTTGCATTGATTTTAGAGATCTTAATAAAGCTACTCCCAAAGATGAATATCCTATACCTATAGCTGATATGTTGATTAATGAGGCTTCTGGGCATCGCGTTATTAGCTTTCTTGATGGTAATGCTGGATACAATCAAATATTGATGGCCGAAGAAGATACGTCTAAAACAACCTTTAGATGTCCGGGATTTGTTGGTTTGTTTGAATGGGTTGTTATGACTTTTGGATTGAAAAATGATGGTGCAACTTATCAAAGGGCTATGAATTTGATCTTCCATGATTTACTTGGTGTCATCTTGGAAGTGTACATTGGTGATATTGTGATTAAATCAGCTGGTTTAGATCATCATTTAGCCGATTTAAGACTTGCTCTTGAAAGAATGTGTCGGTATGGTTTGAAGATGAATCCGCTCAAATGTGCTTTTGGTGTATCGGCTGGGAGGTTTCTTGGTTTCATTATTCATGAAAAAGGCATAGAGATTGATCCTAAGAGAATTGAGGCCATGAAAAAGGTTGAGGCTCCTACCTGCAAGAAAGATTTGCAAAAGTTTCTGGGCAAGGTGACTTTCTGGAGAAGATTTATATCTAACTTGTCTGGAAAGATTGATGCTTTTACTCCTATTCTTCGGCTAAAGAATGAGGCCGAATTTATTTGGGGGGCAAAACAACAAGAAGCATTCGAGAAGATCAAGCAATATTTGTATTCACCACCGGTATTAAGGGCGCCTAGGAGGGGGATTCCTTTCAGACTTTATGTGGCAACGGAAGACAAAGTTATTGGGGTTGTTTTGACTCAAGAGGTCGAAGGCAAGGAGTGTGTCATTACTTATATAAGCCGATGTCTTATTGATGCGGAGACAAGGTATACTTTTATTGAAAAGTTATGTTTGTCTCTATATTATGCTTGTACCAAGTTGAGGCATTATCTACTATCAAGTGCTTGTGTAGTAGTATGTCAAACCGATGTGATCAAGCATATGTTACATAAGCCGATTTTGAGTGGTAGAATCGGCAAGTGGGCTTATGCATTGGTTGAGTATGATTTGGCTTGTGAACCTTTGAAATCCATGAGAGGCCAAATCGTAGCTGATTTTATTGTTGAGCATCGGATTAATGATGAGCATGATTTAGAAGTCGGCTATGTTGCTTGCACACCATGGAAGTTGTATTTTGATGGATCGGTTTGTGATGAGGGCCAAGGAATTATTGTTGTTTTTATTTCTCCGAGTGGTGCTGTTTTTGAATTTTTAAACCGATTGGAAGAAGCTTGTACAAATAATCAAGTTGAATATGAAGCACTTCTATTTGGCTTTGAATTTTTTCAATCCATGGGCGTGAAACATGTTGAGACCTTTGGTGATTCACTTCTGGTGGTGCAACAGGTATCCAAGGTATGCCAATGTTATAATGGTTCTCTAAATGCATATCTTGATAGATGCCTTGATATCATCTCTTGCTTTGATGAATTCGTAATAAGACATATGCCAAGGGAAGAGAATTGACAGGCTAACGCCCTGGCTCAACAAGCATCTAGTTATGTTGTTGTGAAAAATTATTTTCACCTACGAAAGCCAATGCGAGCAAGGGCTGAGGTGCAGGCTCTGGATCAGCCGATCTGACTGGACGCAGAGACCGGTCTGACCGGTCATGAGACCGGTTTGACCGCCCAGGCTACTGGAGAAAGTAATTCGGCTAAGAAAATTGATTCAAATGACAAAGCCGAAGGTCTGGACTGGAGGGTTCCTATTGTTACCTATTTAAAAGATCCTGGTCGAGGTGCATATAGGAATATTCGGCGTATATCATTTAAGTATACATTATGACGGTGTTTTACCCGTAAGCCTACCTAGGGATAGGTATGGAACATGCCCCATCCCTGACTCTAGAATGTTCTACGCCATGCGTGCAGTCCCGTTACCCCGGGTCTGACAATCCCCCGAGCTCTACATAGCCGAGTACTGCAGGCTTCGAGTACTTCTTGAAGTCATCCTTCGGTTTCTGCTGAAATTTCCGTCTTGAAGATGTCTTCCGAGTATTTTCCTTGGCTGCTCAAGGCTGTGAGGTGCTCTAGCCCCGAGTACTTTCAAGTCTTTTCTTTCTATGGGGTGTGATGCAAATCGCACTCCATATGGAGTAGCCCCCGAGCCTTAGGTTGAATTGAAGAATCGGGCTGAGGGTCCCACTAGTCTTGAATCTTCTTTCTTTATTTTCCAAATATCTTCCCAAATAATTGCTCAAAACAAATCACGCACTTTTTTAGGGGAGGAAACTCTTCGGTGACTCTAGGGTTTTCACTCTTTCACTTTCTGCCTTAGCCATTTCGCCTTCTCAGCCTCCTGCACCGTCAGTTGCTTTTAGATCTAGGGTTTGAGAACCCTGCTGAGCTCGTCCTCCATCCCCAGCCAAACTAGCCGGAAAATCCATCCACACCATCAACGAGTCCTTGCGCCCCTCTCTCAAAGCCCCCAAGCGTATGCGAGTGAAGCAGCTCATGACATTCAAGATGGGCAACAAGAAACCGACGTCCAAGAAGAAGAAGAAGGAGTCGACCACCTGCGATTGGGAGAGAAGTAAGTGCACCCGTGCTGACCTTCTTAACTTAGTTGCTCAAGGTCTTCTTCAATCAGAGGAAATGGTTCAGTGGAAACCTTCCTTCCGCCAGTTTGTTCCGCAAGAAGATGTAGATCAGATTGTCATCTTCGAGCACTTTGTCGAAAGGGGATTGGCCCTCCCCGCATCTGATTTCTTCCGCGGCCTTCTTTATCATTGCGGTATTCAGATCCATCATCTGAACCCTAACTCTATCGTCCACCTCTCCTTTTTGTCATTTTTGCGAAGCTTTCCTTGGCATCGAGCCACATTTTGATCTCTTCCGCTACTTCTTCCATCTCCGCCAACAACCATCTAAGGAGAAGTAGTACCTTGTTGGCGGAGCCGGACTTCAATTCAAGAAGGGGAAGGGAAAGGAGTATATCGAGTACTCGCTCCCCACAAACCACTCGGGTTGGAGGTTCCTTTGGTTCTACATTGGAAACCATCCACCCGCACTGCCCGAGAGAACTCCAGGGAAGGAAGTGTGGAGGCCCGAGTGGAATGAAAAGTTGAATTCCAACCAGATGCTGCAAGTCAATGAAATGCTCGAACTGATTAGAAAGCAGAAGGAGTCAGGTGTAACCGGCGTGTCCGTCATGGCCTCCATGTACAAGAGGCGTATCATGCCCCTATAGAAGAGATGTAGATTTGGATTCGAGTAATTAGGGAGTAACGATCCATCTTGCCTTTCCGCAGAGGTTCTTCCTTCGCAGACGGTTCCTTACGTCCCAAAGCTGTTCAATGCGGTGAATCCGCCAGAACCGGTGAGTAATTTGTCTGTCGACTACTTGCAGAACTTGTGAAGTATCACTGAATATTGACTTGTTGTCGTTATTTTCTGCAGAGGCACACTGAACTGTACCATTGACCTGCTCCAAATCCTGACTTACCTTGAGTGGATCACCTCAAGCCAAGTGCATTCCAGATGCTCAAGACCAGTCGTTTAGATCGTGACCCCTTAACTGATGAAGAAAAGACGGATTCTGATGACGATCTTCCTCTGGCAGCTATCTCGAAGAAGTGTGGCAAGGAAGCGAGTAGCAGCATGGAGATTCCGACCCACCCAACCAAACCGAGGGTAGGTGTCAGGAAGCAGAGACTCACCCTTGTGGATCTGTCAGATGACAACCCGAGGTAAGCAATGTCCTCGAGTACCTTCCTTGTTGCAGTTTTGATGTTCTTTGCTGAGTTTTCCTCTTGTTCTGTTTGCAGTCCGCCCGCCTCACCCCTGTCCAAGCGTTCCAAGGACTGGGGAAAGTCAGGCCCCTCTGGGGATGATGTTGCACCAGTAGTTGACGTCCAGCCTGGTGCAGCGGACCCTTCCGCTGTTGACGCTGCGCCGAGCCCCAGCGACTCGATCCCGACGAGTGCCCCGGAGGCTCAAAAAAGGAGCCTGCTAGCAGCTCGGGGAAGTCGAGTGCTCGGGGGCCCCGGCTTCTAAAATTGAAGAAAGTGGTGACCAAGAGATCTTCCATGTAAGTCTTTGTTGGCGCTAAAAATCGGCCGGGAATCGGCCGATGACCTTCAGCGTTGAACACACGACCCGGGAGAATTTGCTTAACTCCTGTTCAGGTGATCGCCCTGGTGCGGTTCGCACGGCGTGCCAGTCAATCTGACCTGTTGATTGACAAGGAAATAAACGTATTAAATTTCGGGGTTCCGATCGGCTAAAGTTCCGATCTGTCCCGAAAAGTGTATCGGCGAATCGGCCAATTTTCTATGACGATGATCGGCTATGGATCAGCCGATAATCACGTAACGATTGCCAAGAAACTACTGGAGTGACTTAAACAATTGTTACAGATGCAACACTCAAAATAGATCTAATCGGCTATATGATGGTAAACAAGGAGAGATAATGATGAAGCCGACAATTCGATCTCAAGCTGGATAACTGGTGATAAAACTAGAACAATAGGTAAAACCTATAATTCTAGTAAATATCGATAACTGGTGAATAAATCTAAACGAAAAAACGGCGATGCACCCGAAGTTAAAGCTTAGATGTTATTCGATAAACGGGACCTACCAATTGGCCGGAGATCGTGTCGATGCAGCCCTGCCAATCCATACGAACTCGTGAAAGAAAAAGAAGTATTGGCGAAGTCGCCGACTTGAAAGTAAAGTACGATGAAAAAGTAGATTGTTTGTGTTGATTGATGTCTCTGTTACAAAGCCCTGACTGCTCCTATTTATACCTTAGAACTGAGACTCCTGATCTATTACGATCCGATACAAACTTGATTTAAATAAAAACTACTATATCTATAGAACTTTTCTAAAGGAAACGGGCTCCCGCAGAATCTTCTGCTGCCATCTCCTAGTCCAATCCCGGACTCTTTCCACTGCTCTACGACCGAGTCGGCGTCTTTCTTTGACCAATGTCAGGTCACCTTTGACTAGGATCCTTTGTTGGGAATCCATTGGCTTCATTCTCTATCTGTTGGCGCAAGCTGCATCTCCAATCGGCCGATTTTTAATTGTAGCCTCAATCGGCCGATTCCCAATTGTAGCCCTTGAATCTGCCGCATCGGCCAATCTTCCTTTCCTGACACCGATTCAACACGTGTCGAAATCTGGCGTCAACAGTCTTGAATACTTAAACTTGTACCATTTTGTGATTCATCTTGTCGAGTAGTTGATATGACTGTCCTTTGTCCAGCCCTTCCTCTACTCTAGGCTTGGGGGAGCCTGACGATGCCCCGGCTGCCCAAGCCCCCGAGTCTGGAAAGAACACGGATGGTGCCATGTTGGAGACCAGCGTTGCTCCTCCTCCTCCTACTCCCCCTCCTCCGTCCACCAATGTTGAGGCGGAGAAAAAAGTCAAGCCGAAGCGAGTAGAGGTGGAGACCACTACGCGCGGAACTACCCGAAGGTGAGCCCATCCTGCCTCCGTCTCCCAGCACCAAACTGCCAATAGCTCGACTAGTGAATGCGGGTGAAGTGGCAGGCGAAATGCCCAAGGAGTCCGACGCGGGAGATGCTAGTGCCACGGGTAATGCTGACCCTGGTGCCAGCACCGTCGAGGCCGCGGGCACGAGTGGCCCTGGCGCAGGAGATGCTGGAGCCACGGGTACTTCTGAACCCAATGATGATGCATCGGAGAAGGAAGACCTGCTGGTGACACTGTATGGTTGGCAGCACACCATCACGGTAGACTTGATTGATGACCCTTATCTGACCGCGGAAAAGAAAAAACAAATTAAAGGGGTCTTCAAGGACTTGTACGAGTTCACCACCGTAAGTTTTTGTCTTCCTCGAGTAGTTTTCTTCATCCCCTGTTTCTCTTTGAGTGGTGATAATTGATATACTCTGCTTTGTAGAACCTAATGGACCGATTCCAGGAGAAGTTTGAGAAACTTAAATTCATTGAGGACGGCCATCGTAAGTTGGCGGAGAAGGATGAAGCCATTCGCGAAGAAATCCGGAAGAGGATCGACCAGCTCGAGCAGTTAAAGAAAGAGCGCACTCAAGAAACTTGGCGGCTTAAAAGTGAAATCCAGAATCTTGAGAAGGAAAAAGCCAAGCTTGTTGAGAAGAACAAGAAGATCTCCAAAGCGCACAAAGGTAACTTGTCGCCTTGTCTTGTTGTCTTTGATTCATTGTTTGTTCGAGTAGTTTCTGAAACTCCTCGAATACTGCTTCTTTTCTCTTGCGTGCAGAACTGAAATCCACATTACAAAAGAAAGAAAATATGATTATAGATCTGAAGAGCCTTGTTTACCGTGGAGCAGATGACGTCAAGCGTCTTGAGAAGGTCCTTGAGGATACAAGCGTCCAATTCCGCGATGCAATGCAGCAGATCAAGAATATGCTTGAGGAAAATGATGTCATCCAAAAAGAACTTGAACAATTCAAGACTGCTGCACAGGCTGTCGTGGAGATAGTGGAGTTTCCGGCTAAAGGTGATGCTGGTGAGCTTTCTTTGTTGGACTCCTCAGAAGGTTGACAGCTACATTTCAGTGGCCACCAGGACGTACATAGCTTAGGCGCTCACGTTGGTGAAGTCATACTGGTCCAAGGCGAAGTTTGAACAACTCTGCTCTGTTGAGCAATTCACGAAGTTCCGTGAAGAAGTCGAGCCCCTTGCTGACAAGATAGCTGAGAGCCTGGAGCAAGATGGTTAGCAGCACAAGCAATGTATCGTTATGAACATTTTATGCCACTTGTTGATATGTATATAAGTTTGACTAATTGATCTTTCTTCAGCGTATATCTTTGTATGATGTTTGTTGGTACGATCGTAGGACTTATAGTAGTTGGAGGCGTTTGGGTTAAGATACTCCAAGAGCATCGGCTTGGATGTAGTCAGTAACTTGCCGTTCCGTAAAAGTGATCGTAGAGCCAAAGGACTTAACCTGGATTTACCCGATCATGCGGTACGCAAGGTTAGCCTGTCAGTTTGAAAATCTGAACGGTTAAGTTGTTAACGTCCCGCTTGTAGCAGGGAAATAACATGGGCGTGTGATGGGTGCCTTAACGCTCTCTTTCGAGTAGTCGTAGCAGCGGCCAGAGTTGTGAGAGTATGTTGAGTGCTCTGCCTTATAGGCTGTACTAAACGTAAGTACTCATGGCGGAGCCCCCGAGCATAAACGAGCTAAGTACAAGTACTCGTGGCGGAGCCCCCGAGTATAAGTAGTCAAGAAAACATATAAACTCGTGGCGAAGCCCCCTAAATTAATGTAGGCGAAAAGTTGTAAGAACTCGTGGTGGAGCCCCCGAGTTAAAACATGTAGAAAAGTAGTCGAATTACGGCGAAATCAACTCTTTATTTCTAAAAATGTTGACATGCAGCTGGCGAATTGCTTTTACAGCTTCTACTAGGCGTAGAATTTCCGGAGATTCTCTATGTTCCAGGAGTTGGGAACTTCCTGGCCATCAGGGTATTGCAGGCGATATGACCCTGGTATTGTGACTTCCGATATTTAACGACCGTGAATTAAGCTTGTGTAGCCCAATTTCACCCTGAATACGGCGAAGGACCAAATCACCGATATTTAACGACCGCTCTCGCACATTGCGATCGTGATAGCGCCGGATGCCTTGCAGATAACGGGCTGACTGAACGAGGGCATTGCATCTAGCTTCATCAACAGTATCCAGTTCCAGTTGCCGAGCTTTGTTCACTTCCCCTTTGTCATACATCTCGACTCTGGGAGAGAGCCACATAAGATCTGCTCGTAGTATAGCTGTTGGCGCTAAAATCGACCAGACAGGAATCGGCCGATGGTCTTCAGCGTCGGACACACGACCCAGGAGAATCTGCTTAGTTCCTGTTCGGGTTATCGCCCTGGTACGGTTCGCGCGGCATGCCAGTCAATCTGACCTGTTGATTGACAAGGAAATAAGAGTATTAAATTCCAGGTGCTCCGATCGGCTGGAGTTCCGATCTGTCCTGAGGAGCGCGTCGGCGAATCGGCCGATTTGCTGTAAAGAGGATCGGCTATGGATCAGCCGATAATCGCGTAATAATTGTAAAGAAAACTGCTGGAGCGATCTAAATAATTATTATGGATGCAACACTTGAAATAGATTTAATCGGCTGTAAGATGATAAATCGAGGAAGAACGATGATGAAGCCGATTACTCTGATCTCAAGCTGGATAACTGGTGATAATACTAGAACAACAGGTAAAACTTGCAATTCTAGTAAATATCGATAACTGGTGAATAATCCCAAACGAAACCACAGCGATGCGCCCGTAGTTAAAGCTCGGATATTACTCGATAAGCGGAACCTACCAATTGGCCAGAGATCAAGTTGATGCAGCCCTGCCAATCCGTACGAACTCGTGAAAGAAGAAAAGTATTGGCGAAGTCGCCGACTTGAAAGTAAATTGCTGGAAAAAGTAGAAGTATTGTTGTTGATTGATGTGTTTTTTCTCCAAAGCCCTGGCGACTCCTATTTATACCCTAAGACCAGGACTCCTGATCGATTACGACTTGTTACAAACTTGCTTTAAACAGAAAACTACTATATCTATAATATCTTTATAAAGGAAACGGACTCCCCCAGAATCTTCTGCCGCCATCTCCTAATCCAATCAGGATTTTTTCCATTGCTTCTAGACCGAATCGGCATCGTTCCGTTGACCAACATCAGGCTGCTTTTGACCGGGATCCTCTGTTGTGGTCCCAATGGCTTTCACCCTCCCTGTTGGCGCAAGTTGCATTGCCAATCGGCCGATTCCCAACTGTAGCCTCAATCGGTCGATTCCTCACTGTAGCCTTTAGATATGCCGCATCGGCCAATCTCTTCCTTTCCTGACGCCGATTCAACACGTGTCAAAATTTGGCGTCAAAATCTGGCGTCAACAATAGCTACGGACCCGTAGACAAGGAAAAAACGGTTATGTCCTGTGGCTTTCGAAGGTTGAGTTCGAAGCCCCCAGACAACATGAGGCAACTCGTATATCAACTTGCCACCGTTTTTGCTATTCTCGTCGTAGAGTCTCTTCTTTAGGCCATCCAGAATCAAGCTGTTGGCACCGCGACTTGTCTGTTGGCCCTTGGGTGTGCGACTAACACGTACTTCACTTCAATCGAGTTGTTTTCGCAGAATTCCCAGAACTGGTTTGCCGTAAAGTTTGAGCCCAGATCTGTGATGATGGTGTTGGGGTAGCCAAAATGGTACATAATGTCCGAGATGAAGTCGACTGCCCTGTCTAGAGTGAGCTTGGTAATCGGCTTGTACTCGATCCACCTTGTAAACTTGTCGATAGCCACCAATGCATGTGTAAAGCTTCCTGGAGCTGTGGTCAGAGGTCCAATCATGTCGACGCACCAGCATGCAAAGGGCCATGAGGGCGGTGTGGTGATGAGTTTGTGCGCCGGGATGTGGGATTGTTTGCCAAAGAATTGGCACTTCTGGCACTTTCGTACGAGATTCTCGACGTCAGAAACTGCTGTTGGCCACCAGTAGCCTGCCCTGTAGGCCTTCCCGACTAATGTCTTGGATGCTGCGTGGTTTACGCATAAACCCTCGTGTATCTCGAGTAGTATATTGCGGCCCCATGCCCTTGGAACACACTTCATGAGTACTTCTGAGCTTGCTCCACACTTGTAGAGCTTATCCCCGACGATGACAAGCCCCTTGCTACGCCTCATGAGGCGTATTGCTTATGGGCTTTTCTTTGTCACCCCTGGAGTAGCTTCTTTTCCTTGATGAATTCGATGAAAGTCCCCCGCCAATTGACCTCCGACATCATGACCTCCCGGCTGGGGTCCGAGGATCCCATACCGGTGGTTGCTTGATTCGTGGTCTTGATTGATGGTTCTTTAAGTTCTTGGACAAATACTCCTGCTGGGACTTGTGTCAGACCCGGGGCAGCGGGACTGCACACTTGGCGTACATATTCTTGTGGCAAGCGATGGTGCATGGGCTATACCTTATCCTCATTGTAACTAGTCGTATAGAGCTAAGACTTGTCAGACGTAAGGAAACTACCCGACAACGTACTCGGGTAGGACTCCTCAGGCCGTCCCCGACTGGGACTTCCATGTAACCCTATCCCCCAGACTATATAAGGGCGGGCAGGGACTCCTCCAAAACAGAACGTGCATACTCATAACCTTCAAGGCAATACAAACCACACAAGATGTAGGGTATCACGCTCTCGGCGACCCGAACTTGTCTAAACTTTGTATTCCTTGCACCTTCAAGTTCCTGATCTCGGTTACACCCTACCTACAACCTACCACCTCGAGGGTATCCCTCGGTGGGCTTGACCGTAAAACACCGACAGCTAGCGCGCAAGGTAGGGGTGTTCATCGAGCATCCACCGAGAACTTGATGGCAGCGTTCAACTTTACCAGCGTCGTGCTCGACAAAGGCACAACTTTCATCTTTGGCTCTTGGATCTGCATCACCAACGGCTCGAGCGGCTTCGACAGCCACCTGGCCAACTCCACGGAGCCCGAAGATTCGAGCTGTTCGAGCGGTAACGACGAGTTCATCGACAGTTTCGACGAGATGCATCCGCTTCTCACCTCGGAGACCGAGGAGAATTCCGCCATCGACGCATTTTTGACTCGTGTCCCGACACGACTCTCCGGCTCGGATCCGGTCTGATCTGGGGAAGAGCGTACCCGATTCTATTTCGGACTACGCAACACGGCTTCCTCTTACGGGGAGGCCCTACGGTCTACGTCCCTCTCCGACTTGGAAGCGGACTTAGATCTCCTACTCAAGATCGGAGACAAGGACGCCACCGCTAGCCGGGAGGCTCCCATTTTCAACGCCTACTCGGATTCAGTTGACGAGCCCGACTCCTCCGTTGTCGGTCATCTGGGTTTGAGCATTATGACTACCACGCAAGGCATATTCGTGTACTGGAAGGGCATGGAGCCCTCCAAAGTACTCGATGATAACGCCCGCTTCGTAGCCACCATTCAGCAACTGCCCTTTCAAAAGGGAAGACCCCTCTATCCTATTCAGGAAGAGACCTCCAGGATGTCCACCTCGACTGTCCTGGCCACCGATTACACTGGCGACTACTCGCCGGAGCATGAAGTCTACATGGCTTCCATCCAAGCATCGAGTTCGACAATGAACTCGAGGACGAGATCCCCGCCAACCAAGACACCGCTGACGCTCCCCAGGATGAAGGTGAGGAGCAAAGACGGGTACGCAGGTGGAAGAACGCCAGGAGGAACAAGCGCAGGCGCAATGCTCAAGAGCGCGCCCGGAACCCGCAATGGTGCAGAAACCTACGCAAGGATTTTGACGCAGTGGCTAGCGAAGAATTCGTTGCCCCCATGGGTAACATCTTCGAAGCTTTCCTGCTCCTGCAACAGATCCCCCAAACGGACGCAACTCAGTGGATCATGCGACATGTCAAGCAAGCCGCAGTCTAGCTCGACAAGATGGACCCGCTGAAATCCGTCTAGAACACTTGTTCCAGGTCGGAACGTCATGGTAGCTCTGCACCCCAGGGCAGTCGTGCCATCGCGGGTCATCCCAACCCACGCAACAACCGACAAGCTGAACAGGAGGTTCAGCAACAAGGCCATAGGCCCAGGGGTGGGGGGCAACCCACAGGAGGCCAAGGCCACCAGGGTAACCAGCTTCCTCCACCTCCTGGCGTCTTAAGGCAGCGCATCGTCAGCAACCACAACGTGCGCTCCATCATCACCAATAGGCAGCGTGAGCAGTTAGAAATGCTGCTCGCGACGATAGTGATCGTTTCCCGACCTTCACGGAAAACATCACTAACCGCGAGTACCCGAGGGACTTCAAGCCTACGAACATCCCGAACTACGACGGGAAACAAGATCCGCGGTAGTAGCCATCGAAATATGTGGGGGCTCTCACTCAACTAAAGCCCTCCACTTCCCGATGGCCCTAGAATCAGCACCACTCACATGGCTCAAATCCGTCCGACCAAACTCCATCGACTCCTGGGAGGCCCTGAAGTAGGTCTTCGTCGATAACTTTCAGGGCTCCATGATCCCAGCAGGTACTCGTCATGACTTGTCGCAGGTCAAGCAGGAGGAGGACGAGACCCTGAGGTCGTACACGTGCCGCTTCTTCGACACCCGCGCCACCATCGCCAACATCGCCGACGAGAAAGTCATTCGCTGCTTCCGCCATGGACTGGCCACAAAGACACCGTACCGCGAGTTCAGGAGAAACCTCCCAACTACTGTACTCAAGCTCCGCGACATGATGCAGCGATGGGCGGATCAAGAAGACGAGGAGAATGAACGCTTCCCCAAGCGCAAAACTGACAAGGGCAAAAACAACAACCGCTCTAACAAGGGCCAGTACAACAACCCGGGTGCCGCTCACAAGCGGGAGCCAGAGGATCAAGTGGCCAACATCGAGCGCAACCCTCGCAGCAAGAAGTCGGGCAAGCTTCAGGATCAGTACGAAAAGATCCTCCACAAGCAGTGTCCGATGCACCCGAAGGCCAAGCACACTATGTTCCAGTGCACCGTCCTCCGCAAAAGCCTCAATGCACCACCTCCTCCTGTTGACGAGGAGGAGGAAAAGGACAAGGTGGACGAGGGCACCGACAAGTCAGGGCCTCCAGGTTTCCAACATCCGACTAACACCGTCAACGTCATCTCGGAGGCGACGGCGGTATTCTCAACAAGCGCGCGCAGAAGCTGTTTCGGCATGAAGTTATGTCAGTTGAGCCAGCAGTTTCGGCGCATCCCCTGAGACACAACGAGGTCCCGATCTCCTTATCCAGAGAGGATCAGTGGACCAACTTCTCTGAGCCGGGAAAACTTCCGCTCATACTGGACCCGGTAGTCGCCGGCTCTACACTGATCCAGGTACTCATCGACGGGGGAAGCGGGTTGAACCTGCTCTTCCCGAGTACTCTGAAGAAAATGAGGATGGACATCAGCAAGATGCTCACCCCCAGCAAAGCTCCGTTCTACGGGATTATCCCGGGTAACGCGGCTACACCGATCGGCTCGGTCACTCTGCCAGTTACCTTCGGGACGGCCGACAACTTCCGTACGGAGTACATCAAGTTCGAAGTCGCCAACTTCGAATCTTCGTACCACGCCATCCTTGGCAGGCCCGCTTTGGCGAAGTTCATGGCGGTACCCCATTACATCTACTTGGTCTTGAAAATGCCAGGTACCAATGGTGTACTCTTTCTCCGTGGCAACATCGAGAAGTCCTACGACTGCGACCAGGAGGCGATCAAGTATGCTGCATCAGCGCGCATACCAGAGCCTTCATCCGAAGTACTCGCGGCTGCACAACAACTCTCCGAGACAGAGTTGGAGGTGGCGAACAAGAGGCCAGGCCAGTCGAGGGTCAAGCCGAACCCGACGTTGGCACCAAGACCATCCAGCTCTAGGAGGGTGACTCATCCAAGATCGCCCTGATCGGCGAAAACATGGATAGCAAATAGGAATTCGTGCTCATCAACTTTCTTAGGGCTAACTGAGACATTTTTGCTTGGAAACCAACGCATATGCCAGGTGTGCCCAAGGAGTTGATCGAGCATGCCCTAAAAGTTGATCCCAAGGCCACTCTGAGGAAGCAATGACCACAATGTTTCTCTCTAGAGAAGAGGCAGGCCATCAAAAAAGAACCAGCTAAACTACTCGCGGCTGGTTTCATCAAAGAGGTGTACCACCCAGAGTGTCTAGCCAACTCTGTACTCGTTTTGAAAAAGAATAATAACGAATGGAGGATGTGTGTCGATTATACCGATCTCAAGAGGCACTGCCCGAAGATCCTTTTGCGCTCCCCCGGATCCATCAGGTTATCGACTCCACCGCCGGCTGTGTCCAACTCTCTTTCCTTGATTGCTACTCGGGTTATCATCACATTTCCCTCAAGGAAGAAGACAAGATCAAGACTGCGTTCATCACCCCGTTCGGAGCCTACGCATACACGACTATGTCGTTTGGCCTGAAGAACGCGGGTGCGACTTAGCAGTGAGCCATACAACTGTGCCTCGCTGACGAGCTACACCGCAACATTGAAGCCTATATGGATGACGTGGTTATTAAAACCAGAAATCCGGACGAGTTCATCTCTAATCTCGAGAAAATTTTGAACTGTCTGCGAAGATTTTAGTGGAAGCTCAACCCGACTCAAGTGCGTCTTTGGCGTACCCCAAGGGAAACTCCTCGGTTTCATCGTCAGTCAGCGAGGCATTGAGGCTAACCTTGAGAAGATAACCGCCATCACAAGCATGGGGGCTCCACAGAAAATCAAAGATGTGCAGAAGCTCAGCGGCTGTATGGTGGCACTAAACAGATTCATCTCCCGATTTGGAGAACGGGGTCTACCATTTTTCAAGCTCCTCAAGCGGCAGGACAATTTTGTTTGGACCGAGGAAGCGGCGCAGGCATTGGAGGGCCTCAAGGCTGACCTCCAATCGCCCCCCATCCTCACAGCTCTGAACCCAGGTGAGAACCTGCTACTTTACATCGCTGCGACTACTCACGTCGTTAGCACGGCTATTGTGGCGGAGCGAAACAAGGAGGGAAATGCCTTTGGCATGCAGCGGCTAGTGTATTTCGTTAGCGAAGTCCTTTCTGAGTCAAAGGCTCGTTACCCTTCAATTCAGAAACTTCTCTACACGATACTCATCACCTCAAGAAGCCTCTATTTTGACGAGTACAAAATCTTAGTTGTCACTAACTTCCCGTTGGCGGATATACTTCACAACCGGAACACCACTGGGCATATCTCCAAGTGGGCAGTGGAACTGGGGGCTCTCAACATTGACATCAAGCCACGCACTGCCATCAAGTCGCAAGCTCTAGTCGATTTCTTGGCAGAGTGGCAAGAAAACCAAATAGCAACTCCAGCTGACCAGGCATAGCATTGGGTCATGTACTTCGATGGCTCCCTCAAGCTCGAAGGCGGCGGTGCAGGAGTACTCTTCATCAGTCCGACTGGTGAGCAACTTAAATACATATTTCAAATACTATTTAAGGTCTCCAACAACGAGGCCGAGTACGAGGCACTACTCCACGGGCTACGCCTGGCTGTCTCCCTTGGTATCAAGCGACTACTCATCTTTGGCAACTCTTTACTGGTGGTCCAACAATGCAACAAGGAGTGGGACACCAACAAAGAAACCATGGACGCGTACGTTGCAGAAATTCGTAAGCTTGAGAACAAGTTCTCGGGTCTCGAGATCCGTCATGTACTCCGCGATAACAACGTTGGGGCAGACGTACTCTCGAAGCTAGGCTCTGAGCGAGCCAAAGTTCCGGCTGGAGTCTTTGTCCATGAGCTCCACCACCCCTCTATTCTAAGAACAGAGCCAGACACCATCGACCAAGGCCCTGTGGAGTCTAGTCGAGAGATCCTGTTGATTGACGTGGACTGGCGCTCCCATTTCATCGACTTGATCAAGGAGAAGAAGCTACCTCCCAACCTCGACCCCAAGAGCGCCGAGGCTATTCGACTAGTCAGGTGCAGCAAGGGTTACGTTCTGGTGGGAGATAAGCTCTACAAGCGTGAATCAGCATCAGGGGTACGCATGAAGTGCGTAACTACTGCAGAAGGGCAAGAAATCCTTGAGGAAATCCATGAGGGCGCGTGCGGAAATCATGCAGCCTCCCGTACACTACTCGGGAAGGCCTTCAGGTCTGGGTTCTATTGGCCTACGACTTTGGCAGATGCCGAAGACCTCACTCGGCGATGCACCAACTGCCAACTCTTCGGTAAACAAGCTCATGTCCCTGCGCACAACCTGATCGCCATACCACAATCTTGGCCGTTGGGCTGTTGGGGCCTTGACATGATCGGTCTGCTGATAATAGCACGAGTAAGCTTTACCCACGTCTTGGTGGCCATCGACAAGTTCACCAAGTGGATCGAGTACAAGCCTATTACAACCTTGACGGCCGACAGAGTAGTCACCTTCATCTGTGACATACTTCACCGTTTTGGTTTTCCTCATATGATCATTACTGATCTGGGATCCAACTTCACTTCACACAAGTTCTGGTAGTTCTGCGAATGAAGCGGCATCGAGATCAAGTACGTCTCGGTAGGCCACCCAAGGGCCAATGGCCAGGTGGAGCGCGCCAACGGTTTGATCCTTGATGGACTCAAGAAAAGGCTCTATGACGAGAACAGCAAAAAGGGAGGCAAGTGGATCAATGAATTACCCACAGTCGTCTAGGGGCTTCGTATTCAACCGAGTAAAGCCACAGGACAGTCACCTTTCTTTCTCGTCTATGGGTCAGAAGCTATCCTCCCAGCAGATATCATGTGGAACTCTCCCAGATTGGAGATGTATGAGGAAGGAGAAGCTGACAAAGCAAGGCACTTGGAACTCGACTGCGCTGAAGAAGTCAGATGCAATGCCCTATTACGATCAGCAAGATACCTACAAGGCGTTCGACGGTATCATGACCGCAACATCCAAGAAAGATCCTTCAACGTTGGGGACCTGGTCTTACACCGCATCCAAGATGATAATGTGCTTCACAAGCTCAACTCTAGATGGGAAGGACCCCTCCTCGTCAAGAAGGTAACCAGCCTAGGGTCGTATCGACTACAGTACCATGACGGCCTGGAGGTTCCAAATTCTTGGAACATCGAGCACCTACGCTTTTTCTATGCATAAGAAACTTGCGTCAAACCTGTCAGCTGCAGCGCAGCTCAGTATAAAAATACATTGTTGTTTCGGCTCCACAAACGACTACTGTGTTTTTATATTCTTTAGCAACATTGAGTAAACTCGGGGGCTGTCGCCACGAGTTATGTCAATACGCTACTTCTAAAATAATCCTCAGAAATACTTGGGGGCTACGCCACGAGTACCTTCCGTCATGATTAACCAAACCAAAGCCTCACGGGCTATACCCTCGAACGGGTCAGATGTTCTTTCCGACTACCTCCCTTTACAGCTTAATCAAGCTATGGGGTAAGGTCTTACAGAGTAAAGTCGAAGGGGTTATTACACCTATACACAGAGGTTCTATGAACGCAACTCTGTACAAAAGTACAAATCCAGTATACAGTTCGCCAACTGAAGCGATGCCTTCAGGGTAACTACACACTGGAACTAACGTACTAAAGTTCTTAACGATTACGTTTCAACACGCCACTTCACAAGTCGAGCGTAGCAAACAATGATCAAACAAAGCATTAATATATTACATAAGCAACTGTCGTTTTTCATACAAAACATACACAGTTCATCATGGCTCAAAAGAGCGGAAGGTCATCAACTATTTGATGAGCAACATCTTGCACTTCGGCACGGTACTGGTTGAACCGCTCCTCGATGCACTCCCCGGAGACGCCTTCCGCAAATGAACTAACGTCCATGCCTGGGAAATACAACTTCACCACTGCCAAGGTATGTGTTAGCACAACCTTGGCAGTGCCAGATGCATACCCGGCAATGCCTGTTAGAGCATCAATCAGTCGCTGCACCAAGGAGCGCCCGTCTGTGACGGGGTGCACAAACTCGCAGAGCTGGTGAGCGGCTGTCGCGAGTTGCACCATCTCTTTCTCCTTGCGCTCCCTGTCTCGGGCCATGGACTGGATTTGCTTCATAATTTCTATGAGCTGCTTCTCAGCATCAGACAACTGGCGAGTTACAATCTTGTGCTCCTCGTCCAGATTCGAGTACTTGAGCTGGAGCTCCTCCAGTGCCTTCTGCAGCTGTTCCTTTTCCTCTGTAAGTTCATATATATCACACTTCCAGTCAGTTAATGCTCTTTCAATACGAGCATACTCTGGGAAAAAGTACATATATACAACTCAGAACAAGGACAGAGACATAACACTACTCGGGTCAGAGGAACAGACTACTTACTCTCTTTCTGAGCGGTCAAATCTTTGACCTTCTGGATCGCCAAGTCGTGCTTCCGCGGATGATCTATCATGGTGTCCCGATGCGAGGTCTTCAGGGCCTCGAGTTCCTCCTGGAGCTTGAGGTTCTTGGCTTTCTCAGCCTCCAGGTTGTCCTCCGCCTCGTGGGTACGCGGCAGCACGTCCCCAATCCGGACCAATAGAGCCGACTTCTCCCTGGAGCACTCAACAAGGCTCTATACAAAGCAAGACAACAAGTCAGTATACCTCTACAGCGGAATATCAACGCTAGAGGAAGTACTCGACTACATACCTTGGTGTAGTTGTTAAAGCGACATCTCAGCTCCATCATGAGCAAGACGGTCTCCACCAACGGGTCCTCAAGGAGCTCGGCGCGAGGACGAGGGATCTCTTCCTCCTGCTGCTATCGCACCCGGGAGTCCTCCGGGATCTCCTCCTGTTGCCGAGCCCGAGAGCTTTCCGGGGGATCTTGCGCCCGCGAACTCCCTGGGACCTCCTGCTGGTCCTGGGTACTCGCGATCGCCTGCTGAACGATCCGAGCACCATCTTCAAGGTTTGCCCCAGGAGTACTCCCGGGGGCTTCTGTCTCTGGCACCGCCTGCGCATTAGCCGAAGGCTTGAGATCTTTTCCTCCGGTGCCGCCGGCACATCCTCGATGATGTGAGGCTCGACAGTACTCGCGGCTGCAGGGTCTTCCAGCAACGAGTCTGCACTCGTGCCCACCTGGCCGGCACTGGAGGTCGTCAGCTTGGGAGTCTCCGACTTCCTGAATCATATGTGTTAGCATTCAGCATTAACACAAGAAACTACAACACGATACTTCCAGTTACTAACCTCGCGGGCTTCCTGAGAGGGAGTGCCGTTGGAACGACCAGCCCTCGTGGAGCGATCTTGTTTCCGGTACGGGTTGAGAGCGGCGGACTAGTCGCGGGCGATGATTGCCTCGATGCCGAGCTCCTCTCCCCAGTCACATCGACTACCCCTTGCCTCGGGGGCTCGGGGTTCTCCTCAGTACCACTACAGGAGCAAATTAACTAAGTACTCGTAGAAGATTGGCAAGATCAAGCAACTAAAGAAGTACAGACTACTTACGTCTCTTGACGACGGCTTGGTGTTGCCGCTGCTGCAGCGGCTCTCCACTTCCGCGTCGCCACTCGCTGTGGGCGCGGTGGATCGGCTGCAGCATCGCCCACGTCTCTCTCAGCGGGCGGGTCTCGGGCTGGCTCCTCGAAAACTGGCTCAGGCGGGTCAGACCTGAGCTGCTTTACGTCGCCCTGCAGACAAAATCAGACTGTCAAAACAACAACTCTGTCAACAAGATTACACCCAAAGGTACTCGAGTAAACACTTATCGAGTTCGGCGAGTCGTCTGCGCCGAACAGACTTGGGATGAAAGGCTCTGAGTTTACCCCCGTGAACAGGCGGGTGACTTGACGCATGATTTCTTCAACGGATGGCACATCCCTGGCCATCCGTGATGGGTCTGGAATACCTTCGTAATCGAACCCGAGGTGAACGCATTGCTGGAGGGGCTGGAAGCGCCGCTCGATGAACGAGTACGCCATAGAATCCTAGTGATGCCCTTGTCCTTCAGGACCTTGATCCGCTGCATCAACTCAGGGATGTCGTGGTGTTCCTCCTCCATCGGCTTCTTCAGCCAATACTCTCGGCGCTGGGGCGGGGAGTTGTCCAGTCCAAGGAGGCTAATCCGATGGTTCCCAATGTAGAACCATTGCGCGTGCCACCCAAACAGGCTACTCGGGGTCGTGTACTCGAGGTACAGCGCCTTGTCGCGCAGCTGTACCCCGACACCCCCGACTAGCGCGGGATTGTCCTCATCCGGCTGGGGTTCGAGGCGGAAGAGGTAGCAGAAAAGATTGAAGTCCGGGCGAATTCCTAGGAATGCCTCGCACAGATACACAAAAATAGAAATGTGCAAAACAGAATTCGGGGAAAGATGGTAATGTTTGATTTTGTAAAATCCAAGCAAACCGCGAAAGAAATCTTAAGAAGGGAGAGCGAGGCCGCGGTCGGCAAAAGGGGTGAACATCACGGTCCACCGGTGTTCTCCCACGGTGACGAGTCGGAGCCAGCAGTCCGCCACTGAACCACCCGCTCCTCTTGCAGTACCCGCTCGGCAACAAGCCAGAGCAGGTCTCTCTCCTTGATGTTTAAGGCCCTCCACGATGAGCCCTCCACCACCGTCTTGGCGACCTTCGCCGACGGCGGCGGTCCGCCTTCTCCTTCACCCTCCCTCTTCCTTCTGCGACCGGAGGTTGACTTCTTTGGCACCGTCGGTCGAAATGTCACCGGGGTCTTCGTGCGCATGCCATGGGGAACCCACGCGGGTGCGGATGAGGATGGGGATCAGGGATTCAGGATAATCTTGGCTTGGATTTGGGCGGAGAGGTGGTCAATTTTGTAGTGGCGGCGGTGGCTAGGGTTCTTGGCCACGCAGATCTGTTTTTACTGCAGTGAAAACAGAGCAGGGTGAAACCCTAAGGGGTAACGCGAGGTTATTTATAACCAGTGGCTCCCCATTTTTCCGTTGTAAGCCGAAGAGTTTTCTCGGGATAACGATTCAATTTTGAGAGGTTTTTACGGGTTCTGTGCAACGGATAATGGAAACTAGTCGTTTCTCAGGGATAGGCTCCCGAGAATTTGGACCTTTCAACTTCCAGTGCAATTTAACCCTAAAAATCATCAAATTGGATTCAAAAACATATATTCCACGCCACGACTCTTTAGATCCTTTTTTTCCAAACCTGGGAATTTGGATTAAAGGCTCAGGGGCTGCGGGATACGTGTCATCGATGGCTTATTTTTCAAAAATTCTTGGAAGATACAGACCAAAGATTCAAGACTAATTTGACCCTCAGCCTGATTCTTTCGATTCAACCTAAGGCTCGGGGGCTACTCCATATGGAGTGCGACTTCATCGCACCCCATATAAATGAAGACTTGAAAACTACTCGGGGCTTGAGCACCTCACAGCCTCGATGCAGCCAAGGAAGTACTCGGAAGACACCTTCTAGAGGGGACTCAGCAGGGACGTGAAGACACCTTCCAGAAGTACTCGGAAGCCTGCAGTACTTGGCTACGAAGAGCTCGGGGGCTTGTCAGACCCGGGGCAGCGAGACTGCACACTTGGCGTACATATTCTTATGGCAAGGGATGGCGCATGGGCCATACCTCATCCTCATTGTAACTAATCGTATAGAGCTAGGACTAGTCGGACATAAGTAAACTACCCGACAACGTACTCCGGTAGGACTCCTCGGGCCGTCCCCGACTAGGACTTCCATGTAACCCTGTCCCCCAGACTATATAAGGGCGGGCAGGGACCCCTCCAAAACAGAACGTGCATACGCATAACCTTCAAGGCAATACAAACCACATATGACGTAGGGTATTATGCTCTCGGTGGCCCGAACCTGTCTAAACTTTGTGTTCCTTGCACCTTCGACTTCCTGATCTCAGCTACACCCTACCTACAACCTACCACCGCGGGGGTATCCCTCGGTGGGCTTGACGGTAAAACACCGACAACTTGGGCTTGAGTAGATCCCAGTTTGGAGAGTACATCTGCTCCAACATTGTTGTCCCGGACGACGTGATGAATCTCCAGGCCAGCAAATTTATTCTCCAGCTTGCACACTTCCGTAACATATGCGTCCATCTCCTCCTTTGTGCAGTCCCACTCTTTGTTGACTTGTTGCACGACTAGCAGCGAGTCGCCGTACACGAGTAGTCATTTGATGCCAAGTGAGACTGCCAGGCGGAGACAGTGTAGTAGCGCTTCGTACTCGTCCTCGTTGTTGGACACCTTCCAAAGGATTTGTAAGACGTACTTGAGTTGTCCTGCCCCGCCACCCTCGAGCTTGAGAGAGCCATAAAAGTACATCGTCCAATGCTCTAGGCGGCTGGCTGGGGTTGGTACATGATTTTCCCGCCACTCAGCCATGAAATCGACCAATGCTTAGGATTTGATGGCTGTCCTTCGCTTGAAGTTGATTGAAAAGCCCCCAGTTCTACTGCCCACTTGGAGATACAACCAGTGGCGTCCCGGTTGTGGAGTATATCCGCCAACGGGAAATCAGTAACAACTGAGATCTTGTACACATCAAAGTAGTGGCGGAGCTTCCTTGATGTTATCCGTATTACGTAGAGTAGGTTTCTGAATTGAAGGATAGCGTACCTTTGATTCAGAGAGTACTTCGCCGATGAAATAGACTGGCCTTTGCACGCCAAATGCATGGTCTTCCTCATTTCGCTCCACCACAATTGCTGTGCTGATCACATGAGTAGTTGCTGCAATGTACATCAGCAGGTTCTCCCCTAGACGTGATGCTTTGAGAATAGGAGGTGACTGCAGGTGTTCCTTGAAGTTCTGCAAAGCCTGCGTAGCTTCCTCCGTCCAGTGGTACTTTTCTTTCTGCTTCAGAAGCTTGAAGAAGGGAAGGCCCCGTTCTCCAAATCGTGAGATGAATCTGTTTAAGGCCGCCATGCACCCTGTTAGCTTCTACACGTCCTTGATCGTTGCTGGAGCCTTCATGTCGGTGATGGCGGTAATCTTCTCCGGGTTAGCTTCAATCCCTCTATGACTAATGATGAACCCGAGTAGTTTCCCGGATGGTACGCCGAAAATGCACTTGGTCGGGTTGAGTTTCCATTGGAACTTCTGGAGGCTACTGAATGTTTCCTCCAGGTCCGAAATTAGGTCCTCGGAAATTCTGGTCTTGACGACCATGTCATCCACATAGGCCTCGACATTGCGGTGTAGTTGGTCTGCAAAACACATTTGAATTGCCCGCTGGTACGTAGCCCCCGCGTTCTACAGCCCAAAGGACATAGTCTTGTTGGCATAAGTTCCGAAGGGCGTGATGAAGGCAGTCTTGATTTGATCTTCTTCCTTGAGGGCAATCTGATGGTAGCCCGAGTAGCAGTCAATGAAATAGAGGACTACGCAGCTGGCAGTGGAGTCAATTACTTGATCAATGTGCGGTAGCCCGAAGTGGTCCTTCGGGCAGTGCTTGTTGAGATCAGTATAATCAACACACATTCTCCATTCAATATTATTCTTCTTCTTTACAAGGACGGGGATGGCAACCCACTCTGGGTGGTACAACTATTTGATGAAACCAGCAGCCAGTAGTTTGGCCAACTCCTTTTTAATTGCTTCCGTTTTGTCTTGAACGAATCTACGGAGACGCTGCTTTTTGGGGGTAGCATCAGGATCTACTTTCAAACAATGCTCGATCAGTTCCTTGGGCACCCCTAGCATGTCTGCTGGTTTCCACGCGAATATGTCTCGGTTGGCCCTAAGGATCCGATCAGGGCTGTCTTGATCCGATCAGGGCTGTCTTGGATGAGTCTCCTTCCTGCAGCTGGATGGACTTCAAAGCGAGTTCTCCGGTGGGCTGCAGCTTCGAGTAGTTCGCCTTCTTTGTGGGAATTACTAGCCCTGTTTCGGAGACCTGTTGCGCAACGGTGAGTACTACACCTGAACTATCTGGTACACGCGTGGTCGAGGCGTACTCGATGGTCTTCTGGTCGCAGTCGTAGGACTTCTCCAGGTCGTCGCGGAAGGTGAGAACCCCACTCTTTCCTGGCATTTTCAGGAGTAAGTAAACGTAGTGCGGTACGGCCATGAATTTGGCCATTTTGCAGGTCTGCCCAGAATAGTGTTATAGGAGGTTTCGAAGTTGGCCACTTCGAACTTGATGTACTCAGTACGGTAGTTTTTCCTCATCCCAAAGATGACGGGAAGCACTACCGTGCCAAGCGGCGTAGCTGCGTTCCCAGGTACGATGCCGTAGAAGGGAACCTTGCTGGGGGTAAGCATGTCGATGAAATTTACCCCATCTTCCTTAGAGTACTCATAAAGATGATGTTGAGGCCGCTGCCTCCGTCGATGAGTACTTATGCGAGCCTGACATCCGCGACCACCGGATCTAGGACGAGTGAGAGTTTGCCCGGCTCAGAAAACCTCGTCCACTAATCAGCCCTGGAGAACGAGATGGGGATCTCCGACCACCGGAGGGGTCGTGGTACCGCCGGCTCGATGGACATGATCTCGCGACAGTGCGGCTTCTGAGTCCTTTTGGAGACAAATCCTGACTCGCCACCAAAGATGACGTTGACCACCTTGGATACGTCCGGGAATTCGCCGGCGTTTGTCTTGTTCTCTAGATCTTCGTCGTCCTTGTCCTTCTTCTTGTTGTTGTTGCTCTTCTCCAAGGATGGGGCGTTGAGGGACTTCTGAAGCTGGTAGCACTCGAAAGCAGAGTACTTTGAGTGTGGATGCCACGGGCATTGTTTCTGCATGAGTTTGTCGAACTCCTCTTGCAGATTGGATGGCTTCTTGCCTCGTGGGGCGCGACTGATAACCGCGACGAGATCATCTGGCTTGTGCTTTCAGAAGGATCCTGAGTAGTCTCGCTAGCTTCTATCATTGCGGTGGTCATTGTTGCGCTTGTTGTAGTCGTTGCCGCGTTTTGAGAACCGATCACACTCCTGCTCCTCTTGGTCTGCCCAGGTCTGCATCATGTCGCGGAGGGCCGCAACAGTCTTGGGGCGGTTGCGGCCGAAGTCGCGGAATAGAGCCTGGTCGGTGAGGCCGTTGTGGAAGCAGTCGATGACGTCGCTCTCAGAGATGTTGGCGATCGTAGCTCGGCTGTCGAAGAAGCGGCGAGTGTACGAGCGCAGGAGCTCGTTCCTTTCTTCTTGCATTGGGACAGGTCCTGTCGAGTACCTTCCTGAGCAATCGCATCCCTGGAAGTTGTCGATGAAAACGTTCCGAAGTTGCTCCCAGGAATCGACGAAGTTCTTGGTTAGGATCTCCAGCCAAGTGAGTGAGGCGGTCTCCAGGGCCATCGGGAAGTAGACGACCTTGGTGGTGTTGGTGCCGTCTGCGATTTCAATGGCGATGGAGTAGCATCGTATCCACTGTTGAGGAGATTGCTTACCATCGTACTTGGTGATGCCGATGGGATTGAATCCCTCCGGGTACTTGTAGTTGTCGAAGCGGGAGGAGAAAGCGGGGAAGTGATCGTTGTCGTCCCGTGTAGTGTTTCCATCGGCTCTGGCGCGTTCCTTCCTCTGATAGTTGATGATGGAGCGAGCATTGCGCCCCATGTTGATCTTGTCGCGGAGGTCACCCGTTGGGAGCTTTTCGAGCTCCGAGTGGCGGTAGTTGTGAACGGAGCCTTCCGGATGTGGTGCGTGGGTCGCTGGTCGGCTTCCTTGCAGACCACGGCTTCCCTGTTGGTTGTTGGAGGGAGCAGCTTGTCGCCTCGGGTGGCCCCCTAGTGTTCTGCTGACTTGGCTTTCTCCCTCACCCTCGCCCCTTCCCCGGGAAACCGAGGGCATTGGGATCTGCTGGTTGATCTGCAGCAGTGCCCGCTGCGCCATGCGAACAGCGGTCTGGACTTGCGGGTCGGGGTTAGCGGTAGGAGTGTTGAACCCGGCGTCCTGTGCTGCTGTGAACTCGGCGTCGAGGTCGCGTTAAATCCGTGCGCGCCGATCATTGGCGTCCCTTCTACGCTTAGCACATTTCCTGTTGCGCAGCCTGTGGGCCTCACGGTCCTGAGCGGACTCGTTGGCGGCATCTGCGGTGTGCTCATCCTCAGAGATCTACTCAGGCCTTTTGTTGCGGTGTCTGTCATTGTATTCATCGGATTCCGCCATGAAGACATGGCCGTGTGTGGATGGATCGTCGGAGCTGTAATCTACGAGTACAGTTCCGCCAGGGGTGGTCTCACTGAGTGGTCTGCCCTCTTGGAAAGGCAGGGAGTCAAGGTGAGCGACCAATCTTTCGTCGTCTTCGAGTAGTTCGGAGGGTTTCATGCCCTTACAGTACACGAAGCGACCCTCCGGTGTGGAGGTTATAACCAAGACCTGGCCACCCAAGTAGGCTTTGGCCTCGGAATCGAAGTCCGAGTCGTAGTCGTCGAAGATAAGGGCCTCCCGGCATGCGGTGGCGTCCTTGTCCCCGAGCTCGAGTAGTTCGTCCAGATCCTTCTCCAATGCGGAGTAGAATTTGGACAACATAGCCTCCTGGTAAACAGTGGCCGTATTGCGTAAACCGAAGGGGAATCGGTCATGCTGCTCCTCAGATGGAGTCGAGTTCAATCCGAGGAAGCTTCATGCACCACGAGTTGGAGTCGCGTCAAAGACGGACAGCTTCTTGATCTCCCTGGCGAGGTCAGAGAGCAACATCTCATCGAGGTTGTCAATGAACTCGTCGAGAACGCTGCTTGGTGTTGCTGCAGATGCCTCCGACTTGTTGTCGACGAGGTGCCGACGGAAGTCACCTGTGCCATCAGAGACACAGACCCAAGAGCCCAAGACGAAAGTTGTGCCCGCTGGGGGCACGACGCTGGTGAAGCTGAAAGTTGCCATCAAATTCGCCGGTGGATCTTCGATGAGCACCCCTACCTGGCGTGCCAGCTGTCGGTGTTTTACCGGCAAGCCTATCTAGCGATACCCCAAGGTAGTAGACTTGTAGTCAGGGTGTCGCCGAGATCAAGAACTCGATGGTGCAAGGAACACAAGGGTCTAGACAGGTTCGGGCCGTAGTATGTGTAATACCCTACGTCCTGTATGGTTTGTATTGCCTTGGAGGTTATGAGTATGCACATTGTGTTCTGGAGGGGTCCCTGTCCGCTCTTATATATCTTGGGGGCACAAAGTTACATGAAAATCCTAATCTGGTACGAGCTTAGGAGTCCTAACCGAGTACGTTCGGGTAGTTTCCTTCTGTACCGACTAGTTGTACTTGCTTGCGAGTACTTTACAGTATGGATAAGGTATGGGACATGCCCCACCCCTTACTTTAGAATGTTCTATGCCACGCGTGCAGTCCTGTTGCCCCAGGTCTGACACATTGATCGACGGTGAGCTTTATCATCGTACCGCCGAAGATTTACTTCTCAAATGCTTAGACTCGGATCAGGCTAAAGTTGCTATGGGTGAGGTCCATGAAGGCATCTGTGGTACACATCAATCGGCTCCTAAAATGAAGTGGTTGCTTAGAAGAGTCGGTTTCTATTGGCCTAGCATGATGTCCGATTGTTTCAAGTATTATAGAGGGTGTGAAGAATGTCAGCGATTTGGTAACTTGAAGTTGGTTCCTGCTGCGTTGATGCATCCTATTATTAAACCATGGCCGTTCCGAGGTTGGGGGTTGAATTTCATCGGTCAAATTAATCCTCCATCTTCAAAGGGGCATCCCTTCGTGTTGGTTGCTACGAATTATTTTACTAAGTGGACCGAAGCGGTTCCTTTGAAGAACATGACACATAGGGAGGTGATTGAGTTTATTACAGAGCATATTATTCATAGATTCGGTATTCCTCCAACTTTGACAACAGATCAAGGTTCTTCACTCATATCAAAGGAGGTACGTGTATTCGCCGAATCTTACAAGATTAAGTTGCTCAATTCATCTCCATATTATGCTCAGGCCAATGGTCAGGCCGAGTCGAGTAATAAGATTTTGATCAAGCTTGTCAAGAAGAAAATAGAAGAAAATCCTAAGAGGTGGCTTGAGGTGTTGTCCGAAGCATTATGGGCTTATCGTATATCTAGGCATGGTGCTACTAAAGTTACTCCTTTTGAGCTTGTGTATGGTCAGGAGGCCATTTTGCCTATTGTGGTGAATCTGGACGCTTATAGATTAGCTAAACGAAATGACCTTTCTGCTGTTGATTACCATGATTTGATGATGGATAATATTGCTGAGGTGACCGATAAGCGATTGAGGGCTTTAAAGGAGATTGAAAAGGATAAGCTTCGGGTGGCTGAGGCTTACAACAAGAAGGTAAAAGGTAAATCTTTCCAGGTTGGTGAGCTGGTTTGGAAGACAACTCTATCTCTTGGGATGAAAAGTAATAAGTTTGGAAAATGGTCGTCAAGTTGGGAAGGTCTGTACAAAATTATCAAGGTTATCTTCGGGAATTCGTATATGTTGGAGACGCTACAGGGAGATCGTTTGCCTAGGGCTATCAATGGAAGATACTTGAAGAAATATTATCCCAACATATGGCAAGATGCTTGAAGATAAAGATGGTGGATGCATGAGTATCGCCCTTAGCATTATTTTTAGGGCAATATGCGCATGATGTAACACTTGTGATAGGTCTAGTTGCTTTTTGGCTTGCAATGCTCACCAAAAAGGTAGGGGGACATATGTTGACAGCCAAATTTGGCAGAGGCTGCGGCCGACCGGTCTGACCGGTTCGTGAAGGGGTACGACTTCCCCGGCCTATATATATAAAGGCTAAGGCCGATTGAGGGCTATTCCCAATCGAATCAACACAATCTGTCATTTACTTTACCTCTCAAACCCTGGCTTTTCCAAACCCTAATTGCTGTTCTTCGCTCGTCTCTACGGCGTTCGAGGGCTCTCTGAGTGACCTGCCGACCTCAGAGCAACCCTAGATCCGTGAGCTTCGACGGGGTCCCTCCCGAGCTCAAGGTTTTAGGTCTTCTCCGTGCTTCCTGTCTAACTGGTCTGACCGGTTGCCCTGGCCGGTCTGACCGGTCAGCGCGCAGGGAGCTCGTTGGTGCTGATCGTGTTGATGATCCGCGGGTTCTAGCGCATCCGAGTGTGTTCGACGTGACTTCGCATCAACACATAGTCAAGGTCTCGGGGAGAACAAAAGAGTAAAATGCACGATGATTTTCCAATAATTACCTGATGATTTTGAAATATAAGAAATGCACATTTCCATAGGCATAAGCTCCGAGGCGGACCTCTCTCCGCCTTTGGAAATGCTATTTACATCTCGCCGCCTCCGGAAATGCTATTTCTCCGCATGTAGAAATGGTTTTTGTATTACTGGAGCTTTGTTCTCTAGATTCGCTAAAGCTTTGTAAGTTGGTACATGATGTCAAATGGTGAGAGGTAACCAGCGTTGCCCTCCCTGGCGGCTCGGGGGGAGCACCGCGCCGCCTCCGCCCGTCCCCGCTCTTGCAGCCTCCGGTGGCCGTCGCCGCCGCCGGCGACCGGCCGGGCGGTGGCGGCGGCCCGCAGCTGGGCCGATGCTGGCTTCACCCGCCTCCTTCCTCCCTCCCTCTCGCTCTCTCCCCCTCTCTCCCCCAGCCTTCAAGCCATGGTCGTCCTCCCACCCGGCCCTTCACCACCACCGGCCTATGGGGCCCGGATCCGGCCTCCCCTTCGCCGGATCTACGCCGCCCCCACGGCTGGATCTGCTCATGACCCCCCCCCCCCCCCCCCCCCCCGCTCCCTCGGCGGGTATCGATGTCCCCGGCGCGGCACTCCGTCCCCGGTCGCCCTTGGTGGGGCTTGCCCTGGATGGCCGCCCCGTGCACGTCGGTCGGTGCCGCGGCAGCCTTGTGGGCTCACCAGCCCTCTGTCCCCGGTGCGGCCCTCTGTCCCCGGCGCAGTCGCCTTGGTCGGGTCTCGCCCGTGGTGGCCGCCCCATCCCCAGTGACCTTGTCCTCCTAAGATGACGCTGGCGGCGGGGATGCCTCGCCGGCATGCCGCGCAGATGCGGCTCCGCCTCGATCCGTCGCCGCCCTTTATGGGCGCCAGCTGCTTTCGTGGCTCGTCCTCCCCTGGATCCACGTGACTCTGGGCGCGGCTTGGTCTCGGTGGGCCCTAGCATGGAGGTTGGTTCCCTGGTGAAAACCATATCCGGTGCTCCGGACCGGTAACGATGGCGCCTGGCGCGTCATGCCCCTCTTGGGGGCGTCGCATTGGGACACCTCCACGCCTCCTTTGCTGGGCTCCTGCCGGCCAGCGTGGTGTTGTTTGGTCTCCGGTCGCCGCCTACGGGTCTGCCTCTGGTCGTTGCCGCCCTTTTAGGCGGGCTCTGTATGGTCCCTGGCATGGAGGATAGATCCCTGGTGCAAACCATGTCCAATGCTTTGGACTGGCGACGATGGCGTCTCGTGCGTCATGCCCCTCTTGAGGGCGTCGTCTTGGGATTTCTTCATGCCTCCTCTACCGGCGGCCTGGTTTCCTTGTGCCTTGCCGGGGTGGTCGTCTTCATGTGTGTTACCTACCTATGCTTCCTTGACACTTCATCACCATGGTCTGCTGGAGCTGCGACGACTTTGCTGGTTACCTCGTTGTCGTTGTGCTAGCGGATGCTTTGCCGCCGTGGTCGCGCTGCTTGTTGGTCGTCTCCGACGGATGCTTTGCCGTTGTGGTGCTGCTACTTCTGGTGGATGCTTAGCCACCCTCGTGTTGTTTCGTGGTCGCAGTCAGCGGCCTCGGTGGTGTTGTTTTTCTTATAGGTTCACATGTTTTAGGTTGTTTGGTTGAGCTTGGTGGGTTGAGTGGGGTTTCCCCTTCTCTTTTGTTGTCGTAGTTTTGCTAGCTTCTTGGTTGTTTGTTTTGTTGGCCTTTTTTCAATTTCTTCTCTATTTTTATTTTTTTGTGCGCTTGAGTTGGTCAACCCTTATTTGGCCTGCATCAAGTTATATCTGTAAACTGTTTATTTTTCTTACTGTTTGTTTTTCTTAATGAAATACATGCCAAGACACGCTCCCAAAAAGTCAAATGGTGAGAGGTTGCTTGTGTGGTTGCTTGTGTTGGTGCTCCATTGAGCCTCGTTCCTTAGCGAGGACAAGGCCTTTTAGATTTAGAAAGACACGTGTACGGTGCACCTGTTTCTTTTTTTTTTCTCCCTCATGTGTTTTTGCAATCCTATCTGCGGACAGTGCGACCTGAACTTTGAGCCCGACACATAGGCCCATATCTCCTCACCAACATAAAAGCGTCTGATTTCCCAACTGATCCCCGTACTGACACTTGTCCATGTCTTACATAGAATTACATAGAAGGTACAGATACCCACTGCTCACCGACCACAGTGTGGCCTCCTCCAACGTGGGTGGGCCAGCCACTCCGTCAAGCCTGAGCGCTCATCAACAAGCCGCCGACCCGCCACCCCCTCAAGCTCAAGCTTCCCCCAAATGTTCGGGTATGCCAGATTTTCACAAAATAATTGACAAATCTCATGAAGTTTGTTTGAATAGATTAGTTGTACAGTATACTAAATGATTGCTACAAAGATAACCAAGAACAGACATGGACCAAATATCAAAAGGACAAACAAGTGGGAACAACATGAGTTCAAGTGGATACCACCCTTGATGCATCTCATTTCTCTACTTGAAATGCAAATTAGTTTACTTCAACAAAAGTGCAAATTAGTTCAATCAAATGAACTCTAGATCTACCTAATGACCCAGAAAGGAAGCAAAGCTTGCTTATGTTATGTTCAAGAAAAAGCATGGGCTGAGCTCAACCGGTGTGGCCATGTGGCATCGACAATGCCGGGCCACTTCTGCCAGTACTAGTCGAAATCCAATTTGTGCTGGGTCATTTGGTTTGTGGAGGCCCTGAAATGCTCAAACCACCGGACCAGAACATGCTGGAACTTTGTTACATAAAATTTCTATGTTATAGGGGAGAAAAACATGCTGGAACTTCACAAGAGTTTTGAAAACCTTTCAAAATCATGAAATCCTTCGTTCCATAGGAAGCATCAGAGCAAGATCAGAGAGCATCACTAGACATATAGAGCTTATAAAACGAAAATCAGGGAATGACTCTATCTTTTAATTTCATAATACGGATTGAAAAGCTAGAGAATATCTTCCTCAGTCTCATGTTACCGCAAATTTGCTCCATCATAGTCATTAAAAAACAGCTCAAGTTAAATGGATCTTCCGCAAAATCATTCAAGAGGTGCATGTATATACAGGACTACTGGAGTACTTATAACAAGTAACAAACGATATATTTTGAGGTCGAGTGAAGGGTGATCATATATGTATATTAGGTATTAGCACCCACACCTGGCCCATGGCAAATTAAACAAAGGGTTTTCCAAAACAAAACTAAACAAAGGGGTTTGCAATAATAGAATTAAACAAAGGGCTTGACAAAGGGATTAAAGTTCCTCTTTTTTGCGACAGCAGCGATTAGTCAATTAGATTACATCATGACATAGGAGCAGACACAAAAGCAGTGGCAGGTCATCACACCTTTACACGACAACATCACCTCCGCTGTTCAGCATCAAATCAGATCAAAGTGCCTCCAAAACCGTGCTTGCTTAGTAGTACAGCCAGTAAAAGGAGGCCTGAAATCGAAGGCCATTCAGCTGGATGGATGCAGGCTACTCACTTCGCCTTACTAGTAGAAACTAATCAAGCTCAATTAATCAGCTAATAAGCACGCATACATCAAGGACCAGTTAAACCTTTGGGGGGTGTGGATCGGAGTCATGGAGATGGAGGTTCCTCCTTGGCTGGCGGCTAGCGCCTTGCTCCTGCGCCGGCGCCCATCATCTTCTTGAACTCGTCGAAGTTGACGCTCCCGTCGCCGTCGGCGTCGACGGAGCGGATCATCCGCGAGCAGTCGGCGACGGAGCACTTGTCCCCGAGCTGGCGCAGGACGCGGTGGAGCTCCCGCGCGGAGATGAGCCCGTTGCGGTCGGCGTCGTACATGCGGAAGGCCTCCCGCAGCTCGGCCTCCGTGGCGTCGTCCTCCTCCCCCTCCCGCCGGGCGGCGCCGCCGCAGTGGAAGGCGACGAACTCGGCGAGGTCGACGAAGCCGTCGCGGTCGGCGTCCATCTCGTCCATCATGCGGCGCACCTCCCCGGGCCCCGGCGGCGCGCCCAGCGCTCGCAGCACGGACGCCAGCTCCTCCGCCGAGATCTTGCCGTCGCCGTTGGCGTCGTAGCGCCGGAACACCTGCTCCACCTCCGCCGCCGGCATCCCGAGACCCCCTCCCCAGCTCGCCGCCTTCGCCGCGTCCCCGCCCTGCTTGACGCTCGCCATGCTCCCCTCCCTGCCTCTCCGCCGCGTCTCCTCCGTCCGTCTCCGTCTCCGCGGGGGACTCCTGCTTTTTTATCCGTGCACGTCGCGGCGAAGCTACGCGCACGTTCGCATCCGCGACGTGCGCCACGGACCCGTGGGCCCGCGCGAACCAATCGCGCAACCGGGACCCACCTGTCAGTGGCACTGGAGACAGCTCCGGTTCGGATGGGATCGTCTGGAGAAGGAAAGGGAGGCGGGGACAACAGCCCGGCACCGCGGGCGCGGACACGTGGGCGGCCGAGCCCGGCTGACCCGCGGGGCCCGCCATGTGAGCGGCGGCGTGGGCCACGCGTGGCAGGGATGCGTGGTGGTGGATGGGTGAGAGTGAGAGGGAGACGACAGACGCCGACCGCATCGCATCGTCCCCACGTCCCCCTTTGCGTGGTTGTGTCCATTGGCTGCCGGCGCCTCCTGTTCGCTTCACGCGGTCTCGTAACCGCGTCGGGATCCGCTGCGCACACCCGGACAGCAAACGCCGGCGTGGCAACTTACAGTTTTCTCCTTGATATATGCTCTGCGGTTGTTGGCATTTTGAGTTGACAAAAATCTACCTTCGGGAAAACAGAAAAAGATGGGGGCATAATGTGTTCTGTGATGCAACTCGTGAATACAGATCTTTTTAGCATATAAGCTTGGTTGCTTTGAACAATTCGACGAAAGAAGAAGACCGATGATCACTGGCTGGCTCTGATATTAACTTGTCAGATCCTGAAGATGATCAGACAAGGAACAGAGCAAGAACGAGGAATTACAGCAAGAACAGATGGCACAAGTATGATCAGCAGAATTCCACTGGATACATATGAAGTTCGAGAACTTGATTCCATACCTAGGAACTACCGAACTAGTAGTCTCGTTTCTTACTTGTGTTTCTCAAGTGTTTCTCGTCTTTATAGCCCAAAATGGCAGGAGCTGCCATTTGCCCATTTCAGCCGTTACAGAGTTGTTGCAAACGGAATGAAAAGTAACAGAGTTGTGGACCATGCTAACAGAGTTGTTGAGCGTCGTTAGATGGTAACGGAAGGCTGAAGGGGCGTCTTGATCGTCCATTCTCCATAGGTGGTTGACGACTTGTCGTCGTCGTCGTCTTCTTCACTTGGAACAACTACAACTTCATCAGAAAGTTGTGGCCATTGTCGTCAGGCTATTCAGTATTGTCAAGCCTCCATCCGCTCCGGCCTCCCCTCTCATGCCCGGCCTGAAAATTGAAGACCAGCAGTTGGATGGTTCTCGTACTCTGCTGCATTCCTCGCTGGGAGTGGTGTCCAATCCATGGGTTCAGGGTTCGGCATCTAGACTTCAGTCTTTCGGTTGCCAACCCTGCAAACGCCTGCAGAAACAAAATACTTCCCTCATAGATGCTTCACCACCGCATCCAACGGTTCGCGATCCTATATTAGCTTGGTTGCTATCAACAATTCGAGTAAAGAAGAACGCCAGGATCGCTAGCTCTGATATGAATTTGTCAGATTCTGAAGATGATCAGACATGGAACAGAGCAAGAACGAGGGAACACAGCAAGATCAGATCGCACAAGTAGAATGCGTGCTCCGAGATACCGGCATGGGCAGGTCTCTGAGATTCTGGTCTCCCGGGATAGAGTGAACAATGCCTCTGTAGAATGCTGCCGTGTCCTTGGAGGAGAAGAGGCCGCCACACCCGGCCATGGATGGCGGGTCGCGTGAGCTCAAGCGCGCGGCTTGCTGCCACAGAACAGAAGAGGGTGAAGCTCTCATGGCAGGAGGGGTCTGAGAGAAGGACGGGACTTTCGCTTCCGGATGGAACGGGACCTGGAGCGGACGGCGGCGGCGGCCGTCGGTGCCGGAGACGGAGGCGTCTGAATCCGGGGTGCTTTATGTAAATATGCGTTCGCAGATTTTACAGACGGACCCCTATTTTGGATCGCGATTATGGAGGCTGGCCGAAAATATCCAGTCCTAAATATTACAAATTACAATTATACCCCTGGATCGGATCGCGACTATTGATCGCGATCCAAACCAGGGGGTGTTTTGCAAATATACGGCGCCGGCGCCGGAGGAGACGACGAGAGCGACGGTGGCGTCGTTTGGAGGTGGGGCTCGCCCACCGGAGCGTGTGGAGGCTGGGCGCGGAGGGCGGCGCGGGTGGAGGCCGGAGCGCAAAGCGCGGCGTGGTGCGGAGGCAGGTGAGGGAGTACCTGAGGCCCGGGGGCGCCATCGCCCATTGCGGGAAGAAACCGGTCAGTGTTGGGGATGACGATGAAGCTTGGGCATCAGTATCCCCGGTTCGTGCAGCTACCCACCAAATCGAAACCGAGGAAGAAGAGCAGGAGCCTCCACCTCTCCGCCCAGCACCAGCGATCCGCCGCCGCGAGCTGCAGACACACCACTTTCCTTTGCTCGACAGGGTGCGTCAGGCTTGTCATTCTTAGGCAATTGTTGTGATCGCTGCGATTGGTGTGGGGATGATTCATGCATGTCCAGGATGCATCTAACGATCACGCTCGGCCTGAAAATCGAAGACCAGAAGATGGATGATTCTTACTCTGTTGTATTCCTCGCTGGGAATTCAGTCCAATCCATGGGTTCAGTAAACTAGACTTCAGTCTTTCAGATGCCAACGCTGCAAATGCCTGAAGAATCAAAGTACGTCTCACAGAGATGCTTCACCTCCGTATCCAAAGTTGCGCGATCATATATTAGCTAGTAACTGCCTTGCTCAGTTGCTCGATTGAACCTAAAAAAGGGTGAAACAAGACTCGGTTCCCAAAATCCAAAGTCATGCAACCAGACTCCATGGTCTCCGCGGAAGGCCACAGCAAAGAAAGATGCTGGCCACCATGCCATTTTATACTTCTGTAAGCAAATCTCTAGCTGTGAGGCCTTGGATTGCGAATGAAAGAAATGGCATTTGGCTAGACTTGTGTTTGGAACAGATGGATAGATATTATTGTATTCTTTGATGATTTGAGTGAAAAAAGACAGTGCGGACAAATAGGCATTAGCTGCAGAAGGGCGTGGTTACAAAGAAAATAGAATTCAGAAATGGAATTAGCACGCACTTGCTACATGCATCATCCCTAGGCAAAATGGTTAAAAACACTGCCTACATGTCTCTTTTTAGCTTCCGTATTTGAGACAAACGTGAGAGCAAATTCATCCTCGGTGGTGCTCTGTATCAAGTGTTGAGCTGCTTCCTCAAAACAAACAAAAAGGTGTAGGATTAAAAACTTCCAGCAGTTTTGATTGTACTCTTAAACTGTATGCTACATCTACATGTATCCAGCTCACTGTCAGGTTAGCTATGAAATTTCTAGTACATAAGCTTATCAGGAAATTCCTTATTTGACACTGGGAAAATGAGTCATTCCTTTCTTGGCCCTGAAATTTTTTTCATTCTCTATTTGACACTCGCTTCAACTTTCGTTCCCTATTTGACACTAATGTCTGTTCTGTTACTTATCCCGTTAGTAATCGTGGCCCGTTAGTAATCGTGGGCCCCGCTGTCAGATAATAACGTTTGGGTCCAAATTACCCAAGGCAGCGCACGCAGCACGCCGAGGAGTCTCCTGTGCGGCTCTGTCCCAGGTCTCTCCCGTGCGTCTCCCTCAGTCTCTCCCAGATTGAGGCGGCGGCCGGCCGTCGCCTCCCTCGGGTTGCTTCGATGGCGGCGGCGAGCCCCCCCCCCCCCCCCCCCCCCCCGGCCGGGGGAGATGGCTGCGGCGGGATCCCCCGGCGGGGCGGGCCGGCTCCGGCGGGATCCCCCCGGCGGGACGGGGTGATTTCGGCGGGATCCTCCAGGCGGAGCGGTGTCGGGGAGGATGGCCTCGACGTAGGTGCCGTCGTCGCGGCCCTTGGAGAACTTGAGCCCGTACGGCGACGGCGGCGGTCCTCCGCGCGCCCCGCGGGAGCAGCCTCACGGCGCGGCCGCCGAGGGACGCCGCCGGGAGCAGCCGCGCATTGCTGCTGCTTCGCTGGAGGCGGGCGGGGGAGGAGAGCAGCGGCGGCTGGTTGGCGCCCACCTGGTGAGCCAGCGCCGCCATGGCTATGAACAAGCTTTGCGCGCGCAAGGTATCTGCCGCCGCGCTCGCTCGAATGTTCTTCTCCGCTTGGCGGCTGCGGGCCTTCTCCTCTTCTTCTTAGCGGATCTTGGTGGTGGTGCAGAGCTGCAAATGAGGAGGAGACGCTTCTGTGGCTCATCCTAGGCTATGTGGCGCCAAGAGCGCTAGAGCTCCGGCGCGAGACGGAGGTCACACACCAACAAGGCCACAGGGCGATCAAAATAGGGGGGGAAAAAGTTCTCTGCGACGGTGCCGCACCGCGCCCCTGGTGCGACACCGCTCAGAATGCCGATGCGTGTCCCGCTTGATGCAGACATCGGTGGCTTGATGCAGTGTTGCAGGTCGAAGCTGCATGTCGAAACCACAGCCACGATCTGATTGGAATCAAGCAGTGCGGCGTCCGCTCAGCAAAAGGCCATGGCTTGGTTTGATTGTTTCTGCAGCGGCATGCGCCTGGGCTGTGCGGGTGATGCTAATTGCTAAGCGACGGGCGGGCAGGAAGAAGCCATCTAAAGTTTAATCCCATGCAGGGCGCCAGCAATGCGCCTAGGGGCAAAAACGTCTTCTTAACAGCCACTTAACACCGTTAGCTTATGAATTTAACTACGGTGTTAAATAGGGAACGAAAGTTGAAGCGAGTGTCAAATAGGGAACGAAGAAAATTTCAGGGACAAAAAAGGAATAACTCATTTTTCCAGTGTCAAATAAGGAATTTTCTCTAAACTTATGTCTTGGTAATGCATACAGCTATATGTCTTCCTACATTTCAGACACCGATTCTAAATGGTGCTCTTAATTCTCATCAACAATTCTCTCTGAATGTGTACAAGCAAATTGTCGTGTCTTGTGGCTTTATGGTAAGACAAGCTTAAAAGGCCAGTACCATCCACAACTGAAGCTCTTGGCCTGCTACTGATGAAAGAAATTTCTGTATGTTAACTAGGTGCGTGCACGGTAACATTAATTTTGAAAAGGCAAAATGGTATGGTTCACGCAACCGAAAATGCTAGCAAATTATTGTGACCGAAAGCTACATATTATGTTTGAAATACCTAACAGCAAATTATGTCCGAGAGAAGCTAAAGCTATGTACATAGGAGTATATATCGGTCTTAGGTAGCTGCGTGTCTCACCAAACAAAGAAATTGTATTTTGTTTTTTTTAAATGCCTAAATCCACAACCAGCTGTCCAGCTATACATCTTTCCCCGGGAAGCAAGCTCCCAGGTTCGAGTCGCAGTCTCCTCGCATTGCACAGGCGAGGGTAAGACTTGCCACTGACACCCCTTCCCCAGACCTCGCACAGAGCGGGAGCTCTCTACACTGGGTACGCCCTTTTTTACTTACTACAAAATTTTTTGAACCTGTCAGAAGACAATGTTCTGAACCTGAGAGATAAGTACCGGAGAAGTTGTGACAATTGCTTTGCATTTGAGGGTGTTTATAGTCAGAGAACTCAAACATAAATGCGCACCCGCTTGGCCCTTCCGAACTCTCTCCGCCCTCTCAATTCTCCTCGTCTGTCGTCTCCTCTCGCACACGATCAGCAGGAGCTGGAACAAATTCCTCAGCTGTCTTGGCCCGACCCCAGTTCT
Organism: Panicum miliaceum; assembly: GCA_032594955.1. Lineage (NCBI taxonomy): Eukaryota > Viridiplantae > Streptophyta > Magnoliopsida > Poales > Poaceae > Panicum > Panicum miliaceum. The sequence goes on along the minus strand of CM064058.1, from coordinate 4,712,450 downwards.
TCGCATCCGGTGCCTTTCTCCATTTTGCAATTTGCAAGGACCATTTGCTTCTTTTTAGTTGTAGAGATGTCAGGAAAAATGTAAAAAAAAACTCTCACATTTCATAAATGGAAGACTTAATAATCCTGACAAATTAATGTGTGCACAGTAACAAAAGTTCAAATTGATGGTGCATGATGACTGTCATTCATTGCAGAAGTACAAGAAATAGAAATTAAGCCATACAGCTCTTGAGACAGATTATGTATATAGTAATAAACTGATTCTATAGAAAATGCATGGCTTTCGGAGTTGTTTCTTTTACAACCTTCTAACATAATCCTCCTCTTTTGTTCCCCATTGCTTGCTTCCTGAAGAGTTATGGAAAAGTTGTTTGATCTAAATGCAAAGGAGTAAACTTTTATACACAAGCTTGTTCCTTTCACATTTAATTAAAAAAATCTTTTTATCATATATACTCCAACTCTAGTTTCATATTGGTGGCATGCCACGTCTAATTAACCTCAACAACTTAGATTTGCTGCAGAAATACAGCTAAACACACAATCTAAGCAATATAAGAAGTTCACACTGGCCTTCCAATTTTGGCTTACCTCAACACACCATATCACTCAAATAAAAATATTCAGTTTGGAGACATTCAGACATAAAACAATGAGATAGCCAAAGTTTCGCAGCAGGTAGTTCTAGTTAATCTGCCTATATGTTTGCATATATTTACAGTAACGGGATCTCTAAATATGATTAAAATAGCCATTAAGAAAATGCTAAAAAAATTCTGAAGACAAAGAAAATAAGCAATAACTATTCACAAGAATCAATTAGGCATTCAGATAATTTTTCAATGCAGTCAATTCGAATGCAAGTAAATATAATAGAAAAATAGATTGCACTGAGTTAGAGCTAGAGTCACAATTATTGTGGCCATAGCTAATGGATATCAAAATGGAACCCCATGGGTGATTATAAGATGATTGTGCAATCGATCTGCTCCCATTGTCCAGCATTTAATGGATTTGAGCTAGGGTTTGGAAATTGGGGGAGAAAGAAATAGCATGATTAGGAGATCTTCTATCAGGAGGCAAAAGTAGATGTTGGAGGTGGTGCACCTGGTTGGAGCAGTTGGCAGTCAGCGAGCAGCAATAGGATGGAAGGCTCCACACGCACCGCCTCTCAGACCCAAACTTCAAATGCCGCCTAGCTTGCACGGCCTCCTCATCACCCTAGCTCGCAAGCGCCGCCTCTCCTGCTCTTTTGCCCCGCCTGCGACTCCCGTGCTCACGCTCCACCAAGGAAGAGACACGTGGAGAGGAGTAACCGTGCCCCATTGCCAGTTGTCTCACCTCCTACCACCTTCATCAACGCCGCCATGGATAACACGATAACCAAATCTCACACTTATGTCATTCTTGCAAATCTTCAGTAGGAAATTGATCCTAAGAAAAATAAACACTTCAGATAGCAAATTAAGCATGCAAAGTTACCTACTTGGTTGTAGAAGTCAAAAGTTGTTACTTGTTAGCATGGACCTCCAACCACTTATTAACTGCGCCATCAAAATATGGCAACCAAGACAATCAACAACATATATTGAAAGAAGGTGCAATGCATTTCTCAGTTTGAACTGGCATTTCATCAAACACATAAAGTGCAGACACTAACATAACAGACTGACAGAACAGCAAGCACAGCAAAATCACCTTGGCGTGGCCAGCATAAGCAAGCATTGCAAAATCACCTCTGCTGTAGGCGCGTGGTCTTGTAGATAGCAAGCAAGCAAGGGCGCGACCCATGCTTGTTCAGTTGAGTTATTAGGACATCAATTGTACTGATGCATTACCAATTTACCGATACACGAACTGATTGCAATACTTTGTTAAATTACCAAGGCATTCGAAATTATTTGCAGAATCGGGCAGCCATTGGAAATACGAACCAAAAAACACGAGCAATTTTGTGTTCTTCAGTGAGCAGGAGAGCCGAATTGTGCTGTTACCTTCACGGGAACGTCCCTGGTGCGAACTTGGTGGTGAGCAGCTCGCAGAGCCGGCGCACGGCGCGTACGCGGCTGGCCAGGATGTCCAGCAGCGGCAGGAACTCGTCGACGCTCAGCGGGAAATCCTCCGTGAGCTACACCGACGGGGCGACGGCTGCAGCGTCTTCACCGTCTCCTCCTCCTTCCACTTGGCACCCCCGTCGTCGTCGTCCCTGAGTGCCGGCCGAAGATGCCGTCCTCGCCGCGACCCATAGACGCGCACGCCGGCAGCCGCTGCGGCATGTCCACGCTATTCCTCCGCCTCTGCAGGGTGCCCAAGTGCGAGGGCGTGCCCGCCACGCTGCGCCGCCCGGGCACGTAGCAGCTGCGCCGCGCCGGCGGCGGGGGGATGTCGGCGACAAGGAAGTCGCCGTCTTCGTCGTCGTCCCAGATCTCCAGCGGCAGGAACTCTTCGTCGAAGAGTGGGGAGGCCCGCCAGATGCGTCCGCGCATGCGGAGATCTGGATGCGGCGTGTGGATGGTGGAGCTGCGGGACAGTGACCTCGCGCGGAGAGCTGATGACCGCCGCCGGCGAGCAAGGGGAGGCCGGAGACGTCCGCGCGCGCGGAGTTCTAACAGAGGCGGGGGCGCGGCTGGACGGTGGAGGGCCCGGCCTCGAGCGACGGCGGGGCGCGGGAGGCGGAAAGGAGGGGGAGGGCGAGGGGAAAGTGGAGAGGAGGGGGAGGGCGACGAGTTTTTTGCCAATTTATCAGGCGGCGGAGGAGGCGGCGCGGAGCAGGGGAGTGGCAGCTGGAGGTTGCAGCTCGCGAGAAGTGGTGCGCGGGGTAGAGGTTGAGGCGGGCGCGGGGGAGACGTCCGTGGCCAGCGCGGAGGAGGCGTCCGCGGCGTCGCGGAGGCGGAGGTTGCAGCTCGCTAGAAGGGTGCGTCGGGGACACGATCTATTTTTCGGCGAGACGACCGTTATTCGGAGGAACGACGTACGAATTAAAAAAAAATTCCCCCTTAGGGTCTTTTTATGTAGAGATAAGCATACCATAGTTGAACATACACATAGGAAAATATCGATATTTCTGACTTTCTTCATCTCATTGAGCTGAGGAACAGAGGTGAAGGAAGAGGAGCGGTGGGAGGAAGAAGACTCATCAAGCGATAAAAAATTAAATTTCCTAGGGATGGCATACATACAGATATAGTGCAATACTGATAACTGAATACTTTCTAGCTAGAAGCAATCCGTGCAGCAACAGAACATGAAGTCTTGCAATCGTCAGGAGGCGTTGGCAGTTGCCACCGTCTGTCATCTAGCACAGAACCATCTTCTTTGGAGGACCCCAGCTGCGTGTGTAGTTGTTGCCGAGGTGGACCTTGCCGAAGTGGAGGCGCGGGTGCCTCCGCCGCGTGCCGTCGGAGAAGCAGTGGTGGACGGTGACCTTGATGAAACGGTCGCCGACGTGCCGCGTGCGCGGGGTCGTCGGCTCCGAGGAGCATTGCCTTGTCGGTGCCGGGCGAAGTGGCATCTGCACTCGTGGGTTGGATGGTCCATGAGCTACTAGGGCTCCGCTTAGTTTCTAAAAATTTTCCAGCGCTACGGTGACTTTGAACTTTTATCACTAATTAATAGTATTAGATGTGGATAATTGATAAAACTTATTTTATAATCCCGAGTGAAATTGTGAGACGAATCTTTTAAGCTTATTTGAACCATGATTGAATAATGTCATACTACAGTAAACAACTCTAATAACGGATTAATTAGGCTTAATAGATTCGTCTCCGTCCATCCGTATAATTAGTTTTATAATTAATCTATATTTAATATTCGTAATTAGTGTTGGAAAAGTTGCCAAAAAATTTTGGCAACTAAACGGACCCTGGATCATTCGTGGATCGATTGTTGATCGGATTGCAGGTTCGCGGAATCCCAACAAGTAGCAGGACTGGAATTAAACGAAGGACCTTGAGACCGTGGTATCTCTGCTCTGCGGCCTGATGTCGATGAGCCCATCGTCGTAGTCGGCGACGGCGAGCGTGCAGCGGTCGATCCAGAATCATGTCGGTGGATCCGGGCTTGATTTGGATGCCTTCCTCGAGCACCAGGTTGCAGGCGATGACGTGGTGGCAGCTCCCAAGTTGGAGCCCTTTGCCGGTGAGCGGTGAGCACCATCCGCTGTCCACGTCCGTCGATGGCCTTGTGGGAGGCGACGCGGAGGCAGGAGTGAAGATGGATGGTGCCGGACACCTCGAACACGATCGAGGGGCTCCGCCGCGGCACGGGTGAAGCTCTCGTTGATTGGCGGTAGGGCTATCCCTGAGCTAAGGATTGAAGCGGGCGGCGGCGGCGGTCGTCGGTGGCCCGGAGGTGAAGACGTCCGACCCCAGGGTGCTTTATGTAAATATGCGTTCGGGATTTTACAGATGGACCCCTGATTTGGATCGCGATTATGCATCGTGATCCAAAACAGGGCTCGCGATCCAAATCAGGGGGGTTTCTGAAAATATCCGAACCGGTATTTACAAAATACCCCCTAATTCGGATTTAATCGCGATCCAAACTGGGGGGTGTTTTGTAAATATACAACGCCGGCGCTAGAGGAGATGACGAGATCCTAGGGGAGCTCCGCTAGCGCCCAACGATGGATCCCGCTCTATCCTCCGCATATCACACGCCTAGTCGCTACCTCCGGCTCCCCCTGTAGTCCTCTCACGGTCCTACCTCCTCGGCTCTTCCGGCAATTCGGCCGCCGGGGTGGTGCCTGTTCGTCGCTGCGCCTTGAGCTGAGACGGTGAGGGGAGGTGATCGGTGCCTCCGCGTCGCTAGATCGGAGAGGCGGTTCCTGAACGCGCGAAGCAGTGCCCAGTCCGTTGTTTCCTCTGGCACTGCAGACCTGGAGGTGACGGCAGGATCCAGCGATTCACTCCGGTGAAGATGTTCTCCACTCAAGCCGCAACGCTCATTGTTTAGTTGAGTAGGCGACAACAACAACAACAACATAGTATTTTTTGTCCCAAGCAAGTTGGGGTAGGCTAGAGATGAAACCCATAAAAAAAATAAAGATCACGGATCTTCAGGTACGTGGATGGCGAGTCTCCAGGCGCTCCTATCCAAAGCTACCTCTTTGGAGATATTCCACTCCTTAAGGTCTCTCTTAACCGACTCGTCCCAAATCAGTTTAGGTTTACCTCTACCTCTCTTTACATTTTCGGCCTGCTTTAGAACCCCACTACGCACTGGCGCCTCAGGGGATCTCCGTTGGACATGTCCAAACCATCTCAATCGATGTTGGGTAAGTTTCTCCTCAATTGGTGCCACCCCGACTCTATCCCGAATAACTTCATTCCGGACTCTATCCCTTCGTGTGTGCCCGCAAAACCACCGCAACATCCGCATCTCTACTACACTCAGTTGTTGGCCATGTCGTCTTTTTGTAGGCCAACATTCAGCACCGTATAACATCGCCGGACGAATCGCTGTCCTATAGAACTTACCCTTTAACTTTTGTGGCACCCTTCTGTCACATAGGACGCTAGAAGCTTGACGCCACTTCAACCAGGCAGTTGAGATTCTATATCTAACATCTTCATCAATGTCGTCATCCTTTTGAAGCATCGATCCTAAATACCGAAAAGTATCCTTCTGGGCCACCACTTGCCCATCGGGACTAGCATCTCCATCCTCATGCCTAGTCGCGCTGAAATCGCACATCATGTACTCGGTCTTGGTCCTACTGAGTCTGAACCCTTTCGACTCTAACGTGCGTCTCCACAGCTCTAACTTCCTATTAACCCCTTCCATACTCTCGTCAACCAGCACCACATCATTAGCAAAGAGCATACACTAAGGGATATCATCTTGTATGTCCCTTGTGACCTCATCCATCACCAAGGCAAATAAATAAGGACTCAATTCTGACCCCTGATGTAGGCCTATGTTAATAGGAAAGTCAGTGGTGTCACCATCACATGTCCGGATAAACGTCATTGCATCCTTATATATATCCTTGATGAAGGTAATGTACTTAGTTGGGACTTTGTGCTTCTCCAAAGCTCACCACATGACATTTCTCGGTATTTTATCATACACCTTCTCAAGGTCAATAAAGACCATATGCAAGTCCTTCTTCTGCTCTCTATATCTCTCCATACATTGTCGGATTATGAAAATCGCCTCCATGGTCGACCTTCCAGGTATGAACCCAAACTGGTTTTGGGTCACACTTGTCACTCTTCTTAGACGGTGCTCGATAACCCTCTACCAAAGCTTCATCGTATGGCTCATCAGCTTAATCCCACGGTAGTTAGTACAACTTCGAACATCTCCTTTGTTCTTGAAGATTGGTACTAATATACTTCTCATCCATTCTTCAAGCATCCCGCTGGACTGAAAAATAAGGTTAAAAAACTTAGTTAACCATACTATCGCTTTGGCACCTAGCCATCCCCACACCTCAATGGGGATACCATCAGGGCCCATCGCTTTACCCCCCCTCCTCATCCTATTCAACGCCTCCCCGATCTCAGCCTCCTGAATTCTCCTCACAAAGCGTCTGTTGGTGTCATCAAAAGAGTCATCTAACTCAATGGTAGGGCCCTCATTCTCCTCATTAAACAACTTATCAAAATACTCTCGCCATCTGTCATTGATCTCCTCATCCTTCACTAGAAGCCGATCTGTCCCATCCTTGATGCATTGATTTGGTTGATATCTCTTGTCTTCCGCTCGCGGATCCTAGCCATCCTATAGATGTCCTTCTCCCTTCCTTCGTGGCTAGCCGCTGATACAGGTCATCATACGCTTTACCCTTTGCTACGCTCACAGCTCGCTTTGTAACCCTTTTCGCTAAATTATAACTCTCGATGTTGGCTGCACTCTTATCGAGGTGGAGATGCTTGAAACACTCCTTCTTCTCCTTAATAGCCCTTTGCACCTCGTCATTCCACCATCAGGTGTCTTTCCCTTCCTGTTTGCCTCCCCTACTCACGCCAAACACCTCTGAGGCCACCTTCCGAACAGGGCCCCTCACCTAGCATTCTCTCCTTGAACGTTTGCGCCGCTTCCCCTCTAAACATTCTCTTGGTGCGTTTATCTCGATGGACACGTACCCGAAAACGAAAGTCCGCCACCACAAACTTGTGTTGAGGGACAACACACTCCCCGGGTATTACCTTACAATCTAAGCAATTCCGTCTATCCTCCCTCCTACCAAGGATAAAGTCGATCTGGCTCGAGTGTTGTCCACTACGAAAGGTCACAAGATGGGATTCTCTCTTCCTAAAAAGGGTATTCGCTATCAACAAGTCGTAGGCCAACACGAAGTTCAAAAAATCCTCCCCCTCTTGACTCTTGCGACCATACCCAAAGCCCCCGTGCACTCGCTCGAACCCTACATTACTCGCACCCACATGGCCGTTGAGATCTCCTCCTATGAAGAGTTTCTCGCTGCTAGGAACGGTACTAGCCATGCTATCTAGGTCTTCCCAGAATTGCCTCTTGGTGCTCTCACTGAGACCTACCTGAGGGGCATAGGCACTGATCACATTCAGGGCTGAGTCTCCAACTACCATCCGGACCAGGATAATCCGGTCGCCTCGCCTCCTAACCTCTACGACTCCATCCTTAAGGCTCCTATCGATCAAGATATCTACACCATTCCTACCCGGTGTTGCCCCCGTGTACCAAAGCTTGAAGCCAGTATCCTCAACCTCCTTCGCCTTTTGACCCTTCCATTTAGTCTCCTGAAAGCATAGAATATTTACACGTCTCCTAATTGCTGCATCAACTAGCTCCCGCAACTTACCTGTTAGGGATCCTACGTTCTATCTACCTATGCGAATCCTAGTTGGCTCGGCTAATTTCCTTACCCTTCGCACCCGTCGAGGGAAGTGCGAAGACCCTTGCTCATTTTCCACTACACTCGGGCGCAAATGTAGCGCGCCACTCAGGCTGTGACGACCCGACCCTTGCTCACTTTTCATCGTACCCAGGTCACGATACGACGCGCCTTTGGGGGGATGGCGACCCGGTCCTTGCCCATTTAACACCACACCCGGATTCCGATGTAACGCGTCGCTAAGAGGGTTATGCCCCAACGAGTTTCTTATGGTTTCATATCCATTAGAGTGACTGTTTTTTTTTACGCTGGTTCACCAAACCTAACACAACCCTCCTCCTTTATCCGGGTTTGGGACCGGCTATGTTGAGAACCAACACAGGCGACTAGTGTAGGCGACTAGAAAGTGAAAATTGAAAATCCATCCTGGGCCAGACAAACTGAACATGCCCACCATTTTGAAAGGTTGATCATAAACATCTGAGCTGAAGTCTATTTTCTGGAGGTTTGCAAAGCATAATGACCTACAGAAGAGATAATTCCTACATTTCAGATACCAATTCTGAATGGAGCTCTTAATTCTTATCAACAAATGCAGTGAATACAGATAACTGAATACTTTCTTGGCAGAAGCAATCCGTGGAGTAACAGAACAATGAAGTCTAGCAATCTTTCGGAGGCCTTGGCACCGGCTGCCATCCGGCACAGAGATGTATGATGCCCCTGACCGCCGGCGACGCTGGCTCCATGGTCCAATGCTGGCAGTAATCCTCTGGTATGAAGACAGCTTCATGTGCATCTCCGGCCACCATAGTCTCTCGGTCGCCGGTCTTCCTTCTCCGGCAGCATCTTTAATAGACGAAAGCCGACCCTGCTACCGGGCCGAAATCGAGCGCATGAGAAGCCACGTCACCCGAATTTTGTAAACCGTCCGTTCCCATGGTAACGATCGGATTCAGCCTTCCAGCTTCTTCCTCTGGCTATTCTAGAGCCATCAGGACACAGCTATAACGGACGGAACACTAGCTAGCACTTCGATGCTTCCAGATATTTCAGTCAGACGGCCAGAAGACAGCAGAACTCACCGATTCTTTCCCAACACATGCTTGAAGCCTTGCTCGATAAATCTTCGGACTATTACTCATCCAAAAGCGCATCACACGAGCTGGAACTCTTCACCTTCCGCAAGACCAAAAATCTAGCACAGCGTACTTCTTCCCCCATAAGGAAAGCGTTCGATCTAATCTGCAAGGCGTTCGTGCTCTTCGTCGTCGACGTGCCCGGAGGCCACGCGAACCATTGCCGCTGGCTGATCTCGCCGCCGCCGCCGGACGCCGGTGCTGAGACGGCGCGCTCGACGCCAACGCAAGCCGCCGCAAGAATCGCCTCCGCTGTCGCGGCTGGGATCAGCTGGAGCTCGCTGGCGCGAACAGGGGGAGCGGTGATTTAGTTGTTGGTGAGGACGTGCTGCCCAAATCCAAATCGTGGCCAACAAGCGTCATTCGCCAGGTTTGTGCCACGATCCGCAGAAAAATACATTATCAAACTTTGGTTGAACTGTGATAACAGCATTTATCATGCCTTTCTAAAATAATATTGCTTCTGTTTCCCCAAATCTATGATCCAAATGCTGTTTGTTAGATGAGAATTTTATACTGAAATTGCCATACGAATCCCATTCCGCAAGTAGCACTTGTATGTTAGTTAAATTTTCTTTCCTCTAGACTAGATAATCAACCCAAATTGATTGATCTGCCAAACTTCTTCATTTGCTTCCATGCCCATTTACTGTTTGATGAAATGTCAATATAGCATATACCATATAAGTACTGGTTCAAAGCCTACATCCTTGCAGTCTTGCACATCAGAGGTCAAGTACCAGTTCATTTTTTTCTAGAACGATGTTGCTTCTGTTTCCCAAAATCTGTCATCCCAATATTACCTATAATCAAACAACTATATAAGAATAGTATCATGGTTGTGGCCTGTTCGTACAACTTGTCCTATTTTTTTAGATTGCACAGAATCACATTCTACAATACCTTTTATTCCTGCAGCCTGCACCAAATAGATATACAATTCTATTTATACTATCAAGACCACAACTAAACTCTTAAATCCAGATGGTGCGCTTTCACCCGATCCAAGCTTCAGCTCAAATATTAATCTTGATCTAGAGTCATCATTAAATCAGAATCACTTTATATTTAAACTGGAGTATATCTAACCAAAAAAATCTTACAAAATGTTGTAGCAGAACTGGGAAGACAAATAATACCAACGGAGCATATCTTCATCACTAACGAGGAATGAAAACAATAGAAGAAAAAGGTAAATACCCTGCTTGATGGTATTTTTGTCCAAATTTAAGTTGTAGTTAATTTGCTTAACTTCTATTAACTTTTTCCTATGCTCCTCATAGCAACCAAGCTCTCATTAATAAAGAATTACACATGTTCTGATGTACAACGCTAGAACAACCATTTATAGTTTAAACTAATAGAATTTTCCATTTATCACATGCCTAATCTTTTAGTTTTTTTTACTGTATTTGTTCCATAGTATATTTATCTTATTCATCTGTAACTAATTATTTAATCGTGTGGTTCTGTACTTACGGTTTTATAAATATATAGAAATGAATACTACAAAACAACAAAACTCAATACAGGAAACAGAATACATTCAGCCAGATAGCAAAAAGATGAAATATACCAGAATGCAGAAAATACAGGAAAATGAAAGAAAGAGAAAAGCAGATACAGAGTATATCGAGGCAGATAGCAAAAAGGAAAGACATATCAGAATGCAAAAAATACAACAAAAGAAAAGAGAAAGAGAAAAAGAAAATAACTCAGAGGACATGCAGGGAACACTAAAACAACGTTGTCTAAATATCGAAAATAACTCAGAGAACATGCAAAAAGCACTAAAACAGCATTGTCTAAATATCGAGCAGCGGCATTCATATTTATCATCTTCTCATGGCATGGTGTCCTTCACACCAGAATATATTCAACATCTAAAAGAAACATATAATGAAAGATCATATTTGGGTATACCAGAATAAAAGGGCGTACCCAGTGCTGTAGGCTTCCCGCACTGTGCGGGGTCTGGGGAAGGGTATCTGTAGCGCAAAGCTTTTCCCGCACAAAGTGCAGAGGCTGGGGCTCGAACCCGGGACCTTCCGGTTTACAGACGGTAGGCTCTACCGCTGCACCAGGCCCGCCCTTCTTGGGTATACCAGAATACAATTGCAAATATTGCAATGCAATATTTTGGTTTCATGAACAAAATCGAGAGGATACAAGAAAAAATAAAGAACCAATGTATTCAAATTGCTGTAAATATGGACAGATTAAAATACCACATTTAAAGAACCACCACAATTTCTCGCTAGATTACTTAATTATAAAGAACCTTTATCAAAGCATTTCTTGCAAAAAATACGGCAATATAGCATTTCTTGCAAAAAATACGGCAATATAATAGCTTATTTTCTTTTACATCAATGGGTGGCAACATCGATAAAAATATAAATAAAGGGGAAGGTCCATATGTATTCCGTGTAAATGGCCAAATACATCATCGTATAGGCTCTTTATTACCCCAACCAGATAAAATACCAAAGTTTGCTGAACTATATATTTTTGATTAAAAAAACGAGATCGAAAATAGGATACGAGCATTACACAACCAAGACCCTGAAGAAAATGATATAAACCCCTACATAGTGCAACAATTAAAAAAAATGCTCGATGAATATAATCCATTAGTAAAAACATTTCGCCATGCCCGTGACATCCTTGAAGAGCATAATGGTATAGATATTAGTATTCGTATTATAGGAGCAAATAAAGGCGATGCAATACAATATGAAATGCCCCACATGGAAGAATTAGCAATGGTAATCGTAGGTGAGCTAAATCTAAAAAATTATAAAAGAGATATCATAGTCAGTAACAAAAACAAAGGTCTCCAACGCATATCAATATTCCATCCAACATATATGCCATTGCAATACCCTCTATTATTTCCTTATGGAGAAAGAGGATTCCAACTAGGTATACCATATCAGAAAAATGAAGCAAAAAAACAATACGAAATCAACAAGAACCATAGTTACAATGCATGAATTTTTTAAGTACCATATGCATTTTAGACCAAATCAACCAAACCCCTATCTATACTATGGCAGACTATCAAAACAAGCAATTGTAGATGCTCGTGCAATGGAAGATGAAGATAGGCTTATGTTCATAGCTAGAAATCAAGACAAACTACGAGCTGAGTATCTTCAAGGAATATTTGATGCAGTAGAGAAAGGATTAATTGAGGGTAACCAAATAGGGAAGAGAGTAATGTTGCCATCAAGCCACACTGGTTCGAGACGTTATGTCATACAAAACTATCATGATAGAATAGCAATTTGTCGTGTATATGGACCTCCAGATCTTTTTATAACATTCACATGTAATTCGAAATGGCCTGAAATAACTGCACTCATTTTAGAGGCTCAATATCCTAATGATAGACCTGATATCATTGTACGTGTATTCCATATGAAGCTTCAACAATTGCTACATGACATACGTTCAGGTTCAATCTTTGGTCCCATAGTAGCAATTCTATACTCAATAGAATTTCAAAAAGGGGGATTACCACATGTCCATATCTTAGTTTGGTTAGATAAAAATGGAAATGAAATAACTCCTGAAATGATAGACAAGTGGATATCAGCTGAAATACCTGACCCAAGAGAAGATCCTTTGGGATATGTTCTTATATCTGAACATATGATGCATGGACCATGCGGAGAAAAAATATAAAAATTGTCCATGTATGAAAAAGGAAAATGCTCAAAATTTTATCCAAAAGAATTTCAGAATGGAACTACTTTTACTGATACTGGTTTCACACTATACCGCCGTCGAGATACTGGAATATACATACGAAGAGATAATCACAACTTAGATAACAAATGGGTGGTTCCACATAATATGTTACTCCTTAAAAAATACCAAGCATATATAAACGTTGAATTTGTAAACAAGAGCAAACTTTTAAAGTATCTATGCAAATATGTTAACAAAGGAGCAGATAAGGCAAACATAATTTTTGAACGGATAAGAAAAGGTGAAGATCCACCTACAAATGAGGAAACTAAGGATATAGACGAGATAAAAGAATACCTAGACTGTAGATATATTTGTGAGCAAGACGCATTGGGGAGATTACTAGGCTTTGAGATTCATCATCATTGGCCACCTGTCGAAAGATTACCAGTTCATCTACCTTTAATGAACACAGTCAAACTAAAAAAATGAAAAACTAAAAAATATTATCAACGACCCGAAAAAACAGAAAACAATGCTTACAGAATGGTTCGAAGCCAATAAAAAATATGAACAAGCAAGAGAATTGACATATTGCGAGTTTCCACAACATTGGAGATGGGATAACAAATAAAACATGGATAAAGCGAAAAATCGGATTTAAAATAGGACGATTGTATTATGTTAATCCAACAGAAGGAGAACATTTTTTTTATCTACGGATGCTACTAATGATAGTAAAAGGAGCAACCGATTACAAAGACATAAGAACATACAATGGCACTGTATACAAAACTTTCAAAGAAGCATGTGCAACACGTGGTTTACTAAAGGATGATAATGAATGGTACAAAACATTTGATGAAGCTGCAAATTGGGCAACAGCTTCCCAACTACGATATTTGTTTACAACTATGCTACTATTTTGTAATTTGCAAAATGAAAGAAACTTCTATGAAAAAATTGGAAAAAAATGGTAGATGACATTGAACGTCAATTAATCCTAAAGTACCATCCAATTAAGTATTGCCCTACCGAAATAGAATTACAAGACTTATTGCTTGAAGAATTAGAATGGATCTTCTCTAAGAATGGGTTTAACATAGATAACTACAATCTACCTCAAAAATCAATTCAGTAGAGATCAAATGGGACCAATCAACTTGTTGAACAAGAATTAAATTACAATACAGAAAATCTAGAAGAAGCAGCAAACAAACTATACCAGCAACTAAATAAGGAACAAAAGAATGCTTTCCACAATATTGTGAATAGTGTTTTAAACAATGAACCAAATTTCTCTTTATATCTGGGCATGGAGGAACTGGTAAAACATTTTTATGGAACACTGTGGTTACAACCTAAGAGCACAAAGAAGAATTGTTCTAACAGTTGCATCATCAGGCGTGGCATCCTTATTACTTCCAAATGGACGTACAAACCCATTCAAGATTTCGAATTACAATCGATATAGATGAATTATCACTATGTGATATAAAACGTGGAACCAAACTTGCTGAACTACTTGTTGGTATCGAAACTCTTACTCTCATCGAGAGGATGACACTAGGAGTTGGGGCAATTTTCTGGTTTACTTCTCACACAATGCCATACCAACCTGAGGGGTTGGGGATACATATTTATAGCTGGCCAAGACAACCAAGCATATGCCAAGATGCTAGCCTAAGATGTTAGTCTAAAAGCTAGTGATGCTTAGTCTAAGATGCTGTTCTAGATGCTGTCCTAAAAGCTAGTCTAAGATGCTAAATGTTGTCCTGGTAGATGCTGTCCTGGTTGGGGCAGCAAGACCACCATGCCGAGGACCACAAAGACCAACAGTACAAAGACTTATCCCATCACTACTTACACAAACCGCCCTCATAATATGGGATGAAGCATTGATGACAAATCGACAATGTTTTGAAGCTTTAGATAGATCACTAAGAGATATATTATCCGAAAAAGATTCAAAAGCATTGGATATACCATTTGGAGGTAAGGTTGTTGTACTTGGATGAGACCCCAAACAGATATTACCTGTTATCAAAAATGGATCAAAATCACAAATCATAAGTGCCTCAATAGTTAGATCATATCTTTGGAACCATGTTAAAAATCTATACCTATTTGAAACCATGAGACTCCAAAAAATTGACCAAGGAAGTTTAGAGTACAAAGAATTAAATAGTTTTAATGATTGGATACTAGGTATTGAAAATGGAACTATTAAACATAGATGCAACATTATTGATGATGACTCAGATCCAGATTCTATTATGGTCCAAGTACCAGAAGATCTGTTGATACATACTACTGGGAATAAAATCGAAGCATTAGTTCAATTCACATATCAAGACTTTAAAACAAACTTTCAAAAGCCAGAGTATCTTAAAGAGAGAGCAATTCTAGCAACAACGAATGAGATTGTTGATGAAATCAATGAGTATATGCTTTAACTTAATACCAAGTAGAGAAAAAGAATATTTTAGTGCAGATACAATATCACAATGTACAGATACATGCAATGTTGCTGACATATTATATCCTGTAGAATATCTTAATACTGTAACAGCAAATAATTTTCCAACTCACAGATTAAAACTCAAAGTTGGTGTTCCAATAATGCTCCTAAGAAATCTGAACCAAAATATAGGACTATGCAATGGGACAAGACTAATAATAACTAACTTAGGAGATAATGTTATAGAAGCTATGATAATAACAGGGACACATACTGGAGAAACAGCATATATACCTAGGATAAATCTAACAACGCGAGGATGTTGTTGGCCATTCACTTTATGCCGACGCCAATTTCCAATAAAAGTTTGTTACTCCATGACTATAAATAAAAGCCAAGGACAAACTCTATCAAATGTAGGAGTATACTTAAAGAAACCAGTATTCACACATGGACAATTATATGTTGCAGTCTCACAAGTTAAAAATAAAACTGGGCTGAAAATATTAATTGAAAATCAGGATGGAACATGTGGAGCAATCACCAAAAATATTGTATATAAAGAAATACTTGAAATGATTTAGTTTCGAATTATATCACATGTATTTTAGTACTAACTTTGGATTTCTGCAATTACTGATAGACATACTTAACGAGTTCCTACATATCTCTAATGATACTTTGTGAAAGTTTTATATACAGTTGCAAGCAATAGTATCATAATATCAAGCTTCATTTTTGCTACAAAATACTTATCTGAGCAAAGTAGTCTACTGAAAAAGGCTTGTGATTCCTGTTGTGATTTTTCTATTGTCAGCTTTGTTCATCACTAGTATTTCCAGTTAATATATCGTGTTACTAAAAAACATGAATGTTGATCAGTTGATCTACCATATATCTACCATATGCTGCCGTGATATGCAAATTGAGTCAGACCTGACATACTATAATCATTTCAAGTAGTACATTACACTAATAAACTGATACTTACGAAATACCATATATTACCCATTTAGGTTTCTTCAAAGCGACCATGAATTAGACAGTGCATCTAAATCGTTTCACCTCTTCCATTATTATTATGTTTCTGCAGGAGCAACTATTCACAAAATAGAAATCGCTATGGATCATGGTGGATGGCACAAACCTACAACAACACAAGGGATCTAGACTTCTGCTGCCAATAACTGGCAACTCTCTTTCTTCAATATTTTGGAGCTATGGTCTATGCTCATGATCTACAACCAACATCTAAAGCTGAATGTGGCAAGTGATTGGTCGCGGAATTTCATCAGGAGCTTCCTTACTACCTCTGATATGCTTTATTTCCTCTCTTGTAAGCAGAAATGACAACTTTGAAGGTCCAGTTTTGAACCACATTTTTTGTATTTAATATCTAACTTTAACAAGCAGGAGTTTGCATGAAGTCAATACTGCTTTTGGAGTATCTCAGCGTTTTTCCCAAGGAGTTCTCTACCTCATTTGTCAAAAACCGTGAATTCAAGAGTGTGCGTTCCATCAGTTGCTATGAATGGTATCTTCTACCTAAAAGATATTATAGTTAGTGTTATATACTATTATTTATATAAACAAGTTTCGGTAATGTGTTAAGTGGGGAAATTCCAATCAAATTTGCTATTTCTGCAGCCTTGTTTGGTGCATGTAAATGTATTGTCTTAGTCAGAAATCAGGAGTCGCATAAATAACACTAGCTAAACTTACTGGAGGGCGCGGCAAAGCCGCGCCTGGTTTCTAGTGTACCCAAACACCGTGGTCTTCTTTTGGGGCCTCCGCCTATCTCGTAAATGTTGCACTGTTCATCTTCATGTATACGTTCGGGTGAACTTGCGTGGACATACCTTGGCTCTGTTTGGTGAACATGTGTGCATGTCTGAGCACGCTATCTTGTTTTCCAGATCGTGTTCTTTCGGGAGCGCCACCAGGACAGCAGGGAAGGCAGTTGCCGATGCTTGTTCTAGCCATTGACATTTGGAAAACCTGGCAGCTGCATCCACCACTTGAACGGCTGAGATGCACCCGACTCGCAGATTATAACATCGCACAATGGCTCGTCTAAACTAAACGCTGGGGAACAGGGCTCAGGGGCTCAGGGCTACACACACCGTGCTCGCTCAGTCGTCGCTTGCGTGCGCGACGCCCGCGCCGTCCGGTCCGATGGCTACTTGAGTGAGCTCGCTCGCTCTGACCAGAGGATCCACCCGTCCGTTGGCAGCGTCCGAAATTTGAAAAGGCCGGAGAAGCAAGGGCCGCAAGACCTTTTTTTTCCTATTAAAAATTGGCTGGAAAAGGCCGGATCGGGGTGGCGGCGCGGTTCGGCTGCGCGATTCGGGATTTCGGAGCACGGCGGCGGCGGCCGGATCGGGGTGGCGGCGCGGTTCGGTCGCCGCTGGAGCGGAGCGGAGGCGCCGCGCCCCCGGAGAGGTGAGGCTTCTCTTCTCGCCTCCCCGCTCCCTCGACCCGATTGCGCCCGAGGCCCCGGCGGCGCGGCGTTCTGATGCCCGGCTTCATGCTCGGCGCGGCGGCGGAAGGGGTGGCGAGGTTGGGGTGGGAGACGGGTTCCTTCTGGAGCCGCCCTAGAGGAATCGGACTGGGTGATGGGGGGTTTGCCATGACGATTTGGTTTGGGAGTGTGGGGCTGCGCGGTGGCGATAGCGCCGGCGGTGCGCCAGCAGAGCCTTAGAGGGATTGGTTCCGTGTGAGGACCTGGGAGGATGTCGGGGATTTCGAAAGGTTGCTGCTGCGTAGTGATTTTACCTCGTCTGTGCTCTAGAATTCTCGAATCTAGACAAAATCACGATGCTCCACCATAACTTCAGAATTGTGTGTTTCTGTTGTGATAATTTCGAGTATTCATACTTCTTGTCTAAATTTTGTTCCTTCCCCCCTCTTGGCAGACCATGACCACCTCTCCCCCAGTGCAAAAACTCCTTGTGGACATTAAGAGGGGTCTGACATTGTGATGATTCTTACGGCCCTTCCCTTGCATTCACTACAAGTGGGGATTGAGTTTTCAGTCTTCACTTACAATGACGAGTGAAGGGCAGATGACTTCGAAGGGCACAGAGGCTTCAGCTCCTGCTGTTCCTCCTGATGAGGGAGTCAGAAGAGAACCTCAAAAGGGGCGATTGCCCAATGGGTATATGTTTATCCACTTATTAGAACTGCCGATCTGGTTTTACATTATGTGTATCCCTTCTTATACATTTATCTCATGCTTCAGGAGGACAACTGGTCCAGCACGTCGCTCATCCAAGGGAAACTGGACAGCAGAAGAGGTAAAGTTAGCATTCTGGTCTCCCAAACTTGTTTATTAACATGGTTTTTTATAAAATAATTTAAATAGTAAAGTAGCTAGCCTATCTTAGGTAACTTTGAGGAATCCAATGCTGAACACTTATTCTTTGTAAGATAATTTATACATATACATATACATATAGCAGATAAATAGAATACAGATATATAACTTCTCACCAGACATTAATAGTTGATAATAGGTAGGGATTACTGTTCTGATCAATCCCCTTGCTGTATTTATTTTCATTTGCAATAAACATTATAAACATGTTCAGTGACACACATACAACAGAAATTGAAGATTTATTCGATGTTGTTCTTTTTATATGCTAAACATCGCACCGTGTTATTGTGTTGAAGATGACCTTATATGTAGTTAGACCATATTTTGTCTGTCTACTGGTGTGGTCTGATGGGCACATATGCTACTCAATTGTAGGATGACATACTTCGCAAAGCTGTTGAAACTTACAAAGGGAAAAATTGGAAAAAGATAGGTGCTTTCTTTAGCTGATGAAAAGTTGATATGTTCTCTTTTCTCAATTTGTGTATTACAGATTGCAGTTTTCTTTTTGAAGTGTAAGATATCCAAATGTGAATTGACCTTGTAAAATGACCCTTCACTTGGTTTGCTAACATGCATCTTGTTATTTGCTTGTAATTTGCATCACAAGTCCAAATATTAAAAAAAACGAATGTCGTATTATGGCATATAGTACCACTGTTTTTTTAGCATATTTAACTTAGTTTGATGCTGTGGGTGGAAGAATTAGGACTTTAGCACCAAATACAGGACTAAACTAGATATGGCCCTCTCGTTAATGTTTATAATGTAATAATTTGAACCTGTGATATAAAATATTGCCCCTGATGGTCATAGATGTGTGCATGCTACATACTTTTATTTAAAAAAATGTTATTGTGTTACTTCATTTACCACTGAGCTACTTCAACAAATTGACATCATCTACAAACGACATTCTTTGAATTTTGCGGTTATATCATTTTTGCTCATGTCATTGATGGTATTGCAAGCTTAATTGCTTACAGTAATGTGACTCACCTTTCATGCTACTACTCCATCCTTTTCCCCTTGCATATCAATGTGAATCTTTTCTTGTGTTTATATGAGACTAGTGCTTGATGAACTACCTTTTTTCCAGCTGAATGTTTTCCAGGTAGGACCGATGTCCAATGTTTGCATAGTGGCAGAAGGTTTTGAACCCTGAACTTGTTAAAGAGCCATGGTCCAAAGAAGTAAGTTCTACAGTTTTCCACTTCGGGTTTGTTTCACTTTTCTTAAAATAAATTAACTATCCCATCTTAGGTTATTTTACTGAATTATATTACATGCCAGATGATTATTTTATTATTTTATTTTCAGGAAGATGATATCATTATTCAGATGGTAAACAAACTTGGGCCAAAGAAATGGTCAACCATTGCCCAAGCTCTGCCTGGACGTATTGGAAAGCAATGTCGAGAAAGGTATGACATGAAAAGTATCTGTAGTACTGTAGTATCAGCTCCAGAATTTACTAACGTAAATGCTGCGACAATATTTATTTGTTTCTGGTCTATCTTCTATGGAAAAATAGATTCATGTTTTTGGGTAATTGACCAGAGTACCCCACTAACTAGAGGAAACTTTCCTTTTGTAAAATTACAAATACAATTGTAAAGCTATCGTGTCCACACTTCTCATGATCATTACTATGCAAATGAATTCTCTGAAGTCTGACAGGAGTCATTCTAATGTATTAACAGTCCCAATGATATTTTCTGCATTTTTGCGGCCGAATACTCTTGAAAGTACATGGTGATTGCTTCAAGAAAGATCTATGAATCACATCTCATGAAATGGCATCCTAGAATTTGTTTCTTTTAGTGTTTGTTCTTTGTTTGGGGCATATGTATTGCAAACCGATAGTTAGCTGCAATCACACAAACCACATTGATTTGGAGATAAATACTGACATGAAACATTCTGGTATGATATCTTTATTTAGATGGCACAACCATCTTAATCCAGGGATCAATAAGGATGCTTGGACACAAGAAGAGGAAATCAAGCTCATCCATGCTCATCAAACCTATGGAAACAAATGGGCTGAACTGACAAAGTTTTTACCTGGAAGGTAAAGATTTTTTCCCCTTATCTATCATCTTCTTTAAACTAAAAAGAGTACTAGATCATGTCAACTGGAAAAAAACATAATATTCTAGGCATTCGTGATACCCATTGCAATATGACAGTGTAACAGCCTGATATATTTTTTGATTACTTATTAACAAGTACATCACTAAATCAGCCTACAAAGAAATTGATGAGCAAGTTTGTATATATCCTATCAGGACAGACAATGCAATAAAAAATCATTGGCACAGCTCGGTGAAGAAGAAAATTGATTCATACAGAACATCTGGTTTACTGGCTCAATTCCAGGGCCTAGCACCTGCTGAATACACTACTGGTGGTTTAAGTGTTGATTCTTCATCTGCAATGACCAACCAAATTAGTGAAGACAGTGGTCTCAATATTTTTCGGGAGGTGGAAGATTCGACAGAGTTAAGTCAATCATCGTTTGCCAAGGGTTCTTGCTCTCAGGAGGAGCAAACTGATGTGGCTTTGGGATCTCATTTAAGTGTGCATGAATCATTGTGTCGGGATGGTTTCACTAATGCTGACAATGCTGCTTCTGCATTACCTGAGATGCATCACCAGTTATCCACTTCTGACATGGATCAAGATAAACACTTCCAGGACGAGTTATCTCAAGGAATGGATTTGGATAAACACTTGCAGTTGCAGCAAGAGTTTTCTCAAGGAATGGATTTGCATCTTGACATAGATGAAGTGCCACACAATTTTGTGATAACAGATAGCCAGGCATCCAATGAGCTTACAGGTCAATTTCAGGACACACAGATTATGCATAGTTCAGAAAATGATGGAGTATCTTTGATACCGTATGCTGTAACACCATGTGTTTCCATCTTACCTAGTGTTCCTGGATGTGAGAATAACATAAATATGATGTGTGAAGTGGGTGTAAAAAATGAGGATCGTTTCCAGTCTGAACAGTGGCAGAATATTTCCATTCAACCAGGTTCATATTCTTCTGAAGCTGCAAGCAACTTTTCAGCACCACTTTATCCATTGCAGACATCTGAACCTGCAACCATGATGGGCGATCCTTTGTATTATCAGAGTTCTGTAACACCATTACCACCATCCTTCATTTCTTCAGATGGTGCATCCAATGCATCTGATGCCAAATTTGAGACGAGTCGCTATCCTGTTTCTCACCAAGATTTGGAGATTAAAACTTGCCACAATTTTTCAGGTGATCCTGATCAAAGTTCGTATATTAGCAGCGAAGGTGACAGAAACAGGACTTCTGAACCAATGGACAGCATACCAGATTCTGAAAAGAAACAGCTGGTTGATCTTGAACAATCACGTTTGGAGCCTAAAGTGTACATTGGAAAAGAAGCACTATCAAGTCATGGTGACTCTGTATTAAGCGAAAAGGAGGATGCCGGAGCTTTATGCTATGAACCTCCTTGCTTTGCGAGTTTTGAAGTTCCCTTTGTCAGCTGCGAGCTTGTAACCTCTAGTGATCTCCCAGAATACAGTCCTCTTGGCATTCGAGAGTTGATGAGGTCATCCTTGAATTTCCCTACTCCAGTAAGATTGTGGGGCTCCCCTACCTGTGATGGTAGTCCTGATGCTGTGCTAAAAAATGCTGCCAAAAGTTTTGTGTGCACCCCATCCATAATGAAAAAACGGCCGAGGGATCTCTCATCTCCAAGTCCTGATATAAGAAATGAAAAGAAATTGAATACTGAAAAGGATTGTGGGAGGTCAGGCATGTCCTCTACAAGAATTGGGAAATCTTGCATGGATACCCCTGATGATTTTGTTGATTTAGTTTCACCGACAAGGAAAACTGCATTTCAAAAGAAGCTCAAGCTTCTCAAGAAAACAAAGAAAATTTAAATCAAATTACTGATCAGGGAGAAAATGAAGGTAATGCAAAGGTAAACCATTTCACAAAAGGCAAGAGATGTTCCACTGTGAACAGTGCTTCCACCAACAGTTTAGTACATACTTTATCTATTTATACTCAATATTAGTTTATTCAAGGATAAAACATTAAAAGTTGTAGTCCTGATGAGTGATGGATTTCCTCTATTGGAGGCCCACCTTGCTAAATCAATTTAGTAATAAAGTTTCCTAAACTGAAGTGCACTTAATCTTAATCTTGAAATATAACTTGCAATGATGTGTCTTTGCGTTTGTTGTCTTATCTTGATCTTCTATGTATGGTTTAATGCAGCATTCTGCAGGGATTCACTGATAGCAGTGTTGACAACCTCAATACACCTAAGCATGGTCCAAATTATGAAAGTCAGAGGCTAAATACCAGTGCAAAGGCTTGGTGTAACTCTAAAGATATAATATTTTCTAGATCAAAGCCATCTGAACTTCTCGTTGAGAAATCTATACCCTGCATTGATGCAGATTACGAGTATGTGAACATGTAAGTCGGATGCTCTTCTATGTTTTGCTTAATGAGAAGTTTCCATGAATGTTTGACTCACGAATCCTGAAGTTGCGCTATTAGTATTTGCAGCTGGTAGTTGCAAATCAAAACATCAATGCTCTTTGAAATTTTTGCTCAGTTTTGTGGGGTACCAGCATGACCATGTGATTCTCCCCAGTACAGCAAAACCACTTGTTACTTTTTCTCCTAATTTTATTCAAATTGCAGTTAGTTGTGCGAATATTCCCCAACTTGGATAGAGCCACAGAACTGTTTAACCTGGTGTAAATTCTAAGGGAAATTCCAAGCTAAGTGCTTCATGATTTATTTAAGACAGCTCAAATCAGAATTTCCTCATGATCTGAGTCACCTATTAAATTTCCCTATTAATCTAGATTTTAGAATGCTGTACTGAAATTTCTTTTCAGAATTAAATCCATTGATCACATTTAGTACTGCAAAGTAAACTATCAACCCTTGTTTCACTGAGTCATTGATACAGTAAAATGTACTTTTGGATTTTAAATTATCTTATGACAATGTCAATCATGAATCATTCATGATAATATGAGGTTAATTGGCATGGTGATGTAATAATCGACAATGACCGTATGCATTGGATGATGCAAAAGGTCGGATCTTTATGCTTTTTCTAAAAAATATGAGTACAGACTTCACGATTTTGCACAGATACAATAATGATTCTTATTAGCTGTTATTGTCAGATTGGCTGATACTCCAGGTATTAAAAGAGGCTTAGAATCTCCTTCTGCATGGAAGTCTCCTTTGTTCACACCATTCCAGGTAATGATTTCTTTAGGGACTTTTTAGATGAGGTAATTGCTTTAGGAATTTTCAATTTGAAATAAATTCAATATCTCGAGGATTTCATATAAATATTCTCTTCCAGTCATTGTTATGTTCATGTTTCATGGCAAGCAATACACCAATACTTTTGAAACTAAATTTTTGGGTGCCTTTAATCTTGTATTGTTAACTTGCTATGCCTCAGAGGAAGGACCATACTGTCTGAACTAGTAACTGTGTGCTTGAAAATATTATTATTTATCACACCAAGCTGACTGCTTCATTTTGTATCGATCTTTCAGGATGCATACTTCATGAGCCCAGCAAGCAGAGCTTTTGATGCCTTAGGATTGGTGAAGCAGATTAATGAGCAGAGTGCTGCTGCTTTGGAGGAAGCGCACGAGGTTCTGGCAAGTGGCAGCCCATGGAAGCGGCACAGCAAGGAAAACTCTGACAAAGAAAATACAACTCGTAAGAACGAAGTTGGAACAAGCAAACCTCCATCCAAACTCATGGTATGTAAGTTCCCTACCGATACTTGCTATTTCTCATGATTGCTAAATCAAAATCTTCAGAGTATACTATTGCTAGAACCTATTGCTTTTGCTTTGAGCCTCAAACTGATCAGAAACTTGAATTCCTCTAGGTCAAAATCAGAATAAATAAGTAACTGAATGAAATAGGGAGAAATCTTTGAACCTCCTATAATCACCTGTCCTTTTGCTTTCTTCCATGTATTCCTTTATTTTCACACCCTGCAATTGAATACATCATTGAATACTTTGATGGTTGCTCACAAATTTCTAAGTTGAGATTTGGAGGTATGAAGTAACCGATGCATTTCTCAGATGCAACCATTCACTGTTTACACCTTAGTTTTCGTGCATAATCAAATTCAAGTGGACAGGGAATCAATAAGGTCAGTTGTCTAAATTCATGTGGCTTAGATTATACCTTCGCTTATGGGGAAAATAAATGAAACTGAGATCTGGTAAAGTGGAAAACCACGTAGCTAATTAGGGTTCGCGGATTTACCTTTGATTGAAAAGCATACAAGTGACCGATTGAAACAGAATGCTGAATCTCAAGCATGGGGGCACCTCTATTCTTTATATTCAAAAGCTCAATAGTCAATTTATTTTGCAGGCAGAAGGACGGGTGCTCGATTTCAATGAATGCTCCACGCCTGTGAGGAAGAAAGAAGATAAGAAAATGGACCTCGCTTTAGGAGGATCTGCAAGGTCTCCTGTTGCTTCCTCTTATCTTCGGATGAATGTGCGTTAGCTCTTTATGGGAGACTTGGGGAATGCTTCACCGATGCTGTTGATCAGTATGTACATGTCTGTTGTTCCCATAAATTCATACCCTCTTTCCCCCTTCCTCTTTTTGATATACACATTCCATTAGCCCCTTATTCGTTGTACTTGGGCACTCTGAAAGTCAATTCTAAAAGGCAACACAGTTTGTGTAATGTTGAGTCATATATCGTTTGGATTAAATTATATCTTAAGGGTATATATTTAAGTTCTGAGTATCTTATGAAATCTTCTCATAGTTGTGTTGGTTCGATCTGTCTGTGCCTGCTCTCCAAGGTAGGAGTTAGGCGATTGGAAAGCAAATAACAACTCATGCATGAAATATGGTCGGCAGCTTGTTGCCTCTATTAATGGTTGGCAGAGGGAATATGCTTCATGTCTCCTGAACTAGGCTAATGTAGTAATATGTTTGCAATTGTGGCTATATTTTCCTTTGCGATCATGATGAAGACACACAACTATGCACTTGCAGCGCAACCATACCATACGCAAGTGTCTGTCCTACCGCACATCTTGATGAGAGGACAGATTGCCGCATAGAATCCATGGACGTTTCAAGCACGCGTCTTCACCAAACGGAACCAGAAGCACTTTTAGATCTCTCTGTGCGAACAGAGCTACAACATGCGAGACACTTTTTCTCTAGAAATTCCGTAAATTGTTTAATCCTACCCTTTTTGAAAAATCAAACAGCTAATACAATTCTGCGTCTCCAAATCAATTGAACGAATTTATTTCATTCTAGCTTTAGAACTAAAAATTGATTTATTGAGGCCACTATATTCATGTTCACTGACTGCCTAATACAACAGATCAGAAGATGTACAGCATTTTGTTCCCCTGATATACCTAGCTTTATACAGTATGTACATTCTTTTGAACAAGAAGACTCTGAAGAGGAACATTGCTGAGCTGCTTCACCTCCCGATCTAATAGCTTCTGATAAGTTAGTAGTACAATGAATGATACAACTTACAACATGGGAACAAGAGGACTCTGAAGGGGAACATTTCTGAGCTGCTTCACCTCCCGATCTAATAGCTTCTGATAAGTTAGTACAATGAATGATACAACTTACAACATGGGAATCAAATGAATGAGACTGTGAACAACATACATGAGAAACTATCTGATTAGGGAACCCAGATTTCCTTCCATCGGAGTCCCGCAGGTAAAATGAGTATGATATTCACGAGCATGAGTGCTGCCTTGTGCGAGCAGCTTTCCCACCGGAGCATCACTGTGATGAACTCTTCAGTCAAACTAACGAGTGGGGCCAAGTAAAAACAAATTAGATGTTGCCACTCTGAAGACCGTTCGGAATTGAAAGACCTTGCACTTCATGAGAGAATGCAAACTTGGGTGGCAACACTATCAGAGGATCATCTCCAGTCTTGTTCAGAATGGTCATGGCCAGGGCATACCCAAGTGCACGGCCGACAGGTACTGCTACTGCATTTCCAATCTGGCGATACCTGCAAGCAGGTTCATCACATGAGAACTTAATCTACAAACTGGACAACTTTCATTTGCACTAGTTCTAAATTAAAGCATTGAACAGAACTTCATATATGCCAATTCATAGAGGAATTGGAAATGCAGAAATAATTTTGGATCCAGATTGCCTTGTAGATGTCATCCTCATGTTTAAATTAAAAAAAACAAATACCTGTCTTTGATTGTTCCACGAAACCTGAAGCTGTCAGGAAAACCTTGCAAACGAGCGCTTTCACGAATAGTTAGCAGTCTGTCTTGTGCAGGATGTATTAAGGCCTGAGAGTAGTATGCAAGGATATATATTGAAAATGAAATGAGAAGCAAAATAAAAGAGGGAAAGGGGGTGAAATCAAGAGTTAAAGCTCACCTGCATGCGAGCATTTGGAGATGTCAGCACGGTTCCAACTACCTCATCCCACCATAGTCGACCATATGGTCTGAAACATATTACCAAATGGAACCACTAAAACATGAATGTGAAAACATACAAATACTATAAAAATTGAAACCAACCTTAATGATTTACCATGCTCATAGGTTAGCACACAATCAATCACCTGATTAAATTGGGAAATTTGTCAAAATTCACATGTAAAGAGAAGTATAGTGTATCTCAGAGGTGTTTGTCTCGAGCATCTTACCAGAGGATTACCAGAAGGCAAAAGTACTCTCTCCTTAGTTGGATCTAATCTAGCTACGTTGTCTGGACCTACTATGACTCCCGGAAGGTCTCTAAAATTAGCTCCCTGAAAGAGGACTGATGAGATTGTGGAGGTTTAATTAACCTAGAGTTTTACGTAAATACAAGCATCTCAGACAACCTTTTTCTTGGGAATCTGCAATACTCTTAGGTAGTTATCATCATCTAGTGCCTTTGGTCGATGGTCATACAATTTTGACCTGGAAACTTTTGTGACATGAGCTCTGGATCCAAGAACTTCTGGACAGGGAGGAAGACAATTTCATGTGAGAGTTTTGCACCGTAGCAACCATGAAGTGATACCAACAAACATGGTTATGAGAATCAGAAATAGCAGTGATCACAAAAAAAATAGAAAGAAAACTAGCTTTTAGTCCGCAAAATACCCAAGCTGACTCTAACATTGATTTCCTTGGTAGTGGCAAGCAGCTAGAAACCAAGGGAGCATATCTGATACATGTTGTTTCTAGTCTCATTTTTAGCTATCTTTATACTTATTTTATCAAATAATTTCCCACGATTTATACCAATTAAATTGTCTTTCACATAACTTTAGTTGAATGCAAAAGACCATTACAAAAGCATACGAGTTAATTATCATCTCTCAAGAATGGAATCGGTCGTCTCAATATTACTCTAGTGTATAAAATAGATATTTCTAGCCATCAGAACCTGACTCAACATGACATGAAAAGAACATTCAAGTTTCTTCTATACAAATGTAAGCGATCAACACACCAGAATTAAATGACCGAATGTATCTTTGGAATTCCGTCTGAGGTCCCTTTACATATAGCATTTCTTCACATTTTTCTCCATTCGCCACCTACCAAAGATGTTCACAGCAGCTTCTGAATCAAATGGCTCTTAAATTAAGGGAGATTGCATATACCTCCTAAAGTCAGCAAATGAACCCTCATAAGTAAACTACTATTTCATACTGGACTGGTGTAGCCCTGGTCCTATTAACTTTTATCTTTGATGACATGGTCTAGGGAAGTGCTAGTTCAACTGCAGACAAGGTACAGCATGGCCAGGTAGGTATGGAATCTCTGAGATTGTTACTTACTTCCGGAAGATCAGATAAAGCATCTTCAAGAACAATTGGTTTTTCTAGTTGCATTGGCATGCCATCGGGCCACCCAACCAAATTACGCTACAAAAAGAGAAAAGAATATTATTTTCATTATTTCACCACACATACTAATTCTCAGTATAAGGGAAAAATGCACACAAAGAAGTTTACTGTACTGATTGGTGTGTTATTATAGGTTGGCATGTTGCATTAATTGGGAACTGAACTTTCTAAACAAATGAATACCAGAGCAGAAATAAGCCTATCCATATATTGACCAAATTCAGCAAATCATATTTACCTCGAAGGCCAATGGGCAACCATTCTTCACAATTGCCTCATGAGTAGGAAGAGGAAATGGGGGCAATTTCTACAGGGTAGAAGTACAAAAATAAAAAGAAAATAAAACAGAAGAAAGTAACTTCCTAATATAAGGGAACTATTACTTGCCTCATTAGGATGACAGCCCAACAAAAATACACGCATTCGGAATTGTGGGAGGCCATAACACCCAGCAGCCATGATCCCGAGTTTTGCTTGGTAATGCATAGCAACTAGCCGGCTTAGAGCATATCTTGCAAGTGTTGCATCAGCAAACTTCAATATATCAAGGACATTTTCCATATAAATGTATTTGGGCTTCAAAAATTGCATTACATCCATGAAGACAATAATTTGCTTGTTTCTCTCACAGTTGAATGGTGCATCAAATTCTCTATTGCGGTTGTAGCCACTAATGCCTTGGCATGGTGGTCCCCCACATATGACATCCGCATCACCCTGAATTCATACAAGACATCAGAAGGAATGTTGAGTGTTATAGCAAATCACAACAATACCACACCAGTCACATTAAATAACCAGTATTAACAAGAAAGAATATTTATCTAATAAGTATTACTTGCTCGCTGCTAGCAGCAATGGAGGCAATGCTCGCTTGGAAATATTTATCTAGTGAGTATTCATTCTACCAGCATCTTGCAACTTCATTATTACATTTGCTTTCATATATATTCCAATATCTGTGGAGGCGACTTTCAGTTTCCCACATAATTTTGTTTGTTCACAAATATAAGTTTGCCACCATAAACACACTATTTGTCATGACTTTTGGTCAAAGAAATTCACATGGTATAATTAACTACCATTTTGAGTAAATGACTATTAAAATAATTAACATATGCAAGCAGCCATCAAATGCAAAAAATTCCACATGAAATGGAAAAAACAAGATAACCCCAATAATTTAAGAGTACCATGCGAGCACAATATGGATCATGGACACAAAAGTACACTTCTGCATCATTTAAAAATTGCTTAGTTCACTCCTGCATTTACATCTAGAGTATAGAATGACTTAACTTTTTTCCTTTTCTTTACTTTATTTATTTATTTATTTTCAGTTTGGAGAGGACGTAGAGGAGTCATACTAGCATACAGTTCATAGCATGAGATTCATTTTAAATCAAGCACGAGTATCACTTACAGGAAGAGGTAATATTTTTTCCTTATGCCCTTGAATAACAAAATCCCTAATTGCCTCTTTGCAGTTCCTGCAATAACAAAAGACAAAATTGTTCACATCATAGTGAAGGGAGTATTGGTAAGTTTTAAATCCTTTTATTCTTACTTTAAGCCTTCAATTGGCTCCCATGTGTCATCATTAGGGCCATAACCTTTCCAACGGACCTACACATATGATAAGGTAGCAGAAATATTTCAGGACAAATCATCTTTATGAGTACAACAATAAACAAAAAATCAATGATATATACCTGCAATTTGTGCACTAAAGAACAAACAGCCTTCAGCAGGCTTGAGGCAATAGAGCCAAAATAATTATTGGATGAAATAACAAGAAAATTATTTAGATATATTCAAAATGCGTTGAACTAAAGAGTAGAAGGGAAAATTTCTACTTGCAAGTGATGATTCTGGCAAGTAATTAAGTTGCCACTCTGTAACTACAAGGCTAAAGCAAGCAAATCATTACAAACCTTCAAGTATAAGCCACGCTTTCCGACACCATTTGGATCCCCAAAGCAAATATCAACTAGCTTCCATACTTCAAATTCTTCAGAAGGGATTGTAGAACACTCTGAAGTTTCATTACTGGATCGTGCTAAAAAGCTGGAAGGGGATTTTAATTTACTGCAGAGCTTCACATAGGTTTTGCATAGTTTTTCCCATTCCTTCAACAACTCAAGGAAATCGTCAGTGGTTTCATTCCGGACCTATGCAACAAGCATATTGATGTGCATAAATGAACCAGAATTGACTTTTGCATTTTAGAATTATATTGGAACAACATAAAAGCACGAAGCTAAATACCCGAGTTTCTGGATGATTCAGTCTGAAGCTTTCGCATGCAGCTTCATCTCCATCAACAGCCCATCTCTATTAATGATAAGGAAATAATTAAAAAAAGAAACAATTACTATACTAAGCCACAGCGCATCTAAGATATTAGTGTTTACCGCTATAAGATTCACACCACCACCACGAGCCCCAAAACAAAGTCCAGTTGACATCCCCCCACAACCACAGTACAGATCTAACAGAGAGAGCTCCATCTCTGGTGCAGGAGACTTCTGCTTTTCAGTGGAATTGATCCTTTTCACATTGTTGTTGTTGCTACTAGTGTAATGTGACTGTAATGTGTCATTTGAATCTCCTGCATTTTGTGAACTAGGTTAACATGCTCATAACTGTACCAAAAACATAAAAGGGCAAAAGCTATAATAATTAAAAAGTACAACATAATAAACTACAGAAATAAAGTATGATCAACACGATAAGAAGATTTATAAAAAAAGATGCTTCAGTACAAATTGCAAAATTCGGAGAGTAGACTTGAAATACAAGTGATGATTGATTGGTTCATCAATATTGTGAAGCATTTAACATCTCTTGCATCCAGGTTAAGCCACTTACAAATCACTGTGTTTTAAGGAGACTCACCCATTTCCATGGTAGAGAATGTACTATAGTCCAGAGAGTACTTCATGTCATAGTAATAGTGAAACGAAGGAATTGATTGAGACTTTTCATTTACCTATAGCATAAAATGAAAATCATACTTCTCATACAAACAAGTGTAAGTAAACCAATGCAAGAAAAATATATTAATATAAGATGGAGTCCTACACTAGGAGAAACTTGCACAATGGTCACTTTAGAAACAATGCAGTCTAGTAAATTGTCATCCTCCAGGTCTGAGTAAAAGAGCCTCCTTGGGTCATGAGACTGTGCTTGGTCTTCCATGACCTGAGATCGAATAAGAGGTAGAAAGAATGATTAAGCAACCTTACATAAACTGGATTATAATATTTTACTTGTGCAAGCTGAAACATCAATTTACGGTTCATTAATCCAGGTCTCCTTACAGATCTCATGTTTCTCAAGTCATGCATAGTTTCCAGGACAAAGAGCTAGGACAACCAAACTCACCGTGTCTTCAGCTCTGAAAAACCACTGCACACTGAAGTAATATTCACCTGCACTCGTTTCGAAGAATTCTAATAACCTGCCAATATAATGTAGTTTTCCTGCTGGACCCTGTAAAAATTAACCATACTAAAGTTGTACAACAGCAAAGCATGTGGTATCAAGGTACACATTATTTTGTACAAATAGACATAATAATCATGGAAGCTACAGTTTACAATCAAGCAACAGATGTATAGATAACCATACATGCACATGAACATGATACACAAACCATCAATGATTTAGTTTTCTGAGTACTTGTGCAGACATTAATTAGTTGAGAAGCCATGAAATAAAGATAATGCAGGCCACAGAGGTATCCAAGAAGCAATTTAGACCTCAATTATAACTCACCTTAATGAATGCACAATCCCCAATACATAAAGTAGATCCACATACACTAGCTTGCAAATAGTGACATTTGACATCCAAGACAGCTTTGCCAGCACTGAAAATATAGAAATTTTATCATGAGTAACTTCAATTATTCAATAGACGTACATATTGAGCATAAAAGTTAATTCAGTTTTTGCTCACTTGGAAAACGTTTGGGTATTGCTCCACTTATCCTTCAAACAAAGAAGCCACAAGCCAAATAGGTTACTTGAATAATGTCAACTCTTACAAGTTCAGCATAGTGCAAACCATATAAGGTCGTATTGCAAAACATAAGATAAAAGTTTCATATTAGGACCTGCAGTTCACTCCTTATGTGGCACACATATGTTTATGTGCTACCCAACTCCTTATGTGCCACACGTATGTGTATGTGCTACCCGGCTCCTTATGTGGCACAGATATGTGTATGCGCTACCCGGCTCCTTATGTAGCACGCATATGCGCGGGTAAACTAATTGCAAGATCGCATCATGGCACAAAGGAGAAATTAGTTTCTTCCAGTTTATTAATATTATTTCTCTGTTTTCCTGTTGCATGCAAATTGACTTTCGACCATTCCTTGATTTTAAAATTGTATTGTTGCATAAATCTTACAGCTTTTATGAAAAATAACTTAAATTAACTCCAAAATACATTATTGTTGCATAAAAGAGAAATATTTGTTTCCTACCACTTTTACGTTTCTTTAGCAATTCTCTATTTTTCTATTGGACTTAAATCAAAACCCGATCCTTCTTCCATTAAATTCATCATCTATTCAAGCTCATGTGGAATGCCAAAAGAAAAAACAATCTTAAACTCTGTTCATTTGTTCCATATAGTCATGTCAAAATCATTATTCATTTTATGGAAACATTATCCAGATATATCAGTAATTTCTAAGTCTCTATCTGCATAAACACAGAAACCTTACAAACCTGCAACTATATCATCAGAATGATTTCTCTAACTGATTCCAATTTATTTATGTTAGAGGGTGTTAACACACCTCTTTAGTACCTCCCCTTTTCATTTGTGCCACCTATGTATTTCTAACATGTAATGCACAATCGACATTTATGTGTTTCAATCTTTCATAAATACTTGAATATTGTTGACAAAAGCACACTATCTCGGCATTGCGTCTTTATTAATTAGAGTTTCCCATAATATTTACTTCTGCGATAAAAAGATGAATGTTGTTGTTTTAATAAACAGTTCCTCTCCCTAGATGCTAAAAATGTTAAATGGGATTTCAAAGAGCTATTTCTCCACTACCAATCTGTTATACCCTCATATCCATTCTTATATCTTAAATAAGTGTACGATGATGCATCCATGCAGAGAGCAGTAACGGTGAAGACACATGCCTACCTTCTTCAGAAGGCAATGATTGCTCCGATAGCGATTAGGCCACCTCTGCCTAGCCTCCTCGTCAGGCACTGCCTCACCCATAAAGAAACAGGAACCATCCTCGCTATCCACCATTTCAGAATCAGTAGAATACTTATCCAATATAAGTTTAGGCTTATTCTCTGGATCTGAGGTCACCGTGACCATTGGCAGTTTGCAGATTGAGGTACTATTGTTCTGTGCCCTCCTCAAGTTCGATGAGCATTTCCCTGAGGATACCCTGGCCCGCTTTGCCTTTGGAGGTTGAGATGCTGCTGCCTGGAGCTCTAGGGGCATCTCAACTTTCTTAGCACTTGCTAACCCAGAGTTGTGTAACACAGCATCCACTCTCCCCAAACTGGGCAAGCACTTCTCAGAAGCAAGCTTGTGCTTCCTAGGAGGTATATGAGAACCTGCTTTATTCACAGCAGGACCACAATTCATCGCTGGCGAAACAGCTGATACCCTGTTGGAATTCACTAATACCTTTGAGGCTGATCTAGTCTTCCTTGAAGAGGACACAGACACTGCTTTGTTCTTCATGGTCCTTTTGTTCACCACGGGTAAAGCCACCACAACACTGGTAGAGGAGCTCTGCACTGCAACAATCTCTCGTGATCCTTGCTGCTTCACTCCATCGAGCAAGTCAACTGGCTTTATTGGAGCAACCGTGGTCGTCTCCTCAAATGAGCTCCCTTCACTGATGCTGCTCCGCCCAGAATCTGCTAAGCGGAGCTTGGAAGCTCTAGACGGGTCTGCTTTCCGTTCCAAAGATGCGGCATGTGCTTTGGGCTTGGCTGCCACAATCCTCGGGGACCTTCGGAGAGATGTGCCATCTCTGCCAGCAACATCTGGCATACTGCAGCTAGCTGCATTGACCTCATGACTTTCCACTGCAGTCAAACCAACAACCATGGCTCCCGAGGTGATTCTCTGCGAGGAGGACCCGTCATTGGAACCTTCCTCTGCCCCCAAACCAGGATCATCCGGAGAAGGCGGCGCCGACGGCGACGGCACCGAGTTGAGGGTGCCCTCCTCTAGTTTGGCTTCCGAAGAAGCCGCTGCTGGCGGTAGCGCAGGCTCGTCGCAGCCGGGGATCAGCTGGGGCGCACGCACCTCTAAAGGCACCGGAGCTGGGGAGCACGGTGGCACCGGCGAAGCAGAATCGGGGGCGGAATAATCGAGCGGCCTCACCTCTAGCGCGGCTCCTCCCGTGGAAGCTTCCGCGGCGGGCTCGAACTCCGGGAACCCGGCGGGCGCGCCCTCGCCGGCGACGATCCCGGTGGAGCGCCACAGCGCGCCGTCCCAGGGCCCCTCGGCGTCGCCCTCGTCGGCGTCCGGCTCCGGGGCGGCGAACCCCGCGCCTACGCCGACGCCGAAGTCCCTGGGCGGCGACCACATGGGCTCCAGCTCCGCGGGGTCGCCGAAGAGGAGCGACCAGAGCGGCTCCAGCCCCGCGCTGAACCCGCCCGCCGCGCCGTCGCCCTCCGCCGCCCCGCCGTCGCCGCCTCCCGGGGACGGGGAGGAGCCCTCAGCGGCGGCGGGGGGCCCGGTCGCCGGCGGCGAGGTGGAGTCGGGGGGCGGGGGCTCCATTGAGATCGAGTGGACGGGTGGAGCGGCCCCCGAGGAAGGAAGTTTGGTGGAGTGGAGTCAACCGATGCGGCCAGTCGGCGTTCCCCGCCGATGGAACGAAGATCCCACTGACAAGTGGGGAATCAATGTGCGGGTCCCACCAGTCAGTGGAACAACTGCGTTCCTCGCTGGCCGCGCTTGTCTCTTCGCTGTTTTCACGCACGGACACGGCTGGCTCGAGAGACGGTCTCTCGTCCTCTGCAGGTTTCCATATTTGGTTCCATGCCTGAATCTTATCTAGTGCTTCATCATTCCATCCATTTTCAGCATGGAGACTCTTCGACGAGTTCAGACTTCAGAGCACCCACCAATTCTTTCCCGATTCGTGCAACGACTGCCAATTGCGGGAGACCCATTGTGTATGTGCTTGGAACTCTTAACGGCTACTTTTAGAATTACCCGAGCTGTAGAGCAAGCTCTGGCGAGGACCGGAGGATAGCAACAGCTCTCTACTATCTTGGCAATTGGCAAATACTACTATATTGGCAAATACTACTATATTACAAATACTACTATGTTTAGTTCTAGATGTGTAAAATTTTGGCGTGTCACGTCGGATAAGCTGGCATATATTTGATGTATTAAATATAGACTAATAATAAAACTAATTATAAAAGTCGTCAGTAAACCGCGAGATGAATCTGATGAGGTATATTAATCCATAATTAGCGGATGGTTACTGTAGCATCACCGTTGCAAATCATCGATTAATTAGGCTCATTAGATTCGTCTCACGAATTAGCATCCATATGTGAAAAAAGTTTTGTAAATATGTTTTATTTAATACTTTAAATAGTAAGATTCTCTTCGATGTGACAGGGTGTAAAGTTTTGGGTGGGATCTAAACACCCCTAGATGGAGCTTCTGCGGATTTGATGCGGTCTGTTTTAAAGAATTTGAACAAGTTGGGTCTGGCGGTGGATTTGGGCCTTGTTTAGATGCAAAAACTTTGCACCTAAAAATGCCACATCAAATGTTATTGCACATGCATGGCATATTAAATGAAGATAAAAAAATCTGTTACGGATTGCGTGTATTTTGCGAGACGAATCTAATAAACCTAATTAGTCCGTAATTAGACAATGTAGTGCTATAGTAAACATGTGCTAATAACGGATTAATTAGGCTTAATAGATTCGTCTCGCAGTTTATAGGCGAGTTATGTAATTAATTTTTTTAATTAGCCTATATTTAATACTTCAAATGTGTGCCGATATTTTTCAAAAATTTTACAGCCTTGCATCTAAATAAGGCTATGTTGGGTATGTACACAGTACATGCCATGCCACATGTGTTTCCTGTTTGGTGGTCACATGCCATGCATCCATGGTGGTCGCCGCCGAGGTGAGCGAGCATAGGATCTGGATGGGCTCGGGCACGGCGTCGTCAGCGTAGAGGCGGAAACGTAACCGTTCCTCCTGTGCAAAGCTGCAGGAGCCTTCCCCTTCTTCTCGTCCGAGAGCTACGCTTTGGGGATGATGAAAAACGAGTGCTCCGGCCGGAGAAGCGTGAAGCGACGGCGGCCTTGGCACCGAAGCGACCTCGCCGTCGACGCCCATCGCTGGCGCGGACGCCGTTCCTCATGTGCTAGAGCTCGCGGAGGCTCGACGGCCGCGTCTGATGCGACCGTCGCATGCTGCGCGGAAGCTCCGCGCGCGGGCGCCGCTAAAGATGTGAGATGTGGTGCATGAAAGCAAAGCCGCCTCATTTGCGTCAGCAGAGCACTAGCCGGACGCCTAAATGACGTCGCGTGAGCTTAATCAAACACTTGCATTGGGCAGTAATGGGCCGGTATGGGCTTTTCGAGGAGAAAATAGCCCTGGGACAAGACCGGTTCGCTTTTCGACGGCGGTTTTCCTCTTGTGGCGACGACAAGCCCACAACGGCGGATTCGTGGCGCCAGGTTCCGGAATCCAGTTAACGCAGCAGAGGCGACGACCTATATAATCAGGGGAGGAGAGGAGCCGCGCCGCCTCATAGATGGAGAATCCAGCCGAATCGGACGTCGCAGCAGCAATGGCCGGGCAGGAGGAGGAGGACGCCCAGCCGCCGCCGCCGCCGTCCGTCGCGGAGCGCAGGAAGGCGAGGCGGAAGGCGCTGATCCAGGAGCACCTGAGCGTGGTGGAGCGCGCCATCGCGGGGCGGGAGGACGCGCGGGAGCGCGGCGCGCTCGCGGAGGTGGCGGCGGGCCTGAGGCGGCGGGAGGAGGAGCTAAACCGGGCGGGGGACGCGGAGGCCTGGGCGGCGGCGCACCCGCCGAAGCGAATGCCGGAGGCGACGGTCGCCTACTACCGCCGCGTCGCGGAGGGGCCCGTCGACGAGCCCCCCGGTCCTCCCTACGCGCTGCCGCTACACGACGAGATGACCGACGGCCTGCGCGAGAAGCTCAGGGGGGTCAAGGAGCGCGCGGCGGGGCTCGTCAGGGAGTACAAGGCCAACGGCTTCATCGAGCAGTTTGACGCCGACGACTTTGGGCTTCCCCCGAACTACGCCAGCCTCCTGCACGGCATGTAGTCGACCCTGCAGCACGAACTGTTTCGAGAACTGGCTGCTGTGCGTAGAGAAACAAAAGGACTTTTAAATCCAGACTGAGCGCACATCTTTCTACTGACATGCTGTAGATCGAGCCACTTTGTTTGCTATTTGTTCCCGTGTCTGAATTTGAGTATGCTTCAGTCATATCTGAATTCTGGGTTGCAGTTCAATTAGATATTCACATGCATGCTTCCATAACTGAATATGATTTCAAACCACTTCTCTTCACCGTAACTCTGATCAATTTATATGTTTTCTATGTTGTTATTCATAAGTGATTAGTACACATCACATGCTACGAATCCTTTTTGTCTATCCATGCCTGGCACATGTGAAGTATGGGTGCGCCATTGGCATTGTGGTACTGGTGATTGGTGAATCCTTTGATGACATGTCACTGCTGCCAGACCAGCTATCAGGTGATATTGGTTGAATGTGTCAGCAAACAGAGTGGCAGCCCTGTTTCCTTCTAGGCTTCTACATTCCATGTGTGGTACGGTCTCGGTTACGTTGGGGGACTGCGACGAACCATCATTGAACTATATATGTGCTTCAAGTAGAATTTCTATTAATTTTTAAGAATTTGATGTCTGCTACGCATTATGCAAATTATGCAAGTATCATTTTCCACCACTACAAAAACAGATTAACTGCAACCTTTGAAAACCACCTCAGAGACGGCAGGCGGTCATTTTTTATTAACCGAAGCGGTTACAAAAAATCGCCTCTCAAAATCGATTAACCGAGGCGAGCTCCTTAAAATGCCCGCCTCGGTTAATATCGATTAACCTAGGCGGTTATTTTAAAGCAAACGCCTCGATCAATATATTAACTGAGGCTGGTACACTATAATGCCCGCCTCGAATAATACTGGCCCATCTTGGAGCCCATCTCGGCCCGGTATCATCTACTGAATATATATACGGCGACTTAGGGTTTCAGCTCTCTCACTTCTCTCCCTCACCCTCAGCCCATCGTGCCGCTTTCCCTCCTCTCCCTGAGCGCACCGCGCCCTTCCTCCCCTTCTCTCCCTCCCCCTCCCCAAGCGCGCTGGGGCGGTGGTGCTACCGCAGCCACGGCTATGACGCAACGTATGAGGGGTGGAGCTGGAGCGGTGGCCCGAGATGGGCGCCCGCCGCCGGGAGTGGGTCTCCCCCACCGAGGCCATCGCGCGGTGGCCGCATGCGTGGATGCACGCAGCGATTTGCCGGCACTGTCATCGGGGCCGAGGCCACGACGGCGCTCCTCGGCTCCGCTCTATAGCCAGGCACGCGGGCTCTGCTCTGGCCTCGCGTATTTTTCGGCGCGGGGCGGCGCGGTGGTGGCGGATCCAGGCGGCGTGCCTCAGCTTCCACATGCCCGGCGGCCTCGGCACGCGCGCCGCCGTCGACGTGTTGTCCCTCTCGGCGGCCCGACGCGTCGAGGAGATCCCCCCCTCCCTCTCTACCTCGCGGCGGCGTGGCGGGGGCCGACGACGACGGTGCGGATCCGGCAAGCGGTGGTGCGGCTTGTGGATGGGCTCGGCGGGCCGGTGGATGGGCTTGATGGCCGTCCATTGGATTTTTTTAATTCAATTTACCGAGGTGGGTAGGAAACCGCCTCCGTTATTCACTGATTAACCGTGACGTTTGCTCGGAGGCGGTTGCCTTTACCCGCCTCGGAAAATGAAAAACGCCCATCTCAGTTAAGGTTAATGTAGTAGTATTCCTAACAAAAAATGAGCATGACACATGTCATCAGAATATGTTACATATAATCCAAACTTCTCTAAAACAAATTGGACTTATCACATGCCATTAAAATTTGCTATGTATAATACAACTATCACTTCTTAAAAAAAAATCAGACGTGCCATGCATAATGACGATATGTTACTCATATATAATGTAACTATCATTTCTCCAAAAAGAATGTAATTGGATCTACCTCACATGCCAGCGCAAACGTGTTAAATCTCTACTATTTTTAAAGCAAGCAACGATTTCTTGGTCTGTCAATCGGAATCCTAATCGAAATCCGGACAAATTAATCAATCTGAATCCTAATTGAAACCCAGACCCAGACAAATAATCAATCGGAATCCTAATTGGAACCCCGACAATCAATACCTCACACGGTTAGGGCACGATCTGTACATAAAGTGAAAGAGCATAAAGTTTATGATCTTATGTAGATCCGAGTAAAATTATATTACCCGTAACAACGTACGGGCATTGTGCTAGTATAGTACAATTGTTACTTCCCTAAGAAAAGTTGGACTTGGACATGTCACAGCATGTTATCCGAATGTATTATGTATCTCTCGTTAGGGTACTATAATTAAAATTATGTTGCATTACACATTTTTTTATATTTGCACCAGCTGTCATCTAGGTGGATCCGAGCACCAATCACGTTAGCCAAGATTGGTTTGACACACTTTAGGTATGTAGTTCAATCATGTCAGCCAAATATAGATTAAATGGTTCAATCATATCCAATCATATCTAACTAATTGGATGGACCACAGTCATTTCAGAGCACCATATAATAATAAAAATTCCGTGTATTTTTTTTAAAAGAAAAAAATTCCATGTATCTATGACGGTTCGTTCGAATACTACTCCTAATAACAACTGCACTAAAGAGGGCTGGTGGAGATCCGGGCTTGATTAAGGGCACCGATTTGCACCCCCTAGCTTTGCATCACATATTTTTGTATCGCATTACAGTATGCATCCCAGTACAGATTCCCTTCAATTGCTATTGTTTGGTATTTGTTGAAAGGAATGCAAGGCAACCTTCTAGAGTATTCTCCATCATGCAATAACGTAATATTTTCTATGGAGAACTCTAAAATTAGTAATAAATAAATTTAGAAAATGTTAGAATATTTTAGAATTCTCTAGAAGGGGACACTTGGCTTAATACCATGGTCCCCCTTAGCCTATAAATAGAGACCTCCTCCTTTGCCATGGTATCCATCCATGAGCATGGTAGATGAGAGGTGATAATACTAGGTAGAGGAGAAGAGTGAGTGCTAGGCTAGCCACTAAAGAAGAGAGTGGTGTGTACTCGTGTGTACTCTTGTTGTGTTATAATAAAGTCTTGTTCTTGTAAGTGTTAGTCTTCCCGGTTAAGCCTAAGTGCTTAGTGTATAAATTGTGATCCATCAAAGGTTAGCTCTGTCACCCGGGATCACACAGGGTCTGGGCTTCATCGTAGGTTGGTTCTGTCACCCGGAAGTCAGCTTCATCTGTTGGTAGGCTCTGCCACCTGGAAGTGAAAAGTCGGCTCTGCCGTTAAAAGGACCCGATACACTAAGTAACTAGAGGCTGACCGACTCTAGAGTAAGTTGGTGTGTTATAAGTGTAGGTCCTCAGCTTAGTGGGGATTCGGGCCACCTCAATTTACAACAGTATTGAAATTTTGGATCAGTTTTATTCAAGTTTGTCGTCTGACCTTTACTGCATCCATTGCAGATAGGCTGGCAGGTACCCTTGCTTGCGCTAAGCGTGGCAATTAAGTTGCACCCTCCTTAGTGTTGGCTAGACTAACATCTCCTAATAAAGTGGTAAATCCTTGTTTACATGGCAAGAAAAGAGATTAGATCTTGATGAACCGATGGATCTTGACCAATAGCAAGCGTTACAAGCAAGTCGTCGTCATTTAGTCAGCAATTATTAAGTTTACAGAGCGATATGGATAGCTTTGCTTTATTCATCGCTACATTTGACTTTGCTGTTCAGGAATTGTTTATAGGCAGGAGGCTGGATCATCATCCGTGCTGAGCTCTAAAAAAAATCATCTGCGTGCTGAGCTGCAAATTGGTACTATTCTAGCTGTCAACTAGCTATTTAGTAGTATAAGTGGAAGGGAACTCTCATATTGGAAGACTCGTCTAGTAGGTAGCAGTAGCAGATTAGCAGTAGAGCAGGCAGTAGCAAACCAACCAGCTATTTGCAGATGGTGATTCAACAAAGCGTAGCTGCTCCGCGCTTGGGACCTCCGCCCATGGGGCCGCCGTCCATGGAACCTCCACCCATGGGGTGGCCGCGGCCTATGCCCATGGGGCCGCCGCCCCGGCTGCCCATGGGAACTCCACCCATGGGGTGGCCGCGGCCCATGCCCATGGGGGCGCCGCCCCAGCCGCCCATGGGGTGGCCGCCGCCCACAGGATACATGTTAATGCCCATGCAGCCGCAGCCATCTGAGGAGGAGCGGAAGGAAGCAGCCAAAGAATTTCGGGCTGATCGCGGCAAAGAGCTGGAAGGAATCATCCCTCAGGCGACATTGGATTCGGAAGCAGAGTTGAAGAAACAAGCAAGAGAGTTCGATGCCGATTTCGCCAAGGTGGAAACGAAGATCCATAGGCTCCCTCCAAGTCTGCAGAGCCAGGATCCACGGTACTTCGTCCCCATGGCCGTGGCCATCGGCCCTTACCACTGGCGCTTGCCCCATCTCCAGAAGATGGGCATGGTGAAGAACGTGGCTGCGTACCACTTCAGCACTGGCATCTTCCGCTCGTGTCAGGAGATGTACGAGGCGTTCCGCTCCGCCATTGGGGATGTCGATGTCCGCAGCCTCTACGTGCTCACCGACGATGCGGTAGCAGGCATGCGCGATGATGATGAGTTCATGTCCATGATGCTCGTTGATGG
This sequence comes from Panicum miliaceum, assembly GCA_032594955.1. Classification (NCBI taxonomy): domain Eukaryota; kingdom Viridiplantae; phylum Streptophyta; class Magnoliopsida; order Poales; family Poaceae; genus Panicum; species Panicum miliaceum. The sequence goes on along the minus strand of CM064058.1, from coordinate 4,670,004 downwards.
CTGCTTCTTGCTGCAGTACATGCTCAAGTGTACAGGCAGCCATGGCAACATGCCTCCGTCGTTGGTGTCCTTTTTCGACTCCAACCAAGGTGTTATCGACAATGACATCATGCTGCTGGAGAATCAGCTCCCATGGGTGGTGATCCAGGCCCTCATGAAGTTCAAGGAAGTACCCGTTGAGAAGTTCATCGCCAAGATGGGGCGCACGCTCCAAGTTGCCCGCAAGGAAAAGGAAGGGGACTCTTTTGTCTTGGATGGTAGCTACACGCCACCACATCTCCTTGGTCTCCTCCGATTCTACAAAACGGGCAGAAACATTGTTGTTCCTCCTAACAACCAAGACAAAAGCTTTTCTCTGATTAACTGCTGCTGCTACAACAACAGCGGAGTGCCCCCAGCTGTTGGGCTCCGCCCAATGTCCAAGACTGTTAGCGCCATCGAGCTTGCAGAGATCGGCATCAAGCTCACAGCCAGCAGGACGACCAAGTTCATGGACATGGGCTTCAAGAAAAAGCTCTTCTCCAGCGAGATTTCCCTGGCGCCACTGCTGCTGGATGAGATAAGGTCATGCTGGCTCCTCAACCTGGCGGCCTTTGAGCTGTGCACGGGCACAACTTCCGGGAATGAGACTGAAAACCAAGCCGTCTGCTCCTACCTTGCCGTCCTCGCGATGCTCATGGATCGAGAGGAGGATGTGCACAAGCTGCGATCGAAGCGACTCGTGCAAGGAGAGCTCACCAACAAGGAGACGCTAGACTTCTTTAAGAGCCTCATAAAGCGCATCAGTGGCGGCCCCCTCTACATTCACATCATGGAGGAGATCGAGGACTACAAGCTGAAGAGGTGGGTGTGGATCAAGGTGCATGCGTTTGTTTACAACAACTACAGGACGATCGCTGCGGTGCTCTCCATCGTCGGTGTTCTTGTGGGTATCTTCAAGACACTCTTCTCTCTGAAGCAGCACTAGCAGCTGGCTGCTAGACCATTGTTCAAATCATGTATGATTTTACTCATTTTCTCCTAATTGTGGCGGCATGCTGATAACCACCACATCAACAATGTACTACTGCAGGTAGTTGTATCTCTTTTTGTTTAATCTCTTTTGCACGTCTTTATTCCGTGTTTTGTTGTTGTAGTCTACTGTGGCATGTTGAAAGAGGCTTCAGCTGTCCCTATAAGTATATATTCCCTCCGTTCTAAATTATTAGTCGCTCTGACTTTTCTAGATGTATAAATTAATTTTACTTGTTATACTAATAATTTGGAACAGGAGTAGATTTTTTAGCGATCCTTATGATTTTTTTCATATTATTTGAATGTTTTAAGACTGCTAGATGCTTATACTCCTACCAACATGAAGTGTTGTGAGTGTCAACCACACGATCAGCAAATGCGGTTCAATGAACGGTGTTGTTTTATTCCGTCCCACCGCGAGAAACGGACGCCACAGCTCCGCCGCCTCCGCCATCCTCGCGCGCCCACCTAGATAGCGACCGAGACGGTGTGATCAGCCGCAGATGATATCCGACATCAGCCCAGAAACCCTAGCAGCTAACGAACCTTCGTCGCAGATCGAATCAGCCATGGCCGCGCTCCTCCTCGGCCCTCCCGCCATCCGCGACGCCCGCCCGCCGCCACCCGACGCCGACGCCGACGCCCAGTCAGACCACCCCTTCCTCGACCTCTTCGTCGCCGGCCCCAGCATCCAGGGCGCCAAGAAGACCGCCGCACCCAAGGCCCTGCCGCCGATGGTGCGCACCGAGAACGGCTCCGCCACGTACGCCGGCTCCGGCAACCCCTGCCTCGACTTCTTCTTCCAGGTCGTGCCCGGCACGCCGGCCGAGCGCGTGCGCGGCCTCCTCGCCGCGGCCTGGGCGCGCGACCCGATCACCGCGCTCCGGCTCGTCGCCAACCTCCGCGGCGTGCGCGGCACGGGCAAGTCCGACCGGGAGGGCTTCTACGACGCCGCGCTGTGGGTGCACGCCCGCCACCCGCGCACGCTCGCCTGCAACGTCCTCAAGGACTTCCCCGAGCTGCTCTACCGCCTCGTCCGCGGCGAGGACGCGCGCAAGCAGGCCAAGGAGAAGGCGGCCGCTGACAAGAAGCGGCGGAGAGCCAAGGAGCTCCGCGCCGCACGGCTGGCCGCCCGGAGCCGCTACCGCGCCCGCGTCCGTATCCCGCCGCCCGCGCCTCAGCCCGTCTCGCTGGTCCCGCCTAAGCCTTTGCTTGCCGACTTCGTGTCCGCCATGCTCTCCACCAAGTTCAATCTGGGCGACGTCGTCCCCGTCGAGGCCATGGAAGCAGAGGACGAGGAGGAACCTCATGATCAGGCGCCGATGGAGGAGCCAAAACCTGTGGCCGTGGAGGAGACTAATCAGAAGGCAGCCGTCGCGGAAAAGCCTAAGAAGAAAGCGACCCCCAGCATGAAGGCGAAGAAGGCCAAGAAGGCGGCCAAGCTTGCCGTGCAGTCGCTGGATGGAGACGTACAGCGGCGACAGCGCCTACCGCTTCCTCTTCGACTGCATCGCCCAGTTCTTCGCCGACGTCCTCGCCTCCGACCTCGACCAGCTCGCCCAAGGCGGCGGCAAGCGGGCGAAGATCGGGCTCGCCGCCAAGTGGTGCCCGACGCCGGGCTCGTCCTTCGACCGGACGACGCTGCTCTGGGAGGCCATCGCTCGCCGCCTCTTCCCGCGAGACTCCAGCCCCGACTACGCCGACCTGCCGGAGGAGCACTACGCCTACCGCGTGCTCCACCGCCTCCGCCGCGAGGCGCTGGTGCCGCTGCGCAGGACCCTCAAGCTCCCCGAGGTGTACATGAGCGCCCAGCGATGGTCCGAGCTGCCCTACACGCGCGTGGCCTCGGTGGCCATGAGGCGCTACAAGGCCCTCTTCAAGAAGCACGACGAGGCGCGCTTCGGCAAGTACCTCGAGGACGTGGAGGCCGGCAAGGCCAAGATCGCGGCCGGCGCGCTCCTGCCCCACGAGATCACCAGCGCGGCCTACAAGGGCGAGGACGACGAGGTGTCGGAGCTGCAGTGGCGCCGCATGGTGGATGACCTCCGCGAGAAGGGCTCGCGGAGCAACTGCATCGCCGTCTGCGACGTGTCCGGGAGCATGACCGGCACGCCGATGGAGGTTTGCGTCGCGCTGGGCCTGCTCATCTCGGAGCTCAGCGAGCAGCCCTGGGCGGGCAGGGTGATCACGTTCAGCGATGCGCCGGAGATCCACACCATCAAAGGCGACACCCTCCGGCAGAAGCTGGGCTTCGTCGAGACCATGGACTGGGGCTGCAGCACCAACTTCCAGGCCGTGTTCGACCGCATCCTCCGCACGGCGACCGACGCCCGGCTGGCGCCGGAGAAGATGATCAGGACCATCTTCGTGTTCAGCGACATCGAGTTCAACGTGGCGTCGGCGCACCGCCCCTGGGAGACCGACTACCAGGCCATCCGCCGCAAGTTCAGGGACGCCGGGTACGGCGACGTGGTGCCGCAGATCGTGTTCTGGAACCTGAGGGACTCGCTCTCGACGCCGGTGACGTCCACGCAGCAGGGCGTCGCGATGGTGAGCGGCTTCTCCAAGAACCTTGTCAAGCTGTTCCTGGAGAACGACGGCGTCGTGAACCCGGAGGCCATGATGGCCGCGGCGATCGCTGGGGAGGAGTACCAGAAACTTGCCATCTTTGACTGAATCCTACGCTCTGCTGTCATCTAACATTAGGAGAGGACCACTTGCGCAGGGTTTGTGATAAGAATAACAATGTTGTGTCTGGTTTTATTAGCGTATGCCATATATTATGCTTTATGCATCAATTTCTCTGTCTGCAATTATCTATGGTTTCCTTTGATTCAGAAATTTCAATTGAGTTGAAGCAAATCCTGTGGATTGCAATGCAAGAGGTAACCCAATATAGGGTCTTTCATATTTTTCTTGCTTTGTCAATTGCCTGGGTTAATTTTTGTTTCAGATACCAGTTGAACCCTTGAGAACTTTGGGTTTGGATGCGCTCTTCAACGACGCCGGAAAAGGATCGTGCAGGCAGCAGCGAAGAGGCAAAACACCCTCTTAGGTTGTTCCGCTGTGCATACTTCAGTGGTTTATCTTGTGTAATATCGAAACTTGAACTTGTTGTTTGTTAGGACGGTCCAGCAGCTCCGGCTGTTCCTTTAGACCTCCTAGAGCTTCTTCAAAAAGCGCGTCGTTTATACGGTTACTTTCTTCTACCTTAATTATAAAGATGCATTTTTGCGTATTCGAGAAAAAAAAATCTTAAGAACTCTTGACCGAAAGAAAAGCAACATAAACCCAAAAGCATGTTCCAAAAGAGCAAGAGAACCCAAAGACGTTTGGAATGTTGAAAGAGCAAGAGAACCCAAAGACGTTTGGAATGTTGAAAGTATAGTTGGCCAAATGGGCCGGGCTAAATGGGCGGCCCAAAACACGGCCCGGAAAAGCACGGGCCAGACATGGCCTGGCATGATTGCAATAGTGCCTGGGCTAGCCCGGCACGATCGTACGGGCCGTGCCTGGGCCGCCACCCCGGTCCGTAGTGCTGGCCCAGGCACGGTCCGTTTAACCAGGCGGCCCAATTGGCCCGTTTAAGTAGGAAACTTCCTAACCCTAATTTCTCCTACGTACCCCTACCAGGCCGCCCCCCAACTAATTCCTCTTCCCCGCTCGCCGCAGCTTCTCTCATGTCTTGCCGTCCATCGGGCCGCCACTCCGGCCTTCGGCGCCGCGTCGCCGGCCGCCGTTTTGGCCTCCCGCGGTCCCCTCTCCACTCGCCAACCGCCGCTCCGGCATTCCGCGGCCTCCTCTCCGCTCGCTGGCCTCAGCTCCGGCCTCCCGCGACCCCCTCTCCGCTCGCCGGCCCCAGCTTTGGCCTCCCGCGGCCCCCTCTCCGCTCCCGGGCCGTCGCTCGGTCTCATGCGGCTGCCGTCTCTCCGCTCGCCGGCCCTAGCTCCGGCCTCCCGCTCGGCCTCGCCACTACGCCCCCGCTCCGCCAGCCACCGCTTCGAGCTTCCCTCCGCTCTGACTCCGCCCGCCGCTAGCAGGCCGACACGGGCCATCGGGCTCATCGGCCTGACTCGTGCCCTCCCGTGCCGTGCCTGGGCTGCTAGCGCGGCACGTCGGGCGGCCCGGCACGGCCCATTAACGTGCCCGTGCCGGATCGGGCCATGCCATGAACGGGCCGTGCCAGAACAGGCCCATGCCGTGCTGGGCCGGGCGGCCCATCTGGCCATCTATAGTTGAAAGTAATGATCGTCTAGTATTTAGTAGCTAGCACTATAGCTAACACAAAATCTTTACCTAGTGTATCCAATATGCTTAGTTTATGTTAGATGGATTGGTTTGGAGATCAGAAGACAAGTTCTGTTGGGAGCCAATGCCATCTGTTAGGCAATGCTCACCTGAAATAATGTGAAAATGAGGTGGACTTAGGCTCATCTGAAATAATGTGAAATTGAGGTGCACTAAGGCCCACCTGAACCTTGATCCGTCAAAATTTTATTTCCGACAAAATGCATCCTTTAGAAAAATCATAAAAATGCTTGTCAAAGAGAAAAGTCGCTATAGTCCTTGATGGTTGGGGAGGAGGTCAGCGTGTACCTTGGCATGAATCCATAAAAAATTTCGGCGCTGATAAGGTTCAAAATGTTTTTTTTAAACAATGCATGTATTGACTATTGCCTTTGTCTATAAATATAGGTATTTTTGGTGTTCAAAATTTTATCTACAAATATAAGTATTTTTTGAGTATTTTGGATCTGCCTATCTAGTCTTGCACGTTGTCACCCACCGCTCTTGCCAAAAATAAAGAAATTCTATCTTGGAACTAAAAAGAATCGGAATGGGAAATATTTACTTCTTGATTCTCCGGCTAGCATCCTTACTTCCTTCTTCAATAAAAATTATATGTTTTGGCTCGGTATAAATCCAAAATTGAGAAATTCTCTTATTTGTAGACTGGTTTTCTTTTGATTAAATCTAGAGAACCCAGTTGAAAGTTTGAGTGCCGGCTCAGTCTCTCGAAAATCCTCATATGGATAGTGCGTATATTTATAATGATGAATGTGTATATTTATGAGCGTTATGTCAATACTGTATTTTGCAGAAAAAAGTAGCCTTTATCAAATTAAGGGCTTTAACTAGGGGAACAGGCAACCAAAGTATTTTTCCCTTCTCCTCGCGTAACCTGCTCTTTAAAAACCTAAAAAATAAATTCAAACGAGCTGAAAGAAAAATTCATCTTTACCGTACCCAATTTCCATTTTCCTTTCTTTCCTGCGCTTTTCCTAGTGAAGACGTGAAGATCATCGTCATCCGTCATCCCTCCCGACCCGTTCTGCTCCCGGAGTCGTACCGTATCAACGGCGACGTCGCGACGGCAGGAACCCTCCTTGCCTCCGCCGCCTCCTCTCCACGTCCCCGTCTCGATCCGCCCGCCCGCCCGCTCCACGCGCGAAATCCGCAGACCCGCCCTGCCCCTCACCGCCTCGCCGCCTTGCCTGACCCGCCGTTCGTCCTCTCCCCAATTCCCCAGCCAGATCGGAGCTGCGGGGTCATTCCCACGGGTGCTGCGGTCCGTCAGGTTCGTTCCTTCCTCCCCTGCCGCTTGGCCGCGAGGAATCTGGGCCCCCGGCTCGGCAAGCGCTCTTAATCGGGTTGGGGATCTGGGGCGCCTGTCGCTCACCAGCGATTCGCATGTAGAGTTTTCGGTTGGAGTTGGAACTGCTATCCGGCGGATATGGACCTCGTGATGAATCTATTCGATTGAATCCGATTTTTTTTTCTTGGCTTGCTCATAAAAATGGTGTGGTTGGTTTCCTGCTTGCGGGGTTGCAAAATTTCTGAACACACCAAATCACACATGAGGTCTCCAATAGCACGCTTTCTAGAAAAATGACTGGTTAATTGATTAGCGTGTATATAAGTAAAGTAGCAGACTAGTGACACCTGGTTACGCTTACAGGTATATAAAAGATTAACTTTGGAGGAAGTTTGTAAGAGCAGCAAATGCGCTTAGATCAAAGGAAATCTTTCTCAGCACCCCCACTACTTACTAAAACGAAAATTGTGTCAAATTTGTTTTTGCAATCTCTTTTCTTGTTTCCCCAATATCTTTTGCCAACCATTTTTGAACTGAGATCGGTAATGAGTTAGTTAATGATACTTAAGGACGTGTCTATTTTTTTTCCTTCGATCAGTATCTATGGACCATGGATTGATCACAAGCCGAAACATGGTTTAGAGCTCTAATGACTAGTATTCGTTCCAGTTGGAATATGTGTTTATTTTTTGCAATGCTTTAGTTATAATTAAATGATCTAAAATTAGTCTCCAACGGGAAGTTTGAACTTCCAAACAAAATTGAATGTTGTTTTTTCTATGAATTGTCATTTGAAAGAACATCTATAAGTTATTTTATGATGTGGTCATTTTAATGGAATTTGATACCTACTAATCTTTAGTGGTTTGCAGTTATCTATGGTTTTCTGGAATTGCATAAGCTACAACTGCAAAGCAATTCATTGCATGCAAGACATGAAAATTGCATTTAAGATCTTGTTTTGAATTACTGATTTTCACTATTTGTACCATGTCCTCATTTTAGCCCTACACGTATCAATTTATGTTTTTTCCTTTACCAACTATTGAGTACTTTCAAGACTTCATATCTGGTTCTGACACAATGATGTGCTGTTAATTGCAGTTTTCAGTAAGCATCTTTGGGACATCAAGTTTGTTATTCTAGCAGAGGAAATATGCAGGTATGTTACAATTTATCTTTTACCAACTCTTTTTTGTCTGTATCATTCCCATAGCAATACCATAGTTCATGAGTGGACCACTTATCAGCTCAAAAGCATTAAAAGCATTTATTATTAGATAATATTTTTTCTTGTGGTGCACTGTAGAAATATACTATCTAACTGTAACACAAATAAATACATCTGACCAGTTCAGCTGAATAATACGTTCTTGTGCAGCTTTCAAACTTCTATATCAAAGAACTGAATAATTTGTCATATATTGTTCAGAGATGTATGTGTTCAGCTGTTGACTTCAACTTTTTGCCCCTGAAAATTTAGTGCTAGTAACAACAGTTGTTATATTTCATGTCAGAATCCATCTATTTCTTGAACACTGATTATTACTTTACTCTGCTACATGCCTACATTCTTATTTTGAAACTGAGCGCTCAAATTTAATGATCTGAAAAGGCGCACCTGTTAATCTGTTATTAGCTGGGGGTTGAATAAGGTAACATAGTAGCATGCACACATTTAATTGCACTGTTTCACCATCTTGTTCTGCATCTATTTTTTTATTGAACACGTAACGTGCACAATCTTTAGCATCTATTTCCTGAATGCTACTAATTTCTTCTCACTGTTACATTCTTATTTTGAAACTGAGTCCTTCCATTTAATGATCTCAAAAGGCACTTGTTATTAGTTCAGGATGAATAGGGTAACATAATAGCATGTGGTTTATCAAAAAAGAAACATAGTAGCATGTGCAGATACAGTTGCACTGTGCATTTATTTAATTTTATTGAATAGGAGTTCTTATTTTTAGAAATTCTGAATGTGTGCAATCCCTAACATGCAGCTTTGACTATGACTTATCTGTTAATAGGCATCAAGAGCTAGGCTTTTCAAGGAGTACAAAGAGGTGCAGCGAGAGAAATCAGCTGACCCTGATATTCAGTTGATATGTGATGATTCAAACATATTCAAGTGGACTGCTCTCATCAAGGTGTGTTTTGGTGACATTGGCACAACCCAATGAAAGAACATTTTGAATTGTTTTCTACCAATTCTATCTCTTGTTTTATCAGGGACCCTCGGAGACTCCTTATGAAGGTGGTGTCTTCCAGCTTGCCTTTGCTATTCCAGAGCAATACCCTCTGCTACCTCCCCAAGTTCGCTTCCTGACTAAAATTTTCCATCCAAATGTTCATTTCAAGGTTATTTCTCTTTCTGGCAAAACATACATTTTAGTTATAAAGAGCATTTCTTTTTCCCATTCCTAATTAGTAAAACATTCTCGTTTTGCGATTAGTAAAATATTGCTTGGATGTAAATGATTATCACTTTAATAATAATAATTTGTTTGCCTTATTGGTCATCTGTTTGCATAGACTGGTGAAATTTGCTTGGATATCTTGAAGAATGCATGGAGCCCTGCATGGACCCTCCAATCAGTTTGTAGAGCCATAATTGCACTGATGGCTCATCCGGAGCCAGACAGCCCCCTTAACTGTGACTCAGGTAACTTTTGGTTTCATCTCCGACTATTCAACTCTTGCATTCACATATAAATTTGGTATAGTTCCCACCTGGATGAAGTTGATACCTTTATTCAACATCGTTACTGAAGTCACTAGTTTCCTTTCTTTATAGTTGTTAAACATATAATGTCTTTTGACATAGTAGTTAAACATGCTTTCCTATTCAACTGCTTAACTATTATGAACTTTTTTTTTCTAAAGTTGACAGTTTGCTGAGGTCATTGAACCCCCTTCACAGTAAAGTTTAAATTTGAGGTTACCTTGGAGCTACAGATGTACAAAACATGTGCATTTGAGATCTTATAGTGGAACTTAACCGAAGATTGTTTAGTGATGAATTATATGGTAACTAAATGGATGCTTATTGAAATATAGATATACTTGATGTTGCAGGCCCATTTTTACTTGCCATGTATTGTAAGGACAACAGGCTAAAAATCTCATTTCAGAACTGAGTGATTCCTGGATTACCTCAATTGATCACACATACCATCTTCAAAACCTCTGGTGCTAGCTTCTTACACTTCAAATTTTTTTTTCATGCAATCATAGGCAATCTCCTACGATCTGGCGACATCAGAGGTTTTCAGTCAATGGCAAGAATGTACACAAAGCTTGCTGCGATGCCAAAGAAAAACTAATAAAGTTGACATGATGTAAATGGAACATGTGGAGCCCATGGGGGCATGCCTTCATCATAGCTATGATGCTGTTGTCAACTGTGCCTGGAGTTGTGATGTATCTGTTTACTGACTGTGTTTGACTTGGTATAAGAATCCATTTGCAACTGATCTTCTGTGTTTCTTCCTTTTGGTCTCCTCTCACCTCACATCTTTTGTACTGATCGGCTGTGTTCTTAGACCATCAATGTTCCATTTTACAATGTCATTTTACAATCTTCAAGAGGCACAGACTGAGGTAGTGTTTGGTTCAAAAACTGTAATGCAACTGCAGAGGGAATGAGCAAAAACAACAATTTACTTGGTTCATGTATGTAAAGATATGGGAATTACATTCGCGGTGGAAAAGATCCAAGGCTAAAACAGGTGATACTGTGAATTGCGAGATCTTATCGAACGACAGCAATGGCATGCTCACGCCCTGGCTACAAATCAGCTATGGCTACACGTGGCGCGACGAGCCGAGCTGGTGGCGAGTGGGCCGCGCTGTAGGATGGGACTGGGAATCTCCTGGACGTGCTGCTTCGCCATGGCAGACTTCCAGTGTTATTAGGAGTAGAGGTGCAGAGCTTTGCTACAAATTCTGAAGCCAACAGCTGGTAAGGTGCTGCATTGCTATCTTCGAATTGCAAATCATAGGGTGTAGTTAGCTAACTTCCAAGTTCCACTCGCTGATTGCGCAGGAAATTTATCCGTTTCCTACCAAATTGAATTTCCAAGTTCTTCTGCAGTGACAACTATAATACGCACGTCGCACATCTAATGTGAAGACGTTTTCTGATGGTAAAATCAGTGAAAAAATGGAAGATTGATAGTCTACATTGACTTCTTTGCTTCCGGTGCTGACCATTTAAACAACAATCGAGTTTCTAGCGACATCAGTTTTCGGTAATAAAACAAGTAGAGAAGGGCCACTTCATACTTGCTGCTACTACTATATAATCCACCATTAATAGTAAATGGTGGTACATCTCAGGGAAAGTAATTGCTGCAAACTTGATGGCAGAAAGCGTTCTTCATCTTCCACAGCTAGACGAGGGAAGCAGCCCTCTATGGTAAGTTACAAGAGAACGAGAGGTTCGCAGTAGCTACGAGGGGACCATTCTTCCACAGGGTTGTTCTTGATTATCTGAAACAGGCACTTCCGCAAAAGTATCTCCTGCACAATCATTCAAGAGGCGTTAAAACTTTGAGGTACCTTATAGTTACCTTATATAATTAGTAATGGCCAAAGTCCTCAATGAAGGCTGTAAAGAGTCAAATCAGAATATATGTAATTATGTATCGTGGAGGATTTTTTTTGGTTGCATAGGTTAAAACTAAGTTTAGAAAAATTAATGGATGTAAACCTTTTCCCTCCTCCATTGTGTACTTTCCTTTTCTTTTTGTTTCATCTAGTATGTAAGTAGTATAACTTCAAAAATTTGTAAACAACATGAACTAATAATGTAAAACATGAGCAATTTCAAAGAGAATTTGAGAAGTGAATATATCTTCAAGTAAAGCCACTTGCCATCAATAGCATTATAGTGATTTGTTAGGAAGAAAGGCACTTTAAAATGTGTCCAGGTTTCTTTTTATCTTTCTCTAAACATTTTTGCATAATCGTTGATTTGGTTTTAAGATAACGCGGAAAGTGCTAAGGTTAGTTAAATAGTACAATTCTCTGTGCCACTGTTTGTGTGCAAGTGCTTAAACAAAATCAAGTGTCCATGCCACAACTCACGACAAAAAGGTAAGGCGTGCCTGAATCCAGATGTGGATAGTCTTGCAGATTTTTATAGTGAACGACTGAACGGTGAAGTGCCTTAGTGCCTAATAGTAGTAAACATCGCTCCACGTTGATGCCACATTCAAAACTGTAAACATGAGAGGTACTGTGCCCTAATTTAAAATTCTGAAATCACATGGCTTTGGTTTAAAATATTCTTTCCTCGATCAGCCCAGAAATAGAATATTCAAGATAAGCCGCCACGTTGTTAGCACTTACCATGGACCCACCAAAATTTATTTTAGGCCCAGCAAATTTCTATGTACAGTTAAGATAATACTTTTCACAGAAGTAAATCCATGATCATTGGTTACCTCACAGACTGATTCGAACTTGTCTTCATTTTCTTCCTGGTAACTTCTCTTCGCCTTGGTGGTTGAAGCACTACTTTAATCGCAGTGTCGAACACAGCTTTTATGTTCTGTTCAGTATGAACAGAAGACATTGTTAATCTTTCTGATGTTCTTGGCAATATAAAGCTTTTTGAAGAGAATGTCACAAGGGAGAACAAGAAATCGGCCGTCTTTAAACCAAGATGAGCAGAAACATACCCGCTGTGTCTTTGAGCTGCATTCTATATAGGCCACAGCACCTATCTGCTTTCTGAGCTCCTCTCCCTAACACAAAGAGAATAATTCTATGAGTTGGAGCATCCAATGTGCAGGTATCCTGTTAGCTGTAAAAAAAAAGAAACTCGCATAAACTGATCTCGTATTGATGATTCCTTTGTGTAGTCATATCACCTGTTCAGTGGTGATGATAGAAGCGGCAGGATGGTCAGCAAGATAAGATCTGTCTTCACGGAGATCTGCAGTAGCAGAAAGTTTGAACCATGAAGCTATGCACCGACGTTTGATTATACTGGAACAAGTACATAGCTCCTTCTGCTTGAAATAATTAGACCAGTATAGTATCGACCTCACCTAGTTTGGTTCCGACAAGAACTACAGGAATGCTAGGCGAAAATCGGCGAAGCTCTGGCATCCACTGTACAAAATAAAGCCGATAATGAGTACTCACTTACAGTTGTTTAATAATTGAAAAAGATGTTTCCATCAAAAAAGTTCTTAGGGTTGTAAACTGTGGCCATCCTATTTGTCATTCGTGAATGCAGATGAATAATATATTCGAGCAACAAAAGATCAACTGTGGCCAACAAAAGATCACATACTTGTACTCCAACAATCAACTAGGACAAAACCTCTGCAATGGATCTTACTGTAACAACTTGAAGTTAATTAGTAAAATGTATCTCGGTCAGATGGTCACACTCCTGAACGCGGATTACCATTTTCTTTTTTCTTGTCATGCATGGGTTCAAGCTGCCATTGCTTTTCTACAAAGTTCAATCTTGCGCTAGTATTTATGGCATAAACATTAGTACTTCCGGAGTGCAAATGGCAAGTCACTGAAACTACACACAAACTTATGCCATACTAGGTAGGATGCAACAAATCATCACCTCGAAAGCAGGAGTAGTTTCCAGGATTTCAAGAACTTTGATTTGTGGTGTTCCCCAACCGTCTAACTAAACTCAAATTAAATCCTCATCTGGAAGTATTCATTACCTTCTTCAAGACATTCTCATAGCTTGCCCTGCTGACAAGAGAGAAGGAGAGGATGAACACATCCGCACCCCTGTAGCTGAGAGGCCTCAATCTGCTGTAATCCTCCTGACCTGAGCACAAGGTCAAGCTGCTGAATCAATGATTTGCAGAAGAAAGAGAAGAAAAATACTTGGGGAGGCATTGCTGAACCCTCCTCAATCTGCTGTAATCTGATCTCGCTCACCTGCCGTGTCCCAGATGCCCAAGTTGACGATGCTACCATCCACCGAGACATTGGCACTGAAGTTGTCAAATACAGTGGGGATGTAATCCTGCAAAAAGACATACAAATGCAAAGCAAGAATTCAAACACCACAGCAAAATGCTGACATACAAATCCAATCGAGACTGCCAGACTGGTACTGAATCTGCATTCCATTTCCTTGAAACCAGAGCTATCCTAATCCAAATCATATCCAGAGGAATCAAAATGCAGGAAGAAAGTGGTGCAGCTAGAGAATCGAAGATTGGAGCAGCAGTGAGGGAATGGGGGGCAGGACCCAACCGTGGGGAACTTGTTGCAGGTGTAGCAGATGAGCATGCAGGTCTTCCCCACGGCGCCGTCCCCGACGGTGACGCACTTGATGAACTTGGCGACCGAGCTCCCCGCCGCCGCACTCATCTCTCACCCTGACCGACTTACTTCCCTCCTTCCCCGCCGGCCGCCGCACCTCCTCCTCAGAGCATGGCTAATAGTCCCAGCCGGCAGCCGGCTGGGAGCACATCGGCACAGTGGCGGGCCCCGCTGCTGCAACGCTGCTCAGCCAATCACCGCCCGCGCAGCGCGTCTCCGCCCGCTGAGGCCGGCGTTTTGCGAGCCGCCCGCTGCCTTCTCTCTCCTCCTCCCACGTCGGACGTCGCCTGCTCCCAGCCGGCCGTTATACCTGCTCTCACCAACCAGCAACACCTGGTTTACTGCTTCACTGCGCTTCCCAGCTTGGCATATGGCAGGCCCGCCGCGGCAGTGCCTGCGTAATGAATGCAGCTCGTGTTCTTTATTGCACCACCTGGGGGAGTGAGAGAGTTGTGGAGAATCTTTATTCGTACGTCCCCAACCTCTTGCTGAATACTTTTAGTGTTTGATTGAGATGGTGTTTCAAGTTTGAACCCTGGCTGTACCTGTATAGCAGAGACAGTAGAGTGGATCCTGCAAGCCATGCATGGTTTGAAGTTTGAACTGAGGAACAGCATCTCTAGAAGGTCCTTCCTGGTTGCTAGATGAAGACACCACAAGCCGAGCTGAGCTGATTGAAGTCTTGGAGATTTTGCTGATCTGAAGACCGAGCTGATTGAACTGGTAACCCTGTCGTTAACGTTAACTAGCTAGGGAAGATGCTGCCATGTTTTTGTTCTGGCTGGGCTTTGGCTTTGGGGACACACACAGGAATCAATCCTATCCTGTTTGGCTGGGCTCGTCTCATGGCAGGCAGATCCCTAGCTTTTGTAGTCTTGCTGGTCTAGGGAGGCCTCCCGTGATTGCACTTTTTTTCTTTGAAATAAAGGCAGGAGCTCCCGTGATTGCACTTGCACGCGCACATGCGATCGTATTCCTTCATTTCTCCCGTTTGGCGCTACATTCGTTCGGCGCCCATTAGGGGTTGGTGTACGTGTCAGTGGTGTCACACTCACAGTCAAAGAGCTCGTGGAGTTGTACTAGTTTAACTGACGGCAAAATTGCTCGGCTTTGGCTCATCTTTCAACTCTGATTCATCTACTCTTTTTTTTAAGGATTCATCTACTCTTTCCGTGGCTAAGAGCATCTCCAACAGTTTTGAATCTCATTTCCCCATCTTTATTTTTTTTAAAAACAATACTCTTTCGAATAGTTCTCTATCTTAATTTCTCGTATCCTATCTCGACAAAAGACTGTTTGTATGCCTAAATATGCGCACAGCGTCCGTCGGTCCCCATCCGACCTCGCACCGTCCTCCCGCGGCTTTTTCCCCTCGCGCCTCTTCTTCCCGCGCCCTCATCCTCGCGCCATCGTCCTCGTCCTCGCGCCGTCGGTGTCGAGCAGGGTGCCGCCGTCCTAGGTCTGAGGTATGTCTCCCATCCGTTCTCTCTTCCCCATCCATCCTCTCTTCCCCATCCATCCTAGGGTTCAGGCCGCCGCCGCCGGTGCCGTGGTGGGGGTCGATTCCTGCGCCTGGTCGTGGTCGGGATTGATTCCTGCGCCTTGAGCCCGCCGGAGGAAGGGCGGCCAGCTGGAATTAGGAGCGGCCGACGGTGGCCATGGCCACCTGCTCATGGGCGGCCGGGTGGAATCAGCAACCCATTGACTATTCACCATTGTGAAGAACAGATGGATGTGTAAGCATGGTTGAAGTGATATGATACTGGTGCAAGAACAGATGATAGAACAAAGACTGAAGTTCTATCCATCTGTTCTATCCACAAGTCTTTATCGCAGATGATAGTGATATGATACTTGTTCTATCCATATGTTCTATTCAGTCTTGCCAAAGCATAAAACTGTAAACTTGCACCAGTATGTTTCAGTCTTTTTTCTGCGATGGAATATATCTCAGCCTGCTTCATTACTTGTTTTTTCCATTTGATTGCTCTCATATTCATTGCGCCAATCAGTACTTCATGACGACTAAAAAAATCATGGCAGAATCAAGCTATATGACTTCCTGCTATAATCCCATCTCCATTTGTGCCTAATCCTAGCAACTCATTAGTGTACATGTGTCTCATGTGTGGTCAACAATAGTAGCTCTGTTCTATTGTTTTAAAGAGCAGCTCATGGTGGCTCTATTGTTCGATTAAGATGGCTTTGTGATTCCTTGATCAATCAGCTTGCTGTGTGAGCAATCAGTTGTGACACTGTATTATTTTTTTCTTGATCAACCAGCTTGCTGGGTCTGTTGTTAATCTTTTTCTAGTTAGCTCTTCATATTTGTTAGTGCACGACTAATCATTTCACTTCCTGCGATAATCCCATCTCCATTTGTGCCTAATCCTAGCAACAATAGTAGCTCTGTTCTATTGTTTTAAAGAGCAGCTCATGGTGGTTCTATTGTTCGATTAAGATGGCTTTGTGACATTGTATTATTTTTTCCTTGATCAATCAGCTTGCTGTGTGGGCAATCACTTGTGACACTGTATTATTTTTTTCTTGATCAACCAGCTTGCTGTGTCTGCTGTTAATCTTTTTCTAGTTAGCTCTTGATATTTGTTTATTTGGATAAACAGTGAGCTTAGCATTGCTTGTCGGATTTGCTTGGCATGGGTGAACTAGAAATTTTAATCCTCTCCTAACTTGTTATATGACTTGTATTGCTTCCATATTGCCCCTGTCACAATTTGTTTTTTTTTTTGCAATACATTGCTGATTTCATTGTTTAGTCTTGGAAAATGCTGATTTTTTTTTTAGGATGGATCAGATGTCCAATGTGTTTTGGACAAACATGGTCCGGGGAGAGTCTGATGTTCCTGGATTGGATGACCTAAATTTTCCTTTGACAAATGAGACCCAGCAAATTGATGAGTCTGCTACTGAAGTTCAAGGAATTGATGTGGAAGGAAGGGTGGAGGCAGACCTTATGGAGAAGGAAGACAAGATTATGTCAATGGATATGACATTACCCTCACTGACCCAGACGCAGCTGCAGTACTATCAGATTATGCAAGCGAAGATCATTGCTCATTGCCTATCCGATTAGAAATAGAAATGTCTAGGCTGCAGTACTCTGGATTTGCTTTATCTAGGCCTTTAGTTTAATTTGAATTCACTGAACCTTTGCATTATAATTCATGGAGCAGCTGTACACTGCTGCTAGCTTGGTTTTTATTTCACTGATACAAGCTTGTGCATGGTACTTTTTCACCGAACATGCAAATTGTGCTACTGTGCTTGAGTCTTCAAATATGTTATGCTGAAGTCTTTGCGCTAAATGTCTTGAATCAATTTTCATTTCACTCACCAGTGGTATTGTTATCTCATTTTTTTAATTAATCAAGTGTTGTTGAAAGGTTCAAAATTAGCAGCCATGGATAGACCTTGTGCCCTAGCTGCTGGCCGGTTGGAAGAACTGGTGGTCGGCTGGGACTTGCTGCTGACCGGATGGAATTTGACGATCGCTTAGAGGGGAGGGTCGGCCGGCTGGAGGGGAGAGGCAGCCTGCTGGAGGCGGCGACCGTGATGGCGGCCAGGAGAGGTGATGGCGGCGTGCTGGAAAGCGACGGGAGTAGGAAAGTCACGCGGAAAAAAAATCTTGTGGGGCCACGATTTTCATATTTAGGAAGTTAAATGGGTACTATTGGAGATTGACATTTTTTTCCTTCCCATATCTATTTGGGGAGTCGGTAAATAATAAGGTTTAGGGAAAAAAATATTTTTTGCCTCCCCATATATAAGAAAATGCCGAAAATCTGGAATCAAAGATGTGAAAAAATTGCTTGCTTGTGTAGTAGTTAGCCGCTAGGCCTTCTAGTATCTCTCTATTCGGTTTCCATGGGCCACTACTTCGCATGCAAATAGAGTTTGAAATCCATGTAGCCCATGCTAGCGTGCGTCAGAATATGAAACACACTAGTGGTTACGAGAGAGTAGCGTCTGAGATTCTGAGTTCGACTCCTCGTGGGAATGAATTTTTTAGAATTCAAGGTTAGAATTCAAGGGTTGCGTGTGTGTATTCATAGAGGTGAGTGTGCGTGCGTGTTGTGAGCGTCTGCGTCTGTACTGTGTTTCTAAGAAAATAACACATTTTTATCTAAAAAAACAGCACATTTATTAAATTAAACCATTACAAAACAACAAGCGAAATACACCGTAGGACACAGTATTATTCTTAGTCTTATTATGCTACATACTCGATTTCATTTCTAGCAGTTACCCTGACTAGTCTATCAGGGAAATGAGCTCGACGGCCGCTGCCACCGCGTTCCGTGCCGCCAGCGGCGCGAACACCCCCGCCTCGTTGGACTCCGCCGTTCCGCCGCCGGCGAGGTCGGAGAGCGCCCTGACGGCGATGAAGGGCGCCCCCTGCTGCAGCGCGACGAGCGCGACGGCGGCCGTCTCCATGTCCACGGCCGTGACGCCGAACCTTGCCCGGAGGAACTCCCGGTACGCGGCGTTGTCGACGAAGACGCTGGCGCTGCACCCGCGCTCCACCCGCGCCACCACGGGCCGCCGCGGCAGGCACGCGGTGGTGCCGTTGCCGGCGCAGCGTTCCAGGCGCAGGCGGCCCTCCAGCCCCCGCGAGAGCTCGTAGTAGCGGGCGTCGACGGGGGCCCAGAACGCGTGGCCGCGGGCCTCCGGCGCGCCGCCGCCCTTCTCCGCCGCCGGGAACACCTCCTCCGGCTGGTACCACACTGCGTTGAGCAGGCTGCCGGTGGCGGGGTCGGGCCGGCCGTCCGCGCCGACGATGTAGTCCGTGAAGTTGAGGCTGCCGAGCCTCCTCGTGTAGTCCCCGCTGGACTCGAGGGCGAGCTCGTTGTCCGGCCCGTCGCCGTAGCGCTGCCAGTTCCATAGGCCGGTGTGCGCCCAGTAGCGCGGCACGGCGACGTCGCCGATCTGGCGGTCGGGGTCGGCGTTGCCGGCGATGCCCAAGTGGACGACGCCCTTGACGTCGAAGAGCGTGAGGAGGAGCTGGGTGGTCACCCCGGAGTTGAGCTGCAGGGGATCGACACGGCCGCAGTGTATCAGAACAATTTGTTTATTTGATGATCGATCATGCATGAGAGGTTGATTGATGAATTCAGTTGAATCCGTGGACTCGTACCATGCCGAGGCCCGTCATGACGACGACGACGACCTTCTGCTGCCCGCCGATTGTGCCGAAGCGAAATCTCCGTCCTTGCATTGAGACGACAAAGACATGATCGATCAGCATGCACTTGATTTTCATGTGGTCAAATTGACAGAAACTCGACTGTCAATCATCAGGCCATTGGAGCTCTGTAGCTAGTCTACTCCGAGCAGATCGATGAAGTTTCCTGTGCGACAGATGGGCGCGTCCGACACGTAATCAGATCAGCTGCACAGGAGCCCACGAGTTTCCACTTTCCACAGCAGGAGCTGTGTCCACGCGCACGAGTGTTGCGTTGCGTTGTATACATGCATACACACACTCTTGGTCAAGCATGAGTTTTCCACAACACGGTGCAAATCCAGACTGTATGTTTACCCTTGACAGGGGTCGATGGGTCTAATCCCTGACGGCCCCGGCGCAAACTCGACGACTAGTCACGTTCCTGTCACGCAACCATTACACACAACGAATAGTCACATCTCTATTGGCTATCCGATCGAGGGCGTCAACATTATTCCCGACGACGTGGACACACGCCGACAGGGAGAGATGTATACTGTTCATTTCACATATACAACATGCGTGGAAAATTATATATTATATATACATGTTTTTTTATTACTTCCCTAGTGACATTGGCTCCATGCCTGCATGCTTCGCCATTCTCAAAACAGGTCATGCGACGCGAGGTGCAAATTGAAGTACAGCTAAAGCGGAGGCGCCCATATCAATAATAGATTCCTTGCAACTACAAAACGATGTAGCTTCATTTATTTGAATACGAACATCGTATCCCACTGATTCTGACCCAAGGACATAGTAAACGGCCCTGTTGCTTGATCCTCTTCTTATTAGTCATTTAGATGCATGGGTGGCCAAATCGTTCAAGTAACATGTATAAATGAAAAAAAACAACTGCTATATTTGTCCGGTCCAAAACGTGGAAAATCAATCAATTTAGACACCAAAGAAAAATGAAAAACCTGATGCTACGAAATAAGCTAAACACGAAAAGCGATATATATGAGATCAAAACTTATATCGACAACGCAAAACCACTATATAATTTCCTCTTATAATACGCGTCAAAAACTAATGCTAATAAGAAAAATATATAGTGTAATCGAACATTTTCGGATTTTGCGATGATGCCACGCGCTAGTTCTCCTTTGAAAAACAAACTACAGAAAATTTTGGCGAACTACGATCGAACAGCTGTAGCTGAGGCTAGTACCAGAACCCTACGGATTTTACTCCAACATTTTCGAACCAAACGCAAACATGCATGTGATCAGGTGCTAAATAAACGCGTTGTGCTCATCATGTAGGTCGTAGTGCGCACCTGCGACGTCGAGATACGGGGGCAGGCCTTTCGCCGGCGAGAAGCTCGGCGACCGGAGGAGCGGCTCCATCTCGAAGGCGTTGGGCACGACGACGCCGAGGAACGGCCCGCCGCCGGTTCGACCTCCGGACGGACCGCGCCGTGCTCTCCGGGACGACGGCGGCGGCGCAAGACACCGCGACGAGCAGCAGCGGCGGCGGCGGCGAGACGCCGAGGAACGGCGGCCGGCGGCGCGTGGCAGACATGATGGTTAGGCTTTGGTTTTGGTTTGGGATAGATGGAACAGGGAGAGGAGCTGGTTGTGTGGATTGATGAACTGGATGGAGGTAGCAGTGGGTTGTATATAAAGGGTTTGAGAGGCTGGGGGGCTGTAAATAATAAAAGTAAACCGTTGATTTATTGTTTTGTTTTTTTGCGAGGAGCATACCGTTCAATTTGATCGAGTGCGTAACTGCTTATAGAAGAAAGGTCACAAAATGCGTGCAGCCGATCCATGCAAACTAAAGATCTGTGGTTCCTTTTTTCTCCAAAGTCACTTGTTTAGCAATATTTCTACCGACAGGGTTTATTTTAGTATTTTTTTCTGTAGTTTGCACTTTGTTGCTTAAAATCCTTGAATGCGCGCGCATCGTTCTAGTCAGTAGTCCAGTACCAAAAATGGGCCGAGCAGATTGTATGTTGGGCCTGCACCCGAAATGCTCGCTTATTCAGGGCCTGCGCTCTACTGGCAAACAGGCCCACGAATTTGGCAAACAGGCCGACCCTCGATTTCTCGGGACTGGGCCAAATTGGTAACCCAGTCACCACCGTAGTCCACAACAAAACTACAAAAGGATCACCAGAAAGCTACAGTAACTTCTCGATTATTCAAAAAGGAGAATAATGGACCCATATCACTAATGAAGCTGCGTGTATATTCTTCGTTCTGCTGACACGCTTTGAGTTCCAAATCCTTAATGGTGTTACGAGGCTCATGGCTGTGTCATCAATAATTTCTTCTCTGCAGTTTCCTTTTAGCCAACAAAGCTGCATGATACATCACACACCGTAGGGACTGTTTTGAAATGCATGGATCCTGGCCTGAACTCCATGCGCACACTCCAATCTGCAAGCCATGGTGGATCGAGTGTGTGCATTAATATTTTTACGATGCTTTTCAAAGCTAAGTCCAGGCTCTAGCAGCTCCATTGTCAGAAACTTCAAGTGAAACTCTGATGGTGATGAATGGTCATATATAGCACATTGAACTGATCCAGCAACACCGGAAACAACCAATATTGCTAACTGAACTCAGTTAACTGACAGAAATTTACTTGTCATATACATATATGATCCAGTAGTAGTGTGAACTTTTCCTAGGTACACCCAGCCGCGCATAAATCAAGAAAATAAAGGGCACCCCTGAACTCGCTCTAGCTCCGCCCTGGCCAACTCGTACGATCGAGCTGAGCTAGCATGCACAGTATGATTAAAGTTCACTACCTTGCTAGATTTTACATATACATGAGATGATCAACGAAACAAATTTGTTGAGAGGGACCAGAGAAGAACTAGATCTTGTTCTTCAAGCCCCTACTTGCAGATCGATCGATACAGATGAAGCTTACTACTCGCATAGCATCAAGAGCAATCAGCCTTACAGCAGGTAGCTTTCCTCCTCCCTTACCAGAATGACTGCTCATGATGTTATGTTTCCCAGCAACCATGCACCCTTGCTAGCTTGCATTGTGTTTCTTAGAGAGCTCTACCAGTAGCCTCATGAACATATACTTGCAAAGTCGAAACAGCTCGCCACAGCACATCTAGGCCATGATCTAATGCGTCGTCAATGGCGGCGAATGCTCTAGCGGAGGATGCCGCCGAGCGGCGCCGGGGCCCAGTAGTCAGCGGCGTTGTCCCCTCCAAAGTGCGACGTGCACGACACCGGGACGAGGCACAGCCCCCGGCTCCTCAAGTCCTTCTTCGCCTCCTCATTCACACCCTAGATGAGAATACCATCAGGTGATCGATCAGGCCCAAATTAAAGAATGTGTATATATCTACATGAATTTACTCAAACACTAACATGTTACTACAAGGTGTTAACTGGGAGCAGCATTGCTGTTTAAATACTAAAATGAGCATAATTAGCAGGTTGATAGTTTTTATGCGGATAGTATATATGTAGCACCACACCCTGTGTGTACACGTGTGTGCAGATGATTGAAAATGACTTTGAAGCAAAGCAAAGTGTGCACAACACATACCTGCTGCTCATCAGGCTGCTGGACTGCAGGCTGCTGTGCTCCAGTGTTGCTATTATGGTTTAGCAACTGCACAAGGAACCGGCCGGACACAAAAGATAGATGAGTGAAAAGTGGCCTAAGCTGGGCTGTAAAGGGTTAGATTCTTACATCCAGGAATCATGCATGTGCAACCATAGGGTTTCTACGTTACCTGGCCGGGGTATTCTGGGAAGAGCCCGGGGTTCCTTTCTCCCATTGGTCCCTATAAGTGAAAAAGAAAGCGCTGTGTCACATGTCAACGTTGCACGTACAAGCGTGCGAGAGAAAAGCTGGAGAGAATAATCTCTCAGATGGGATAAATATGATTGAGCCCATGAGGTGTACTGGCCCATGGTTGTCTCAAGCTGACCTAGGGTCAGCTCAAATAAAAAGGTAGTTATGGCCACATCATGAAAGCTAATTAAAATAAGCTGGTTACGACCATATTACCTAAATCATGTGTGTTGTTCCAAAACTGCAGTTACATTTATATATGTAGATGTTCGTGACAAAAGCTAGGCCATATTAACAATCCTATCACAATATATAACTGCAGTCGCATGGTACCTGAAGTTCAGATTTACAAGTTCTGAATATTGTAGCTCAAATTTCCAATATAGGGATGGCCTTTCTTTTGTGAAAGCAATTTGAAGTGCACGCTAGTTGTGAATATTAATAAATCCTTGTAAGTTTGTGAACGTTTTTACATGCATAACTCATATCTCTATTAGTTTACAGAGGCTTTTAATTTCCTTCCAAAAGCCAATCATGTACAAGTTAACTAGGATCAATTGACACCTACTGCAGGTAATAATGGGTCATTCGTGATGGGCCCAACAGAAAATCCCAGGATGTCAGTAAAGATCCTGATCTAATTACTAGTGCGTGGTGATGAGGTGCATGACTAATGAGCTGAAATCTGGCTATGTATGGTCTTTCTTTTATCTAATCTTTTTCTCATTATTGTTAGATCATGTTATAAGTATTTTACATAAATATGTATGGGTAAGTACTACTGAATTCAATTTTTGATAGCACTATGCATTGCATAATGACTATAAATTTTCCATCATGCATCCAATAATGCATCCATTTTGTCAGAAAACACAATCTAAGATGACCGAACTTGCTGCATTTTTTCAAGAGACAACCTTATAATTCCCATAGAGAACCTAAATTATTAAATCAGTAGTTATCTAGAAAGTGAAGTAGTCGAACCATTGAAATATTGACACTCTACATATGTATATTTCAAACAAATTAATTCCAAATTCAGGGTACCATATGGTAGAGAACTAGTTTACACAGCGATGGTTTGTCTTTGAATACCAGCTTTGTAAATCTTTTTTGTACGTTAGAAAAGTGGGTTTTCATATTTCAGGAAAAAATAAAAGGTGAAACAAGCTTATTTACTTTTGTGTTAAGTTAACTAAATACATGCATATTATTACCTCGTACGTTCATCATAAGCTTGATTGCAGCATGCACTCAATCACTAATAAGCTACATATACTTATATCTACCTAGGAGCTAATATTGCAAAATAATGTTGATAATAATTTACACCTGACCATATACTTAGCTTGCAGATCTTTTTACTTATGGTTTTAGCTCGCTTGTTGAAAAAAACACCTTTGGTCTTACGTGGCACACACAAAGAGCCTAAAGATCTAAAGTCCTTTTTCACAAAGGTTACCAAAAGGATCGGTATTCTACTGAAGCTTTGGTAAAAGGGTTCTTTAGAATACCTTTGACAAAGTATATTTTTGGGCGGCCTTTGATAAAAGGTTTTTGCTAAGCTATCATCCTCAAAGTGTACACTGGCTAACTATTTCATGACACCATCATGCTGCACGTGGACAGGCATGTTGTTAATCTCGCAAGTAAGTACCCCCTTGATCCCGTCCAACGTGTGTGTGTGTGTGTGTGTGTGTGTGTGTGAGAGAGAGAGAGAGAGAGAGAGAGAGAGAGAGAGAGAGAGAGAGAGAGAGAGAGAGAGAGATGCATGCAACTTACATTTTGCATGGAGGTCCCATTGCCGTGGCCCATGTAGGGGTAGCTGAGAGCCTGTCACAGGAGAACCATTGGTCAAGTGCCTCTTGAGCAGAGAGAGAGAGAGAGAGAGCGCGCATATAGTCCAGTCCAGTCCCTGAAACACAAGACGACGCTACAAGACAGGAGGCGCCATCCATCCATTGTCGCTGCTGCTGCTGCTGCGAGCGCGCTCGCCCATGCAACTTTAACAGCGTGCTCTTTCACCCGTCCCCACCCTCCCCATGCATATTCTCTTTTTGTTTCCCGCGCAACCCAGCCTTTTCTTTTCACTACCTCCCATGCGGTAACACCTGCTGCTGTCACTGCCACTGACGTGTGGGGACACACGCTCTGTGGACCCTGCTTTCTAGTGACAGTAAGCACTAGAACTGTTACTAATGTGCTGGAGGCAGGCTGCAGCATCTTGGGCTGGCTACAGAAACTATGCTACTGGGGCTGACTTGTGGGGCTACATTCTCTGCTCACCCATATTGCTTCTCATGCACTATAACTTTAACTCTCTCATGGAGAGAGAGAGAGAGAGAGAGAGAGAGTGGACCTCAATTTGACTCAGGAGGAATCTGATATAGCCAATGGTCTCTTGCAGTACAGACGCCGTGTCAGTCTGTGAAAAAAAAAGAGACACGTGTGTCAGGGAAATGCTTTAGTTGGACACAACCCCTCGAGTGAAAGTATATATCGAGCAAAACAAAGCAGATGCATGGCAACAACAATAGACAACTGCAACAGCATGACCCTGCTGTGTATGTACGTTACACCCATCTACTGTGCAGAGAGGACACGCAACACACAATCTCATGCAGATCTTGCTGATCGATCTGATATCCCTCTCTCTTTTTAGAGATCTATCTACTAGTCACTGTTGCAATGCCAAGTTGATGCTGTAGTTTATACATGGGGACATGCATGCTGTGTACTAGTTGGATATTAAAGAGATGATGAAGGCGGTTAACAATGCAAAAGTTAAGTTTCAGTTTTTGCTCTAACCTTGCCAAACGGGGAAACAATCTGGTGAAGTGCAGTTATTCTATCCCCCAGCCTCTCCTTCCTCACCTGCAACAAAATATACATCACAAACCAAAGGTATGGCGCTAGTTAGCATCAGTGCATGTAATTCGTAACGTAACTAATATGGTAAGAAATCCCAATCATATGTCTCAACTTGCATGTGTACTTGGTGCACGAATTTCCAGGAGGGAGGGAGGGAGAGAGAGAGAGAGAGAGAGAGAGAGAGAGAGAGAGAGAGAGAGAGAGAGAGAGAGAGAGAGAGAGAGAGAGAGAGAGAGAGGTCTGGATGCACATATGACACACATACAAAAGACAGGATTTTGGGTTATGTAAAGCAGTGAGATGAGGAAGAAACCTTTAGAGTAGATTGTGCTGAAGAAGAGGCCTGAACCCTAGGCTTCTTGATGGCTGAACCTGTTGCGGTGCTGTTGCACTAGAGAAAGACAAAGAATCAAAGCATCAACAATCATGATCCCATTTCAGCATGTCCCGAGAAACAACACCAGCTCCTCCTAAAGTGAATGCCCAATGAATACCTCTCAACACTGACAAGTTATGATGTACCACGACCATAGAAAAAAATAGGTGAAGAAATGTAGTAACCAAAAGAGCTAGCCCTTTCAATGAGTGCATGCCATACACTCTTACCAAGAGATCATGGAACAGCGTGCATGAAAATACTACCTCTAAGCTTTGTTGGTTCATTAAAGTGGATTTGCATATGACATGGAAACATGTATGTGTACTACCAGCATCTTTTCATGAAAAGAAGAATAATTCTACTAGCTTTACTTTAATTTGTTTCAGTTAAAATGGAGGGCAGAATGCACCATTACCAAGAGATCTTATTGACAACACAGCCTCGTCCAAGAGGGTTATCATTGGGAAAACATAATCATGGTATATCTTTCCATCTCAAACTAAGATGAATGGAGTGCCTTTTGGAAGTACAGCTTTTAATTTCCCGAGGGAGATCGAGATGAAACATAGCCTAAGATAGCACTTTGAAGAACCAAAGGATCATATGCTACAAGCAAGACGAATTGCATTCCATGTCACAGATAATATATATTATGCATCTAATAGCTACATGTGTTCGTTCTATGTACATGATGAACGAAGCTGAGAAATTCTTTTGATAAAGTTTTTTTTTTCTGAAAAGAAAAACAAGCTAGGAAATAATGTGGAAAAAAAGAATTTTGGAGAGAACAAAAAAGAACATCCTATATATACAAAGTAGCTAGCTAGCAACGAATAACTTTGACGGTTCAAAACAACAAACATCCTAGTATGTACTACACATCAATCTGATCTCACCTCGGATGAGTTATCAGAATGGTGATGGTGGCTCCTCAGCTCCGGCGCCGGCGCGCTGTTTGAGAAGTCGAGCATGTTGCTGCCGAGGCTTGTGGTGATGCACGACCTAGGAGAGGAGGCCAGGAGCATCTGGCTCAGCTGGGACTTGGCCCCTCCCGCCGCCGGCATCTCATGGTCACCGCCAGCAAGGTGGCTCCCATAGAAGTTGTAGCCAGCATGAGGCATGCCGGAGCCCTCCTCCTTCAAAGCAGCCATGCTTGCACCCGCACCTGCTGCAGCCTGATCCCCCCAACTCTCTAGCCCCTTTGACAGGAGAGCTGCGGTGGCGCTGTATCGCTCATGATCCCCAACTAATCCCCCCCTGCACATGCAGTTAAACAAGGCACACACAGATGAACACAAACACATGAGTCCATGGAGATAAGAACAATTGCAAGTAAGTGGTAGTGAAATGAACATGCATAAGATGATCAGAGGCAGGAAGATTAGCACCGGGAAAGGCTTGATCTGCTATAGGACAAAGTGGGTTAACCACTTTATTCCTTCACCTAGAGCTACGGTTAAGTATAGTAGGGAACTAAAGTTTACATGGATTATTATAGCGGGCGTTTGTAATTGTGGATCTCTTGCATGAATGAATCTTATTGTAAATTTGATCAGTGAGCAGTTGCAGAGAGAGGGGGAGAGAGAAGGTGTTTACAGAAGCATCTGGCTCCATGATTCCGGCATAGGGCTGTCCTGGCCGCCGCCGCCGTCGTGGAGACTTGGAAGAGAAGCAGCTACGCCGTTCATATGAACTAGCTGTCCCGAAGAGGTGTGAGGAAACTGCTGGGAGAAGAGCACCGATGGAGAAGACAAGGAGGGCAGGTTGGGGGATGCCTCTTGATCCTCATGGCAGGGCTTCAAGCTGCTCATCATATTGCTGGTAGTGGTGGTGTTGCCGCCACTTCCTGTACCGCTCCAGATCATCTGCTGGACCAGGGAGGTCTGGAATTCTCCTCTGTTCATCACCGCTAGAGAGATGGAAGAAGAAAGAGGCAGGCCGGGAGATATGAGAGCTAGCTCTTGCTGCAAACAAGTTAATGCTTGTCGCTCTTCCTTGCTAGCAGGCTCTCTCCTCTTGCACGCTCTCTTTGTGTGGAAATGTCAGGTCAATCTTAAAGGGGCCAGTGTCTCAATTTCCTTGAGGGCCGGGATGGGCATATCTTCTTGGAGAGAGAGGAGAGAGAGAGAGACAACAGCAATAACAAACAGGAGAAGAGGAGAGAGAGAGAGAGAGGGATGGGAGGGAGAGAGAGGGATGAAATAAAAAGCATAGGCGCTGTTCGGAGAGGAATCTGGGCTTTGTTTTGTTTTGTTTTCCGCTTCCTTTTGCTTCACTCCTTTATCTGTGAACTTTCCCTTGCTTTCCTCCGGCTCCTTTCTCTCTCTACCCTTCCTTCCTTCCCCTCTCTCTCATTCTTTTGTATGTTATACAGACACACACGATTTTTCTTTTCTTTATTTCCTTCTCCCCCGTCGCTTTTGCTTTATCACCAAAGTGATGCAGGAAAGGTATGCGAGACACACCATTTGGGACCAAAAGGAGCGGTTTAAAGAGGAGGCGGTGCTTGTTAATCTGTATCATCTCATCCAGCTTGTGTCTGTTACCACCTTTTAAACCACCGATTAAGCGGACGCTACCTACCTGATAATTGCAGTTTCAGAGATAGATGGAGCTTATTAGACCACAGCTGCACACGTACAAAGATGTAACCTCCACAACACGCACATACACAGGAACAGTGCACGCATGCTCGCTCAGCTCTGAAAAATAAAGTGATGGGTAGGCATGCCGGATCGACTGGAATTCTGGAAAGGATATCCGTGTAGGCGTTCATCACTTCACATTCGTACATGTGGCGTTTGTTACATGTATCAGGGAAACCGAAATGATGATGACGATGTGGTTATATATATCCTCCTCGTTCTGTCCGGCAAATACGTGCACATTGCATCCTACAAGCCGTATGTATAAAGCTACTGTGGGTCTAATCTGGAATAATGCA
The DNA here is from genome assembly GCA_032594955.1 of Panicum miliaceum. Lineage (NCBI taxonomy): Eukaryota > Viridiplantae > Streptophyta > Magnoliopsida > Poales > Poaceae > Panicum > Panicum miliaceum. The sequence goes on along the minus strand of CM064058.1, from coordinate 4,640,855 downwards.
GGTGCTATAGCTTTCTAATATTTTGTCAAATCAGCTAATAAGGAAGGGATATGCCAAAGCTCTTAATAATTGAAGAACTTTGCGCAAGAGCAAACCTGCATTTTTTATATCAGCTAGTAGCATGCCATTGTTTTTAAGCAGCTGTCAGATGACACAAACTAATGCTCTAAGCCTAGTTTACAAAATTCAAGGGGAATCAAATGAAATAACTTTTAATATGCATGCAAATTGCAAAAGGATTAAATGACACTTTATACGTATTGTCTGCCTCTTCCTATAATTAATAGGGTTTTTCTCACTCACACCTCACTCCCTCGCTTAACTGACTATGCGCTTGCCATGCCCATGCTCTCCCATCCACGTCATGGCCGGCCTTCTCCTCCTATCTAGTAGCAATTCAGGTGGTGACGATGATCTCATCCACCATATCGTTTGAGTTGTCGACCTTGCTGCCATTGTTAGAATCTAATACACATAATTATGAGCAATAACTCTCGGGTCTAAAAAAAATATTACGAGTACAATGGTACTAAGAACGATGTAAATGGACCTCGTAGAAAATTCTAGATGATGCAGCTGCAGCAACCATGACAAAAGGATAAGATTTTGGCGACACCGACCGCAGATTCTTTAAAACAACTCCAACGAAGTACTATGAATTATGCATATATTAGCCTATCAAACATGTGCTACCGCATGGATTAATTAGAATTAATATAAAATTAAAGTTTATAGCTAATAATTATAATTATCTATCTCATGGCCTCTTTCATCTATTAAATATTCTAACACATACTCTAAAATATATATTTATCATTATCTAGTTGCAATAGATTTTATTTTGCATCACACCTCCATGTATGTTTGATATATATTTAATTGAACCATTTGTTTGTGAATTGATATTCTTATCTCTTCCATCATACATGAATACACGGTGATACATATCATGGGTAGTATTTTTATATAAACAATAACATAAATAATATATCAATAATGATAGAAATAGTAATTTAGAATTTTATATTGGTGCACTTTAATATTTTATTATAATTATATAATTTAGATTCACATTTAGGGGTTACTTTAACTTTTAATAATGATATAATTGGATAATTTATATGCAAATTTAGGGGGATTTTGCATTATTTTTATAATGGCATAGGTGGGTAATGTACACGAAGATTAGGGGGTTACTTTAGATTTTTTTTATAATGGTAAATATGGGTAATTTAGGTGCATGTTTAGGGGTTTACTTTAGTCTATTTTAATAATGACAGAAGTGGATAATTTATTAGGAAAGATAACAGATCCAATGACTATTATGATTAATTTATCGGATTGATGGCCAGATATTTCTGATTTTTGTGAGAATTTCTAAAAAAATTTCAATTTTTTAGAGTGTCCACCTAGGATTCTAGGTGGCTTTGCGTGGAAGCTTTAAAAGGAATCTCCAATTACAATTAGTAATAGTAAGATGAGTCTCTCACAACTCTATTGGTCCCTTACTTTAAAATCATCTAATTCTTTCCCTTTGTAGGAATCTAGTGCTACCGAATTACCTAGCATAATCCTCCTAAGTGCTCCCGGTTCTCTCGCTCCTCGCACCTCACTCCCTTGCTTAACTGTCAATACCCTTGCCCTAGTCTTCAATCCACACCATATATACCCTCTTCCTTCACGTAGAAATGCATCAAGCGGAGCCCTTTTGTAACCAATGTATACTGTTACATGTGCTACCATAGACACTTTTAGGTAGTAGAAGTGTAGAGCGAAGGAAACTGTCTGGGATGGATCTTTATAGCTGTATGCCATCAACTGTTCCGTCTGGGATGAGGCAATGGACAAAACTTTAATTTGAATGAATCCTATAGACATAAATTTAAGAAGGAACAACGGCCACAAACAAGTGCCCTATCATATCGTCAATGAAATTTACCCTATCTATATATCATTCTTTATACTAATAAGAAATAAATCTTACAATTACTAATTGGAGGCTCCTTTGAAGCCTCCACATGAAGCCATCTAGGATTCTAAGTGGATACTCTACAAAATTAGAGAAATTATAGAAATTCTCATAAAAATCAGAAACATTTGGCCATCAATCTGACAAATCTAATCGTAGTAGCCATTGAATCTGTTATCTTTTCTATAAAATTACCCACCTCTGCCATTATGAAAATGGCTAAAGTAACCCCCCTAAATATATATCTAAATTACCCACCTCTGCCATTATAAAATATAATCTAAAGTAACCTCCTAAACATGTATCTAAATTACTCACCTCTGCCATTATAAAATAAATCTAAAGTAACCCCTAATCTTCATGTAAATTACCCACCTATGCCATTATAAGATTAATGCAGATAACCCCCTAAATTTGCATATAAATTATCCAATTATGTTATTATTAAAAGTTAAAGTAATCCATAAATCTGAATCTAAATATATAATTATAACAAAATATTAAAGTGCACCAATATAAAATTCTAAATTACTATTTATATCATTATTAATATATTATTTATGTTATTATTTATATAAAAATACTACTCATGATGTATGCCACCATGTATTCATGTATGGGAAAAGAGATAAGAATACCAATTTTCATGTTCAAACAAAGGGTTCAATTAAATACTTATTAAACAATTATGGAGGTGTAATGCAAAGTAAAAGAAAATTGTTACTAAATAAATCTATTGCAACCAGATATCTTTTTAAAGTACTGTGTTAGAATATTTAATAGATGAAAGAGAATATGAGATAGATAATTATAATTATTAGCTATAAATTTTATTTTTATATTAATTCTAACTGACCTGTGTGTGCGGGGGCACGGGTTGATAGCCTAGTATGCCTAATCATAAAAATGACAAAGGAAGGAGTCATAAAGCATGCACCGGTGCTTTTACGTTATGCCTTCTTTGCTTACCAAATTTAAAAGGAGGAAAAATGGTTGCAAGCAAAGCAGGACAAAACAGTTAAGATCGAGCAAAGCATTCACGGAGCCGTCGGCAAAATTGACACATACATGGCTTGAAAGTGAAGTGTCGGAGCCAATTGCTTGAACATCATGGCCATCATCGTCCTACGTGGAGGCTCCAGAAAAAACCAACCTCCAGCCAAAAAAAAAGTCGTAGGTTGCACGCAAACAAGGGAATAATACAAAGCATGAAGAATGATGTATTTGCACATGCCAGCTTTTGGACATTCCTAATAATTAATAAACTGCAGGTCTGTATCATATCATTCGTCACCAAGTAACTACGCCACTGATCACTCCATAATCGCCACTGTCTCCTTCAATCAATCGGTCATATCAAGAAAGTTTTTAGTATGCACGTGTAACCAGCATATTAAATAGTAGGCTCCGCATTGTCTACTACCGTGTCATATACTGATTAGTAAATAAAGGCAACCAAATTAAAGAGATCGCCATTATATTTAGAACTGTTTCTAAAGCTGTTTGTTGGATGACGATGTGCAGCAATATACCTCGTTTCGTTCCAAATTATTAGTCGTTTTATTTTTTTCTAGATGTATAGTTTTTGGTATGCATCTATATATATGTTATATGTCTAGATGCATACAAAATCTATGTATCTAGAAAAGTTAAAATGACTAATAATTTAGAACTGAATGAGTATATACAATCCAAAAATTCAGCAAAATTCCTACCTGAGTCACACTTCCAAAATTACATGAAGTCATATGCATAATCCATTCAGATATAATTAAAGGAAGAAGCTAATCAAGAATGGATACTAACTGGATAATGACTGATTTGAGGATAAGGTGCAGGTTGAGCATACGCGTAATGATTTTACTTTCCGATGAAGTCAGAGGGGACATGGATGGATGTGAAAGCAAGTTCAGGTACATGAATGAAGGAACATTTGGCGTCTTTTCTCGTGTGTGTAGCTAGCTAGGGTGTATCGATGGATGGCTAGATAGATTGTACTTTAGGTGAAAGCCGCTTTAGCTGAAAGGCAGCAGCTCCCTCCCCCGGCCGGCCCTGCTTTTGAGATCTTGGCTTACATGAACACACACTTGTCGCGAGCATGGACAATTCCATCCTGGTTACGCTGCCTCGATGATCTTGTGCGTTGTTCCCCGTAGACCAATCCAGATTCTGATCGCCACTAGAATAGAATGAAGCTCCATGACCTGTTGTGTAGTACCAACCACATGCTTATTAGTCTTTTACTTTAACCCTGGATAATTATTTTCATTTGGACCCTGCTGACTGGACATGCATCTAGCTCCTTGTTGTGTGATATCAGTAGAGGCTATTGTGTAATATTGCAGCATCCATCAACACAAATAATTAAGAGATTTTCATTCGATGGGTGCCAAATAAACAATTTGATTTCTTATTGGGTTTTAAATTTATTTTTCATCTAGTAGCTACTTGATAATAATTTAATAGTACAGCTTATTACTTGAGCTGTGCAGAAATCAAGGTGTCTTACTACTGGTTATCGGATCATCATCGATCTCGTGCCGCGTCGCCTTTGATTAGGAAACCGATAATATGCTCTGGCTGTACATGCTTGTTGTTCTGTTGCCTAGCAGCAGCCATATATATAAGGCTATAGAAAGCAATGCATTATGTAGCTAGTTCATCTTTGTTCCCCTGTAGTTTTATATAAACACCCTCTGGCATGCATGTGGTACACGCTTGCCCGAGAAGAAACTTCGTCTACTAATCATTCAACGCACCGTACCCTTAAGACATATATATAGGTACATAGCTAGCTAGCTAGTTAGAGATAATGCTAAATATATTTGCAGCGTCGGCTCTTATATAATCCATGATTATTGGCTTAAACTAGACGCTAGTTGAAGAGACAAGAAATAAAGCCAAGAATTATTGATCTTGATTGGTACATCCTCAAGCAGAAAAAATGTGCATATAGATCCAGCTAATATATAGGAGTAATTATCTTACTATTACTAATTGGAGGCTCCTTTGAGCCTCCACGTGAAGCCACTTATAGAATCCTATGGGGTCACAGAGAAATTCTAGAAATTCTCACAAAAGTTGGCAATATCTAGTCATCAATCCAGCAAATCTAATCATAGTAGTCATTGGATCTGTTATCTAGTTACCCACCTCTGTCATTACAAAAATAGTCTAAAGTAACTTACTAAACATGTATCTAAATTATCCATCTCTGTATTTCTAAAAAAAATTATCCATCGCTGTCATTATAAAATATAATCTAAAATAACCCCCTAAATTACCCACATCTGCCTTTATAAAATAATCTAAAGTAACCCCCTAAACTTCATGTAAATTATCCACCTATGCCATTATAAGAATAATACAAATAACCCCCTACATTTGCATATAAGTCCAATTATATCATTATTAAAAGCTAAAGTAACCCATAAATATGAATCTAAATTAAATAATTATAATAGAATATTAAAGCACACCAATATATAATTCTAAATTACTATTTCTATCATTATTAATATAGTATTTATATTATTATTTATATAAAAATAGTACTCATGATGTGTGTCACCATGTATTCATGTATGGGGAAAGAGATAGAATACAATTTTTTATGTTGTTCACGTAGTTCAAATAAAGAGTTCAATTAAATAAATATTAAACATAAATGAAGATGTGATGCAAAGTAAAAAAGAACTTGTTACTAAATAAATTTATTGCAATAAGATAATGATAAATATGTATCTTTTAAAGTAGTGTGTTAGAATATTTAATAGATGAAAAAGAGTATGGGTAGATAATTATAATTATTAGCTATATGTCTTATGTTTATACTAATTATAACTAGTTCGTGCGGTAATGCAAAGCATAAGAGGACAAGGCACGGTAATAACTAATGTATATACATGCATGATACTAGCTAACTGGCTAGCTCATGCCCTGCACACCCCAGCTGTTAATATAATGATGCATGTCAGTTTTAAGTTTTTTTCTTTCTGCATGTTTGCTAGAAATAAAATGGTGGATCTATTTATCACGCCCGCGAGGGGCGGCCAACGCATCACACAAGGATGAAGCCGTGGCTGCAGGTGGACCCACGAGCACTGTTCGTCTTCCTTCCCGAGCTCGCGACGGTGATTGGCTGCCGGGGTTAGGGGAGGGGGGCTGCATGCTGGGGTTGTGGTGTCCTCCGGACTTAGAAGAGGGGGAGGGATGGTAGGGAAGACCGGCAGCAGTTACGGGTTGCGGGGCGGCATCCCCACGGCTGGTCAGGGGCGGCGGCTTGACAATCCGTGAGCTAGGGATCAGGCGGGGGAGTGGTGTTCTCTTAGGTAGGGGCGGCACTGTGCGGTGGATCCGGCGGCGGGAGCCACCGGAGACGGGAAAGATGACCAGCGGCGGGGCCGGTGCGAGGGACGCGAGCCTGCGATGGCTCGGCTCGCACTCGCACGAGCAAGGAAATGCCCCCTAATAAATTAAAATCCCCAATTGCTTTCCCGCACAACTGTTTATCGATTATCTCGGGCGTCGGTTCTCGATCGAATGGCCGGCATTGTTTCCCTCAAAGTAGCCATGGATGGCCAGATAAAGTGGGAGCAGCAAGCAAGCGACCAAGCTATTGGGACGCTCGCTCAACTCTACCCTAGGTTCGTTTTCGGCTCTTCCTGTTGATGTGCTTCCAGACATTCTACATCTCGGCGTATGTAAGCAAAAGAAGAAGCAAACAATTCATGCAAGCTTTGTTGATTGGCCTAGAACGTGGAGCCGCCATTGATGTGCCCGTAATTGCATTGGGCGCCTGCCCTGTTTTCGTGTCGCTGCCGCCCATCATGTCATGTGGGCTTAATTACCTACCACACACCATAAATAAACAAAAGCATGCGCTTAAGTATATGGGAGTTTGGGGCGCCGTACGCTGCTGCGAAATCTTTGTCGGGACGGGTCTTTTTCCAAAGGGAGACCCGTCTTTTCCTGCTCCGGCTTCTTCGTTGAAACCATCCGATCCATAGGCATGCATGCATCGATGCCTCGACCCGCCCCGTTGTTTAATTCTCTCTCTTCTTGCATTCCATTGCTCCTCTTTCTCTCTCTAGATCTCTCTCTCTCATGTTCACTGTGATGACTGCCCTATCGAGGAGGGAATCTTTGAGCTACTGATCTGATGAGCCGCTTCCTTCCTTTGGTTTTGTCTTGTTTCTTCGGGCTCATATTCTCTTCGATCTTCCCGGACGGACGGAGACGCGAGCTGGGCCGGGCTCTCGCTCGCTCGTACGTCAGTCGTCACGCACTCGGTCACACACACGTCACTATCCAACCGCACGAATCTCGATTAACGGAGAGAAGAAGAGCTTGCGGTAATTAAATTGCCATGATCAGGTAGTACTAGCAGGGGTATACTATAGCAGCACTAGGGCAGGCAAACGTATGGTCTCGACTCTAGTACTTGCAAGAGTTAGGCTTTATTAAGTAAAACCTACAAACCTCTATTTAGAGATGGGACTATCACTACCGGAAACCAGCTCTTTGCCATGTGCCCGGTAGTTTGCCGTGTGCGTTTTATCAGGCACACGGCAAAGAGGCTCTTTGCCATATGCCAAGACGAAAATATATGGCAAAAATCTAGCACACGGCAAAAGTGGCTTTGCCGTGTGTTTTCAAGTTTGCCGTGTGCTTTTTTTTTAAGTTTGCTGTATATTTTTTTGGCACACGGCAAAGTAATAATTTTCTTTTGCTCTTTTCACCTTAAAATTTTTTCTACTCTCCATATACAACATGTTGTACTTCATATAAAAACTTGGTGCATTTTTGTATTTGTTTGCTATATTTACCTAATTAATTGTATTTCAATCAATTTTTTGAATCAAGTCAACTTTGAACTGCAGGTGATTCAAATAATAGAATAAAACAAGTAGGAAAATGATAGTCATATTATTTAGCCCAGTTTGAGGCCTTAACCATAAAATGAAAAGAAATTGTCAACACCTTGTCCAAGAAACATGATTACGAACGTGTGTCTGAATGATTTTAAAATTTTAAAAAAGCAAATGAAGTCTGAAAATCATGAGATTTGTCATGATGTGATGGTATGACATGTGGAGTCTGTGATAAAAAGTTGAGAATATTTCACATATTTTGTCATAACGATGCTTACAAAATCGAAATATCTCAATGATTGTACATGAGAGAGTTAGTGGATGTATTTTTTGAATACAAACTTTTTATATGATGTCATATAAAAAAATTTATACCAAAGTCATAACACTCAAAAAAATATTAAACTTTGTAGTTTTCAACTTTTATATTTGAGATTGTTTAATATTTCAAATATCATTATAAGTTATCTAACTTGAAATTATAAATTTTAAAACTTCCAAATGACTTCGGATGTAAATAAGTTCTATACCAAAGTTGTAGAGATCGATGAGATTTAAGACTTTGTAGTTGTACACTTTTTTATTTGATATTTTTTAATACTTTAAAATATTATTATAAGCTTTACAATTTTAAATTTTAAATTTCTAAATGACTTCGGATGTAAATAAGTTCTATATCAAAGTTTTAGAGCTCGATGAGATCTAAAATTTTGTAGTTTACAAATTTTTTATTTGAGCTCATTTGACTATATTAAAATGCATTGGAAGGCGGTTAAAGAAATACTTGCCACGTCATCAATCCAATGCTTTAAAAGGGAGCCCTCCAAACATAATGAGCCGGATCACCCCTCCCAAGTCAAAGCCGCCGGCCTCTTCCTCTCTCCCTCCCTCATCTCTCTCATTTTCTCTCTCTCTCTCCCTTTCTCCCTCTCTCTCAGCTCCTCCTCCCCGGCCAGCGGCGGCGGCGGCGGGCCCCAGGCCGGCGAGGGCTCCTCCCCGGCCACCTCCCTTCCCGGCCCAATCCCTCCACCTCCCTCTTGCGGCTCCTCTCCTCCCCCCTCCGCTTACCCCGCACCGTAATAGATCGACCGGTGAGGAGGGGCGGCGGCCGCGGCCACGGGCAGGAGCGTGCGCGCGGCGCGTAGGTGTGACGCGCGCAGGCCTCGAGCGGCGACGGCGGTGGAGGCCGTGGGCGTGGGGGCGCCAGCATGGGGCGGGGGCCACACGCGAGCGGTGGCGCCCTGGCGGGGCCGGACGCGGGCGGTGGTGGGGACCGAGGGGCGCGTCGGCGTGGTGGGTCGGCGGGGACCGGACGCCGGGCAGGTGCAGCCGTGTCGGGACCGACGGCCGGCGGGGTTTGGGGGCGGCGTGCTGTCGTGGTCACTCGGCGTCGGGGGCGGGCATGGGTGGGAGCTGGTTGGGGGCGGGGGCGGTGGCGTGGCCACGGGCGGCGGCGGCGCGGCCACGTGGGGTGGTGGCGGCGGCCGGTGGCGTTCCGCGGATGCCCGTGTTTTTTTTATTTTTTTTAAAAAATCTTTACCGTGGGCCGGAACAGCACACGGCAAACGCGGCTTTGCTGGCCGGAGTTTGCCGTGTGCTCTTTGCCCGTGTGTGGTATGATGGTTTGCCTTGTGCCACTAGCACACGGCATATGTGGGAAATCCGGTAGTGTATGAAATAACAGCTAGCCACCGTATGTATGTACTGGCATCTAGCTAGGGCTGCTTGATTATTGGTGCACCAACACCAACACATAGCGCGGTGTCCTATCAAATAATCAAAACACATATTCCAGATTGAAGGAAATATATATGAAGTGCTGATCAAAGTTGGCAGAAAATTAAGCTTGGCTACAGCATTAATAATCAAGCATAAATTTTGTGGTTAACTTTGGGAAAGGGGTACGACCAAGCATTGGATGTGTAAATGTGTTTGGTTGAAAATTTCATGCTATCTGAAACTTGAAATGGACAGCAGGCGGCCGGGAGCTAAACTCAGATGTAGTAATTTAACATGATTATTGGTAGATGCGTTAGCATGCGTGCTTGCTTTCGATCGAAAAGCTACAAGCTAGATAGGGTCGGCACTACTACAATGATATATATATATATATATATATATATATATATATATATATATATATATATATATATATATTCTAGCGCATCGCAGCTGCAGATAAGTCAAATTGTTATGCACATCGGTAGGTATAGGTGGTAACGACTTCTTCTAATTGATCTCTTGCGCCTGCAGAAGCAAATTAAAAGAGGGCACACATGCATGATGAGCATGCTTACAGATGCATGGACATTCCGATTAAGTAGTGGACGCGTAGGGCCCAGCGGCTGATGATCGAGTACCATCTTTAATTTGCAAGGTCTTGAAACGTCAACGTACACCAGCAACGTACGTACACGTGGACCGTCGTCGTCGCCGTATAGAGCCGTACTATATGCTCGTACGTAGACATGATGGCACCCACGTACAGATCGATGGCGTGCATGATTATATTCCTCCGATCGATCCCTGCGAGTACCCAGAAAGTTTACGCGTGTGACGGGACGCGTCCCTTCTCTTCTGTCTTTCGCCTTTGAGCGACAGACTTATAATCTTGCTTGACCTACTGTCGGCCGGTACCATACATCGAGACCAACCACCAGTTATCATATATATTATATATATGTGTACGTATATATACATATACATGTAAATTAATACACATTATTTGTATATATGCTCTCTCTCTCTCTCTCTCTATATATATATATAACTAGTTCATCACGCCTCCCTGTGGGCCGGCCGGGGTACATGTGCCTCCTGGTTTGCTGGTAAGTGGGGCCACCTGCCACCTCAATTGAAAGTAGTAGAAACCCTAGCCAACCCGCCAGCTACCATCATCATGTGGCCGTTACATGGGCCCTGCCAATGCAACGAGAAGAAGCATATAACTGCGAATGCATCGTCAAGTGACTTGGCGGCAAATTAAAGCTCGATCGCTCCGTCCGGCGATGTCATGAGGGGCTAGGTGTCCACCCAAAAAATCTTAGCTAGCTAGTTTTTATCTCGGCCCGTCGAAACGGCGAAAGAGTCGTTGGCCTGTGCTTGTTTTCATGGCCGAACGATTGATTGTGATTGGCGAGGAACGAATATATGTGCGTGTTACAACTAGTCTGGTGACAGGTGATGATAAGGTTGTTTGCTCCGGAGACTAGCTTGGTTTGTACTACTACTCGGCAGGGTCACGAAAGCTAGAGGATGTACTGTGCTAATTAATCACGATCCGTTCAAATAACTGATTTAATATTATACATATAAACTGACAGTGTTGCCCCCCAGCAGCAGGAAAAAGTTTTCCATTTCGCTTTCTTACAGCGAGTAGCCGTACTCACTACGGCAAGAGGGTCCGCAGAGACCAACCAGAGCGTGATTGTTCCATCTTGTAGGCATTGCTAACGACGTGAGATACTTGCCATCATTGCCAAATCCATGTAGGCTCTTCATGCTGCGTTGGTATCACACTACCGGCCAATTACCTAACTCTTTCTTTCCAATCGAAGTAAATGGGAACCTCACTCCTTGTGAGTGTACACTATATATCAAAATCAAGAGATATGTCATGTTTAGTGGAAGATGTTTTTTTCCTGAGAAAGAGTAAGATGGTGACCTAGAGAGAGAGAGAACATCTTGGGGAATAATGCACTAGAAACATTGGTAATTTCTAGAAATATATATAGCGGTGAATACGTTTCATCATATGACAAAACACTGAGGTCGTCATCGTCTCAAATTAGCGCGCCATATATATATTCTTCAAGGAAAAATGTAGCACCGTATTTGTAGGCCGTTCTACAAACAGCAAAAAAACTGCTATATATATATATATAGAGAGAGAGCTAAAAAGTGAAAACATTTAAACATGTGGTGTACAGCTTCTTCTTTGCCATGGTTGTCTCTTGTTGTACAGTGACTCCGGCTGATGTCAGTGTTACATCAGCAGGGACGCGGTTAATCAGCGCCTCATAATCCCGGGCTAATTAGGCGAGTAACTGGAAAGGTGACAGTGTTAAAGCAGACGGTATGCATGTAGGGTAGCCGCAGAAAGAAGGAAATAATTAGCGCGACAACCCGAGTCAACTAACAAAAGAAAAAAGCGGTGTTAGCAGTAGGGGCAACTAGTTGATTATAGCCTGAAAGAATGTTGTGATGGGGCTATCGACGCCAAAAGCAGGCGTGGATCCACGCTCCATGTCTTTGACTTTTGTCGACCATCTGGTAGGTGCCTGGCAATCGGCCGGCCTCAAAGACTACGGTGAAAGCTATTTTGGATTATTTCAAGATGATCAGGGTATTAAAGAAAACAAGTATTTTAAAATGTTCAAGTCGAATAAATGTTCAAAATGCGGGAATGCACCTAAAAACAATTTGAACTTTGGGACTTCATGGCAAAGCTGGGTTGTTAGTTGATCAATTTCTTACGGGTTAGTTTGTGGTACGTGTATGCTTTTAAATCCTTTTTTTCTTTGTATATATATATATATGCATTTATGCGATTCGTGGGGTTTGCCTAGAGCCATTATCTTTTGAATTACATAGGCATTGAAATAGTATTGAATATGGGAATTACTTTTAGAAACAACAATTTTGATGGCACACTTGTTAAAACAACAATTTCTCTTTGGTAAAAGAAAAAGTAGCTTCCCAACTTGAAACTCGATTGGTTGTACATTGCAGATAAAAAATGTTCTAGAAGGGGGATATATGTTCCAACTAATAAAATTCTAGAAAATAGATAAGTGCGTGAAAAAGGAAAACGTGGTGCATGCCGGAGCCGGCTCCTAGCAGGGTGAGGTGGGCCGGCGAGCGACGGCACGCGTGCTCCGCCCAAACGGCTAAAAAGCCGGGCAAATGATGGAGCCGCGCGGGGCCCACGACGCGGGAGGCAAATCCCCGATTTTGTTTGGTCTGGCCACGCCACCTGAGCCCTTTTCGAATTCTGGATCTCGACAGCCATTCAGCCATCACCCTCTCTCTACAAGTATGTTGCTATCAGATAGATGTTGCAGCCCAGCTACTCGTCTCAGGCGTGCGTCTATTAATCCGGATATTTGACGCTAAAAAATGTATAATTGATAAGCTAATTTAGAGACATAATTGAACAGTTTGTGTTAGTTTTTTTTCTAAGGAGCACCAGCATGTATCGCTGGCAAAGGGTAGTGAAGGAGTTGAAGGTTTTGGTGACTACCGAGCTTTGGAAGGATTGTTCGAGGGAAAAACCATAAATTACCTGCTGCCACCTCGTTGCTAGATTATGATCTTTGAGGCCAGAGTGTTTTTTTAGTGGTTTGAGGGCAGAGTGTAACGAATAGTGGTTGCTGGTTCAGCTGGCAAAATTTGGCATGCCAAAATTAGGGTACGCCAAGTATAGGGAAAAAAAGTTAGGTACTCATTGTTAAAATATGATAATTGCTACTTTTCCTTTTGTAAGGTGGATTTTCTAGAAACTTGCTATAATTTTGATCATAAATATTTTGGAATGCTAACTTTTAGACATGAATCAAGTGGTGACCAAATTTTATTGGCATGCTATGGTTTTGGCATGGCAAAAATTGGAAGCCAATAGAGGGTACTGCTTGGTAAACTGGAAATAGGTGTTACTCCCAAAATAGCTTGGAGGGCTAGGTATTCTTGACTTGGATTGCTTTGGCAAAGCTTTGCATTTAGGGTAGGGTCTCAAACTCCATGTGATGAGGTCGACAAGCAGCTCTTCAGGGCGAGTAACAATAAAAGTTAAGTTGGGCGACGGGAGGAAGGCTTCTTTTTGGAACCGCAGCTGGCTAGATGGACGTGCTCCTAGAGATATTGCACCTGACCTCTACAAACTGGCTTGGCGCAAGAACATGACAGTGAGGGAGGACATCACTAGATAAGAGGATTTTGGAGGATGAATTTGGTCGAGCAAATGGCTCAGTTTGTCATTCTGGGATGCTGTTCAACAGGTGGTTCTTATTGATCGCCCAGATGAGATTACATGGAGATGGTCTTCTGATGGTGCTTATACATCCAAGTCAGCTTATTTGGTGCAACTAAAAGGAACATACAGCACATTCGATGCACAATCGATCTTCTGATGGTGCTTATACATCCAAGTCAGCTTATTTGGTGCAACTAAAAGGAACATACAGCACATTCGATGCACAATCGATCTGGCGAGCACATGCAGAGGGGAAACATAGATTCTTTAGCTGTTTATTGATCCAGAGCAAAATTCTAAATACTGATAAGCTTGAGGCGAGGAATTGGCCGTGTGAACCTCTTTGTGCTCTTTGTGACCAGGAGCTAGAAACGGTTGCTCATCTTTATTTACATTGCCCTTTTGCTAAGCAGGTTTGGCTTCTTGTCAAGACTGGTTCGGTTACAATGTCGGAAGATCCTTCGGAAGATGTTGAGACCTGGTGGCTGAGAAGCTTGTCATCTCTGAGGCATGCGCTGAAGCGCAAGGTGGCGGTGTTGCTCTTGTCAGTGCAGCGTTGTGATATTGGGATGCAATATTGTAGACCCAACTAGAAAAAGAGAGGAGGAGACGGGAGGGGCTGGAGTTGAGGATGCAACGCATGGAGGCTGAGCAACAAAGGCGGATTGAGGAGGCCGAGCGGCAGAGGCAGGAGCAGACTGCAGACTTATTTGTTGTTTCGTAATTTTCCTTGTATGCTGCACTGTTAACTATTGCTTACTCTTTTTAAATGCAAAGGCGGTGCTCCTCCAAATCTTTCGGGGAAAAAATATTGGAAGCCAACGTACTCCTAACTGATAACACGGAGCGACTGGGCTGTACCATTTCTGGGCCTAACGACGTAGCAGCCCATTTAATCCGTGCTTTTTGGTCCACTTGACTAAACGAACCCAAAAGCCTGGCTCGGACTCTGTCCAATTGGGCCTTTTCCACTTCCTGGGCCATGATATGCTGCAGTAGATGCAAGAATTCGGCCCGGAGTCGCACAGGCGGCCCGCTTGACGTTGCGGCCATCTATCGAATTGTTGCACCCGTTCCCCAGTGGCCCGTGATAAATTTGGTACATATATAATATATATCAATCAACCGAGCGTGTGATCAAATCAGCTAATGATAGATGAATGGCATATGCATCTAGTAAGACCTTTTAGCTAGTCCTAGTCATGCATTGCCTGAGGACGACACACACACCACATACACTACTACCAAATCCCTCTGCCGCAACTGTAAATAAATTTTTTTAAAGAACAACGCTCAACGAGTGCGTTTCTATTAATATAGCAGAAAAAATACAACGTTATATTCCTGAAAGAACATAACCAGGCAAAAAAAGGAAAAACAAATACACAAACCGATGGGTTGGATTGGAACATCAACGCGCGCCACGACAACTCAACTCCGGCCGGTCGGATTGGAACATCGACGCGAGCCCCACAACACATCTTCACAGAACAACTTTTCCGGTCGAATTGGGACATCGACTCAGACCTCAACAACCACCCCATCGGACGCGGCAACCACCAACATTCCCCTATGTAATCGTCGAAACCTGCAAACGCAACCCTGCGTCAACAGAGATCCAACAGAAGAATACCGCACCGCATCGAGAAGGCCGCCGCTATGCAGGACCCTCCACCGAAGTGTCACTGCAGCACCACACACCACCTGATAGGATGGAACCACCGAATTCGGACCTCTCACGGGCCGCCTCACAGTTGCCACCCGCGAAACATAACGCGCGGGGACCTCACCACATCCGCCGCTAGACTTCACATCGCTCTCATCGCCTCGGGGAAACGCCGCACGCGGGGACCTCGCCACGCCCGCCTCAATCCCCACATCACGGATCCGTTTCATAAGTTGCCGTCAGGGTGGTGGGCGAAATTGCCCCGCCATCCCGGATCTCCGTCAAACCGCTGAGTCGACGCGGCAAGTCGAGCTCACTTCCTTGCTTCACCGCGCACATAATCTCCACTGCCATGTCAGCGAGTCAAAGAAGTCGCTAGCACCATCTTTCGACGATGTACCGCACCGGATAGCTCAGCCAAGCTAGACAACCCGCCGCAGTCCGCTGCCAGCCAAGGCGTCCCATGATGCTGATGCCGCAAGCGCCGTCCTCAGACCAAGTCCCACGCCGCACTGACGGTTACCAAGCAACGCTAGCCGCCGCGGTCCGCTGCAAGCAGTCACACACGACAATCATGCGACAACCTCCGACCGTCACCATAGCCACGAACATCTCCGTGTGGCTCGGCAACATCCATTCAGCTTGCCATGCGGCGAGCATACCGCCACCGATTACGGCCGCCCATGACTAATGAACTAGAAATGTCATGAGCTAAGATGGATCTCTAGAGATGCGCCTCCAATAAGGATACGACGTCAATAACGCCGCTATCACTTGTCCATAGGTTTTCACCAAGAGAAATCCCGTGCAGTAGGTTGAGGCTCCGACATGACGCCCCAGCGGGGAACGACGCTTTGGGACGCCGCCGTCATGTCCACCGACAAGGAAGCCGATGAGGACTTTCGCCCGGAGTATCCCCTCCCCATGTTGCACGCTCACAGCTCGGCACTCTCGGATCGCAGCCAAGGCAGCCCAATCGGGGCGGCGCCGCCGCCGCACCTCCGCTCGTCCAGCCGCATCACGTCCATCTCCGCCCAGCCACCGTCGCTCCACCTCCACTGCGCGCGAGGCCGCAGGTCTGAGCTCGCCTTGCGCGCCGCCACCGCCTTCTCCCGGATCTGGCGCCCCAAGCCGTTGCCGCCGTCGGCGCCCGGTAGGCCCCGCAGCCCAAGCTCCACGCCGGCCGCTGTGTGGCCATCACGCCCGGCGCTAGACCGTCGGTCCCCGCTCCAGCTTCACGCTGTCGCCGCTCCGCACAGCCCCTCGCGCCCTGCGCCGCGGCTCCACCTCGCGCACGCCCGGCAAGGACGCCCACCCCACGCGGCCCCACGAGCCTCACGCCGCGCCGCCGGCTGGCGCGTCCAGCCGCAGTGGCAGCGGAGCCGCCCAGCATGGCAGCGCCGCCATCAACGCCGTCCGCGCAGACGCCCCTAAAGGCCGCAGATCCACCCACGGAGGTGACGGATCCAGCCATGGGGACGGCGGATCCGGCCGCCAAGCTGTCGGAGGAGGCCGGCCGGCGTCAGGCAGCAGGGCGCCTCCGCCCGCACTGCGCGTGCCAGCTACCCGCCCGAGTGCCTCGCCGCCGCCCTCCTTGCGGGCGCCGGCGAGGAAGGGAGGGGAGGGATGGGGTCCCGCGGCGGCGGCGCAGAAGAGCCCCCCGAGTCGCCTGCGGGAGTGCGGACTTGCTGCTGCTGGGCTTAATTCGGGATTTGAATAAGCCCCCGCAACTGTAAATAAAAGAAATTTAACCTGCCCGACGCATTCCATTCCAGTCGAGTCTGCACTGACCGCGACCGCAGGGTTGTGTATCATGCATGACGAATGAACGAGCGACGAGGCCCACCGATCGATCCATCAGGTTAGCTTTCCCCGGTCAGTCGACAATAGAATATTAGCGGCAACTGATCGAGAGCGGTTCCTTCCAAAGTCCAAACGCTCGCGACGAAGAAAGCCACGTGGATTGATCTTTGATTCGACGTGAGACAAATTGATGCAAGAAGAAACGCCACAGCGACAAAGATATCTAGCTGCAGCCTGTATCTGTGCAGGGGTGGCCTCCTTTTTCTTTTCTTTTCTTTTCTTTTCTTAGGATTGTTCAGGCTGGCCTGCTTCAGTAGTGACCTGTCTGAAACCTGTATTACATTTTTTTTTGAAAGAACTGAAACCTGTATTACATTTGCGGAAACATTCGTATTGTAAGACATACAATATGCATATACTAGCTAATTTATTATTAGTTGCATCCTAGGCAGCAGGGCAGGGCCGTGTCAATGATAGGTCTGTGGATGACAGCAACACCACCATGCCAGAACCGTAGCAGCTAGCTGCAAACAGCCATATGTCAGTAGGCCAGCTCAGTGTATGCATCACAGATAAACCGAATTAGCGAACACGGTACAGATAACAAAGGAACTGGCCAGTTCCATGTGTAATGTGCGCCTGAAGAAGGCTCCAAGGCAAATTCATCTACTAAATATGAATTCATTCATTCCCCTAGCTTCTAGAAGGACGACATCACAAAGTTATTGATATTTAATTTCTCAGGATATATTTGTTGGCTGTGGTGTTAATAACCATGATGACGAAACCAAAGAATCCAACAGGCAGCAGCAAATAATTTTTTGCTAATTAGTTACTGTGTTCATTTTTTATAATTAACAAAAGTCATCAATGACGATAATTCAAATTAATATATATAGCCTTATAGATAGTAAGAGTTTTAACTCCACTCTTTTATAACTTGTTGGTCGAGGGTAGATGCTTTTGTAGTGAACAACTTTAATTGTTAATCATTTAGAGTAAGGGGCATGTGTTGGATCATCTCGGCATAGAAGGGAAAGCAATTGTTCGTGTGTGTGTGTGTGTGTGTGTGTGTGTGTGTGTGTCAGTATTACTCGGTGTTTAATTTGAAATGCATGTAGTAGTAGTAGTAGCTAGAAGCTGATTTTGACACATTCATCGAGCATGATTTATACTGAGCAACATTTCATGCATACTCACTCGGTTATATTGCTCATCTTATTATAGGCCAACTCATACATTAGTATAACATAGAAGATTCAGATAACAAGAGGATCAAGAGAGAGGTCTCTGCTTAGCAAACTCCTAAACTAGAAATTAGAACTACGATATTACTCTTGCGCCATTATATGAGTTATCATTCCCATGAAACTCACAGCGCATTTTGATCTATACCCACACAAATCAAGGGCGTTTGTGAAATTAATATAATTTTCACAAAAGAATATAAGATAACTGAGAAGACATAGTTCACATATAGGGGCTGGATTGTCTAGTGTCATCTCAAGATTACATGGTAACACATATATAGGATAGCATGTAAGACAACACGATTGGATCGGACTTGCCCTTATAAATGTCTCGCCCAGCCAAAATAACAGCTGTATAGATATTTTAAGGTGGCACGTATTGCTGATCAAATCTCCCAACGTTTAGGTTATGTTTTATATGCAACGATACTAACTTTTACCTACCCGTGTTAATGAGCAATGACTGCGATAGCCTGCACTATTAATTAACTGTCAAAAAGGCCTCTGATCCATTTGCATGTCAGTTTCCACTGCAGAGGAGCGAGCTCAAGACAGCTAGGGCACAGTGCTGGATAGCGAGGCAGCTGCTAGGCACCAAGAAGGCCGGCCGGCAGAGCAGATGACCTCCAAAGCTAGCTAGCTTGTTCAAAACCGCGTACCATCTTTTATTCAGAAACGGCTGACAATACCAATGCCCGCCTCTTTGGCCATGTCTCCAACTTTTATAATAACCTAGACCCCATGGACGACGCAAACTTCACTATCATCAGCTCGTCAAGCCTTCGTTTACCAATCCCCAAAACCGTCGAACCATCGTAGTAGCTAGCTAAGTGTAGGTCATGGAATCCAAGGCGGCGTCAGGCGACGAGGCCATGACATCGCCAGAGCCGGAGTCGGCGGCGGCAGAGGTGGCGCCGCCGGCAGCGGTGGCCGGAGAGGAGGCGGCCGCGTCGCCACCGGCTCCTGCTGCCAGCCCGAGGCCGTACTACGAGTGCGTCTTCTGCAAGCGCGGGTTCACCACGGCGCAGGCGCTCGGCGGCCACATGAACATCCACCGCCGCGACCGCGCGAAGCCGCCGGCCGCCCGCGATTCGCCCATCGGCATAACGTCCGTGTCCCGGAACGTCGAGTGCTACAACAAGTACCGCCACCTGCTGTCGCCGTATCCTCCGGTGCAGTCGACTCCGATTCCGGTCGGTGCAGGCAGCAGCTTCGGCATGTACTACGTGAGCTCCGGCGCTGCGGCGACGGCGGGAGCTAAGCTGGACGCCGAGGGCGGGAGCCCTAGCAGCGTGAGCCCCAGGGAGCTTAGCCTGTTCGGTGAGGCCAATCGTGATCAATACTTGCACCTGGGGCTCGGCCGCCAGGGGCACATCGGCGGCGCATCGCGCACGCCGCCGGAGGGCGGGTCGGAGCGGCAGCAGTCCGGCGAGCCGGAGAGGGAGCTGGATCTGGAGCTCAGGCTTGGGTGTCGTCCCAGGCATTGATCACATGGTAGTGCAGATCCCGTACAAACACTGCCAATTAATACTGCCTGCATCCATGTATATGGTTTATGTGATATATACATGGTGCTATATTAATTGGTGTGCATTTGTTCTTTTTGTTTGTTTCTTTCTTACTTGTATGTATGCCTCTTATAATGCTTTTGTGGTACATATGGCGGCCGTTCGATTTGGTTTTGCACATTTTTATGACCGATTTACTGTGGTATTCTGGCCATTATATGAACAATTTCATGCATGCTAGCTAATTTGGTTCCTTAATTTGTTGTTTAATTAAATTGTTGCTACTTTGTAACTTCGTCATCGGTAAAGGCAACTATGTACTAATTTTTTGTCATAATCCAATAGCAAGATTTATGTTTGTTATATCAAACATGAGATGATTGATTTTATGGTTAACGCAACAACTCAATTAGAAGACGACGTAATTCAAGATATTTGAGTAACAACTTTCTATTATGTGTCCTGGAATCTCTATGTTAATAACCATATTGCTCCCTGCTCTTGTTCAAGCCATTTGAGAAAAATAATTAATTTGTACAATATAGTTTAGGAAACAACTCAAATGCTTTCTGCAATAAATTCTCTTAGAGTACTGTACTTTTGGAACGAGCTGAGGCTTTGGATTTCCAAAGAGTGTATAAGGAATTCTACAATTTTCTTGTTTTGCTTTTTACCCTGTATCTTATTTTTTTGGCTGAAAATGATCTAATTTAACAAGCATCAATATGTTTATAGTAAGTGTGTATATGAAAAAAAAAAACATATCACTTAATGTCATAAAGCCCCATGCATATTTAGACAAACTCACATATGTATCAGTTGAGTTGAGATCCAAGCTATTTAAGTATGTATGGAGGAGAGGGATCACACCCTTCAGGCCTTCACTGATTAGATCTTTTCAACTTATATGAAATTGAGTTTATATTCGAGTTCTTAGATGATGGATTGAACTCATATTTAATTTTTGTCTCATATTATCAATTTTCCACCTCCGCCCATCGAGTTTTCAAAATCTCTACCTCACAAAGAGGGCACAAAAGCCATGAATTGCATGCCGAGATATAATGTGGATCAAGGATGTCAGTGCAATGTGGAAAAGGGATTATTTCTAGAGGTTGTCATCAATTACACTTGATTTGAATTCAAATTAAAATTTGACATATACATGTGGACGAAACAACACTATCTTTGAGCTACTGCTATCTCTAATTCATTAGGATTCGAGGAATCTTGATGCTTCCTAACCAATTGATTGCACGGTACAAGGTCGCACCAAAAAGAAAATTTACCCAAGACCTAAATTACATAATAGGATTCAATTACTCCAATAAGTGGTAACATATACTTAAGAGCCACAGTAAACTATCATGTGACATCGGCTAGTAGTATCGGATTGAGGAACAATAATTACAAAGTGAAACGTACAAACAACACATTGTCATGTGGTGGAGTATGGTTAAGATCAATGGGGGGCATGGAATGCAGTTTTTTCATACTGTCATATATATAATATGAAATTTGCCAATGCATCCGTACGTAAATAACCCTATATAGTTATGGTTGGTTGGTTAGATAGGCTCCAATCTAGGGGCGGAGCTAGGAATTTGGGTTAGGGGGGGGGGGGGGGGGGGGGCTAATTAAATATGGTGGACATGCCTGCTTGGTTGGCTACCAAAATTTGTCATGTCAAAATGTGGACGCCTGGTTGGTTGGAATAAAAAAAATAGCCCACCTTTGAAAATTATCAATATTTTAGTAAAAAAAAGTGTTATGCCCACATTTTGACATGCCAACATTTTCGTAGCCAACAAGCAGGCCAATAATTATAATTAGGTTGCCAACAAATTTGTTAATTGAATATATATTTAACCATATTCGCTACTTGTGCACTGCTCTTGGTAATATAGAAAATTATAATATGGTTATACGAAGGCAAATATTGAAAACGATATTCTTTTACATAAGTAGTATTACCAAAATATTTAGCTAGCCTTCATTTTAGTCATACTAAGCGTGTCTTGATACTGTAGATGTCACCGTTAGGTGTATTTGTTGTGAACTCTAGTGCAATCTTCTCAATGTAAACTACCATACAATCTCTTAGATTTGAATTAATAGAGAAAATAAAAATGACTTCATGAAGCATTTACTAGTTATTTTAGCAGCTGGAATTTCAAAGGATGAACCAAATTAGTATTCTGGGAGAGGATAGGGCATATGAGAAGATCAGTAGGGAAAAGGAAAACGGAAATGAAAAGACGCTCAGACCTCGTGCTAATGAATTAAGCCCAGTAAATAAAGCACAGCAACAGGGATAAAATTATCACTTTGTTGCGAGGGCGGCCATGCCCCCCTGCCCCCAGCTCCGCCAGTGCTCCAATTGTCCCCCCCCCCCCCCCCCCCCCCCCCCCCCCCCCGCTCCGCCAGTGCTCCATTCATGCCCGCTGAAAACACAAATGCTTCGTGTTTCTATGTGTTCAGGATGCACAATGCATTAGTGGCTCAAATGGGTGAACTGTTTTGCTTCCCTTTGTATTTTTCACAGAGCTCAGCCACATCAAAGTATTCGATCATCACACTACTACATAACCACTAGTACATTCAACTCGAAACCGTTTGTACATCTATAGAAATATGAATATTGGTTCATACCGTGACCTCCTATCTGTACAAGTCCAATTGCCATGTTTATTGGTAGGGGTAATAAGAACCAAGAAGTTCCACCAAACCGACGGTATAAATAATATTTGTATGATAAATTATTAACATAATCGGATCCTGCAAAATTGCATATATATACCTGGCCGATTGTGACCCAACTAAGCAAATTTTATAAGCACTGCTTGCAATTTGAACAGCTAGATTTTACATAACCAATATAGCAATTCTTATCTCTTTTTTGAGATCTCCGGGCTCCGGCACGAGCAGGCCGGCATCACGTGGGCCCGCTCCTCTGGCCCTGCCCCAGCGCATAACTCCCAATCCCAAGTCCCCGATGACTCGCCCCAACCCCGAGCAGTAAACGACGCCACACCTCCGCCGCCGTCAGATCGGAGCTCGACTCCGCCGCCCCCTCCTCCGCCGCGATGGCGGCGCCGCCGCGCCGCCCCCTCCTCATCCTCCTCGCCGGGCTCTTCGTCGTCGCCTCACTCGCCACCCTCGCTGAGGCCATCTACGAGGACCAAGTCGGCCTCGCGGACTGGTACGTACCTAGCTCGCCTAGATCCGACCCGCCCTTAGCTTAGATCTGGTTGGGCCACCGCGGCGTAGTGGACCTTAGAGTTTCTAGTTCAGATCGCGATTCGAATTGTGCCGTGGGGAGTTTCGTGCGGTGTCAGTGTAGATTTGGGAGGTTTTGGCGAATCAGGGAGTGGTTTTACGAGCTTCCAAGTGAATTCTGCAGTACCGGTGGAGTTTGCAGATGAATCTGGTGGCATGTCGTGCTAGTGAGTAAGTTTGTTTCGCTATCAGCTAGTGAGTACAGTGGTTGCATCCTACTTTGCAATCTTAGTGCAAGCTTCTCCGTTTTTCCTCGGGAAATTTGTGCCCGGGCTAAATTCATGGGCAGGCTTCATCCGAATAAAGCACAGTCCGCGTGAGCCTTTTGGGTCAGTTTGTGTTTTGTAGATGAAGTCTGATTGCCCTGTGCGCTCAAATTTGGTGGGAGTATTGTGTTACGTATGACTTGGTGCTTTCCTTGTTTTTTCAGTGTCTTGCTTGGTTATAGGCTTTTCTTTTTTCTGAAGAATGTTAATATTAGGGTTTGGATGTGTTTCCCTGGTGTGCGCTTTTCATGGTTAGTTAGGATTTTTACCACAGATCCTAGTGAACTGTATTCAATGTATTTGCTGCGAATTCTTTTTCAGAGAATGTAGTTTCTGTCCAGTTTGAGTATCAGAAGATGGTCCACCTTCTGTGCATGCATGAAATGCAGGCAGTTGCATTTACGGTTACTGTAGTGCATAAGGTAGTTAGGATTAAGTTGGGAGCTAAGAAGGAACCTTTAGCTACCGTATAATTTCTATCAATTTTCTTCTAAATATATTCCTTGCATTTGAGTCAAGTTTCCTTAATTTAGGGGTAAGCTTCTTAATCACTATTGTGAAGGATGGATTTCTCTTTCCCTAAATGTTCTTCCTCGATGGTCCCGCTTATCTTACTCCTTGAAGCCTAGTGTTTATCCTGTGCGCCATCCTGGATCTCATACAGTAGTCATCCGGTTATCCACCTGATGTACTAGCATACGCCACAGGATAACATTATCAAGGAAACCTAGTGGGTCCTCGCTTTACTCAATTGATTCGGTGCTCATGATTGTTATTATCAGGTTTATGGGTGCTTTGACATTTAGTTCTCTACAACAATTGCAAACATGCAGTGCTATCCATTGAGAAGCCTATGTTTACTTCATCATGCATGATGTGGTGTTGTGTATTCTATATTTGAGACTTTACTCTTTAGTAAGCTGCATTAGAGCTCACTGTTTTGATGTGGAATCAGTTATTGCTAGCTGCTACTGTTTAATTGACCGTTTAGTCCATTGAAACACCGTTTAAATGCTACACAGTGGTCAGCCATTCCCGTTTAATCAGCTGTATAGCCCGTTTAATTGACCCTTTAGCCCATCTAATTGGCTGTTTTGTCCGATAATTGGCTAAACGATTGATGGCCGACTGTTCAGCGTTTAGGTGAACACTCCTGCTGCACCTCCTAAAACTATTTGATATGTAGCTAGCTATATGTAGTCTCAGAAAAATCCGATAGAACCATTTTAATGTTTTGATGTTCTTTGCAGGCATCAGAAGTACATTGGAAAGGTAAAAAAAGCAGTTTACCATAGCCAGAAGAGTGGAAGGAGGCGTGTTGTGGTCTTGACAGAGGAAAATGTGATCTCTTCTCTTGATCTTCGTTCAGGAGATATATGTGAGTTTTCCTGGTCCTACATTCAGAAATCAAAACTGCAGGTTCATGTATGCTGCGTGCAAATATTTTGCGTGCGTTCTGTAATCCTTTCCTTAATATCTGTGGATTTTATGTGATGCAGTTTGGCGACATGTCATTGACAAGAATGACCCCTTGGATCAGCTTAGTCTATCACTTGGAAAATGTGAGTCTAAATGTTTGTTTCCCTTTGGAGATTTGCCCTTGAGAAGATTTCTCGTTTTACTATTGTCTGTTTGTTTGACTCTATTGGGTTTCTTCCACTCCTGATGGGATTCCTTGTTTCTTTCACTCCTGGATGATTAATGAACTTGTAGAGTCAAGAGATGCCATTAGCGTTGCGGCCTAGGAAATTTTTGCTTGTTTGATACATGCAGATTTTGCCCTTCTGTTGCTATCCCTTCTGTAATCAACATATACTTGCTGTTACTAAATAACAACGCTGATTATGAAAGAACTTACGATTTTTTAGATTTGTTTATGGGAGGTAGTTCTCCTTTTTGTTAGTTCTTTTTTCATTTTTTAGTTCATCTGACATGTTTACTTCACTAATTGTCTGTTGTATGCTACGTAAATTGTTATGTGCAATCTGATTTTTGGCATGTCCTGTCAGATGTTCTAACTCTTTCTTCGGGAGGAACTATATTGAGGGCATGGAATCTTCCAGATGGACAGATGATCTGGGAGACTAACCTTCAAACTTCTACAGCATCAAACCCTCAGCTGCATGTTATGGTCTGTGTGGGCAATGCATTTTCCATC
The DNA here is from genome assembly GCA_032594955.1 of Panicum miliaceum. Classification (NCBI taxonomy): domain Eukaryota; kingdom Viridiplantae; phylum Streptophyta; class Magnoliopsida; order Poales; family Poaceae; genus Panicum; species Panicum miliaceum. The sequence goes on along the minus strand of CM064058.1, from coordinate 4,615,112 downwards.
ATCTGAGAAATCAAAAGTTGATAATTCAATTTATTTTCCTGTTGCACTTCTCTTGAGTGACATACCTCTACTCTTTGCAGTCAAACAATAAAGTGGCAAAGGATAATTTGGTTTTAGTTTCGGCTGGACGATGGATTTATGCTGTATCAAGCATTGATGGATCAATTTCATGGGAAAAGGAGTTTTCTCTTGATGGGTACTGTTCTGCCTATTTTCTTGTTGAGGACATTGCCACATTGGGAATACTGTACTAACCTAACTTTAACCTCCTGCAGCTTAGAAATCAAACAGGTTCTCCAGTCGCCTGAGAATGGTATTGTATACGCTGTAGGAATTGCTGGTTCCTCGAAGCTAGCTTTGTATCACTTGAGTGCTAAAACTGGAGAGGTATTAAAGGATATCCAAGAGTCACTCCCTGGTGAATTATCTGGTGAAATAGTACTTGGTTCTGATAATGTTTTGGTAGCACTAAATAAGGCGAGGTCAAGTCTCTTTCTTATTGAGTTTAATAGTGGAAGAATTAGCTACAACAAGGTGCATGTTTCAGATCTTGTTCAAGACTTATCTGAAACATTCAAACTTCAATCTTTGTCCAATGGTGTTATAGCTTTGCGAACACCTTCTACTGTTTCCCTCCTAGAACTCAAAGATACTGATGGGTTGGAAGTAGTTCAGAGATTTGACCAACCAGCTGCATTGAGTGACGCCCTAACAATTGCAGAAAAAGACGAAGCTTTTGCTGTTGTCCAACATGTGGGGTCCCAAATTGAATTTATCGTGAAATTTACAAGTGATGCAAGCGGTAAAATTATTAGAGAAAAGGTCAATATAGATCAACATCGGGGCAATGTTGAGAAGGTCTTCTTGAATAGTTATATCCGAACTGACAAATCTCATGGTTTTCGAGCTTTGGTTGTAATGGAAGATCATTCACTCTTATTAATTCAACAAGGTGAGGTTGTTTGGAGCAGAGAGGATGGGCTTGCTTCAATTGTTGATGTAACGACATCAGAATTGCCTGTTGAGAAGGATGGCGTCTCAGTTGCAGATGTGGAACACAATCTCTTTGAGTGGCTTAAGGTGACCCACATAAACTGCTATTTATTTATTATTTAGCAGGAAGTGCTTCAGATAAGTTATTTTTCAGAAAATCTGCTAGAAAATTAAAGGCCCCAAGTTTATGGTGAATTTAAGATCCTATTCAAATTCTCTAGAATTTAATGACTTGCTTTTGTATGTTTGCTCACAAGTTTCTTTAGAACATGTTAAGAAATTGGTTGGTCATGCATTTTTTTTATTGTCCTCATGTGATGATACGATGGCATTCGTGCACGTGCTCCTGATGTGACACTGACATCTTCTTGGATTTTCTTCTCAGAATTAGCTTATGATACCTTTTCTTGGTTCTTACATAGGGACACATGCTTAAACTCAAAGGAACTCTAATGCTTGCAAATGCTGATGAAGTTGCTGCAATCCAAGCATTGAGACTCAAAAGCTCTGAGAAAAATAAGATGACGAGAGATCATAATGGATTTCGTAAACTCCTTATTGTACTGACAAAGGCTGGCAAAGTGATAGCTCTGCACACTGGAGATGGACGCATTATCTGGTCAAATTTGCTGCCATCCCTTCGTGCCTCCAGATTTGGTGTAATGCCTTCTGCCTTAAGGATATACCAATGGCAGGTCCCCCATCACAGCGTAATGCGTGAGAACCCATCGGTACTTGTTGTTGGCAAATCTGGAGCAGAATCTTCTGCACCTGGTGTCTTCTCTATTCTTGATTCATATTCTGGAGAAGAACTGAATGCTATGAAGCTTGACCATTCTGTTGTTCAAATTATCCCCTTGACACTGAAGGATTTATCTGAGCAGCGACTTCATCTGATTGTTGATTCCAATTCCAATGCTCACTTGTATCCAAAATCTCCGGATGCCCTTGATGTATTTCTTCATGAAATGCCAAACCTGTATTTCTATTCTGTAGATATTTTGACGAATGTTATTAGAGGCTATTCATTACAGAAGTCATGTGATACTGAAGGTGATGAGTACTGCTTCCGTACGAAGGAGTTATGGTCAATCATTTTTCCATCTGATTCTGAAAGGATTGCTATCTCTGAAACACGAAAAATGAATGAGGTCTGCTCATTTCCTCTGTTGCTTTTATTCATGGAATATTTTTATAACATCTTTTTGCTAAAACTAATTATAATATAATATATGTTTTGTTTCCTTTTATTATTTGAAGGTTGTTCATACACAAGCTAAGACAATTGGTGATCATGATGTAATGTACAAGTATTTATCAAAGAACATAGTTTTTGTTGCTACTGTGTCTCCTAAAGCTGCTGGTGATATTGGATCTGCGCTGCCTGAAGAAGCCTCCCTTGTTGTATATCTTATTGATGCAGTCACGGGTCGCATACTGCATCGTGTGACTCATCATGGTGCACAAGGCCCTGTACATGCAGTAAGTACATCTGTATCGTTTAGCCGTTTGCCACTGGCGCTTCCAGTCTCTGTTTTCGTGTGATGGCCCTTTAATTGGTGCTATCAAACTGGCTTACTTGGGATACTTGAGTTTTGAAACACGCACAATCGCAACAAAGCAATGATTTCTGGAAGGTTTTGTGGATTTATTCTCTTCTGATTTTAAAAGGTTCGCTGCTTTATTAAGTACTGACATGATTTATGCTTTATTTTCAAGGTTTTAAGCGAGAACTGGGTTGTCTATCATTATTTTAATCTTCGAGCTCACAGATTTGAAATGGCAGTGATTGAGATATATGATCAATCTAGAGCGGTATGAATATGTGGTCTTAATTATTTAAGCTGATTTTTTTTGTTATGATGGTGGTTGTAGTATTAACAGCACTAAGTCTTTTACACAGGACAATAAAGATGTCATGAAGCTCATACTTGGGAAGCATAATCTTTCAGCACCAATTACATCTTATGCCCGTCCAGAGGTGGTGGTAAAATCTCAGTCATACTTTTTCACCCATTCAGTAAAAGCAATGGCAGTTACACAAACAGCTAAGGGGATTACTTCGAAGCAGCTTCTGATTGGCACGATTAGCGACCAGGTCTGTTGTCACTTCTTTAAATCTTTTTACTTTTCCATTGTATAATAGAGCAGTGTAACATGTACTACTATTTCTTTTATTCGCTGAGTCGCTCTGTATGTTGTGTCGCCTTTTTGTTTAAATGAAGATGAACTAATAGCATTTTTCTGAAGGATAACTATGAACATAGAAGTTACCATTGCGAGCAGATTCAATTTTATTTGAAATTGTTTTATTAATATTTCTGATCCAATACTATTAATTCAATAAACTTTAGTTTTATTCGAGTAGTGTAGGCTTGGGTGTAGAGTGTGAAATGCATAGGAATTTCCCAGTCTGTGGCTCCATAGCAATTCAACCAGCATTTTAACATGTCTTTGCTGCTTGTCCAGCGCACTGGAATATAATTCATTCTTGTTGGTTCCATAAGGTGGAGCTTTTTCCTATGAGCATGTGTAGTTAGCTGAATATAATAACATGTCAGAATGCTATGCATTAGTGAAATGAACAACCAAGTCCTTGTTTGGTGATTACCTCTAAGTCTTTGATAATAGTAGTTTAGTCCCTTAACAGGAGCTCTTTGAGGTATCAGTTACATAGAAATCTGGATTTGTTCCAACATAGCTCCATCTCCACTTGTATGCTCAAGCTTGGTATTCAAGCTTAGTAGGAGCTCATTGAAGATTAGCGGGACCTATTTGTTTGGTCAACATTATGCTGGATATAAATGGGGTGCAATGTGTTTAGATTACTTGAGATGGAGGGTTAATTGTCATTTATATGCATAAAGAATGCTAGAATAACATTCTTCTCAAACTTAATGCAGGTTTTGGCACTTGATAAGCGCTACCTTGATCCACGTCGTTCAGCGAATCCCACACAGCAAGAGAAAGAAGAGGGCATTATACCATTAACAGATTCTTTGCCAATAATTCCCCAGGTATTGTTTTGGTCTTGATGATCAATACACCTGCCTCTTAGAATATTTAATTAGGATGCACATGTTTGCATTGGTCTTGTGTTAGTCAAGTACAGGCTGATCTCAGTTTATCACCATATTTTTGGCTTGAGAGTACTACTGTTTGGTTTATCCAATAATGCTTGTAAATTCATATAATGCACAGATTCATATAATGCTTGTAAATTCATATATTTTTGGTTTATCCAATAATGCTTGTAAATTCATATAGTACAACATGTTTTTGTGAAACTTAATGCACAGTGGTTATTTATATAAGGTCAGGCTGCATGTCCTGAAGATTAGGCATTGGAAGCAGGAATTAAGAAAAGGTTGGGGATGAGAGAATACTAGGGAGACGATAGAGTAATTATTTCTTTGACTCGTGGTGGATACAATGCTGCCCCTTTTAATAGGGATGACTCAATCCTTGAAGAAACAATCTCGGAACTAAAAGAAATACCTCAAATACACCTAAGGACCCAATTTATTGGGTATCAAATTATCAAGTAAAACTTTGACATATCTTAAATGTATAAAGTGGAATAACAAATAACTTACTTTTTGTTCAATGTTTGAGGCGGTCTGCTGATATCAGTCACATTCATGAGATGACAGTCATTCAATTTATGTATATCTGATTTACCTTGTGCTAATGGGTGATTCTTTTCTAATTGTTTACATTTCAGTCCTTTGTGACACACTCTCATCAAGTGGAAGCCCTGCGAGGAATTGTTTCTATTCCTGCAAAGTTGGAGTCCACTACTCTTGTTTTCACGTACGGCGTTGATCTGTTCTACACCCAGCTTGCTCCGTCAAGAACCTATGATTCCCTCACCGACGAATTCAGCTATGCGCTTCTTCTAATCACAATTGCGGTCTTGGTTGCTGCCATTATTGTTACTTGGATTTGGTCCGAGAAAAAGGAGTTGAGAGACAAGTGGAGGTGAGTGAGGCCTCAACATTCTGATGCCATGAAATTTTGGGCCCTAGTCAGCTTCCTTTTCCTCCACCTTTTCATCTCTAGTGCTAGGGTTCGTTTCACTTGACTAGGCCTTTATTTATGTAACCGTTTGACAACAAGGCCTACCTGCTGTGAATTGACACACTGCTGAAGCCTTATAGGAAAAGCCACTTGTGCAATTATAAATTCTGGACATGACATGAAAAAAAATTAGCAAGAGCGCAGATGGTGCGCATGGATGGCTTAGAATGTGTAAGATGTACCACTGCACTAGCGGATTGTAGTTATTGTTGTTGACAGAGGGTTTCCGTTTCTCTTGTAGCTTAATGAGCTTGTCGTGTTTCAATCACTATACCTTTCTTGATAGAACCGGATTGCTCTTCCCTTGTCTTGTCATTACTTTTGTTGTTAGCCTGTGATAGGCTGGGCCACAAGATGCTCTTTGCTGCAGTTGCCACCCAACGGTTCATTCCGTAAGGCATGCCTTGTTCAGAAGGTTCTGTAGCGTCCACAGTATTGCTGTTGCTACGGTCAGATCTTTCATGTATGTTATGGTAACTAGCGAAAAGAAGTTAGTTCTTTTTCTTGAGGATTTGTAGTATTCAGGTGCTTTATTTTGAAATGCCTAGATGGTGCACCGTTGCATATTATTTGCTGCCACACTCAGGATCTTTTATGCTTTAAAGTGTTGGCATAGTTGTTCCTGCCCCTGAGATCGTCAGTGTGTCACGCAAGCACGTCAAGCTTGTCTCAGGTCCCTCATGCGCGTCGCCTTTTGCAACCAACCTAGGCTGGAAGTAGGCCTTTCAGATTGCCCGTGCTGAATTCCAAGGTATGGCTTTCCGTGGCGGTAGGCTGGCTGGTTGTGGTCGTGAGCTCTAGTCATGGGACTCGTGGTAATGTGGTATGCTGCCGATGATGGATCTCATCGCCCCGGCACATGGTGGCAGGGTGAGATGGGAGATGTCTGCCATGATCGGGAGAGATGAGGTAAAGCGACGGCTTTTCTGGCCGAAGCAACTGCGGGTAGATGATGGAGGTCGAGTTCTCAGCAGCGGCAGGCAGCAGGAGGGGTCATGTCCACCCTTGGGGGCCTCTGCTTTTCTTCCTACTGGTGCTCCATTCTTTCACTCCTGCAATTGCTCAATCCCTGATCAATGGCGTGCCCCTACTTTGTTCGGACGCCGCTTACCGCAAACCCTACTTCGCTTTCACACTTTCACCAGGTCATCCTCCTCGGTCGAGACGATAATCGGGCCCCGTAACCGACGGTTATCGCAACTGATATGACCCGATCCTGCGCTTTGCACCGGTGATTCTGTCAAATCCTCGCATCTTTCGCTTTGGAGGCTCAGCTAGAACCGTAGGGTCTGAAGCGTTCTGCATCAGCTATGGTGGCCGCTTTACCAGGGCTTCCCTTTCAGAGCCGCAAGTACCCCAGGTGCCGGGTGCACTAGCACAAAGTGAAGCGGCGTAGTACGATGTGAGAGGGGCCCCCTTTTTCACCTGATGGAGCTCTGGACCGGCACCGTGGTGTGGCGAGCGAAATGGGGTGTCGACACGCACCCGCGGCAGCTGACTGGCCGAGCTCACTCGCCATGCCCGAAATGTGTCGAGCACAAGCAGAGCCGCCGCCGTGACGAGAGCCAGATGCCGACGCATTTCCCCGGTATGAGCCGGGCTCCGGTGGTGGCCGGGGAAAGTTCGTGCTCGTCCGTGCCGTGACACGGACGGCGCACGAGGTTGGCCGGTGGCGGCGAGCTGAGCCCATGGCCGGCTGGCTTCCCCGAACGAGCCGGGCCACGGTGAGCCGCCGCGAAAGGCACTGGTAATGGTGTGTGGAGGGGAGATGAGTGACGACGGCGACCGTGATGGCCGGTGCCAGTGACCAGCTTGCTTGCTTGCGTCGGGGTTGCGATCGATCAGGGTTTTCGCCGGAGGGGCCATGGCCTCGCTGTCTGCTTGTGTCGGCGGGGTCGTCACAGCCATGCCACCTGGCCGGTAGGACGAGGGGTAGGGGAGGAGGATCTTCTCAGGTGAGCCCCCCCGCCAAGTGTTGTGACTGGTGCTGTTCTTGCCGCCGGCGCACGTCACCGAGAGAGCACACACTGTGATCTGCGCTTCTTCGTAGCCTCTCTGAAAGCCACTCGTCTCGACACCCCTGGAATCTGATGCACACTACGAGTAGCTATAAACTGTCCAGATCTTTTATTTCACCTCTATTTGTCTACTAAGACGGTAAGACCACGAATATTTTAGAACAACATAAATAGGATTCTTTTTTTAAAAAAAAACATAAATTAGGATTTGACTTCTCCATTGTCTTTCTGTTTGGATCTTTTAACTGCAAATCTCAAATCTAGATTTTCACTCACATCCCATCAAATAATTCCACTCTAGATTACTCTTTGTCTAGATAGCAGATCGATGCCTCCTCACCACTTGTTCATATTTAACGGTGACGACCCGGGCTTGTTGGAACCTAGGCTCATAGGGTGGGGGCACACCATTGTGGTGCAAATTTTATTGCTTGTCAATCAAAGTACAAGTACAAACATATCTTTCTCTCTCTCTCTCTTTTTCCTTTTCATTACATAGCTCTCAGTTTTTTTTTTCCTTTTGTTCAGTGCTTTCCTGCCTTGAGCAGAAACTTCTCCACTACCTGCAACACACTAGCTAGCTATCTCATCTCCTGGATGAGTTGATGGTCTACAAATATTCGAGTCCCGTCACAATAATTTCTCCCTGTATTTTTAGGCGGAACATTTTCTGTCGATCACCTGCCCACTACTTCTAGTTGCATTGAGATAATACTCTGAAAGTTTAGTCATCATTTTTGAAAATAGTATAGCTGAAGACTAGCTAGATTAAATGCACTTTTGGAGGGACTTTAGCTTTTTACCGTCTAGAGGTCGGTTGAAACATGTGTCCATTGTGAACATTGCATTGAAAGTAGATTTCCTATTAGTAGATGCCCTCGCCGACATTTTGCTGCTGATGAAGAGGATTAGACATGCTGAAAAAGGCAGGTCTTTTTCCTTTCGAACAGAGGAACGAACCTACTATTGCTGTTGCTGAAAACAACTTTTTTTATTGAGGCTTGTGTATGATTCGTTCTCTCTAGATCATGGTCGCATGTCATGTCATTTCATATTTATATGTTTTAGCATCAGTCACATATGACATATCCTATGGCATTAATCATCCTCATAATTAAAAATGGCATGGTTCGATTGCGGCTTTCGTCAACCTCTGAACCTCTGAACCAGCCTGAAAGACATGAATTGGAATGCGTGATCGATTACTGAATCTGTCTATGTTCGTTTATTACGCCATGAACTCTGGGGCAACCTGGGTTGAGCTGTTGAGGTGTTCTCCAAGTCCAATGGATGCGTATGGAGGTGAACGCTTGTGTTGCGTGCAGGAGGTTTGTTTCCTTGAGATTTTTGCTGCTTCTGTAGGTTAGGATCAGAGTAAGAGCGATGGCTACCTGCTGCTGCTGGACCCCCACCCTTTTTTTAGAGTGGGCAGCAGCCAGCTGGGAGGAGGGTGACGGTTTGCAGTTGCAGCGCCAACTGCAGGACCAAAGTTTTTCGCTGCGCGTCCTAGAATTCAACTGATGCATGCATTCATCCGTATCCTGAAACCTGACAGAACAGAGCTTAGATAGAGCTGGGTCTCTCAAAAATTCAAATACGTACCTGATCATGGATCAATGCGGTTAGGATTTGGATATTTTTTGGTGGAAGTAATCGCAAGTCATTATACATGCTGCAACGGCGGCGGCGTTACACGGGGAATGTCACGGGGCAATGTCACCGAATCTCAGCCGGCATTACACTACTCTGCCGTCTGCTATGGGTAGCCTTGGACGCCACGGTCACCGGCAGCAGCGATTCAACCACGAGTCCTGATCCTTTGTACTTCAACGGAAGGGAGGCGAGAGCAGCAGGAGGAGGAGGCGCGGCGCCGTACGTAGAGGTAGGGCGCGTCGCCATCGGGCGGATCCCTCGGTCGGCGCCCTGTCGCCGCCGCGCCCGACACGCCACGCGTACCCGTCGCCGTCCTTTTCCGCAGGCAGCTTCCCTCCCCTCCCCCCCTCCCAAGCTTTTAATTCATTCTCCCCACCACCGCCACCTCCGCGACGGCGACGACGACGACCGGCCGCTTCGCCTCGCCTCGCCTCGCTCGCCGGCGCCGCGCGTGCAAGTGGTAGGGCTTGCCTGGCCCTTCGCTATAATACACGCGTGCGTGCGTGCGTGCAAGGTCTCTTGACACGTACTGTACGCGCCGATCCATCGAGTACGTGCGTGCCGCGCGTGTGCACACTACTGCAACCAGTGGTGTAGCCTCGCGTAGATACGATGCGCCCCGGTGAGGCGACACGATGGCAGAGAGCACACTGTGGAGCTGCTCGGCGAATGGAGGAGCACCACACGCTCTGCATGCAGGTTGTAGTACACAAGTACTCCGGAGTAGAACTAGAACCTGCTGCTGTTGCTGTATCTGTATGCCACTGGTGGAAGATCGATCAAGAGCCATGCCTGCATGCGCGGGAATATTCTGCGGCTGCATGGTCTTTCGTACTGTTTGGCAGGCTGATTTCAGCATGTTCAATAATAATAAAAGAATAAATCAAAAGAAACTAAAAAAACCGAAAGTAAACATAATCTGTACGCACCACGGGCACTTTTCTCCCTGGCCGTGTGACCGTGTCTCCAGCAGCTAGCTAGCGAATTCTTCCATAGTTCCATGTTCACACAGACCGAAATGACAAGTAATTTCCAAGCAGTTTGTTTCAACCACGTACGTACGCAAAATTAAAGCTTCTGTGAGAGGGAAAAGGCTGAAAAAACCCAAAAGAAGCAGAAAGAAGTCTGTTTCGTTGAACAATACTCCCTCCGTCCCAAAAAATAAGTCATCTTAGAAATTCTAGAACAAATTAACAGGAAGATAAAATGATCATGTTTTTCTCTATTATTTTTCATATTTAGCATTAATTAATTTTTGAATGCACGTGCACTTTCTAAATAGGGTAAAATAATTTATTTTTTGGAATAAATTTTGAATCATAGAATGATTTTTTTTAGGATGGAGGGAGTTGTTAGTAAAATATTTGAGTAATTAGTACCGCCGGCGCCGACCATCAATGTTAAAAGGAGGCACAGAATCTTCCCTTTGCATTGTTTAATCGGGAATCATGCAATGCCGGCAGACACGCTCACACGCACGCGTGCGGACTGCGGACGGGCAGCAGCAGCGAGAGAGGAATGCAGGCAGGCATGCTTGGAGCACTGCACGTGCACACAGCCGCGCATATGAAGAAGAACTGAAGAAGCAACAAAGTACTGAAAAAGCGCACGCCCTTGTGTTGTGCTCCAAACCCGTCGTAAGCCGTGTGCTTTCCTTTGCTTTTCTCTGCTAGCTGCTTCTCCCAAATGTTTGCATGCATGGACTTTGGAGTCTGCCTTGTTCGGCCTGCTGTGCTGGTGTAGGCTCCAAAAAGCACCACCACTCTTTTACCTGCCCCTAGCATGCTACTAGCCAGGCATGGAGTGTTGCCCTGTTGGAGTATATATGCATGTAGCTTCTCCAAGCAACTCGTTTTCATACATATCTCGAGTTACGTTTTGAGTTAACAAGACTGGTTGCTTAAGATGTGAGAAGTACACCTTTATTTTGACCCTTTGGGGCGTTGTACCTCCTTTTCACCGGCGGTGCTCCGTGTGTTGCGCGAGCTTTAATGTTCTGCGTCGTTGTAAACTCTTCTGCAAACTCTTTTCTTTTTAATACAATGAGGTGATGTGCAGCTTTCCTGCCGTATTTGAGAAAAAAAAAAGTTAACAAGGCGTAATATATTCAATTCTTTTGAGTACTGCAGTCTTCTCTCCTCCTTGTCAGCTGCTCTTGTCTCTTCCCTACAAATACATGCATCCACTGCATGCACATGCAGAGAACAACGGCCCATCGATCCTCGAAACATGGTGGAGCTCGGGTGGCTGGCACGAGGCTTTGATGGTACACAAAATGGTTCTAGTTTGGCAATGTGGTGCTACCAGCCCCGAATAAAAAAAAGGGTGTGGTACTATGCCCATCGTCCGCTCTGAACCTGCTGGTTGCAATGAATGGTGTGACCTTGCAGGTTGTAGCTCGCTTGGTGTATACAAGTAGAGTGTAGCTGCCATATTTGTGCTCTCAAGACAAGCTTAGAGGGGAGGAAGCCTACATATAGAACTTAGAGAAGCGGAGGGAAAGAGGCCCCACGTGGTTTCATGATGGATAAGTAGAAGCTGGCATCATAGTGCAATAAGGGATATTGTTGGTCAATGAAAAGGGATGAGGAAGAAAAGATTAATTGCAAAATAGATGAAGAAAATATGGCTTGTAAACGATAATGTACCACGTGGTTTGGTAGATAAACTTCATTGAAAGAGAACTATGCCAAGAGGATACTCATCTTCTTGGCTCCCCCCCCCCCCCCCCCCCCCCCCCCTCCCCGTAAAGAAGCTATAGAATCAAACCTAGACTTAGGCGTAACCTACTTCGCCAATTCGAAATATATACTCCCTTTGTTCTCTTTTAAAAGATGCCGTTTAGCTCAAATTTGAGGCTACCAACGTCAAATAGGAGAGAGCTAGTATCCCTTGGGGCATCAACATGGACACATGTCTATGAAATAAGCTTTGATGACCAATAATTTTTCAAAGATATATGATATTTCCAATAATAGTAATTAAATATACTGAAAATAATTTTCATGGCGAATCTGATATCATCTAGCTTAAGCTTATTGTCAATAGATCTCTGTAAAAAATTATAATGATAATCAAAGTCAAAAAAGATATTTGA